>JAJQWJ010000001.1:22683203-25468203 GCA_023637945.1 Phaethornis superciliosus | reverse complement strand
AAGCAGTAAAATAGAATTCTCTTGCAAGTATATAGGGGAAGCACTCCATGTCAATACTTACAGTATGAGGACACAGGTTGCATTTCTTTGTCTTTCTCAGAAAGATAATTAAGAGTATGGCAGAGAAATAAATCCTTAGACTTGATTTTGCCGGAACCACATGAAGCAAGTACTTGATTCAGTGTCATGCTAGTGCTGCTATGGGCAACGAGCCATTTGAGTAGAAGTTAGGATTTAATATATGTTTAAACTTTTTCTCTGTGACCTCCCTCCCACGCATTAAATTTCTTAAAACTGGCTCTTATCAACTTCTCAGGGAGTTTTTGACGGGGAGTTGATGAGGCTGCATTAAATCTTCCTGGCACTTTGGATACCCAAACTTATGGTTTTCTCGTTTAGCAGAACGCTGCAATTAAAAGTTGAGAACAAACAATGTGTGTAAGCACTACCAATTTAATGACTCTGTAGTATTACAGCAATGTAGATTTGTAGATACAGTATGTGACAGTAGACATGTTTTTTCATGTAGCATTTTACTTTGCCACCTTGGACTTATGCAGGCATCAACGCTATTTAAGTTCTATACAATTGCATATATGCATTGATAGAGAAACATAGACCATAAAATGGGCCTTTTAATTCCAAAAAAGTTCACATGTAATCCTCCCACTGCCAGATCTGTGTGTCATTTTCTTTGAGTTCAAATAGATATGTAAAACAGAAGCAGCAGAGCATCTGACCCATCACTCATATGCAGGATGGGTTTTCTGTTTCAAATCTTTTTGCTTAACTCACTCCATTTTAAGCTCATTTTATTTTGAGAAACTATGAAAGCATAAAGTTATGAAGACCTAAATTATATGCATATGGAATTTCCTTTATTATAGGAAAAGGGATAAATATAAATGCAGAACCACTTTCAAAATCTCAGTGTCTGCCTTGCAAATATAATGCAATGGTGGACAGCTGAGACAGGGATACACACTGTATGTTGATGAGACAAAAAACTTGCCCTGAACTTTTGCAGACTTCTGAAAGGAAAATATTTTATTTATAAACCGCTTTTTAGAGAAGGGGGAATTTTGTGGTATAGATATCATGTATCCACTTTTTCCTATCTAAATGAAATGCTTAAATGCTGTGAAAGAATTAAATCAAATATGTCTAAAATGAGACACTGTCTCTCAAAATATATCTCTGTGGACCCCAAGGTTGTGTCTGTACATCTGTGCAATGAAACACTAACATAACTTTTTAGTTCCCTGAGCAGGCAGGTCATGAAAAGATGGTCAAGAGGGTAAATAGAATTACTATGGTATTGTTCAAGGGCCTGATTAGACCCATTTAGCTGTCACTTCCTTTCAGTTTTGGAGATTTCATTGCACTGAGGTTGTAGCCTAACATTTACTATTTGGGTTATTTGTCCTGGTCGTTTTTCACAAACATCTAAAATTTTTGCTCCAAGTGACTTTGATGGCAGGAGCTCTGTCGGTGCCAAAGCAAACGTGGGGTATATGTTTACAGTTTCCTTTTTATACATGTCTGGGACAGAAGAGCTTTTGAAGCAAATTACTTCTCACCCACACAGAGGGTATTCCTTCAATGTCACAGTGGAGGTCATTGACAGGGCAACTCAGAGAAGACAGCTTCCGAAGAGTGCGCTTAAGTTTTCCATGATGCCCTTCCAAGTTTTCTCAAGCACTCGAGAAAAATATATTTAACCCTTTTATAACTAACAAAGGCAAATGCAAAAACGTGTCTTTAAAACGTTTAGCATCTGTGACAGTGCATGAGGTTTGCAGGAACAACCACCACATGCCATAGGAATCCCAAAGTCATGGTAACAGCCAGAATGATACATCATTTTTCTGATTTAACAATAAATATTTGTGACTGCTAATCTATTTGGCAAAGCTATATAATTTCTTGTTGATGTTGCTATACTGACCTCTGCAGGCTTTGGAAGTTTGGAACATTGTTTATGGCAGTGATTGCTGTGACCCACTAAACCAGCCAGCAGCACCAGCACACTTGAGGGCTCATGTACCTGAGAACTTCATGTCTTTTTAGTTCTAAATAACAAAGAGTAAAAAGAATTCAAGGCAATTATTTGAAAGTAAGTGGTGATGATGTTCATCAAATGATATTTTAGGAAAAGAAAATCAAGTAAAAAAAGTGAATTAAGTGAAAAAAATCATTATTCGAAAGAATCCTTTACTGATTAGGGGTTTTATGATATGTCCTGATCATTAAGAAATACAGCCATTTTAGATGAAAATTATTATTCCTATGAATAATTGTGCAAAGACTATCTGTTGGAAAAGAAATTCTGCTGTATATTTAGTCCAATTTGATACAGTCTGCTAATCTGTTACTAGTTTAACTATAAAATGCATATGTTCAGTGCAGGTTTTATAAGAATAAGCTTTCACAACTAGGACAGACACACCAGTATGAAGAGTGACACCTAAATGATGCAAACTTCCCTGGCTACTGACTTTCAGTATAATGGATTAAATTAATTACACAGATATGGTATAATATGTTACTTAATTTAATCTGGGTTATTTTCTGTTCAATACTTACTGTCTTTCTGGAGTTAAGTGTTTTCCTTATACCTATTCATGTCCAAATACAATTTTTCAATTAGAGTCTGACACTTCTTTTATACATATATATCATTTTTGTAACTTATAGTCATGTTTGGCTGACATACAGAGCTATGCCCTACACCTTGTTTATGTTAGAAACAAAGAGTCTCTGAACTGCAGCTCTGTTTATAACTATTTGTGGTTTAACAAATGACAAAATACAGAAGACTTAAAAATCTTGGTCTGGAAAAAATATCTCAGTCTGGTTTATGTTTTCATCTACTTTCCCCACATTTATTGATTTTGTTAACTGTTTCAGCCATTCACTGTACACTTCTCTGACCACTTCGTATTTATGTTGTATGCAGGTAACTGACATCTGAAGAAAAACAAAGCATACAGGATGAAATCCTGACTCTTCTGAAAGCTCCCACTGACATTATGAGAGCCAAGAATTTCCTTTCATTTTTTTCTCTCTTGCTTCTTCTTCATAAGTAAATGGTCTTCTGGAAAATTCAAAGTTTATTTAATTAATCTTATTCTTTAAGAGACTGGTTATGCTCTGAAATGTACAGATCTATGGACATTCCCGTCTCCACTATTTGTTGAAAACACTTCATGCCAGTTTGGAATGTTACACTAGATTAAATATTCTGTATTCCAGTGCTGGTAGCTGAGAGTTGTCAAAAGTTGGCTAAACCAAAGAATGATTGTTGGGTGAGGAAAATGCACATAGGAATCTGGAAGATAATTTTCTGAATATTTGGCTTAACATTCACTATCTGTTTTATTTTTTTCCCAGGTTTTAGTTTTGTTGAAACAAATGATCTGAGATAACTAGATATTTTTCTGAGAGAAGAAAGATTTTGAAATTACTATTCCGTTTATCTGCTGCCATTTGCATTACCAAAGTCTCTGAGACATAATCTTCTAACTAGTCCAAATGCTGGTCACCTCTTATGCTGATCCTGAAGCACCTGTGGTGTTCAGAGCGTGGATGAAGGAATGGGTTTTGGTGCACTTACAGGCTGCCTAACATAATGGTTAGGCATCCAGATCAAGAGCAGTGTCAACCCTGATACTAAAAATTCTACAGAGCACGATTCTGGCTAATATCATGCATGTGAGGTACCTTCAAAGACTATGCAGATTTACACATGAGATGTACCCTGAGATGCATCCAGGAGCACACCTGTTGTTTTCCAGACAAAAAAAGGCAGTCAATCCAAGTGACCAAACTAGGGCTAATCTGAAATAAAAAATGTACAAGTGTGTTTAGTGAAGAATTTAGGTCCTCAGAATCAACTGTTGTACTCTGGAGATCCACTTCTTTTGCTCCATGCTATTCCCTAATGTTAACACAGCCACAAATAAGTCACATAAGAAATATTGACAGTTTGAGAATAAACCCAAAATGTCTTAACCATCAGAAGCTAGCCAGGGAGAATGAGCAAAGGTAGACTCATTTGGTCACCAGCAAGTTTGTATCATCTGGTAAATTAGGAAACAGCAACTGGAAGGGGAACGTAATTCCCCCATTGCCCCTCCCAAAAGGAAGCACTGGATAATTACAGGCAGAGGTGACAAAAGAAGCAGTTATGTCATAGTCAGCCATACTCAACCACTCTTTCTGCACTGCAAACAAAAGCGATGAGGAACCTGAACTGGCTTCATGTCACGTTTATGTTGTCATCTGGTGTAGTTTAGAAAGGAAAAGTCCAGGCTTCAATTTAGCAAGATGTGTTCTGGTTCTAGGACCTTGCACTTGAATAATAACTTTAATTCAATGGCTGCTCAGGGTATGTGCCTGGCCCAGTGTGCCTGGTCCACACCGTGGGTGTGCAGGGAGCTGAGTGCTGAAGGGCCACATTGCAGTGGGGCATGTTAGAGAGCTGCTACTGGGATCTTCAGTCCTCACCTGTGATTTCCCCCAGAGAGAAACTGCTCAGAATCTACCAGTAGTGTCTCTTGTGTTAGTCTCCAGGTATAAAGTACAAGGTAAACCGGAATCAGAAGAACTCTCCACAGCACACTAAATTAATAACCTGGATGCACCCCATTATGCACAGGTAACAGAACAATTTAGCTATGGCAGAATAATTAACCAGAGGAGTTATGATGTGGCTTTTTTTACAAGGACTTTTCTGGACTGTTAAAATGTCGGTATACAACTGACAAATTAACCTGGAATATTGGCTGGATGATCACTGAAAACTGAGACACAAGGTTTTTTTTACTACTGGTTGCATCTAGACCACATAGTAAATTCCAAAGCTCTTTAGAAACATAGCTCATAGTATTTGAAATACGGCTCTTTTTGTTCTGATTCCAGGTTACAGCACCTGGACAACTGATTTGAGCAGCCACTGAAGCCTTCTCCTGACCATCAGTCATGATTGCTTTGTGCACATGTCAGGCCTATACTGTAATGTGAACAATCGTTTAGTGTTACGTTCCCACACTTTTCTGTTTTGATGGAAATTTGGAGCTGGATTGTGGCCTGATTCTGTCAATGTAAAGGTTTTGCTTTTGTCCTAGAAGTTCCTCATTTGTGCTCATTTCTCTGTTGGATCTCTGTGAAAGCGGTTAAGCAGGATGTCAGCTCCTTTTCATTTTTCTAAGGGCAAGGCTTGTTACGTTTTGCTTAATCTTCCATCCGTATGGATACATGTAAAACTGAAGCTTGACCATTTAAGAGTTCAGCAATACCCAGCCTCCCAGCAGGCCCCCCCAGGGCACGGTGTCAGACAGCATTAGCAGAAGAACCAAAGCAAGTGTCCCTGCTGTACTGCTTGGACACATATAACAGGAGAACTCAGGAACAGAGTACTGTGTATAAAACAAACTCTAAGCTCCCTTTAGACCGTAGCATAGCTTTCCATACAGGCCCTTACAATCAAAATGCACTGCTGTAGATCTAAGAAGTAGCAGTAAAGACATAAAAAAGCAGAACAGTATCTTTGCCTATTTTATTAAAATCTATTTTCTGATGACAATACAAAGCCAAACTCACCTCGTTATGTACTACTTCTTCTCCTAAACTTAAAGGTGCTTTAAGTGTCTTTACGTTATCGAGGTGGCACAAAGCATATGCAATAGGGACTATGTTCTGCTCATTTTTGAAGCATCTTTATATGATACTATATATGGTACCTCATTACTGGTATAAGCAGAAGCATCACCCATCAATTGCAAAGAGATTTTCCTCTGCATATCTCAGAGGCTTAACTTGATCCAGTACTTCTGAGACATAGGGCATAAAGTATTTTTCCACTGACATTCTTTGATTTGCAAGAAACTCCACTACAGGATGTGTAGAGTGCAAATAGACTTTGCACTCTACTGTAACTATCAGTAATAGTATGCAGCCTACAATTTAAGGAGAACTATTAGCTTTCTGAGATGTTAAATTACTGCGAAGCATGCAATAATATGGGAAAAGACAGCACCCTAGTGGGTTGAAACAAAGAACATTGCATCCCGATCATATGCAGCCTCTGTAACAACACTTCTTTTTCACACAAAAAGTTCTTTTCTGGCAAGCAGGGTTGTTATACAGTGACACTATTCTTCCTGCACAGTGGCCTTGATTCAAAGTCTCCAAGCAATAGAGCAGTCACCTGAGTTAATACAGCTGTTTATGAGCTCAAAGTTAAACCCATCCTTAAGACTTCATCTGAATGCAGCCTCCTCAGTTTACACAACTTTCACATTTTCTGTCACAAGGAGTTGAAGATACTTCAATTTCTTTTATCAGTTTTGGATTATTTTATTGCTTTTTTACTTTTTTGGGATTTTTTTGTTTTGTTTTGTTTTTTAACTTTTTAACTGTTCTTCCTGATGTTTTAGATCCTCTAAGTAAGTTTTTAGTCCCGTGCTTTTAGTGACAGGACTTTTTTAGTTTTTTTAGTATAGTTTACAAGAAAGCTGACTGAAAAGTGCAGTAGAGAGAAAACTGCATTTTGTGAAATTCTCCTGTGCTTTTTTAGACCAGGAAAAGGAACTGAGCCCAGATTGAAAACAAGTTTAGAATTAAACTTTTTAACCACAAAAGATGAGATAGACAAATGCATAATCTGGAAATACACTTTCAGGGTGGTCTGACCCATTGGTACATAATGACTCGAAATGCTGGCTTTACTAAGCTTGTCTTTCAATTAAGTACTGCTGGGGTGTTGGCATATTTTCCTGAATTCCCTTTTTCACAATAGTGCGTGATCAAAAAAAGAAAAATAGAAGGAAACTAGAAACTAGTAATCGACCCAGCAACTTAGCTTTCCCTTTTGTGCCTTAAGAATTATTTATGCATTTTTCAAAAAACATATTTCCATGAAGTGGATGTATTATGCAGATGAGAAGTGAGAATCTGAAGTATCCTCCTTTGAGGTAAAGCTCTTTGGGTACAAGGTTAGAGAGTCAGATATTTTCTTCTGGTGCCTGAATGAAAAGAAATTTGACAGCCTACTGCTGTGAAGAAAAAGGTGGTCCATGTGGTTTTATGCCTTTGTACACACATAGGGCAACAGGGCTTCTGCTATATCATCAACAGTAACAATATGGGGGGAGTTGTGTCTTTCAAATAAATGGTGTGTTCAGCAAAACAGTTTCTTAACATCTGTAATCTGGTTTGCACAGAAATAAATAAGGTCCAGCTTTATACATAGCAATATGTAGCCAAAAAAAGTCTGGCTTTCAAGGGACTGTATTATAGGAGTTCTTTTGCCCATTGCTATTCCTTCCCTGAATATCCTGAGAGATTGGTTTGTTGATTGTAGCCTTTGAATACTGGTGAATTCTCAGCTGATGTCAGTATATGGTCAGTGCTCTTGGCGTCATTAAAAACATCCTGCTCCTATTCTGCATCAGTCAGTTGGAAGAAACTTCTGCATTTGTATTCACTGCTCTTTCTTCCAGTAGAATCGCATTTTGTTAGTCAGGAAAGTGTACTGAAACCTTCAGAGACAATTTTAACTAAGCTTACCTCCCATCCCAAGTCTGAGTAAAAATCTACAGATAGCAAAACGCTTGTCATATCTTACATAAATCAATATTGAATTATTACTAATTGCTAAAAGCTCTATTCAGTGATAAGAAAGTTTTGATTATTTTGTCTACTTATTTGCTTTTGTTGATCTCATTTTCTCAACAAACTAAATATTCTCTTTTTCTGAGTATTTTGCTTCAGAACTGATATAAATGTTGTCAAGGGACCTTGACCTTTACCATAGGAAATAAAAGTTGCATAGATGAGAATACTTGGGAAATAGGGGACTTGCAGAACAGTATGATTAGGTGCATATTATGGGCAACACAATTGGCAATGCACTGTGCAGAGAATTTTCAGACTTCCATGATTTAACAAGAATTGTGCAAATATGTAGCCCTCAACACCATTTATGAATTAATCAAGTGCACAAGCACCTCTTATGAGGACTTCATATCAAGTCAGGAACTCGCCTAGGGACATAATACTAAAAGACCCCTACAAAACTCATTAATAGAAACTACATCTTCCAATTTTTAATTTAAAAATATAATAGAAAAAGAAACAAGCTGTATCAACTTACCACTGGACTTGAATTAGAGATAATGTAATGTAGGAATTACAAAAGTCTAAAAAATTCTTAATAAATACATTTTTTATATTTAGACAGAACCATTCGACCAAGACATTTCAAAAAGCAATTTTGACCCTGATGAAAATATTGTTTTGGCAGATGCTTGGTTTGGGTACAAAAGGCTTAATTTTGTCAGCATTAATGACACCTACTTCTCTCAGGAAGGGCAATGTGTACCAATAGAAATGAGGGAATGGTTAAATAGGACAGGTCCATTGTGACCCAGCTTCCTGCACGTCCAGTTCTTATACAAGGCGGGTGCAAGGAGTTAAGCTTAACCTTTGAAACAGGAGCAAAATTAGGTAAAGTTGTGTGAAGTCACTATATTTTTACCTGGCTGTTATGGAAGTACTTTTAAATGCTACCAGGCAGTTCAGATAATATAAAAATTCCAATACTGCCTTCGACTCGAGTCAAGGGTACACTTAAAGAGTTATTAGCACCCAGCAAAGTGTGTTAAGTCTGACATTCACGATGTCTCAGTTATTAAATAGATACTAGTGCACGTACTGATTTTCTTATAAAACTTAATAATGATAATGACCTTTCCATTTAGAATCAGGCTTTCAATGCTGAAAACACCAGCGGATTTATAGAATTTAATGCTAGACGCAAATTACAGATCATTGTCAGTTTTTCACATATACAGAACTTGAAATGCATTTTTCACTTTTCGTCTTGAACATTCATGTGTCATAATGACCATCAAATGTATATATTTCTATGCATAGCTAACATAATCGATGTTACACTCAATTTATCATTTGATTTAGTGCTCCTCTGCACCAGTGCATTATTCCACTGAGATGATCTGTGCACTATAGTGTCTGTTAATAAAGATTTTTTTTAAATTGTGCTGTGGATTCTGCTGGTGTTATTAAACAACAGGGGAGATGTTTTGCTATACAAAACATGTACAGCACACCATCATCCTCAAACACAGTAGTATATAAACAGTTTTGGCAAAGAGTGGAGGCAGACACTGAGGCTGTTTGTAATACTACTGCAGGGATTTTTCCTTTTTAAGTAGGCTGAATGGTGATAAGATAGACCTGTGAAAATACTCCAGACATTGATAAATACTGAAAATAATTTGGCCCAGAGCACTTAGCTTAGTCAAAATTACTGCATTTCAATGAGCAGGTTTTCATCTACTAAAAAAATCAACACATTTCCACTGACTTCAATACAGCTACACTAGCCTATGTGAGCCCAGGATCTATCCCATTTCAATAATGAATGAGAATAACTCCAATGGGGATTACAGCTGCTGAGAATTTGACCCCTGACTCTCTGCTACACAGAGAAGAAAAGGAATCATTTTTAGAATACTTAATATATTTTCTTATGCAAGAACCAGAGGTTATTTCTAAAACAAACAATCAAGACTCTCTGCTTCAGCAGAGGTGATTATAAGCAACAATGAATATGATGAAGGAATACAACTTTAATCTTTTTCCCCAACAAGTCCTTTTCCCCAAACCTCTGTGCAATGCTTCAAATACTTTAATAACCCCTGTGCTTCTGATTAGCCACTGCATCCATGTCTGATTTTATCTCCATTGCCAGAAGGGGTCAAATTGTATGATGAACACTAACATTTGAACACTGGTACTATTCAAAGGTGTAATTTTTATGATTTCAAGGTTATTTCCATGCAAAATAATAATTTTTGCAAACTCTGCACCTCTAACAACTTCAGAAGTCACCACTTAATGCTGGTGATATTAGGGAAGAACATATAATTTTAGGGAAGACAATCCACCTGACTTCAGGTGGGATCTGAATTAGTCTGAACTTGTCCCCAGAGGCAATGGAAGGGGAGAATTCATTTCATTTATTCGAGACCTCTACCCAAGTATGATGCTAATTGCACCCCAGAAGTTCCAGTTTCTCTTCAGTGACTATAAACGAAGCCAGAGAGGACTTGCACAGCTGTAGGTGTCAATATTTGTCAAATTCCAACCTAGCTGCTTCTTTCCCTGAGAAAAGGAAATTTCCCTCATCTCCCCCAGGATGACCCTATCTTAAAGGACCAAATCCTACAGGATACTCTGAGATATTCTTTTTAACAGCATTTATTCTCAACTGCTTTAGGATCAAGAGTCCAAGATTAAAGATGCTTGCTGTAGATTGGACAAGATTTCTGAGGAAGGGGTAAAGAGATAAAAGGAAAGGGTGAAAAAATGTTGTCTCAGGAACTGGATAATACCAGACAAGCTATTTCCTCTTGTGGAGAAGACAGAGCTTGTCATTTGGTTCCCACTGGGAGCTCACAAAGCAAATTTTACTTGTTCTGCCTGCAAATTTTCTGAACAATGAGTACCTACTCCAGGAATTAAAGCTTATATTTCATTCACATAATGTAATGTTAACACGGGAAGAAAGGAAGGATTCTGAAAAGAAAGAAGATTCTGAAAGAACTGAGCTTTTTCTTCCCAGACACAGGACCTCAAATGGCTATTAAATCATCTAAGACCAGGCAGTGAAATGAATGGCATCCTTCCCCTTTCTCTAAAACAACATGCTGGAGTGCTAGGTCTAGCTATCTTTATCTGATCCAGAAAAATTAAATCTATATCTATATGTGATCCTAGTTTCAAAGCAACCAGATCAGTTAAAGGCTTGCAAAATTGCATTTCTTGAACATGTTTATATAATTACACAAAAAATAACAGTTAAGGATTTTTGGAAAAAAACCTCACAACCCGAACTTTGCACACTAACACAGTGAATGTAAAAAGAGAAGCACAGTTAATACTTTGATTTAAAGTGACTGGAGAGTGTAAAAATACTTCATGTGTTATCTTTGAGGAGCCAATTTTTCTTTGGCTTTACAAAGAAACATGTGAGTTCTCTTTTTACAGACACTGGAAACAGCTAAGCGGGAGTGGTTTTTACAATGATTAATATTAGCCAATTTTACAAAAATATGAGAGTATTACTTGTGCTGTAATCCACCAAATTATTTTTATTATTTTACCATGGCTGTGGTGAAATTCAGGTCCAAAATTCCAGATCCGGATTAACTGTCCCATGAAATTTATTAGAGAAACAATTTATAGTGTGATTTTTGTTGGTTAGAACTCGAAATGTATTTAAAACAAAATCACAGTTTTGAACACTGCTGGACAGGTGGGAAATCTGATTGTGGATGCCAGCTCATGGCGATGATTTTTAATACATCAGGATAACTCTGTAAAAGAACAATCTAATTACTTTACTGCTTCATTTCGGCAGAATATATTAATTTTGAAAACATTAAATTTAAATACCAACTACCTCTGACGAACAAATATATTTATTATCAATGGTTTAGTATAATAAATGCAGAGTCAGTCTTTAATATTAAAGAAAGAAGCTAGCCTAAACTTAGAAATTCAAAGTTAAAGATGACATTCTACATCCAATTCATCCTCTGGTGCCTTGTTATTGAAGAACATATAATACTAACATCACACACACATCTGAGGCTCCACCATTACCTAAGCACAACAGGGTAAGCTAACGACGGTGTGTCAGCCTTTTGTTGGTCCGTGTCACAACCTTAACATTACTTTGTGAGAAGAACTGCTGTCAGGGCATTTCAAGTTGCTTTTGAAATAGTGCCAAGAATGAGGAGGCCCCACTGTCCAATTGCCTTTCCAGTATTAACAAACTGTACAGGGGGAAAAAATGAAGAAATTGCTCAGTTTGCATCTCAGTGCATGAAAAATCCTAAAGTGTTGCAGGGACAATTGATTATCCAGAGGGCACCACACCATTTCTAAATGAAAAAAGCCCTTTCTGGCATCCTACTGGTTATCTACATGAACATTTCTTTTGTGTTTTTCTTTCAACAACTGAGAAATGAAGAAGAGGTAGAAAATGAGGTTATGGGAAAATAAATCAGGAGAAAAGAGTGTTTCATAAGATTGTTAAGGTTTTCAGTCTCTTGTCTAGGGATAACCATTTTTTCTCCTTGGCAATACTCATCACATTACCTACAGCAAATATTTAAACATTTTTTCATTTGTTCTTTAAGGACCTTGTTGCAATAGACTGCACTCTATATCCTAAGAGTATATTGTTTGAATGACAGCAAAATGGCCTTAAACATAGATGGGATTTTCTTAGGGAGGTGTTATTTACCTGGCAAAAGTTCCACAGTCTTTGTTTTGATTCATGAGTCTTTGTCACTTGTACTTGCAGAGACAGTAACATTGGAATAGTTTGTCCCATGATGGGACATGGTTAAAGAGCAGGTTTGGATTGGGAGGGACCTTTACGAATCATTTAGTCCTGTGCAGTTAAAAAGGCATCGAGAAGTTTTTTACAGTTATCACTACATAACAGTAAATTGAAAGATTCAGACTTATCTTTTTATCACTTAAGTGATATGTTGGTCTGACTCTTCCAATGTTTCAGTATTTGGCTATTTTTTAACTATAAAAAGTGTCGGCGATGACTTTTTAGCAGAACGGAACAAACAATTTACAGATGGGTATGATTTCCATTGCTTTAGTGAGTCATAGCACATATTTAAATAAATAAAAAAAGAGAAATCTTACAGTCAGTCAAATAACATGCAGGTTATTCTTTAACGCATGGTATGTATGCAGTAAATAGTTCCATAATATATACTATCTAAATATCCTCAATCTCTTTTCAGAGGCATTGAAACCCTAACTAGGCTAGACTGGGCAGTCTCCTCTCTCTTAATACACGCTACTGAGTTGTGGAAAAAGAATCTGCGTTACTGAGAAACAAAAAGGAACTTCAGAAATGTAGGAAATTGTTCCTACTGTTATTTTATCATATTTTAAATAATAACACTATTACAGAGTAAAAATCTAAAAGTTAAATTGAGTTTTCAATGTACAGAGAATTTGGTGTCTATGTAGAACTCTGTTAATTTAATGGTGTAAACTGCCAGCAGTATTTCTAAACAAGATCAGTTTAGAATACAACCAGCATTTACCTTATATTTTGCAATTGACAGCATGCTGAAATGAATGGTTGCAACTTCCTCATTCTTGGTACTATCATTTAGCTGTCACTCTGTGTCACAGCATCAAGCCAATGTCAAATGTATTGCTTAGATGAGTGAAAAGGCAGAATATATTCCTTTATAGAGATATATATATGCAAATATAAATACATATATACATATAAATATAGAGATATATATGCAAATATAAATACATATATACATGCAAATATATACATAAATACACATGCATGAGAGGAAGGCAAAAGTACATGCCTCTGGAGGAGGCAGTGCTACATCTTATTTTCAGTGGTGTCCCATGACAAGGTGATGTGTAATTCAAAACAAGTGTCACAAATCATATAATTCAATTGCACAATAACCCTTTAACCTCAAATAGGCATAAAACAAATTGTCCCTGTTGGGTCAAACAAAAGATTGATCATCATTTGTGATTAATCTGGACATTTGAAAAAGTTTCATATGATAATCCTGCAGTTTAGTTTGACAAGAGTAAAGATTAGACTGTTCTAAAATCATCACAAAGCATATTCAGTTTTCAGGGGCCAAGTATGGCAGTGAGTTGCAAGTGAGTTTAATTCTGTGCTGCAGAACAAAGGGCAATTTCTGCTGAACACTTCTCAATGGATATGTAGATGAGAGATGAGATGCAATGTTGCTGAAATATTCAGAAGCTGATACCCATACCAAGAGAAATTCTGTAATGTAAAACATATCACTGCCTTATTTTATTTTTTTTTAATTTCTTGCTCTGGGGTTTATCCCTCAATAAATTGCCTCTTTGACTGCCAGCTTATGGAAAATCCTTGGGTCTGCTTGACTTCCCAGCTGCTTAGGCTATTCCCAGTCTCTTAGCCACAAATAAAAGAGTTGCCTGTAGCTCAGCCCAGCCTGATTGGCACATATGGCAATTGATTAACTACAAGCGACATCGAGGGACTGCCGTCGAATATGGTCTTTTTTCTAAGTTCCTAATGAAATGATGGACTCTCCCCTTCAGGGCAGAATCATCCATTAGGCCCATGTGGACTGAGCTGGAGGCTTCGTAAGTTCCCATGTAGCCATGTAATAAGCTTAAGTTTCTTACATAGCAATGGCAGAGGCTTCTCTGTGAGGAGAATGATTTAAAGAAATTACCTGCTTTTTCTTACTTAGAAAAGCAATTTGGAAGTGGTTGTGTTGGCAGCTGTCTACCTTCCTTCTGACGCTTCTGCTCTTCCCTTCAAATTTCTCAGTGCACAATTTTTTCAGCAAAAGTGACACTGCAAGTGGACATTTTCTTCTCCTGTATTATCTTCTCTTAGAGTAACTTCATAAGATGCTTTACAAAATGCAGTGGACTTTAGCACTGCAGTATGCTTGCACGCTCCACAAGGAAATCAGCAGGGGCAAAGAGAAATTCAGTGACTGGCTGTGCGGGCAGAAAAGCTGAATATGGTCTGGTAATTGTGAGCTTCTGATTTGATATAATTGAAAAGTGACTGCTGGAGGTTTCCACAGAATCGCTGAGGTGTAATTGTCGCTTCTCAAAGCATTTCTGGCTTCGTGCAAATAGATTGTGTTAACTTTGTGGGTCATTACTAAACAGTTAGCAGACACACGACGGAAGCTTAAAGGTATGAAGGAAAGTCAGGTCCCAGAGGCTTCAAACACCACTGTATAAACAGAATTTCCACTGACCTACATCCCGTGAGAGTCACAACCGCATTCCTGTAAACAACTGAAAGTGCATTTTGAAAAACATTAAGAAAGCCACATATTCATGGTAAAGCCATTTAGTCACAATGCCAACTGATGCTGTGTTTATTTTGAGGGATTTTTTTCTGAAGTCTGAGAAACCTTTGTGTACCTGAAAGCTCTCTCTTTATTTTTTTTATTTTTTTTTTTTTTTTTCCCCAGCAACAAGTATGATAAAATCTCTGTTGGCCAAGTTTGGTTATTTAAAAACATGTGTGGTTGTGGGCTGTTGAGAAAAGTCTGTTCTGTTCTTTTCCCTGGATGTGCTACCTGGGTGACCTCTGAATTGAGACCAAATTTCATGTCTGTATAAGGACTTCTCAAGACTAAGAAACTTGATGGACAAAATAAGCAGATGTTGCTGAAATCCCAGGTTTTTCCATTCTGCATCACTTCAAGTATCAATGGCATATGTACTTGCCATGATGCTGTTGCTTCCCACATCTGTGTACTTTTCTATAAAGAAAAAAAGAAGTAAGATAAAGGGTTGTCATCATTACTATCTATGTGGAACTGTGATTATGTTCTTATTGTGGTATAGTGAAGACAGATTTTCAAAACTGCATCTGAGAATCTGTGAAAACGTTTGTTGGGCTGTATATTTCACTCTTGAAAATGCAGGTCAATATTCTCTGAGTTGAAGGCCTCTTATGCTTTGTTGAGTATTTGTAACAAAGAACAGGGCAATTAATTTCTCCTGGCCCTAGCTGTCCCTGTTTTCTGCAAGTTATGTTTTCTTAAAATAAAAATAAATTGAAGTTATTACAGTATGAAAAGGACATTTGCATTAAATAAGACTCACTGTAGTCAAGGCAGTTATCCTTCCCCATTTTGTCTTGGGGTATTCCTGTTCCTGTAAATGTAACAGCTTCTTCAATCCTGTCATCACTTTTTCTCTTGTTTGATGACAAACCTAAATGAAATTAATCTTAACTAATCCTGGCTGTGTAAAAGTTAGGCATGTAGTCTAAGCCATTCAACAGTGACATAAATGTCTTGTGTGCTTAGATTCTTAGTGAGACATTTAACTTCCAGCCTGATTTTAGTTACTTATGCACAATCAAGGGCTTCTGTCATCATTAAATTCTTAAAAATGTATCTTTTCCTTGGCACTCCTATTCTTGAATGCCAGAGGTCAAGGCCCATGAAATCAGTCCTGTCCCCATGCACATATCCATGAGCACAAATTGAATCAAGTCTTTACCCTCTAATAGTCCAAGTTCACCTTCAAATTCACACTGAGCATGTAAAAAAAGACTTTACTTTGAAATCCTGATACTGAATATTGTTCTGCTCATGGGCAAGGTGGAGGATGATGTCAGAAGGAGTCTAACTTTGGCAGGGATGGTCCTACTCTGTGCAGTTCTCACTCTGGATTTCCCACTAAGATTGAGGAATCCACTCCAGGAGCATTTGTGGTGGTTTTTGGGGGTTTGTTTTTTTTTTTTCCTTTTCTTTAGATAGGCCATCTCTAGGTGGGTGCTGGATGTATAACTTTGTGCCAGTTTGAATAGCAGCTTGTGAGCACAATCTTCACTTTCCTCTTTGGTGTGTAATTTGGACAAAATCTGCTTGGTGACTATGTGGAATAAATGACAAATAGAGAAAGTCTTGGAGGACACATCACAGGAAAGATCTGCTTTGCTGGGGCACATCTCCAGATCAACGTTCTTCTTTCTTAATTCTTGTTTACTCAAAACGGTCATAGAAATGTTGAAGGAAAAAAAAGAATATGTGAGAGTTTCCATAGACTTCATTGGAGTCAAGAGTTCCAAGTAAATACATATTGCAAAGCCAGATTTTCACTGGTCTGGATATATTAATTTTCCTTTTAAGTAGGACAAAATATCTTTCAGGAATCTTAACTGTTCCTACTATATTGTATTATATTGAGAGTTCATCTAATTTAAATGTGCAAATTTTGTAAACATCAGCATTATATCACATTGCCTTCATTCATATGATTCTCTAGTACATTAAAAGAGGGGAATATATATGCATTGAATTTTGCAGATTTTATTTTAAGGGCTGCTTTAATGAATTCTTAATTACATTATTCAAAAGATTCATTATTCAGCATTCATCTCACTTCTAAATGAAAGTCTTTACCTGACATGTGCATGAAATGAGTCTAAATGCTTTCCATGCCACCTAGGGATTCATAATAGACTGCTTGCTGAATGGCATCAGCAGGTTTTCTTTCTGTTTTAAATTTCTGTAGAAGGTTTGTAGAGATGGACAGGTATGAAACACTCAGCTGCCCCAAGCATCAGTGAAGGCCATAAGTGCACTCAGCCTCACCTGATGTACTACAGCCATGGTGATTCAGACAGGTGAAAGCGAAAAGATAGAGGGAAAAGCATTCATAATATTTCAAAGGTTTTCAGGTATATAATATCTACGGAACGTAGCCATTTTATTTTGGGTAGAAAAACTGTTGCAATCTCTTGTAAATTTTTTTTTTTTTTTTTTTTTTTTTTTTTTATGTTTCACCATGAAAAAAATATGGTGAACACTGTAAGAGGAAATGAGATCTGTTTTTAAAGAAGAGTAATTTGCTACTTTTACTCATTCCCCATTTATTTCAGTAGGATTGATATCTGGTATTAAATTTGGAAACAAGAGCTCAAAACACTGTACTGTATTTTAGCAGAGAAGTCAGTAACTTGAAATTGAGTACAGTTGAGGCTGATCAGGATTCTACTGTCATTACATACATTGGGCCAAATTCCTATATCACTCTGTGCACTTCTGATCCCAGTCAGCAGTTGGATCATATGCAAGAACTATTTGCTCTTAATTGAGTTTATTTAACAGATCACTTAGCATCTTCTAGAGGGGCTGAGGTGTTTTAAAAAGATAAAGTTACACAGTTACATTTTAAACACTCGTAACACCTTTCTTTAAAAAAACACTTATGTTTGTTTGTTTGTTTGTTTGTTTCAGTGAGAGTTTTCAGTTCAGAAGTTCTTCAAAATTTTCATCATAGAAATTACCTGGAAAAAAAATCCTAATTATTTGAAAAAAACTCCTGTTACTATTTTTTGCCAAAAAAATTAAAATCACATTAATACCAAGGAATTGTGTGTAGTATATGACTATAATTGATTATTTGCCTACCTGTTTATTCTAAATACAAAAATATTCTTATGGAAAAAAAGTTATTTAGAGTACTGAAGTTATCACTGATGAGAGACACAATGTAGTCTCAGTTCCTTGTGAAAGGATTAGAATACTAATCTCCTATAGAATAAGGTTGTCTGTTTCATTTGTGTTAAAATATGATAAACTGTGTTGTTTCAGATTAACACACCATAGATAAATTATTATATGCATTCTGTTCTTAGCTATCTATGTTTTATAGAACTGCTTTTGCAAAACAATGCATACTAAAAGACCTTTGAGTGCTTTTACAGTCCTTAGATCAATTTTTAAAGTACATTTCTTCACCTACATTTTGTTGTTTTTCAAATATAGAGTTGGAGCTTTGTTAGTGTCGAGGCATTGGTGGATACATCATGACCTTTCCCCCCACCTGATTAGGAAGACTACTGTGAAATTTAATATGGTGCTTTAATTCCAGACCATTATTTAGGGCTCAGTCCTGGAAGGTGCTGAGCATGTCTCATGAAGTGCCTGGCACTCCCGGTTCCCGCTGGCTGTCTTGCTTAGCCCCGTGCAGCGCTGCGTTAATCACACAAACCCCACGGCACTTGTGTGCTGGAGCCAGGCAATGGTTAACGAAGCAGTTGCAATATCAAACAGGCTGAACCACCTACTGATAAAAAAGTAACATTTTAGAATGCCCGAGAAATCTCAGATGAATAAG
This sequence comes from Phaethornis superciliosus, assembly GCA_023637945.1. Classification (NCBI taxonomy): domain Eukaryota; kingdom Metazoa; phylum Chordata; class Aves; order Apodiformes; family Trochilidae; genus Phaethornis; species Phaethornis superciliosus. The sequence continues at coordinate 25,449,438 of JAJQWJ010000001.1, read as the reverse complement.
TGCATTATTCATTCGTTTGATGGGCAAAATGTATGAGCGCTGCTCATTGGGACTCCCATTCACCCAGCCTAAAAGTCCCCTCTCTGGGTGTAACAGAAGTGCACCCTTGAGGAGTCACATCACTGTGTATTCTGTGCAGAAGACATCCTTCAGCACGGACCAACAATGGAATGAACCAAATATATCCAGTGGTCCTTATGAAGCATTAAGTACTTCAGTCCCCCCTTCCAGATTTGTGTACACAGCCCATTTTATTTGTCTTTTTCATTGTTTCCTTCACCTAGATTTATTTTTGTGCACATCATTATGGAAAATGAAACCTCAAATTCTCTTTAAAGGCTCTGGAAGGAGACATATCTAATTATCACATTTAAAGTATAAGCAACCCCTCCGAAGTGAAATATATCCCCTAAAAGGCAGGCCCCAAGGAACATACTTAAAAACTTCAATGCATAACAGGTGCACTGAAAAATGAAAAGGTGTCTGCAAGGCATCAGACCAGGCAAAAGTCTCCGTAATCTCACTGAATTGTACCCTCCACTAGTTCAATGGAAATCGTCCAGGGCTACTGTCTACCCATAATACTTAGCCTGCCGCTTATTATGGCTCAGAAGCTTTAATGTATTTATTACAGCAATGCTTCAGGAAATGATGGGAAAATTGGGAGCAATGAAAGATTAAGGGGCAAAATCCACAGAGGCACCTTAAGCACTTAGGTAGGGACACAGAGAAGTCAAAAAATGCAAGATTCATAGGGCCAGTGAGAGAAAAAACAAAGCATGTCTGAAGAAGTCAGAGCATGACTTTACTGAGTCTAATTGCAAGATATTTAACAGAAATATTTAGGATCATCTTTTATGAAATTACTATCAAAGCTTCTTTCAAATATGTAGTTCTGATCACGTTTTTGGAGGCATAGAATAGGGCAAACACACTTTTTTGTAAGCAGGAATTTAAAAACTTCATTTCACTTTACCAGGTTTTAATGTGTATAGAAACTAAAAGGTAGCTTTGAGTGCTTGAAGAAATGTAAAGATGAGTTTCTAATGACACTATGTCCTTTTTAAGTTTTATTAGGATTACTGTGTGATCACAGTTCTCAGTCAAATATCTATTAGCTTTTCACTAACACACGTCAGTAAGATAGCCAGTGCCCTGAAAGCTTATATGTACAAAGCAAACAAAAAGTCAGCATCTTTCCATTCTTTTTGATGGCTAGGAAAGGAAAGCTGGTGATATATTCCATCATATTTTTAAATATTTATATTTTTAAAAGAATACTTCTCATTTTTCAGAAGTGTTTTTCCATATTTCATATCTGTGAGATTATCAAGAAAGCTGCTGATCTTGATGAAGCAGGATGCAGTTGTGCTTGAAACAGTCCAAGATAAAATATTTCTTGTTTTCAGTAATTTCTAAAAGTCATCATAGCAGATTTGACTCATTTCCCACCCCTTCAAGTTTCCATTTCAGAAATTAAGTCCATTTGTATTATGTCTTTCTGGGTAGATAGAAGATACGGGTGGTCCTTCTATCAATCACAATTGTAATTACCTTTCCCACTTGTCTCTGATACTTTATTCAAAAATATTATGACTCCTAGGCATTACATTAATACAATGATGGTTATTTTTATTGTTAATAATAATATTAATGGGATTTTTGATACAGTGTATGCAATACTATATGATCTTTTCTCAACTTCTTCATTACCTCTCTTGTCTATTTAGAGTTTTTTAAAATTGTTCTAGGGGTAGTTCTGTGAACGAATGCTAATGCTGATATAGGCAATGTAAATCTCACAATATATTGTCAGCCATTCTTTAAGTACTCACAGCACAAGTGTTACCCTGAGTTCTTTGCAGAAGATTTTAGGGAGAATCATATAATGCTGAAGTAATTCTTTATTAACCGGGCTCTCTGACTGCTTTAATAATGGTAAACGTGAGTAAAAAGAACTTAAGAGAACCACTTGATATGATAAAGGATAGTTCTTTTACTATTATGATGTATAATTTCCTGCCTTCCCCTGTAAAAAGAAGAAATTTATAGCCATTTCCTGCATGTATCCTTTTCATTTTGGTTTGACAATCCTCAGATTTTTTACTTCAGCAGCACCTTTGTCACTGGAACTGAATATTTGAAACTTTTTTCTAATTTGATAAAATATACATACAGCATTAGCATGCTAGAGGTAAAAGGTACTAACATCAAAGTCTGCACAGCTCGCGTTAGAATGATCTTAAATGGGCATTATATATTTATTTAGCAGGGAAAGAAGGGAGTCTCTTAGAAGCAGTTTAAAGCATCTTAATTTTACTAAATATTTCAGTTAAACATTTTCATTAACCTTCTTACCAATCATTCACTTCAGTAAAGCAGTTTGCAAACAGCAGCCATTTATTCAGCAGTTTGGATGCAGCTCCAAAACAGGTGCATCAGGCTGCACCCCTTAAGGAGTTAAAGGATGTGCATGCATATGATATCTTTAAAGTTTTAACTTTAAATTATTGATGGATGTAAAGCTACTCACTCAAAATCATCTAACCTTCTTAACTGGTTAAAAGAGTATAATCCTCTCAGTTATTAGGAGACCTTTGAAGTGAAACAGTGAAACTCACTCCTTCTGCCTGTTTTGAAAATTCTCATTGACTGTAGACTAAATCACAGGGAAGTTTCGGCTGCAGCACTTTGTCTGCAGAGTGAGCTGTGGATTACTTAGTTGAACTTTGCTCCAGTCAAGACTTTGTAGTGCTTATAAATCTTGAATCCATCTAAATTCACCTTAAATTAGCCTTGCAAAAACAATCTCTAAACTTCAGCTGTCTGCTTGGTGGCTTCTGGCAAGGTGCCATGCAGCAGCTGAGATGCTGATTAATTGTCTTCATTTCTTAAAATACCTCACATTTTATTAAAAATAAAATATCATGGAATACACATTTTTGCTTTTCACTTCATAAAACAACAGTGTCAGCTGGTTCTATGCAGGCCATTGGCGGTTACATTGCATTTTAGAAATTAAATGGAAGAGAAACTTGAAAGCTTTACAAGTCCTGAAAGCCTTATTGCACAATAATGCCACTGCTGCATGAGCAGCCTGGGACAGAGCCAAACAAGCATGCCAAGATACAACAGATTTTTCAATTTTCCAGCAAATAGAAACAAATTCTGGTTTCAGGAGGTGTACTCAACAAACACTTCTCAATGTGTTTCTGATTTGTGGTAAGAATGTTTTTACTGCTGGTGCCCTGTACTTTTGAGACATTTATTTCCTAAAAGAAAGATTCCTTTCTATAAACCTCAACTGTCTGTTTTTCAAAGCAATTTAAAATCAAACACACAAATAAAATTTTTAACATATGGAAACCGTCATATACAGACTTACGTATTCCAAGTTAAAATTGTTTTATAAACTGTAATGCTTTGCAGATGAAAACACCAAGAAGATGACTGTTTTTAGCAGTAATGCTTTTTGACAGCGTTAAACCTTGTTTTAGTAATTGACATCAAAATGTTTGGTGGTTTTAAAATGGACCATTAATAAAAATGGCATGTTTTAAGTTTTAAAAATTTGAGTTAATACTGTGAAGTTGTATAGAATTACAAATATGATACAGTATTTTTAAAAAAGTAAATAATCTTTTACGTCCCGATGTTAAAAACAGTGCAGATGCATCTTTAAAGTATTATGTTGGCTCTTTGTTGTAATAAGTATCTTAGGGTTTGGAGTTTAGGTTTCAGGTTTTTTTATCTCTGAATCACATATATCTTTTTCTTTTCTTTTTCAAGTCATTACTTATCTTCTCCACTGACTGACCTCACCAGCTTTTACTTTCTTTGTTTAACACAGAGTCAAGCCTGAAGATTGCTGTACACAGAAAATTTATTATTTAAATATTAGCAGACTATTAGCTTTTACACTAAATACTTTTAAGAAGTGTACATTGACAACTAAATTATTTTTTGAGTAGTAAAAATTAATTTAGAGGAATTTTGCGGTCTTTAAAAACTATTCTTTAAGAGTGGACCCTTCAGGCTTTTTCCAGTTTGAAGAGGTTATAGAGCTTTTAATTTCCATGCTTTAAAAATAGACAATATTTCTGATATTTTGATTCCTAATCTGCTGCAGCTCATTAAGTTTTGAGACAAGTTTTGATATTACATTTTGTATAAACAAGATTTGAAAGAATTAAATTTTTGATGCACTAGTGCTGAATAAACAGTGGGAATTAATTTTTTTCACTAATGTCCTGTTTACAAAGGAATTAAGTCAATGCTTACTTTGAAGCACATGTTTAAGTCTCATTGACTCCTGCTCTGAGAGTCCTGTATATATTTTCAAGAGTTCCTCATTAATGAGTCCTAAATTATTCTACATCATCCTACAGGCTGATGTAGGAATGTCTGTATGGACAATGAGTTGCTTTTAGAAGCCAAAGGAAATAATGCAAATGAACTGATGACTTGGTGAGCCCTTTTACATGGCTGGCAGGAGTTGATTTCATCCCTGTGCTGAAACCTTGCAATGAGCATGCATTCCCCATGTATCAGCTGCCTTAAACACCAGCTGTCTGAAGGAAAGAGATGAGAGTAAAAAACAACAGCTAAACCCTGACATACACCAAATAGAGAGCACCAAGTGGCTCTGTTTTGGAGGAATTCCAAATGACAGTTTTTTACTGCTGCCAGAGCAATGGTACTGCTCAGTCACTGACCATGAGAAAAAACAGAAGCGGAAATGCAGGAAGCAAACATAGGTGCCAAGTGACTGATCTGCCTCAGTAGGTAAACAGGCAAAAGGAAAGTTTCAAAAGGAAATCATTTAGAACAGAGGCATGATCTGAGAGCCACCGTTACACATGTGGTTACACATGAGGTGTCAGGGCTGCTTTAACCTCCTTGGACTTGGTTCCTGCTGTCCACTCCTCTTTCACCCCCTCCTCCCTTTCCCTGCGCTGGCACCACTGTTTGTACAGCTGCATGGTGAACAGAGTCAGGGACCTGGACCCAGTGAAAAATGACCCACCAGAAATGGATCAGTTCCCTTTTTGATTTACTTCATAGTCCCACAACTAGTTGTGCTGGCATAGCAGAGATTATGACGTGGGAATGAGAATGTGCAGCTGAGAAGAGGAGAAGCTGTTGAAGGAGGCCCTGTTGGTGACACATAGGGTCACACCCCAGAGCTCAGAAGGTTGTGTTTTGCCCTACATTTAGCACACTGCTCTCTCTCCCTGACAGTCTCCCCGATGTTTTTGCTGCCAGGAGACTTACTGTTTTTGAGATTAGAATATCTGAATCAACATTCAGTGCCTACAATGTGGAATTAGGTTTGTAGGTTGCCCTCGTCATCAATAGAGATGAAGGACTTCTTTTAGTAACATAAATAGAGGCCTCTAGTGCTATCTGAAACTGCCTAAGATAACCAGCCTGGCCTCTAACAGCTAGATCCAGAAGGGTGTAGATCCACCACATGCCATATACAAACCCCCTTTGGATGTCTGAGACACCTAAAAGCTCATCAAATAGCACTAGACATCTCTGTTTATGAAACTGAATTAAGCTCCCAAGGTGGCACCAAGCTACCTAAACAGAGCTATTTAATGGAGATATGTACAGGTAGAAACTCACCTGAGTCAGTAGCAGCATTCCATTGCCTAAATATAGGGATCAGCTGCTTTTTGAGGTGTCTTGAGACATTATTTGGCTGGAAAATAAATGACAAGACTTAGGCAATACCTATGCCATTTTGAACACTGAAGGTCAGACAGGAAGTCCTAGGACATCACATATGGCAGGGGGTTCAAGTCAGCTGGATGTCTTTAATTTTTTGTTGGTAGTAGCTTGGGATCAGTTTGCATTTACTACTGCCCCAAATACTGCCAGCTCTTATCAACATCTCCTGTGCTAAGTGCAGATGATCAACCATACAACTGACATTGCATGGGCTGGCTCATGGGATTTGACTAGATGGCTTCCTTCTGTTTCAACAGTGCATGAGTTTTAATAGCCTTCCTCAGTGTTTTATGTGTTTCATCAAAAGAGTGATGAAAAATTCCCCTGAGACTTGCTGAACTTAAAGACATGAGAAAGAAATGGGTATAATCTGTTTCACCAGGTTTCTTACCATTAAATTAAGATGATCATCACCTGTTTATAATCTGAAAAAGCCTTTAAAGGAGGTGATTTGTCTGCTAATAAAAATACAAAAATAATAACAAAAAGAACAGTAGTTTAGCCTCCTGTATGACTATGTTTAGTCACCTCCCTATTACCTTAAACAAATACTTTCACAAATGCATGTATTATGACCTTCTAATGAAATTTCTGCTACCAAAACCAAAACAAAACAAAGCAAAAACTTCAGAAAAGGGTATCCACATCAAGAACCACTGAGACGCCTTTCTGAGGACCCATGGTATGGACTATAAAAAAACCAACTGCACTGATCCTTTTGAAATGAGATGGGAACACCTCCTGCAGGTATTTAATTTAGGTGTCTCAAACATGGTTAACTAGTAACTGTAAAGAGAGCCAGCATTAATGTCTATTCTGACTAATTTTTTTTTGTTTTCCTGAATTGACAAACCACTATCATCTCAAAACCTAAATTAAATCAAATCTCCATAGTGCTCAAGGTAACCATTGGTCCCAGAATACTGAGCTTTCATCCCACCTAGTTTTCACTCCTTGCCCCTTCCAATTAACCTGAATATGGGATTTATTGAAGGATCCAAATGTTACCTTTTCATCTTAAGAAATAATTCTCCCACCACCACCAGTGCACACAGAGGAAACAATATGCAGCAGCAAAACAGGAAAATGGATGTAACATAAGATAAAGAGTATCAGCTATAGGGAATCAGGACAAAAGATGTTTTCTGATACAATTCAGGCTGCTTTAATGAGGGTCTTCTGAAACAGCTCATTCAAAGATCAGAATGGACAAGACTACTGTAGCTTTCAGCTACTTGCAGGGTATTTAGAGGCACATTGTCTCTTTTCAACTTTTAGTAACAAAATTCAAGCGATCTAAAACTGATTAGTTTAATTCTGCATTTAAATGTAATTGTAATTTTATTTTATTTGTTTTTATCTTTTCTAAAGCACTCTAAGAGGTCTTAAAGAAAGGTGCTACACAATTGTAAGTGCTGGAGTGATTGACAGAGTATTTTACAACTGGCACTTATTATTCCTTTTATTAAGAATAAAGTGGCTTTTAGACTAAAAACAATAGGGTGCAAAGGGGTCTTTTATGCACTCATTATAAGTAGAAAATTGGAAGGAAAAAGTTGTAATAAAAACTAAATGATTTTGGCATGATGTATGTTTCTTACATTGTATGTTAAGTGGTATATATGTTGAAACCACTGGACATACAATAGCTTTCTAGAAAAGGAAATAAAAATGGAAAGGGTAGATTAAAATTGCCAAAGTAATACATGTAATAAGCACCTTTTCTCATTTTTTTACCAGTAGAAAGAGGTCTTTATGCAGCAAAAAGCAGTAACATTGTTATATTTTCCCTTTGAATTTGAATTCAAGGGAAGTGACAGAGGGCTTGAAGCAGATTGTCTATTATATGCCCTGTTCTAAGATGACAGGTGATTGTTCCCTAAGTTGCTGTAAGGTTTTCTCTCCTGTTTTATTCACAGCAAACATCTTCTCCTTAAAAATCAGTGTGTGGTAAATGCCCATGCATCTTCAGTCATTTTCTGAAATGGGATGCAGAATCGTAGAGACAATTTCAAAATTTCAGAGCATTACTCAAGACAATAGGTCCCACAATATCCTGGATGAAATGCACACTGAATGTTGGTGCTTTCATTCCATTTCACACTACATATTAATAAAAGCAACTGAATTTTTGGTCATCTGTGTGTCTTATGTGTTTGAATGAGTATACATATCAAGTAAAGTTGAAAAAGTAGCTTTGGTGCCTGATCAATAGACTCTGAGCATAAGTCAGTTTAAACTAATCTCCTGGTTAATCTTGGAAAAGTTACTTGTCATGACAAAGAAAGATACTAATCAGCCAGACCTCAAATGTGTCCAACACTGAATTTGTGCATTCCCAGAGGGGTAAGTTTGCTAACAATCCCTTGGTGTTGCACTGTGGTTTTGCCACAATGTTATGTAGGGCCTTGTGGTGCAGAGCTCCTCGTGGTGGGTCTGGGCTTCTTTCTCAGCAACGGATCAGTTTTGTCCTCCAACAAAATCCTGGGAATAATGAGGGAAAGGCTGCTAACATATTAAACGTAACAAACAGCAGAGATCACTGCGTAGTGTGGTTTACAGTTGAATGTGTCCAAAGACCCAATATTTAGTGAAATAGGGATGATGATTCTTTCACCTCTGTCATGTTATTCATTTTATAGTATAACTTTATGAGAACATAGATCTTGTGCGCAATGATCATGCACAATGACCAAGCAAAAAAGACCCATCATTTCTGGAATATAAATAACATATCATGTAAATAAGAAATTATTTCTCAAATCATAATTCAGTTTTGTTTTTCATCCTTTAATATAACAATGTAAATTTTCTGAAAATTGAAATGTGTAAATGTCATACTTAAAGAGGGCACACTTCTCTCACATTGTCACAGTACAACCAGAGCTGACAAGCTGCCTTATTAAACGTGTGTGTATTCTTATATACCTAAAAATCCATACCATGCTACAGAGATACACCTCATGGGAGAATAGGAACTTGTATAGTGGATAGCTATTGTGCAGCACTAACCTGACCTAGAAGCAAAGTTAGTAGGATGGAATAATAAAGAATAATAATAATAAGTGGATGTTGAAAACCCTTCTGATACTTTTAATTACAAGATTTGGGCAGTATATTAAGAGGCATGTATATGTATGTATACATAAAGGCATCCAAGTAATGAGAAGTTTGAGTGCTGTTTTTATAATTTTGGAAATTGTGTTCTAATTAAACCTTTAGATACTTAAATACCCTTAAAAAACGATCCTATCAAAAATGTTATGTCTTAACATAAATGACATCTTACCACACAATTAAATCTAGTTTTTCATGCCAGCAGGAAAGCTCAGCAAGTAAAAAAGGGACTGTTAATTGAAGAAGAAAAGTATTTTTAAAATTTGACATGGATCTTGTGAAATATTTCCTCCAAGAACAATGGAAGGGTCTGAAAAGGGAAATATTAATGGCAGATGGGGAAGGCTGTAGAGGGAGATTGCGCTGTAACTTCAAGGTTTTCAAGCATAATGGAAAAAAAGGTCTTTCTGCACTTTCTTGAATGAGTTCTGGATTGGTTTTTTTTAATATTTTGAATTTGGAATATAAGAAGGACTACATTTAAACTCAAGTATACTCTCTGTGAAGAAGGAAAGGAGGGAATGAAAAAGAGAGCAAAAGAGTGAAAGATCCAGAGAGAAGGAAAGTGAGAAAGGAAGGGTGGAAAGTGAGGAAGAAAGAAGGAGTGAAAGAACAAAGGAGTGAGAAGAAAGAGAGAAAGATAGGGAGGAAGAAAGAATAAGAAAGAATGAACAAAAAATAAAATGTCAAATCACTCCATCCCTCTTTTCATCTGCCAGTAGTATCAGGATTCCTAATTTATGGGAAAAAGATGACTACTGTTTATTTATGGCCTCTCAGCTTGAATCGCTCATGTTTATATTTGTTTCTTCCAGGAACCTTAATTACCTGAATTCCAAAATTTTCCTTAACTGTAGGAATCTGAGATGCTTTAAATCCTCTGACAGCAAATCAATAAGCACAGCATATTCATGCAAAAGACTAAAAGCCCTCGTGACCAAATTTTTTTAAAAGTACTTTTAATGCATTTTTTTCAGACAAGTTGCATGGGGAAGAAATCACTCTGAAAATAAATAGTGAAGGAAACAAATTATTTTCCATCAGAATTTACCCTTCTTATTCTTCAGTTCAACATCTTCATTGTTCTAGAGTGACTTTAGTAACATAAATTTCCCATCTTTATATCAGGTATCGTATCTTAGCCATATAAACCAGAAAGTTTGCATTTCTGTGGCTGCAGACAGCCCAGTAATACCTGCCATATTGCTCTCCTCTTTCAGTACATTGTATTTTTTTCCTAGGTGTTGGCAGACCAAGAGGCTGACACTGTCATTGGCTGAGTTTCTGTATAATTTCTCACAACCGTTTCAGTTACTTTTGGCCGTGTTTCATTATTTAGCTCTAGGCAAATATCAGAGAATGAGAAATGTGCTGAAAGGATAAAAGGAATTCCCTCAATGCAATATGTCACAATAAATATAAATAATTAATAACAATTATGTAATATTAATTTTTAAAAAATCTCTCTAGAAGGGAGTTTGGTTTGCCTGCAACATAATGAAATCTAAATTGTAACAAAAATATTACAAATTCTTAACACTGTCTTAAAATTTGAACAAGTAAAACAAATTGACATTTGATTCTCAAAAGTCTCTGGATAAAGTGGCTCATAAGAGTCAGTTAAGAAACTTGATAACCACAGGCTTAAAAGTGGATTAAAAGCTTCTTTCAAAACAGGAAGGCAAGAGTCGGAATAAATTTCAAGTTCTTATTGTAATGAGACTTTCATTAGTCGTACTTTAAAGAGCTAGAAGCAGCATTGTTCAATAGAGCTTTGAGTAATCTAGAGCAGAAGGCAAATGCTGAGACAACTTCTTCCCTGTCACCATCTTTTTTACACAGTGAAACTTTGTTTTCTTATTGTGGGAGACTTGTTTGTTTCTCTTTTCTCCTCTCCTAAGCCCTTCTTTAGTGGGCTGAGGTTATCAGTTATGAGCAGTTGTATATCACAACTGAGTTCAACGTGCAGCATTAATAAGCAATATTAACTGTGGGTCACTAGAAATGTAAATCTGTAACAATCTGACAGAACAATTTGCATTACTTGGTAGGAGTAAGTCTTTAGCTTCTTGATAAAAATATCACAGAACCAACTAAAGAAAAGCTTAGAGTATGAAAATATTAATATACCATACACAAATTAGTGGTAAAATATACATGACATAGAATTCCTTTAAGTACTGTCACGTCTAATTTTTTATGTCAAAACAGAATAGAGTTGCAATAGAAAAAGATTACATTAAGGACAAAATTTTAAGAAAGTATTAGATTTGGCAAGGAAATTTTCACAGAACAGATATTCCCTCCTAGGCTGACCCTGTAAACTACAGTAAAAGGGCAATAGAGTTTTAGTAACCAACCAGATGGACGTATTCCTAGCTGTCCTGGTTTGGTCCAGGATAAAGGTAATTTTCTGTCTTGTACTTTTGTTTTCAGCTAAGTCTCTTTTAAGTAGCTGCACTTGCTGAAATTAACAGCTACTAGTTGACCCTAGTTGACCCTATGACTAGGAGAAAAGTAAAACAATGGAAATCAGAAATTAGCCTTACCCTTCAAAGTCTGAATGAGACAACCAGGTGATAGAGGAAATAGAAGATACTGCCTCTCCTCGTAGAGCAGCTAAAGCAGACTCTGAAGAAGAGTCAGCTGAGAAGGACAGACTCAGAAGAATCTGCTCAGTCCTATTCCATGAGGGACTTGCAGACTCTGAGAAAAGTCTTCAACCATTTTCCAGGTGAACCACTTCTGACTTGATTAGTCCGATGCTGGCATGATGGGGCTGCTACCGTAACATTAACTCAGAGAGAAGCCAGGCAGTTGGGATCCCTGGCCAAAGATGCAGGTATTGATTGGGCATTTGAGGAAAAGGATAGAACCACCAGCCTATGGAGATGACTCTTGTCAGCTGTAAGGGAGAGATATCCCTATAAAGAGGAGATAGACTGCCCACAGATCAAAGCACCCACACTTGAAAAAGCTACCAGGTACCTGGAAGAATTGGCTGTACGAAATGTGATCTATACTGATGAAAACATTGAAGATCCTTATCACATGCCATGCCCTCAGCCTATGAGGCAAAGGCTTGTGCGTGCTGTTCCTACCACCTTTAACTATACACTATCAGTAATGTTATGGGTTTCTGGAGAACTGGAAGGAATTGTGGGTGATGTGATTAAAACAGCATGAGAATATGAAGATGCTGTCACAACTCCTCGTCAGGCCTGGGTCTCATCTGTAAAGGGAACAGCTGAGAAACTGCATTTACCCCTTTTTCCTCAGATAGGAGGAGGATGCCGCATTGCAGCCATTAAGAGGGAATGCCCTCCTATGAGACTAATTCAAGAGAAACAGAATTTAATAAGAGGAATCCTATGGACACTCGTGAGTGAGTGTGGAGAGGACATTAAAAAGTGGGATCAGAAACCTTCTGCTGTCCTATAGGACTGAGTATGTAAGTTGCTGAGTAAGGCAAATGCAAAAGAAGGTCCTTCTAAAAAACTCAAGTCTCCAGTGTGGAGTTAGCCAATCCAAATATGCTGGTGACTCAAGATCCCTGTACATCAGGTGTGAGCACTGGGGATTCAAACCCCAGTAATGCATGTACTGACAATATTGTATGTAGCCAAGCTTAGAGGTGCCCTGCCTCCAGCCAGGTAGAGGAGAGGGACAACCGAATTTATTGGATTGTGTGAATTCGATGGCCTGGCACATTAGAGCCACAAAAGTATAAAGCGTTCGTGGACACTGGTGCACAGTGCACCCCAATGCCATCGAATCAGAAAGGGACAGAATCCATCACTATTTCTGGAGTGACAGGGGGATCCAAAGAACTGAGTATTGTGAATTCTGATGTGAGCTTCACTGGGGAAAAGTGGCATAAATACCCTACAGTGACTGGTCTAGATGCTTCATGCATCCTTGGCATAGACTACCTCAAGGGAAGTGACTTCAGGGACCCAAAAGGGTATTGGTGGTCCTTTGGTACTGCAGCTATAAAGACTGAGAATACAGAATGGCTGCATGTTTTGCTTTTCCTTTCAGATAAATCCTTTGTAGTGGGGTTGATGAAAACTAAAAACTAGCAGATGCCAATTGCTACTACAGTAGTGCATTGAGGACAATATCCCACCAACAGAGATGCTGTGATCCTCATTCACAAGCTGATCCGGCAACTAGAGAGCCAAGGATTGATCAGCAGGACTCATTCACCCTTCAATAGTCCTATATGACCAGTGCAAAAGCCTAATGGAGAGTGGAGGCTGACAGTGGACTATCGTGCCCTAAAAAGGTTACACCACCACTAAGTGCTGCTGTGCCGAACATGCTAGAACTTCAGTATGAGCTGGAGTAAAAGGCAGCCAGGTAGTATGATACTATTGACACTGTTAATGCATTTTTTGCTATTCCTATAGCACCAGAATACAGACCACAGTTTGCTTTCACCTAAAGAGGAGTCCACTACACTTGGAATCGACTGCCCCAGGGGTGGAAACACAGTCCTACCATCTGACATGGACTGATCCATGATACCCTGGAAAAGGGTGGAGCTCCAGAACATCTACAGTACATTGATGACATCATTGTGTGGGGTGACACAGCAAAAGAAATCTTTGAGAAAGGTAAGAAGATAATCAAAATCCTTCTAGAGGCTGGTTTTGTTATTAAAAGAAGCAAGGTCAAGGGACCTGTGCAAGAGATACAGTTTCTGGGGGTTAAGTGGCAAGATGCACGTGATCACATCCCAATGGATGTGATTAACAAAATAACAGCTATGGCCCCACTAACTACCAAAAAGGAAAGTCAGTCCTTCTTAGGAACTGTTGGTTTCTGAAGGATGCAAATTCCTGGTTACAATCATATTGTGAAACCCCTCTAGAAGGTTACCCAAATCGACTACATCACACTGCCTCAAATCCTCCAGGGTGAGTGCTATGTGCTTACAATGGTGGAAGCAAGTACAGGATGACTGGAAATATATCTTGTGCCTCATGCCACAGCCAAGGAACACCATTCTGGACCTAGAGAAACAAGTCTTGTGGAGACATGGTATACCAGAAAGAATTGAGCCAGATAATGGAATTCATTTTAAAAATAGTCTTATAAGTAACTGGGCAAAAGAACATGGTATTGAGTGGATATACCATATGCTCTATCACACACCAGCCTCAGGTAAAATTGAAAGGTACAATGGACTGTTAAAAACTACCTTAAAGGCAATGGGTGGTGGAACGTTTAAAAACTGGGACAAGCACCTGGCAAAAGCTACCTGGTTAGTTAGCATCAGGGGTTTCATCAATCAAGCTGGTCCTGCTCAGTCAGATCTTCTACACACAGTAGATGGGGACAAAATGCCTGTGGCGTATGAAAAGAATTTCCTAGGGAAAACAGTTTGGGCTTTTCCTGCCTCGGGCAAAGGCAAACTGATTTGTGGGGTTGCTTTCGCTGAAGGACCAGGACACACTTGTTGGCTGTTGATGGAAGATGGAGAAGTACAATGTGTACCACAAGGGAATCTAACACTGGGTGAGAATACCTAATTTTTGCTTGGCTAGCTTAATCAGTAGAATTTTGGGGGGTCATGAATTTGTATCACACATTAACTACTGTTATGTGAATTATTGCATAAACTGTTCTGTGAGTGTTTTCCAGTAATTTCCTAGAAGTTAACATCTGCAGCCTGCAACTTGTGGACCATGGACATGAACTCTGACACTTGCTCCATAACAATGAATTACTTAGTGGTTTTTAGTATAGAGAGATAGGAATAATTTGTGTATATGTGTATTTAGGGATAAGTGATAGTAATGACTGGTGATATCATGACGCAAATGGTATGGAATAAGGAGTGGAATGTCCTGGCTTGGGCCAGGATAAAGGTAATTTTCTGTCTTGTACTTTTGCTTTCAGCTAAGTCTTGTAAGTAGCTTCACTTGCTGAAATTAACAGCAAGTTTCTCAGCCAGTGTCTACTTCTAGGACTGATAACACTCGATGTTTATAGTTACAGCCAGAGACTGGTGTGCAGAACCAAGGACACTGCTCAGCTCTGAGGAACATTTTGCCCTCTGGAAGGAGAAAAGGAGTAAAACGATCACACCTGCAGCCCTTCATTGGGGAAGAACAGACAAGATAAATGGCCAAAATTGACCAATCAGAGTATTCCATCCCATACACATCATACTCAGTATAAATTTGAGGGATCAAGAGGGTAAAATCCCTTCCTGATTCCTCTTCTTCACCTGTCCCTGTTTGCTCCGGCATCCTGGGAGGATTCTGTCCATACCTCTGCCTGTGGTCCTGATCCGTGCCAGCCCATATCTGTGTGTTCCTGCCTCCAGTTCCCAACTCCTGCTGACTCCAGGAGTCCAGCCTGGACTTTCCCAGGGCTGCCCTTCAGCCTTGGTTATGACGTGAGAGTTTTTTGGGGAAAGAGGGGAGGAACGTGGTAGTAATGTTCCTGTATATTTGTGTATATTTAGTAATTTTTCCTTTTTATCAATACTGTTTCATTAAAGCTGTGTAATTTAGTTTCCAGCCCATAAGTCCCTCTCCCTTATTATCTCTCCTTTATCAGGGAGGAGAAGGGGATTAATAGAGAGCATCTGTTATTCAGTTTAATAGCCAGGCCAGTGTTAAACTGTGACACTAGGTCAGAGTAAACTCAACTGTGTTAGTTTCTGTGTTCCATCCAACACAGAATATTACAAGACCACCTTCGGGAACAGCAACAGAAGAGCCAATTCTGTATTCCAGGTGAATGTGAACAAAACCCAGTAGTTCCTCTTATTAGTACAGATATCTTACCAGTAGATCTTCACACACTGCTGTGACATCATGAAGTGTTCCTGAATATAAGGAGAAAGAATTTAAATGGATAAAGCTCAAGAGTGTATCTCAGCATTGACATAAGTAACAAAATGAATTCATAAAAGTAACGATTTATATCAGACTTGAGAGGAAAAAAATGCTTGTCTAACTTTGAACATTCCAAAATTCAGATACAGTAAATAATAGAAATATTCACAAATCTTATAATTGAATTTCGTCCTTTTGAGCCTCATCATGATTTCCAAGACTATTTCATAGGGAGTGTAGCCAGTTTTGAGTTGTTTATGTAGGTGCAGGGAACTCCAAACCATTTGTTTTTAATCATTGTTCATCATTCATCAATGTTCATCATTCTTTCATTCATTACAAAGTGCCATGGAAAGTCTTTTTCTATATCTGAGTTCTAACTGGAGTATTCTTAAACTGGGAAGTGCACCCAAGTGGGAACTTCCCTTGCAAATAGACAGTGTATCTTCTCTTTCCTTTTGCATGTTGTGCCACTGACCCCAAGCTTCTTATCACAGACAGATTCACATGGCTTTCTTTTACTTACATGATTTTCTATAAAGTTGTGCCATGCTAGCAGGAAGTATCCATCAGTTTATCTTTGTGTTTGCTTTTTTTAAGAAAAACAAGGTGTTTGGAAGTCACACTGCTGCATGGTCATCTGTTGCTGGAGAAGTGGTTTGCATTCAATTGTGAACAATGAGGGGCTTAGAGGAGACCATTTATGTGATGGATGATTAACAATTAAGAATCTTAAGCTAAATGTGGAGGGGTTGGAAAAGAAGCGCCAAGGTCCTTGAGAGGATAAATGAGTGTAAGAGATTTATCAATGAAACATGTTTAGGTTTAAATGTGGAAAATGAGAAGCAGCAAGAAGGTCAGTGGGAGTGAGCTGAGAACAGCCTTTAGAGAGGAAGAAGAGGATGAGAAAAAAGGCAAGCAAAATGAAATGTGCAGCATGATCAAGATTCTGCAGAGTGCGTGGTAAACCTTGGCTGACAGAGCACATCAAATCACAGAATGGAGAGAGGGCAACAGAGATGGCAGTGAGGAAAAACAGCTCAGCAAATAAGAGTCACACTGGAAAAGACACTTATTTTACATGCATTTTTTCTTATCCTGACTTTTTCTGCCAGGAATATAGTAACAGTTAACTGTGACAGAACAAATGCACATATAGAGACTATATTGTAAAAAAGTATCATCTTGGTAGGCATCAGCGACATAAAAGAGGAAAGATTCGTTGTTTGCATGTTAATTCTGAGACATTTACAATGAGAAGTATAAGTTGACAAACTTACCATAATTTTGTGGAGGATGAGAAATTTTGCCAACATAGCTAGGTTGGGGGTGCATGTAACAGATAATTTGCATCTAATAAAGCAACTAGATTACTTATTACAGAAAAGTGGAAGATGGCACAGCATATAGAAGAGCAGTAACTAATTAAGAGTGTGGTTGATACAGAAAAAGGAAAAAGATCAACCTGCCATAAAGATTTAAGTTTCCTGAAAACAGCTTTGTTTTAGTGAATTTCTATTATTTTAAGTGAAACAAGTAATTTGGGAAATGTTGAGGAGTAGGCAGGCAGGGGGTAGTTTTGCAAAGCTTTTTCCCTGTTCTCTGAGGCATTCTTCAATACATAGCCCTTTAGCTCTCTGGGAGAATCATCACAATGCATTCTTTACAGGATTGTATAAAGGATCATGAAGATTCTACCAGTCTAGATCAGAACACCCATCTCTCTGACTAGAGTAGTTTTCGTATAGGTGTATATGGACAAGAAATGGTTTATTTAGTGGCAAAGACCCTCAGTAGTTTTATATGGCAAATATATTCACATTTCTGGAGATAAGCTGATTTTCTGCAGCAAAAAAACTGATCTGTAAGATGGTAGAACATAACCCTGAAGCTAATAAGAAACCATCCCATATTTGGGTCTGGCAGAAGACATCAATGCCAATGCTATTGCTTTTTCAGACCATTATCTGAAATAGTATCTCAACGAGTCTGTTGAACTGCTAAGACAGCAGCAATATACACAGTATTACACTGTTAATTGAGCAATGGATTATTATTTGTACTGAAATTTTACAGGCATCTGAGGAGGATGTTTCAAGATCCATTTTCTTAACCTCCCATAAATATGAAAACAATACAGAGCTTATGAATGCATAAAATATTTGGGTGCCAGTCTAAGGCCATCTAGCCCTTTCTGTGTTGTAAAGAAATGGGGGTCAATGAAGGGCTTTGAAAAGAAAGAGGTTTTATATTTTAGAAAATGGTAATTGGAAGAGGTGTTTTAAACAGATTTAGACAATTTTAACTTTTGAAAAAAGTGTCAATTAGCATGTTAAAATGTTCCTCTTACTTTGGGACAGTGTTGTAGCTTCTGTGGTTATTTAAAGCAAGATTCTTATATTTATATTCAACAAATAAGATACATGTAAGTGTGCCACTGTGCTGTCTAAAAGATTCAGCCTCTGTCAGTGCTGCCATGCACTCAGCAGAGTAAAATAAGGATGGCTGCAAGCAAGTCTAAGCTTCACAGATTAAGAGAGGGGAAAAAAATGTGCTTTTGGGAAGCGCTATTGCTCTTGCTTACTAAGAGAAAGACATTTTGTGTCAGTGCAGTGACTAAAGCCAGGAAGCCAGGTTTCAGCAAAATTATTTGTCTCTGTATTTAAGGTGAACCATACCCAATAAACTGGATGGGGTGAAGAGAATATCAAGCTCTGGAAATATACCAGACACTTCCCCTCCTTCTCCACACCCCAAGCCCCATCCTGCCCTGAACTGCATTTCAAAGTCTGTGGCCTCTACAAAGGTTTAGAGGGGCATATGGGCTTTTGATGTCATAACTTTTTGTTCTTTTTTGTTCTTTTCTTTTCCTTGTTGTACCATCTTTATAGCACCAAACTTTCTCCCTCCTAATTATACCTGTTATACATAAAAAAGATTTTTAATCATTTTTCATTCCATTATGTAGATGAAATTAAAAATACAGCAAATTGAATTGGATTTTGACTAGGGGTGCTAGAGGAATTTCCATCTAAATCAAGAGAATCAGAATTATTCTTATTTAAAAATAATTTTTACTTTGCAGGCCCTTACCTTGAGTAATTTATACAGTGCTGGCCACTATATCTTTGTAAAGGTTTAATTGCTCTTCAGGGGAGCAGTGCAGAGCAATTATACAAATGATACCAGATATCAATGACTTAAGTTATGAGGAAAGACTGAGAAAGTTGAGCATATTCTCAGTCTCAACTGAGAATGGAAAAGAGACTTCCTGTAACACAATTGAAGTTTTAGGAATTATGAAGAGGACTGATAAAATTGATCCAAGCAAGCTCTTTACATTTGCAAGACCACAGAAGATAGAAGATATGATATAAAAATTAGAAAGTTTGGAACGAGAAAAGAAGTGCTAAAGCAAAACTATTTTACACAGAAGGATTAGAAGTGTATGGAATAAATTACTATAAAGAGCCCCTGAAGCAAGACGCATCATTGAATTCAAGAGGGAATGAGATGAATTTCTAAACAAAAGAAGCAGATAGAGGAATGGCAGAGAAAATAGTCAAATGGAAATAAAGGAAACAATAACGAACAACCAGGAAGTGCATGAGAGCCTTTTCTTCTTATTTCTTTGGTTCCTCTTGCTGGTACTATTCCTTGGATATTGATTTACTACTACCTAAAATAATACAGCAGCCCTGTAGCACAGGTCAGACAGTCTTTTTTTCATGTGTGGTTAACAACATTTTTAGTAGCAAGCTTAGGTAAGTAAGGGGTGCCTGGATTTTGGCCCACAATTACTTTTGATCAAATCTCGCAAATGAATTAGTTACTGAACAAGTAAGAAGTTAGTCACATTCAGCAACTATAGCTCAAGGAAATCCCTGTCAAAGAGATGGAGTGGTACAAAGAGATCAGAAGGTCTTTTCCCTCCCACAACTCCAGCTACTGCTGGTGAGTGCAAGTTTTTGGAAGACTCCACACCCTGGGATATACCCCTGGGATATCCATCAGCTTTGGAACTGGAGTTGTCAGAGCTGGCTTTTGCTGATGGACACAGAGGGTGTACTTACATGAAGATTTTCTTTAGTGAGAAAGATGATTTCTGAAATTCCAGCTTCCAACCACAGCTAGTCATTCCAGTCCCCACATGATAATTTGTTGCCTTCTCAAGAAGCAGCACCAGAAATTTGAAGTGATTTTACAGATTCTGACTATATGTGCTGTTTTAATTTTTCTATAACTGTGCAAACCAATAATGAACTGTAAAAACTCTGGAACGGTGCATATTCAGGAAGACAGGATTCCACTGATTTATTTTCAGACGGGTATATTCAGAATGACAGCTTTAATTACACAAGAATGAATGGCTGAAAAGCCCCCACACACCTGGGGAAACATCTTGGGTTTCACTGTTGACTGATACCTATGTCCAGTTTAGAAAGCCTAATTATTTCTCAATTATATTAATATTTAAACCTAATTATTGTTCAGTTTCTCCATTCTCTTTTAGTGCCCCCACCTGTTGTATTTTTTTGTGTATCAGGGACACGTTAGCATGCCAAAAAAACAGCATATGGACAATAACATATTGAAATCCAAGTCCTTGCCTAGTTAATTGCCTGATAGTTTTCAGATATGCCCCCAAAATAACAAAAAGCTTGCTATATATGGTAAATAGTAATAATATCTGCTTTGTTTTCTTGGGAAGTGAGGGACATTTGATAGGATTAAGCAGTTTCTTTCAACTTAAAGCTTGACTTCTTCTCTTGAAGAAAATGTATTATTTTTTCCTCTGAATTTTAAACATTAATTTCCAAGGTATCAGCAGCTAATTATTCAGCAGTTACTTTAATGTTTCAGATAGGGAATAAGTAGCCTTGGGGAGAACAGATCATGCTTTTAAAGTAAGTCTAGCTACAGTAAAGGATTATTACTAGGAGACATCCACTGCATATAGTCACTGCTATTTCTTTTTCTGTTCAAAGACAGAAGCAAAGTGGTAAAATTTAATCTAAATTTTAAAAATAACATAATATTAAAAAATTAAAATAAAATAAAACAAAACACAATATAATAAAATACCAAAATACATTTAGATGCTGCCTTGTAGCCCTATGTCCATAGTTGCGGCACTAAAAGATGAACTCCACAAGACAGAAGGATTTCCTCCCATTGACTGTTGGCTCCATCCCATTATGGGCTCAATGGAAAGGGAAATTCATTTGCCTTTTACTTCAGAGTCTTTCTGTGATCCTACAATCTCTGGTCTTCAGTGAAACTCTGGTCCTTGTGCTGGACAACTTAAAGTAACACAATTTAGCCTCCTCAGGGAAGGCTCTCAAAGCTCTTCAGTCAAACTCCCAACACTAGAGCTCCTCATCCTTGTCTTCTGCAATTTCTTCAGGACCAGAAGTACCAGAGTGGATTGAAAGTAAAAAGGAAAATCGAAATGATATCTCAAATGAAAATTAACACATTGTATAGTTATACCTTTGGTGACATCCTTTGGGAAGTCCAAGAGTAAGCAGGCAAGGAGGTCTACAGCATAATATCTGCCTCCTGCAAAACTGTTAAATAAAAAATAACATGCACTTAAACTTTGTCCAACAACAATCCTATCTGTTCTCGCACGAGAAAGATTGTGTCACATGACAGAGACAGCAGTCCTCACTAGGAACTGGAATAATTTTTTATGACCCTTGTAATGGTTAGCTCATGTCCTGTTATCCCCATTGTTCTCAGAAAAACAAAAGAGCATAACACAGGGCTCAGCCTTAGGTCCTTGGATGACATGTTGTCCTCTGACTCCGCTTGCATTACATAGCCTGTGAATCTCCTCTCAGGACACCAAATGACATAGCCATAAGATATAATGATTATTTGGGAATGTTTTCCTCTCTTCAAAGTTCATTGAAATAATAACAGAATCACAGAATTATCATGGTTGGAAAAGACCTATAAGATCACCACATATAATATGAGAATTCCTTTGCCCAAATTATGCAGTTTAGCCCCAAACTGATTTGTTTGCACACCTTCATGCGTGGGATGAGAACATGTGGGAGTATGGAGAGTACAACTGTTGGGACTGTGTTGGAGGAGTGTGCCATGGAGTAGAAGGTAGACGTGCTATGAACTTGTTCACACTGCCTTCTGTGAGTTGGTCCCTGACCTGTCTTCTTCCCCAGATTTTGTCTGGAGATATCTGGGAAAGCGTTAGGTGACAAAGACAAAAATGTGTACATGAGACTCTGTGAGCAGTCAATGCCATGGCTGGTGACAGACTTGAACTTAAGCTGGGACCTGGGCTTGCTAGAGGAGTTACAACCATAAAATGGGGCATATCTTTTCTGGAATATTTCTATGCTTTCCACTTTGATATATAGTTTCCAACTTGCCTCAGCATCCAATATGTAGGGTTGCCACAAATCTAATTGAGGTATTTTGGTTAAATACCTATAAAGGGTAGCAAGCATTATAAGTTTTACTTACCAAATATAATGTTGGTTCAGACTTCTAAAAACATATCTGTAGCTTTTTGATAGTAAATGTGTTCCTTTTATATAGCTTACTAGTATAGACATTGCCTCCAACTGAGGCAAAAACTCTATTTAGTGTTCTAGTTATTTCAACCAGAAATCTATCTGAATTTGGCCAGGAGTTTTTAGGTCAGTGCTGGAGCCTGCTTTTTCCTTTTTCTAGGCTTTATGATATGCTAATACCTGAAGGGTTACAGCTTGTGGGACTGGCAAAGACTCTCTTCATGGAAAAGATTTTGCAGCAGAGGACAAGAGAGTAGCAGGATCTTTGCAACCCTCCTTTGCAGGAAAAACCTCCAAGGGGTCATAGAGGTAAGCATGGGTAAGAGGAGTAGCGAGAAGGGTCTCACATCTGACATTAGGAAACAGGTTAAGTCTGCTTCTCTGGCTGCTTCTCAGCCTAACTTATCCAAAGTTAGGCACATTCATAGATCTTACCCTAAAATCTGAATAGAAATACTCTTAGTTTTAGGTTTTCTTTTACTGTTTTTGGTTGGTTGGTTTTTTATGGGTTTTTTTTTTTTTGGTTTTTTTTTTTATGTGTGTGTTTGGTTGGTTTTTATTTGTTTGTTGTTTTCTCATCCATTCCCTCTCCCCTTATAACCACTTACTATATTGTAGATTTATCCAGATCACCATAATTTAGCTAGTGGAGTACCATTCTAGTCTTAAGAGTTGACATGTTGATACATATTAGTCTGTGTCTCTTTAATTACCTGAGAAATAGAAAAATAATGATACTATAAATATAGTAGATGTTGAATTTTTAGGAGTATTGGTTCTCCAAGCTATTCTTAAGCAGCACATACAAATGTTTTTTGTATGCTGAAATTAATTTTCAGTACGCAGTTTCCCTTGGGATATTTATATTCTTCCAATCAGCATAGAACTGTCCATCAAAAATAACTTAAAAAAAATATATATATACATACCCACACACCACACAAGCACACACACATACACAATCAGTGCCACAAACTTTTGGGTTTTTTTTCTTTAAAAAGCTCTAAATCTGATTAACAATTTCTCTGCACAATGCCCTGTTCAGGTGGGTGGGTGAGCGTTCATTTCAAAAGACAATTAGAACAGAGTACTTTTGGACTTATTTCTTGTGTTTGGTTTTTTTTATTTATTTTATTATTTTTTCCCTTCCACTTTTGAAAACAGTTAAAAATTCTATTGTCTAAGAGGCAGAAATTATGAATGCAAAGGGGTAAAAATCTTTTCATAAGAGATGCTTTGGAGTCCAGCCTATTTTGGTTTTCTTACTCAAACCATTTACTTCTAATTAGATAAGAGAACAAAAAAAAATTCCAAAGGGGAAAATACATTTTTTTTTCATCCACAAATTGCTTCCATCATTTCTGAACTCTGCTAAGCATTTTTAATAGATATGTGCCCTTAGCTCATCTTTTGCATGCTAACAATTTAATCTGAATACCAATATAGACACAAAATAAACGATTGTTTCCTGCCAGAGGTATCTGCAGAAGAAATCTTGGAGTAAAACATTGTCTTTGCAGCTCATTGTGTCTCTAATTAGACTGGAAGGAGGCAGAAGCTTGCTGGTGTCAGTCTGTGTTTAGCATGCCCTGGAGCTTCAAGCTCCTGTGGGTATCAAAGTGCACTAATTAAATGAGGGGTCCACAATACCGCACTAAACATCAGAGTGAAAGAAAGAGTCCAGTGTCCTCAGTGCCTTTGAGAATCCATGGCCCACGCTAATTACCCATTGTTGAATTGACTTCCCATTCTACAAGGAATGAATGGTGCCTCTCTCCCCCGCTTCCCCCAGCCTCCTCCCCCCCTTAGATTTTACCATCTTTGCTTTGGCCGCCTAATTAATCTTATGGAAATCTCCCGAAGCCAGATTCCAGCAAGGTTGCCCCGATGTTTATAATTTGATTTGTGATGATAAAAGTGAAGACACCCGGTGATGGAACAGTGTCATTTTCAACACTCTTGAGAATCGAAGAGGCTATCAATCTTTCCCACGTGCGTGGCAAACTGATATCCTAGAAAATTAACTTCAATTAATAACAGAAATCCCCAGACACTCAGGGAAGTAGAGATGCTTTGAAAGAGAACCTTCAAAGATGTCTCTGGATTGTCTTTTATATGCAGACTCTTCTTTTTATATGGAAGAGATTCTCAATAAGGGAATGTGTGGCAATGAGGGGAGTTCCCTCTCTCCCCTTTTAATCCAAGCAAGATGAGGTAACATTTCATATTTAGTTGAGGAAGAAGCTAACCAAAGGTCCGTAGGTTAAATCTGTTTTTATTTCCTCTCCATAGATAGTACTGTTTAAAGGACTGTTGCTACGTATTTCACTGAGGAAGAGAAATCTAAAATAAAAACATGTTTTTACCATAACCCTCCCTTCCCCAAAACACTGGAAAGTTAAAGGTTGGGCTGCATGTCATTGCCAGCCGTTTCTTCCTTGACAAGATTTGTGATCTAAAGCTGAATGTTCTATCAGGAAAAAAAGACTTGTTAAGATTTTACATGTTCTAATAACTGCGATGACACAGATACTAAAGACTTCTACTATGAGAATGAGACTAAAAGCAAGTTTCATTCCTGTGAAAGCTTTCAATGCATGAATTTTACTTTACAAAAAGTCTGCCATGTCTATGTTTGTGAATGGCATGGCTGTATTGCTGTTGTACTGGATAGCTAGCTAGGCAATACATTTTATTATCAGCAAAATAGAAAAAACAGCTGTAACATTTCACCACATGTGTTATAAAGAAATTCCTTGATGAACAAACAAACAAAAAAAAATAAAAGATAAACTAGTAATAATTTCTGGGTTGGGTTGTTTTTGATTATTTACACATACCATAGATGACAAATTCAAAATTTGTATTAACAATTAATATGAGGTGATGTATAAACAAAACTTAGACCCAGTATCTTACTTAATATTTAGCTTCTAAGTAATTTTCAAGGTAGCTTGAAGTGAACCTCAATTACAGTTTTAGCTTAGCAGCAAGAATGGGTTAAGTTTATTGCATTTCAGGTTCTTGTTATAATTGCTGTCACGTGAATGAATTCATGTTGCGCCATTTCTTGCGCTCATTACAACCTTTGTTACGAGAATGAGGTATTAGGATTTTAATGCCTCATATATTCTGTGAATTATGTTAGTGTGCTGTACTACTTTGACCTTTTAAGTATTCTGTAATTTGATTGGCTGGTAATTCTAGTCCTTTTCTTGTTGACAGCCTCAATAACCTTTCAGACAAAAGTGGAATGGCAATCCAATCAAAATACAGAATATTTAAGAGTTCAAAATATATAGTAAAAAGGATGGCTATAGTTCTTTGGGGAAAACAAAATTTTAATTCTGGTAGTGTTTAAAAAATGGGGCATGAATTGAGACCAGCAGAAAGAATGCATTTCAAGGATAAAGCTTAGGGTAGCAAACAAAAGTGACAGAATTTTTTGCTAAATTTACTTTGTGATAACTTATGACACTCTTGTGACTAACTCTACTTGATAGATACATGATTATAATTTTTACCATCTTTTTTAGTGTTGCTATATCGCAGCATAGAAATTTTATTAATTGAAAGATTGATTTTATTTCTTGAGTATCTATATATATTTTGAAACAAATTCATCAAATTGTGAATACAATAAATAAGTATACAAAATGCAGCACCCGAGCACCTTTATGTAAATTTTTAATAGTAATGGAAATCCATATACTGTGTGCTATATGTACAAAGTATCATGACAACACAAAAAAGTGAATGTCTTTTATTATTTGATATTACTATCTCCATAATCATATTTAATGATTGGAGATGAATGTGTATTCATCAGAAAATGACATTATGGGTTGTTTTTTTTTAATAATACGTTTTGTCTAAAAATAACTCTTGGTGACAAACCATATTAATTAGAGTTAATGCACACTTACTGTGTGTAAAATGCAAAGGAAACTCATTTTACAGAACCTAGTAAACTTTAACCTAATTAGGTTCTTTTCTCTAAATGAATTCTTTCTCTGAAATCCATGCTTATTAAAAATAATTTTGTAGTATATCTGTAATAATATTTTTCCTTTCTTCTTACTATTTTCCCCCCTCTTTTTAATCTCCCTTGGAATTCTAGATGGAGAACACACACACAAAAAGAAAACCTTCAGAAACATTTCTGATTTGATATCCTTTGAAATCTCTGAAAAATCTCCCTTAAGGATGCTGTGCCAAACCCAACTTGATACGATTTGTGTCTGAATTGCTGTAACTATACATATAGGCAGGCATAGTTTACACTTTTTTTGTCTGACTTTTTTTATTTCAAGTACAGGTTTTCTTTGATTAGAAGTTGTAGCTGTAGCTACAATTTTGTCTGTCTATGGACTACATATGAGTGTTGATGTGGCATACAAACTTGAGGCCACTTCAGGGAATTCTTTCTTTTCTAGTGAAGGAAATGAAAGAATGGATTCCTCCTTTTTCATGTGACCACTTACTAGCTACATTTATAAAAGAGCCTTTCAGGATTCCTGCTTGAATGGGGTATGAATTTCCAGCCAGCTGAATATTTAGACTCTTCTACTTGCCATAGAAGAACATAGGTCAGATCCACACAGCATGGGTTAAAAATTTTAGAAATCATGGAGGGTATGTGACTGATTTCTACAGCATACTTGTTTGAACAGAAAGACTGCAGATGTAAACCACTTTTACCATATCCTTTTTGTGTGGTGTGGCCACATTTACACAGCATAATATGAAGCTCATCAGCTTACAGAATAAAATACATACACAAGCTGTTTTGTAAAGCTTAAGCCCTAACTTTGAGGAGTTGTTGGGAAGCCTATGTGTCATGAGCAGAAATGTCAGTAATAGCAAGTGGATAGCAGTAATGTACCATATTCTCAGTCTGTCAATGACAATGGCTTCTAACAGCCTTTGGAGTTGAAAAAGTCTAGTGAATATTTTCATGGCATGCCAGTGTGCCTGATAGATGGCAAAGAAATTACCACATGGTGCAAACATATCAAGACCAAGAATGTAAACGACCAAGTGCCTATAGTGACCAAATGAGCATTATGTAAATGACTAAGTGAAAAGTATTTCATGTTTTTCAACTGAACCTGCAATTATTTGAATATAAGGGTTCCCTGCATAAATCTCAAAGTCTCTACAATTGATGTGGGTGTGTCTTCAGTAAGACTTATGACAGTTGCAATCATTCAGAAGTCCACTGCTTTTTGAAATTCTCTGGAACACTTGCAATATTCAAGGCTGGTAAAAATTATTTTTTCTAGAGCTGTTCTCCTACAGATGACAAGAAAGGTAGCTGCTGGTGAGAAACTGCTTAACTGCATGTTGATTACAGTGGTGAGAGACACCTTCTGCTTGGTCAGCTGAACTTGAGCACCAGAATGGGAATCGTTTGGATTCATTATCCGGATGAAGATACAGAAATTGTGGTCATTACAGAGAAGATGATCTTATATGAGCTTAGTGGATGTCTGATACTTCAGTGAAGAGATTCAAGACAATGGTTCATCTCCCCAAACAAAGGTTGCAGTGTGGGTGCAGTGCCTAAGAGGCTTCACTAATTGCTTTGCTTAGGATTTCATTTCAGGTGCCAAAACACAGGTATTGACAAGAGTTTCAGATAATTTGTGACTGACATTGGTAATAGTTTTATGTTTGCATCCAGGATCAGGTTTGAGAGAATGGAAGGATTAACAGGGAAGCTGCCATAAGTTTTTCTTATCATCACTACTTTCACGCACTGACTATGCCTTGACTTACTTTCACTGGAAAAATAGTTTGTTGATTAACTGTATACAAATATTCACACAGAGACAGTTTATTCTAGTCTGAGTATGTTCACATTATGACATAATTCAAGAGAGAAATTTAAAATTCAATTCTAAGAAGATGGGTGTTAAATATCTTCCATCACAAAAGTATCAGACATGATTTAAGAAGATACCAACATCTTAAATGACTATATTGATGAAGAGGTTCTTTCTTTTCTAATCTAAAACCTGAATTTTCATGTCCAAACAAAGTGGTTTCACCATTTTGCTAGCAGTAGGTCACCTCCACTGGAATTAAGGCTGTTTAAGACACTGGAAATCAAATAAAAAGGAAGAATGTATTGTAGTAAAAGGGTTTATATTCAGTAAGATAATCACTGTACTTCATGTGCTCCTTCTTAAAGTGCTTGTTCCCATCCCTTGGAGGTGACCTGCATGTAGCCTAGCAATAATATTTTAAATTTCATTCTTTGCCCACTGAACAACACAGTCTCTTTACTTATTTTTCTGTTCTGGTATGTGATAATATAAATCAATGCCATGAAAGTTGAGGGAGCAAGTTTTCATCAGTCTTTCTTCTCACAGCAGTGGCTGCTGAAAGAAGGACATAGAGTGGAGCCAAGTAGTTTAGAAGTCAGTGAAGGCAAAGCGTCTGAAAAAAATGGGCAACAAGACCAGGTGATTCAAATATATTTCCTGGAACAGAACCGTTGGTTTCATTCCTTTCTCATTTAAATTAGAAACCACTCCATCAGAGTATTTAAAGTTATACTAATAAATAATTTTAAAAAATTTTAAAATAATAGAAATCAGATTATTGGGCACTAAATTAGATAATCTATACATTCACCGAAATGATCACCCC
Source organism: Phaethornis superciliosus (assembly GCA_023637945.1). NCBI lineage: Eukaryota > Metazoa > Chordata > Aves > Apodiformes > Trochilidae > Phaethornis > Phaethornis superciliosus. The sequence continues at coordinate 25,420,529 of JAJQWJ010000001.1, read as the reverse complement.
TCTGCACTGACCCATTCATTGGAAGGATAAGATACCTCAGTTTAGCCGCCATAAGGAAAGAAAAAGTAAATACACTCTGCATTGAACAGGCATCGATCAGGAGCCCAATTCTACTCTTAGTTTTAGGCAATAGTATGGAGGTCAGAGGAGTGCCTCTAAATTCAAATAGATGAAATGAAAGATGAAATTCCGAAACATACAAACAAGTCACTAAGGAGCATTTCCTGCATTTCCACTAAACTCTGGTAACTACCAAAGTTCATGCCACTGGCTCATTCGTTAATCTTTACCTGCCTCAGCACACTTTCTGAAGGTCTGCTTTGCTAAAGCGTGCATCATTGACAAATGTGCAGAAGAACACAAACAGGATCCAAAGCGTGAACAGTAAGAAGGAGTTGTTTCCATGAGCTTGCTGGCTTTTTCAAGGTATTTTCCTTAATGTACAGAAAATACTTGTATTTTAAAAGGGAAAACACTCAGAGAAGGTACACAATGGCTCTGACCACAGCACATGTCCCCATACCCTTCCGTGGTGAGTGGAAAACCTGGGACTACAGCACCGATGACACTTGATCCAGCCTCTTCCACTGCTCTCAGCTGAAGACTATCCCTGGGCACAGGAACTCATGGGAACAGTTGTGTTTCACCATGCTGTGGGACTATGGACAACTCAAAACTACATGGTAAGAGTTATTTGTTGTCCCTGTATTCAGGATACAGGAGGAAAGTGGTTCATCAAAAGCTAACAGCTAAAAGTCAATACAGGTGGTTAAATTTCTCTTCCATCTACCCACTCATAGCTGTGTAAAGGTGCCACAATGTCAGGAGTCATGAACTCTTTTAAAAATAATGGAATACTCGAGTCATGACATCTGTGACAGGCATTTTTACTTGCACTGATGAAGAATTAAAGGACCACAAATGTGGTTTTTTTGAGTATTTAATTCACATCAATTTTTCTCTTTTTTCCACAGTTCTTTTAAAACTATTTAATATTCTAGAAAAAATATTGCTCAGAGAGTGTTCAAGCTGGAGTACACAGCACCCACAGATGCCTCACAAATAGCTGTACATTCTTGACAGGACCCAGAAAGAAATTCTCAGAAGTAATGCCTGTGGGAGGAGAAATAAACAGAATTTCGTCAAAGAAACAATCAATCATTTTGGTTAGAAGTTCTGATGTCAGTCCTTGAAGTATCACTTTCAAGGAGAATATTACAAAATCAAAGATCACAGCAGCTACAAGTTCAAGTGCTTCTCATGGTCTCCAGGCAAATTCATTCCTGCTCTCATCTGTCTATGACCCTCAAGCTTCAGTGCATGCAGACAAATAAAATTGTTTTTAGAATCAGATAATTCGGTGACCTCATTTTGATTATTACTTTTATAGACTCCCGTATTTGAAACAGCTTGATATTTTTTATTGTTGACCTGATTTCTACTTCTAGTTTGCAGGTCCAAATGAATCATACTGAAGGGAAATATTCACTTTTTCTGTTGTCAGGAAAATATCTCATCTACTTGCAACTGTAAATCTGATCAAGTCTGGAAACACTAAATCATTGGCAATACCATTTTCCCTGTTACAATTTAAAAAAACCCAAAAAAACTCCCAATGAATAGTAAATTCAAAAAAATCAAATTAACAAATCCATATCATAAGGTCATCATCATCAGATTTTTTGGATAATATTCAGAGACTGTAGGGACATCATGCTGGGCTGGAGGTATATTGTACCTTGCATTCAGAACCCAAGATGATAAGGTTAAAACAATCATCTGCTTTATGCTGATTCAGGGTGGACTTTAAAAAGCGATAAACTAGCACTTTTATCTTCAAGCAATCCTTGATAAGACCTTTATTGCACAAGCAAACAAAGCAGTTAAAAAATCTCAGAAGAACAGCAGTCACACATGCTGGCAGGAAGAACAATGGTATGTATTTTATTCCTCTCCTTATGCAGAGTACTAAAAAGTTCCTCTTTTGTGGAAAATCTGAGGTTTTAATTGGAATAAAATAAATGAAATACTTAACAAGAGACAGTGACTTTGCCTCAAGATATTCTGCAGAGCCAAAAGGGCAAATAAGGATTTTCTTCTATCAAAAACAGTTTCATTGCAACAATTTGCTTTGGAATTTTTTTCCCTGTTGTACCACATTTTAAGTTAAACCACTTTTCTGTACTACTCCACAGTAAGTTGTTAAGACCCAGAAATTTTTCAATTATTATCCTCCCAGCCAATACCTCTGTTTCATATTATCTTAATCTCATAATATGTTATTTTTCATTTTTCTTCTTTGATTCTCACCTATGTGAATTTTGCTGCATATTGCCAACCTCCATGGCTCCCATATTATTTTTCTGTCCTCTCAGTTACTTGCAAAACCTTTCAATTTTTAAATTTTCCAAACACAAAGTCTTGTTAATGTCTTTTAGGAGACCTAAGGAATTAAAATCCATCCTATAGCCTGTGTCTATAAAATAAAGCTCTGGATTGGTAAAATAACTCCATACTTATGCTAATGAGATTGATGAGCAGAATTAAACATCTTGAGTCCCATACCTCACATATAGGAGGTGACAGGTCCAGAACAAGCAAAGCAAATGTCAAACCAGGAGCATTTTTATTCCAGCAATAAGTTTAGAATATCTACCATTACTACCACTTTAACACATCTCAGTGAAAAATAATCATTTCACTGCCCAAGAACCAACCAGCCCAGCTGAGCTGAAAAAGTCATGAGGTTTCCAAAGGCAAGTGATCAACTTCAGAAATCTGGTCATGCATAAATGCAGCAATCAGCTGCCATCCATGTTCTAAGTAAAGCAGCAACTGAAGAAAGATCTAAAAATGTGACTGGTTTTGAGCTTAGTTATTTCAATAGTACATTACCAAAACAGTAATTGTCAGCATATGCTTTTCAAATAAACAAGGTTATTACCTACTTTTATTACCTTTATAAGAAATTGAAAAGAAGAAAAAAGGATGTTTCATTCTGAGACTGTAAACTGATTGTGACATGTTCAGCCAATGATCAGTCTTTATATATTCTGGCTGTTTTACTTAACATACTGTGATAATAAATATCTTTAGCTCAACTTGATACAAATATGTCTTTCCTTTTGGAAATAAAAAATATCAAAGAAAAGGAAAAATCTCCCAGAGAAGCACAGTAGTGTTTGAACATCAGTTTGACAGGTACTATAATTTCACTATTAATGGGCTCTGAATAACATACAGGAGTATACAGCTGAAATACTATAAGCATTTTTCACAGAAGTCATCTGCAAAAGAAAAGTTTTAGTTTAAGTCAGAGAAGACTTAGAGAAGAGAGACTCTGGCTAATGAATTTCACTGATGCTCCAAAATCATGACCTTAATGTGTTTCTGTTTAGCACAGATATGTTATCACTAAACCAGTAAAAAGTAGAACTGAGATCAGCATGAAAAAGGAGAGTCAACTCTGTAACAGATTTACTCTAGCAGTGCTATGTCATCCACATACATTTGTATGAGAGTGACAAGAATCAAAGTATGTTCAGTTCTAATCTATGCCTTTCTTACTATTTTATGTGTAAGGAAAAGATGACAGAGGTGTGCACTACAGCCTTTACAGGTCCCTCTGTAATAGAAGCTATGAATGCAAAAGATGACACATATATCATTAATCTTCTTTCAACACCTTCTTTTATAATGTATTCAGAGCTTTGCTTTTTTATAAATAGGAAAAAAAATGGTTTGGACAGTGAAGAAAGGAAGGGGACAAAGCTTTTCATTCTCTGCACAGAGATATTTTTCTTCTTGTTGTGACTGATAGTGTTACCAAGAGAGACACTCATTGAAAGATACAAGCATTTGCTTCTTCTGTAGCATATCTCACTACTGAAGGAATATGCCTTTGACTCTAGTTAATCTTCATCCTCAGAAAACTCACCACTGATGGCTATTGAGACTTTTGCAGTATTATATATATATATATATACACATGTATCCCATTTATTATTTCCAGAAATGTGAACCTCGTGTTAAGCTTCATGTTTGAATCTACCCTAAAATAGGGCACACAATAAATCCATAGTCTTTGCTAGTCTAACCCTGAAGAGTCAGGCAGAAAATGCCAATCTCTCCAGAGGGTACCTTGATGCAGAAGGCTGCAGCCCATCTTTAAGGTAAGGTACTTTCCTGAGAACACAACTAGTGATCCACTTTGTATGCTGACAGTCTCCATCCTAAAACAAAATTCAAAGGTAAATGTCTATCATTATAGTCATAGACTCCTCCAGGAATCTGGCAACAGTTATGTGAGGGATTCTGTTTTCCCCTTTAGAAATAAGGCTCTCATCCTACAAACAGAGACTTGCAAGCCCTGGAAACTGAGCTCTAAAGGAATTGTGAGAGATCCTGTAAACTCATTCACAATAATAAAAAAAATAAAGACTTTTTTTAGAACACAGTACACATACTTTTTCAGTTCACATGTCCTTAATGACCCCATTATTTTACATATGCATGCATCCATAGCTGAATAACGCACACAGACATACACACCAATTTATCAGCTGCTTCAAGATTGAGAAAAAAGGTTAACTAACAGAAATTGGGAATCTTTGCCTCTTTTTAAATAGCTAAAAGTGATGCTCAGCTCAGAGACATATGAACTTTAAATGCCTTGATAGACTGACAGAAGTCTTAGAGAATATGAGGGAGACTCATCGTCTAGTTAGATAATAACCCTGGTGCTTTCTCTTCTTGAAAGACTGGGACAAATACACAGTTTAAAACAATGCCAAACTTTGCAGAAATGCAGCATATGACAGCAGTTGTATCTGATCATGCTTTTAAAAACACTGGTCTTGGAAAGAAAGAAGTATTGACTCAGTTGAGAAGTAACAGTCTGGGTACTTCCCCTGTAAATCATCTTTCTGAAACTGGTTAAATGTGTCTGAGAATTGAGATCCTTTAAAAGTTTTTTTTGCATGTTCATCACATTTCTTTATAAAAAAGAAGAAATGTCAAAATGGTAAGAAATGCTAAAATCATCATGGTTCAAATGAAATCTGCCAGTGTTTATATTTCACTTTAAAGGAAAAAAAAAAAAGAATGAGCATGGAAATCAACTTCTAGTGTCTCAGTCTCTTGTAAATCAAAACTAAAACATGCTTTTGGAAAATTATTTGGGAAATGTGTTCTGCATGAACTTCACCTAAGATGAATTCTCTGTCAAGAACCTTCTAAAGTCCAGAAGCACAGTACATGGAGGAAAATATCCCTTTAATCCACTAAAATTCTGTTCAAAGTGAAAAGTGTGCAACATCTCTACACTAGAAGTTGTGTTGGTTTTTTTTTCTTGTGTCCTCCACAGATTTTTGGACATGCAGTTCCAGAAGGCAATCCACTGAAGCTTATGCATCTTTCCCAGCAGATAAAGAACAAAAATGTTCTGAACTGTTTTCTTTTTTTTTTCCCTCCCTCCCTCTTTTCATTCCTTCTTTCTATCCTTCTCTTCCTTCTTTCTTGTCTTCCTTCTTTACTTTGAATATATTAAAAGGTGTTTTGGTCCTGAAATGAAAGGCAGAATGACAGGGAGAATGTTAGCTCCACTTTAAAAGGCACATTTACATCAGTCTGGAACACTATCCTCTAGCACCACTTGTATTCCTGAGTAGGAGAAGAGCTGGTGACTCTGGAATGTGGTTTAAAAGTATTCCTTTGCTTTTGCAAGCACCAGGAAAGACCAAAATGCAAAGCTGATCACATATCCTCTAGATATATGCAATATATATTTATACTCATCTTTGTCCTACTGTATTTTTATTTTAGGACATGGAACTTCCCAGGGGCATTCAGATGCTGGGACTGGTTATGAGAACACTGTCTCTCAGCCACTATGTCTTTCCCAGAAGAAACACCGTGCCAAGCTTCTTGCAGACAGTTTCCAGGTTCTGAGATTAGTTATAGAGAAAAAATAGGCTTTAGAGTCTTGTCACATCAGCATTAGTTTTGTAATCATTTCCTTGGAATAAGGATAAGAATACTACAGAAACATATCCGGATAGATTAATGGATATTTTTGGGCCACAAAATGTAAAACTTGTATCATATCACATGTATCTAATAACTCGCAGTTCAGAAGCAGACCAGAGCAAGACTGTGTACCTTAGAATACTTAACAGTTGATATAAATACTATTTCACTATGTCAAAGGTGAATCCATACTGTAGTTAAGTACACAAATGACTTTTAACAAAGTGATATTTTTACTGTACTGTATAAATGCAATAATATTAAACTAAAATCAGTGAAACGTTAATTCACTTTTTAATGAGCTCCTTTCCAATTTCTGACTTTTTAAGCAACTTTCAACTGGGTTGGTTAAATATAGTTAACAAGCTTAAAATAGTAGTTTTTAATTAACTCAGACAAAATATTCTAGTGTATATATGTGGGGTTTTAAGGAAGTGTGAGGTAAGTTTAGAATTCAGGCTTTACTCTGTTTCAGCTCCTTGTGAGCTCTGAACTTTGAACACAGCAACATGGGGTATGGACAAGAAGTATCATATACCCTCTTTGAGGCTGAGGACAACTATTATTTTTCCTTTTGGACAGGGCTGCAGTATTTCTGACCAAGACATGTTCTTCTTTCTGATCCATAAGAAAAAAATGATTGCAACCCTTAAGACTGGTTATCCCATAAAATCTAAATGGGTCATTATGAGCTTCTGCATTGACTCTGACATTGTACAAAAGGACAGGAAATTATTTTTGAGGCCCCTTTAAGGCCCGTGCCCTAATTCAGAGATACTCTGAATAAAACTGATTTCCCCAAAGCTTAGGAAAAATAACTCATACCCTACTCACCTCTCCCTGCTTGCTGTCGTCAAGCCTGACTGAAAGCTGGCCAGGATCAGTGGAAATCTTGAAGATGATTTCAGTGGGATATGTGATCAGGGTCCTTGAATGTGTGATTGTATGACTATTATCAATCTAGTAATAAAAAAAACCCCATGCTCATTAATTTACCACCTTGTAGACACAAAAATGCCTTTTCTCATGTGCCACTCAGATCAGGCAGTGGATTGCTTTTTCTTGATGGCAGAATTCTGCTGTTGCCAACCATCAGAGGGTTCATTAAAGAGAATAAAATCAGGGTATTGGAGAGACCTGTCAGTGTGCAGAATCTAACTATCCTTACCCAGCACAGCCTCACTGAAGTATTATTAAAAGTAAAACGTAAAACATTGAAGTGAAAACTTATTTTTCCACACGCATGATTTTCTCATGCCATTTGTGTATTAGGATTTAGAATCACCAATTCAATTAAGCTATAGCTTTTATTCATATTTTGCAGCTGTTGGACCTGAATTTGAAGTCCTCCCTGATCACCAGTTAGAGAGTTTTAATGACTGGGGGTTTGAATGAAGGTCATTATATCATATCCCACATTACATGCAGGTAATAAAATTCCTTTCCTGCTTTGATTTTAATTGAATACAATCTTTCAAGTGAAAGACAGTATCAGAAAGACTTACTTTGTCTCAATAGTAAACGTGGCCTATTATTTGTCAATTTTATTGTCACAAAATGCTTAATTGTTTCAGAAACTCAACATTGTTTCATTTTCGTGCTCTCCAGAAAAAGGTCAAAATGTTTTGGAAAATCTTCAAGACTTGGAACAGTTTGCCTGCAAGATGAGATTCCTGGTTTCTTTACACAGCAGCTTAAGTTCACAAGCCAGGAAACCTCAGTATTTTCTCTGAGTCTCAGCTACCCTCCCTCCTTCAATCATTAAAAACACTTTGGTTTAAAAAAGTACTTTTCAGTCCAACATGTTAGTATTCATTTGATTTAGATCCTCACCTAATTCTGAGCAGACGGCTACCTCACGACATCAGTGGCATAATGACACAAATTTTTGCTGAAACCCCGACGAAATGGTTGTTTCTGCTGCTACAACCAGTTGGCCCCCAGCATCTGTCCCCCAGCAACACCCTGGCTGAGTGTTTGGGTGGCAGTCCTGCATAAGCAAGCAGGTGGGATAATGGATAATGTGCTCCCAGAGCATCTGCAAAGTATTTGTCAATCAGATCTTTTGTTACCTAATACTTTTAGTTTAACTTCAAGGACTGACAGCTCTGAACCTAAGCCTGCAACTTAGGTAATTCCACATCCACTTGATGAATAATGATGCTGAGCTCCTTGTTTATTTGCTTATTCTGAAATCAGATCTTGTTTATTCTGTGCCCCTTTCTAGTCCTGATATATAACTAATTGTTGGCAGATGTGGCAAGTATCTAGGGCCAAGATATATTTGTTTGCACAGTCTGATTTTTGAGTCTTAACCAGTATCAGGCAATTGCAGCTGGTTTTTATCAAGACTCTGTACACTGTAGACAGTCCACCTGGCAAAACAAGATTTGCCCATGTGACCCTCATATAAAAGCTTTAAATACAGGAGTTCTACTCAAACAATATTTAAAATTTCTGAAAATACCTAATTAAATTAACAAATTGAAGTGAAATGCTAGGCAGTGTTTATACATGTAAAAATTGCCCTATGGTTCATATACGATAGCGTGACAGTCCTATTTGTTAATTTTGATTTTAAATCTGAACCATATAATAAGGGTGATAATTCTTTGAGACAATCTTTCCTTTTTGCAAGCTAGTCAGCATCTACATTTAATCATCTTGCTTGAAACAAAGCAGAAAGCTAGCATTTGTCAAGTTTTGGAAGCAAAGAAAAAAATACAGCAGGAGCAGAAAATAGCATGAATCCAGTTTATTTGACTAGAATCAACACTTCTTTCTTTTCTGGTGAGCCTTTCACTCCTCAGACACACCCAGATGCCAAATTCTGGTTTGTGAGTTGTTTTTATGACCTTCTTCAATTAAAAAAAAATAAAAATAAAACAAATAAGGGATTAACATTGGACCTAACTTGTTTATTTTAATCTATAAATTCTCTGAGCCATGGTAGTACTTGTGTTTTCAACTTTTCATGTTTTTCTATCAGTGGATGTATGTAGTTGACTTGTTTCATCCTTTCAATAATATTTTTTGGAAGTAACATTGTAGAAGGATTTTTATTTGAAGTGGTAGCGAACCACCTATGAACTGTAGCTATATGGTACTCTTCCCTAATAAAGTAGAAAACCTGTAATCATTTGTTTTCAATATGTAGTCTGTGACTGTCACAAGCAAATCTGAGAAGAGGTACAGGTTTTTTAGAATTATGTCAGCTCATAGACCAGAAATCCTTCAAGCTAATGTGACTGAAACTGTGTAATTTCTTCTGATTTTAATAACACAATTTCACTGATTATTGCCAAAATCCCAAATGAATTAAAATACCACCAATGGAGTCCCTAAATCATAGGAGTAAATAAAAATATGAAATTATAATAATTTTTCTTTTTTTGTCTTTTACTTTTTTCTCAGAGAACAGTCAATAGTCCTAGTTTCATCCTGGAAAGCTTTTCCCTTCCCTTCTCCTTTTCTATTTGGAGTGGAGAAAACAAAGAATGCTCATGTTAAAATCAGAAAACAGATTTTTGCCAGTATGTTCCACGTCAAAACCCTGCAATGTAAAAGAAATGCTATGGAAATTTCAGAGGGTGGAGATGAGGTAGAAAAGTATATTAAAAACAGGCTAAAAATTTACAGCCTTTTTCAGTTCACTACTCTTCTTCACTGACTACAACACGTGCATTATTTTTATCTCGACAGTAAAGCACTACATAAAATTTCTGTTACTTTAGAGTTGATTAACTTCCTACAGATCCCACTAGGTAAGCCTGGAGTGCATCAGGGAACTGTGGTTTTTGGGGATGAGCTAAGTCCCTGTAGACTCATATTCACATGAGTTCCATAAAAGAAGGAAGAATTGCTTTCTTCTGAATCTAGTAGCATGCCTCACTCGTGTATTTTTGCCATCTGCATGCCAGAAGGACAACCAAGACAGTCAAAATGGCACAGTCCCAAAACCCTACTGAATCTGCCTTCTGGATGTTTTTATCAGACCAGTCCCCAGGTTAAGGAGGTCTCTCCTCTCCAGAACAACCAGCAGGCTGCCCCAGTGGCCACCTGGAGTCAGATGGCAGCATGAACCTGTCTGAGGAGACACGGGAGACACCATCACAGCTCCAGGAGATCTGCAGCTCCTCTGCTTGGCAAGTCCATTTCTTCTACTTCTGAGCTGCTTTGCATTTCATCTCTGCACAACATGTACTTTGTTCTCTGTGTTCTTTTCCCTTGAAAAACACCTCGTTCTCCCTGAAACTGCAGGACGTGCTGTAGACTCTTTTTCTTCTATTGTACAGCTGCAGCTGCAGAGCCTGCCTGCCATAACTTGCCAATCCATTTCAGTGGCAAGGACATTGAGTACTGGTCCAATATCATATACTTTTTTGGATTTGGTATACATGTCAAATGTGATATACTTTATTCTTAATTTCAGATATCTGAGGGAAAGGGGAAAAATTAATTTCTCCTCAAGGCCTGAACACATTTGGAATGTTTATGTGCATAAGCTCTCCACCCCTAGGTGGCTTAGCATCTCTGCATAGGAGTACTTGTTATAGGATAGTATGCTAATCTCTATTTCTAGATAATTAAGTACAATTGTAATAGCACAGTATGTATTTTCACTTTTAATAGCTGTGCTCCATATATTTCAGCATGGTTTAGAGAATTTCCTCCTTCTCTGTAGCTGTAAAATGTACTTGGTTCACTCTTTTGCTAGAAGAAAATAACACAGGACCTCAGTAATTAAGTGTCTGACCTAGTGAATTCCTTTTTCTTTCGTGTTTTTGTCCACAGTCCATGAAAAATTGATGCTCTCTCAGGTAACATGCTTCTTTTTATCTACATCCAACACATTGATCCCCTTCCAATTTGGAGTTAGCTTGTTCATTCCACTATCATTCCCGAGGTAACAAATGATATTTTCATAGGCATGGTTAGTAATCAATATACACAAGCTACTGCCATTGATCTGAGTAAGACCCTTGATCTAGAAAATCACCAATTATAGCTATTTAAAACAGATTCAGCTAGATTAAGTGGAACCCGCAGAAAAACATGGTTGGGCCATTTTGCATAATGGTGTTAAAGCTAAGGTGAAATCATTTAATTAGTTAGTATTTACAGAGTGAACTTTAGGCTTTCACCATCTTTAAAAAAGAGCTCTCTGAAGTATGTATGTCTTGAATTTTACTTACATGAGTACAATTATTGTAGCCAGATACAGAAACCTACACAGAATGAGGTCTAAATTTGTTGCTAACATTTTTATTTTTCACTTAATGCAAATTGGTTAATTTAAAGGTTGACATTATTTAGTATGTTACAGTCTCCTATACTGAGAAGTGGAAGCTTTTGTTTCAGGCTTGAATGTCCCACACCATTCTGCATTCTATATATTCCATCTGCAGCAGTCCTGCAAACACATGAGTTCCTTAGTCCTGCAGAGCTCAGTTAAATAAGACTAGACAACATGTACTTCCATAACCCTAGACAGCAACACAGGTTATGATAAATCATCTGCAAGTATTTAACCATATAATTCACACTCACTTTAAAGACCCTTTGCCCTGCCAAAGATGTTTAAAGGGGTTCTAATATAGCAGTGAATCAAGCCCAGTCACCAGCTGTAGCTTGGTATTTGCAAGCTTTTATCAGTTTTCACCACAGCTTTCATGTTATTTTTAGAAACAAGCTGCAATCAGAACTTTAGCCTGAAGTTGTCTGGGTTTGCAGTGCCTCATTTTGCTTCCATTCTCATCATGGCTGCAACTAAATAAATGTCTTTGATTCTGTTCAGGCATCCATCCTATCTTTATCATCTCCCATGGGTTACACACATTCTCTACCCACAGAGTCACTTCCAGAAAGGTTAAGAGTCTCCATTTCATTCACCGTTTCCAGGAATCACTTTCTCCTGTTTAGCCAATAAATGGCTGCAAGTTTGGATGACACGTCTGTGATCTGTATAGAGTTATACAGCTGGAACATCCATATACGGTAGCCCTTACATGTGTTTCAGTACAAAAGAAAGGTACTTTTAGATTCCAGGGATATAAAGGGACCACATAAAACACACAGCACCTTGCAAGACAAAGAAGGATCTTTCTGCAAAGAGGAAGAGGGAAGTTACAAGAAAACAGGCAAGTAGTTTTGCAGAATTAACCACAGGAAAGGAAATGTTTTGCTTTCTTAGCATTGCAAAAAAAATTCCTACACAAAGACCAGCAACTGGGGCTTTTTACTAATAGAAGAATTCACATGTTCTTTCCCTTGAGCACTGCAATAATTCATTACTAGGGAGTGGCCACTGCAGACCATGAGAGTAGTGGTCTGGAAGTGAAGCATGGCCAAAGGAAAAAGGAGGGTGTAAGAGTCTAAGAACTACTGTTCCCATGAGGCACTCAAAATATGAAGCAGATTTATGTTGCCCAAAATAAACATTTGTTTCTGGCTCACAAACTAGAAACAGTATTTCAGATCAAAAACATCAAAATACTTCAGTCAAAAGGCTGATAATTTAGGCAAATCATCTTTGCTGAAATTGATTTTCATGGTTTATTTTGTGGGTTTTTTGTTTGGTTGGGTTTTCTTGGTTGGTTTTTTTTTTGTTTGATTTGTTTTGTTTTCTTTTCTTTTCTTTTCTTGAAAGAAAGAAAGAAAGAAAGTAAAAATAGCCAAAATCTTTCTAGATCTTCTGTATCCCTCAGCTGTCATAGATTGTCTAATAACAGATTCTATGATGCCCTTTTTCTTTGTTTCTTTTACAATCTTAAACTAGAATGGATGCAACAGCCCAGCAGAGAAGGTTAAACTCAACTTCTTGATTTAGGCACAGGCACAAAATCTGAACTGGTATGAGCAAGACCTACAAGTTTCCACGCCAAGGCACAGTATGGGGGCTGAGAGGAAAATAAGAGGTATACTTGGACTGCTTGTGGAAACAACATGCACATCATGGAGAAGATATTCAGGGTAAAAGTCTGCCTAGGAAAATCTGCTGGAAATCTATCTTAAGTATTTTTTACTAAGTTAGTCTAACCATATTTAAATTAATTGAAAGCAATCACCAATAAATTCAAAACTCATGAGTTAATTTACCTCTAAAGATTTTTTGCAGCCTGTCATACTTGAGAATTTAGGAGCATTGCTACCTACCAGCCCATTCTCAAGAAGCTGACTTTCACTTTGTTTATTTGGAAGCGGTTGATAGGTCCATTTGTTCTTCTGCATCACGTTTGACCTGCCTATAATATTAGTGAGTTTATTAGCATTATTTAACAACATTTTTGTTGTTTCATTGCCACCAACTCAATTCCACCAATAGTGTGCAGCAAGTGTCAGTGGGCAGCTGGTGACTTTGCATCCCTCTCTACCAGGACTGTAACTGAGGTTACAGCACCAAAATGAAATACGCCAGTGCTCCCAATTTGAATTAGGTTGGTTGGGGTTTCACTGGTGCAAGTGGATAATTAAAAGAAATTTTAGAAGGCAATTTTAACAAAAATGCTGGTTCACAAAAGGCCTTGGCCTCTGGCTCTGAAGTAGAGTATTAGTATTACCGATCAAGATCTCCAAAGTTTTACTACAGTGCAGCCTGCCTAGGCAGAAGATCTAATCTTTGAGTTTCCTTGACCTTGTGATCCTTTACCTCAAGAGAAAGTCTGTGTTCCATTTTAAAAATGTAAACATTATTAGTGCATATATGAAAGACCACCTCTGCTCTACAATGAAGATAAATAAATCCAGAATAAAAGACCAAAACTAGACTTTCCCAGCTGCATCTGGTATGAGCAACCAAGTTACCAGAAAGAAAAAAAAAATTATTGAGTTACATGAAAACAAAGGATGGAGAGATAAATTAAGAACATTTAATAGTTTTTAAAATGTTTTATAAAATTTAACCTAGATATTGCTTTCAAAAACCTCAACTGTTAACTTAATATATAAATATATTACAACTTGTATAGTTTTTTATATAGAGAGATACATAAAGTCATGTGTTTGGTCTGTCCTATATTAGTAAGTGTATTTATATTTCTTACTGTTTCATTGCCCACAAATACATTGCCACTAATGTGGGTGGGAAGTACTTCTATTTAGCTATTTAGTTGTCTGTTTACTATATTGTAAATCAAATGATTGATCTTTTTTAAACAGGTTTCATATCCTTAATACTAAATCACAGAACCACAAAATCTGCCAGGTTGGAAAGGACCTCTGAGATCATCAAGTCCAACCCTTAATCCACTACCACTGTGGTTACCAGACCATGGCACTGAGTGGCACATTCAGTCTCTTCTTAAAAACCTCCAGGGATGGAGAATTCACCACCTCCCTGGGCAGCCCATTCCAGTTCCTGATCACCCTCTCTGTATAGAATTTTTTCCTAATGTCTAACATAAACCTCCCCTGTCAGAGCTTACAACTATGCCCTCTTGTCTTAAAAATGCATAAGAGTACAAATTTTGTTCTCACACACACAGATAAATTTAAAAAAAAAAAAAAAAAACAAACAAACAAACAAACAAACATGACAAAACATACACAAAACAAATTCTTAAATGAGAATATCTAGTGCCCCAAACCAAAGGAAACCACAGTCTCTCAGAGGAGCTGCACCATCAGGGGATAGGATCCTCACAGAGAGCTGCTCTCCCCAGCATCTTACACCTGGAAGGAGATGTTCAAGGAGAAAAACAGAGGTGGCACATCTCCCTTCACTTCCATACAGGCAGAATGGCTCCATCCATGCAGTACAGACATGTCAGCATGTCAGCTGCTACTTCTCATCCTCTCATATCTCCCACCCCCACAGGTCAGAGGGAGTTGACATAAGATGGTGAAATGGGCCCATGGGCCACTTCTGTGCTCTCTGTGCCCCTTCCCAGGATGGAGAGGAATCCTCACTGAGCTGCAATTCTTATGCTGCTGGGGACTAAGTCACCACTCAGCTCATCTCTGCTGGCCAGTTGGGGTAGTCTGCATTTAAGACAGATAAAAAACAGTGACAGAAGTATCCGTGATTTTTCTTACGTAAAAAATATTCCTAGGGATTTTTTAATCTTCATATTTCTGATACTCATTTCAAGTCACATTGCACCTATAACAGTCATTGACTTTTGAGTATTGCTTTAATGATTCCCAGATATTAGGTTAAAAAATGGAAGTATTTTTTTATACCATGCTCATCAGCATAACAACATTGTAACCGTATCTGTAACTGTAGTCTATTCCACCAGTTTGGCCAAACATCTGAGCTTGGATTTATGGCAATAATTTGTAATGGATTCCTAGGATCCTTTTTCTGGTTGTGCTGGGAAACATGCAGAATACTGTAAATACCAAGGACACATTAAGGGACCTAAGGCAACTGACCCACTCCAGATAGTATATATAGTGTACAGACCTTGCTCGCTTCTTAATACATTTCTGAATTACTGATTCTGATGTTGCCTCAATTTCTGTAAGAATTGTTTAGGTTCAAGTAGCATTTGTATATTTAATTATGTCACATATCCTTGGTGCTTTTAGATTCAAAACTAATTAGACAACATATTTCACCAGGGTATCTTTCCTCCACCATACAAAGCTCTGCTAATAAAAGGCATCAGCTTGGGAACCTGAGAATGGAAAAATTGTTTTGGATTGAGTTTCTAACTTTTTTTCACTTGAGAGATGTTAGAAAATTGCCAGCTAAAGAATGGATATAAGAGCAGGAAAACTGACAGGCTGGCCATGCTAGCTTATTTATTAGTTTCAGCTCTGTTGGGGAGGAGGAAAAAAATAGCAATGCTGCTGTGTAAATGCAAAAGATTGTGAGCCAGGTAAAGACAGAGCATTTCAGTATCCAAAAGGATCTAATTTCATAAACTAATTTACTCTTCCAAGTATTCTCTGGTCACTGGCAAGAACCAGAAATGTTGCATCTCTTGCATGTCTTATTAATGAAGCCAAAAGCTTTGTGTGTGGAGCACTGTGTGCTCTGAAATATTTTGAAAGCTTAGCCATGATACCCCGTGGTGCCAATTGAAACTAGGAGGAGGAAAAGCAGGCCACTCTCCAGTTTTAAAACCTGGAAATGTTTTCCTGAAGTAACGCATGGAATAAACTACTTACAATAAATAGCTGTGATATTAAGGGAGTTTTCATTGATAGAGGAATGTGTGTAAGACACCCTGACATAAAAAATAAATCAGCTTTGGCTTCAATTATTAAGTGCTAAAAGTAACATTCTCAGATAGAAAAGGGTGGGCTTCCTGCTTTTTAATGATAAATATGTATGAAAAAGAGAAGTGTCACCATGGAAACTAAAGTCTTGCCATAGTTTTTCATACAGGCAAATGCTATAATGGAAACTTGTGTTCATTGCAAAAACAAACAGCTCAAGACTGAGTCTAAGGTAGTTTTACGGCATCATCAGCTTTGTCATCTTGAGCCCTTTTGCAGTTCATTTTCTTTTATCCAATTCTTCCTGAGTTTCCCATCTGGATTACACCATCATACTTCAACCTGCTGTCTAAGGTGAAAAGTTTAATACTTTTCCAGTCCAATAAAAGAAAAACTTTAATAAAGATGAAAGGAAGATAAGTATCAAAAAATGTTTCTCTTCACCTGTATTTAATCATAATGACAAAAGCTACTTAAATCAAATTTAAATTCTAAACAAACAACAAGAGAAGGAAATTCAATTAAGGCACTAATGCTACAGGCACAGTTTTTCATGAGTTTAACCTGTTAATAACTTTACTGTTGTGACTAGTGCCTTTGTAATCAAGGAGATGTTTGTGTAAGTGTTCATTAGCAAGCTCAGGATTGGAATGCATGAGTACAGAAAATACATAGAAGCTTACAGGTGTCACTAAATAACATATCAAGAAGGATGATCATTTTTCATGAGCAAATGGCACTGTTAACATACAAAAAACACACCCAGAAATGCTGGCAAGGATTATGACACCCTATTTGCTATATTTGTTTGGTAAGCAGAGATGATTAAGCATGTGCAAATTTGGAACTGAGGTATTGGATTGAATGCCTTTCGGCATGTCCCATTCACCACAACCACATGCCAGTTTGCCAAAACACTTTACCACAGCTGGGCAACAAAATGTTGCTACCTCTCACTTTCTTGGAGTCAAGTCAAGAACCCATTGCCCACAGGCAAGTAACATTATTCTCCCAAGGAGTCCCTTTGGTTTTAATAAGATTCGTTGTGTGAATGAATAACCACTAAAGAATGTGCATGAGAAGCACAAAATCTGGCTGTTGAATTGCCTCTCTGCAAGCCAAGTGGGTAGCCTGGCAACCAAGGGCCACTGCTCCACGTGGCATCATTCCCTACCTTGCAAACCACCATGCTACAGGGTTCTCCAAGTATCTTTATGATAAGTTGGCTGACTTTCTATTATCAACTATTTTATTTCTTTTATACAGCACAGGAGTTCTTTGAATTATTATGGGCTATTATTTAAATGCATATTTAAATTCTCCTAGACAGGAGATTTTTAACCCCAATAGACTACAACTGCTCCATTAAATCTGTTTCAGCATTTCTTGTCTATTTGGCTGCTGCACATACAGAACAATCTGTGAGCAGTTATAAAATTTATTATTTTTAAAATTAGGTTGTGGGTGTATGTGTATATGAATGACCAGTTAGAAAAAATATTAGTTATCTGGCATTTTCAAAATAGCCCTCAACACTTCTCTGCCTTTTAAAGACTAACGACCTGCAAAATTTAATTTTAAAATATTTTTTTTAGGTTTCATAAGGTAAAAAAGGCATCTAATATCACACCACTCCTACATCTTTCATTTATGTGACATAACGGCAGCTGACAAAATTTGCTTCCATTTTTTTCTTAAGATCAGCTGTATTTGAACTCAGATCTTACAGTTTCATATGCCCAACCTTAATTTTATGTGCTGGGTTGTCCCATTGCAACTAACACAGGTTCAGAAACAGAGAAAGCCACAGTAATGCATTTACAACAACGTTTAACTTTGCTATTAGAACTACTCTCAGCAGTTAAGTTAAGCATATATACATGTGTGTTTCCAGGAACTGGGTCTAAGCCTTTTTTACAGGACTGGACTTCTAATGGTTTCATCATAAAAATCTGAATCAAGGAGTTATAAATGAAAAATACGACATAAATGTACCCAAAGTGGCACAAATGGCATCATCATAGTAATCACACTAGAGACTTTCAGGGAGCAAAACAATATAAAATAATTCAAATCTTTCTACTGAGGGAAGAAAAAAAAGAGTTAATTGAATAAAGTACTTCAGAGGATTGTAGCCCACTTATGTTTTCATTTAAATACACATTAAGATTTTTCTAAAAAGGCCAAAGACAGCTTTTGTAACACCACATGTGGATGTCGGCAGCATATGTAAAATGGAGAGAGAACAGTTAATTCTCGTTAGGTTTAGTGCCATATTTTTCTAGGTAAGATCAGCTGTAATAGTGGTATTTCATTGTGATTTTGAACCATTAATTTGCTCAATAAAAAATGCTGGATTTTTAATAAATGGAAACCTCAGAATACATGCATGTGCATGGTCAAGTGCCAAGCATGATTTAAAGAAGGCTATTGTAAGTCTACTTTTATTGTTCTTCATAGACCACCAGAATCAAATAGTGTGTGGCCTACAAAGCAATTAGGCACTTCCAAAAGATTCTCTGCTGGAATAGCATGCTCAGAAACAAAAGGAAATCTGATCTGTAAACAGCGAATGCTCAAGGCAAGAATGCCCTCTTTATAAACTTTAAAAATAGATGAAGATTTATCATATGAAAATGACAGTCATTATAGATCATTTTATTCTGGTTGCATAACAGTGGAAATTGTTTACTCGATCATATTATTTTGTATGAATGCCTGGTCCTTGTGCCAGCTGATGACTGTTGGAAAATTTCATCTCCCTTCCTTGTACTTCTCTCAACTCCAGCACCAGGCAAACCAATATGAAACCAAAATGCTGCTTTCCTCCAGTTGACCTGGGTTGCTGTACAGAGGAATACATTCACACTATCACTCCTGAATTGGATGGGGTTGGCTCTGCCTGTTCAGCAGTTGATCCATGGCCACAGCAAGTACTGTGGAGGTCTCAGAGGGGCTGCTCTAAAGCCCATCTGCAGCCTCACTGCACCTCCTGGGAGAACAGCCCTTGTCTGAACTAGAGACCATATTCTTCTGGTGGTACAGACAGCAAATAAAGCCTATGTCAAAGCCTTTAACACAGACTCTGAAGGAACATAAAAAACAGCCTTGCCCCAGGCATTGCTGGTAGTAGCACCCTTATTCCTGTCCCCCAGAAGTACTAAAGACATAATCTTGCCTCACTGAAGTAATTTCCCAACAAAGTGTTCTCATCAACAGCAATGCAATGAGCATCCAGGCAAAACCATATACTCCTGTAATATGTCCTGTCAGGGACCATGTTTAGGATGACATCCGAGCACAGTACCAAGAGAAACAAACCTTTATAAGAGCCTGGGCAGCCCTTGCTTCCTTATTAGTCAGATAAATAAAGGAACGTGGCTGTTTCTTGTACAAAAAGCCTTGGAAATACAAACAGCAACACAAACCAACCATCCAGTCTACCCAGCTGAGAATCTGTTCCAGTATTTAAAGGTTACAGCCACCTACAGACTGAAAGGACTGTTAGGGTCAGAATGCTTCTTATTAAGGTACCACAGTCTGATGAATGGAATGCAGATGAAAAATGCATGTGGTTTTAAATTATTTGTTTATATTCCTCTGAATTTAACAGAAAGTAAAAATGTAACAGGCAGAATTATAGCTGGTATAACTCTGTACACCTTCAGTGTCTGTTCTGATTTATATCAACTGGGGATCTGGCCCACACTATTGTATATTGTCAAGAAAAACATTCTGTTCCTGCTTGATTACTAATACCAATGTATTTTTCTGTATTTGACAACAATCTGTTTTCCCTCTCCTCTCCTCTCCTCTCCTCTCCTCTCCTCTCCTCTCCTCTCCTCTCCTCTCCTCTCCTCTCCTCTCCTCTCCTCTATTTTCTTTGTTGAAAATTTCCAGAAACACAACATGCAACTTGTAAATAATTTTTGGCTTGGCAGCTCTCCTGAGCACTAACGGTTTACATATTGTTCTGATTAGGCAAGCTAAACATGGTACTAAATATGCAGACGTGTTTCAACTCATGATGACAGCTTGTGTATGATTTACAGCACTGGCTGCTAAAGGCGATTGTTCTGGTTCAATATTCCTATTTATTTATGCCAGCATTTTGCTGTAAACAAAGCCATTTATGTATCAGATGGCTACTGAGACAGAATTTTTGTAAGCTCTGTCCCAACAAATGCACATACATATATCCACCCTTTAAAATAAGTAGGCTGTTATTCTTTATACTTTTTTGGGTTCAAATCAAGCTGAAGAGAGATATTTCTATGGTAATTCAGAGATTGTTTTTGTCTGATTCTCTTTCCTCATAAACAGAAATTTAATGTCAACCCAACAGACTGGTAATATTCCAAACATGAAAACAATGCAAATGTGATGGCTAAGGAGTCTTCATAGTACAATTTGTACAGGGAAAAAAGCCATCTCCAAATAGTTCCTTAAAGTCAGAATTAATATTGCTGTGAGAATTTTATTTCCTTATAGTGGCAGAAGATCTCAGCTACAATTGTCATTGTCTTACTTCCTATGAAGTCCTATACATAAACTGAGTGATAATTGGTACGTCCTGGTAAAGAAGGGTTACAAAGTTCAAAAGCCTTCTAATCTGCTGCAAAATCTGTAACTATGTGACCAGAAGGCAATTTTCTGGTTTGCATAAGCGGAACAGGTAACTTCTACTCACAACGAACGACCATGACATAAATCCTCCTTGGTAAGAAAATTTGTGACACTTTCAATGAAAGTGATAAAAATAGACTCTCTCTCTCAAGTTTTCTATGGGTATTGGATCCTGGACCTTTGGTGTTTACACATGAACTATTACGCTTAGTGTTTCCCTAGTAAAGGAGTTACTATACATATAGAGTTTGGGGGTTTTGTGGGGTTTTTTGGTTTTTTTTGGTTGTGGGTGGGTTTTGTTTGTTTTTCTTTTTTCTTTTCTAGGCTGGCAGTTGTAAAGTTTAATCCACATTTACATAAAGAAGTCACTGATGGATATTTGACCTGATCCTACCGATCCAGTTGCAAGATCCAGTTGCAATTACCAGTCCATACCACAGCAAATATACCACTAGCTTGGATCAGAAAGCATCAAGCCCTGTTGAAGAACAGCATCTGCAAACTGGAGTCTCTGCAGTTAGTTTCCCTGCATCAAAATATAACAATGTTTTCCCCTACCCAATATTATTCTCTTTTGAGCTTTTTAATTTGCAATCTTCTCTCTCCTCTTTAATTGTACAAGATTGAAACCTGTCTCCAGAGCACACATATTCTCCTCAGCCTCCTGGACAGGATCTTTCCTCCCAATTTGGGTAAAATGACCTTGTGCTGCATGGTGACCTTCTTCTCAGAAGCTGTTCTTGACCACTGGGTTTTCTGAAAATTGGGATCTTCTTCAGAACTCTCCATCAAAGCCATTGTGGGGTCTAGCATGCAGGTAAACATCTTGCCAAAGAAGCTACATAGGATAACAGTTTGGCAAAAACTGCTGTTAAAGAGCATCACCAACCTCCCACGCTGACCATGTATTTTTTTGTCCTACATGAAAGTGAAAAAGGAAAAACAAAAACTGCAAACCCGCTGCAAATCACAGGAGTAGGCTAATTGAAAGCTGTAGCTACCACTGACACCAGGTGAGGGTTCTGCAAAACAAGGACACTTCCAGAAAGAATACAATCCTTTCTCATTTTCCTAATTTATAGTAATAGCCAAGCCAGACTCCAGTTAAAGATGAACTAAAAATATTGGGGTCATGGGTCTATTTAATGCAGCAGTTAGCAGCAATGGATTTATGGGAGAAACTAAGGGGCACATACTCTGGGTCATGAGCTGAAGAAAATGCTGCTCTTTCTGTATCACCATTACAGCTGTTGTATCTAGCTCTGGCTAAGGACACAGAAGACTTTCCCCACCACTTACTGGGCTGGGGTATTTCCCCAGACGGACTAGGAAAGGACTTTCAGCCTTAGCTGTCACTTTGCAGTCCCTGTTCCAAAGCAGTACTGGAGCTGCTCTGCCGCAGAAGACATGAAGGGATTCCACAGCTTATTGGGCAGACACTTGTACTTAATGCATTTCTTACCCCTGGCACACGCCAGAGGCAGCATCGCCCAGTGGATATGATGTGAATCGGGAAAACTGGGTTCTGTGTATGACCGCATTGTCTCTCTGGATTCATTCCTTTTCCCTTCAGTACAAATGAATAATGAATCTGGTCTTTCTTTCCCCTTCTGTAAGCCCTAGCAGTAATGACAGCCCTCAGGCTACAGTGATCCGCATGGAGCTACTGTAAAGGATGAAGAAATTAACTGCATTGAGTGTCTACCAGGATTTGGAAACAAAAATGGCCTCATGCAGGAGAGGATGAAGAAGGTTTCTTGTCCCCACCTTCCTCCTACATAATGGAAAGACATTTGTAGCCAGTGAGCTCAGAGGACTCTTCAGCCTTCTCAGCTTCCCAGGATTTACACTAGTCAGGGAAGGAGGGACTTGCCTCGCCACACTAAGTCATGATGATGCTCAATGCTTGCAGGAAAGTGATCTTCCTCTCCTACCCACTACTGGTTTACCCTCAGCACTGTCCTCCCTAACTTCAGAAACCTACTTCTTTCTCCACTTGAACACAGATTTTAAACACACCCATCAGAGGTTGCAAAATTTTCATTTGCCTATGCAGAGGTAAAACAACCATGCCTCCTCATGTTCCAGAGGCTTCATTAAAGTAAGCCAATAGTCTCAAAATACATACCAGCCTACCTGAGCATAGTCAGGGGGTCTGGCTCTGTGTAAGCCATGAAGTAGGGGTCCAAATTTTGGCCTATCAAACATTTAAACAACAAAATTATATTAAGAATTATGAATGCATGATTTTCTACTACCTGGCACCTGAATAGGTTTATGTGATCAGGCAGAGGGAGTACCAAGATGCAAAAAGTATCGTTCTACACTCATTCAGGAAAATTGGGAGCAGTGAGGGAGATGAAAATGGACTATCAGGCCCTGTAAAATCTTCAGAGAAAGATTTTTTTGTAGCTGAGCAAGTAATTTGGAATTGTAAAGGGAATATCTTTGATTTTTAAGGTACTGAGTGTGATCTCACAGCACTGTAAATAAGCAGTAACTCCACTGAGATTTCCAGCTACACTAGAGTGAAAATAATGTAAGGTAAATCAGAATATAGACCTACACTACTGTTTCATCAATCCTAAGAAGATATTGTGGGGAGAGTATATTTCTTTGTAATTCTACTTCACAGTTGGTTAGTAGGAAATAGGCTTCAGCTTGAAATCTTTCAGGAGAGCCTGAGTGGCCCCATAGTGCCTTGCTCAATTCACATTAATTTTTCTACAGTATCTTTTTCTGTAACTTTCTGACTTTTTTCATCTCCTGATTCTGGCTATGTTGTATCACCCTACTGCTACCAGCTCAGACCCCTTTGTTTCCTCCCACCGTTGCACGATGCCTACCTAACAGGGGAATCTCCTCCCTTTTTCTGACTTCCCCCAGCCTGATACTGATATTGATTTGCTTTACCTCCTACATGCAACTCCCTGTGCTAAGATGATGCTCTCCACCTGTTTTCCAACACCATTCTTGGAAACTGAAAAATTCTTTCTATCTCATGGGTTTTTATATTGCCTTCTAGCTGGTATCAGTGAGCTTTGTTATACTTTCTTCAAACATGATTTGCCTTGTTTATGGGGATGGTTTTCTGTTTCGACTTCATTCACTTTTTGTCATGTCCTTTGCTTTAATTAATCAGAAGAACTTTACGTAAGATAAATGATCTTGTGTTTCATCACATACTTGCTACTTGTGTAGCAAGTATAAGGGGAGCAACATCCAACAAGAATTTAAAACAGTAAGAACGTTGTAAACAAAGAAGTTTAATGGGAGTTTTGTTTATAATAAATTTACACAAAAAATATGACTACAATGGTTAATACCTTATTTTTTATTAAAAAAGTAATGCACAACACAATGGAAGATAGACACTTGAACTTTATTATCAACTCCTATGGGAAAAGAAACCTTTATATATATATATATATTAAACAAATATAAATGTATGTAAAAAGGTTCACATTGGAATGATGGGATCTAAGTATATACCAGCTTAATTATCTTCAGAAGAGTTTGAAGTATCGTGCTGTCTGTCTCTCTATAGTAAGGCACTTTTTACCATAGCATATTGTTTTATCTGGTCAAACTTTCAACCTTTTGGGATCCAAGGTGAAAGCTCAAACTTCTTTGCTAAAATATATCCACTGTGTATTAAAATATCCAGGATGATTCATTCAGTCAACCCAACATCTACTCATCAGCAGGAGAACAAGCTAAGGAGGCATTATATCTTTCTCTAGCACACCATTTAAAGTGAGGCATTCCAGTCTAAAACGCAGAATTGTTCCTTTGAGAAAAATCATTAAGGAGGGAGGCAGCGGGAAAGCTGGAACCAGAGAGACCTCTAGTGGCGCCACAGCTCGCGCCTCATTGTCCCAGCCCCGCACCGCGCACCGCGCACCGCGCACCGCGCACCGCGCACCGCGCACCGCGCACCGCGCACCGCGCACCGCGCACCGCGCACCGCGCCCCACCGCAGCGCTCCGCACCCCGCCGCTTGCCCATGGAGTGGGAGGGAAGGAGCTGAGGGACGGGGAGGTGGGGAGGTGGCGACGGGGGAAAAGGTCTGAGCTTGTGTGACAGGGTGCCCGGGGACGTCTTGCGCCTGCCCGGGGACTTCTGGGGTAAATGGGCACAAAACGCTTCTCACTCAGTTTCAGGCTTTAATTTGCTGCGTTGTGAAGCAGTGCGCTGGGGGACGCGGTGTCAAAAATCAAAATGATGCTATAACTACCACATCACTTTTAAATAAATAAGTAATTGAATAAAACATTTAAAGGTACAGCAATTTGCTTTTGTTTTACTGAGCCTGCTAGCTGAAACCTCTTACACTTATGTGACTAATTTGAACGGAGGATTCAGTGATGCAATTTATGTTTTTACTACCCTCTGCTGTCACACCTGAATAATTCGGAATGTTATTGTCCTCTTACTTCACTACCGGCCTTGTTTATGAGAAAGATTTTGGTTTTAAATTTTTTGTTTTTCTGTTTCGATTTTTTGTTCATTGTTTTTCTGCTTGTTTGTTTGATTGCTATATTTCTATTTGATAACATAGGTGCCTATCAGCCAAAAAAACAACTATTTGTCTCAAGTCACCTGCAGCTACAATCACTATTGGCAGCCTCACCTCACAAAGCCATCTTTCTTCCTGTTACTGCAAGTAGTCCCATTGGTACCACAGCTGTTAGCACAGAGTTGTGTCCATGGGACAGCTCAACCATTGTCCCCAGCACAGAGTTCACACAATTTGGGTGTGAAAGTGTGTAAAACCTAGCAAAAAAACTTAAAAAAAAAATAAATAAAATAAATAAAATAATAAAAAAAAAGAACCCCAAACAAAACAAAACAAAAAAAAACCCACACCAAAAAACCCCACAACAGGGCTATAGTTTAATTTTACCAAGCAGATTGAAAATAAGCAGGGGCAGAGAGAGGGGAGACATGCAGTGTCTATTAAGTGCAGGTTATCAAAAAGAAACTGTCTCTGGATTATGTACAGTTTCACTTGACTGAAGCTTCATGGAAGATTAGGCTTCTTTTGTTCTCTGTGCTGTTTCACATAGATCAGTTGATGATGTGCAGAATAATTTTAACCACATATTAAACAGTGGTTAATCTAAGATAAGGAGATGAGCAAATATGAATAGTGAATAGTGTTTTTAGTGTTAATGCTAATTAGAGTTGGAGTGAGCAGTTCATCAGAAATCTAAACTCTTTTGTGCAGGATTCTCAAAAATATATGGATAAACAGGAGGCCTGTTTACTATTGCAATGTTTACCAGCCAGTCCCATGTGTGGTACACATGATTTACAAAGGAATCAATCACTCCTCTCTGATTTATGGAGAGTAATAGCACTGAGGTGGCTGACTTCTGGAACTGCTGCAGACATGGAAAATAAAACAGGCAGAAAGTGTTAAAATCCAGGACACCATGTCAAAGAGTTGCAAATATTAAGCTGTTTGGGTAGCATTTTTAACAGGAGAGGTAGGTGGAGTTTTGGGGTTCTGCAACATATAAAAATAACACATTATATTCTCCTTAAATTATGGTATTTCCAAAATATTACACTTCAGAATTTTGCTGGCCCCATAGGAGACCTTTTCTGTGCCTTTTCTCTTGTAAAGATTTAATTGATCTCTTTTGAGGCTAGGAGAGATCTAATGTTTTGCAGATCTATTTTTATTTTCAGTTTTTGCTTTAATTCCCCTCATACGCCTTTAATTTCTTCATTTGAATTAATTAAGATCTAGTCACATGCATGAAGATGATGAGATTTCTCGACCTCGTTCACCACACAGGTTATTCACAGTTCTTTCAGGAATCTTACCAACAGTTCTCAGCAATTTGCAGAGGAAGCCTGTTTGTTACTTGTGTGCAAGTATTTCAGAAAGCCCATGAATAGGACAACCAGCACTTCAGAATTTGTAGTGAGAGCATTTATCTTTTTCAATAGAGTCTAATAGCATAAAATTTGTTCACGCAGCTTTGTTTTCTGGTGACAATAGGACATCACTGAGGAGAGGAATAAGTAGATAGTAGTTTAAGTGAGAAATGGCATCATTAAGAAGGAAGAAAAAGTGTGATTCTTTCTGTCTTTTTTTTTTACTTTTTTTTTTTTTTACTGGTTTTTCTTTTTTTTTTTTTTTTTTGGAAGTCAAAAGGCAAGTTAACATGACAGTTTATATGCTGTATTATCTCCTCCCAGCCACCTGCTTTTGTGCTCTGATCACATTTACTCTTACATGGTGCATCTTCATTTTTCCTTCCTATTCTTTCAGACATTTATTGCATTAAAACAAGCCTTATCAACCAGTTATTTGAATATATTGCTGATGGCAGAACTGTGCAGTCTACTTTAGTGAATAACTTCATCATCTTCACCTCATCATCCCTGATCACATAGGTGTCTGGGCTACTTTTCCCCTGTAGGTGAACTCCACTCTAAATATTATTTATTTTTATATAATATATATAGTATACATATAATATAATACAATACAATACAATACAATATATATTATTATACTTACTGGAAGTTGACTGTTGCAGAAATTAATTTGGCATTGACATCTTTGTACATAAATATGTGCTGATCTGTGATAAATATGTGCTGACTAGTCTGATGGTAGTGGAATAGCAGGAATTATTACTGTTAGTTAAACTAACCTTTCAAGTATGAAAAGATTATTGCTAGCCCTGTAAAAGGGTAAAAAAAAATAAAATTGAAGTGTACTGTATTGGGAATGAGTAGGAAGAAAACTGTTAAACAAATGTAATTTATCAATCATTGCTCTAATGAGAGATACAAATTTTCTTACTGAAATTGAATTATTGGTTTAGAACAGAGTAAAGCCATTTCATATGTGGCTATTCAATATTCCTTCTCTTTCTTCTTCATCTCCAAATATATCTCTCAGTTGAGTGATTGTTTTCTACAGTGAAGGGGTTCTAAACCAAAGGACCTTCTCTCTGTGATATTTTTTCTCACTTTTTATTTTTCATTTCCTGATTATACAAACATATAGGATTTTGTAAACTTAAAATGTCAGAAAAGCATTTTCCCTACTTTTGACTATACTTTTCTTAAGCATGTGGAGAGGCAAATGTACTTGGTTCCTATTTCTTTCTCATGGCAGGAATAGTTTCTGGAGTATAATATTTGTTGGAAATTAAATTAAACCCATACATTATCATTATTTGAATTATCAGGGAAAACATCTAGGAAACATTTTTATCCCATTCATCACTATTATAAAACACTAGACACAAATATTTCAGCGTAAACGTGAAAGAATATCTTGCAATCATTAAATTTGTGTTGGTGTTATTGAGCACCTAAATTTCTCTTTAAACATCTGGGCAACATTCTGTCAATGTTCACAAACCTCTGCTCATCTCTCTCCCAGGTCTGTATGTGCTTCACACACCTGCACCATAGCACTGAGCCATTTGCTTGCAAGGTATCCAAATCTGCCCTCTTTCTAAGGCTATTGTTTTTCACCTTCATTACTGCATCTTTAGGGCTTGACTCAAGTAAATATGTTTTTCCTTACCATGGAGTCCACCATCAGAGGATCCTACATGAAACCTCAAGGATGACAACTGACGCTGAATTGTGGTGTATACCACACATTGTTGTAGCTGATTTGCAAATGAGGTTGTGCCTACATATGGAGTTTCTTTTCATGGACATCCACATAACTACCAAAGTCCTGGTGGCCCTCGGTCATCCAGAGCATCAGATGCTGTCAAAACCCGTGCCCCCTTCCACTTAACCCACAAGTGCCAATTTAGCACCTGTTTTTAGTGCACATCAAGGATGCACCAGGTGTACTTGGACAAGAACACTGTACACGGTAACTCACAGAGCAGTGCTCTGGGGTTGTTGTGGGTTATCTGAAGTCCACATGGCAGTTGACCTGAAAGAGGAGCCTAATCTGGGGTCTTTTCAAAGGAGTTAGACTTCTCTTGCTACTAGGCCATCTACCGTTGAGGGTTTTTTTAATATCTCCTGCTTGAAACAGTTACATGTCCCATTAAATAAAAAAGCCTAAAACAAAAAACCAACAAACAAAAAAGCCTCCCCAACCCCAAAACCTTGAAGTCAACTGGGAAAATATTGATGTGTTATTTAAAGTGCTCATCAGTTACATGGATGGAAAAATTGCTAAGCCTGACATTAAACAAGGCAAAAAACAAGTATTTAAAGCCAGATTTCTTACCCTTGGGTGATTGCCTGAGCCACTCTTGCTGAGGAAGTCTTGGTGGTTAAATTATGTTCTGAATTTTTATCTAAATGACACTAATGCTTTGTGCCAAGATAAAAATAATGGCTGTGAGAAGAACAAAATGAAGTACGTACCTTAGGTATACATAAAAACTTAGAAGCTTCCTTTTTTTTCCAGTGGGTTCTTCTGTTGTTGGTCAGTTGGTTCCTGGTTCTCTACTCTGAGGTGCTTAATCCTCCTTTGTCTTGTGTTGGTGCATTTGAGCTAGAGGCTTGTCCACCGTGGTGCATGGCCCTAAGGAATGGAGAGATTGAGAGCTGCAGGGCAGCCCACGGTGAGGGAATCTGGGGCTGTGGAGAGATATTTGCTTCAGCCGATAGCTGTGGTTTTCAATAAATGATGTGGGGAGGCAAGCTGAAAGGTCTGAGGGAAAGAGGAGAAAGGACATTCAGTGAGAATGAACAAATAGCGACAGCTGCTAAAGACTTCCCAGTTTGGAAAAACATATGCCATCAAAGGATAAGCTGTGACAAACCTATTACTGCACAGGGGTGCAGTGAACACAATGTCTTTCATCCCTTCCTTTCTTGACTTGTCACAACAAATGGCACCACAGAGGTAGTGTCTAAGCTCCAGAATCCAAAAATAGATGTTTTTTTAGAAATTAAACAAAGCAGAGCTAAGAAGAAAATAAGATCATGGTCACAAACATTAAACCAAAGACTGGAGAGATAGCTTTTTCCAAATTGTTTTCTTTATTAATGACATTTCTTAATATCTATACGAACAGTTTTTGTTCAAAAACTAAGGAGTGACTGAATAATAACTTTCACTAATTCAATCTGGGGGCAGGAACATCATTATTTCTTGGCAGACAATCATTGCCGTGAAAGAAATGCCATACAGGTGAGGTAAAATGTGTGTGAACAGACAATTGGCTGAAATATGTTTTGATAAGCCATATAAAACTCAGGAATTACAAATACCTCTACAGAAACCAGGACTGTGAAATAATTTCCCAATGAACAAAAGCTAGGAACACATTTGTGACCAATTAAGCTATGTGATTGGTTCTAATATATATTATCATTTTCCCAGGTAGCTTTAAAGTATGAAAAGATGAACAAAATGACCGTTTCATAATAACATAGTTCCTTAGCATGACGGATAACATTTATTATTTATTTCATCAAATACTTCATTAACGCAGTGAATGCTTCCAAGTTCCAAAAATGACATTTCCCAGGGTTAAAGTCTTTCAGACAAAGGAACTGAGAACAAAAGTGAGAGCAAGTACCTTGAAAGTAGGAGAGAAAATCAAAGAAGAGAGGGTTGGTGAATACAAGCCTTAATTCAGGATGCTCTCCCACAGCAGGTCCCATCAGTTCTAGGAGCTGTTGCCTTCACCCTAATGCTTTACCTGCCAGGCAGTCCCTGCAGGGGTTTCTGAGTGCGAGCAGGTATATTTAAAATTCATAATTTTTCCAAAATTAAAGAGCATGCCCTGAAGCAGCAGAAAATGAAGTTATTTGTAAATACAAATTATAGTGTAAATTTTCAGTGAAACTTAGATACTTTGATCATGCGTGTTTTCAAAATCTTGAAGATTATATTTTCCCTAAGTGGTGAAGTAATTCTTATTTTAACAAAATATATTTTCTGTAGCACTTTCTAAGTTTAAATACATTTTATGATCTATTTGCATTGTGATAAGTGCTAAGTCTAATTTGATCCCATAAAAATTTGGTTTTGGTTCATAAACAGTCCTGTTCACAAAGAGGATGATACAGACAAATAAAATGCTGTATTTGAAGCATGAGCAATTCATAATCTGCCTTCTAGATTGACCCACAAAAACAAAGTTCTTCTCTGAGACCCTTAGAGGGAAAATGACCACTTGCCATATTGCAATTATTAGTATTTCTTATTTTCCAGACATTACTGAACATATTTAAGATCCTTGTAAGCTGTTTTGGCAGATACTTATTGATGCATTTTAAGTCTTTTGTTAGCTATAGTCTTTAGTCATTTTAGTACATTGAGAACTAATCTCCAAGTCTGTCAGTCCCATTTTGCATTACAAATCATTTGTAGTTTTATAACTGTCATTTCCAAGGACATCTGGAAAAGATGGATTTATGAAAGGTTATCATGCATTCTAAGGAGGCCGGGAATTAGCATGACTTTGTAAAGGTTCTTGTAAATTGAGCAGCAGCCATCACTGGC
Source organism: Phaethornis superciliosus (assembly GCA_023637945.1). Taxonomy (NCBI): domain Eukaryota; kingdom Metazoa; phylum Chordata; class Aves; order Apodiformes; family Trochilidae; genus Phaethornis; species Phaethornis superciliosus. The sequence goes on along the minus strand of JAJQWJ010000001.1, from coordinate 25,389,247 downwards.
AATAAGCTGTTTTCTGCTCTAGTCAAGTATCTTTATTTAAATATTAAGGAAGAGGTGTGACCTTTGGCCTCAAAGATCACTATGATACAGCAGTAGCACAATCTATTAGCTGTCAATGAAGTATTATGGCCCTGGCTCTCTCAAGACACCTATTTGTGGACAGTGTTATAATAACCCTTCCATTAGGCATCCCCAAGGCAAATAACCTTGGCTTTAACAGAGTCAGTTTAAAATTCCTTGGAGTAACATTAGGAGAATATCTGGTTTGTGTCAGTTTAGGATCAACTACCAGCATTAGTCCCATTCTGTAAATTGTAAGTAGCTGTGGATTTTTCAGAATTATTTTATACGTGCCCAAAGGTAAATATTAAATACAAAGGATGCGAAAACTCAAATTGCTTTCTACTTTTTACTCGGAATATAGGTAGATTAACGGGCATCTAACAGGTTTAAGCATTTTAGAACAGGATCCATATTCTACTGTATACATTTTATTTCTTTGTTCATGGAAATTACACAATGCCACGAGAATTAAACTGCACCAAAAAAAAAAAAAAAAACATGGTCAGAAATAAAATAAAACAGTAAATATAGTAGTCTAGATAACATTTTTATGTGTTGGTATGTTTTCATACATAAATAATTAAGTATAGCCGCAATAAGATAATAAATTTAGGGAACTATATAAAAAAAACCAGAAATATTCATATACTGTGTCTTGTTTGTTTCTCTCCATTACATTTCCTGGGTTTCAGGTAATAGTATATTTCACATTCAAAGTTAAGTCTAAGGTCAAGTAATTTTAAACTTGTGAGGTGTTCAGAATGAGTTTTATCTTCAAGCATCTCCTGTTGTTAAGACAAAATAGATCTGATTATTCTCTCCTCACATCAACTGCATTGCTTTGAAAACTGCAAAAGTTTCCTGACATATATAAAACCAACTAAAGTTGTTTATTGCACTTTCTGCAAGAGAACAGCTATAAAGACACCTTTCTTCACAGGTAACAATCAAGATCAGACTCAGTTTAAATACTTTGAAAAAACACAGGTATTTGCAAGTATTAGAAATAACCTACTAAAAATCCTACCAACATTTTGAATTTTTTTGCCAGTATACTGGTTATAGTCTTACATCTGAATCCAGCTTTAGCGTCTACGACAAATTATTTTTGTTCCTGAAAAACAGAAAGCAATTGAATGTGCTTGCTCTTTTGACATCAGAAGTTTGGCTCATTTTGCAGGTACAGCTTCTATGCAAGTTTATTTTCTGTTGATTTTTAGCAGCAGCAGATCATTTCTTAGTCAAGAATAAAAGCATTTGTGTGATGGGAAACTACACAAGCTGTCCCACAGCGAGGTTCAGTGCCTCCACACTGCCTCCCTGTTCCCAGAAGGGCTTTGATGGAGCCAAGGCAGTGATGGATCCCCTCCAGCCACTGCCCCCAGGACTCTTCTACTCAAGGAAGGTTTACACATTGCAGAGGAAGAAAGCACCTGAATTAAAATAACTCAGTGATAAATTGGCCAGTTGTCTTTGCTTAGTTTTGAAGAGTTTTCTTCCCACCCCCTCACCAGCTGCAGTTCTTGACCTCCTCGAGGGTTTTATGGGAAGATGAACAAAGGGGAGGGAAAAAAAAAGCCATGGAGGCAATAGTCCACTATACTGTGATCCACCTCCTAATGGGCGCATTGGGATTTATACCCTTGCCTAATGAAGGCAGAAGAGGCAACCTCTACCTGGTCTGGGACTGGAAATATTCAAAACTACTGGTGCAGATTCACACTACAGCCAAGAGTATTTGGCTCCTGTACAAATGCCATCATTACCCTGGGCAAGGTGGGCTTCAGGACCAACCTACTCTCCCTCAGCAGGTCCTGGCATGTCAGCCAGTCCCTGGCAAGGAAAAGAAGCTCCTGAGTCAGATTGGACAATGACAGATTTTTACATCAGCTATTTTTGCTCTGACTTTCTCAGAGTTAGAAATTGTGGGCCCCAAAACTGCGGGCCCCAAAACTGCAGGCATTGAAAGATGGCCTCACCTTTCTAGTGACCCTGACAAGCTTATTTCAAACCAGTGTGAGGAATCTCCACATAGTTTCAAAGCAAACAATTAAGCTGAGTATTACAGTAGTTGTTTTCAAGTGTTTGGTTCTCACATATTGCACACTGTGATGGCAATATTCGCTCTCAATAAAGGGCACTTGACTTTTGGTTCATTCTCCCTTTAGCACTTCTCTCAAAGTGATATTGGATACAAAGCCATTTTCTTTCATAGGGCAATACATGGCAAAATCTAGGATGTAATTTAAGGGGCTCTATTGATATCATAAATTACAAGAAGTCTGCTGAAGCAGTTTATGAATGGCAGTAAAAACCTGAAACTGAATTACATCATTAGAATCATGCACCACATACATGTATTATTATTTATAATACAGACCTAAGTATCTCTATATTTTATAGGCAATGAACATACCCTAGGACCTTGTGCTAAAGAGGAATAGGACTTCCAAAGCCTCTTGCAGGCATTTGTGCTCCAATAACAGAATAGAAAAGTGATGTTTATGAAAAAAGTGATGTTATGTTTCCTCCTTTATGTTTTCATAAAGGAGGAAAGAGTCCCAAGTCTCTAAGCCTGGGAAAGCACAATATCACTGCAATGTTCCATACAAGATCAGTTTCTTGTGCTGCTCTTTGAGTAACATTGCTTCACACACCAGAAGTGAGTTTGAGGGATGCTGAGGATCTGTCATTTCAGTACACAAAACTTGGATCCATATTTCAGAGTATATACAAATCTCATTTGGGCAATCGCTGCCAAACAGATCATGATCTCTGTGCTTTAAAATTCTCTGGGTCCAGACACACTTTGAATATACAGTTATGCAAAGACAGAAAAAATAATAAGAAAACTTTAGTCTCCCAGAAATAGTCTGTGAGCTGTCCCAAATCACTTGCTCTCAGTTTCTGTATCAACATAGTTCCCAAACAAGGTAGTGTGCAGTCTGTATTGAGGCTCCAGGCATCTCCAGAAAATGAATTATGAAGGGAAAATACCAGGTGGGCACATTTTGGTAAATCTTTTCATGTGAAATGTACTTACTTCTCTGCCTTGCTGCACTGGCAAAATAGGCCATGAAGCTGGCAGTAGAAATGATAAGCATATTTTTATTGGCCTATCAGAAAAAAAAAAATGTAAGCTCAAGCATAAAACTCCTGTTTGAAAGAAAGCCTCCAGTAAAAGCAAAAGGTCCTTGATGTAAAGTTTGCTCTCGCCAGCAAGGTTATCAAGAGAAAGCTATGTGCAACTTCTGGTAACACAGAAAGTTCCTGGAGCCATCAAGTTTAGGATTTCAGGGGCCTAAATGAACAAAATCTCTCTTTATTACCGGATTTCAATACACTGAGCACCAAAACTAAGTTAGTTCCTCTGACATTATGAGTCTTAATGGGTGAATAAGTTGATTTTATTCCCATGCTTGGTAACCATTTCTGGTCATTTAAATAATCATATAGTTACTTGTCACTCATAGAGCATTGGTATTATTTCACAGCTACCAGCCTGTTAAACCAGTAAGTGCCAGGTTCAGTTGAAGATACAGATGCTCTCTGACAGGCAGGAGGAGCTGATGCTCCTTGCCTTGGCACCAGCCTCTGGAGGGAAAGAGTGGCAAGAAAGGGAGGGAAGAATATTTGTGTTTTACCCTCGAAAATTTGGCACAGTTTGGCACAGAAAAAAGGTGCAAATTATGTGAGAGAAGTGGGTGATGAGACCCAGCTATAAATTACCCCATTGGAAGATGCAAATCGTATGAAATAATATCCTTTCTTTTCCAATGAGAGAGAACAGTCTCTGTCAGAGCCTAGCCTCTTCAAGAGCCCAGCCCAGTATTCCCCTGCCTGCTTTTCAGGATGACATTTGCTTTTGAGCAGAGATCTTCCTTCAGGTACACCAGATTAATCCTGTGACCTTTTGGGATCAAGAATGTACCTTCTTTTATTTTCCATGCTCCTTAACCTAACTTGTCTCAGGCTTTTCTTTCCCTTGCCCAAAGGATGTTCTACACCCTGTGAAAAAGCAAGTCAAATTTAAGTTGGCCATGCTTACTTTACATTGAAGTAAGGCTAAATTGCTTTGTGTCAGTTTGTTTTTATAACAAGCTGGCTGTGTATATTAGCTGTCCTGCTGTAGAAACTGTTTTCCAATGGAAATGATGGAATGGTATTTCTGCAACGACTTTGGGTATTCACTTAACTTTCCTAATGATTCTTTAGCAATGTCGGATTTTATTACTGATGAAATTCCTCCCCCATAATGATGAGAGAAGATGCCCATGCCACAGATCAACTAATTGCTGAAGAGATATTATATTAAGAATTTTTAATGTTAATGTCTTATGCTTTAAAAAGAAACATTTCTCTTAACTCATCCTACTCCTGGGACACTATGTAAAAATACTTCCAAATGCTTCATATTAAACTTAAATGATTTATAATCATTTGGTAACTGAAGGCAAGTCCATTACAAGTAAATACAATGTACAAACGTGTTCATGTAAAATACTTTTAAAAACAACCCAAAACTCCTGTTAACCACAGTTCACAAAATGAATGTTCTCACAGGGTTTGTAGTAGGGAGAGCTCTCAGCTGGTGCTGGGCTTTGGTTTCCCTTGCATTCAAACCCCCTCGACCTCAGTGGGAGGAAGCCTGGGAGGTCTGCAGAGATGCTGAAGAGTATTGTCAAATCCTGGCTTGCAGGATTTGGGCAACCATACCGTGTAAGCTCAGTTTTGTAGTTATAGGTTTTGAATATGTTAGGTGTTAGCTGGGTTGTGAGGTTACCCTGCTCTGGGATGGAGGCAGCATGATTAGGAGACCCATGACAGATCTGAAGAAGAAATCCAGATGGAAAGTGAGGCTGAGGAGTGGTGCCTGTCCCTGGAGAGGTGGGAGGATGGGGGTCAGCACAAGCAGTTTTGTTCATTTGACTCTGCTGGTGGCAAGACTCTTTGCAGAAAGCAGCAATTGCCATCACTGCCATCTGCACTGCGAAGACACAAGGTCCTGGGACATCCCTGGGGAACATCGGGAGGTGACTCAAGGCATGTAAATGTGATATGCTTCAAGTCCAAAAACCTAAAAGAGAAAGCAAATTTCTAATCCAAGGACTAAGCTTTTAAAATACAAAAACCCTTTGGGGGAGCCATTGCTTTTTGGATTGGTTTCTCTTTTGCAAACACAACACCCATCTAAGGAATGTTTACATTTAGAATCCAGAAAATTAACAAATATATCACTTGAATCAAGGCATTTTACAAAAGCACTGTTTATTGCCTCCTTTCACCCATAGGGAAGTTCCCAACATTAATGAATCTACTATTCAAGCAATCTCTCATGCAGCTTTCTGGATATTCTAGTACCAAAAAAAAATTTATTTTTTTTTTAAATTAATTAAAATTAACATCTTAAATCCCACCTAGAAATCAAAGGAAAAAGTCCAGGGCCTAAGTGTTGATGCAAAGACTGCTAGGGTTTCCAAGGAAGTAATGTTATGAGGATAACTGGCTATCCAAATCATTTGCAATCTACCCTGCTATACCCTGAAATTCTGCTGTAAAATGGGACCGTAAGAATAAGACTAATTATATTCTCTAAGAAAACTACATGGCATTTTGGGATGCCAAAACACTGAAGTGCATGAATGAAATTAATGTATTAGCCACAATCTTAGCACTAAGTAAACATACTTTGGTACAGGGATCTTACTGGGAGGAAAAATATTTTGGAAAGTAACCAAGAGGATATATCTCAAGATTTGGAAAAAAGTACTCATTATTTCTCATGATTTGGGGTATTTCCCCTTCTAAGACAGTGTTGTCTCTCAAACTCATAAGCATATGAATTTCTTTGACTATACTATTGTTCAATCTGCCTGTTCATAACTCAGCCTCTTATTCCATTATAATGCTTGAATGATTCACATGCAGTGTTTCCAATCCACTTTTCCTATCTTGTGAAACTTTTTAACGAAATGTTAGCATTTGCAGGCACCAGATGTTTTGACATAAGGAGAAGCAATATGTAAATTTTAATCCATACTAGGAACAATAGCCTGGAGGCACCTTTTTCTTATTACATGAATCATATACTTAACCACAATGTGATGGATTATATCAAAATCATCACCACCCTGAATATAGAAAACTTGTCTTGTGGTTGCCAATTAATGAAACTGATATATATTTAACTTGATGGGTACCAGTGATTTAACCAATAAGCCTCAGCATACTTCACTGATGCAGCCTCCTTTATAATTAGACTTTTGGTCTGATTACTATCACAATTTCATAGGTTTTCCCCTAATCTCCCATTGGTTGTCAGTACAAATGATGCTGACACTAAATCTGTTTGTCTGTCAATTTCAAATATCACTACTTTAATCAGTGTATCACAGTGCTTTTCTAATCTCTGAAATAATGTTTGATTTTATTTTCTGATACTGTTTATTTAATCGTCAAGTGTCTGAGCCTGCAACAGGCGGAGCACTGCCTTTCTTCAAAGTGAGCTGAGGGCTCTCAGTCCCTCACAAAGGAGCCAAGTACCTTTTATGAACAAATCCTAAGTGCATAATAAATATGTAAAAAAGCAAAGCTTCTTTTCATGGCTAATCACTGAACTTTAAATAATATTTATAATAATATTCTGGCTTAATACTGAGAGGGGTTTCTTACTCATTTGATGAAATAAAGAGCCCAGAGTACATCTTTATTAGAAATAGAATGTTTATCTGATGCACACAAACAATTAGCACTATTTTACATAAAACAATGAACTATTACAAAACTGTATCTGAAATATATACTACTACCCAAGAACTTTTTTGAGTCATTTCATGCACAGAAAGCACCAAATATCTTTTAAAGAAAGCAGCACTTTTGGTATGAGAAATTCAAAATAAAATCTGAATCTTACTTAAGTTATTAAGTAACAGTATCTTTTAGTTTCAAATGCTACCTAATTATCAGCTTTAAAAAAATATTTTACATCTTAAAATACAATGGTCTATTTATCATAGATTGTCTGGGGAACATCTAGTACATTAAAAGGTTTTTGTAGACCTTCTTAGTGATTTAACTGATATCATCATGCCTGCTAGCAATTTTGCAACATTCTGAAAACACTTTCCATAAATCAAAGCCTTAGCAGCAGGAATAAGCAGATGGCAGGAGACCATATTAAAGAATGTATCAATTATTTTTATTAATGGAAGGCTACTGGATCATGATGTATCGTAATGGACTAAATGTTTAGCAGTTGTGAAGTGTGTTGTCTGCTAGGTATCTCAGGTGTTCTTAGTGGATGTTATTACACTGTTTTGTGATGGCATTCTTTGGGGGACCAAATAGTGAAGTTTCACAAGGTATATATAAAGAGATGTTTTAATTTAAGTCCTTTAGTTGTATCCATGTAATAAACAAAAATAATAGCATGTATAAAATGTAATTTAAAATCATTGCATGTACAATGTTTAACAAAGTATATTCTGTCTGCATACATTGACTTAGAAAACAAGATACGATGTAGCTAACAATGAAAAATAGCAATTATTAAAAAATATTCTACAGTTTCATAATAGTAATGTAAATGTCTTTCCTTATCTAAGAGACTTAACATAATTTTAAATTACAATAATTTTACATCCCTCATTCATATATACAGCCCTATTAAAGTCAAAAGGTATTATAATAGCAATGTTCTTATTAAGATTAAATGACTGAATTATATTTAGTTACTTTATTCTATAAAGAAACTGTGTTCCTGTTTGTTAAAACTGCACTTACTGTAGCTTTTTCACATTATCCACTCTATGCACAGCAACATAATTTAGGTTTCTGTTCTTAAGTAAAATATCTATATCCATTTCATGAATTAAACAAGCTGTTAATATTTCAACTCCCCTCCCTTTTGTGTAATTATCATTGCCATTTTGTGTACTCTGTAGGAAAATGTCCACCAGCTTTCAACTGCTGCTGCTGAAAACAAGCAAGAACTCTTCGTTTAATATATCTTGAGAAAAATAGCCAGCTCCCTTTACCCCTTGCCCTGCTTGAGGTCTAAATTCTTTTCTGGAGCCAGAGCCACAGACATGATGCATCTCTTTCATGAGACTTCATTAAACAGATCTCTGTAGGAAACAGATAAAACATGTCTTTTCCTTACACCACGTTTTAGTCCCAAAAACCTCACATGGACAGCAAGGAAATTCTGCCTGAGGAAGGACGTCAGGGTATGTCCCTGTAGTCATGAAATCCCTTTCCTCTGCTCAAGCCAATAGGACTATGCTCTGCCCAACTCTAACAGCACCCTTGGTTTCACAGCTGCCTCCCCAAACTTGGGATGGCAGAGGGTGTGCTTATCCAGAAACTGAGGGGTATGGCTACCAGCACATGCATCTCCTAATGCCTTCGGTACCATCCAATCCATCTCCAGAATGTCTTACATTACTGTTTCTAGGATCCTGTCCCACCACTTTATTTCACAGGTGATGCTGCAATACATGCTACAGTTATTAGCTAGACTAATAATTATGATGATATCCTATTTGAAAAAAACATAATGGTTATAAAACAACTTGGCCATCATGCACACCTACAGGTATGGATACACTTAGTGTTTTGGGTAATGGGGATTTTGTGTGAATGAAGAGAGCCTATCATCTATTTAATGATAGATGCAATATGATATGTTGCAAAAGAAACATTAGCTATCTTCTGTTGAGCTTCCCATGCAGGAAGGGAAAAAAAGTAATCTGGTGCTCCAGACAGCAGCAATAGTCAGAAAAATGAAAATCAACTTTAAAAAATCTAATGGATGCACTATAATATTTTTTTTTTTTTTAGATCAGTACTTATAAAAGTGATGAAATTCAGGATGTTATTTAAAGTCAATATAGTTCAGAAATATGGTCTAACTCCCATGTAAAAGTTCAATGGGAAAATCATGTAATCCATTCATATTTTATTTCTTTTTCTCCATTATGAGCAATCCATGCTGGTGTATGCTAATGTAATGTAGTTGAAATTGCAGTAAAAGGACAAATGGCATTTGATATCAACCCAATATTCCCTCCTTTCATCAGATGAAATGGACAAAAAGTATCCCAGACTAGACACAATGTGGGCATAAATGTTATTTTTAATTCATCATGTTTGATATTCAAATGTCAACATTATCTGGTCTTTGGCAAAACTATGACACAGTAGTTCTTCTTTCAATGATCTTAATCTATAGAAGCACTCCAGTTAAAACACTGATTGGTTCTATGTTCAATTACCTTTGGTTAATCCTCATTTGTCTGTCCATTCTTTTCTTCCATGTTGAGCAAAAAACCAAAAAGTGACCAGTGACAGTGCATATGTTACCTTTTTCTGGGGGGCTGGGCTGTCTGGAACCGCACACAAACACAACAGGAAGATAAGGTTTGCTCTGTTCAGCTTACAACTGTTTTGTGATACTTACATTCAAGTAGTTTGCACAGGCTCACAGAAACCATTTTGTTTCCTAAAAACATAAATATTCTTATGAAACTGCATACTCCATCACCTTTCATAGCCATCCAGATTCCAATTAAGAAATTATCATGACACTACCTGGGCTGGTCAGGAGTGGTTTACAGCCCTGGAAGAGCACAACCCTCAGAAGAACCGTAAACTGGACCCTCATACCAATAACAGAGGAGGCAACAGGAAGAAGCAATTGCTCTGTTCTTGGATAATATGTTTAAATACATTTCAAAGGCAAAGAACAATCTGTTTTAATCTCTTCTTAGTATTTCCATCTGTGACACTTCTGGGACATGAGGCAGGCACAGTGACAAAAAAATTAATATACGCTTTTGAAATATATTTTGAATCATTAGAGAACTCTCTAATGTGGTGCTTTGGCTCTGGTTGAGGAAGGGTGATGAAGAACCTGTGCCAACTTATTTTCCCATGTATTAATATTACAATTACAATGATTGCACTTTATGTCCTCCAGGAACATGCATCACTCTCCAGAATTTCCCAAAGTATAGAAATGGTATGTCTTCTAGCTGCCCTCTAACTGCCAAGCTTTTACTGAGTCATCAAAACATTTTCTGAACGCCCCTTCCTAGCAGGATTGTGATGAGAAGCAGTACATTGCATCAAGCCTTCTGAATATACCCTTCCTTTTCAGCTTTTCTGTAGTGAATCCAGTGCCAAATTTGTAATTAAATTCTTCTTTGTTTAAGTGCATGCAATGGCAATCTTGTCATTTTCCTCTTGTTTCCAAGTGGATCAAAGGCACATGTATGGATAAAGTCAAATCCCTTTGGAAAAACCTTACTGTGCTGCCAAAGGACACTGGAAGCATTGTCTAGAACCACAGTATCATGGCTCTGAGTTCTGATCTCTTATACACAAAAGAGGACACTGTTTGAATATCACTGGATTAAGCAGCTGAAATAGCACTGTTATCAATATTGCTTATTTTAAATTGTGCTAATTGTAACATAGAGTATCTCTGTTGAGTGCATCCATAAAATCTTTCTACTGAAATGTCATATCTTATTCTGTCTGAGTTCATGAGTCTCTGTCTTTGTGTTAGTTTCCATTTTTCTTCCGTGTCATTAAAACATACATTAAAAGTCTGTTGTTCTACAAGAGAAATTCTTTTTAAAAAATGGAATTCTGTGAAAAGCTTAATGTATTTTCTCCTTTTAAAGAGAAATCTATGCAGTTTAAACTTCATGCTCACTTCACTTGTGAGGAAGCATTAACATCTGTTTTTTCATATTTAAAACCTGTAACATGCCTACAGTTCCCAGCTTAAATAGTTCCCTGTTGCTTCATGTTTTGAAGAAATTTTAGTTATATAAAAAAGAGAAATTAAAAAATTACTAAAACTCATGTTTATATCAGAGAAAAGTGTATGCAGGTTGTGGAGAGTTTGAATGAAGTTTCATAACATGGCTATTCCCTTTGTGGTAAGCCTTTTCATAGTACTGTAAAAAGTCATGGAATGACAGTAAAAGAGTTCCCAGTGAAGGAAGGTTTGTGCAAATGTCAGCTGTGAGCGGAGGATGTGGATTTGGGGCAAAGTGATATGAGTTCATGTCCATTTCATTTTCCTGTGAAGTAGGGGCTGATTTAAACCCTTGTCATGTAGTAACTTGTCTTCGCAGTGACTCTCCTTATTTGTATTTAAATAAGCACAAACACCATGCTTACATTCAACTCAGTCTTTTAGCCAGTGGCTCAGAGAAGTTTGAGGCCCTTTCTGTTTTTATAAATCATCTCCATCATCTGTGCTAAAGCTGCTTCTCCTGCTGCTCTCCTTTGATGCAGCTGGGGACGTGGAGGACAAGAGTGGGTCTGCTCCAAAAGGTGACACTGTGTCATCCAGTAAAATTTCCTCTAGTTGTTGCTCTTCTTTTAAAGCTGCACTGAAGGACAAATCTGTGAAGTGTGAAAGTGGATCAGAAAAGGCTGTAGATCCATCACAACCATCAGAATTTGGTCCGTGTGCTGGAGGCATTTGTTGGGAGTAGTCTACAGAGTTCTCCTCTGGATAAGGATGTTGCTTGATGACCTGTGCAGCTAAATCGACTGCACTGAGAGAAGACATGACTGGAAGGCCATGTGCACGTGCCTGGATCTCTAGTTCCTAATAATTCAAACAAAAAGAATTAGATAATTACTTTAAAAGTAATTTAAAGTACTCAATATGTATACAGATCCTTTGAGCAAATTAATTATAACTTTTGTCAAGTTGTGAGGCTATGTTTTGAAACTTGAAATTATTTGGGCCATGGAAATTTGCCACTAGAGTATGTTCCTCTTTATTTAACCTCCTGCCTGGAGTCAACTCTCCTACAAGAACATAAGAGGTAGGACAGTATCTCTAAAACAATTGCGTGCTGAACCCAGTAAAGGTGTCAGAAACGTATTATTGATTTTATGTCTTTCTGTCTCTCTCTTCTCTTCATAGGTGTCTATATTCAAATATTCAAGCCATTCAGGGTCATATTCTGCTTCTGTATGTCACAAGCAGAAATAACATGGCACACTTTGCCCAAGGAAATGTAACATAAAATTTTTACAAAGTTAAAATGAAAATACTGAAGGAAATTTAGTGTCCAGTATTGATTTTTGGCTGCAGAGATGTATTTTTTGCTTCCTTTTTGTCTTTCTGTGTCTCTAATGCATACCTAAGGAAGCTGTTTGCACAAATACTCTAAGAACATTCTATGTATTTTTTTTTATGTAAGGTCTAATTATCAAAAGAATTTCTTAGAAATCTAAAAAAAAAAACCCTTTGCAATATACACAGCAGTAAATAGGGAAAGCAAATTCAATTTAATAAATGCCATTGGGGGGAAAATTATCTAGATTAATAAAATTTGATGAGGGATAAGTACTGAGAAAGCTTTGTAGTTCATGGCAACACTCTTATACAAACCTGAATTCGGAGCAGAAGTCTCCTGTTAGCATGCTCTAATTTCTTCTGCCTGTGTTCTAATTCTCTGGCTCTCTGTTGTTCTTTTTGTAGCCACTTGATGTACTCCACTGATGCTTTTAAAATAGTTCCTTTGTTCCAGCGCATATCACTGCAGAATGTAGAGATAACCTTTTCACAATTGTGCATGTCAGCAGAATTCATAAGAACTTACAAAATCTTTTACATTAATATGAAATAATGATTTACATGACTATTATTCACTCTTAGATATTATTGCTTCTGAATGGAAATTTTAATAGAATAGTTAAGAAGCCCTTATATAGTAAAATTAATCCCAGAATGAAAATAAGTGTCAAAAGAAAGTAATAAAGTGAGTTTTTGTGGGAGAGCTAAATGCAATATCATGATTCTACCATTACAGTTTTTATATTTTTAGTGAAAATTGCTTTTATTATTAACTCTAAGATTAAAATCTATGTGCAGTATTTCTGCATTAATGAACTAGGAAATATACATTACTGAAGACTTAAGCCTAAATTTTTAAAGATCATTTTGAATATACTACTCTTTTACCTGACTTACTAATGAGGTTGCTCTTATGCTTGAGAAAAAAATGGTCTGTGCTGAATGCCACTCCTCATTGATGACAGACCAGACAAATCACACTTTGGTGACCATTATGTCTACAGAATGATAAAAATTCTGTTCAAAAATCTTGAAACAATATAAATGAAGTTAAAATCCACAGCTACAGGAAGACGTCCAAGTCCAAATAAAAGCCGTACAAAAAACTAATATTCTATCAGTCCCTCACTCAGGGAATCATGACTTAGATTCCAGCTTACAAGCAATTTTACTGACAACAATGCACTTGTTCAAATGCATCTATTCAAGGATTTCCATGTACCTATTTATTGGATTTCCTTTTATTCCTTTATGTATGGTCTTGAAGGCCTTAAAACAAGAATGAAATTTGTTGAAAATGTTTAATTTCTAATAAAGGTCAGTATTTTATGACACAAGATAGGCCTGCTGCAATACATATACAGACAAAAGCATTTATTCAAACCATCCACTTTACTACAAGATGGTTTAGACTGAGAAGAACACTGGCAGAAGTTCTGTTCCTATATAACAACCTTGAGAAGGAAAAAGCTATTTAAACCAGTAAGAATTGGACTTTGGGAGTGGAAAGTAACCACCTTGTTGCATTTTTTTTTACCTATTTCAAATACCTGTACTCTGGCATTTATAGAGTAAAAAAAAAAAAACAAATAGGCTATAGTCCAGTCAGTCACCACTTTCCATTATTCCTTCATTTCTTTGGTTAATGAGACTTGCTCCTAATCATATGCTCACCTTTGAGAGTAAAACTGAGATCTGGAGTGGACGTACTGCAGAAGTGTCTATGCTTTACACTCACACTATGCTTTTACACGTATCCTTACCCCAAAGTTAAGAACCCTTAGAGACGTCCACCAAGGAAGTTGTCTTTCTACTGAATGGGAAGGACAAAACCCAGGCAGGTCCAGGTTTTAGGGACTCAGTCTGCCTGGCCTTCTCTGATGCACTGAATTAGGGATAAAATGTTTTGGAGCACATGGCTTTAAAGATGCTCAGAGAATACACAAATTCTGATAAAGCATCATGGTTGTTAACCATATCCTAGAATTTAAATCATTTGCTGGTACCAACTTTTTGAGCAGAGAGGGCTTGAATTCACATCTCTGTCCCCTCTGGGCAGCACTGAAACAGTGGGGCTCCAGAACACTGGAACCTCCCCTTGTCTAAGTGATGTGGGTCTGGAATGCACAGCTTTTGGGATTAGAAGGTGAGGAGGTCAGAGAGAAAATAATTATTGGCTCAGATCCTACTGTCTGCAAAGACAAAACATCAGGGACATCTCCCCAAAGGAGGTATTTATTCTCACTTAGATATTCCCTGGTTGAAAAACCTAACACAGAGGTGGTAGCCAAGAGCAGAACCTGTCTTCCCCATGACAGCTGAATCATTTCTCAGCATTCCCTCTGCCTCTTCTTTCATCTCCCTGTCCTTCCAGGGCACTTTCCTGACAGCATCACATGGACTCCCTCCTTGGGGAGGACTTTCTCCCTGCATTTGAGACACTTATGATCAGACTGTTAAGGTTAAGGAAGTTTAGTACACATGATGGTTATTTTCTGGACAAATCTTTGACTCCCATCATCACATTATAGAGCTGTTTTCTTCAGACCCTTTGGGAAGTTAGGTAAAATACTGAGAGGACCCTATTTACACCTGAAGTTCAAAAGGTCTGCGCACCAGAGCACTCCTGAACAAACAGGAGCAGATCCAGTTAGTAGGACAGCAACACTTCAGACTGGGAATCTCCACTAATATCTCAGATATAAGCTGCATGTTCTATATATAAATCAGAATTACAGGGTTTTGTTTAATATCAGGAGATAACAACTGATTCAAGAAACATTCATGGTAACTTTGAAAAAGAAAACTTCTTTGAAACAAGTAATAAATAGTACAGTTACAGTAATAAGATCTATATCATAAAGTCTGAAAATACACAATCTGCCTAGGCAAGGTGGGATCATCTCCTCCTAGAATGTAATTAAGACAAAACTAAGCTGGTTTGTGACTTAAGATCTGAACATGAAAATGTAGTGCTATAAAACTAGAAATTAATCCATAGCTGGCCAAAGGGAAATAATTAAGACATGTAACAGAAAAATAAAAACATGTATATACCACATATTTGGCAAATATTTCATAATGATTCCACAAACAATTTCATGCTGTGTTATGATTTAAAATCAAATTCAGACAAAAACATATGAACAGGTCACATAGTCATGACTTTTTTGAGTCTTTCTGTGATAAATTTAATTCATGCTACACATGGTTGACAACCTTTGTGATATTGCATATTTTCCATTCCCGTTGCCTTGATAATTTGAAATTTGGGGGACATGGTAGCGATATCTTTTTCTCATAGGCTGAAATAAATCTTCACTGGAGGTCTAATTCCTGGGTTCAAACTGCCAGGCAGATGGATCTGGTCAGCTTCTGCATGGGATACTTTTGGATAGAATGAGAATCATAGATCATAGAATGTTAGGGGTTGGAAGTGGCCTCTAGAGATGATATAGCCCAACCCTCCTGCCAAAACAGGATAACCTAGGGCAGGCCATCCAGGATAGATATCACTTGTGGTAATAATTAAAAATTTGAGAGGCAAAACTCTCATGGAGATATAGGATGAAAATGTGTAGTCATTATTATAATTAAAAGACTCTGTTATTTTATGTGTGTGTCTGTGTGTGTGTGCCTGTGGATGTGTGTGTATCCCATATATCTTCTGCATCTCTACTTATATATATGTATGCTGGTTGGTGTTTTATTAAATGAGGAATACTGAAGTTAAATCTTTACAATGTTTGAAGGCAACAGAACAAAGTATCAGCTGATGACTTTAGAATTCTCTTTCACTCTGTGTCTATTTATACTAGGAGCAAAAGGAAAAAACTGAAAAAAACTCAAAACCCTTTGATGGTTCTTCATCACAGACACTCTCCACCCATTCCAGCTCAGAGCACCCAACAGCAGTCACACATAGCAGTCACTGCTATGGAGAAACAGTGGCTCTACACAGATGTCCAAGGTTGGAAGAGTAATAATAACTCCCACAAAATAACTAGTGAGGATGAAGGCAAATGGGGTGAATATCCTGGGGGAGGTGCCTGCATGGCAATAGTCTCAAAGGCATCTAGCTCTGTTTAGCAGTTAGAGAAGAAAATTTATCTATGGTATGAAGACTCCTGAAAATGGAAAACACATGAAGATGGATTAAATCCAAGCGCAGCAAATAGATCTGAAGAATTCAGAAATCCTCTGATCAGTTATTGGTTTTCTGTTATTTGCCTAAAAATACTGAATTGGGTGCAAATAAAGTTATCTGGAAAATTATAAATGTGTCAGTAGGAAATTTAGTGGTTTGCTTTTTAGAGGTTTACATATTTTTATTTCTGGGTTTATAATAGAGATAAAATCTGAAATGACAAGGTCTCTAAACCTATTTGAGAACCTTTAAAAACTGATCTGCCACTCTTAGTTAGTCATTGTACTGGAAATCACTTTATGAAAACAGACGAGTTCCTTTCCTAACTGTTTTGAATCTACAAAGTTAGATATAGATCAACTACTCTTTGGAGCCTGCAAGAAATCTTTTTTCTTTTTACTCTTTCACTGTCTATTAATTGCTTTCTTTTTTTTTTTCCCCTTATTCTTTCTTTTTACTGTGTGTAGGTACAGCTCCATCCCAAATGCCTCTTATGAAGGCATGTAGATGCCTACTTACATCTCCAAAGCACAAGAAACTCTACATGTGAAACAAGTCATTTGAGAGCAGGAAGTTCTGTAGGTCTCATCACCAGCAATGACCTCTGCAAGGGAAGATTGTGTCTTTGTCTCTGTGTGTGCATATAGTACAATAATCTGAAATTTTTGGCAAGCTATGCATTTGTTATCTAGTTTAAGTAACGGAGATCTACCACACATTACATGATTTGCATGGATAAGTAACAAATGAGTGAAAATGTGTTTTATAAGTCTCTGAGCCCTACTAACTATCAGTTCAGTGTCTCTACAAATCTCAAATGACCAGACAAAAACATGCAACTGTCACCTAGAAAATTTTCTCATTTAGGAGAAAAGAAACAGCCGTGAGACTGATTTTCAGTTAATTTCATTAAGGTGGCTTTATTGAAGACAAGGGAGCTTAGCCAGTTTGAACACAGGTTGAACTCCTGTGGGAAGGATGAGAGCATCAGATCATCTCAGATCAAAAGTGATTAACTTGGGAGAGGGTGATAGTCACAGTCTGTCAGCCACAGAGCAGTTACTAAAAACAAATACATTTGTGGAGTTGAAACTATGTTTGCAGACCACTTCTTTCCCTATTTCTGAGAAATCAGCTGTAAATTGTGCTTGCTCATACAAATACTTTGAAGGACTTTGCACTTGTTTTGATGACCTGCACAACTATGTTCTCC
Organism: Phaethornis superciliosus; assembly: GCA_023637945.1. Taxonomy (NCBI): domain Eukaryota; kingdom Metazoa; phylum Chordata; class Aves; order Apodiformes; family Trochilidae; genus Phaethornis; species Phaethornis superciliosus. Next base: position 25,371,715 of record JAJQWJ010000001.1, on the reverse strand, counting down.
TGAAAGAGGCAGCAAGTTTCTATTTTTTTGTAGCGTGAGTGTACACAAGCTTTTGCTTTACGAGCAATGTGGCTGTGCTGGCTGATAGAAACAGCTGTCCACCAAAAACAGAGAGAAGGTCAGCCACAGGGAGATGCAGAGAGCAGAGAGGAGACGCTGAGAACAACCCATTACACCTGCCAAACCCTCCATGCTTCTGCTGGAGTTTCAGTTCTGTAAAATTACTAGAATACTTAAATGAAATATTTTTTTTTTCTTCTTAGTATTTCTGAATTCTAGACTGGCCACCATAAAACAATTCTTGTGTAGGCATCTTTAGACTTCATCACAACATGAAGTCCTGTTAACCATCTAAAAGATGGATTTTGAAAGGCTGAGCCCAAAGAAATGATGAATGGAAAGGTACATACACTTACAGGAGCAGGTTATGAGATTTTCAGCACATTCTGACTGGGTATTTTGGGCTTTTTTTTGTAATTCTATTTTTAAATTATTCTGTATAACTGTTCTGCATTTCTGAATCACCTACCATTTGGATATCAAGCACTGAAAATTAAACAAAAGACTCAAAGTTCTTTGCAACTTAACTCCATTTTCTAATGCCGATGAAGTGAACTTAAAACACCCATTCATTTAAGCAATGTAATCCACACTTTTCATCATTAAATTAAAAAAAGTGAAAAGAATAGAGGTTTAAGCCAGTCAAAAGAAAGTCCCTGCGGAAGCTCTGCAGGCGCCAAACAAGTTCACTATATAACTAACAAAACAAAAGTGAAATAAAAACCCCACACACCACTTCTAAGAAATATAAATCATAAAAGGCTTCCAAATAGCATCAAAAATGTCCTTTTCTGTTACTGAGTCTGAATGTAATCTTCTTGAAGCAAGCCATCTGGGACAGGCATGCTAGCCACAATAGCTCAGTTATAGTAGTATTTGCTCTTCAATGCAAAGACTGATTTGCTTCACTGTCATTAGTCCAAGCATCAGTAAGGTTTCTCCCTTTACAGCTAAGTTCCCACTATGAGAAGAATCTTTTAAAATCAATATATGAGGTGAAAATGCTATGTGTGATAAAATGTTACAAATAAAGTACTGTAAGAGATGATACATCTCTTTCTTTCAAAGAAGAGGGCAGACTGGGAGCACAGTAAGGTGTTATGAAGGAAAAAACAAGAACTAAAATACAGGGTAAGGACACTGAGTTACGATTTAGCAACACAGGACCATACCAGAAAGAAACAACATTTTTGTTCTGATCAGCTAACACACTATATGATCAAATTAATGTATTTTTAACTGCAAATTCAAGGAGAAATATATTTACATTTCTTTGGATTCATTTGACCTGTCACCAAGGTATAGCATAGTTACGTTATAGCATAGTTTTTCCAAAGCATCCTGCACCTTTTGATGCCTCTTTTTTCTTAACAGAAACCTGGAATCTCTTAGGTCTGTTTTTAAAAGGAGTACTTATTATCAGCCTTTTGAAGACAGCAGTGCTCATAATGTGAGATATTTAAGTTTACCCTGTGCTTTTGCAAACATAAACTACTTTGGGGCTGTTTGCTCTGTTGAAGTCAGTTGTGGGTTTGCAAACTAAAACAAGAAAATGCAATTTCTTCAGCATCTATACCTGAAACTTTTTCATCAGGTAACAACACAAAAACCTGTGGGTAAAATCCTCCATACACCTACTGGAGCAAAATTACAGGTCCAGATAACTCATTTTAAGAAGAGTTTAAGTGATTGTTCTAGGTATTAATATTTTGAGTAAATTTATAAATTAAACCTTAATCCAGACCAAAACATGTAACAGAAACACCTACACAGACAATCAAATATTGTAACTGGAATTCATACCTACTGCCCATTTCTAATTGCAGTGTAACTTGCTTCCATTATAGCTTTATAGCTGCAAACCAACAGTGCCATCCACTGTTTTTCTGAGAAATCTTTCAATTATTTACCCATATGGTCTTGAATACTGAAAGATACTCCAGAAAAGTTAAAACTCATCTACCACTCTGTGTTTGCCGGAGATCATGTGTGCCCAAAATTTCATTTTGGTACTTAAAGCACTTCTTATTTTAATCAGCTGTAACACCTAATTCTATATTAATAACAAGAACATGTTCATTTATCTAGTCTTGGGTGGATATTGTAGAAGGAGCCGAGTCTGTGAATTGTCTAAAATGGATGTAGTATGTTAACTTTCTCCCTGGTGATTTCACTCCAAATGGTTTGATATGCCAATCTTGTATTTATGTAAGACTCACACAGTTTTATATTGTTATATAAACCCTTAATATAATCAAAAGTGTCTTAGTCCCAAGAAAAAAAAAAAAAAAGGCTGAAATATCAACAGATGTTTTCATTTGAAGTATCATGCAGGTCTGCATTGACATGCAAATGCTAAAGATAAAATCTGTATAATCAATTTTATGCGAGTCACAACTGTGGTAGTGTATGGTCTTAAGGCTTCCCTGAGTGACATGAAAAATCTAAGGCTAAGGTTCATCGTTAAATATCACACTGAATTGTTATTCCTAATCCTGCAATAGGCTTTCCTACCGAGGCAGCTGTTTCACATTGATCACAAATATAAGCTTTAAGGGAACGCAGGTAAAGTTTAAGCAATATGCATTTTGTGTTCCTGTGAGTATATGCATTAGTATCAAATGCTATTATTATAGTAAATATAGCAATTATTATTTTTATCCTTGCTTTTTAGGACTGTTGTTTTCTTTGTACTGAGTGGAGGACTTATGAAAAATGCTCAGTCGACAGGCTCCTGGGCTGACTGTATTTTTCTTAGAGAATGGGCAGGCAGTGACATTATGCATTTTGTTTTTTCCCACTAGAGGGCCCATAGCAAGAGCTGAAAGCAACACACCTTCTTTCCCTAGAGACACAACACAATTGCTCCCAGGGACAAGAGAGATGGGCTTTCTGTTGTTTGGTTAATTACTTTTTTCTTTGTCTTGTTTTTTTGTTGGGTTTTGTTTGGCTTAGGGTTTTTCCCCTGATGTGGCCGTCTCTTAAACACCCTGGAATTGCTTTCAGTTTATTGTCTTTTCACATATGTTTTTCCAACAGTCACAGGAATCTGTCAGAGGTTTGTTACTATAACAGCCTGATACGATCCAGTAACCCAGCATGGAAAGGTTTTTATCCCATTACTCAGTCCTATAGTCAGTATATGCAACTGCCTTTTTCCCCCCTGTATTTAAACCATAAACATTATCATAGGAAAGAGTGTTGAACTCACGGATCATTAGACTTGGGGATGAGTGTGCCAAGCTCCTTGATTCGATAATTAATATTATACCTTCTTCTTCTCTCAACTGTTAAAAAGAAATAGTTATGATTTTTTATGGTGAAGCCTTCTTGGACAACTTTGACATAAAACATTAATTAGTTAAAAACAAGTCAGTCAATGTACAGAAAATGTCTTCCTCGAATAAAAATCCCAACATGATCCATGATCTGTCACTGATTTACACTCAAGACAAATTTCATGATTAGTATAATCTCTGTATCCTACCCTACCTGTAGGTTTCTCCTCCCCTTTCAAGTACATGAAATAGCCACATATTGCCTGAACACTTCTCTTTCTTCTGATGTTTATGTATCCTTTCTACACTCTGTTTCCACACAATGGAGTTTTCAGCTTAGTGGAGTTTTGCTGATGACTTCAACAGAGATACAGGATAACTTGTCCAGCATTTCATATTTTGTCAGAATTCCTGATGCAGATCACAGTTAACAGCTTCACTATCCCTTATTTACAGTTACAATCATTGCAAATGAGAGAGGATGTAACTGCAATCACACCCCTTCACTGAAGCTGAGAAAGAGTGTGTCCCAGAAATACTTTCCAACACATTTGTTTCTTTTGGTGATGGACAGTACAAGTCTGTCCACAATAACTTTTAAAACACAGAGAAAATGAGGAAAAACCTAATTTAAAATAAAATAAAATAAATAATAATAATAATAAAAAGTTTAAATTTGTGCTTCTCCTCCTAATTTATGCTGGTTTACTTGCAGTTTAGATAGAAAAGGGAGAAGATAAACCTCTTAAAATCTGGTTTCCCTCTATGTGCTCCCAGTCCACTTTATGATCATTATACTGATATCCAGACTGAAGTGTGTGAACCTTCTCTGCACAAAGGGTCTGTCACCTCTCCTCCTCCCATTCCACTGATTTAGAGAAAATGGTCCTCTGCTTTCTCACCATTTTTTCTCCAGCTACTTTTACATTAACAAACTTCATGTTTTCTAGTGAAAAGTTCCAAAGGTCATTTCATTGTTTTGGGGGGATTTTTTTTTATACAATTGTGATACAGAAAGTATATGCATTGAGAATATTGTCCTGTTGTGGTACTGCTAGCTGTCAGAGACTATCAGTGATGTCCTACTGGCATGAAATTGCACTTTTGTCCTCTCCCTTGACTTTGCACTTTGACTCAATCCAAACCTCATTGAGTGGACAGGATTCAGATTTGGTCCATGAGTAGCATTATACTGAAATATTTATCTTATTCCTTGTTTCTTGGAAGCTTACCTTGGGCTCAATATGCTAATGTCTCTGTACTCTCTCAGATCAGACCTGTGTAGCCTAGACCATGAGTAAACCACTTAATAAAGCCTTTATCTATAATGTGTTAGTATGTCTAATCCATCAGATAGTACAACTATCTCCAGAGACACTTTGACTTTTGAAGTATACACATGGAACCAAACCAGAAGAGATGTTGCCTGTCTGGTGCTAACATCCTTGAACAGAGCCTTCAGCTCAGTTGCCCATGTGGAGAGACAGGTCTCAGATATATCTTCTGTTTTCAGGAAGGAAAATAAATGATGGAGACAATGGAGAGGTTTGACATCCCTAATCTATATGTCTGCCTGTATTTCCCTTTTCAGTTCTAGATAACTCCTACCCACCATCTTTCCTAGTCCAGCAAAAATTTCCCCATTCCTGCCCAAGATCGGCAACAGCCGCACTTGTACTTCAGAGATGTTCTAGCTACATGCCTAAAAGTCCACATGGTCTGTCTGTAATCCACAAAAATGTTAAGAAAGAAATAAGGATGCCTTCTGGAAATTCTAAGTAGCAGAAGTTGTCCACAGTGGTTGTTAGCACATTGGATTAGTGGATGTATACTTTCAGGTACTTCATTTAATGCAATTAAAGCCATAAATATCTCTAAGACTGCGAAACAGAGAACAAAAATACATATAAGAGAGCAAAAATATAAATCCTGGCTATTAACTAACTTCCAATTTATGTTTGAAATAATAGAATATCTTGAATTGGAGGGGATACATAAGGATCATTGAATGTCCCAGACTTGGAGACAATTTCTGCTTGAAGAAATAGAAAGGAGAACCGGAAAATGTAATTTCTTTAGTCAACCCTTTCCAAAAAAAAATCCTTCAAGTTTTTTCTATCAGATTACTCTAATAGAGGGGAAAAATTGCCTCATTTCACGTTTAATCTTATTTCAGAAATCAAAATATTTTTTTCTCTGTTCTGGATAAACCAAAATGTTTGTTTTTATAAGTTTACTATTAGACACTTATCTATGAATTTCACTGTGTTCCTAGCTTAAACTACAGAAAATTATTCCTCTAGAATGGAAATTCCTAACATCTCTACATGGCTGCACTTCTCTCCATAAGAAAACAGAAGTGTAGCCCAACCTACTGAGGTTCGAAGGCTTGTGTTTCAGAGCAGAGTCTGATACACTGAGAGTTTCATGCAGTTCTGCCCTGATCTCCTTTTGTGACACACAGTTTCCCCAACTTTAAGTGCTTAAGTGTTGTTTAGAAGTTCTCTGATATTCTTTGTATATTTTTTTTCTTTCCCATCATCCATAGAGGGTTACAGCCTCTCCCTTGGGTGCTTCATTAAGTAAACTATGAAGACTCTGGATTTTCTCTTGTTATTTTTCATCATCTGCCTCCTTTCTTGTCTATTTTGCACTATAGTTCTTAGAGACAACATCAAGTAAAGTGTGCACACATACAACTATGTGAATAGTTGTAAAACATAAAACTTTAGTAGCAGATTTGCTGGAAAGAAGTTCATTACAACATGTAAGGTACTTTGAAGGACAAAAGTCAAAGACAGAAATTATTTTCAGGGCAGAAAGCACTGTAGTTGGCTGTGTTTGTAGACTGAGTTCAATTTTATTACTCCAGTAAGATGCTGATCTAAAAGAAGAACAGAGATGTGGTAGATAGTGTATATTATTTCTGCATTCCCTATACATTCTGCTTAATGGGGTGGAAGATGAACATATACTTACTGAGATTGTGATTATCCTTTTTTTGCCTCTCCTTTGCCAATGCTCGTGTATCTGCTTCTGACAGAAAGTAACATTTATTAAAACAGTCCTTAAGTTGCAAATCCAGTATTTATTTCACCTTTTCAGAATGACCTCTTGTCACAAAGAGCAGCCTTATAGTATTTTTACTTCATTACTCCTTTTATTATTAAACAAATTATAAGCAAATCTATATTCTACCAATACTAAACTTTTGAGAAGTCTGGCAGGTTGCTTGAGATTTATTAAACATTTTTAATTTAAGAACATAGAAATGCTATGGAGGGGTAGTTTTCTGTATTTTGCATCAGGATACAACACACTAATACTGATATGGATTTCTATATCCCATAATGCAAGAGTTAATCAGATTTGTAAGACATTGAACAAACTCACTGTTTCCTCTGAATGACACTAATAAACTGTATATGGTTGTTAGCATTCTTTGGATTAATTGAATGTAACTTTTAAAGTTGTTAATCCACTAATGTAGATTTACCTTGAATAGCCTTATTGTAAGGTTTTAAAAGAACCATTTGTTCTACCCTGGAACAAATTTAATGGATGATAATTTATTTATACCGTTTCTCAGGAGCCAACATGTGGAAGAATCAACTATGTTTCCTGAAAGAATAAGGTTTATTAAAAACACGATGTTCATAAAAATTAGGGGGCACCATGGCTTCTGAATTACTGAGGAGAAGAACAGAAATAAAACATTTTTCTTTGGTCTTTGTTCTTTTCCTTAAAAGAAACTATAAACCAAAATTCCCAGGAATTTAATTATAGACATCTATTTCATGGGTAAGATTTATTCAGCTTTTAAGAGAAACACCATAACTTTTGAAATTATAAAATATTAAAATCTCAGAGTTCCTTTACCTGTAAGTTCCCTTTTTACTGGTAGATTAGCTGAGCAAGAAGCATTTGTGAGACCCATATTAGCTGGTGCCATTCCCTGGTCACTGTTATATATATCCAAAATGCTGCTAGATAGCTTGAGGGGTAGGAAAGAAGAATAAGGAAAAAATAATATCCAACATTAAAATAAGTTAGAGACTTAAAAAAATAAAACAAACATACATACAAAGAGCAAACGTCTTGGAGCAGGAGTTCAGTGTTCTTTAGAAGGTGCTCTGTCTATGTGTCTGAAGGGAAAGTTTGACTTCAGGTAGTACTGAATAAAATTGAAAGTGAAGGGTCACAGTTTGCCACTCTTCCAAAAGAGTCTTTCTAAGAGGCTTTTAGATGTAGAGTGAAGCAGGATATGGCCCCCAGTGTCTGTTTTGTAATTACTTCTATACAGTATTTTCTGATAACAGGATTTCAAAATTGCAGTTCAAACATGAATTAGGTTAAAAGTAGAAATAACCTTCCTGGTTTTGACCTACTTGCCAGCGATTTTTAACCATATCACTAAACTCCAGATTGGAATTTCTATTCTTGTTTAGCAATGTTCAAGTTAGATGCAATAATTAAAATTAGAGTGGACAGAGCATCAAATAATAAGTTTTAAGGAAAGCTCTGAGGATAGACCAGATAACCTAATGGTTTTAACATGCATAATAGATATGATCATATATACCATTTTCTTTGTTACCTTCCAAAATGTAATATAACATTATTTGAATAAAGCCATCAAATACACTTAAAGAGAAGTATCAAAGAATCATAGCATGGTTTGTACTGGAAGGAATCTTAAAGATCATCTAGTTTCAACCCTCCTGCATGGACTGGAGCACCTTCCACTAGATCAGGTTGCTCAAAACCCCATCTAACCTGGCCTTGAATGTTTCCAGGAATGAAGCATCGACAACCTCCTTGGGCAACCTATTCCAGTGTCTCACCACTCTCATAGGAAAGAATTTCTTCCTCATGTCTAACCTAAATCTGAGCTCTTTCAGTTTCAAGAAATCAGCCCTTATGCCCAGCTTTCCTGTAGGCCTCCTGCAGGTACTGGATGGTTGTTATAAGCTCTTGCCAGAGCCTTCTCTTCTCCAGGCTGAAAAACCTCAACTTTCTCAGCCTGTCTTCATAGGAAAGGTGCTGCAACTCTCTGAACATCTTTGTGACTCTCTTCTGTACTTGGTCCAACAACTCCATGTCCTTCCCATGTTGAGGACTCCAGAACTGGACACTGTACTTCAAGTCTCATGAGAGTGAAGTAGAGGGGGAGAAGTAAGGTTAAAGTATGCTTCTATAGATTCCAGGTAATTACCCAAATATTACTTTCACTTGAATAATAATAATTTACCTATCTGAAATAATTCTAAAATATGTGCAAATTTGTAATGAACAATGCAGGCTCCATTTCTGTGACAATATAACTTGCCCTTCAACACTGATCATTATCTTGTGTATTTCTGTATGTTCATCTGAAAGCAACTGTATAAACAGAAGTCATGTCCTCATTCACAAAAATGATTTGCATTCTTGCTGCCTTCTAAGGCAATAAGAGAAACATATTTGGTTTTCTTTCATTTCTTCATTTTATCACAAATATAAATCCTTTAATGATATTTTTTTTCCTTTTGTGACCAACACATAAGGACTCAGAAACTAAGGGTGCACCTGGCCAAGAAAAAAAAAAAAAAAAAAAAAAGAGACAAACCTGAGACATAAAATCATGAAAATAAATTAGGGGTTTTTACAGATCTGTCCTGCACTCAGATCCTGAAACACCTTGGAATTTTTGAGGCAGGTCACAGAAACAGCAATCATCAGTCTGCTGGGAACCAGCTTTTTATGGGATATGATCACTTCTCTTCCTGTAGAGGCCAAGAGCTTCACCACAAGTTATTTAGAACGGAAGCACTTTGTAAAAAATTTGCTCCGTGTGAAATTTTCCATGTCAGAGTTTGCTATATTTTTATATTAAATCTGAAATTCTAAATAAGTTATATTTTTAAATAATTATTTTACTAAATTATCAAATAAATTTACTAAATTATCTAAGAACCTAGTTTCTTCTTAAATTCTCCCAGCTGCATAACTTACAATGAAAAGAAGCAATAAGGATTCTTTTTAATAGACATAAATAATATGCTCATTTTTAAATTAGAGGTTTACTACTTAGTAGAACTGACAGTTCTTTAATACCATTAGAAATCTCAACATCAAGTCAGTTCTGAAAATCTGCTTGCCTATTTGATCTCACATTGAAAATACTGTTTAAAAGAATGTTTGGAATTCAGTTGACTGTTGCTCAAGAACAAGCTATGTTTAACATGCAGGATTTGAACACTAAGCACACTCCCACTTTAAGCACCTTTGTTTCATTCCAGAGTGGTAAACTGACAAGTATTACAGAATTCACTGCAGCTATACCTTTCTGTTTTCTTTGTTCCAGGGATAGTATAATTATATTACAACAGTGAACTCATATTAGCTCTAGACACATATTTGATGACTTCCTACATTCATGTAAATGAATTTGGCTTGTTGAAATGATAGGAAAACAGAATGATATAAAAACCTGTCAGCATGACTCCAACATTTATTCTTAGTGGACTTGAGATAAGGCAGTTATGCTTTAGGCTACTGGTTTTGTGAAATGCTAGGAAATGGTAATTTCTGAAAATAATATAGTCTAATAAATAATCTAAAAAGTGAGAAATGGATATTTCTAACTTTACTTTTTTCATGTATCTCCATATATGAGTTCAATAACTTGCATTAATCTTTTTTAATTTATAAGTGTAATAATACCATTAAGTAAAGAAGATCAGAAGTGTAAACCACAGTTTACACAAACGCATTCCATACATCAGTCATTATTTCTAATTTTAAAACAGTAATTCATCTTTACTCTCAACATATAATCAAATTCCTGTAGTCTGTTCACAAAGATATGAATTTAAATGAAAAGATCCAAATCCAAGAGAAAAGATCACCAATGGCCAACATAGCTTGTAGTGGAAAAATACTATCAACACACTAGAAAATTCACAAAACAGCATGAGTAAACTCAACTTAAAACCACAGGTAAACATTTCAGCTGCATTTGATTACACAGCTGATGAAGGTACTTCCAACTATCTCAGCTACCATTGTCCTGAGCAATAAGAGCTCTTATGCCTCCTTCCATCAGCAGGACTACCAGGACAGTGTCATCCCACACAGCCAGGGCTTCAAGTGAACATATGCCCATGGTCTATGTCTACTGCTACATGTCATATAATTTTCAGGAAGTCTTAAAGCAAATGTTATTTCCATATCTTCCAGGAAGGAAAGGGAATTATTCTTAATGGGACAATAAAATACATGGATAAGGCTTGTCTGCTTTTAGTCTCTAGTGAGCTCTAAGTCAGGATAGTGTCCACCTACCTAATGACATATATTTTAGGTATTTTTCTGTTTTGGTTAATATTTGCGTGAAGTATTTGTATTACAGTAACATTGAAGACTGAAAGGTTCATGGTCCTACCACAGTTGCACAGCTAGAAAATAGCATCTCAATGCTGTTCCAAGACCAACTAGGTTTTTCTGATTTAAAAATGTAGCTGAATGTGGTAATGCCCAGTCCATACTCAGAGATCCTGGACCAGAAGGAATTTCCTGGATATTTGGTTGGTTTTACGTATCATCACATAATCCATTTCACAAAGAATGATGCTTTGTCTTAAAATCATCCAGGCTTCACATCTCCAATATTTTTATTTGGAGTATGTTCCAAAAGTTGAATTATCACAAATTATTGTTAAAAGCTTTCTTTTTATTTCCATATACAGACAAATTTTATTTTGGTTTTGTGTTCCTTTAACTTATAAAGTTCATTGTTTAACCTCCCCATGACTGTTGTGAGTGACCATAGCTCCCTTTAGCCTTTGGTTTGCTAAGTTGAACAGGCCATGCTTCTTTAGCCAGGCTTCCCATTCTGTGATTTGTCCTAACAGACCTCTCTTTCTTTCCTGCTTTGAATTAGTTTCTCTGACAGTGGACACCTTTATTTGTCTAACACGTTCTAAAAGTTTTCTAGCCAGTGAATTTCACAGTGGATATTTCATTGTGTCTCTTGGAAATCTCCCTCTTGATGGATCCTAAGATCATATTTATCTCTTTTTTTTTTTTGCAGTCCCATCATTTTGATGGCTTACAGTCATCCTCTGAGCAACTAATGTAACCAGATCTTTCTCTGTCATCCTCCATTAATGAGCTCTCATCTTACTGCAGACATCCCTGTTATTAGTATTTAAATGAATGACTTTGCACTCGGTACTATTACAGTCCTTCCATTTATACTATTCTGTCATCACAGCCATATAATTCTTCCTCTATGATGTCCTCACCCACCCTTGAATTGGCAATACTTTCTGCTTTTGCTACCTCAGTAAATTTCATCAACATATACGGGGTTTTTGTACCAAGGTCATTAATGAAACTATTAACTAAGCTGAAAATCAAGACTGATTCTTGGAGCACTTAATTAATATCCTCACTTTTAACAAAATCTTTATTATCTCTTTATCTTGCCCTTCAACCTGAAAAAAAATCCTGTTTGGTTACTTGCTGTATAATCTATATCATTCTAATCTGTATCATTCTAACCAATCTAATATGTATCCATAAAACAAGGTTACAATCAACAAACCCTGGATTTGCAGGACTAGTTAGAAGATTCATTCCAGTCGCAAACAGCTCTCCATTCATCCAAAAAGATGTCACTAGTCATGGAAATTATGCAGGGTATGTACATTTTTAAAGAACATACACCTTACATGATCTAGTTGCCTATAATTACTAAAGACTAAGATAGCAAGAGCTTTTCACTAGAGGCATCTGGACTGTTCTGACAGGTCAAAAGCATTCAACAGCTAATCTGCTTTCTCTTGAGAGACCTGGAAAAAGGCAGCAGGATGGACTGTCTTGTTAGGGGATGCTTATTTTCAGCTCCCATTTCTCCCAGGTCTTATTTCCTCAGTCACACTCAGAAGCCCAAGAATATGATCAGAAGGGCCAAGATGCTTCCAGAAAATACAGAGGTCAGGACCAGACTTCCTCTGCAGTCTTCATGCTGCCCAGAAGAATACATGAGAAAGGGAACAAATGGGAAGCAAGCTGCAAGAATATTCCTGATAGCAGAATCTTCCTTTACTGTCTTCTTTTCTAGGGTTAATGCTTGCAAACATGCAACTCACCAGGGGTATCTACATGCCTACATTTCCTGCAATAGCAGACACATATTATACATGCAGAGCAGTTGATGTGCTGTACAGACAGTTCTGAGAATCATTGGACCAATTACACAGGGTCAGATTCCCTGTATTGCACCTACAGATTTGCCAAACTCCAATAACAGGGAAGCACTAAACATGGTGATTTACTTGTCCCAAGAAGAAACTACATAACTGCCTAACCCAAAAGCTTGAGTATTCTATCTGCAAGTGAAAATTTCTTTTGGTGCTTGTTAAAAATTAGTGCTTGCTCAGACTGCCTCTAGAACAGAATGTTCACATGTGACACATTAGTACAATACTTTATTTTCTCACCCCCTCCAAATACATCCCATAGAAATTATGTTCTCATGAACCTAATTGATAGCAACACTTCAAGGAACAGTTTTATAAAATGAAGCTACTTCTTCTTAGCCAGAAAAAATGTTAACATCCATCCATTTCATTGTGGTTCTTGCTTATGCATTTTAATTAAAAAAGGAAAGCGGGGATTTTACAAAGTGTTTATGCTGTTATACCAAGAATGCTTCTCAAATGTAGAAAACTAAGCTTAGAACTGCATCAACTGTTCATTTTACACATCAAATCAAAGTTAGTTGACTATTTGTGTTACATACTTAATTCCTTGTCATTGCTTTTCTATTTGTTCATGACATCTAACAAACTATTTTTCAGTCTTCAAAGTTTGAAAAGAAGAGCACCAAATTTGGCCAATTTGTATTATATTAGTTGTATTATATTATTATACAATAGCTTTATAATAACCCACTTATTGCAAATCCGCTTTCTAAACAATAATGTCTGCTATACCAAATGTTTCCAATTTTTGACAAGGTGAAAACTGGGGTAATTCTTGTACCTTCAAAGCATCTTTAGTAAATTTTGACTTTTCATCTAATTCAGAGGTATTTCAGGCAGGATGAATAATCTTGTATACTGATACAAATCCTGGACTCAGAAGGCTGGTGTTCAGACTCTGGCTTTCTTTTGCAAATGCTTTGTTGCTTGAAGGAAGTTGAATAACATAAGTTGTCATATTGTTTTTCTTTGTAAGGATGTGTTTACACTGTTAAATGTCAAAAAAAGTTGTAGTGTACTAGTTTTAGGGTCTAGGACAAGAATATCCTGCTCACAGCTATAGTCCTTTTGTAATGCCAATACAAACACTTGTATTTTAAACATAAACTCTGTTCTATAATAACTTACACCCAAATCCAAATTTTTTTAGTTCCTCTTTTTATTATCTAAAGAGAACAGCAGAAAAGTAAATGCTTCCCTTTTCAGTCTTGTTTTCCTTCGAACAAATTTTATCTCCTTCTATATTTGTCTTTAACATGGTTCATAATTACACACTCCTCAACTAGGGACTTAATGTTCAGATATATTACATTACATGTTATATATTATGCATGAAAACTGGTTCATTTTTTACCTTCGAATAATGATCATCAAGCTGTTCATTATTCATCAGAGAAAAATGAACTCTGTTCATAATCCTAGTTACAGTACATTCCTGCTCTGATCATATACATAGACGTCCATTGTCTAGATAAATGTCTGATCAAATATGACCAAGCAAAGGAATTTTCTGGAGAATCAACCTTTTGCAAGGCAGTTCTGTTCTTTCAGTTATCATCGCTTAATTATATGGTTTTAGCTGTTCTTGAAACTAAAATAACAAAGGCCAAAAGTGATGTTGTGGTACTGTCACCATCCAACTTGTGGCTGGACATCAAAAGTCACAGCAGTACTGCTCAACACTTTCAGGGTCTGAAACCCAAAGATTACCATTAAATGACAGCTCTGTAAGCTGTTTTACTATGATCATGTCAATAACACCAGCTAAAGCAACAGTTCCTGGTTCCATCCAACTTTTATTTCTCTGTCTACCATATGTAAATGCATATGTGAAATAATTCAAATTCTTCCCCTAAAAACAATGAATATCAGCACAAAAACATAAGAACAGTGACAAATTGAGGTGGAGGGACAAAAGAAACCAAATTTTTTTTGCAGGATTAGACTCTGGAGTATTTTCTCTCAAATATAGGTGTTAACATCTCTATTACCTGTATTTATATCATATATAACATATATATTATGCTTTCTATTATATCCTTCTTAATTTCATATATCACATGAGTATCTGACTATGTTACAGTAAGGAATTTACGAGTTTCTGTGATCTAGTGTGTTCAGATGAATTAACCTGTACCATACAGAATTTTTTTTTGTTGGAATTCTCTTCTGTCATGTTTGATTTTAGATATACTCACAAGTGTTAACTGATAGAGTAAATTTTAATTCATAGTTAACTACCTAATAAACTACTGTGCATGTATAGTTAATGTAATAGAAGGCCTTGGCTGATAGAGAAGGAAGAGCTAAGAATACCAATTGTATCTTTCAGAAGTTTATTTCTCAAAATGGCCTTTAAGAAATCTTTGTGTTTTCCACAAATTAACTTCTTCTTGCAGTAAGAAGCTTGATATTGCCTGGAGAACAAAGTGTTGCCTCTGAGTTCATAAGCTTAAATAAAAATAATAAAAACTTAAATAAAAGTAATTGACAGAAATTTATACTTTTCTTCTAGGAGCAATCATAACCTATACATTACAGACACCAAGGAGCTTATTGTAGCCTTCTCTATTATCTGTAGTCTACTAAGGACATCAGGTCTTGTACTGCTCTATGCAGACAACAACATGAAACATGCACCAGAAGCTGCATATTATTAATGCTTTGGTAAAAAATAGGATTTGCCTTGTGGTCCCAAACAGCAGTAAATGAGTTGCAGATTATGCTGAAGAGGAGCTAAGAATTAGTGAGGAATGCATATTAGGAGAAATAGAAACTTGTTTTATATGTCCTTTTCTCTTACCTCTTTTAAACACATGTTAAGATCTGAGATGAAGACCACATTTTAAGAGGTACTTACATACAACTGTTTATTTTAGAATAGTGTTTCCATTTATGTATGTACCATTCTGAAAGAGAAAACCAAGAGGAAAAAAGGAACTTTTCTTTATGTCATGCTTATGAAAAATTTACTGCAGATGCATGGAGCTTGAGACTTCTGGCTCCCTTCAGCCAGGTGTTTGCCCACAGAAAGCAGAGAGGTTATTAGAGATCGTGCTGTTATAATGTAAGAGCTAAAGATGAGCTATTTGGGCATTTTGCAGAGATTTTGCATGCTGCAGCTATCTTCAAGCCAGCTAGTTTTTTCCTTGACCCAAAGTGTTGTATGCTCTGCTATGAAGACTTTTTCTATAGCATGAGACAAACTGTAAACTCTCATACCCACTGTATTTGAAGGGAGTATTTGGAGTACTTAGAGAATGCAAGAGAGCTGTACACTGCCCATTTCAACCACTACACTGCATGAAATACTGTAAACAAACCTTCATCTGGCATCTGAATGACATTCAAAACAGCAGTGGCAGTGGCAGTAAAAGACGTCTCCAGTTGCAGAAAAGTCTGAGGAGTTCTGAGTTTCTGCATGTCATTGTTAGTTCTCTGCAACTGAAAGACACATTTTTCTGTCTAGCACCTTTATGAAGAAAAACAAATAAAATATTTGCTCACCAGTTTTATTTCTGAGGAGTCTACTATTTCCTCAATAGCTACCAACTGTTCTTTCCCCTTCATTTTTCTTTTTCGTTAGTCTTGGAAATGATACCAGGGAGTGCTAGGCAGAAGTTTATATACTTAGGTGAACTTTGATTCTTCCTTGGACTTTAAGACTAATCTAGTGTAGAATGTGATTGACAAAGCATTTTCATTGATGTTATGCAGCTTTTCAAGTTACCCAACCTAAGCAAATGAAGTTGTTAATGTTTACTCTGGCCCTTTCTCTAAAATGGTTTTGAACTTTAGAAGATTTTAAAAACTTGTAAAGGTTGCTGAATGACATCAGCATTCACTAAATAAAAAATACTAATGATTATACAGCTGTCTAGATCAGCAATACTACATGCACCTCTAATGGAAACCTGGTTTTACTTCATGACTGAATAATCACAGTTCACAAAAAATATTTTTGAGGACACCTAGTTGAATTTCTTTTTTTCTGTATGATTTCTGAGAATGGGATAGACAAAGGGTTTTTTAATCCATCCATATAGTAACCATCAGTGTTTGACAAATAATTAATACAAATACAAATTATTAATGCCATGATGAGAAACTGTGACCTCAAAGACCTTGTAATAGCTATGAGATGTCACAGACAGACTGCACTGTACTTTTATTAATAAATATCTCTATAAAATCATATGCAGAGTTACAAGATTTAATGAGAACTTGATACCAGTCTTTGTTAACAGAATTATAAAAATTAGAGAAGGAAAACATCTATCCTGTCCTATCCTGATCTAACCTCTCGTCCACACCAGTACAACTCAAGATTTTTTAAAATGCTGAAGAAGCCGAACAAATACAAGTGAGCCTCAGGGCAACTGAGGATTTTCTCCAAAAGCTGTTTTCCTGCAAGAGTGACAGGTGGAAAAATCCAAACAGAACTGATTCAACAGTGGACTGGTAGTAGACTGAAGTTCCCAATCTTGGCGAAATGTTGTGCTGTGCATGTATGAAACCAAGTCATGCAAATGCAGCAGTGAAGTCTTGCAGGATCCCTCATAAGCTGGCCTGCTGCAAGGCAACGCCTTCGTAGGGCTCTCCCAGCCTTGCTGCAGTCCCCTGGCCACCAACTCTGCCCTAACATCTGACAGCCAGCAGAGACCCTGCCTGCCAGCATGCCCAGGGGCTTTGCTTTTCCTTCTCTGTTAGTGACACTTCTCCCTTCCATTCTCTCCACCCAGCCCATTGCAGAGGCCTTTTAACAATTTCGCTAGAGGCCCCTTTATCTTACAGCCACTTGAGTTCTTGGAGAGGTGGCAAAGAAGATGTGAAAGCTGAGAGGAATCTGCCTACACTTTCCCTTGCTAGAGAGCCAGGAAACACAGAGTGCTTCCTCAGCAGAGAGAAACAGGGGCTCTCTTGGGTTTAGGGTTGTATGAAGATGTCCCAGCAAGTGAACCATGACAAGTAGTTCATTCTCTCTTTCTGCCCTTATTCAATGCCTGAAGTACCAGATAAGCCAGATCTGTGATGTTCTGTTTCTACCTACACCACCTAATCAGGAGATTACTAGCAATGGGATCTGTGGGATCTGCTTCCCCTTAGCTGTTGTTTCAAATAATAATAGATATTATCAAAGGTAATGTTTTAATTTTATGTGCTTATTCACTGGTTCTCTAATGGTGAAACCAATTTTCAGTTGAGGTGCAGTACCATTTCACTAAAATGGCACAAACAGCATTCTTCTTTTCCCAGCATATGAATACCACATACATCAAGCCAAATTCACTGAAGAAATTTGGCTAAAATCACATATAGATAAAGTTCCAAACAACAGATTTGTTGCTTGTGACAGTTCTAACTCTTAAGCTGGTGTGAACTTCAAAGCACCAATGACACCATAATGATTTCATTGTGCACTTAGAGATGGAATTGTTGAAGAAATCAATGTTTTTTTCAAATCTCCAAACATTTCTTTACCTTAAAGGAAAGAATGATTTTGTAAAACATATTGAAGATTCAAAAAACAAAAACAAAAACTTTTTTTAACAGCTATTTGTTCCAGCTTTCTCTAGGACAACTAAGCCTACTCTATTCCCGGAGTGAGATAAATTCTTCAGATCATACTTATGGCATATTTATCCATACATAATAAGATTGGTGTTTTCTATCGGTTAGAAGTCATAGCATTTAGGAAACATTCCTGCTGGTGAGCTCATTCAGAGGAATAATTAATGAAACATTTCTTAAATTCCATTAAGAAATCAAAATAGAAACATTTTTTCTTCAATCTATTTACTATACGACATGGTAAAAAAAAAAAATCAATGAAAAGGCTTTCAGAGGAGAAGATTTCAATTTTTTCCTAGGCTATCGAAAAAGAATCATAAAAGACTCCATTTTGTTTAATCATTCAATATCTACTATTCCATCATCCCTAAGCCCATCTGATTTAACAAATCACCAGTGGTGCCACTGTGGGCAATTTTTTTGGTGTCCAGTTTTACGGCTATGCTCTGTACCAAGGCTTATTCTACACTATTCCTTAGCTGCCACCACCAGCCATCTAATTGCTATAATGCCTTTCTCCCTGGGCCTCTTCAAGAATACTTCTGAAAGTTCTTGTTTTCTTCTGCAGCAGAACAAAAGACAACCTAGAATCCTTGAATGGTTGACAAAACTTAGTTATTTTCCAGCATGTGCCACCCAGAATGGTTCAAGACGATCATGTGCCCTTGCAGAATATTATTATCCTCTCATTTTATTCTCATTCCAAGCCAGTCAATCTCCTAATGCTTTTGATTTAAGTTTTAGTGGACTGCATGTCAAGTAGAGGACATTATCTCAGTAGCTGTGAAGTGATTATCTGGGCTACAACAGTTATTTCTGAAGGAAAGGACTGGAAAACACTTTCATAGAAATCACTGTTGTGCTTGCAAAATTACTGGGTTTTCTCATGAGTCCTAGGGCTGTATACATATATTAGCAAAAGAAAACAACATTTATAACACATAGAGGTTTACTAAGTCACACTAAAAAATCCAACACTGAAAAGCACAGAGATCCTGGTTTTTAATTCTGCTCTTTTCTGGCACTCTTCATGAATACTAATGCTCTCCACATTTGCCTTGATACAGTATGTTTCTTAAACTTCCATTTTTCATATAACTAAAAGGAATATAGACCACAGCCTCTTAGAACCTGCCCCAAACTTTTATTGATGGTCTCATATATGTTTTACACTGTGAGACCTGCACAACTACCGTTGCTCTGCTCAGAGCACTTGGAAGTTAATAAACTTTAAATTCACAACAGGATGTTGAATAGACTGTGAAGATTTTTAATAAGTATGAAAGTGTAATGAAACAAAAAATATTTACTTTCAAAATATCTGTTGCCATATCTGATATACATGACATTATTTATCTCACACTCACATATGGAGTCTGTTTCATTTTTTTTATTGATTCCTGTAAGGTCAGAAACAAACTTGTTGCTCCTAATACAGTACTCAGAGAAGAAACTTATTTCTCACAATATAGATAAATATATAGTTGCTTGCTAGTAAAAAGCTTCATGTGACTAAATTATTATGACAAGGAAAAATTACTTTAAATTGATACCATCTTCAGGTTTTCTTTATCAAATCTTACTTTTTCGTGGTGAACAACCAATTTTCATCAAGTAATTGCTCATAAGAATAATTATGATTTGATTTCATAGATAGTTTTGTGGGCAAAGTTTACAAAATCTTTCAGAATAATCAAGACCTCTCGCATATAGGGAGGACCTGGTCTTATATTTTAACTCAGCTTCTAAAAGATGATTGTAAAAAGTAGATTTCTACCATTAAGGTACTCTCAACAGCAATAGAAACACAGAGAATTCCCTGCTTCTAATAATTCTAAAGTTGCCACCCAAAGTCAAAGACTCATAAAAGTATAATTTGAGGGCTAAGCACAGCAAAAGCCAGACAATCTATCCTTCAGAAGTTGTAATAATTTTAATGAGAGATGGAGGGATGCTCTTGTTTTCACTTCTCTGATTCTACTAATACATGACTGTAATTCATTAATTCAGGGTCAGACAATGAGCCTCTGAGCAATTATTCCCATGAGTGGTCTCACAGAATTCAATGTCCTCATTTAATGTGTCATTAAAAAGGTACATGGGTGCATCTAACTAAAGCAAACATTAATTCACTGCATACACAACAGATAGCACTGTGAATTCTCTGAAATCAGACACTATCTACTGAGAAAAATAAGGGTAGAAAATGGTTTCATTAATTTCCCTTATACAATACAAGATTTTGCTGCAAAAACCCTAAACCTTATGCTGTGTTCAGAAAACCAGGATACTTAGATCTTTTCAGAATTTTATAGAGACTACCTTCCAAAGTCTGGACAAATTCAGGACAATGGCAATAAAGGAAAAATCTAATACTTAAGCATTGCATTGAAGGAGTACAGGGAGGAAGCAAACACCAAATCAGCCAGGCACAGAGGCATCTCAGTCTCTGCTGTGATCTCAATTATTCTGATAGCAGCCACCATAGTCAGGTACCTTGTTTAGAAGTATATCAGGAGTAGTATGAATCTCTGTTTAAGCACAGCACAACCCCAGTTCCTTTTCTAAGAGGAATTAGTTGTTTTCTTATTCCTGATCATGTCTGCTAGTCCAATACTGTCAAAATATATACATTTTTAACTCAGATAAACAAAATGACAGAACGTTAATGTGATAATGAAAACCAAGATCCAAAGAAATTATTTTCTGCCTGCCTCTCTGTCTTTCTCTATTGCACACCTTATGACCAAAATTTTGCTGGTAGGCTTAGGATGTTTCCTGAAAGATGCTATAAACCCCTAAGTCACAAGCTAATGCCCAAGCCACCTCCATCTGCCCATTTCGTTTATATATATTGGAGCACACATTTCCAAAAAAGCAAACAGAAGAGATAGAGACACTGCTTGATTGCTTCCACATTGGTGCAGTTCATGTGCCTTGTTGAAGGAAGGCTTTGTTTTGTCATTGTACTGCACAGAGAGATTTGGAAATGTAATGTATTCTCTAGCTTTATGTAGCAGCCTGGTTACTTCTTCAGCACAAACTAAAATCTAAAGGCCATTACACAGTCATTTCAGGAGTCTCAAATCTTTGCAACTGAGGTACCAGATAGTCCTAAAAGTCACTGCTTATTTTCTTTCTAGTCAAGAATATGGTGTCCAATATATTTGAGAGGGATATGTCCTTCATGGCTGAAGATAAAGGCTAATGGGGATTAAATTAGCATAGATTAGCATCATCCAGTTTTAAAAGGTGTTGAGGGAGTGTAAGTCAAGTCCAAAACCCAGAATTTCATCACTATCTCATCATGCAACACCTGGAAAGATCCTCCCTTGCCTCATGTTAATTTGATCCAAAATATTACTTCACTCCCAAAGGAGCATTCCTTTGCCATGTTCTTTACTGAGATATATGTAAATCAGACTGAATATATTAGTTCTGTAGCTGGCATGCATATGCCAAAGTATTAATGGAAATATTCATTAGCATTAATACTGGACAGTGTAGTGGGCAACACGGAGGCATAGAGATCTTATCTGCTAATGTATTTTTGTAGCCAGTGAAGTTCTGGTGTCATAAAAAGATGTTCCTCCAGTGGGTGATTAAGAGCAAGCACCTGACCCTGTATTCTGAAACGAACTTTGCAGACCTTCAAAACCCTATGAAGATACTCCTGCCTTCACCAGTGAAGTTTCCCTTTAGCAGTATCCACTTTGAGACCCTGAGGACAAAATATTTGTAGAAATGTTCACAAGATAAATCAGGGTTGAGAGAACAAACATCACTTCTATGAAGAGCGTTGCATTACAGTTACTGATAAATGTTATTTTCACAAATAATGCTCTAGGTGTTATTGTCCTTTCTTCCTTTTCAAACGTGTAACATATACATAAATGTAAGTAGCCTTTGTTAATCATCTGTCATTTCTTTACCAAAAAAATATTGACAAAATATTACTTTCTTTTTACATTATTCCTAGAAAGAATTTCATATGGAAAGTGACATTTCTCATCTGTGTTCCTGAAATTATTCAACTGGGTGCAGCTTGCCCTTATGAAAGACAAGTAAAGCCCACCCTTGCTTCAGCATAAGGCACTGGAGAAACTACTGAATGTAGAAGCTTACATGGGAAAGCTTTGAGTTTTTTAGATGAGGTAGACAAACCTTAAAGAAAAACTTTAAAAAGCCTTCTAGGGTCTAAAGAATCCTCATATCCATAGTCCTGCATGGGAATTATTACCTCCAATGGGTTAGGCACCAAGCTTGGTGCTGGGCTAGAAACCCAAATGCTATTCATTAAAATGGCTGTGTCACACCACATTGGAGTGCTTTCCTGTAATATTTCTTGACAGAAAGACAAACTGAAGGAAAAGGAGAATAAACCACTGGTAGTACTGCTTTAGCCTCTGAAGTGTGACATGTGCTGGAATCACACAATGAAATTATCTTTATAAACAGCAAGATGAAATTCTACAAAATACTTACAGTTCTTTGCATTAGTAGAGGTGTTTCAGAACAACCTATTCCTTCATCATTGAAACTTGATTCCATATTGATTATGTCTTCAATAACCTCCTCCATCTGAAAAAATAATAATTGGAGACCAATCGTTATAAATAATAATGGAAAATCTATTATGAAAATGCAGAGGAAGTAATCTTGATTATTTATTACATCAATGCAACAATCTCAGAAATTTATATCTCCAAATCCATGTAATTCAAGCACTTTTAAACAATATTCACATATTTTACTTCTTGTGAAAACAGTTTTTGTGGTTTAACAAGTTATTTCTTTCCTCCCGGACAACAGCCCATTCCCCTTTTTTAAGCTCTTATTGCAACACCAAGATCAGATGACAGAAGTACATTGCTAAGTTGTAACTGTGATCTGTCACCTTCATCAAATGTGTCATATCCACAGTGTATTGTTGCACTGGTGCAGGAAGTCTGAAAGAAACCTGTGGTTCTGCAAGAGCATGAGTCACTCGAGAGTTGGTGTTGCACACTGCTCCCCAAATTCAGTAGGCAGAGGTTTGTGTTGGTTTGGGCAGGACACTGGATACCTCTTCAGCTAACTTGCTGCGCCCATGTTTGTTCTAATCTGAATCAAAAGCTACTGAAGTAGATGAAATAGCTAATTAATAACTTGGGATGAAACTGAGTACTTTGAAGACATAAAGACACATGCAGATTTGAACAAAGTACAGCATGAATTTTCAGTGATATTTTTGGTCTGATTGTGTTCACAAAGTAAAATTGGGAAAGATGCCAAGATGAACTTTTCACAGCTTATTGTCTGCTGGAGCAGCTGACTCTTAGGAGCTGTCTGAAGATCTGTAGCTGAAGGAAATGCAGAGGGACCTCTGCAACTAACGAAAGTATCACACAGGTCAGGGACTTTTCAACACAAATTTTAAGTCCATGTGGCACAGCACAGATCATACATACACTCCCTTCCCCCTCCAAAAAAACATTTATGTGCTTTCCAAGGAGTTATGTCCAGCTACCTTTAGGAAAGTACTGTGTTGACCAGAAGGATGCCAAGAAAACCCCACAATTGGAGAAAATGGATGAATACAGTTCAGTGCATCAACCTGTCTGTTAGCTCTGTATTATTTATTAATATAGCTACAGCCTACACTGGACCACAGGACACATCTGCAACTAGGAAATTGTGCTGAGCCTGTCATGCCCCTGAGCTTTGGGATGGGATGAATCAAATTATTGGAGTAATGTCTATAAGGACTTTGGCTTGTGTCAGCTATGAGTCTCAGGTATCATCAGATACAGTTCAGAAGAGTGGCTTACAAGCAGCAGCCTCACTCTTGAGGACAGACAGTGGTGTTAGGGCAGGCATCAGTTGTTGCTTGTCAGATACCTGAAGTGCCTGAGAATGGTTCTAGCATGCTGAACTTGCCAACACAGAGGTGACCACAGAGGCCCCCCCAAAGGCCATCTAAAACAGTCTTTGCAGACTATTGACTCCAGCAATCCATAAACCTAACACAAAATGTCAGTCATCAATGCATAAGAAATGGAAGGGCCCCTGATGAGCTCTCTGGGAAGCTCTGGGTTTCTTTTTTTCAGTTTCCTAAAACTTAGCTGTATAACTTCCAACTGCTCAAATTCCTCTCTGCAGTTAAAACCCGAGATGTGATACTGCATCTCCATTTTATCTACATCTCACACTGACTGAGATTCTGACACTGTATAATAGCTGTACCTCTATTAAAATAGATGGTGACACTAAAGTTAGCATGCCTAAGCCAATTTACCCAAGATAACCATATATAAATATATCATCTAACTGAAAAATGAATGGAAGGTTATTTCAGTTACATCTTTAAGGTAATTAGTATTTAACTTTGATATGTAGCT
The DNA here is from genome assembly GCA_023637945.1 of Phaethornis superciliosus. Classification (NCBI taxonomy): domain Eukaryota; kingdom Metazoa; phylum Chordata; class Aves; order Apodiformes; family Trochilidae; genus Phaethornis; species Phaethornis superciliosus. Next base: position 25,347,178 of record JAJQWJ010000001.1, on the reverse strand, counting down.
AGGATAATACTTTTAGACTGAAATAACCGTCATCTGAAAAAAAAGTTTTGCATTGCAAAGTATATATCAAAAAAACTTACAGCAATATATGAGATATAGATAAAAAGATGCAAGAGTACATTTTAACTCACGGTAACTTAGAAGCTTGATCATGCAATAAGCTATTCACAGACATTCAAGGGAATCACTCATGTAGTTTAAAAGGATTCAGGGAGCAAGTGCTGCATCCAGAGGCCTCATGAAATGACAGAAAGCCATCTCTTGCCCTCTATCAACATAGTGTGGGGAACATAATGTTTTTAAGAAGTATGCCAAGCCCATTTCCCCATTCCTTTTGCCAACCTGGCCCTACCGCATTTTCATGTTCTCCTCCAAGGGCCAGCAGCTTGGTAACAGGGCTTTCTGATGTCCCAATGTCACTGGCAGGAGGCATGTGTCCGTTTCTTAGGATGGAGGTCACTCCTGCAGGCTGGATTGTGTGGGAGTGGGACAAGGAGACCGTCTGGCTGGACAGCTTGGTGTCAAGGGTCAGGTACTGCTTCACCTGGTGCCTCTGGCTTTGTTGTATGTGGTATCTAGACTGATTTTCCAAGTGTGTTTGTACCTGGGAAGGAACAGAAATAATTGCTAAAGTTTTTAATTAATGGCACCTGTGTTTACCCATAAGCCTCTTAAAAATTTCAAGACAATAAATTCCACATAACACCTGGATAAAATTACTACTAACCTCAAATCAGGTTTTTTCAGTTTTGCATACTTACACAATTCTTATTTGTTTACTATTTTTCCCTAAAACAGCTGAATAAATCTTCTGAACAAGAATCAAAGAAAAATAGATTTAGAAAATATAAACATAATCGTGACAAAAGAGCAGAAGCCTTCTATACATTTTACTCTTCTCATTTACAGATGTTCTCTGTTGAAACAATCATTGCAATCAAACCTACATAAAACTATATATATGCATAGCAAATATATACTTTAACCTTAGTGTCACGATATATCTTTGTACTTGCAATAAATATAATCCAACCAACTTCAAGCAATATCAACAGCAGCAGATTTTCACTCAAATCTAAATTCACCTTTGGCTCACCTTGTAATAAATACAGTCAGTTAAATGAGGCATTGCTGCACAAAACAAAACAAAACAAAAAAAAAAAGGAAAAAACTGAAATAAAATGTCCAAGCTATAGTCCTGGGTGACTATCCTCAAATCACACAGTAGTTTTCCTGAAGTGCCTCTTGAGGACAGATCACTTTTTTGAGTTGGTATCATTTTATAAACTGAGTGGTCATGCAAAAAATGGATAATTGAGTAAGACTTTGGGCCATCCTTTGATTCCAGAGATTGACAGTTGCTACTTCAAACAGCTCCCATTTCAGATCAATGTCACATTCCTGCAATTTAACCGTCAGAGGAGCACTGCATACACAAACCTTACTGTCATTTCAGCCCTGTGGCTTTCTCTGCTTCCTATGGCATGACTGGTCACAGATTTCTTGTAATAAATTTTTCTCAAGTGGCTTCTGTGTAAGCATGATTAATATTTGTTAAATAATAGCAAGACTCGCTTTGCAGCTCTTCTTTCTCCAAAAAAAATTTCAGTCATTTAAACAAACTTCTTTTTAATTCCCCTGACATACATAAGGAGGGATAAATAGCCCATAAAAGGGAGTTGTATTTAAACTAGCTGTATTTTTTAACAATATTGCAGTACCTACTTTATTTTTAATCACATTATGGTGGCATGTCTAGAGATTTTTTATTTATGTTTCTTTAAACTAATTTTCAAGTCATATAAAAAGGTTAAGCAAGACAGTAATGAATATAATATTAATTATTTTGATGTAAGCCTTAAAGTTATTAAATGATATTCCATTAAAATATTGATATAATACCTTAAATATATTATTTAGTTTTCTGTTTTACGTTAGAAAAGTACGTGTCCCATATAAAGTTTTAAAAACTACATATGCATTTGGGATTTAATTAATTTATTGTATTAGCTGTCTTAACTAAGATCCTTTTTGCTATTAGTAGAAAGTGTATAATGTACTGTTAATTTAAGCTCTGATTTATCATGTGCAAGGATACATGTAAGCCATCCCAAATAATTCATATTCTTATGCATCTGCTTACTCTTTCACCTTCAGTGAGATTTAAGCTCATACTGAAAGTTAGACACTCAAGCAGCTTCTTAAATTAGAATCTGAACATGAAATCCACTGTATGTCAGTTTATTATGATTATCGATCCTGGGAAAAATACAATATGCTGAAGGAAAGAAAATTTGTCCTGTAGCATGGCCAGAGAAGGGATTTGCTGTGCAACCTTGGTTTCTGCCCCTGTTTGAGAAGCACTTACAGACACTTCATGCTCCTGCTGCATTTCGGGGTTACGGAATGAGCCCAGGCAAAGGGATGAATACCCAGATCCTTGCAGTACCTAAGCTGATGAAGATGTCTTCTCAGCAACACAGAGCAAGGCAACCAACAGCTCTGAAATCACAGCTGCTTTGCATGGCTTGAATGGGAGTGGGATCAATGCATACACTACCAATGCATCTACTGCATGTCACTCCATCTGCTATTTTCTCTTAAATCTGTCTGATGATCACTCCATAATGAGCAACAAATTGCTGTCTTAAAAATTCTACAGGCCTCTCTGAGGCATGAAATCCATAATATCACATATCTTGTAATTAAATAGGAAATACAAGAAATGCGCAATGTTTGGAGTGTGTAGTACCATGTTTTACAGTTTGTTTTTTAAAAGGCATGTTAATAAGGAAGTGAGTTATGCCATAAGATGATTGGTGAAAACTCACTTTTTGATTCCCCTGGATTTCAGATTGCTGGTGGCAGGCCGAAAGCTCTGCACAACCCAATTCCCTAGTGAACCACCATAGGCCATCCCACCAGGCCAGAGAAGGATCTATTAAAGACAACCAGATAACTGCTGATGAATTTAAAAACTAAGTTTAGAAGGAGTGTTTATTTTTTATTATATTCTTTCAGTGCTTATATCCTGTCAGAACTGTTCTGAACTTCCAAGCCCAGGAAAAGTATTTAAAGCCTTGCTGATGGGATCTATTGCTAAGTTTTTGCAAACTTCTCCATCCTCTTTACTGTTGCAAGCATTACAAAGCCTCGAGGTTTAAAAGGGATCTATGGCCTTATTTTCAAAAACTACTTAAAGCTGCAGTCTCTGATTGTCTTTATATATCTAAATAAATCTTAGAGCTCAATGCTAATAACATAAAGTAACACACTTCTGATAGGAAAGCCACTGTGCAAAAGCAAGGAAAATCTGGGCTTATTTTTGTAATCTTACTGATATTGTATAACCAATGGGGGAGAAAAGTCATGATTTTCCGACAGAATAATAAGATTGAAAAGTCAAGCACTCAAAAATTAGAAATGATAGTTAAAACTACCCACATAATGTGACAAGCAGAAACTCAAAACTTACTAACTTTGTCAAGCCAAAACATCAAGCGTCAAATTGCAAGTCTGACCAGTTTGTTCTCCACTGGGATGCTGGGCAAGTTTTATTGTATGGTATCAGTATTTTTAAGTTTAGTATGGGTTTTCTGAAAGTTTTAGATTAAATAAACTCTTTTAAAGTTTAAAATTCTATTCCCATAATTACAAGCCTTAAACAATTACTTGGTTTTGAGCTTCTTTTTTATGGTGTAAAAAGAGTGTCTGAGCACTGTCACAGGTTGCCCAGAGATGTTGTGGAGTCTCCACCTTGGGAGATTTTCACAACTTTACTGGACAAGGCCATGAGCACCAGAGGAAGCAAATGATATCTAGAAAAAGCCAAGGAAATTTGACTTGGTAGTTTAAATATTAAAATTCTGGATAACTATTATTAAGTCTAGGGGGAAAATGGTATCAAGTTAGGGGGTTAGTGAAATAAATGCAAAAAAACCCAAAATAACTGAAAGATCATTCTTGCACATGAGTAATTACACAAGAAAACAGCACAGAAAAACACTGTCATCTGCTTAGAGATTTTAGATCCATTAGACAAAGTCGTTCCACAGAAAATTAGAAAAAAAGAACAAAAATTCTAGACTAGAAGCATTTTTACTTCACCCATTAATCCTGATGTGGTATTCTCCAGCAGTGTTAGGAGACTAATGTTTTAATTTCTCATCTTTTAAGAAGTTCTTATAATCTGTTTTATGAGAGAGTATGTGAAATTTTAAGGTGCGGGTATCTGAGCCTCTACAATCTGGGAGTTCTCCCAGCTAGAAAAAACACTAAAGGTTCTTTGTACCAAGGACCTGCCAATGTTAGTCCTGACAGACTCTTTACTGTCACAACAGTTGCATTCTTTTTTTTTTCTTTTCTCTGGGTCAATGAATATTTAATTGTTTGATTAAAGTAAAACAGCTTTAAAGGAGAACACTGAAATGGTTTTCAGGGTAGAGCATTCAGGATGTTGTTAGCTCTGTGGAACCTGTGTTCTTTTTGACAAAAATAAAGCAGTATGATTTGATGAGTTTGTGTTTCTCCTCCTAGGTATTCTCTTGCATCAGCTGTGGCCATGTACTTTAAATGCTAATTATTTAAGATTTCAGATTTATGCTGAAGGGCAGCGTGAGGTTCAACAGCACATAGATTATCCACACACCTTTAAGGCACTGCTTTTGTTAGCTGGCTTTCGTAACTATGGTGAAAATAGAGCTTATTCAGAAACAAAAATATCAAGAATTCGGGGAGCTGGCATCATCCAGCCCAAACTCACCTATTACAATTCCACCAGAACAAACCTAGAACAGGAAAGAAAACTCTGAGATCAATTTTTTAATCTAGAAATACCCCAGTGCATTTGTTACTGACTGTACTTATTTGTATTTTATGTCTCACTGACAAGTCTGTTCTGAGAACAAGACCTTAATAGCTCTTCAGAATGACAGATGCATATGAGAACTTCTTCAATTTCTCTTTCTAACTTGATCATTTACCATAGTGTTGTAAAGCTGCGGTAGGGTTGTGTAACATCTTTTCCTACATTGACATGAATTTTACTTTCATTTCTAATATATTGCACAATGGCATAGCTAGGCCTTTTCTAGTTTTTTTAGACAGACTACTTTATCTATATATTCGTTGATGAGATTTTTTTTTTTTAGTAGTAAAAGAATACCTAGCATGCCAAAAGTAAGAAAGAAGGCATATTTAGGGGTCCTACTGGAGGCATGAACAAAGTCAATGAAACTCAAGTAAGTAATTCCAGCATTGCTACATCTTGTACTGGTATTCTACAAAGGGCAAGCAGGTGACACCTGTACTCCCAGGCTGCTTGTCCCACCATTAATCCTGGGAGAAATAATAGAAAAATTGAAAAGAGATTCAATTATTAAATTATTAAAATATTGGAATATAATTAATACTAGTCAACATAGTTCTGTTCAAAATAAGCCTTGTCAAACAAATCTACTCCTGTTCTTTGATGAGATTTCAAGTTAGGTTGCCAAAGGTAACCATGTAAGTATAATACACTCCACTTTTGTACACCTTTTGACTTAGTATCAGTCAATTTTCTAATTTAAAATATAGCACTACACAATACTAATAAAGCATGTTTTAACTAGATTAAGAATTGGATAACGAACACGCATAAGAAAGTAATCTGCAAACACTTGGCACCAGAAAGAGGGACTCTTCAGTCTTGTACTACTCAACATTTCCATCATTGAGTTGGGACTAATGAAAAATAAAACTTACTAAAAACAATAAATATTTTTTAGAGAAGTGATCCCATTGAAAGTAAATGTGTTCCCCATCAGTCAGATAAACATCTGCATATGTTGAAGGAAGGAATCCAGGATTCAACAAGGGAAAAAACTGAATGGAGAAAACATTAGAAGCAATGAGTCTGTCAAAAATTGGGGATTTTAATAAAGCAGCAACTCAGCAGGGGTGTCTAGGTGATGCTGTGATAAGAAAAGGAAGATGGCATAAAGGAAATAGTGAATAGGAGCCTTGTTTTACTCTGCTTTATTTATTTTCTCCAGAGAGAGATCAAGAATGGAGTCCCAAAAATATTTCTACCCTAAAAATTTTCAAAACACAGTTGAAAACAAATTGAAATTATGAAGAAGAAAGCTATCGAAGTAGTTGCAGATAAAAATTAAGGTGATTCAACAAAAGTTTAAAGAAAATCAGCTACATTCTTTTTGTCAAATTGAAATCTGTGAAAATTGTGGGAGACGCTGAATGTAAGAGTCTTTCAGCTAGCACAGAAAACATAGCAAGAGCCATTGCCCACAAGATGATGTTTGGCAAGCTTATATCAGAAATTATGTGACTAATACAGTAAAATACTCAGAAGGAAATCCTCTAACTGCTGTTTTCTTCAAACTAAGGGTTGATAACTTTTTGGAAGAGATGCATTAGCCAAATAGAAGATGTATTTTTATAAAACACATTCTGTGACTCAAAGCCAAGCTCTGGCATAATAAATGGAACACAAAAGCCTGTGATTGAGCTACAATGAGTGGTCTAATATCCCTTTCTGTGTTCAAATGTGATGGATTTTAAGATCTGAGAACTGGCTATTATAAAGCCTACTTTTTATTTGATAAAAAATCACTCTGAATTTAAAAATAGTTTAAATCTCTAATGCAAAGCATATATATATATATATAAGTATATATATATATGTGGCCTATATATATGTATATATATATATGGCATAGTGGACAGATCTCAGTGGACTTCATTACATTTTGCCATTTATGCTCAATGTTAATTTGTTCCTGTGTTTTTAATAGCTTTCAAAGTACAATTTCTCACTCTGATGGGATTGTGTCATTTATCATTAGGCCTGAACACAACACCTCTCTGAAACTGCTTGAGTTATGGGGCTTCATGTTCTTTTCAGTCTCTGTACCAGAAAATAAGCATCTAATTATGAACTTTTTAATTATTAAAGTGTTCTGTAAGTACCCAAAATGTCTATTTCCATTTTAAGATAAGAAACACAGTCACAATACAGTCTATTTTAACACTTTTTCTGAGGACTTTCAAATGGATTTTAAGGGTTAGAAAAGAAAGTATTTTTAGTGATGAAATAATCCTTTGTAACTTCTATTACAAATTAACATCAGTTGTTTGTTTGTCCTGCTATTCCTATTAGACTTTTTGAGAGAAGAGTATTTATGAAATTAATTCATAATAAAATGAAATTTCAATTTAAGTTAGCAATTATACACTTCTGTTCTGTCTTGAAAATTATCACCAAATAATGTAGCTGCTCACTTTAATGTTTAGTTTATAAAAGCATGTGTGATTATGTCAATTAATTACTTAAGCTAAACACAGTAATTAATTTTTAAATGTGAATATTTTTCTTATTGGAACCTTGATCTGACTAGATAAGCCCTTCTCCATTAATATGCATGAAGAGAGAATACAAAGCAACAAGACATCCAGTCTGGCAACTCAGAGCTCTGTTTAGATGCTGTTTTACAGTAGCTTTCAAGTTAAGAAAAAATTCTCGTGTGACTCTAATGCACTATTATTCATCTTATTTAACCTTTGACATCACATTCATCAGGAACTCATGAAAGTGCTTTCAAGGGTGAAGAGACTGAAGAAGAAAAATTTTAAAGTTCTTCGACAAAGGCCATGACTTCAACAATAACTACTGCTTTTGTATTTTGCTATCTCAAAGTCTAAAAATAGCTGATAATTATGTGTGGGTAGGATGGGAGCAATCGGAAATTCTCCATCATCCTGCCAAGCATTATGAAAAGCAAAAGGAATGTGGGAGCACAGAAATTGCAGAACAGACTTTGCAGAAACCAGTGCTGGGTAAGGAAAATTTCTTTGCACAACACAGGCAGCAGAACAGAGTTTCTCTCAGGGAGAGGAAGGCAGCAGAGCTCTGAAGGCTGTGGCTATTAGAGGAATTGATCTTACAGCTAGCCGAGTCCTGTCAAATCCCCATGCAGACACAGAGATTTTGACAGAGTTTCTCCGTTGTGGCATTCTCTAGCACTCACAAGCAATGAGGGAGCTCAGTCCTTTCAGGTATTCTCTCTTCTAACCTCCTTGTGCAACCAGAAATGAGTTGGGGGAAGCCGACAACCTGCACTGAGCAGCTACAGAGGCAATATCAAAGCCAGCACTTCCATTTGCACCGGTATACCCGAGACACTCCTGGCTTCTTAATTGAACTCCCACAGTTAAGATACACACAGCTCTGATGGCTCCTTATCCATCACCAGATTGACTTCTGAAGAAAGGATCCCTAAGGTCTTAAGGCCACCTTGTCATGTTTTAAAATAACAATGAGTCTAGTTGACTTTGTGGTCTCCACTGGCAGAAAAGACTCAAGTTTTTCACATTGCACTATAAAAACAGCCTATAAAGTTAAGCAAAGCAAACTATAGGAAGTATTTTACAAAAATATCTCTTAGATTTAAGTTTGAATTTAAGCTGGAAATCTAAAGTGTGAATAAAACCAACCATTACTGTTAAAAGGCCTCACAAGCACAACATGGGACCATAATCAAATTATAAAAACCTGGATAATATCCTTACTTTAGCTCTGCACAGTGACACTGTCCATGCACTTCATGATTCTGTGAATACAACAAATCTTTATTATTCCAGTTTCTCTTTATTGTTGGTGTTACTAGAGGACAGGGAATGAGACCCTTACACTTGAAGAATGGGAAGATATTTCTTGTACAGCTAGCTATTTTTAAAGGGCTAGGTCCTGATACCTCTACTTGTCTACTTCTTTCTGTCTCCAGAAGTCATTCAAATTAGGCCAGCTAAAAAGGTGCTATTAATGGAGAAAAGGGCATCATACATATATTCAAGAAAAATCAGTATTGCAAATGGAAAGTACTATATTCTGGTTGTTATTTAAAAATATTCTGCTAATGAACTTCCACCAGTGCAATTTTTTCAGTTCTTGTAGAAGAAACAAATCAGAAGCACCAAAAGCTCTGTATTTGTCAACTACTACTAGCATAGATCCATAAAAATTGTGGCTAAAGCAGCATGGGAAATCCATAACTAGAATGATATTTTTTATTCAAAGTCAAGATTTTCTGATAAACATAATACATAAAAAGAAATATACTCCAAAATATGAGATTTATAGAATGCAGGCTGATGCAAGAATCAGGATTAATGAAAATGCTGGTAGACATAAAAGTTTATATGTTAATGTCAGCATTTTTAACTATTTAACTTCATACTTGGAAGAGACAAAAAATGACTATATTATCAAGATCCACACCACCTATTTTGTGATATATATAGCTGAAGTCTGAACAGAACTGGTAGGTATGTGTACTGCCTTAATATGTAAATGAAAATGTCAGGTGGCTGAACTTCAAAATGAGTGAACCGAAAGAAAAAAGATCACTGGGTTTAATGACTACTTTAGTAAATTCCTGAATAGTTTCTAAAGGCTCTTGATTTGTTATTTGATTTCTAATTGTTTTCATTTTCTCACTTGTATATCACTTTCAGGGTTAAGTTCTCAGAGAGAAGCATGAAGAGGGAACATGAAGTAATAGGTTCTCATTGTTTGCATCATTTGAGATGCAGAGATGGCAGTAATATCCCTCCTGTCCAGTTACAGACAGCAAAGAATCCTGGTAGGTGAGGATATGGACATCAAATATAACATGGGAAAAAGTAAAATTGTAAGAGAAGAAAATAGTATTTTGGCTTTTGAGAATGATCATATTTCTGAGAGAGTGTAATGTGAGGTTTTTTCCTTACTTCTTCATTCCATTGGACAAGCAGTGTTTGCACACAAGTAATAACACTCATAATGCACTTTACAGTAACATTGTCAAGTTTTGGCTGCACAAGCTTAAGGAGAAAAAGGCAAAACAGGAACACAGTAAGCCTACTTCTGGCATGCTGTTTTTCCTCAAAGATACAGTAAATTCAAAAAGTTGAGTGATTTTTGGATAAAACCACTGTGTTTGTCTATTTCTAGTATGAAAGATTTATGACTGCATAGTAAGGGAAATACACCAACCTTCCCCAAAAAGTGAAACCCATTGCCTGAAAACACGATCAGGTTTTTTTAAACGGTAACAATCTCACCACCAGATGACAGCACTGATTATTACTAACCCCTTTTTTGTGTGTTTCAGTCCTCCCTCATTTTGAAACAAACTGTATTGAGTTATGCACTCTTCAGCCCATGCACTGCAAGAATGGAGGAAACAAAGCCTGTGGCACAAGGGGGTTTGGTGAGGTTGTCACATCAGGGAAGCTAATCTGTTGGACAAGCTATTTTAAGTCTGTGATGGCTTATAGCTTCTGTAAAGACACAGACAAAACCAGCTTCAGCCTACAAAATGTGCTTTCTATTGCTTTCTTCAGTCTCAGAACGAAAAAGAGAGCAAGAGGGGAAGCTTTCAAAGTAGGTATCTTGAGTTCAGCTTCAAAACACAGTTTCTGTGAAATCAAGGCAGCAACATCATTTTGAGCAAGCTTAGGACCTGTCCACAAAGCATGCTTTCATACAAGGGGGGCAGACTGGGTTAGGTGACAGCAATAGGTGTCATTTCCAACAAAACAAGAAATGGCACATCAAGGATAGCTGTATGAGAAAAAAATAACAAAAAATTATTTCATATCATTTGTTAAGAGCATTTTTTTTTTTTTAAATCCACCTGGCCCATTGTGTGTTCAAATATGTTTTATGAACATGAGTGGCAATGAGTGACCATGTTCACGCTTCAGGATGCTGTTGACCTGTTGTTCATGGGCTTAGAAAACATTATCTTCAGGACCTAAACACCAGCTACAAATCAATATATTTTTTCAGCAATGCACTTCCACTTATGTTCTGAGAGTAGTAACAGTGGATTTATAGTGCAGTTATTTTGTGATCCTTGAAATATTTCAATAATTTCACAGGATTTATGTTTGCCACTATACTTAAAATAAGAGGCAAATAAGAATCCTAGATGTTAGTAAAAAAACACCAGATATTAGAAGAAATTATAATTAATGCAAATTTTTACTTAAAATTGTATAATTTATTTTGAGGAGTCTTTTCTGAACTACGGTTTTGCATGATTGTGTCTGAAAAGATACTGCTCAGCCTCACACCAACAAATACCTGCTAAAGCCAAGAATTCATTCAGGGAACAATTTACAGAGTGCAAAGCTCCGAACACTTATGTTTTGCTGCACTCCACAGTTGACAAGAAATCTCACAAAAACAGCATAATTGCTACTTTAAGAATTGAACTGAGCATGTGGTCTTGCCTTTCGACATGTATTTAAACTAATCTTAGTTCACAATATGTTCCAGCCAACAGTAACTGCATTAGCCAAAAAAAATTAGTAGACATTAATACCATTTCTAACATACAGCAGATCAAAATTCACTTCCATTTGCAATTATCTGAATTCTGAAATCATCTTTTAAGAAACATTAGAACACGACTTGCTGTAAAAATACCATAAAGAGAATCAAAAGGCATCCTAACAGAAACAAGTGCATGTCCTTCAAGGCTACAGTTCTACTTTACATCATTTACATTTCAATTCAGATACAGCAAACATCTGTGCATTAAGTAAACACTACAGAATAGGAGCTGGAGGAGTGATATTATAGTAAGATGAAATTAGTTAACAGTTTTCAGCCAATATCCACTAAATAAAAACATGTTAATTGACAAAAGATGATTGATTTTATTGCAATTAATCAAGAGAAACTCCCACTTAGTTTAAATGAGAGCTCTGTGTGAATATAGAATTAAAGATTACTGCTGGTAAGGCATTATTAAGAGCATTCATTATAAGCAGTATTGTGCAGAATAATTCTTTAAAATGCAATGGTCCCTATGAGGAAAGGAACACGCAAGTTTAAAATAAGGTGGAATTGCCTAGAAAAATTATTGTCATCGCTACGTAACTGTGTGAAATCTTTTGGCAGACAAAATTATTTTTTTTTAAATTTGAAAGTAAGGATATTTAATAAAGGTAACAATATTTTAAAGAGTCTCTAGTATGTTGCCACAGACCTCTCTGCAGGAAAACATGTCACAGCATTTATACTGCAACAAAGTGGTGTGCTGTGAATATTAACACTCAGATTTGGTGAGAATATTAGTATTAACAAATTAATTTCATTATCAAGTGAGTTAATTAGCATTTATCAGCATAATCTGTAGGCCATGTTAGGGAAAGAAGGCAAACTGTAATCTCTTTGGTCTTCCTTAAGAAGATGGCAGATAAAACTATGATTCTGTCACACATGAAAAATAAAGTGAGAACCAATAAGCCTGATTTTCATCACACACCTGGAGTGCAGAAGCTTTGGTTTGCCAGCATAGTTTTCTATTAGCAGTGACTATACTTCCACCAATTTTATTACTTATAAAAAACAGCATTGCCCCAGAGCCCAGATACCCAAACAGAGCAGGGTAAACAAGAAAAGACTAATACAATTCTAGCCATGAATAATGTATGTCACTCCTTGTGTGTATTCACTTGGTTCAAGGAAGAGAAAGGAGAAGTGGTTCATAAGGGTATTTCCTCAACTCTGGCTGGAATTTCAGTTGAAGAAGAATAAATGTTACATGCTTTTAAGGAAAGAAACTTCCTATCTGTGTCTTAAATGCATTATTAACTGAAAAAGAGGTGCTGAAAGAAATCAATAGTGTAATAGCATGATATGTTAGCAGAACTTATATGTGTAGAATGTAATACTGTGAGGGCTGGTACCACACAGTCTGTATCAATAGGAAAACTTGAACTGGGAGGTAAATAGATCCTCAGTTTGGATAAAGTTTGGTAATTATTACTAGATGCAGCCAGGAAAATATCTTTCAAGATGGGATGGGTAAAAGCTCATGCTAAGGATTATCAATCAACCACAAAGTCAAAACATAAGTAGCTCAGCTAATTAAATTAGGATACTCACTTTAAATTCTGAGTGGTGTCAATTGGGAGAATGGTTACATCGAAACTGACATCACAGAGATAAATAAGCACTTAACTTTGCTGCACAGTGTAAAGCCTGACCTATACACAGACCAATGTCTGAGACCATTCTTGCAGAGTGTTCCCACTGTAGATTGAAATTACCAGCAGATCGTCCTGCTAAAGCACCAGTTCTACATATCAATGAAGGGAAAAGTCTATGACCTACATGGCACATCTATTGCATCAGACCATTCAAATCTTCTGTGGGACATTGATAGGAGTAGAAACAGACTCTGGCTTGCTTATGGTGAGTAAGCATCAGAAAGCCAACGGGTGAAATACAGTGCAAGGGTTAGCATTCTGGTTCTCAAATCTATCTACTCCTGATGTTGTGCAAAATTATAATGTAAGGAAATGTTAGATTGGGCAAAACAAGAGAAATTAGTGAGTATTCCACGTGCCATACTACCCTCAGTCATATGAGACGGTATAAAGAGCTAATGGGTTATTGAAAAGGAATCTTAAACCACACAAGGTTCAATGAAATATATAACTTCCCAAAGTACACCATCAATTAAATAATTGATAAGGGCCTACTGGAAGCCTCATAAACCAAGAAATCTTTGGGAATATGAGCTTAACGTTTCATCTGGAAAGAGAATATCAGCAAGAGCAATCTGTGATGGTCACTCTAACACCCATCACTACTGTGACTATGACCTTAGCTAAACCTCATGGCTTAAAAGTGGGCCTTTTCCTTCTTCTGGTCCATCACTCATGACCAGCATCCTGGGAGGATTCTGTCCATTTTTCTGCCTGATCCCTGTCATTCTGAATCTGTGTGTTTCTGCCTCCAGCTCCCAACTGCTCCTGACTCCAGGAGTCCAGTCTGGAACTATTTCAGGACGTGACCTTCAGCCTTGGTGGTGATGTGAGCATTACTGGAGAGAAGGGATGAAGAATGTGGCATTGGTTTTGTGTATATTTATATGTATTTAATAATTTTTCCTTTTTTATTATTACTGTTCCATTTAAGCTGTGTAGTTTACTTTCCAACTTGTAAGTCTCTCTCCCTTATTCTCCCTCCTTTCTTTATCAGGGAGGAGGATTATTAGAGAGAATCTGTCATCCATTTAATTGTCAGCCCAGTGTTAAACAATGACAGATTTGATTGTAGGAGCAATACAAGAAGGTGAAGAAGGCTCCTTACCCACTGAAACTGGAAAGGTAGTGTGGGATAGTCAAATGTAATTTGAAAAGTAGTTTTAATTTTCAAGTCAGTTTTATTTATGATCCCATCAACAATAAGGCCACAGATTTTTTGTGAACAATATGCAGTGCTTTAGTATACATGATATAAAATGTACATGATATAAATGATATATAATTATTGCATTAGGATTAAATCACAGTGGAACTATACCCATTAGAACATAGAGTATGTGCCCAACAAAATGGAAACAGGTGGGAAACTGCTGATGTTAATGTGTGCACTGTATGGGAACAAGGATTTATTTGTGACAGTAACACACATCAAAGTATCTATACATAGATGTCCAGAGTTCCTTCATATATAGATATCATTCCCTCTCTGAACAATGAAATAATTTCCAAATTATCTTTTACAGCTGAACAGTAAAATAAATAGGTATTAAATTAAAATATGTACAGTATCTCAGATTAGGAAAAAAAAAATACCCCTCACAGCTGTGACCTTCTGTACTAGTGAGTAATGGAAATTGAAGGCCATGTGTCCACCCGCTCAAATCCAAACGCAATAGCTTTAAAAATACAGAGAAGACAGAAGGTGAACAGAAAAGTAGTAGTTGAACTGAGGTAGAATGAAGAAATAGATGTGTCTAATAAACATTAACTCTCAAGAATGAGTTGGTTCCTTCCATTTTTGTGTTTCTCCAGAACTTTTTGAGGTTGTATAGTTTTTTATTCCACAATCAAATAGTTTTTATTTTACTTACTTATCCAGTACTTTTCTGTTAGTTAATTAGGAGTTTACTTTGTCTGCACCTACTTCCATTTCACTGGGGGTAAGAAGTGGAGAGTGAGGCACAGAGAGACTGAGAGAAGAGGAATTGTTTAAGTACTGCTTGTTGCTACAAGAATGTCTTTATTCTTGCTAATACCTTTCTTAACCCTGATCCTGTAACTACCTACTCTATTGCAATTTTATCCTACCAAGGGCTTTCATTGATTTTGGAGGAATACTGACATGGACAACTGTTTGTAGGACTGAAGCTTCAAGTAGTAATTGTCAAGGGCATCCTGCATTAGTGAGCTGTGAAACAAGTTCTTAAGAAGCACATCACTCTTCAGTTGTGTGGCAAAGTCATATTTCACATCTACATACATTGCTGAAAATTGATCATAAAAGCCCTCTAAAAGGATTTGCCATTTTCAGTTTATAGGTATAATGTATTATGAGATCTCATCTTTTCTTCTTGAAAACAGTAAAAATCTGGACTAACCAAAGGACATGTAATGTCTCAGAATCAAGATGACAAGCTGGCATTTCTTGGCTTTAGTTAACATTCTTTAATCACCAGACCATGTTGTGGCTCCACTACACTGGGTTCGTCCTGAATGCAGCAAAACAGTCATGCCATTCATAGGAAAATCACTCTTTCCACAATGTTTTCCAGTAATTTAAGTTATGGTGGAGTGGCACTCAGGAGTTTTGTGCATTTGGTCCCCACCCTTGCTACATTTTCCATACATGGCTTTGAGAAAAACATTTAATCTAGTTTCCTTGATAAATGTGAATAATATAATTTATTTATAGCTACAGTTGTATCTTTTTTATTTCAGAAAATCTTTGGGGCAGGAATTATTTCTGTCCCATTGGGGCAATGGCGCCTCCTCTTCACAGGGACACTCAGATGAAACATTTCTTCTTCTATTTCCTCTCCTAATACTTATTCCCAGTAAAAAAAAAAATAGACTAAGACATTTTACTTTTCAATATACAGTATGTGGCTTTGAAGCAAAATAGAAAAAAATCATTATTTTCTGTTGTGTAATAACCAATTAATCCATGTTAGTAGACTGATAGACTAGGCATGCAAGTATTTTCTTACTAGTATAAGATTAACTTGCACTGAAAGAAAAATCAGAAAAATCACTGAAGCCCAAGTTGGTTTTCTTTTTTTCCTTTTTTTTTTCTTGTTTTTTTTTTTACCTAGAGAAATGTGTTTGCTCTTTTATATTTACAATGCAAACACCCATGCAGGTTAATTTTTAATTTATAAGAGCTTGACAAGAGTATATAAAAGTCTAGATATGCCTTCTCATTTTCTCTTTTTACAGATATAACGTGATGTTTCTATCCTTAACTAGAAAAGTCTTGCCTGCTCATGTTTATGCAAAACAGATTTTTTGGAAGAGGAGGAAAAAGGTACTCTAACATCAGAAGGAAACATCAAAGGACTAGTGGCAGCATCTTTAGGCTTTTATCAAAGTAGTGAGGGAATGCATTAAAGCAACAATATATGTAGCTTACAAATGATAGCACTACCAAATTCAGCAGTATGTCTGATGAACATAGAGGACACATTTTACATGCATTCTTTGTTTTAAAAAAAAGGTTGAAACAATGGTTTTATTTTCAAAACTGAGAGAAATTTTTTTAAACAAGTAGACTCGGGTGTCTAGATTGTGCCAATCAATGCAGCTGTAGTGGAGTCAAAGGCAGCACAGCCCACTTACACCTAATGATGAGTTACATTTTTATATTTTTTAAAGTCAGTTTCTTCAACACAAAAAAATATATATTTTGGGGCTTTTTAATCCTATCCACTTTTGTACCCAAAATATGAAATCTGAGGAACAGAACACTGCAGTCTGTCTTAATGAATAAGAAATATAGATAGTTTGGTAGCTTAGAAAAATCTCTTATGAAATGAGGATGTGTGTCTGCAAAATATCTTTCTGAAAAACCTGCTTCCCAAATCTATTTCAAGTACCTCTAAATTAATTTCACTTATAAAGAAAAAGTTCTTCAATGTTTCCTATTTAGCCCTAAATCTTGCATTTTAAATACAAGTATCATAACAACCATCATGCAAAAAACTCCAGAATTGGGTGAATTATATGAAGACTCATCCCTGTCCCAACCCCTATGTGGAGCATAGCTGACTGTTCTCTTTAAATTTCTGGTTTTTGAAGACTCAGATAGGAAGAAATACATATTTTTAATCTACCTTAGGAAGACATGGATCCTCTCCCACTCCAAGCAGTAGCAGCTGGCTGTAAGTCCCAGCAAATCCGAGACCAAGATACTATGACTGCTGGTTCCAGCAAGTCAGCAGGCTCTTCCTAGTATTTCAGTACCACTCCCTGCCTTTAATATGCAAAAAGGCTTCACACATTAGGCCATAATATCCATTTTCACAGCTAAAATAACTGGGAATTCATATAAAGCTTGTTCAGATAGAGCTGGCATTAAAACCTAGTTCTGTTATATGTGTGTGCGTGTGTATATATAGATATACATATATATATACAACAAATAATTTCCATAATAAGAGATTTGGTCTTTTGGTTAATATAAACCAAAATGCTTTGGGTCTAGTTCTTGCAAATTGCTCCTGCTGTATCATTATCACAGCAAGAAGGACAATGAAGTTAAAACAAATGTTCAGCATCACTATGCACCTTCTGCGTGCCTGTTTCACCCCCCAGTGATGGATTGTGTGTATGTCACTATGTGTAGGGTGATGCAGGGATGCCAAGCAGCTGCTTTGTATCGATTTGCAGCTCTTACAAGTCCCGAGGATCTGCAGGCTGTAAATTCACAGGCAGCTTAAAATCCATGTGGAGATAAAAAGTAAAGGATAAAAATTAGCACAGGGACATGGAAATAATGGACAGGATCCCAAATCTCAGCTGCTGGAGTTTTATTGCTAAGCATAAAATTTAGGAAAAAATCTAATGGCTTGTCTTCACCATGTCATCTTTTTTTTTGAACTCTCTTCTTCAGTATGAGTGAAGAAGAGCTAAGGTGCTTTTGAGCCTGGCAACGATGCCTATGTGTTCAGAGAACAAAAGATTCCTGGGGCAGGAGGACAGAATTAAGAAAGTTTTTATTTTTCTTGTAAGCATAACTCTTAAGATCATAAGAAAACCAGGATATTGCTTATATGCATTAGGTCCCCAGACTAGTAAGTGCTCACTACAGAAGAGATTTAGGTATCTTTCTTTCTAATAACTCTACTGTGAGCCCAAGCACAAGATGATTTTTGCACATCCTAACTGTTTCATCACAAGCTTTCAAAGCTCTCCACCTATTTATATCACTTCAAAATGTGATCAGGCCAAAGCTGCTCATTAAACCTTATTTAATAATTGCATTACAGTAACACAGAGAAGCGGTTGTAGAACACAAGCAAGGAATGAAATGGAGTTCCAGCTCAACATCACTACTTATACCTCCCTCCTACCATATTCATAGCCCAACAGCTACAACCTGCTTGATCTATGTAGCTGTACTACATGGATAGTAGCCATGTCCCTCCTAAGAGTCTCTGATATACCAGAAACCCCACACTCTATATTATCTGTGAATTCAGAAAAAAATATCAGGCTCTGCCTCCTGTGACAGGTTGCTCAGGAGGCACAATCAACCAATAGTTATTATAACTGCCAGCTTTACATTGTGGAAGCTTTCCTGCTTTTTTAATATGATTGGAAGTTTTTGAGTTCCCGGAGTGAAGCTGTTTTTGAAATAAACTGTGAAAACTTTCTTTCTGTAATACTGGTAAAAATCTAATGTATAAAAACCTCTTTGTTAAACCTATGGAAGTCAAAAGGGCTGAGAAATTTGACAAACACAAATTTCTGACCTGTCTTTTGGAGAGCTTGATTGGATCTCACAGATTTATAAGAGAAGTAATAACAAATATAGCTCTGAACTAACAAGAAAGAGAGCAGGAATGAGAGGCTGGGAATATACATTCAGTGCTTATTAATTGCCTTGCTATCTGGTCCTCTGTGCTTGTGGGAAGTATGTTTTAGAAACATTCATGCAGATATCCAGCAGAGAGCACGATACCCTTTTCAGTAGGATTACCCATATACCTGCAACAGCTAATGAAATAATGTCAACTTTTTTATGAATATTCAGAGTGCTTTTGTTAATAATAAAAAAGGAAGGCATTATAATAGCCAGCCATCATGTAGGCTGGCACCAACTGTTCAACTTTTCTAACAGAAAAAAATAATTGTGTGTGAATTGTATTGCTCATGAAAGTGAAGGAGGCAGGCAGACACTGCAAACACTTGCATCTCACCTCAGGCCCCACCCGGAACACCAGTTATTCAATTACCAGGGCTTACCTCTACAACTCACACAGCCTTATGCAGCATTTGCACAACAGGACCATGTGGCTAAGAAATAGTTAATATACACAGGCAATTTTTCAGAACTGCAGAATATTTGGAGACCTCAATCTTTCAATGCAGGAATCCTGAAACAATATAACTTGAGACCCAAACGAAATAATGTTGTCCATTTATGTGCTAGTTTAGATCCAAAATGTCATGCAAAGTTTTGCATTCCTGCAGCAAGTTTACCACGAGGGATCCAGTTTCTAAATGTATCTTAGAAGTATAGAAAGGCACAGTGCAAAGGCATAGTGACTCCTACTTAAGCGTGGCTCCTATTGTAGAAAAAGCAGAGCAGATAAGCTGTTGTTTATGAACAGTCTCACTTGCCCTGCAAAGAGTGATTTTTTTTTAGATGAGGGAATGTGCAATTCAGATAACTGAAGGGGTTTAGATATCATGCTGCTAAGTAGGAAATACCTAACTTGAAGAAACTTCCCCCTCCACCCATTCTCTTCCTAATGTCTCTGAGCAAAAAGCAAAGGCAGACATTTAGAGCATCCAGAAGATTAATTTAATCTTTTTTCTAATTGGATGTTACACACTTATCAGAATTCCTTGTCCTGATTAGGCAAACTGAATTAAATTGCAATGACATAATTATATAATATTCTACTAATACAAAAAGAATTAATAATTCTCTATATTTCAAAATGTCTACTATTACTGGTGGATTTGTCTCTTATTCTGACCTTTGTCACAAATATTCTTTCTGTACAGACCTTCTTTTCAGATTCAGCCCTACTATGGCACGAGTTAAGAGATCCCCTAAGGTGAAATGACCAAGGTGTTTAGCAGCTCAACACAGTATCACTGAATTATCAAAGTTGGAAGGGAACTCTAGAGATCATGTAGTCCAACTTGCCACTAAAGCAGGATTACCTAGAGCACAATACACAGGACTGCATTCAGGCAGGTTCTTAATACTTCAAGAGGAGGGGACTCCACAACATTCCTGGGCAGCCTGTGCCCGTGCTTGTCACCCTCCCAGCAAAGTTTTTCTTACGTTTAAATAGAACTTCCTGTGTTCTATCTTGTGCCTGTTGCCCCTCGTTCTGTCACTGGGAACTACTGAGAAGAGTCTGGCTCCATCTTCCTTGCACCCAACCTTTAGACATTAATGTCTCCTCAGCCTTCTCTTCTCCAGGTTAAAGAGTCCCAGCTCTCTCAGCCTTTCCTCATAAGAGAGGTGCTCTAGTCCCCCCAGTCATCCTTGTCGACCTCTCCTCTTGACTCTCTCCAGCAGTTTTCTTTCTCTCTTGAGATGGGGAGCCCAAAACTGGATAGAGTATTCCAGCTGTGGCCTCACCAGGACAGAGTAGAGGGGCAGAATGACCTCCCTCTACCTGCTGCCCACGCTCCTCTTTATCGGATCAGGATTCTGTTGGCCTGGCCTTTACACAAACATGAAAGAGAAAATCTCTTTCCAATCTTTGTGTTCAATAAATAATAAGTAACTGAATTTATAATCTTAAATGTTAATTAAATATGTATACATAATATATACATGTATGTACTTCTCTGTTTCTGATACATGCCTTCCTATAGATGGGCGAACATACAGGGAGGCTGTGAAGTAGAAAAATAGACTTGCAGTTTATGTCAAAACTCCCCATGCACTTGAATTTCTAAAGTTTATATGGATTAGTATTATTGGCTTCAACATGTATTTTTTTGTATCCTGAAACAAACAAGCAAGTTATATTATTATTGCTGATATTGCTAAATTAGCTCTTCCCTCAATCTGAGATTAAAAGTCTGCCTTCTTTCTGTGCTTCAAATTATCAGCTTGGTTCTCTGCAGAGTCTCACCACTTTTCCCTCTGTAGGACTCTGTAGACAGCAAAATCTCTCTCAGAGTGAGGCAGGAAGAGTCAGTGTCATGGACAGTGTCAGGACAGTCAGCTCTACTAATCAGTCCATGATCACAAATAAGAAAGCTCCAAAACACAGCTTTAATAAGCATAAGGCATATCTGAATAAACTGCATGTAAATATCTAAAACAAGTGCATAGACCAACTAACTCCTCATGCAGCCAGAACTTTGAGTTGGGTGAAGCACTCTTTAAATTTCTACCCAATGAAAACAAGATTCAAAACCTTCAAGAGCTACTTTGATAACCCTAATGAACAAACTAGCAGAACACAACTGGAATGAGATTTTTTTCTCCATTGTGTAGTTTCACAGGATGCAAACACACTATTAATCTTCAGCATGTGTTACACATGGAGCAGGACGGTGGTTGACACAAGGAAATAACAATCCTGGCATCACATCATAGGATAACAGAATCATAGGATGGTTTGGGTTGAAAGTGACCTTTAAAGGTCATCTCATGCAAGCCCCCTGCAGTGAGCAGGAACATCTTCAAGTAGATCAAGCTCCTCAGAGCCTCATCCAATCTGACCTTGAAGGTTTCCAGGGATGGGGCTTCTGTCACCTCTCTGAGCAACCTGTTCCAGTGTGTCACCACCATCTTTGTAAAATTTTTTTTTCTTTATATCTAATCTGAATCTACCCTCTTTAGTTTAAAACCACTAGTGCTTTTCCAGTTGCTGTAGACCCTACTGGAATGTTTTTCCCCATCTTTCTTGTAATCCCCCTTTACAGTACTGAAATGCTGGAATAATTTCTCTCTGAAACTTTCTCTTCTCCAAGTTCAACAATCCCAATTCTGTCAGCCTGTCTTCATAGAAGAGATGTTCCATCCCTCTGATCATTTTTGTGGCCCTCCTCTGGACCTGGTCCAACTGTTTTAAGTGGTTCCTGTGCTGAGGACTCCAGAGCTGGACACAGTATCCCAGTTGGGGTTTCACTGGAGCAGAGGGGGAGAATTACCACTCTTGACTTGCTGGTCACCCTTTTGTTGCAGCCCAGGATACAGTTGGTTTTCAGGCATGTGAGCACACATTGACAGCTTAAGTCTCACTTTCCATCCACTTCTAAAGTCGTGGATCAGTTCACTTCTGCTGGAAGGAAAAGATTCATACACATGTCCTTTGAGAGTTATGTTTCACTTTTTCTTTAGGACATTCAGTGCAAATGAGCTGTTTATAAGTATGAAAAATCAACACCATGGAAAGGTATATGGGCTGCAAAAGACCATAGACAGTGGCCATTCCCAGGAACACTTCTGTCTAGGCTTATATATGTGAACGTAGAGGGGAAAGATGACTTAAGACAATATTAGCTCAGGCATTCAAGACCATATGGAGACAGGGCACATGAAGCTAGCATTGAATACATGCTTCTGCTACCCTAGACATCTGTTCATGAACCTGAAGAGTCACTGTGCTTTCAATTTCTCAGTTAAAGTTACAAAAGTTTCATAAATTCAAGTGACACATAATATGAATTGCATAATACTAATCATTAGATTTGGGTTTAGATCTAATCCTGCTAAACTTGAAAATATTTACACTTTATAAAAACATAGCACTGACATTAAAATCACAGAAAGGGGGCCATAACAGGAAAACAAAGTTAGGATCAGTCTTTGAATTTCTTTTCACTTGGATGCAGGTAGCAGCTTCACAGTCTGTACAGACACAAATACTTTAAGGAAATGAGACTCAGCAGAATGAGGAGTTGGGTGCTGATCTTTGCCACACAAAGAGAAGGGTGACTGATGCAGACTGATGCTACATACCACTTTGGATACTACATACCATGACTGCCTGCCTTTGTCGACCTCTTGTGCTTACTTTCAATCCCACTGTTAGTTTTTATGAGGATTGCAATAGTTCAGCAGTTTGTTAGTTCTTATCGCATTATATTATCCTGTTCTGCGTTAGAGTATTTGAAATATCACTTCCACCAATTGTAATTATATTTTCTGGAGGCATTAGTATAATTTGAAGAGCAGTGTGTTTGTCATGTCCCATCAACAGAACAAGAAGGCTCTATCCCATGCCCCAGTTGGATCAGTCCTTTTTAAATACCTACTTTCGATGGAATCCAGCAAAAAGTGACTACTAAATATATCCTAAGCACCACTGTCGATCTGTGTTTTATAATTCTGTTATTACATATCAATGAGGAAAAGTAATCCAACTTATTTACTTGTCTCAAATGGTGTCCATTTTCAGGTGTTCATGAAAAACAAAAGAAATTATGTGATCATGAGAACAGCCATACAAACAGACTACATAGTGATGGATTCACTGAGAGGACAGTTAGTGACTAGCAGCTTCCACCTGGAAGTTACTGATAGTGAAATAGGACCTTCCAAATAGCAGTTCTCTGAAGATGTTTTACTTTATTGCTCTATAACATTCAGGTATAAATATTCCTTACTTGCACCAAGTCAGCACATCTTTAGTGATGAATTCCACAGGCATATAAATTTGTGCCCCAAAATCTCAAATAATAATAACAATTATATATTTTACATTTTCACAAAAGTTTTCCTCACATCTGTTTGACAAAAAGGTGGAAAAGATCAATGATACTCCAAGATTTTTCAGCAGCTGCTGAATATCTATGTCCTTGAAGATATTTTCTATAATTTCCTTTATTAAAGTTGTTATCAATTTCCAAATATGAAAACATTATTGTCCTTATTGTCACACACTCTTGGCACTGCTCCTTAACATACAAATGTGATGTAATTTCTCCTTAGCTAAAACTTATAATAAAATTTAATTATATTAATTTAGAAATAGCAAACTGGAGAAAAATAATGAAGTCAATAGAATTAACATGAAAGAATATCTTTAAAGTCCTGTGGAAAAAAAATGATATTAAAATGTTTGTGCATAAAAATAACCAACTTTAAACATTCTTCAAACTTAAGCAAATAATTTATTTCAATAATTTTCTGACATAAATAATTATGGTAATTCCAAAAATTGAATTTTCAAGAATTAGGTTTTATCATTATGTATGATGTTACATTATTAAATCTAACAGGAAATCTAGAGTTTGGATCTAACCCTGTAAAAAATCTTTGTATCATTTAAATACGAGTTGAGGGAGGGGGAGGACATCTTGCAAGTTACTGTGTTCTATTACATCTTTAATTTAATTCTGAGCATTTTGCAGCATGAGCAGGACTCGTGCACATAAAAGAAAAAGATAATTTTTTTTCAGTTTGGTTAAATAGTAGGAGTATTTCAAGTTTTTATCATGTTAGTAACTGTAAAGATAAACTAAAATTCTTGTTGGTGTTAATCAACGGTTGGACAACTTGTTTTAAGGACTTCACTATAAAGCACAAGAAGCTGCAGACCTAATCAAACGTGTAGTAGCACATGTGCTCCCTTTCCCTGGAGAAAGTACAGGCACTTCCACTGATTTACTCCTCAGGGGAGGGAGCCAGTATTTAGGTTCTGAGTTTTCTCAGGTATTCTTTTAAGAAAGAGTAACTTTCGTTCCAGCTTACAAACAGCTCATGGGTTCTCTGATTAGGAACCCCAACATCATCCACCTTGAGATGAAGCAAGAAAACACCCCAGAAGCATTTGGCACACACGTGGCAGTCAACCCAGTTGCCTGTGGGTCCTTAAATAGACTGGGAAACAGCTTCTGTTACTGTGGTACCAGTCTCACACTTACCTCCACTCAGTTCAAGACATCCTTCCTTGAGTGGGGTCACAAGCACCCAGATACCAGCAGCAGAAATTATGTTACCACAAAGGTCATGAAACATCTATGCAAAAAGAACTTGAAAATTTCTCACACTGCAGGGGAGAGGCTTTGTTTTATCATAACTAAATGTGTTAATGTCAATGAGCTACAGATGCTGTCAATTACACAATTTTTCAGTTATCCAATATGCATAAGGTAAATGACCATCCTTATCTTTATATGCTAGTCACATTGGCTGAGATCATGGTGTGCTATAACTTTTTTCATTAAATCCTGAGATATAGTAGCCGAGTATCTGGATCCCTTTAATTAGTTTATATGGCATCATATTTTATACAAAAGAAGTTTCAGCTGTCTTTACCAAAGTTCTGAAAGAAAGATAACCTAACACTAGCAATTAAAACTGAAGAGAAGCCACCCTTATTTGGAGCTGACAGTGGACTCTAAGAAAAAGTAGTCTGAGTCATGCATCTTGAAGTCATCACATTTCACTGTCCTATTTGTAGAATTTTTTTAAAAAATAGCTGTATAGCTCAGAAACTGAAGACTGAAGAAGTTTAAAATGAAAAAGAACATTGACATTTTCCATTAGAAGTCTTATTTTAGGAGGGAAGCAAAATTTACTTGATTGACAGATTACATTTTGTTTAAGTAAACACGTGTAATGGCGACATTTTTAAATTTTATCAACAACTTCCTGCTCATTTTATTCTATAAATCATTCCTACTTCTCATCCTTTGAGTCTGCTATCTAATTCATGTTTCTGTTGGGTGACGAATTGCCTGGCTTTAAAAGTATTTTTTTTTTTTATGCTTTCTCTCCTTTTTTCCCAGTTTCCCACATCTAATGTTAGACTTCTAACATAGTCCACTGACCCCTTTTATTTACACTCAAAACATCTATGGTACAGCAAAAGGAAATGCATTTCTGAAAAAAATAATAGAAGAATATTTTATGCTTAACAGACATATTGATTACATTTAGCCAATGGAAATTAAGAAGAGAAAAATTGCAAAGTAATCTCAAATGTATTTCCACTTTTCCAACATATTACTCACATGCTATACACTGTGAACTTCCACTTTCAGCACTGTCACCATCAGTTTATATTATTGTCAGAAAAAAGTAAAGTTTCCATTTATTATCTGTCTGTTTTCAAATCATGCAAATGGAAACATTTGCAGTAAAGTCTGTTGCTGAACTGGTCTGCAGTGAAGCTGCACGTGGCTCTCTGCATCCATCCACACTGGCTCTGAAACTGGCTGCAAAGCAGTCTGAACTCTTTTTTTTTTTTTTTTTTGTTTTTTGGTTTTTTGGTTTTTTGAGTTTCTATTTATCTTGCAAAACTTTCAGCACTTCCTTTTTCAGAATAGGCTGTGAAGCATGAGAAGGCTCCTCTCACTCTTCCTTCTTCTATTGCCCACACTCAGACTTTCAGCTATTGCTTAGGACTCTGAGTCAACAAGGAAGTTTGGAGGAGCTCGGCAAAATAAATAACATATATTAGATTCAAATGGATCTAAGATATATAGTGACAAACTTTGTCTCAGGACAGCAAAGGTGTGTTCCCATGCAATGACTCAGGGTCTAGGTCACCTTGTACAATTCCTGCCACCTCTCTTTGCCATCTTGCTGCATTTTTGCCTGCCTTCCCTAATACATGATAAATTCCTCAAAGTAAGCCCTAGTTTTGGCCATGCATTTTTGACCAGGGGCATTCATCTTGCCCAAGTATAGACAATTCAACGTTAACCATCTCTACCTGAAGTGATTGTCTTACTGGAGTGAAATGTCCAGGAGGTGACTTGTTTGACCAGCTGTAGACAGGTAAATGAGGACTGCACAGAGGTCTTCTGAGCTCCCAACTCACTTCATCCCCTAAAGCCCTTGCAGCACATCCAGCCACACAGGGAGGTGAAGAGGGTGATGCCACTTGTGCACAGGCAGGCAACTGGATTAAATACCCTCTGGAGAAGAGAGGCTTTTAAATATCATGAGAAACTGATGAAAATGGCATGTATTTCCTACAAAATGAGTAGTCTGAGACTTGAGAATCAGCTTGCCCTTAGCCTACACTTAATTTTTTTTCCTGAAGATAACACCAAACCAACAGGTTTTGAACACACCTCTATAGTCACTGCAAAGATGAAAAGATAATAGATCCCAATGGGTATGGTTGCTTTATCAGTAAGGTTATTTTGCACTTGTCTGTACCTGGTTTTGCAAGCTCTCCTTTACTGAACCATGGTGTAATTATAGTCTTCAGGAAAGAGTTTGTTCAGTTCCCAGCTTTGTGCTGACAGCAGCCTGCAGCCCTCTGCTGCTTCCCCTGTTTTCATGACTCAGCAGAATCTGTCCCACTGGAACAAGTCCAATTATAGGCAAATGCAACCATAGCGTTGCCCAGTCCAGACTGCCTATCAACTAGATAGGCAACATAGTGGTGCTATCCCAGGAAAACTCCAAAAGTAACAATGACTGTGAAAGAAATCCTGGGCCTCTGCCCAATTGCTCAGCACTTGCTGCTCCAAGGTGGCTTTGTGGTGACACCACACTCCTGTGCTTTTGTGCTAAAAGGATCCTCACAGCAATGTTCCCTTTCTCTTTTCTTGCATGGAAAACAACTGCTAGTGAAAATCTTGTGCACTGGCAGTACAGTCCTAAGAAGGTGGAGCAGCTCAGAGTGATGGATTACAGCACAACACACCAGGGAAAAGTCAGCCTTGTCTTTGACTGATTTGGTTTAGAAACTTCTAATTTGCACATTTTCTTTCTTAAATACTTGTTCATTTACAGTTCTGCATGCCCTAACACCTGCATTCATCCAACACTACCAGTTATCCTGGAGCAGAGTACCTGTGTCTCTAGTAAGCAAGTGTTAATCCCCAAGGCTGATGGTCACCTATTTCTTATCCCACTCAGCAAAACTGAGTATTCTTGAGGTAGGAGACCATGCAGTCAGTCAATATGAAGAGAAAACAATGGTTTCAAATCCAACCTTATTAAAATTTTTTATGTTGTTGTTATTTTCCTTCCATACAATTGCTTGTGAGTTCCAGAATATAAGTTTTGGTTGTAAATTAGGGAGCTGTGTCCTATTTGTGTCTAAAAGAGGTGGGCTGATTGCTCTGTGTCACATCTTGCTTTTCCACAATGCAACTGCTTTAGCCCAGATGTCAAACTTTCAGATTGACCATGATAAGATGAGCTAAGTAGGATCAGATTTATAATATGACTTGTGATAAATAAATCTGGATTTTTTAAATTTACCTTGATTTAAAATTAGGCATCTAAATTAATACTTAGTCCTGTCAGTTGCCACAATAATACCAGACTACCTTAGTGTATAGCTCTCCAAAAGTCAATTGCTCCCCTTGGCATTCAAGCGGCAGACTGACTTTGATGTTAAATTATACATTCAGGATATTCTTGTGAGAACCACAAAAGTGACTCAAGAATGCCAGCCGGATCTTATTGTAGACCAATGTAGATCCAATGCGGATCTTATTGTAGACCATGGTCTTAAATCACTTTTAGGCTTTGAAATTTCATCTAAATTTTGGACATCCAAATTTGAGAGATTTATCCATGACCGTGAAGGCAAAAAGACCAAGTATGATTAAGTTCTTTAGATACCAAATAGTATTTATAGGTCTGAGGAACAGAGGTGCATTGTTGCTGGAATTTTTTCTCTGGATCATTGGTTTTTTTTTTTCTTTTCCTTTGGGGATAAATTGCCTATATTTAGGACCAAGTTGTTATGGTGGAGAGTGTAACTGTGAATGAATATAGCTGTCTAAACATCCATAGACACGGACATAACATCTCTGTTAGAGTCCCCACAGTCCTAAAAATCCTTTCACAATTAAATATAAAATGAAGGAGAGGAAGGGGAAACCTGCAAAATGGAGAAGTGTGATGTGATGTAAATATTATTTGAATACAGTCTTGCTCTGAATTGGTCAGCAAAACTTCCACAAGAGAAGCTTTGTGTAAATAATCATTAAAGGGCATATACTGTTTTATGTAGTACAACAAATTTAATTTTATAAAACAGGGAAATGAAATTTTCTTGTGTCCTCAGATACTAAGTTAATGGTCTAGCTTCAACCCAGTTATCTGTGATGCAGTTCAATGGCTATAGAAGTAGAATAGTTTAATTGTTATGCTGTCCAAATCCAGATGGCATCTTTTTAAGCAACCAGTTCCTACCACAAAAATGCACTGCAAGTTCAATGACAGTAAATATTCAGGCATTAAAATCGATTATGAGTGACTGCACAATTAAGCACTGTTGAGCAATCACTGCTCCTGCACACCCCCGCCTGGAAGCCGGGTGCTGCCCACCGGGATGAGGTGGCTGCTTGGGCTCTCCCCTGGGCTGTCTCCCCTGCTGAGAGGCCCTGCACCCACTCCTTTGGGCTCTGAACCCTTGATAGACCCTACAAGCTGGTTGTCCCCACTGCTAAAAAACAGAATGATCCCTGGAGGCAGGTACTTGCCTGTCCCTGTACTCACCCTCGCTCCTTACCCATAGTGTGGGTGGCAGACGGGACCAGCCGGATGGAGATCAGTAATGCTGAGGGAAGCAAGCACCCGGGGTTTTTACAGATCCGGCTTCCCTTCCCATGAAGGGTGGTGACAAGGTTTGCCTCTTAAGGAACTACTAGAAATTTGGTTCTATATTTGACTTTCGATGGCTGTTAAAGACAATTGCTCACAGCAAAGTTTGCGTCACACCACCTTCCCCTCACAAGCAAAATGTATTCTTTTGGAAGTGAGGTGGAAATTTTAGCTATTACTTTAACAGCTTTAAAATTCACAGAAATATATAAAAAACCTGTCCTA
The DNA here is from genome assembly GCA_023637945.1 of Phaethornis superciliosus. Classification (NCBI taxonomy): domain Eukaryota; kingdom Metazoa; phylum Chordata; class Aves; order Apodiformes; family Trochilidae; genus Phaethornis; species Phaethornis superciliosus. The sequence continues at coordinate 25,317,402 of JAJQWJ010000001.1, read as the reverse complement.
AAAGCTATAGCATAATAATATTCCATGTACTGAGACAAAATTAATACGAGATGAGATGGCTCTTTCATCACAGCAGGGAGACTCAGGAAAAGAAGCCCTGAATATGGATCAAGGTTTTTGGGCATTTAAAAGGGCAGCTCAGGTGTATGTGGTGTTGAAGACATGTTTATCTTGGATTGAGATTAAAAAATTCTGTAATTGGAATAGGCTCTTGTAATGCAGTAATTTTGTCCAAATTATGAATAACTTGAAATCATGCTAAGTCCCTTAAGCCTTTTTTTTTTTCCCTTTAAATAGTACCTATATGCTAAAGCCTTGAGGGAAGCAATTTTGTTTCTTTTAATCCCAGTTTTTTTAACTGCTGTAACTTCTATGGAAATATTTGAATCTTCAAATTCAAATATTTTCTAAGATGGGAGTTATATCCCTGAGTCCTATTCAGGAATCACCCATTTTCTCTCACATAATATTATTCTCTGTGCAACCTTAGAGTAAAGAATTCATCTAACCCTTAATGAGAAGCAAGAATAGACACACAGGCAATGAAAGATGAGCTACATTATAGTGTTTTTTGTTTTAATTACTCTTTACTTGAAAGATGCTAGAACACTTTGAAAGTCTCACACAAAAGAAGTTTTGGTGCACTACTCAAAACTAAAAGCAAGAGGGCTGAAGCTCAAGCGTCATCTCACAAGTTTTACAGAAATACTGAAAGAAGTTAACGGTGCCTCTGATCTCAGCAACCAAGAAAATTGCCTGGTATAGTAAACCATACAAGGAAGAAAACATCAGAGTTCAAACACTGTCCACCTCAGGCACTGAAACAGAGATGCTTTCCTTTCTCTCAAAGATGCTGAAGATGCCATTACTATTCTCACGCATTGTGAAACAAAAGAATTCCTAAAATTCATGGGACCTGCTGTTTCTCTCACCTGAGCTCTGCTCTAGAGAGGGACAGACCCACTCCCCAGGGGAAACTTGAAAAGCTGAGATGGATTCAAAGCTTGACAAACAAGACAGTTTTCATAGGGGTTTTTTGTTGTTTTTTTTTTTTTAATATGAAAACTTGTTTAGCACTCCAGACAGAGAGATTTCTGGTAAGTGTTATAAAAAACATCATGGAGGGGGTCAGGGTGGCAAAGGGGACAGCAATGGAAAGCCTGGTCTTAAGGGAGAGAGAGATATGGACTAGTCACTGTCTTCTTGGATGGCCAATGGTACATTAGCAGATTAAATATGTAAAGCATTCTCCTAGATTATTCCCTTTTGTTTGTGGCTTCTACCTCACTGATTTCCATGACAAATGGCTGGTCAGGACTCTTTTTTCAGCATCCTTTTGCCCTCTAGCATCCTGCCACCCTTTTCCCGGAGATGATTCCTTGTTCTTTTGTTTAAGGAATGCACTTTGGGAGACAGTACAAAAACTACTGATAACAGAGGTCATCTCCATCACCTCCCCAGGGTATGAACATTTCGTTTTTTCACTGATAGAGAAACAAATAAATTAAAATCCTATTATTGTAATACTACCCTGATACATAAAATTTTCACCAAAGAATCTGAAAAGTCTTTGTCTTGGTAAATACTGGGTTTTTTTAGATACTTGCTAGTAAAGTAGGTATACTTTTATACACTGCTTAAGAATAACAATCAGAAGCAGAGATTTCAATCCCCAAGTCTAATTATTGACATCCTTTCCTTCTCCCTTTCTAGCACCTAATTTTTTTTTAATTACTATTTTCCCTCACAGATCCATTTAGCCCAAATTTTACTAGTAGTCCTAGTAAGGCACTGGGTAATGGAAAACAGACTGAATGAAACCATACCAAATTAAGATCATGTCTAAGAAGAGTCTGGATTTAGCTAAATTTACAGACTTTGAGATATTCAAGCACAGAGTATCAAACAAATGAAGACCCTACTTTAGAAAGCATCCCTTTTTTTCATCAAAGATACATAAGATTGTGCTGAAATGCCTTTTTTTTTTTTTTTTTTTTTTTTCAGGGAACAGCGACTTGAACGGAAGCTCAGCACTTCCTTGACTGTAGGCCAGCATGGATCCAGCCCCTGGGTCCCTTCCTATGGGAACGCCAGGCAGAGAGACCTCTTTTCAAAGGAGGTCATCCTTTGAAACAGGAACTGACTTTCAGCAAACAAGACTCCCCTCTCCTTTGCAGCCTTCATGCACTTTCTATTAGGAAGCAACGCAAAGGGGTGTATTCTAATTCTCATCTGCTAAACGTCCTTAAAAGCTTGAAGTTGTTTCTGTTCTCACTAAAAGACAGGAACTGAGCACATTTGAGAGAAAGAACTGTCCCTCAGCTCTTCTTCCTCTGCCTTTCCCATATATGGGTAGTTCTGCTGTCAAACTGAATCCATTTTTACTGTAGAAGAGTAATTTTGATTACCAGGGGTAGAAAGTGTGAACTCCCTGTGTGTTTTGGGGAAACTGTGTGGGATAACAAGGTCTAAGCACCTTCTCAGGTGCATTCAGCTTGCTGCTGTTTCTCTGGAGAAGAGAAAGTGTGGATATCAGGGCCAGAGGTGCAGCTGCCTGCAGGAGAGTGGGAAGGAGGAGTGGGGAGTAAGAGTCTGCCATTGTCATTTGCAAGAGAGAGGAAAAAAGCTGGGGGTGCCTGATGGAAAGGGTGATCTCAAGGGAGTTCATATCCCAGCCTAGGATCCAGACTTACATCTAGCTGCTACAGTCAGAAGGCATGCCCTGAATAAAGTCAGGCTTTCTTTCCACATCAAGGGGAGCTGTTTAGATAAGCCCCACATCATAAATGCATTGTGATACCCAAAGTGAGAATAGCAGTTGTCCCTGCAAGAGCAGCTGCTCTTTTATGGAGGTTGATAGGTGAGAAAATGGAAAAGTTTTACATTTCATTTAAAATTGAGCCACAGTGCTTTTTAAATCAATATCAGTGCCCTCAAATCTCAGACCAAAAAATACCTGTCAAAGAAAGAGAATGACTGTTCTTATCATTCTAGCCATCAAAGTTATTTTGATCAAGCCAGTGTGTATTTTTAATAACGATTTTCATTCTCTTCCAAAGTCTTGTTATTCACTTGAAAGTAAAATTATACAAAAAGAGGAGCAACTTTCTGAAAAAAATATGAGAACCTCTGGGACAAGACCAACCAGTATTTTATCAGCTCAGGACCTTGAGTTATATGTGATAGAAGACACAGTGAGCATGGCTTTTCACTATGTAAATATTTTTTAGATATTTATTTTAACCACATATAACAATGACAAGACTAAAATAAATAGCAGTTTCCTAAGTGTTTGCCATCTTCAGCATTCATTATTCTAAAGATCATACATTTATGACATCCATATCCCAGTGTGAACAGATGGAAAATACTTCCTCAGTGCTATAAAAGATTAAGAACTAGAATTTTAACTCCAAAAAATTACAACCTGGAAATTCTCTCAAATTGTTTCATATATTGCTTGAGTCATGTTGAGATTTGCCTAAGGAAACAACCAGACGGAATCAGGGAGGGGTAAAAGCAAAAATTCTGACTGACAGCTTTGTCACACCAGGCTTTTAGCACTGCTCACATTGCTAAGTACTGTCCTACTACAAATATTTAATTGATTTTGAAAAATTCTAGGACTTGTGACTTGGAATTTATCAAAAACAACTATTCAGTTTAGAGTATTTGGTAAAAAAGTTTTTCCAAACTAAGATACTTCTGACCGCAGCATGGACAACATTATGGATAAGGCACGTATTCAGGTGGATGAATCTACATTATGGAAGATAACAAGAACTACTACATAAAGATTAGTGACAAAATCATTTTAAGTAGTATGGGTGCATTTAAAAACGGGGAGGCTACTGGTCAAGCATCACATTTATACCTGAATGTATATGGTGGTAAATCATACTTTTCTTTTAATATTACATACATAATTGTTATCGTCAAAAATGTGACTATGATTAAAACGAAATATCACAAGTTGAATTAGAAAATTTGAATCTAAGTTTAATATAATGCAAGTTTCTACTTTATGATTTCATAATTACAATATACAGTCCTCTTAAAATGAAATTCTGCATAAATTGCATTCAAGCTATTTCAAAAAGGCAGTGACATAGTAGAGATCAGAATCTGACCTGTAATACTAAGGCAGCCAATAGTTGCACCAGCAGCTTCCCCCTAACAGACTTGTCAGAGGTAGTGGGAAGTTTTTATGTTATTTTTCATAAAATATGGAGCACAATTTGCTGATTTAAACATTTACAGAATTTTGCATATTTACCATGAGCCCAAATTCAAAATATCTCTTAACTCACTAGAAAAATAATTTCGCATCCATTGGTGCTCATACACATTGTTTAAAATTTAAATTGCTTCTGATGCTAATCAAATACTAGAGCAAAAGGGCTGGTTTTAAGTGTAAATGTATTTGAATTTAATTTGACTATAATAAAATGATAAAAAACATAAGTTACAATCCTTAAATATGGAGCAACAATGATGACAAAGTGAAACAGCAGAACAAAAATGCACATCATTCACTCATTGAACATAACTGCTCTAATATTCTGCTGCTTCTTTTTTATGAAAAGTTATTCTAATTAATCAAATACATTAATTAGTTAATCAACATCTTGCAACAACATTTACACTAGAAACAAAACAGAACAGTGGAGAAGCCATTTCTGATTTTGAAAAAAGCCCTCAAGCTCTCCAGTAAAATTTTGCAGATCAGAAAGATATTTTTATGGATTAAAAGTAGTTAAGTTTCTTTTTACTGCAATGCTTCCAAAATGGGGGTCTGGGGGAAAGCATCTAAACTGTCTCCATCAGTATGCAAACAATGTCATGTACATGTGACACATGATGTCAAGAAATCTATTTCATTTCTTACAGCTGAAGGAACAGAATATAGGTGCTACTGCTATAACAGGGTTTGAAGGGGAGTTATACATACCTGCCCATACCAACTGTATTCCAGCATTGTAACCTCAGTGAACACCAAATCTTAGAAAACTCAGAGGAAATTCGTGAATACCAACCGTTTCATGTAAAACAAAGCCTATGACTATGCTGCTACTTTCCCTTTCAAGGGAGTGTGCTACAGTCTACAACTTTTTACTTAACCACCAGCACTGTTACAATCATAGCTTTGTTGAAGTGTTGTGCTCTTGCAGCTAAAACCTGTTGATAATGAACCTGAACCCATTATTTTGAGTCAATGAATTGAAAGAAATAGGGCAAAGAATGAAAGCCACAGGGCCAATTACCAGCATTCTTTGATGTATTACTTGCTAGCACCCACCAAATCACTTTGTGTCTTTGTCTTGATCCCCTCTGTTATTCATTAATTATTCTGGAAGGGTTAGAGTTCAGATAGCTAATTGCACAGACAGTCTTACTTGGTGGGGATTCTCCCTACACTGACACTTTCCCCAACTGTGCCCAGCCACCTTGTATTATGCCAATTAATCCAATTCTTGGCATTTTTGTACAGTTCTCCAGGTTCTTTTAAAGCTTTGCCTAAAATGTTTTCACTCAGCCTTATACAATAGAGGCCAAAGATTTATGAACTGGATAGATAATGTTTCACAATCGTCTCCTTCGGTCTTTGTGGATGTCACTGGCCTTGGCAACCCTCTTTTCCTCCCAACATGCTTGTTTCTTTATTGACAAGCATAGTGTTTAGTATTTTTATTGCATAAGTAGAAATGAGAAACATTTTAGTATGTTTCTTTTTACCTCTCCTTGTTCCTCTCCACGCTTTATTTTTGTCAGAAAGATTCTTTGTTAAATCGAGAGGTAGATGTTGCTTTATATATTAAGGGACAAATTCTAGGAATACTCTTGTAGGTGATGAAAGGACAGTATCACATTTCTTTGTTTATATGGGGCTTAAGAATATTTACGGGTCCAAACTACATTATAGAAAAATGAATAATTTGTGGTCATGAGAATACAAAAAAAAAAAAAAAGAGAAATAGAAGCTTTCTGTTCTGTGTGGTCGAAGCCCAGCCTTCTCTTCTCAAACTGCTTGTGGGCTTCCAATTCCAGAAAATGTTCACTTAGGACACTCCTTGTTTTCACCCACACTGAGGAGCATGATATTTGTTTCCTGGGTTTGGACACCAATTGCATATTTGTTACTCTGCCGTCAACAGTACCCACATTCCTGCTCCTTTGACCCTAGACATTTAGGGATCTGGGATAATCATTTTGGGGGCACAAATCAGAATTAGCATAATTAGGACCAAGCCTACTCACAACTAGATATACCCTACTTTTTAAGTAGTTCTCCCGCAGGCAATGTCAGCAAATGTCACTAATATTAGGTCCTTGTAGTCACTGCCTTGTGTCTGGGAACTGTGAAATCAATGCCTCTACCTGAAAAGCTAGAAGGGAAAGAAAAGAAGTAAAACTAGGTCCTAGGAGTGTCCTCTGAGATACAGTATCCAGAGACAAGAGATCCTTTAAGAAAGTGGTCACTGAAATAAGCAGAAAACAGCAGCCATAGATGACATGCTCTAGTTATTTTAAGTCATAATATTAGGTACTTAAGTAATTATCCAACTCTGTAACTGTTGTTTTTCAGAGATACAAGTTAGTTTATAACATTGTATTGAAGACATAAGAATGCCTAGTAAAATTTTACTCAGGGAATGTCATCCTCCAATTACACTCAGCAGCTATTGCAATGAGTTAAATGTGAATACTCAAGTCCAAGGTATGGAAAAAAATGTTTGTAATTATTTTGTTTTTAAAAAATAGCAATGTCTTAGCACTTGAGGTGATCTGACTGCTAATCTCCATTTACAGATAACAGAAATCCAATATCCTTCAAGGAACCAGGTCAAAAGAACAGTTCAATAATTACAGGAGTCTTACATAAGAATCTGTAAAACACCCAGGAGCATAGAGAAGTGCATGAAGATTAAAGAGAGAAAGTTTGTTTATAGATTTCATTTTTCTGCCACAAGAATCTAAATAAGCTTAAGATGGGGCTTTTTTTCCCTGTACAAAGTCCAAAGAGAAGGTTATTATTCATAGTTCTATGAACAATTTATACTTTGCATATCTATTCAGAACCACTCAAGCTCCATCTTCAGGTGAACAGTGTGCAAAATATTTCTGTTAGTTTAAAGAAAATACTACCTCTGACCTCACTTTTTAGACTGACCTGTTGACTGGTCTAATGCAGAAACCATCATCCATTAATTCATACTTCTTGAATATTCAATTTCAAACTTGGTTCCATAAGCTATGTTAGCATCAAAACTAAAAAAAAACAAATTTAAAAATGTGAAGTAAATTATTTTTACATGATTGTATCCATGCATAAAATGCAGATCTTTCACACTCCATAACTTGACTTTTTCCCCATTAAATAGACCAAACATAACCAGATATTAAGGAACCGTAGTTTTTAATACCAAAAAATGAAAATATTTTCTAGAAACAGATGAATATTAACTATCTCTAAAGCAGACCATAAGAGTACCTTCAGTCAAAGGTGCCGATCGGGGTTTGTGATACTATAAAGTCAAAAATTCAAAAGGCTAAAACGTTCCCAAAGAATTATACCTTAAAATGCACAGAGAGGTATGCCAAATCTGTAAGCTGCCTAAACTGGTTTTGGAAAAATCTAAAAAAAATGCTGAATATATCACATTAGAAGGGAAGCCACCCTCCACTGTGTTTTCAGCGGCTGTGCTGAGCAACACCTTCATGGGGTAGGAGAGGGCAGCTGGAGCCTCTGGGATCTAACCTGAGAGATGCTCGGAAAAGACTGCCCACAGCTCAATGTGTGGCTGCTTTCTTCCAGTGGTTTCTCCTGTCTCACTTGAAAAACACAGCTAGTGTGAATACTTAGATTGCTGCTGAATCCAGACAATATCACACAACCCTCAGCTGCACAGACAAACATCTGACCATGCCGGCTGACACCTCACTCTCCTGAACCATACCACAGAATGTAAAGCAGAGATGAAATAGTTCACTTGGAGCAAGGAAGTGGAGACTGCAGATTCTGTGCATCAGAGAATTCCTATACCTTAGTTTTATAAATTTCTAAATATTGGGGTTTTATACTGAAGGATCCAATAAAAAGTACTTTGCACAGAGTCCTAGTTTTTAAGATATATTTGGTAGTTATAGAACGATTTCAGAGCTTTTCATGACCCCCAGCTCCACTCCTTGAAGTGAGCCCCAGAGCTGAGAGCAGCTCTTTATTTCAGACAACAGTTCTTTATTTTGGGTAGAGTTCCAACTACATTTTTAATGTAGAAAAGTAAGAAATTGCCAAAAGCAGTTAAACAAACACATAACTTCAGTATCGGTATTGAATGATTACTGCTATCCCCTCCACTTTTCTCTGCATTGCCGGATTTGACATTGACGCTTTAGAATTCTAAGATGTGCTTTCTGTCAATAAAGTTCTTTCTAGCTGTAAAGCCCTTAAGGAAGTGCTTCACTATGTCTGTATAATGTTTCGCACACTGGGGCACTGATCTGGTAGAAGAAACAAGAATTATCCAATAACTTCTAACTCTGAGCTCTTTCAGTCACAACTGAGGCTTCTGAAAGTGCTCTGTTGACGAGGTCAATAGCAATTCCTTGAAACTTCCAGAGGACCAGCCCAGTGCAAGGTTTTTCAGAAGTTCCATCTCATGTGTGGTATCTAAGTTCGGAAGTCTTCTGGACTCCTTCCTCTATAAATAAAGCATAAAACATACATTATTTACTCCCTATTTACATACCTATTCAGAAAGAATAGGTATGATCGAGGATACGACATCAGTGGTTTTGATATGTAGCAAGTAGCAGTCAGAAAAGGTAGAAACATTTGCAGGCAAGGGCATGTATGGGAGAAAAAATCTGATGTCATATTTATAGCTGTATGTATAAATATGTGTTTATACATACAGTGTTAAAGATACAGGAGGCGAAAAATACAAAAAAGATTTGCAAATCAAACATGAATCAATCTACACTAAACTCGATTTTCAAGTTGGTGCATGTAAACTCAAATCTTCTTACTGCTAAGTTTCTGAAGCATTAGGATTTGTTCAAACATACCATCAGAGCTTTGTGTAATCTAGTTGCTGACTAATAATTGAATTCTAGTAGCTTTCTTACTAAAACACATTGCATTAAAGATTTATATTATTGTATTTGTTCAAATTCTTAAGAGTACTAGTTAATAATTCACCTGGTAAAATTCCCTTTTCAGTGAGTATTTCAAAAATACTCTATGAAAGGACTGACATGCATGATGAACTTAAGAGCTGCAAAGAAAATCAGTGAACCGAATGGCTGCATACAGCCAACAATGGCAGCAAGGAGCTGCATAAGAAACTAAGAATATACTTATATTAAGAGGAAGATTCATTTTCCAGCTGTGAAATAAATAAATTTAGGAAAAAATAGTTAGCAGTGTAGTTCTGGATAACTACATGAATATTTTTGACCCAACAGAGAGAGGTAGGTAATACTATTAAATGAAGAAAATTGTATATTCACCTGTTTGCTGCATAATTTGGCACTCATTAATTAACAGAAATCATGGAGACTGCAGCTGAAAGCTATTTTTGAGAATCTCAGCATCTGACATGAGCACATCTGATTTAGGAGTTTAATCCTGAGTGTATATCTTCTCCAGCAATAACCAGTGGGCCTATTCTAGCCACTATCTTTCTTTTTTTTAAAAAAAAAAAAAGTGCAAATGTAGTACATACTTTATCACATCCATCTTAACAGCCATCATATGGTACTTTTTGTTTAACTACCAGGTCCTATGTGTGAGGGAATCCTTTTTTCTCTAATTAAACTGCTGCTGATCCATTAGGAACCGGAGATAAGATTCAGGCAGCAGGCATTTGGGGCCCTAAATGACTCCTCATAAGCCTGACAGGACCTTATACAGTGGAGTGATAATGGCACATTTCTCAGAACTTTGCACTTTTATATACACTTCCACACATTCACACATACCTGTAAAAGATATTTTAAGCACGTATATGTATGCATGCAGGGGGTGAAATACATATTTATATATTAATTAATAATTAATTTTATATAATATATATATTATATATATTATATAATTAATGAGACAAATTATTGGCAAGAGTCCATCTCTTTTAGTAGTTTCTCTTTTTATTATTTCATATTTTTTGAAAACAAATCTGTGTATCATGAAGTAGTATTTTAGGTTTGTTTTTTTTAATCAATGGGCATAATTCAGAGTAAGATGTTTCTATCCACAGAGGGTAATCACACTTTTAGAGGCAATACTGCTGTTATCACAAGAGTGGTCCATTAACCGCAGCACAGCAGTGAGGGAATCACTCCTGAAATGTCATCAGCACTTCTTTTGGTAGAAAGTGTGCTTAAATAGTTCTGTTCACACGCAGGCATGAGTTGGTATAAAGATTTCTAAAAAGCATACAGAAAATTCTGAGGATTTCTTTGGGATTTTTTCATTTTATGTGTTCAGGTTTTTTTATAGAGATACAGGGTATCAAAGAGCTGGATTCCCCTTAAGATTTTGGGTTTTGGTTTGGTTTGTTTTTTTACCTGTGATCCAAAATAATACCTTCCATAGCATATTTTTCTAATAACGATTTAAATACAAATCAGTACAGTGTCTGATCAGATCAAGTGTCTGGAAAGTATTACTGGAAGGACTGGAATGCCTTGAAAATGTTTTCAGAGTTATTTTGGCGGGGGCACAGAATAATTCTTTTTGTAACCCTAAAAATGCTGCTTCTGTAGACTTAAAACTCAATGAAGTTAAATTGTTTTCAGTGGGCTTTGGAACTGGTCTCAGGTCTTTCAGCTAGCACAAAATCCTTAGCCAGCCTCCAGGGAAGATATATTTGCTTTATTGTGGAACTACTGTAGAAAAATGTTATATTGTGAATACTCCAGATTAACACACAGCATCTAACTTGAAATAACTTTGTGTTAGGTATGGAAAAACACCACATTTACCAGTTCATCTTGTCCTACTTCTACGAGTGTTCAGAACCAGGAGAGCATAAGGCTTTAAGACAAGCAGGTCATAAAGTTGTCTGTGTTGCTACCATAAAACATGAGCTCTATCCCACCGTCATTTGTGGAGCAGGATTTGCTGTATCAGGTGCTGATCCTGCTGTGACAAAATGAAGTACATATTACTGACTCAAAGGGGATACAAGACTTCATGGTTCACTTGGGTGTAAAAGAAGTGGACTGAGCCTCTGGAGGAAGATCATCTGGGCTGTAAGAAGAATGGCTCAGTAGTTACAGCCTACACAAAGACTTCCAAGAGTCTGGTGCAATTTCCTACCTGAACACAGGTCCTGGATAATTTTGAGCATTCATCAGAAATGACATTCATCTCTAAGGGATAGTTTTATAGTCTAAGTTAAGAAAAAGTCTGTCTTTTGGAGAATAGCAGGTGAAAGGACCTCCAGAAATCACATCACTTTAAGTACCTTTGGGAGACTTTATACAGTGGAAGGAAATTTTTTTTATATATTATTATTATTATTGTTATTATTATTATTCCTCTGGAGGTGCCTATCCCTTACCATTCGTCACAGAGTGAGAGTTGGGCAACTAACCTGAATTATTTACAGAACAAAAAGGCTGGATCCATTTTATTTGTGGAAGCTAAGCCTTATACTGTGAGGAGCTGCATTTGTGTCTCTGCATCTTAAATTTTCACTTGTAAAATGTGACACCCTCCTTACAGTGAGATTGGAGAAGATGAAACTTTAAAATTTATATGATGTTGTCAAAATGCCAATGAGGGCCAAAAGTTGCTTAAGAAAATAGATAGAAAAAGATGCTGGAGGAAATGAATCCCAATCCCCAAAATGAACTGAATGTTTGTGTTCTGATGCTTTTTCCCTTTGTAACAAGTAAAAAATTCAAGACAGGACTAAGTTTGAAGTTTGAATGAACTAAATGATTCTTCAAGCACTCTGTATGAAATATCTTTTAATTAATAATGCTATCACTTAAGTCACAAAATCTACACTTTCAGGAGCACAAAGTGGATGTCTGCTTTTTTGTATTCAGGATTTTTCAAGGTAAAATTTTCAAGGCAGAATTCTCACTAAATCAGTTGGAGGTTGTTGTAGAAACAGACAAGTTTTTTCATTCTCTATGTGCTAGATACAATAGCTTATCTCAAGACTCAATGTAACCTATTTTTAATTATTCACATCCTTTGGACTGCAACTGTAATCTATCTCTTTTGATATAACAAAAGGCAGTGCACAATCCAATTATTTATGGTTTAGATATGAAGAAAATGTAGAGTCTGTTTTTCCTTCAAAATATCTCTATGTTTCATAACAGCACTAATGAATGTTACAAGCTTATATCTATCCTGTTTTTCCAGTCCAGCTGTAGTTCCAAAAACACCCCAAATCTTCCCCTTTGCTTTAGAAAGCAATTGAGATCTGCTCTGCACAAGGATTTACCTATGACTGCAGTGGTATTAATGCCCCTTACAAAATTACTAGACCTGTATGGACCCCAATTTTGGTCCAGTTTTGCAAGGTCTTACAATGAAACAAAATCTGCAGTAATTTAACGTAGAATATTAACAGAAAAACTGGCATGTAACAATGTACATCTCTAATCTGTACATTGGTCTGAATTCACAGTACACAGGACAAAAGCAAGAATCAGATCTCTCACTCAGCAACCATCTTTGATGCCATAGCTGGTTTTACATTTTGGACAAATTACTTGTTTAGACTATCTGTAAAGTTCACATGATGACCAACAATTTTGGTATAAAAAATTATCAATCATTATAATCTTTTGTCACACCTAATGTAAAGTGAGTTGTGAGGATACAATATTTCCATCTCTATCTTTTTTGCTCTGCTGCTTTCAATGTTTCAATGTTCTCTGTCTAAATTTTCATCTCTTCTTTGCTTCCTCTCTATGTTTTGATCTCTTTGCTTGTTTACTCTGACTTCCAGCATTACTTCTTATCATTTTTCTTCCTCTCAGGCACCTTTTTAAAAATTATTTTTGGTATTCATGATACTACAGCAAGATAGAGTTCTGAGAAATATAGTTGCTACTACTGTGCTGTTTAAATGATTCCTGTGTTGTGGTCTCTACCCAGTTTGATTTCAAATCAGTGATTATAACAGTCCCAAAGGTATTAATGATAAATATGCACTATGGGTATGATTACAACAAAAGCCTGTAATTCCCAATTAAAAATCAGCATAATTGGGAAATAAAAAGAAAAAAATGAAGAAAAACAAAACAAAACAAAAAACCTACTTATAGGAATTCATCAACTGGTTTTCCAAATATTCTTTAATCAAGAGGCAAAAATTCTTCTCATAGCCACCAAGACAGTAGCCACTTTTCTTTTAACTTCCTTGACATTTCATCAAGTTAATCACTTGTACCTCTGAATGATTAATTTCAAGCAAACAAATGTACTTTAGGGAACTGAAATCAAATGGGTGGTCTATGTCCTGGGTGGTCTTTATCCTTATTTTCAGTCATAGGCAATTAATCCACCACTGTGTGCATATCTTATGAGATGTTCTGCTTTAAAATCAGAGTCATTTAAAAAGTACTCAAATCCAAAACATCATCCCAAACTGGTAGAATTTCCAGTCATCTGCAAAAGGACAAATAGAAGATTTGAAACAAAACATCTCCTGGGTTAAGAGCTTGTACACTGTAGTATCCTTAAGCCAAATTTTACAGTGCCTTAACTTAATCTACAGGCAAAATTTCAAAATGGGAATACCAAGAGTCCTGTAGCCATAACTGGTACTACTGGGCACCAGTATATTATTTCATTTCCACTTCTTACAAACAAAGAAATTTTTGCTAATCTTGCTGCATGAATGAAAAATCTTATCCCATAGTCACCAATTCAGTACCTTCATGAACTCATAAAAAGGTCTTTTAGCCACTGCTGTGATTTTCAAGTGGAAATAATAAAATGGCAAGAGTTAAATATTAATATTCAGTTCTTGCATTGTGTCTTTCTTTGATACCAATTACAACTTGAACTTCACCTAACTCAAAAAGACTGCCGACTTCACTCAATTAGCAGTAATAGGATTAAAACATAGCTTTGGAACTGGAGATTTAAATAGGAAAAAAACTTGGCAAATGTACACTACATGTACCAAATTAATCTCAAAATATATATGCAGCCCTGGGTGAAATAAGTGGAATGTGGAATGCTAGAGGTGTGAGGGTTATTGTGGGTTTTTTGCTTTCCTGACAAGCGCTGCAGGTTGCATTGCTTTGAAAGCCATCATGGCTACAGAATAACAGTATTTTTTTCTTCCTTTAGGTTTATAGGCACTAGTAAAAGTTTCTGCCATTCACAAGAGGTATTCTCTTCTGAAGAGCCATTTCTGTCTGTTCCACTTTTCTCCATTACCACATTTGTGTGGTTCTCAACTTTGTGAAATTCAAGCAATCTCACTTATGCAAATTATTGTATTCAAATAGCTGTCTCCCGAGAAAGGATTAATGTGCGTGTTTATAGGTGAAATGTCATGGGGACCAAAGCTGTATTTCTATACTAACAGATTTCAGCACTAGGCAATGGAATTTGGGGAAGATAATTCTTATGTTACTTTACCCATTCTGAGTTGTTTGCTGTTAATTTTGTATTTGTATTTGATGGGCACTGAATCACTTCGTTTCCACTGTATTTTGAGTATCCAGTGTGTGAAACAGTGCCCTAAACTGAAGGTGCTTTCTGGTTGAGGGATAACATTTGACTTTTAAGATAAACTGGAATATCCTAACATTCTCTGTCAAATCAGAAATTTCTTGGCCTCAGTTATAAAGAGCTGTTTGTACCCTTTTTTCAGGGACAAATACGAAATATTTACATCATCTTTTACTTATGAATGTACTAGGACATTTGAAGTATAGCTAAATAGATCCAAAACTAGTTTTGCGTCAGGACAGATGGAAGAAACACATGTAGGTTTTTTTATTTCCTTACATCTAGTGCAGAAATCAAGCCCAAGACTGGCTGCAAGTTTCTGTTGGCAATAATCGCATGCTTCATTTGTGGGAAAATGCACTTCTGGGAACACCAGAGAATGACGAAATGTTCTGTTTCAAGAGTGAGAAAGTGGTACATAGATTTGGAAATGAGCAGCAGTGGTTGCATACTTCGAAAATCACTCTCTAGCATTATGAGAGATAAGAACTCCACAAAAGAAAAGGAGTAGTACTTTCATGTGTAAAAGAGTTGTTAGTGACTGCTTTGAATTTAAGTTAATTAATAAAAAATTGTCATGCAAGTGGGTATAACAGCAACAGTGTAAGGAAATATGGCCTAGTCAAGATCACAACATGCCAGACATCAACAAGGATTTAGAAGAAACAGGGCTGGCAATAAAAGGAGCCATTAACACGTTGAAGGAGTTACAGATACATGCTGCATCTCATATGGGCTACAAATTGGTACCAAGAAAATGTTCTGTTCATCTCCAAACCTACAAAGTAAAGAAAAAGCGTTCTACCTCTTGAATCAGAGCAACTTCAGTATCTGGTTTTTTGCTGGACTGGAGGTAACCACAGATAAATCATGACACCTTGACACTTTTTTACTCATATTTTCATTTGATTTCAGCTACTTGTGGGGGTTATCTGGAGATTTCATTCATTTCTATCTCTTTGTCTCTCAACAAAAGAAAACCTGAAATCAATTGATCTACAAATTGTGAGGATTCAGTCTCATTTTGTAGCAGACATTTTTAATGTCCTGCCTCTGAAATAAACTATTACATTCTCCAGTTTTAAAGTGCTGGCATCCAGGTCCTAGATCTTTGCTCAGAAAATGTCTGAAACATTTGTACAGAAGTTTGTACAGAAGCTAATTCAATTATAATATATCTTTAAATGAACTTAACCCTGTCTGGCACTGCTCAGAAAGTAAAGAGGCCACTTAATAAGACAGGATCATCTGCCTCACAGTAAAAACATACTGACCTTTTGGGGATGGTTGGAAATACTTTTGAATATGAGATGCATTGCCACCATTGAAAGGCTAGTAAAAGGCAGATGAGATAGCAAAACTCTTCCTCTACACAGCTGGATTGTGACAGCCCAGAGGTATCTGGTATATCAAAAATAAAAAAATCTCACTAACTTCTTTCTAGATTTTGATTTTAAGTTCACTCTTTATAAATCAGAGAATCACCTGATCAGCTTCTCTGCTCTGTCCAGCTGCAGAAGTGATCAACAGATAACAAAGACAAGTTTTAGTAGT
The DNA here is from genome assembly GCA_023637945.1 of Phaethornis superciliosus. Classification (NCBI taxonomy): domain Eukaryota; kingdom Metazoa; phylum Chordata; class Aves; order Apodiformes; family Trochilidae; genus Phaethornis; species Phaethornis superciliosus. Next base: position 25,301,132 of record JAJQWJ010000001.1, on the reverse strand, counting down.
TAATTTTGACAGATTTGAAATGGATAAACTGCACATTGGTGAGGCAGGAGGTAAGAAGGGATGAAGGAACAACATGGAGACTCCAGACATTCAGCGACAGTTGTCATTCTTTATGAAGATTAAGGGACCTGTAGCTCTGCATTCCTATATTAATCCAAAGGCCAGTGATTGCACCCACTGCCAGAGTATAGACTTCCAGACGGTGCACTTGTGATCAGAGTCGTGACCTAAATGGACTCCCATTTTTTTCTGACTCTGCTATATCAGAATGGTAGATAAGCAACACTGATTGGAAAGATCTTTAAAAAACAGTTGAAAACAAAAAGCAATAAATGATGGCAGTTTAAAAGAAGTCTCTCTTGCTATGGCCGGTTTATTCCTATATTTTGGGAGAATACGATCATATGAATATTTTTCAAAATAAGGAAGCTCTTTTAGTAAGAGATAAGAGTAAAATTGTTAGATAACTTGCACATCTCATTTTCCTAGAGATCTACACAAATGCAGAGTAAAGGAACTAAGGTTTACAGAAAATATAATCCTGATTTTTTTTCTAAGGAGGTAAGGGACCCATAAACACTACAGGGACTTTGCCCCTAGCATCCAGCATTTACATATTTTTATAAAAGTCAGAGCTGGTTTGAAGTCACAAGAAGTAGACCAACCACTGTTAAAATGATTACTTTTTTCCTGCTATGCCTGAGTCCACTCTATGCCATCAGATTCTCACTTTTACAAGCAATATAAAATTCAGGAACAATTCCCATTTAAAAAGGAAACTATTTCTACTGGGTCTTCATAATATCCAACAGCTTCTTCTTTTATTATTTTGTTTTTCAATTCAGTGAAAATTCTGGTATCTAAAGCAGCAACTAATTGTCCTGACAGTTAAAAGGTATTGCCACTGCACAGCCTCTGTGCACTGGTCTTAATAAATGTCAGATGAAGCTCAACTGCTCACTTCTGCAGATGCTAATTTAGGCTGAATACCACCAGCTATTCAGAGACAGAATTTTTGCTTTAAATAAGATTAATCTCACAAATTAAGTGTGGGGTCCCTCCTTACAACAATGGCCATTGGTTATTCATTAAATCTGAATTACAAACACTTGCATAAGAATACTTAATATCATCTGTTATGTAATTACTCATGCAATGTGTATTACTTCATATCTCAATAGTCAAGTCTCTTCAAAATTCTATTACTACAGCCCTTGTCATAGAGACTGGCAGTTCTGTTTCAAAGCTTTTTTATCCCTTGTGACCCTTCATCTTGACTGCTTCTTGCTTGGCTGCCATTTGTCAGTTCAAGAATAGTATGACTGTCAAGTCAAGTATAGACTTATATTGGACTTCTAGCTCCCATCGTTGTTCCTACATTGTCACTGAAGTCAATAGGCAGCTGGGAGATCTGTTATGCTTTTAATTCTGGGCCAGCATTTCAAAAAATGCTGATATGCTTTTCAAGTCTTGTGGAGCTGATTCATTTTCTCCACTGCTGATGACAAGAAACTGAGAGTCCTGTCATTAAGACTGGAAAAGCCTGCACATACTCAAAGAAGGGTCAACAGTGTTTGCACTGCTCTTCTTGACTTTAAAATTGCAGAATTTTGTTAAAATTTGACATGGAAAGTAGAAATTTTAAAATTGCTTCACCCTTCTTTCAAATAAGTTTTGTTCTTATTTATACAACCCATTTTGACTGCAAAACTGCAATTGCAACTGGAACTGCAACTGCAAAACACATGGCTGCCAAAAGAGATGTTTTTCGAACCCTCTCAAGCTATAATTTTATTCAATAAATTGATATTCTTGGGAATGCTTGTGGGCACTGAGCCCAGAGTTTCTGAGAGGACGATTGCCCAGACATGTCCTGAATATACTTAAATGTAATAGTTCAGGCAAATATCACTGCTGCTCAGGGCTTTGAGCTGAGATACGTGTGAAAAAATGAGGAGATCCCATGCATTAAAGCCTGACTATTTTTCTTTTTAGACCTGTCTTGCACAGCTCTTGGCCTCCTTCATAAAAAGAGTCACAATTCACTTTGAACTGAACCATTCTAACAGTAGACAGCTTCAGGTCTTGAGAATTGTTATTTGTAATTCTAATTTGAGACAAAAATCAAATTTTGATCCAGAATTAAGGCTTTCTTCAACTGATGAAGGTTATGGACCTGATATACTTACTCTCTTAGTAGCAGCAACATCAGTGATTTCCATGCCACAGGAATTACCTCACAGAAGTAGGTCAACAGCTGTGTTCAGATGTGAAGAGGTGTGTGCAAGAATAGATGCAGCAAAAAGAAAAAGGTCTAAAAAAATTACTAAAAATTATGAGGTATATGGGAGGAAGAATGGGGACTGGGGACTTTACACTTTGTAAAGTTAAAAAGATTAAGTCTCTGAAGTCTAAACAGGAGAAGAAAAGAAGAGATACTATAAAATTCTACAAAATAATGAGTGAGCCTAAGGATCCTACACAAATCTATTTATTTCCCACTTACTCATATCTTTTGGTCTCCATTCTTCTCCTCCTCTTTCCAGTTCTTCCAAAATTTATTTTGCTCTCCTTCACCTTTCCCTTTTCTGCCTTATTTCTGCACCCTTCACCTCATTTCCACCTTGCCTCTTCTCTTTCTCATTATATAAACATCAATATCTAATATAAGGGGTTTGTTATTATTAATAGATATGTTACATATAGTACTACTACTACAAATAATACTAAGAACAACAACAACAGCAATAAGCACAACAACAACAACAGTAAAAAGAGTCAGTAGCACTAAAAATTAATGTATTTCAAATGACTACAATGAAACAATCTATGTGAATTCCGTGAACACACACAACTGAACTGCCAGGAACTGTTTCAGCAAACAGTTCAGGAAGACTTAAAAGCATAATAACCTCAATTACTTTACTCGTGGTAAATTGACATAAAAATTAAATTTTAACCCTCAAGCATCAGCTCATAAGGTAATTTTAAGTGGAATCAAGAAGTTTTGAGACTTCTATCCTTTCTCTGAAGCAAAAGGCATACAGGTGGAATTCATTTGACTTTGTGTGTATGAGAAAATGAAGATGCCTATATCCAAGTTAATTATCAGATCTTTTGCAGTCAACAGGGAGAAAAAAGGACTACAAGGGCATGATCCATTTTACTTGAGGTAAATGCCTAAAATAAGCCAGATAAATTGGATATTAAAATGGCCTGCTTGTCCCACTGCCAACAAAAAGCCACCAAGGCATAAAGTTCATAGTTAGATCAAGTTAGTTATTTGTTTCAGAGATACGGAAGATCCCAAAGAAGGATTTCTGAAACAGATTATTGATCTATATGAACAATTGATCTATCCTGACTAAGTATTCTTATATTCTTGTCTGCTGCTAATATGTCATTTACACAGGGGTTGTCGTCTGGAGCAATGCCCTAATATGTTATTTCAAAGCCCACAGAGGCAGATGAGTTATATACCTGGATGTGAAAAGGATCTTCTTGGATACATAGAGAGTTTTCATGATTGCAGATGATATATTTTTGTGGGAGTAGTAGGATGCTGCCATTCTGTTCTCCCTTTCGTACATGCCTATCCACCAAAAAAACACATCAGCTTTCAGAAGTGTTTGCATTGTTGTATGACATGTGGGAAGATGCTGCAACCAACAGAGAATATCAAAAAGAGAACTAGAAAGATATCAGTGTAGCAGACACTGGGTAAAGGAGACAACCTACATAGGAAATACAAGACAGGCAGCACAGGACTTTTAAATATAACAGTTATTTGTGACTTTCAAGATACATTTAAAGAGCCATGACTTCCCTTTTAGCAACATCTGAATTGGACCTGATCTGTTTTTAAATACAATATTTGCCTGCAGGAATGTTCTAAAAGCATAAGTATTAAAATTAAGCCCCAGCAGCTTTAAAACAACTATCACCAAAAGAAATGTAGCTATTTACATACATGTTTGTGAGAAGTTTACCTCAACACTTTCTCAGTGTCCCAAGTCACTGCAACAGCACTGCTGTCCCCAGCCACTCATACAGAAGGTCATACTAGGGTAGGGATTTTAAACTTGTTAATAGACAGATCCTTATGCAGAGCTTTTCCCAGTCTAGGCAAGCAAGTATCACTGTGGCCTCACTGGGAGTTATGGTAAAGTATCAAACACCTATCTTGTAGGTGCCTGAAAAGATTCTTATCCAGGAATTCCAGCTTTAGCTTCCAACCACTGTCCCCTGCATCCCTTTGTTGTGTATATTGGAAACTCTGTTCTCAGCACTGGTAACCGTACAGCTTCTGGTGAATTCTCTGCAGGTCACCTTTAAACATCATTTTACACTAGTTAAACAGATGATGCTCCCCAGGTCCTTCAGGATGTTAGATCTTTTTATGCATTAATAATTTGCTGGACTCTTTGTCTAGTCCTTACCTCCTTCCCAGTTTTCTGCTGGATCTAGGGAGATCTGAATCTGACTAATGATCAAACCAACCCCAAATATACAGATAAGACAGTATTCTTAATCCTATTTGGTGTTTATCTATTTACATGTTTTTTTAGGCATACAAATTTGATTAGTTATTTTGCTGCAACACTATTCTGGCAGCTCATTTCCAGTTGATCCAGGTTTCTGACTCCTAAATCTCTGGCAAAGTTAGAGGTTGCCAGGATAATGTCTTCAATATTATATTAACAATCTCACCTCTATCAACCAAACTTGAAATATTATCAAAACAGATACAAAGTTAGTTTGACAAAATCAATTTTACATAAGCCACATTACCTTTCTTTCATTCTTTGTTATTGGAGTCCCATGTCAGCCATTCTTTTGCTACTTATGATGAATAACTTGTTAACTCTTTTATGACACTGACATAACAACAGAGTTCTTCCACTCATAACGCCTTCTCACCAGGAAATACATCTTGTTTGGAGTGTTGGTATTTTAATTAATATTAATAGTTTTAGCAATTATAATTATTATAATGTATATTGTTCTTTTTACCTAAAAGTCAACAATGGTCTTTACAGAGGATATGCACAATTCTGAACTTGTGGCTACACAATAGTCTTATCATGGACAGCTGCAATGGTATGCCATGGAAAAGGGAGAGGCTGGGTAGAAGTATATATTAAATAAATATTTTTAAACTCCATTCAAATGTATCCATTAAAGGATAAGAAAAGGAAAAATATAAGTGACAATCCGAATTCGTAAATAATTGGTTTGCTTTGACTAATTACCTGAAGAATGAAAGACACTGATATTCCCACCAAAACTAATATTTGATAAAAGCCATTCCTAAAGAAAGTAAATTTTTCTTCAACAAGTGTTCCAAGTCATTATTTAAGCTGAACTTTGACTAGGATACTGGAACAGACCCAAGAGAAGGGCATCGGGATATAAACACAGAGATTAGGAACCTGGCCTTTGCTCACTGACTGAAGGCTGGTTTTCTCACTACACATTGCTTTTCACCTCATCAGGCATTCATTTAAGAGTAGAAGTCACACTTTTTGAGTTATAAATTGCATCCTACTTTCCTCTTGATTTCCTTTAAAAATCTCCAATCCAGATGTTTGCTAAAGTCAAAGTATCTTAGTTTACAGGGCTTACAAATACTGCAGAAGAAAATCTACTAACTATTTACTGCCTGTGGTATTTCTATAGGTTAACCTGCCTTCCTATAGAGTATAGGTAACTCTCCTTATCAATACAGAAATTAATCTGAATCCAGGATGTCACAGGTCTCAGAATAAGGAGGTCTCAGAATAAGGCCTCAGTCTTCAAATCCTCTTTCTTAGACCTTCTCTACTTTTTTCTAAAATACAAACTAACCCTTTCTTGCTACCTTTCCAAATCCCTTGTCTCAAAGACAGTGTTCTCAATGGCATTTTATGGCAAATCTTCACTCAAGCTGGATTCCTCATTAAGTGCTCGCTCTGGGCAATGAAAAACTACTTTGAGGCTTTTTTGTCATTTGACTGCCATACAAACATGCTACACCTATCAACACCATAAATTATGTGAATGAAAAGAAAATGTGGGACTTTTGGAAAGGTATAATGACCTGTCCTTACAGTCTGTTAACCCAAAATTCCCACCTTAGACTTTATAACCCCTCAGAGATTTATAATTCCTTTGTTCTTCCCAACAAATCCCTTTACACCTTCCAGACAACCAATAAAGGACAGATTGGCTTTACTGTGAAGCTGCTGGTAGAAAATTTACTCAATCATAAGTCTTACTACAGAGCACTGACAGTCAGTCTTTAATGGCATGCTGGCAGCCCACAAAAGGGTGAAAAGAAATCATGCCTAGAAGTCAACTTGTCTATGGGAATATAACTTAAAACACTTCTACTTAATTATGGGTTGGGCATGATTCCTTGTCTAAAACCTGAAATCTGCCTTTGAAAAATTCCTCTGGTGACCTTATCTTCTTTAAGATTTTTTGGAGATGTTGCTTCTTCTCTTCTTTGACTTCTGCACAGGACTATTTTTAGATTTCTCTATCTTTTTCTGCTTCTAGTATTTCTTGCCAGTAATATAGATTTCCATAATCTTTTCTGTCATTACTTCTTTTTTTTTCTTTCCTTTTATTTGGATTCTTGCCATTTTTCATCAGTCCTTCCAGTTTCCCTCTGCCATTTTCATCACCATTTCCCTGTCTCATCACCCCCTTGTTTTTCCTCAGCCACCTCCTTAATTTTTATCTATCCTTTCCAACTTCTCTTTTCCTTGTGATTGCCAGCCTTTAAAGAAGCACTAACCCCACAGGCTCTTCAGCACCCTTTCATCACCTGCTAGTGTCTGCAAGTGACCTTCTCCACCAGCTCCGCCTGTCCCAGCGAACCCTAAGCCTCCAAAGGGCTTGTGAAGGTCTTGTCTTACAGCAGGAGCAAGAGGAGGGTTATCACTGACTGAAAGTTGAAGCAGATGGGGTCAGTTTGCCAAAGCAGGGAGACTGGCAAGAAGACATGGTGCCAGCCACACTCTCCTTCATTTATGCTTCCCCAATTAAAGCAGCCTGTAGGGAAAGTAGCATGCCACTGTAGTGCACTGGTGTACTGACCCCTCTGAGTGCTTGTTAGTGCTCACCATACTCAGCATTTCGTCTCCCTGACTGATAGGATGATATGTGTGTGTATAGCAGGGAGCAGATTCATTACAGCATATTAGCCAGACAGGCAGACAAATGCCCACAGGGGCAGAAAAGCTGTAAGGAATAAATAAAAACTTTATTATTTTTCTTAAACTTCTTTTCCCCAGGCTACGATGAGGAATACTGGAGGAACAGAAGAGCAGAGGGAGCCCAGAAGAGAAAGGGAGTGGCAAGAACTGGAGGGAAAGTTTATTAGTAGACAAAGAAAGGCTTAAAATATTCATTGTTGTATTTAGAGTTTGGAATACAGATGAATCTCTACTTAGTTTTTCTTTTCCTTCCTACTGCTAAATAAGAAAGAGTCAGTGCATCAAATACAAAGCTATCAGAGTATTCCTGATGTAACAGCTTTGAAATGGCTACCTGTCTGCTCCACTCACTGCAATTATGCATTCCTCGGTTTTAAAAATTAAAAACAAAGTAGTACCAGCCTTTATCAACAGCTGCCACCATGTGGTATCTGAAATACCACAGTTACTTCTCATTCAGACAGAAAGAAATATGGTGGAGTCATCTGCTCTGTTCAGTGATGGGTTTTAAGCACCTGATCTGCAATGCAGTGCTTGTAAGAGATGAGGTGGCTGATGGGTGGCTTCTCTGCACCCCTGTGCAGGCTGTGCTGAAGCTGAGGAGTGACCAGTTGTGGTATATTGCCCTCAACACAGTGGCCATGCTACAAAAAGACTTCCCCACTGGTCATCCTTGGAGCTGGGAGACCACAGTCCAGAACTGCCCCAGGCTGCCAACAGCATTGCATGAAAAATGCTTATTTCCAAAAGTCTGATGATAACGACTCAGCTGAAAGACACAGATTTACCAGGAGACAGCATCCCCTTTCCCCATGTCATGAGAAGTTTCCTGCTCTGCCTTGGGACAAGGGAACAGATGGAGCTGAAGGGTTCTGGTTCCTGCTGCCCCCACAGCTGGATCTCAGCCTCTGTGCTGCCTGGAAATATGGCATGATGTGGACAGAAAACTCCACAGACAGCTGCCCAAAGACAAGATGAAGTAAGCTGTTAGCCCTAGATCATTAGAGTCAGAATGGGGATGAGACCTAATTAGTTAAAAGCCCAGCATTTGCTTTCTTGAACCCTATATATTTTTTTAACATGGTGACTCCAACAGCTTCGTGTCTCACCTGTCTCCTGGACTGCATTTAAGTGAACTTCAAAATGAGCTCATTATGTTACAATTAAGAATTGCTTTTTGTAGATAGCACAGCACTGAGAAACATGCTTTGTAAATATCTGATGGTAATATAGGTACCTCTGAGATTGCTGGAGCTTTGTTTGATGAAAAGTGTGTTCCCATCGGAATAAAGCCATTGAACCCAGGATACTGTGAAACTGGCATATGACACTGTGAATAATGTGCATGGGCTTCTTCTCGAGGGTGCTCCTCTGTCCACTCTTGATCCTGTAGCTTTCCTCTGAGCTGAAACTGTAGTCCAGTCAGTGCCTGCAGCATCGCTTTATTTCTTCCTTTCCCACTATTAGCAGAGCTGAAAAAATCACTATAAAACACACACAAAATAGAAGCAGCGATTTAATTTCTTGTACAACACATCTCTACTACTGAAAAAAAATAAAAATCATAAAATTCTAAAACCAAACTAATGTTATAGTAATAGGGCACCCATAAGGACAAAATCTCTAATGTGTTACTGGAGGGAAAGAGGAAAAAATAGGAGGGGGGCGTAAAATGAGAAGGAGCAGTTGGCATTCAGTTAACAATCATGTTTGGAGGTTTGTGACTGACTTCGTTATTCCAAGGGAAGCCAGGTACCACTCTCTTGGGATTAGGTACAAAGGCAAGAAAAAAGTGGACATGTATGAATCTCAAAGGTGACTGCTGGGTTAATAAAACAGTCTGTTTTCTGTTCACCCACTCTTCCTCTCAGTGTGCAAGTACATTAAAATATGTCAAAAGGAAAGCCGTTTGCTGGGGAAAAATAATTCAGCTAAAAGTCAAAATTTCCAGCTGGTGTATTGCCGTGGCGTGTGCAAGTGCTCTAACAAAGTGACCCACACGTCTCTCTGGATGAAAGTTGGTATCCTCATTAAACTAAAAACAAACATTTGAAAATAGGAACAACTGCCAGTTTAAAAAAAGCCACCACAACTGATATGAGAAGCTTTCATTTTTCCACATTCTCTTTCCTACTTGCTCTATAGCAGGTACAATGTGTTTTTAAGTAACCTGAAAAGTAATGAAGGTAAAACTGATTCTGTATGCAGCAGCCATTCCCGTTTGCTGCAGGAATCACATTGCTAACAACGATCCACATTACCATTTGGTGTTTAGAAGAAGAAATATTTTCACAGTCCAGTTTCTGTACTGACACATACAACACAAGGACTGATTCCTTCGAAGAGTAACCCTTTCAAATGTGAATAGCTCTGGGGAAAAAACCTTTTTATCAGAACTACTCATACTAGAAAGGGTTTGTAGGATCAGCCTCCAACCCTTTAAAATAAAAACACATTTATACTGTTGCATATTGCCTTTGCCCCCAGAAAACACAATGAGGCTTGAACATCATCATTACTTCACTGCAGTGTATTTTTTGTGAGATGAGCAGCATGAAACTATAGATCTTCTGCTCCTTGGCCCAGGCCCTGGCAGAAGGCACTATTAGATAAAGAGAAAGGAAAATGACACAAATGGCACCCTGTGGTGTGGGCTGCCTTTTGTTTATTGATGACGAGATTTTCACATTGGGAAAATATATTAATAATAATAATAATAGTAATAATAATAATAAATTAAAGATGAGTAAATAAGAGTTTTCCAAAGTCTCCAATGACCACATCAGAACATCTTACGATGAACTATCTGTAGTATACAGTCTCATCATGGGTGGAGTTTAAAAGGACCTCAGGGGATCATTTAGCACAACTGTTCTGCTCAAATTAGGGGCAGCCACAGCATGTTAAGACTTTGTTAGGTTTTAAATATCTCCAAGGACAGAGACTCCACAACCTCTCCAAGCTACCAATTCTAGTGTTTATCCACTCACAGTAACAAAAGGCTTTATTATTAGAGAATTGAAACTTCCCCAGTTTCTTTGTCCCTTTTGCCTCTTGGCCTGTCACTGAGCACCACTCAGAAGAGCTTGGCTCCATCTAATTTACTCTCCCCCATCATGTATTTACACACATGAAGAAAATCCTCCTGAGCCTTCCCTTCTCCAGGCTAGACAATGCTAGCTCTCTCACTCTCTCCATGTAACTCATATCCTTCAAGACCTCCAGCATCCCTGTGACCCTTTTCTGAAATCACTTAATGTCCATCTGACATCAGACAGCCCAGAACTGGACCTAGCACTCCAGCTGTAGCTTCCCCAGTGCTGAGGAAAGGGGAAGGACTACACCCCTAGTTTGCAGGTGATGCAGTGCTGTTTCCAATGCACCCAAGGAGAGGCTGTTTGTCTTCCTTGTTGAAAGGGTGCATTGCTGGTTCATGATCCACCAGGACTCCCAAGACCTTCACTGCAAATCTGCTTTCCAGCTTGTCAGACCCATCCTACCTTAGTGCATGCAATGATTGGTCCCCAAGTGCAAGACCTGGCATTTCTATTTGTTGAATTTCTTCAGATTCCTGTCACCACATTTCTCCAGATTGCCCCTCTGAAGAGAAGCACAATCATCTGGTATAGCAACCAGATCTCCTGATTCTCTGTTGTATTCAAGCTTGCATTCTGCCCCATCATCTAGTTTATGAATGTGTATTTTAAGAAATATTGGACCCAGTATTGACCTCTGACAGATGCCATTAGTTATTGGTCTCCAGACAGTTTTTGTTGCATTGATCCCAACATTTTGACTCAGCAGATCAGCCATGATTTTTACTACCTAGTCAATAATTTATCGTTTTGTCTATGATGGTGCTCTAGGAGATAGCTTCAAAGACCTTACTAAAATCAAGCTAAACAATATTCACTGGTATCCTCTTGTCTACTGAGCTCATCATCTCACTGTAGAACCCCACTAAGTTGGTTAATCATGATTCTGCTTTTTCTTTACGCTGTCTTTTGCTGTGGATCTACTAGTAAAAAAACTTCATGATGCAATTCATGTCCTTCTCCAGATACAACAAAAAAAATATCAGCAACCACCTTCAGACTTGACGTGGTCAGGCAGGTGGACTATATAATCATTACAGATCCCTTTCTACTGAGATATTCTACTCTAGTCTATTCTATTAAAATGGAATTTGTTAATTTAGTAATGTTTTGATGTGTATCAATAGGACCTTCTTAAATGTGTATGAAGTTTGCAGTGCTTAGAATTCTTTTTACTGTTATTCAAATGCCTGCTTAGGGCCTTTTAAAAAAATATATTTTATGAACCTGTTAAGCTATAATAACCATAAAATAGCTGTTATGAGCTAAGATGTCTGTACATATCCAAGAACATAACAAAAATTTTAAAACACTACATAGAGCATTTTTGATAGTGCCAGCAGCAGCAGTGAAGAAAGCCTTGCAGATTTTTCCTTTTGATCAAGGCTTTTTCTATGTATTTCTTACTGGCTAATATCCACTAAAGAAGAGATAACCTTAATTGAATGAAATCGCAAGTTTTAGCATTCCAATATTCTTCTTTTTGCTCACAAAATAAACATCACTTCTAAACCTTATTCCACTAATGTTGACCCCTGCAATTCTGCATAGAGCACTGCTTGAGTGTTCAGAATAAATGTCAAGACAAGGATCTGGCTTTGTTCTTTTAGAACATCTTCAGCTAGTCTCTGATGTAAATACATCACAAAAACTACAGCACTGCTTCTCACAGCAGTCTCTTCTAATAGATACAAGCAAGAGAAAAAGCTGAGGAACAGCTTAGATAACTTACCTGTGCTGATTCAAAATAAAGAATGGACAGAAATATGCTATATCTCCTTATCACTAATGCTGCTCCCTAGCAACATCAATCCTTTTGTACACAGACTTTGATTCATTGTGCCTGGATTAATTATCTGCTTTGCAGGCACATGCATAGTCAGGTCCATAATAAAGCTCAGCAAAAAATGAAGTCTTCCCTTGCTCCCAGGAAGTCACCTTGTTCTTGTGCCTGAGCACCAGGCTGCTTCAACTATGGGACTAGCTAGTGTTCCTTCCTAGCTGTTCTGCAATGTGAATGGTTTCTACTTCTTGCTTCACTGGCCTTCTCTCATTACTCAAATGTGAATACCTATAAAGTTCCCAAATACAAAAACTGAGAAGATGGCCAAAACTGTCCCTTCCCAGTCACTGCAGGCCTATCATGCCTGTTTGCATTCTAAGAACCTAATCTTGCAGTCCTTTTGCAAGCTAAACTCCCCCTTGACTGCTATGTGTTTGTGTTAAAAAAAAAATTATCAAATATGCAGAGCAGTAGCTCTGTAAAAAAGGAATTTACTCACTTTTCTTTTAGTTTTCCCCTTCAAAAATGCCCTAAGGCAATCATTTACCTTAGTCAATGGAAGGCTGAAAATGTTCAATCACAAAAAAAATCTATTTGGGGGCAATAAAAACTTTAAAGACAACGAAAACCATAAATATTATTTTTGTACCCACTGAGGACCAGATTTCTTCACATTTCATTGACCTTTTTGTTAACTCATTGCTTGCTAACATTTTGACTGGAGCACCATTTGACAGTGAAGTAACCTGTGTTTATTAAGGAATGCATACTGACAGTCCTTTAGGTGTATTAGTATGGGCAAAGGACAGTCACATATACAAATATTTTACATAAGAATCAAGCCAGAACTTTAAGTGTTTTTCCACTTATAAAAGTTTCATTTACCTCAGCAATTTTACAATTTAAAAAGTAAAAAGTGTGTCAAATTAATATTTTTTAACTGAAATCAACCTTATATTAAATCTTAACTTATATGATCTACTCGATACTGCACAAATAGCTAAACAAAGTTAATCCTACTGAAAGTATGCAATCATTTAAAATATGATTTGCCTCTTCCCATATTGTTTTCTTCAAAACTGATCAAGAAGTAGCACTCAAAGGTATAATAAATCATGTAATATTTTTTCTTATTTCAGTTCTGCTGACAGTTTGAGGCTTTAAAATTTTTAAAGTCAGATCCACAAGTCAAAGAATTACAATGAAAATGTTAAAAAAATTAAATCTGTGGTACAATTAAAAGTATATATGAGTTATTTAAGAGTAAAAATATCTCATCAGAGTTTTGCATAAATGTCATGTTCAAATGAAAGGTAAATACATACTGGTTTAGAAAGGTGTTTACCCAAAAAACCTCATCTGTAGCAATGCCAAGCACTAAATTTATGTTTACATTAATAGCAATTAAGTCTATGCAGATTAAATTTATTTTTCAAAATTCGTACAGTTTATGTCATTCAAAGTCTGGAATATTTATTTATTTTCATTTTGAGTAAAACTTGAGATACGGGAATTTTGTAAAAAACAAGTTTTACATTTTATAAAAGGGCATAAGGAAATAAGTGGGATGACCTAAAATATTAAATGATGAAGAAATTGGTATTGGAAGGATGACTCACTAATACAGAAATTTAGCAGTGAGTAAAAGGTATATCGGTGCAATAAAAGACAAGAGTGAGAACTGGTCAGAGAGCAGCATTAAGCTGTAAAAAGGAACATCCAGGAAATTTGGAATTACATATCCAGACACATCACATTATGACTCAGGCAAAAGCCTCACTATAGAACATTAACACCCAAGAATCACACCAAGAATAACCTACTGAGCAATGCATATCTTTTTCAACAGCCTATACCAGAAAGTGGAAGGAAATTAAGGTAAACAGCAAACATTGATAAGGGACTTAGGAGCTTTGTCATCACTAGGTGAAAAATACAGCTCTTTTAACATGATAGATATTTAAAATATGCACATCAAGAAAGAAACAATTACCATGACAAGAAAATTAATTCTCTTTACAATTATGGTGATACTAAGAATATCGAGAAGGGTATCATAACAATCCTTCAACAGGGATATGTTGTCCCAACAAAAGTGGTATAATCCCCACCATCCAGTTCATTTAAACTGAGACTTGGCAAAACATGAATTAATTTATTGTACAGTAGGTCATGATCCTATATTGGCAGGGGATGGACAAAATGACCTAGCAGGTCTTTTCCCTCTCCATCTTCTTTGATTCTAAAAGACTCTAAGTCAGATGATTCCATCATTTGTCTGTGAGATCAGCAGAGCTCAGAGCTACCACATGGAGACCCATAAGGGTGAAGGTGAATGTAGACTTGGCTAATAAAATATCAGAAGGCCATAACAGTCAGAAATTCTTTCTCTTTTATTGTTATAAATATATATGTATCTTCTTTTCATTGTTCAGCACAAATGACAGAAAACTAAGTTTTAAGACATTGAAAGGCAAAATAAATGTAGAGGTCACTACTGCAGAGGGATCAGGCTGAAGTAGCAGCAAAAGAAAATGTACAATCCCCTGCCATCAACGCTTTGAAAATTCTGGTCTCAAAAGTGAGGCAGTAGTAGGATTTCATGCATAAACTTTTTTTTTCTTGGTTACAATTCACATAGAAAGAGGTTTTGTAAGAATATCTGCTACCAAAAGAATCATTGGCACCCATCTGTATTGTTTCCAGAATTTCTTTAACAACTGACAGGTTAAAAATAATGTTTGGGAAATAACTTAGAACCAGAGAAAGCTATTTCATTTGAAGGTGCTCAGGAAAACTCAATAGCCTGATGATAATGAGAGTTTCTTTTTATGAAGGCAGGAATGGATGAGACAGGATAGCAACTACTGGTTATAAAGGTCTGAGATGCCCAGGTCTGCGGTGACCATAGGGTCTGACCATCAGCCCTATATTTCGCTGAGGTCTTCCTACCTAAATGAAGTCCAGCCTATAGTACAAGTGTGAAAAGAGGCAGAGGAAGGGCAGCATCATCAAGACTCCAAGTGATGACCTAGAGAAATGGAGGTAGTTGGGCATGTAGCCACCTTATCTTGCCTCCTTCTGAAGCTGAAGAGAAGCTCTATGATTTGCTGGCAGCTTCATCTAAGGGAAAGATTAGTGTCAGTTCTTCCTTAAACTGACTGCATGTGTAAATCCAATGTTTATGCCAGACATACTGTTAGAGCTATAAAAGGAAGAAAGTGTTAGACAGATACAATACCTGTAAAATGTAAGGAGATAGAGCTGATGAGGTTTACACTGAAAAAAACACCCCACCTTACAAATTTCTTTAGAGCAGTCACTGAGCTTGTAGGAAAACTAGAGGCAGCTTGCACGGTTCACTGAGACCTCCAAAAAGCTTTTAGGAAGTTCCCTCACCAAAGGTGGTGAAAGAAGATTATAGTGCAGAATAAGAGAGCTGCTCATCGGGGCTGATATCAGGCTGAAAAACAAGAAATGAAAAGGAGAGATAAATGTTGAGTTTTATTAATGAAAAAATCCCAAATGTGTTACTGGATGCTCCAAGTGTTCAGAAATAGTATCTAAAAACTCTAGAGAGGAGAGCAACAAACTCTGCTGGTTATTGAAGGCATCATATCTGAAGGGTCTCATGACACCTACTGAACAGTTTAAAAATGGCTGATTAAATTCGCTGTCAGCAAAAAATTATGTGATGTACTTAGGGAAACATATTTCTAACTTTATAAATTGTTGTCAGAGACTCTTACTGAACTAATTGTCACCATGTAGGGAAAGACTTCGAAGACGGTTCTCTAAAATGACAAATCCAATGGCCAGTGGCAATCAAACCAGAAAATACAATATTAGAAAAAACTATATAGAAAACAAGGTAATGGCATGGATTAAATTAAGTGTAATAATTATACCTCAAGCATTGTCCTTGCCTATCTATGCGGAAAAGAACATGGTAGAAACGGAAAGGTGCTAAAAAAACCAGCAAAAGTAGTTGAAGATATATCATTACTTCTTAGTGAGGATCAAGTAAAAAGACAAAACTCTCCACCCTGAAAAAAAGGCACTTCAGGCCAGACATAATACAGGGATGTGTAACAACATATATAGAGAAGAAGCTGAGGAGGAAACACTACTTTTCATTAGTTATGAAGTAGGACTGTAATCTCTATGATGAAATGGCCACAGGACAAGCTCAGAATAAACAAAAGGAAAACATTTGCACTTGTGTCTAACCTGTGACACTTTTTGTCACAGCATTACACAGAAAGGAAGAAGTTAAATAGGTTAGTAGTCACTAATAGAAAACCATCAAGGACTATAAATTACAAAGATACCATATCTCTGGCTCAGGAATAACTTGATCCACAGACTGCTTAAGCTAAGATTGTTTCCTGTAGAAGTATGAATGCTTTCTGGAGATGTCCTTTCACTCTTCTTTAGGTTTCTGCTAATGCTGACTGCTGAAGACTATATACTGACCCAGAAATATGCCTGATGTGATTCACTATAGCTGTTTATACCATTCTTATGAGGCAACAGAGAAGACCATCTCTTGGAAGATGGGATTGTTTCCTGTGCAGTGTATATACATCATCAATACCTTGAACAGCTAGTTGTATAAGGCCTCACTGCACCAGAACAGCACTAGTCTTACAAAAGGCATTCCTATATCCTGATAGTTACATAAAAACCTTAAGGCACCCACTTGCCATAAATTTCATCAAGCTTTAATGTGACCAGTAGGACAAGAAAATCCTTTAGCTTCTCTTCCAGAATGGAATGTTTTTCAAACTTGAAGATCTGTAGCAAGGCGTGCAGCTCCCATGTACTCTGTGCCATAAAAAGAGGAGGGAATTGGCTTTGACACAGCTTTCAAAGGCCAGAATAATTGTTGCATGGGACTCCCTGAAGCACAGAGAGGTTAAAAATAAATGTGTTTCTTGACTTGTGGCATTAATTGTTAGCAACAAACAGCAAACACATTGGAAGACTAATAGGCATTGCAGCTCAGAAGGGTATTTTAAAATGTTTCCAAAATTGTTTTATTTTCAGGGATTCAGTCGGGGTGGCTTTTATATTGAGGATAACAGGGTCCATGCCCACTAGAACTTAATAACTTCACTTAAATCTTTCTTTGTTCTCCTGTCATAGCAGCATAACCCAAATGAAATAGCATGCAAAGAGGTAACACAAAATAATGAAAACACCTTGTAACAAGTTTTAACATTTGTGTATTTGCAAACCTGCGGAGTAGCTTTAGGTGGATTTTACTAGCTCACTCCAGCCTTGCAGAGACATAAATGTGTCATAATAAGTAGTACAGTATAGTGGAAAGTAGTACACAGGACAAAGTCACATAGCCTTTATATGTATTTGTCTGTGAGTCCTTGATACAAAGCCACTCTCTAGCCTAACAAAAAAACTGAAAAAACACAACCAAATAAGTCGTTTCTGGTTTTTTCTATTCGAAGACCACCCAGTCCTTTTACTTAAAAAACGTGTTAAAGTGTCAATATTTTTTCTTTTTGAAATTAATTTCTGTTATATTCACCGATCTTATATCTGCATCTATTATGTTTTTGTGATAATTTCATTAATCACTTCTTGATATCTTACAGAGCAGGAACAATTCACAGTTGACAGCTGAGAAACATTGCCTTGCCACACCCAGTGTGGAAATGAAGAGACAACATGGCCAAATAGTATATTAAAATGATGATTACTTTAGGCACTCTGTATATTATATGTATGCATCTCTTTTAAAATGTTATAGCTGCTGTAAATTATTAGTCTGGATATTGACATTGAATTTGTAGTTTGATTTGAAAAGTTTTTTTAATCTTGGGGAGTAATCTGTTTATATACCTAGATTTAGGTTTCCAGCGCACAGTGCCAAAATCAGAAGATTTGGTAATTCCCGCTACAATGGCAAATCTTTTGTGTGAGGGCTGCTGGGGACAAGATGATCCCATTCTGCTGGGCAGTTTAGCTCTCAGGAAGAGGTTCCTGACAGGTATTTGAAGAAGCAAATTTCACCAGCAATCTAGAGTCCGGAGATGAATGATGTAACTCTTCAATTTAGACTATTATTTTCTTCTTTGTAACTCATTACTAAACACAATCAGTTATGTTTGAAAATATGAAATCATGCACATTAATAATACAGCCTATAGGGATAAATGCTTAACAAACTGTATACCTCCATAAAAGAAGTTAATGCTCTCCACCCACAAAACCAAAGAAATAAACACACAGTCCTTTGATCAATACACTTCAATATGGTCAAGACAAGAGTGTTCTGTCCAGCCCAAACAGAGGGAAAAAGCCTCTCTTCCCTGATTTGTAGTGCCACACCATGAAGTCCCTGATTCAGTGAAGCAGCAGGATTAGTTTACAGTAAATGCCTGGAATTATATGTGGCCTACATATGGTGAGGAAGGCTCCACACCACCCTCTCCATCCTTGTTCCCAGAATTTACCTCAGAAAACAGCCCATCTTTGCTTATAGTCTGCATGGATCCTGATCAAACCTAGGTGCACTGCCAGAAACCCTGATTCTGGATCCCTACAGGGCTGCTTCACTGTCCAAACCCTCCAGGGCTGCTTCACTGCTGCTGCCCTCCCACTGCCATACAGTGGACACCACCACACTGCAAGCACATTAATGCACTAGTACAGAAGTATTTTGTCAAAATAAAAAGGCATGGCATATGGTACCCTCCAGAGATCCCATGTCTACCCAGAAGCAGTCACCCTTATGGTGGTGTGGATGCCACAGCACAACAGGGACATGGACAGTCTGTTTCCTGACCCAAGCTAAGCCTCCTGCAGTCCTTTGAGTGGCCCTTCAGTATGGTCCTTAGGACCTCTTAGGCACTGCATTGCAAGGCTCCCCATGATCTTTTGGATGAATAAAGAACAAAGTTTAATGGACCTCTAATGAAAACACACTGTATCCAGTACAGAGTACAAATTGTGATCAAATAAGTTTGAGTCTCTCTTTATCTAATGTATACCTAAATCAGTGTTATGAATCTATTGAGTTCAACTACCATGATATTTCATGAAATAATTTTAAAAATTTTAGTTTGCACTTCCTAACTCTTCAGATTTTTTTTCTGTCTCAGAAAAGCCAAATGTTTTTTTTTGGAAGAGACAATGTGAGATACTATTGTACTCACATAACTTGAAGGAGTGAGGCATTAAGTTAAAAAAAAAAAAAAAAGGCATGATACTAATAAAAATACCTTAGCTGCGTGTACAACCACACCACTTCTAAGGTGACTTAGGGACTGTATCTCTGAAGAATACATCTGGTTGTAATTTTACACCAAGTATTAAACTTCTTAGAGTCAAATACTGAAGGAGAAGGGAAAGAGGAAACAACACATTCAGTATATGGATGTATACAGTTGATAAAATCTGCCTGTGACATGAATAGTGGTGCCATGATGTCCCATAGCGCTTTGCAGTCTAATACATTGAGTGATTTTTGTATCAGAAAAAAAATAGCAGGTCACCATGCTCTAGACCATGGCCTTGCCTGGGAGCAGCCAGCGACAGAAGGGCAGAAGTGCAAGGCAGAATCCTGTCATTTTTACATTTTCGCTGAGAAATCTGTAACAGCAGACTTGCTACCAGAAACACAGTCGCTATGCACTAAATAGGATGAAGAGCACAAAAATTCCTCCAGCAGACATCTTGAACTATGAGGTATGAATACCTGCTGGCCTGACATTTCTCAGCTTTTCAATAACTGACTTTCCTGTTTCTGTGTTCTTCTCCATCTCCATCTCTGTACTGGAGTAGTACTGGAAATGAAGCTGAAGCATCCCTTTGATCTTCTTTTTGTGACATCCAGCAGGCAAAAGGTCAGCTATACAAAAATTCTTCCTCAGTCTCTGCAACTATATGCTGGAGCAAAACTCAAAAAGATACAAGAGTTTTGTTGCTGTAGTTTAACAAACCTGAAGAAACTATATGCAGTCTACAACTATAAATCAAATAATCGGGTTTTTTTAATATTTTTGGATAATTATGAGCTGTTAACATATATAAGAGCTATCTGATTCCCAGTAACCTGCTGGGCAAATGTAAAGTACCATCCGCACCTCATGGTAGCACAGTCACTTTCCAGATAGCGACCTATAAGAAGTTTTTATGTTGGCCTAATGTATTTTCTCCATAACCTTGCTCTTAGAAATGGTGGTGCTTTTCATGCAGAAACATGTATTTGGAAATTTGCCCAGAGTCATGGCCAGAAATTATAACATTTTCAACAGAAATAGTTAGTAACAATCATGTTTACCAATTTTAGACAATCTAAACAGTAGATGTTGTTCTCAGGGTCACCAGAATATACAAATATTTAATTAAAAACTTCTAATGCAACTCAAGTATTTTCTCCTATATTCCTATACTATTTTAAGGATAGTTTTTGTTCTAATATAACGGCTTCAGACACTAAGCATAATATCACTCTCTAAGTGGGCTTTGCCCTGATAAATATATTTGTGAAGTCTTTCTTATTTGCCTGAGAACCTTTTTCCCTCATAGTAGGTGCTGGTGTGACAAGGGAGGTGGATGGATAGATTCATTTATGAATCTAAGTTATAGAGTAAATGCTGATATATGCTTCCTGCTTTCAGAGCTCACCTCTCAGGACACTTTATCTCTCATAACTCTACTCTGATCTATGATGTTGTAAAAATGATAAATGTAAATGATAAATGTAAAAATGCTGTTTTGCAACTTCTTTTCTAGGAAGTTATAACAGCTGCAAAAACTGTCAAACTTTAGGCTGGACAAGATTATAAATATCATTTTGTGAATACAGCAACCTGCTTTAAAGGAACAAAAGACTGATGTTTTTACCCTCCTCTTGTTACACATGCTTCATTTTGCCTTCTCAACTCTGAAGAGTCATGGCATATGAATAGAAAAGCACCTCCCCAGGTAGCTGAAAAGACGTAGGGGTTGTGAGTACTATACACACTTTCTCATTACTCAGATTCAAAGCTTAGAGAGTGAAGGAGGGTCTACATGCAGGGCACATATCCCAGTTTTAAAACTGGGATATGTATCTGAAAGTCTGAGAAAAAGAGAAAAAGAACATTTTATTTAATATAGGTAGAACAAGTGTTCTGCAGTAGATTGTAAAGAAATATACAGTGATGTTATGGTATGTATATGCCACCATGTAGAAATTCTCTCTCAACTCACCACCAATCAGTCATGGAGTGATACTCAAAGTAGTACAGAAGAGGATCAAAGCCTCTACATACCCATGGTTATAACCATTTAAATGAGTCTAAGACCAGGATTTAAAATCTTAGTGATGAGACTTAATAAGTGCCACCACTGATGCATAGTTACTATGTTTAAGCTAGAAGTTTGAGTATAAAATTGGCAAAATCAGGCTAATAAAATTAGTTACAAGGATCTTGAGCATTCTTCATATGTCTTACTATTTGCCTTTCCTCTTGGTCTATCTCTTCTCTTTTATTATCCTTCCCAAATAGTATTCTTCTGTGCTGGACTGACAAGGATAACAGGCTGATATTTTTTACTCAGAGTCCTTCCTTCTTGTTCTTCTTCTGGGATACAGTTTATTTTCCCGTAACAGTCACAGAATGGAAGTTTGGCCTCCTAAATTACTAGATCTTATGACAAACCAGAAGGCCATTTACCTTCACCTTCAAGCACTTGCCTCACTGCACTTTGACTGTCTATTAGGTTGCTTCTGTTGTATTTCTGAAAGATTTTTTACTCTTCTCTTTCACCTTTCAGTCTTTGAGCATGAACCCAGACAGCTGCATGGAAGGAATGTGTAGAGGGTCCTGAGGACAAGCAGAATTACTCTTTAGAGAAGACTAAATGCCACCTGACTGCTCTTTGCTGAAGGAAGTGGAAATCAGTGCTCCTGTCTTGGCATTCTAGAAACCTTGGATGTAAAGAAGTGATTGATTACATTACATGGTTTATGAGGAGAAAAAAAACCATCAAGATCTAAATATACAGATAGTTGTATATTAGATGTATATAAACGGACTTAAGTAGAAGAAACATCAATTACTCATGTCTTAATTTTTATTCTGTACTAATAGCACCTGCTACTTTTTACAGAATACTGTAATTTAGAATCCCCTCCATTCACCAGTCTCAGGGTACCCATCACTAATGGGTTCTTTATGGAAACACATTTTAGAAATGGTCTTTCCCATTTATGTGCTGTGAACTGTCTTCTATGAGGGCTGCAACCTGTGACACATAGCAGCTTTTTACAGAGAAAAGCACCACTGTGCAATAGACTATGTAGTGACAGACCCCATGGATATATTTTTTTGCAGTAGTAGAATCTAAAAAATTCAACTGGAATATCGTCAGGGTACAGGACTCAGCATTCCTACTTCTGCTAAAATTACCATGTAATCTGTCGTGGTTCAGTGAAACCCAGTCTTAGGTTTGTGTTTCATCCAAACAATAATGCAGCAATGCATAATGTCTCACAGCCTCCTATGGTAACACTGGTGCTTTCTTAACATAATGAGCTAAATGAACAGAACACCAAACACCTAGACTGTCCTTCTGTACATCTCATGTTCAAAAAATACCTTTCATAAGATCTGAGAAGATCATAAAGCATGCACAGCAGGGTAACACAGTATGCTGCTTTAAACAGTGCACAATATTATAAACACGTGTATACTTCTGCTTGCTAAGAACCACTCACCTGTGGGTCACTGGAATGGTCTGCTTTCACTGAGATAAAATTTTAAGGAATGATCCAACAAGATCTGGAGTATTCTGGATTTGATCCAACAATATTAAATATGGCTGCAGTTATTTTGACACCAACAGACATTCCTTTTAATACTAGTAGATGTCTAGAGTATCAACTGTAAAGAAAATGTTGTGTTTAAAACTTCATGTTCTAGAATAGAAAGTTCCCAAGAAATCTGCACTATATCATAGGGACTGACCTTCCTTTTTCAAGATCTGATGTAATACTTTGCCCAAAGTGGCACACAAGTCTGTTTTTAAAATATTGCACTTTTGTATACCAGCACAAACAAAATAAAACAAAACAAACAAAAAAATATTCACACTGAAAACAAAAACTGGATTAAATGAAGCTACAAAAATAATTTTCACACAACAATTTTTTGCACACATGATATCTGATAAAATTTCAGAAGTTATATAAAGCTATAAATTTTACAAGACATTTCTAAAACTTTTAAACAAAATGCTTGTGTAAACACATCTTAAAATGCTTGTTAAATGAAACTATATAAAATATTTCTAAGACACTCTGAAATTAAACTACAGTTCATGTGTTTTAATAAAAGATAAAGTATGATTTTAAAATTATTAAAAATAATAATACTGTTTTATTATGTTTTATGGGGTTGGTTTGTTTGTTTTCTTTACCCAAAAGAAAGATTTTGATAGAAGACTGTTTGTTTAAATTCTGATTATAGCAAACACATACATACAATTTTTCCCTAGATCATACCCTTGCATTTTCTGACTGCTTATAATTGTAGGGGTTTTTTTCAATACTTAAAATTTTATTTATCAAAGAGCAGTATTGTGAAGTTAATCAGTGGATTTAATGACATTAAGTTTAGGAACTTTCGGGATTTTCTTGACAGCTATATAAAAGTTTCCAAGAGCTGCCCACATTTAGGATCAAAGGACCCTACAACACTTTTTCATTAGACAGAGAATAATTGATACTCTAATTATAAAAGCACACATACTAGTAAAACTTCTCCAGGATTTCTACATCATAGCTTATCCACTGAATCAAAGATTCTTTTCTCCTGTCATGTTGATTCACAAAACTTACACTTGTCATTACAAGTAATTGAAAGCAAAATTCAGAATTTCAGAATCTCCTTTTCCTTCCTCTCTCTTTTTTAGCATTTACTTTTCAATGCTTTGCTTACAGTCCTGTAACAAATACTGCTACCATGCTGTCTAAAAACTCTATGCATAACAGCTAATTGGCTATCTAAGACATCTTCTTTCAGCAAGCAATGGTTATTGAATAGAATACAGTGTTATTCTTGTAAAAAAAAAATAAAAAAAAAATAAAAAAAAAAAAAAAAAAAAAAAAGAAAAAAAAAAAGAATAATGGGCACTAGAATGACAATACAAGAAGAGGAGAAATCTCAGATTAGCCCAAACTCCCAGGCCCTAATCACTGGCAGAAGAATCTGGTAAATCAAGAAAAAAACATCAGTCCATTCAAACAGGATTAAAGGTTTAAAGTGAAAACGAACAAACTTGTTAGCCTCTGTGGGAAAAATTTGCATTGGGATTTTTTTAGATGTGAAACAGACAAACTAAAATATTTCCAAATGTCTGTTTATTACCTCATGTGAAAGAGAAGAAAATTATACCACAGAAAATTAGTGCAAATGCTTAAGTGAACTTATTAATGGGAGAATGTTGCAGGACACAATGACCTGGTAATCATTAATCTGTAAAGTTGTGGGATTGATGTAATATAAATAAATATTTATTACTTAAATGTACTTGGCCTTTCTTAATAAATACATATACATATTTCTTTTGCAGAGTTTCAATATTCAGGTTAGAATTGCATACTTCAGATAGCAGATAGTTGCCAGAGCTCTGTACATCTGAAAAAAAGCTGAGTGAAACCACTATGACTGACGTTTCCTTTCTGATCACAAAAGTCAGTTACTAAACTCATTTTCTCCTATTATGTGGTGGAAAAGGAAGAGACAGGTGGCATATAGTATGGTTTATGCTATCATTTCTTTTCTATACATAGTGACTATAATTTTAAGAATCTGCAATGAAAGAATTACATCAAGAATTTTTATGTTATAAGCAATACTCCATCCACATCTGCTTTGTATCGTTGTTGCTGTTGATATGTTCCAAATATTTTATTACTATTCTAAAAATAAAGAACTCTGAGTTGTAATACAGCTCTTCCTATTTCAATGAATGGATAAGTAAATTTTTAGCCAAAATATTAACTATAGCACCTAATTCATGAACAGTACCTGACATACTTTTGTATTTTTTATTAACATTAGAAACCTTTGGAAAATAGGTTTAGAATCATGATTTTGATACCTGTTTCTTTCACGGGAGCAATTACTTATCAGGACTAAAAGCCACAGTCATTTTCTAGTTACTGGTATTTTTATAATTATTGTCAATTCTGAAGCCATTCCAGTTGTGAGCTTTCTGCTAATAACACTCATAACTTAGAATAATTATTTGATTAGCCAGTCTATTCTCATATTTTCTCTAAATATCCC
Organism: Phaethornis superciliosus; assembly: GCA_023637945.1. NCBI lineage: Eukaryota > Metazoa > Chordata > Aves > Apodiformes > Trochilidae > Phaethornis > Phaethornis superciliosus. Next base: position 25,275,748 of record JAJQWJ010000001.1, on the reverse strand, counting down.
TAAGGAAGCTTTTTTCAAATAACTGCACTGTAGTATACATCTTATTTATTAAATTTACAGTGGCTTCTTCAGTAGTAGTCAGCATGTGCAGTATGCCACAAATTTAAATAATTACATTCTATGTGGGACTTGTTATTTGGCTGGGGATATTTGACCTGCAATGCCATTAGCTTAACTTATACATTTTAAAATCACGTTTGAATTGCTGCAAAAATAAGATTGTAGTGAATTTAATTTCAAAGTCATTTTGGATGTCCTTTCAAACTGTATGTGGTAATCCTTGATTTTTGCACTGATGCTAAATGTTAATGAACAGACCCACAGTGTACCATTTCACCTAGAGCAATGAAAACATTAAAATCTCTTTAGAAGACTGAATAAAACTTTATTTTATAAATATAATCCTTGTTGAAGCTCTACCATTTCACTGTACTTTTGAAATAAGGGCACATGGAAAATATGGAAGAGGTCCTTTGAGATAGCTAACTAAAGCTACAAAATGAGCACGGTACAGTATTTCCAAGGAACACGGTTCAAAAGTTGTACGATTACTACTAAGGTTGTTTTATTCTTTACCACATTTGGAACAGGAAGTCTGTGTTGTTCTTGAAGAATTCTGAAAAGCAATGTCACAGTCTGATGACCTCTTCTCCTCATTAAAACGTTCCCAAAGACAGCTCTCTGCATGATGTTTTGTAGCTTCAGCAGCCATGAACTAATTTGTACCTCTTATTTTGATCATGCAGTGGTGAAAGAACCAAACAATATTTTTCTTTAAACACAGAGAGGTCTTTCAACATCTCAGCATGCACTTCTACCCTCTTTTTAATCTTGGAGCACCTATTTATTTGCTCTTTTCACCACTAAATCTTCTTTGCTCCTTTTTGCCCCCCTGCAAAGCTGCTAGTTAAAATCTTCAATGTTTTTTCTTCATAGGCTTAAACCATTAGAAGGGTATTACCATAAAAAGGGAGACGAGGACTTAGAGACATGGTGCATCAGAATTTGCATTTCTAATTTTTAATCCAATTAAACTAAAATAATATTTATTTAGCTACAACCTTTCTATAATGGGTATAAATTCACTAAAGCTAATGGAAAATTTTCTTCCTAGAGGAAATTAGTTATAGGTGTTCACTGCAATACCTGATTGATTCTGCATACCGAGTGGCTCCAGATTTTGCTTATAGGTAATTAGTATTCAGATAGCTGATATGTTTATTTTGCATTCCCTCTTTATTGTGTGTATGCAATTCATTATGCAAGTCATATTTTTGCTCTGCATAGTGGATTCAGTATATGCAAATTGTTATAAGGTACTGTAAGGGCATTAGCTTTTAATACATAAGGCATACACCTGGAAAGAAAGGCTGTGTGGATTGGCATATTTGCATTACAACCAAGTGTGGGTTTTTCAGACACCTACTGAATAAAAATTTAAGGCATTACTAGTTGGATGTCATTTTCAATCAATACATCTGTAAATCCAAACCTATCTAAACCCACCAAGAGTCTGGTTCTGCTCCCATTGACTTTGGTCCAAATAATGAAGTCAGCAGTTCTTTTACCCTCTCTCAGGCTTTTCTAGTAAAGAGAAAAGGCAGACAGTGATCTATGGCAGAGCAAGTACTAAATCTTGCCTCTTAAGGGTGGAAAAGCTCAGTGTTCTGCCTCATGAGCTCAGGGATGGATGTAAAATGGGAAATTCTTTGCCCAGCAGAATGATGCCCTGGGCTCCTGTGCCTTCTGTGGGCACATGTCTGGCAGAGGCCACCCCACACCTGAGAGACCCTCTGCCCACGGAGACTGTCAGCATGCTATACTGTGGGCACTGGTAAAGATATTCATCCTTCTGATGTAAATGTCTGTTCCTGCTGTCCCATCCTGGCTATCTCTGCTTCAAGAACTCTGCAGTCCAAACTATTCAGGGTAGTCATGAACTCTGGGAAGGATGACAAGACTGCAATGACACAGAAACACTATTCCCTGTACCCATAACTCCCAGAGATGGCTATTCACCTGCAGAAACAGGTGAGAGAACTCAGGCTGAGGCTGTTATGTCACTCATTTGTTTAATATTGTACTGGACATTTTCCATAAGTATGAACCAGTCCACTTTCTGAGAAAAATGAAACCACAGCCAGATAACTATTCCCAATTATTGCTGTATGTTCTACAAAGCAAGGAAGTTCCCAGATCTAGGTTATGACATTCTGATCTAAAAGAGTCTTGTTGAAATTTCATTCTGACTTCTTGGACTGCAGAGGCTTTCTCAAATGGATACAGTAAAGCAAAACAAAACAAAAATTGTTACCCAACCCTTGCATTACCTTTGGTGTAAATTTTTTCAAATCCAAAAAACAGGAAAACTTTCTACCTTGCATTTTAAGAGGATCAAAAATGTAAAAACCAATTATATTTTTCAGTATTCTGAATAAGTAGGAAGAATTATATTCTCAACATCCCTACTTATTTTAAAATATCCTATGTACAACTATGGATCAATGTATGATCATCAAGTTCTCTCTTGTTAATATGCCTTGCTCTACAAAGAACAAGGTTTTATTCAGCCCTGTTCTGCATGAAGTTAATGTTCATCTACCATATTCTTCTGGACACATTTTCATATTACAATATGACTCCTATCTTTATAATAAAAATTAAGCTTTTTGTTAGATATATTTTATACATTTGACTTTGATTGTGCTTATGTTTTTTCATAGGAAAGAGAAAGATCATTAAACTGGATTTTATTGTGTGGTATTTCTTTTTGATTAAATCTGAACTACAAAATACAGCCTAGATTAAAGTGAACTATAGCAAAAAAATAAAACAAAACTGTTTTATAACAGCTGAAAGTGGGCTGTATATGCCACCCCATTTCACTGAAACAACTTGCTATGGCATTTTTCTGGAGCAATGAGACTTACCCTTGTTGGAGAAGGGTAAGACTCAGGAACATTTAAACAACTGGACATAAATAAATGCATGTGTCTTGTAAGATCACTCTTGATTATCTATCCTGGAAGAAAGCAAATGAAAAAAACTACCTTCAAGGACAAGAAGGACAACCCAGGGAAAAACAGACCAGTCAGCCTCACCTCACCTCAACCCCTGTGAAGCTGATGGAGCAAATCCTGCTGGAAGTGGTTTACAAAGAAATTAAGCACAGAAAGGTGACTGGGAGTAGTCATTGTCAATTTACAAAGAGGAAAACATATCCAACCAACCTGATAGCATTCTAAAGTAATATGACTACTTCTGTGAAGAAGGGGAGAAAAGTGGATGTCAATCTCAAGCAAGGATTTCAAAAGTGTCTGCTATAGCATGCTCATAGACAAAAGGATGAATTTCAGACCAGAAAAGTACACAGAGGACGTGGACTAAAAGTTTTCTGAAATACTAGACTCAAAGTGACACAAGGGGTAGTATCTGGAGACCAGTTGTTACCAGCATCTTCCAGGAGTCAATACTGGGTCCAAAATGATTTAACATCTTCATTAATGACCTAGACAATGAGACAGGCTGCACCTTTAGCAAGACTGAAAAAGATACAAAACTGTGAGGAGTGGTTGGTGCACCCCATAATTGTGCTGCCTTTCAGAGGAACCATTATAGCCTGGAGAAATGGGCCAGCAAGAATCTCAGGAACTTCAAAGTAAATAGCCCTGGAAAATAAAAACACAACCACTAGGACAACGGAGGATGACTGGCAGGAAAGCAGCTTTGTAGAGAAGGCCCTGGGGGTCCTGGCAGACAATGAGCCCCTACAGCAAGGAAGATTAACAACAGTCTCACCTGGGCTGCATCAGGAACAAGCATCACATTGCCTGCAAGTCAAGGGTGTGATCTCCTCAGCACACAGCTGGAGTGCTGGGTCCAGTCCTGAGCCCCTCAGAGCATGAGACACAAGCATCAGCATGCCTGGGAGAGAGTACCCACAAAGATGATGAAGGGACTGGAATATATGAGATGTGTGAAGAGTCTGAAAGGGCTGGGACTGGTGACCTAGAGAAGACTGAATGCCTGATAGGAAAGAGTAAAGAAGGGAGAGACAGACTCTTCTCAGTGGTCCCCAGGAACAGGCCCAAGTAACAGTGGACACAATCTGAAATACAGGAAATTCCAATTAAACATAAGGAAAAAAATTACTGTTCAAACACTGGAGTAGGTTGCCTGAGGAGGCTGTGGACTCATCATCCTTGGGGATATTCAAAAGCTAACTAAATGTGGCCATGGGCCACATTACCAGGTAGGGAGAGGCTGTATTTTCCATCATGAAAACATAAAAACTATTTGAGTGTTGAGAAGGGTGATGTGAGTGGACTGGTGTGGCTTGTTTTAACCTAGTTGATCCAAACACCCACAAAGTTAAAGAGGGAACTCCTTTTCATGAAGATTTCTGTAGCTTTACAAATAAATTTACTAACAGATAAAGGAAGCCTACTGTAGGAGGAGTAGGCTGGAATTTTGAAAGGAAAAAAAACAATGCTGCTCTGCTGAAAATTACTTTGTCTCCTTCCTTTGAAGTCTGGCGTTTATGTTAGAATATCTGTTTATTACATGATCTTCTGGCCCATTTATACCAGTTAGCTCTAGACTCAAGATGAGAATTCTCACCACGTGTAAATCATGGTGTAAATCATTAAAGGTATTTTGCTCAATAAAGTAATAAATAAATAAATAAAGTAATTTTCCTAACTCCTTAAAAACTATTATTCAGATGAAAAATCACAGGTAGGGATATGACAAAACTGTAGTTTCTGAAGTCATCTGATTCCCCAGAACTAAGATAGCAGTTCAGATACTTGTGCCAGCTGCAAGGTTGAGGTAAGATGAGAGGTGTGTTGAGCACCTTGAGGAAAACGTTAACAGGAAAAAAATAAAGGCGATGTAATAATAGCAACCTGCTAGAAACAACCTTATCAGGAGGATAAGATTTTTGGTGCTCTTTTTGGATTTTTTTGTTCATTTGTTTTGGGGAATGGGGGTATTCAGTTAATAGTGCCCTCTTACTTTCAGTAATGGAAGGCTTGAATTATACTCAGATCTGTGCTGGAAAATAATGTCAGGATAAAGACAGTCCAGTAGGCTTTCAGGACATGTTGAGGACAACTTTCTTTTAGGAAGATGGAAGAAGGTACTGAGAAGCTTGCAGCTGTTTTAGAATTGATTCTGACTAATAGGGAGGGTCTGGTTGAGAAGGTGAAGGTAGAAAGTAATTTCGGTGAAAGTGATTACAAAACTATAGAGTTCACAAATCTAAAGAAAGGGAGGAATGAGAGCAGCAGAATAAGGACAATGGAGTTCAGAAAATCAGACTTCATGGAACTGAGGGAACTGGAAGGTAGGGTCTCTTGGGAAGATATTCTAAGGAAAAAAGGACTGCAGGAGAGTTCACAGTTACTGAAAGGGACTATATTAAAGATACAATGGCAGACTGTCATGATGCAAAGGAAACATATAGAATATAGTAAGAGACCAATATGGCTCCATCAAAAGCTCTTTGAGGGCCAGGAAAACTAAAAGGAAAGCAAAAAAAAATAAATAAGTATAAATACAAAAGCAGAAACACAGATCTACAGGTATAGCTGTAAAAGAGATTATAAAGGAATAAGATGCGGCATAGATCAAAGTGAATATGAGTTTCATCTAAAAGGAAACATAAAATGCAACAAGAAAACATCTTAGGAATGGGAAAATGTCAAGGGAAAGAATGTCTATTGCTTAACAAGGAAGAAAATAGAACATCAGTTAGTAAAGGCTGAAAAGTTACTATCATCCTCGCTTCAGCACTCACAAAGGGTGAGATTTTTTTCTATATCTATAGATATCTATATATTTGATATACTCTGCACTTAGAAAGGTTAGTAACACTCTTTTAGATATTCTTGCTATCAAAATACACGAATACAGAGTACACATAGACAAACATAATAAAATATGTGTGAAACTACCCAGGAAAAAGAAAGAACTCACAAGGCAGTTATCAAAACTTATCTGACTGTCAAAAATCTAGCAAGAGGCTGTAGACACAGATTTTAGGCTGTGCTCAATATGTTCCTCAATACCTTGGATGACTGATTAGAGAGAATATCTGTAAAATTTACAGAGAAGTTCAACCTGGAACAGGTTGCAAATGCTCAGCCAAATAGAATAAAAATTTTAAGTAATGTTAATATTAATAAACTAAAGTCATGGATTGAAATCAGCATGAAAACCAATAAAGGTTAAGTGAAGTGCTTAGGAAGGAACCTTCAAATGCATAAATACAATAGGGGAATAGCTGACTAGTCAGCAAAACTGAAGAAAAGGCTTTGAGCTTTCAGTAAACCAGACAAATTAAGTCAAGAATGTGATAGTATTGCAAAAGGGCATTCTAAGTAGTATTTTGAGGATCATAACCTACAAAATGTAAGGATTGTTCCAGTGTAGGAGAGATGTCACCTGGAGTGCAGTGTTCATTTTTGGGAAGTGCATCATAAGACAAAGACTATCTTGCCTCTGGGAGACAGCCCAGCAGATGGTAAAAATGTAAAAGATTTAGAATAAGATCTTCAAGGTATGTTAAAAAAATTGTTCTGGTCCTCAAAAATTAAAATATTTAGAGTAAACTTGGGAATACTCTTTCAGTACATGAAAGGGTTTCGTAGCTAGTATGGGACCCCCTGGCCTTTATGCTCTCTGCAGATTTTATAACAACTAGGAGCATTAAGGTTTGCTACCAAAGAAGAAACTTTCAAGGATAAAGATAGTAAAGTATGTGAATAGGCCCTTGGAAAACAGAATGTTTCTAGAAGCAAATCTGATAAATTTGATTTAATAAATAGAATGACAGAGCTAGAAAAGTCCAAAAACACTACCTTGCAGATCCAGGTAGTGTGGCAATACTTGGCAGATTCCAAGTATTGTCCCTGTAGTACTTAACACTACCTTTATTATACCAGGATTTCATTAGGCTACTCTTTCATCTGTTCTTCCAAGAACCTTTCGGTATCTCCAAAACCACTTTATGACACGAGAAACATGAAGAAATTTGCAGTAACGATGGCCAGCTTTTTCAAACAAAGCAGATAAAACAAAGTGAGTATTTTAAACAGAACAGATGGCAAAAGATTAGTGCCTAAAAAAATATTGGCAGGCTTTCTACCTTCTAAAGAATCAAAACATTCCAGACCCTTTATTCAGCAGTTACAAGTAACTTTCTTGGCAAGCAAGATTTTCTTATTTTCCCAAGCAGAGAACTGAAAATCTTCCTGCCACACCAGTATTCCACATGAGCACAGTACACTGGCAAATCTATGACTGAGAAGTTTCTGGAGGTTTAGTCAACATCTATACTTAGCAGACCTAGATTTTTATTTTGTGCTATTCTAAGCACCATGCAAAGACTTTTCACATTAATGAGTTCAGAAAATGGTGGCTTTTTAATTCCCTAAACCAACAAGATTTGAATAGGCTTAGAGTTAGAAATCCTGACCTTGGTCATAACCCAGGGACAACTTAAAATTTTACTTAAATAGCTGTCAGACTTTCACTAGAGATTCATCCGCTGAAAAGGCTTCTCCTTTCCCCTCAGCCCTGAAAGTTGCAGGATGCTGAAGGAATTTGTTACACCTTACACATCTCTCTTTCTTTCTTTCCCTGTCTGAAAAGGCTGCTGCCATTGGCAAAAAAATGTAACTGTCTTTCACCAATGAAAATGTAATCAACACATATTGGTGGTGTCCTGTCAGCCTTGGCATAGTTCTATTTAACTACACTCCAGCACTGTGTCCCTACAGGGTAATCTTTAGAGGTCCCTTCCAACACAGATCATTCTGTGATTCTACAATTATATACAAACATCTGCCACCCCATGCTTTCTAGTCTGGAGTCTTGCTTGGGACTAGGTGATTGGCTTTGGCTCCTGAGATCAATCCCAACTGCTCCCATAAGTAGTGATTTGGCATATTACAGTCCTGGATGTACATATCTGTGGGGGTTTGTAAGTGGATTGTGAAGTGAGTGAGATGGGAAGTGAGATAGATGAGATGGTTACTGTGTGTATTAAATACCTGCTGATCCTTCTGTAACCATGACAGGTGAGTCTCAAAATATACCCTCAAGATATCTCACTGGAACCCTCTCCAGTCAATAATTTACTTCCTGGAGATTTGAAATTATTCACTCAGAATAATTTCCTCCTCACTCAGAGTTCTGAATTTGTGTCAAGGGTAGACAAAGTAAACCTATTTCTCCTTAATATGACAGTACAGCTCCAAAACCAAGGTGAGTGCATAGAATCTTAGAATCAATCATAGAATCATAGAATCATCATAGAATCATCATAGAATCATAGACCGTGTTGGGTTGGAAGGGACCTTTAGAGGTCATCAACCTCCCTGAAGTGAGCAGGGACATCTTTAACTAGATGAGGTTGCTCAGAGCACCCTTAAGCCTGACCTTGAATGTTTCCAGGGATGGGACTTCCACCACTTCTCTGGACAATTTGTTCCAGTGTTTCACCACCCTCACAGTAAAGAACTTCTTCCTAATATTCAATCTAAATCTACCCTGCTCAAGTTTATGACTATTGCCCTTCATCCTAGTGCTACAGGTCCTTGTAAACAGTCCCTTCCCAGCTTTCCTGTAGGTGCCCTGCAGGGACTGGAAGGCCACTATAATGTCTCCCTGGCATCTTCTCCAGGCTAAACAACCCCAACTCTTTTAGCCTAGCATCATAGGAGAGGCGTTCCATCCCTCTGGTCATTTTTGTAGCTGCTCCAGCTGGTCCATGTCCTTCTTGTGTTGAGGGGCCCAGCCCTGGACACAGTAATCCAGGTGAGGTCTCAACAGAAGAGGGGCAGAATCACCTCTCTTGATCTGCTGGCCATGTTTCTTTTGCTGCAGCCCAGGATACAATTGGCCCTCTGGTCTCCAAGTGGGCACTGTTGTCTCACGTTAAGCTTTTCATCCAGCAGTATCCCCAAGTCCCTTTTCACAGGGCTGCTCTCTATTACATCATCCCTCAGCCTGTACTGATAACAAGGATTTCATCTATCTAGGTGCAGGACCATGCACTCAGCCTTGTTGCACCTCATGAAGTTCACATTGTCCCACTTCTCCATCTCTTCCAGGTCCTTCTGGATAACATCTTGTCCCTTTGGCGTGTCAATGACACTGATCAGCACCATTAGCAAACTTGCTGAGGGAGCACTCAATACCACTGTGTCCTTGATGAAGATATTAAATAACACTGGACTCAGTGCTGACTCCTAAGGGACACCACTTGTCACCTATACCCATCTGGACATCAAGTCATTGACCACTACCCCCTGGATGCAGCCATCCAGCTAAATCCTTGTCCACTGCACAGTCCACACATCAAATCTATATCTTTACAACTTAGAAGAACAACGCTGCAGGGGATTGTATCAAGCTCTTGCAGAAGTTCAGATAGAGAACATCCATTGCTTTTCCCTTGCCCACTGATATAGTCATTCAATCATAGGAGGCTGCCAGGTTGGTCAGGCAGAACTTGCCCTAAGTAAAGTCATGCTGGCTCTCTCATATAACCTGCCTGTCCTCCATGTGCCTTATCAGAGAGTCTAGAAGGATCTGTTCCATGATCTCCCCAGACACAGAGGTGAGGTTGATAGGTTGGTAGTTCCCAGGCTCCTTGCCTCTACCCTTCTTAAAAATGTGTGTAATGTTTCCATTCTTCCAGTCACCAGGGACTTCACCTGGCTGCTATGACTTTTCAAATATCATGGAGAGTGTCTTGGAAACTACATCAGCTAATTCCCCCAGGAGTCTGGGATGTATCTCATCAGGTCCCAGGAACTGCGAAGTTATATTTAACATACATATATTATATATAAGATATAGTTGGATCTTCTAGAAATAGAGAACAGTTTTCTTTTAACCTGAAACATTTAATTTAGGTTTTAAATAGAGTGAACTTTTGTTCAGTCGTGTGGGTCCTGACTTTGATTTTACTGTAAGAGCAGGCAACCTTCCTGTTGTGTATTTTTACTGTTTTACTTCTTCTCCACTAGATGTCCCCAGCACGTCACATTACGTTTTGCTTCCACTTATTTATTAATCTGAAAGGGTATATACTTCTTCTGAAGTGTCTATTATTGAGATATCATGATTAATGACTTTCATTCCAGAGTTCATTTTGTCTGGAAGATTAGCAAGACACAGATCCTCAAGAACACAATAATTTAATTCTCTGCTTAAGATATAGGCACTTACCAATTTAGGAAGCAATTAGGAATCATGTATGCTTTCTTCTCTGAAAATATTTAAGCAATCAAAGCCTTAAAACAAAGGAAAATCCTTGCAGTAAAAAAAACCTTTTATACCAATATGGAAGCCTTAGCAAGTTTTTTTCCTGTGACTCTATTACTTTCAAACAATGTGTAACAATTGCACAGACCCATTCACAGCTGACTGAGCTAACAGCAGGACTCTTGCTTAATTTGAGCTGTAATGGATTTTTAAAGTAGGATAGGAGCAAAATCTGGAATGATGACAAATATCATTGTAAATCTCTCTCACCTCCCCAAAATGGTCCCTGCAACAAAGCATAGGAGACTGGAAAGAAAGTTGTCATATTTGACTATTAAAGCAAGTAAGCTGAGCTAGAAAAAACTCTTGAAATAGTTTGGCCTTTCTGAAAATGCAGTAAGCTTTGTGAAGCTTTTGAGTTTTGCACTCACTTAGCTGTAAGAGCTGCCACAGGGGAGCAGTGCAGTGGAGGGCTTTGTGTCTTTCACTTTCAGGGACCCAATAAGGGTTTCCAAAAGGTGCCACTGGGTCTCCAAATGCTCTGGTAGCATGTTTCTGACTCTTGGGGCATCCAATAAAACATCAGTGCTGTGTAGATGAGCAATTTCTGTCCCAGAGAGAGGAAAAAAACCCAAGGCAAGTAGTCCAGGTAACATCTCCAGCTCACACACATCCCTGGAACAATGGTAAACACTGACCAGGGGTTCACAAACTCTAGTGGTTTAATGGTGACACAGCAGAGCCACAGGGACTTACTGTGGAAATAAAATGAATAATTCTGCCCATACTAGCAAAGAATGGATGTCAGAAATTGTGAAACAAAGCCAGATGCTCTTGTTGCCATGCATTTTTTACAGATATTTCAGTTTACAGAAATCAAGTGAGATACTATTTGCTACAAGAAACAGGCACTTTTTTTTACTTTTTTTTTTTTACTTTTTTTTTTCTTGTGTTAAAGGCTCTAAAGAATGCTACCTTGCAAAAACTGCAGTCTTAATAAGTGAGCTGGCTGTAAAGCTTCTTCTGCTTTTTTGTGGCAGGAATCTTGGAGGGGTTTTGCAGGATTTGTTTTTGGAAAGACAATTAATTTTTGGATTGTTCCTCTCATAATAATTTCCTCTGTAGCCCAGTTGCTGTCTGAAAAACTGTTGAAACAGCATTACAGGATTCAGGGAAGCAAAAAACAAGCACTCAAAAGTTAAAGAGAACAGAGAGAAATATTTTCAAATTTTTCTGTTGTTTGCTTGCTCTTCATTAACATGTCATCAATAATGGGATTTCCCCATGCCAGGGAAAATCTTGGTCAACCACATTTCAGAAGCTTTCCAGTCTCCTTATGCCTCAGCAAGAGTTGAGCATCTGGCCCACAAGAAGTTCTCAGTTGCCATCATTTGCAGCAGCTTGTGCTAGGGACTTGCTACAAACCTCTTTCAAATCAGCCTGAATTTTCATAATCTTAAAACTTTTTCATGCCTTCCCACATAGACAGCCCTATAAGAGGTTGCATGTGGGCCAGGCAGAGAGGAGGCCCTGGGGGCTGAGATGCTTTCAGCATTTTGGGACCTCTCAGAACAGCCCTGACTCTGTTTGAGTGGTGTGAGAAGCAACCTCCTACTTTGCCACAAGCCTTTTCCCCAGAGAACAATTGAGCACCTGGGGCAGTCTGTGCCTGCCCAGCTACGGGGTGAGCATCCCAAGGAGCAGCAGGTGGAGTTGGGGAAGAACAGCCATGCTGACCCCATGCTGGGAGCTGCAGTGGGGCATCCTCTGTCCCCCTGCCATGGGGTGGGCCAGGCACCTGGTCCCCTTGCTGGGCTGGGGACAGCAGCAAGGGAGAGGCTGTGCCAGCATGGGGCAGCTGACATGAGGGAGAGTGACAGGATGCAAACAGTGACAGCAGAGTTGTTTCTGCTCCGCTCACCCCATCTCCCTAAATGGGGTGGTTTCTCCCACCCACAGCAACATGCAGCACCAGTTGCCTTTTGCTTAGGCAGAGAAACCAAACTGAAGACCATTAATACCACAAATTTCTTAAAAATAAGTAGAAATCCTGGCTAAACGCAGGCCAGATGAGATCCCCGTCTCTTTTTGCATCATTCTTTTTTAATGCAGCCAGCTGGAGCAGTGTGTATCCTCTTCTACACACAGCTAGCTGGAGGCAGCACCATGTGAAGTAGTACTAGTTGGGTACTTCTTCCCTTCAGCCTTAAACAAATTAAGCCAAATTGCAGTAAGCGGGTAGGGCATTAGGCCAAAAATTTGCAAGGGCTTATAACAGTTTTATTGATGACTTCCTGTGTCACCTTCAAATCTGTGACAAGATGCCTGTCTGAGCATCTCTGTCTGCAAAAGGGAGTTAATGCTCACCCATCATAATTCTGTGATAGTCTGTGTGAGCATATCAGCTTCTAGGAATTAATCTTTTTTTTATATTCTGCATACTCATTGCATCTTGTAATGACTAACAAACTCTCACAGAGTGAAATTACCACAGAGTTAAGGTTTCTTTGATTATGTGCAGAGGTATACTTTTACCTCCTCCGTAGCCTAAAATTCACAAAAGCATCCCAATACCTCCAAAACTGAAAGCTGAGGAGGTCTATGACTAGCTGGATTTTCTCCAAAACTGGGACAGAGTATCTAAATTTATACAGTGCAAAATTTCTATGACTTTTTGTGGCATGAATAGTGTTCATAGTGCTAAAAATGTGACTTGCTCACAAGGGATGTTTGACAATGTAAAAGGAGAACATTTCCTCCCTGAAGTTCACGTGGTGGGCTGACTAAAACTCTCTGGGGGTTCCCCTTCTGTAGACTTCAAGCAGGGGAAATATTGCCAAATATATCAGATCATCTGTTTTCTTTTACTCTTCCCTGTCTGCAGATTGTCTAAAGTTCTCTGAGGTTCCTCTGGACTGAAACTCCTCTTTGTTACTCCATAGAGTTTGTCTGGTGGACAAGGTAAAAATCAGCTTTCTGTTTGTCATATGCTGGATTCCATAAAATTTTCCCTCCTTGCTCCAACTTCTCTGCTTTGTTCTGTCCCCATTAGAAAACCGTGTGCTTTCTCTGTGCATCAGGTATGTTTATGCCATAAAGAAGGAAAAGTTTATTGACTACATAAACCCATACATTATCTTCTTCAGAGAAGAGGTCTGCTTTATTAATACTTCTCATCTTTTCCCAGACCACATTCATCTTGCTGAAAGTTCATGTGTGGTTTAAGCTCGCCATCTAGGTTCCTTAAAGGAGACGTAGAAAATACTTCATGTCAACTCTGTTTTAAAACTTCAGAGGATAAAATTACTCACCTTGGGAGGAGTTCTTCTACTGCTTCCCTTTTCCCTCTCTCTAGAGGAAACCTAGACAACAAGTTTACACTGAATGCTTAACATTGTTTTTCATTAGAATTTGGTGGGATGACTTTCCATCTCACTTACTGAAAGCTTCCCCTTAAGTAGCTGCTTTGCCCCTCAATTCTAGTATTTTTCAAAATTGCTGAGGGTTTTCAAGGAGCCCCAAAAGGAAGGAGTCATGCTATGATTTATAAGGCTTGCTAAGCAGTTAATCCACTGAGCCAAAAAAGGACAAGAAACAGTAGACAATTTTCTCTACTGGAAAAGGTTTGTGTTGCCTGCTGTGTCTGTACCTCTGCAAAATATGGGATGTTTGGAAAAAGGGGATAAATTACTTCTAAGAATCTCCACTATCTCACCATTTCACTGCCTAAAAGTTATAAACTAGAAACCAAGAAAACACTAACTTAATTTGCACTCTCAAAAAGAACATCCAAATTACCAAGATTCCATGCACAGGCAGTCCTCAAAAATAAAAGAAATACTTTTTTTGAAAGGTACAGAGAAAATCTTTATGATTCTTTAGGATCATAATTGCACATTTTACGGAATGCAACAATAAAAAAAAAATCACACAGGCCTAATAATCTGTGAAGTGCTGTATTATAATGATGATGATGATGATGATTACAACAATACTAGCAACACCAGCTTAGAACTAACTTTAGAAATGTATAAAATCAAATTTGGGAAGGGTGGTTCTAATATTTTATCTGGGAGAGCAGCAGCACTCCAACACAAGCCTATTTATTTTCTGGTTTTTGCTGACTGAACCAACAAAGGAGATAGGAATCCTAACTACCAAAAACTAGGAAGACAGAATAACAGCAGTCCCCTGTCTCAGTGCTGAAATACAGATCTGCTTGATTACTCTCACATAACATCAGCACATCTCAGAGAATTGCTGGAAGAGCTGAATAATAAAATTCTCATCATTAAGCCTTTTAGTATGCAAAGAATTCTACTCATACTGGAAAATCTACACTGAAGTCGAATGTGAAGTAACCAGCATTACAATCATAAACTAAAATGTAAAAACTCACCATTCATCTGCTTTTATTGCAAACCATATAGATTTAAAAGCACTGCTACAAAAGTATTTTAGGAAGTGACTCTTCAAAACTGTCTATATCAAGAGGACTTTCTGGCTGAGGTTCACCTCAAGATTAGGAGACATCTGTTTATGTGTCTATGTGTAGAAAACCTCACTGTGTTAAGCATCTAAGCCACCTTTACAGTCAGTGAGATATCAAGGCAGCAATCAAAGAGCAACTCAGTTCTCCTTGGAGCAGGTGGTTAATTGCATCCCTCTCCAGGCAGCTCTGACTGTATTGTCCAGATCTCCATTGAGTTTAAGGGAGTTTAGACAGCTAGCTCACAGTTAGACAGATGTCTGAATCCCAGACCATATCCCACCTCTTTAAAGGACTTTAACACATGGTATTGTGGCACACATGGTCTGGCTGCCCATGTCTTGGACAGGTATATACTCTGCTGGGTTAAACACTGGTTGGATGGCTGGGCCCAAAGAGTTGTGGTCAATTCAGTCAAATCCAGTTGGTAGCTCAGTCACAAGTAGTGTCTCCCAGGACTCAGTGCTGGGGACACTCCTGTTTAACATCTTTATGAATTATCTTGTTTATCTTGATAAGGTAAGTTTGCCCTCTGTAAATCTGCAGATGATACCAAGTTGAGAGGGAGTGTCAATCTGCTGGATGGTAGAAAGGCTTTACTGAAGGATCTGGACAGACTGGATTGCTGGGCTGAGACCAACTGTATGAAATACAATAGGGCCAAGTGTTGGGTCCTGCATTTTGGTCACAACAACCCCAGGCAATGCTACAGATTTGGAGAGGAGTGGCTGGAAAGCTGCGTGGCAGAAAAGGACCTTGGTGTATTGACTGAGAGTCAGATGAATATAAGCCAGCAATGTGCACAGGTGGCCAAGGCCAATGGCATTCTGGCTTCTATCAGAAATTACTGACCAGAAGGACTAGGGAAATAATCCTGACCCTGTGCTTGGCACTGGTGAGGCCCCGCCTTAAGTACTGTGTTCAATTTGGGGCACCTCAGTACAAAAAGGACATTGTGATGTTGGAGCAAGTCCAAAGAAGGGCAACAAAGCTGGTGAAAGGTTTGGAAAACATCCCCTATGAGGAGTAACTGAGGGTCTTAGGGCTGTTTAGTTTGGGAGAAAAGGAGGCTGAGAGGCAATCTTTTATCACTCTTTACAAATACCTGAAAGGAGGCTGTAGTGAGAGTGGGGTTGGCCTCTTCTCACTGGTGACAGATGACAGAACAAGGGGAAATTTCTTCAGGTTTCTTCAGAAATCAGGGGAGATTTAGGTTGGACATCAGGAGAAACTTATTTACAGAAAGGGTTGTTAAGTACTGGAACAAGCTCCCCAGGGAAGTGGTTTAGTCTCCATACCTGGGTGTGTTTAAAAATCACCTGGATGTGGTGCTTAGGGACATGGTTTAATGGTGGGTCATAAGAAATGGGCTAATAGGGTTGGGATGAGGTTGGACTCCATGATCTTGAAGGTCTTTTCCAGCCTGAGCAATTCTATGATTCTGTGATTCCTGAGAACCACAGTTTCATTTCACTCCAACTTGTGTCTTCATGCTAGCTTGGAAGAACAGCTTAAATGCTGCATACCAATTAGGATATGCAATTGCTGTTCTTCTCCCTTCGTGTATTTGACAGGATATATTAGGTGATAGTGAGATCACATGCTGGTTTTTTTTTTCCCTCAAGATGCTGCTTTATTTAGTACAGGAGCCTGGTGGTAGCAAGCATTTCTTATATTAAGATATTATTACAGTGCTCCAAGAACTGTGAAACCAAGCTTTTGAGGACCTCCTCAGCCTGCTGAGGCTGAAACCTAAAACCCACAACTTCCCAGGAGATTGCTCTAACCATACCACAGTTTTTCATCTCATGTCTTAAAACCAGGCCACAGCTCAAAAAGAAGCTCCTGGTACTGAGAGCAAATAATGGGTAGTTTGATCTCATAGACTACTGATGAACACCATGAGAAGGAGGGGTCAAGGGGTCAAGGTCTTGGTACCCTAATCAAGGGCCTGCTTATGCATCATAGTTTAAAACATCAGTGGAGAAAATGTACAATTGTCTTGGGTAGCAGGGACTAGATGCCACTGTCGTGGGCAGAAAAACAAACCAGATCTCTGAAACCTGGCCCTATCCACTGCCCTTCCATCATTTATAAATGTATTTGGCTCATGCTTTAAATAACTTCAGTAGCTTCTGCTGTATAAGCATGATTTCATAAAGGTTTTTTAATCCCTTCTCAAGTAAATGAACACAATGGCCTATAAATAGGCTTTAAATTACTGTCTCTATCACACGCGGTTGTGGAGGACATGAAATCTCCTGGGAGTTTGATCTGTGTTAATTAAATAAAATAAAAAAAATCTCCATAAGGTCTAAAGCATGCTTAATGAATTAACATGGAGGCCCCATTGAGCAAAAGCCTTTTAAACTCCAGTGAAACAAATCAACTCACAATTTATTATCCACTTAACAAATTTAATCTGTCGCTTTATATTATGTGAAACCACAGTTTTTCATAAATGCTAATTAAAACCATTAAAAATGGAAATCTTCTTCTAAGAGACTTAGGCAAACTGTGAATATTGATGTAAAGAGATAGGCCTGTTTGTCCTTATGAATGAAAGATAATATTCCTGCTATAACAAACTGTACTTGAGAAATATGTTGGGACTAAGCACAGATGCCTAAGTAAACCCGAGCTAGGGAAGGGTTTTAAAAAGCACCACTCAAAAAAAACTGATATTGCAATTTCATTGACAGCCTACAACCAGTTTTCACTTATGCCATCACACCTGAACCAAAAAAGCTGAAGAAAGAGAACAAACTAAAACAAAAAATAAAACACTTCCTGATTTGAATCCTTAGAATGCATACATATTGAAGCCACCTTAGTGATCTTTGATAACTTCACTCAAGAGTTATTAATGTGGGAATAGTGATGCTTACAGCAAAAGAGCAGAACTGAGTCTGGTAGGATGCTCAGAGCAGCTAAGTAACCCTCCTGCAAGTGGCAGGAAGGGAGGGAATTCACATGTATTACATCCCTTCTTTAGCAACAAACAGGCTTTACTCTGTCAATTTTTTTCCAGGCATGCACTGAGGATCACATGGACATGATTGCTGCCAGATTTTCTGCTGTTAGATCCTACATGGGATAGCAGATTAGTAGGAAGAAACATAAAAATTTCACAGTTAAAAAAAATTTCCTTAAGTCCATGTAAGCAGCATTTAAATCTTTCTTTACACATTCATCTGACCTTTTCTGTTTGTCACGTATACACAAGGTTTTTTTTAAATTTTTTCTTCAACCTCTTCAGACTAATTCATTTCCCACCAACTTCAGCATAAATCAGAAACAACATTAGAGCCTCCTACACAAAGTGATAGAAATAACAACTTGAAGGGTCATCAGGAAATCACTTCATCCCTTCCCCCCACGACCTACTGTGTGATAAACTATACTCACATCTTTACAGATGGATGCTTGTATATTTTTTTTTTAAAGCTCCCATGGTAGAAATTTCCTCAAAGAAAACCAGACAATTCTCAGTAGCAACATACATATGATTTAGCATAAACCCAGTTTTTACTATTACCTCTTTGTTACTATTTGATAAAAAAAGAATAATTTTTATGGCATGTTTATATTTATGTCATACTGATATTGTATATGAAAGGATATGCCTATGCATAAATATCATATATTATATAACATGTATTAGCATAATTATGTTTTTAAACTTGAAGTCTATACACTTATAAATCTAAGCATGAAAATACTCCTAGCTATTTACTTGTATTAAGTGGTATGTGTCATTAGAAATGGTAATATTTTTTTAGAAGTTGCACTTTTTTATTTTAACACAGTGACCATAATCTTTTCATCTCAGCTATCCTAATTATCAGGTCCTACAGACTTCCAAACATTCTTGCATTCTCATTCTTGCTCATCTGTAAAGTGACTCTTGCTAACAAGAATTTACATTAACATATGTCACAACATACAATAATTAAACTAAGTTTACCAAAAAGGTCTGGCACCTATTACTGGTAAATGTGGTGGCATTTTATTCAGTTGAGGAAATTCAATACAGCTCTGAGTCATTCTTACTCACATGATGTTACAGTGCCCACACAAAAAAAATATACACAACTTTTTACCCTAGAAACTTCATACCACAAACATTCTAGACTTGAGCTTTCACAGAAGTTGCATTTTTTGTCAATACAACACTCTGAAAATGCAATTTTTCCAACATAGGATCATATCCTCAGACCTCTTTCAGGAGACATTAAAGTAGCTCATCCATTCCAATACGTTTTTTTTTCTCCACCAGGGTATTCCTTGCAGACTTTGAGCAAGGACATATTGTCTTTACTTCTTTCCCTAAAACTTAGTCAGAATGTGAAAAACAAGAAATAAATAACACTAGTGTAATATCTACAGTTATAAAAACAGTTTCCAATGAATGGGCCAGAACCAGGGCACTCAAAAAGTGACCAAAAGCCACCTTTGTCACCTTCCTCTGATTCTTTGTCAGAAGCAGGTGAAAAACTTGAGAAGACAGAAAAAATCGTATCAGCAAACCAGATGTATGTAAGACGGGAGAAAACTGAGTCATTTCTAAAAAGTCAGTAGTCAAGTTCTCTTTATTTTCAGTAGGACTGTTCAGAAGAAGGCGTAGCGATAGCTATAAATCAGCATATTGAGTGGCAGCAGAAATAAAGTGGTAAGAAGGGAAAAAAGGCCAGATAGTTAAGGTAAAGGAAGAAACGGAGTATTTCCAAACTTAAAAATTTAACCATGGGTATAATATTTTCAAACAATTGGAGTACTTAGGCAAGAGCAAGATAATGATTTCTAAAATGGCAGAATGGTGTGAAAAGTATCAGACCTGAAAAAAAGCCACAAGTGAGCACAAACATGAACATTGCCCTTAAGCTTCTGATAAAGAAAAACTGGCATGCATGATTTCTCCATTACTAGCAAGAGAGTAAACTGCTATTCTACTGGGGTAAGAGAATTCACAGCACTGAAGAATTACCATCAATTTCCAGATTGGGTAGTAGCCATGTCATGTGCTCAGGACCTAGCAACAGTGTGTCTGAGGATTTTGAAAATGATTCAACAAAATACATGAAAACATAAGGATTAAAGAAAAACTTGTATTTCATCAGAAAGTAGAATGACATGCAAGTGCCAGCCTAAAGATTTTACATAACTATTCCTATCTATATTTATGAAAAATCTTCTACCTTGTCCTTTTATTACCTTGTAACCCAACAGCTTTAGTCTTATTAAGAACATGGCATCTTATGTTTTTATATATTCTCAGATAAGGTAAACACAGAAAATTCTCATGTTAGACGGTGGAAGTTAAAGGGTCACAAAGATCCCAAAAAAATAGTGAGTCATTCAGACATGACATAGAGACAATCTTATGGAAATAGCAACTGATAAAAACATAGCCAAGATACAAGGAATTAGTCTAAACAATAATAGTAAGGTTAAAAAACACCATTTTGGAATTTAAACACATTAAATTATAGAAGTTTCTTAAAGCTATAGCAAATTTTGATTTTAAATTAGCTGTTTAGCATCCAGCCCTACCATAATCTCCTCTAATAAGAGGGCAGTATTTTTCAGGTAAATGCATGACCTTCCTTTCTTCTTAGACTGAGAGGACAGAACTCCTTATTGAGGGCAAGCACAAAAGAGAAAAGAGGATTTATCAACCAAAAGCTACTTTCAAAGTCATAGGGAGCTAGGCATCTTGCACTGTATACACATATGTAGATGTGTATATGTATTCTGTGCATGTACATCTGTACATTGCCTGTATGTGCCTATGCAGCTCCAGGTACTCAATCTCTATCACAAGCCATCACAAAGTGCATGCAGCACAACCTCATGCAGGCTGTGTCTTAGATGCAAGACAGTAATTTCTTTTATGGAGGCCAAGTCCTCTTTGTAGACTCCAAGACTGATTTCCACAGACGGAACCAGTGGAAAAGAATATCTACATTTAAGATAAATTTTAAAAAGGGCATACATGGTCTCTTGTTGAAACAACACATGTTTTGCAATATGTTGAAATAATTTACATCCCCCTTTCTTTAAACCTAAAAATAAGTAATGACATTTGAAAGAAGGAAGTATGGTCCAAATATAGATGCAGGAGATTTCAGCATTGTCATCCTGTGTAGCTAAAAACTATGATAAAACAATTAAACACCCGTTGTTCCATATACATTGAGCCATTACCATAAACTGAGCAATTAAGGGACACTGAGTATTTTCCTTACATTCAGAGTGTAGTTTTGATGTCTTTGCTCAATCTTAATAGTTCTTTACTTCCTGAGTAGCTCTATTTATGTCAGTGGTAGCACTCATACAACATGCATAAACATATTCTAACTTTGGATTATTTTTTAAATATTCTTTTATTGTTCTTTTAAAATGTAAGTAAATATAAAGCTTTTGCTTTTTTTTTTTTTTTTTTTTTTTGCTTTATTATGGCAGAAATTTTATTTCAAGGATAAATGAACCAAAGCAATCACTGATATATTTTTAGCAGAGTAAAAGAATCAAGTAGTTACTTTAAATACTATGTATGTCATGAAAAGTTAATGGTCTGCAAACAAATTGAGAAGACAAATTTAGTTCTATTAATTATGACTATTAATTGAAAAAAAACACTCTAAGTGCTTTGGAAAACACAGGGGAAGTGATTGCTACTAGAAAGAAAAAACATCTTGCATTTTTGAGCATGATTTGTGCATTTTGTGATAAATTCCTGAAGACAGGTATTTTTACATGACATCCACTTTTACAGTGACCCTTGGGGGCAGTAGCACATGAATAGGTTTCTTGCCTCTGCCATATTTACAGAATCTGAATGCAAAACATCAGTTGTGGGCTTTTTCTTTTTTTGTTTTTTTCTGGTTTTTTTCTGTTATTTTTTTTTTTTTAAGTAATGGCCTTTAAATATAAATTGACGGAATAAGGATGGAAAAATAGGGACCTGGTTGCCTTCTCGCTGTCAGAGATTTTAAAGAACACACTGTCATTTTATCTTTTCTCTCTCTTTCATCTAGCTATCTTTTTCTTGGCTTGAGAAACCTCTGACAGCCTGTCAAAGAGGAGATTACTTTTCCTCTACCTTGTACCCAAGCCAGTTATTCTAATTAGAAAATAAAGTTCTGGGTTTGTCACTGTGCCATTCTAAAACTTCTGACCAAAATCAGCAACGATGAGGCAGCTTCATGTCAAATACCATTTATACCTACTTATTGCAAACAAGAGATGAGAGAACATCAGTAACATTGGTGTGCAAGAGTGTAATTGAGTGTGAAACTGTTAAGTTACACCAGATCCTACATCCTTCAAAACCCCACACCAGATTTGCTGCTCTCTTTCATCAAAAGCACAACTTAAAGCCAAGAGAAGAGGGATCAAGGCCAGAAAACTATTCTTTAACCTCCACACACTGGCTTTTACATGGCTGGAAATCTTTTTCCAGAAAAGCTCAGCAGGAGAAGCCTGACCACAAGGAAGGCACCAGAGCTTGAACAGGACCATGCCATCAGCCTTGACCCAGATGCAGATGCACCAGACAGCAGGACAGGGACATCCACGATTCCCTGCACTGTTGCTCTGCCTCCCCCACCCCACATCCCAGCACAGACAGGGACGCACAGCTGGAACACAGACAGGGATGCACAGCTGGAACACAAGACAAGAAGGTGCCTCAGGCCAGGTCACCAGACAGCATCAACAACTAACGAGCACTGCACTTGCACACACTGCTATCCCAGTGATGTTTAGCAGCATCCATCAGAGAACGTGAGTCAGCCAAGAACACCAGAACTGTATCTAAATGTCTTAGCACTGACTTTATGAAACACTACTCTAGCCATGTAATGACTAGACTATATCCAGTATATCACATGCAAAATTTTACACATAATAATGAACTTCACAGCATCTTCATAAGAGAGATAAAAAACACTGGTATTAGTGTTACTCTTTCCTTTACCACATTAGTTTTCTCCTTTCATTAGCCCTTTAAACTATGATACAAAACATTTTATGTTAATGAAATGTCTTTTCCCATTTGTCCATTACAGTGATCCCCAAGGTGTCCAGAATGTCTCTGGGCACCACTGTAACACAAACATACAATTTAAAAATATTATAGTTCTCACATCTTGCTGCAGTGATGTATTTCTACCAGTGTACCAGTGATGGTATTTCTAAAAAAATAAGTAATATATTTCAATCACTAGTACCCGCTTTTTTGCTTCTATTTCCTGATGAAACATTCTGAAAAATGTTACCTTCAGTACTGCTGCAGGCACATGATTTGCTGTATGTATTTTCTGTATCAGCTTTTCAGACACAGAACCTGTTCTCCTTCAGTTCTAAGTGAGCAACTGTGTCTTCTCTTAGACAAGGGCATGCTATATAAACCAGTTGCTTCCTCTTTTTCACAGAAACCTCATTTCCCATTTATTAAACTGAAATGTTATGCTGTGACTAATGTAACTATTATAACTATTTTGACTACTGTCAGCCTCTCAGTGAAATTTCAGGATATTACTTTCAAATTAAAATCACTAGGTATTTCTGAAATGTTCCTCTAACACAATCTACTGAACAAGTCATGAAAAATAACCTAGTGTCTTTCAGCAAGTGTCCAACACTGCATGCAATAAAAAAAGACCA
The DNA here is from genome assembly GCA_023637945.1 of Phaethornis superciliosus. NCBI lineage: Eukaryota > Metazoa > Chordata > Aves > Apodiformes > Trochilidae > Phaethornis > Phaethornis superciliosus. Next base: position 25,252,311 of record JAJQWJ010000001.1, on the reverse strand, counting down.
ATACATCCATTTAGTCTAATGAATAACAACACTATTAAATACAAAAGTTGAATGAAAAAGAATAAAACTGATTGCTGTTTCGTTATGTCAGCTTCATTTAGAAAATATTAATATATGTAAAAAAATTAGCATTATCTTAAATCATGTGTATAATTCCTCTCCTTATTCACTTTAAGTGTACCAGCAAATCGATACACAATTTGTGATATATTTTGCATGCTATAATATTTCATAGATTTTGCAGTAAAATTGTAAGTTAACTTAACAAGCCTTGTGAGGGTTAGATTCAAAATATTACATGTGGCATTTTCTTATTAATCCTCAAGGCATAAAACATGCTCCCTGTCCTGAGAATGGCTCTAAATTGTTTCTGCCATTGTATTTGGTGGTTAAATGTAGATTTTGTCTATATGAGTTTTAGATGCTTTTCTGACTCAATCAGGAGTTTTCTGCAAATAAATTCTTTATGTCGAATCTTATTTCTTCACTAATGTTGCTTTTACTGTACACAAAAATGGCATCACTGAATGGAAAAAGTACTGTTCACTTAATGGAGATTTACAAAACCTTTTTCTGAGTTTGAGGCAGTCTTTTCCAAAGTTTCCATGCATGCAATTTTGCTTTGGGCATGTTCTCTTTTTCCTTAGGACATTTTTATCCAGGTAATATTTTCAGGATTTTCTTTTTGGCCTTTGTTTAGAGTTTTCAGATGCACTTCAATGTATTCAGCATGCAGCAAAGTCTAGATATTTCTGAAGTACACACACTTCTTAGAAACATGAGGAGTAGTATGATCAGAGCTAATTTATACCTGTGAAATATGTCACTGCATTAGAAAATTTCTGCATATGTAGATGGAAGAGCCTAAAATCTGCAGATAGTTCACTACTCTTCAGAACTTCTAGCTTTATAACTTCTCTACTTTTTTGGACATGCTCTAAAGAAGTAACCTGCCAGTATGGGAAATCCTCTGCTCAAGTGCTCCTATGTTTTCCCCAAGTATGTTTTGACATTCCTAACACCTAGCAGCAATTTCCAAAGACCAGGAGTACCTAAACCCAAAGACTAGCAGGTCTCTCCTCATATTTGATTACTAGATTCTTGGCTATATCCAGTTCACCTGCTATTTTGGATTTTTGCCATTGAAATGCAAGTGACCAATATACACACTGGCAGTTTACAAAGTTGTCACACTGCTGTAAGCAGGCCAAAACTGCAGCCCTTCTGCTGGCCAAGGAGGAGCCAGGTTGGTGCCCCACCAGTGTATGGGAAAAACCTGGTTCTTCCCACCCTTGCTGAGAGTGTAGTAAAGGCCATATTCCCATCTGAACATTAGACAGAACCAAACGAAGGTTATCGACCCTAAGGATGTCATTTTAGTTGATTCCCACCCACACTACCCTTCTCTCTACTCCCACAGTTTCATTATATTGCTTCACCTGAAATTCCCTGGGTAGACACCCTGCTCCCCACCCACACATACAAATGCTGCCACCTCAACATGCCATTTGATTTGCACATTCTTGTGAAGGAACTTTAAGGGAAAGTATTCCCCGCCAAAAAATAAACCTCTTGCACAGTTTAACCTAAATACAAAGTAAATCCTCATACTATAGCAGCTGTCATGGGGAGCTGAATAGTAGTAACAGCAAATGACAGAAATTGATAAGTCATTGTTAATAGTGCTTAGGAAGTTTCTTCTTTATAATGATTACATCTGTTCTTTGTGCCCACTTGTTCAGAAGCCATAGCACAATCTCCTAAGCCTTTAGAGATAAATCAGACCTTCTAGCCTGTAATATTACATAGTCTGCTGTGATAGGCCATTCTAGAGCACCCTCTAAGAGCCAAAGCTTCTGACAACTTCATCTCTTTCTCCATAATTTTTATTGTCTCAATAAAATATAGTCTCAGTCATGCTGGAGTAGCAGAAAGGAAATATTACTGGAATTTTAGTTACTATCTGTTTTGTTGTAGGAAGTATTTTAATGCTTCCCTACTCACTGGTTACTTCCTCTTTGTTCAGTCTGACTAATTTATAAACCGATAACAATCTAGTTCTTGTTAGAAACTCCCAGGAGATGCTGTTGTGGCAGATGGAGTTTAACTGCTGAGTCATTGTGTCTTATGATCAAATGAAAAATCACTTCTAAATTTACAAGTTTATATCAAAATCACTAGGTGGTTGTAAAATTCTTTGTTCTGGATTTCTATTTGTAGATAACTACTGTAAAGAATTCAGGATTAAGAAAATTTACTGCAGACAATTACACTGGAGTGGCATATGCCATAAAAAAAACAAACAAACAAACAAACAAAACAAACAAAAAAAAACAAGCAAAAAAAAAACCAAAACAAAAATGAACTGATTCCTGAAATTTATACAACTGAAATATAGCTGCACAAAACCCACCCATCTCACAGTACCTTCCTTTGAGTACAGTGACCAGGTAAAGACATGGAAGAGCATTAATTAGAAGAATTCCTTTCTATAACTAGCATGAGGTCCATGATTTTATATTCATAGGTCTATGAATCTATATTAAATATAGATTTACTCAGGAAAAGCTTGGAAGAGCCTAGCACAGAGACCAAGCTCAGCCCCGAGACAGCAAACTCCACTTCTCCCAAACGCTGCTGTCCTCAGCAGGCACAGTCTGCTGGGATGAAGAAAACAGTAAAAATGATGAGTTGAAAGGGTGAGGGTTCTGGCTGCAGCGAGCAGCCCAGGCAAGAAATAAGGTATCAGGTACTGAGAGATTTCAGAAGAAATCTTTGCTGCAGTGTGTATTGATTCAAGCACCACCAGCAGCCATCCCCAGCCCACAGGCAGCCACTAGAGGGAACACGTACACCTGAGATTACTAACATCAAAAAACCGATGTTTGAGTTTTCTCCATTGTTTATGGTTTCTTTTAGAGTTATTTTCTCAAAATTGTCGCCTACACAATGTTTCTGAAGTGTGCTCTACTGAGACATTTCAAGTCAGAGAAAGTACAACGCTCAGGTTTGTGAAAATGAATTTTTTTAATGTTAAAAATTCTTACTTACAATTCAATTTTGTTGTAACCCAGTCTGCCCTGTTCTCGTTTAGATTTGCAGAGTAGCCCAGAAATATCACCAGGCTGTTTGTGGGTAAATCTGAGTGAGAACTTTACAAGAAAATTAAATCAGAAATTAAAACAATATTTAAACGCTGCAAATACCCAGTTTCATCTCCCTTGGAATTTCCAGGAAGAGCAAAAGTGTGAATTCCAATACCATGGTAGCAGTTCTGCTTTCTGACTTCCTTATATCCCTGGTGAGAGGCAGAACAGAAAAGCTCTTGGATAATACTGAGTTGGTCTGTTTTTCTGAAATTCTTTCAGTTTGCAAAAGTTGAGAAAACTTATTGAAGGAAGATTTCTTTTCCTTTCCTTACAAGGTGGATGTGCTATGCAGAGACACATTCACTATTCTGGAACATCTTTCTCTGAGAAATTTGGTAAGTTTCTGGTTTATGATAAGACAACACAGGACTTCTTAATATCAGAAACTTCTGTATAACATGGAATCTCTATTCTGTTCAGATCCACACAGAATGTCCCAAACCATACCATGCTGTTGGGTTGGTTTGTTTTTTTCTTTTGACAGGAAGCCTACTTACAGGAATGCAAGAATTCAAATTCCCCTTGCAGTTGATCTTCCTTCCCTTGTATTAAAAAGTCCACAGTTTCAAGTCTGAGCTTGGCTGACTTCTGTTTTCATATGAACGAGTTACCTATACGTTAAAAGGTAGGAAAAATCAATATTATTTAATAAGAGTATTTGCTTTTACAATTAAAATATTTCACAAAGTCTTGACTCCTGGCCAGAAGGAAAGGCATTCCCTATGCATGACATTGTAGAGTATGTGGCAATACCAGCATAACTTCAGTAGGTACAGAGAGAAATTCCTTCAGCCATCAGTAGGTAAACCTATAAATGTAAAGCAGTATAGTATTTCTGTCATCCAGATTGTTAATAGGGTTTTTAAAGTAGTAATTTAAGATCTTAAAAGAAATTCCACAGAATAATTAATAGACAAAATAATGGCCAAAGAAAAAAAACATATGCTGCAGTTAACAAAAATGGGTATTTGGGGTGGAGTGCTAACATCTTCTAAGATTGACATTTAAAGAAACAAATGGGGTGGTTAAGGCAAAAATATGCAAAAAAAAAAATCGATTAAAATGCAATTTAAAATTAATTTTTTTTTAAAATAGACTAGGGAAAGGTTTGGCTTTCACAAGATCATCTATACTTTAAGGAAAAGAATTTTAATAACTATTCATAGTAATTTTGCATTAGTTTTAGAATTAAAATACTTGTTAAACCCATAAGGTGGCAGCAAAACCCTTTTCAGTTGGGTGCAGTAACTGTTTCTGTCCAAGATGATGTTTTCGAAGTGCTTCAACGCCGCCACCACCCGAAGTCCAATTAACACCAAGAAATTTAGTACAACAGTAGTACGTGGATTTCTCTAATTTAAAAAGTATTATTTCCCACCAAAAAATATCAGATGCTTTCATAAAGTAAACACAAATTTAGATCCTCAGGAAAAGAAACAATCTCTCACAATAGAATGGAAGAAGGTGCCCCACTATGAACTGCTTGGTAACTTCTTTTTATCACAAATCAGCTGATCTCAGTGTTCAGGCTACTAAATGAGCAAAACTAACAACGTGGCTTATGCAGCCACTTACTGTGATAGAATCCTGTTCTCTAAGGGTTCATGTTACTGAGCCCCATGCTCGTTTAATACTCAATACCTCTGGGATCCATAGACTTGCATGCAGAAAACAGAAAATACGTTGTTTTTCACAGTCATGTTTGCAGCTAAAAAACATCTCCATCTGTATACTAGAGAATTTCACAGCCAAAAATGAACAAGTTGTATTGTATATGAAATATTCTTATTGCTTCTCCATGGCTACAACATAGTATTTGTGGTGCTAAAAAGTCTATTAAGAGTCTCATCTCCAAGGCCTGTCATGTTTTTCAAATCTGCCTGATGCTGGAAGCAATTTACCGTATGTTTGCTTTTCCCAGATATATTTAATCTTTTTGCACTGAATATGTGCCCAGGCAGAGTGAGTGGTACTGTGCATCCATCAAGGACCACAAGGCACAAATTTATGGCCAGACCCCTGGCCATCCAGAAATCCCAGACGGGGACACTCTTTGTATGAATTCCTAAACTCACTACAAACACCTACCCTGTTACTTCTGCAGATTGTTTGATGTGCTGGATTTATATCGCACAAATAGTCCCATAATTTCATCCTACTTTCTAATTCTGTTCAAACGCTAGCCTACACTAAAAAAAACACACACAAAAATCACAGTTAGGTGTGCTGAGAAGCCATATTACTTTTGGTCTTGATATACACAAGCCTAAGCACTTTGCTGGAGTCTCTATTTCAGAGCTGGTTTCTTTGGTTTTCAAATTTTCAGATTATTTTTATGCCTGCTACCCTGGCAATCTCGGTGTGGAGTTTTGCAAATCAAGCTTCCTTTCAGGAAGGAGATTGAGGTCCTGGAGCGGGTCCAAAGGAGGGCAATCAGGCTGGTTGTGACTCCAGCACAAGTCCTATGAGGAGAGTCTGAGGGAGCTGGGGGTGTTCAGCCTGGAGAAGAGGAGGCTCAGGGGAGACCTCATCGCTCTCTACAACTCCCTGAAAGGAGGCTGGAGCCAGGGGGGGGTTGGGCTCTTTTCCCAGGCAGCTGTCAGTAGGACAAAAGGTCATGGTCTCAAGTTGTGCCAGGGGAGGTTTAGGTTAGATATTAGAAAGAATTTCTTCACGGAGAGGGTGATCAGACATTGGAATGGGCTGCCCAGGGAAGTAGTGGATTCTCGGTCCCTGGAGATATTTAAAAAGAGACTGGATGTGGCACTCAGTGCCATGGTCTGGTAACCGCAGCGGTAGTCAATCAAGGGTTGGACTTGATGATCTCTGAGGTCCCTTCCAACCCAACTGATTCTATGATTCTGTGATTCTATGAAGCTTCTAAAACTAAGGAGTGAGTGATTTGTGGAGATCCATAACAGGAGGACACTGCAACCTGTAGGTATAAAGCTGTCCTAGACCACATCACCTCATGATCTGCTGGGTTTTCATCTACAGCTTCAACAACTGACACATTTTCCTTGTCTGTGAAGGCAGGATTGAATTTGCTCTTTCTTGGCTTTCTCACAGCTGCTTCATATTTCTAAGCCACTCCTAACTTAATTCTTATACTGTTCAGCAGACACTGATTTCCCTGTTTCCACTTCCATAAAAAAACACCAAACATCGCATTTTGTCAGATGAGGCAAAAGAGATTTGGTGCACACTAAGTAGATACAGAAATGCTCGGGGACAGAATATTCCTCTGAAGTTCAAAAATTACATCCTTTTTTATCTGCATTTCATTCATTACTGTGAGCCGTGTGTTTCTATGCTATCCCTACTCCAGAAGATGATATATTACTTTGTCATAATTAATTCACCAATATTGATGACTATACATTGCTTAAAATCAAAGAAAGGAAAAAGAAAAAGAACTAACAAGTCCCATCTGCTCATATAAATTAATACGGTATCAGTTGGGAGCTTAACTTGTCAGAAAATTGGGCTCTTTTAGTTAAGATGATTTATCAACAGAGCTCTTACATGGAAGAACTCAGACTTTTAGTTAGCACTCAGCTTTCTTCTTTGGACTTTGTTCAAAACCTAAACCAACTTTCACTCTTGGAACAAAGCAAATTAAGTAATAAAATGTCATTTCTATTTAACAAAGAATAATTTTTTTGGTGGTTGGAAGTCTTTCCTGCTTTAGCACGTATGTATAAAACACTAAACCATAAAAAAATACAGTGGTCTAATTCTGAAATGTTTTCCATATTTAATACACAAATATTTATAGATGGATGAAAATCATATCATGGTAAAAACATCTTCATTCAGCACATACATAAAGATACATGAATCAATGACAGGAAAAACTATCTGATTTAATAGTTATTCAGTTCCTTCAGAGCTAGAAACAGCTCTTCGGATGTCCTTCTTGGGCAATGAAAAACATGAGCCATTCCATACTTCTACTTCTTATATTAGTAGTTTCCTCATAACTCTTCCTTTTTTCAAAGTGAGCTGTAATAATCTCAAGTTTATTTACATAGTTGAACCCTTAGGAAAGCTGAGTCTTTAAAGCAAGACACATCTTGGAGGCTTTATGTGTATGCAATTCCAACTGCAAGGGTTGTTATACTTTTAGAAATGCTAACAGCACCGCCAAAAATGTGGTTTGTACCATTGTAGGAAGTTATCAGCAATACTCTCATTCCATTTTGCTTTCTGAGATGCCTGCTGAGCTGTGCCAATTAAATAGTTTTCAGAGTCACATAATAAATGAGACTGCTGTGATCCACCCACACCAACGTGGGCACAGAAATATGCATGTAGGCATAGTTAAGAAGGGGTCTGCTTTGGGGGAGTCAGTGCTGATTTAAATGTATCTCAAACTAAAATCTGAGGATGCTGTTTTGACAGCTTTGGCCTGCCTAAATCAGAGGTGTCACAGTTCCCTCTGGTCACTTGCTTGATGGGGGACATCCTCCTGACAACACCAAGTTTGATAAGCTCAAACTAATGTGGAAAGGGAGGTGCATTTCACCAGAAATAAGTCTGTGCCCACAGCTAGATAAATCAAAACACTATTGACCGAGCACCTAGATTGTCTTTGGGTCTTATGAGTAATTTGGTTGAATTATTTGGTTAGGATTCTACAACCCAAAGGAGCTTTCAAGGTTTCTTACTTCTGAGTTTCTACAAATAGTCTTGCTTTTGATGAAAAAACCTGAAGAGAAAATTGTATGCCTAATAATATATGAGATAGCCAAACTAAGCAGTGCTTCTTGGAGCCTTATTTAATGGTTACTCCTTGTGAAGATGTTAATTCATACAGACCTTCTGCCACCTTTGCCTGGCTCTAACAGATGTCTGGAGGCTCTTCCAAGTTCACCTGTTCTGTGATTCTCTGGTTCTGTGAAAATGAGTTAAACTACTCTGGCCTCAAGGCTGCAAATAGCACAGCCAGGCTGATCTGACAAAGAAAAGCATGATTAACTAAAAGTCAAAGAGAAACTGCTGTCTCTAAAGGATGAATCACACCAAACTAAGACTGGTTCCTAAGTAAGCCAGATAAATCACCCACTAGTAGTACTTATTTCTTTCCATATACTACAAAGGGAGCTCGGAGTGACTAGCTGTTACTCATACATTTAACTCCTACACATCTAAAAACCAGTGATGAAAAGCTCTTTCTTAATAATGAGAGACAACCATATCTGCCTTCAGAGGGAACACAAGAAGTTGCAGAATACGCTAAGACCTGCATTTTAACCCAAGCAATAATGATGACTGGACAGATTTCTACTGAGCAATGATCTGTGGTAAAAGCAGGCACTGTTACCAGCAACACTGCTGTGACACCACAGATAACTCCCACTGGGAGTTCTTTTCTCTCCATTAGCTGGGGTTTGAGTTTTTATTTACTTATTCTGGTTTGGGGGTTAATCTGTTTGGGCTTTTTTCAGATTTCTGCTTCTTGTAGCTTCTAGGAAAACTCACAGATAATGGTGTCTGTGTGACTGGGACTTTTTTAGACTGATTCACAATTAAAAAATCACCTGCCTGTTTAGGTAGTTAGTAGAGCAGCTTCTTTAGAGAACACTTAAAAATAACTGTTCCAGGTGGTATGGGATTGTGGAGCAATGGTGGTGATGTGCTGTGTGGTGCAGTCTTTGTCACCAGCTGGAGTAAGCACCCTGGCACATAAAAAGGCCTTGACCCTGATGGCAGTCCACCAAGACAAAGTATTAACTGATAATGGCTAAAGATCCCTTTATCCCTTTATACTGAGCCCTCACCTGGCCAAGTGTCCCTGGCCTTTGTGTTTAGAGCCAAGATTCAAGAAAAGAATTATCAGCAATGGAAGGGAATAGAATTCAATATCTTTAAGAACAGTGAACTATACAAATCCATGAGATCAGACAGTATGCATCAGATTGCTTGCCATTAGCACTGACAGGTTGCCTCACACTGTGTCTGAAAGACTGTAGAAATCAGAGAGGTCCAGAGGACTGGAGAAAAAAAAAGGTTGCATTGATTTTAAGATCTTGTTGATATGGGAAACAGCAATTGGTCAGCCACAATTTAGTCCCCAGGAAAATCACAGACCATATCCCCTTGGAAGCTGTTTCTGGGACCTTCAAAAGAAAAAGAAAATTGAAAATTATTTTTCCTAAAAAAAAATGGTAACAAAATTGCGATGGCTGCCACGGTAGAATTTAATCCTTAGTTATATTAGAATTTCAAACTGGAAAATATTCTCCTGCTATACTATACTAAAAAGGGATTTACAACATAAATCATAATTATCTCTGGAAGCTAATTCAAAATCACTAGCATTTTAAAATTATTATCCAAAGATGGGCAAGTTTGTAAAGCAACTAGAGCAGTCTCAGACATCACAAGAAGACTATTTTAATGTAACTATAGCAATTAAGATTCTTTTGTTAATAACTTTCTTTTCAGATTAACAAGCCACTTATGTAGTAAAGAGGCTTCTAATTAAATTGGCAACATTGTGATTTTTGAAAACTGTTTAATAATGCGTGATAAGTGACTGCCAACTTGCACTAAGATGTTCTAGGAATACTGCATAGACCTGATGGTTGATAATCCTGTTTTGAAGACATGATTTTAATTGCAAGTTGAATTCAAAGGCAAATGCTGCATTTTTCTGCCAGAAGGAGTAGAATCTTTGTTTGCAGACCTTTAAAAGAGCAGCAACACTTGATAAAACATATGAGTAATTTGTCAGTTTTTGTAACTGTCAGTAATTTTGGCAAAGCACACTGATGGCAGAAAGACTTCTTTTAATAATCTGAGTGGATCATAATGTTAAGTGTATGGTCTGATTTAAACAAGGCATCTTCTCAATGGGAAAGATAAACTAGTCCAGAAGGAATAAATAGATAGATGTGAGGTGACTTAACTAACATTAGGAAACTGTAAGATGTTGGAACTGAGACTCCATTTGATTGCTCCAGAAGAATGTATCTGACTTACGTATTTACGAAATATTTTCATGCTGCATAAAGATGTTATAGGACTCTTTAATTTTATTTTTATTTTTCAAATGTCATATGGGTTTAAGGAACTTTTGTTATTCATGCTTTATGCATGACTACTGAGACACAGAATCATCAGATTTTTGGAGAAATCAGTAGGATTTAAAGAATGTTAACTGATTTTTTTTTCTCTGAAATTTTTATCTCCAGTGCATTATTCAGAATCATGTATCTATTTCAGGTTACGAAGTCGAGGGTGAAAGATTGATGACAGATCAATCTGTATGTATTGACAGACATGACAGACATGGTATTGACAGATTTCAAACTGAGCTACCAAATTATGACAAGTTTTCATGAACATAATTTTTCTGAAGTTTCTAATATGGAAGATTTAGAATCAAGTTCATCTATTCTTTACAAACCATGAAAAGACAAAACTCAGGTTTAGTTTCTGAAAAAAAATATCAAGTATTTAATAGAAATATTAGGCTTGTAGTTGGATGCACTTGGAGGGAATAATTACATTAAGAAAAAGGGTGGTTACTTTAATGGCATTTGTGGAGATGGGCTGAACCTGAAAAACAATTTTTATGTATTATTTTTTATTAAAAAAAAAAAAACAAACCAAAAAACAACAACAACAACAAAAAAACCAAAAACAAACAAAAAAAACACTATTTGCAGGGGGCATTTACAAAAGCAGGAAAGCTCTTTCCAAACCTCATCTGTTAGTGCATAATAAAGTAGCCAAGTATTATAGAAATTGCCCAGTTTATATATGCTAAGTATGACTGCACTGGCAACTATCCCACTGTAAATGGAATGTATAATGATCCAGAGGTAGGAGTTGCTCCTTCACAGCAGGGATGCTTCGTAGAAAGGGATATATCAGAAAAAGATTGTTTCTTGTCAAAGCTATTCTGTTCAGAAATAAAAATTTTAAGTCCGTACTTGGTGAGACAGAATGTTTCCTTACCTTAGAAGTTACGGGATTTGTGTGGGACATTCAGGAATAAAACACAAAGTACTTGACAAAGTTCTCCAGTACTTCTGCAGTTGAAGGCCCGAACCACAAGACTATCCAAAAACAAATCAGCACAGTCACTTAGCTTGTTTGCTGGCTGTAGCCTTTACTTTCTATTTGAAAAGCCTCCAAAATGAGACTTTAACTGTTGATAAAATTCATGTTATAGTAAACAACTTAATTATTTGACATTAGCAATAAATCAACTTATTGTTCCACCTACACAAAGCAATCAGAACAAAAAGGAAACTACAACAACAAAAAAAAAATCAAGAAAAAATAATTATGCTAGGTAGGATGTGAGGTAGCAAAGCTTCCATCTCAAATGGCTGATGCTTGGCAAAGCTACAACAAACTGAAAGTAGGCCTTGTACTGGGAAGTGCTGGGCAGCCTTGGCTGTTGGTACTATATTTTGTCATTCATGGAAAAATGAGCAAAGAAATAAATGAAAAGAAAAAAGCATTGAGAGGCAGAGACATGTGTGAGCCCACTGTCTGCTGACTTTCTCTTCTTGTGTACTTCTCTGTACTTATTCCCTTGGTAACAGATAAATACGAGATGCTATCAAGCTATATCCATTTATTTTTTTTGAGAAAGGAAGGTAAAACATAGATGAGAAAAGTAAACTAAGACTTCAGCCAATCCGTATAAGGGAGTAAGAAGATGGAAACCAAGTAACAGTAGCAAAGATGCATACATAGAAAGACAAACAAGGAAAATATATGAAATGTTCTAATCTGATGAGCCATTGCTCATGCTGTTCCTTTTTATTGTCTTGTGAATCCTTTGCTCTTTACCAGTAAAGGAGTACAGCTGATGCATACATAAAGCAGCTGTCAGAAATTCCTCTGTAATTTTTCATGTCTAGTACATACAGAAAAGAAGAAATACACCAGATGGACAATGAAAAAACAAAACTTATTTTTCTTCAGAACTAGATGCTTGACCAGTGAACAATTTGTTTTTTAGTCCTTATCTTATATACCATTATTATTTTACTACTGCCCATTGAACAAGACAGAATCTGGACAGTACTGCACTTCCAGGCACACAAACATACTGAGAATCTTTGGGACTCACAGATTTGTTTCTTGTTCTCTGATATGTTAAACAGCCAGTTGCCCAGTGATACACTACAGATGGCATGAATTCCAGAGTGCCTTCTGAACAACCAGCCAGCCATGCTTGCCTCTGCCCATCCCATCTTCAAGACCTAATCCTTAATCCCTTCTGAACATCTTTTTCATAGTAAAACTGTCTCATGGCTCCATTTAGTAGTCCTACCACTTCTGCATCTGCAATGTGTTCTGCTGTTACCTGGCTCCCTCCCTGTGGAGTTCCATGAGAACTTCTCTGTTGCCAGCTACAGCACCCTCTCCCTCTCCTGCACTCTCTGATGCTTCACTGCTCTGATTTCTTCCACAAACTGTTCAGTTCAGCAAGTTGACAAGAAACTAGTTAAACAAATTTTAATGAATTTCTTCTGGTTTACTGTGTTGAACTGGCTACTCAAGAAATCAGAGAAGCACCAGAGGTAACACAAGGAAAGTCATGAGAACGTGCAAAGGACAGTCCAGAGGGAAGGAGGAAGAAACAGAACTGCTGCTTTAGTCACAAAAAGCTCTTAGATATGATCAGCTGTCCTCTCTAATTGCTCCTCAGCTTCATAAGTATCTTTAGTGAATTATGTTTTTAAGCATGTAATAATCTTTCTATTTGTCCCCAAAGCACACATACTTGTTAATTGTATACTAATAAATAAACCATTCGAAGTCACTGGCACTACGTGGCTTTGTAAAGCTAAACACAGATTCACAGAATTATTCTAGTTGGAAAAGACCTTCAAGATCATTGAGTCTGACCACAATCTAACTCTACCAACCAACTCTACCAAGTCCAGAGTTTAAACCCATGTTTCCAAGCACCACACCTATGTCTTTTAAACACCCCCTGGGATAGTCATTCAACCGCCTCCCTGAGCAGCTTATGCCAGTGTTTAATTACTCTTTCAGTGAAGACATTTCTTCCAATATCTAATCTAAACCTTCCCTGGTGCAACTTGAGTCCATTTCCTCTTGTCTTGTTGCAAACTACTTGTAGGACAAGGCATAACAAAGTTCAAACACAGTAAGTATATGTAAGCATCCACCTGTGGCTGAACTCATGCCTTTGTAGGCACTTTGTCACAGGAAAAGAAATCAAGTGTCCTGGAAGCTTTCAAAAATTCTTTTTCATTTGCTGAAAATGCAGTTTGCTCTGATGCTTGATCTGCTCTTGACACGATGTCACCTTTTTGTAGTGAATATCACAGCTGCAGATCGGTCCTCTTGAGCCATGATTGTCATCTGTTTCAGAGATAAAAAACCTCTACAGCAAAGGCTTCCAAGTCAAACTTCAGAAGACAACAAAGTGAATTATAAGACAGACTCCACAGCCTCCACAAGTACAAATGACATTTTTACTTTTTTCAACTTAAAAAAAGGCAAAAATGTAGGGAAATTCTCTCAGTGGATGACTTATGAATCTCAACTAATATTAATCTGCTGGATTAGGACCTAAACTTGTATTTAAATAAAGGCAGCAAGTGCTAGATTTATAGCAAAGTCTTATTATTATATGACACCACTGTCTGAAGAAGTCTGAAGAAGAACTAGAATGCAGTAGAAAATCTTCCAGGAATTAAGAAAAAAAGAAGAAAAAAAAAAAAAAGAAAGAAAGAGAGAGATAAGTAGGAGGAGTTAGGAGGAGTAGCAAGCCCAAGCAGGGAGTTTACTCACCGTAGTTTAGATAATTGTCTTAATTTTAATTTTTCTTATTGTATACTACACATAAAACCAGAAATCATAAATCATTCCCACTGACACTAGTTCTTTGACAAACTGTAAGCTCCTGGGTACCTCTTTGGTTGGGCTAACAGTGAGTTTGATCAGTAACAGAAAATGTCTGAGCTCTCAAAGTAGCAGCTTGCAGATATATGACCCTAATAACAACCTCAGTTCACTTGAGAGAAAAATTTCTGCTTGCAGAGCAAAGCTAGAAGATTTTTTTTTTTTTTTTTTTTTTTTTTTTTTTTTATGGCTATAAGAGGAGTCTGATATGCTTTTCTCAGCTGTGGGTGGTGAGTATCATAAGAGTCTGTAATTACAAATGGACACATAAAGAATTAAATTACCTATTAAAGTACCTTGGCATTTGTAGTCATAAAAGCATGATCTCATATACTGTAAAAACTTTCTTTCGATAGTGTTAGACACCATCACTGCAAGCCTAGGCTGAAGTTATTAAATAAACATTACAGGAAAGAGTCACTATGTTTCTATCCAGCTGGTATTTATGTTATCCCTTTCTAGACATTATATACGATCTTTATGTAACTTATTACTAATGGAAAATCTGAGAACTGCTGCAGCTCTCTTGCATGGGAAAGAAGCCAAACAAGTGCTCATAAAATTATAATGTTAGTAGAGTGTACAGGAAGTTATTTCCCAACCCATAATTTTTTAAGATATCAAAAATAGTCTTGCATTGCACTGGAATAGAACCAAGAATGTTCAAAATGAGAAACCTGGCAGAAGCACCCCTTGCCTTTTCTGAGCTAACTACCTCCATGGTGAAAGCATTCACCATGGTTACATTGTTCCAGCCTGAGCTGGGCAGAACAGGATCAGATACTGGTCTTCTGTAACTCATATAAATGCTTTACTCCTAGGTGACCTCGAAATTTCTTCCCTGTGTTCTCTCACAGTGAAATTCCAAAGAACTGGCCTATTCTCATGATAAAATAAAAACTGTTTGGCATAAAATTTCCAAATAATACTAGTTTCAAAACTGAGACATATCTGATATAACTTTCCACAACAAAAAAAGGTTACATTCATTGACTTAGAAAATTAATTTAATGTAGCTAACATCTTTAATAAATATTAATTTTTTTAAACTCTCTTTCAATGGAAAACACAAGTGCTTGGATAGCTTTTCTAAATCAAAAGTTAAACACTAGACTTGAACAGAAATTAAATTACATAAAAACTGCAACAAGAGAGTTCCTCAGAAAAAATAATATTTCTCTTTTGTTATTTTTTTCACTTCTTAAAGTGAGACAGCACCTCTCAGTACTGTCAAAAATCAAGTCACAGAATCACAGAATGGGCTGATGTTGGCAGGGACCTCGCGAGGTCATCTGGTTCAACTACCTCTCCTGATCTCTCTCACATTAAAAGCCTTTTCTGATGTTCAGAGAGCGTCTCCTGTGTTTCAGCTTGTGCCCATTGCCTTTGGTCTTGTCACTGAGCATCACTAAATAGAACCTGGTTCCATTCTCTTTGCACCCTCCCTCCAGATATTTACAAACATTGATATTTCCCCTGAGCCTTCACCAGACTAAACACTCAGCTCCCTCAGCCTTTCCTCCTATAAGAGATGTCCCAGTTCCTTAATCATACATGCTGACCTTCACTCAACCCTCTCTGGTATACCTGTGCCTCTGTTGTACTAGGGAGCATAGACTTGGACACAACACTCCAGCTGTGGCCTTACCAGTGCGGAGTAGAGGGAAAGGATCACCTTCCTCAACCTGCTGGCAACACATCTAATGTACCTCTGGATAGTATTTGCTTTTTTGCTTAAAGGGCACATCACTGGCTCATGGTCAACTTAGTGCTCACCAAGACCCTCAGGGTCCTTTTCTGCTAAGCTGCTTTTCAGATGGTCAGCCTCCAGCATATACTGGTACCTGGGGTTGTTCCTCCCCAGTTGGAACACTTTGTAGTTTCCCTTGTTGAACTTCATGAGATTCCTGTCAGCCTGTTCAGTGTGATACACCCTCTGATGTATAAGTCACACCTAACAAGGTTTGTGTCATCAGCAAGAGTGCTGTGATTCTGACCGGTCACCCATTATGAAGATGCTCTTCTCATCTATCAAGCCAATCATTTCACTATGAATGATTATCAGGTTGGTCAATCATGACTTTCCCTTAGTGAATCCATGCTGACCATATTTTTGTCCTTTATGTGCCTGGAAATGGCTTTCAGGATTAGCTGCTTCACCACCTTCAAAGAGATAAAAATGAGGTTGACTGGCCTGTAATTCCCTTGGTCCCCTCCCTTGTTTTTCTGAAGAAAGGAGTGACATTTGCTTCCTTCCAGTCTTCAGATACTTCTCCCAGATACCAGGGCTGATCAACATTTATCAATGGGCCTCATAATGGCACCATTCAGCTGCTTTGGCAGTCATGGATATCTATCAGGACCCATAGATATTCTATGTCCAGTTTGCTTGTGTATGTCCTGACCTGAACCTATTCCACCAAAGGTATGTCTACCCTTCTCTCTCAGTTTTTTCAAAGAACGCAGCGCAGTTCATTCTTCCCTGTTAGAAGAGAGTTTTCTTTTATTGTTTTCTCCCCTCCCCTTCTCTTTCTGGATTTAATAGTCCACAAAGTGGAAGATACAGGTTTGAGTTCTTCCTCTGGCTGAAGAAAGTTTTGATTTTCCCAGTAAGAGACATAATAATGAAGCTACAGCATATTTTCCCAGCATTTTTCATTGTCACTAATACATGAACTGAAGACTCATAGTGACAAACAGGGAGAACAAGAAATAGTATGACTAGCTTGTATTAAGGGCTCTTTGGAAAACAAGGCCTCTTCACTTGTAAAACTGTAGATTCACTCAATATCTGGTTAATATAGATCTTGGGACCTCAGACTCTATCTGAGACAGGGATACTATTCTCTATGGACTTCTTTTTCTCTTCTGTCCAGTGGCACTACTTCAAGAGCACAGTTAAAACATCTCTTTTAATTATGTAGCCAAAGCTGTGCGGCTAAGCCACAGTCCTAATACATGGAAACTGCTGTTTGAATCCCTATCAAGCTGAGAAAAGGTTACAACGTTATATTCCAACTTGAGAGCAAGTTCTCTGTCTACTCAAGGTTTACAGAAAAAGTGGACCAGAGCATCTTCTCACTATATTTTTATATAACTATATGATGGATACTGAATTTTGTAAAGATCTTAAATAAGTCTTTATATAATGCATGGTCTCAAACCTCCTAACATATTAAGCCTCTCTGAAGAGTTAAATTTGAGTTTGGTCTCTAGATCTTGGATGGACCAAACACAAAACAGTTATCAAATTACCCTGCCAATTTGAACAGTAAGCAAGAAGTAAACCAATTAATGTATAATGGAGAACTAAGTACATTATTGGCCTGGAAGCAGAGAATCAGCAATACAGTAAGATTTGCAACTTTTGATTCAGTTACCCAAATCCCCTTCTGGGTTTTCTTATTGGACCTACTCCAAGACATTCCATGTAGCTTTCCCTGGTTCTTTTGTGTCCTTTCCAAATGGATACAAAAAGGCAAATGTTATTCCTTTTTCCAACTGAAATGTTTTTTTAGAAAATAAATTAGTATATTAAGCCACTCTGAGGCAAGACAGACTCCTATATTTATATGACACTTAAGATTATACTTACAAAAAAATCTTAAAAGCACACAGTGTCATTACTTATAACAAATGAAGCACTGAGTAAATAGAGCAACTAGAATAACTTAGCTGGAAGCTAGTCTGAAGTATTTGATTCATAATTTAAACAAAAGAACTGTTTATTAAATCACAGCTTTACTAGAAACAATTTTTCAGCATTGCTAAGTCATTACTGATATTATCTCTTGTTCAAGGATGGACTTAAAAATTAACGATATAATCTACACATGCAATGTTTGGAGATATATAGTTACTCCAAACATGGTCTTTGTTATGGTATGTGAAGGCAAATAAAATTGTAAAACCAGAAAGCCAATCTGACAGAGCGTCCACTCTCTGTTTTCCGTGTTCACAGAAGTGTGTACGATAGAAGTAATAATTTCCATCTTCCACCTGTTTTCTCCATGAACATTGTTGTGGGAAAGTTAATGCTGGGATGTGTCTTGCTCCTTCTTCAAAAAATACTAATATTTAAACGGATATTTGGTACCTTCTAGACAGTTATGAGAAAGCCCAGCTCTGTGCCCAGTCACATTTCAATGCTGTGTGCCTGGCAACTTCAGAATCCTCAAGGGGAAAAGTTATACAGGATCCCATTGACAGAGAAGGAAGTTATTTCTGCCAGTCTAATTAAAGTCACAGAAAACACAGAAAAGAGTTCAAACAATAAAATGCATTCTTTATTGATCCAGGTCTCAGAGGAAGTGTGCTCCAACAGCCATCTGCTGGTTTTCAAAACATTACTGTCTGCATTTTCCACTACTCATTTCCTTTATTCATGACATGAATATGTAAACTTCATATACAAATCAATAAACAGGAAGGCCATTAAAGTTGAGTATATTTTGGCACTAAATTAAACAATTTAAAGTTGCACAAATCACAACCTGGGCACCTCCAGCTAAAGAGGTTCAAGAAAAAAAATCTAAGCAAAAGAAAGAAGTGTCATAGCTTAGTAGGAGGGAAAGAAGAAAAAACAAAAAGACAGAAAAAAAAAATCACGATCAAAACTATTAATATGCTATTATTCTCAGGCAGATAAGAATAAACAAAATGCACTTAAAATATACAAGATGAATGAAAATATCCTTGTACATCTATTCCCATAAGAGAAATGTATATTGAGGACTCTGAAAACTTTTTTCTTTGTAACTGCTGGCATTTTTCACTATTATACACTATATATTAAGTCTGCATAAATGTCTCTTACTTTTTCTGAAGTAAAGGAAAATATTATGAAATAAGAAAATACTATGGAAGTATTCAATCTTGTAAATGCTTAATTATTCTGTCATTTTATATGACATATACATTATATATAAGATTTTTTTATATGACATATACGTTGTATAGAAAATCTATTTTATATTATAAGTCACATCCCAGGTCTGATCATGTATTAATTTAAATACTGCAATGGAAGTCTAATTTTTTTCACAGTATTCACCCATTGCCAACAGGATTAAAAATTGTCGTTCCATTCAATTAACAGAAAAAATCACTATTGTAGTAGAACCTGTGGTAACACACGGTGAAATCTGATTCTGAAGTGCCAAGATCTCTTGAATGGATTCAGGAGGAAGGAAATCCACGTGGGCAAAACCAGTATCTTCCTCCTGGTGTACTGGAGATGAGACAGAGTAGAATCAGGCCATGGAACTTGCATCATAGAGAAGTTCCACAGCGTCAGGGGACGGGGCTGGGCAGGATTTGGCCAGGAGGGTTTGGTCTGAACAGGTCAGAAGTGTGCCCAGGTGGCCAAGAAAGCCAATGGCATCCTGGCCTGTATCAGAAACAGAGTCGCCAGCAGGTCCAGGGAGGTGATTGTGCCCCTGTACTCAGCGCTAGTTAGGCCACACCTCGAGTCCTGTGTCCAGTTCTGGGCCCCTCAGTTTAAGAAGGATGTCGAGGTCCTGGAACAGGTCCAAAGGAGGGCAACCAGGCTGGTGAAGGGACTCGAGCACAGGCCCTGTGAGGAGAGACTGAGAGAGCTGGGGGTGTTCAGCCTGAAGAGGAGGCTCAGGGGAGACCTCATCGCTCTCTACAACTCCCTGAAAGGAGGCTGGAGCCAGGGGGGGGGTGGACTCTTTTCCCAGACGACTTTCAACAAGACAAGAGGACACAGTCTCAAGTTGTGCCAGGGGAAGTTTAGGTTAGATATTAGAAAGAATTTCTTCACGGAGAGGGTGATCAGGCAATGGAATGGTCTGCCCAGTGAGGTGGTAGATTCTCCGTCCCTGGAGACATTTAAAAAAAGACTGGATGTGGCACTCAGTGCCATGGTCTAGCAACTGCTCCGGTGGCTCAAGGGTTGGACTTGATGATCTCTGGGGTCCCTTCCAACCCGGCTAATTCTATGATTTTATGATTCTATGATTCTATGATTCCTGACCCAACAGCCACACCTCTGCCTGGGCCACCACCTGCCCTGCTCCCCACCCCCCCATTTGCAAACAGGCACAGCCACCTCTCCTTTGCCTCAGCCAGAGCTCAGCCCTAACGGAGTGAAATTGAGACGCTTTTTACGAGGTGTGCACAGAGTCCTCCCAGCCCAGTCTGAACCCCAGGCAGCCTGCAAGGCAAGAAGGTGGAAGCCGGGCACAGCACTGCTGAGGAAGTGGCTGAGGGAACAGCCTCGGCGAGGCGAGGCAAGGACTCGCCCGCGCTCGCCTCCCCCTCCTACTCTTGTCAATAAATCATTAACCTCCGAGACTTTGCGGGTATTTTTTCCTTCCCTCGGGAGGCACCACGTTTCCAGGCGTCTGTCCTCGAAGGTAAACCGCCCCGCCAGCAGATGCCTTCCCCATGACCTTACCCTCCCTGCGGGGCTGACTCCAGAGCCCGGCCCGCAGACACCGCACCGCACCGGGACGGGACAGGGCGGTGCGGTGTGGAGCGGAGGGCGGTGATTGGCTGGCGGCCGGCGCGGGGCCGGGCGGTGATTGGCTGCCGCGCGGCCTTTGTTCGGCTGCAGCCACTGCCGCAGGGCAGCGGAAGTTTGAGCGCGGCGGCGGCGGGTGCTTGGGGCTGGCGGGCGTCACCTCATCTCGCCCCGGCCCAGCCCCGCCGGCCAGGAGCTGCCTCCCACCCCGCCCCTCCCCGCTCCAGAGCCCGGCCCGGAGGCAGCATCATGAACCTGGAAAATAAAGTGAAAAAGGTAAGGCGGGGGCTGCCTGCTGAGGTACCTGCCGGCCGGCGTCCGTCTCCTCGGGGAGCGGCGGACACCGCCGGGCAGCTCTGGTGGCTCCGCTGGAGTCGCCCCCCGAGCGCTGGGGCCGCGGAGCCCTGAGCCTCGCCTGGCGCCCTGCTCCGCCCCATCTCTGGGAGAGGGGAGCTGCCTGCTGAAAGCCCTGCTGCTGTCTCGGCCTCAGAAACTCTGCTCCTGGCGCTGATTAAGACGCTGCAGTTCGTTTCCCAGGTAGCCGAGCGAGTAGCCTTGTCCTGTCAGGCAAGCGGGAACACGTGTTCCCACCCCAAAAAAAACCCTCTGAGATTTTATAGTTGTATTCAGGTACGCTGTGTACGTAGGTATGCGTGAAAGCTAAACCGTGTGCGGCCGAAATCCTATTGGTGGAGATGCTGAAGATTAATCTCTGACCTTTGATGTGACTCGCTTATTACGAACCTCCTGTCAGCACCTTGATGGAGTGCCCTCCAGAGACATTTGGGGTTAGTTGTTTGGAGTTTTTTTAAAAGGCATATTGACTTGTTTGTTTGGAGTCAATCCGCAAGCAGCGGAGGGTAAGTAACACAATGTGACAAGTAATGCAATTGTATTAGATCTCTTTCCGAAATTCACTATTCAAAAGTTTGTAAGTAAAACCAATTTCATGTGGGACACAACTCTAAATTTTTGCTTCTAGTGCTTTTGTAAATTAAATGAAAGAGTTAAGTTGGAACTTATTTGAGCATCCATTACAATGCTATTTGATAAAGGCGAAAGGAGCTTTGCATATGAACTATGTTAAATCTCTACACAACTCTCACTGACACGTGAAAACGAGTTTTTTTGGAATACATCACTGTATGGATTTTGTTGCATGGTTTGTATTCCTCAATTGTTATCTTTAAGGGTAGTAACTAGTTTTAAAGTATGCATATACACTGTACCTGTAATGCATTTCCAACTTGCAGGCTAGAGGCTGACTCAGATTTGTAAGTAGTTGAGCAGTGTGGAAGGCTACCTGTTTAGTAAAAGTTGAATCATAGAATGGTTTGGAGTGGAAGGGACCTTAGAGATCATCTAGTTCCAACCCCCCTGCCTGGAGCCTCTGCAGACTCCTACCACTAGACGAGGTTGCCCATCCAGCCTGGCCTTAAACACTTCCAGGGGTCATCCACAAATTCTTTGAGCAACCTGTTAGTGTTTCACCACTCTCAAATTGAAGTTTTCCTCCTGATGTCTAACTGGAAGGGGGTAGATTTTAGTTTAAAACCTTTAGCCTTTGTCCTATAGCTACATGCCTTTGTAAAAAATACCTCCTCTGGTTTCTTGTGGTCTCCCTCCAGGTACTGGAAGGCTGCTATAAGGTCTCCCCAGAGCCTTCTCTTCTCCAGGCTGAACAACCATTCTCCAAGTGATGTCACCATTTTAAGTGGCTAGTTGTCTTCATAGGATTGTCTCTTGTATGACTGCTTGTATGCAATGAAAATAAGCATCTTCACTGTATTTGCTTGTATTTTCTAAGCAAAGTTTAAAACGTAAAACTTGAAGGCATCACAGTGCTTGATCATTGAAAGTTTTTTCTAACTTCAGGAGGGGAGAGATGCATATTTGTGGAAAATGGAGCATTCCTATTCAGAATTTTTCCATCTAAAGAGAAAATAAATGTGCTGTGAAATACTGATAATTCTGCTCATAGTGGAACCTTGGTTAGAGTGAAACTGTAGTATCTAAACATCTGCTTTAAATTTCAGTGTGATTATTGGTTAGTTGAATGTGTTGTAAGTTTATTTGACTGCATTTGTCATAATTTTCTTTAGTCATCTTTTAGTCTTCTTTCCTGATGTCAAAGATTCATGAAGACTCTTCTGAACCCACTCAGGAAGACACACAAGCTGGTGCCAGAAAAGAAACCACCAAAGCTGGACATAATCCTAAAACAAGTAGCTCCAGCTTGAAAAGTACTGTGACAAACACATCACTATTTTCCCCAAAACAATATACACTGTGTTCTCAAACATTGCT
Source organism: Phaethornis superciliosus (assembly GCA_023637945.1). NCBI lineage: Eukaryota > Metazoa > Chordata > Aves > Apodiformes > Trochilidae > Phaethornis > Phaethornis superciliosus. Next base: position 25,229,463 of record JAJQWJ010000001.1, on the reverse strand, counting down.
TTGAGGGTATAGGGAAAATGAAGATTTAATACTTTTTGTTAAAAGATCTTTTAGAACAAAGTTCTACTAGTCTGAATTCCTGCCCTGTCTGTCACCTCCCTGAACTTGGTAAATGAATGAGTAGGTCATGGTCCTGCTTTGCAGTCCTGCTGGCAGCATGGTCTCTTGCTTCATTGGAGAAAATAAGAAACTGTAAGCGAGTCTGTTCTGTATAAGCTTTTCACAGTATAATACTCACTTTGTACAAGGAGCTTTGATTGTCATAGAAAAGGGGCAGAGGAGTTTGGGGAGAAGAAGTGCAACTTTTCCAATGTGGAATGTCTGTGTGATTCTTTTCCTATGGTGGGAGAGTTGGTTTGTTCTGTTGCAGTGGAAAACCAAACACAGAGTGCTGTAGACATCTTAAGTCAACAACTTTAATGCCCTTTGATAAATGAATGGTGAATAAAGTATGTATAGGAACAAAGTCAACCTTTTCATGTTTTGCAAAGCATGATTTAGTAATATCTCCTGTACCTCGCTTCCTGTTGAGGTCACTGTTTGTTTTGGTGTTACTGCCATAGAAACTCACAATGGTAGAGCTTTTTTTGCTGTTCCATATGTATAGTAAGATCAAGGAAATGCTATTTTATTCATGGGTGAGTTTTAAATGCAAGGAGAAATATGAAGGCACAGGGATGCGAGAGGAACTACTTCACCTTTGTTAACAAAGAAACTGTATAACAGTATGCTTCCTGCATATGTTGTGGTAGCCTTTTTTTCCCTTCAGACTTGTAAGAAAAAAAAAAAATTATTGTTTTCTGGAACACCCCTTTGAATGCACATTCATAGGTACTTTCTGTCTGATATGCCAGGGTATCAGCTTGGCAAAGATAGCAACGCCGAGTGAAATTTTTTTCCTTTTTTTCTCAGTCAAAAACACTTCCCAGGTGTTTGACCATAAAATATGAAATGCCTGACTAGCAAGGAAAGGAAGTATTTTCAGTGCAAGACTGCATGACATATAAGATCAGGTGAAACTTTCTTTAATATGGAGTAAATATAAGCCAACTATTAACCAGTGAGGTGGAAAAATAACTAAGTTAAAGACGTGAAGATCTGTTTCTGCAAGTCTTCCTTGAGAGAATTTTTTTCCTTTAAGTAAAATAATAATAATTGTGAGTAGCAGTTGTGAATGAAATTTTATTGGTTAGAAACATATCTTTTACCTCAAGAAAGTATACAGAACAGGTCTTGCAAAATAATGGCTTCTTCATACCGAACAGAAATTTTACAGATGTAATGAGGTAGATGTAAATAAATATCCTATGCTGTATTTAAACATAATATTTTACAGTCTACTTTAAAGAGTTATGCATGTTTGGTTTATATATATATGTTTATATAATATGGATATGTATGGGATGTGTGAGTGTATATTTATGATTTATATAGGGTGTAAATGTAAAAAAACCCTACGCTCTAATATATACTTTCTACTAAGATGCAGCATTGGTGAGGTTCTAGGTGCTGGAGGCCTGCAGGTGGAGTAGAGCTGTGAAGATGAAAGCTTGTCACACTTGTTACCAAGACTCAGACTTGATCAAATGAGTAGGTTGGGTGTCAAGGGAATAAGGAGGCCTCTGTCTTAACAATTCCATATTGTACCAGATGTGAATGTACTCTGGTACTGCTCTATGTGTGTTTCTGGTGGTTTTGTTTTTTTAAAGTCTGCTTAACCTTTCCTTTGAGCATTGTTTTCTGTCTGAGGTTGTCTAGCTGTGGCTTCTGAAAGCATTGTCTGAAAAAAAAGTGTGCACTTTCCTGCATGACTAGAGGTCCTAGGGAGTGAATATATAGACTTCCAGATTTGCTTCTGGAAACCTAATATTAGAAGATGTGACTGGGTAAGAGCACTTATGTCAAAACAAAATATGCCAAGTACAGTGAAAATGCCTCTGCAACATCAGATGATGGATAGTGCTGTATTAGAGGTTTATAGACAGGGTTATAGTGCCTGTCAGCTGCATTCAAACAGAGCATAATATTGAACTTTGTGAATTAAAACCTTGTTTTCTATTAAGTGGGAATGTATTTAATAGCTGTTAGTCTCTTGACAGTAGATTGTGTAGCAGTGTCTTAAATATTTATATTCTGAGCTGTTCGAAATTTAGCTGAGGACATCATAATAAAATAAATTCTTAGTACTTGTGTACTGTCATAGGCTTCTGCAACTCCTTAGTTTATTCTTCTACCCATTCTGCCTAGATCATCTTTCAAATACTTTTCTTGGATGCAGCCACTTTTTGGCATTCTTCTTTCTGTACAAATGGACTTCCTTACTCAAGATTTTTACTGGTCTTAATTCTGGTAAACTTTTCCATAAATTGAAATGCATATTTAAGAAAAAGGTAGGACAAACTTACCATCAATTTTAGTATGCGTTTTTAATAATAACAAATATAGAAGGTTCATAGAATACTGCTCTTAACTACAGATAAAGTTTTTTTCTTTCTTCTTGTATAGTGTCTGTAGAAGTCTTATCAGAGCATTATACAGATATAAACATGTCTTCTGTGGTTTTGTTTTTTATTCTGGAATGATAAATAATATAGCTCTTCTGGTTTTGAAGTTTAAATGCTGTAATTTATTTTCATTTCCAGGTTCTTGGTTTTCCCTACTAGAGAAGACTTTTGCTAGTACAGAATATAGTGATACAAGATCAGGTCTTGGCACTAAAGCATACACAGCTCATGAGATTTTTAAAATATTTTGTTCTCACGGTCTCACTTTTGCATACTTGGCTTTATCACTTGTTTGGAAGTCCCTAAAGTACATTAAGGTATGCTATAAATGTGTTCTGTTGCACGATACAGGTGTTTTTACTTTAGCAATGGGAGACTATCACTTCACGTGGCCCCTTAAACATCCAATCAGATCACCAGTCAGGTAATCTCCAAACCAGAAGATTTTAAAGTTTTTATGGTAAAGCCAAGAATAGCTTTAGCATGGTTCTCTTCACATCTGCCCTTGAAGCACTTGAAAGCACAGGAGGAAGATGGGCAAAAAGAACACTGAAGAGGTTTTAAGTCTCTTCTAGGGTTCAGCGTTAATTATTAGTCTATTACTGACAATTTTCTCACTGTTTAGCCACAACCTTTGAAATCCTAGAGAGATCTGAGTAGAAGGGCTTCCAGGCTTCTGTAGATGCTGACTCCTCGTCTTGATTCTTACTGTCTGTTGGAAGGTGGAAAATTAATACAGGTCACCTGTCTGGTTGTACAGAAGTCCCCCAACGGAGAGGAAGGGAAAGCAGCCAAAGCATGAGTCATCTCTGGTTTTTTAGTAGCCTTTTGTTACAGGTGGTTCTTTTACCCTGTTACCACTGCATCCCAGGGGCTCCTTTGTAAAAGGTCCTGAAAGTCAGAGCAACCAGCTTTATGTTAGGGCTGTATCTGTGCTGGGTGTGATGACTGTTAAATTTACATCGGACCTAACTACTTCCAGTGGACCTCTCTCAGGATACTCTTGGTGTGGTTTTTGCCCAGTTGCTTAAAGGCAGGGAATAGGAAAGACAGAATCAGACTCAGTCCCTGTACACTGATAATATTGAGAGGCAGTGGGCGAAAGCTACAGCAGAAGAAATTCTGATTCCAGTGTTGTAATAGGCTGTTGAATCTGCATCTGGACAAGGCCATGGGAAAATATGGTTTTATTGTACCTGCGCAATGTAAACACATGTGGGCAATTGGGTGACCTGCAGAGAAACCTCTCAACTTAAAATAATCTATGCTTATTGAAGCAAGTATAGGCAAGCTTTAAAAACTGCTGCTCTGTCTTATGTTTTAATTCATCGAAGATGTCTTGGGGCTTATCTTTGTTTTTCCTGTAATTGTCAACAATAATCTTGAGTTATGTGCCATTACACTACTTAGCTACTAAACAGCCAGTCCTCTGGTCATCACAACATTATTTTTTTAGCAGTGCTGTGAAGTGTGGCATAATTTGTTCCATGTAGGAACAAAGTTGTTAACAAGCTTATCCATGTTTTACCATATAGGGATTCCCAACGTAGCTGACAAAATGTAATAATATAATTACATAATTCCATTTGTATCTTCCTGCAGACTAAATTGCGCCTCTACATGTATAATCTATTTGCATCCATGATTTTTTTTTCCCTAGTGTCCCATGTGGGACAATGTTTTGTTATCTGCTGTATTTACAGGAATACAAATTCTGAAATTGCAGTGAAGCATGGCTTCAACATTTTCTGACTCATTTATATTGAGAAGCAGCATTTGTGGAACTTGTTTTCTGTCATGTTCAATAAGCTTAACAACAAACCCTTCTGATAAACCATATTTAATCTACTTCATAGCATCTGCTGTGTTTCTCTTGCATATCTGGACAAACTGTTAGACACTTGAACAGGACTATTTGAGTTTTTAAGATGACAGTAAATTTCTACACATGGCTTCTTAATGTAAAGACAGACAACTTCTCATGCTGAGTTCAAGTGTGAATTGAAATGGAGCAGTCTTTTTTTCTGATTCTGACCTAGCTGTACCCATTTAAAAATCTTTGCCCAGATAGTTTTGGATAGCTTTTGCTGTAAAATGAAAATTAGTCGGTAGACAGGCATGAACCTTATTCTGGCAGTATTTCAGCTGATCTTTCTGTGCTACTTCTTCTGTAACTCAGTTTATAGGCAAAAAGGGTTCCTTCCTCTTCTCAGGCAGAGGCTGTGTGTGCGTCTGAAATCGTGTCTAATTTGGTTTTCAATGTAACCTTAATTTTGAAGCTAAACCTTCATACGGTGACCAGACTAGGCAAATAGAAAGGTCATTCCCTTCTTTCTTCTTTGCAGCAAAATGAGAAATACATTCAGAAGAAGTCTGTCTTGTTTGCTGATTCAGTTTATTTGTCTCAAGCTGCATAAGCATTTATTTAGTCATGTGTTCTTTATTTGTGGAGTTGGATGTGGAATCCAGTATTACTAAAGAAACCTGCACTGAGATAGATGGTTGGGAAGATGTAAGAAGGCTGGCTGGTTGCTGTCAGTTTGCTGTGGAGAAGGCAGTATGCTTTGGGTGGAGCATTAGATAGCACGTATTTCCTCTCCTTAATTTGTTTCTAGAGAGGTATTTTTAGCTTAAAAATGCTAGGAAGCTTGGAGATGATATATTAAAAATGTTACAAAAGCCATTTTCACTGTCTGACTTGCATTTCAGATTCTCTTCTGTGAATTCTTGAAATAGTAGGTACACTTGTGTACTGTACAACAGTGCTTTATCCACAAGTGATCCTAGGGTCTTAAACTCTCTAATTACAGCAGTAATTAGTAATTATTACCCTTTCTTCCCCTCCTCTCCCACCTTTTCTTTTTTGAGTGGAGAGCCCAAGAAGCAGTTGCAGTTTGTAGCTAGAGAAACATAAGTAGGTGCAATAGAAAGGTGAGGGGACCCTAAAGTACTGTCCTGATGTAAGCTTAGTCAAATCCTTAGCCATTTGCTTTAGTTGTGGATTGTAGATTGTAAAGGCAGCAGCATACTTGAAGCTGACTATAGTTCTCTTCTTACTCTACACAGATGGGCTTGGGCCATGAGGAAGGACTTGGTGCCCCCTGCTTAAAATGCAAGGATAAGTGTGAAGGATTTGAGCTTCATTTCTGGAGGTAAGTGACACCAGATGTCTCTTAAGCTGTGACTTAGCAATGCAGATCTTGGCACATGTATGCAAATGTCTAGGTAACTGCTTTTGTTCTCTCTTTTAATTAAAATAGTCAGATTCTTTAAAGAAATTGTGTTCTAGGGTCAGGGCTTGTCAGCTGCATTGCAACAGTGTTTAAATATATGGTTACTTACAAATATACAATGCACCTGCCCTGAAGTCAATACTAGTACTTCTACTGAAGCATTTGCATTAGCTTAATAAACAGTTGAAGCAGTTTTGTAAAAACAAAATGGTAAGAGATGACAGGGAAGAAATGTGCTTTGTCTCTGCAATAAAATGCTTTCTCAGCTGCTGAACAAATACATAAACTTTGATTTGAGATTTTAGGTAAAATTATCTATGTTGATAAGGTGTTGAAACTTTGTTAACATCTACGGATTACTTAAAAAGGGAAGAGCTGTCATCATTCAAGTAATTTAGATAAGTACTTAGCCTTGGATGATACATTCTTCCTAAACCAGTAGGAGCACACAATAGTTCCAGTAAATATGCCATGCTGTGGTCTATGCCATGACTTCTGCAAAAATTTTGTATTCCATTGCCTTCTCTTACTGAAACACAGCCTTCAGGTTGGGTTGGTTGACATACCAGAAGGCTGTGCTGCTATCCAACAAGATCTAGACGGGCTGGAGAGCTGGGCAAAGGTGAATCTCATGAAGTTCAAGAGGGAAAAGTGTAGCATCAGGCATCTGTGTAGGAATAACACCACCAGCAGTACAGATTAGGGGTCATCCTTCTGGAAAGCTGCTCCATGGAGAAAGACCTTAGAGTCCTAGTGGACAGTAAATTCTCCATGGGTCAACAATATGCCCTTGCAGCCAAAAGGACAAACGGTATCCTAGGGTGCATCAGGAAAACTGTCCATGAAATCTAGGGAGGTTCTTCTGCCCCTCAACTCTGCCCTGGTGAGACCACACCTGGAATACTGTATACAGTTATGGGCTCCCCAGTTCAAGAGAGATAGGGATCTACTGGAGAGAATCCAATGAAGATCTACAAGGATGATTAAGGGACTTGAGCATCTCTCCTATGAAGAAAGACTGAGACAACTGTGTCTGTTTATCCTTGAAAAAAGAAGGCTGAGAGGGGATCTTAAATTTATGTCTATAAATATATGAGGGGTGGGTGGCAAGAGGATGAGGCCAATTTCTTTTCAGTGGTGCCTAGTAATAGGACAAAGAATAACAAGTTTAAGCTAGAACATAGGAAGTTCCACCTCAACACGAGGAGAAACTTCTTCATTGTGAGGGTGATGGAGCACTGGAACGGGCTGCTCAGGGAGGCTGTGGAGTTTTCTTCTCTGGAGACTTCCAAAACCTACCTGGATGTCTTCCTCTGTGGCCTGCCCTAGGTGATCCTGATTTGGCAGGGGAGTTGAACTAGATGATCTCTAGATGTCCCTTCCAACCCCTAACATTCTATCATGCCATGAAACCATTGATGTATCTATCTAGTTAGCTCTGATTGCAGCACACTGGTAATACTGCACCCCTTTGTTTTGCGATATCCTGCTGACTATGCCAAATGTTATGGTCCAAGGTAACATTAAAATTTATTTTTGTTTTGGATCCACAAAACAAAGTCCAATTGTAGAAAGGGTCGGGTGCAAGCAGATTTTATTTGACAATTGACAATGGCAAAAAATACAGATCCAGGCAAAAGAGGAAGCAAGGAAAAGAAGATGTAAGAGAGAGAGAGGGAAAAGTGGTACGAAAGAATGAGTGAGAGAAGTGTAGAAAAAGGTTAAGAAAGTGGGAAGAATGAGAGAGAGAGAGAGAGAGAAAGTCACCACCAGGGGTCCAGCTGTCCAGCGAGTTTCTTCAGGATGGTGCTGATTCTGGACAGGGTCCGATGCAAAAATGGGGGTGGGTCAAGAGATGACACCAGCCACAGCATGGACAGCTATAGATATAACCCTGAGTCCCTTTTGTTCCGAAGGGGCAGCTGTCATTCAGACAGGTTCCTTGGAAGACAGGCTGCCCAGAGGGGAGCAGAAGGGTGTAGTCCCCCACCCAGTCATCAATTCTTATCTTCTTCCAGGTGCCATTCCTCCTCTGTTCCAGCCCCCTTAGCCAGGTACTTCACAAGTACAATCAAGGTGGCTTCGTCCTGCCTGGAGGAACCACCCAGCATTGCAGGCTGGTGCTCAGAAAAGGGGAGAAGTTTCCACCCTGTAGGTCTTATCACATCCCGAGATGTCACCCCATTCTCAGCTCTGGCCTGCCAGGTCCTCCGCCCTAGCCAGGGCTATTCATTTTAACATTGTTCCTTTAAGACAATTGCAAATCAGTGAGGTCAGACTCACACACTTCATATGCTCTACTAAATAGCTTATTGGGGGTAGAAATCTCTTTTAGAGGGAGCAGCCTGCACAGGACATAAGGAATAATTGTAAGTAGCACTAGCACATGCAAGCAATGAAAGGGATTACATTTTACCAATGCTGTTTAGCTACAGTCCTAACTATATCTCTAGTAGGGTTTTATTTGGGTTGGAGTTTTTTGAGGTAGCCTTTACATCCCAGCCAGCCAGGCACCAGGTGCCAATAAGGCTTACCAAAGTATCTGACTGCAGCTCTGACTCAATTTAAAAAATGTGTAAGTTGGTGACAACACAGCTTCTTGGTTATGTATCTATAATATATAACTATAGAAAAAGCTTAAAAATGAGGATATGGAGTAAGAAGTGGTAATACACTCATAAGCAAACATGATCATCTAAAGATAGTGAATATTAAAAAATGTTCTTTCCATTAATTAATTATTTGTTCTCTATTGAAGAGGGCACTCGTAGAGATAAGAGAAAAATAGAACACAGTTAATGTGCTGGCAGTTCAATAAAACAGAAATTTTTGCAGGAGTAAATAGCATTGTTTATCTCTGGTTAGATGAGAAATCAGTAGGTCACTTCCTACTTGAGAAATCTTTATTTAGAATCAGTACAGTAAGTGGGGAAATCACAAGTGGGGGAGACAAAAAGCTTAGACTAGTTAACTTTTTCTCAGCTCTGTTCTCTTTTTCTTAGTTCCTATTATTAAGAGACCTTGCAATTTCTAGCTTATACTTCAACAAGGTAGAATTTGGAATAAAAAGACATAAAATGTATCAATTTATTTTGTCACATAATAGCATGTTTACCAAGCTAGATTATGTCTACTTCTGTGTATCTATCTGGAGAGTTTTGTGTGTGTTTTTCTTTATACACATCTCATTACTCTCCTGTGGTTAGGGCTCATTGTGCCAGGTCCTGAATCCGTAGCTCATCAGAGCACTGTTTGTCCTAGAAAGTAGAGCTTACACAACAGTGTATTAAATAGCAAGAAAGAAAAAGACATGAACAGCAGCTATTTAGTAAGAATTAAGTTTTAATTTGTAAATCTAGTTGACATAGGCTAGATAAGGTGGCTGGAATTAGCCCAACAGGCATCTTCTAGGTGGTAGACAAATGTGGCACATAACAAATAGCTGAGCAGTTATCTGATGAATTCAAGAGTGGGTTAGAAAGCAGCTGCTTCTCCAGTTGAGCTTTTACTGGAGACAGGAAGAGTATGAATCTAAAATCTGAAGTCAGTCTTGTGTAAACAGTTTTAAAAGGAAAAAATACATTAATATGGTTTGCATGATACAGAGAATTTGAGTCCACCAGTTGAACAGAAAAGCATGGCTCCCCAATACCTGTTCCCTTAGTCATGTTCAGCTTAAAATCTGACTCGAGTAGAAGCAAACTCTAACAGAAGTGGATAGCCATGTAGTGATTATAACATGAATTATCAGGGGAGCAGTTGAAGTTTAATCACTAATTTCTTTATTACTTCTCTGTAAAAGGTAGGTTTTGGAGTAGGGTTTGTAACTTGGAGAAACTGTTACAAGTTGGGAATAGTAACTGGTGGTTTGATCCCTGCCAGCAGCTAGCACCCACACGCCCTGTCCTTTCACTGTGGGGTGAGGGAGAGAAAGGAAAGAAAAAAAAGTGAGAAAACTCATGGACTGAAATAAAGTCAATTTAACTGGTGAAGGAAAGAGGAGGAAAAAATCTGATGCAGAAGCACTCTCTTGCAACATCCCACCAGCAGGCCAATCCTCATCCAGTCTTCAGGCAGTGGCCATTTTGAAAGTCAGAAACCCTGCCTTCTTCATCCTCTCCCCCATTTTATTGCTGAGTGTGACATTACACAGTATGCAGTATCTCTGTGCCCAATTTGAGTCAGCTCAAATTCAAATTTGAATTTGCTCACTTCTCCACCCCAGCTTATGGTTGAGGTGGGGATAGAGTCAAAAAAAAAAAAAAAAAAAGCAAGCCCTGACACTGTGCAAGCACTGCTCAGCATTAGGAAGTGCTTTCAGCACTGTTTTAACCACAAATCCCAGAAACAGCACCATACAGGCACTATGGAGAAAGGTACCAGCATGCCAGCTGGACCCAGCACAGTAAGGAAGGCAGTAAAAAAGGCAGTGTAATTTCTCCTGTGTTATTACACAAAACAGCCTCGATTCTGCCTTCAGGGAGTCAGCCAGGGAAGTAAATGAAGCAGTCCAAGTATATCTGTATTGCAGCAGGGTTTTACATAATGATGCTGCACTTTTCTCCTCTATACCTGGAACATTTGGAAAATACCTGGTGTGGTAAATGTTCTTTAAGCAATGTGTGCTATAATTTGTGGCACAGTGTGTGGGGTGGTTATATAGCTGCAGAACTATTAATTTAGTCAATTACAGAACTGTTGATAAAGACATTAATATAATTTGTCCCTAAATTTTGAAGTTCTAGAAGTTTGTGTGGTGATCTGAATGCCACATGAGTACAATAAGAGCTTCAGTCTATAACAGTAACTGGACAGTGAATAATTACTACTTTAAGTGTGTTAATAGTTTTGGCTTTTAAAATTGTCCTCATCCAAATGTAGCAGCAGCAGGAGGGGGCTTCTCAGTTCAGGTGTTAAACTTCTTTCAGACTGCAAAACTGCCTCTATAAAATTATCAGGACAGGATGGATAAATGTTTGCTCATAGGGGGTGAGTTACCCACTAGAGGGAAGTGTGGGATAGGAGTTAGAAGTTGCTAAAAGGAGGAGGGAAGGTTCTGACTTAGCTTGATCATATATATGCAAGAAAGTGGTAATTGTCTCCAGTGCAGCTTGCCAAGATATTACAAAGCTTCTGGGGATAGGCATCTTCAGCTTGGGAAAGACTGTTTTCAGCATCTGACTTCTCTGCACAGATACAGTTCCTGAAAGGCAGAGAGAGCTTTAAGTTTCTTCTACTAAGGCTGTCAGGCAAGTATTGAGGCAAGGTTAAAAGCATTTGAAATTACTATAGCTGCATTAAGAGCAAGAAAATATTGCAGAGGGACTCATGTGGGAGGTTCATCTTTCTGAGTGGAGGACACAAGGCTCATAACTTGCCAGAAACTTGTTGCGGGCTCCTCTGTGCTTGCAGCTGCCTCCTCCTGTCATTAGGAGCCAGTGTAAAGAGTCAGTATAAGAAGAGTTATGATCTGATTTTTTCTTCTCCATACACCAAAGCATAGAAAAGTAGGAGGATTTATGAAATTTGGGTTTGGAAAAGGAACTGGAAATCGTTGATTGTTGCTATCAATGGAAATCCAGGACACAGAAATTCACCAGCTTGGGAAAGATGCTGGAATCTGCTTTCCACCTTTATTCCTATTTCTATCCACCTGAGAGTTGGAAGCATGACACAGTCTACTAAAGCCATCTTTTACAGTGATATGAAACTTTTAATTCCACACGTTTTGAAGCTCCACCCCTATCTTCCATGTTTTTAATGGGAAGAGGAATCCCATACTGCTGAGATTTGACTAGAGAAACTTTTCTCTCCTTTGAAGTCCTGGGAAGCTGTGAGCACGTAAGCAGGAGTCGCTGATACCTCTTTCAGTAGGAATCTTGCTGCATGTCCTCAGGTAAAGGGAAAAGCTTTTTGACAACTCAGGTGAAGAGAATAAGAAATTCTCACTTCCTGTATTCTTGATAGAGCTAAAGGAGATAAAGTTAAGTGTGTTAATACATGTGTTTTAATACATATGTGTGTGTATATGTTACAGTTTTGTCTTCCTGGCATATGTGAAGTGTTTGCTTTAGCACCAAAAATAAAAATTAAGTATAAGTTATCAGAGAAATTTATGAAGCACAAGTTTAAGGGACAGGGACACTTCAGTAAGATGGCATAGTCAAATAAATGACCCAATAATCTATTCTAAGTAGAAGTAATTGGTCATATCCCCTATGCAGAAGAGACAGTGACTAAGGAGCAGGACTCTTGTGGCAATTTATTGGAAGAAGGTATTACTAAATTGTGAGCAGTACTCTGCAGGAAGAGTTATGTGTGTAAATATCAACTTGATATCTTTTAGGACTGGAAATTATTAAAGAAAAGGGTTTATAAATCAGAACAGGACAACAACTTTTTTTGTCTGTTAGTGCACAGACGTCTTCATGTGGCTGAGATCCAGGGGAGCTTTGGGGAGCAGGGGAAATGACAGCAACCTCGGAGATTTTTTGTTCAGTGTACTGCCATAGTCTGACATCACTCGTGACTTGGGCATTCTCCACATTCTTGCTGGACTGTTTTCTCCTGTGTTAGTAGACTTCATTATCCACGGGCTCTAATGCCAGGTTCACAACACTTACAGTTTTGTAACATAGCCCTGCAATAACTTCTTGCAAATTCCATGTAGGCAAAGAGTCATTCACTTAATCTTGAAAAAGCAAGGGGATAACATTAGACTGAAATGTATGCAGTCAAATTCTTGGTCTGGGGTGGGGGAAGATAAGGGATTATCTCATTCTTTTCACTGCAAGTATAAAGCATGGTAGTTCTATGCTGGCTTGCATGGGGGGACCCAAGGGGGCCTTGGAAAAGTTGCATGCTTTCACTTTTTTGCAAGTATTTGTTCATCTGTTTATCAGTGCAACAGACAATCTTTCAAGGACACTGAAATCAGAAAGGCATGTTAAGCCTTCAAGGTGGACTGAGGATGATAACAGCAATTAAGTAAGGGTGCCCTCTTAGTTGAAAACAGAAACAGCTGTTTTGCATTCTAAGAGAATGCTATTAGAAAATAAATATGCAACTTCATGAGACAACATGAGCAGAAATAAGGTGCCCTTGAGACTTTTCCAGCATGTTTGGACATCTCGGGGGAAGAAGTCCACCGCAGCTTGCTGGGGATGGTCTGGTCTCTGCAGGCTGTCATTGCTGCTTCACTGTAGTTGGTTGCTGTACAGGGTGAGGAGAGCTGCAGGAACTGTCATGCTGCTGTTGTGACAGAACAGGTAATACATATGAATTGTTCTTACTAAGTTCTGCTTTGCAATCAGAGCAGTTCTGGACAGCAAGACTATATTTAACTTTCCCAAGTCTGTACAAGTTATCTGAGAATGTCATTGTTAGATTGCATCCTGATACATCAGGTTCCTCAAATACACTTCACTGGCCTTGCTTTCCAATGTAGCATTTGCATATTTGTGATAAATAATTACTGAACACTGAAGTAGTACTAATGATTTTTTTAAATTAACATTTTCATGAACTCTACTTTTATTTTCTCATGTTTACCAATAAGGAGTCTTTAGGATGTTTATCAATACAGGGAGAATTACACACTATCACATCTGTGCATCTTTTATGTTGTGGAAATGAGTTGCAAGTCATGCAGGCTATCAGCCTACACTTCAAGTATCAGTCTCTTAAGTTTTTATATATTGTGGAGTCTGTTCTGCTTATCATTCTTATTTTTCTTCTTATTTTTAGAGTGGAGTGGCTTATTTCTGTTTCAGAGTTAGCTACTTTTCTTTAGGAGTGGGCTTCATAACTTAGGTTACCATAACTTATGGTATTATAATTGCAATCACAGAATGGTTTGGGTTGGTAGGGGCCTTAAAGATCATAGAGTTCCAACCCCTCCTGAATGTCCAGGGACACTTCCCACTAGACCAGGATGCTCAAAGCCCCATCAACCTGGCCTTGAACACTTCCACGGAGGAGCTTTCCTGGGCAACCTTTACCAGTGTTTCACCATCCTCACACTAAAGAATTTCTTCCTAATGCCTAAAATAAATCTACCCTAATTACATGACCAGTGCAGCATCCATCATACACTGAAATAGTAATTACATATGCTGTATAATAAAGTGGTGTGTGTATGTATATAGTGTGTAACTTTGGGGCTGGCTGTGTAACATTTCACAGACGGAGGTTCTTCCTTTCCCATCCCCTTGTGGACTTGCTCAAGTCATAGCATGTTCCTGTCACATACCTGTTAGGTGCCTTTAGATAAGGTATTTATCTTGCCTTCAAGACTTTAGAAATCAAGATGCAGAACAATGTTAGGATTCTGGATTTTTGCAAGCATTTTTGATAAGTATTTCATAGGTCGTAGGTTTATGCTATTCACTAAAAATAATGGGGTAAAATATTATTCTTTCCTCTTCAAGTTCTTGAGATCCAGAAAGTTAGTCTGTTTTCATAGGCTATAAAATAAGAGCCTTTTGTTCATATCCAGCTTTGCTAATTTCCATAGACTACGGCTGACTGGTTTGAACTGGAGCTCTGGGCAAGCCATGAACAAATAGTAAGCTATCTTGTCTAACTCAAGGTTTTGTTTATTATATGGGAATTGTTTAATTATGCGTAAGGTAATAAATTGCTATCTAACATCCCTTAATCAAAGGAGTTTGAACATGTTGTGTATTAAAGGATACCATGGTAGATCCTTCTACCTTTTAAGGATGTTATCTGTAAAAATTCTCTGTACAGCATGTCAGAGTACATCTGCCTTGGGTCAGAGCTGTTTGAAAGGCTGTGTCTATATAAGCCTTTCACTTTTTTTTTCATCTTCTGAATGCTGAACCTTGAGCAGAACTTGGTGTGATTACACTGTATGTCTGTATGTAGGGTTTTGTTTTTTTTTTTCTTTCTAGGAAATATTTGTTTCCACTTGATAGCAACTGTGTTATAACAAAATATCATGCATACAGTGCAATGCCTATGAAGAAAATAAATATCTGTAATTTTGAGTGTGTAAAGAGAACCTGTAAAACTAAAAACCTAAATGATTTCTGGTGGAATCAGTGATGCATTTAAGGTAACTCATGGGTGAGTACCTATGATCAATCTGTTAGATGGATGATAATGGACTTCTACATGTGTGATCACTACTGAGATGTAACTGAAGGATTGATAAAGCATCATATTCAAAATGCATTAGTGTTGTTGACTATCTGTCTGGTAGCAATCTCTGTCAACAGAGACTGTAAATAATACAACAGGAGAAAAAAAGAGTATCCTCTATATGTGTTCAACACATTGCAGAATAACTTGAATATTCCCTAATCAAAGCACTTAAAACAAGGTTTTGGATTTCCAGTAATAATTTTACCCATGCAGCTGGTGTGTGAGATGCAATTTTCAGCTGAGGCTGTAACTTTGTTTCTGTTTCCATAAATTTCAGAAAAATATGTCGCAACTGCAAATGTGGCATGGAAGAGCATGATATCCCCACGAGCACTGAGGAAGACTGTATAGTGGGGAAACTCTTTGCAGATACAAAATACACATCCCTTATAGCAAAGCTGAAGAATGATAGTGTTCCCGTGTATAAACGCAATGTAATGATACTGACTAACCCAGTGCCATCCAAGAAGAATGTATCCATCAATACTGTCACCTATGAGTGGGCTCCTCCTGTTCAGAATCAGACACTTGTAAGTCTAGATCACTTTTTCTTCGTGTTCAAGGCAGGAATTGGTGGGAGACAGAAGTACAGCTTACCAGAAGGATAAATGTGCTGCTTGTAGTCTTCTTCCTCCTCAAAACTCTAAAACAAAAAAAACAAAAGACCTCTGAAAATATGGTGCCTGTTTAATGTGTTTTGCTTCTGTGATCTTGCAGGTACAGATGTGTGTCTTGAGGTGGTTATTAATAGACTGGATTAAACATCTGCAAAATCCCTGGAGTTTCTAACCAGCCTCTTTTTTTATTATCTATTTATTTATTTATTTATTTATTTTTGTGGGGTTTTGAGTAAACTTGAAAAATTTGTGTGGAGTATGGCTTAAAAGAAGAACAAAAAAGAAACAAATAAAAACCCTAACAACCAATCCCACAACAATTTATGTAATTTTTTCAAGTTCAGGGCAGCACTCAGTCTTGCATATAGCTTTTACTGTATATGGATAGAACAAGGTCAGTGTTGACATCTAAAAGAACAACTCTCTTCCATCATGTTTTCAGCTGAAGCAGATGAGATGGTAGATAGCCTTCTGAGGATTTTGCTTCACTTTTCAAACTTTGATTGCTGATTTACTGTACTTGCCGTGTTGTGTTATTCATGCCAGAAGCACATTGTCTCTGACCTACCTCAAAATATCCTTTTTTTCATTGACTTAATCAAGCCTTGTGCATGTAAATCGATGGTTACTTAACATTCATTTACCACTGATAATTCAGGCTTATCCTTGCTTTATTAAATCTAGAACTCTATTTTTCTTTATGTAGCTCAAATTATTTTTGCAGCCGTCTGCATACCCTGGGCAGACTATTTCAGCTCCTACTTTTTAAAGCTATACTGATGATCACTAGTTTTAGTAGCTTTGAAGAGACAATGTGCTCTGTAAATGTTAATTATTATTTACTATGATAACAACTCTGTTCTGAACGTTGTAAAAGGCTTAAAAGGAAGCCTTTCTCTGTGAAGCAGCTGATTAATGCATCATCTGTATTTCATCTCAACTCACTGTGTTTCAGGAGCTTAATGTTTATGGAAAGAACCTTGTTTTTGACAAATTTCACTGTCGCTAACAACAGTAGAGATAATTTTAGTCATGTGTTTGCTTAAAAGGATGGTTCTATGGTTGAAGTGGCATCTGATATCTAATTCCTTCTGGTTCAGGCTAGACAGTATATGCAGATGCTACCAAAGGAGAAGCAGCCTGTTGCTGGCTCAGAAGGCGCACAGTACAGGAAGAAGCAGCTGGCTAAGCAGCTGCCTGCCCACGATCAGGATCCTTCAAAATGCCATGAGCTCTCCCCCAGTGAAGTTAAGCAGATGGAACAATTTGTGAAGAAGTACAAAAATGAGGCACTTGGTGTAGGAGATGTCAAGCTCCCTGGTGAGATGGAAGCAAGAGCCACTGACAAGAGTAACGTGAGCAATGGTGACAGAGGCACTTCAGCTGCTGCAGGAGTGATGGAGGACAAGTCCCCAGATCAGAAGGCATCTCAGTATGTAAGTATAAGAAAGGAAATAGAAAACAAAAAGGTGTAGTACCATCCAAGTGCTCTCTTTGTGTTTCATTTAACCCAATTGAATTGCATATTAACTTGTAATAATAAAAATCAGGGTGGTGGGGGAGGAAAGAACAGGAGCTGAAAAATGCAAATGTCTGCACAGAACCCTGGTTTCTTTCCATATTGAGTGCAAATAACTACGTGCAAAAAATAACTTCTTAGGTGACCTTTTATTCCTCATTGCAAATACACGTTAGCTTGGAGATATGGCATATCAGGATGACTTATAGAACAACAATAAAGAAACTTGTGTAGTCTTTTAAAAACTAATTCCTACACTTCTCTCTGCTTGAAGAGTTTAGTTTAATTTTAGAAGCCTGTTTTCTTCTCTTTCTTGGAACTGCACCAAAATTACCCACTTGACAAATTGTGTTTATTATTTCTTAGTTTCATTTAATTTTAGAGTAACACCTCTCCCTCTCATGTCCAATCCATGTAACACCTGTCTTGACTAGCCTTTTCATATTCAGATCTATTTTTTCTCTTTGATCTATTTTTTCCTTGACATTTAATTTCTACCTTGTAATTGCTCAACAAAAAACAAGGTATGTAAAATTACCCAGTTTAAATTTAAATTTCTAAAACCATAGCCTTATTAAAGCAATTTTGACATAACTCGCCAGCTTCTGCTGTGCATGGCTCTTCTACCAACTACAAATACAGTTAGGGGGAGGAGTACTGAAGTAACATTTGTGAAGGCAGACCTTCACTTCAGAGTGGTAAAAACTCCTTCAACTTGATTTTCAGAAATGTTGCTGTTACATGTATGAATCTCCAAAAAATATTTAACTCCAGGCTACTTACAGAAAAGAATACATAAGTTCTAGATGAAGGTAAAAATTGTTAACGTTGTAGAATATGGCTTTTTTTTTGGTGTGTGTTTGTGTTTTTGAAACTGTAATATATTACTTTTGGTGTTATTCATATGGAATATAAAATTAACACTTAAGTTTTAGCTTTGATCATGCCCACTTACCTTAGTCATTCTTATGCTATGCCATTTGGTTGTCTGTAAAATATCTGTATTATAAAATTATTATTCATTATTAATTTTGCCATTATCTTGTTGTGGAGATTCTGAGGTACTAAAAAGTTATTTTATTGTGGCTTGATGAGGTTGCTGTCACATTGTCTTAACTCAGACTCTCCTGGATTACTTTAGTTTTACCACAGCAGTTCTTCACTTACCTTCTGAAGAAAGACCTACAGAAATACACACTTTACATGGTAGCCTGCTGGCCACCTGGCTTGGACTACGTCAAATCAAGGGCAGGAGGCACTCTCTCCTCTTAAGTAGCTATCAAAATATACTTTATTCTAACATTACATCACTTTATCATTTCCAAAGTTTTCTTCCTTAGTATGTTCTTCCAAACATCTTAGTATACCTCTTCCTGTTTAGGCCAGACATATGTGATTTTAAAAGAGATTTTTAAAGTATTTAATATGTGTAAGTGAAAATTGAGCTGCTTATCTTTTTTTAGATACTAAGTTTACCCTGGGATAAATACTTAGGATTTACATAAGTTTTTTGGTTTGGGTTTTTTTTGTCTGATTTCTGCAATGTGACTCAGACACAAGTATATGCTGTAGCATTATCTAAACTTTTTTTTTTAACAGTTGAAAATAAACAAATGCAGAGAAAAACTTAAATACCTTGCAGAAAACATGCCATCCTTGACTACATTTTTTTTCTGTTAATTAGTTCTGCACTTTTACTCTCCATATTTTCTTGTAGGTTATCTTTCAGATTGAGTCTGAAAGCATGTATTCCTGTAGCTCTGACAAACAGAATATCCTGAAAAAATAATTTTTCTTATAGACAGAATATCTTGAATAAATAATTTTTGTTATAGGAGTGGGTCACAGTTCTATTAAACCTGATTTTAAATAATTAAATAAAAAAACCACGTCTCTACTAATAATATAAATATAATAATGGCCTCTGTTTATACATATATATATTTCACCATGATGAAAAGCTGAGTAACAGAAAAATGGAAACCCCAGAAAAAATCAGCATAATTTCATTTTGTAAAGAAGCAAATCTCTGTATGCAACTTCTAAACACCTAGGCTGGGGATGTTGCAAATATTAAAAAAGAAATGTTCTTCCCCTCATATAGGTCCATACAACTACTAAACCTTCCAACTGGCTCCTATAATAATTCCTATTATTCTGTGGGGTCTAGAAAATCTTCATACATGTATAGATATTTATTACTCTCATTGTGTTCCAGGCTATTGTTTCTTCCCTTTTTGATGTCTATGTGTATTTTGAAATTCAGACAAATTTAAATTTGTCTGAAACAAATCTGGTGATCTGATCGATATGACTGACAGCTGAGACAGTTATCACAAAATAAAATTTTATATACACACACACCCCATTAAAAACTGAAGCCATTTGTGGCTAGGCTTGTAGAGATGTGAATCGTGAAGTTAACCCTCCCAGGGTGTTCAGCCCAGTTACAGACCAACTGGAGAGCACAAAATGCCAAATGAGTGGTTAAACTGTAGACTAAAATTTTTCACAGTAACATAAACCACCTGTGTTTTTTTGACTTGATCACAAAACCCTCTTTGTAAGCAGGTATAGAACAGGAGACTATCAGCTTCTTAGAATTATTTGCAGTGTGTGTTCATAAAATTTGTGGTCCCTTTTCCATAACCATTTTTCCCATCCTAAGATCATTAATTACAGACTACTGGACAACAGCCATGAGTGACCAGCATCCATAGAACACTGCTTTAAAGAGAATGAGTCTGAAAAATTCACAATTTTTTTTTTTTTCTCCCCAGTGATGCAGACACAACTCGATCTTCTCATAATCAATAAGTACAGCCATTTTCTTGTCCTGTGTTTCAGTCATAGCCAGTTAGCTTTGATAGCAACTCCTTATTCTTGATTAACTAAGGTTCATAGAACATAACATGAATTTTAATTGCCTGTTCTATTTTTTTTTTTTTTAAGAACTGGGTTGTAGTTGTAAGAATGTGAATATGACAATATATAATAATCCATTTAATAGCACTGGGTCAGTAGAATGTACTTCATCTTGAACTGCTTAGTTAAACCTGGACTGTGGCATCATGTCATACTCCTGTCTGATCATGGGAGTAAACTAATGCTTTAGTATATCTGGGAAGGTAGGATTTATTAAATATGCTGGCAATATGTAGTTGCTAAAAGTGTACCTCTTCAACGACTTATTTAACTTGATAATGATTTCTTTCCAGACTTGCTATCGCTGCAAACTGAACATGGAAGAAGGTGACCCAGCTGTCTATGCAGAACATGCAGGATATGACAAATTGTGGCACCCAGCTTGTTTTGTATGTTGCATCTGCAGTGAACTTCTAGTAGACATGATCTATTTCTGGAAGAGTGGTAACCTGTACTGTGGGAGACATTACTGTGACAGCGAAAAACCGCGCTGCGCTGGGTGTGATGAGGTAGGAACTACTCTAGTTCTTTTGACATGCACACTTGCTCCCCTGAGAAGTGAATGTGATTTTTAGTAACATGTTTTAGTGCAGGGCCATGATGTGCCTTCACCAGTTTTAGCTGATTGTAGTTGCGATGAATGAAACTGGTATGGACGTTCAGGAGGATCCATAGTTTGCCTGGAATTTGTGGGAATTTTGCGTGGTCTACAGGGACCTAAGATGTAATTATTACCTGAGTGCAAAATCTTCTAGAAATCCCGATGATGCAGTTGTCTCCTCATACAGGACGCTAGGGGGAGCGCCTTACTAAAGCACAGCCCCGTGTCTTTGGCATCTGTTGGCTCGTAGTAAAGTGGAGGGGTTTGGAAAACAGTCGAACAAGGGAATGTTATTGAAATAATTTGGAACAGTGGAACCGCCAGTTCCTTGGAAATTACAAAACATCCTGAGGCTAGTTTTACTGAAAGAAATTCTATTCAAATGCATGTATTAATGTTTGTATCTTTCTCATAGCTAATATTCAGCAATGAATATACTCAAGCAGAAGGTCAAAACTGGCATCTGAAACATTTCTGCTGTTTTGACTGTGATCGTGTTTTGGCTGGGGAGATCTATGTGATGGTGACTGACAAGCCAGTCTGCAAGCCCTGCTACGTGAAGAATCACGCTGCGGTAAGATTCCTACAGGCATGTGGGTGCTAGGAAGGCAAGGAACATACAACTGTGGAGCCTGAAATTCTTGCTTTTTACCAGTGGGGGAGTATCTGAAGAGTCACTCGTGGCTGTTGTCCAATATCTTGAACGCAAGTTCAGGCTGAAATCAGTTATCACTTTCCCCTTTTGAAAAACAACTTCAGAGCAGACAAGTTTTGTCAGTCATACACTTGAAAAAAAATTCACTGATGGGACTGAAAGACTGTTCTGAAGATACCTTTAGCTTGTCCAGTGGTGAAACAGGATTTTGTAACAGGATGGGTAAAGTAGGTAAAGATGAGTTAAGTCACTGTTAATTGTGTCAATCATAGCTCATTGTGACCAATTTCATTTGGTCAGCTAAAAGTCTGTACAGGCAACTGCAATCTAAATATTTTGTTTATTTGTATTTCTAACCATATGAGTTTTGAAGGAGAGTGACAGATGGGATAAATCTAGAAGTTTGGGAAAGGATTGTAGTTCTTGGCTCCTAGTCAATCTAGAAATTCTCATCTGAGATGACCATCCATTCCTATCTGCCACTTAACTAGCTATTAGTCTAATTTGCATCTAGGCTGTTTATATAGTTAACAGAGGGGAAAACTGTTCTCTCTAGTTGGCAGATAACAATCTTCTAAGATAGGTGTGATGAATTATCTTTTGGAGAGGCATTTTTTTTAAAGCATTAACTTGAGATTTAAATGATTTTTGCCAACCAGATTTTTAAATTAATTACATCTGAGAGTTTCTAGTAACCTTTAATTCATTTGCATTGCCTTATAGCTGCCAATGCACAGGAGGATTTGTAACTCATCTCTTCAAATATATGGGTTCATATATTAAGATCTACACTGTTTGGCATCACAGATTTTGATCATTATTTAGGCATTGGGAAATCACAACTCAGTTTAGTCCCAGAAGCAACTAATTTCTTGTGTGCATTTTATTATTTTGTTTTGTGTCCTCAGCTGCATTATGATTGGAAACACTGCTTTAAAAATACAGGAAAATCAAAAGCTGGAGATTTTCTTCAAAGCTTTCTTTTAACATCTGTCTCTCTTGTCCAAAAACATTTACAAATTACAGTTTTTATTGTCGTTGTAGAGAGAGTGTGAACACTGAAGTTTAATTTTGTTTCTTAACAGATCTGCCAAGGCTGCCATAATGCTATAGATCCAGAGGTTCAGCGTGTGGCATACAACAACTTCAACTGGCATGCTACACAAGAATGCTTCTTGTGTTCCTGTTGCAGCAAGTGTCTCATTGGCCAGAAGTTCATGCCAGTGGAAGGGATGGTCTTTTGCTCAGTGGAATGTAAGAAAAAGATGATGTCTTAAGAGAAGATGTCCTCAAACCAAGAAGTGCTGTGTTCCAAAAGCTCTTGCATTTCTACTGTAAAATGCATAGCGTTGGGGCATTTAAAGATTACTGAAAGTATTAAATAGCATTTTCCCAAAGATTTTTTTTAACGACTAAAGCTTGCTACATAATCTTAATTTCTCTTTTGAAATATCGTTCCTACATTCGATGTCAAATGACTTCACCTGCCAGAAATGTAAGAAAAAATGTGTTATGAACTATATACATTTAAAGGGAGCTCTTCACAATGAAGGATCATCTTGCTCTATCTTGTGTAATAGAAGAAGAAAATGTGAAAATGCTCCAATTTTTGGGTTTTTATGATTAATGTAATTCTTCCATTTTTGTTTTCACTAATTTATCATTTTAATGGTTTCCCTGCTTTCATGAAGCACTTTATACAAAAGGATCAGGTTTACCAATGTATACAGTTTTGTTCAGTAGACCTCAAGTATGCAGAGAGAATGAAGCCTGAAAACAAATGTTGCCTGTAATCATGTTTGTTGACACATGGGTTCTTAAGGGATGGTGACTCTCATATCTGGTTTGTAAAGTACCTCTTTACCAGTAGAAAATGGTGGCTCTTTTTGCTCTTTTTACAACTGGCTGTTCATGCCTGGTAAAAGTTTCATTTTATGAATCCTGAAGTTACTTTACAGGTTGGTTTTTTTTGTTTGTTTGTTTTTAGTTTCATTTTTTTGAGGGAATAGGGAGGAGAAAATATAAGACTGTGGTATTGTGCAGATTTGAGGGATGGGGGGGGGGGAATCTCCAACATTAGTGTGTGTTGCTCTTATTCTTTCAGAACTGGCTTGTTTTTTCATGAATGTTTCCATAAAATGTGCCTTCTATTGGAGGGATGTGGCACACAATACTGTATACATTTCCAAGAATGTAATTCTACACAAGGATGATTCTTATGCTTTTTTATTTGTAAGTTCTTAACCAAAGCGCAAAGAAGTCTTTCCCAGAAAATTTCCAGTACTTGAGTGAGAAAAATCAGTGTATTAGCTTTGCTTAGTAGATATAAACCAAATGTGTAGTTCTTCTTTTTCTTAAGAATTACAGATCTACAGTGAAACTTGTTAGCTGTATTTGTGCTAAACAGTAAATGGAGAGCCTTTGGCCTAAAACCACCTAATAAAATAATTTTAAAAAGAAAAACAACAAACCAACTAGCCTGTACCTGTCTTATGTTTAGCTCTTTTTTTAAAAGTTTTATGGTGGATATATTGTAACACTTAAAAACAAGAATTGGTGTTGTTCACTTGAGTTGTCTGGTAATTCTGTTCCTTTTTAATCCCCTTTAGGGAAAGCAAATAGAAGACGAAATGTTTCCATACTTCTCTTTACCTCTGACATTATTTAAAAAAAAAACCTCTTAGGACGTGTATTACTGGGAAGTGTTTACTATCTTGTATAATATTGTTGATGTCCTCACAGGTTCAAAACAATGTCTTGTTGCATCAAATACAGAACTTGAGAACTTAGTGTAAATTTGCTCTTTGTTCATATAAACTATGGTCTTAATTGCATTTGAAGATATAGCATGGGAAGTTCTGAATTCACACAGGTGAGCTAATGTCCTGAGAAGATAAAGTATGCTGTGATCATTTGAGCACTTCAAAAATAAGGCATTGGTGTGAGATACATGGTTTGTATTTTGTCTAAATTGAGATGTAAACTTTAGGTCCAAGTTCTGGAAGCCTGTACAACTTTTCTGATGAATCCTCAGGGTGTACAAAAAAGTGTATGTCTGTCAGCTTGTGCCAACGAGGTTGTATTCTTGCCAGATTTAGACCAAGAAAAGGCAGGATGCCTCAGTAAGAGAAGGTATTACCATTTCTCTGTTTAAGTGCTCCATAATCTCTAGCAGGACATGCTGCAAGAATGTCTTTGGGGGAGTGGGCAATGTTCTTATTTAATTATTATCTGGGAGGATGGCTTAATATTGTCTGGGTTTTCCTTGGCTTGAGTGCATCTGTTCTCACCCACTCAGTAGCATGTATTTTAGAAGATGCAGCTGATCTTTTTAAAAGAACTCTTTGTAAAACACTGTTGTGCAACTTTCCCTGTGACCTCGCTTGCCACACCTTTTAACAGCTCTATTTTTTCCTTAATGTGATTGCTTGTGCTGATTGATGGCAGTCTGTCAGTCTTACTTTTCAACTTAAATCTTGTTCTGTGCAGTTTTTTGTATTAAACTTTATTGTTGTGTAACCTTCATTTAGAAGCATGAGCAGGCACTACCTCAGGACTTACTCATTCCATCAAGACAGTTGCTAAGGAAACCTATATCAAACTAAACATCTCAATAGTTCATAATATTCTTGTACTTTTTCCATGCCTCATCTGAAGCTTGTTGTCTTTAGCTAGCTCTGTTCTTCAGAAGTTTAATCTTCCCTTGCCTGCTTGATTCTTTCTGGCTCTGTTCCCTGGAACCTAGGGAAGAACACATTTAGGTGTTTCTCCTTTGGGATAGCCAAAGTTTGATCTATTGTCTATGCAGTAACTGGAAAGTATCATGTCATAGGAAGGTCAAGTATAATGTGCACATGCTATAGAGGGCAGACAAATATATTGCTGTGTGGCTATGCAGTAGATTAGGAGTGCTGAACAGCTCTTGTAATGAGCTAAGGAGGAATTTATGTTCCTAAAGATAATGCTTTTTGTGTTAGTTGAAAGCATATTGGAGCTTGAAAACAAGCATTAAGGCAATTTAGTTCTGTCACTGCCATAATCAAAATATTGGCAGTTGTGGGTTGTTTTTTGTTTTTTTTTCCTCTTGCATTTTTGGCTGTATTATCATGGAGGTCCCTTTGGATCTAGGTTTCAGGATAAGAATAGAAGCTGGAAGCTTTTGTGTACTTAAGTACTAGGAGTACATATTTGGTAGCTGAAATTTTGAACTCTCTACCTTTCTGTGATTACCAGGTTTCTGTCCACTTCTGCTTCTAACACTGTCAAATTTTAAAATTTGCCTAGTGCCCAAAAATTATGGACAGAGATTATTGGTAAATCCTGCTTCACTTAAACTATTGATAACCTTGGCTAGAGCATCTGAGTATTCTCACCAGATGCTCAGAAAGCCCATGATACAAATATTCCAATACAGCTGCTTCCATGCCCTGAGAGCAAAGATGGTCTGTGGCACTCTAGGCTTGTGTAACTCCTGCAGTTTTTCAGGACATCCAGATTTAATACACATGACAGACTTTTAGCACACTTAGGCTTTAACTTTTTTTTTTTTTTAACCACTTCATATAATAAAACTTATTCAAATATGTCATTCCAAATGTTAGTGTATTAATTGAAGTCTTTAAAGTCTGGATGAAGAACAAGTGATAATGCCATTGTAGCTCGTAGGGTACAAAGACCAAGGCTTGGGCATTTTTTAATTACTTACTGATACAAAAACATGTTTTATGTGAACTCCAGAGAAATCATTTCTCTTCTCTGGGAAGGTGTAGTCAGTTCCCTGTAAAATGATGTTTTGGAGGTCACCTTAGCATACAGACACTGTTAGCTGGGGATTTCATGAGACTGCTACTAATACTGTCATAATATCAGATTGTGTATTGCTTTTTATTTCAGGAAGAGTTATCCTGCAGGTCTGTAAAGTCCAGGCTGGCAAAAGCTTTGCAAAAACAGAAAACAATGAAGCTAATTAAATGTCTTTGACTTAGTAATATATTTATACATGATAGGAATAACCTGTGATTTCTGATGACATTAGGATTTTATCTTAAACCTCTTACGGTTATACATATGGTAGAAGGAAAAAAAACCCAACATTTCGGCAGCTTTTTGTATGTATGTTTTACCTCTGGAAATTTTAACATTTGCATCTCTTAAAATACATGCTAATGATCAATCAGTTCAGCAACTTCTCCTTTTCTTGTAGAATCCCTAGGTATTGATTGGGTGTTACCAAACGATGGTTTGAAGCAAAATCATCTGGCTTCGGGCTAACAACCATTAGCACAAACCTGCTTGCATTCAGGACTAACTTGAGGTTGTTGGAAGCTCCAGACCATCCATTCCCAGAAGAACTGGTGAGGTTTGGGTTGCAGTAGGGTAGCACTTGGTTCAACCTCTGCCAAGTTTAGTGCGAACATGGGATGCTAGAGCTAACAATTGGTGGCAAAGTGGAGACTGGCAGCCCAGGAAAGGGACAACACTTCAGCTAGCAGCAGGCTCTTCAGGGAAAGAGGAGAACAATGGCTGCCTTGGAGACCAGGATGAAGGGACCTAGTATGAGGATGCAGCAGTTCAAGGGGAGGGACATACTCCAAAAATTTGAGAGTTCCGGTGTGGTGTCCTTGTGTCCTAGATGTGCCCTTGCCATATACCCTGTGGTATCTCAGTGGAAAATCATCATAAAAGTCACCTCTACAAGAGCAGTCACTGGGGTCAATGTGGTCTTCTCTTTTCCCATCTCAAGCAACTTTGTAAGAGAAGATTCCAGTCTGGTTCACATCAACATCTATGAATGCTTTTGTGTGTGGTGGAAAAATATGTGACAGGCCAGTAAAAAATCTTTTACTAGGCCTTCACATCTCTTCACATCTCTGGACTGTGTGCTGTTTTATCCTAGAACTGAAAGGAACCCAGTCCAGCTGCTGGTGTAAGACCTGCTGCCCACATACCTGTCATACTCCACTTAGCATAAACATGTATTTCATTTTAGTTTTCTTTGTGATACACAGGTGTGTTCACTTTTTGTGTCTCTGGATGAGTGAAGCCTTTGCATCCAGAAGAGAAAAGTCTGGATTCAAGGTTGTTCTCAAACATTTCAGCTGCAAATTCTGCCTCACACCTTCAGGAAGAACATTCCAACCATTGAGCTGTAGTGTCACCTCCAGACAGGCATTCTTCAAGGCAGCTGTTGGACGTAGGCCATGGCAATCAAGAATGTCATAACCTAAACTACACAAGGCAGCCAATGGTTTTGAATATTAGCCAATATGCTGTTAAAGTAGGATCACTGTGCCATTGGCAGTCAACAGTGAGTAGGATCACACAGAGCAGGATATGGTGATTTTTTTGTTGTTTTTGTTTTTTTTTTTGTTATGCAGATATCTGCTTGCTAATGGAATAAAGCTGGAGACTCTCTACACAGGTTTCAGTGTATCCTCCTCTTCCATGGACTGCATTTACTTCCCTGCTGCTTCAAAGTGCTAAGGCAAAAAAGTCCATAGTCCAGGACCTTCTGAATATGTCTTTTTTCACTCCTTCAGCAAAGAACTAAATTGAGTTTATTAATTAAATATAAAGCTTAAGAATGGTACTTAATAAAATTAGATGCAATGTCAAAGAGGTTCCAGAAGTAGGTGTTAAATGGGAAAAAAAATCATCTAAAGATTGTAGCGCTCCAGGAGCAACTTAGGAAATTCAGCCAAAATGCTTTAAACTTTCTCTTTTTTCAATGTCTTTAGGAGCAAAATGTTGGATAAGATAACTTTGAGGAATAAAGGTCCGAAACCATCTGAGCCAATGCTAGGCTGATTGTAGATTTTTACCCTGTGTTCACTGTTTAAATTGCAAAGAAAAAAAAAAAAAAAAAAAAAAAAAGAGCCAGACTTTTTTTTTTTACCTTCCACCCTGGCAAGCACCCAGGCAGTACCTGCTTTGCTCTGCCACCACCAGAGCAGCAATGCTGAGGTTCGTGGTTGCTGGGAGCAATCACAACAAAATATAACAGATCAGTTGTCTGCCCCCCCACAAACAAGTGAAAAATTACCCCTATAATAGGACGTTTCTGCTACAGATTAAGCCCCTCATTGTTCAGACTTGGCTTCAAGCCTAACATTGTTGTCCAAAACTTTTGCACCCAGTTTATACATAGTCAGACTTCATATATTTGGTAGGGTTTTTATTTGTTAAAAAAAAAACAAACAAACAAACAAAAACCAACCAAACAATGTAGCATCACAACAGAAGATTTAAAGTATTTCTTAGTTGCCCTGGCGGAGCTGTTTACATGAATCAAGCCTTGAGCTTCATGCTTGCAGTAACTGAAATATTTCCAGCAGGCAGGTGATGTTCCTCAGTTACCCTCCAGATGCCGTCAGTGCTACACTGATCACAGGGCTGCACCCACAAGTTAAGACACTGGCAGATACTCAAAGCAGAAGAAAAAAAAAAAAAAAAAAAAAAAAAAAAAAAAAAAAAAAAAAAAAGCAGCTTTGAGCAGAAAGAGCTGTTCTGAAGGTTTTAAGAAAGGAATAAGCTGAGGAAGGGGCTGTAAATCTGGGAGGTGGTGCAGGAGTGGAAAATGGCATAATAATACATTCACTTAGGAGGAGGAGGCACAGGGGAGTGATTTTGGGATGAATATAAATAAGGGGAAAAGGAGGAGGTGGTGGTGAAATGAGCCAGGAAAGATAATGCTGAATCACTGAGGTACTCTGGAATACTTTTGACTCACTATGAAAAGGTGGAAAAATTATGGTGGCAAAGGGCTATCGCTCTAATCAAGGAAAGTGAACGATTAAGTTTAATTGCAATGAGTGGAAAATGGAGCAGGAAACAAGCAGAAATAATTAAGATTGTGAGTTAAGGAGGAGACATCAAGAGGACAGAGGGTGGGGAAATGTTCTTCAGTAGTAATTCACACTCCTTATGCTGCATGTTTATGGTATATCTAAAATATATTGTTACACTTGTATTTAAATGTACCATTTAAATAAAAATGTACCATTTAAATAAAACAGCAAAACCATTTTTATATGGCAATAGAGTGGTTTCTATGCTGAAATCTCTTGTGTGAGGTTAACAAAATCGGAAGCTGATGTGATTCTGAGGAATCACATCAGAAGAGAAACACAGAGACAACAATAGAGGACATTTAGAAAAGTCTGAGTTGATCCTGATGTTCCCGAATAAGCAGGACATAAATGTCTATTTAAATTTTCCAAAAGCCAAAGGCATCCAAGGAAACGGTCACACACTGGTAACATTTCACTCCAGCAAAACAACGGCAAAACAATTACATTTCTTTTAACTGTGAATTCCAGGTCTGGGGTCTCATAGCGTCACAAGAAGATTTAGGTTGAAGAGACCTTTCAGAACCACCTAGTCTAACCCCCTGGTGAAAGCTGGTCAAACTTTATGGGGATACGAAGTTGCTCAGGGCCTTGGTCAGACAAGTTATAGTGACTCACCCACCTATTCCAGCAATCAGTGCAATTTAGTTCTTTGTATCTCATGGCCTGCTCTGGTTTCCACTGCTGCGCATCACTAAAAGGTACCCACCACCTGCTATTTCTCCCTCTAGCTGAGATTTTTACTCTGTTGTGTCTTCCCTAATTAAGCCCAAAGCCCTCAGTAAAGAGAGGCAACAGGATCCTGGGACTCCTGGGAACAAGCATTTCCAAGTACTTGAACCAAATCAGCTTACCTCCCAGTGGTTTTGTGATTAATTGACAATATAACTGTAATACTAAGCTACAGCAAGACTTCACTTCTTACAGACTTCAGAAAATCTATTTGAGAAATGATACTTATAAATGCATTTATGAATTCCATCCTGTCTGCATTTTATGAGACAGCAGAGAATCCATATGGGTGAGAATTCCAGCCTGAGGTTTTGCTGCTGTTTAATATATAAACTCCAACTAAAGCATTTCCCATGCTTAGAGAGTTCATTAGGTCTCATTTGCCCATGCGAAACTTCTCTTGTCTTTTACAAGCTGAGGCTCAGCAGAAGCTCAATATTAACAGACAAAACATGTTTCTCAAGCTTCCCAAAACTTGTAGGAACTCGACTGTGTTAGATCTCCATCCCTCTGCCAAGTCCGGCTGAGGTTGCAGGAGAAGAGACTCCTCTGTCTCCCTGTCTTGCTGTCTCTGTCTCTCTCGCAAACACACACCTCCCAGTGGAAAATGCATCCACATATGACTCAGCCTGAAGAATCTTTCCAAAAGTACCTTAACTGGCACTTTAGTGTGGTCTGCACTCATTTCTGACACTGGGAAGCTCCAGAGCAGGATGAAAAATCCATATTCAGTATTTTCAGCATTTCCTTCTGGTGTGATCTGGGGGGCTGACTCTGGGCAGCGAGCTAAATATTTTGGCACTGACTTTTTCCACGTTTCAAATTCTGGAACTAAAAATTAAATGTTCTGACAGCTAAGTTTTAAGTACCTACGCATTTATGTGGTCTCCAGGTTCAAATAAAAGAGTTAGATTGTGTAGGAATTTGGCAATGGCAAATGGCACCTATTGCAGCTTAACTCATCACAGTTGGACACATCTTTGTCAAACAAAACATGTCAAAAACCAGCAATAAAAGTTTAAAGTTCCAGTTGAAACAAGCTGGAAGGCATTTTTAATTAATAACTTTGAAAGTGTATTCAGGACAGACATCAGGAATAAAAAAAGTTAGAATAAAATCAGTAAACAATTCATCACTTCTTAGAAAACATTTTAATGAACTTACAGAATAGGAAGCCAGAACACTGTGGGCAGAAGACAAACAGCAACTCTCTCATTCCAGGAATTCAATGCACATTTTTCAGTCCAAAAACTCTCCATATGATATGCGTTCAGAAGCCTTACAGGCTGCTTTTGTGGACTTGCATCTATTCCATTGCTTTCTTTTTAATATGTTGCTGGAATTATCTCTAAACCCAGATATTCCTATACAAATTTCTTATTTACAACAAACGGATGGACTCTTGGCCCCTTCTAATTTAGTCATAATGTGCTGAAAACATCCTTATAAGCTTTCTTCCTGTCTAAAGGTGTAAGGAGTCAGCATGGTTTAATAGACTGCTGACTATGACTGCAAAGCAGAAACATCTGACATCTAATTCCAGTCTTCTGCTGAATGTAAGGGGACATTGCCTGAATTCCTTAGGCCTTCTATTCCTCAGCTAACATCCCATGTAAGAGAGGTGTAATAACAACATCATGGTGGTAATTTGAGGGTTGGGACACACTAACTGGTGAAGTTAATTGAAACTATAAGCTGTATAACTGCAGTGCTGGAGGTCTTAATAGTCTTTTCTGAAATAGTTTTTATTTTCTTTATTTTGGCATCCCCGTAAAAAACTGCCAAACAGAATCTGAGATTTATGCTTATGAAGCCTGTAATCATTCCACGGGGTTCAAGAAATCTAGTGGTGTTCTGCAAAACTTAGGAGGCAATAAAAGGTTACCAGCAGGAATGCAGAGCTGCCTTGTATGGTAGTAGAGAGAGAACCAGCACATATTTTGATAATACAGCACAGCTCTTGTCTTTGGGTGTATGGCTCTGCTTGCATCTGAAATGCATGGCAGTGTAAACAATCTTCTAATAACACAGAGGTTGTCTTAAACATTTGTAAATAGTTCAGCAACTTTGAGAAATGGGGTGGAGCCTGGAGAACGCTGAAGAAAGCAGCATTATTCTCATGCTTGTTAAACTGACTGTCCCAAGCCCAGTTCTGCTCCTAATGTAAACCCCTGCCACTTGCCTTCAGGCATAGTTGTACAACGTGCATCTGACCAGACTTGGAAGGCACAAATTGTTCCAGAGATGGATAGGGTTGTGCTGCCTCCTAAACTGACCCAAACTTGATAGCCTAAACTGAGGGTTTGTTTCTACTTAGCAAGAAAAGGTGCAGTATCCACTGCATTGTGACTGGTGTGGAGGAAATACTATTTTTTCACTTGAAAATAGTTATCATAGAAGCTGTAGAGGGGAAAACAAATTGTAGGATCAAATTCAGTAACATTTTTACCAGCTCTGATATGTCAGAAAATCAATTTTGTAGTACAAAGCATGAAGTCCACAGAGAATAAGAAATTCTGAAGTTCAAGCATGCTTATATTAGTTAATTGGTTCATTAATTAATTACTTTCATTAGAATTATAGCAATGTACTTCCAGGAAAGACAATGCCACACTTAACTTGCAGTGGTAGTTGCAAAATTAATGGTGTTCATGCAGGGCCAGAACTTCTGAGTTATCTTTTGGGAGCTGGCTTTTCTTCATTTCACTGTTAATCGCTGGCAGAGAGCCATTACCTTTTCTAATTCTGTGGTCTCATTTTTTAGATGAAGGCAGCAGCACTAAACGTTTTTGAAATCTTCTGGAGTCAATAACTTTAAAATAATTTGAAGGTTGGAGGTTGTAGGTGTTCTACTCCATGTGATTACCTGCATTTTCAACATTCCAGTTTCACCAAACTCAGTATGGAGGTTTTCTAGGCCAGCATTACCTGGGAACTACATGTCAGCCTTGAGAGCCTCATTGTATCCTGCCTCTCAGCTCCCATGCTCCCAATCTTGGCTCAAAGTGCAGATACCCAGATGCTGTTACTGCAGGTGACTTTCACTATTTAGTTCAGCCAACTGAGCCTGCACCCTAAGTTAACTCCAAATATTTATTTACTTACTACGAGATAACATTCTTAATAAATAAAAAAAAATAAAATTCATCACAATAAAATAAATTTAAAAAAAATAAAAAACCCACAGCATCCTTTAATTCAAAGTAATCCAAAAGCTCTTGTCAAATTGCCTGATTCAAAGTGTTTTTTGCTATAGCAGCACAATTGCTGTTAATCATTCAGAGCATTTCTATGGGGTGGGAGATCTCATTAGCACAGAAAAAGGTTGTATCTGCAAGTTCTTTATCTTTCAAATTCTTAAGAATAGCTTCCCATGGACAGAAGTCTGTGGGAACAGAATAGGATGTGGAATTTAAGATTCTCATCTCAAAGGGGCCTTCCAGCATTCATCAGGCATGGTGCTACACAGTGTTGTGGAGGAAGAATTTGCCTTACAGAAAACAAAAATCCAAAAAGCCCATTGTCCAGAATGTCTGTGTGCAGATGGAAGTTTTTCTTGTCTTAAAAAAAAATCTTGCAAGATGCTCTTGCTATCATGAGCCTGCAGCAGCTCACTTAGATCATGACACTGGGGCTGTGTTCTCTGTGTGCCTTGAAAAGTAGCATGAGACAATTTGGAGGTAAGTGATGGTGCAGAGTCTGGCAAATAATAGTAGAAAACCATGGTGAGAAGTCAAAAGTGGTTTCTTTTGGAAAATGTTGGTTTGGGGGCTATTAGAAGATGCCAAAACAAAACTGTTTAACAGTGTGGATGATGAGGAGACAAGTAAAAGACATTAGATTGACTTTATAGCCCCTCTGCAATGTCAGCACAATTACATACATATGATGGGCTAGTGAAAAAGAAATCTCTGAAATTTTCTGCGACTTTCTGAGGTCATACTTTATGTCACCTGTTCTGATATGGACCTATAGAATCAAACAGCTCAGGATCTGTGCTGCATTCTGATTCAAGGCCTTAGACTTCTGGGATACTGGAGTCAGGCATCAGAAGGGATGTGAAAGCCCAAACCACTGAACTCCATTTTCAAGACAGAACTGTAATCCTCCTACCAGAGCAAGAACTTCTTCCTCACTTGTACACCATCTTGTGTATCTCTGCAGAGTCAGAGCTGTATTCAGTGCTCATTAAGAACATCATATCACAATCATGATATGTCCTTTGACATGTCCTTTCTTATGTTTTTGCTATTAGTGCCATACCTAAAATTGTGGAAGGGTCCTGCAGACAACAGCATCAAGCTTCCTTTGCTGCCACTCTTTCATTCAAAAAGGTAGAGATAAATGTTTTGTGAAAATGTGTGACTGTGTGTTGAAATCTGTTTGATTTCAGAGCTTAGCTCTCGATGCTGGAGTGATCCCTTAAACTGGCAGTTCTGAGGATTATCAGAAATACTGACATCCACATTTTACCCTACTAAGAGTTTCAGGATAGGATCTCTCCTTTATGTTATAAACTATGCTTCACATCAACAA
Source organism: Phaethornis superciliosus (assembly GCA_023637945.1). Classification (NCBI taxonomy): domain Eukaryota; kingdom Metazoa; phylum Chordata; class Aves; order Apodiformes; family Trochilidae; genus Phaethornis; species Phaethornis superciliosus. The sequence continues at coordinate 25,195,126 of JAJQWJ010000001.1, read as the reverse complement.
TAGATCAAGGTTGTAACTGCCCTTTGCCTTGGTCTAACAAAGTGACAGAAGTGTAGAAATGGATCCACTCCACAAGAAACTTCCTTTTTGCTGGTGCACTTCTCTAGCACACTGATTCGTCAACATCTGCCAAGATGAAAGGCAGGCATGGGCAGCTGGCAGTGGTGATGTTCTCACTGACCCATCTCATGGACTGTAAAGGCAAGCTGGATTCCTAAGCTTGTATGTCTTGAATTGCACCTGCTGTAGATACCTAAAATAAGCTTAGTAGATGACTAAGTACATTTAATAATTGTACATGAAATCTATTCCAACTTCAGTGTCTGTGCTGTATACATTCTGGCCTTTTTAAAGAAGATCCCGAATGAAAATTCCTTTCAGATGCTCAGCATTCAGCCAGATGTGAGAGGGATGAGCTCTTTTTCTACACTTTCACTTCCCTCTGGTAAAGACAGATGAGAGATAAACAAATCCTTTCAAGCCTGGCCTTCACATCTTGAAGCTGTAACTGTACATTGGAGTGATGATATCAATGGGAACTTCAAGTGCTAAACACCATTAAAGATACAGTGTTTGATCCTGCAAAGCAATGAGCACTCTGGACCTGCTCCAGCAAAACACTTAGAAAGATTTATAGCACTTGTCATACATTTAAGTATAAGCTTGCTATTAAGTGATTTGCTGTATTGGGTGGAAATAGATAATGACAAGATCAGGTTCATGTCACCTAATTCTAGCGTTTTAAAGGAAGGTGTCAAAGTGAAGCTGATCATCAAAGCTCTGCCTGTTACTGAAGAGGACATAAGCATCTCCAGAGGGTGAGATTTTAGATATTTACTGCTGAGTGGACTGAATTGTAGCCACATTTTTCTCTCCTTCTCACTCTCTCTTGATGAGAGCACTTTAGCTTAGACTAGACACCTGATTTTCAGATAGTCAGTGCAAATCGGGTTGGTCATATATTTATTTCTACACAATTTATACTGAGTTTACATTTAATCCGCATCTTTTACAGATTACTTTTAAAACACTAAATCTTCTCCACTCAAAATGATTATATAATTTAATTACAAAGCTGAGGTCTGAATATTCTCTTATCAAAGGTAAGCAGAAAGAAAAAATAAATGCTATTGGCCTCCTAAATATTTTTCCAGTTTGTTTTAATATTACACAACGGGTGAAATCACTTGGCCAACAGGTTGTCAGACAGGAATAATTTCTTCCTATCTATTACTGAATCTGCAGATTCCTGTCACACCCATAGTGATAAAAAAAGAAGATAAATTTACATCTATTTCTCTGATGTAAAAAATTGAGTCAGGGAGAGGTAAATGCATCTTAGGACTTGAGCTCTTACCTAGATGTGGAGTATCTCCTAAAAATGAATTAATGGGTTGTTGAGACAGAAGAGCACAGCACTTTGCATCTCACATATTAAAATGTTTTTGCAACCAGTTAATCACAGCTGAAGCTAAACATTCTTGAAAAGGCAGCCACCCAACATTGTGGAAAATTCTTTATTTGATGTTTGCCAAAGAACTCCCTGTGTGGTCCTGAGATCTTCTGAATACTAATAAAAACCCTAAGAAAAAAAAAAAACAAAAAAGTGATACTAGCTAATGTTTCATTCTCTGGAAGTACACTTGGTACTGGAAGGAAGACACAGAAAGCTTAATCATAAGAAACCAGGACAAGTAGAACACAGGTAAAAGATGTAAAATTTCATTGGATACATGGCTACATTTTAAATTCATATTTAATATCAATAAAATGCAATGTTTATCACAATCTTGAGATAATATACTTTTTAATATGGTGAAGCACTGGGTAAGATAGTTTATTATATGCTCCCCCAAGTTAGCACATCCTCACTGCCTGTCAGTCAAACAGCAGCCAGCAGCAGCACACACAGTCCCAGCCCGTTGCAAACGTGCCATCACACAGGCAGATTAAACAATCTTCATGGAGGACTTTTTTATAAGCCCATTTTACTTTGCATTTGCAACAGACTAGGAGTGTGCTTGGAGCAGCCAGTCACTGCCAGCTAATTGAAAGCTGGTAACATCTCACACTAAGAAGGCAAAGGGAATTAGAAATGGAAACCTAAAGAGCTACTAACTGTCACTGATGTATTTTTGTGGGGGAAAAAAAAAAAAAAAAAAAAAAAAAAAAAAAGGTAGGTTTTGCCATTCACTACATTTCTTTTTTTTTTTTTTTTTCTGGAAAATAATTATATTACAATGTAAGTATGTCCTAGAGTTTGAGCCACAGTTTGCTTAAATAAATCCACAAGACAGTACATGGAAGGAATAATTCACACATGGTTGTTACCTGGAAAAGTATCTCCTACCTGAGTAAAAAGGTTTCAGAAAAACAATAGATTTGCATCAATTTGCAGCAATCGATTATTTAGGTATCTGATTGGAGCTTATATAGTTACTTAACTTGTTTTCATTTAATTTCCCTTTGTACACTTTAATTCCTGGATGTCAATTTAGATGGAATTTTGTCATTAGGAAGAAGTGACAAAATTGAAATAAAACCATCAAAAAAACCTATACTGCACTAATTATAAAAGGTAGTGCACTGCCCTGCAGTATGGTTAGCCTGTATGGCCCCAGAGAGGTCACTAGGGTTCCTTGTAAAAGCAAAAGTCAGTGTGGGACGTAGGGCTGGGGCTCAAGTATCTGTTTGCCTTACCTAGGAAGTAAATTTAAAATATTCCTGAGAGGGATTTCAGGCTCTACCCAGATTAATGTGTTCCATCCTGAAGATGGATAATACTGATAACACACAGATGTTGTTTATTTGTAGAAACTCATTTCTTAGACGCTAGAACTATCAAGGGTATACTGAGAAAAAAAAAAGATTTTCCAGTGTGGTGCAGCCTACACTTGCTAATGAAGCATTTGACCCCTTCCATAAGTTGCAATCCCAACAAGTGACTCACAGACATGGCTAGAACCATGCAGAATTGCTTTATTAGCAACTATAATTATAGGGCCAGGAGATTCTGGGAAAAGGTTTCTCTGGAAACTATTTAGTAGCCACAAAACCCACTTAATATCTAAGAGAACTTCCAACAGCTGATGGGTTAGATCTTCAGCTGCTGTCAATAAGTGTCCTTCAAAGGGGTTATAGCCTTGGGATAGTGGCAGTGGGTCACATCAAAAGCCCACTTAGACCAGCATCCTGTCTCCAGCAGCAACCACAAGTCAAAGTCCAACAAAGCGTGTGAGAACAAGGAAAAAAGAAGATTTTTCAATGAAACGCATTTGCCCCCTTGAATCACTTTAAGATAAAATTAAACTAATTTTCCAGTGATTGGGATGGGTAGGTTGTTTGCTTTGGTTTTAATTTGGTAATAATACAATTTTTTTTCTGATTTCTTAGCCATGGCCTCATACAGTTCCCCCATCATGCTGTGTAAACTCTTAACCCTCACAGCATCCTATGGCAAGCAGTTCCCAAGCTGAATTCTCCTGTGGAGGACAATAACTGTGCTCTTCTTTGTTTGGAACCTACAGCCCTAGACACAAGAATATGGACAGCCATAGAACTTCTGTGAGATTTTTCTTAGTGACTCTCAGAAGGAAAGTACTAAGTTTTGCAGCTGAATTCAGGTTTTGTGCTGGTGAGTGCTGCTGCATTTACACCTGATGCCTCTTGTCTCCCTTCCAGAGGAGCAGCCAAGGTCAGTTCCCAGCTGTTCCCCAGGCTGCTTTTGTGCTCTCCTGGGCACTGACCTTATCTGCCCAACCAAGTGTAGAAAGGGCTGGCAGTTTAATCTCCTTATGTGTAATTTCCACATTTTTAACAATAGTTAACTTCCTTCGCTCTTTGCTTATCTTGCATATTTCTGGCAGAGGGTCTACTTTTTTCTTAGTATTGGTAGCCCTTCAAATCCAGAGCAAAGACAAATAAACTATGAGGCTGAGTTTAAAATTGTAGTGCTTAAGAAATGAAAAAAGAAAGATCTCTATTCTTTTTACTCTGTGCCTGCTTTTGAAGTTTTCATGTTTTTCTGTATGAATTAGATTTTTTATTACTATTATTAAGCAAAAAAGTGGAGACTCCCTCATAGCACAGGAAAAAGAAAAAAAAAGGTTTAAAAAATAACACTAAAAAAAGGTTTAAAAAATAACACAAAAAAAAAGGTTTAAAACAATAACATTAAAAATCTAAAAAGCCATAATGAAATAATTAATATTTCTAACTGCAGCTGCTGTATCTTCACGCAGTAAAGATGCACAACAAGCAAGTTATACCATGTATTATTTTAACTCTTGTATTGTTGATGGCTGCTGATTTTAGCAAGCAATTTTCTCTTCAGTCTAGTTATATTCCTGATGATTTTACTTGCAGGAGATTATTTTATAGCCCACACTATGAAACTCAATAACATTTGGTTTGCAACTTCTTCAGGTGAAACCACACTAAAATTGTGATTAGAGTGGTGTGTCCTAGCAGGGTCAGAGTAAAGAATATGGGAATGTGCTCTGTGTACGTTCTTCAAGATAAACACTTTCTTAAGTCTTCTTTTAAGCTAGAAACCACTATAGCTTTGACCAAGATTTATGGTGTATTCAGAGATCTCCCACTGGCTTACAGAAAACTGATCTTCTTTCAGGTCCAATCATGCATCTCTGAGTACAGATCCACTAGCAGGGTTTTTATAATTTTATCTTTTCTTTAACAAATGAACACATAAGGGTGAAAGACACCTCGTATCACTTTACCATTTCAAGCATATTGACCATATACTCCTAAGCAAAGCATGCTCTTTACAGGCAAACACTCTCAGCTGTGTAATCTGATCTTAGTAGAATCTAGATAATAAAGAAATTGTTCAGGGGTCTTTCATTGTAATGCCCCATCACTGCTAAACTGAATAGGCAGTCATGCTTTATATCTAACACCGAATTTTTGTCACCTCAAATTAGAAGTCATTTAATATCCTAGAAAGTGTAAATTTAAAAGAAGCATGGATTACGCTGCAACGTACCTTTTCAGGTATGTAGTTTGATGAACTGGAGTTTTTCTAATTTTTCTGCCAAACATACATTGCCTGAACCGAGGTTTTTAGTAAAACAGAACATTTATGATCTTTAAAGTGTGACAGCACAGAAATTCGGTGAGGAGGACAAGATGTCCTCTCCTCATGGCTACAACATTCAGAGGTCTCATATCATCATCAAGAAGGATGGTGGCCCCCTGTTGCAGGTGTACCTGACATCCAGGCATCTTGCCTGGGCAGGACACAGGACCCTGCTGCAGTTTACCATAGGGGACACTAGGGAATATTTCTTAAAAAAAAAAGAGGAAGAAGGTCATATATTTATACTTCACTATTGTTGATGTTTCATTCTGCCTAGTTCAAATTGTATTAGATTCACTGAGCACCGGAGTTGTTCAAGGCATTTGAAAATTGTCGCCAACTAAACACAGAGGGGAAAATATTTAGAAACAACCATCTTGGAAAACTATGCAACAAATGCAGCTCTAGGGATGAATAATGTTTGTTGGCATTCCCTAAATATATTTCAGATCATTTACAGGTCTCAGCAAAATGCCTGCAGAGTGCCAGGACCAGGGAGTGAATTAGTGTGCTTCAGACCAGTGAAGCCATTACTTTTAAACAAAGTGCAAAGTTTAGAAACTGCATGAACTTTCCAAACCACATTATTTCCTTATCTGGATAAGAGATGTTAGCTAATTAATTATTTCTGGTTAATTATTCTTATCTTTTTATAAATTCTTTCAACTCTACTGTCATTGAGCAATCTCTATATGTATTTTAGGTCTGTTATCCAGATTGCTGTCCTTGAGTTGCTTACCACAGTCTTTGTCTACCACCTGATTTAATTATTTTATTCTGCATGAGAGGTGTCTGTAATCTGGCAGGATGTACTCTGTCCAATAGCCAGCTATGTTGCAAAACACTCTTACTACTTTTGTGCAGCTTAGCAAAATTATTCAAGGAATTTTCAGTGCCTTACTTGTTAAATGGCTATCTAGACATCTGCTGGAAAGGAGTAATTTTTCTCCACTGATTCTAAAGAATATGGATTCTACTATATTTTTAACAAAATAGTTGTTTCTGATCATGTAAAAGAATTTTTCAGGCCAACTGAAATAATAATGTGACATGCAGCTACAGTCCAAGGAGGCAGCCAACCGGCATATGATCTTTTATCAGAGTTTTGTATTGTTCTCCTAACTGCACGATGCCAGAAAATAATAATAATAAAGAGAAATCCTTTGTTCCCTTTCACTAACCTAGAAGGTCACCAAACAGACAGTTCCTTCTTGATTACACTAAATAAATAAAAGTCTGATTCACAGAGGGGAAACAATCATCTGCCAACTGCCAAACCCTATAAAGGGTAAAAGCTGCTTCTACTTTGTGAGCCAGATTGATGAGTCACCGAGGCTATGACTAATACCAGCAAGAATTAAAATGTACCCAACAAGATAACCTCCCTTTGTACTGCAGAAGGGTTGCTCAACAGCAGACCCCAGTCCAACAGGTGCTGCTGTGGAGCATGGACCACCCCAGCATCAGAACCATGAGCCCCCTCTATAGCATTTGCTGACATACATTTGCTGTATGCACAGGCATACGCTCAGTGTGGGAGTTGAATAATTATGTTCTTCATCTGGGAAATTAGCCACCATGGAAATAAACACCCCCACTCCTTCCTCCCCCCTGTTCTGGGTGAGCTCTCTTCAGAACATGCTGTAACCAGAGGTTCCTCCTGGAGCCCTGGTGACGTGCACTTGGACAATGACAGGAGGTTTTTCAACAGGAAAACCTGAAGAGACAGGTTCATAGAAAGCCAAAGATTTTGAGATAAAGACTACGGTCTGAAATGGGTCTTCTAGGGAAACCTGAACTCCAAGAGGCTCATGGAAGTTGGACAAAATTAAATGGTTGCTTAGTGTTTTGAAAATCTTGTAAGAAGTATGTGTTACAACACAATTAAAAAAAAAAATTACTGTTCATTAATTTCCTTTCTTTAAATATGTGAATTTCCCAGTCCTTTACAGTCACTGAGAAAATTTGTGGTGATGGTAACTGGGCCAAGAATTACACCAAAGGTACTCATCCCCTAATAACATATTTAAGTAACTCATCAAAACTATCTTATGCTCAAAGACTTCTGTTTTCTCTTACCACCAAAGCACACCACAAACCAACAGAAATTGTTTCCAGAGAGACAAGATCTTTCTCATTCCTTAATTCAACAATGCTATGTTTAATTCCTAGAATTAACTATGAGCATCCTCAGCCATGCATGCTTAGGGTCCTTGGATAATACTCAGAAATTACACAGAAGAGTCATCTAAGGTGAACTGAGAATTTAATGAGGAAAAAATACCAGCTGTCTATGGATGAAAGTAGCTGTCAATCCACAGACAAGCATCTGTGCCTTCAGCCTGGCAGGTACTTCACTGTATTTGAGACCCTTTGCAGCATAACCCAACATGGAACTGAGCCCCTAAATTTGGCATTTATTTATTAAAATAAAAACTTAACCTAAATTAGGTTAATTCTCCAGTCACCTGCCTAGAAATCACTTTGGCAAGGTTATCTCAGTCAGAAAAAAGAAAGAAGAATGACAGTGTACTCAAACAGCTAATCATGAAGAGGGAAGAATGTGAATATCTGCAAGCCATTTTAGACCTTACATGGATCCAAAAAAGCAGAACAGTTCTGACGTGTTTCAGACTTCATGCACTTGCAAAGTTTGGCTTGAGTTCACCCAGGAACACAATATTGAAACTACTTTTTTTTTAATACTTTGGTCAGTAGTGGTATGGAAAATCATCAGGTTACAAAGTAGGTCATTCCACTTTTTTATTAGAATTGCAAATTTTCACATTCTATTATTGTTGCAACAATGACAATTGGATATGTAATCAGACAGTAATTTAGAGAAGCACAGTAAAATATTTGGCTTATACAGTAACAAAAAAAAAAACCAGAGGAAGTGCAGACACCAACCCCCCCTGTCTTGCCAGTATTAGTTTGGATATAAATACCTAGTTGGGTTTTTTTCCTGGTGATTCCATCAGCACAAATTAGTCTATGTCCCTTGAGAGAGCAGAATTTTAAACTGCAGTCATAGCACCATCTATGAAACCTCTGAATAATACATGTAATTTGTGACTTATATGCCAAGAATCCCAATTGAGTGTGTCTGTCAGCAGTTCTAAATGTTCCATTAAAAAAAAAAAAAAAAAAAAGAAAAAATAATAAAATGCTATTAATCAGTTATTTAACAGTTATAAAACTCTTCAAGGCATAGAAGCAAAGATATATATGTATATAAAGTAAAAAAGTGGAGGAGAGACATGAGTGAACTGGGACTGAGTCTCTGAAACTCCTTACTTGACCTTGAGTGAGTAGCTAATTTTTCTGCACCTCAATTTTTCAGTTACAAGAAGCACAATTCTCTGCCTTGTAAGAGTTCTCAAATAATTATAGGTTTTTTCTAAACCTATAATTATTTGAGAGGTTTCAATATACAATGGTAAAGGCAGCCATAAAATAAGTAGGCAGATAAAAGTGATTCACTGGCTGAAATAAAATTATGCTAGTTAATTTAATTTCAAATGTCATCTTCTTACCTCTATATAGAAAGCAAAGGCATGGGAAATGAACCAGAGGCTTTCTGCTGAGGAGCTGACCTGAAGAGAAACAACTGAAATCTTCTTCTGTTTTCTTTTATTTTGTTCATCCAGATTTTAACCTCTTGGGTTCAGTATTTCCATGTCTCTCTGGAAATTTCAAAATTGCACCCATCCTGTGCCCCCCACCTCCCAGACTTGTGTCTGGACACAAGTGTGGGCTCAGGCTGTTCAGGAGAGCTCATGGAAGGAGCAGGCTGGGGCTTGCCAAGGCTGTGAGCCTTTGGTGGAGGGGAGCCATGCCCCAAACTCAGTCAATGGAGACAAATCTGGGAGGGAGAGAGAATCAGCACCTGGCAGAGGGATGTGTCTGCTGAGGAAAGACACAAACAGAGAGCTCTGACCTGGAATTCCAGTAACAGAGAAGGTATATCTACAGTTATAACTTTGTGTGAATGGTCACATACTTTTATGTCATCTAAAGTGAGGAGTAAACTATAACTTTTAGAAACTCTTAGGCTCCTATCTGTTTCAGATATTATAAGCCTCCAAAGAGGTGCACTGTAAATCCAGATAATGCACAGCACTGCTTCAAGCCCTATGCCTTATTTTGGGACATGTTTACTACCAGGTTTCTTTGCCTGAGAGGCTCTCAGCTTCCATCAAGAGGAAGCAAACAAAAAGCAGTGTATGTGGTCTCCTGTCCAGACAGGAGAGCACTGTGGATAAAAAAACCAACCAAACAAACAAAAAAACCCAAAACAATAAAAAAAAAAAAAAAAAAAAAAAACACCCACAAAAAAAAACAAACAAACAAACAAACAAAAAAAAACAACAAAAAAAAAACCCCACCAAATTAAAAAACATGTAAATCTGCCAAACAAAAATTTAGCTGGAATACAGTCTTTCTGCAGCACTGTAAGTTGCACCTCTATGTGTGAGACACAGCAAGGCCCCAGAAAGTGTAATGAAACGCATTGATCAGAGAGGGGAGTTTAGAGTAACATTCACAACAGACCTGGTAACCATATCAAATCTACTGCTAGCAGTGAAGTGACTGCTTGAAGGTTCATGGTTTTCTCCAAGCCAAGAGAGGTTGTAAAGGTGACAAGCTTTTATGTTCTTCAAGCTTTATGCAGTGCTTGTGTAGAGACTTTGAGAACTACCTTCAAGATGTGCTCTTTGAGAGAGGGCAAGGTGCACAGAGGCAGCAGCATTACTGCTATTGTGGATATAACAGCTTAAGCTGACGAGCAAAGTGCTGGCTTAGTGTTGTGTGATTATCTTCCACAAAGTTATCAGCTCTCCCTACAGTCTGGCCTCACTTAGGAGAAGGATAAAGTCAGCATATTAAGCCTTGAAGTGTCTTACTCTTGGTGGTTTTGTTTCTTACTTGCCTTTGAGCAGTATGTTGAGACTAGGTGATTGTTTTTGAACATTTGCTGTATTATATGACAGGGGAAAAGAATTATTAATAAGATTCAGATTAGGGCCTGACACAAGGAAATCATGAAGCAAAGAGAAGAGAAACAACAGCAGATATGAAGTATCAACAACTTGCCTTGAGCAATACACAAGAGAGAGTGCAGCTAATTAAAGCAAACTGAACGATATGGTGACAATGTCATTTACTAATAGGATAGTGTTATGTATTACTTTTGTTGTTGCTATTTATTACTGTGCTGATTCCCAACAAATGTTTTTTCTACTTGATATTGTTTTCCTCCAGATTTAATCCCTAGCATAATTTTCAAGCACATGTATCAATTTACAGATTATAACAACATGGAAAAAACATCTCCTTTACTTATTCAACAATATTTTGGTTTTACTATCTGATTAAATCAATCAGATCCTGAACATATTTCTGCTTTTCACTGTGAGAAGCATTTGTCAAAATGAAATCAAGAACACACTGAGTGCAAACTACAGCTGGGGAAGAAGCATGACTACAGGCTTCTGCAGAGGAAGCATTGGCATCAGCTGCTGGAGCTATATGTGTCCAGAAGTTCAAAAACAGTGGCTGCATAGCAGAAATCATAGAACCATAGAATGGTTTGAGTTGGAAGGATCCTTAAAGATCACCTAGTTCCAACCAGCCTGTCATGGGGAGGGGGCAGCCACAACTTCTCTGGACAAGCTGTGTCAGTGTCTCACCACTCTCACAAAAAATAATTTCTTCCTAATAACTAATCCAAACCTACCTTCTTCCAGTTTAAAACCATTATCTCTTATTCTATCTCCACACGCCCTTGTAAAAAGTCCCCCAGAGAGGCAGATAAGCAATGAGAATGTGGCATGGAGAAAAAGTCCAGAACAGACTACTTTCAGAGCAGCTGCTTACTCAAAAGAGAGAAAACTGTCCCCTTTTGTTCCTTACTGACTTCAGGATAACAGAATTTTTCACACACTCTTTGCAACCAAACCAGATTGCCATTGGGAAGTACCTGACTTTCTAAAGGCAATAACTGGCCAAGATATCTAAATTCTTATGTTAACTGTGGAGCAATTTGATGCAAGTGCAAAACATCATATAAACACATGACAAGACCATCTGTATGTAGTTTAAGCTCTGCAAAGTAGAGGACCATTTTTTGTCTGCCTAATGTGTTTAGTTTTAAGAGCATTGTGCCAATTTTGAAGGTTAATGTGAAGTTTACAAATCCTGTTATGAGTACTCGGCCTCTGCCTGCTAAAACCATATTCCTATTACCAAAATCAGGGAAATAATCTAGAATTTCTGGTGAGTGGGAATACTATTTCAATTATTTCATTTCACTGGTGTGATCCACTTGTAAGTGTATGTAGCAGAGTATGTGAGCCTAGAAAAACAATATTATTTTACCAGCACTTTAGTATAAGGGATAAAGACTTCCATGTTTTAGTTGGACGATCCCTGGTTTTATTTGCTGATGCTAACCAAGATAAGGTTCATACAAGCCTGTCTAAAAGTAAGTGTACTCTTTGCAGAAGAGAAAGGTGAATCACTGGAGATGGGTTACAGATGAAATGCCAGAGCCTTCACCCTGTTATGAAGACTCTTCTGAGAAGTGAGCCTTGTCCCAGGTGCTTCACAGAAATCCCACCCAGCTGAAAATTACACTGACAGTCTTTTGCCACACTTTTAAGAACTTTGTTTCTTGTGTGCTTTACTTCACTAACCTCTAAATAGGAATTAAATCATGGACATAGAATCTGAGGTGTCCATTCTCATATATTGTGTGGGGCAGGGAAAAATGAGGAGCTGATCAACAGGAGGCAACATGGACAGTGGCAGTAAATATTCTCTCAGAGAAAGGTACTACAGTGTGAGAACCGTAGCAATAATTTTACTTCTTTCCCTTCACCTTCAAGTTATTACTTTATTTTTGGTGGAAGGAGACTTCTCTCCAGTCTCACCATGCACATGCCCAAGTCAGTTCTGTTCCAGAACAAAAGAAGCTCCAATCTTGATGAGTAAGCATAGAAAAGGAAAGCATGACAGCTGAGACTACAATTTAAACTTTTATTTGAGAACAAAACCCAAACCAGGCCATTTAAGTTCAATTTAATAGCTTTGCTATTTGTTGTAAACTCAAGCCCAAGTGTTTTTCCTACTAGTCCATCTGGCAGCACCCATCAACCCTTCCTACACCTTGACTTGGCCAGCAAGCACAGGTGGAATGGAAGCAGCCATGAGGACCTGAGCACTTATCCACATACACTCATAGCCAGGACTGAACTGAAACCAGGCAGAAAAGCTCTTGACCCAATGTCACCTTCTCATTTCATCTAATTTAAACATCCTTGTGGGAAAAGCTCAACCTGTGAGCCAGCAGAGCTTAAGAAGTTCACTTCAGAAGCCCTGTTTATGTAATAACTGAAACAACACACAGAGATATCAGAAAACCCACCAGGTTTCTTCATGCATATAATAAGAATGACAGGGGGAATGATGTGGCCAGAGACCACAAGATGGACTGGAAAAGAAAGAATATTTCTGTTCTAACTACTGTACAGGTTACAAGCCAGCAGCTGCTAGAGCTTTGGGATTTGTGAGGACCTGAGCTGATGGTGGTGAGAATGCATCACAAGCTGTCTTCTTCTACTCTCTGTCCAGCGATGGGATGACTAGAAAGAAAATTCCTTCCAGCTTTGTCTCAGCTGCCAGAATGTGAGCTCAGAGCTGGTGATCTGCATTCCCCGTACTCACTATGGTTATTTGGCACACTGTGTATCCTCAAAGAGAAGCAGCTGCTGCTGTTTCACTGCTGCCACCTGCACCAGCTGGGGATATAGCACTCATTTGCAAGGTACCAGTGCATCCAGGATCTTTAATTATCACCCGAGAAGGAGTTTTGACACAGTTATAAAAGCACCATGAGATAATGGAAATTAAGATCAAGAACCAGGTGTTAATGGATGTTTTTTAAGGAACAATGCATTGTTTCTCTCCAGGTACCACAGCATACATTGCCATCTACTAAGATTAGCAAAATATGTATTCAAATTAAAAACAATCAAAAGGGACTGGAAACAATAGCAGTAACTCGATTAATAAGTCTCTAATTGCAGTTATGAGGTAAAAATTTAAGAGCTGAAACATCTGAGCATTTAATGACAGACAACCTGTGAACTCTGGAAACTAATTTGATTTATTTTTCTCTCTTGTTCCTCCACTGGTCTGGATTGCCCCACTTAATACATTTTAAGCTGCCTAACCTTTCTTAGTCTTATGCAGCAACTCATTCAGTCAGCACTAATGTATGTTTTTAAAGGCACTGTAACTCTGCCGTGAAAACATTACCTTCAGTCTTTTTTAGTTTCTTTCATTTGGCAGGGAAAAAGAATACATTTGCATATTACTTTCTTGAACTCTTAAAATCCATGAAATTGCAGGTGTGGGTTTTCCCCGTGCTCTGTTCTTTTCCTTTCCATGAACCATCCCCATCACATGAGAACAAATTATTTCAGCGTCTTATTTTTGCATTTTGCACATCCTTACTCTCTTCCCTGACTTACCTCAGCCTCATTGCAGTTGCACTGCAAGCCCTGGGTTTCCCTGGAGCGCATACACAGCAGAGTATCAATAAGCAGAGTTCTTCCTCCATAGGGTCCTTGGGATGTGAACAGCTTTCATCTTCTGATGCTTCAGCCCTTGGCAGTTTTGACTCCCAGCACTTTCCAAGCAGGAAATCACTGATCTGTTAGTAAGACATTTCACATATCTCCTATTTGTCTCAGTGCCATCATCACTTCATTCCTCAGTCCATCTTGGATAGGGGTACACAAGCCTCACCTTGAGCATCCTGGATGGAAGTGGGGAGACCAAATGAACTGCTTCTGGCCTAAGTGGGGCTATAAATCCTAGTTAGACCAGAAGAGACACCACGTTTCTATTTTTCTGCCAAAGGGAACTACCTTTTTGAGTGATAAACATATTCTAAACCTGTGAAAGGGCAAACTCTAAAACACATCCATGCTCCTGTTTTTCATCAATCTCCTCCTCTTGCTGACCACACCTCAAATGGAGAGAGAAAAGAAGGATATTAAAAAATAATTTTTTAACCAAAATGCCATTTTTCTTCTTGTCAAATTGAAAAATAACCTGTGTATCTTCAGGGGCCTTTAATGCTTTTCTGTCAGAAAAAGGTCTTTTTCTTGCATTAGCTAATTCAAGAGATCCCTTAAATAGTTCTCCAGGGGCTCCAGTTCCTTTTTATTACAGTTCATCTGTCTTTTATGGCCTTGCACTCATGAAAGATTAATAGCTGCAAAGGTCAAGGGCCATTGTGGTCATTTAATGTGACCTGCATAGCACAGGCCAAATTTTACCCAGTAATTCTTGCACCAAACCCCATAAATTTCATATAGAAGATCATATATCTTTTAGCACAAAATGTTTTCTTGATTTAAAGGCAATAAATTATGAGAAGCCTGCCCTAAAAGTTTGTTCCATGGTTTATTTTTTCTGATCTTTTCTGAATTTTTCACTAGGGCTGATTAGGAATTTTTCAATTAAGTATCTTGCATTGAATATATGTGGAGATTATCATAGGAGTGTACTCCTTCAGTCTTATCTCACTGTTTTACTTCCAGATTTTTATTTTTTTTTTTAGTAATAGAAAGTAGCATATCCCCCAAAACATTAGACTAGACTTTTTGTTTTGGTTTGCTTTGTAGATGTTCCTCTTACCTTGTGTAGCAGGACTACTAGCTAGAACTGTGGAACTAGCTTCCTAACACCAAATATATAAAGCTAGGCAGTGGCAATGCCTTTAATGATGCCTCAGCCAGACCAGATGTTTTCAAACACATTGAGCTGGGAACCCCAACCTCAGAAGAAACACAAACCCAAATACTGGCAAACCCCTGTGATTTCTATCAGGCCTGACTTTGGAAATGTAGCTCTGGCCCCAGGAAACACATCCGTGGCTTTCAAATAAACCATCCCAAAACAAATTAACCTGGCAGAAGGTTATGGGCTCACGGAGGCAATTTGTTAACTTTCTAGAGAAGCATTTGATATCTGTCAACAGCCAGAGGGGCCGTGGTGATATAAAGCCCAAGCTACACAGATCACTTTGACCTAGCAAAAGAATGTAACATACAGACACTGAAGTGTTGACAGTAGAGCTGTGGGTTTGGATTCCTTCACACCCTATCTGAAAAGATTGTCTTTCCCACATATTGAAATTTACTTACAATAGAATGAATTCATCAGAGTGATACAGTATATAGAGTGATACAGGCTCTGATACAGTTTTCTTATTACTAATATCTTCCCTGTCTTAAGCATAAACCATAATCCTGTAGATAGAATAGGCTGAAAGACTGCAAAGGAACAAAAAATACAGTTTCTATAAGGTGACATTTCAAAATATTACAGCTTCTGTATCAAATAATATTCAAAGAAATGAAAACATTCAGATGAATTTAATTTCCTTTCAAAATTTACTACTTGGTTTGTGCATTTTCAAGACATTTTATTTAGTAAATAATTTTTATACCTAGTCAAAAATTTAAAAATATTTTCAAAAAAGTACACCAAGAAGTTTTGATCCAAGGGATTCCTTTGAAGTAAAATTTTAAGAATTTTTAATTTATGCAGCAATGTCAAATTTCCCAATATTAAAATCCTCTGAGAATCGTAACTTCTGACCTTGTTATAATTACATTTATCTATTGATAACAGAAATTTGGACGACATGAATGTCATCAACTTTATCACACCTATTTCATGGTTGAAGACAATGGAATTCATGTCTTCAGAATATTGCTCAGAGACAGGAATGAAGTCCTAAGCACACTCTTCCCCTCTCTCCATTGTAGGAAACTGCTGACTTTTAGCTGAGTTTTAAGAGATTTTCAGATCTGCAGGAGTATTTGACATGAGGTTGTTAAACACCTACACACAGAATAACAGGGGTCTGTGCAATAGTCAGTTTGCAAAACTTGGTTGAATCACAGAAATAGTACAAAAAAACTGTCTATTTAAACATAAAAATGTTGTAAAATTATAATTAACCATAACAATGATTGAAGCTTTTTCAAATATTAAAGACATCTATTAGGACAAATGCCATTATTCTCCTTAAGCTTCTCTGAACATCCTCGTTTTACAGTGACCAACTGCATCTATTTGTGAGGTGCGGAGTGTTGGTGACCCCACTGAGCACATCTGTGGCAGAGCAGCCTGACAGAGCAGCTTGCTGCCTGTCTCACATCCTTCTTCAGCAGGGCTGAATACCTTCAAGCAGCTTGGCCAATGCCAATTTGTCATCCCTCAAACTTCTCTGCCCCAAAAAGGAGAAATCTGAAGCAGGACCTCCTCAGCCTTCCCAGGAAGGGACACTCACAGCATGCTTCTGCTCTTGGTACATCTGACAATCAAGCAGTTTGATAACTTATCTCTGTAACATCAAGAAGGCATTCAAACTGTTTTGCCCAATTCCTAAGTTTTCAATCCATGATGACACAGGTTCTGAATGATACAAACTTAAATGATACATTACCATCTTCTGTGTCATATTGTTTAGGGTTTAGATTTCCTAGAGTTGGAGTTTATTATCCTGTGGTAATTCATACACACCACACAGAGGGCTCCTCATAACTGGTTAGTTCAGTCCAGTACAAGATTACTGATTTTATTTTTTTCCTGAGAAAAACTACAGCCTTGAAAACTCATTGTGTGGTTTTGACACATTTGCTGAAATCCATTCCCAGGTAATGGGAGTTTGATAAGAGGCCAAATGGAACAAGAACCAGCCAAAGAAAGATAAATTCAAACAAAAATATAATTTCTAAAAAAAAAAAAAAATCAAGATACATGATTACTTAAACAAATCATGGCATAAAGTGGTTAGTTACAAAATAGCAAGATGAAACACATTGGTCTGTGTTTTCGAGGACAAGCAGGGTTATCTGAGGGTCTTTTCTATCCTCAGAAAACGTGGGGTATGTTTGAAATCTACTGTCTTTTATTTTCACACTTTTATTTGTTTTAACAAAAACTACTTGTCTAAAACTTTGGTTACCAACCATCACTTATAAACAATATTACACAATAAATAAATATAATGCCCCACTTTAATGTAACCAAGTAAAAATATAAACTAGTGCTTCATGTCTTTTGACTATATGAATAGAGTTATTTGTTTCATACTTGAGACTCTTAGGATTGGTAATATGTCAGATACATGTGATATAAATATATTTTTTTGTCCCCTAACTTTCATAGTTTTTTCTGTACCAACTGACTTTTGCTTGTTGTAGTAACTAGAAATTCTCTTTATATTGAAGATGTAGCTTTATTGAAGCTCATACTGAACCTTTAAATAGAAGGGATCCTATCCCCTTGCTGCAGAAGTGGCAGTACAGAAGTAATGTTTCATTGTACTGCATAGCTTGTTACTGGCAACGTCAACCCAAACTGACTCTTAACAAACCAGAGGTTGGTGTTTACTCCTGACATCAGTGCTTCAATGCTGAAATTTTTTTATTATTTATTTCTATTTTCTAATGTTTACTAACATCTGGGGAATTCTCACTTCCAAAACTACACTTTGTCCACAAAACTCTGAATTCACTTCAGAGTTCCCAGCCACCAAAGAGGTCTCACAAATTGACCTAAAACCTGAAAACACCAGGAAGCAAATAAAAAGTATTGCTTCATTTTTAAGACAATCTCATGCTTTTTGCTGCATTAACTCACATTTTTTAAACCCCAAGCATCGGCAATACTGTACCTTGTGCTTTCTCATGGGGTCCTGGTGTAGGATGAATGTTCTTTTTGCACTGGGCTCTTCTCAGGGTCTTTCTGACTGCAGAGAATACAAGTTCTCTCTGCATGGGGAAAAGATAACAGTTCTGCTGTGTGCAGGCAAAAGGTAGATTGAAGCAGTGATGAGCAAAGGGTAAATTCTTGCCCTTATATGTCCAGGACGTTTGTGGAGAAGCAAATAGAGAAGGGATGTGGCACAGGAGGAGAAGTGCATGCTGGAGCCCAAGGCTCTCTGCTCTGCAAAAAGCGGGGTGCACATCACTCCCCTGCAGAGGTGGCTGCATGGGGGGGCTGGAGCAGCCCCCTGCCACCCCTTCCAGGAGAAGCTGGGCAGAAGCTGGCAGCCACAGGCATGCTGCTCCTGCACCACGGACACCTGAGTCCTGTTTCTTAAAGGTGACCGCCAGGCAGAGGCAGGGGCACGTTTGCCCAGCTGATAATTGCCTTCACAGACACAATGTGACTCTATAAACAAGGCACATATCCGCCAGGCTGCTTGTGACAGTGAGACATTTCCTATTCCACCCTATGCTGAAGAGAATTTTTTTTTTTTTTTTTTTTTTGTATCTAACTGGCCAGTGATACAGTGATACAGTAAATAACCACCAGCTTGTGACTCAAGCTCTCCTCAGCAAGCAGCAGGAGGTCTGAGCATCTCCCTGTCTGTCACGCCTCCAACAATCAGATCAACCTCCTAGTGATGATAATGACCAAATGGTACCTTTGACCATAGGATTATTTTTTTCTAAAGCATCTGATCTGTTTATCCCAGGCTGAAACCACCCTGCATCTGATGTGTGCTACAATCCAGCTACACACTGCTAATCCCCCAAGGGGAAGTGTCTCCTCAAGTGTTTAAGATGATTCCTCTTGCTAACATCCAGCACCAGTGACTGAGGTGATTTTAGGAAGCTTTGCAATTCCCTCCCCCTGGGATACAGCCGGGACAGCCTGTGCAGGATGAATCAATGCCATACGTCAAGCACTGTTTGTGTATGTTTCAGCGTATCCAGGCAAAGTCTTTTAACTTTCCATCCTAGAGCCCGAGCCGCACTTTCCTGAATGTCAGCCAGGAAAATCTTGTAGATTTGGCAAAAGGACTGTGGGAAGCCTGGTTGAAGACCAGCCCAGAGTGCTGGAGCAGAGGCTTTATATAAAGAGAGAGAATCCAAACACCTTCCTTTGTTTCGTGCTACAAACGAATACAAATGGAGCCCTGAGATTGCAATCAGGTTCTATTGTATAAGCACAGGCCTTTCCATTACTCCATTAGAGCTTTTTGGCATGTAGAACTTCATTATTTTTCATCTGGAAAACTAATTAAAATTACTTCTTTTTTATTTATCAGAGTGTTAATGCTTCAGTTTTCGAGCCCTCCACTGGCTTCCAGCCATTTAATTTTGGTCCCTAGGGCAAAGCCTGACAAATTAAGATAAAGCCATTACTTAATGTTCCCCTTCTGAGAGAAAACAAGAAGTATTTCCTGTTCTTATTAATTGCATGAAGTCAATTTCCACAGTACAATTTTAGCACAATCAGAGCCTCGGCACCCCACATCTCTCTCCTCCTGTACTGCTCCTGCTCAGCTGCAGCAGCAGAGGCAGGGAGAGGTGCCAGGCTTCAGCTGGGCTCTCCCCCACACCCAGAAAATCCCAAAGTAACAAGAGGCTTTGCTCAGGTGCTTGGCCTTTGCCCTTTGGGAGTCACCCTCTCCAGTACCTCTAAGGTATTTCTGCTTTGAGAGTGCTGTGCTTCACCTCCAAGGAGAAGCTGTCCCAGGGGATCCCAGCCATGCCAAAGAGGTTAGTCAGAGCTGTGGTATGGGCACTGCCCAGTTCAAGCACATTCAAAGCAGCCAAAAATCCGCCTGTTTTTTTGGTTTGTTTTTTTTTTTTCACCAAAGGGCAGATTACAAAAGTTCATGCACTTGTCAAGCGGTGTGTTGATTTAACCGGTACTGTTTCTCCATCCTCCCCAGCTGAGCAATCTGGTGCAATAGGTAACAAACAGCCTTTCCCATGGCAACACGATTTAATGCCCTCGCCCTGAGGGAATGGGAGGACGCCAGAGAGCAAAGCTGCCCACGGAGCCATAGCTCAGGAAAGCAGCCAGGATGATGCAAAAAGTTTAGAGGGGAAGCAGGAAAACAAACAGAAAGGAAACACAGGGACGTGCCTGCAGTGTTGAGGGGACCAACAGACAGCAGTATTGCTGGGTTTCCCTCTCCGTTTGGTGTACCCCATACAAACCTCGTGCCCCTTGGCCACCAGAGCTCTGCCAAGCATTGCGCCGCTCTTCAATGCTCTCTTTATAACATTCTTGAGTTTGAACAAAGCTGGTTCCATTGAAACCCAGATCAATAGCAGAAGTTCCCCAAAATATTTTCCTAAAGCTGGCTTGTTTAGGGAAATACTTGGCTAAACAAGGGGGAAGCGTGCTGAGTGCTGTTGAATCCTGTTATCTAAGATTTTGTTGCCATGTTTGGGACTGAGAGCAGATGTTGCAGAATGCCTATGGACTGCCTGGCAGCGGCACATGGGGCCAGGCTACACCAGTGCCCCAGGGGGATGAATTTTTTCTTTGACCCTCTACAAGCTTGGGATAACCTGCTTCTCCTCCACACTGGTGCAAGCCCTCTCTCAGAGCCAGGAGCAGCTTGCACAAGCAGCAGCAAGCCTGCGCTGTGCTGACTCAGTCCAGTGCCAGCACCTTTGTCCCCAGCATTGCAGGGATGTGCCGTAGGGCTGCCTCCTTCGCCCTGCTCTGAGTCAGGGCCAGCTCCTGCTTCCTGGCAGGGGCTGAGCCCCATCCTGCTGCTGCTGCAGGAAAACAGCCTCCAGCTGCCCCTAAAGAGGACCACCCTGCAGGTTGCCCATACCACCAGCCAGGCCATCAGGTCCCCTGATGCTGTGAGCGGGGGGCGAAGACGGGGAGGAGAGGGACATTCCCTGGAAGCTGAGGGAGCTAGAAGCCCCCTCCTCCTCCTGGGTTACTGGGGAAGGTACAAACAAAAACATCCTCAAGGGCAAGTGTCTGGAAAAGAAGCAAAGCATACGGCTCTGCTTCTGCTGGGCTATGCTGGCCAAGGAAGCAGCCGAGCGAGGCGCCTGGTGAACAAAACAGATTCACCAAAGACCTTCACACTGCAGGCATCAATGTTAATACACCCCTTGTTTACCTTAACCCCCAAAATAATTTTTTTTCTTTGCTGATATTCTTTTGAAGAGTGTTGGTCATTAAAAAACAAACATGGGATTCTTTGAAAATTCCAGCATTTTAGGGGACAATGATTATAGTGTATTTCTAGCACTGTACAGATATTCATTACACACCTAATTTCAGTGCAAATCTGTGATCTTTGATGGGTCATCTTGTCCTGCCACCTATCAGTGAATTCCATACAGCTGAACTGCATTTGGCACATTCATTGTCAAAGCAACAGGCAAGGTTATAATTATTGCAAAAAATGCTTCCTGATACTGTTTTTGAATGATTCAATGGATCAAAATGCAGAAATGAGCAATAGGGAGAGTCTGAAACACATTCTCTGCTAAAGCACTTCAGATAGGTTGTTACCATTATGGAAAAACTCACAATGATCAGTGCTATGTGACAAACACAACATGATTCAAGTGCTCCTTTTCTCCTTTTCATTATCCATCCTAAGAATTACTTTTAAAAGTGTTATCATCTTGAATTTTTTTTCATGAAGATTTGAATGGCCAGTTTTGCCAATAGCTTAAACAGATGCAATTTCTGTTCACATTTAGGCCACTAGGGAATTTGATAACCTTTTTTTTTTTTTTTTTTTTTTCATATGTAAGCTTTAAAAACCCAGCTGTGGCTGTTGCCCCAGAGAAGGTCAAGGGAAAATACATGTTCTGCCTGTGTAAGAATTTTTTTAATTCTTTTGTATTGGGAAACTTTTTTGCTTGCTTAATATGAAGGAGGGACTTGAATTTAGTTGATGGGTAAGATGTAGGGCATATTTTTTTGCAGTCCCTAAGAAAATCACTAATTCACTGTGTTACAGACTCCTGAGAAACTCCATTTCCTACGGGCAATAGGGTTTTATAGGAACTGGATCTGTAGTTTCTCCACTGACTCTTCATCCTCTCAAGGTTCTTAACACAATGGTGCCATAACAGAACCACTCACGTGGGTCTGGATGTGAAAGCTCTGTGGTTTCTAAGATCTCAGTGCTTAAACACTCAGGATGTGAAGACAAAGTAGAAGCAGTGACCTGACCATGGAGACCTGAAAAGTGAATAACCAGTAATAAGGAAGGTAGTTGCATTGCAACAGGTAGTAGCCAAGAATTCGAGAAAATACATGAAGAAAGAGAAATATTAAGGGGTTGGACTCAATGACCTGTAAAGATCCCTTCCAACACAAACTATTACATGACTCTATAAACTCTCAGCAAGATTACTGTGAGCCTGTTGACCAGGGAAGCCATCTGGAGTGGAGGAAATAGGGAATACCCAATTTCTGGTCTTTAGTGTTTATCACACAGTGTTACACAGATTCTTACTTCTTTCCCCCCTCCCTAATGTGCAGTAGCACAGTTTCAAGAAGAAAGGTGCAAATGCATTCCTGCCTTCTCTCCCCATGCCCTCATCTTGCATAACAGATGGATTGGCAGTTAGGATGCTCCCTTGGGACTACTCAGCACAGATATACCATTAGGTAGTTCTCTATACATAATTACTAATTACTCAGTCATGAGACAGGTGCCACGCTGTTTTGCATTTGCACAGAAGACCTCTGAGGAATTTGGGAGCTTAAAAAAAATAATAATAATAAATCAGCACTCACTGATAATCTGGGCATCCAGAGTTCTGGCAGCTGAACAGGAGAATTTAAAATCTAATTTCCAACTTACACATCTACAGACTATGTTAGAGTTTTTCTGTAAATGTCTCCAGATTTTTGGAGTGCTTCACTTTGCACTGCTAGCTAATATTTCCTTGACTTAGGAGTTCACATGATATTTCTAGGAAACCTTGTCATTCTAAGCCAATTTGATTAAAGAGATAAATTACTAATACTGACGTTATTTTGCTTCCATTTAGTTTTGACAAGAGGCAAGCCCTGTTGAACAGTTAAAGAGATGACAGCTTTTCTACCACCACAATGCCACCCTTAGCCACTGTTATATATAATTCTGTAGTTCTTCTACTCCATGTGATGACTAGTGAAACAAAGGATTGACAGTTTTCCTGAGTACATCCAAAGTCAGTGGGGGAGAGAAGAAAGACAGTGCCTCTGTTTTGCAGTCTTGGGAAATGTTATAGCCCTGAGAAACACAATCTTCAATAAGATCCAGCATTTTGTCATAGGATCAGATGTTCAAATGAATCACTTGGTCTGAACTGCTGCTGGCCACAAGGACTAGGAGAATAAAATATGTTAAGTGTACGTCTATCTTCATGAAGAAGGAATGCTGGAAACAAGTGTCAGGTTGATCCATTTTCATGGGCAATTGTAGCAGGAAAGACACAGCAGCCTGGGATGCTGAAAAGTTGTTTAGACAAGTCAGCACCTAATCAGCCTTGTATTCTCTGCTGTGATTAGATGCATTTGTGTTCTGTGTAGAAAGCACAGCTAAAAGCTTTTAAACCAAGCTGCTGTTTCTTCACTAGCTGGGAAAGATAAGCGTCTAACATGAGCACATGCAGTGTTAAAAGTTGTCAACCACACTGTGAGTTGCACTACAGATTAAAAAAAAAGACCAACAAACAGCTAAAATTAATAGGCAGGTCTGAAGAGCAGTATTTATTGAAAGAGCTTAACTTAAAGGAAAAGACATGTAAGATCAAGGTGTATGATTTATTGACGAATAGTTTGTGGCCTACAGAAAAACACAAAGATGAAAAGAGAAAAACATAAAATATGACACTGTCAAGTTCACTTTCTGATTTAATTTTCTTTTAGTACTTATTCGTCACAGGTTACAAGTGGGTGGTTTTGAGAGTGGTTTAGAAAATTTAGAAATCATTTGACTATACAAACTCAAGTGGCAAAGAATTTTGTCAACCATACAGTGTTTTCCCTCATGACACTTCCTTCTTTATATATCAGGTGCTTATTTCTTGATACATTACTGTGGGATGCTTAACAGACAACAGCATCTGTACCAGTGCCTCTGTAGTGTACTCACTTCACTCACAGAACTGCACTGTGAGGGGAAGGTGGGTAAAACACCTTGCTGGACCTGCCCACCCTGAGCAGTCCAGGGTGATTCCCCCTTCACAGAGCCCATGTACTCAGGTGATTGTAAAGATGTATGTGTCCCCTGTTTAAAAGGGGAGTGCCTTCTTCTTGAATGATATGCCCAATCCTGATTTCCTAAACTTAAAAAGGTATAGGAGATCTAAAAAACATGCAGAGAAATGCTGCCTATATGATCCCAGCTGTAGGGGACAGCTTCCATATCAGGAAAAATTAAATGGACAAGAACAGATCATCCTGAGAACAGAGAATTGTGGTGTAGATGTGATAAAAGCCCACAAAGTCATCAATGATGGAGAGGTTGAAAAGAGAAATGTCTCCCTGAGCTATGAAAATACTACCACAGCTGCAATTTTACAGGGGTTGAGAGATCAACTAGACAGATCACTGGAAGAAAAGGCCACCAAAGGTTGTGGCTTACAAAGTTGCTGCCTACAGCTATGGAAACCCCTTCTGTCGTGGTAGGCTGGAGACAAGGGAAATATACTGGGTGAGAACTGACACACATTTGCCTTGCCCTAACATGCTTCCCGTGGCATCCACTTTGAGCCAGTGGCAGGGCACTGGGCTAGGCAGATCTTTCATCAAGTCCAGCTTGTCTTACATTCTTACATCCACTTTCTGGAATGGGCTGAGTTGGTCACATGCCCTCTGTGTAGTACCTGAATAGCTGACAACAGCAGAATAATGATCTAAGCTACACTCTAAACAACAGTTTTTGAAAGGAAGCTGTTCCACAGATGAGATAAGCAGTTCTTGGCACCTTCTGTAACACTCCTGTGCCCTTTGTGCCACTCCTGCAGCTCCTCAGAACAGAGGATCCTTCCCTGCCCTGGTGGCCTCTGCAGGCTGAGCTTACTGGACAGTTTGAAGGCCAGAAAGACCCATGTCAGAGGAGATGATTCCAATGCCATCCTAACATTTTGGACAACACTGATGTGTGTACCAGTCATGGGTGGTTGGAGACTAAGATCAAGAAACTCTGCTTCCTAGTGCCCAGGGTAAAGTACAACAGCAAGACTGACTTGTGATCACATAAATAAACCATGCAATTTTATTTTTTTTTAATTGGAACTAAGGGATAGAAAACATGTTGTCAGACTTATGTCTAGTTTAACAACCATTTCAGAAACATCCCTAGTGTCAAAAGGAAGCAAGCAAAGTGGGGCTACTCTAAATAATTTTCAGCAAGAGCTTGTAATGATGACTTGGTGTATTGGAAAGTTAAATGTACAGAAATAATTTGTTCTTTTGAAAAAGTATTTATTAATTACTTACTAATTCTATGGAATTTAGGTCTTTGAGATAAGGGACTTCCAACAGCACACACAGAATATTTAAATAAGATGAAAACAAGTTGAAAAGAGAAGTGTGGGCACCTAATATCTTTAGAAACAAACCTTTTAGAAATATTCAAGTAATTGACTGCTCCAAACTGAGACAGAAAATGGGGAAATTACTTACAGTACTGTAGCACCAGAGCTATCAGAACTTGCATCCAGTGCACTCTGACTTCACATGAAATTCTCCATATATACACCCCAATCAGAAAACTGAGATTACAAGCTGAATCTAAACAACACATTCTCCCTCCAAGCTATCAGAAGAATTCAGATGTGATGAATCTATGAGATATTGTAGACATAGACACTCAGTCTGCATATACGAACCCATATACTCACCAGACAGAAACTCCCAAGCAACAAAATCATTACTTTTTAACAATACTTCATTATGAAAAACAATCCTAACTTCAGGCCTAAATTCAGTTCCAATTAAAGCCATAGAGCCACCTCCCAGGAAATGTTTGTTTTCCCTAGGTTTAATAAAATGGAAATCCATAAAGATTTAATAATCATTCTCCTGAACCTTTCCTATGGTTATTTTTTCAGACCAGTGTTGAATAATTTATTTGTGAACAAGGCTTTTTTCTCTTTGACTTTGACTCATCAGCAATCAGATGTAGACATGCATAATACTTCTCCAATAAATCATCTGCAAGCCTTTCTATTTTTTTTATCCCCTGTCAGTCAGTGACTAATGTAATTAGAAAGAACTCTGTGGTGTTTGCTCACTTTCATTCAAGAATGGCACTATCTTTCATTAGAGTGTATTTGGGTGCTTTTAGTAATTAATCCAGGATGACCTTCTGGTTGTGAGTGGCATTGATGAGACAGATGCTCTGGACTCCTGAGAGTCAGGAGGTTGGGCAGGATCCATAATGTTAAAATAGGTAATATATCAGTAAGCTTGGAAGACACATTTTGTTCAATGTGTTAGTAAACCAATGTCATTTTAATCACCCTGACCTGAATTTTTTCTCCATTTACTGAGAATCTATCAGCACAACCTCCAGATCTTGGGCAGATCTGGTGGGTGCTGACATTGCCAGCAGGCTTAGGGCGGACCCTCCACAGTGACCTCCACATTTCAGAATCCAGCCTGTCCCCACGGATATTTTATGCATTTCAAGCACTCCAGAGTGCCCTTTCTCTATATAAGGGCATAAGAAGCCTTGTATGCTATATTTTTTCAACATGCACAACAGATATTTTTCTCCCTGCTCATTGTATCTTCCAAAGCAAGCTCAGCAGGAAAGCATAAAGACAATATAATTTTGTTTTAATAATTGCAAGAAGGGCAACTCATATTTAGAAGCTTGAGCAAATGTCCAAAGCAATTCAGAGAGCAGGAACTAACAAAAAGTGGAAGCATCTGGTCTCTCTCCACCTTCTAAACCCAAGGCTGTACCTGCAGCTACAGGATCCAAGTACTTCAGCAGTGAATAAATCCTTCAGCGAAATCCCCATTACATCAATGGAAAGTAGGATGTAGACACATGCTGAGGTACATGCCAGTACCTCAGAATGATAAGTACTGATACCTGTTTCTGAAAATACTCCTCCTTACATTTTTTCCAGATGCACAGAACATCAGGGAGCCAGAGCAATCATTTTCCCCAGAACAAACCATTTGACAGCTTCTACGGTATGTGGCAGCAGTGTACGTGCAGCTGTTATCATTGAACCCCTGGTGTTTCCTCAAGATTGATGCTTACTGTAATGTTTGTAGCAAGTATCTCTGCTTAAAAAGAATTCTGAAAAAAATCACAGTAGAAAGAGAGTAGTCTTTTTCTGTGCATGCTCTACAACATGTTGTGCATTTAAGCTAAATCAGGCCAGTTAATAAAATCATGGAGTGCCAATGAGAAGAAAACCAGGCTCTTGTACTTTGAATATTATTACTAAAATGACCATAGAAAACCATAACATTTAAAAGGGGCCTTTAACCTTAACTGAAATGCCAGGAAGTAGCAGAGTATAGCTGTAGTTCCTCGGGTTCACTCTGGTGTTGTTTTCTGAATGATTGATTTAGATGTCCACATAGGCAAACAGTGCTGTGTTACTGTTGAATTAAGAATAAGAACACCCAACAAGAGCTTACCACCCCCCAAAACAACTAATTAGACTGCATTTTTTAAAAAACTCATATTAGTGGATCCTCTGTTAAGGCTATAATTAACGAGTTACATTCATGGGTCACCCAGGTGCTAGAAAATTGCTCAAAGCCTCCCTGTTTGTCAAGTGTAAACCCACACTGTTCTGGCACAAGCCATTTTGTCTCCAAGCCAACCCAATATTTGCTTGGACACCTCCACCAAGGGAAACCTCCTCTCCATGGGGCTCCCTGAACAGCTGTGTGCAGGCAGGGGGCTGCCCAGGACACTAACTTTCTAGGGCAGCTGAATGCTCTCCACAAAACTAAGACAGTTTTAAAAGCTTAGCTCGGACCTTTCTTGAAAGGTGATTCCTACCAGTAATCACTTCAAACATATCAACAAGGCTTCAACAAAACTCATCCACCACCCTCATCCTTCCAGGAGCCCTGGGAGTCCTGACACCATCCCTGCCCCCATCCTACAGAGACCCAAGCAGCAAAATCTAACTGCAACTAACCATACAGACTTAAATGGTAGCAAAATTATAACACTACGAAAAGGAACCTGGGAGATGAATGTCTCCCTGTGATGGTCAAAATGATTGCAGTGTATGAAGCCTCTCAATCATTTTGAGATCTTCAATCAGATGGAGAAGATATTATTATTATTATTATTCCATGTAGGTTATTACCACATTGCATGTGAAATGACTTTGCAATTTCCTGTCTAATGCTACCCTTAGGTCTCTTCTATATTACTTCTTTCCAATTATCTTTTATTTTTCTCGTTGAATATATATGTTTTGAATTATTTTTTCATCTGAGACATCAGCCCACAGTTCCCCAGATTGAATCTTATTCTGTTATTTCCTGTCCACATTTCTACAAGCAGGAGTTTATTGCTTTGTAAAGCTGGAAAAAAGAAACAATACGTATCATATAAGAACTTTTATATCATGTGTTTGTAATTATGTCTGAAAACACAGAGCCTTTATAACAAGTTCTTTCTAAAATATCTTAGAGAGATGTTCCAAATTCACTATCATGCACATAGTCAGTCCTCTCAGATTAAAAACAAACAAACCAATAAACAAAAAGCAAGTAAAAAATAAAACAAAACAACAAAAGCTCCTTGGAAAGTGAATTCATGCTATCGCAGAGTATCACCGTAAAGCTATAAAGACATGAATCCCTCCAAATCCATAAGGCAAGGATGAGAAACCCCTCAGAAGGAAGGCCAGACAGAGCATCTGGGTATGGAACTGGCAAGTATCCCAAGCAGCACCAGCAAGGGGACCAAGGCAGCCCCTTGGCTACCACTGCTCTACATCAGCCCAAGTAAAACTGTCCCTGAGTGACCACAGAGATTGATTTGTGCTATAGACTCCAGATTCAGAGCACAGGGGAGTTCACTCCTAAGCTTCCCTTAGGTGGGGGACAGGCAACATTTATTGCATAAAGAAGCCAAAAATTTCCTTACTTGTACATGTGGTGCCTTTTCTCAGACTTCAGTGATGTTGTACACAACCCAACCTGATTACAAGTCTTACAGGAACTTCACTGCTTGATACACTGAATATTATCATTATTCTGTGCTCCTTTCCTTCAGCTTTTTTGCAGCCTGAGTTACACTGCCCATCTCAGCAGATATTAAGAAATCTTTTCTATGTACTTGGCAGTTACTGAGGGCACTGTTCCTAATGGGATTTTTGTTTAATATTATGTACTAGTGAAGAAGAGAAAACAAACAAAAGAACAAAAATAAAATTCTAAAGTAGTAACAGAATCCGTTTTTTGATATTTTTTATCCAGAGTGTGTTTTCCGTTGGTTGTTTAAATAAAGTAAAACAAAATAAAATTGAAAATTCTGTTCTAACTTTTATGGGGCTTTAAAAATCTATAAATATCTTTCCCAAAATGGATACAAAATTTGCAGGCAGAATGTTAAATTGTACTTAAAAGAAGAAATGTGATTAAAATTCTAGGCTTTATTAAACTGTCACACTCCTGTTTGTGCAAGTGATAAGAGCTATATAGTGAATTGCTTTCATGCCTGTATCTCAAGCATTTAAAGTGGACTGAGGGTGGGATGGGCTACTTATTTTTTTTCAGGTTTCTGTTTGCTTTGTTTTCATTGATCCAAAGACTTCTGTGTATTCTTTCATTTTCAAAGCCGCAGGTTCCCTAATGAAGTGTACCAATTTAGTAGCATCAGAAAGAAGAAGGTGTTCTAAAATTTCCAGCTGGCTGTCCTAAGAATCACTGCAGCACTTTAATAAGCCTCAGTTTTTTCTTATTAATCTAAAATAAGACTTGGCACATGATATTTGCCAGCTGTTGTACATTTACCAGCTTAACTGCATTTTTTAATGTTGATGAAGCACCATGAAGGACCAACTTGTAGCCTTATTTGGATTAAACTTTACACCATGCCATATCAGATCTCTTTTATTTGAATGTCTGTTTGCTTTGTTCACTTATTTGTATTGGACCCAGATATCAGCAATGTCCCCTATTCCTTTAATTAGTACAAATTGTTATATGCATGGAAAGATAAGAATTAGTTCTCTTGTGATGGAAGACATTTTAGAATATTTGCAAGACATGAGATTCTCTCTCCACCCCAGGGGATTAGCAAATCCTGTTTGTTATTAAATGTCATATCATACAGACCATAAAGCCTGCCACACACCACAGCTCCAGGATTTCTAGGATGCACATTATTTGGCTTTACATGGGAAAATTGCAGCTGCACATCAGTCACCTTTTGGGACTTGCTCCAGGGTGACCTCATAGCAGCCTTCTAGTACCTGAAAGGGGACTACAAGAAAACTGGGGAAGGAATTTTTATGAGGGCATATAGTGATAAGACAAGTGGTAGTGGCTTTAAACTGGAAGACCATAGATTTAAGGTAGACATTAGGAAGAAAGTCTTCACTCTGTGTGTTGTGAGACACTGGAACAGGTTGCCCAGGGAAATTGTGGGTTGCCTCTCCATGGAAGTGTTCAAGGCCAAGCTGGATGGGGCTTTGAGCAACCTGGTCTAGTGGGAGGTGTCCCTGCCCATGTAGAGGGGTTGGAACTAGATGATCTTTAAGGTCTCTTCCAACCCAAAACATTCTACGATCTGATTTTAGCCACAAACAATTCAGCTGCTCAGCTTTACAGTAGATTAAATCTTCACCACTTTCAGTGAGCTTCTGTAATGCTTCTCTGCACATTTTGTCTCCCTGGAGTCCCTCACTGAAGAATGATGGTGGCTGTCAATCCACAGCAGCAGTGGCATGGGAGGAGCTCCCTGCCTGCCTGAGGACTGGAGGGACCCCTGCTCATCCCCAGGCTGCAACATCCCGGGGCTGCAGCAGGACCAGTGTCCTGCTTCTGGCAGGAGAAAGGAGGCTTCAGGCCTCGATTCTGTCAACTTGCCCTGATACTCATCGTCAGAGTGATCTGCAGGAGCTCAGGACTATGGTGGGTGATGGCTGTGTCCCTGCCATGTCCCCTGGTGACGGATCCTTCCCCACCAGCAGCACCCCGGTGCTTCCCAGCTCCAGCTGGCACAGTGCAAGGGGAGCCCAATGTCTCTGGATAGGTAATAATTTTATCTAGTTATTGTATACTGATTTATTTCTGTGGTGGATGAAGGGATCTAAGGAATATTTACTCTATTTCCCTGTGGACAGGGTTACATAGCAACTATGTAGAAAACAAAATGGCTGAAAATCTCCATAGATACAGACTGCAATGGCAATAGAAGCTAGCTGGTAGTTTTAAAAGTCAAAATTCCAATATATTTTTTGCTTATGCAGCCTGGGAACTGGAGCAGAAAGGAAGACCAGAAGAATTTTAAAAACTCTTGTAATAGAAGATGCATTTGAGAGACACCTACTCAGAGAGGCTGACAAAGACAAGCTGTATGGCAGGCATGCAGTCCTGTGGATCAGGAAAAGGTAAGATGAGGAGCTGTGCAGGTCATCTACTGCTTTTAAGATAAAATTTTTCAGAAATGTTCATGTTCTTACTAGGCAGAGTGTATGGGAAGAGAGAATGTTTTAATAAACAATTTGTGATTAAGTGTTTTTATGTAAGATTTTTTCTGCTAAAAGGCGTTCACATGTTTCTTCTGTCCTTGGGACATCATGGCCATAGCAACTCTACAAGAAATACTTCAGGAAAAGGCAGAACAGTTTTTCAAGTTTCTTGGTCACACACCTGTATTGTCCCGTACCCTGGAGGAGCTGGCATCCTCTGCATACAGAAGGCACCTTCAAAGGAACAAGGAAGCCTCTGAGCCACTTTCAGACCACAGGGTTCAGGGTGTTCTTTCATTTTAAGTAACACCCGCTGCTGTTTAAGAAGAGAGCTCGGCCTCTGTGTTTTAAATGTAACGAGTATGGAAATTCTTCTGAATTAAAAATGCCACTTCCTTTGTTACAGCTAAAGCACATTTTATGCACATATAGCTGAAAACATCACTTATGTTATAGTTCATTAGAAAAAGCCGTTAAAAAATAAAAGGTGTGCCAAACAGAAGCATTAAATACAGATTTAATGGCAGAGGTTTTGGTTCAGCAGGGTTGACTCTGAGGCTGGGTCAAACACAAGCATGTTAGGATTCACATTTGGCCCACAGCACCGAGTCCCACTCCCATGGACCTGCCCAGTGTCACAGCAGGAGGGATTTTTTGACAAGTGAGTGCTCAGGCAGGGCTTGCCAACCCTCACTATAAAGACCATCTTTAGCAGCCCTGCTAGCAGTTGCTTTACCTGATCACCTTGCTAGCAGGTGCCATAACATCTGTGAAGGTTGATGAGTGAGCAGGTGGGAAGCCCACACAGCAGCCCACCAGCTGGCTGCTTTTGTTATTGCCAAATCTTATCTTCTTGCATTTTCCTTCAGGGAGTCCAAATGGAGACTGCAGAATCTGAAAAATCTCTAAATTACAATTTTCTGAAACAAGGCCTGGAAAAGCATTTCTTTTTAAAGACCTTTAGCATTTCTTACTCTTGGATGTGTTTCCCTCCTCCTTCTGTGAGTGGTCTCTGTGGGTATGTGAAAGACCCATGGGAGAGATGTTTGGGAAGGCAAGATAGCAGCCTCTAGAAGACAAGCTGTGAGATCAGGGAATATGTCTGGTGAAGTCTCATGTGTGAGAATCACATTGGCTCTTTCTAACATGAACTGTGATCGAAATGTGAAGAATGTAGAGCAGAAACTTTGTTGTGTTGTCAATGGCTGTCTAAGAACTAGAATTTTGCAAGCCCATCAGTGTCTCCTCCTTAAAATGATCTATCCTGGGACCCAAGCCCAAGGGCCCAGTCTGATCCACTTCTGGAGAACTGTATTGTGCAAAGAGTTGAAACTGACCTTGTTCCTGAAAATGAGGAAAAGTTTTCTCAAAAGGCTTAGGCAATCTGGTAAAATGTTCCCTGACACAGCCTTGCCTTATCCTTCTCTCTCTTTCCTCTTCCCTTACTTAGATTTTATTAAGATTCCCTTACTTTAGATTTTAAAAATTCAAAGTGTAATCCATGGTCTTTACAGACAGGACAGCTCTGGGCTAGTTCTCACCTCTCTGTATGAACAATTAGGTGAAGTCCTTTCCTGGATTTACTGGGACAGAAAGAGACCAATGAGGAAATCGGTAGATTTGCACACATTTAGTCTTCACAGCAGTCACCATCTGCAGGGAGATGATTTCCCAATCATTTCAGAGGCTATCCAGTCCATTTAGCAGAGCTCTTTCCCCACAGTAATCATCACCCAGGTGGTTTTCAACCCAGGTCTGACACATAACACAAGTCAGGGCTGGAGATCACCAGAGAAGACAGAAGAACTTGAGGTAAGGGAAGGAATAGGATTATTAATTTTTAAAGCAGAATACCCACCAATATACTAGAAACCTTTTCAGTTTCAGGAGGTTTTCCCTGCCTCAAACTGTTTCTTCCTCCCCTACCCTTCACTGTAAAAGTGAAAAAGTGCCCCTTTAAAAAGCACAAAATGTCAAAGCATGTGGTGTAACTGGGTTGTCCTGGGGGAATAATGGTTTTAATGGATTTTTCAAGTGCAACAGCTGCTGTGCTGACAAGAGCGAGCTAACAGCCTCAGTCTGCACCCTCTCTGCAGTTCAACAAGAAAAATAACATGAGTTAACTGTTTATAGAAGTATGGCTTTAGTCTTCTCCTGAACCTGGGGGATTTTGTGACTTTGACTCGGCTGCCATTCTTTGAAGGACTTGTTACTACAGTGTCTGTTTTATCTTCATGCCACCCAAATAAGCCAGATTCTGGGTTCATATTCAGTTCTACCATATCTATTTTAGCATCTTCTTCAACAAGTTCCTCCAGATCTTTACAACAGTTTCTCTTGGCCAGCTTCAAGACCAGAGTATGTCTCCACCTCTCTGTTGGGAAAAACACTTAATTCATACATAAGAACCTCTTCACAATCTATTTCAATCAGCCAGAGGAACAATCATACAGTGATGAGAAGTGGAGAAAGATTTAGCTTTATATGGCAGGAAAGTGAAAGAGGAAAGAGTCCATCAAAAACGCACAGGAACATTGCTCTGGTAGTCACACAAAAGCTGACTCTTGAGTTTGGTACCATGATAATCAAGAAACCCAGGGCTTGTGCTTAACTGTTAGTTCTGCTATGTTAGTTATAAGATATTAATTTCTTTTTCATTATATTTAGTATTAAAGTAAAAAAACACTGATAGTGGTCAAAGATGAGCTAAAGGATTGTAGAGGAAAGGGCTGAAATATTTCTTAATAGTGCTGAAATGTTTCTATCTAGTGATCAGAGTGGTAGCTGGGTAGTTACACACTGTGGAGTATGCTTAACTCCCTCATTCCTCCTCAGAAAGAAATTACATCAATAGATAAAACTCTGCAATTTCAGATAGTGATTTGGATTCTTCTTCAGGTGAGGAAAATTCCTCTCTAAACACCTCTGAATATTGTCTCCAATATTCAGCAAACCTAAGCCTTGAGTACTGATAATAACAAACCTTACAGCTGGGGAATTCTCTATTTCCTGTGTTTTATAAAATGTTCTTTTGGTTATAAAGAGGGCTGTGAACAGTGAGTGCAGAGCAATGGAGGGATCTTGCATGTCCATCCATGCCAAGGCTGTGCATGTCAGCCCAGTCAAGATAATGCCACCAGCTCAGGTGAAACTGTTGTAGTGACAATGAAAATACAGGGGTGTAGCCCACCTGAGTTCCTCTTTCCTGTATTGAAGGAAAGAAATATCGAAATAAAACAGCAAATGATGGACCAGATTTGGTTTCTTAAGTTTTTTAGGAGCTTTATTAATTTCCTGTACACATATGTTCATAATCCATAATTTGGCTGACTTGATGTGCCTTTGCTAATAATAGAAAATTTTGTATCTCTAAAACACTCCTTGTTCAAGAAAATACATTTTCTCATATGCTATTCCTGTTTGCAAAACACATAAGCAACAATTAACAATATATGAAAAATATAATAAACCTTTAAAAGGCATCTGCTGTATATTCTGATACATTTGTGGTACATTTTTTCAGAAAGCAAGCTTAAAGATGGACAATTTAAGATATGTAGTAGCATTCCCTTGGCCACTGAGGTGAGCTTGATACATGCAATGTAGTAAATGCAAATATACATGGAACAAACACGAAGCTCTCCACCATCTGCACACTAGCTCTAATTTTTCCATGCTTCCTCAGTTCTGAGAAGTGGAAATTCTCTGATCTGTTCCATCTGTTTGCTTCATGCAGTGCCACACGCCAATCACTGAAGAGCGGTGACTAAAGCACAATAAAACTAGATCAAACAAGCTTGAATTACTTTTGTAATAAAAAACAAGATAAGCCCTTTTAATTTTTTAATTTATCTCCCATTCCTCTAATAAAACTGGATAGGCTGTCTGTGGTTTCAGCAACATTGAAAGAAAAGGGTTTCAGCACAAAGAGAACTTTCATTTAGTTACAACTCATTTTGGTAGCTAACAGTCTTGAAAACCCAGACTGGCATGAAACTCAACAGCAAAGTAGCCTTTTTATTCATTCACATGGCAATTCATACAGCCCTAAGAACTACTTACAATTTGTAGTGTACACTAAAGAAATTAGCAGTTCAGCACCTTCCATTGATTACTACTAGCATCATATTTTGCTCATGATGATAAAAGAAAACCCAACTGTGCCACTGGTCCCAGATTGCCTCTGTAGCATCCTGGAAAATGACTGTGGCCAGCAGCATGGGGAGGCAGTCTGCCATCAGATCTCAGCCAGCCAGGGGAAGGCTTTCTCTGAAACCTCCTGGTCTCCTTATCTCAGCTGCATCTTGCCTGTGCTAGGATCACTCTCACCCATCCAGGCAGCCAGGGACAATGCTCAGTAGAAGTATTTCAGCTTTAAAAGTGTAAACAAACCAAGGTAAAGCAGGAAACTTTCTGGGAGCTTTTAATAGAAATATATATTTATATATTAGACCTGCTCTAATGATGCAGATTGAAGACTTTGGGGGTTATCTGCTTTTCCTGTCCTAGAATGGCAGGTTTGAAGGAATGAGGCACATCTGTGCTTTCTAGTACACAGATGTTTCTATTTCTCATAACAGCAACTGTACTCTTTGATAGCTCTTCTTTTAATATAACTAACCAGAAATAAAAAACTAGCAAGTGTAAGCTGTTTAAAAGCAAAAAAAAAATCATCACATTCCAATCTGCTGCCATGGGAGAGTTTGCAAGTATGTGGTTAAAGTGAAGAGTGGTGTCCATTCATGTTTCTTCTACCAACAAATCCTCCAACCATGACAGATTGTTCTGATTGTGGTGTAAACAGGTTGATATTTACCTGACAAAAGAAAAGGTATTACTCTTTAATGATACTGTGCTTTGAAAAAAAGTGTGTCAAAGGTATCACTAATTTTAAAGGAGGTAGGAATTTCATCGATGTATTTCTTAAAATTACAGCAAAGGATCTGTGTTCATAGATACGCATAGACACAACTACACAGGGATGAAATGCAATTTATTTTTCCCTTACTCATCACTGGACTAAATAACACTGGATATATCTCTTTCACACAGAAAATTCTTGTCTGTTATCTTAATTTACTAATAACCACTTATTAAACTTTTTTAATCATTCAAATGAGATGCAACTTTGCATCTTCCTTATTGGGCAGACACTTAGAAAGAGATGGTAGAGAGCAAGCAGTTATATACAATGTTTTTTTTTCTGTATTGTGAGAGGAAATGGTCATTTTACATCAATCAGTGCTTAAAATGTTAATTAATTCTTAAGCCAAAAACTTAAGGTGCAATGTGTGAGCAGCACTCAGTGAAGTTTAAGCTTTTTTTCAGTCCGTTTCACAGTAACCACAGAACCACAGGGTTCCACTTTCTCATCTAACAGAACCCAACCCAGCCTCATGCTACTGAATCTGGCTCACTGACTCTGTGCCATGACTTCTGAATAACACTGGTGTGAAATGAAATTACATTACCCATTTTTCACCACTTAATTTGCAAGACTGTATTTCTGCTTTCTGGTTGACTTCTGGCATCTAACAGCCATTGTTCAGCTTAGAAATTTCTTCTGCACCTCTTTCTTTTCATGATACTCTTTTCCTTTGCATTTTAAATTCATTGATGACAGAGCAGCTGAAAAGCTTCCCAAAAAAGTCCATGGAGAGACAGCTCAAGAAGTTGGTGTTGTGAAAAGAGGGCAACAGCTGAAAAGATGTGGAACAGCTGTGCATTCTGTGTGGGCTCTGCAGTGACACTGGAAGAGCAAGCTGCTGCCACCACCTTTTTAGTGTAATTTTCTGAAGAAATCTCCTTTTCTAATAGTTTGCTAGCCACTGCTGTTAAGGAAAAAAAAATAAAAGCTGGAAGCCAGCACTTATAGCATCTCTACCAAAAGAGAGGTTTCAAAGCTACGGACTCAACTGAATTTCCCACTTGGAAAGTAATAGATCAGAGGAATTATGAGTTGAAACGGATTATTTAGTCTGCTCTGAAAAGGGAAAAATATCCCATTATCTAGAATACGAAAGAGTTTAGGTAGTATTTTACAATAGTGTTTTACTATAAAATAGGAAGTAAATTCAGCAGCAGAATCCATGGGCAATGTTCTCATACAAGCATTCTGAAGCAAAAAGCATATGACTCACCTCTTCTGCTAAAAAAATCTTTCCTATACTCCTGGGACATCACCACTGATGTTGCTATAGCTGCTTCCATGTGGCATTTTCTGAACCATTGCTTCTCCTCATCTGTTATACCTATTGGAATATTGCTGCTGCATTTGTGGTCAGGCTGATGGTGAATGCCAGGAGCACTGCAAACCCTGTCACCCAGCCTGGGGCACCAAGAGGACTCCAGCCAAATCACTTGGAAGCCTCATTCATTTATCTGGGCTGGCAGTGCGAGTGCAGGAAGACTTCTCTCCAGGAGGAGGCTCCCAGCTCTTTTTGTCCTGGCAGATTTTACCTACACACTAGTTTTGAATCAAGCTCAGCAGACTAAACAAAATTCTTCTGAGAGTCACACTAAGAGATGCTTAAACTACTACTACCTAAGCAGGAGGTACCGGAGAAAAGAGTGAAAAATTTTTGAGCTGTGTTGGAAAGCGACGGGTCGGGAATCAGTAAACTCTCCTGACTAACAATGTAAGGGGATAAAGGACTCCACTTTTGTGAGACTTGATATGTTAGTGGAAGTTGAAAATTACTGGAAATATTCACAATATTAACATATATGGGAGTTGATTTTTTTAGATTTTTTTTCACTGTTTTCTTAGACTGAAAGACTGAATGCCTGAAATGCAAAGTAATCAGCAGAAATAAGATTAAGAAAAAGGTCCACTCTTCCAGAAAGAAAAATGTTATTTGATTATTCAATCAGTACGATTTTGTTTGAATAAATAAGAATTGGAAGGATGGGAGATATTCTAAAAATACTATTGAATTCTTTTCCTATTATTTTTTTCACACGCATTTGAATGATTTCACAGACTGTCTTTGGAATGATGGGGCTACAGATATTATTTTTTGAGCTACTGAAAAATACACAGAACAGCTGCTGACCATTACCAGTGTAAAAATGATCAAAATAAATATACTGAAATTTTGATTATGAAAAAATTTTTCTAGTAATTTTTTCATTTGGATTGGCTATGAAAGTAATATGTTTCTAGCATAAATATCCAGGGATCACAGGGGTGTTCGAAGTTGATTTTTACTTCTGTTCTCTTGACCACCACTTTATTAATCAGAATCTTACTGCAGCAGATGTACAAGACAGTTTTATTTCATTTAGTTCCTACCAAGAATATTTGTAAAACTGCAACTAACTAGTCATCCCCAGTGGTACATAAGTAATTCACTGTTTGCCCACTGACTGGTCATAGAAAGTAGCTCTTAGGTGGCTATAAACTCCATGAATAAACAAACATACTTTTTTAAAAACAGTCTTATTTGGGCACACAAAAAAAAAGCTTCAAAGTTCTTAATCACCTATTCAAAAGGGCTTTACCTTCATGTGGAAAACTAATGTTTACTGCTCTTTATATATTTTCTTGAAGCTGGAAAGACATGGTGCAGTTGCCCGGTCTGCCTTTAGCAAAGTCCAGTAGTTCATTAACCATATGACTTCATTTCCGTGGTCATTTCTTAGCTAAATACGGGCTTAACAAACCTATACATTGCCATTTCAGTCCAAAAATTAATATGGTAAAGCAAATCAAGACATTTATTGAATATGCTAATGTTTAGGAAGATAATTAGTACCATGTGGTACTTAGAGTTTCTGTTCAGCTAGGCAGTCAGACATTTTCTTTGAAAGTTGATCAAAATTAAGGCAGTAAAGGCAAAACTCTCCAGCTGATGCAAAGTAAGTCCTAGGAGCTACCTTGGCTTGAAAACTTGGCCTCTTTTTCTAGAAGTTCCTTACATTCTGAAAGATAAAACTCTTTCTGCAATGGCAATGATAAAACAAATAAATTGGGCCTCTGAAAAACAGAGACCAGACTAGCAATACTGCTGTGCAGGGAGGAGGAGGAGCTCGAAGGGGAAGGTTTCCAACAAGGGCACAAGGCTTTCCAACCACACCTAAGAGTTTTGCAAGGGCATGTTAATTGTCACTAGCAGGCTGGATTCCTCTCCTTCAAGGTTTGCTTGCTGAACACTTCAGATGAAAGTAAATTTTTGAGTTTTCCTGAGTTGGCCTCCTCTTACAGCTGTGATTCAAACAGTAGATAAAACCTCAATTTGCTTAGCCTTTGTCTATTAGAATAGTGAACAATATTTATTAGTGCTTTTTAACATATGCCTCCTGTGAAATATTGCCAAGGCACACAATTGTTGTTGAAATATTGTATGGCACACAAATACAGGTAAATAACTTGGTATTTTCTCTTGCTGATAATCGAATTAGGAATGATGTTTAAATATTAGATGTTCCTAGATAAAATCAAAATTATAGTGTCACTGATGTGTAGAAAAAATAAGTTAGGTTTACAAATTTTTCATCTGGTTCCTTTTTTTCTGTTCTCTAGCTAGACTGGTGCTGCTTCTGGTTATATGGAGGTCAAAAGATTATAAACCAAACAAGCAATCAAGTGAATGACCTATAATTAAACTGAAAAAATCAAGAATAGATATCTTGGGATTTTGTTCATTTTTGATGGTGTTAACTGATGATTACTTACATTACTTTATGGAACTCAAATGACATTAATTGAATGACTGGAAAGGTATTGCAGTCCCTCCTGCAAAACGACTTTTTATTCCTGTTTACTTCATCAAAATCAAGGGATACCACACAAAGTCCCCTGAAGACAACTGGACAACTTCAATTTGCACATTTATACTTTTAAATGGAGCCACACCTAGGTGTTCTTATTCATTAAAAAGAGGTTGAGACTTTTCCTGATTTCAAATTTCATTTAACAAAAGCTGATAATT
Source organism: Phaethornis superciliosus (assembly GCA_023637945.1). Taxonomy (NCBI): domain Eukaryota; kingdom Metazoa; phylum Chordata; class Aves; order Apodiformes; family Trochilidae; genus Phaethornis; species Phaethornis superciliosus. Next base: position 25,154,594 of record JAJQWJ010000001.1, on the reverse strand, counting down.
TTATATAATGTCATTTTCATCTTGAAGATGTGCAATAAGAAACAGCTTTAACTGACTTGAAATTCAACTGTGCTAAATGTATTGGATGTTTGCTATTTCTGCTTTGTATAGAAAGAAAAAAACATTAAGTTAATCTCGCAAGGTTGGGTGAGAATGAGCAACCCTACTAAAGGACAAATTTAAACCGAATAAAAGCCACTGAACTCCATGAACCAGGGTCATGCTGTTGATAATCTGTACTAGAAGATGAGCAGGGCATTAATTCAATATGGAGATGACTTGAGTGTTTTGAGGAAAAGAACCCACAGGAACTGAGAGAGGAAAACAGATGAGAAATCAGATTGAATTTGTAGTAATGTCAACTAGTATGTCCAGGCTAAAACATATAATTACAAACTTAGTAAACTGGTACGTAGTGTCTGAATGAGTGACTAAAAGTCCAGTCAATGGTTTGGTTGCTTCCAAGCTGATGAGACAAAAAACCAAACAAGCAAGCAAACAAACAAAAACTTAACTAACCTAAGTCCACATACAGAAACCTGTGGGTGGAGGCATCTAAAGAATTCAGCTACAAAACAAAGGGATGGAGGAAGGTAAAACTACAGCAATACTTCTTGAAACAGAATGGTGTGAGGAGCCCTAGAGAGAAATGTTGAGATGGGGTGGACAAAGAGCCATCACCTGGCTGGTCATTCATGCCAGTGATTCTCTGAGGATGAAACACATGAAAGATTCATTCATCTCTTCATGTCTATTAAGCTTCATAGAAATGGGTCCTTGTACAATTTCAAATCCCTTTCTGTAACAAAGCACTTTTCAAGCAAAGAGAATAAACATTCAGGTGGAAAAGAAGAAGAAAAAGCAATAAAGCAGCCCTGATGTGTGGGGCTAGAACTAGGTTAGTTTTCCTTTGCCTGGATTTTTTTTCTCTCCAAATATTTTAGGGATGTTGAAGTTTTCACTAAGCTTTTCATTTGGAGTGACTCATAGCTGCGGCTTCCTATACCAGAAGGGATTCCTATTTGGACTCCCTACAAGGCACCTCCTTTCTATTTACATATAAATCAGATGCAGGAAGAGATTAGCAGCTTCATTCCAGTAACTGCAAGCAATCCAGGTCCTCCGACATTCACATGTAGCTGGTTTGCATAGAATTAGGCTATGAGCTGTACAAAACACTTGGGGAGGAGGAAGGTAGTTTGTTTTCCTTTCAAATAAAAAAAAAAAAAAAAAAAAAAAAGAAGAAAAAAGCCCCTATTGCTTGAGCAAGGAATTATGGAATTATGACTGGAAAATACAGTGGAAATCCCAGAAATAAAAGCAAACCTGTACTGACTTGAAATTCAACTGTGCTAAATGTATTGGGTGTTTGCTATTTCTGCTTTGTATAGAAAGAAAAAAACATTAAGTTAATCTCGCAAGGTTGGGTGAGAATGAGCAACCCTACTAAAGGACAAATTTAAACCGAATAAAAGCCACTGAACTCCATGAACCAGGGTCATGCTGTTGATAATCTGTACTAGAAGATGAGCAGGGCATTAATTCAATATGGAGATGACTTGAGTGTTTTGAGGAAAAGAACCCACAGGAACTGAGAGAGGAAAACAGATGAGAAATCAGATTGAATTTGTAGTAATGTCAACTAGTATGTCCAGGCTAAAATATCAGAGACACTTGATAATCAGGATGGTGAGCATCCCCAGCATGGTTGGAATGGATTTGGCCCACAGGCAGAAAGATGGGTTATTTCTATACAAGCTGGGGCCTGGCAGAGGCAGTTTTTCCTCCCCTAGAGAAGGACAGCAGGGAGCCACTGGGAGCTCTGGGGGCACAAATCATGTGGAATAATGTAATTCTGCCCAGAACAGAGGGGGATTTGTGGCTGCAGGGCCAGAAGTATGCATGCTACACAGCAAGAAGAAGGGGGACAAATCCTCTTTAGCACACTGCTCCACCCTCCTGTTAATCTTAGCCTCCAGTCAAACTTAATATTAATTTAGTAACTTACCAGCTAATCTGCTCTCACTGTGTGCATTTCTCCCCAGTGGCCTCTACCAGGCAGAGTAATATGCATGCAGGGGCTTCAGGAGCTGAGCAAAGGTTGCAGAAGTAATGCAAATGCTCCATAGATTAAAAAAGTATAAAAACAAGGAAGGGGGGGGGGGGGGGGGGGGGGGGGGTGGGAAGCAAGAGAATCACAAGGCAGAAAGGAAAAAATCTGATGATGCTGCTGGAAAAAAAAAAAAAAAAAAAAAAAAGTCATCAATTCAAAAAATCTCATTTCATTTTAAAAAATTTTCTTGAAAATATAAAATTAAACAGTATCTGCATAAAACACATAATCCTTCTATCTTAAAACTCTGCAATACACTTTCTTTTTATTTTGCTAAAGCAAAGCCACTATCAAATCACTCTATCTGGATGATGTTATCTAGCAATACAGTAATTCTCCAGTATTTGTTTATCTCTGGTTTGGGGCATTTTTAAATCGTACTTTCTAAAAGTTAATTACATTTTTCTCACTGTTTAGTATGTTCACGAGTGTTCATGCCAGCCGTAATCCAGAATACAGGACACAAAATCAAACTAAACCAGTATGAATGTATCTATATGCAAATCACTGATTCACAGGAGACAAGAGTCAAAAGCAGAGAACTAAAGTCACCATTTGTCCGGCAAATCTAGGGAGGTTCTCCTCCCCCTCTACTCTGCCCTGGTAAGAACACATCTGGAATACTGAATCCAGTTATGGGCTCCCCAGTTCAAGAGAGATAGGGATCTACTGGAGAGAGTCCAATGAAGAGCTTCAAGGATGATTAAGGGACTTGAGCATCTCTCCTATGAAGAAAGACTGAGAGAACTGGGGCTGTTTAGCCTTGAGAAAAGGAGGCTGAGAGGGGATCTTAAATTATGTCTATAAATATCCGAGGGATTGGTGGCAAGAGGATGAGGCCAATCTCTTTTCAGTGGTGCCCAGTAATAGGAGAAGGACTAATGGGTTTGAACTAGAGCTTCACCTCAACATGAGAAAGAAACTTCTTCACTGTGAGGGTGATGGAGCACTGGAACAGGCTGCCCAGTGAGGCTGTGGTGTCTCCATCTCTGGAGACATTCAAAACCCACCTGGATGTGTTCCTGTGTGGCCTGCCCTAGGTGATCCTGATTTGGCAGGGGGTTGGACTAGATGATCTCTAGTCATCTACTTTCCAACCCCTATCATTCTATGATCCTTTGATTCTACAATTCTACGTCTCTGTTCTTCCTGTTTTTCCATTTTGTGCATTTTAGCACATTTAATTATTGAAAAAAAAATTAAATAAAGACAAAAATACACTGGGTTGTCAAAACATGGTATTACCCTACTGATAAAAGCTAAGATACATTTGTTTAGTTTTCTGCCACAAGTCAGGAAAAGAGAGTTACGCCATGGAGAAGGAATTTTTTTTAATTATGATAGCTCATATCATTTAAGTAGTAAATAAAAGAAAACCAAACACATCTTTTAATGGAAACCATACACAGCCAATCTGCATGATTTTTCTTTCATAATATGAAAAGGAAATGGTAACAAATATCCAAGGTAATACCCTTCCTGTAGCCAAAGCATGCCTGTTCAGGAACTATAAAATTTGATACAATATAATATCATAATTCATCATGTCAGACATTCAATGCAACTTCATCCATATCACAAGGTCATTTCTTCTAATGGTCATTAAAAAAAAACAACCCACACATAACTTTGCACTACAAAAATATTTATGCTGGCTTCAGCAAAAATTGACTGGAACAGTCCAAAGAGGTCACGGTATCTTGAGGATGCTCAAGTTCCTGATATTTCTCACTGCTGCCCCATGTGAACATAACAACTTCACAGAGAATCTTCAGGCACTTATATTTACAATTTCTCCTTCCTTTTCATGGAGGTCAAAGAGATTTGAAGGTGCTCAGGAACTCAAAAAAGCAGGATTCTTATTTATGATCTTCTCAGTGCCAGAACAAGTGTCAGCTGGTCTTTGCTCCTGTAAATAGAAAGATCTCCCCATGCGCTCATTAATAGGGCTGGGAACTACCATTTTTCCTGGCCCTGTGCCTTTCTGAGTCAGAGAGTGCCCCAGGCTCAGCACCTACCTCTGTGGCCCCTGGAGACACAGGCTCAGATGGCAACAGATAATATAGACAGCCAGTGCAAAACAACACCAAATTCTCAACCTTTGTTATTTATTAAATATAATTTCAAAGTTACAGCTTTCCCCTCTCTATCCATCTTGAGGTTCCATCCATGTTTTGAGAGGGATACCCTGCATTTCCAAGATAAACAGTTGACTGTGGGTTATGAACAGGGTATTCACAATGGATGCAGGACCAGATTCTCCTCTTTTTTTGGCAAGATGAAGACAGAGGGAAGTAAACAGCATACTTGTAAAGACAAGCCCTAAAAGTTAAAGCCTGCAGTCCCCAGAGGATAAAAGTAGGATGCAATCCTCATTTGGGTGGGACAGCACATTTTGAAAGTGATTGCATCAGGAACAGGGGAGCACTTGTGTGCAGAAAAAAAGGTCTCACCCTCCTCAAGAACAAAAGGAGGAAATACCATCAGTTCTTCCTTTGGATGTATTTTGTCAGCATTAGATGGAATTTGGTACAAATGCATGAATACATGCACACATACAGTCATTTAAAATTAAATTTGCTCTGTTCTCTGGACTAATCACAATATCACAATACCTCTTCTCTTGCTCCCCTCTTATGAAGGAGATGGAATGAAAGGAAAGAAGGACAAGAATAAAGGAAAGACAGCCTTTTGCTGTCTTGTCTTCAGCTTGCATTTCTGTTGCCTCAGTAACTTATGAGAAGTGTGAACACTTCAGCCCTCTCTGTTTTGGAAAAAGAATACAAGTGTTTTCTTTCTCACTTGCTTTAGCATTTTCCTTTCATTGTAGTTCAGAGGCTTATTACATCTCTTATCTCTGAAAAATATTTAATGTTTTTTGAAATTCTTGGGGAAAAAATTACCTTGTTAGTCATTTCCTGTTTTCTTATCATGGCTATTATTTATAACTTTACTAATTTGCTCAATGGTCCAAAATGGACATATTTCTTCCACTGATAGTGATGATGTATTCAGAACAGCAGGCATGTTGCAGACTTCACGGAGTGACATTGAGTCATCCATATCAGTCCAAATCAAAGGTTGTGGTATTGCCCAGAAAAGACATAACTCATTTAAATGTAACTTTTAGACTCTGAAGCCCACTTTCCAAGCTGTTAACATGGTCATTCTTCATCAGAGAAGTCAAGATTCCCTGCTCCTCATGCAGCATAAGCTACACAAGACCCCTCTTGTCTACTTTTCTTTGGGTTCATGATTTCTTCATCTGGGCTATTGGTAGTCTATCTGTAATAGGAAGGAAAGAGTGTGACCCCATCCCAGCCTAGCAGAGCAGAGACTGAAAAACAGAAGGGGGCTGGGACTTCCTCAGGATGTGGAGGAAACTGAATCAGATCTTCCACTTCCCAGACAAGTGCTTTCCCCCAGGTCATCAGGACAACATGGTCACTGCCTTTCCCTCTTCCCTAGGTGGTTTATTGCTATCCCTTGCTGAACTAGGAGTGCTCAGACCACTTCTAGAAAATTAAGCCTTTCCAGACAGAAGTACTGAACTGATTCATTTAGCCAAGAATTGCAGACTGCCATGTGTAACAAAGCCATGAAACCAATCCAAATAAGCTTTTGGATCTAAGACAAGTGATTGAGTCCCTGTGCTGTCCAGGCAGTCTCTACATTAATTGCCTGGGGATTCTAGTTCCTTGAACTGGGCTTATAAAGAAACCTGGGCACCTGAATTGTAAATCTGGCCCTTAATCTCTCTGACTTTATCTATATGTTGTGCAAGAACATGAGCCTGAGGGCATTCTGAGGTCCAGATGCAGACATAGCTTTAAGGAAATCTTGGAGAATTCTAAAGGAAAAGATGGGAAACCATGGCAAAATGCATCTGCATTGTAAATATTAACACATGACCTTCTTTCACTCATCACATCTAGGTAAAGATTTTCTGCCATGCTCCAGCCTTGTTGCAATGGTCATGAAAGAGGCAGAACCTCCACCATCAATGCCAGTAGCTGGCTCACCTTTCACAGAAAGCTAAAAGCAGCCATAAAGTTGTCTCTATTGGGATAATTTTCTAGAATGTGTGTCATTTGGCACTCTCCCCAAAGTAAATACTAATACTTCTTTCTGGGCCTTTAAAATTTCTAATAGCACAGTATAGTGGTTTTTCTAACAAAATAGTATTTGTATCAGGAAGTCAGAGTTATATCAGTTTCTAAATAGCTAACATAATTGTACTCATGTTTAATTTGAGAGAAAGAAATCAAGAAAAAAGAGTTTTATTTACTAACTTTTCCTTCTCACCTCCTTGTAGGTTTTTACTTGAGATTAACAGCCAAGCCTGAGGGGAAGTTCAGAATGTCCTGGCTCTTCTTAACCTGGATCTTCTTAACATTCTGAATCTCTAAGTATTTTGGGGTGGGACCTGCACTTTTCTTCTGTAAAATAAAAATGAGCCACCTAAAACTAAATATCAACTACCTACTTTTTTTCCTCTGATTTTGATGAATAAATAAAATGTTCCTTGACAGCAAAGATTTTTATTAAAAAAAAAAATCTCTAATATTTCTCATTATCATTAGATCATATTTTCTCCTGGAAAATATTTCTTCCAGAAAATTTCAATCCATTCCTAATCAGGAAAAAATAGACCATGAATAACTTTCCAGTTGCTCTTTAAACAAGACCTGGAAATCTAATTGATAATAAATTTACAGTTCCATTAAAAATTAAATAGTTTTCTTTGACTGTTTAGCAAAAGTCCTGCTGGGGATCCAAGTAATTTTTAATGACTTCAGGCTTGCAGAACATTTTATTTCATAACAAGATTATTTAGTTTAGACAACCTTGACTTATGGTGTTTTACCCTCCTTTCCAGGATAATATAATTACTTACTGTATTAGACATGGAGACTTTTCCAAGATAATGTGGTAAAAGCAAAGGATTTTGCATGTATACCACTGAAGTCACTAGTTTTGTCACTGGCTTCAGTAGGAGAAGGACTGGAAACAGAATTAAATTGTTTAAATGTAATTCTGTGAAGACCACGTATCTAGAAGCCATTAAATTTCCATCAGATCTCTCCGTCCTTACATCCTTGCCATGCAAAGTGCTGTTGAGGCCAAGCACCACCAGAAATCTAGTAAAAAGGTGTGAGCTACATGCTGTATGCTGAATTTTTAATGTCTAAAACAGAATGCACAGTTCCCAAAGAGCAATTAAAATGTCTGCATCCTAGGAGCCCTTTTGTATTTGTGTTTGGAAAATATTCCTCTCTTCACAGCTGTTACCCAGCCAAAAAACAATGCATGAGCACAGCCAACAACTTGGAGTGGAAAGGAGCTATTTATTTCTTTGCTATGATACAAGGTGTTTTCAGGATTGCTGAATATAGTTTCCTGTTTTTTAGACAGCTCTTAAAAGTGGACCTTTGGGGAAGCAAATTATTTTGAAAGTTGCACGAACATCAGAGTAATGTCATTGATTTCCCTAAACTAGTCCTGGTTTATGTCAGCATGGCTCAGTTCCTTTTGTATTTTATGAAAGAACACAATGTTGTTTCATAACTCAATGCATGTTCAAGTACAGATGTATCCATAGTGCTGGTACTGAATACTGGGAACAGCTTCAGTTTCATGAAGCTTTTTGGAGTGAGTAGTGCAGATAACACCTGAGGTAGTACTGGATGTCCAAATTTATGTCTTTATCTCTTGCATTGCATTATTTCATAACAAGAAAGCAACATTTATTGCCAGGTGTGGGTGCCCCTTTTGCAGCACGACTTTCAGTAAGCTATTGGCAAGCTCTTGGAACCCAGTTTATGGCAGACTCTCCATTGTTAACCCATTAACTTACTGACAGCCTCTTAGGCCCTTTTACAGAGCAGCTTTTTCAAAATATGTCTCAGAAAATGTAAGGAGTTCTGGAACCTTGCAGAGCACAAGTTCCTTTGAAGCTGAATAAGAGGCAAATTTTATTGTACTACCATATTGCATTGTTGTAAGTAAATTTTTTTCTGGAGTACACAATATGAAATAATCCAGAATTACTAGGTGATATTGATACTCATAATTTATATACCATTCTCTTCAAATTTAACACAGAGTTTACATCTTTTCAACCTTGTTTGCATGATCATATTGTTACCCTGTAACATGGAAGTGCCCTGATCTGGTGCAGAAAAATAAAATGTTGTTTCTATGATGAAGCAGCCCCACTACAGGATTACAAACAGACATTAGATGTTTATTTCAGGATCTACAGAATTCAGGGCTCAGTATAGCTCTAGATAGGCAGTAAGACTCTTGATATTTTTCCATCCAGCTGCTCTATTGGTCTTAATCACATACCTACTACCAGGCTTGGTTGGTTGCAAAGGCAGGATGACATCTTTGCAGACTTGGCAATATAACAGGACTATTGCCCATCTTTCTCTGTGCATCTTGTACCTGAATTAGATTTGAATTTTTATGGCATCAGTACTACCCAAAATTCACATAACTTAAGCTGTAGCATGCCTAATCATTAATAATGACAGTTACAGTAAACATAATCTATGTATAGTTTAGCATATTAAATTAAACAATTTATCTTTAATGAAAATCAGATTTAAATCTCACCAGACCCAAGGGAATCCCAGTCTTGTAATCTTTACTGGTGAATTAGTTTTATATCTGTGTTTATAGTCTGATATCATGTCTTTATCTCAAAAGCCATTCACATGAATTTATTTATTCAGTAAGCCAACATTTATCTTTGAATATAAATATTTTATGACCAAACAGGGACTGCTAATAGGATGTAGTATTAAAAAAAAAACCCACAATCCAATGAAAGATCTTGAAAGACGTTGGCTTGCTTCTCTTACTTTTCAGGATGCGTGAATCCATACATAATTCAAGTTTTCCCTTTCCTGGACAATTTCCTAGCATTTTCAGAAATAGTAAAATCATCAGATTGCAAAGAACTAAAGAGCAGAACCTCATTAAATGATGGTGGGTTTGACTGTTTTTAATGTTGCTTTGCTTCCTTCTGTTGTTAATCCTTAAGATCCTGTGGACATCTGAGGACACTGCTATCCCTCTGCAGATTCTCTTGTCCACAACTGTGAGAGCCTGAGAATGTCTTCCTCTTATTGACAGAGCCAGAATCACACTGCAGAATGGGGTTCTAAAGAGGACAACAAAAAGATGATGTTCAGCATTCCTCATGTTCATTGCTTTTCTTAAGGAAAATACAGAAAAATTACATCCATACACATGGAAATATATATTGATTGGGAAAGAGTTTACTGTAGTAGTTTCTGTATTTAAGAAAAGTGTGTAGTGCTGAGGAGCTGAGTGTACAGAACAAGAAAAACTTGAAAAAAACACCATTAAAATTACTTAATGAGGAAATTACTAAGTGACCAGATACTCTATTCTAGCTGCTATCAGACTTGAAACAATTCTAGTTATTTATATAAATTTTAATTATATTCCTTTTCCTTTCAAATACAGATTGAAACTGATGGAGATTTGGATTGAAACACAAACTGATGTGGATTGAAACACAAACTGATGGAGAAATCTGCTAGATCACTGATAACACACAACATTTTGCAGTACCTGTAATGGAAAATAAACTTATGCATATATACTACTAATAATAATTTATACACAACATAGATTCTATAATTTTAGTAATACTGTTTTATTATCAGCAGCAGTGCTTAATATTTTGCAATTTTTCCTGGTTTGTGCCAAGATAGAACTAAGCTGTGTCCAAATCAGGACACAATTATATTCTGAAAATATCATCCTAGTCATTTCTATGCCCACATGCAGTGCAAATGGGACTCTATTGTTGGAATGATTCTTTCAATGTCAAAAACACTTATGCTACAGAGGAAAAGTACAAAATCAGAAAAAGTTGTGTCATGAATAATAGCAATATCATAGTGTATTAGTATAAGAGAAAGACTGCTTTATTTTTCTTCTTATTTTACCAATAAGCACTTGGGAAAAAAAAAAAAAAAAAAAAAAAGTCTACACATTAAATATTTTGAGGAAATGATAGACCTTCCTGTTCTCTCACATCTGGAACATTAGCAAGCTCAATCTCCAAAAATATAGAGGCTAAAGAATTTAACATGCTGTTTATTTCAAAGACCTCCTTCCAGAATTAAAGGAAATCTATTTGCATGTTTCTAAAGGCATTGTTCCTTCAGCCTGTGATGTTCATCAGTCAGGTTTGCTGCTTTTGTTTTTGTAATCTAAATAAATATAGTTCAATGGTTTGGAACTCCTTGGTTATCCCAGTGGATTCCTCTATATCTATTGTGTAAGGCAGCACTAGGGGAAGCAAAGGATGACTAATTTTATGAATATGAGATGATGGAAGCAATTGGAAATCTCTGCATTTTTCTACAATCTGACACTTTTAAGACTCTCGTAAAGCTTAATGATTTGATAGCTTCTGAACCTTTTGCAGTTAAGCTGAATTATCTATTTCCACTGATTGTTTTATACAATTTTCTTTGATTATTGGATATTACCAGAATAAATATTAATTAGATATTAACAAAACAAGTGAAACACCTAATGTTTACTAGTGGTAGGTATCTGCACACAGGCACCTACTAAATAATAACTACTGGCTCTAAACCCACCCCTATTTTGCAATAATATGTTCACAAAATAATGGCCTGAGCAAGAAATGTTGAAGTAAGGGCGAAACAACCACTGAGAATCAGTATTTGAAGAGTTAAAGCCAAGGGAAATACAGAAAATGTTAGACTAGATACAAGGAAGAAATCTTTTGCAATAAAGGTGGTGAAACATTGGAACAGGATGCCAAGGGTGGTGGAAGATGCCTCATCCCTCAAAACATTACAGGTCAGGTTGGATGGGGCTCTGAGCAACTTGATCTAGCTGAAAATGTCCCTGTTCATTGCAGGGAGGTTGGACCAGGTGACCTTTAAGTTTCTCTTCCCACCCAAACTATTCTCTGATATTATGACTCTATGCTGACAGAGTTGAATTGCAAATGGATTTTTTTTTTTTCTGATACACTCTATATTTTGAAAATAGATTTAAGACTGGGAAAGTTCTACAAAGCAATTACAGCTTAACTGAATCTAGCTGTACCAAATTCTGTGTAGTTCTTACTTGTCAATGGTTTTCACAGTAAAGCATATATCTGAGAAGGTTTGCACTTTGAGCAGAGCTTTACAGGAATGAGATTTTTCCATTTTGTGGAAAATTATACAAAATGTGTTTAAAACTGCAAACACATAATTTTAAAGTTTCCAGTTATTTCCTGTTAATCAAGATGTTTCTGTATTTCTTACCAAAACAGCACTAAAATTGACTTACACTTGCTAAATATCTCTATTTTGCCAAAATATAGAAAAGGATAATTTAGCTGATGCAACTCAGATTGTTGCCCAAAACCACCACTTGCTCTTCCATAGAAATCAAGGTGACTCTGGGTAGGATCACACAGTGCCCACCACAGCACTGAGCCCAAGACTGTACAGATTAAACCATGGCAGACAATGCAAAACTGAAACCAGCTGTACAACAGCTGAATTTAATTCTAAGCCTGTCCCTTACATTGTCTAAAGTCAAGAGAGAAAAAATGGTTCCTAAGGGAGGGAAACTGGCTCTTAAGGGCATTTTAGGTTAACTGTAATATACACATCTAAAATAACTAGCCAAATAATCTTCTGAAGTCTCTCCTGCCATAGAAGAACTACCTCAGGCTAAATGTCTAAATTATACAATATCCACCCTTAAGGCAGTTATGTTTGGAAAATACAAATATTTAATTGTTATGATACCTTGTATTATTGACTTGAGATGACCACAATTTGTCCTAATTGTTTTATATACAACAGCTGCTGATGCTTAAATATGAAGCTTCTGCCACCAACAGAAAGTCAGAGTTTCATAATGCCACTGAAAATGAATCTCCAGAGATCTCTCAGGGATCTCCAGAAGATATTCAGAGCTCATTGCCATACACACACTATCTCCTGGAAACCATGTCCAAAAGGCAATCTTCATAGCTATCTGGGGGAATTCCTTCTCACAGTGTTGCCTAGTGCACATGTGTAGTTCATGAGAATTTTTATCCCCAATTAAAAATGTTAACTGCAGTAGCATTTCACCCCTTTGAACATCATTAATAGGTCAATTGGAATTTGTTCGCAGTCATCGTCATGGAGTAGACGTGTTCCAGCTTACAGAGGAAAGGTTTGGAAGACAAAGGGCAAAGTTTGAATTGTCCTTAAAGCTGTGTAGAAGGCCAGTGCAAAGTGACTGAGGAGAAGGGTGGGACATTTCCATTTCCCTGAGTAAGTCCATGATTTAGCCACTGAACTTTGGACACTGAGAAGCTATGAGACTTAAGAGCACAAAAGTGGCAACAGGAATAGTTAAGATGGGAAGTGATTAAGGCATGAACAATATGATGCTGGGAAGTACTGCAACAGGCCATTGGGAAATAGCTATTACAGTGTCAGCACTGAACTGCCAAATGTGTTTTCTACTGACTGAAGTGTGACCTGGGATTTCTTTGTTGCAAAGAACAGCATTGCTGAAAGTGAAATATTTGGCTAAGACAGTGAATAAAATCTAGTTAGAGTGGTGCTGCTTCTTGGTCAATACATTTGTGCCATAGGTAGTCGTGGGTTGTTCAACAGTGCTGGATTAGTCAGTGCCCCTTAAAGTGATTTTTCTAGTGTATGGCGAAGTGTTGTTCAAATGGTGAATACAAAACAAGACAGTGTGCCTCAGCAACATGTTCCAAGAAAGAGAAATATACTGAAAATTCACTGGTAAATCCACACAATGTTTTTTATAAAAAGGGAATCTCACAAGGGGACCTATTTTAAGACCAAAGTTTGTGCAATAAAAAACTTGGAAAGATGTTTCAATTAGACTGAGCAATCTCTTGAAATTTCAGAGACATTCTCTTGGTGAATTCATGTGTGCCAAAGGTGCTGGAGCTGATTTACTATGAAGCAAGGCAATGTCAGCTCAAGGAATGCCCAGAGCCCATGAAGAATGTAAATTTGCTATTTACATTGAAAATTTGCTATTTACCTTGAATTTACATTTACATTCACATAAATTTACATTTACATAACCCTGAAAAAGATACATAGCCATCTCATACTGTACAACACTAAAACTCTTTCCTATCAAACTATTATATATTCCAGAAATACAAATGTTAAACTTTTGCCACCATTCAGTGAGTGAAAATGTTCTAGGCACAATGTTAAGTTAAACTTTCGCTTATAGGAAATGTAGGGGCTGAAGGAGTCTCCATGTCACAGATCTCCAGCAGCTCTGAAAGTTATTTTATGGAGACAGATATATCATCTACAATAAAGACATGTGATGAAAGCTTTCTCTTTTCTCCTGTAATTGACACTTATATTTCATTTTCTTACTCCAAGATCACTTTAAAGCCACTGTTGACACTCTGGCATACATCAGTCCAGTATTTTACTTTAATGTTGTCATCTCAATAGAAATATTCTCAGATGCAGCTACATGCAGTCATTTACCACCAAAGACTTAACTGGCAGTAAGCCAGTTTACCATCATTTGAAAATGCTACCTCATCATTCAATTGTCACTAAATAAAAACTTTTCCTAGCAAAAGCATTTTCCTTAGAATAGATGGTATCACTTAAGCGTCACCATGTCTCCTACAGTAAATCCAGGTAGTTCTATAATAGGACATTTCATGAAGTCATGTATTTGTTCTTCTGACTTCTCACATCACCTCATTACACCAAAATAATTGATGGGGAGCAGTCCTTGTGTTCATTTCAATGCAAGAACTGCCATTCAAGTCACCCCTGTTGTTGCAGCCTACAAGGGATGGAAGTTTTGTCACTATCTGCACCAGCACTGCCTCCCAGGTAAAGTCCTGCCACATCCAGTTCATAAGTTTTATAGTCTCATCCATGGGAGCTGGGAGGGTTTCTGAACTGCAGGACCTGCATGCACAGTACCCACTCAGGAGGGTGCTGGGGCTGCCCTGCCTCCCATCCCATGATAATGTGGCTCCCACGGGAATCCTGGCAACCTCACTAAGAGGCTGGAGGGGGGCTGCAGAACATTCCTCACAGATCCAAGATATAAGACACATAAACAGGCAGTATAGCCCTCTATTTTCAGTTATCCAGGCATCAAACAACCCCCGGATTTCTATTGTGTAGGGATTGTATCTTGATGGATCAAGGAACAAAGAAATGTGTCAAAACATACAGGGATATTTCTCCCCACATGTTTGCATTTTTCTAAATGTTAATTAAATAAGCTCAGGTGGCTTTCCCTGATTGTTTACACTTGGACTTTTCATCATTTAATATTACACAAACCTGACTACACATGCTGTTCATTCACGGATTTTTAAAACGAAGTGCATTTTGTTTCAAGATGCAGATGTTAGTATAATACAGTACTAACAGATCTCTCAATATGAATAAACAGGAATGTGTGTTTGTGCATGATACAGAGAACAGTGCAGGGAGTTCTCCTCATTAAAATGGTAAACTAAGCCCAGATTAATTACAGCTTGAAAGCCAAGGGGAAGTACAGGACTATCTTATCCTGCAGGACACATGGTAATTTTATAAAACAGTGGTATGATAGTGATAATGTAAACAGAAATGTAAAACCAAATTGTGCACTTGTATTTGGCATGTTTCATACCTACAGAGACCCATTTTAATTTCCAGTGGTGATTTTCCAGCTTGGCTACTTATAAAAAAAAGAAAATGATAAGTCAGTTTTTAAAAGCTGTCCTGAAGTACATGTTAGGACATATATCCCCTCCATATAATACTGGGAAATGAAATTAAATTAAATGTGTACAATATACTTTTTTTGCTTTGATAATTAATAAAAATTCAGATTAATGTTCTGTAATGAAACAGAGAGAAAGCACGCCAAAGGACAACTGTATTTTCTTTCTTCTCACAAGGAATTAGGAGCAATTAGCTTTCCTCATCTGATGACAAAAGGTTGTAAATTGGGCCAAAAAGAAATCTGGGCACTCTGCTGATGTTGTGAAAGGCACCATTTTGGACACATATTTGGTTTCCTTCATTTTTTTAAAATGATTTTTTTCTTTCTGAAGATGGTTCCAAAAGGAGCTGAGTTGTCTCCCCTGATTTTTAACAGTAGGACAAATTCACCACCTAAACAAATCTCCCTGCTAAAATTTTAAGCTAGTGAGTGAATTGTCCCTGTAGTAGAAACAATGTGTTGTATTATTATATTGCTTTCAGCATCTGGGTTCTCCTATTATTTTATTCTCACCCAAAAGAAAAATTCTTCACTTGTTGAATTGAACTGATATATTTCCAGCTAAAATATCTTTACTTTGCAAAGTAGATATCCTTGCAGTCAGCATATATTAATAGCTTTGAGACCAGAACAGCCTGTGGTGCTGTTTACCTTTGCACAATATCATTGTGGTTAGCAAAACCACTCTATAAATAAGCTTTGGGTTTGTGTTCTTGGCTTTTTTTTAGCCTCAGGAGGCTGGAAATTAAAGCCTATAAATCACAGGGAAGTGCCCTAACCGGCCAAGATGAGGGAAGAAGTAGGATATTGTGGTTTTGACTGGCACACAATGCAAATAATCTCACTGTTCCCACCTCACTGAAAATTTAAGACCTAGTTTTATCAAAAGTATATATAAATGCCAATTTTTTCAGCAAAAATGGCTCAGCCAAATAAAATCACCCAAAGCTAACAATGAACTACCACCCGAGAAACCTACAAATACAGCAGTCTACCAATCCTCACATGAAATGTGTGGATGCTGTCACACAACCACATGAAAAAAATTACAAACATATTTACATTCCACAAAATAAAACTGTAACCCCACAGTTAAAAATAAGGATTCCCTTTAAATAAGTCCAAAGGAACCAAGAACCACAACAGCCATCCCCAAGGCTACTACTCTTTGTTCTCCTGGCAGTGGCTGAACCTTTCTGCTAAGTCTCCGGAGTTAATTCCGATTAATAACTGTGCAGCAGGCTGGCACTTGGCCAGCTCCTGTAAAATAATATTTACATCTCTCTTATCTGGTCATACATTATTAAACTTGATCTTTTGGTGAACCCAAAACAATTATCTGCCTGTTATAAAAGCACGCAGTGCATTGCTGGAGGTGTAAAACAGGTTCTATTATATTTTCAGATTTATGCTGGTAGATGGAGCTGGTAGACAGAGAGCCTGAGTGTGTGGACTGAGTCCTCAGCCTTGAATTGTGTACTGGTGAATCGACTTAAAACCCTTAACCAACCACCCAGCCAGATGTTATCACAGTTGCCATCATATCTGACCTGCCCCAGAGTTCATCAAAACCCACCAGTATCCCTTAGCAGCAAGAATAGTTAGGAACATGGGAACTGGACTTCAATAGATCACTAATTCCAAAGTTAATCTTTCAGAAAATTAACACATTTTGGTACACATTTTAATGCAAAAATGCTTAATGTTTTTTGTCCTTTCTCTTACAGTCCAAAATCAGATTTCAGGGATAGGTGTTTCTCTTGTAACACGGGACCTCACTGCTGCCTTGTGCCCAGGAAGAAACTCAGCTCCCATTCCTGCTTTAGTCCCTGTACTTGTGTCCCCCATTCTCCTCATCTGAGTTGCAGAAAAGTTCTGTGCAGGTACAGATCTTCAGCTGGCAGAGCTGATACCCTGATTTGAAAGCAAGTGCCAATATAAGAAATGTTAAACAATTAATTTAACAGCTTTTTTTCACTATCAAACTCTTTGGCAATTTCTAGAGGAACAATTACTGATTCAGTAGTTAACCTAATTACTGCATTCTACAGCTAATAAATCACAGATTTTTTTTTTTCACTGGGAATCTTTACCATATGGATTTTTACTTCCATATCTTCCAAACCCTTCTCACAGAGAAATCAGACTGAAGAAATCTGTCTCCCATAGCAAAGAATAGGGGCAGGTGCCATCAGCCTTTCAACCTCTCCATTCCTCAGGCTTTCAAAAGATAGAGCAACCCTGATTTCCACCTGCAAAAGGGCAGTCCCAGAGTGTAAACAATTTCTTTGTGCTGATTCTCTCCCTGAACTTGAACGGACATGAAGTATTTGGCTGAGCTGTGCACAGACTCCAAAGGCCAAGCCCCCCTTTTCTGTGCCAGGCACACTGAGATAAAAATGCAGATAAGATTCATTGTTCCTGTAACTTCTGTGCCTGGGAAACATAAAATCTGGGCAACTCTCATCTTCTTTTGGACACCGTATATAAAAGTCACTAGACCCAGAACACACTAGAGGCAAAATTCCTCTGCACCCAGGCTGTGCACTATAAATACCTGCTATACAGGTTATTGGTGGAGATTTGCAATGTGTCCAAAGGGAAAAGACAATGTTGCTTTGTTACTGGGCTTTTTGCCTTCCCTGCTTTTCATTTTTACCCCTTGTCTACCTCTTCAGCTTGAATTGTGCTGCTTACATGCTTTCCCTGCAGTCTCTGCTTTCTAGCAGCTATCAGGACATAGATGCTAGGGCAGAGAAAGGAAATTTATCAGTGGCAAGTATGGCATAGCCAGTACCGTATTCTTCTGATTCTTTATTTACTAGTCATAGTTTGCAGAGATTAGAGCAAAAATACCTTTGCAGCACCTTCAAACATTGCACACAGTGGAGGCATGTGTCACTTCTCTGCAGACACAGGAAAGTTTGGCCCAACTGACTCGTACGGAGCACTTAGCAAGCAGCAAAACCTTTGGGCTGTTGAGAACACACTAATTACAAAAGTATGCTTCTCTTAATCATGTCCGGCTTCAGCCCCATTCCTGAATTTTCCTCCAGATTTTTGCTCTCCACCCACTTCATGGTGACCCCTGGATAAATGCTCACATTGTCTCTTGTTAATATTTCTTGTGTGCACAATGATAGTTGTATTTGATCAGTGTCTGAACAAAACCACCGTTGCTGGATGGGTCATGAGATAGGGTGGAACTTATGAGGCAACTTTCTCCAGATATTATATTGCCTTCAGCTATATTCTGTCAGAGACACTCTGTAATACTCTGTAAATACACGCTCTTTCATGTCACAGTGATCTGGAAATAATATCTCTGAACTGAGCAAAACAGAAGTAAAAGACATTTTCTTGTAAGCCTGTCTTAAATTGGTATCATTAAAAATATCAGAATAACCTGTATCCTACATATGACAGGCCTAGGTAAGCCTTTTTCTTCTGACATGTATTAGACAGACAGTTAAACTGCACAGCCCTTGTGTTACAACTTCATTCTCATTTACTTCTTAAAGATTCCTCCTGGCCAGCCTCTCACAGGAGGTCTTATCAGGCAGACTGATCATTTTTAATAAAATACATCCTGGTCAATCTACAGAATTAGGCCAGCCCTAAAAGTTGCACTGCTGCTTCTACTGGTGACAGTTCTGGGCAGGCGTGTGGGCTTATCATGGGTTGCAATGATCGCCTCTGTGCCCCTCTGCACCTCCCAGCACTAACAAATATCATCACAGGAAACAATACCTCTGGGAAACTATTCACCTACTTCCAATTAATGGGATGAGCACTGAGCAAGGTAGGAAAAGAGCGGAGTTTTTTTTACCCTCTCCATACCACTGACCCAATGTACAAGTCAAGGACTAGGCAAAATATATCTCCACTGGAGCCAGAGATCAACCAGTAAGCAACCTAATAGGTTGCTCTTTCATCAAACTTTGTGAAAATCCCAGAGTTGAGACTTAACTGTGATTTCAAACTCACTGTGAAGACGTATGTTGTCCCCATCTTATCATGTATAAAAGCTACAGTTTATTTAAAATAGCTTCCACACAGCATTCCCTACCAAGCATGCTGAACAGTACTTCTTACTACAAATCAGTTACAAAAGCAAAATCTATACCAAGGACTAACTGACTAAAACACTTTAATATACCACTTCTGAGAATTTGGTCAATGGGACGTGGACTATAAAATTAATCTGACAGAAAAGGAGAGTTTGCCAGAAAGTTTTGAATTTCCGTAGTAGAGCTGACAGTAATGTATACAGGAGAGTGCAGCACACACCAATAGGTTTTTAAATGGCACACTGGGCACCCACAGAGGCAATTGGTTCCCTGATAGGCTTCCCAGGATTAATAAATGTGAGCCTGATAAAACAATATCCTTTCATCCCCACACAATGAAATGGCACTGAGTCACACAGATAAAAGCCATACAGTATAAAACACACAGAAGTATTGACAGAAGTTATATGGACAGAAAAACAAAGCTCTGGTCTGTTAGCTCTCAGTGTTTAGATGACCATACTGGTACTTTCATATTCATGCCAGAAGGTCCTCAAAAGCTGGGTTTTTCTGTCTTTTGCTTCTCTTTTACCAACAAATTTGAAGTAAACTAGAAAGCCTACAATGAAAACAGTCAAACAAATCTCAAATACTTGGTTAAGGCACCAAAATAAACCTGGAACTGCTAAAATGGAAAACAGAGTGAGTCATAAACCAAGAAATTCCTCAGGCTTGCCATGCTTTCAGTGCAATATGTCAATATTATCTAATAAACCTGATATTTAGAGGTTCAGAGTGCCCAGCATATGTTTTATAGAGTTGCCAAAACAAGGTGTATATACACACACATCTTCATTGCTCTTGTCCTTTGGGGATGAGACGTTGATTCTTTGATGCTTCCTTAGAACAGTCCCAGGAACACTGTCAGAGCATTGTCTGGCCCTCATGAGTTAGGATTTTTAAGGAACCAGAGCTCAAGTCGAGGGAAAACGCCTCAAAGGGCAAAATGGGGCTAAGTCTCAGGAGTGGCCTAGAATTCAGATTCTAGCTTGGTTTGTTTTACCATAAATAGCCTGGGTACAGTCCTCTAGTACTTTGACATTCAAGTCTCTGATTCTGTCCTGATTCCCAAAGGATCACATGGATAAGCTGGAGTTCTGAGTTATTTCAGTTGTAGGACAAACAGGTTTCTCACTGGATGATGGGAGTCTTTACATAGAATTTTTCTGTCAAAAGAGGAAAAGAGGAAAGCCATGGAAAAATTACAGATAGCATCAATGAAGGAATGTGAGCACACCCATACATAAAAAATAAAGAAAACCTCAGCTATAAATTGAAGCAGCCTACTGAAAATAAAAGGGGCAGACCTTCAGCTGGCAGAAACAGAAGCCGTGGAGGCCAAGTAGTTACTCTGATTAATCTTAAAGCACAAGAGAGCCCATACTAAAAACATCTTCATTGTCTGCAATACAAAAAAATAGTTTTGAGCTGTTCTCACAAACATCATGTCAAAAAGAAGGGAGCTGAAAATCTATCTGTAAATTACCTTACTCTCTGTGTACATGCCAGAAATTTTACATGAAGATATAGCCATATAACTATCTAAAAGACTGAGGATGAAAATGGAAAGAGTCCAGAAAATAGCAAAAATGATCAGAGCTGGAGAAGCTGATATATAGTGAGTGACTAAAAT
The DNA here is from genome assembly GCA_023637945.1 of Phaethornis superciliosus. Lineage (NCBI taxonomy): Eukaryota > Metazoa > Chordata > Aves > Apodiformes > Trochilidae > Phaethornis > Phaethornis superciliosus. The sequence continues at coordinate 25,133,965 of JAJQWJ010000001.1, read as the reverse complement.
AGACTGGATTTTTAAGACCTTGGCTCTATGACAATTAAAGAGATACAGCAATCTACAGCTTGCCAGACTTGACTACAGCAAGAGAGGGACTTTTATGGCAAAAGAGGAAAGGCAATTAAATAAAAAAAGAAAAAAAAAGTGTGCTGGATTTCCAAAACAGAGTTTTTGCATATTTCCACCTGCCAAAGATGGAAAGAGTCAAAGATCTAGTAGTCTAGGACTAACAATGTTTTCTTCTCCCAAATCTGTCTACAGCAGGTTTCTTAAAAATTTCTTATTCATGTTCTTACCAGTTCATTTCAGCAGCTCAATGTTCCTTGCTACTAAGACAACATAGCTGGTACCTGCTCTAGTGGAAGGTGTCCCTGCCCATGCAGGGGGCTTGTAACTGGATTACTTTTAAGGTCCCCAAAATTTCCATGATTCTATGATTTTATCAAGGATCATGTAGCTCTTGTCAAAACAGTTTTAGAGAACAAAGAGATACCTAACCTAGTCACTGCTCTCTGCTATGCCTCCTACCACTTCTGCCACAAGCACAAGCATTGAAGGAAATCTTAAGATGCAAGCATCATATACACATAATGTTTCAGCATTTGTTGAATTTACTGGGTGATGCTCATGTAGGCAAGAGTTTCCTTATTCCATCTGGATTTCACAGAAAGATATATGATGGAGAGAAAGAAAAAGAGCACATAGCCCTGGGAAGGAGCAGCTTTGAGGGAAAAAACCCCAAAGCAGCCATTTGTGGGTTTACTCATAGTTTGCTAGACTTTAACCGTTTATCATGTACGTCCTGCTTGGAAATTACCTTTGCATTCTATCTGCTCCTGTCTCCTTCCTTTGGATGAGATGGACAGAGCAAAACAGTGTAACAAATATACATTTGTACATATATTATATATATATTACATATATAAGGTGTGTGTGCATATATATACATATAATGTATATAAATTATATATGCATGTGTAGTAACGCATGGACTGGTCACATGGACACTGTAGGGGCAGTTCAAGTCCTACCAGAGAAATCCTAGAGAGAAAAGGAATTTAATTCAAGTGAACCTTCAAGAATGGGAACAACTAAATTTGACTCAAAATAGTGAGCAAAAATATCAGTTGTTCACATGGGCACTTGTCTTCCATTGTCTCTTCATCTCTTTTAGTGGAGTTTTCAAAGCAGGTATTCTTAAACTATATGCCATTTTTAAAAATGTTCTGCAAATTCTACTTTTCACAGAGCAACATACATTTTCATAAAGATTTTTACCTCAAAAATTACTTATTTTAACTACAAAGAAACAAAAATAAAAAACCAACAGTATTTGTGAAGCATTCCTTGTGGAAGTAAAAGTCAGATGCTTATGAGCCCGAAGTGTGGGAATGCCCAATGGCTTAGAAAGGAAAATCTCAACAGATTCTAAGTAGATGATCTATATATACTTCTGGCTTTCCAATAAGACATTCTAAAACCATATGATGAATAAGAATGGAAAAAATATTTTTATATGTTTTAGAAGAAAAAAATAATGTTTTGTGGCTTTTCCAGGGATAATTTATTACTGAGAATGCCCTAGATTCCTTGGAGACTTTCTGGCTCATCAACATATTGCAAACAGAAAAAAATGCATTCTTGGGATAAGTAGTTTATCAGATCCTAAGTATTTTTGAAAAGGAACTGCACAAGACAATGACCTAATTCAACATAACATGCTCAGAATTCCTCTTCCATATCCAAAGCATGAAAAGAGCATAAACCTGTGAGAAGATCAAAGAGCTTTCAATACTGAAAGTTGTTAAATAGCAAGTTGCAGAAACCATCTAGAAAACTTAGTGGTAGTAAACCACTGAAGTGTGGTTTAGAAACACAAACTAAACCTGGTAGTAGTCTAAATCAAATGATCATCACTTTCAGAGTCAGATTCCGGATGGTCAGCTTTCATAAATGGCTCTGAGATGCATTTGATCCAGTCTGCTGAATGGACAGGAATCTGCACCTTCAGAAAAAATAATCAGGTTGGGTTTTTTTTAATGTCCAAAGCACATAAACTTTTGGCAGCTATTGAAGAGCTGAAATGGTTTGATTTTCATTTTTGCAAGCCATCCACCAGTGACAGAACTGTTTCATACCCCTCCCCCTTATCACCTGCTCCCCACCAGACATCAGCATCCCACAAAACAACACACCAACAAAAGAAGTATAGAACAACCTTTAGCAGAGTATTCAGTAAACCAGAGCATTTAGCAATCTCCAGCAGACACAGAGTGACCCAAGCTAAAGAGCAGGGCCCTCCATCACTGACAACCCATCCCAGAACATTTAAAGCAGAGAGTGGCCAAGCAGTGGCCTGTGCAATTATTTTCCATCAGAATCTGGTTTATCTGTTGGATACTCATGGAGAAATCATCTGGTTGCTGCTGCAGATTCTACCAGCACCAGAGCTATTTGCTCTCAGCACCTCTACAGCACCCCTTTTCCTCTTCCATTTCAGTTGGCAAACAGCACAAGCTCTGAAGTTCTGATCAGCACTCAGGTTCTAGTTTCACACTGCACCAAAATTTAATAGTTTTGTTTTCTTTGCTTATATAATTAAACAGTCACAAACTCTAGGGTTACCACCTTTTTATGAGCTGCCATGGGCCAGCTGAGCAGTAGCAGATGCCTTTGACCACCATGCTGCAATGTAAAGGCAGATGGATTTCCGCCCCAGTTCTGGCAGATCTGGAGCACCAACAGGCTTGTGAGTGAGCAGCTCTCCATACCCTACATCCCTTTCCCAACTTTTTACAGTCTCCATCTGGCCCACCTAGTGCCACTGAATCATTCAGGTTGGAAAAGACCTGTAAGATCATCACCCTTTAACCTATGTCCACTAACCTAGCTCCACAACCCCACTGCTAAGCCATGTCCCTAAGCTCTGCATCTATATGATTTTTAAACACCTTCTGGGATGGCAATTCAACCACCTTCTGGGCAGACCATGCCAGTGCTTAATATCCCTTTCTGTAAAAAAGTTTTCCTAACATTCACTCTGTATCTCCCCTAGCACAACTTGAAGCCATTTACCCTTGTCCCATCACTAGTGAGAAGAGACTAACCCCCTCCTTGCTACAACCTCCTTTTAGGTAGCTGTAGAGAGCAATGAGGGGTCCCCTCAGTCTCCTCCTCTTCAGACTAAGCAGCCCCACTTCTCTTAGAAGCTGCTCATAATGTTTATTTTCCAGACCTTTCACCAGTTTTGTTGCCCTTCTCTGGGCTCTCTCCAGCACCTCAATGTCCTTCTTGCAGTGAGGAGCTCAAAATTGAACACAGTATTCAAGGTGCAGCCTCACCAGTGCCAAGTACAGGGTTCCTTACCAGGAACCTGTCTTAAATTCTTTCTTAAACTCCATTAGTGTTTTTTATAACCTTTTACATGGTTAAGCACATAGGAAACACATATTGTAAAAGCCTTTGTACTTCTGTGAACACTGAAGAATGTATCACTCATGCAATCATCTCCCAAACCCCAGCCTGAGATTTTTTTCACTAGATCATCACTTCTTACAGCACTAGAATCTGGGTCTCACTGAGTCATTCTGAGTTTTACACTGTAACATATTCTGACACAATAATAACAGTTCTCCTAATACATTCTATAAACTGCACTGGGAAGCAAAAATTGGGAAACAAATTAAAACAGACAAGAATGATTTATGGAAACACTGAAAAAAAATTCCAGACTTGTACTGATGGGAGAACAGAAAAAAAAAATATCTAAAAATGTCTGAGCCCTTCCCCTTTGCTATTCCCCAAGCTCTCCATCTGCTCACAAGGAACTGTATTCCCATTGTCAGTATTAAACTGCAAACTTTCTCACCCCCTCACTGGAGACCATTTTGAGCACTAACTTGTAAATCATCAGAACAGTAACTCAGGAGACCTCATGAGAGTACTTTATTTCTTCTTTTCACATATTAGGAATAGGAGGCTATGCTGAAAGCTACTGTAAACATCTCTATTACCACTAACCTAACTCATCTAAAAGAGACCCAGTAAATCTTATAATCACTTCTACTACCAGTTTTTGACCAGAACACATTTATTGTGTCACATCCACTCCGCCTCTCTAAGCAGCTTTCACCCTGACACATATAAACCCAGCCTTCATGGAAGCATTTGGCTTAAATTCACTGGAGTTTGATTTAATTTGGCAAAACAAATATAAATGTTTAGCAGTGGCTTACATATGTTTATATTGATTGACCACTGAAAACAGTGAATTTTACACTCTACAGGGCAGAAAATTACAAGAAAAGCAGCTGAGAGCAAGGGAGTTTCCATACATAGAGATGGTATCTAATTATTCTTTTTCATGGGACAAGTCAAGAGTCTTTGCTCCAACAGTGACAAATTAACATACATAGGATACACTCACTTTTTCCAAAAGTCTCCCATTATATTTTCTTATAAGCACTCCTCAAACAAGTAACTTATTTATTATTTTTTCACTTATACAGATATGTCTACATCAAGACAATATTTTGAAGTTTGCCTTTTAAACCCCTCTGTATGTGTCAAATCTGAATACTGTATCTGCCCATTGTGAAAACAAGAAAATCTAGATTCTAATCCATATCTCCAATCTGCAAAATCCTTCAGGGTTTGCTCCATTTTAACTCATCTTGCATATCCATGAATGCCATTCAAATTTCCCAGTTTGCTACACCTGCTTCTTTTATATGAATTTGCAACAAGGCATGCATTAATCAGAAAGAAAATTGGGAAAAGGAGCTGTAATCTATCCACCAACACTGCCTGGTTCACTTCTTGAAATCTCAGCTGCCCAGCTTCCCCTCCCTGCCACCCTCACCACATGGCCAGGTGAGGACTGAGCTACGTTTTTACACCTCACTCCTAACATATGCAAATATTTAGAGCCCATCTGAACTTTTTGTACCACAGTAGTTTACCTGTGAAATGTTACTAACAAAAATTCCCCATAAACATTATAACCATATGAGGATAAAATAGAAGACTCTTCTGACAGCTCCTCTGAAATCATAAAGATTTTCAATACTGATCTTGAAAAGAAAATAACTTACTTGAAGTACATATCTGTTAAGACTCCAATGAAATTATAGGATAAATCAATAGGAGTCCTCATCCTTCATCTTTTTGAAAATGTAAATTGCTATGTATATAATAATCATGATATCACAACTTTAGATCAGGTTAGAAATAATTTGTAAAAGGGAGAGAAGAAAAAGGAAAATAACACTCTGACAATCAAACTCATCCAGACAAGCAAAATAGAATAGATGAGGTCAAACTGGCCAATGTCCATGGTCTTGCTGCAAAGACTGGAGAGCTTTCTCAAAAGCAAAATATAATTTTGAGAGCTTTTGCTGAAAGATGTATAACTAACATCCTTGCTATGGACAGGAAAGACAGTTTCTATTTGTATATAAAGCACTACAATAATCAAAGTAATTCTCAAAGCTTAAACAGGAACATCCTTACAACATCAATGTTGAATTGGCTTTACATTTCTCACTAAAACTGCACATTGGTTAGAGTCTAAGTCTAAGTGTAGAGTCTTTGCCATGGGAAAACATGAAAACTTTTTCACTGGGATCTGTTCCCATCCAAAAACCTGCATACAAGCTGAGCTGTTTCCCCTTATCCCTTGTTTCATGCCTCAGAGGAATTCCTGTGGAAGTGCAAGATGCCTTTTCATAATCCTTCCCTGAAACAGTTAGTAAAACTCTCTTTCCAATAATCTATATTAGAACACAGCAATAAAATTATTTAGCCTATGACAGCCTTGCTTTTTTCCTGGGATGTACTGTCAGAACATCTTCATCCATCAGTCATTCCAGGGCCTATAATTTTGAATACTCTTTGAAAGAGATGGTTTTTATCCAATGTTTCTGCACTCTGTACTGCAATAAGTTATGAGAGACAATTCTAATACAAAGAAGCTGTAATAATGCACAATTTCGCTAATCCACTTGTTGAAAATACAGCAACAAAATACATAATGCTTAGAAGATGGAGATACATAATATCTCAGTACCTTCAAGCAGGTTAAGTCCCATGAGGAACTACACCTGAGCCAAAGTGTGGAAACACACACACATATTTCATGCCACATAATGTAATTCTCTGTTTGTTATCCATACAGAGATTTAATATAAACATGTTCAAAGGATTCTACAGATATATAGGACTAGAGAACATTTCCATCCTGTTTATGGTCATTGCTCTCATTCTTATTTTTGTCCTTCCAGTTGTTCTGTCCAGCCATGCTGGCATAAAGCAGAGTCTGGAAGCCAAGGGGAGAGACCATGCTGGGGGGGAAACTGGAAAAATCCCCCTTACTGAACATTGCATATGCCTCCTTTTTTTCTCCAAATTTGCCAGAAAAATCAGGGATCAGAGCTTGATACTGCTCAGGCTTGACATCAGCCTCATTTGATAAGTCATATAAAATTAATTTCAAAAAAAACTACTAGAGTTATTAAAACCAGCATGGTATGAGGGGTTCTTAATAAACAATATCCCAAGCTGTCTACAGCCTTGAGCTTTTATTGCTTTTAAACAGGCTTTTAAAGAAAAATAGTATTCTTTCAGGAGCAAGTGCATCACCATTTTATTTAAAATCCTCAGAGATTACAAAGGAAAACTCAACATTTTCCATCATGCTCTCTTGACAGATATCAATATTTATCAGCCATTATAATAACAGAATTCACAAAAACAGATGGACATAAACAAAAAAGTGCTATTTGTTTTTTATAAAAGGGGCTGATACTGTAAGACCACCCTCCAATGACAGCCCATGGTCTGGGCAATCTTGACAGAACTACCCCCAAGCTTTTAGCAAAGCTGGAGCTGAGCAAATGGAGCTATGGACTTATTGCTCAAACTGGCTGGTAGAGTGAGGTATAGCAGGAGTGACTGGGAAATAGGTAGAGCCGTTCAAAAGCATCTCCTTGGTTGTGCACAGGCACCCCAATCTGTGACTGGAGTGAAATGGAAAGTAGAAAGTTGCTGATATAAACCAGTGCAGTCTGAAATCAGCAGTCAAGGGGCTAGTTTGGGATCTTCTGCTGGTTGCTCCTACCTTGCCTTTAAGTAGCACCAACCTCAAATTTCTGTGCCTGACTCAAGCAACCACCAGAAGCCTGCTGAATGCCTTTGGGCTGCACTCAGCTCCCCATATCAATAGACTAAAAAATATTAGTTGCTAGACAGAAGCACCCTGAAGGGTGGGTGTGAACTTCAAGTCTGTCAACTGGCCTTTCTATACCTCCTACTAACAGAACAAAGATGAACTGGGGAGGAGAGGGGGTAGAAATGCAGCTCATAAATATTCTTTGAGTCATCATGGTATTTCTTTGCTTGCATTTGAACCTGTTGTAAACTTGTATTGGCAGGCTTTTAAACTTAATGAGCCACAGCTACATTGCTGGATCCAAACCATTTACGTGACACCACTATCACTAAACTCATCAGCGTGGGAGAAAAAAGCATCAACACCAGTAACACATAAATGAGAAGCTTTTCTGCAGAAGTTATCCGGTCAAGAACAATGCGATAAGGTCCAGAGCATTGTATTAGCTGATTTCCTACCCAAACCTTGCATAGTTATTTTTGTATCACTTTCCTGTGAGCTCCTCAAAGATTAAAAAGACTGTTAATTTAATGCACTAGTAAAAATTAAAGAAAACTACCAGCTTCCTTCTAATTTAACAACCCTAGATCATTGACCAGCAATATCATTTCCCTTTCCAAGAGTGACAGGTGATCATGATTATCAAATGCAGCAAGAAGGTACTCCTGGCAGCTCATGAGCTCACACTGCCTAGCAATATGAGCAAATGTTTTATTTGCGAGCTTGTCTATAGATCACTCTTAGGCTTAAAACGTTCTCAAACAAAACAGAGGAAATAATTTGTATGAACAGAAGCTAAAAACCAAGGGGGACACGGTAATAGCTTGTAGTGACGGATGCATGGTTTTATTGAAGCAACAATTAGACTGTTGAGCAAGTATGAGACAAGCAAGTAATTTCAAAGTGCACCGGATGGATGGACATGGGAACCTTAATGGGCAGTGCCAATACATCTTCCTTCCCCCCTTATTATCCACTTGCACGCTATGGCTGGAAAGCAGGCAGCTGATACGATAGGGCCTAATACATGATCGCCTAGACTGGTTTTTTACTTTTTTTTTTATCCTGCCGCCAGGAAAATTCCAGCTGTTGTTGCAGGGGCATAAACGCTTGTTCCTACAATTCTCAGCCATGCGTGAGGCCGTGGCCAAAGCGGCTGCCCGGGGATTTGGGATGAAAGGGGAAACCAAACACGCCGGGCGCCTCGGGCAGCAGGCGAGGCGGGGGGCGGCTGGACGCCCCGACCCACAGAGCGGATGCCACACCGGGGTCCCCTGGTTTGCCTGCAGCCGCTGCGAGGGGACACTGCCCCGCTGCCACCGGCACCCACCCCCAGGCCCGCTCCGGGCCCCCCCGCCGCTCCTGCTCCGGCCCCGGCCCCGGCGGCGGTGCCTTCCCGGCTGGCAGGGCGTGTCCCGGGCAGCCCCGCTCCGCCCCAGCCCGGCTGGGCGGTGGGAGCTGACGGCGCAGGGCTGGGCCGGGCCGGGCCGGGAGCCGCGGAGTGGCGGGGAGCGCCATGGGGCTGGAGACGGAGAAAGTGGACACCCGCATCTTCATGGACGACGACAACTTCCCGCGGAGCGGCAGTCCCGCGCTGTCGGAAGCGGAGAAGGGCGCGGAGGATGAACTGGACCGCGACCCCCGCGGGATGAACGCCCATCTCCAGGTGCGCGCTGACCCGCGGCCGCGGGGAACGAGCCCGGCGGGACCCGGCCCGGGGGGAGCTGGGCCGGGGTGGTGAGGGAGCGGGGCTGAACGGGCGGGCCGGGACCCGCGGCGGTTCGGCAGGCGGTTCGGCTGTCCCCTTTCGCCCCGGCTCCGCGTAACAGCCGAGCTGCTTCCTGTTCCAGGTGGGGTTCGAGGATGTGATCGCGGAGCCCGAGCTCACCCACTCCTTCGACAAAGTTTGGGTCTGCAGCCACGCTCTCTTTGAGCTCAGCAAGTACGTGATCTACAAACTCCTGACCCTGGTCCTTGCCATACCCCTGGCCCTGATTCTGGGGATCGTCTTCGCGCTGCTCAGCTGCCTGCACATCTGGTAAGAGCCTTTTGTTGCTCATCGATGCGTGGGCTCTGCTCAGAAGAACCCTCCTCTTCTTGCGTTAGTGCCGAACTGTTGACCACTGCCTTTACAACCAGTAGTCAATAGATTATCTGCTTTATTTTTAAAGGGAGAGAAATGAAAACAATGTTGGTTCTGGGATTCAGTTCCTTACCTTGCTCATACTAGTGGTCTGCCTTGTCTGTGTAAGCTTCTTGGGGCAGAGGGAGCCTGTTTGATCATTTATATGGCACCTACAGCAATGCAACCCAGCCTTGTCTAGCTTCTGGAGTAATAATAGTGACTGCTTGGTTCTTTTAAACTGGAGTACGGAAGTTGTTAAAACGTGTGTTTGAAAGACCTGGACAGATGTATTACTTAAACCTGATACCTTGTTAGTACAGTTACCTCTTTCACTTTTTTCCTCACAGACTGAAGACACTTCTGAGGTCCCAGCTTGCTCTTTCTTTGCTACAGCCACAAAATCTGCTGTTACTGCCTTACATCTGGTACCTTGCCATCTCTAGGTGCAGTGCCTCAGGGCCCAGGTTCACAGGCAAATGCAGTAGCCCTCCAATTGACAGCAAACCTTGTATACTTTAAACAGAATATGCTGGAAAAATATCAGGGAGGAGTGCCTTGGGACCAGAAAGAGGCAGGTAAAAGAATGAGGTGGATGAAAGACCTGAAATACATCCCTGCAGCCAAGGTCTTCTTTATACATGGAGTTCATGTTGTCTCATTTGACTTGGCTAACACTGGAATAATGAAAAAGTCATTAAGGAAAACAAAATGCAATCCTGAAACTGGAGAACAAACTCAAAGCAATAGTGATAGACTGGTCATCTGAACCTGTGGTTACAATCTTTGGGTACAGATTTCAGTTTTTGAAAGTGGATGAACATTTGCATTGATGACACTGTCTTCAGCCACTTCAAAAACTGATTAGCTTGAATATTGGAGCATAAAGTTTGCACAGCATCCAAAGGAGTTGCCATGTAATTTAGAGCTTCCCACCTTCTGCTCCTCTGGTCTGAAGATTACTAAGAACATTGTATCTTATGCCCAGACTTTTAGGTCTGTCAGCTGTCACCCATAGCATACCATGTGACTGCAGAAGGACACAGTGGGCATACAGATTTCCAGTAATGGAGCATCAATGGAAGAATTAATTGATGCTCAGTTTATTAAGATTTTTGTGCTTCCTAATGACCTTGTATCAGGCTTTCCCAGCTTGGGTTTACAGACGTGAGTTTGACTGAACCAGGACTCAGAGGTCAGTTTCTATTTATGCAAGTAGTCCCAAGTGACTCTTTCAGGGACTGTGGGTTCTCAGCATGTCTGAAATAGGACTGTCTGAATGTGCCACTTCATTTGAAATATTTCCCTTGACTTTCTGTGAATACACTTGCTTCTTCAACTCCTAATTTTCCTTCCATGTGTTCATTATCACTACAAAAGTGATCATTCATTGTGATCTTCCTTACATCTGGGACTGTGTGAAAGAATTGTAATTCAGTAGCACTGTATGCACCCCTTTGGACCCTGTCCAGTGCTACCATCCAGAGCCAGCACTGTTTTATCTTCCCACAGCCTCTATTATTTTAACACAAAAGTGGAACACACAGAGATGAAGTTAGTTTCTCTGCTGTTCTCCATGTTCCGCATTTCTTGGGAGTAAGGAGTTGAGTGTTTCTGCATTTGAGAGGGTAGCATAGGAACAAGAGATTCAGGTACCAGTGGAAGCACAGGGACCCTAGACACACAGTGCTGGTTCCCATGTAGCCCCACTGGATCTTGAAAATCCCTCCTCTCTCCTTGTTTTGAGAGGGAGGGAATTCCATTGTAACTCCTGTTCAGCTGCTGAAATGTCATGGGAAAACCCTAGGCACACCCTCCCACATGGCTGCCTGCAGGAGGGCTTGTCAGATTCTCTGTGCCTCGATTTCATCATCCAAACCAGTGAGACAATGGTGTTGATATGTCCTAGGGGAGCTTTTCCTGAGGCTAAATTCAAAGGTGTTTCAACAATATTGGAAGTGCTCAGGGACAAAGGTCTGTTGTTTGTCACACGTTGTGGTAGTTTTGTCAGCATCCACAAATATCTGGCTCAGCATTCCTTATTCATCAAGGGCACATCATGAGCTGCCCCCCTCTTAATGGACAGTCAATGTTGTCTTTCACCAGCAAAACAGATTGCTAAAGGAAGAAGCAAACGTGGGACTTCATGGAAAGCAAAAGGGAAATTGAGTAAGAAGTATGTAATAACATACAGAATGAACTGGGTCTGTTCTCTGGCTGCTTGAACCAGAACCCAGTTTTACACTACCTGGTGAAAGATACTGATGGGATGAAACTGTCCCAGCAAGCGGGTTGGTGACCTACATATGAGGGAGGCTACTTCACCACATTTCATTTCTTTTACTAATGGCTGTCATTCTCACCACAGATTGCAGAAGTTGTCAAGACTGAGTTTTAACATCTTCATGTGGCTATCTGAGCAAGCACTTAAACATGGCCTCAGACTATGGCTCTTGAGGTTATTGATTTTTAAACAGGAGCAGAACCATACAGGTTTTCTAGACAGCACATGGGAAATGATCTTTATTGCAGATCAGAGACTGATTCTTGTTCCAAGCCACACTTGCCACCTCTTGGGAATTAACATTTAAATCTTTTTAAATTAACATTTAAATCTTATGCTTTGTTGTAATCTTGTCTGAAGAGTGTTCTGATATGTGGATATCTAAACTGAGAATCATTTCATTTGAGGATCCATATCTTGAGTCTTAGGTCTTAGATGGGCTCTAAAGCACAAAGGCTCAGACAGCTTTCTGGTCTTCTCATCAACCAGAGCAGCAGATACTCATAGATCCTTTTGGCTTGAACTTCCTTTCACAGTGCTAAGATGTAGCCAGAGACTTACATGCAGAGCAGATATGGACATAGATCATCTCATACCTCTTTCTCTATGACTCAGTTTACCTCACTTACTGATACCATACCCAACTCCTAAAACATCTCCCTACCAGCTGTCTGAAATGCAAAGAAATTACAGTACAGCTGTGCCATGAAGACCCACCTTATGATCTGGTGTTGCCTTGATGCCTCTTCATTCATGTCCTGTAGATATCCCTTGGCTTTTGAAGAGGAAGTAGATGGATATTGCCTCACTTCCTTTTTAGTTATATATTTTCCAGTCTACACAGGTCCTGGGGTATATCATGTTTGCTTTTAACACACTTTATATACTATGTGTGGGTCCTGGAAGACTTTGGTAGTTATCTCTTGCCTAACTCATAAATATCCCACGGGCTAATGGGACTCAACAAGAAGCTCTGCCACTGCTAGGTAATATTTAGCCTGTTCAAATTGTAGAGCCATACAAGACTTAATTTAAAATGATTAAGTAATACACAGGCATACTCAGAATTAGGTAATTTAACCACTGAATGGTGTAGCTTTTGAAAAGTAGCATTAAGGCATGTCTGAGGTTGCATTTTGTAGACTTTTACAGGAGAAGATGTGATTCTTCACTTTGAAGCAGGAGTCTGAATTAATAGTCAATGACCACACCAAGCACATTGCCCAACTCCATTTATAGTTGAGCTGCTTTGAACTGAAAATGCCCTTATCAGTGGGAATTAAATTCTGCTCTGCCATTTCCGAGAGGCATTTGGTTCAAATGTCACCTCAGGGATTACCAAAAGGAAAAAAAAAAGTAATGTGAGCAAAAGTGAGAAAGCTTGATGGTATAATTTTGTAGATGTCATGCCTTTAACAGAAATGAGTGAAGGTAGGACAGGATGGAAAAAATTGATTAATTTGCTCTTTCCAGTTTAACAGTTCCCAAAAGAGGTGATTCCTCCTATTTAGTGAAAGGATGAGTATTTTTATTTTCCATATACATAGCAAGATTCAATGAGAGGTCATACAGGTAGTTGGAATACCTTGGCTACACATCCTTCCTACAGCTAGGATGCCAAATTGAACAGAGCTTTGATTTTCTTCCCAGTGCTGTACCATGTGGTAACACTATGGTGCCAATATTGCAGAATGTGTTGACATCCTTTGGATATGCTGACTTCACTTCCAGTGTTAGACATAACTCAAGCAAGCAGCCACCATCTCTGTAAACAGAAGTGCAGACTCTGGTAAACCCACAGCAGTGTGAGTAAAGGTTGTATATAATAACATTTATTTGACAGGTCACAAAAACAAACACGTAACTTCTAATGGCACTTTTTAATTTACTTTTTAAGTATGCCTGGTAACTCCAAAGAAGGCAAATTGCACCCTTGGATGATTTGGAAATGCCACATATTGACTTTTCTGCTACTCAGCAGTTCCGTTAGATTTTCAAAAAATACAGGACAAATTAAGTTTAGATGACAGCAAAGGAGCAGTGACATGTCCTCTATAAACTAACTGAAATGGAAAACGGGCGAATTTAACACAAGCTGAGTAACCATTTCTGGTATTTTCCCTGTGTTGCTCAGAGAAATACCACTTTCTTTCACTTTGCATTACTGATGTTTATCCACTGTATTCTAACATGTGAATCCCTAATTTTATTCTGAAGTTATTAATTCTATATGCAGTGATACTAAAGGTGGTTATAAAACACATAGTTTATTGAGTTCAGTTTAAAACTAGATACACTAGATACTATTCCAGTAATGCTCACAGTTCTATATGGTGTGTATATTGCTAGCTGTTTCAGCAGAGACAAAAGAAGAGAAGGTTTTAGAAAAACTATTCTTGTTTAAATCCATCTGGGTTAGCTTAGAGTGCAGCATAGACATACTAGTACGTGGCTTGCATTGTATAATAAAAGCTGAGAATCTGGCTAGACAAACACAGAAAATAATTAATTTTGACTCTACATTTCTAAGCTTCAAGTTTTTAAAAATATACTATACTTTTTCTAATTTGTACTGAGCAGTACTCATTGGTAATATACAATACTTGCCTATTTTTCAGACTCATGATAAACTAGAAAATTAAATATTTCCTGTCATTCCAACAAGTCAATGAGAGTTCTCCAATTACATGGGCACAAGACTGGGATCTTAAATATTGAATGCAACAGCAAACTAGAATAGAGTTTATTACCTTTATCAAGAGAATTTGCAGCTTCTTTTACCTAATTTAGGAAATAAATGGTAGATGGCACAGAGATTTTTAAAAACTGTGCTCAAGTACCACTTCAATATTACATAAAATATTTATGGTTTAATTTGTCTGCACCCAAATAAGAATGGCCAGCTTAGTTAAATGACCAGGGAATTTGGCCAGTAAATTATTAAAATGAGAGAATAATTTAAAGTACTATGGTCAATTATCATGTATCCACTGCTTCACCTTAGCTGCCCAGATGTGCTCTTCTGGATCTCCTCCATTGTTAGTATGTTTAGCTTAAGTTACCACTAATGACATTGCTTTGGAATTAGGACATATGCAGAATATTCCCAGATGGTTACTAGTGCTCAGGAGATAGAAGTACAGTAATTTCAAGCATCCACCCTGAGTGATTACAAATATCTTTCCCCTGACCAGGAGTTTTGACCTCATTCTACCTTAAGTTTCACACCCACAAATGAAAAACTGTACAGCATCAGCAAAATCCCATTCTTTGGAGATACAGCATGTGTCTGCATTATAGTAATCCACTGTAACCAGATACTGCTTTACTGTCTCTCTTTTGTTGTAGCAACTTTTACCAGTGTTGTTAGATTGCTGAGAATGAGGCAGGAATGGCAAGGTGCAGGTGTGGCTCTGCATTTCTACATGTGAGAGAGAGAGGGAGAAAAGAAGCAATAGAAGAGACTGGAAGGGAAGACCAGGCCATAGAGAGTGCTGCTCCCAGTCAATCAAATCAGGGGACCTGGTGTTTCTCTTAAGCACCAAAGACTCACTCTTGAATATACCCACAGCTGAAATGAGGCCTTGGCAGATGGCTCTGCTCCTCAGCCACTGTGGGCTGTCAGCAAGGTTGAAGCGTACAACATGCACCAGCCCTTCCAGAAGCAGGGAGAGAACAGCAAAAGCTCACCCCTGGGAAATGTGAGGCGTGTTCAAAAGTTAGCTTAGTGTTGCCAATTAAGAAGAAGAGACTTGATGAAAAGAAAGCTGGTGGCTTCTGCCCCTTTGTTTCACACAAAGGATACTGGCCAGGACACCACATGCATCATGGTGCTTCTGCATGTGCAGGTGTGCAGAACAAAAATTGATGGAGAATGACTGTGAGAGTGTAAAATCAATTATTTTAAATATTTATGGTTATAAAAACTTTTCTTCTTTCATAAGATCTCACACCTGTGCTTGGTTATTCTGATTTCCTCATGCTCTATCAGCAGCTGTCTTCAAATCTTCCATTTTCTTTTTCGCAGGATTGTGGTGCCTTTTGTGAAAACCTGTCTCATGGTCTTGCCTTCAGTGCAAACGATATGGAAGAGCCTGACAGAAGTTTTCATCACACCATTGTTTGAGAGCATAGGCCGATTCTTTGCTGTGATTAATATACGCCTGGACCAAGAGTAAACGTCAGGGATGCAACTCTGCTGTAGTTGTAGCTGGTGTTATACCTCTTTGCTAACCTAACATACAAGCATTTACCATTCATTCCAAACTAAATTTTCAATGGCTGGTTTAAGTGGGAACATGCTAATTTTTCTAAAACTTACGTATTTTCAGGGAGATCAGTTTAAGAATAAGTAGGCAGTTTTCACAGCTCACTATTTTAACATCAGAGCAAACACTGAGTATGTTGGCACCACTTTATTTTAATGGTACGTCAATTGCTAGATTACAGAAGGCTTCTCATGGAGGTTTAACCACCACCAGTAATAACGATTGGCATTATTACTATAAATATTTAAATAGGCTGTGAGACGTTCAGTGCAACTGATCTGGAGGGTTTCTCATTGACTTTACTGCACATCCACCAGGGATCATTTTTGGCACTCACTATGCAGAATGATCAGGTCTTTATTACCAGCAGTTAAAATGAACTGCTGTGTAACTCTCCTATGCTGGGGAGGAAATGCTCCCTGGAAGTTTATCCCTTAAAATAAGGTGTTAGCTAATGATGAAGAACATCAGCAAATGAGCAGCCTGGCCTAGTGGGAAGTGTGTCTGCCTGTGGCGGGGGGGTTGGAACTAGATGATCTTTAAGGTCCTTTCCAACCCAAACCATTCTATGATTCTATGATTCTAATCTGTATATTTTATTTAATGAGAGGTTAACTTTGTTGTATATTTTGTACCTTTGTAAATGGCACTTGAGCAGTTTTCTTTGAATCCTTATTTCTATAGTATTTGAATTCTAACCAACTTACTGCGCAGCAAGACTATAATGAGACTAAAAGACTAAAATTTTCAGATAATGAAATTTTCAGTTTCTAAATTATGTAGATTTTGAAGTGTTGCCATGCAATTCTGTTATATTCATTATATATGGTTGTGTGCAAAAGATTAGAAATGTTTTAATGCAAGGTTATGCAAGAATTTGAAATATGTTTATTAAAAATGGTTTTTATTAAAAATGGGGTGTAGCAAATGCTACCCTGACTATTTCTGTGTATTTTTGCTAAAATTGTGATATTTAAAATGATAGGCACTACTCTGGCACTTTAACTAGGTAACAAGTTCATACACAAGGCAAGCAAGTATCACTGGTATCCTTGTCTAATTTTCCACACCTGTTTACTTGACTCTGTGTTGCTTATTTGCTCCTTTAAAGCCTAACCCATAAAAAACCCTTTCTTCCTTCTGCACCTAATATGGCTTTGTAAACTAGAATAACGTAACATATGCAGAGGTACATTTAAAATACAGTAGCCTTCTGATAGGCTAATGCTGCTGTTTTCTTTAAACACAGATGACAAGTTGTAATAGTTTAATGTTTGTATGGTTTAGAATATTATTTTCTGAAATAACAGATTTTTTATCAAACAAGATATATAATATATATAGTAAATAATAAAAATGAACATTTTTTCCTGTTTTCAACTTCATTTTCTTCAGGTTTTTCAACTTTTAAAAAGCTCTGAAAATGCCAAACAGCATAGAATACTATGCAATTCTTTCAAAACATGGGAGCGGGAAAATAAACAAATGAGCATCAATATTGTTCCACTATCATTAATTGCATTTAACTTATTTATAGTAGGAAATTATGTATCTCTGTGTATAATTAAGCCCAAACGGAATGATTGCTTTCTCTGAAGCAGGCCTCTCTGTGCAGAATTTTGCCTACACTCTTTCTATGGGCACATGCTTTATTTACAGATGAGCTGCCAAATTTTCCTTTTCTTGCTTTTTGGCCAACAGCAGCTAGCTGACACTGTATTCTTCGGACATAGAGAACATCATTGTACATTAAAAATACTTTTACCATTCGTGCCATTTATAGAGGGATCCATATGGCTTTTCAATGCTGGATATTAGTGACTAGTGCCTGTGAAAACTTCTCAGAAGTTTTCTTCTGCAAGAAGTTAGATTGCTATTCAAATGTGCTCTTCAAAATACTTCTGTTTTGTTAAAAATTAAAATATCTCATTTGAAAATAAAAATTGCTCAGGCTAGGCTTGAATTCCTTTGAGAGTTATTTTGGTTTTCAGCATCCAAGGATTTTTACAAAGGTATTTTCCACAAAAAAATACCCTTTTGTTGCATTCATCAAAAAAGGAAAATCAATCAGTACTAATCCTTCTGTCTAAAAGGAGCCCTATAAAAGTTAAGCTTGCAGAGAATTCAGGTCTTGATCCAAACTTTGAGAATGAAACCATTTGCTAGAGAAAAAGGTATCATTTTAGGTCATGCACTTCTTACTGAAGTCATCCAGCTCTAGTGACCACAAACAATCAAGTAGAATGGTTTGGTTTGTTCTTATTTTGATTTTGGCTTGTCATTAATTAGATCTTTTGACCATTTCTCTAGCTCAAGACTGAGCTTGTAGTTAAGTACCTAAAGCTGTTATTTTCTTATTTTACAACAATATCTTTCTCTGGAACAGATGTGCTTTTGTTATAAAAATAATATCAAATGAACTGTTATGCTTAGGTTAAAATACTAGATGCTTGGCAAATATGCTCACATCATCTGTGAAATTAATGGAAGAAAGTGAGAATACATACAGACTCAAATACTTAATTGTCAATCTGCCATGGGCAACTTTGGCTGGCAAGTTTTCTCTGGATTTTGTGGATTGGCCAGCTCTGACAGACATCCCAAAGCACTGCCACAGCTGGTACTGTCAACAGCTGAGACCACTGTTGGACAGCAGGGACTGAAGGGGCATTGGCACTGAACTGTGATCTTCAATATAGGGGTAGGTTCCTTAAGTTTGTTTCCAACTAGTTTGAAATTTGGAGCTCAGAAACTTGATCTCATTTTATGCAATAAATTAAGTAGATTTACACCGGGCTGAAGTAATCTGCTTTTATGAAACTTTCCCTTTATGGAATGGGGAAAATGTTACTCATCTTGACAAGAGTAGACTTCCTATCATCCTGGAAGAACAGTGAGGATAAATAAATAAAAACTATGAGATGTTCTGATTCCAGCCTGCCTGTCGTTCCTGCAGAGCTGGACATTCAATTCACAAAAGATTTTAATATCTTGGTTTTCATGAAGATCACAACAAAAACACAAAACTCACCCCAGATTTGTGTTCACCCATCTTTAAAATTTTGATTCACAGGGAAGTTTAACCTGCCTCTCCATGAGAGTAATTCATAAAATTATTCTGTCAGACTCCTGAACTTTTATCTTTGTATCTTATCTCTCCCCACCCTAATTGTTCGCCATATAAATTGGAACAAAGTCTTTACAAAAACTTTGATGTATTAGTAAACAAAGAGCCTTTTCTTACCTATCCAAAAAAGGTCACTTAGGCATACATTTACGACCAGTTCAGAATATCCCTGCAGCTCTGGGACATCAGACCACACACTCCTATTTAGTGGGAGCCAAAAAATGGTAAGTCCATTATTTTTACAGGGTGTGATCGTTCTCCCACCTGCAGAGATAAAACTACTGCTGTTAAACTGTATTAATTCTCTTTTAAAAATAAATGGAAAAATATGTGGTTTGGGTTTTTTTAAATAAAAATGCAAATAGAACAAGGTTAAACACCAGACGGTGTTGTCTGTTTGTGTACTGTGCTCATGAAAATCAGAGCTGAAGACCTCCAGTGAGAACACTAAACCAGCAGTTATGCATTAAAAACTTGAGGTGCTTTCTTCATGCAGTGATTTACAACCAAGGGGAGAATTAATAAAGGCTAATTTTAGCCTGGTGACACTAATCTCCCTAAGCTTATTGCAACAAAAAGAAAATGCCCTCTGTGGACTCTATTCAGAGGAGCTAAGATGGGGTTCCTGGTCTGAATCATCTTTCAGAGAAGACTCTGCACCAATAAAAGCAAAATGTTTGGCTTGGCTTAGCTTCTTTCCTCTGCTACATAAAAAGTTTTATCTGTTGCAGTAATTGGACAGGCCTGTGAAAGCAACTAGAGGTTCATGTAAGTAGTGGGGTAGGTTCTTCTCCACACACTTCTCTCACAACCTGAAGCCAGGGGTGAGTGTCACCTATGTTAGGTGTTTGAGTTTGTCTATGGGCTGGCTTCCAATACACACACTGCAAGTGGGAGAAAGAAGGATACCTTCACAAGGAACTGAATCAGTTCCTACTTTAGACCCTTAAATGGAATAAAATGTAGAGTCATACTTTTATTTCAGGCTTTGAGGAAAGCTTGTTTATTTTCCCAACAGTTTGATAAGGGCTGCTTTTTCACCCTGTTTTTTACTTTACACTATCAGAGCTATCACAGTACTACAACTAATAAGCTAGGGTTGGCCATGAAACAGACAGTGGACCTCTGTGACAAAAAGTCCCATCCTATGTAAGCCTCAAGGAGTGGGTATTTTAAGTCTCATAATGTGACTAGCTCTCACAGTCTGATATTTCTATAAAACACCTCAACAGTTAATTTTCTAGAACTGGCAAACTGCTACAGAACTGTGTTGACGTGGCCCAGTGTTCATGGTCCAGCTTGGTATCTGTCAAAGAATTTGATACTGAAAAGGGTTGAGAGTGATTTGATTTGTGTAAGGTCTGACAGAATTAAGGCTTTTAAATCCATTCGCCTCTCCAGCCAAGGCAGTTAGCAACTATCTTGATGAAGACCTACGGGGACAAGCTCTAATAAAAGATGTACACACCTACCGCAGGATTGATATGAGAGTCATGCAATTGGATCCAAAATTGTAATCCCTGCCTAGCTACCACCGAACCAGGAACATGTCTAAACTCAGAAGACACCTCCCTTTCATGTAACCTCCCCCCAGTGCCTACTGTTCTACTTTAGTCATGCCCAGAGCTGCTCGTTTGAGGAACTTGGCACCTTACTTGCATCCAAGCCCAGTCAGAATCCCAAAAGAAGGGAAAAGAGTGACCCCCTAAAATACCCTTGCTTCACACCAGCAGAATAGGGTACTCCCCAAAATACACTTTCCCTGGAGTGAGTCCAAATGCATAGAATAGAATGCAATTAGAATACCTGAGACACACAAAAACTGATTTTGGGTCCCTCTTGGATTACAGCCCTTAGCCCTCAAGCTATTGTGAAGTGTTCTGTGGCAGCAGCCGTGTAAATTTTACATGTTTCCATGTAACAGGATATCACCCCTAGACAGAGATTGTCAGAAGGAAGGAATGTGATGGGATCTCACTGTGTCTCCTGGTAGTTTACTCTTTTGACACAAGGAACAAACAGGCCAGATACCAAATGTATACATGAAAGTGTGATCCTAAATACCGGTTGCCAGGGGCACGCACCTCAGTAGAGAAGTCCTTATCCAGTGACTTTTAATTTAAAATACAGAAATCCTCCAGAGTGGGGACAGGATGATGACCACCATAAATCCTCCAGGACTACAAGTCTGTAAACCAGGGAATGAGCAAAACATTAGCCTGCATGTTAAATGCATCCCAGTTCTTGTTATCCCACAGCAGGGTGAGGGTAGTAGCATGGCTGATAAAAGCTCACCATGAACAGTTCTGGCAGCTCAGGCTTTCATCCATCAAAAGATAAAAAAAATGTGCATAAAAGGATGCTCTTAAGCAGTTGAACAGAAAACACGAAAAAAAGCAGTGATATCCTTCTCCTGAACCTCACGTTTTGTGCACTCTGCCTAAAACAGTCGGCTTGCTGACAGCTTCTGTTATTGGACAGCCTTGCTGATGTTGAAATTATACGTAAAGAATACCATTTCCTCGGGCTCATTCTGATCTTGCTGACATTGGAATATATCAGGATTATTGCTAATACCATAATTGGAATAATTAGACAAGCAAAAAAAAGTCAGCTTAGGTGGTATTTCCAAGGCCAGTTTGGATGTCTACAACCCCTGACAATTTTTGGCACCCCTGTACAGTCCATTCATAGCAACTGAGGTGGGGACCAGAGTCTTTGCATTTACAGAAGATTACTGCAAGCCTTCACCTGGTCCTTTCCAGCAGAGCTATCTTGTTCCTCTGTATGTACTGAAAGCACCTTGTAGAACTCCTGCCCTCATCCATGCCAGATCTCTGGCTGTTAACTTTGTGGACATTTCTCACACAACAGCACCAGAGGACCACAACTCTCTCCTTGTCCACCTCTGCACATGTAAGTTCCTCACTCTTACAGCTTGGTAGTACCCACGCCATTTTCTTCTCTGATGTAGTGGCTCATTTCAGCTATACAAGCAGCCCATCCTGGGATTCATCTCATAAAGTCTTCAGCTTCCAATATGCTTGTAGCTGCAGTAGTTGCATGATTCAGAAATTAATTTTCAAGGGGGCTGTTGTTCTCCGGAAACCACTCCAGGCACAATCCAGCACTTCAAATTAACAAATATATCTCTTTTTTCTTTTAGTGATTCTTGAGATGAATGATGGTTCAAAACCTTCTGATTTATGTGCAGTACACTGGCTAATCGAAAAACTTTCCTAAGGATGAAAACAAAGAACTGTCTTGCACAGCTTTTAAAAATGGGTTGAAAAATTGACGAGACTGTCCTTCAATCCAGCCATTTGACCCAATGCACACACATAAATACTAGGGCAGACGAAGATATTTTAATGATGGCCTAAGTGAATTATTGCATCAATAAAAACGTAAGGTTACTTTTAAAAACTACAGCTAACTTGGAAAGTTGGAAAACATCCATCCAAAGCATTTAGTCTAAAGTTTATGAGCAATATAAACTCTTCACTGGTAAATGACCATATCAGAAATATTTGTCTGTGTGGACTGCCTTTTCAACAGGTGCAGTTATTTACATCTGTGGATCCCACATCCATCTTAGCCATGACTTTTACGAGGTCATTTCTCTGTTGAATTGACAAAGTCAAATCTACTGCAGTTAGGATTTTTCTACTTCTGTTGCTGCAATTCAGTGCAAAATGGTGTAACACTAAGGTCACTATTTTTCTCTTAAAATTATAAATCTTTCACCATGATCTGATTTCCTAACAGAAAACTGATGGCTGCAAACACACACACACACACACAAAAAAAAAAAAAAAAAAAAAAAAAAAGAAAAGTTGGGGGGGGCGCAAAATACAGATTGTGAAAGCTCAGGTTGGGTTTGCAATGGCATTAAACACCCATATGTATAAATTAGAGATGTATAGGGCTATTGCAACCCTAACCTGAGCCATCTTGAACACAGTGTTGAATCTTTCTAGCTTTTACACCAACATATGGCCGAGTTTACAAAGGACCTTGAGAAAAAGCATGGCAAAATGTCAACGTCCCTCTTTAAAAGTAAATCCCAGTGGTTAAAATGTATGGCAGACATACATGGGTCAGTCCCCTCCGGGGAAAAACATGGTACAGTTAACGTGCAGAGATGTTAAATATCTGCATAGTTTTGAAATGAACCAGCTGAGAAAATTTCTTTTTCTCTATCCCAAGGATGTCCAAGTTTCCACAATTGTTCCTGGGGCAGCGATGAGTATGTGTAAACTATTGTCAATGCCGGGGGAAGCGGGAGGGGTTGGGAGCCCTACAAACGCCTCGCTTGCTCTGGAGGCGTTTTCACAACTAAAGTTTTCCATCTCCTCACTGCTTCCTTGCCCCCCCCTCCAGCCCCTCCGTCCCCCCCGCCCCCCCGCCGCACACAAACACCGTCGCCCCCCGCAGCCCAGCAGCGGGAACCTGCGGCCGGGGGTCGCGGGCGGCTGGGGGAGGGGAAGCGGCGCGGAGGGTACCCTGTACCCGAGCTTGGCCCAAGCATCCGGCACCGGGTCCGCCCGCTTCCAGGTTGCCGGGGCAGGGCTGCTTTCCCCTCCCACCCCCGGCGGCTCCCAGCCTTGTTGCCATGTGCCGGGCCCTACCCGCTTGTCAGACACCCCAGCCAAGGCAGGGAGCTGCCCCTGGACAGCTGCCAGACGTCTCCCTCCCAGCTGCCTCCCCCGGGTCGGTCGCTCCGCAGAGCGGAATCCTCCTGTCTCCGTTCCGACAAGTTATAGCGCAGGGACACAGGCGCGGCAGAGCCGCCAGACAGCTCGGGGCAGCATGTCCGGCACCAAATACGTAGACTCGGAGGTAGGGACCGCTGCGCGGACGGAACCGGGACGCTGCCACAGCCCCGTTGGCTACCCCGCCGCCCTCCCGCCGGTCCTATGGTACCTGCAGCCGCTCGGCCGCCCCTCGGCTGGAGCCCGCTGCTGTGCCCCGGCCCCGCGGAGAGCGGGACGAGACGGGACGGGAGGGGACGGGACGGGACGGGATGGCAGAGGACAGCACGGGGGTGGAGGACAGCTCGGCGACAGAGCACGCGACCGGCGGGGAGGACAGGCAGCGGGACACCTGCGGACAAGGACAAGGGGGGGAGGGGGATTCCAGAGGGGGCTTGTCCCCTGCGGCCGGTCCGGGGACTCGTTGAGGACGCCGTGGTGGCAGCCGTACGCTGCAGGCGGTACCTGGAGGACGCTTCGGCGGGGGCGACGGGTGTAAGGGACACGGTGATGGCCGCAGGGGGAGGGCTGTTTATTGAGGGCAGTGTAGTGAGGACAGTACGGTGAGGGCGCAATGGTGGAGGGGGCACAGTGAGGGCGCTGTGCTGCGAGGGAGGCACGGAGAGGACAGCGTGGGGAGGTCGGTAAGGATAAGGCACAGTGGGAAGGGAGTTATGGGGAAGGCTCCGTCGGGGAGTCCCGTGGGGGGGCGGTGGTTGTGCCCTCCCCCGTCAGGGGCGGCTTCGCTCCGCCCTGGGGCAGCGCGGAGGGGTGCGGGGACGGGCGCGAACGTTGCGGGGCGCGGCGGAGCCGGAGCATCGAGCGACGGGAGCAGTGGCCAGTGCCCTGCCTGGTACCGCGGGGGTGTGGTGTGTGCCCCGCGGCCGCGGTTAAGTAGTCAGGGCGAGAGCTGCCCCGCAGCCAGGCTCCCGCAGCTCCGCGCTCCCCGCGGGACCTGGGGCCGCCTCCCCCAGCCCGCCCTCCTGAGCGGCGGGGTCCGGCCCTGCCCTGCCCTGCCCTGCCCTCCCCTCCCCTCCTCGGCTGGGCTGGGCTCTCCCCTCCCGCCTGCTCTCCCTCTCCGCAGGGCTTTCTGTACACGGCGCCCATCAGGGAGCAGGGCAACATCTACAAGCCCAACAACAAGATGATGGCAGATGAGCTGAACGAAAAGGCGGTGCACGACGTGCACACTAAAGAGATCGACCTGGTCAACCGAGACCCCAAACACCTCAACGACGATGTGGTCAAGGTGAGGGGGCCGTAGCGGGACGGGGCGAGTGGCCATGCCAGATCCGAGAAGTTGCCTGTGCTGCCGAGGCAGAGTACGCGGACACTGCCAGGGCGACAGCAGCCCGCGAACCGCTTCCCTCCACCTGCTGCGGGAGGGGAAGGACCAGGGGGATTTCGTAATTTATTTACCCTTTTTGTTTTTTCAAAGGCAGGGGAGGGGACACAGGAGAGAGGCTGGCCAGGGCAGCAGCCCGCTGGAGCTTCTTGCAGAGGGAGGTCGCGCTGCGTCCTCCGGGGGGGCTGCCCGGGCTCTCTCCGTGGGGGTGAGGCGGGGGTTTCGGCAACTCTCGGGGGCAAGGACCGTCCCGGCGAGGGGTCCTGCGGCTGTGTTGTGCCGGCAGGTCAGCCGTGTGGCCAGCACATCCCGCCTGGGACCGAGGGAGCGGGGGAAGGTGTTGCATGACCTTAGCTAACACCGGCAGAGGGATTTTCCTTCCCCCGGGCACACAGAGAGAGGCAGAGCAGGGAGGTGGCACCAGACCAGTGCAGTGTGAGGGAGCTGCGGGGCAGTGCATGGCCCGTGGGACAGATCGCCCTCTCTAAGCCAAATGGTGGTCCTTTGGATTTGTGTCTTTGTTTTGTTTTTCGTCCCTTAAGAAATGATAAATGGAAACAAGCAAAGCAACCTCTGACTGTGCCCTTGTCTAGACTTGTTTGTTTGTTTGGGTTTTTAATTCAGAGGTTGATTGTTTTGGCAAATCCACAGTGATAGAGATTTTTGCTTGAAGTCACTTTGGCCAGAAAAATCACAGCTAATTCTTCTCTTAGCAGACAAATTTTAAACTATGCATGTGAGAACGGAGGATGCTGTCATCTGGGCTTGTCAGAATCTTGGGAAAACAGGACTTGCCCAGTTGCAGTGGGTGACTAAGCCACTAACTGGCTTATTTAATGTGTCCAGCAGAGTCAGAGTGTGTGCAGTTCATCACATTTGATGCTCAGGAAGACTTGATTATTGAAAAAGAGAAGTATTTCATTGTTTCCAGAGAATCAAAAGATTGGGCTCCAATTCCTGAATGTATGTCAATGAAATGATTCATGCTATGTCCAGAGAATATATCAAGGACATGAGCAAACTCAAATTCCACTGACTTCAACACAATTTGAAGGTGCTGAATATGACTAGCCATCATTCTGGATCAAAGATAAGAGTTACCTCTGTATCTTTAAGGAGCTTTTCCAGCTAAAAAGCAAAAGCATAAAGTTTCTATCTGTTCAGAAAAAGAAATCCATGTACCTAGTAGTACAAAACTGCCATTACAGTGGTTGATTTTAAAAAGGAGAGCACAATTCTTTTTTCTTCTACCCATGGGGGAGCAGCTGAGTAGACAGGGAATGCAAGAGCTGAAGGATGAGACTGCATCATGGCTTATTGCGTACATCAACAGTAGAAGTCCCCAAAGCAACCAAACCCTCTGAGGATGACTCATAGCCCCCAGGCAAGTCAGAATCCGGGTGTCCACAAATTGAACTAGGGAAAGAAAGATCCTGCTGGGAAAACAGGGACACCACTGGTAGAAAAAAGTCTTAACAGATTTGAAAAAACCTTTTCTGCCTCCTCCAGGGGCAATAGTTAAGAATAGTGTGTTACATCCAGTCACCCGAAACCAAGCTGTAAATTAAGAATTCTAGAAATTGAAAGCAATCATTTCATGTCCTTTTGAAATGTTAATGGACCAACATATTCATTGAAAGCCAGCAAACAGCCAGAATACCAGTACCACTTCTGTGTCAGCAAGTGAGCTTCTGGTACTGCACGTAGTCACAGGAAGGCATAGGAATCTATCAAAGTGAATTTCATGTTAACCAGACAGGATCCATTTTGCTTCATAAAATCGGCAGTATTTGTTAAAAAATGTGGGCAGTGTAAAGCAACATTTTTTTCTCTCTTGTTACAACAGTAAATGAGATTTACTTTCATTTTATAAGTATTTCATGGATAGGTCCAACCTGAAAAATATGGAGAGGAATTTTGCCACAATTTGAATTACTTGAGTACTGCTTTCACATTCAGCCTATCTGACATAGCAGCAAATTTCAGACCCAGTATCTAAGGGACAGGCTTGGATTAGGGTGAAGATAGATGGATTCAGTTCCTGCCTTGACCATCAGGCTGTGCTCCCCTTCTGTCATGCATCTGCCTTTAAGCTACAAATCATCCAGGCAGAGTGTAAAAAATAATTTGTGTAACAGGAGTCCCCAGTCTCAGTCTGGTACTGAATGAAAGTCAGAGAAAAAACAAATGCTCAGAATTATTGCAAAGACAGTAATATAGACAGTCTTAGCCCAGTTTTGTTTAGAGCCATGGGTTTTTTTCTGGATTCAGAGCCTTCCAGTTTTTTGACAGCATTTAATGCATTTCTTGCCACTTTGCCACAATAACATGGAAACTGGGGACAAATCACTCAGCCATGAAACAGAAATGATTAGACAGAGAACGAGGAATCTGCTCTGTAAGCAGCTCTCTAAAAGGCCTCAGTGTTGTCTGCATTCAAATACTTCTCATAGCACATTTTAAAAATAACCCTTGCTTGTGAGAAGCGGGAGGTGTTCCCTTGATGTGCAATACACAGCACCTGCACAGCTTCCTCTGCAGCAGATACATGGTACAGGAAGAAAAGAGTAGGGCCAAGAGGAAGAGACCTGGTCAAGATCCTTGCAGAAAAACTAACATGTAGAGAAGCTTTATATCGAAGATATGGGTGACCTCAACTTTGCTAACAGTTTATCTTCAGATTAGCTACAGAGTAAAATTTAGGTGCCGAGAGTTTCCAGAAGCATGGGGCAAATGACTGGATTTCTGTTCAGAGAGAGATGAAAATGAGGCCTTACTGAACCTGAGGACCCCAGGCAGCAGTTTGCAGCTCTGTGCTGGAGGAAGCACTATCTAGTAAAATTTCCTTCCTGTTCCAGTTCCATTAGTGGGGACCAGAACGGAAGGAGTTTCTTCCTCATACAACTACCCTCATGCATCACCTTTGCAGGGAGAGAACATGCAACAGTGGTCTCATGACTTGAGGCATTGGCCTGTGAAGTTGTCTTGTCATGCAGGGAGGGGATCTAGCAAGGGAGAAACAGCCTCCATGCACATCTCGTGGTTATACAGCTATTTATGTGACACATGTATTGTTTCATATGACCTCCGTTTGTATCCCATTGTTTGTGTACATGTGTGGTAAGATGTAACAGGATGGAAAGAAAGTAATTTTTTTCCTACCATTCATCCCCCCAACTATGCAGTATTCACATGAAGGTGTCTGAAGCTCAGCCTTTGTTTTTCCTGTTTCTCAACACAGTATTCGTGTTTTCCAGAATACGGCTTAAATTACAGCCTTCCAACATTCTGAAGTTCAAAGTTTCTCAAAATATCTGTAGTTAAGTCTGCACGAAGTTTACTGGATTTGGAAGAAGCAGAGGAGGGAAACAGTGTTGCTGCAGCTTGCACTTCTCAGTACTTCCTCGCTCAGAATTGGTATGGACCTCATAGCCAACCTTGCAAAGTGTTTTCCTTTGGGTCTAGTGAGGTCCAAATGTGCATTCACAGCTGCAGTCAGATTACAGTTTTTTCCTACGGTGGTGTGCCAGGAAGAAAGGCCTGTGCCTAGTCTACCATCCAGAACATAATTATTATTTTGTTTTAAACAAGTGGTGTCTATCTGTTATTTGTTGCGTAACAGTCCTTTACTCTCTGAAAAAAAAAAAATACAGGACTTGGCTACAGATGGAAGGATGCAGAGCTTTTGTACCAAATTTTAAATAGTTATGTATTTGTGCCTTCCACTTACAACTAATGCAGTTAAGAGCAGTTCATCTCACCGCAAGGAAAACTCTGGAATTTTTTGTCAGATGTTGACAAATACCATAACACCCTTATGTTGGCATTAGGGAGGAAAGTATTAGTCAGCCATTTAAGAGCCATCTATAATTTCTGCCACTCTCGAATGAAAGAAGAGGTTTTTTTTAAAAGCAGTTTGCCATTTTATTTAATTCTTCATAGAATTAAATTCCTCCCCGTTTTGCCAAGCAGAGTGTAAGATGCTCAGAGAGATGACAAGGCAGAACACCTCTCATCTTCACACCTTAGAACCTCATGGAAAGAAAGCAGGCCTTACTCCCTGCTTTTTTCCTATGAGACAGCTAGGAGTTTGAGGGCTGTCACTCTGATGTGACAACAGGTGTCAGCTTGGGAGGAGCAGAGTTCTGCTCTTCAACACACTAAAGGAAGAGAAAAGCAGAATTCAGTTGGGTGCTTTTTCTGAAACAAGGAATTGAATTACATTTAATGCAGATCCCCTTTCCTTGCTTTCAGATGTTGTTAGAAGTCTCATGAAAATAGGAAAATATACATTCAAGTACATCAATATAAATATATCTTTTTAACATATATAAATTTATAAATGTAAGTGTGTGTGTATGTCTAATACAAAGCCTGTCATCTGGGCTCTTGCTGCTGGCAGTGATGGAAGTTGGGTGTCTCTGGAAAGAGATTCACATTGCAGAGTTTAGACATAACCATAGAATGGAAGGAGTGGTGCTCTCATAAGGCATGTTCCTCTTCGTTGATGATAGATGTAGTTTAGAAATAACACCTTTTACACATCTATGTTTAAATTAAATTATTCATAAGCTCTCTGTCATACTATTGTCCAGCAGTGAAGTTTAGATTTAAAATTAAAGCATAGTCAAATGTATGGCTGGCTACCCAAGATACAATCCTGTTTGAAATATTTCTTCCAAAGCTAGTCCAGGAGTGAGAGATTAAAAACTCCAGTCATTATGAATTCCAGTTTATACAAGGACCGAGTGAGGTTTTAGAGTTCTGAACAACAGTTTTCTTGCAGATGAATTAGGAGCTCCCAGATGTTGAATTTGCAAATGACCATAAGGTTACAGATTGTAAAAGCATCTGGTCTAATGAAACTTTCTTTCTTAAAATGAGTTTGTGTTTAAACTCATATTATTATTAAAGCCTTATGCACTGTCGTGTTGCTTAACATGATGAATATGACTCATAACTCCATAGGAAAATATTTGTTTGATGGCCATGGGACAGAGACAATGATTCATCATAGATGTCCTTTTTGTTATAATTTATTGGACACTCTCAGATGCAGAAGAGACAAATGCTTTGCATTTCCAATAAATTTAACAGAAATCAAGTTATACATTAGAACATTCTAAGAAGAGTTTGAATTAATTTTAGGATTTTTAGCCCACTGTGTGAGTAGAAAAGCCATCTTCTGTTGCAGGTTGTATGGATGTCTAAACAAAAGAAAAAAAATACTAAAATACAAAACTCTTCAGAGGGAAGCATGTAAATGTGTACAATGGAGTGGTCTGCCCCTGAGGTCTCCAGTAATAATTTGATCTTTGTTGTATTTTAGGCATCAGAAAAAAGAAAATACAAATAAACTTAGATGATTCCATAAAACTTGTGATCTCTGGACAGATGTAGTTCAGAACTAAGATAAGTTTGTATTTCCCAGAGCTCTCAAATACCCTTGTAGTAGACAAACAGTGGGATGAAATCTGTATTGGCAATTGATTTTTTTGAGCTTTTTGATTCAGAGCTACCATCTTTCATCTCTTTTCCAGACAAATGACATCAGTAATTGTCTTGGAATAAAAAGGATTTTTTATTTTGAAGCTGTAAGAATCATAGAATGGTTTGGAGAAGTTATGGCTTTTAATTTCACATGATTTATTGGGGAGGCAGGTCTAATTCTGTTAGTCCCTTTATTTTTTTTTCTTGCAAATTTCACATGAAAATGTCTTTTGATAGCTTCAAAACAAACTTTGGATTTTATGCTGTATCTTTCTTGTTAGAAATTATGTCATCAGCTTAATATTCAGGACAAATAGTTCCAGTACCATTAACCCCATTCTTATGAGTGCATTAATTGATAAAACTTGCACTCATCCTTTATTCAAGATGAGTTTTAATTAAGGTAGTCAGGAAGTTATGCTACAGGTATTAGTGGGGATGTACAAGGATGGAGTTTGTCCATAGTCTTCTATTTTTGTGGCCCTTGTACTTTGTTTTCAAATAAGTGGGAACTGATAAATTCAGCTTTGTTGATAAGAAGTGAGAAGGTTCTCTTGCAGCTGAAGGTGAAAGCATCACATTCCCTGTCCACTCTCCCACTGTGCTGAATTTATACTCTGACTTCCAAAAAAGCCAGAGGGAGCCTCATAGACAGATTGCAACACTTTCTATGTCAACTTTTAAACCCCTTCTTGGTATTAAAACAAATGCTACCAAAAAATTAATTGCTTTCTCAAGATCAGGTTAATATCTGCTGTAGACCTCAGCCATAAAGTCTGTCATTTTATGAAATCTGAGTTCATATAATCTTGCATCTTATGGCAAGACCAGATCTGTAGGCTAGTGATACCATAATTTTTAGGAAATACTGAAGAAATTGTTACCTCATATTTAAGGATCAATAACTTAAGATCTTTCATCAAAAAGACAACTTTCCAACAAAAGAATTGCAGAGGTAATTTCTTTTTAAAGCAATGGAGAGGCAACTGGGCAGCTCTGCATCTGCAGTAAGCATATTCAGATAGAAATGAGGTGAGAACAAGTTATACAGATTTGCTAAAAAGTATTGCAGCTGTTAACAGGAATGTGTTTGTGGGTATTATACCTAATAAAGAGTTTTGTAGACTCACTTTACAAATGATAGAAAAAAATACAATATAAATATATTATATAAAATGTAATGTATTTATATAATATGTATAACATAAAATAAAATATAAAAATCTGTTTATAGAATGTATTTAGTTTTATTAATCTTTCTGGATTTTGATTAACTCCAGACCCCACTGGAGCCAATATATGATTTCCAATAAATGATCTTTAGTGAAGTCAAAACTTCACCTGTTGTTCATGTTGATGAACATACAGATGGATGGACATGGATATGCGGATATACATATACATACCATAATTCTGTCTTAAAGTAGCTGTTTCAAACAAGCTGAAACAATCAATAAAATAAAGAAAGCTTCTTAAGTTTTTTTCTTTGGGAAAACTGTAGCAACCTCCAGCAGTCCAGGTTCCAGGGAGGAAAACAGCCACTTCGTTTTCTGACTGCTTACTCAGACAACATCAACGTGTTTTCCAAGGAACTGGCTGACATCTTATCCCCACCTGCACAGGAAGTTTCGCTGTGTTTCAGAGGAGTGCAGATGTCTCCTTGAAGCTGCTAGTCTTTCCTTCTTCTGGACTATAGTGAGACAGGACAGGCACATGATTCAGGAAGAGATCTCTGGAGAATGGCTGCTTGCTGCAGCCCTGACCCATTGGCATCAGTCACATTTTTCTCACGAGTACTTCCGCAGATTTTGATGAGCCTGCCCATCTGATAAAACAAAGCCCATCACCCGGGCTTTTTTGGTGTGTAGTCAGTAATTCAGCATGGGCAGGGAGCAGGGGGTTGTTCTGTCAGTAGTTAGCAGCAATTTATTTTTGGCTGTTTTCAGTGATTCTCAGTTTGTGAAATGGTGATCTGCATTCATGACCTTTTTCTCAGTCATGGTATTATTTTAAATTGTTCACAATCCATTTGAATACTTGTTATATGTGCAGGAGGGATCACTCCTGACTGGACAGGTTTTCTGTTCTGGCTAGAAGAGTGTAGCTCTTCATCTGTACTTTCCGACATGAATATTCTTATTTGTTAAAGTATTGTTTGCTTTTCTGGCATACTCGATAGTACTCAGAAAAGATTCACTGTTTCCATTAAGAGATCTGCCAACAGAATACTTGCCTGCAATATTATGGAAAGCAGGCACAGGGAGACAGGGAATGTAAGGCAAATTCATTGGTCAGTCTGAACACATAAATGAGGTGGAACTGTTCTGCTTGCTTGTTAAAGTTTTCCTTCACTTTGGAATTGCTGGTTTGTAATTTCTGTGCACTTAACCATCCTAACACAAAAGCAAGGGTCTTAGGCATCTGCACTCATGGCATCTCTTTTTGGGGGCTAAAGGGAGTGCGCATTGCGCCTGCTGTCCCCAGAAGAGCAGTGTCCTTTGAAGATGGAGATCAAGGTTAACAGGCAGAGCTTAACCTTGCACCCCAGCCTGGAGGGACTCATGGGGTTCCCTTGTTAGATACTTGTCACCATACCAAGAGTATTGTGGTGGAACTAACCCCATCTCTGTACACTGCTGGGTGTATATATTTTGTTGTCACCAATGCCATAGCCTAAGGCTCATTAATACTGTGGAATAGAATGAGTTTTGCCTTTACTACATGCCTGGCAGCACCTAATGTTTGCTGTTGGAAACAGTGATTAGCAAGGAGGCAGAACATTTAAGCATTATGAAGGAACAAAATACAAGCTTCTCTACAGAACTGTAGGTAAACATTTGCCAGGTAGAACTTGCACAAGGAAGGGAGAAGAGCTGCTTTACTTCTGCAAGCCCCAACACCTCCCATGGTCTTTCCATCAGATTCAACAGAAACAACCTTATAAACTTTTTTCATCATCCTCTGACCACTGTGGCAGTGGTCAGGAAGACAAGAGTCAGCAGAGGTGGAAATGTGGTATTTCAACGGGTTGCATGGTTGTGAGCTTATTGCTTTTTTTTTTTTTTTTTTTTTTCCTTTTTTCTGCCATTTCTGTCCAAACACCATAACTGGCCATTTTCAAGTTCCCAATAGTATGTGGAAGTCTAAAAACTAATAATTATCCTCTAAGCTCATGCATTTTCTTATTTTAAATAACACACACTGCAGCTTTCTCCAAAGTTAGCAGTGCTACACATGTCTAGAAGGTCACCTCCCAAACAGGGTCTTGCCATAGAATGGCTTGACATTTTGTGATCTTTTATATATTTCTCCTGCTGAATGCTTCTTTAAAGGACACTGAATACATAGGGAAAACTTACAAATCACATTTTTCACAACAGAAAAAAATGCAATATTTGATTTTTTTCTGTGTCTTTGTTTCAGCTCTTACAGGGAGGCAATATAATATGATGACACAATATTATACAGGAATCATATTTTATTATATATAACACAGTATTGGTATTGGGGAAAAACCTGTTTAAAACCAGCACAGGGGAAGTAGTAAAGACAATTTCCATACTCTCTGCTAAAAATGTAAAGGAAGCTTGTGATACTTTCTTGTGTAAACATACATTCAGACTTGACTATAGCCCTGGTCTGACAGAGCATGTGAGCAAATGGACATCAGTGGAACAGTTCACATTTTTCAGGTTGTGTGCTTATTTAAGTGGTTTACCTGAATGGAGATATCAGTAATGAATCAAGGGAGATCTAGTAAGGATCTAAGCATCCTTTCATTGACTTCTAAAGATGCCAATGACATTCAAAAACATGGGCATCCTTAGCACGTGTTTGGGTTCCTCCTCGGTGGAGTAGTGGTGGTGCCTGTCTCTGCAAACCAGCTGCTGTGAGCACAGTAGCAGCACACAGCTACCACACACAAAGATTTGAATAACTGCAGTTACAGTCACAGAAATATAGATTAGGTCAGAGCTCCCATAAAATGTGGCATCAATAATTTTTTTAATGATGGACCCACCATTAGTAAATTTTTCATTGTAATGGATATTATGTATCTCAAAGCACAAGCTGTTGAGGACAAGCACAACCTGTTAATTAGGCATTTTCAGGTTGGCATTTGACACACCTTTCCCACTTGCCAGGTTTTGATACGTAAGGACTAAACTGGTATGGTCAGCAGATCAACTATTTTCATATATAAGGTATATATAAAGTCAGCTAGGGGGTTTCTTAGGAAGAAGCAATAACTTCACACTGCTAAGCATTTTTAGCAAACAGTTGTTTTTTTTCTTTAAACAGACTTTGAAAGAAGAAGACAAGTCCGCCATACTATTTGCCTTTCTTGTAAATAAATCTCTTTCATAATCAAAGCAGGTTTCTTCATTTCCTGATAAAAGTTTTATAAACATATGCAGAGCAAAAGGAGCTGCAGTAATTCTCATAGCAGAATGAGACAAAAACTTCAAGCAATGTAAAAACTGGTTCTACTGAACTGAATAGTAGGAAACAAAGAATAGCTCAAGTCAGGAAGTGTATTGTAGGCATAGAACAGGAGTTGATAGTGTTTAATAGCTTTGGCTGAAAGAGAAGGTTGTAGTGAGTTATTAGCATCCTTTAGAGGGTCAAAACAAATTTCCTTTACTTCTATCCTTCTCACGAGTGAACGTGCCTATATTTTCATTAGCTTGGCAAATGAACTAATGTGGTTTCATAGCACACCCTGACAGATCCGTAGGATAAAACTGCACATACAGTCTACCAAGCAAGACCTGTGCCTAACCCAAGCATGGCTTTTTGTAGATAAAACAGAATTCTTCATAGATCTACGTGCACGTAATAATTTGGTAAAAGTGGCCTTGACAACAGTACCCTAAAAAAGGCATCCTTCCCTTGCAAGCTGCTTAGACTCATTTCCAGAAAATAGAATATCTTTCTTCCCTAGGATCATATTTCTGTCCACTTCTTTTTCTCCTGCCAGTCCTATTTTTACTTTACTTAGTTCAGTCAGAGTCCCAGTATCAGTCTGATGACACTCCCTGTCACCGAGTGCTGCTGATCTGAAAACCAGAGGAGAGTAATAGGAGGGACTGAGGAGTGAGTGTTTCCAGTGGTATAAATGTAACCCACAGCAAGGCAAACTGCATCCTGTCACCCATTCCTCCTGCTGCCCATGGAGGACTGATCCCTGTGAGTTAAAAACAGGATCTTTATGGGAGTGGCTCAGTGCAGGAAGAATCTGGGTGATATCTCAGTTCCTGCAGCATAAAGACTTTTCTGTACTGAACAGTGAAGTAAATAGAATGTTTCCCAGTCAGCGGATCTGTACGTGATCTGTTAGCAGCTGAGAAGAGGCCAGATCACCTCAACTCCTTGACTATCTTTGTTTAGACTGTACACTGCTGCGGGTAAGTCTGGTTTTGGACAGCACCGCCGCAGTTTGCATTCCAGTCGTAGCTGGACTCTCTTGGCATTTATGTAATTTCATAACATTCATATGGCTTTCAGGGAGATAACAGCTTTTTAACACTGCATTGAGCTAAGAGGTTTTAGAGTTGCCAGGCTGTTTCTGTCTTTTTACTCTGAAGTTCAGTTTTGTATCTCCCTTATTCAAAATGGACCAATGAGATTTAAGGAACACTGAAATGGGAAAGATGTGGTAGGGAGACATCAGCTACAGTTTCTGTAGCACCATCTGTGCAGCATTGGTAGAAATATCCTGAGGGCTGTTGAAATGGCTTCAAGAAAGTAACCTCTTGACAATTATTGGTGGCATGAATACACTGTTCATGGATTTCTTATGCACAGATTAATTCCTGAGTACTTTTTGGACAATGGTGCATGACTTGAGCTGAGAAATCCTGTCCAAAGATACATCATAAATGTTCTAATATTAGCATCATCTCCTGGAGTGAGGATAGGGAATGTTACATGGGGTGATTCTTCTGTCAGCTCTGCAGAATTAATTTCATGAAGTTAATTTTATGAAGTTAATTCTGTGTGCAACAGGCTAGAAACATTAGTTGCTGAGAATCAAGATTACAGAAAGCTTACCAATTGATTTGAAAACCAATGAGTTTACTGGCTTTTTCCAACAAAACATTTATTGTCATGAGTAATTTTGAAAGGAATCAAATTATGGGCCAGTTCTGCTATTTATTTTAAAAGTTCTAGGAAATATGCATTAATCTAGTGTTTCTTTTTGCAGTCCAAAAATATGCTTCATTGATAAAAATAGGTCTCACTTAGCTAAACTAAAGATGTAATTGTGAAAAGGCTGATGGAACTCAATGCAAACTTGCTCTCCTGCTGAGATTTAATATTACCTTTATCATCTAGTTGAAAAAAAACAACAAACCAAACAAGATACTATGCTCCACCACAACTGAGATGAATAAAAAGACTTCAGACTGGACCCTAAATGTTCCTTGATGCACTGGACTGCTGTATGGTGGCCATGCACACAAACTGGCTCTGCCAAGGATCACACCATCAGTTCGTGGGAAGCATACAATAAATTGCCAGAAGTTTTAGAACAAGAGGGCTATGCTGAACCACGTAGTCTTTGTGTAGGAGCATTTTTTGAAAAGCAACTTTTTTTACTGTAATCATCTTGAGTATTGCCATCATCTCCATATTTTTAGTATCTGATTTCAAGGCAAACGTTGATAATAAGACATCACCCATTCACTTTGAAAACAAACTGATGTGGGATATGGACTACAATCAAAAGTTTGCTTTTGAATAGCTGCAGAAAGAGGTACTATGAGTACACTTGCTTGTCTATGCCAAAAAGAAGAGATAATTGCTCCATAGACTCAGGCATACATTTTTTCAACATGCGTACTCAGTTGAAGTAGATTAGTTTCAGTGAACAACATGAAGATTTCAAAATCATCTTTTGGGGGCAGGCAGAGTGATAGGAATAGATACAAGACAGTTAAATTCCATCACCAGTAGGTATTATTGACTTCTTTATGGGCCTACAAGAAATCTGGGATAGGGCTGTTTTTGCAGGTGTGTAGCGAGAGGACAAGGGACAATGGTTTAAAACTTGAGGAGGGGAGATTTAGGTTAGACATTGGGAAAAAATTATTTCCTGTGAGGGTGGTACAATACTGAAATAGGTTGCCCAGGGAAGTTGTGGCTGCCCCCTCCCTGAAAGTGTTCAAGACCAGGTTGAATGGGGCTTTGAGCAACCTGGTCTAGTGGTAGGTGTCCCTGCCCATGCAGGGGGGTTGGGTTGGAACTAGATGATTTTAAGGTCTCCTCCCATCCAAACCATTTGGATGATTTTATGGCTCTTTGTATACATCTACAGCCTTTTCTTCGTTCTTTTATGATGCAGTTTTAAAATACTATGATACAAGAACATCTGATTGTTTCATTTGGTAAAAGTGATCACAATATGTCCAGAGAGGTTCCTTGCTCTGTCTTATTACATTGTAGCTAACATTTAGTGACGCATTTGTGTAATTATTTTATGGCTAGTGTACTTCATAAAGCAATTGTTTTTGTCAGTTGTTTAGTTTCCAAACATGAACTTTTGTATCCAATAACAACACAATGAAAAGAGAGCATATTGTTGCCTGTGATGCCTTTCCCAGAGTTGGAGTTATTGCCATCAGAACTTCAGTCTTGCTCTCACTGTAATTACAGAGCCCAAATAATTCCTGGTTTCCTATCTTCACTCAGCAGTAAATATGGTATACTTTTTATGCTGTCTTTAGTACTGATCTCAAGGAAACAGTTTTCTAAGAGTGATAGTGAAAATTCATGCCATGACCTACAGAAGCAGAGGTCATTTTGTACCCATAAAACTATTGCATAAGACAACCGCAATTCAAACTTTCTTCACCTTTCTCTTTTTTGTAGCTACTGTTTAAAATTATGCTGTCCAGTTTCAGAAAGTCCAGGCAGACTTATGGCCTTTCACATTTTTGCACAGGGACAAGTGTCCAGGAGCCCAGTGCTGAGGTGTCTTCATGGGTACTCTGCCAATACAAAGTCTGCATTCAATTTCGGTGGAGGCAGATGTTCAGCCCAGATGCTACCTTCAGGTGTGATGGAGGTGATGATGGTGAATTCCCCTCCTGAAGAGTTATAGATGATTTTCAGATCAATAGAGCCTAGTTCGGAGTAGCAGATAAAGAGGAGGTTTATGGTTTGCATTCTGTCTAGAGAAAAGCACTGGCAGAGAGTGGTGTTTAGGCCCAATAACATGTTGAATTAAACCAGT
The DNA here is from genome assembly GCA_023637945.1 of Phaethornis superciliosus. Taxonomy (NCBI): domain Eukaryota; kingdom Metazoa; phylum Chordata; class Aves; order Apodiformes; family Trochilidae; genus Phaethornis; species Phaethornis superciliosus. Next base: position 25,095,174 of record JAJQWJ010000001.1, on the reverse strand, counting down.
TTGATGTCATGCATTGTTTAGTATCACGGCTGATGCAGAAATTTCTTTCCATGGACTTTCAAGACCTTCAAGTAAATTGCACCTTGACCCTGTAGTTTTGCTTTGTTATTATCTTTTTTGTTTTTTGGTTTTTTTTTAAGAAATTGGACAGTCCAGTGTTATTATAATATTTTTCCTTTTGTTTCTAATTACTTTTTGAAGGGGACTGAAGACACAAGTGAGACAGAGGCGTTCTTCCAATTTTTATACATATTTTAAAGAAGTGATTGTGAGCCTTTTCCTACAATGCGAGCAATACTTACTCTGCATCTATGTATATTTACCTCTTTCTAGAATGCTAACATACTTTTGCCTGACTTTCTGAGGCCACTGGTCCGTATCATACTTATCCTTCTCCTGTAAGTCTTCACTTACAGCAGCAGCAGCATCTTGGGATCCAGTCCCAGGAATGCAATTTCTTTTTTTCTTTCATCTAATTTGAACAGTCATTTAGTTTCTTACAAAGGTATAGTGTTGTGATGTTCTTTTCCTGTTGAATGCAGTACCTATACAATTGGTTGTGCTGAATAAATTAAATATCCTGTACTGTGGGTTATATCAAACACATATTTCTGTGACATGGAGCTGAACTATCGTTGTAATGCTGTTAATTTTCTAATAGAAATGTTATGACAATTAAGCTTCCTGAATAGCTCAGTATTTCAACAGAGAGAAGAAAAACATGCCTGCTGGAATGCGCTGCTTCCTTAGGTGACTTTATGACCAATTTATGAATAAAATTAAAAACTGTGAAATATGTGGAAGAGTGTGTTGCTTCTAAATATTGTTAGCCTGGCTATGTCTTTGATGCACAGTGCTCTCACATAAACAGGATAGGCTAGAAAAAAATGTCTCTTACATTTAATAAGATGAAAAGACTCCCTAACCCTTCCAGAGTAAGGAGGAACTCCATCTGATACAGATCTAAGTCCACCATTTTATTTTTTATACTATTAACAGCAATCTATGCCTGTTTCAAAGTATATATTTAAATAGCTAGCCACACCATTCATTCATGGTCAAAATTCAGCAATGCTGAAAGATGGGACAATTCAAATTAATAAACCACATTTTATAGATGCATGCTTCAAGTGTGTAAAAAGTGAAAGCAGTGACTACATTTATTCCATTTGTGATCATGTGAAACGGTTAAGTTAGGCAATGAAAGTCTGATGATTCTGTTCACCTGGTTCATCCCTTAAGTAGACTTCAAGGGCACTCCAAACCCTTAGGGCTGTAGGACATGAGGAAAATATATTGTGGATAGTTCATCTCCATCTAGAAGTTAGATGTCTAATTTTGAGGTAATCATCAAGGCTTCCTGGTATTCCCTGGACATAAGGTAGTCCCTGAAAAGATTGTTGGCTTAAATTACGTGTTTTAAAATGGGTCAAATCATGTTGGTGTGTAGGAGGTGCCTGCTTCAGTGTTTTATTGCAGGGGACCCTTGTTCTCTGGGAAAGGGGTTTATAGAATCTGCCCTTGCTGCAAACATCTGACTGATCTGACTTTGTGTTCTTTGCTGCAGATTGATTTTGAAGATGTGATTGCTGAGCCAGAGGGAACACACAGCTTTGATGGGATTTGGAAGGCCAGTTTTACCACCTTCACTGTAACGAAATACTGGTTTTATCGTTTACTCTCAGCTATCTTGGGCATTCCTATGGCTCTCATCTGGGGCATCTATTTTGCCATTTTGTCATTCCTGCACATCTGGGCAGTGGTGCCATGCATAAGGAGCTACCTGATTGAGATCCAGTGCATTAGCCGTGTCTATTCCATCTGCATCCACACGTTCTGTGATCCGCTGTTTGAGGCCACGGGCAGAATTTTCAGCAACATCCGAGCCGTAGTACGGAAGGAGATTTGAGGGACCTTTCAAGGAGATCCATCAGCCTAGGAAAGGGGTGGGGGTTTTATGTTGTTTGGAGTGTTTTGGTGCCAGTTTCGTGTTTCCCAAAGCAACATACAGCAACTGGTGGTGGCTATACTGGCCCAAAACAAAGAATCACTTGCTCAGTTTCTTATTCTACTGTTTATTCTTACTGGACTACTTGCCTTTTTTTTTTTTTTTTTTTTTTTCTTCTTCCCCCCCCCCCCACTCAGTCTAACTTCTAACTAACCTTAAGTGGCTATTCTTCCATGCCAGCTGTATATCATTTTTCTGGCTGTTCAATTCAGAGTCTGAAGTGTTATTGGATGCCTTTTTACCCTTCATTTCTTGTGAGATAAATCCACAGCGATACTGAAGAATGACAAAAATGCTTTCCAACACTATAAAGCCATTCATTTTATTGTGGCCAAAGAGCTCAGAGCTATTGCAGCAGCATGAACGTGACCAGCTGGCAGGTTTTAGCAGAATGTTCTTTTTCAATTGGATTGTCAGTTGACTGCAGCTATTTACAATCATTGTCAGATACGGTGCACTATGAGTAAATCAGTTAAGTAAACAAATTACTGAACTACTACATGTCCAAAAACCTGACACTATCAGGTTGGAGACATTGACATGTGAAAGCTTTTCATGTGCATAAAAAAGTTCGGTTGGTGCCTTTCTGTCTCATTCTCTCTTGGAAGTTTGCATCCAGTTGTTTCTCAAGTTCTGCTAGGACTGCAGAAACAAACTGCAGTTGAGAACTAAAGCTGGTCATTATGGAAATGTTTTCTTGACTGTGACTTACTACACATCCCTTAGTGAGCATTTAGGTGCTCATCTCATAGGCTTTTTTTTGTTTGTTTTATTTGCAAAATATTCTTAGAAATACATATCGCAGGTATGCCAGAAATTAACCCTGAATTACAAGAAAAAGGAAGGTGTGCCAAACATGAGCCACATGAGGCCAAGGAGGAGCTGCCCCTAAGAGAAACTTTTTTATTGTCTTTTAAATCTTCCCTGTCAGCAGAAATAAGCATGCCACTAGCACGCAGGTTATTTTCAGGAGAAACGCTGAGTATTTTCAGGATGCTTTGCTAAGTCAAAACTAATCCATCACAAGAGGTGGTTTAGAAACTTTACATTTGCGGCTTGGTTTGTTTGTTTTCAGCTGAGCTGAAACATGGGGAACTCTTAAAGAGAGAGTGTTGTGTGAAACTACCGTGTTGCAAAGTGCAGGGCCTGGAAAGCAAAGCCTTTGCAACACGTTCTGATGCTGTGACCCACAGGAGCTTTTTGCCCTCTTGATAGTACTGTGTTCAGAGATGCTCTCTGCATCCTCATATGGTTTGCGTGAAGCATTTGTAAAAATAGTTGTGAGGCTAATCAGCTTTATGGTAAATCGGCCTGGGGCCTGAGCCTGCTCCAGGTGGGATCTCCAGTAAACCAGTTCTTGACCTTGGAGAGTGCAAGATTTGGCCCTTGGGGTGAGCATGGAGCTGTCTGGTACACCTACAGCTTTTTTTATTTAGCGCTGATATTTCACATATTGCTTTAGCTAACACAGGAGTGCCTTCAGTTCAATTTCTGCCAAAGCATTGAAAACTTTAGGAAATGCTGCATTTTTTAGGGGGAGGGCAAATGGGGGAAGAGGGGAGAGGATGCACAAAAAAATTTTACGAAGCTATTAACTACTATTGTTTGAATTTAAAACAGACACTGGTATGGATCTAGTTTTATGTTTTCTATGTACATAATGGAGAGTGTACTATTATTGATTTTTCAGTATTAAAACCAAGCAAGATTGTAAACAAGAAGTATTTTATCTTTTTATGAGGAAAATCACTCTGAAGAAAACCTTCTTGATTTATCATATAAACTGTATATCCTGAAAGATGTCTGTTCACTTAGAGTTATTAGCCCCTAATCCAAATACATTACTGATCCAAGACATTTACATTGTTGTTATACGCTTACAGATATAACTGACACTTTTTTTTAACTCTGCATGTACATTACATACTACAATAAAAAGATGTTTAATGGTAGCTCCTGTCTGACTTCTTTATTCCGCGAAAGTCATGTGCAGAAATCTCATTAGGAGGAAAAGCCCAATATTTCTTGATAACTAGAAAGAAATGTCATTGTTTCTCAAGAAAGAAAGTGCAAAACAGTCTTAATTTGTGAACCAGGTTCTGCACAGGAAACTTCTTCACAACAAAAAAAATTTTCATCTTTCATTTTCATCAAAATTTGGCATTTTTATTTCAAGTAAATATTTTCTGCTGCTAAATAAGTAAGCAGTAGGGCTTGTTCCTCAGTTTCCCTGTATTTGAAATTACGATCATTAAGTTTACCTGTAGACACTTTTAATATCAAATAAACAGAATTATATCATAATACAATGAGCTGCTTTTAGTTCATTTTACACAAAAGACTTTGGCCATCCAAAATTCAGTCCTGGATTGTCCCAATAGCTTTTCAGTTAAAATTGTTTAAAGCTTTTATTTTAAGTCCAGTGGAAACAGGATTTTTCCTAATAAAATCTCATTAGCCTAAGCATTTAATGTATGGAAATAGGGGAATGACAGCTTTTATTCAGATGTGTTTAGACCTAACTTGTGACAGGACAGGACAGTTCTTTTCTATGGGTTATTGCACAATACTTGTCACACCGTTAAACTAGAAAACAAAAGTTCAACAAAACAGGCTGTTACATTTTGGCCTAGAAGTCTTTTAACCCTATTTTAATGTTCAAATGGAAGATACCAGCTTTTTAGTCTGTCATATTTTCAAATAACAGAATGGTGTATTTAATGGTGGCTAATAGTACAATGGTAGCAAATAGTACATGGAATTTGACTACGTAAAACTAACGCAAAAGATTTTAAAAGGTAAAAGGGAGATTGTAATTTGAAAATAAAGCCAGTGAGATTCTGATATTTAAAAAAAAACAAACAACAGCTTACTTAAGAGTCAGGGTAGACACATCTATTAATTTCAACCATTTAAAAAGTCATGTCTCCAAAACTCTTCTCAGGAGATGTGCAGATCCCCCCTGTAGTTGCACTCTCCCTGGTGCTTCTCTGGGCAGTGGTCGCAGGGCTGTGCTGTGGGTGAATCTCCTGCCAGGCTCTCCTGATCAGCACCACAGTCACCACACACCCCATAGCAAGATCCAAGTTTGTCTGCTAAGAGACTAGGAATTAGCTGGTAGAGAACTGCATCAGGCATTCTTCTGGCTGTAAATGTGGTGTAGGCATTCTTAGACTTCTAGATATGAAAGTCCGTGTCATAAGCTGCCTCAGGGACCTGTGTGTTCAGGTGGGCTCAACACTGCTTTTACACTACCAGATAGCTTTATTGTCTGCTGCTGTCCACTTCTCATCCTTCAAATCACCAGTTCTTAAATTGTGCTATTTAGTGTGAACCATTTTCCTTTGAACACCCTGAGACAATTAACTCCAGTTAAAACCAGATAGAGCGTCCAAGTTTTGAGGGAGAGTGTGTCAACTGCTTGGTTGTGTGGTTTATTCCTTTGAATTTAAGAACAGTGGACTAAATGCACAGTATTTTTTGAAATACATTTGTTGGAATGAATGACAAACCATAGGCTTTTATGGAAATGGCAATTTTCCATAGATAGCATTGAGGCTATCTTTCAACTCTCTTTTAGGCTGAACTAGAATTGGTCTTTGTTCACTTGGTTGCTTTCATTGCCTTGTGCATCTGCTCTATCTTCCTTTTTTCCCATGTCTCCTGTAGAGGAGGAAAGAGACTCAGAATGAAAGACTTTACTAAGACTAAGACAGAACACCTTTGTTATCTTCATCTGTGCTTTACAAACCTTCCTTTTTATACTATATGTTATCTGACACTGAGACACCATATAATACAGGTTCTGTTATTTCTATCTTGCTTTCTTCTGCAGAATTTTTAATTAAAATTTCAATTGTAGACTAGATAACCACATCTTATCTTCAGGATGCTTTAGCATGACCTTCTGGAGGCACAGTGGTAAAGTGCTGTACATTTGATAACTATGCCAATTAATATAAATGCACAGTATTCATACTAGTTTTGTTACTGCTTTTACTGAAGATGGAAGAAGTGGCAAGAGAGGGGTTAGACTCAGTTCCAACCTGTGTCCTCCCTCACAGGCAAGGCACATTTCAGTGTTGATTCAAGATGCAGTCCAGAAAAGGCTCTAGGTTCAATGGTAGTAGGTAATTTGCCTTTGTTCTGAGAACCTGAAGCTACATAACACTGCAGATACCAGAATTTTCTTAGCACATAATCGTCAGTAAAATACACTGCTAAGGTGCCCAGGTCACACCTACAAACTGCTGGGACCTAAAATGAGATATTCCTCTGGCTGCCACCTTCTGCTGCAAAAACTGGAGGTGATTGTTCAGGGATCACTAACTACGGCTTGGAAATTAATCCTTTCCAAGGTTTGTAGTCTAGCATCTCACTCCTTTAGAAAGAGGAGACTTGAACTCTTCTCACTGCAATCCCAGCTGTCAATTGAAGCTGGTCACTGCTCACTGTCCTGACTATTAGGGTAAAATCCCAGTCTTATATGCCCAATTCTCCTTACTTGCTGTGTGTGGGCTAACCATAGTGTCCTGATGTGGCACAATGACTTGAAGGATATGTCAGATTGCCTTCAAGGCACTACATGAGCTTTGTGACATCGTTTTTTGTCTTAAGTCTTCAGAGCTCAGATTTTTCACTTCACTCAAGCAGTCATCAGAGCAGAGGGGAATAAAGTCATTATGGTCTCCATTTCTATCACTTACAGAGATATTTCTGTTTTCCATCTTGAAAGACTAGGGACCAAGACTGTAGGTTGCTGTTTTCTTCAGACTGACAGCAGCTTTCAGGGTTTGTTTTGGCACCCAGGGATTTCCTTAAATCTAAAGCTGTCGTAGATGTGACTTTCTCAGTTGATCATATGTCTGAACCTTTTTCCAGGGTATGGGGTACCCCTGCAGCTCACCTAAGCAATCTTTTCCTGACTAGTTATTTTGAGCTACAAAATGCTTTACACTAGATGATCAGCTCAGAGGTACCTTAGAGGACCAGGGGATCTGTGGTTGTGTAACTTTTTGGCAACTATTAGAATATAGGCATTCATCTGTGACTATTACTCATCAAAACATTTAGCCTGCTCATCTCCAGATGTAGCTTGCCAGATGGACATGTTGCCAGAAATATTACTGGCAGAGAATCCCAAGAAGTGATGATAAAACTTACTGGTGCTAAAAGAAAAAAATAATGAAGAAGCACATTGAAAGGAGCAGGTATATTTTGTAGGGAGTGCAGGATGAGAGAATCTCAGGGGTCTGCCTTGTACACTCAAGGAATGAGAAGTTGTGCACAGCAGGCACATTTCCATCCAGCAGTGATAGATAGAGACTTCTGGAAGGAAAAAAGGAGAGATGGTTCTTCATAACTTTCTTCAGTTCCTGCCTGTAACATTTTGCAGATAATATTCTGAACCAAAGGAGAATGATAGAGAAGAGAAAAACTGAACAGTGCAGTGCCAGACACCAAGAGAGACAGCAATAACCAGGCCTTTAAATTGTCATCTTCTTAAGTGTGACATGCCTGAAGGGAAATAGCCACAGATATGGTCAGATAGAGCTAGGCTTAAAAGCACTGACTAGTCAGCTCAAAACTTGTCTTGGACATGGTATGTGTGACCAGATTCACACAACAGGAGCCTGGCTAGGCAAATAACCGAGCCTGGAAGCTGCTTCCCATCCTGGAGAAGCACACTGGGAGGCAGGCTGGGGACTCACTTCATGCTGCCAGCAGCACTCAGACACACACATGAAACTCCCTGCATGCAATCCCAAAGCCCAACCTGAAAGCGTTGGTGGGTAATACTCAGCTCCCTATGACAAGCATATGCTGCCTTGCCAGACTACTCATTTTACAGATAAGCTCTATCTCACTGACAGAAATCCTCCATTGCAGTCTAGATTCTTTGTAGGACAGTAAATGTCCCAATAATAGGAACTGACAACTGAATAAAGCATATGAGTTCTTGTAGGTTTAGACAAGTGCCTTTGACATTTGCTCATACTTTGTCATATCCTGACTTTGTCATCTTCTGACTTTTAATCTTCGGGCTTGTACAGTATTTTATCTCTTTATTTCATGATGTGTAGACTCAGATTCAACTGTTACAGACATCTGCCAATTCAGCTGTCTTCTCTTAACAAGAGCAGATGTTGTTACTCCTTATTAGATGATTCAGCTGCATTTGGAAGCAGCTAAAATACTGCCTGCTTCATCTGTGCTGAGTTGCTGAAACAGTCCAAAGAGCCCTGTGAAACCAAGATGCTTAGGAACAAAAAGCTGGATGTCTTTATCAGATTTTATCAGGACTGGATCTTTTGGTCTGACTATGAGTGTCTTTGGAGAACGATTGCTTTAGTAAAAAAAATTCCTTTGTGTATTTTTAATAAGCATCCTTTGAGGAAGGCCACTGAAAATATGCATTTACTCCCCATGTTACAGAATTGTCTGTCCAAGTGCTAGTCACAGAGGGATTAAACCAGGGCTGTCTAGCTCTTCCTTGGAGTGTGGAAAGCCTCTCTGTTGCAGTTTTAAAAAAAAACTTGGATGCCTCTGTGTATCAGTTTACTCCATCCTGGATGAGAGTCTAAAATTCCTCAGTTTAAATTCTCCTGTTGGTGGATAGTCATCCAAAATAAGAAAAAAAAAAACACCTTAATTGTCTATGACTGATTGAATCATGGATTACTGAGGACTGAAACTCAAAGCAAATGTGTTGCTGATGGCAAAAAGAACTGGGCTTAGATGTAGAGGGATTCCTCTTACAACTAGTAAAAGCCTTCAGCTTGAACCCTCACCTTGAGTCATGGGGACAGTGGAAGCTGACTCTCTTAATTATCAGTATTTCTCATTTAGATGATTAAGCCTGTACAGACTCAAGGAAAAGTAAAATAAGCTTGTGAAAAATTAACACTTCTGAACTAATGATATATTTGTGATAGCAATGATTAAAGGAGCATGCTCTACTTCTTTGCACTAGACCTTTTATTCAGTTTTACAGCCACAACCATGACACTTGCCTTAAGTACTGACCTTTTGTGGTCACTACTGTCATTTCAGATAGACCTTCTGACTATTTCCCCATCAGTGGCTATATCACCACGATATCCAAGAATTCCTTCATTCACAGACATTTCCCTAGCTCACAGGGATGTTCAGACTTATCCTACTTGTTTCAGGAGACTTACAGGGAGTTCACAGACCCCTGCTTTTCTGATCAGCAGCTTTAGCTCAAGATAGATCTTCTGCTTCAAAGGTACCTCCATATTAGCTTAGTGTCTGCAGAAGATCTACAACTTGCAGAAGTCTTGAAGAAAATTCCTTGCCCCATTTCTGTTCTGATCTCTATTCTACTCTGCCTCCATTTCAGCATTAGCTTCAAGTAGTTATGTAGATGATTCTGGACAGAAATCTTGTGGCAAATGAAGTCACTCTTTAGCTGCTCTTCTCCCTGTTCAATAGTATTTCCTAATATTAAATAAGTATTTCCTAATATTAAATAAGTATTTCCTTCACCTTGGAGGTGAAGTTTCCATTCTTTTTTGTCTCTTTACAAGCACCATCTAGAAGCACAAAGCCTTTATTCTTTAAGTAAACCACATTAAAATTGTCTTTAAAAATACTAGCTAACCATTTTATTTCTCTCTATTGAGTGCTAATACTGTGTTTCCAAACACAATAATCAGGTAAGGATTGATGTAATCAGATAACACCAAGGTACTAGATCCAGTTCTTTCAGTATATGATGCTGCTTGCCCTGACCCCATGAACAGTGACTATATCAAAAGCAAATTTTAAACTGCTCCCCAAAACTAAGCTGTCTTGCTGGGTTACCAAATACTGCTATTGATGAGAGAGTGTTAAGAAATGACCCTTTTATTTTAAGAAATAACAGTTTATCTGTCAACCAAGGATATGTGGGTAGCTGCAGTTCAGCTGAGCAACCATATTGATCTCTTTTCATGGCACATGGTATCTAATTTCAGTATGTATAAACACCAAGTGATTCTCTGAGGAAGAGCATATGTCCCTAAGGAGCTTCACAGTCAGGGACTTGATTCTGCATAAAGAAAGTAACAGGTGCAAATAGCTGCTGTAAAACATACCTGAATATTTCTAAAGACAGTTCAATAGTCTTGGAACATGGCACAAAATAGAATAGTTTTCACAAAGCAAGCTGTCTGTTGCCAGAATAAATATTGGCACACACAGCATTTTCATATTGCCCTTCAGATATGTCTATCCCATGTTTCCTCAAAAGACTGGTTCTTGTAGCAAAGAAATAAGATTCAGGATTTTTTAGTTCCTACCTCTTCCAACACTTACACCTCTTTTCTGCAATTTCTGTGTGGTATGGACCTAGGACTGAAGCTGGAATCCCTTCTGCCATGCAAACCCTTCCATAGCTAAAGAGAAGTGATGCAATTATAGTCAATGTGATGTTAATTTACACTTAGTGCTCTGTGGTTCTCTTGTGTGTGACACTTCTCACAACAATAAGCTCTATTCATCTAATTAAAGTTAGACTTATTTATCTTGAATTTATTTTACTGGCAACTTACTTGCACATAAACACAAAATAATGGAGGAAAGAATAAGTGTAATCTAAAACGTTTGACTGAAAAATTTGGATAATATCTTTATAGTTTGAGGCCCCTGATCTGTGTAGTCTCCACAGCTATTGTATAAAAATATTTAGTTTGGTTTCTAACAGAAATACTACAGCAAGCCACATAGTCACATGGAGGCTGTACAGTGCAAGAGTAAATCATCAGCTAACAAAATATCTCACAACCAAATCCAGCATGACCGTAAGTCTGACTTAATCAAGGATGGTGCCATATAATTTGCTGGGAAGACATGCATTTTACACTATGTAAAAGCCTTGGGCCTGATCCGTAGAAGCCTTTGCTGAGGGTGATATTACCATTCTGTAATGAATTTTGCATTGAGGTTAAAGGTGGAAACTGACACCAGAGCAAAAAATCACCTCTCCACTGGTGGATGCCTTGAGGCTTGTGTCTCCAGGCAACACAGAATGGCTTTGAGAGGAAAGGAGAACATAGAACTCTTGAGGAAGTCAAAGCTGAGCACAAAGTATGAGATCAGGCCCCTCACGGCTCCCACACAGCTCTGGGAAGTTCCTGAGGAGGGGACAAGGCATCCCCAGGAGAGCGGGTGGGACGGGAGCCATCTGTGCCCTGTGTCAGAGCCGTGCGTGCTTGACAGATCCTGGTAATTTCTGTTCACCACTGCTCTTCCACAGCCACACATGCTGACCAGTCCCAAGCAGGGGTTGAACACCCTCACAGTGACCTAAAAATGCTGCTGGCTCACTGATTAACCTCCATGGTGAAATGTAGTATAATTTAGGATGCATTTTTCTGGCTCCCATGACATCAGACCCCTTCTGCTGTTGTATATAATTATAAAAATGTCCCTCTGACTTCTTGTTGCTGAAAATACATGAACTGTTTTGTTTTCAAAAAAACAACATGTTCTCTCCCGCTTGTTTTTCTATTTTTGGCAGTTTCTACCATGAAAACTGTGATTACTAGAGCTGAAAGATGGAATAAGGCTTAAGACAGCACCCTCTAGCACAGAGCTTTATAAAGGTATCTAGTCTTTAGCTTCCCTCCCACGATTAATACTGGGTCTTTTTTATTTATACAGCACTCCTAAGCAGAAGATGAAACACACTACTTGTTTGTAACTGGTGCTAAGATCTTACTAGCCTTAACCACAGAGTAAACTAGCACTGCACAGGCAGATGCACAGCAGCAGAAAGGGAGTAGGCACTGAAATACATTCATCATGCAGGGGCCTGAGTAATGGGCAAAAAATGGGAGTGTAAGCCTATGACCATATTTAGTTTCCACATGTGAATCTTGGCTGGCTGAAACCTACCCTGAATGCCAGTGAAGCCTGAGAAGCTGGAAATCTTTCTCTCTGTGCATACAAGCAGAATCATGACTCATGCAGAAGAGAAACAGTTTTCTTTTGCACCAGGAACGTTTTTGCTTTATTGACCAGAGAGACACCCAAAAATAGCTTTGCTTTCTGAGTGATTCTGTCAATTTGTGGCACCGTTGTGGAGGTATGAAAAACTAACAAGCATTTACAGATCCAAGAATTTACTAATAAAAACTAGAAATTTCTGTTTAAAGACAGCCAGCCAAATTCACTGTGTATGTCAGCTCCTTCAAAACAATTAATCTGAGGGTAATTCAGGCTGTTCAATAAAATTCCAAATGTCAGACAAAGAAATTAAATGAAGGAACAAATAATACTAATGCAAAATATTTAAAATGTCATGCAATTTAATCTCTTTGAGTAAGGAGCTCACTGTATAATCTCATTTGCACTGGGCTTTATTTCTGATGCAATACATTTTCAGCGTCAAAAGTGAAGCAGCATTAAACTTCTGTGACAGATAGAGCTCCCTCAATCACACAAGAATGATGTTTCTTGGAAAGGAAGAATACTTCCGAGAATCCCAGATTGCTAGAGTTTGTTTCCATCAAAGCTGTTGGAACTTTCCGAGGTACTTTAATGGAAAATGAAGTAAGCCAAGGAAAATCCCACCCCATACTGAGGGAGAACATCATTAAAAGGTATTACTAATCAGAGCAAGGCAAACAAGACTTACTTCAGCATTTGTTTGTTGATTTGTTTTGTTTGTTTTGGCGGGTTTTTTGTTGTGTTTTTTTTTTTAATCTCTTTTTACCTCGTCTTTTAAAATTTATGTTAAATGAAAATTAGAACTGAAAATTAGGCTCTCATCGACCCGAAGGAGCTCACCAAACAACCCTATAGCACCCATGGTGCTCACCTCGCTGCCCCGGGCCTGCACTGAGCCACCAAAGCCGCAGCCGCAGCAGCCCCGGGGCCTCAGATCCTTCCGCTGGAAATACGTTTCTTTCTCTCATTAAATCCACGACAAACACAAGATATTTCATTCTTATCCTTAACGACTGGGGGAATTTCCACTCGGAAAACGCCCTGGAAAAAAAAAAAAAAAAGAAAAAAAAGAAAAAATTAAAAAAAAGAGCCCATCCGAGCACCCTTGCGCGGAGCCGGCTGCGGCATCTCCGTGCCGAGGCTGCCACCTCCTGGCTGCGGGGCTGCCCCCTGCACCTCCTCCTCCTCCGGAGGGGTGGAAGAGGGATAAAACGCAGGAAGGACACCAGCCTGATCGTGCTTAAACCCATCTGTTTTTAATCAGAAACACCCCAATGTACATCTAGAAGCGGGACCCTGCTTATACCCCCTGGCGCTTACAGGGGGGTGATAGGTGCACTTAAACCCGTGTCATCTTAAACCCGTGTGTCATCTTAGATGATGTCTGGGGTAAAAATTAGATGCCATATTCTAAAATGAAAAATCAATTCTAAATATGAGAAATCAGAATAAACAGGTTGTAAGACACCGGGTCCAGCAATCAACTTTGTAAAAGTACATTGCTAAGGTTATGTCCACTTACATTGCATCTAGTGAAATAAATGTTTGTTGAACACTTTACCAATAGAAATGTACCCTCTGCTTTCATTCTACTAGAAGTGTTTCAGAAAGCCATCTGTTACTGGAAGTGCAGAGGGGAGAATGATTGAATAAAACCCTCCCTTGAGGACAGCAGAAATGGATCCAGCAGAATTCTGCTTTGAGTGGAATTGGCACCATGATTTTCTCACCAGAAAAGTGAAGTAAAAAAAAAACAAAAAAAAAGAGAACCAGGGAAGACACAAAATTCTACAAACAGAACTCCCACCTGTTAATCATTGACAGCAGAGAGATCAAACCAGAACAATCTTGAAAGGTTTTTTTTCATTTTCTTTATGTCTTCCCTGAAAATTTTGTCTGGGATTAACCTGAGCCAGAGGCTCCAGAAACTCCAGGTAATGCTGTAATACTGGCAAAGCACCAGATAAACCTGCTTCAGTCCTGTGCTGCCCTGGTAAGTGCAGCACAAAGCAGCCACCCTTAGGGGTCCTACAGAGTAGACAAAATATATTCCCAGGGGGAGAGGGTTGTTTTAGCTGTAATCACTATTTTTTGCAAGAATATGTGACCCTCTAAGGGAACAAGAGTGTTTCAACATGCCCAGTCCTTTATGTCAGAAGCAGTGATGCTGCTGGCTGGCAAGCTTAGGCAGCATCATGGTTGCCTGAGTTTTAGAGAAGTGCTGGGCAAGATACCACCAAGCTTTAGTTGTTGCTGGTTAACATCTGGTTGTATTGTGCTGTTTCTAATATCACAGAGCAGTCCTAGGCCTCAATTCACCAGCTGGATTAAATCAAGCAGGCAGATCCTCTGTTTTTAGAGCTGCACTAGGCAGCAGGAGCAGATTGGTGACTGGCACAATATCTATTAATAAATAAAAACATCAGGCTTTGCATTTGAATAGGCCTTTTTCTTTGGCAGATCCCAAAGTAATTTCTAAAGAAAGGCAAACATTATTATCTCCATTATAGGGCTAGGTTATATGACAAGCTTGCAGTCAGGGACTGGGTGAGATCTTGGCACTACAATAATCAACAGCTGCTCTCCTTGGTTAAATGCCACACACCAACAGTCCCAAAAGTTGTCAGGTCCTGGCCAGGCACACAAAGCCCCTTGGCCAGATGGGCAAGAGCAAGCGCTGGAAAGTTGCTCCTGTTATCCAGTCAGTTCTTGAGGTAAATAAAACTTCACAGAAGATCTGCCTAGAATCACAAACAAGAAGCTATAGTTTTTAACATGAACTGCCTTTTATTTAAGTTCTCCTGCTTCCCTATAGTCAATTTTGAAATAGTCTCCACTTTCCTTAAGCAGGGATCCAAAGTTACCTGCTGCAGGGAAGAAATAATGTTTTTCATTTGACAGTGTCCTGTAGGGGAAATTTTAGAACTTGCTTCCTTTTTGTGGGTTTGCTACAGTCTTTTGGATACTTCTACAGCTCCTGAAAATGTGGCATTCTTGCAGAAAGGGTGCCCTACAGGTGTCTCGCTTCACATGCATACTTCATGTATACACCATATATAAATATCATAGCTTCTGTCTGAAATATTGGGTCAGGTTATATTTTAAATGAAGGAATTACTACAGTAATTTCTGACTGTAAGTCAAGATAGCAAGACAGTATCTCTCCCAGATCCCTTTGCAAAATATAAATAAATGTATTTCTGGTTAATAAGTCATTAAAATACTTTTGACACCACATCCACGTTAACTTGGCCTTTCAGCTTGTGAGCGAAGCCATGCAGACTTTGGTTTGCAAACCACAGTGCATGGTAATAGACACCTTTAGGTGAGGTCTCCCTTGCATTTGTTAGCAAAGAGAAGAAAGCTGCTTCACTATGTGGGGGTGGTTCAGAAGTTACACACACAACACAAACACGTACACACAATGAAAACAGGCTCCTGCTGTTGGATACTGGCATTCGTTTCCATCTGACAGCTGCTCTCAACCAGATGGGAAGCAGCCATTCCAGTTCTTCTCTAAGCCACATCCCAACACCACCATCACCACAGGCTCCCAGGCTGGCATCTCAACTGAAAGGCAGTGGGCAAGTAAGCAAAGGAGCCAAATCCCCCCTGCTGCCCATGCTATCCCTCCAGGAAAGGACTGAGGCATATTCAGTGTGGAGGGAAGGGAAGCAGGGAGCAGTGGGTGTTCAGATGCTGCACTTGGAAAGCTATGACTACACTTGCTCTGTACTCAAAGAATGTCTGGGTCCAGTGTTGACAACCTGGCAGTGACTGAAAGCCATCGAATTAGCTCAGGCGTGATAAACAGAAGAAAAAAAAGTAACAAGTCATCACCAAAAGCATTAGTTCCCAACCCATGAGTCAAGCTTTCTCAGTGAGGCATGACAGCATTATAGATAAGATATAGAAGAGGGAGCAGAGGTACTGCTGAGACTGAAGAACAGAAGAGAGAGAACTGTGAAGTTGATCATGTTTCTTCATTCTCTTTTTCACTCATAAGTTCAAATCTCGGAGAAAAAGAATGTGCTGCTTTATGGTAAAGAAATGTACTGCTATAGATCTCCAAATGCAGAGATACTGAGAAATCATAGGTCATGGCATGATGGAGGAGAGGAGGAAATAGACGGGAATGAAAAACTACAGCTATGAGGTGTGCCTAAGACAAACTGTGTACCTTAAATAAAAGCATTAATCCAAAGCATTTCCGTATTTAGTATAATAAAATCAGACAAATTAAAAACATTGCTATTAAAACTTGGAACTGGAACCAGCTCCACCCAAATTCCAGGTGAATTCTCTCTTACACATACATACACAAAATAAAAAAATAATTCTTGGTCCTTTTAAAAAAGTGTTGAAGTGTTGGCAGTTATTTCCCTCAAATTGTATCATTCTGCTGCCCTGCACTAAAATAAACTGTCAGTTGGCCATACATAAAAGATCCCACTTATACAGAAAGGTTCAGAACATAGAAAGAGTTAAATTCCATAAATTTTTACATATACTAGCAAATTGATACTCATTTAAAACCTTTCTGTTCTACAAATAATTGTTTCCCCAGATCTACCAACTTACGATTATTTCAGCCATACCAAAGCCAAAAAAGAGAACGCTCATCTATTTCCCTTTTGTTCAAATTTGAGCATCCTATTAGACTTAGAAGACTGTTTTGGTGTTACAATACAACTGTATACTAAATATCTTGTAGTTTTGCATAGTCCAAATCTGTGTCTGTTTTGTCTTAATAGCTACAAAAGGCACCAGGGTTTGCCTTGGATTTCTGTTTTTCACTAACACTCTGGGGAAAGAATTAAAAAATTGTATATTGATTGTTTGTTTCCTGAACCCCATTGTTTTTACTCAGAATCTTCATCCTCATTTGGGCACAGCTGCTTTAAATTCCATGTCAGGCTTAGCAGTGCTGTAACACTGATGTCTTTTTTGCCCGACCAGCAGTTCCAGGGCAAAAAAACCATCGGTTGTTGGCCTTGCCCCTGCACTAAAAGTCAGATTATTTCATTATTTGCAAGATAATCATCATTCACCTGTAGTATCAGACACAAATCCATAAATTCGAGGGGATTGTGTTTCGTTTGCTTTAGGGTTAATCATGAATCCACAGTTCCTCTGCAGAAGCTTTCCTCCAGGATCTATGCTATTAAATGCCTGTGCTGTTTATAGCTCACAGATTCTACTCCACAGCTTCTAATGTCTTTCATCCAGAGTGGGCCACATCTAGACTTGAAAAATCTGCTTGCAAGGAGAATTGTGCTCATGAAATGTATGAAGAGAAAAATTGCCAGGTTCTTCTCAGGTATTTGTGTTTTTCTGGAGTCCTAGGATTCCCCTTATCAGATAAAGAGGTAAGCACAGCTCTCTTCCTGCATTAGCAAAGCTAAAACCAGCAAGCTTCAATAGTCTACTAGAAAAAAACTGTCCCTAGACAGCTGTTCTCCCAGCTGCTTTGGACATCTAAGGTGGGATAGGATGATTATGGAGGGAGTCTCTATATCTGTGGTTTTTTAACTTACAACAGAAAGATCCAGGATTATGAGATTGAACTAACCTGACTTTGAGGGTGAGATAGATCCCACCTACTAAATCCAGAGATGTTCTTGTCTGCATTGGTAGCATGACATTGCTGAGTAAATATCTGAGTAAATATATAAGTAAATCAGTCAGGTGAAACACCTTTTTTTTCCCCTTTCATAGTAGTAGATTCAAATCAGATTGAATTTCTGAAAATGAAAACCTAAAACAAATGTTCTCCACTGGGAAGCAGTGCTGCCTTCCTTACCCAATGTGTGATTCAAACAACTGCTGAGCATCTCAGGCTGCTTAGAAGTATTAAGAGGCAGATAGAGACAAACTGCATGCTGAAGAACAAACCACAACATGAGCTCATCTTTACCTAAACAGAGAGGACCATGCTGCACATATATGAAGAGTTGAATACTTTAACTGCTTGTATGCACACACACACACACACACACACTTATCTTGTTTCTAAAGGGATAAATAATAATAGTACCTTCAATATACAAACAAATACACAAATTTACAAATTCCCCAGCTAGGAATGAGCAATTGACATAAATGGCCTAAGTGTATACCATACAAATACAGCACACAAAGAAAAATAATAAACTAAAATCCTTTCAAATGCTAATAACTAAAAAAAAAAACAACTGTACTCAGATATAGAAAATAGCCAGTGAAATTTCCAGTGCCCTGGTGACCAGTGTGGTGACAGTTCGGGGCCCAGCAGGTGGAATTAAAAAGGAGAAATCAACAAATGGCATAGGAGAATGCACTTGTCGAAGGTATCACTTTGATGTATATCAGGCAAAATGAGATGTGACAGCCATGCACTGACCGAAAACCTTGGGAAGCCGTAAGAGCAAAAAGGGCTCTGGAATGGCAGGGTGGAGGCACAGAGCAAGCTTCCCCAGGCCGTGGCCAGGTCACAGGGCTTGTGACAGGTATGAAAATTATTACTTACACCGCTGGAACCGTCAGATATAGGGACTAGAGACATCAAGTATCAGGCAGAAAAGCAAAATAGAAAAGACATTAACTTTGATATTACATCCACAGCTCCTGGAGTAGAGGCAGGCATTCGGTTCTCCACTGCTGGGGGGAGCTTGGCTCTCACAGCCCCAGGAGGAGAGCAGAGGGGTGGGGGTGTTAAAATCAGGGCTGATAAAATCAGAAAGCAAAGCTATGCACAAATACCTCTGCTGCCAATTGACTTTCCCCTGGAACATATGCACATGCTGGCAGAGCTGCTGTGCTCTCCAGAGGGATGCTTGTCCTTGGGTAGCAATGCTTCTGTCAATTCAGTGAGGTCCCTGAGAGGGCACCCCTAAAGCTGCAGGAAAAGACCACGTTGGCCTGAGAAGATGGATTGCCACAGTAAACTGAAGTCTTACAAAATGATTGTATTTAAAAGTTAGATGTGGCAAAAGTGCTGAGAACCACCTTTAATTCAACTATTTGAGGCTGGCGAAACCCTGGAAAAGGTTGCCCAGGTAGGTTTTAAATGCCCCATCCCTGGAAACATTCAAGGTCAGGCTGGATGAGATGCTAAGAAACCTTATCTAGTTAAAAATATCCCTGCTTATTGCAGGGAGCTTGAACTACATGACCTTTAAAGGTCCCTTCTACCCATACCATTCTATGATTCTATATGGAAAAATACCTGAATCCCACCAAATAACCAGGGATGGGATTTCTAAGATCATAACAAGAAATACTGTAGGGGATTTGTGAAGGAGGAAGTGACAGATGCTTGTGGACTGAAAAAAAATGGAGAAGTAATATTTTCCACATCAATAATAAAGACCTTTTACTCTGTGCTTTTACCTGAGCAGATCAATAAAGGTTACAAATGTTCCAGATAAAGCAATATATTCCAGCCTAAGTTCACTATTCAAAATGCCAAGAGTTTAGGCAGAGAGCCAGGTTTAATAAAAATGAAATGGAAGCCATAGTTTGACTAAATCATTCTTTTGAATTTTGAGACATTATAAAGTGTTAGTGGCTACAGTAAAGAGCACGTCGAGGCCATGATTCATGGCTGTTTTACCCCAGTTGTACACTGGCTGAACATCCCTGGACTCAATAAACACTGCAGTGAATCAGACATGAAAGCTGTTTCCCTTCAAGAGAAGGGAAACACTGAATGTAATAATCTTTATCACTTATCTGACCATTATCCTAGTACACAGACCTTAAACTTGTGATGAAGGATCTTTGTGTCAGGCATATTGCTACAATTCTTGATATTTGATTGTGATTTTTTTTTTCCTTGCCACTCTTCCTTAAAATCTCTGGTCCTCAAGTCGTATGATCAAATTAAAACTGATGGGTTTGTGTTGTTTTTTTTTTAAGCCACTCTCTGGCCCTCATAGGACTGTTGGCAAAACCCAAATAATAAAGTTCTGAACTGCAAGAGGCAAATAAAAAGAAACTGCGGTTTCATTGTTTCTGTTCTCAAATGTTTCTGATTTTAAGATACTGCAGTCATGGATGGCTGCTGCATCATTTTGTAGAGCCTGAACACTTACTGACCTGGCATCGATGTGGTCAAGATGTAATATTTCAGAGTTAGGTATTGCCAGTTAGACCCTGAAAGAGTTAAAATTAAGGGAGCCTGACCTAAATAAAGGTAGCAAAGGTCAACAAGGAACATAACAAGACAAACCGGTAGCACAGATCTACCTTGATGATTTAAAACCTCACTTTGCTGGATTGATTGCTGAGGTCATTAACTGCTATTCCCAACTACAGAAACTAATGAGACCATTAAGGGAAGACTAAGAAAAGATAGAGACAACTTGACTTTTTTTGTAACTTACTGCTTGTAACTACAATGTTAAATTGTTAACATTGCCATTTAGTATACATTTACTGGATTTAGGTAACTTCATTGCCTGGACTTTGGAGCTATTAATACAATGTAATGGAGGTATCTCTAAGTTAACAGAGGAGCCAGCTCAGTCTACTTGGAAGAAATAAGAGCCTGATTCTCTTGATAAGAATCAGGCTAAAGGCCATGATTCCCATGTTGAAAGAAATTATAGGAAACGTTTGGCTAATTAAATTCCAATCCATGACCTATCAACAGACAGTTTTGGAAGTTGCTTGTTGTTGAGTATAAAACTCCTTCAACAAATAGTTGTAATCAGCACTGATTCATGATGCAGTCTGCAGCTCACAACCAGCCCTTTTACTTTTCTCATCCTCAAGCATACCTTCCCAAGGTATAAGATGTTCTGCAATATCTTTAAATACTTCAATGCAAATTGTAGTCTCCAGGGTGGGATCATGCTTAGAGACTTTTTGCTGATGCTGTCTGTAACATGTCTTCTTGGGACATCAGCAGCCACAGACCCTGAAGACTGAAGGTAGCAATTCTGCAAGTGCTTTAAGAGTCTGGTGGTCCTAAAAACACTTGCAAAAATGCAAGTGTAAACCCTGACCTAATGTTGATTCTGAGCCTGAAATTTTCTTTTAATTGTTGTATTCAATTACACAACCAGAGCTCTGTTTAATGCGAACACTGTACAATCAGTACATGTTTTTAGGTGTGTGTGAATCGTGATTAGTATTATCACATAAGGCTGCATACCGGTTTTATTGTCTTCTTCTGTTTTTCAGATTAATTTTTCAGATTAATTTTAAAGCAAATCTTCCTTCAGTCCAAAACTATGTCTGTGGGCTTCAGATGAGATTCATCTTGGACTTGCTGGCAACAAAAACTGACAGCAAGTAATTTTGAGCAGGATTTGCTCTTTTGTTAATCAGTTACGAGTGGGGTTTGGAAATGTTACGGTGGAGATCCCAAACTGTTAGGTGTATAATTCTTTTCAACTAAACAAAAAGGGGGCCTTTTGCTATAAAGATATAATAAATGCAGAAGAACTTAACACAAAAATGTAGATGTTGAAGCATGAAGGAGTAGTCATGGACCTGGGGTACACTTCTTCCAGGACATCCAAGTGTGCCTGCTTTTCCTAAGACTGTGATTTTAATGGCTGCTCACCACTGTAGCCAGCAATGTATGGTAGTGCTGAGCAATGCACAGCTCTGTGTTCTTCCACAAAGGTAAATCCACCAGTGCTATACTGATTGTTAAGGGAGTACAATGTGTCTAATAAAACCAAAATCTTACTTGTAGAATTTCAGCCCCATCTGGATCAGTCCTATCCCATCAGCAAAGTGATTCTGATCTTGCTGGTAGGACCAGCCAGAAAAACTACGTCCATGATCTTACAGATTGCTGTCAGGAAAGCTACTAGAATAGAAGGAATGTCACTTAGTAGCTTTCCATGCTTAAGAGGAATGAAGATCCCTGCCCTTTTTGAGTATACCAGTGAGAAAGATCTAGCATTGAATGCTCCCATTTTTGGAAGAAAAGAACTTTAGATTTTTGTCTCAATGTTATGAAGGGGCAGTTTGTATTCTCTACAGTGTACAGGGAGAAGAGCATTGAAATGGCCAGGATTCATCATACCCTCAGAAGACATCCTCCTCAAGTCTTCTCTACAGTGAGCCTTCTACTTCTGGTCCTTGAGCTGCAGAGAACATAAGACGTGACAGGAGTGGCTGTCACTTTTAGTTGACAGTGCTTTGCCACATCAGCACCTTCCAGCTCACTGGGGAGCACCCAAGCTCTGTCAGTGTCACAGGCAAACTCGAGGCCCTTCACTGTCTCCTTTCATCTCTTCAGTGGGGCAGGGTTCAGGGTTCAGCTGCTCTAATGGAGATTTTGCTGCATCTGGATCACCATTCACATACTTTTAAAGGCACTTCCACCTCCAGGTGTCAGTGGAGCTGTAGACCTCCTGTAGCCAAAGGGAGTTTCAATGTGCTATGGCTGTGTTACAAGGGTCAGCAGTGTGGTCATAGTTTCTGAAACATTTTTAAATTCTGTTAAGCACAATCCAGTGTTGTTTAGCTGTTGATACAGTTGGCAGACTTTCAAAAAGTGTTGTGCAAAATGGAAAGCTTGCAAGAAAAGTTTATTTCCATGTTCACGAGGCTTGCAAAGGAACATTTTGCTTCTGTGTTTCATTAAAAGTCAAATGTCCATGAAAAAGGACAACAACAGAAAGTTATCCTTTTTGCTGGGAAAAGCCTCTTGCATTTTAGGGACAATAGCCAGAGAAGTTTTGAAAAGAAGCTGTATCCCCATAGTTTACTGAGAAGCAATGAGCTGTTTGATCTTCAGTGCTTCACAGTTTGTCAGTTTATAGATGTCCCTGATGGTCAGCTACCTTCTTTGGGTCATTTTAGTGGAGATTCACAGGCTTCTATCTCTCCAGAAAAAAAAAAATTAATAAAAAATCTTAAGGCCAGACAGCTTTTAAAATTTCATATCATTCAACAGGTCAATAGCAGAAAAAGTGACCTTCTTAGAGTCTCAGTACTTTTCATAGAGAAGAAACATGAATATGACTTATTACCTTCAGAATTTTTGAAAGCTATTTAAGCTATTTCAGGTTAAGAGGAAACATATTTGTATGTTAAATTAGAAAAAATACAGTTTTTCAGAAGTATTTCACCTACAAACTCCTGGCAAACATAGTCTTCACTTCATTCTGGATATGGTAACCTTACCTTTGGATATCAAACACCTATGTTTAAAACTGATTTTTATCTTTCAAGCATGTACATCTTGTGGCTGCATGGTAACTGTATATCTGAACCTGATTGTCTTCTTAAAGAACCAAGGTTAATTTTTTTACCAGGCAATTGATGAAGAAAAATCACTCAGTAGTCAAGGTGTTCTTTCTGCCACACCATATCTACTGCTACCTTGCTGATAATCTTCCCAGTGCAAAAAATGATCATGTGGAGTTGAGGAAAACTCCTAGTGCAATATATTATTTAAATCTAAACAAGAGCCTTGGAGCTCCTAAAGTAAGTGCCCTTGTTTGCAGGCTGTATTTCCAAGACACCTTTCCAGGGGAAGAAGGGCTCCACTGGAGGACATGCAATTCAAGCTGAATGTCCAAGCTGAAGTTTTCTTCTGAACTGCTGGGTGCACTGTCTGCATCCAACAATCCCTCCTAAAAAAAAAGTTATTTTTAAGAAAGAGGATTCAAAGTTAAACAGCCTCATGAATCACTGACAGGACTCAGTATTCTAATTGCTATTGTATTTTTTCTATCAGAAGCAGATTTTCAGCTAAATCAAAATATTCTGCAGCAACTATTTAATTTCATTGTAATTGTAAATTTAAAAGCTAGCTGCAAATTAATTTTTGCAGTGTTGAAACAGTTTGCTGTTATGATTTCAGCTTTTCTGCTTCATGTAACTTGCATTCTCAAGTGTTTCACTCTGATCATTTACCTAAAAATTTAGGAATTCCTGCAGAGCAGAACTTCCCTTTTCCAGTTTGCTTTAAAGCTGTCTGTAAATTTTTTTATGATAGAGAGGTAATCTTCACAGAGACCTCTCTCTCCAGAAGGCATTTATTCAGGAAACTTTGTTTAAATGAAGCTAATATCTATTAGGCAGTCCCAGGATTGAAAACAGAAAAAAAGACCTCAAAGACATTATATAATAGTAATATGATTCATGCATTTATGAAATCCTAATTACCATAATTCCACCAGCTTTGGATGGAGCAGGTTTCAATTTTACCTGAATGTATGCATTCCAAACCTCACATCCAGCTTTGGAGAACTGAGCATCCTCCATGAGGCACTAAGCATTACCTGCAGGGAGCCTTCTGAAGAGAAGATGAGTGAATCCTGGAAAAACACTTGGACATGTCTGGGAGAGACATCACTTTTGAAAATTCAGGTATTTCTCTGGAAAATTTATGTAGCAAATCTTTTCAATTTATTACATTTTCATGATTCACAAGAAGACAGACTCTAGCTCCTTTCTGTGTCAGTGCATTAGTAATTGGACTGGCTTGTGAACTTGCCTTGTGAGGCAGTTATTGTGTGTCCCAGCACACCTGAAATGCTACACTCTGCCCTTACAACTTTGCTACAGGAACACTTCTGTCTGGTGTCCCACAATCCCTAGGTCCCAGCCAAGCCACCCAGAGATGCTATGGGAGATGAGAATAAGTCCTGACGAAAAACACTTCTACTGATCAACACCTGGCTCATGCAGATGTATCTGGCACATTTCAGGAACCCCTGTGAGGCAATAACCCTCTTAACTCAGGATGAAGAGAGAAGAAAATCCAGGGTTTATTGCTAGGAAAGGTTTATATCATGTGGGGTGGGGAGGGTGGCTTATAAATGAGTGGCTGCTGTCTCAGAAATTATTAAATTATTGTGGAAAGCTGCTGGCAGTGCTGTGTACTGAGATGGATAAAAATCAGAGTCAGAGCTGGGATGTGTCATAAGAGTTTAATTACAAAATCTCTATTATCAGTGTCAGAATTTTGATTTGCTTGTCAATGGAAAAATTTATGTTATTGCTGTAGAATGAATGCTGGCTTAATTTTAATTTAATTAGAAATAATGCCTTAATTAAAAACTATGATAAATTTCTCATTGTGAATATGCCACAATTGTTATACACCATCAAAGTATTTGTGTTTGAAAGTAAGTTATGCTATAATAATATCTGGTTTCTACCTTTCATCAGTAGATTTTGTTAGTGTGACCCACTATGAATAGAGCGATCCTACAAAAGCACTTGGAAGTGTTTATGAAACATTTATGGGTAATGCCCAAAACCCTTGGGAGGTAAATGTGCTCTTATAGGAATTTAACAGTTGGATAAACTAAGGCAGATTGCTATTACAAACTATTGGAGATCAACACAGAAAAGTAGCACCTCCTGCATCCTGAATGCTCTTGTCCTCCACAAAAAACTTCCACGCTATTTCTGTGTATATTTATTTAAAAACTATTTTTAAGACTCTTCTAAAAGACTGCTGCCATAACTGCAGACAAGGTAGTATCTGGAAAAAATGTGTAATAAACCCTGATTAAATGTGAGTACATTAAAATAGGTGAAATACAAGGCAGGCAACATGTTGCTGTACTAAGTCCATCTTTAGAGCCACTGGAGGTGGGACATGGGGTTTGAAGAGGAAAAGTGAATTAGCTGGTGATGAAAGAAACTTCAGTTCCACAACCACCTCTGTATTTCATCCCATTTTCCTCCACTTGTTAGTTGTATTAAAAAAAATAATCAACTTATTAATGGAAAATAATAGTCTGTCACCTGAGCTTAAATGGGAGTGGATAAGTGACAACCTGCTGCCAATCTATAGCATCTGCAAGCTGTTTATACATTGGAGCCACCAGTAGTCATCCCATTTTGTTGTACAATAATGCAGGTAGGAAGGCTTTTCAGATTATTATTTTTTTAATAAGCAGAAAGGGTGTGTGGCTGCCTAGATATTTACCAAAGTGGAAGCAACCCTCCCCTAGAAGCAGCTCATCAGAGACACTGTCACTCAGGGATGCTGAGGAGCTGAGGTGGGGGAATCATGCAGGAATCATCCTCTAATGAGCAGCATAGCTGCCCCTCCTGGGTTTTCTGAGAACATCCCTCTGTCTGGCAGCTTGTTTAATGGTTTGTAAAACCACCCTGACAGAAATTTAAAGTGTCTTCTGATCTGTAAATGAAATTATACCTCCAGAGCCACTATTTAAGCTGAGCTAACAAGCTGCCTTGCTATCGGCCAGTTTGTAAAAGTATTGAAGAGCCACTTGACAAGGAGGAGTGATGACATTTCTGAAAGACTGTCACAACATCAGTTATTTAATACTGCACTGAAATCAAAGACTCTTACCTGTGTAGGAATATGTTTCTATCACAGATCCAGCATACTAAATAATAAGTAATGGCTGAATTACTAGCAGCCAAAAGTAAGAATTAATTTATGCTTACTGAACTAAAGTAGGTGTCTAATAAGAAAATCTTGCTGACATTTTCTTGAATATTTAGTGGTAGATGCTAAGCCTAGAACATAACAAGCAAGCAAAAGATAAATACTGCTCAGTTATATTCCCAGTAGTTATGTTTTCTGGTTATTTTTAAATCTACTTTAGAAGTGAAGATACAAGTCACGATTTTTTAAATTTAGCTCAATTAAACATAAAATGATTAATTTTAATCTTCAAGAAGCTTTAGGTAATTGTTTGGAAGAGATGAAATACAAATGTAAAACACACATGTAAAATACCTAGAGGTTTGTGGTCATTTCAATCCTCATCTCTGGAAAGCAAAAATCAACATTCACATCTATGTTGGACAGAACAGAAATGAAAACCATCTAAAAGATTCATTTGTTCTCCACAGTGTCCCTGCAGAGCAGATACGTTTCTTATTCAGAAGGCGGCGTGTTCCATTGAGTAGATATATATTTGCTGATTTTCTAGTCACAATAATGATTTGCTACATTTCTGCAGAAACATTATGGACATCTACAGGGACATCCAGCTGTGCCTGCTCCTAGTGGTGCTGGACCTGCAGCGTTACCAGACAGGTCACAGAGGCAGAATCTGTAAGTCAAGGAGAAGCAAACTTGACTGGCCCATACAGACAGAACACCTCTAGGTCTTTTAAAAAAAAAAAAAAAAAAAAAAAAAAAAGGCATCTTTGAAGTTGAGTGTTGGGCATTGCAAAGATCAGCAAACATGGCAGCTACCTCTGTGGGCTGGATACTCACATTTCAGAGTAGGACTGCCAGGATGGTTGACTCCCCTCAGCCTGTTCTGGCTCTTTGGCTCAAAGGCAGATCTTATACAATATAGCCATGTACAACAAAGGAAAACAGACTGACTGTGTGATAGGTAAACTAACAGGTTTACCTATCAGATTAGCAATCATAATGAGTACTGTAAAAGAGCAGCCACCAAAAATATCCTGAAGGCATATCAGTATTTTTTTTTTCCAGGGCACAATATAATTATATAATACCACAATAAGAAAGACAATTGTAATAAAATTATCCTGGCAGCTGTAGATTTGATACAGCAGCTTTTATTAAGGCAATCAGAAAATAATACACCGAGTCATCTTGAAATCATGTAGCCCAATTTGGCCGTGGCTTTCATCACATTGACTTCAAAGGAGTCAGTCAGTGAACCATGTATGCTCCATCAGCCTCACAGGAGCAGGAGAGAGGAGAGACATAGGACATAAGGTATCTTGGAAGACACAATAGTTTGTCTTCTGGATAAAATCAACTAACATGCCAAAATCTCATAAATTTTCTGTGAACTCACTGCATAAAGAATTTCAGACTAAGCCATAAGGACAAGTAAATAATTTTATTATTGGTGGAAAATCTTTGATTCTCACAAAGAAAGCAAAGTTAGCACTGAACATACAATAAACCAATGGATTTTTTTATCTGAGGCAGTCCATTGCAATGCAGAGAGAAGAAAAATCCTCAAAGATTAACTCAGGCAATTCAGAGACCTGTGACAAACTGCACAAAAGCATGAGAAAGCCCCACTTGTGCAAATAGCAATGTGACGGACCTGAAGAGCAGGCTGAAATGGGAAGAAGGTATCTGAGAACATAAAGGAAAAAAAATCTCTGACCCTACAGCAAGAATGAGAACAGAGAAAGGAAAATAGACGATGTTCAAGAGGCAGTCATGCTAAGTCTTAGCAAAATAGTATTATAGGAAGTTAAAAAATCTCCTGTGCAAGATCTTCTGGTCCCAATACCTGGAAAATCAGCCTGTTTGAAAGCAATTATGGCTAATATAAAATTCTCAGTACTTTCAGTTGGCAAAGTTCTTATCCTACAGGTTCTTTATGCAGCAGAAAAATTTGACCATCCATGTGCACTTGGTCACTTCACATTTTCAGTTTTCATCATGCTCAATACTTTGTGTTATGCATATCTCAATGCATATCTCAAGTGCAGTCATTTGTCATTTCATCAAGGACAAATATTTTAAATCATCTGGTGAAGCAGAGACCAGTTCTCTGACAGAATTAGCATTATTCCTTTAAAAAAAGAGAGTTAATGTTATGCAAACTCTTTCTATCATACTGCTGTCTGACAAGTTTTCACCTAAATTAACTTCTTACTGGGAAATAAACATTTACTGGACAAATTTTCATGTTTTTCAAAAAGCAGATTACCAGAAATCTAAATAATTTTTATGTATGGAGTTTTGTTTTTGGTTTTGTTTTTGGGTTTTTTTGCTGATTTTTTGTTTGTTTTTTGTTTGGTTGGTTTGGTTTTGGTTTTGGTTTCTTTTAAAAAAAAGGATTGTCCCTGTGGTGGCTCATGAAAGCTGTAGCTGTCTCCAGTCCTCTCTGTTGCCCAGGCTTTCTAGCTGGACTAGATATGATATAATGAGTCCTACAGCCAGGAACTCATACAGAAGGTCAAGGGAGGAGCAGTTTGTTTAAGAAGCCCACACAACTGAAGGCTTTGGGGTATGAAGCATGCAGACTACTGCTCCCATGAGATGCCTGAGGTATCAAAACAAAGCCATTTTCAACTGAAAATATGAGCTTCATTTTTCCTCATAAGGCATAATTTTCATTAAGAAAAATAATTTCTGAACAGCTCCAAAACCAACAGTCCAGTGGCATACACAGTTCAATGGCATATTAAGACTGAAGTGGGGAATTTGCATGTTATGAAATTGGTGCATGGCCAAGATATTCTCGGAAAAAAAGAACCAGGGGACCTTTGCTAATCATTAACAGTCATGGATGCCAGCTATAGCACCTCGTCTAAAACCTCCTACCTCCAAAATCCTACAACTCCTTAGGACCCTGTGAAGGAGGTAATCAGGTAATTCAGGGGAAACAGCAATTTATATTTTTCCAAAGCTGAGTAAAACTCCTTTCTTTTGCCAAAAAGCAGATTATTCAACGTGTGTACTTCTTCCCCTGTCTGTGTTCAGATAGAACAGCATTTCCTACATTTGATTGCTGGTATTAGTAGAAATACTGAATCAACAGACAAGACACTTATTAGCAAGAAAAACATCAGACATTTGCAGCACAAACTGTAGCAACTTCCCCAAGTGCACGTTTGAAAACCCAACTGAGTACAGCACAGCAAGACGAAGTACTTTAAGATTACTAAAAAGCTCTTGTTCCCTCAACTTCAGGCAGCTGGAGTTGTTTACCACTGTGGGATTTACTGGCAGCCGTGAACTTGTAAAGGCTCTCGGAAAATGGGCACTACCTTAGGGTCATATTGCAGCATCTTAATGAAGTTTTCCAGTAAAATATTTGCTGCTCGATGGCTCTAACAGTTGGGATCTTTCTGGTCTCTCAATGATTTTTCATCACTCCGGGAGGCTATGTGAGAGGCAGGATAACAGGAAATGGTACAGGCCTGAATATCCCTGGAGGTGTTTAAAAGACATGTAGATGTGGTGCTGATAACATGGTTTATCACTGGACTTGGGGGTTAGTTTCATGGTTGGACTCGATGGTCTTAGAAGGTCTTTTCCAACCAGAATGATTCTGTGGCACAGCCCTCAAGAACGTCACCAAAAAGTGGATGAGTGTCTCAAGAGTCATGTCCAGCCCCACAGGCTGGTACCTTTCCCAAGCACTGCCTGCGGTGGACATGGAAAGGACAGGCAGCCACAAAGCAGCCAGGGAGTCTGTCCATAATTGCTACAACAGCCCTACTGTTTCAGCAGTCCTGGGATGGAGAAAAGCTGACCCAGGTACATTACAGATGGGTTAAATAACAAGACAGTGGCTTGCCAAAAGTAGAAGCACAGTCTGAAGACAAAAGCCTATAAGAATTGGACAAATCTATAGAAAAGGTCAAAAATCTGCAGGGAAAATTCCCCCATTAAAGGATAACAGTCGCAGAGCCATCTAAAAGAGAGGAATATTTGAGCCTTCCTACATTGCCATTCCCTATAAAATTCCTATTATGTTGTCTGGCCCATTTGAACTTTCAATACAGATTTTTTACAGAAGTTCTGTATTTACAGAAACAACAAAAAAAGCAAAAATCAAATGAGAAAAGGTGCAAAAAAAAGGTTAGAATGATCAATGGTTCCTTTTTAAGGACTCCACTGTTTGATGAGTTACATTTTTTAAGCATAATTTGTGAAGAGATTACTATACTTACAGTTCATAGTGTTGAGGTCTATCTTTCTATATTCGTTCTGCCTTGAAGTTTAAAAGATCTGTCAAAAAGTCTACAAGACTGATTTCATAAACATTTTATTTATTCACCTGTTTACATCTCCAGTGTTCCTTCAGGTAAAAGAAAGTCCTAAAATACAGTCCTCTCTTCCCCAAAAAGCTACATTTGAAAATGTATCTGCACATTATTCCCTCCATTCCACGTGTGGGTATTTAGTCCTTTTATTATTTGCTGATAGATGAGAAAAACACCCAACTGTATGCTGTTTATGGTTTTATAAACTAGTGTTTGGCTTCTGCTTACATCATGAGATTAAGGTAGGCTTGCAGACAAGCATGAGGACACTGAGGCTCATGTCTTGCTTTCCATCCATGAATGGATGCTTTCCATACACATCTCTGCCTATTAGTTTCACTCAAAGCACTCATGCTTAGGGCAACCCGTGAATAACCTCTGGCCATAGAGTGGTCCAGGGAACCCAACCTTCCTCATCACCCATCATCTACTCAGGTTGACCAAGAGGGCACAGGTACCAAGGTGGTGACCTGATCCAAGCTTTCCTCCCCAGGTGTATCCATCTGAGCCCACAGCAAAGCACATTGATCATAGACAACTTGGAAGCTGGGCTTGAGTAAGGGCTTGAAACTGAAACAGCAGGTTAGACACATCAATGGTGCTTCTTCTACACACAGCTGCAGCAGTGTATCACATGTCACTTGCCCATGCCCTCAATTATCTCCCCAGGAAAGAGCAGGACTCTGTACAAATCACTTTATTTGCAAAGGTATACAAAGACCAGTCAGTCACAGTAGAAAAAAGTGTTACTTGGATATAAACTGTGTTGCTTGTACTTTCCTATGACAACAATAGAAAATACGACAGTTAGGTGAAATTGTTGATTCTCCAATTTTTTTTGGTTTGAAAATATAATATTGATATTCACTTTAGATCGTGCTTGATTTACTTTAATTTGAGCCAGGCCTCTACAGAAACCTGTTGCCTAGGTAACAAATGCTGTGCACCATAATAAGGCAAATTGCTGTTGAAATAAATAGTAATTATGGCCTTGGTTTCAAATGTATTATCTTTCTCTTAATTTTAAACTATCCTTGGGTCAGGCTGTAAGCACGAGCTCTGTTGGTTCCTATCGTCTCACCACCCGGCGCCTGGGGGAAGGGAGAGAGCACTCACCTGCGTGTCCTCCCTCTGCTCCCCCAGCAGCTCTAATCAAGTATGTATAGACATTTTCAAGCAGCATTTATTTCCTCCAGGGTGCACCAATACAAAGTGTAAAATTCCTGTCGGGAAAGAGAAAGGGTTGACATTATTCCTGTTCAGCATCCCTTACAAGAATTGCTTATAGATGAGTGCTGAAAGTGAGCCTGGGCTTACCCAAGGGTGCACAGGCTTTGCCACACACCCTGCAGGGTCCTGCCCTGAACTGGGGCCCTGCACATCCATTCACATCCATTGGGCAGAGGATTTGTTCAGCATATATGGCTCTTCATCTAATAGCTTGGTGATTCACAGTCAAGTATGAGCTCAAAAGAGTGAATAACAATGTCATGCCTAACATTCATTGATTTGTACTCATAAAGTATTCACGCTGGAAAAACCAATGGCAATGGCTGCTTTAATTTTTTCCCTTCTTTATCAGTTTCTGGTCAAGTGTGGTGGCCTCAGCTCTCACCACAGCTTGCTATAGTGTGGCTACCCTGTGGGTGTCCTGAACCAGCTGCAAGGGAGCAGCAACCATGAGAAGCACTCATTCCCATGTCCTGGGGCTCCTGTCACAGCTTACCAGAGCACATAGCCAAGCTAAGTCCCTCACCCCACCTTACTCCTTAGCAATCAGTCCTCAGAGCAAGGAAAACTATTGCCAATCAGATATGTGAGAAGTAAACTGCAATGAGACCATGTGAGAGTCTCAGTAATCCCATCACCATGTGGGAGCCACCAGGTCTCACATCTGCAGGAAAGTGAGGATAAATCCTTCCTACTTGGACTTACTACTCACACCATAGAAAAAGGATGCTCAGGCTCCATACAACAGCTCCTCTGCAATCTGCAGACAGGTATTGATGCTCCCCACATTTCCCTCTACAGGGAGTAGGGTTCATAAGACAAACTTATTAGGCTGTAGATTATACCTGTCTGGAAAAAGTGACAGCAAATCCATCCATAGATATACTTTCCACTGACACCAGACTTAATGGGCTGCAATCACCTAAAAAAACTGAGCTGTGGTCCTCCTGGGCTGGTAGACCTCTAGCTTAGCACTAGACAATGGAGCTTAGCACCACTGTTCTTAAAACGTTCCTCACCTTAATGATTTTCTTGTAATTTCCCTGGTGCTTTTACCTCTGTCAAAAGCTGGCTTGCCAGAGCTTTCAGGCATTTTGTCTGATAAACTACAATAGATGCCAATTTAATATTATTGATGTAACAGCAGCAAGGGAAGTGAGATGATATGAATAAAAGAAATTTTCAAAATGCCACTTTCTCAGGAAGATGTCTTCTTTCGATTAGGAGGAGCTAAGTTCTGAGTTGATGGTGGACTTGGCTCCTGGCAGAAGGGGTAAGGTTAGTCTTCCTTTTGGCTTCTCGTCCAGCCGGGGAAAGAGCTGCAGCCCACAGGAACACCCCTGCATAATCACATCTTCACATCTTTTTTTTCCAATATGGCTCAGATTTGGTCAAGATTCCTTTTGAATAGGGCCAGAATTGCATTGTGGGTATCCTTATATGCCTGTTCCTGGTAAGCTCTGCACACCTCTTTGGAAATTCAATATGAATTTTGAAAGTAAACTGAGCTGAAGTGGCTGCAGTCATAGTGGTGTAAGCTCTGGGACACTGCCCAGGCAATGGGTGCTTAGTCAGGCTTTAAAAACTACATCCTGAGAATAAAAAGATCAGTCATGGAAAGTGAATTTTCACCTACTTTGGCTACTTTTTTGAGGCTTCCAAAAATGTGCAGAGCATGGAGTCATTGCTCTGTTGAGAAAGAATGACATTTTCTAGAGCTATCAGCCCAGCTTATTTAATGAGCCCTGAAACCACTTTAAAAGTGTGTGTGTATGCATGCATGCATGTATGTACTGAAGGGCAGGGAGGCAGAGGGAATCAGAGACAACTTATCAGAAAACATGATCTGTTTTTTACGGAGTTTGACACAGACAATCTTATCTAATTATTCAGAACATTTAACATCACCTAACTCCAGATAAAAATCTTTCCTCCTCCCGTGCCCCCTCTTTGCTGAAACTTAATACACAGAGACTAATACGGCACAAAAGCCTCTCATTGAGCTTTAAGATGTAAGACGACAACCCGTGGCCTTTGCCACTGATTGCCAGCCAAGTTACATACGTCTCAGAGTCTCAGTGGGCCACCATTAGTCACCATGCTGACAGTGAAATATGGCTCAGCCTATTGTTCTGCAGAGGTAATCTCAGCCCTGGCAGGCTGGTGGCCACGGGGGGCAGCTTGCAGGACCTTACGTTGTGTTCCCCAGGAGACCCTGTGCTGTGTGGCTTGGATAATTCACGGGGTTTGGGAAAAACCACAACCATTGGGGTGATGATGAGAGAACTGCTCCTTGGAACAGCTTTTGGAAGCCCAGAATGCCAGCATTGCCAGCACAGAAAGGGTGAATAAATGTCATGTTTTGGGAAAGATCGTTGTAGCGTGGGTGGGGGAAAAAAAAAAAAAAAAAAAAAAAGCGCCTTCTTCACCAGCACGGTGTATTTCTGCAGTAAGCTGCTGTTTGTGAATCCTGTGCTATCCAAACTGGGGGTTGCAGGGTCCCTCCTATGCACATTTGATTTCGGCAGAGAAAAGAAACTCTGAATCAGACTGTTTACTTGGGTGTAGCTGCTCTCCTACTGTGCTAGCCAGATTTGCCTTGTAGGCTTAGAAAAATAGCTAAAGGCCAAGCAGGCTGTAAGACAGCTATTCTTTATCATTTAGTGCCCACAACTGAATAGGTACAATTGCAAGGACACTTCCCACTGTGTGTGAAACAGGCGTGCACACAGTCCAAGCAACTGGGTGCTCAATCTGATTTCTGCTCTGTGGGAAGGCTCTTTGCCTCCTATTACTGTCTTCACAACAGGGACTATGTTTCCTAAAGTCCCAAACTAACATCCTTCAGACCTCTATTTAACACGAGAGATATACACACAAAATCCCCCTCCTGCCTTTCTACATTTCTGCAAATGAATATGCCAGAACCACCTTACATTTTGGCAACACTGAGCTGTTTGAGCAGACATCTTTCATTTAAATCCTAGCAGCACTGCTCCATACCTAGTAGCACAATATTGTGTTCCTTGCCCATCCTTTGAGAACTGATGTGATTACTAGGAATGCATTTAATCCCTTAGATAATGAAGGTGCTGGTATCCCAACATGTTTTGATAAAGTATCTATTTGCACCTATTTGAGATGGCAGAAGTGCTTTCTTGTCAAATGAACTGCTGCAATAAAGCTATATGCAGCCAGATCAGTGGCCCAATGCCACTGATATCCTCCCCAGCACTGACAGCCTCTGACCTGCTAACTCCATCAGCTGGACTGCTGGATCACCTCAGTAAAGGCTCCCTCAGTTAGTCCTGTCTGAGGATGTTCCTGATCACATGCATAAAATATTCAGAGAAGGCAGAGACTGCATCTCCTACAGCCTATGTGAAAGCTCTATTTGCTGCTCTTACAATGCTAAATATTTATGCACAAATGAACATAAGAAAAAGAACAAGAGAGAGAATGGACAGACACACCTTGGAAAGGGGAGATCTGGGATCTCTCATCCCATTAGCCCGTGGAAGGGTGAGTGCTGATTCCCCTCACATCGGAGGAGTCCTCAGACTGCTCAAGCTAACACCAAAAAAGAGAAGGAAAGCTCTCCAGACTGGTTATGAGAAATTAGATGGGAGGACCACAGCTCCCAACTTAGCAAAGGTTTCTAGGCTTCCAGCCCACAGGCTAGTATCCTGGAAGTGGTACCTTCCTATTTTTTTGCATCATAGATTGCCAGGTTTATCTCACATATGATCCTATATTTAAAAACCTACAAGCATGAATGCTTTGATAAAAGAATAAAAGCCTTAATTCTAACTGCAAATATTTGTACTTCTCCTTCTAAGCACTATGGTATTTGACACTTGCTGGAATTAAAGCCCCAAATGTTAATCCGAGGCTTTAAGAGCAGCAAGATGAATACAAGATTTCTTCTTTGTTTTCTCAGTGACCTTAACCATGTCTAGAAACAAAAATTCTTCCCTCGGATGCCTCCATGGTTTCAGTCCCAACAAAGAAATATTACTGTGATAAATCCAGCAGGAACTCTCATGTTACAGGTAAAAAGACCAACCATTTCTCTTTCTTGCATTTAGTCATATATTATTACAGAGTAAGGACAGAACTGGGTGGGGGTTTTTCTCTATTTTGGTCATTGATCTTTTTACTGGGGAAAACCCCCCAAGAACATTTATTATGTTGGAGTTTTGTACACACATTAGTATTGTCAAACTCTAAAATCTTATCATTAGACTAATCTTCCTAAGTGAGGAGTCAAATGATTTAGTAGAGTAGCAATCACAAGAATACAGTAAAGGCTATACCACATCAGGTGGGTAGATCCACCCAGCCCAGTATTTAAATCACAGCAAGCTAACCTCTGAAGCCTAAGAAAGGATACCAAAACAGCATCAGCATCCAGTAATACACACCCAGCCTACAGCAATTTGCAGCTGCTGAGCTTCTTTTTGTATATCATAGACCTAGATGGGTTTTTCATCCTTGGGTGTTTCAGGAGAGAAAAGTCATGCACAAGACCAGAAAATACAGAGGAAATGAGATAAATATCAGAATTCTGCTAAAGTCAATAGATTTACAATTGAATAAACCTGGAAACAGAGAAAAAAAGAAAGGTACATTTTAAAATAAAATATGGATAATCAGAAGAAATTGTCTTGACTGGAATCAACAGGAATATGTAGTGGTATGGTTTTACCCATTCGCAAGCCAGCTCCAAACTTTCAAATGTAAATTCTGAGTACGCTATAGTTCTGCTACATATTATCGAATATCTGCGCTCTTCCATTTGATTTCATTTCAGCACATTCAGGGTGTTTTTATCACATAAATTGTAATTTCTACAGCAGCACAATTTTTGGTTTAATTACTGTGTGAAATCAAGCTCTTTAATATAACACACATCCTACCAAAAATACTACTGTCAATCATGTGCATTGTAGGTAGAGATTGTAGCAGAGAAGCCAAACCATCTCAGAGAGAGAGGGTAGTCAACTCACTTCTGCCTCCCCTTTGTACGGAGTTGCACCAGTGGTGTGTAACACCCTGAACCATGTGGGCTGGCCACTCCTGAAGAGTGGGTGCAATGCCCCCCCCTACCTCCACTTTCCTCTATTCCCTGTTACCAGCAGGCAGGGAAGCAGTGAGTGTGCCTGGCTTGGGACTCAGCCTTGGGTGCTTTGCAGAAGTTCAGAGGGGTTGGCAAGAAGCCTGGCAGCCTGGCAGCCTGGCAGGAGGGGACAATATGGAAAGTGACTGCAAAACCCTGGCTTAGGTGTCTGTGCCAGGAGCCTCTGTCTACAATCCATCTCCTTCTGATGATAAAATTGATTGAAAGGGTCTCACCATTTCTCTTGAGAATCATCCAAAGCAGAGAACAGAGGATCATGTTATGATGGTTATGACACAGGAATGTGTCACAGGAGAAAACTAAACTGTCTTGTCCTCCTCAAATTCCTTGGATATGCATGTGATCAAGCTAGAAAAAAACATCCTGACAAAGGAGATTTGAATTCTAACTGTCATGGGGATGTTTTAATCACAGGACACATCTCCATGATACTCACTGTGAGTGTTTCCAGGCCTGAGATGCTTCCAAGCTAGTTTTAGCTTAGTTAGGCTGAGTTTGGACAACAACAGAGCTAAGGAGGTCAAAATACTTAAAGTTCCTGGCAATTTTACAGTTCATAACAAAGCTCATTACACGAAGGGTAGTTCCTTATCGCTGAGAACACTGATCATTAAGTTATGTTATGTAAAACATGAAGAAGAGGTTCAGTCCTGGGTATGACTATCCATCAACTGCTGTCTCCTGAAGCCATTTCAAGAGTCTTAGCTCAGTTTCAAATGAACATGTTTAGACCACAGGAACACTGTCACACCTTGTACCTTCTCACATCTCCCTTGAGCAGTTCCAGAAGGCCCATCCTTTTGCTCTGACAAGTAGTTCCTCCTTCAGATCACCACAGTTCATTGGTGTAACGGTGCTAGGGAGAATGTAATTATGTTCTTCAAAAAGAATGAAGAATTCAGACTTACAGTGACATTGCTTCAGGGAGTAAAATTTAAAACAACCCCTCCCTGTTTCACTGATATAAATAACTCAAATTTTTAAACTTTTTGTGCTATGATTGCCTTGAATAATACATGTTCATCTCCCATGTTTCTTAAAGTAACAAGAACAACAGTTCTGAGAAAAGCAAGACAGGATAGCCAGTAACCATGAACTTAATGGCATCCTTACAGATGAAGCAGAATCCAAATTATAACTATACCAAAAGCCAACAAATAATAACAACAGTATTAGATCATCTGGATCTATAACATAGGAGGTGAGGTTCTTTAGTCTTCACATTCAAACAAAGCCAGATTACTAAAGCAACCATCCAGTGAACTTCACTCCTTTGACAGGAAAAGAGACTTTGTATATGTGGGTATTCATATGTGTGTTCATTTGGAGAATTAGGCATAAAGGTAATTTCAAATAAAGAAACTCTGGCATGGAACCACACAGATGAAAATCTGTCTATTCTTGAACTGTGTCTTACAACACCTTCCATGAACCTTTTTGTGCCGTACCTGTGTACAAGCCTCTCCCATTTGCTGTAGTCATGTCCCTTTACAAATAAGTTTATTTTCCATTTGTGTATGAGCTCAGGAGAGGCTCTCAGGATGGGAATCACCTAGCACCAACTTTCTAAGAAGTCAGGTCTACAGTTGTTGTTTGGGCTGCTGAATGAATGCTACAAGTGAAGTCTATAGTGAGCAGAATGGATGCTCTCCAGATGGATCTATCTTTCTTCATTGACTACAGACAGGATTTGACTATTTTACATTACACACCAGGCTTCCACACTCTCAAAATTAGGTGCAGTGAATCTCATTTTCAGCAATTATAGGGGCTTGAGCTTTGTGTTTTGAATTCTGAGGTGATGAACTATGTGAAAAGCAGCTCATCAACAAAATCCAGGGACCTATGTCCGCTTAACAGCTCTGGTGGGTATCAACAGGAGGCAGATCCAAGCACTTGGTTTCCTTGAGCCCTCTGTTCTGTTCAGCAGTGTTGACCAGCACCTTTTTTCTTTATTCCAGGCTTCAATCCAAGTGTGATCAATCCTCTCACTGTAATTATTTCAAATACCAGAATAGGAAGCTCTTATTCAAATTTTAACCATAAAGTCCACCTACAAAGACAAAACCCAAAATAATTCACCCTGATTTGGAAGTACCTGGAGAGCAAGTCAATTATACCACTGCAAACTACAGTTAGACCTGTATTTTTTTACCTAATACTTTGCAACAAGGATGCTGACTAACTCAGTTGAAAGCTGATAGCCTGCCAGTACTTTCCCATAATTTCCCTTGAGGGATAAACAGATTCTCCCAAAATTGACTGAGAAAGCACAAAGGCTAGGAATTACACAGCCAGATACATGCAATAAATCGTATAAACAATGAAGAAACAATTGTTTACATGTGGGTGTACAGTTCACACCCAGCTTGCATTAATTTGGCTTTTGAGACCTTATTGACGAACTCTCTAGCTAATTCTGAAAGAAAACATACTGTAAAAGAAACTTGTATACTCTCAAAATCTGAAACACCATATTATTATTAAGAAAAGTCTATTGGTTCTGAAAATACTCATTTTCATAAGGAACCTGGACTGATATTAAAACACTATTGATTTTAAAAAGGTTTGAATAAAGTGGCAAAGATGATGTTCAAAAAATGGACTAAATTAATTGGGATTTGCCAGTCTGCAAAAGGGACAATAAGGGGGAAATGTAAGAGGTACAGAGAAGTGAAAGCACATTGAAAAAAAAAGGTTAGGAAATTTTTTTCAGCATATCTAAAAATACAGGAATCAGAAGAAATCAAACAAATTGAAAAGGTGGAGGGGTTAAAAAAGACAGGAGAAAGAGTTTGGGTTTTTTTCCCCCCACGGATTCTAGTTAAAAGTTGGAACTCATGATCTGAGGATACTGAAGGTCAGATATATATGCACAAGTACAAAACAGGATAGGAAAAATGGACAGGAGAAATGTCCATCAAGAGCGATGAAACAAAAACCTGAGGTTCTGTAGTTGGCTCAGGAAATCCTCCAGATGTGGTGTTGGAAACTAGGCAAGAAAACTAGGGAAAATGTCCCTGCATTTTTGCCTTGTCTTATGCTTCTTCCCCAGATGTGTGCTGTGGGTGACTGTCAGAAGTTTGAGAGGTTTTTTTGTCTTTTGTCCTGATCCATTATAGCCATCTTTTTATACTCATATAGTCTGTGTCTCTCCCTGGACCCTTCCTTCATTTCTATGGTTAGAAATACTTTCTGAATTTTCTCAGTGCAACCATACCTTCAAAGGGCATTTTGTCAAAGCTGGTGAATTTTCAAATATTTCACAGGTCCATTCTTTTCAAGTGATCTATCATGCCTTTTTCTCCAGAAATTCAGTAACTTTCTTATTTTGAGAACCCTGATTTGCATTTCTTGATACAGGCTTTGGGATATAATGACACTTCCTCTTCACAAGTGTTCTTTCTTAAACATTATCAAAACAAGAGTTTTGTATGTGTGAGAGAGAGAGAAAGAAAAAACATATTTAGTGATATTCTTGCCAATCTTAAACAATAAAACTGCAGTAATGAGTAAGCATGGACACCAAGTAATGTAAAAGCCATAATTAAAATAAATAAATAGAAAACTGCTTTCAGCAATTTGAGCGCCACATTTGATGCAATGTATTTTTGTAACTAGCCAGCAGGAGTGTGAGTATGAGTAAGACACAAGAGCTAAAACCAAAACAATAAGCCAGTGTCCAGACTTACAGAAGAAGGAAGTATGAGCAACTTAAAAAGCAAATGAGGATCGTAAATAGAGAAAATAATAAATGCAAATAAATCACAGCTGCAGAGGGAATTACAGAAAGTTAAATGTTTGATGATGTGAAATCTGAGGAGTTTAATTCTAAATGTTAATTATTTCAAGTGCCTTTTGCAGCATGCTGAGTCTAGTGAAACAGTATGAATCACTGTCTAGCCTTAAATATGAACCATAATGGAGTTTATGCCAGTAATGGTGTCTGTTTTCCAGGTTTTGTACTAAAGCAGTCTTCAGGCATTGTTTATTTAGAAGGTTTAACACCCATTCCCCTACCTTCTCTTTTG
The DNA here is from genome assembly GCA_023637945.1 of Phaethornis superciliosus. Classification (NCBI taxonomy): domain Eukaryota; kingdom Metazoa; phylum Chordata; class Aves; order Apodiformes; family Trochilidae; genus Phaethornis; species Phaethornis superciliosus. The sequence goes on along the minus strand of JAJQWJ010000001.1, from coordinate 25,054,151 downwards.
TCTTTGTACAGCACAACAGCTCTTCTCTCACAGATGTCTTCTTAGTTGACTTTTAAATATGCAGAAGTCCTATTTTCCATTCCCCTAAAGGGATGAGCTGTCTTGATACAAATATTGATATCACTGTTTTATTACAGCTGCCAACAGTTTGGTCTCAGGATGGATCCATGCTGCACATCAAGCTGCAGCAATGTTTTCCAAGAAGCTCTGCTTCAGATATTGGCTTCCACATGTATGGGATTTGGGCATCTTGGTGCAGTTCTTCATAAACTCAAAAAAGCGAAGGCAGCACTGAAGTTGCCATGATATGTATTTTTTTTCCTCATGCCTTGATTCATCTGGCAGTCACTGATGATGTGCTGAAGGAATGGTTCAGATCCTTCTGCAAAAAGAGATTGCTTTGGTTTTATCCCTTTTTCTTGATTCACTGAGTTCAACAGAATAGAGCACTTCTCAGTCCATGTTATTTATATACCAGAATATCAGAAGTGAAAGGATTCCTCTGATGCATGTACCCCAGGCTTTTCAGGTGAATTATGAAATTAAGTTTGTATTACAATAAGCAATTTCACATGGAGAAGTTTCTTATTCCTTACATTAACAGCCTTCAACAATTTTAGAAGAATTTAACCCCAGACACAATTAGCAGGAATCACTACATCTCAACGTAGCCTTAGCTTTTGCAGAATGCATAGAGGAACTGAGTAGTTGGCAAGTTTAGACTACTATTGATCTTAAAGCACAATTTATGTGAGAATAAGCCTCCTAACTTTAAAGCAGAAAGGAAGTGTTAGGAACTTCACTTATGCAATTGCTCACGTAAATCACAGTAACATGTTAATATGTATCAGTAGAAGCCTAAATCCTTACAATAGTCTGGGTGCTATATCAGGAAATTCTGTGGGTAAGCAACGAGCTATTGATTTGGCCAATGAGTACGACACATGTTTATGTCACTATGTAAATAATCATGGTAAAATATGATCTAGATATTATCTCAGAATCCACGAGGTGGCAGTGTCATAGTTTTCTTAGTATCACACCCTGAAATATTAATTTTCTTTTAAAATACTTAAATGATATTGTTATATTTATCAACTCAGGTTTGGAAAAATTGGGTAAGTAATTGAGACAACTCCTTTGGTTCCAAAACTTGGCTATGAAAAATTATTTCCAAAGAAAAGGCAGAAACTGTTGTGCAAAGATGAAAAGCTGGTTTCCTGTGAACCATCTGTCATATTCCTGGGTATTTACTACTGAGGTGCCCACGGAGGCTTGTGAAGGATGCTGAATTCAGATATGATGCTATCCTGCAGAGAAATCAGAATATCACACCCTGAAATCAGCCAGTCCTCAAAACCTACTTTCATTTACAGTAGTAAAGGTAAAATATAAAATTAATGGCAATTTTTCACTATTTCAGTTTTATTTGGAAAGCCTAATCACTCCCTGACTTGGGGATTTTGAAAAAATACTCAGTGTTAGGCCTACATTAGCTTATATCTGGTGTCTTTAAGAAAAAGCTCCTTACTGAAAAAGTAGAATATAAAATATGACCCTAGGTTAATGAAAAAAATATCTGCATCATATTTTTTAAAAACTCTCAGAATGCAGAACCACTAAAAGTATCTAAAGGGAGAGATACCCTTGTCCTTTTCTCATCTTCCCCAGGAAACACATCATCTCTGTTGCAAATGAAGGAAAAGGTCATGCAGAATCTAACAAGTGGTTTCACTTGAATTCCCTGGCTGCCGTTGCCTCTGCACCCACTGTAAGCTGTTCCCGAGCTGTTTTGCTCTGTCCCAGGGGCTGGAGTTGTGGCCATCACCCTGGCTGCTGGCTCTGTGCCAAGGCAGAGCTGGGTGTCCCATACAGTGCCACCACACCGGGCAGATTGATGCGATTGGGTAGACTGCATCTGTCAGGATCTGTCACATTCCCAGGAGGGTGATTAATTAAAGCAATCTTATTTAATCGCAGCCTATCAGTTCCAAACTGTTGTACATCTAATGGCAGCTTTCCCCTCTTTTTCTAGCAAGCCCCTCAATAAACACCAGGTGTGAGGCCATGCCCACGCAAAAGGAATTGCACTCAGCAGAGCCAACACTGGCATTTCCTGGACACCTCTCAGAGCAAAAGCTGCACCATCAGCTAGTTCAACCTGTTAGTGCTTCCAAAATAATCCTGTAGGGTCTATGGCAGCTGCAGTCTTCTTGAAAATTCACATCTATGATTGTACCTCTCTTCCTTCTCTCCTGACCACTCCTCGGTGTGATCTTCTCTTTCCTCTTCCAGCTCTCCATATGTCTCTGCTTGTGAAATCCCTTCTCTTTTCTCCCAGAGTGAACTCACCCACACATAAGATCTCAGCTGTAGTCCCAGCTCTCTTGCCATTCCAGACTTGCCAGGTACAGCTCAGCTTGGTCTGGAAGGCACCCACCTGGAGGTACCTACTTGCAGATGTCTGTGTGTGAGCTGGGTGCTGGGTGAGCTGTGTGGAGGTGTAATCAATACTGTCAGCTATTCCAGGAAACACACAGACATCTAAAATTAGCCTCATCATCTACAAGACACACTTCACCCCTCTGTCCGAGTCAGCCTTTCAGCTTGTCTGTGAACATCACCTACTTCCAGCAGCTCAGGTCAAACCTGGTTAAGACACAGCTTTTGGGCTTTCCCAAAGCTTTGTCAGCTGTGTACTGCTGCAAGCCCAAGGCATGCTGCCACCTTAGACCTACCTCCAGATGCTCCCACCTGGCCTGTCTCTAAAATTGTAGGTTATGTCTGAGTGACATTTCTGTAGCCTTTCAAACCCAGTTGTAAGTATTCAGAGCAGCAGCACTCAGCCCAGAGACTGGGCAGGGGCATCAGGACAGGCAGCAGCAGCTCTGTATCCCTGCAAAAGGCACAGAGGCTGGTTTCCACACAGAAAGAGGTAGCTGCACTTTGCATTCAAGCTGGTGAAAAAACGCCAAGGATTGATTAGGAAATCCCTTACTAAAAATTTCACATTTAAAAAATGGCAACCTGATCCACACAAAGTAAATGCTGGCCAGACTGTTGAACTGCCAGCATGGGAACCAGCAGAAGAGAAAAAATGTTGTCCATGAGCCAAAATATCTGCCAACTTGTGGTGCCCATTTAAGAACTACCTTCAAAACTACGAGGGCAGAATTAGATGGGTAGCCCATGGGCATCTCATCAGCCATGCCTTTAAGGAAACTTTAATGAAACTGTTAATTATCACAACTACTAAATTTATCCCTGTATACTTAGATGCCTCTTCAGTCTTAAAAAAAAAAAAAAAAAAAAGAGAGAGAGAACTCTACAGTGTGGTCTAATGTTACCTTCAGTAATGAGAAAATACATCAGCAGTCTTGAGCCAAGAAATTTAGGTACTGTGGAAATGTTTGGTATTTACATTTTCATCTGTGGATTTTTTTTTTTTTGCTTTCTCAAAACTCAAACAAAACACTCTCAAAACAAAAATTATCTTCAAAATCTCTTGGACAACTCATGAGACAGCAAAACTTAGCTGGAGTATTTCCACTGAGACTTGATCTAAATTAATTGGTTTTGAAACTTCCCTCTCTTTCATTTGTTTCAGAGCTTCCCTGGTAGCACACAGGCAGAAAAACTGGGTTCTTCTTGTCTGACTGTCTGTCTGTAATTGAGCTGCAGAGAAGCATTAGATGCCCCGTGTCTTGTATGTAGCATTTGAAGAACAACAAAGTGATTCATATTTTATATACACTGAGAAAACAGTCTCAGAATTTTTTCTCTGTGGTGCTGTTTACTAGAAAAGGAGACCAGAGGGACAAGATCCCCACCTTGGGCCTCTCAAGAAGCATGTGAAGTGAGCTGGGTCTTGCCCAGGTGAGGGGAGAGGCTGGGAGCAGAAGCAAAATCACCCTAATACAGAGGTCACCCCTCAGCAGAGTGATGGGGCTGGGGACCTTTCTTTCTTTCCTTCCTATAAAGAAGCAGCCTTTCCTTTCTATCTCCAGCCAGACCTCCACCCCAGCCACTCCTCTGACATGTTTGGGTTGAGATTAGGCCCCTGCCCTGATTGATGCTAATAGGATGTGTGCAATGAGACACATCACAGCCTTCTAAGATAATGTTAGCAGTTATTACATCATTATTGTCATTAAAGAGCACTAACACATACCACCAAAATGTTCGCAGTATATTTTAGCTCTGAGAAAAGCATTAAAAACTACTTTAAGATGGAAAAGATCTGTCTAGACTTGCACATTCAGAGGAAATTGAAAACCCCCAACAAATGGCCAATCTTCCTGCATTACCTTCAGGAACTTCTGAGTGTAACTCCTTCAGTGCAACTTCTGAGAGTCTGGTAGAACTGATGCATTACTTCTCTGAGGACTGAGAGGACAGGATGAAGGGACTTGGATGTCCCAAGCTGACTTGACCAAGGCGATTAAGGTGACCTTCATCCTGGTGACCAGGATGCTCGAGGCAGATGATCCAAATCACTCTGATTTCTTCCCTGTTTCTCAAGAAGCTATTGCAGACAAAAATCCCTGGATTCCACAAACAAGTAGTTACGTGAGAAGCTGGTTATACAATTAAATTACTAATGTATAGATTAACAACACAACATTGGCAAAGGGAATATTTTCATAATTAGCTTTGTTATTCAGGATGCCAATTTCAAAGATGCATATTAAATTTTATTTTCATAAGGCTTACCTCCCCGACCTATTTTGGCATCAAAATAAATGTCTTCTTTAAGATTTTTGGACCTTCAGAAAAAGAATTCTATATTAAATCTACTTTCCTCTCTTTTCTTCTCTAGAAGTTTCCTTCCTGTCTTACCTTAAACAAGACAGTAGTTTTCTCTGTTCCTCAGTCCCATATCAGTAAAATGAAGCTAGTAGCACTTCTCAGCAGTGATTTTTGGGGAAGATTAAGAGAGACAGTGTTTGAGATGTTCTTCAGCATACTAACATAGGAGAGAGCTATAAGGGGGAAGAGCAGATGAAAGAAAGAAAAAATAAAGGGTAAAATATTTCGTGTCTCTTAGTTGGGAGTCAAACTTTGGGAGCTAATGTGGGAGTCAATCAGAGCTGGATTTGTCCTGATGGTAATTACAGCTTTTATAGGATCATTTAAATTGTCTGTCAAATGAAAATATTTCTGTATAATGAGCATGCTATTAAAAACACCCCCGCCAAACTGAGGGCAGACACAGTCACCATATCTATGAGGGACTGGCACAGATGCAGAGCTACCAGTGAGCTGGGTGAACAGCACCTGAGCCTTTCCCAGACCTCTGCAGGCAGGCTGGGCAGGTAGGCAGAGCCAATAGTGACATTTAAGTTGGAAAAAAGAATCACCTTCCAGTTCCTCACTTCTGATGTACTCATTATATGGTTAAATCCCCTGAGCTGGAAGGATTTTGTCTGACTTGTGTCCTTTCCTACTGCCCAGTTCTTAGTGGGATGTTTTTGTTCTTCTTAGATATAAAATTAAACCTGTGAAAGTTTCCAAAATCAGGAAGGTATTCTTGCAAGACCTACATTTTAACTTTGAACTTTGCCTTCAGACCATGTGTTAAAAAACACTATCATAACAGACAGAAGAAATACAAAATTACAGTGCTGAAGTAATCACTTGTGGTTTGGCTCAGTATTACCTAGAAACTTCTTGTTTCATTTGATTTGAAAATGTTCCCAAACTCAAAGTTAAACTTTAAACTCACCTGAGTCCTTTGAGTCCTTGTTGAGATGTTAAGCATCCCTTCTCTCTGCATATTACACAGCAATGTTACTAGATCCTGAAGAAATAAAAAATGTAATATTTTAATAACAGTGCAAGGACACTCTACTTTTTACCTTTTTTTTTCTTTTTCCTTTTTTTTTTTTTTTTTTTTTTTTTATGTGAAGAAACATATTGCTATCAGTAGAGATGTATCGTTAAGGGCATAAATATTTCCTGGCTACACATTATGGGTGTGCTCCTACCTAATTTAAAATAATGAGATTTAATGTTGACTTCATTCTCCACAGTATTAAATTCATAATCAGCACATGTGTCTAATTAAACTATGAAAGTTATTGAAAGGAATAATCTCCTATCAAGATTCTTATGAGTTGGGCTGTATCCTAAACCAGCCTCATGAAATACAGTTTTGGCAAATACCATATACTTACATCATTACAGAATCAACAATGCTATTCTAAAGTCAACTTTAAAATGCACATTCTTTAATGATAATGAACAAAATCCAAGCCTGATGTACAATAAATTGGCTTGGTCACCAGATATATTTCTTTATCTTTAAAAATGTATCAAAATAGGTATTATACATAAAATGAAATATATTCTAAACTACATCTTGGAAATAGATCATATTTAATGACATTAAGTAAAAAGTCATTGTGAGTTTTAGAACTGCCGCCTTCTTTGTGGCCACAATGAAGACAGATTTGATCCATACATACATAAAGCACCTGATTTTCCAAATTAACACAAAATACTCTGCATAATCCCTTAGAGGTGGTAATAAGGTGATGCTGATGAAACCGAGACAGACACGGTTCTCCCAAAACTGAGCATGCCAGGCAAATTCCCACTATAAACTACATCAGTCTGTGATTTTGACAAAGACCTCCAGTTTGGTAGTTAGGGAGAGCTAAGATGCAAGCTCCCAAACTTGCAGACACTTACACATGCAACTGATTTAATTACCAAACATGCCTCTCCTTTCCTTCCACTTGCTGCCTAGTCAACAGTATGCAAAGGAAGTATAGGTTGATGCAGGATCTATTTTTTCCTGTAATGCTTTAAAGTTTTGCAGTGATGATTTCTGGTTTTAAACACATTCCTCTCTCTCCTATGTTGAAAATACCATAAAGAGAACATGTTTGAATTAATGTGATAACAGGCAAAGTGCTACAAGTGCAAGAAAATGGTGCTCTGAGATAGTGCTCACAGCAGCATTACCTTATGCAGGAACATTCTGAGATGCTTTTAGACAAAGGAGAAATCTGAAAGTGATGGTTCTCTTTTGACTTGCAGGAGCTCACCAACAGCAACACTTGTGCAAACAGCACATGGCAGACCTGCCTCGTGACCTACAATGATGAGCACAACCACAGAAAACAGTCCTCAAATGCCTGTAGCACCTGGCATCACCAGACTTAGGTATGTGCTTAACTTCAATCATCCAATTATCTCTAGTGAAGCTCATGTCCTTCAAAAGTAGGTTGAATCAGGCCTATGTTTGTTCAAATGAGCTCACACAGTCACAGCCCTGCCCTGTTCACCAGGTGCATGCATATATGGAGGCAGGACCTGTCCCTATGCTTTTGAATAGGCAGATTTTCTTTTTTCAATGATCTGTCTGCTATGACCTTACCCGAGTCACAGGAATTGAACTGAAAAGAGACTTCTAGAAACTTTCCAGCATTTTGTCCAAAAAGAATATTGGAAATACAATCATTAGAGTGATTTTACTAAAATACACATGCAATTGGTTTGCTGTCAAAATTATAAGGGGAGGGGGAGAAATGCATTGAAAATGTACGGAAAAGAATGTCAAGAAACATTTATCAGACCATTTTAAGAAAACTAATTTTGCAATACCAGTGAATATATGAATATAATATACAGCAAAATTCTCACTTTGCAAATATCTGACTTTTGAATATTATCGATTTCATTTCCAGTTATACAAACAAATTTGCAGCACCAATGTAGCACATACAGGATACTGGGTTTAGGTTTCGCCACTGTGTTTTGCCTGAAGCAGTTCACAGTGAGCTATGCTAGAAAAGTCCTCTATAGAAAATTCCTTTCCTATATGTGCTGGAAAGCCTTTGCTTCTGTTGGGTGAGCTCAGTGAATGCACTGAGGGTTACTGGGCTTGTATCCATGTCAGGGATGTGAGCATAAAATCATAAACACTGTTAAGCTTTCCACCCCTGAAATGATTGGGTTTTGTAGATTCAGAAATACTCATTCAGGGATTTAATGCATTTCAACACTATTGAGGCAAGGCTAAAGTGAGGAGCCAGGCTGCAATCCACAACATCTCCTCCCAGTTCTCCTGCTGCTTTCCAGAGGGTGAGGTGCCTCCTTGGTTTAAAATAACATAAATCTCAGCTGCTGCAAGCCCACCCTCTTCATCAGTCTCTGACCTTGTCCTTTTGCAGGCACTAGCACTCATGTTACTGCATAGCAGATGGATTTGAAGAGCTGATCTGTCTGTAAACTAATCTTTGTTCTCTTAAGTCGTTAGTTTTTGATGGATTCCAGAACTTCATGTACCAGCTTCCCACCTGGTCAGTGAGGTTCTATGGCTGGCACAACAGGGACACAGATCCGTGTCAATGCAGACTTCCAATTCACTAACCCCATCCATATCAATCTCCCCTCTCAAGCAATCCAGTTAGTTGGCCCCTGCACTGTTCAGATTTTGGAATTGCTCAGTTGTGGTGTTCAGTTACAATCAGAAAGACAACTAAGGAGAAAACCATCATGAAGTTAAACAAAATAATTATCTTTGCTTCTTCAATACAGAAAAGAAAGCAGCTGTGACACACAGCGCAATTAGTGGAAACATGTTTGGTTAATATCTGTGTTTCCATACAAATGGAGAACTGCCCAGGGCAGCTCAGTGGTTAGAGATTAGAATTTCTATCTGGAGCCTTCTATTTCTGGCTTTGCAAGGGACTTGCAGCCTTCAGCCAGGATGAAATTTCTTCTAGTGCCCCTGTTGACCCTCTTACAAGCAGAAAGTACTTATTTAGCATGTAGAACCTATGGGTTTAGTTAATAAATGCCTAGATAACTAATAAATAGCCATAAAGCAGAGTGCTGATCAAATCTTTGTAGCCTGCAGTGCTAAATAGCAACTTTGATATTTAGCCTGGTTTCCAGAGAGGCAAAACAACTGTAAAAGGCACACCTTCTCCAAAGCCCAATACTCCACTCAACACAGCCTGTCCTTTCCCACCATATGCTTTTGAACCCAGGGAATGCAGAATTGAAAGGTGGATTATGTCAAAGTGACTTCACAGGATGAAACAGTCACAGGGAACAACCCTTTCCCTGACCTGCCCCTGACTTTTGCAGACAGGCTTCCTTCCAGTAAAACAAGGGTCTAAAGGATAGTTACACATTCCCCCAGCAGGCTGTTGAATTGATATTTTAGCTTTGGATCACTGGTGTGAAAGACAGTTGCGTTGGGTAGGGTCATCTAAGACTTTTTTCACATACCACACTCCAGGGAGACTCAGACTGAACTACTGTCAACCCACCCACATGCCACAGTACTGTGTCAGAAGGGTACCTGATACACACCACCACTAAGCTCAGGTCTAGAGATCTTTGTCTCACATGTTCTTAAGCATTAAATTAATTCCTTTCTACTGTCTTGCTCCCTGTGAAATCATGTACTCATGAGTAAGTCCTGTTAAGTCAGAAGTCTCTCGAGTGTCACAATGACATTCGCATTTTATATCTGCTCCCAAAGGTGTAAATGAGTGCAGCAGAGGACAAAGAGCATATCCACTGATGGCACCATATAGCTACGGTCCCATATAGTATAGTGTAGTCCTACAGAAATACATAGTAGACCCATTTTTAATTCTGTAGTTAAAAAAAAAAAAAAAAAAAAAAAAAGTTAAAAAGTGGCTAGATTCAAATTCACAGAGGTTTTAAAGTATCTTTGCCTTATTGAAATTAGATAGGAGTTGGGCATCTAGGTGAATCCTGTCCTTTGACTCTATTTTGTTAGCTGTAGTTATGAGAAATACTTTCTTATGTTCTGAACACATCACAATCAAATCCATAGGATGGAACTGGGCCCCTTAGTTTGTCAGGGATGCACTGCTGCCAATGCATAGAAATATAAATTGTTCTCTATTTTCATTCCTCATCTTTACATTTGAAAGTTCAACTTAAACATAGCCCTGCAATTCATTTTTCTAACTATGTGTATTCTTGGACAAGTGATAGTGTTTGCTCATCAGCTTCCTATCTTGAAACACGTCAGGGATGGGAAGCATGTGCCAATATTCTCCCTGGTGCGTTCCAGCTCTCTTGCTGAATAGATCACCCTGACAGACTCTCCTTTACACTTTTGAATTGTTTTTTCCAGTGCCGTCAGCTTTCTAAAATGTGCCACACCATCATACTTACACCTACGCTTCAACAGAGTGTGGAGGACCAGCTCCTTTTGGAGAGAGCAGCAAGAATAGCTACAAGAAAAAGAGGATGATAAATAAGAAGGTTATAGTTTCTTGTTCACCAGTTTCTTCACCTTAAAGATGCTTCAGGCCTCGGAGAAGCTGCTCCTAGTGCATACATATCATTGTAAGCACAGAGAAGGGAGTATCCAAGGATTATCAAAGCCCCAATGTAGTGTATTTGTCTCATACAGCTGACCTAAAATAACATGGCATCGGTATGGTCAAAATGGAAAGGAAACATCTGTTTCTCCTTTTTATGTTAGTGACAATCCATTTGTTAGCTTTAGAATAGCACAGGCTGTCCCACTGATAACAGCTTGGGCGCTGGCTGTCCAGCCCAGGCAGGTGCACAGGGAATTGAGTGACTAAGAACAGATAATGTGGGGCTGTCCTTAAGAGATGAACACCGGACTGAAATATTTTTATTAATCTCTTTCTTTCTAAACCAGTGAGGAAGATTCTTCCAAATCTGGTTTAACTTTACGGATGCATATGGGTTAACTGATCACTAATCAAAGCCCTGCAAGTAACACAATCTAACTGTAACCACACTCTAGGGGCTGGCATTGTGTCCTTCCATCCTCAGTACTCCTTTTATAGCAAGTGGTTTCCAGTGAGTTCAAATAAAGGAGATGGGATCAGTCAGAACACTATATTGCTGGTTGTTTTTTAGCAATTTTATCTTTCAGAGAGCAGAAAAGATTGGTTTTATTTTCATTCAGTGTAATTTCTGGTGTGTTGCTGACATACATGAAATGAGGAAGGCAGTAAGTGTAACCTCATCCATAGCCATCATACATTTCTCTTATTGAAACAGGCTTTTTGCTATCTGTTGTCAGTAAAAGATACTGCAGTGAGAATCTCAGAAGTTAACCACATAAAATGTTACACACTGCCTTAATCACAGATTTGTTTTGCAGAGAATTGGTTTATAGCTGGGTTAGATGTCTTTATCACTAGTGCCAAAAAGCCCATAGGAAAGAGGAGACAGATAAACAAACTGTGAAAGTGCTGCTGATGCAGATTAGTGAAAGGCTGGCTAACTGCTTTTTAAAAGCATTTTGTTCCGATGTACAGCTTTTTCTATATACACTTCATGGTGACATCCCATGCCTAAACCAAATACACACTTTATTTAATTTTCCTTTCAAAATGTTTTGATGTAAGGTCTGACATTCTCCCCATGGTTAATCATAGAACTGGGCAATGTTTCTTACAGATCCCTGTCCGTTACTCATGCAAAACATTCATTGGTTTAAGTGATATGATTAAGGGAAGAAGAGTTGGGGCCAAAAAAGGAAGCATGCAAAGGGAAAATAGATGTATCCAATAACTTCTATTGGAATATGGAGCCTTTCACTTACAATCTGGTTTAAATCAGTAGCTGCTGAAACTCATTACCACAAAAAAGACGGGTCCTCTGGTGCAGGCCCTGACATTGAGATCTCCAGTCTCACGGCAACTCCATAAGCATATATGGCATTGCTCAGCACCTCTGTTTCCCAGCACCTCTGAAAGATGAAGCCACTATCTGCTTTGCAAACACTGCAAGGGAGAGACCCCAATCCTTGCTGGTTTGTACTCGGGAGGATGCACTAGAGAGGGGAGATGGCTATTTGACTGTCTAGATGAAGTGAGGTCATTTGCTCTGAGTTACAAGTGGTCAGATAGATGCTCGGAGCACAGCCAGCACTGACACTATGCCAAGGGCAGAATGGGCTGAGTATGCTCTCCACTGAACAGCTTATGGGGTCTGGAGACGAGCCTAGAGATGCCAGAGTCCTGCTGTCTCAGGGGAAGGCTTTTGAATCACTCCCGGGCAGACATACCTGAGAGTGTCCAGAGGCCGAACGTGCAGCGGGGGCTGAGCCTGCTCGCCAGCGGTACCCGCTTGGCCTGACAACGCCTGGGTGCATGATACGGGCCACTAAGGGCGGCCGAGGCAGGTCCCCTTGTGGCTCCAGCGAGAGACATCCATCCATCCATCCATCCATCCGTCCTGCCCCCCGGCTGGGGGAGCCTGGCCGACAGAGACGCGGGGGGAAGGAGGGACGTAGGGAGGGGAGAGAGAGGAAGGGAAGGAGGCTCCCCCTCCCTCCTTCCCCCCGCTGCGCACCAGGGCTCCTGCGATGTGGTGAGTCACAGGCAGGTCAGGACCGCGCCGGAGGGGCGGAGGGAGCGAGGGGAACCGCCTGATTTACCGCTGGGAGCCGCCACCGGCGCGGCGAAGGCGCCGGAGGGAAGGGTGCGCAGAGCCACCCCGCAGCCCAGGTGCCGGGCAGGAGGCCCCTGCCCGCCGGGGCGCGCAGCCCCCCCGCCCCCCAGGTAGGGACGGCAGAGAGGGGCCGGGGAGGCTCAGCCCGCGGGGCGGAGGGAGGGGGCTGTGAAGAGGGAGGGAGGGAGGGGAGGAGGGAGGGAGGGGAGGAGGGAAGGAGCGAGCGGACAGAACAGGGTTGCGGAGGTGTGCCGGGCTGAGCCCCGCTCCGCCCCGCCCGGGCTGGGCCGGGCTGTGCTGTGCTGTGGCGGGTCCTCGGGCGAGGACCGCGGAGCCAGCCCGCCGGCGTGCAGCCCTCGCCCCTCTGGCTGCGGTGCCGGCGCGCAGCCCGCTCCGCACCGGTAAGGACCCGCAGCCGCGGGGAGGACGGGGCGAGGCGAGGCGGGGGACGCGGGGAGCGGGATGAGCCGGGAGCGGGGGAAGGACGGGGAGCGGCCCGAGTGCTGTGCTGAGCTGTGCCCCGCCCGGGAACTTCGGGGGATCGCAGGGATACCCGGAGCAGGCAGCCTCCGCGCAGGGTGGGCGCTGGGGAGGGCAGGTGAGAAGCGGTGCGGAGCCGCTGGCAGCGGACCCGCCCCTATCCGGCCGGGCTCCGCACCAGGGGACACCCGCGAAGTCGCTGCGGCGGGCAGGGCAGGGTAGGGCAGAGAGGGCAGCGCTCCTCGGGCTGTCCCGCTCCTCCGCGGGCCCCGGTGCGTGGCTTTCGGCGGCCGCGCAGGCTGAGCGCGCTGCCCTCCCACCCCTCCCGGCCCTTTCCGCTCCGCAGGCACGGAGCGAGCGCGGAGCGGGGCTGGCGGCAGCAGCTGCTTTGCGGTGGGGCTGTCCACAAGAACAGCGGGTAAGTTCTAACTCTGAAACGGTGTCTGGGAGGTGTGTGTGTGGGTTTGTGGTGGGCAGCGCGGCCGCCTTCCGTGAGGCTGAGGTCTCGGAGAGAGCCTGGAGGATTCCCCAGGCTGGGGATTTGTACTTGATGGGTGTGCGGTGTTTGCAGCCTTCCACGCACTCGGATTGCGGTTTGCGCTTTGTTTCTGGATTTGGTTTGTTTGTTTTTCATTTTTAAAAAGCAGGATTTGCTTTAACTGGTATATAATTCTCATCGTATACTTGCATTCCACGACTGTTTCCATGTCAGCATTAAATTAGATGGTCTTTGGCTTTAGAAATACTAACTGCATTCCTTAGAAACTGGAAGTTTCACACATACATCTAAAAATAAGGATTAATAATCGAGGAAGAGTGATGTTTAACAAACTGTATTTGTAACCTGTAGGTGGTTATTTGAGCTGCAATACATGCTTTTTTGAAAGAACCTATTCCACGCGAGGTAGTTCATTTGCTTTTATCCTACAGGTGCTTTTAGCATTGTCCACTAGCAAAAAGGTAGATGCTGTCTTTTTTTTTTTTTTTTTTTTTTTTATGTCAGACGTTTGGATTCATAATTGGGCAAAGTAAAGTGCCTCACATGTTTCTCTAAGAGCTGGTTAAATGTTTATAGATCATACACTGAGAGCAAAAAGCTAGCCTTTGGCAGGAGCTGCATGTTGAAAACAAAGTAAGTTAGAGAATGACTGTATCTCTTGTTCTTTGTGTTCCCTAATCCTTCTTCAGCACTGTGTGATTCTTTTTCTGACCATCTTCGAATACAAACTGAATCACTTGGAAAAAGGAATATTTTGCAAAACATTCATCTCTCTATTTACAGAAAAGAGAGTCAGCTTCTTTGCCTTTTTGGTGGAGAGGGAATGAATTGTCTTTGTTATCCCACAGGGCTTTTTTTTTTTTTTTTTTTTTTTCCTTCCCTCTGAAGGATAACTCCTGCATAGCAATTATTTATCAGTAAACTAAATTGTATGTGTGGAGAGTGGTTCGTGGAGGTGTCATTTGCTCAGGGGAGCTGGGAGTGCAGCCTATAGATGTATGGGGGCATACTAAGTTAGGGCAAGAACCAGAAAGCCAAGACTCAGCAGAGATTCAATGAACAGCTCATGAATGCAAAGCTGAATGATAAAAGTTGTCCTCCCAGGACTGCCTTTCCCATCTTGATTTTCCTGCATTTATAGTTTTCTGGTTCCTTAGTTGATGACCTGTAGCCTCCTCCTGCTGGTCCAGTGCAATTGAAGGGGCCAACCCACCTGCTCTTATTCATGATCTGTGAGTCACCACGCTGTATTTTTCATTCAAAGCCTGCTGCCTCCCAAGTCTGGCTTCCAGGACTGCAGACAGTAAGTGGCACAGCTGGCTGCAGAGCAAGAGGAGCAACAGCAGCCTTGGCCTCCCAGCCCCAAAGGGAACCTGATGCCAGCAGCTCTGGGGCAGCCTGAGCTGCAGCAGTGGGAGCCCCAGACCTCTGAGTGATCAGATTTGTACCAGGGTTGCTTTGTGGTGCTGATGCGTCTGGACTTTACTCGCTTCAGGCAGAGAAGCAAGGAGGGGTTCTGTATCTCCATGTGAGTTTGTGGAATATCTAGAGTAAAGGAAATCCTGCTTGGAGTCTCTCAGCACTACAGAACACAAAATTTCTTGAACGAGGAAGCAACAGAGTAACTGAATAGCATTTTCTGAAACTACAGGAACAAGGAACCCAGAAGGGAGTTACAGGACCTGTTTGGTGCAAAAGAGAAGGAACAAGTTACAGTGTGATACCTCCAACTTTCTAAGATTTTGGTTGGCAACCACATCTTTGTGACTGATTCCTGTAAAACCCTTGAGTGCAGGCTTCCCACCCTCTTCCTCACTGCTGCCTTGCTGGCTGGCCTTCAAGCCAATGGCACAATTTTATGTTTCATTAGGCTGTTACTCTCAGCCAGAGTGGTCAACCTGTGCATGTTGTCTGCCTTGGCCACAGCCTGTGATTTTTGCCTCCCACAAAAGGTTCATAGCCAGTTATTAAGCCCATGGTCAAGCCATGGCAGCTGCTGCATGGTCCCAAGCAGCACATCATCTCTGAGCAGGCAGGACCCTGGCTCCATGGAGGACTTCACAGATAGCACATCTTTGCCTGTCCCTCCATGTCCCTTGGCATGGCCAAGCCAGGAAGGTTTCTGTTCTTCTCTCCTTGTAAAAATGTTGTATTTTTCTTGGCAATGATTTTAACAAATCTCTATCTTGTACATAGCAACTGATGCAAGCATGTTAGCAGAAGCCATTTTTAAATCAGTTTCCTTACCCAGGGGAAATGTAGTATAGAGAGGGCCTTCAGGAAACTAATAATTAGGTGACCTTTTTCTCCCTAGAATATCAGGTCTGTTTTATGTAGAGCTGTTTGAAGTCACACAAATTCTCATTACTCTCCAAATCTCTAACCTTGCCTTGTTTGAGATACCTTTTAGGAAATCAAATCAGTGTTTCAATCTAATTTCCAAAGGCATTCAAACACATGGTATGTGTGCTAACTTGTTTCCTCTAGCATTAGCAAATCTAGCAAATTGCCAAGCTATTTGCCTTCAGGAAAACTATGATGTTGTAGAAGAAGATGAAGTATTTCTTTTCCTCCAATGTTAAACATCAGAAAAATAAAGGAGAGGTAAAGTTATCAGATCAAATTGGATATAACTCATTTGATGGAAAGAGAAGTGTGTTACCAAGTAGAATGCTTTTTCTTTTTTTTTTTTTTTTAGTAAAGTTCTGAGACTTTTCAGTCACACTGTGATCTTTTTCAATGACTTGATGTGGTAGGATTGTGACAGTCCTCTTGACTCAGATGGACCTTCCTTGCATTAATGGAAATTGAGTGTACCAAATATCAGAGTGGAAAATAGAAGTGTAGATAAATAATTTGAGGTGTTTGTAATCCTCAGATTTTAAGGGGTTTATAACCGTCAGATATTAAGGAGAGGCTGTTGTGCATAACCCAGGTGTGGGGTGCATGTGGTGCAAACAGGGAGGCTGTGGATGCCCTGAAACCCCTCTTCTCCACCTCTCCCCTTGGTGTACCAGTTTCCAGGGAATAAGACACCTTTGAACATTGCATTTTTAAAGTGCAGAAATCAATAGCAGAAGAGTTTCAGTAATGCTTAGAAGTTTAGTAAGCTCAAAATACCTTAACAGATGCCTTTTTTCCCGTGCATCCTATAGCTCCATGATAGTCTCTTCTGCTTATCCCAAGAAAATGAACATGCAGTTGTCCTTTTGTGTGGAAGGCAGTGGAGAGGTTCTTGTTTGAATTCATGATGAATTTGGTTGCAAATGTATGCGAAAGGAAAATTGCCGAATGCTTTCAGAAGATTTTCATTTTGCTCAAGTGTTCACACCACAGCCATCACCATGGTATTTGATAGCTATCAATTTTGTTGTGTACTTTGTAGTTTTAACCTCTCTTTGAAGGGTCACATTGACATATCTCTTCCTGTAGTCAAAGAGAAATATCAATTTCTTTGTAAGTTGCTTTTTTCTACCGTAGCTCCTTCATTTTGATGTTTATCCAACTAAGCAGTATAAGAATCTTTTTGACATGTCCTGGTATCCTTTCTGTGAAGGATCAGTGACCTAGCTTGATAAATATAAAAAATCAGCAATATAACTAAATATCTGACATTTATTGAAATTCATTCTTTGCCACAGAGCTACTTTCTTTCAAAAATATTGAGAATAGTAAGGGATTGCAGCTGCAATTTGATTAAAGCTACAGTTGTTAACCATTTGCCTTCTGAAAATTGATTCCTTCCCCTCCCTGTCCCCCAGCTTGACATGCTTATTGATTAAAAACTCTGCCCTTGCCTTAGCCAGCATATATTTGTTAATGTTTGTGTGCTTCCTATGCAAGTTTGGGCAGGCTTTTGACTGTGGAAGCCAACTCTGTTCCTAAACTCTTGGAAATGGTAAGGTTCCCTTGCAATTGTTTTAAACTATATGATGACACATCTTTGAACCCCATTGTACAAAGGAAAAATACCTTCTGACTGGAGAGAGATTTCCTGTTTATGTGTGTTTGCTGGAATTAAGCCTTCCCCTGTGTGTTGGCTGAGTTGTGGGCTTGTTGGGTTGTTTTGTGGGTTGGGTTTTTTCTTTTTTTTTTGTAATCCAAAATGGTAACATGGCAAGTCACCTCCAGAATTCTTTTTTTTTTTTTTTGGACAGGATACAGGTCTTTTATTTTCAAAATAGCATGGCTCTGGAGTTGATGATGAAGCATAGGGGCCTCTCAGTTACACTTCTACAAGCAGACTCAGTTAATTTGAGCAGCACAGTTATAAAGATAGCTAGATTTAGGCAATAAGTAATTAACTTTTATTGACAGTTTTATACAATGCAAGTTGTTCACTTCCCACACAGGAAGTTTTTGGCTTCAGGCAGATGTTCTTTCAGCATAAGCATATGAAATTTGCCAAATGTATAATTTATTTTATAAAATGGTTAGAGTCATAGCTTTGGTTGTAAGTGAAGAGAGCCCAATAAAATCTTCTGATTCTCTTTACAGAGCAAAGAGTAGCCCAGCAGGTGGCCTCCAGGCCAGAGCCCAACTGCAGGATTGTATGCAGTACCTGAAGAGATTTCAGCTGTATAGACAGGGGCAGATGACCAAAACCAAAGCATATATAACCCTCCTGCCTCTTGGTATCTGGGCTGCCTAGGTCTGTGACCTCGTGGTGTGCCTCTGCATCTGATACGCCATAGCTGAACCCCCTTCAGAGCATAGAATGTGTGTCAGGAGTCTCAGAAAGGCATTTTGCTCATAACAGTAAGGAGACTGGACCACCACGAATTTAGGCAGTAAAGTTATAGTTATTTATTAAATACAGTGTTAAGGTTTCTGGTTTGCTTCAAATTGAGCTCATTTTAAACATCTGTCTGGTTTGGGAGAAACCTGCACTAATGGGCTTGTTACACCAAGTGTTTGTTAGGGCTGGCAGCCACATGGCCCCGGTGGGGGATGGCCGTGCCCAGCCCAGCTGTGCCAGCTGCTGCCCTGCTCACATCTGGCAGAATGTTGTCCTAAGCCTAATTCCAGCTTGGCCTATATGACATGTGGGTCTTAAGCAGCTCTCTTTTCATACCTCCTCTTGTGGTTGTGCTACTTGCCTGGTAGGACCTATCAGCAAGGCTGTGGCCTTATGGTTGTGCCAGGGAGTTTTGTCACTGCCCTTTATGGATGCTGGGTTTGCCTCTGCCTTTATGTGTGTTTGCACAGTATTTGCAAAATGGATTTAATCTCCTTCAGCTTTAATAAACGATGGAGGTATCTTTTTCCACATGAATTTTTTTCTCATTAATATTTGTACAAATTGATTATTCCTGCAGGAACTATTTATTTTTATGTAAAGTTTGTGGAAACAGAAATCCTTCCCAAGCGTGTCTAATGAGCAGATGAAAGCAATTATGAGCTACAGTTAGAATTTCAAACTTAGTTATTTCTCTCTTATTTGAGGAGATATTTCTTTTGTTTCTTTAATTTTGAGTTTGTTTGAGCTAGATGCTGAACTTAACCTTTCATTTAGATTGTTTTTTCCCCATTGGAACTGTTTGTAGCCAGCATTGTTTCAAGCTTGGTAGAGGGCTCTTGTGCCCAGTGAATACCTAGAGATACATGGGTTTTATTCTTTTGTCTTTAGCTTTATTATGAGTACGAATACTTTTTTGATTGGTTGTCTCAAACTTAATCACAAAAATTTCAGGACTATTGGAGATACTAATCAAGACATTGTGTTTTGTTTCTCCCCCCATCACATCCACCCCGTGGAGGATACTATGAGGATAAAAATCGTAGGTTTCTGAGTAGCCCCTGCCTTTGAGAAAATTCCCAAATCTGTGGGTTATCCCAAATGCATGACTAGAAAAAAACATGTTCAAAAACTTCACAAGTTTCATCTGTTTTCACATAGATGCTGGGATTTCTTCCTATCTTTAAGATCTTTACACAGCCAAAATGGTATTAGGATTTCTGTTTTGGGAATTATATATCCTCTAATCTGTTACTATATATCCCCATATCTGTTATACTTGTTATATAATTTTAATTATATAATTAAATATCAGTCAAAAATATTGAATTCTATTGGCTAGATCTGAGAAACAAAGATAAAGCAGAAAAAGGAAGCTTTCCTAAAGACAATGACAGGTGTTAGTAGTTGAATTTGTGTTCAAAAATTGATTAATTACTCTTTTTTAATGTAATTGAAAATGTTAAATGAATTACTGGAGTTATATTCAGTTTTCCTGCCTACATCTAGAAAGTGGGTACTAATTTTAAATGTTATATATTACTGTTCTGCAAGGCCTTTGCTTAAAGGCTTTAGTCTTATTGCTTTTGCTCTTTGGATTACAGACCAATATTTTTCCCGGGGAAAATATGTTTCTTGTTAATATTTAGTATTTTATATAATTCTTAAAAATGCCCAAAGCTGCAGTAAAAAAAATAAATGCAATGTTAATACTTTAAAAAGTAGGTACAATGCGAACAGTATTGGACTCCAGTGCAGTAGTGAGCTAGTGTGAAGCTCCCGCTGTGATTAAGCACTTCTGCATCAGAGAATATAATGCAAATTTCACATGGAAAAATGTGTTAGCCATCCTTTAAAATCAGGGCATAATGTTTTGCCTGCTTGAGGATGCAGTTCAGCCTGCAGCAGTACTTTATCTTAACTGTTGTTTAACCCTTGTGATGAGGGAAAACTTTGGCATCTGCTTTTTCTGTTGATTTCCTCTATGCATTCAAGGACTAGGTGCAGCATGATAAATAGTTTTTATCCTCATTTGCATTTTCAGCACTGCCAAAGAGTAAATGTGAGTGTTCCCCTAGCCAACATGTGGGCGCTTTTAGGTAAACTTCAGGTGTCTGAACACAAGCCAGTTCCATCACTTTTAATGGAAACTATGAAAGTGTTGAGAACAGGTAGCGGACCTGCAATTGTATTATAACTTTATTTCTATATTTTGCTTTTTCCCCCCATTTCCTAGTATTTGCTGTTTATTAAGTGTATTGTAGTCAGAATCTGAAATTCCCAAATGTCTGTATGGCAAGCACTGGCCATAGATACAATACTCACCAGAGAACATGGCATGGTGGCAACATTTCACTGTGTCCTTTTGTCTTCTCAGAAGATTCAGTAGCTCCTTGCCTGGAGATGACATTCTCCAGATCTCTCTAGTTTTCGACCTTGGCTCATCAGTCATATTTCCACAATGGGAAAAATCCTGTTGAATCTGCCCAATACGGGACCTTTACTGTTAGTTTTTTAACTACCCCATGAAATTTAATATCAGTTCTGTTCATTCTTCAGAACTGCAATATATTAAAACCCTATTACATTTATTTTCCATTAAATCCCACAGAATTCGATTACTCTTCTTTGTATTGAATGCCACTGGATTTTTGTCCTCATTATCCTGACATTATGTATACATGGAGATGGATTGCAAGGTGTGTCCATTTGTGAGAAAGGGACTGTTCCCTCCCTTTTCTGCCTATGTTCAGAAAGACCTGACCAACAACAGTTACTTTTTTTCCTGGATAAGTACAGCATCCTACATGAGGAGCTCTGAATGCAGAGTGTCCTAACAGAAGGTGGGAGAGATGAGAGCCATCCAGCAGCTGGGTAAAATTAGCATGGAGTGCGTGAAATCACAAAAATCGTTAATGACCTTCTAATTGCAGAACTGAATCCTGTGTTTTTTTCTGCAGGGCTACAAAGGGAAAACACCATGCACTGTCATTATCAGTCAGGGGAACTGATTGCCAGTTCTTTGGATTTTTCTTTCCTTCTGAAAACATACTTAAAAAAAATAAGTGTGTGTTTGTTCTTCTTCAGATGTAAGCTGCCATGATAAAACCAGCTTGGGGATAGCTCAGAGACATCTTTGCTGCTTCCTGAAAATTGCGGCATGGTTTCTTTGTTTGTTTTCATATAACATGCTTTGAAGGAACTCCTTTTATGCAAATAATACCACATTTCTCTCATAAGCTAAACACAGGCTGGGCCAACCTCTGCCTGCAGATAAGCACGTGTGGCTTCCAAAGTTCCCTGTCTGCAGTGGGAGAGCTTCCTGCTTATCTGAGGAGAGTACATACCCGAAATCCCTGCAGGGCACAAAAATAAGGTAACAACCAGTGAATTGTTTTCACGGGACAAAAAGGCTTTTAGGAAGCAGCAAGGAGCAGTAAGAAGTGGCTAAAGGATAAATAAGTACCCCTTTTCCTTCTGGAAAAGGCAAATCTGAAGGCAGTTTATTTACCGAGACCTCCCCTGCATGCTATTAATAGGGGTAAAAGCTCATTAGTCAAATATTTGACTAGGCATGGTTTATAGGGATTTCAAAGACATATAAAAAGATAATGCCCACGTCCATTAGATAGTTACTTAGGAATGCAATGTAGGTTAATTCAGTCTTTCTTTAAAGAGTAATGATTATCTTCATTAACAATATATAAGATTTTGAAAGATTTACTCTTCTGCACCTATCATTCCTGTTAAGTTATGCCTTCTACATCTCAGTATTTACCCTGTATCATCTATTGCTCATTTTAAATGAAGTAATATTGAGATTCTGTCATGTCAACAGATCTCCTGCCTTTCAGGTTGTTTTAAGCACCCTGTTTTCTAGTCCTTAGTCAGCTCAGCTAGCAGAGGAATCGATGAGAATACTGTTTGCATAAAACCTGCAGAGTCTTGTAAAAGGTGGTAGCTTCACAGTAAGGAAATGTAACTTATCTTGACAAACCTCAGGTCTGATACCAAGCTTTTGTGTGAAAATCCAGATAAGTAATAATTTAGATCTCTCTTATTATAACTCTCAACAGCTGTCTCTTGTCCAAAGTTAAATTGCTCAAGCGAGTAATTATTAATCAAATGAGTAGTACATTTTGTTATTTGAACATGACACAGTGATAATAAGCAATGCAATATAATTTGAATATCTTAAGTAGGAGTAGGGATGTAAAAGCAAATGTTCTTATTAGATGACAGTGACCTTTGCTCAGTGACTGAAGTGTTGAATTTGGTGCTGTCAACCACTGAACAAGACTTCATGCTCAGGAGCAAGTGTAATATAATTTACTAAATTTAAAACATACATTAGCTGATATTTCCAATTTTATCACTGCCACTTTATTTTCCTTTTCAATAAGCTGACTAAGCTTAAAATTATTGGTAAAATTAAGAGAGGTTACTTTGGCATTGGAAATGGGGCTTAAGTGTGAGACTGGGGTGTAAGTCCAAGAAGGGGACCCAGAAAGCTCACACTCGCTGGCCACAGAGCTTTCAGGTGCTTAGATTAACTGGTGCCTGCACTTAATGCTAAATATGCCCTGGATCTCACCTGAACTTCAGCTCTGGAGGAGAAGAAATCACGTGGAGCAGTAAGAGGCCCTTGGTCCTGGCTGGGTTACAGCTTGCAGCTAAGCTGCTTTTCAGTGCCCAGACAGGATGGAGCCGGGTGCTGCAGACGGTCCTGCTGATGATGGGGCAGCCTCCTGGCCCACACTCAATCCCTGCTCTTCATCCTGGCCCACTCGGCTCTAAAGTGTGAGGACTAGGAGGGTTTGCATCCCTGCCTTCTGCTGAGTCTTCCCATCAGGATGTGAGGAGGAGAGGAAGGAGAGGCATGGGGTGGGATGCTGGATCTCTTATAGCAGAAGAGACATGGGGATGAAGACCACAGTTTCAAATCAACTCTGTTATGGCAGGGACCGTCCTACAGCTCAGCTTTGCTGTGCCCGTTGTAAACAGTGATACTGAGCCCTTCATAATTTGGAGGTGTTTTGTAAGAATGAGCTAATTTATCCTCACGTCGCCCATATGAGCAAGGTAAATACTCTCTGGAGTCTGGAAAGATCCTCTTTGCTTATCTAACAAACTCCTTGAATCTGGCTCTAGATTTCCGAAGGAGACACACTGGGATCTGAACAAGTACAAAACCTGGTACCAGGCCCTGTATAAAAAAGATCCCTGAGAGCAGTAGTTGCACATTTAAGCTCCTCAGAATGAGGAGGGGGAGATAGGCTGAAACAAAGTAAATGAAGCAGCTGAAAAACACATTCAAAAAGGAAAAAAAGAAAACCTCATTAGCATGAAAAAAACTCAGACTACTCAGCCATCCTGGAACACCTTCTTCAAACTATTGAGCTTCTCTGCATCTTCTGAAGGTCAGCACAATATTTCAGAGTAAATGCTGTGGCTGACAGACCCTTGCTGAGGGAGATCTGCCAAAAACCAGAAGCTTGAGACTGCTCCAGATCAGCCACTCTACTGATTGCAGCTGTGACACCGTTGCCTCTGGTGAGAGCTGGGATGTCAAGCAGGCTGGTCCCAGGCCATTTCGGGATTTATGAACACCAATACTGTAAAGTCCTTGGAAGCAGATCATGAATCACAGGTTCACAGCGAGGCAGCAGTGATGCCAATGAGCCATCATTAACTCAGTTTCTAAACTGAGTGAAAGTAGGGCATCAGTTAAAGTGCATTGCAATAACATAAACTTGCAGTCGCAAGAGCGAGGTCAGCATTAAAAAGAGAGGTCATAACCTCCTAACCAAACACAGATGGGAAATGAACACTATCCTTGGTATTGCTCCTATTTGATTATCAAAAAGCTGCTATGAAGCTAAGTAGACCATCAGGTTATTAACTTTGATACCAGATAAAGGATGTGTTCTACTAAGCTGAGACATAAATATAAACTTCATTACTTTCACTAGGTGGTTTACAAACACAGCCAATTCATTTTTCTCTAGCCATTGCGAGGGTTTGCACCAGGATTTTACTTGGGGCAAAGACTGCTGACTTAGTTTTGCAGTTTGTGTTTGTAGTTATCTCGGACACAGCATTACACGATCATGGTTATACAACTTGTGGAGCCAGCTTGGCCATGGAAGGAGTACAGTCTATTTTCCAGCACTAAATATAATATATGTGGACAAATCACAGTAGTCAGCCCAATGGGCTGTGCCAGGCCAGATCAGTTCAGCAGCCTCAGAGCTCAAATGCAACAAGTGGGCCAGGAGGCAGCGTAAAGGCCTCTGTGCGCTGCCAGCACAGGTTCATAAGGAGAGCTTTTCCCAGTTTCTCCTGTGCCTGTGTAAGGAAGCCCCCAGCAGCCTCACTCCATCCTTCAGATGAGCTCTCTGATGAATCCAGGGGCCCAGCTTACTATTACAGATGTGTTAATCTCACTGCGTGAAGTTTGGCCGTGACATCTTGGCTTGACAAGCTGTGTATCAAGCAAGGCGTCAGCAACCTATTGGAAATCCTTGACCCCAGGTTTTGTCACTAATTTGCTTTGTGACTGTGAGAGGCACATTGACTGAAGAGGGTGAAGCCATGGCACCCAGTGGCATGCGTTATGTGTACCTGCAGAGCAGAAAGGCTGCTGCCTAACACCATTCTGACAGCTCTTTCAGAGGAAAGAACAGAGACAGCACAATTACTTGTGCTTGGTATCCTAGGTATTTGTGCCACACCTTGGAGGAATTCAGGGACTTGTTGGGTTTTAGTTGCTGTTATTATTATACTTATTACATTTACTGTGGCATCAAAAGGAAACTTGATGATTTGATGTGGATGTAGATCCTTCGGTAGAGTTCTCATATGATATACTTTATTATCACTATCTATTGATGTAGAGATTTTTATTATTTTTTTTTAAGAAATTAATGTTTGACTATGAAGAGTTATTGTCTCAGGGACTCCTAAGAACCATTAGCACCAAATGACAATTAAACTGTAAGAAATGCCCTGCATCAAGATCATTCATAATTGCTGTTAAAACATTTAGATCAGATCTGTATGCTGTCTTGGTTACTCATGGCTATCTGCCTTTTAATCTTTTTCATTTTATGACCCATGCCATTCCTTTAATTATCACAGTATGGAAGGCTGTTAGCTTTACAAGACAGGAAAGGCTTCCAAAACTTGCTCTGCGTTTCAATACAAGAATTCAAGTAGATAGATGTTATAACCATAAATATAAAGTAGAAAATCTAAGTAAGTTCTGAAAGTAGTTAAAGGAATCAAGATAAAGCTCTGCTTTGTAGCCAAGTTTGCCAACTTGGCTCCTTATGGAAGGAGGAATTACATTCCAGGGAAATTACACTGTCCCTGTTCTGTACAGACAACCACAGAATGCTCAGACTCATGCAAAAAGATGATCCACAGGATCAACTCAGAAATACAAGAAAACTGCTTTATTTTATTGTCAGGTAGTTTTATCACACCCAAAGGACTTGCATCTTTACCTGAGCTTGTGGGTCTTCTCAGTGACCCAGGGCACATGTCTGCATTTACCTCAATTGGCTGGAGTCAAGAAAGGTCTTTGGTTTGCATATGCAGTGAAAATGCATTGAGATGAAGTAGCTTGTCCAAATGTGAAAAATCTGGACTGAAACCCAAGTATATCCATATTAAGTCACCTGAAATAGAAGATGCCCTCTTTTATTGACCATGGCATATACAAGAGCAAGTGTAACATTATTCTACCCCACATAGAGATCCTTTTCTATTTAGACAGAACAAGATGCTCACATTTTAGTTGGCAGGCTGAATCATTTGCTGCAGAAAGCAAGTTTAAGTCTGTGATAGAACTGGTTTTATTTTACTGCTAAGGTAGTAGTAAAGAGCCACAATAGCATTGCATGTATTCTGGTAGTAAAGCTCCACAATTGCTGACTTGTGTTTCAGGTAAATAGAGTAGATCATTAGTGGTGTGTTGCTCAAAGTTTACTTTCTGTTTTCCTGCTATCACGAAATATAACTAAAAAAAAAAAATCCTCCTCATGCATTCAGATATGAAAAGCTGTCCTTCTGTATTTAAAGGTCCAAATCTGGACCTTTACATCTGGAAATAAAAGCATGAACAAACAACGATGGGCATACCTTATTGTGAGTATTTTGTTCCAGTTTTTCAGTTATTCTTTCCATATTTTGAACTTCTGTTCTAGTTCCTGTTCTTTGTGGAAATGATTCCTCAGCCCTTTGACTAAGTACTACCTCCTCACTTGAGAAGTATCCCTGAACTGCAACAAATGCTGTATACTCCCTTTTAAATTAGTCTTTTAAAGCAATGTATAGCTTGATCTGCTCTACTCATTTGTAATACATCAATGAGTACTTGCTGAGCTTGACTATGAAAGAACCTGTAGTGCTGTTGTTGCCCATCACAACAAAGAATTATTAAATAAATCCAGTAGTGCTACAGACCCAAGACACAAGTTGGTTTTAGGATGTTAAGATCTGAAGCAAGTTTCAAAGAAAACACTATTTCATTGCACTGCAGGACACCTATGAAAAATACTGCAAAATGAGTATAAGAATAACATTTCCTCAACTGCACAGCCCAGATTTGTGTTCTTGTGTTTTAATGCCTGTTGAAAATAATGACAGGCAGACAATGGAAATGCTTCTATTGATGGCTGCTGGGAATTACAATGGTATATTGGACCCAGCAATGGACCATGTATATTAAAGAGTATATTTTATGTAGGGAGATTTTAAATTGCTCCATCAATTGCTGAGGCACTGCCCATCAGCCAGCTGGGTGCCCACACATCTCTGAGCTCTGTTATGAATGAATTTATGACCTAAATCATCATTAGTAAGTCCTGTGACACTTATGCACTGGAAAATTCATCATGTTAGTGTACATACCATGCTGCAAAAAGATATGTTCACCTAAATGAGAGTTAAAATAGTGCTTTAGACAAGAGAACATGAATTTCAACTCAGAATTGAATTCTGGGATCATTTTTATGTTTCTTGCTGACTTTCTCACATTTTCATGTTCTCTCTGTTATTTTAACTCAAGGTAGCTTGCACAGGTTAGCAATTCTGACTTCAAAACATTTTAATCTGTGGGCACAGGTTAACCTCAATGTGTTTTACTTATAACCAGTCCTGTCTACAGATGCAATCAGCTAACTGAAAAGTCTGATGAAGACACATTCACTGTGAACTTAGTCTGCTGTATCTGATGCCAGTGCTGTGACAGATTTGCAACAACAGATTAAAGCTGGATGGATGGAGCTGTTATCATCTCCCCCTCTCTGTTGCCCTGTCCTGTTAAATGATGCTGCTGTCTCCACGGCAGAGCATCTGATCCCCAGGGAATCAGGTTGTAAACTGGCATGAATTTTGTTCCAGTACAGTAAAGCAAACTGAACCCTCAGGAGCAGTAATCAGTAGTATCCTATATAAATTTGTCACCACAGGTCTATGAGAGCCCATAGTAACAAGAGGTCCTGTCTTGATGGAAAAAAATGAACTATGCTATCAAACATTTCCTTAAAGAAAGGAAAAGGCTACCTACCACTTGGTGACAACAGTTTGTAAATTAGCATAGCTCTGCTATTACTAACCTAAAATGACCTATTTGAGTAAAAAGTTTGATACTGCATACACCTGCTTTATGTGTGGATACGCAGGACCTGCTGTTTCCTTTTCTGTTATAGAGCAAGGCAAAATGGGATGCACTAACCAACCTACAAATGACTTGTGTCAGTGTGTTGTCTTGGCTTGTGCAGATCCAGGGAGTGCTTTGCAATCAGGGGTAAATGAGGCCCAAGTTGTTGAAATGAGGGCTAGGAAAATAAGCATGGCTGTGCTTTCTGGCTTCCATGCATACAACAGCTTGAATGTTATTCCACAATAAGGCTGGGCCTGACTTGTCAGCATGGTGGTAAATGGTGTGAAGAAGAGACATGATATTCAATGTTTAATTGTCAGCCAGGCCATAATCAGGGAGAATGGAGCTTGTAGGAAAGATTGCTGTTGGGAAGCTGTTAATGCTGCACAAACACTTGAAACCAAGCCTGGTGGGAAGCATCAGCCATAGCACTTGAGGTTGCCGGGCACACTAGTATGACATATCATTACTAGCCACTTGCAGTGGTTGATCAAAATCTATTTTCTCATCAGTTATACAAGCTAGTGTCTGCTGAGAGATGGAAAAATGGGCACATCACAACACAGGCTTTGAAAATATTTCTTATAAAAGGAATAATCCATCCACAGCTTTTGCTTGCTGATAGTTATCACAGGTCAAAGCTTACAAGCCTTCTGTAGACACATGAAAGACACACGGACATACAAGTCACAGGAAGGTCACAAAAGAATGAACAGCATCCATCACTCAAACCAAGTACAGAAACAAAGGGATTACTTGTTTTCCTCTTGCAGCTGATACGCAGCAGTTCTTTGACCTGTATTCAATAACTCTTATCTATAACTAAAGTATTTTGGTTCTAATTCAGCAAAATTCTTTCAGTGCTTAAGTCCAACTGAAATTACATATGAGTATGTGCTATGGAGAACTGGAACTATTGGAACATTGAAAGGAGGTGGGACTGAATTTTTAATTCTCCAGAGTTCTGTTGCTTTAAGTTAAGTGTGTTTGCAGTGACCTGGTCTGGAGGTTACAAAAAAGCAACTCAGTGCTACAGACTGCCAGGTCAAATACAGGTAAAAATTTGACTGTGGGTCAAATGCAGATTTAAAGAGGCACCAAACATCATGGGAGTCTCACTGACTAACAGTGGAGTATATATGATGATGACTTTTAAAAAACAAATGCCTAAAAAAAAAGGAGTTGCACACTGTATTCTTCACATAACTTCTGTATCCTCTCTGAACTATAAATGTCTCACAGCAGAGCGTGTCTTCTGATTTCAGGTGCCTTGAGGAAAGATACAGTGTGCTAGAGACATGTATTGTGGGGAATACATGCAATCTTCTCTTGAGCTGCCCATAAATCAGCCTGAGATTGCCACAGGTAGGAATCATCAGATTTCTGTCTGGGAGGATGCTTGGAACACCTCAGAAAGCATACAAAGAAAGACATAATGGTGGAACTAAGATATGAGAGCAAAGATTATTTGGTTTTCATGTATTGCTCATAATTTCCTTCCTGTAGTGGTGAAATATGGTACCTATTATTCTTGGCATCTTTTGCATTACACTGAATCCCACTCTTGCTCTTGCTTTTAAGCTCTTTGCTTCAGATCTCATTTGCTAAATGAGTGTAAGGAGGAATTTTCTGTCTCCAGAGCACAGATACAAATCAGCCTTGTTTCACCAACTGTATAGGCAGAGAGTGGCCTATCTGAGGATACTGGCCTCACATCCCAAGCTGTGGTTTGAGGGAAAGAGTAAGTCAGGCAGTATTTATGGCTCTAAATCCCTATGCAGTGCCCACTGGTATTTACTGTTGGACAGCTAGGGATCCTCTTTTTCAGACACTGGAAGAACAGGGAGGATTGTAAACTGAAGAGCATACTGGGAAGACGATCTATTTGGGAACATATTAAAACAAGAAGGTGCCTGTCAAGTGACTTTGCTTCTTTTTTCCTGTATTGTTGATCCTCCTTGTTTGCACTATTTTCTCCTAGTGCTTTCTCTATCCACTGCAGTGCCACCTCTGATATATGGGTCTAGACTTGTTGCAGTAAGCAATATACCTGCCTCCGTATTATGTCAGAAATAGAGCACTTTTGGAATTTTCTTCTTAATCCAGTATTTGTCAGAACACGTTAACTCATCAGAAGTGAATCTGCAGGAATGTATCAGGTATAGCAGTTTTTTGGTTGGGAGGTCTGCAGAAAGGAGGCAGATGGTCAGAGCAGGCTCTCACTCCTCCCACTGCCCAGACCTTTGTGAGGCAGGAACGTGAAAACGCTTGTTCTTGGATGGGGTACGACTTCTGTGTGTTCCACACAAACTTTGAAAACTCTTGGTTTCATCCCAGCACAGAGCAGGAAAAATTCTGTAATAGCATGAATTTTCAGAGGATGAGGAGACTGTGTCCTGCCCTAAACAATATAGAAAATAGCACTGGGCAATTTTCTAATGATAACAATATGTCTGCATTTTTAAATTTTTTTTAATTTTCATTTTCTTAAATGTGTGTTTGGTTTGTTTCCAGTATTCTGTTGTTGCTAATTAATACCAGAAAATGTTGATTTGAAGGAAGATCTTAATTTCTCAGTACCAGAAGTGTGTCTTGTTCTTATCAGCTAATTCTTGCAAACAGGCTGTGTTTCTGAATTTTATCTCCAACTCTTGATCATCATGCTTATCAGACACCAGGGAGGAAGACCAATTCATTGTTTCCAAAACCTAATATTTTGTTTAATTAATGAGGTAAGCCACAGAAACAAGTTCAGGGAATGCTGAAGTAAAGTATCACAAGGCAAGCAGGAGATTATTGATGGATTGTTTTAACCCATCTAGTGAAAACACTGGATTTATATGCAGCTGAAACAGCCCCTGTCTATAATAATCTTTATTTTTTCTTAAAGTGGAATAAAAAGCAAGTACAGATTCCTAATATTAGTTTGGAGTTTTCAAAGTTGACTATTTTAAATCCTTTCAATGTCCTATGCATTTCTCTTTTAGCAACAATTTCTTAACTGTAACCAAAGTGTAAGTATATTCTCCAAGCATGTTAGCATATTGCTGTTAGAATGCATAATTGTTTTCTCCATGAAGAAGCTAAATTTGGCTTAACAGCTGTGTCATGACATTAACAGAGAATGTCTGGTGTGATAGGGCATAACGTGGACACAGCACTGCAACGCTCATAACCACAGTTCATTTAATTGATCTTCTGAGGGGGTGAAATATCACACTAGTCATCTGCCTTTGGTTTTTCAAGCCACATCAAACAATTGTGTGGAGAAGTGAAATAAAAAAAAAGTGCTAGGTTTTGTGATTTCATCAATTAATGGCTGTAGGCTACTTGATATCCCTTTGTTTACAGCACAGTGATACAGCCTGTATCTTGTAAAGGTTCACCAGAGTGACTTACTGCTGTGGTACAGGGCCTAAAATAAAACTTGCACATGCCAAGCACCACATGATGCATGAAATATTCTAACAATATATTACAAAACCTTGTCAACACTAGGGAAAATGACTATTCCAAGAAGAGGAGCTGGCTGAAAAAAACATTCTTTTTTTCCAAACCACGGCCCTTATGAAAGACACTGATCCGGGGAACTGGAGGGAGAGAGAAGAGGGGTTTCTTCCTTTGGTCTGGCAGAGAAAAGTTTCTTCCTTGGTCAGCAAAAAATGTCAGCAGAATGAAAGAGAAGCCCATTTTAGTTCAACTCTTCATTTTATTTAATTTCTTTCCTATTTCTCATTTTTAGCAGCTGTGCTAAGAAGCAGCTCAGCCCCTTGAGGAACTTGCCAAATATCTTACGTTCACACTATGAAGTGCTACAACTGTTTTGTGTGCAGTTGTGTCCTGAGTAGATTTTCAGCTACCTTCACATCATCTTGTTTTAAATCATATCAGTCAGCTGGTTTAACGCCAGTGTGGAAATAGTCATCTCTGCTGCTGCTGTACAACACACGGAGAGGTCTTGCAAAATTCATCATGAGAAAATCCTCTCTGAATTGTTCTGAAAGCAGTGAAATGGGTACCCATGAAAAACATTAACTGTAGCAGTTTCTAGCACAAGATTATTAATGATATGAACCGAGATGAGGACAATTCTTAAATTGAAATAGTTCAGCTAATACATGCAGCCTAGTTACAGTTTTCTGTTGACCAATAAACTGATGTTTTAGTATTTGAAATATAACCATTCTTTCTTTAAATATGTTTTGACAGATTAACACTGACAATGAAGCCTTTTACTGCACATCCTTCTGGGTTTATCGTACTCCTGCTTACATTGCTGCAGAGGAGCCATGGACAATGCAAAGAAGCAGCTAAAAAATCGGAGATGGATTTGAGTGTAAAATATGATCTTCCTAGCTTTGTTGCAGAAACACCAATTCAGAATGTAGTTTTATACAAGCATCATATTTATATTGGAGCAGTCAACAAGATTTATGTACTAAATGAAACTCTCCACAACAATTCTGTGTACAAAACTGGGCCTATTTTGGAGAACCCTGACTGCGCACCATGTGAAGACTGCAAAGATAAAGCCAATTTATCTAACAGCATATGGAAGGATAATGTCAACATGGCACTGCTCTTAGAAACTTATTATGATGATCAGCTCATCAGCTGTGGTAGCGTGTCCGGAGGCATCTGCCACCGTCACATCATTCACCCTGAGAACCCTGCTGACATTGAAAGTGAGGTGCACTGCATGTATTCACCCCGGGTGGATGGAGAAGCAGATAATTGTCCTGACTGTGTTGTAAGCACTTTAGGAACCAAAGTTTTGGTGACTGAAAAGGACAGGTTTGTCAATTTCTTTGTGGGAAATACTGTGACATCTACATTTCAGCCTCCTCACGTGCTGCATTCAATATCTGTTAGAAGATTAAAAGAAACACAAGATGGTTTTGAATTTCTCACCGATCAGTCTTACATAGATATCCTCCCTCAGTTCCGCGACTCATATCCCATTCGATATGTCCATGCCTTTGAAAATGATCACTTTGTCTATTTTCTGACTGTCCAGAGAGAATCTCTTGACTCCCAGGCTTTTCACACTAGAATTATCCGCTTCTGCACTTTAGACTCAGAGATGCGTTCTTACATGGAAATGCCTCTTGAGTGTATTTTTACCGAAAAGCGGAGGAAGAGGTCCATCCGAAAGGAGGTATTCAACATTTTGCAAGCTGCCTATGTCAGCAAGCCAGGTGCAGCTCTAGCCCACGAAATGGGCCTTGGGTTGAATGATGATATTCTCTATGGTGTTTTTGCACAAAGCAAACCAGACTCTTTCGAACCAACCAACAGATCTGCTGTCTGTGCCGTCTCCGTGCGAACCATCAACGAGTTCTTCAACAAGATTGTCGACAAGCAGAACATGAAATGTCTCCAGCACTTTTATGGGAAAGGGAGTAAATACTGCTTGAACAGGGTAAGTGGCAACTTGTTACATATTGAGACTCTAGTTCTTTTTTTGCCTACTGCGTTGCCAGGTAGTCAGCCCCTCAGTTTTAGTTACAAAATGTAAGTCCCTGGTCATTTCAGATTGTTTAGCATTGCTGATGATTAATCTCTGTAAGAATTGGTTCCTGTAAATTGACTTGGAAAATCACTGAGGTCCTTATGGTGCTAAGAAAGTATTTTCTGTGTTCTTGAGAGACTATGATGCAGATAAATGGAACATTTAGGCAGTTACTTCTTTCAATATCTCAAAAAAGTATTCATTAGCATTCATATCCATGGGCACTGAGGAGTTCCTGAAAATATGACTGATATTTTAAATTGTGTTAATGCTGAATCACTGCCCTCTTTAGGAAAAAAAAAATGAAAGAGCTGTTTTGGAACATGCTATGAGGAGCCAGATTGTAATACACTTACTCATGCTCAATACATAAACGGTCCCATTTAAACCAGTTTTCTTAATAAGAGAAGTGTCTATGAAAGGTGCATCTGAATGAGGATGCTGGTAGTCTCGGGTGGAAGAGTTGCTTCTTGTCACCCCATGTGTTCAGATGTTTGCTGCTTTTCAACCATCTGAAACTCTGTGAGTAAAGAAAGCGCAGAAGTTATTTTTTTCTCTTCTGGACAGTGTTTGTGCTTGTGTCGGTTCCCTGTACAGGAAATACAGAATCGGTATCTGATTCACAGGTACCTTTAACATTTATTTTGAAACATAAAACATTAGAGCTTTGAATTGTACCTGCTTATGCAGCAGGGCCTTAAATATCTGAGGAGTTTTCTTTTTCTCAAATATAAGAAGAGTGGAGCTCAGGCTAAGGTGGTTGGGGTTGTTCAGCTTAGAAAAGAGGAGGCGCCTGGGGGACCTTATAGCAGCCTTCCATTACCTGAAGGGACCTACAGGAAAGCTGGGGAGGAACTTTTTACAAAGGTAGGTAGTGATAGGACAAAGGGTAATGGCTTTTAAGTAGGAAAGGGGAGATTCAGGTTACATATTAGGAAGAAATTCTTTACTGTGAGGGTGGTGAGACACTAGAACAGGTTGCCCAGGAGGTTGTGGATGCCCCTACCTGCAAGTGTTCAAGACTAGGTTGGATGGAGCTTTGAGAAACCTGGTCTAGTGGGAGGTGTTCCTGCCCTTGCAGGGGAGCTGGTACTAGATGATCTTTAAGGTTCCTTCCAACCCAAATCATTCTACGATTCTGTCATTCAGAAGTGGCACACTCTCCTCTACCAGCAGGCATGGCCAGAGATGTCATGATGGGGCTCTTCTCAGCCTCATGAGCCAGGATGAGGCCCGTGTCATGACAGAGCAACAGCTCAACCTGCATTTAGGGCTGGATGGGATCTATCCATGCCCTATTGTTGGGATGGCTCTGGATGAGAATGGGAATCACAGGCCTTCACCACCCTTGTAGTACCAGAGTCCTCCTCAGCCCAGCTGCCTAGCACAGGGCACCAGGATGGGATAGTGGCACATGCTCTGGTTGGGAGCCTTTTGAATGGAAGAGAAGGTATGCTTTTCACTGTCTGGGGTGAGATGGGAGGGTCTGGGGAGCAGCACCCATTACAGAGCTGCTATGGCTTACTATGGTAGCATCAGTGAATTGATCATTTTGGTTGGAAAAGACCTTTAAGATCATCAAGTTAAACCATGAACCTAGCACTGGCTATCCCCAGTAGTGGGAATGTGCTCAGAGGCGAATCTGACCCAGTCTGAATGTCACCACAATAGCCTTGGTGTCCAGGGGACAGATCCTAATTGGAAGCTCCAGGTGTTCAGCCCAGATGTAGGCACTGTCAGCAGATGCTGGCACAACTGCAACAGATGTAGCATTTTATTTCTTTTTTTCAGGGAGGAAGGCAATTTTCAGTAACTAAAAGGAAGGTAGCAAACATTCATCAAAGTAACTTATCTTTCTTCACTGTGTTATTGCTGTCCTAATTTTTCATTTCAGGTCTTAATATCCTCTTTTTTTTCAGTTCATTTTTAACAGTGAACATTGTTCTTCTCTGAAAGTACTTTTTTCATTATTTCTGGGGCATTTTATTTGTTACTGTCTTTAAAACTCATAGCCTTTAACTTATCCCATTCTGTTCTTGCCTTTACACCTGTTTCGTAAGGTTATCTTTTCATAGCAAAGTATACCATTAAAATATTGACAGAATAATTTGCCACTTTTCGCATGCTGGGAAGTACTTTCCTGTTTCAAAAGCTTTTCCAGAGTCTGCTGCTGCTTTGCATATCAGAACTGAATGTCTTATACTGCATACGGTTTATTATAGTTGCCCATTTTCAAGAAATGTCATCAGAACTCTGATTTCTGCTACATTAAATTGATAAAGGCAAAATGTTTCTGTGGTTTCTTGTGGTTCCTTTAAATGGCATAAAGGCGGTCAGAAATTTCTGTCCTTATTGTTTGCTTAACACTGAAATATTAGGACTGTCAAGCTTTGCCATTCCATTTCCTTTGCTTTATTCCAGAGAAATAATTTAAGTTCCAGTGAAAAGTGTCCCATAAGTTTTTTCAGGTTTCAGTTGGTGACCAAGGTGGACAAGAATTTGCCAGGCATCCTTTATACACCTGTTTTTCTCAGGTGTGTAAAATTGACCTGCAAAGTTGGAAGGTGAAGGAGGGGAAGGTGAAGGCAGAAGAAGGAAAGCGTGTTATATTTTATGCTTGTGTTAGGAATGTCAGTTCTGGTCTTCCATGATTTAGCTGGAGATAAAATAATTAAAAATTTTTTAAAATCCCAAACCCTTTAACACTTTTTAGGCCCTTTTTAATATGTTATACATGAGTGCATAACCAGTGTTTTTCTCTTTGTAAGTCACCTTCAATTTAAAGGAAAGCCTTTATAAACTGTAACACTTTGTCACAGTTTATTTTGGCAAAATTCAAAACTTGCTCTTTGTAATGCAGCCAAGATGATCTTCTTCTTTGATGTTGAAAGAATGAAACCACAGACTACTGATGCAAGTGAAAGGCACTGACCACTGAGATTAAGTCATAGGACACTGAAAACGGTACAGTAGTGAATATGGAATACCACTAACTTCAACATTAAAAAGAAAAATGAGCCTTTAGCAATGTTTGCAAGGGAGTGCTATCTAATAATTTACAGTTAGAGTCTGATGGATGAGGGCCATTTCATGTTATCAAAAAAAGTCCCACAAGACAATTGTACATCATTTTGTTGGACTTTGGGTAGTCCATCTTTTTAAGTGGCTGTCTCTCGGGACTGTTTAGTCTGAGGCTGCTGAAGGTAGGATTAGATGAAAACAAACCAGAATAAAACACCCAAAACACTTCCTCAACTCTTTCTTCTCAGATTTTAAGCACTTAAAAAAAAATACTTCATTTCATCTTTATGTGGTTGAAAAAAAACTTGTTGGTTTTTTCAGCCTTGTTTCCTAAAGGAATGACTTTTATGTGGTCATGCTGTTGTATAACCTGTCTTTCTGTTAGTTGTCCTGACAACCTCAACAATAAGAAATCTTAAAGATGGGAACCCAGAAACAGATCCAATATGTGCTCAAGCTGTGGAAACTGAAGAAGTGTAAGGAGCCCCTTTATAAATATCAGAAGGATTCACAGGGACCAAAGCAGGTATTGCTCACTCATGGGAAAAGTCTCTGTCAGAACTTACTTGGACAGCAAAGTCAACCAACCACAAGATATAAATCCAGACACAGCTGTGCTTTACTTATTCCAGTGCTCATGGAAAACTTCATAAAATAAAAATAAAACATTTCCAGTTGTTTTTAAGTGAAATATAGAGTAAGTCAAGCTTGGGCTCATTGAAGTCAGGGCTAAGAATCCGATGGTTCATCTGATTGATATCAGATGTGCCTCAGCAGAGCAGTGACCAGTTAGCACTTCCTAATAATTTCCTTCAGTGAAGAGCTGGTTGTCACTTCAATGACAGCAAGGAGGAAGCAGAACTAGCTTTGAATTAAAAGAAAAATTTGGATTCATAGTAAAGCAGTTTTATTGCCCAAGTCGGGACTTGGGCAGCTACTGAGAGGTAGCTTGATGTGGAGAATTTTGAATCACTGTTCAGGAATCTCCTCACCCACAATGAAAAGAAAACTGGATGTAGGCTTTTAGGAGTTTATTTGATCAGTTAGTCACTATCAGCCCTGGTGTGGTATTCCTCAAAGCAGAGGAGTATTTAGATGAAGAGACAACTGCTGCTTACTTGATTTGCAGACATAGTCCAGTAGTGCACCCTTCTTACCATGGGTTAGATATGATCCTCCAGGTGAGGAAAATGGGTTGAGTTTAGCCTTGATAATCTCAACTATACTTTTCAATTGTCCTTAGTTAGATCAGGATCTTATGGGCTTTGTTTAGCCTTTCTGTTCTGTTACGTGGTAAACATTGTGAGCTCGATTCTCCTCCAGTACACAACTTGAAGTACTGTTGACTTCCATGGAAAAACACCTCAAAAATGAAATCCAAATTTAACTCTGTAAAGGTCTTGTGATTTTGTTTCTTCTACGGGTATGTTCAGGTGAAAACCTAAAGTACTTCATTCACCTTACAGGGAAAGAGAAACCAGTCAGGATTTTGCAGCTGTGTTCCCAACAAGTGTCCTAAAGCAAACCAAACTGGTCACCACTCCTGTCAAATGAAAGGCACAAACAGTTGGAAGAATGTCAAATGAAGACAGAAGATCACCAAAACAAAAGATAAAGTGACAGTAAAATAAACACATGGTGATGCTTCTTTATTACCATTACACACATGATAGATGAGCAAAATTGGATTATGCTTATATAGTAATGGAAGAAAATAATTGCTGCCTTCTATCAGGAAACCACAAAGGCACTTATTGATCTGTCATCCTAAGGGTATGTCTAGGAATATTTAATAAAATAAACAGAGACAAATAACTCTTTTGAGGCCCTGTAACTGTACTATCCCACATCATTTGGCTTAAAAATATTTGGCAGATTTAAAAATAACACCTTATCTGTCTGATTAAGAAGGGTTGATGTGGCTTATTTTGATAATCTCACAGCATGGAGGAGATCTTTTTTTTGTATTGCAAATAGAATGTGCCTGAATATTCTCCCTAAAAGTCAGGGACCAGAATCTATCAGATTAGTTCAGTCATTTACTCCTCTGGAAATGTGGTATCAAATGGCATACAGCTCTCTGCCTGGCACAATGCCTGCTTCCACACATACAGATCTTGTGCAAGCTTCTCTATAGGTCTGTTGTCTCAGAAGAATAAACAGAGAGGAACTGGGTGATTGGCAATGAGCACTGACACCCTTTAAAACAGGCTTCAGCCGTAATAGTAGGGTGACAGGCTGCATCCACGCTCCTGATCTGCTCTCATTGCCTGTCTGAGGAAAGCTTGGCTGGTACTTGAGGGTCCCCATTGTGCCTTATATGTTACAGTGCAAGGCAGGGTGTGCTCACCACAGAGCTCTTCCTCACCATTAGGTACATGGCCACCTACCCACTTGGCCATACAAAACTTGACTGGGGCAAACAGCGTGGCCTAAGGAATTGCAGGAAGAGCATGAGCTCCACTTAACGCTGCATATGAGGGAGGCATGGGTACAGGTTCAGGTACAGAACTGGGTGTGAGTATGTAGGGGATATGGCGTAAGCATTGGTATGGTTATCTGCCATATCAGACTCTGCAGAGGTGTAACTATAGAGGTAAGCATTTTTCTGTCCCTTGGACTGGCCACGTGGATGCTGTCACAACAGAGGTCCCAAGAAAGAAGCAGAGCAAGGAGAACAGTAGGTCAGGGAAGTTTTTGGAAACTACCACACCACCCCAAGTAGTGGGTATTTTTTCAGCATCTTCCAAGCCCATAAAGCTATAAATTCTGGGGACTGACCTGTTAGTCCCCAAGTGTTCCAAAAACTACAGTTTCCTTCTCCTGATCTCCTGTTAGGGGCCTGTCCCTGTAGCCTCCTGTGCTGCTGCTTGGAGTTTTATCATGTTCTCGATGAAATCTGGATTTCTCTGTGAAAAAGTAGTATCCATTAAACTACCATTTCTGCAAAGGGCACTGCTTTACCAGCCAGACTTACTAATAATGTTCCATTTCCAGACTTTTAAATCAAATTCTTCCACTGAAGGCAGGGTTCCCTATTGGTTATTAGTGTGCAAGAGTGACTGCTGCTTTTCTATAGAATTGCACAGGAATAGTTTCAGGCAGAAAGTAATTTTTATTTTTTTTTTTTTGACATGGTTATCTATATGGTCTTGTGTGGTTTTTTTACATCTTAGAGTTTCAGAAGGCTAAACATTAAGACTAAAGACTAGAATACTAAAGACTAGATCTGGACAAAGAATAATTTTCTTCTCCTATGTAACTTGGCAAATTTGAAAACCTTTACAGCCCCACAAGAAGAGATGTCTAAAATGTAGACTAGCCAGGTATGCATCATTGAGGACACTCAGCAGAGATGTGTGATATTCAGATCTCAGCCTATTTTAGTGGGTTCAGGCCAAACTCTAAACCTTTGCCCCAGATTAAGTTCCTATCCAGTCATCTTCTGGCTGTTCTGCAACGAGACTTTGTCAGCCCCTCCTGAAAGATTTGCTTGGATTTCTTTCTGAGCATTTCCATGTTCCAAAGAAAGAGAAGCTGATTCTGCAGTGCACTGCATGTAGATCTGAGTCCTGGATTCATCCTACTTGGCTTTGCTAGGTAGTTGAGACATCTAAGTAAGCAATTAATTTTCCTCAAGTTCTGCTGCCAGACAGTGGAGAGAGAAATAAATCCTGACAAAATAGACATCTGCCTTTCAGCTTTCTTAGCACCAACCTTACCTCAGCAGTTTCTCTATTTACTCTACATGATCTGACTCAGGACCACATATTGCTGTCATTATTGCTCACTAAGGTAACAGTAGGTAATTATTATCCAGGAGAGTGTTGTGTTACTCAAACTTTCTAAGTGGCATGTGGGTTTCTGATCTCAGACAGCTTTTGTATCCGAACAGGATTACTCCTCATTTCAAAACATACAAGTAAAACCACTAAAAAAAAAAAAAAGGATAGAAGTATTGCTAAGGGAGAAGTTCCATGGCATAAATGGTTGAGAAAACAAGTAGAGGCCACAAAGAAATATTACTAGCACTGTCTGTGGAGTGGATGAAAACCATTAAATGTTAGAGGAGGAATCATAGTCATAGAATCATAGAATGGTTTGGGTTGGAAGGGACCTTAAAGATCATTCTAGTTCCAACCCCACTGCATGGGCAGGGACACCTCCCACCAGACCAGGTTGCTCAATGCCCCAACTTCCAAGGAGGGGGCAATCACAGCTACCTTGGAAACTTGTTCCAGTGTCTCACCACCCTTGCAGGGAAGAATTTCTTCCCAATGTCTAACCTAAATCTCCCCTTTTCAAGTTTTAAACCATTTACCCTTGTCCTCTCGCTACACACCTGTGTAAAAAGCCCTACCCCAGCTTCCTTGTGGGCTTCCTTCAATGATCTTGGGGAAGTGATCTTGAGAGCTTCATTTTCTTAAGCCAGATGTAATTCTGCTTTTTACACAGCCTGTGGGAATTAGGGCAAATTGTATTATTTTCTCCGACTCTCTGGACTGCTTCCTATCCCACACGTCTTACACTACTGTTTTGGCTAGCCATGCACTTATTGGGCAATGATATCTTGGAATGAAAGTCTCCACACTGAGAATTATCTTAGGAAAACTGTCTTCCTGGAATTCACAGCTTTTCTATTTTATCATAGCTTCCATGTTAATAAAGACTTCTATGAAAAATGTACCTGATGTACATTACAAATACACAGCAAAACATCTCTTTTATCAGCACATCTCTGAGGCATTGTTTTATTTCTTCAAAATGTGTAATAAGTCAACACCTCTTCCTTGATAATCTGTATACTGAGTTAAATGTTAAATTAATATAAGGGAAATCAGCGAAATGCAGAGATTACTTAGGTCCATTTTATCTGCTGAATCAATAGGATTTACTTAGTGCTAATGCACTAACCAGATTATGAGAACTAATGCAGCCCTGTTCAATGACAAAAGCAAATAACTCATGGGATGATCTTGACAATAGAACAAGTAATCATCTTAATTTGTATTAACTAATTACATTCAACATGGATGTCTTTCTACCTAATACTTTAAGTGGAGCATCATCAAAGTAACTTCCACTTTCTCATTTTAGCAGTGAAGCAGATCAAAGCAACAAGTATAAATAGTGGGATGATGCTTTGTAAAATTTTACATTAATTGAGTTCTTTCAAAAATTTCTCTCTATACATGAGTCATAAAAATTCATGTAATATTTCCATTGGCTTGAGTGAGTTCTAGATCAATTCCTTGAATTCATAAGTGTAGCTTAAAGGTAATTGCTCCTTCAGTAATTCCTTCTAAATTGTTCCTTATTTTGCAACAAGTAGGAAAGGGTTTGAAGGGTTGGTTTCCTATGTAACCCAGGCCATCTGCAGACAGTTTAACACAAAGTAGTGGCCACTGCTTGGACATTGCTCATTGTTTCCATCCTAAAGGACTGTTTCCAGTAGCTTGTTCAGGTATGCTACTTTGCAGCTGAGAAGCTGAGATTGAGAGTTTAAGAGTTTATTCTCAGAAGGAGAACGTTGGTATTTTATAAAAAAAAGCTTCAAATTTCTTCAAAATATATGAGAAATATTAGGAAGAGGAGGACGGTATACAAGGGAAACAATTCTTCTTTTAAAAAAAGAAAAATTTCTTTTACCTTTTTAGAGTAAAGCTTCAGTGCCTCAGCAGAAGTTAGAAGCAGGAAAGCAGGAGAACTTGGTCCCCTACCCCAGGTGTGTTCAGTTCTTCATAAATGCTGAAGTGAGTTCACAGTCCTAGACCCTTTGAGGTGTCCTTCACTGGTCCAGAAGAAACCAGCATGGTTTCTGCTGCTATGGAAATTGTTTAGCATGTAAATTTGGGTCCATTAGCAAAATTCAGCTGTTCTGCTTATCATTCTGTTTTTCCTTTTATTAGTATTACAAAGGCTGTTTGGTAAAGGTGTCTGGTGCTACTGTGCAGAATCCTGTTTTACAAAGCACATAGCATTTTGATTATGGTGTTTCCAAATATTTTTCTCTTGTGATGTGAATTCTGAGTGATTTCCATTCCCCTTCCCAAACATGGAATTCTTGGGAAGAACAAGTTGGTTGTTTGACAAAATAGGGCTTGAGGAAGAATGAGAAATTCAACATACCTAGTGCCTGTCACAGGCCCATTAACATGGAAATCAGTGCTCTTTCTGTGCTGTGAGAGCAGCTGGTGGGGTGCATACTGAGTATCCCCAACAGACTGCTCTAGGCTAACTTCCACATAGTCTCTATGGCAAACAATAGCTGGCTTATCCATTTGGGATACCTCTTTCTGAGGATTTACCCTATCAAAATGGATAAGTGCAATAGTTCAACACAGAAGACCCAGTCTCCTAATTGATAATATTTGATAAAGGAAGTGAAATGGGAAAATATTAATGTAATGCAATCTTTGTGCCAATAAAAAGCATTGTTCACATGTAGAGTGCAGGCCTGCTATTGAACAGTGCCTGTGACTGGTACTGATGTAGAGCTGTCCCTGTTTAGTGTCCTACAATTGCTCCTCTTGGAAATGCAGCAGAAAGTTTTAGGAAGTCTCACTGCACTCACACTGGCCCAGGAGGTGAGGAGTCTCACTGTGCATTTGCAGTTGATCATGTTGGCAAAAGCCATCATGCTACCTCCAAAGAATTTCTGTTTCTCATGTTCCTCAGTTTTGGTTGCCTTCTCTCCTGCCTGTTGTACAGCATTGGAGTTTGTTCTCAAGAGATTCTTTTCTGGTTCATTGCTTCCAAAACAATAAATGTGTCCATGTTTTTTCCACGTATCATCATTAAATGTGCTCATAATTATAAAGAATTCAGAGAC
The DNA here is from genome assembly GCA_023637945.1 of Phaethornis superciliosus. Lineage (NCBI taxonomy): Eukaryota > Metazoa > Chordata > Aves > Apodiformes > Trochilidae > Phaethornis > Phaethornis superciliosus. The sequence continues at coordinate 25,010,964 of JAJQWJ010000001.1, read as the reverse complement.
CCCATGACAGTTATGTATAGTGAGGACTATAAATGTGAGTGACTTTTTAGAATAGCTAGCAGTGAAGCTTTGTCCATTTCATAACCTTTCTGTCTTGCAAATTACAGGGGGAAAAAATGCTCTTTTTTGATATCACAGGAGAAAGCTATTTATATATTACCCTTCCATTAAACTTGATTGACTGGCCAGCTATGGCACAGAATCACATGGGAAAGGAGGGAGGGAGACAGTCTCTTTGCCAAAGGAAATGACAGAAGAAGGCATGAAGTGAGCAGTGGCTGTAAACATGCCAGAAAGCAGAAAATTTGTCCTGGTTATTTTTCTCCTCTCCTCATTTTGTCAAAGAGCTGTAAGTACAAGGATCTTAGTAGTCATCTCTAACTGAGTCCAGAATTAAAAAGACTGGTATGTGAGAGCTGAGGGAGATGTTTGAGGTTTGTGAGATTTAAGAAGTAATTCCTTTGTAATATAACAGTGGTAGACAGGCCAAATTTATAATGGCCCTCACTTTTATTTACATAGGACTATGAAACAGACAATGCAGGTTCTATCTTCAGCCCTCTGATAGACCTTCAACATAGAATCATAGAATCCATAGAATCTATGATTCAACATGATGCTGATCAAGTCACTCATCCTCTTTAGGCAATACCCTGGCTCCACTGAGTTGCTTGGGCTAGAATTTTGCCTCTTGTGCTTCAAAGGGAGAGAAGCAGGGAGCAAATGTACTTCTCACCTGAAAAGAAATAATGCAAACTACCCTGAGAATCCAAGTGTATTAAAAAATATGTATTTTTGCAGCAGCAAAACTGCTAGCTGAAATTGTACAAGAAAATGTAGAGACAAAAATCTGATGAGGTTCCTTTGTGTTCCTCAGAGTTACTCTTACTGTTCAGAATCTGCTGCTCATGTGAATTCTTCAACATTAAGTGCTTGGTTTCAGTAGGACACACACTTAAAATCTGTATTATTCATCTTAATTCACTAACCTCCACAGCAGAAGAGATATGCAACTCATTCACCACCTCTGTTTTTAATCATGTTGAGAATCAATTTGTTATGTGGAATCATCTGTTCATTCACTCTGCAGCGGATTCTTTGAAAAAGGATTTTTTGCTTTTTGCAAGTATCAGGACCCAGCTCATTTGCCAGTAGCTTTTTTCACCTTGCTTTATGTTATGCCATAGCAATGTTCAAAGGAGACACACTGTCAGCACTTGTGGGTGCCCATCTATTGAGGGAGACTCCCAGGATCCATAAAAGAAAACAAAAAATGATGTTTAGGAATTTGATTCCTGACAGCCAACAAGTTAAGTTGTATAAAGACTCCTAATTATTCATACTTTCACTTGAGTTCTCCCTCATAACTGTAATATTTTACAATTGACACTAGGAAAATTTTACCTAATTACTTTCAGACCATTTGTGCAATTTATCAAATTAAATTTTAATTTTAATGATTTTCTCCAAGGAGGAGGAAAGATAGCATTGGATGTTAACCTCACAAGATAACATTGGATGTTTTGTAGTGATTAAGTCATTCATTTCTGCTTTATTCAAGACATTAAAAAAATATCAAGATGTTACACATAACATTACTTTCTAATTGAGCACTGCACTTAACTAAGAACAGGTTTTGTCCAGCTGTAGAAGGATGAGACTGGAGGAGTGTTTTTTTCAAACTGCAGTTGCTGCAAATAGTAGAACATTTCCTTAAAAGTCTTTGGTTAAAATTTTGAATTTTTTTTCCCCAAGTCACACCATTTAAACTAGAAACCAGACTCTATGATTGGTTCTGACACTGACCTAATTGAGTATTTTTATGAAATTTTCATTATTTGCTTTAAATTTTCCTCCCTGCTTTGCACTTTTGGCTTCAAATGTACAAGTCTATCTGAAATACTATTTTTATGCTCATTTCAAATTAGAGAGAGGTCATCAGTTAACTGCCAAACAGTGATAGCTCCTGATGGACAACTCAACAATGTTTAGAGACTTTTTTGGAGTGTTCGTCTTCTGTGGATCGAATCCAGGGTAAAGTCCAAAATTGCCCCCATCAACAAACAAGATAGCATGGGTTATCTACTACACTTTTGGTCATGGCTGAAAGGCAGGGCTTGCTCACTCTTTACTGCATTCCAGTGTCACACCTACACCATCTTCACAAAGCCCTTGCTATGAATCACAAGCTCAACTGGCACCTCTCCTCTTACAAGAGAAGCAATATAGCCCGACCCAGCCACTTACCCACTCTCTAATCATCCATTTCAATAGTTGTGTGATTTGTCACTGGAACTTGGCATAACATCCAGAGTGCATCATCAGTTATTTTTCCACACTGACAGCCAAATGGATAGTTAGGTGTATACTGAGAGGGAGGGGGAGATTCAGGCTTCAAAGAGTTAATTTAAAGCTGCTACTTTGCCCAAGTTTTCCATGTTATCAATCTTCCTTTAGTTTTCTAAGTAGCCTTTTAATCTTTGCATTTCTACTCAAAGATCAAAGCCTTTGTATTTCTTGCACAGCTAACCTTACATTATGGTTAATCCATGAAGCGCCAGGTTTTGAGAGAGCCATATGTGGAACAGTCTGCAGGTTCTCGGGCAGATACTCAAAATTACCACATTTCTGAGGAAGCCTGAGCTTGCTTTGCAGCTGAACTGATTTCGGGGAAGCTAGAAAAGGTGTTGGGGCAAGCAGGAAAATCTAGCATCTTGCTTTGAAGAGCTTGAACAGGGTCAGGTGTGTCAGGATGTTCAAATTGTGTGAAGTGACTATACAGGTGGAATTACTTTTTTAAGTTTAGCAGTGAAACATCTCTCCCCATAAGACATTTGCTTATGAAAAAAGAAAGGAGTTACAAGAAAGAGCCAGGTTGGGACAGAGTAAATTCAGAAATCTGCCTTATTTCAAAAAAGCATGAAAACTGTAAATCTTTCTGCAGCTGAACTATTCATACTCATTGTGTGAGTAATCTTTGCACAGATGTTTCAGAAATACTTTCAGAGTGGATAGGATATGAGTGCAAAAGAATAAAGATTTTATCTTCTTTGGAGGCCAAAGTAAAGACAAGCTACGTTTGTCTATTGTTGATCAGTCAAAATTTTTTAAAGTATATTCAATCAATGTTCATTGTGCCTTGTGCAAAGTATTCAGTTCCTGCTGAGCAAAAGACACCATAATTTAACAGTTAATACCAAAACTAATACAGCAAACACTTTAGCATGTGGATAATCAAACTGTGAAGTCATTGCTGTATCAGATCTAATCTGGAAGCCTTTTTTCTGTATCATTAGGCACTGCAGAGCAATTTTAGTTGCTCTTGCTTGATCTTGGTTGTTACCTAAATGATACCTCGGACTGACAGTGCACCCTGAGAAAAAGTAGCACCACAACTGACTGCAATTACTGGGGATCATGGAAAATTTCACATGCCAGTGCTGTTTCTGTGCACAGTGCAGAAATGTTAAAATGCAACAGCAAAATCAGGTTGAACATTTTATTAACATCATTTTCAATGCCTTATTTTTTCTCCAGAATTCAACAGAGTTAATCCAGAAAGAAATTCTTTGTTCATTGCTTGCTTTCTCATAGTACTTTTATTATAGGTAGTAGAAAGAAAATAATCTGAATCAATAAAATAAAATAAAATTTTACTTCTGCTTCTTTTTTAAGGGTATGATCCTGATCTATGGAATTTAGTGAAATGACTGCCTTTAAAAGGTTTTATTCAAGCTTAAAAAAAAATAAATTATGTGTTTGAAACAATGAAACAGTTAAAGAATAGGAAAAGCAGAGCTCTGTATTGATTTCAACAGAGGGAACCTCCATAAGCTCCTTTGTGTATGTCACAGAGGGAACATGCTAGATGACTTCCAAATTTAAACTGGTTAGAGATCCTTTAGGGGGTTCCTGGTGGTTGTCTGTAGGATCTCACCAAAATAGATTATGTAGTACCCATCATAATGGGATTATCAATTAATAGATTACTATTGAATTGTTAGGACAACAGGTTACATTGTTCTCTGGAGATAACTTAAAGTGCATTGTTCAAGAATTGTTCCAATGAAAATTAGAAACGTATATTTTCTAGTCCCAAACTGAAAGGAAAATCCTGGAAATGCAGCAACTGTTATAGTATACCCAAGATTTACAGAGATTGGACAAAATAGTACATGAGCCATAGATTATCAATAGCCTAAGTAATTGTAAAAAGCTGGCTTCCCCTTTCATTTAAAAATGCAATCAGAAACATATTATTCCTGGCTTATCTCTCTTTTCTCTCTCTCTGTCTTTTTCTCCCTTTTTCTGGCTTATCACTGGAAAAAGAGTTGAAAAGAGACCAGAAAAAGGAGAAAAGTGGAAATCGTTACTATAGTGCAAAAGAAAAAAAAAAAAAAAGGTTAAGAAAATAGCAGTATTTTCAGGCAATCATTTTCTAGGAATGACTGTTCTAGAAGCAGGTGTGTTGCTGGGCAGACTCCGAGGAATTCTGAGACCCTTGGACAAGAAGCACTACAGAAATCACTAAGAGAAAGGATACTTTGATATATGCACTTTTACACATATCATCTGTTTAAATAAAGAGCCTATGCCTTATTCCCAATGGACAGGATTAAAAAAAAAAAAAAAAAGTTGAAAGAAGCATTGCCATAACATTAAGAACTCATTGCCTTCCTCATGGAACATCGTAACTGATGAAGCAATTAAGCTTGAAACATTTTAAAATACTTTTGGTCAAAACGCGTTTGTGCTAAATGACTTCACTCTGACAAAGATCTATTCCTACTCGTAAAGGCAGTACTCATCTGTGCTTCATTTTCTAACAGGCTTTTTCAAGGAATGCTTCATACTGCAGAGCACAAGATGATGAATATCGCTTAGAAGTTACGACTCCTTTGCAGAGGGTTGACTTGTTCATGGGCCAGTTCAACAATGTTCTCTTAACTTCAATATCTGTCTTCACCAAAGGGAACCTCACTGTTGCTAATCTGGGAACTTCGGAGGGCCGCTTCATGCAGGTAAATATTACTACAATGCCTTCACCATAAAAGAACATATACTGGTGTTTATCAGGGTTTTGAAAATTGAGGAGTTGTATTATCCCAATTAAACAGGACATTAGAAAATTGAAATTGACGAGTAAAATAGAGCTTCTGGAAAATAAACAAAGTGCCTAATAGAGCACTTTAAGTGTTTGCATTGGCTTTGTGGTTTGGAGCAATTGTTGTGGAGCAAATTCTACCATCATCGCCACTTAGTCCAGCTGGCTCAGTTCACAGAGGAGTTTTGGTCCATACAGTCTAGATTTCTTTCAAAGGAAACTAAACTGAAAGCTCTGTTTGGGATACATATCCAAAAGCTCTAACCCCAGCTTTCTTCTGGGGCAGAAAGGTCCAAAACTGATTTCATTCTTCAGAGATACACACTTCATGTGGTCATTTGATTTAAAGGATCAGATTAAACATAGTTCATTGTAAAATGTCAAGATAGGTTACAATGTAGAAGGAAGAGCCTCAGGATTAGTTGCCTCTACATACTGATCCACTCCTCTGGCACCAAATTACTTGCTAATGTACCCATAGCCTATGACTCGCAGCTGTAGAATTGAGATTAGCTCCATCTCTACGTCTTTCAAGTTTTTCTGAGTGCATCTTAGATATTTAGGCTCTTGCTCATTCCCGACTCACTCTGTTCTTTTGGACAGCAATTCTTCCTGTCCTAAACCAGGCTTTCCATATTAAGAGGTAAATCACCTCCTGAGAAGTCTTTCTCTCTCCATCAAGTATATAACTAATGTAGATGGGTAGGTTACACTACATGACTTTTTTGCAGGTGAGTAATGAAATAAATCTAACCCATAGGGCAAACCTTCTTTTAAAATCCTAGCACTCAAAATCAAACCACAGAAAACAAATTTTTCAAAGCACCAAGAGCTTCCTTTATTCACTTATATCAATGCAATGACCACCTCTTACAGCTTAGCTTCTGCATCTGCCAGTGTCCAGCCTGGATGTGCATCTCAGCCTGGATCCCTTTTGCATCCAAGCACTTACTTCTGTGCTTTTACTCTGCCAGCACTTTTTGTCTTCTAGTGGGATTCCTGAAGAACTGGCAGGTTTTGGCCCTTCTGCTCTGTAGGCTGCAGAGAGGTGATCAGAGTTACTGGCATTGTCCTCCAACCATCATTAACTGACACCTGATGAGATTTGTGATCAGGAGTTGCTGTGCCCTTTTAGCTTTCCCATTTCCCAAAATCTCCCATTAGAGAACATGTGGGTACTTGCACCTTTTCATAAAACTTTTGTGTGGTGTAAATCACTAGATGAGATTAACTAACAAACTTTTCCTTTGTTCTCTCCCTTCTCCTCATTCTCTGTCTTTACCACATACAGTAAGTAGGGTTACATATTGTCACCAGTATTTGTTAACCTACTCTTGGCATCATTTTTAGACAAAGGGAATCCTATACCTCTGCTTCTGTTTTGACATAGAACCTGCCCCATAATGCAAATTCTGTAATGCTTCTAGAGGGAGGCAGGCCTAAGTGAATTACCACAACTGACAGATGAAAAACTGGAGAAAGTCATGCTTCTCTTTCCTCCTAAAAGATGGTGGGAAACAAAATGTCAAATGATAACTCTGCCAGTTGCAGCTGAACTTCCCATGGTAATACTAAGCTGCAGTTTGTCCTCAGGACAGGAAAAGCAAATGCTGAGAGCTACACACTGAGTTCAGAAGCAACCTCCTGTTCTTAAATGTAGGTATTGCTTCACACAGCAAACATGAGCAATTTGTTTAACCTTTCTGAAGCCATTTCCTTATCTACAAAATACAGTTAACTACTGTCTTACTAGCTGCATTTCTTCTGGGCTGCCACAAAGCTTTTAGTGATCTTTGGTGGAAAGCGCAAGGCAGCATTATTTTTATTTGTAGCATTCCTTAAATTATTCATTCGAGTCCTGCACCACACATTTCATTCAGATGTTTGCCCAGCTCAAGGAACATTTCCAGAATACATTTCCCATTCCACATTCAGTTAAGAATCAACAGCAAGGCTATTGTGTAACCTTCTCATTGCCATTAGCAGAAATATTTTCATCGTTGAATTGATTGGCTTGAGCTACAGGGGAAAGTCAGCATTGGGTTCATACTGTAATAAGAAGGAGCTATTTCTTTGAGGCTTTGCTGCATCCAGCAAGAGAATAAGATTAGTGACTACCTGTAATGACAATCCCTCCAAAAATAAAGGTTAGTATTTGTTTTGCCTTTAAATGATCTTGGAAGGAATACTAGGTCTGTAGGATACAGCAGACGCAGCTTTTTGCAGAATTTAATGCTCACTTACATTAAATCTTTTTTCTTTTTTTTTTTTTTCACTAATAGTTATGTAGGAAGTGCTTTCCAACATGTTCATTAGCTAATGCCCAAATAAAGCAGATCTGCAATGTTTCTATGGAAATATAGCTATCAACTGCAATGAGATTGAGATCATTAAAAATTAAGCTATTAAATGACCATTACTGCAGTAAAATGGGTTAAAAAAAAATCAAGGTAATCTAACAATGACTTAATTTATCAAAAAGATATCCACAAACACTTCCCCTCATTTTTAGCTAAGAAAGGTAATGATGTTATGTTTTGTTTTATTTACAAATCTACTTGAACATATTGCAAAAAATCCTTAGTTTGTCACTTAGGGCACAGCTCTCTTTTGCACAGTCCTTTACACTCACATTTTTAGCTTTTGTATATGCAAATATTGAATTTTCCTGTACAATCCCCTTGTAACTTGTAGCTATTCAGAGTTGCCTATGTCCTTTCAGAGGCAGGTATGCTTTCAGAGAAAATTAGTTGCAGAATTCTACCTATCAGGGAACCTGTTTTAAATCTGGTTATATTGCATGAATATCTTGCAAAGATATTTTCAGGCCAACTATTTGAAAGCAAAAGAAAAAATACACATATATACATTTCTAAAATTAGAAAATCAGCTCAGCAGTGAATTCAGTTCATCTTGTATCCTCTTTGAAATACCAAACCTTACCATATTTAGACAGTTTTGTTTGTGACATAGATTTCAGCACTAGCAGTTATCCATGAGATTAAAAGGAATAGTAGTACAGTACCTCTGTGTCTAACAGCCAGAACCTGAAGTGCCCAAATATGAAACAGCTTGGTGGCAGTAATGAACATTTAGTTCATATTTTTTTGCTATATGAGTTTAGGGCTTCCTTTAAGTGTTATGAATCATTTTGTGAGGAAAAAAAAATGTTTAGAACATATTGATTGTTCACTAAATTGAACTGAAACTCCACACCTCTGCTATGGAAGCCACCAAGTGCAGCAACAACCTCCTGATGCAAAATGAAATTTATTTGAAAAGGTTTCCCATATTCTCCCACTATACTTGCTTATACTTGATCAGCAGCCAGCTACTTGATTCTCCTTTCATTCCTTTTTCTTGTTTTCATCTCCTTTTGTACTTTCTTCTGCTCATCACTTTCTATCTTGTTACCAACCCCTTATCTCCCACGGTTTACATCTCCATCCATTTTTCTCTCATTAGCCCAGTACTATAGCATAGCATTGCAGCAAAAGCCAACAGAAGGTTTAACATGTAGTTCCTGAGAACAACTTTTACTTCTGTAGATGATGGCTACCTGGTTCTGGAGTTTGGATCTATTCAGAGACATATCAAAATGAATATTCCCTGTCTTTACAAATGATTTAGTTGCAGGATATGGTATTACCCATCAAAACTGTGGTAATGATCCAGCTCAGAATCTGGCCTGCATTTTCCTTCATTAAAAAATGTCATCTGAGGAGCCAGTAATATTTAGAATTTAAAAAACGGGTATGTTTTATCCACCCAAGGAATAGTCAGTCACCTGTTTTCTGCTTGTGGTTTTGGTTTGATTAAATAGAATTACTCAATTAAACAGCTCTGGAAAATGCTAATACTGGAAGAGAAATGCAGCTTCCTTCACTAAATGTTGTGGTTTTTTCAGCCAAAGTTGAAAACTAAAATCAAATTGATCTGGATGGTGCAAATACAGAAGATTCATGCGTTCTTTTAAGGAGAATAATTGGGGCCAGGAGGTGAATTCCAAAGCTCTCCTGGAGAGTAATTGCTGCCCATTGACATACTGAGCATGTTTTGGCTGCATCAGAAATGTTAAATCTGTATTTGGCCATGAGTAGGTTAGAGTTCGTAGTTTACCAAATATTGTGGAGTTTCTGTTACAAAACAGAGCAGTAATAATTTTTTCTAAGACAGCTGACATGCATGAGACGGAAAAGAAAAATGGTTTTACTTCCTTCCTAAGCTGGAGCCTGACAACAAGCTTTTTTTTCTCCCTTCTTTTTTTTTATGTTGAGAAGTTGCAGCTGTTTTGGCCTTTCTTATTGTGCTTGTTTTTGGAGTGTGACTGGGAACACAGGCTGCAAGTACAGCTGTTGGGTGCAAAGTGAATCAGGTATTTCACAGTGGTTACTTGATTAGAAAACAGCTCCCAGTCACACTGCTGTAGTTGGGGAATTAGATTTTCAGCTGGTGTAAAGCAGCCTTACTCTGCTTAAGCCAAAGAAGCTGTGCTGAGAATATGACTCACAACTGGAAGACACTTTCATTACCAGTCTGTGTTTTGGGAAATTAAAGTTTGTCAAAAAAAAACCCCAAAGTCCTCATGATATATTGAGATAAAATATCTTCTAGTTTTGCTCAGTTCCAAGGTGATTTTTTTCTTTTTATTGCCTGGAGTGTGGTATTATTTCAGAGAGTGGCTTTTGAGTGATGAAGAAAAGAGCAAAGTTCTCCAGGAAGGGGAAATCTCTCTGATAGCTCTGGGGAGAGTGGGATGTGGGAAAGCTTTACAAGATTTATTCTGAAAAGCTCATATTTGATCTGACTGTTGCATGCAGAGGCTGGTTTTCAGGATTTCTGTTGTTTGGATGCAGAATACTGCCTGTGTTCCCTATGGTTGAAGATGGCCACGCCTAGGTAAAGCCCAAGCAAATGCACTGCTTGTTGATGACCTTCATGAGAAGGAGAGGGATAGAGAAGTGTTCACTGTGGTTTGCAACCACTAGGGGTAACTTCTCTCTTCAGATACAATTTTGGCAGCAGGGCCATCTCATCCTTCTGTCTATAGCAGTGAAAGTCAGTGCACAGTGGGGCAGCATTGGGCTGGGTGTGGATTGAAGAGGTCCCCCATGCTCCTTCTCATGTTCACAGGACCTTCATCCTGTTGCTCCTGGAGGTAAGGAAGGGGTCTTCCCATGGGCATGCATACAGGCTGAGATGCAGTCAGCCACATGGTGGCTGCAGCCCTGTCCAGTCTGGCTGGATGTGAGCCAGCTCTGGCTGAGAAGCCAAGTGTTAGCACATGGTCACACTCTGTCGTGTCTGAACAGACTCTGGGCTGAAAATGGCTTAGGTCACAAGAACCAAAGCATGATGGCACTGATAGGCCTCACTGGAGTAGAGCACATCACACAAGAGGCCACTCATGCTCCTCCTCAGGGCCTCTCTGCACTTGTTAGACACAAAACAATACGTAATAATAATAAGCCTTATCCTAGGGACCCATTCAATCCGAGTATTTTTAACCATATTTTTAGCTCAAAAGCAATGTATGGGGTCAGAATAGAGGACCATAGTCTCCATCTGGCAGGAGCTAAGATGAATAAGGGAGAGGTACGAGGCAAGTAAAAGCACACAGTAATACTTCTGCAGTACCCTTCTGCACACAGAGGTTCTCTGATCTGAAAATCTATTGCACGCATATCTGGTGTTTAATTGTTCTTATGGACTTCTTTTCCATCAGTTTTGTCTGTTGTTTTTTGGAATTATTTGTTGATCCTCTAAAGTATATTTTGATGATGACCCCCAAAATTTCATTCTGCTGTGAATGATGAAGAGCTTCTTTTTGGGTTTCCTTAACCTTCTGCCTTCTTGTTTTACTTGGTGCCCCTGATTCTGTGTGATGAGGAGTAGGGACTGGGCTTGGATGGATCAGTGATCTGGGAAATTTCAACTGAATGCAAATCTGCTGTCTTTCACATCCAAGTCAACAGAACACTTGGGAGTCGTGTTGATTTTCCAGGAATACATATAATGTTAAAAACAACCATCAACACCACCACCACCAGACTTTTAGCACACACATCTCCTTTCCCTGGAAAGAGAAAAATTAGCATGTGTCATAGCTGCTTTCATAGATTACATGCCAGGGAATATAATGCATACTACAGAAATTAATATAGACAAAAATAATCACATCTGCTTTGTATTTGTAACTGCAGACAAGGCTTGGAAAAATTTCTCCCAGAATTCAGAAAGGAGAGAGCCTTCAACATTGCTCTCCTCTCTCAAAGAGCAGCAAAGTGTTGAGGCCTCTCCTCTCCAGGAATCAAGGCTCAAACCCATGGTGCCTGTAAGCAAAATGAGTTGACACAGAGCAAAGAAGTACAGAGCTTTGCATCTTTCAGCATGGTCATTCAAATATGGTTTATATTACAGCATGCTGGGAGCCATTTTTCCCTTAAAGTCATCAAAAATATTTTGAGCCTAGTTCCTGTTCCACTAGACAAATAGAGGTACTGTAGTGCAAGTGGCAAGCCATGTTGGAAGCAAGTGTGAGGAGAGTGATGGGATGCCCATGGAGTCATTGCAAAGGATGTCCTCAGTGCCTACTGCTGTCCTGCCTCCGTGGTCCAGCAAGCCACCTGGCTTCTTGGTAAGGGCAGTCTGACCTAGTTAAAGACAAATGCATGCTGTACACACATGCATTGGTAGGACTGCAAATAGGTGCAGTCTTTTCCACTCTCTCATTTATAAACGGACAGAAAATGGTGAAAAACTAGACAAGTAAAATTTTCATATCTCTAGCTCAACTTTTAACAGTTTTGCAATAGCAGTTCTTTCTGTGGTAAACAATTTATCTTGATGCTCCCCCCCAAAATACCAAATATTGCATAATGCAAAATCCACATATTCAAATTAAAATTAACACCTGATTCCATATAACTATTTTGAGAGTACACGTGTTTTAATATTCATTTTGAGTAGAAAAGCTTACACCCTTTGGAGGAGATCCATTATACTCTCAATGGATTATAATGATATACAGCATTTAGAGAGCTACATATGTGCCCTTTGCAAGGCTATGCTGTATATCCCAGGGCATTTGGGGCATTACACAATAAAGTTAACCCTGAGCCTGTCTTTTCTGGGTAATGGCCTACACCTGCCAGACATCTAGGGAAAAAAAAACAATGTGATACTTAGATGGGATTGCTTTTAGAAGGCCTCTCATTTTTTCAGAAGATATTTCAACATGCAGACAGTAACATTTGTAATTCAATCCTGCTGACTGACTAGCAGAACTGAGCATCAGAATTATGTTTTTAAAAAGCTGTTGCATGCTGGTTTGCAACTCAAGCTATTACAGTCTTAATTTGCCATATTATGCATAAATGAACCTATAGTCAAGTCTTCTACTTAATACCAGCTATTGGCAATGAAAGAATATTTAAATGCATTATTTTAATCACAGAATATCAGGGGTTGGAAGTGACCTCAGGAAGATCATTGAGTCCAACCTCTCTTCCAGAGCAGAACCAAAAGTAGGTCAGGTTACTCAGAAATGCATCCAGACAGTCTTGAAAGTCTCCAGAGAAGGAGACTCCACAACCTCTCTGGGGAGCCTGTTCCAGGTTTCTGTAACCCTTACAGTAAAGAAATTCTTCCTCATGGTGAGGTAGAACATCCTGTGCTCTATATTGAATCCATTGCCCCTCGTCCTGTCACAGGGCACAAGTGAGAAGAGGTTGTCCCTTCCTTCTTAACACCCAGCCCTCATATATTTATAGATATCAATTATATCCCCCCTCAGTCTCCTCTCCAGACTAAAAAGCCCAGGTCTCTCAGCCTTCCTTCATAAGGCAGCTGTTCCAGTCCCTTAGTCATACTCATAGCCCTCCATTGTACTCTCTCAAGTAAATCCCTGTCCCTCTTGAACTGGAAAGCCCAGAACTGGATGCAGTACTCTAGGTGAGGTCTCACTAGGTCACAGTAGAGGGGGGAGGATAACCATGTTAATGTTCATGGACCTGAGCGATCACTGATTTCCAGTATAAAGAATATACTAACTAATATATTCATCAATTAATTAACTTCTGGCTGTTATCTTCATGGAATTACTTTGAGCTATGCTGAAAGCCCATACACTTTTTTGGTTTTCTCTTAGATAGAGAGACATAAACACTGTTTGCTTTGAGAGGAATGTGTGGGGTTGTAGTTGCTGATAATGAATCTGGTTCTCAGAAAGGTTATTTGTAAGAACATAAAAGAGCCACATGGGTTTAAATGAAGGGTCCCTCAAATTCAGTGCTCTGTCTACAATAATGGTGACAAGTGGATGCTTAGGGAGCCAGGAAACATATGTAATACCTTCTGCTTCAGGCCTCCAACTATTTTCCATTCTGGGCATTTCCTGAGCTACCGAGTTTTGTCTGTTTATCTTTTTCCATGTACATGTGGAGCTTCCCATTGAATGTGTATTCCGATTGCATTTTCATCCTTTGGCAACAAGTCATCACATATTCCTAGGAAATCTTACTCTTTTGTTTGCTTTGAGCCTGACTCCCACATTTGTATTTCAATGGTGTTTAGTACTTTTATTGGAAGAGAGTAAATGGTCTGTCTCTACCCACTCATGATTCTTTATGCCTTTTTCTTAGCATTTCCATACATACACTACCCGGTCACTGTTCATTATAGCTTTTTGATCATCTGTTACCCTTCTCTGAACCCTTTGCTATTGTAGCATACTCTTTTTGACATGAGAGAATTCAAGGTTCAGACAAGCCATGAATTTGTATGACATCAGGAGGTTTTCTGATTTTTTTTCTAATATTTTTCTAATAATTCCTAAGTTTGTATTTGTTTTGGGTTTTTTGACTGCTGCTGAACAGTGAGAACTATCTATCATATACTGCTTTAAATTCATCTTTGTTGTATTTCACCTGCCATTTTACTGCCTTGACACGCTGTCATGTGAAGTTCTTCTGCCATCCTTCATTGTCTGTCCTCATCCTTATCACCTTCAATACCTTTGGATCATCAGAAAACTTTTGTCAGTAGACTGTTCTCCCACTTTTCCAACTAATAGTATGGATCTCAGAACAGACACTTTGAAGAACATGTCTGGTAACTTCCCACTATTGCAAGGACTGACCTCTTACTCCTGACATCTGTTTGTTCTCTTTTAGTTAGCTCCTTATCTGTGCAAGACCTTCCTTCTCTCCTGACTGCATGCAAGCACATAGACTTTCATTTTTCTTATGCTCTGGAGAAATGCTTGGTTATTGAATTAATTATTAAAATGTAAAGAAGACACAAACAAAAAAGAGACACCAAAAAACAAACCAGCAGCTTTATAGTCTTGGCAAAGGGAAATCCTTCTGTAGTACTGAACCATTTCCATGGTGTAAGTGACCCCCATGCAATGGTGTGTCCATGGTAGATTAAACCTGGATCTGTATGCATACCAGCCCAGCCCTAAGCAATAAAAAACAGGTTTCTGAGAACGACACTGGAGACTTAAGTAACTGCTTCTTCCTGCTGTAGAAGCTGTCTTCAAACTGCCTTTTTCTTCAGGATTATGTTGGATAACGGTAAGATAGAATTTCAAGGACTGGGCTGATGCATGAAAAAATCACACAGTTACATAGACCAAAACCAGCAGTTTTGCATCTATGATCTGTCACAGCAGTACTGCAGCACTTAGATTAGTTTTAAACAAACTCCAAATTTTTGTTCCATCATCCCAAATGAGTTAGAAAGTGTAATTTGAATTCCTTGTATGTCACGAGGTCAAAATCCATTCACTTGGGCTTTGAGCAAGTGATTTGACTGCCAGCCTCAGCAAAGTAAAGGTAGGTCAGTGTTTAAAGTACCACAGAGTTTGTCCAGGATTGTAGAGATGGGATCCAAATTTTCATGTATTGCTCTGAGGTTGCAATGCAGATGTGTTCAAAGGGTTAATGCTGTGGCTCAATCAGAAAGAATGCTTGGCAATAAGAGGAAGCCTGGATTAATGATAGAAAGGAATTCTTAGCATTTTATAGCAGTGGGTATTCGAGATGAGACATGGCTAATGATCAACTAAAAAGGTATTTGCAGCTGTGGTGCTACCTCTCCCCATAATGCCAACATTAATCAAGTTTTTTCATGCAGCTTTGCAGTCCATTCTATTTTTCATTGTCCTGAATATAAAAACAGAGCTCATGCCCTAATACACTGAGTCAGAGACCATACTTCTGTGTCACTGAAAATGATCAGACCCTATTGATTTCTAAAAGCTGCACTTTGTGTACTGCAAAACAAACCAATAGCAAAGTCTTAAGCAAAGCCAGTTTCATTTTAAAGGGGGAAAAAAGCCTCTTATAACACCAAATTGTAAATACTTCTGGGATGTGAAGCACTCATTGCCATGAATTAACTGCTCATATATTTTATTTAAGTCTTGAATTACAACAAAACATGAGCTGTAATTACAGCATCTCTAAGTCTAGTTTTGGAGTCAGCCATCTTGTTGAAAGATTTTGGCAGTATAAAAAGCCAGTGAAATCATGTAAGTCAATGTCCTAGCTGTTCTGATGCTGTCTTTGGAGTCAGAAGAAAAGCTTCATTATAGTGAAAAATTAAACATTTGACATACAAGTTATTTCCAGAATGGCTTCAATCCTTTTAAATAATGAACCCCATTGAGTTTCAACTTCTCAGCAAATGTTGATTATCTAAATTCCTTACGTAAACTACACGTGATGCAGCTTTTGAAACATGAACATGATCTTCCCTCATGTAAACAATCCTCTGCCTTTGTTGCCTGATGCTATCACGTTTGGGCACACATCCCTCTGGACTGCAGGCCCAAGCCTATAAAATCTTGCTATCAAATATCCACCCCAATCTGCAGATGCCTTATGCCTGTGCTTAACAGCCATGACTCATCCCATTAAAGTCAACAAAGTTACAGTAGTAAAGTTAGAGCGTGCGTTTGCAGGAATAGGCCCAAATTCTCAGAAGTATTTAGGTAACTCAAGATGCAGGGAGATGACTAGTGGGGGAATTTCATACTAGTGTGACTAATCTCCCTAAGATCTCCTAAAATCAATGGAGAGAGAGAGGGCTCTTGCAAAGGGACTTGAGGACAACTAAATTAGGCTCCTGTTTTGGAATATCTTCCAAAGAAGCCTCCAGCTCTCCCTGTCATTCAAGAGGTTCTTTAAATGTTCTGTCTTGAATACCCAGCTCCTGCAGATATCAACAGGAGCCAGATCTCAAGGTGCCCAGCCACATCTTGCCAAAGAGGTGGTCCTGTAGCAGTAGCCACCTCAGCAGCTGTGGGAATTGATGCCCAAGTTCCTGTAGCTCTGCAGAGCTGCCGCAGCCCAGCCTGAGCCTGCCGGAGCTTTGTGCTCTCATGGCCCCACCTGCATCCAGACCAGATACTGTTGGCACAGGGTAAAGTTTACTTTTCAGACTGAAGGACCAAAGTGAAAATAAATAGAAGTACTTTGACTTTTGAGTTTTAAGATTATTTCCAATAGAGGTTGTAGATAAAATTCTTCTTTCTTGAAGGTATGGGTCTGACTAAATGACCCTTTTTCATTTTTTACAGTTGATCTATAAGTACCTGAAATCAAAGGACTAGAAAACATGCAACGACTCCTTCGTATTTTAATAAATTGGATGTATTTTGAGGATCCTCCAACAGCCATGATTTTGCTGTCTTAAATAAAGCAGATTTTATAGGGCTTTAATCAGATCATGATGGAACATTATGCAAAATATTATGCAATGTAACCCGACATAATTAATGCAGGCAGAGAAGTGGTAGGAACATAAGACTGCTGAGCAGCATGCATTTGTGTCACACACTGCCTGATGATACTCCCAATTTCTTTCTTTCTCAGATAGTGGTTTCCCGTTCAGAACTCACAGCTCCACATGTCAGCTTTCAGCTAGACTTCCACCCTGTCTCTCCCCAAGTTGTTGTCGAGAATTCATTAGCAGATGATGGCTATACCCTGGTAGTGACTGGGAAAAAGGTGAGTGGTTCATAATCTAATCCTTCTCTTCACTGTATGAACCTGCCATCAGAGCAGCAACTTTGAGTAAGAGCAACTGTTCACACTGTGGCTTTATGCTCCACGTCCTCCCAGCCTTGCCATTCCCTTAGGAACAATAGAGGGGCAAGTTTCCTCCAAGATTTTTTATTTTTTTTGTCCTACTAAACAAACCAACAGCCTGATACTGAGAAATTCTTAAGTAATGTAAAAGCTGTGATATAAACCAACAAAAGCCAGGAAATGCAAATTTTAAGGCTGAAACCGTCCTTAATTCAAGTGCGTGCAAAGAAAAAACACACAATGGCTTAAGGAAAGAATGGTGTTGAGTTTCCTGGCTTTTGTTATTTTGTGTCATAACGTTTAACTTTCTAAGGAGGGGGGTGTGTGCAAGAATTTTGTGGGTAAAAATTTTTTGTTTAAAATTGGGAGTTAGTGTCCATAGAAAGTTTTGAAGACTGCTTTGGCATGTAGATAAAAATGATTAATAAAAGATTAAAAGCTGTCATAAATATGCTATTTGCATAAATAGATACTCACTGTGGTATGGTTTTAAAACATCAGCAGATAATATTACAGATAATCCTAAACCATAATCATGAGCAATAATTTGACCACTTGAGTTCAATAAGAATTTACAGAAATATATCAGCCATTACTAAATATGATTATCAATCATTTATTAGAAATGTATGATATTTATAAGAGTAATTTTCAAGAAAATGTCCAAAATAAGTTAAAAGAAGGTACTGAAATGTAAAGAAGTATGATGTACTTACGTAGTAATGTAATTATATACAAATTTTAATATTTTAACTAAAAATAATTCTTTGATATTTTAGAGTGACTATTATTTTAACCATTTTGATATTTTAAATTATATCAATTTCAATTCATACTCTAGGTATGGTATAGGTTTTCTGGGGTGTAGGATCAAACAGCAAGCATATGGGCAGTCAAATGCTGCAAGTGTGTGACAGCTATTAATACAGCTTCCCCAAAGATGAAATAGCCATCATGCCTACTAGTACAAATGTATGAATTAAGGCATACTGGGATACATTTTTTCCTCCAAGACCCAGTGGAGAATTGGGAGGAGCACACTGTTGTCTTTTTCCATCAGCTAAAAATGCTACCTTGCTGTAAACACCAGATGCTGGTAGTAACTGTATGTAACATTAAGATGCCTTTAGGGTTTCTCCCAAGCGAATTTAAAATCATGTCAGTTAAATTACTTATAAGATCCTATAATTACTGAGCTAAAGAGAAGTCAAACCGCAGCTTGCGCATCTGAAATCTGAGTAGCACTGCAGCGCACTGCATAAACAGAGACTCTCCTTGCCACTTTCTGTCTGTATTAAAAGGATTTGTGCATCATGTCTTTCCTTCCACAGATAACGAAGATCCCACTGCAGGGGCCGGGCTGCCATCACTTCAGGTCCTGCAGCCAGTGCCTGCTGGCTCCTGCCTTCATGCAGTGTGGCTGGTGCAGCCAGCAGTGCCTCAGGTCACCCCAGTGCCACGGAGGCACCTGGACACAGGAGACCTGCTTGCCTAGTATTTATGAGGTAAAAAATTGCATTTCTTGTATTTAAGGAGGGAGGGAAGAACACAGTTTGCACTCTGCAGACATTTTCTCTTTATTTTTATGCAATTATGATAAATGAAGTGTCTGCTTTCCTCGACTACCCCTCAGCTTCAGTGTCCGTAAAGCCTCTGTCTGGATGCTGGACTCTCCCTGAAGCTCCAGTGCTCATGGTGGGCAGGTCTGTCTGATCATCCTGGCCCTCCAAATCACTCATGGTGAGGAAATAGCATGGGGCTAAACCAGTCTGGCAAGGCCAGTCACAAAAACGATCACCCATCCCCTTAGACCCCTCTCAAAGCAGGGAGGTAGAGGAAGGCTCTTCCCACCTACAGCTGCCACAGCCTGACCCAACACATCAGGTCTCTGGGTCCCGCTCCTAGTGCATCCGCAGAGTGGCTCCAGTGTTGGAGGGAAGGGTGCTGTTTCCCTCTGGGGAACGGTGCCTCTCTCCCCTAACACCAGCCGAGGGAGGATTTTATTTTTTTTTTTAACGTCCCTCCCTGACTCCTTGTTCCCATGGATGAGCCCGGAGCTGCACCTCTCCCTGGAATGGGAGGTACAGCCGGAGGCGGCTGCCAGCCGGCCAGAGCCCGTGTTCTGGGTGTGCCAGAACAAAACGGCCCAGAGGAGCAGAGAGCTCCTGGTGGGTTCCTGTTTTCATTTAGCTATGGTTTAGCAGGATCCGTGCTGGCTGCTGTGTGTGTAACCCAATCGTCCCGTGTGAAGTGTGACATAGCTGTGAAGGCAGAGGTTTATAGGGCACTTAACAGACTAGAAGACTGAGGGAAGGACAAGCATAAAACTTTTCTGGTAGCTTTTATGCACATTTACTTTTGTTAGTGCGTTTAAACTACACCATGTAGTTAAAAATACATTTTTCTTTGTGGGCGTGCAGTCTATAAAGGGAGATGAAACTTTGACATGTTAAACTCCAGGAGAGAAAGGAAGACAAAAGCGTTTTTTAAATTTATTTCATTCATTTATTTAAATTTATTTCTTTCAACCAAGTAGATGATTTCACATATAGCAACTTCTTAAAGAGGAGACCAGCTAAACAATTAATAATCTCGAAATGCACATGTATAGGTTGGGGGATTTTTTTGTTTTCTATATTCTTCTTTCAGATACAAAATATAGGGCTGACACAGGTAAAGTTCAATGAACAAACAGTGAAGTAATGTAGGAATCAATCTCAAAACAGATAGAAAGGTCAGGTTATGTGAGCGAGTTTGCTTTGCTCTCTATCACCTTTTACCTTTGGGCAAAGGAGGTGCAAAAACATCTGTAGTGCAGAATGTGAATAGTTTATTCTCTCTTTATACAGGAACTCATTTATTTCAAGAACACTCTGTTGAGTGATCAAATAGTCCTTTTTGGCCTTTTATGTTATGAGTCTGTGAGTCACTGATTCACTGGACTTGGTAGAGTTAGTTTAATGGTTGGTAGAGTTAGGCTATGGTTGGACTCAATGTTCTTAAAGGTCTTTATCAAACAGAATGATTCTGTGATCCTGTAAAAGGGATACACTGAGAATTAGTCCTGATACATTTTTATGTACCACTGCAGGACCAAGATACTCCACCTGTGCTGAATAACTTGTTTAGTCTTTCCTAGAACTCAAGCACAAATAGCATCCCTTAATATTTTTTCTTCGCTAAACTTTATAGCAGTGACTGAATATTGCCATGCCTCAAAAAATATTTCTGAGGCTCTGAACTACTTTCTTTCTGATTTTCAGAGATTCTCATATAGCCCTCTTCAACTGCAATTACGAGTCTGTGCACTCAGCAATTTTTAGAACCAAGTGCCTGGAGCCCATGCAGAGATGCTTAGACAGAGAGGTGCATCTCCAGGGCCACCTCTGCAGTCCCTGTGAAGTCACAGAGAGGACTCATCCAGATGAGGATGCCTCATGGCTATGGGGCAGTGGGAGCAGGTGTGGGGCTGGCCAGGAGCTTCCCTTCCACATGTGGCTCAGCCCTGTCTGCTCAGCACAAGCCCGGTCTGCCCCGAAATGAATATGGATCTGTGGCACTGGTGAATCTTAAAGCGAATCTCGAATTACAGCATGCCCATGCTGGCAGAAGTTACTTCTAGAAGGCTTGTAAGGAATAAAAATGCAGCTGAGTACTTAAATCCCTTTGGATTGCTAGCTGTTAAGACAGATTTCATGCTCTGCTGGACCATGACATTTAACATTATTACTGAAAAAAATATAGAACAGATTATTCTTCATCTTCTGATCTGTCTTTAAACCCATATGCATAAAATATGAGAAACAAGCTTGTTTTGTTCCTAGCAAACAGAGTATGACCTGCTTTGCATAGTATCTGAAATTCAGTCTGAGCACTCTCTCTAATATTTTGCAGCTTTCAGAGGGACAGATTGCTTGAGATATGTCATATGATCACTTTAACCTGAGGGGAACACAGAGCTTCTCCAAGGATCTAGTCCAACAGACACTAACTAAGTCTCCAACAAAGTTTTCCCAGGTTCTTACACAGAGTGGCATGCGATTGAAAAGAAAAGAAAGATATTTTTTGCCCTCAGGAGTGATGGCAGAGAAGAAATATAGCATTTTCCTGTGGAGTCCTGCAGATCCCTTGTCTCTCTGCCCTGCTTTAGGCACTTTTCCTATTGAGTGGTGGGTGGTGGGCAGCAGCCCTGCATCCCATCCCTGCATCCCATCCCTGCAGGTAACACTCAGCTCTCCCAGGGCATCCCCCCTGCTTCAGACAGCACAAATGTGCCAGGACACATCCCCATCACAGCCCAGCTCCCACCCCACGCCTTGGCACTCCACCCCACTCCCACCCACTGCCTCTGCCAGCAACCAGGAATGTTTTGTCAGACAGGACTGGTGGTGCCAGAGGAAAGCCAGGGGACTCAAGGGAGTCTCCGTGGAGATCACTTGGTGCTGGAACAAATTGCAGGCATCCATATGTGGTGTTCAGGCTGAAAGGTGAATGGCGTAAAAGGAGTAAAATTGGTGTCCCTTTTTGTTCTTTGTTGTGGTCAAAAACCTGACATGGTTTGCTGTTGTTTTTAAAGTGAGGCATTTTATCTGGCTTTTATCTCAGATCTATCAAGAACATCAGGCTTTCTGCTGCCTGATTAGGTTGGAGGTTTTGCTGGAAATTTCACATGTGGCCTGTACATATTCTTGCCTCTTAATTAAAATGAATGGGCTGATGAAACTTAATAAGTAGATACTTTCTTCCAAAAATTTATAAAGTATGTGAGTGGATATTAACATAATGATTGTCAACACAAACAAAAGAAAAACACAATACATAATTTTTTTCCAAAAAGAGAAGTTAACTTTCTCTCCGTTAGCTTCTTTAACAGTGCAGAGAGCAGCAGGGAGAAGCAGAACACCAGGCCTTGTAGCAGGACTTGCTCCATCTTATCGGTGGAGTTTCCTTTCATTAGAGGAATTTAAGATTCTTTGAATTCTTTGAATCTTAAATTCTTTGAATCCTAAATTTCATAGCATTTATAACTGATTTGGATCTTGCTTACTTTCTGTTACTATCTGCATGATATATGCCCACAGAAGATTCTTACAGATGCCTGAGTTCAAAGTCCAGGAGGTTCACTATTCATTTGTGTCAACTCTCCCAATAAAAAGTCTGCCAAACTACATTTGACTGCCAGTGATTTTATTCAAGACAAGTGGTCGAATAAAAATAAACCCATAAAGAACACTCAGGGGTAATTTCCACAGAACTTAAATTAAAAAGTATAAGATTTGGTTTATTTTTTGCCATCTAGTTACAAGTCTTAAATCCTAAATTTCCTGGCAAAGTGTACATTCATTCTCCCTCAATTAAAGCACATGGGCTGCTATCAAAGATCTCTTTTGGCAGATCACTCAAAACCAGTTAAGTGCCTTTGGTTTTCATTGTGTATGGCTCTGTGAAGCCCAATTTTAACGCCTTTATTTTGCTAATTTATGGATTATATTTCAGACTCTTGAAATGCCGCACATCAATACAGTATTGTACAAAACATGAGACATCCTGTAGCCCCACAGAGCAGCTTCAGTTTCTGCTGGCTTTTTGTTACTCCAGAAATAGATAGTGGGCTGAGGTATTAAGTACAGTGGAAAACTAAGATCTGAAGTCAATCCAGATTTTGAAGAGAAAATTAAAAAAAAAAAAAAGAAGAGAAAGTTAAACTTGGAGATAGCTTTTGCTCCACAGTGTACAGTACTTCTCCACAGTCTTAGCAGCAGCACTGTGTGTTGGGGGGCTGTGCTTGCATTACTCCTTTTGTATAGGATTTGTGCAAAAGTCCTGTTTGTGCATAGGTTTCCACTTCTTTGCTCATTGAGAGTCGATTCTGATTCAAAGCTCATTAAAATAGCCTCAGTGCATTTTAGATCAGACTCTTTGTCTGGTTTCTAATGGGGGCAGTAAATTTCTCTATATGCAATATATGGTATATTTCTTTTGAAGTATTCTTCATCTGCCTTTCTATCTACAGTAGTTCATTTGTGATAGTCTTGAAGTATGGCTACAAGAGAGCTGAGAAGAAATGTTCTGTCTTACTGGAATTCCAGATGAAATAATAGCTAAGGGTCTCTCAAACACTTACTTTTCAGCTTGAAAATGAAGTCAGGTCCTTTGAAAGGCACAGCTGTATTGCATTTTAGGGGCAAAATTACTATCACTAAAGCATTAAGTCTAAGATATGACCATAAGTTTGTTGTTTGTCCAGTGGTACTGGTATGTTTGCAAAATTATGCAGTATTGTTAGAAGTCCTCGTAAACCCTGATCAAATATCTTTTTGTTTATTTTTTTGTTGTTTTTTTTATGGGCTGTACTGACCAGTACTTCTGCTGAGTTTTGTAAGACTTCTATAGTGTTCCTACATTTTTCCCACCATTGTTATATTTTTCAGGACAATTTACAATATACAGAAAAAAAAGCATTTCCTTTGTAGATTGTCTTGTGTGTTTCTGAGAGCTAGTTTATTTTTGACTCAGAATTAGAGGTGACCAAATGTAAAAGATGTAAGGAAAGAATAGCAGAAGTCACGTTAACTTTATCACAGCCAACGCAATATCGGATTTTGGTGGCTTTGAAGCTACTTCACTCTGAACCTGACTTTCATCAAGCTGACAGAAAAATGGTCATTTTGGGGCTCTTTTGTGTTCAGCATTCAGCTTCTAACAAAATAAGTACATTGTGTGTTTAACATGCCAGAAATAAGATGTGAAAGACAAGAACGGCGGGATTTAAGAGACTATTACAATGCACAGCTTGTTCAGTGCCCCTAAACACTATCCTTCAAAGCTTTCTAGTATAGGTTTTGTTATTTATTGCTACTGTCAGAGAAACCTCATAATGTGACAAATGAAAGGTGAAGAACAATTAAGATGAATGGTAGGATATGGTCTACCAGAAGAAGTGCTTTTCTAAAATTATTCCTTTGCACATTCTTTAATTCTGTTTGAAGTTCAAGAAAATCTGATGTAACCAACACAATATTTTTTTAACAGATTCTCCCAAGCAGTGCTCCCTTAGAAGGCAGGACAAAACTGACACTGTGTGGATGGGACTTTGGATTCAGCAAAACTAATAGATTTGAATTAAAAAATACAGTAGTCCATATTGGAGGACAAATATGTGCTCTGGAAGCAAGATCCAGCAACAAAAACAAGTAAGAAACCTAAAATATGAATTTCCTTTTATACAGATGTTCTTTGTGTGGTACAGATTTTTTTGTGATACAAACATTCAGTCTGTAAGTGTCATCTCCAATTCTGAAATTTCAAGCAGGAAACAATCCCTTGATTTGATAATCTCCTTCCACCCCAAAAAATAGTGCTTGAAATGGACATCAAATAAATCTTGTTAATGCCAATAGCTCCTGCTGCAGCTTTTTCTTGTTTGTCTGCAAATTGCTGTGGGAACTGGCACAGAACAAAACTATCTGAAGGTTTGCAAAGGGGGCAGGTTTCCTTTGGCCAGGATTCTGCTGGGCTCAGTTATGTCACCTCTGTTTTCTTGATCTGTGAAGCTGCTGGAGAGAACTGTGAGAAGATGCAGGCATTTCATCATCCAT
This sequence comes from Phaethornis superciliosus, assembly GCA_023637945.1. Classification (NCBI taxonomy): domain Eukaryota; kingdom Metazoa; phylum Chordata; class Aves; order Apodiformes; family Trochilidae; genus Phaethornis; species Phaethornis superciliosus. The sequence continues at coordinate 24,986,164 of JAJQWJ010000001.1, read as the reverse complement.
AGGCTTACATCCCTCAACTGCACCTCTCCTCCTTCTCCTCAGAAATAAGTGTTTGAGACAGTGGAATAATGGCTTAAGTTCAAGACAGAGGTTATTCAGGTTGATATCTTGAAGAAATAGAAAGTTCAATGAATATCCTTTCTCAGTTCAAAGCCTATGGCTATCTACAACAAAAGAAATGTGCAAATTATGGCATAGCTTCCTTGTTCATAGATGTAATAGCAAACGGTCCCCCTGCAGAAGTACTGAACACTCTCCAAACTTCTAGTCTGAACAGTCTTCATGCAAACAAAATAATTTTAAGGAGACTAGCTCATACATGAAACTGTGTACATGTAATGTAATACATTGACACATACTGACACAGAAGTTCATGTTTAATTTTTGGTAATATTTACATTTGTACAACAAACTTATATATATGATGCATCTTTTTCCAATCCTGTTGTCTGCCAAAATTTTTCACTAAAGGAAAATTCCAAACACCAACTCAACCATTGAATGGGAGGTATTATTTTTCACTAGCATGCTTCTTTTTTTCCTGAAATTTATTAAGTATAGTAAAAAAAATTTCTCTGACCAAATATAAACACCACAGTGTTTTCATTTAGTATTAAGGAAGACAACCACAGTTCTTGTAGCTATTGTTTCTGAAATGTCCCTGAGATGCATAGATTGGTGATTTGTTTAGTATGGATCCCTCATTATTACAAGCATGATGAGATTGTATTTTAATACAAAGAATTAAGTCAGGAAAAAATGTAATCCCATCTTTTTCCTTTTTTTTCAAAGGCTGGAATGCATGGTTCCTCCTGCAAAAAATCCACATTTTAATATATCCAGTAGTGTTTCTGTTGGACATGACAAAACAGTATTCAATACGTTTTCGTATGTGGTAAGTACTTTGATTAAAACTTTAATGTCAAAATTAGCTTCATTATTAATTGGAAGGACACTCCTCATGAGTCCAATTCAGTGCAGTAATTCTATATTCCTGTATCCTTTATTACTTCTAAGATTCCTTTTTTCATTTGGAAAATAATTTAACAATCCACTGTTCTTATTTTTACCCCACTCCCTTCAGAATCCTGTAATTACAAGTATCTCTCCCACCTATGGCCCCAAATCTGGAGGAACGTTGCTAACTGTTGCTGGAAAATATCTGAACAGTGGAAAATCCAGAAAGATTTTTATTGGTGAGAAACCATGCACTTTGAAAAGGTAATGTACTCACTAAAAAGTGATGCCTTTCATGATGAAATGGCTTGATTAAAATGTCTTGGAATCAAAAAAGACATGCATTGCTCTCCTCTGCTCATGTTACATATCAGAGAATTGTTATTAAAGGAAGTATTCAGTTCTGGCCTACATCCTGAATTTAGGGTGTCTGAAAGGTTCCTAGAAAGGAATAGAGTTCCCTACAAGACATTTTTATTCTGTAATGCCTTCATTCACCTCATTAAAAGGTTGCATAGAAAAGTAGCAAATCAGTTTCTAATGGACTACAAATTTTCCACTTGGCATAATTTGGCATAATTAACTCTCGCATACTTAGCCCTCTCTCTTGTACTAGCAAAAGCCACTGTTCCTGCAGCAGTTCCCAGTGAGCATTCAATGTGTGCAGGTTGGCTACCTGAGCAGTGTGGGAAAGTGTATCCTGTGCAGTGGAGCATCTATTTCTGGGTTGCTATCAGTGGGCAGCCTCCAAATCAGAGGCTCTTCCTGGTGTATATAAAATTGTTTTGAGCATTAGGCCAGCATTTCTTGTCGCTCTGTACTGGCTCCAGTAAGAGCTCAGTTGAGAATCTTCTCATGCTTGGTGTGGAAATGCCTTCAATCCCAGCTGAATATAAAAATGAAGTAACAGGCAAAATTTCTCTGCTATGGGCAGACAAATGTTCTGAATTTGGTAGTCATTCTACCTGCTTGGCTAGGTACAGAAGGGTGGCTCCCACTGGAATGAACAGAATTATCACCTGTGTGGTCAAGCCCAGAATCTGGCCTACTGTGTTCCAGGAACAAAATGTGCAGCTGTATTTCTAAATTTTGAGTCTCTCCTAATGAGCTTGAAAGTTGATGTAGCATCACACATGCAGAGGATATGTGGAAGCAATAGCCTATTAGTTAATGTCAGACTCAAAGTCAGGAGAGCTAAATTTAATTCTTTGCTGATAAATGATTTATTGTATGCTCTTGATCAAATCAGCCAAGTCTGACTAAATCAAGACAGGGATTTAGGTCTGATATATAATCACTACCAAGATCTTCAGTGCTTCTGTACAGTGGCTACTTAATAGTTTAGGGTGGTGTTTACTGATGTAATCATCTCAGTTAATGTACATATATAAAAACTATTTGAGAATTATTCATTTGAGACATCTGCTGTGAGGTTGAGATGACAACCAGCTCAGACATCTGCTTCAGTAAGGTGGACCTCTAGGTATCAAACCATAATTTGGTTTTATGCAGTTAGTATCCCCAGCATTCCTCTTTCGCACCAGTCAAGTTGTCTGGAGACTCTTGAACAGGTCTTAGCCCGTTTCTCAGGGCAGGTATTTCTCTACCTAAACTGGCAACTCTCAAGATCAAGAGTTTGGTTTTTTTTCTTTAAAAGATGTCTAAAAGCTTCCAGATACATATAAATGAATCACTAAATCCTACAGCCCACAGTGAACCCTACCTTGCTGGGAAGCTTCAGAAGTGGCATCAAATGCCCCTTTTGTCTAATCTGGAGACAATCTTTCACATTCTTTGAGAGTGGCCTTATTTGGAGGGCTCCTGAATGTCATTGGGCCCAAATTACTGAAACCAGACAGTATAGTTTAATTCTCCAGTTGTTGCCTTTGTCTCTAATGTGTCCTGCTCCCTGCAATCACATTTTATGTGGTTCAGGCTCCAGAATCCTTCACTCTCCTGCTTCCCCCTCACCTACTGAGCTCCATGTAGGGGGAGGACTTCCAGAACCAAGCATGAGAGAGCAAGGGAAAGGTGAATATCCCAGAGACTGTGCTGCTGTGCTGAATTCAGCTGAATTTCATCTTCTCCTCCTTCCTCCTTGCCCTCTGCTTGCCCCTCAGCAGTGCATGGAGTCAGCAGGTGCCCCCAGGGCAGGATATCTCTGACATACTGGTACATCCTCCCCCAGCACATTTTCCTGAGGTTTTTAACAGAAGGTAAATCTTGTAGATTTGAAAGAGAAAGACAGTATCCCTTGGTTACAGCAGAACAAGTCATTCTTAAAATGGGAACACACTGTCGTTTTCCAGACTGGAAGCTGCCTTTGCAGGGTGCAGAGGCTAATGTGGCTGTCTCCAGAACTGGGGAAACACCTTCCACCTGGCAAGGTGCAAGGCAAAAAAATTAAGATGAATCTTGAGCCTAAAGAGTGGTGTTGCTGTTTCTAGCTCACACCATGCTTGTTTGTTGCACCATGGTCATCTGGTGGGGGTATCAATAACATTTTTTTACAAGTGGATCCTCGGGCAGGGTTGGGACTCAGTACAGTGTTTTAAACTGAGCACATGTTGTCTAATGCTGACAAGAAAGCACTTTTCTGTCCTTCCAGCATATCAGCGAGCACTATGGAGTGCTACACTCCAGCACAACAAATTCCCCAGGAATATCGTGTGAGGGTGGGAATCGATGAAGCCATTCGAGACGCAAGCAGTCAATTCATGTACAGAGAAGACCCTGTTGTTTTAAAAATTCATCCAGCCAAATCTTTTCTTAGGTGAGTAAAAGTTTCTTAGAGAAATAAGAAAAGTAATGAGTGAAAGAGGAATGGCTGTGCTGTGCAGCAATCTATCAAAAGAAATTGCATTTTTATCTCTGATCTGCCATGCCAGTTGCTTCTGCTATGGCACAGTTGCGGAGGGCAGATCATTTCCTTTCAGAGGTGAAGAAGAAAGGGGAAGGGCATCTCTTTATTTTACATGATTTAGCTCCTAACTGCTGCTGAGCATACCTGTGATGTCCTGCTGAGATACCTACTGTACAACTAAGTGTGCTTCCTACCCTGTATCTGGAAATTACACTGATTAATGAGGAAAATAATTTAATGTGACAGGTCAGCTGTAGTCAGGAGAGCAAATGGATTTTAAAATAGTCTAAATCCAGTGCTACATAAATATTATGAATGTATATGTATGGTAGCATGTGTGTGTTTTTAAGTGACACATTTATGGCCTCAGTAGCTCTAATCCAAGCCATCTGCCTTTGCCAGAAAAATGTTAGCAGTAAAAGACACCTTTTCCACCACCACTGAAAGCAATAAGTTAAGTTAGCAAATGTTAAGTATGAGTATATACCTTCCTTTAAAATGTACATGGTTGTTTTATATCCTGGCATACCACAATTTTAAAGAGAACTTTTATTTTTCCTTTATTTGATTATTTGTTATACCAAGTCTAAAATTTGTTTCCTAGAAAAATAATCTCACCTTGCAGAGCTATGTACTTGCATTTACCCTGTATATCCCTAATTTTGATTCTGTTATCATTTACTCTAAAACATAATTTGCAATTAAGATTATCATAGCAGATAATATCATAGCAGATGTATCATTATCCTACTCATCCTCATTTTAATTGTTTCTAATTTTTAATTTTTTTTCTAGTGGTGGAAGTACAATCACAGCTCAAGGAATCAACCTGAACTCTGTGTGCTTTCCTCAGATGGTGATCACTGTACCCAAACTGGGAATGAACTTCTCTGTGGTGAGTCAGTCTTGGAGAATACAATCTGTTATCTTATCATCTTTGTGTGATGAATGGCCCAGAATTTTCAGTCAAAATACTTTGATTTTTGCTTTGAAACTTTGGGGTTTCCACCAACATTTTGGTGCTTTCTGCACAGACTGTTTGCACTGCCTAGGCAAACCTTAAGAACAAATTTGAAATTAAGTTGGGGATAGAACAACAGTTTCCAGGGAACCTCTTCCAAAGGAATAAGGATTCTACACTATCTGATAACAAAGGGTTTATATTGCAATTTAACAATGCAAATTCAGTGAGTAGACACAGAACAATACAGGACAGGTATGCCATTACACGGCAAGTTCAAGTGCTACTGTGATAGGCAGGAAATATATTCAAATCATGTCTGTGAATATAAAAGGAAAATGGAACACAGGCTAAGGAAAGAGGAAAAGTAAATATGTAAAATAAAAATCAAAATTTATATTGAAGAATTTCTGATTGCCAAATTACCTATTGGGGCAAATCTTTCCTGACTTAGACAGGTTCAGCAACTAAGTTTTAAGAGAAGTTTGGGCATTAACAGAGGGTCAGTCAGGCATCTGAGATGTCTTTTGTTACCTGACTTGATAACACACAGTGACTAAATCTGCATAAGGTGAACAGATCTGACCATCTATTCTACTTCATTTTTATAAAGCAAAGAGGACATTTATTGGCTAGTTGTACTGAAACTGTTTCCTGTAAGCTTTTGCCTGCACATTTGTCTTACACCTCCAACATTTTCTTATCCTATAAGGTCTGCTTAGCCTGACTGAAGCTAAATTGACCTACACTCTGTATGACATGCTACACTACTGATCATATTCTCAGCTTATTTCTAATGAGCATTATACCCTGTTTCCTGTATTGAATTTTAAGTATTCGACCTAGGTTTGCACAAAGCATTTTAAATGGTATGTCTTCAAATTTGTAGTCTTTTATAGCTTCAAGGTCATCATATACTTCACGATCCTAATTTGTATAATATTATGAGTGTCAGGACCTGAATTTCAGCTGGATGTAATCGTGGTTTGTAGTTTAATGGGTTTAGTTTTTAATCTGAAAATCAGTGCCCTTGCAATGAAACATGGTGTTCAGTGTTATCAAAATGACACTTTACCCATGAGCTGGAAAGCCAAACATGTCAGTGAAATCAACCAGAACCGAAATTTAGTAACTTTTGAGTGTGCATGACTATTTCTGAGTACAAATGATGTCTAAAGAAAATATCGTTGCTGAAATCAGCTCTTTAGCTTTCACTTTGTGTAGGTTTCAGCAGTCTTTCTTTTGAAGTAAAGAACATTCACTTGCTTTTTCTGTTCCCCTGTGAGGATAAGCAGTATTGCTTCTCTCAAGGCCCTGATATACATACCTTGCTTGCCAAATATATGGGACTTCTTCTGAATTTAAAGAGATTTTAAAGGATCCAAAGAAAGAACTGAATTCACTGTTCAGAGTGACTGGGAACTCCAGACAATGAACACTGTAGTTTGCTCTTTTCCCTCAAGTCTCAGGGAGCAACCTTTCCTTTGAGCAGTAGTGTGCTGACATCTTGCCTATTGAAAAAAGGTTTGGACACAGCCAGTGAGAATTATCTCCCTTACTCCTTTTTTTTTTCATACCTTGCAGTGTGCATGGTGTTTGCCAACACACTAGAAGAGGTGGGTCTGACCCTCCTTTTCCATAGGTTATCTGTCCCCTACCACTGCTTAGCTCTAAGAATCTGTCCCAGTGTAAATGCAGCTGTACATGAGTTCATTCTCCCTGCACGAAGGCTGGAATGTAACCTCAAACAAAATATAATCCAGAATGTTTTGTACTTTGGTGCTGCCCAAGCAATATATTTTCTTCTACAGCACTTGTGGCACTCAGCACCTTTCCCTGCCTCTGTGGCAGCCCAGCTCTGCTTGTCATTTGTTCTGCCACTAGTCTTTACCTTGAGCTTATTTCTCAAGAAAAGATATTTGTTCTCAGGGAGAAGGGAAAGGTTTATAAGTGACAAAACAAGATTGCACTGGGCAACTGAGGAAACTGATGGCAGAAGATGCCTGTGGCTTCGTTCTATGCCTATGTCCTATGCTGTGCTGGAGATTCTGGGCGCAGTGCATGAACAATATGCCAAACTAACTAACTTGCATTCAGTCATTAGAAAAGTAAATAATGATGAGGATATATTTCTAGCAGGGATCGAGAGCACTGCAATGACAAGCTATCTTGTTTATAAAGCAGAAAACAGGTCATGAATAGACCAAACCCAGACAAGCAGTACAGTACAAACCAAATGATCAAGAAGTCCTGTAGTTGAGGTTATATATCTTTTTGCTTCCTTAGTGTGGGACAGGAGAGTTAACTGAGTCATTTTAAAAATTGTTATTTAAGCTGTTTTTCTTTTCAGTTTTCTCTCACCAGCCTCTTCCAAGAAGCTGCTTTTGTCAGCATTCAGAAACTCTGGCTCTTGGGAAAACCAAAGCCAGCACTGAAACACATCCCAAAGCATCAAAGTACAGCTGGGAGGGACCACAAAGACCTAGCCTGGCCTGCTTCCCTGCAGCAGCAGCACAAAACATACCCAGACCACTGCCTGACAGATATTTGTCTAGGCTGTTATTAAAACTCCTTGTGAAAGAAATTTCACAACCTTGCTTAAACAAGCTTTGGAGAGAGCTGCTCTACCTGCTTACCTAGTGGTTTGGAAAGACTTCTTTCTAATAATTAACCCAAATCCTAGCTGCTAATTAGCTATCTTCTTCTTTAACCCTCAGTGAACACAAACAACAGATTACCAGTCTCTCCTGCTAATTTTACATATTGAACTACATTATGATTCAGCCTTTCTCTTTTCTAGTTAAACCAAACAGCTCTACACTCTCCTGATAAGTGTTGTTTTCCAGACCTCTGCTCATTCTTTCCACTAAGTTCCAGATCCTCTATTGTTTGCTTAATACTGGCAGTGCCTAATTTAAAAGAGGTCTCACCTTTTTCTGTCAGCTATCTGTCCTCAGACCTTTAATTCACTCCCTCAGGCTTAATTGTGGCCTAGAGCCCTGATGGGGTCACAGTGTGAGTGAGGGTCATTTCTGCAAGCAGGAGGGTCTTTTGAGGATGTTCTGCACCCCAAAGCCTCAGGGAGCACAGCCAGCTGATGTGCCCTGGGGCATTTGCTATTCACAGCCTCTTTCTTTCAGTCCTGGAGGAAGAGATGAGTAGTTTGACTGGTAAGAGTTTTTCTGGAACAACTCCCCATAAGAAATGTAGTTTCACAGAGACCGAAAAGTTCTGGAGGCTACATATAAAATAAAACCTACAAAAGAAACATACAAGTTGCACTTTTCAGCTTTCATGTTTGAAGTTCAGAACTTCTTAAACTTTTTCTTATGTAGGGAAAATATGCCTTGCTTTACCTTTATCATTTTTATTTCATATTTATTGCCTTAAAATTATTCAATACTGTGTTCAGACTAGTTGTGTTTAGGTTACATTCTATGTTGAAATTATCAAAATTATGCATTTTGCCTTTAATTTGGTATTTCAACAAGTGAAAAAAATGTTCTAGAGATATGGAACCATATGTTTAAATGCTTGCAATGTGTTCCATTTTGATTTCCATTCCATGAGTTCTTTTGACTGGTTGTTCTGACTAGGAACAAAATACTTTAATTTAGGCAGTTCTGCATAAATTCCCAACAGCTCTAGATAATTTATAAGTATACACAAACCATCTCACTTCTGTTCACACATCCAGTTCCTGTGTGAGGTGCAGAAGGAGGGAAGCAGCTCATTCCTTCCTTTCACTTTGCACTGTGCTGCAAGAAAGCTTCAGGCAGTTTGGAGTGGTGTTTTGATTTACAAAATCAGTGTCTTCTAACCTCATGCTAGATGATTATTTTCTTCTGAAACACCTGAGGCACACATTTTCTCTTTGAAAGCCTGTACTTTGCATTGATTCCTCAGTAGTGAACAAGTGGTCACTTGGGGATCTTTTGTTGTTGCAGTTTTCATTACTCTTCAGTAAGTAGTCTCTTGAATGAGATAGAGCTCATTCTTAGTTAGCATTCTTAATAAAGCATTTCTTAATTGCTCCATGCGAGGTGCTGTTTCCTGCTGTATACCAGGATTTAGGGTATTTTGAAATAACTCAAAGTTCCTACGTTGTTTACAAGTCTGTGAACATTCCACTCATCCTCATCAAAATGCCTATAACTCACACTGCAAGTGTCTGCTTGAAATTTATTAAATAAAATAGAACAAATTCCTTGGAAACTCTGGATGGTGAGTGTGTGATTATTGAAGAGATTCCTGAAAACCCAGAGATACTTGGGGTTGTATCCTCTGTCTGTGTTGACTCTGGCATAAAGCTGCCACAAAAGCCCAGCAAAGAGTTTCCCTCATGAAGGGGAAACACTGGCTTTTCTTTTTGCACCGAGTCTGCATCTCACACATATCTGTTGCCAAGGAGAGAGAGCAGGCAGTGTCAGGGAAAAGCACATGCTGTGACATCACTGGGGTGTCAGGGATGCAGTGCTGGCAGGTACAATGACTATCCCAAGCCCGGGGAGGAATTTAGACTCCAGTTAGCACTGGTCATGCTGTCCAAAGAGCTGACTCTCAGACGCAGGGTTTTAGTCTACCCTCTGGAGCAATTATCTAACAGACTGGAAGTATCATCCCCGCATGCCTTCATCCAAGAAGACAAATAGAATAAAAATACTACTAGTCCATTAACACGACTCCTTGCACTACCTGAAATAGTACAAAAAGCCAATAAGTTGACTGAAAAATCTTCAGATACCCTGATTGAGCATCACTGCTTAGATTCTCATCTCCACAGAAAAACCTTCTGAATGGGGTTTCCTCAAGTCAGATATGAATTCACATCTCTTTCTATTGAGAAATCATCCTTTGGCAAAGATGGTTGGACCATCTCCCAGTCTGACTTTAACCTCATTCATCTTTCATTCCTCACTGGAACTCCAAAAGTTTACTTTTTATGAAAGGAAAAATCGTCCCTTTTCTCACTTATGACTGCTACAGATCTTGTAATACTCATCCAACTGCCCCTTTCTTATCTGGGTCAGCTGCTGGGAGACCTCTGGAGCCCGGAGATCCTCACTCATACTTTCTCTGTTTTTCTACCAGATGGAAAAAAATTGAATTGGACACCAAAGTTCAGATTCTGTAGGTCAGGCTTGAATTAATTGCCTCAAGGGTCATATTTTACAAATGAAACAAGAAAACATACCTTTAAGTGATGAGTCATATGCATTGTGCAATGGAATATTATTCCCTTTGGGGTATAGTATTTACTTATGCTTGTGAAATGCTCCATGACTTCTACATCTTTTCTTCCTTATTGTCTTCAGATGTAGATTATAGTCAAAAGAAGGATGTAGGCTCAGCTTTGAAGGTGAATGTACTTTAAAGCCTAATTAAATAAAAGCTAAAGGTGCTGGGTGATAGGCAGTATCTTAATTGAGAAGGCAATAGATTTAATTAGGGTTTCTTTCTTATAGATCTTCAATCCAATATTTCTCGAAAACTAAACCGTCATATTCCTCAATTGCTAAAACCAATTTCAAGGTAAAAATGTCATGTCAATTCATGTACCAATAAGGGCACTGCAAATAAGATTTTTCTTGACCTTACCAATCAGTCACATTGCATCCCCTCCGAAGAGTATTATTAGATTTTTATCATTTTCTGAAAGCTTCCTCTTCAGAGACCAGCCTGATAAAGTAAAGTATCTGATTCTAATAGATAGCCACAAACAAAGTTATGAATACCACTGCTATTCATTTAAGGGACATGGCTACTCTGCAGTAGATAAAAAGTCTAATGAATTTACATTAATCAAATAAATTTAATGATTACCCAGGACATATTAGTTTTTATAATTGTATATATTTTACTAATCCCTTCTTAGAATTGATACATTATGATAGATATCTTTTCTAATATTCATATATCATGGAAAACTACAGCTTCAGCATACATTATACTAATGATGCATCTTATTAGTACCATCCTGATTCAAATGAATATCTAGATCCATGTGATATAACAAAACATGAGGTATGGTAAATGGTGTATAACAGGTATTCAAAAGAGGAAGAACAGCCTAATACTGTAAGCAAACAGAGTGAAATTCTGCCTTGTCTTGTGTCCCACAGATTACCTTGTCATCATGAGTGATGCACAGGTATTTCTGAACTCGTGCTAGGAATGTAAATGAGCTGCTAGTTAAATGGGTGCCAGCAGCATCACTAAGAGCTGCACCAAGTTACTTTGACTGAGTGACAAACTCACAGACAAGAGCCCTTGTAGCAGAGCTCTAGTGCTCTGTTTCAGAGCCTTGAAAATGTTTCCCTTGGCAGATTCTAGACTTCACAATATTATGCACAGAAACATATTAAGAAAAAGTGCTGATTTGTCAATAGCTAATTTAATCTCCCTTTCCAATCTAGTATGAGTATATAACTGACAGTTTGAGAGGTTATGTCACTGGTCTGAAATGCAGCAAAATTACATGGCATTAATTTAGCATATTAGAGACAATTGCAAACTAATTTCACAGCTTTTCAAGAAGCATTTTATAATGAGAACAAATTTAATTAAAAAAAAAAAAAAAGAAATATAGGTATTGTTTTGTCCTTCTCCAAATGTGTAAAGGTATTCAGGATCATTGTTAGTTTTCCAGGGAAATTTCTTGTAGAACAAATGTAAGATTTGTGATGACTGGGAGCTAAGCCCCATCCCTACATTCTTACATTTTTACAGCCACTCTGTTAAAAAAATTTAAAAGTGTAATCTCAGGGCATGGTGTACAGGGAACTACTTTTAGTAGGTTTATACAGTTACAAGAGAAATACTTCTGTGGAGCTGAAGCCACTCTGTGTGTGCCAGAAGTCCTTCAACCGTATCCCCAGCAGGCCGCGTGAAAGGGAGGTCCAGCAAAGGGAGCAGACGATACCATCACAAACAAGCTGCTCTGCAGTTTGTGTGGTGCAGCCCAGCACCCACCGTGCCTCCTGTAGGTGTGCTGTTGACATTATAATCGAATTAGTCATGTAGAAACTTTCACAGGCAAGGAAGAGAAGTTGACCCTTCTAGAGCACCCTCAATCTAATTAAATCTGTTGTCTAAGATACATCGAATGCATCCCGCTCCAGGTGAGCCTAATTTCCTCTGCTGACTGTAAAGGCAGTTTAGACAACTATCTCCAACACAGATGTCTGGGTGCAGCCTGGATGAATCCCACATGTAAGGATTCACATTATCCCTGCAAACTTCCTAAACACAGCTTCAGATCAGGCTGCCTGCAAATTCCCATTGTCCTTGCTTTCAACACAGAAATCCTTTTAGGAAGGACCTGGGTTCACCTTTTCTGTTTTATGAGGCCTGTGTCAAAGCCATATGGGATAGAAGGAAGCACCCTGGTCTGACATTTCACACTGGATCACACACCCCCACATCACAAAGTATTCTCTGGCAGATCTTCTGTAGTGTAAGATGCACCAGCAGCTTTCCTCCAGCAAGAACCTCTAGAGCAGAACCCCATGAGGAATAATGGCAGAGTGAGGGCCAAGCATAGCTTCACAACTGTTGTCCTGCAGTGAGGGGCAAACACCTCATCATGTCTAGGGCCTTATACATACATTTTTAGAGAGAAGATAAACTTTGCAGGGCTTTTGTGGCTCAGAAACCCACCACGGCTTTGGCTTTAAAGCACTTTCTCACAGCATCTATAGTGCCTTTCTGCAAATACAGTGGCTTAGCTACACCATGGGTAAGCAATGTTTTACTTTTGTTTTCCACAGTTTCAGTAAGATTCATTGGTGCTCTTTTTACCTTCTCCTCTGGTCCTTTGCTATTGCTTTGGTAATGTAAAAAATGATGAGAAATCCATGTGGCAGTCTGTCTGGCATAGGCTGGATAAACTGAATTATGGCTACTTTGTGTCCCTGTACAGCTCAGTACATCAGGATAGCCTCCTGATGGTCCTTGGCTTTGAAAATAATTTTCCATTAATTATCTACAAAATATTTACTTTAAATGTGCTGTGAACAATCAGGGCAGGAAGCTTGTTTACTTGAACATTTCCTCAACAAGAGTGCAAACACCATTGACATGAAGTTTTTATATTTTTTCTCTCAGCTCTAAATAAACACAGTGTAGAACTGACTAAGATTTTGCTTTGGTTAAAGAAGAAGGAGACCCCTGGTGTTTATTTTTTTACTATATGTGTATTGTTAAGAAACAGTTACGTTCATCAGTGACTTCCTATGCACGTACTTACTGCAATTACCTCTTTTTTCCTTTTTTTATAGGCATGTAGTCACCGCTCTAGCTCAGAGATTATCTGCTGTACAACTCCTTCACTGAAAGCCTTCAATCTCCAACCACCCTTTGTTACCAAAGTGTTCTTTCTTTTTGATGGCGTCAGCTCTTTGTACTTTGATTTTGATTATGTAAATAATCCTGTATTTAAGCATTTTGAAAAGCCAGTGTTCATCTCAAGAGGCAACCACAATGTTCTGGAAATTAAGGTAAGAAATATTGAAGTAAGTTTTTCAACTATTTGCAAGCACACATCAGCAGTACAGCATGGAACAGGCACTTTGATGAAATAAAGGAAGCCAGGAAGCCCAGGGAAGCAAAAGCAGAGAGAAATGTGTGTTCACTACTGTGTTCACCTGAGCCCCCAGCTGTCATAATTTAAAATATGCAGAGCTGAAAACAAAGGTGTACCAGGGTGATTGTTGGCATCAGGCTGGGTGGCAGAGGGGATTTCCCCATCCTACTTGTGATGACCTCCCTCACCAGGTTGGTATTAGCATTGCCAGCAGCCCAGATCCTGAAGTCTGTGATCTGTGCACAAGTCCTGGCTCTCAATGTCATCTGGTTTTGTGTCCTTCCTTGTGTCAAATGTGGAGTTGCCTTTAGAAAGTGACCCAGTGGCTTTGGCTTTCTAGAGCTGAGGAAATCTCTGGCCTGTGCACGAAGTCACTCATGAGGACCAGGCACTGCTGTAGCCTAAATACTTACGGATCCATGAAAAATGCAAAGTTGATGCTGAGTGCCTGTTAAAAGAGTGCTGAGAATGGCCTACATCGCACTGAGAAACATCTCTTAGGGATCTGGGGCCCTCACAGGCTGTTTGCTCTGTGAGAGCATGATGCAGAGGAAGTTAAATACATTTTGAGTTTGATTTCTTGAAATCAAGTGCTTTTCTGACTTAGAGTATCAAATTGAAACCGTATTAGTACAGGTATTTCTATTTTACAATGAACATTTATGAAAATGTATGTACATGTGATTTATATAGAACACCTGTAATTTATATAGAATATAATTATTAAAAGGGCTCTACCATAGAGAATCAGCCTTAATGCTGAGGTCATGTCTTTGTGTAGCTACGCCATGGCTCTGTAAACCAAAACTCTTTTCCTCTCTGACACTCATGAAATCTTGAAGCCCTGAGATCTTTGCCTCCAAGATGGTCCAGTGGACCAGCTTCTGAGCTGCAGGAAATCAGAGGGTTACTTCAGAACTTCTGTCAGCCATGATGGGTTCCAGTTAAACTCTTTGAATGTTGATCTGTCTCCACAAAATATTTTGGGCAAAATCTAAAGAATAATTAATCTGATTTTTGTTGTTTTATTTTGGTTTTCTACGTGGAACTGTTCACCGTACAATCACCCCTTGCTCAATGCAGAGCAATTCTCCTGCTCAGTTATGGAGAAATGTTAGGAAGAATTCTGGTGTGCGGGTCAATGGAGAGGTGGGAATATATAGCTGCTGCATGGCTCAGTGCCTCTGTGCACTGACAGCAGTGTTTTCCAGGTCATGCATATCAAACGATTGGAAAGAAGACTAATTTGAGAAGAATCATAGAATAACTTAGATTGGAAGGAACCTCTGGAGGTCTTCATAGTCTAACTCCTTTGCTCAAAAGAGGGCTATGTTAAAAATTAGGTCAGTTTGCCTATTGCCTTGTCTAGATGAGTTTTGAAAATCTCCAAGAATGGAGATTTTCCAGCTTTAAAAAAAACAATTCCACCAGCCTTTAACTGTCCATTTTGTGTGTCAGGTCCCTTCCTAACTCAGTGTCCCTCTGCTGTACTAGATCCAGTGTCAGTATCTCTCTTGTTCTGTGGAGTTCAAAATTCAACACAGTTCTCCAGGTGTGGTCTCACAAGTGCTGAGCAGAGGAAAACATTCACCTTCAATCAACTGGCTTTGCTGCTGCTAAAATAAGTGGTGAGCCTTCTTCACTACAATAGCACACTGATGCCTCATTTCACCTGTGGTCCATGAGGACCACAAGTCCTCTTCTGTAGAGTGTCTTTCTACCTTGCTGTTTGTAGCCTGTTCTGGTGCATGGGGTTATTCCAGCCCAGATAGAGGACTTTGCATCCATCTTTGTTGAATTTGAGTTCCCTGCTGGTCCGCTTCTCCATGTTTCCACAATCATGCTGAGCAGCGGTCCTGCCCTCTGGTATCTCAGTCATTTTCCAAAATTTGATACAATCTGAAAGTGCAAGGACAGTCCATCCTCTCTGTGTCCACGTTGTTGGTAAAGATTTTAAGCAGTATTGGCCCCAGATTCAGCTATTGAGGAATGTCATGTGGTAGAAGTCTAACCTTTGAGCTGATGGCCAGCCAGTTTTTCACCCGCCCTATGGTCCATCTATCCAGTCCATTGTTTTTAATGCTAGGAAAGACAAGCCTTGCTAAAATCAAGATAAGAATCCAATGCTCGCCCTTCATCTACAGAACCAATCATCTCATCATAGTCATCAGGCTGCTCAGGCAAAATCCACCCTTAGGGACTTAGGATGGCTGTTCCCAGTTGTGTTCTTGTCACTCCTATGTCTGCAAAAGCTTCCATGAGGTCCTCAATCTTCCCAGGGTGTTTTTCAACCCTTCTTTTTACTCTTGAATCTTTTGCTGTCCCTTAAGAAATGCATAGTGCTATTTATCGCTGGGAAGAAGACATTCAAATGAGGAAAGCTGTCTGAGGACTGCCCTACAACTGACCAAAGTCAGTTTTGTAGCACTGATGTCACCTGTAGTCATGGCACCCAAGGCAGATGTCTACCTAAGGCTAATGCCCTGATTATTTCCTGGCAACCAACTGGAGAACAGCATTAGTGAAAGCTGGTCTCCTAGAACAAAGCATGAACAAGCCCCAGTTTGACATCTCACTCTAAATAGAATTAGTTATAGTGGAATGCTTCCACCAAAACACTGAGGTGACTTTCAGAAATTATAGGTGGGAGCCAAAAGATTCAAAAGCCATATTGGCAAGACTTTTCCCTCAACCCCTACCCACTTTCAAAAACACACACACACAACTTTACATGCCTCATGGTCATATTTTGTGCCATAATTAAGCAAGCTCAGCATGAAATGAAATGGCAGCTTGCTTCAGTGAACAGTCTGTTCCACCAAACCAAAGTTCTTTTGTCTTTTTCTTAATTAGTTTCATAGGGGTGGAGGGAGTTTTTATCACAATTTTTTTCAGTCAAACTAATCTACTGTGACATTCTTTGGCTCTCATCAAATGACAGTGGGTACCAATTGAAAGGTTGTTTTTGGTTTCCCCTGATGACCTTAAGATATTTTTGTAACAAAATGTTACACACAAGAAAACATTAAGCCTCCTATCTAAAACACACTTAGGGTACTGTATGTGCCATGAATGCTAGTCGTTCTTGTCTTCAGTGCCTACAATTTTTGTCTTTCACTACTGAGCCTCTCAAGGTCCCACATCATCACTGTTTTCCTTTGCCAGTTGTGTGGCTCTTTGCAGTCTCTCTGTGCCCACCACACCCCAGTCAGGGGGGTCATTGCAGAGTGGCTTGAGGCACCTCTCTGCTTCAATACCATGAAGACATCACAGGTGCTCCTGCCTCCTCACTGACACAGGATTCTCTCAAGGCAGGAGAAATTCTGGGCTTTTGCTGTTGGGGGCAACCAAAGACCTGAGTCTGCTGAAGAGAACAGAGTCTACTTGCTGCTTCCTGCAGGAGCCACTGACCCAGACCTGCAAGCTGGCCAGCTGACATCACAGTGTGTCCTAGCTGTAAAAAAAAACCCAACCAAAATAAGTAAGGAAAGAAACAGCTTCTGACCTCAATCTGCCCAGAAACCTAGCCAGGTCAGAGGTTGTATTCATGCACCAAGCTGGTGCA
This sequence comes from Phaethornis superciliosus, assembly GCA_023637945.1. Taxonomy (NCBI): domain Eukaryota; kingdom Metazoa; phylum Chordata; class Aves; order Apodiformes; family Trochilidae; genus Phaethornis; species Phaethornis superciliosus. Next base: position 24,969,234 of record JAJQWJ010000001.1, on the reverse strand, counting down.
CAGGCTCTGTGCCTACTTCCAGAGAAGGCCTAGGAATGGGCCAGCAGTTGACTAAAGTGTGTTTAGAATTACAAATTTTACACTAGAGAAATAAGTAGCACAGTTGTCATTTCATGTTACGTATTACATCTGTGATCTGAGATCTTGTGCTAGACCTTCTAGCACATCTACCTAAAACTAAGGGTAGGACAAGACTTACTGGGTTGCCTACTCTTTTCCGAAGCCAGTAGAAGCGATTCTTTATGAAACAATATTATGAAACAATCTTGGTAGGCTCTTGTCTATTTATAGGCCACTCTATTTTCAGTCTTCTTCCACAACATATTCAATGATGTTTCTCACAATGTCTGGTCGAAGAGAGTGCAATATGGAAACCTGGTATTTCTAAGTAAGCTGCAGTGGAAGCTTTGCAGCTGCAATAACTCATTCTTCCCAAGTCAACCCACTCTGCTTTGTCACCTCAAAAGTTCTTCTCATACCAATCTCAAAATTTCCGTGCCTTGACTTGTGGTCTTTCTACTGCTCCTAGACTTTCACCCAGTCTCTCTAAAGTTGTGAGGTAGCTGATCTATCAGATTGGTTTGGAACAGCTACTCAATCTAGTGACAAGCTTCTCCAGCTTTTGTGCAAGGGTATTGCTCATCAAGGGGATAATAGACATTTTAAATAAAAAACGTTGTTTCCCAGTTCTCAGAGATGTCAGTTTCCTCCTTTTCTTAAAATCATAGGCAAATTTTGTGGTCCTTAAAAGGGCAAAACTACTGCTGAAAGATTGCTGAAACTGTTTTGAGATACTATTTTGAAAATAAGGTCAGATATGTAATTTATATTATATTTAATATAAGGCCAGGTTGGATGAGGCCTTGTGCATCAGGGTCTCTAGTGGCAGGTGTCCCTGCCCATGCAGGGAAGGTTGGATCCTGATAATCTTTAAGGTCCCTTACAACCCTAACCATTCAATGATTCTATTGTCATTGAAACTATAATGTATTCATGGCAATGAATGGTATGAATACCAATTAATGGTATTAAGTACAAAATACTATCTTCATTATAAATAGGACCATTTTAGGAAAGATCAGAATGATTTTTTTTTTTCCTTTGGGTAAGCATCAGTTTTGGTGCAGAAAAATTCTAAGATTTGGTGTAGAGCAAAAAGAGGCTGTTCCCCACACTCTCCAGAATAGTGCATCTATCCTGAAGGTGGAATACCCAAATTCATCATTCAAAAGAAAGATCAGAATACGAATGGCTCACAAACTGCAGCAAATCTCCATACTAATAAGCAGTAAACTGTCAGTCACATGCTCCCTGGCCCATTGAATGTTTATTTAATTAGCACCAAACAGCATGGCTCCAAATAGACAGAAGATAGAGTGCAAAATAGATTTCTTTGGCCAGCAATTAAAAAGCATTTACCTGGGGGATGGCCTTGCCTGTTAAAAATTAGCATGTTAAACTGGCTCTGCTGTATTTCTGTTAACATTTTCCCCGGCCTCAGTCTGATTCTGCAGCAGACCTGGAACATATTCCATAGTAGGGTTTTTTTGCCCCTCAGAGTGGGTTTTTGTTTCCAGTACACGAGGCCTCATAGCAGTGTCAGCCATGACACCTTCCTCCCTTCAGAGCTCACAGGTCCAGCCTGTATTTGTGCTACTCCCCATCCTCCCTTCTCCCTTTTTATTCCCCCTTTATAAGATGTTCTTTCATCTTACACTGGGCTGTAAATGGGGTGAGGCAGCTTCCTAAATGCTGATGCACTCCAGACCACAACAGATCCTGAACTTGGCCTTTGGATACTACTATCACAATACCAGAAGGAATAATGTTTCATTCAAGTCTGGGATGTGAGAATAGGTTTTCTAAGTAGGGAGTATACTTTCCATGCTGTCATCTCTACCAGGGTTTGTTACATTTTAGCCTGTGGAACATGATTTTAACAGGGTTTTTTGTGTTTTATGATTATAAGTAATTAGTTCTTTTCGAAAGCTTCACTCCTTATGCCATAAACACTTGAAAAACAGTATGTTTGAGATGGCTTTAGTTTGTGGATAACATAATGCCTGTTTTTGTATAAACAACAGTATCACATAATGCTTCCTTTCTGGTGCAAATTGTGCAAAAATTTAAATCGGACCAACAGGATTTATTCCCTGGACATTTACATTTTTAGAAGTCCATATATACTGTGTGAATATTAGTGGGAGCAGATTTTAGCAATAACCTTTCTCCCTGTGTGTCTTAACTCCCATTTACATGCAAAAAAATGATTCATGTATATTGACAGGGCAATGTAAATTTGCATTAGTCTTTTATTTCACAATTGTTTTTCCATTAAAAACATTTTCCAAGGTAATAAAAGGATTTCTGCTTCACTTTTATGAGGTGATTATGTAATATGAAATTGATTTTTTTTTTTCCAAGGGAAATTATATTGATTCAGAAGCTGTTAAAGGAGAGGTGCTAAAAGTTGGAAATAAAAGCTGCGAAAATCTCCTCCTGCAGTCGGAATCAATTCTGTGTACGGTTCCCAGTGATCTCCTGAAATCCAACAGTGAGCTAAATATAGAGGTGAGGCAGCTACCCCACAATGAGATATTAATGCCATTTTTTTTATCATTCCCAATGCCACCGTTGAACCTATAGACTTTATTATCATCATTATTGTTACTACCTGTTTGCACATAGACTTTCGGGAGCCCTAGGCACAATGCGTGACCTAAACTAAGCACAGAAATAAAATTATAGTTATTAATCCAAACACAAGAGGAAACATTTAGGAAAGAAAAGGAAGCTGTAATGGAGTAGGTTTGCTTTGGTGCTCACAAACCCTTTTTACAGCAAAAAATTCAGCTGCTGTCAAGAGGATCAGATCCTTTATGTTTTGTTTTGGGTTTTTTTATGCTTTTTATAATTTCATTTTCAATTCTTTTTGTAAGATGAAGGCACTTAGGACAAATGTTTGAGTTCCACTGTTGTTCTAAACGTTATTCAGCATGCTACTGCAAATTTAAATTGTTGACACTGGACCCACTGGTTCATAGAATTAAGACACAAATATTTTGGTATGTTTATATAATTTTTTAATATTAAAAAAAAAAGGGTAAATAACAGCAGAATGAGATTACCTTTAACTTATGAAATTTGCTGATCATGAACACTGATTCACTGAAAACAGAGGAGACTTTGCCAGTCATCTAAGTGTGATTAGGATCAAAGTCTGCATAAGCTCTTTGGAGCAGGGACCATATATTTTTTCTGTGTCTTTATGTCATTCATCTCAATAGGGTCCTGGACAGTTAATGGTATTCTTATGTGGTACTGCAATCTAAGTAAACAGTAATAATTAATTTGCTTTATTTAATATAGTAAAAATTAATTTATTTTAATAATAATTTATTTTCAAAACTACAAAATAAATTTAACTATAACTATAAAATTGGGTGCAGCTTTCCTTTTCATGTATCTGTTTCCTGGACCTGTAAATGCCTAGATTCATTTAATATTTGGGTAAGTTGCATTCTGTAACTGTACATATGCTACTGGGACTGTCACTACAGTCAGTTCTACGAGGTGATATTTTCTTAAGCTCTAAGAAACAGATATGCGTGACATGGATTTTATACGTAGAAAAGAACACTACATAAAGGGGTTAAATAAGGTTTCTGCTTGTTTACTGGCAAGAAGCCTCAGAAATTGCAGTCTGCCCAGCGAAGAAGAAAATTTGCTCTTTTGACGGGCAAATCCATCATTACAGTACCCAGAGGATTGAATTCCACACGAGGAGGAGAAAAGATGGCCAAATGCATTCCAACTGACTGAGCTAGTGCCGTGTGACCTAAAACAGTTTTTTCCTGTTAGCTGCTTGGTGTTTGTTTGGTTGTTGATTTTGGGGGCTGGTTTTTTGTTTTGTTTTGTTTCTTTAAACTGTTGACAAGCTAGAAGCTGGCAAGGGGCAGTCTCACGTGACCTTGGGAACTGAACTGCAGGCACGCTGTCAGCAGAGAGAGAGTTTGATACTGCAGCGTATTTATGCCAGAAGGACACATATTAAAGAGATTTGGGATAGTTTTTTTGACATGCATCTCAGCCCATATATCCATAGGCCCGTACATTTCTGTGCACCATTTGAGTAAAAGGATGAATTTAGCATTTTGAGTTAACATCTGGTAGCAGTGGGACCTTGTTACCCAGAGTGCTTGCGTGAGTGCGTGCCGTGTGTGTGGTGCAGCACATCCATAGCTGTGTCACTACCAGAGCTCTTGAAGGCATGTAATGAATCATTAAAATGTAGATGTACTTTACCATTCGCCAATATACAATTTCTCCACTCCCAGTGTCTTATCATAGTTCATCTCAAAATCAAGAATGAAAACATATGGGACATATCAGCTCATGCTTTAGTATTAATAATCTACTTTTTACTTGTCTTTTGAAATCATCACACTGGTTTTTTCTTTGTTTTTTCCAGTGGAAGCAAGAAGTTTTGTCAACAGTTATTGGAAAAGTGCTGATCCGGCAAGATCAGAATTTCACAGGACTAATTGCTGGAGTTGTTTCAACATCACTTTTAGGTTTCATCTTTTTAGTGGTTTTCCTCTGGAGAAAGAAGAAGAAACAAATTAAAGGTCCGTAATAGTCAGTTCCATGAAATAATTCTGTTATATCATAGATTTTAAAAGCTTATATCAGTTTATGCTTTGCTTAACTGCCATGCAATGCCCTTTTCTAACCTGTCAGCAGAAGTTTCACAATCAAGCCCGATGTTCAGTTGCATTTCAGTCCCTGGCTCTTGCCTGAGCTGGCAGAAGGGCCACAGTATACCTGAAGGAGAAGGATTTTTGAGGAACTCTGAGCTATGAGCAAAACTTAGCAAACTTTCTCTTCCCCAATCAGCCATGGAAGAGGGGATGAGTAAATGACATGCGTGGAATGTACTTCAGCTTTATCCCATTGCCTCATAGTCTCCCAAGCTGCACTGAAGTTGTGCAAAACACGGAGTGCTGTGGTGTCCTGGTCTCCTGTTGACTCAAATGAGGAACTTGGTCAGAGCCCAAGAGCCTCCTCTCTGACCCCCATATGTCTGGGTGTCCTTCCAGCGAGAACTTCTGCACTACACAAGGAGGAGAGGAGGAGGAAAGCTAGTATATAACCAGGACTAGCTGTGATGCAGTATCACAGTCAGATGATGATGGCCCCAGGGCATTTGAAACTCGTGGATCTTCCAGTGTGGCCAAGAGTGGGGCTTTAACACGTTACAGCAGACCTTGTGCTACAAAAATAGCTGAGGTTCTGGTCCTGCAAATGTCTGCCTCAGCAACAACCCGACCTTCTTCCTAGCAGACCAGAACATGTAAACTTAACTAAATACTTAATGCTGGCACACAGTAAACATGAGGGGTTTTTAATATTTCTTTCTCTGCCCCCTTCAGATCTGGGAAGTGACCTAGTACGCTATGATGGCAGAGTGCACACTCCTCACCTGGACAGGCTGGTGAGTGCGAGGAGCGTAAGCCCAACAACAGAAATGGTTTCAAGTGAATCTGTAGACTACAGATCAACTTTTCTAGAAGGTATGCCTCTATTATGAATCAGTACAGATGATAACTTATACATCTTGCTTTTTCTGTGTCTTCAGATGACAGCTATTTTGATCAATATCTTAGTTTCTCATCTGATTCATCTGCTTCTCTACTGTTTGGAACTTCCATGTATTCACAGGCTTGGTATTTGAACTGAGCTTCCCAAGTGCTTCCCAAGGTTAAGGTACAAAAGATTCTTACTTTTACTCAGGTTGGAGGAACAAGTAAAATACTATTAGTAAAACCCCTCTGTAAGTATGTTCCATGGTTTAGTAGGAGCTAGTGAATATAACACTTCTGTGTTATCTTGAGGTCTATCACACCATGAGCAAATCCACTTTGCAAAAAGTTATTAGTATAGCATGGAGTGGCTGTAGATTTAGGGTGTCTAAGTGACTTCATACAGTCATAAAGCAATTCTGTCCGCCCAACACAGAACATGGAGTTTTGTAAACTCATATTCTTTTGTCTGTTCAGGCTTCTCCTCTAAAACGGCACATTGTGTGATGCATTGTATGATGCAGAAATATTGATACTAAAATTAAGCTAAGGGGATGTGAAAGCTGACAAATTGAGTGGAGGTTATATGTGCTGAGATGCCAGTCTCAGAAAACACACTGTTCATTTTCAGGACTGTGGACATGAGAGAAGAATAACCTTATGCTGAATACATTTTTGTGCTTTATAACACCATTTTAGAGAAGGTGTCCTCCAGAAGAGCACTCTCCTGCACTTACCATACCACTTTAGGCTGAACATGTCCTTGTAGACATGTGGAGCCTACATTGTGTCATTACCATTAAAGAGTCTCTGTTGGAAGTTACAGTATTAATATATTTGAGATGTCAGATATTTATTAGCCTTGGTACAGTCATATTCTTGTACTATTCATATGGTGCCGTAGAAATCACTCCAAATCCTTAATTCACCTTTGTAATTCTCAGTTATGGAGCTGTTTGAGGTCCAGGCCTGTTCCCAGCTTCCTTAATGATTCTTTAGTTGCTGCCATCAGCTCACACTCACACAGGAAGTTTCTTGTCTGAAAGATTCCCAAAGGAAAAGGGAACCTTGTGCCACTGGCTACAAGGGAAAGTGGTACACGAGCCAAAGCTATGTAAGGATCATGGGGCCCCTGTGCACTGGCAAAGCAGAGCAGAGAGCACACCCAAGAAGGAGGTGCATTCACTTCATATTCCTTTAGGAATGTTCATGTCAATTAGTGTCGCAGAATAAAATGGCAGGAACATTAGAAAACATGCAGATTTACATGCAGCAGCTGTAAAAATTATTTTGCACCCATGCGTGGAGTATTTTGTTGTGATTATTGAACAGGTATGTGCTTTTTGTGATATAAGCATGGCTTTGTTAATAAAAGAGTTTGCTTTTTTTATTCTAGGTAGAGCAGCACCAAGTTTTTCTTGGTACCTAGGCTGCTAACAGCCCTACATGAAATTTCCTAAGTTTTATATGTAAATATTTGAAGTCTGTCCACAAAACACCTCTTACTCTTTGTGATAAAATACCTGGTGATTTCTGTTGTGAAATTTATTCCCTTTGTTTCTTTCTGACCCTCAGCTAAATTCTGCTCATTTACTCTTCTAGAAGCATTCCAGACTGAAAGTGGTGTAAATTAAACTTAGTTCCTTGATTCTCTCATGCAAAATGCTTAAAAAATATTTTAAAGAAGCAATATAAAATACCTGAACAATATGCTGTTGACAAAAACAAAAATTCTCAAATAAATAGTCCTTGCTTGCCTGAAACATTTTAATTTATGCTATTTTAAATCAATTGGCTCATGTTATTTTCATGAGTAGCACCAACTGTATTATCTTCAGCAGTTACAGGATATGAATCACCTCTAGGCATTTCCCTGGTTGAATATTTACCATTGGATAAACATAGCTAGTCACCAACAGCTTGGAAACCTTCATGAAATGTAGAGGTCCCTACCAAATTAGAACATGACAATAATAAAAGGTTTCAGTTTTTCACTACTTCCTCCTCCTGGATCAGTATCATTTTTGACTTTTACTTGTTACTCCCAGTTACTAGAAATGTTGTAACTTACACTTGGCAAGAAGTGACAAGGCTTCATTCCACCCAGTCAGGAAAGTAGACCTTTTGCCATTTGCTTTCATGAAAGTAGAGCTGGGACAAGCATAAGTTTCTAGTGACAAGGTTTTCCTGGAAATTGGCAGATTAGCAATGCATATTTTGATTTTTCCCTCTGTGACCAAAACTTCTGCATAGCCAACCCACTTCCAGACTGATAAACTCAAACCTTTAGTCATCAATTAAATAATGTTCTTCATTTTCCAAGGAGAAATCTGAAAGAATTATAACAGTTTCTGTTCCTCTTGCAGATCAGTTTCCAAGCATGTCTCAGAATGGATCGTGCAGACCTGCCCAGTATCCTCACTCTGACCTCTCCCCAATTCTGTCCAGTGGAGACTCAGATTTAGCAAGCCCACTTCTCCAAACTAACGTCCACATTGACATCAGTGCCTTAAATCCTGACCTGGTCAAAGAGGTGCAGCATGTGGTTATTGGTGCTGACAGCCTGATTGTGCACTTCAGTGAAGTAATAGGAAGAGGTGGGTGCCATGGCTGTTGCATTGCAAACTTCTGTTCTTTATGCACACACATCTATTATAAACCATTCTGAATAAGGTATCTACACAGGTTTTTCAAGCTTTTTTACCTCTTACAGCCCTGCTCAGGCAGGGCCTCTGATCCATAAGGATCCAGAGTAGGAGTGAGGCTGTGTACAAGCCAGTGGTACATGCGTGTATGGCCAGGGGTGCCAAGGCAGGGACACCAGCAATCTTAAACTTGGAGCTTGAGGGAGGGCAGGATTGCTGCACTCCTGCAGTCACTAGTGCATTCTGTAAAAGTCCCCGTGGCCCAGGTGAAATGCACACACCCATTTTTCCTCCAGCTCTGATGAATTCACTGTTTCCTCCTGCTGAAGGCTCTCTGTTCCCCCTCATTTCTTTCTCATCCTGGCTGCAGGAATGCACAGTTCCTGACTCACTTCCCTTTATTTTCATTCTTCATATAGTAAGCACCCTATTTTTCCGACTTTATTCCATCAGCCATATTCCTCTACATCTCCATAAGCAGGTTCCTACCTTCTTTCATGCCTAAGCCAGTATTCATGTTAGCAGCATTTATTAAAATCTGTACTATTGAATACCTATTAATAAAAAGTAGAAACAGACCATGCATAATAAATTTCTTGTTGAATATCAGTAGTGATAAAAATTTGGCTGTAAGTGATACTTCTGTCTCTTCTTCAGGAAAATAGCCACAAATCAAGGAACCAGTTGGTGTGTTTCCCTTTCATATATTACACCTCATCATCCCCAAAGCAACAGTGGGCCTTTTCCTTTTCTTTCTCGTTTCTGAAAAGGCCAACTAATTTCTCATTTTTAAAATGTTGAAAAATATCAGAAATGACAGCAATATAATTAACCTTTTTTAATTTTCTCCTCCATAACTAAAAATGAGCCAAATCCAAAAATATTGCAGACACACCCTACCCAAGCTTTAGGATTTGTGCCCAGGCTCCAATTTGTGGTCTCATGGGATTTTAGTTGCTTTTATAAAACAAACTTTGTATTAACTTTACCCCAAGCCAAAAGCAAAGCCAGATGGCCTCTGACCAGCATTTATGACTGGAACCTAGTAAACTTAATCAGTTAGTCTTGTTCTCTGCAGAATTCACACTTGACAAAAAAGCTATCTTGCATTCTAACTGAAAATATTTTTTAAGTTGCCAGTAAATAGTACATCTGTGAAGGAAAGCCTGTCTACATTACATGTAGATAATTTGATTTGGAGAAATTAGTGTACATGCCTGGACCTCATCTTCTCTGTGTGTCCCAACCATGTCAAGTTGACTTCACATAGTAGGTTTCCCTGCTTTGCATACTACCTCACTCGCTTGACAGGAAAGCACAAGATCAGGGAGGGTTTCTGTGTCCCTGGAAGTTTATTTCATTGCTTAGACCATTACCAAGGAGGCAATTTTTTCTCATCATCTAAAATCACTAGAGTGATATTTTGCACCAGGAGCTAGGCCATAACTGAGACCATAGGCTGCTGCAGTCAGTCTGTGATTGATAGAGTAATTCCCAACCTGTTTGTGGCCAGCATACCACTTTTAACACTCAGCTTTTTTCCATGAACTTGCAAGACCTGAGGGATTTTAAAGCCACAGTGACCCTCGTTGTGCAGCTTTCCACAAAAGGTGCATCAAGACTGTACAAGCCAGTGGACCACTTAGCGTGGGCTTGCAGACCACTGGGAGCCACGGATCCAGTGGTTATGTCAGCTCCTTCTAACTCCTTCTTCAACTCTTCCAGTGCTCTCCTTTGACATATATCCAACAGGAGAGTATGGGTGGAATGGGACAACATGGGTTTTGTCTGCATAGTCATTACAAGAATATGAAGCAGTTGTGGCGCCAGCCTTGCCATTATTTATGCACACCATCTATGTCAAGAAATATCAGCTATGCTGCAAATAGAGTTTTCATTTTATGTAATGATGGTTTTATGTAATGATAGTTTTATGTGTTAGGTATGAAGTATACATTACAGGTGTTGGGAATTGGACAGAAATGGAGTGTGATCGCTTTCTTAAGGCATAATTGCTACCCAGTCAAAAATACCAGAAAGCTAATTTTATTTATTAAAGCTAATCTTTCTCATTTTTTTCACAGGACATTTTGGGTGTGTGTACCATGGGACATTGCTGGATAATGATGGCAGGAAAATTCATTGTGCTGTAAAGTCACTGAATAGTGAGTTACATGTTTAATAGTGAGAAATTACCACAATTCCAAAGATAGCCAGGGTGAACTAATTAATTATAGTGAAGTATACTTCCACAAATAAAGATTCTGAGTTGTAGCTTGATCAGGTTTATCTCTGGAACAATTGCAATTACTTTAGATTACCACAAGGCATTGGTATATGTTTGTGAATCAAATGCAATGCCTGTGTATTACCTCTTCAAAGAAAAGGGTAGAGGAAAATGAGGAAAAGGCAGTGTAATTTTTTATTCTACTGAGTACTGAAGATTTTGTTTTAGAAGTTAAATTGCTAAAGAGCAGGCAAAGCTGCTGGAAAAACAGGAAGAGAATATAACAACATTTATTAAAGGCCTTGCTCAAGTGTTATTCAGTTATAAATAATTCATAAGAAAAGGAGAAATAGAATTTAAATGTCCAATAAACTGTATCTGGTCATTGTCAGAAAACCAGTGCTCATAACCTAGTTGTAATGTGGGAGGTGGGGAGCATGTTTGTAGCTTCTCATTATCACTTTGCTGTGCAATGACAGGCTGTACAGAAAAGTACTTTGGGGTTTTTATTGGTTTTTTTTAATTACTTCATTTTATTCCTGGATTTCTCAGGGATTACAGACCTGGAAGAAGTAGCTCAGTTTCTGAAAGAAGGAATAATCATGAAAGATTTCACTCATCCCAATGTTCTGTCACTCCTGGGAATCTGTTTGCCCAACGAAGGATCCCCCTTAGTCATCCTTCCCTACATGAAACACGGAGATCTTCGAAACTTCATTAGGAATGAGACACATGTAAGTACATGGTGAGGTCTACAAAATGTTAATGCAAGTCTGGCCACGCCCTGCTCCAGAGCCACAGGTTATGAGCTCTGATAATTACATTATGTCTATAACTTGCTGCTGTTACTACACCTTAACCTTTAGCACTTGCTTAGGCTGGCACCAAGCCCAACCACAGCACTGCCACTCCTTCCCTTCCCCCTCAAATTCCTCTCTAGAATGTTTCCCAGAAATTACCAGCAATAAGTATTTCTCATTTCCCATCCATAAGCCTCTTCATAAACAAACGTGTTGATGAGATCTAAGTCAAGGGGCCCAACCATCTGTTGGTTTAAGCTGGCATATATATCTCTGTTGACTTCAGCACAGCTGTGCCAGTCACCATCTGCTCTTACAACATCTGGATACAGGATCTTCATGTCCAGCTAGAGAGTGTCACAGTCCCTTTGTTATCAATATTTTCCTTCTTATCTTAAGAGAGAAAACCAGCAATTGTTACACAAACTCTGAGTACTGTCTTGTCCGAGATTTTCACAATTTTCATTGAAAGACTGCAGATTTCTCTTATGTGCCTCACTGCTTTTTCCCAAGTTTGATTCACAGGTCTTGCCTCAGGTAGTGTAAGCCCACTTTATGTTGTAGTTTTTCACCCATTTCACAGTGCTAGTGCAATATAAATTGACTTACAAGCTAATGGGATTTCATCCCTGCCTTTATGGCAATCAACAACAGTGAGGAAAATTAAACAAAAAAAACAGATGCATTGGAAAGTTGTTGGGTGAGTTAAGCTTTCTGAGGTAGGGATCTCTTCCCTTTTCAGCTTCTTTCACTCTGCAAGCATCAGGGACCTTGCCATGGTCCTTCCTGAAATAGACTGGTACCACTGGTTCCACAGAAGAAAATTATATGGAGCAACAGCAACAACACAAAAATCTGTCAGACCATGCTATTACATAATAAGACATGATGTTGGATAAAAGAATTACAGATTTATATTTATTTCTATATTTAACATTTTCAGTAAGGTCTCACCTTGTAGAACAGCAGAAGGGGTTACCAGTCTTTGTGGAAAATCTTCCTCTGGTAACTGTAAGGTCTCATTTGCCTTTTCCATTGCATCACATTGCTGATAGCTTGCACTTATTTTGCTTTAAATAGGACTCTGTCCTTTCTTTACCATTTCCAGCTGATGAGCTCCAAGTTCATAGTTAGCACCTTCTGTGGACTTATATGCTATTACTCTTAAGTTCACAAATGTGAATTTCATGTATTAGCTGTGATGTTGTGGTTTTAGCATTCTGTTCCACTTCCCAACCCAGGTCATGCTGCTTATGCTTCTAACTCCACTTTTCTGGAGTTTCACAGCTGGTTTGATTTCTTAGAGTGTATTTCCTCACTGGAGGCAAGAAATTCACCTAAAGTTAAACCAGTTTCACTACAAGCACCAACCTGTCTTGATAATTCTGGTGGCAAGATAGGTGTGTCAAAAACTGGGATTCACAGCAAAAAACAGTCTGCTCCTTGTGTTTCTGCATTCATTGTATCACAAATGTTTGTGTTTTACAGAACCCAACAGTAAAGGATTTAATTGGATTTGGGCTTCAGGTCGCAAAAGGGATGAAATACCTTGCAAGCAAAAAGTTTGTTCATAGAGACTTGGCAGCAAGAAACTGTATGTAAGTACAAACATCTAATTCCAACCATGTTATCGCACTCTTGTGTAAGAAAGGGGAGATGAGGTAAATGAAAGTTTCCAGGATTCTCCTTTTTAAGTCAAAATAGGGTGTTGTTTTCATTGTTCCATGATTATTATACCGATGTTTGTCTTGCATACTGATGAACTACTCAGCTTGCTAAGGGCTCGCCTCTTACACATAAGCTTATTTTTGAGTGTGGGAAATAAGAAAAGGTGAGGTAAAAGTGTAGTCTCTCAAAATCATTGGTTAGAGCATTTAAAAGGCATCTCCTAAGGGAAGTTAAATTGCTGTTGTCTCAACTTGCTGTGCTTCCACCCAATCTCTTCAGAAGTAGCACATCTCTGCTGCCCCACCTAGCAGGAGGGAGAGGAACACAGAGGAACATTGTGAGAAAAACAGGAACACAAAAAAAACACCAGTGAGACTTAATGACAGTAGTCTTTCATTACATGAGTATGAGCTTACTTTGGCTCAATTGCACACACATATTAACATTAAAAATCAGAACATGTAAAGAATCTTACTAGTGTCTGGGCAGCCAGGCAGTACAGGTCACACAAAGACTGATAGTTGCTGGTACTAATATGCTGACTCATCACTTATGTTGTGAATTAACGAGGTACATGATAAAACTCTTAATAGAGTTCATTTTTAGCATATCATAATCTGGCTGAAAAAAGGTTATTCACTTGTGATACCAGATTTCTTACTAATTTTCAAAGGATTCACACTTGTGCAGCTGAACACCCTCTGAAAAAGAATGTTTTCTCACAGCTGCTGTTATCTTAAGAGAGGAAAAAAGCCCCAAGCAACATTATTTTCAGGTTTCCTAAGAAAAAAATTGGGTCACTGAAGTCCTGGTTCATCTAATCAAAGTCCATATAGTGGCAACAGGACATTCCCTCTGGCCTATGGTCTCTCCCTTGGGTGAAGAGGGAGCAGCTATCAGGATGTCTTACATTGCCAACTGAATGGTGCCTGCTTCTATACTGCTCAGCCCTTCAGGGCCTGGAGAGCTGCTGCCACATGAGAGGAAGATGTAGAGTTGAAGACTCTCATTCCCCAGTGATAATGTGCAGTCCAGCACTCTAGCACAGCCCTGCCACAATGGCAATGTCCATCAAAAAGGAAGCCAGAATATAAATACAGTCCCTGTAGACTCTTGACTCTATTCCACTATGCTGAAAGAGGTTCAGAAGGTTTATGCTATGGCATAAACTGTCCCCTATTGACCCATCAAAGTTCTCTTCATTGGTATTGATTTAGTTATTATATCAATAAACACAGCAGACATTTGGTGCCATTCAGAGGAACTTCAATGGACCAGAGAGTTGTCCAGACAGAAATCTCAAAATTCAAGACAAGGAAATGCCACATGTAGAGGCTGAGAGACAGACTTGTTTACCTTTGAGAAAGCTCAGGTGGACTTTCCACATGTATAAATATCTCATACAGTGGAATAAAGAATATAAAGCCAGATTCTTCTCAGTGGTGCCCAGGGACAGGCCAAGAGGCATAGGGCACAGATTCAAATAGAGAAAATTGCAGTTAAACATAGAAAGAAACACTTTTATTGTAAGGATGACTGACCAGTGGCACAGGTTGCCCAGAGAGGTTGTGGAGTCTTCATCCTTGCAGATACTCAAAACCCAGCTGGTCATGGACCTGGGCAATAGCAGTAGCTGCTGTGAGCAGGGGAGATGGTGGTGAACTCGATTATCTTCAGAGTTCCTTTCCAACCTTACACATTCTTTGACTGTGATTCTGTAAAGAAGCCCAAAAGCAGTTGTTTGCTGTGGCTAGGTCTGCACATATAATGAAGGACAGGCTTAAGCATGCCAACACCCACGCTGTGTTTTCTGACAGTGACATTGCTTATCAGGGCAAACACCAAGCTCAGGAGGAAAAAAAATAGGGAGGTCTTCTGATATGGGTGAGGAACAGAACTTTTCTTTTACCGCTGTTCTTTCACAGTACAGACAGTCAAGACATCCTTAGTTACACTGCTACATTATTATACATGGGGAGTCACTGAGATAATGATGGTTCTGTCCTTACCAAAACTGAGAGTGAGTAGGGAAGGTGATAACTTGACTTGGAAATAAAAATGAGAGGTTTCTAAGGATATAGAAGAAATGGTGTAGCACTCAATCAGGATGTCAGGGTTGTTAGAAAAAAACTTTTTATACTGAGCAATTGTTTTAGAAAAATAACTTATATTATCAAAACAATATCAGTAATTTTCTGAGTTTGTTCACTATGTTGAATGGGTGTCAAATATACTTTGCTGCACTTTTTGCTTCACTGTTAATTAGTTAACAGATAATAGATCCAGGATAAGATACTGCCTTCCAAAGTCACGGTCTCAAAACTGAGTCACTCATTATTATCCACCATCACTGTACGTCTTGCCTGCTCAGTTGCAGATAATTCTTTTTGTCATTTCTCTAGGTTGGATGAAAAATTCACTGTCAAGGTTGCTGATTTTGGTCTTGCTAGAGATGTCTATGATAAAGAATACTACAGTGTGCACAATAAAACAGGAGCTAAACTGCCAGTGAAATGGATGGCTTTAGAAAGTTTACAAACTCAGAAGTTCACAACAAAGTCAGATGTGGTAATGTATATAACATTATTTTTATCATTTATTAATTTCTCTTATATTGCCCAAGGCATCCCTCCTGTATCCAATGAATGCACTAATTCCAACCCAAATTTATATTGGCATCAAACTTTAGTTCACAGATGAATAAGAGACTGTTTTTTCATTCAGAAAGGGTATTTCTTCTAATCACAAAGAAACAAGTTTGATAGCTTGATTATCTGTTACTGCTCAGATAAGAGTTATAAATTTAATCCCACTCCAAGGGAAACTAAGGACATTTCAAGAAGCCAAGTTAGAGCTGAATCCTGATATAGGAGGGGCTCTGGAAAGCTTGATAAAACAGGTTAACTTTGAGACTTGTAAAATTTAATAGTTCTCAAAAAGACCTTATTAGCTTTATAAATGGCTGACTTACTGCCTCCAGCAATCTGAAGTATTACCCATCCATTTATGAAGAAAAAATTATGAGATGAAGTCATTAGTTGGCTGGATCACTTTTTATTTTAGCTCTTCTTTCAATGCAGATTCAAATTAGCCTGTGATGCATAGAATTTTCACCATGCATATTCTCTCCAGTATGTATTTACACAGGGTTAGTCAGATCGTCAGCTCATGTAAATTGGCAGAGCTCCATTAACCTCAAGAGAGGTCTGCCAACTTATACCAGCTAAGTAGCAAGCCTATAGGCTTTTATTTTCTTTCATTTACTTAGCTAAGTTTCTCTGGCTCTAATTTAAGTGGCTCCTCAAGTCCTTATAGCATTTATTAGCTCTCTTAAAAGAAAGTTGAATGCAGTAAAATACCTTTTCAAAGGGAAAATCCATGTATTTGAATGCTTAAATCTGTCAAGTCACCTTCTAAAACTGGAATGTAAAGCCCTCCTACCATACCACTTATTATTTATTTCTTTGCTTCCTTAGTGGTCCTTTGGTGTGTTACTATGGGAACTTATGACAAGAGGGGCACCACCTTATCCTGATGTAAATTCTTTTGATATAACTGTTTACTTATTACAAGGAAGAAGGCTGCTACAACCTGAATACTGCCCTGACCCTCTGTAAGTAAATATTTCCAAAGTCTGCTGCAAATGCTGCTGATTCTGGTATTATAGTGAGACTGTGGGAGGAAAGAGGGTTTGTTTTTTTCCTTTTTATATGATTCCATAATTTAACACTTCTTTTATTTGAATGGCAGGTATGAAGTAATGCTGAAGTGCTGGCATCCAAAACCTGAGCTGCGCCCAGCATTTTCTGAACTTGTTTCAAAAATATCAACAATCTTCTCCACTTTTGTTGGAGAACACTATGTTCATGTCAATGCTACTTACGTCAATGTGAAGTCTGTTGCTCCCTATCCTTCTCTTTTATCATCACAAGACAACACAGACATGGATGTTGACACATGACAGGTATGACTGAAAGAAAGGGAACTCCATTCTTAATTGTATGAACAAGAAGCAGAACATTTGGTCCACGTGTTTTTACTGCCCGGTCTTTGTGAGAACACTGTTGCACATGTTTATGTTGTTGCCCAAGTTGCACTAGTACAAGGACATGATACCATGTTGTTAAGGTTATGGGATTGTATAAACCGTCACAGTAATTTCCAAGTATTTGGACAACTGCATCAATTAGCCAAATGGAAATGTTAAGTACTTCTATCCAGAGCTGGTACCTATTATGTGTGCCCAGACCCAAGAATAAAGATTCATCGTTAATTCCATCAAGGAGAAAGTACAATACTAATCAGTACAGCTGGAAGGACTATTACTGTTGCATGTACTTTAGGATAATGAGCAGTGCAGAAATGGTTTTCACACAAAAAGCTAAGACAAACAATGAGAGTTACAAGAGTGTAAAATATCATTTCCTCCCACACAGTCCAAACCTTGGATTTTTGCACTACATTAACAAGGTTTCTTAGAACATGGACAGCCAGGAGAGCCAGCCTCTTGGTAAATGTCTTAAGAGAAACTTACATCAAAAAATGGTGTGCAGTAAAATAAATATGTCAGCCTTGCCAGTTCTCTGGTGTAGTTAGACGGTACATAAAATGAAGGTTAAATAATTTAGCTTAAAGCATTCCTACTGTCAACTTCATTCCAACATTCAACCACTTGTTTGCGTAACAGTCTATATTGACCATTCTCTTGCTGAAAAATGCAAAGCCTCAGTTTCTTTCAATAAAGAATTAACCACTTTCTGAGAATAAAAACCTGAAGGCATCCACATGAAATGCCAGGCTAATCCCTGCCTGTCTGAGTAATAGGAGTGACATTATTCTAGAGAGAAAGAGGAGACAGGCAGGTTGGCAGCCTTCTGGAGCTGCTGTCTGGTGAGTCACAAAGCAAGCACCTGAAGTTCTGCCACCCTTGGGTGGAGCTGCCACCAAAGGTAAGGAGCAGAGGTGTTGGGACCAGCCCTGACCTGAAGAGACCCTTCTTGGATAGCACAACCCAGTGAATTATACCTACTTTTATTTCAAAAGTAGGGCCAGAGAAACAATTTTGAAAACAGAGTGTACGTAAAACTTACAGCTAATTAGGGAAGAGTGCTTTAGGGCAAGCATCACATGTAATTTCCGTTCCTGTGGAATACTGTGCATACTACTGTATAGCTTGTTTAGTGTAGGATAGAACTGGGTTTGTTGGTGTAAACACATAAATTAATCTATTTTTATATGAAAAACAAAGTTTATTTTTAATGACATTTACAAAGTTTGGTTAGGCCACAAAACACTGCACTGTGAACATTTCAGAAAATGTATGTCAACATACATGGTTCATAAATTGTAGCAACCTTATGAAAAATACTGTGTAAATATTAAAAAGGAAAAGACCCAACCATAACCACACTCCACCCTAAGTATAGTATCTCCATTGCTGCCAGCCAACCATTTTAAGAACTTCAAAGAGAGTTAGTGCAGATAAAGAACTAATATAAGGGAGATATATTGTTCTTGGGAAACTGTTGTAACTGAAAGATTTATAATGAGGGCAGAGTGTGTAGGTAAACTGCGAGCAGATAATATTGTACAGTGTTTCATCACCACTTTCATTTCAGAAATGAACTTTCATGTCTGCTGAGAGCAATACTAATTGTAGATTGCTCAAGGACAAAAGGCTTTGCTGCAGGCAAAAAACAAAACAAAACAAAACAAAAATCATCTCTATGGTTGTTAAAACAGCTAAGGAAGTTTATGACACATAGATTTGGAGAAGATACTCCAAACTTGTACATACGTGCTTGAGGAACGCTGCAATGTGAAACAGAGGACATTTCTACTATTTATGAACTTTTGCTTAATAAAGTTAATGTTGTGTCTGGGACACCTGTAAGAATACGTGATTCTGGTAAAGATTTGGTGTTAGTAAGTTCATATATCTGCAAAGAGCTGAATGGTACTTATGTTTATAGTTGTTGTTATGACCTAATAAACATGTTATTAAAATGAATTATTGTAATACTTTACACCCCAAGTGCTGTAATTACTGTTAACATTTGGCTGTTAAGCTGATAAAAGCGTGAACTCTTTTTCTGACTAACATGGGAAGAGTGACCTGTGGCACTGTGCAAGGAAACAACTCAGAACCATAAAAATGTAGAGAGTGCACCAATAAATCCAGTATACAGTTCATCTGCCTCCTACCCATTAATAGATGCCCCAGAGAAAAGTGCAGAATACTTTATTGTGAACAATCACAGCGTAACCTGTTTGGTTAAAAAGGCTCTTCCGTAACACCAGGCTGCCCCCGTGCAAAGCCTTAAAATTCTTAATGCACTTGGTGTTGGGGATAACAGATGAAGGTCAGAATTCAGGCATCATCAAGAGTACTGCTTGGCCCAACAAGGATGCCAGTGCTTGCATACAGCATCCAGGCTTCCTAATCAGTCATGATCCAGAAGAAACGCCAGGCATGTGAAACCCCACGTCCCTCATGGCCATCCCTTGTGTGCCTCATCTCTGCAAGGTGCTTTGCTCCTCTCCCACACCTTTCCTCCCATTATATTAGGTGCCTCCCACTGAATTTTTAAGTGCACTTCTGTGGTGTTTAAGTGGGTGCCCCACAGGTGCTGCAGCGTGTGCTGTCCTGTGCCACTCCTCAGCCAGGTGACACTACAAGCTCCTTTCTCCAGCAGCTTACCTCAGGGGACATCTTATACTTAGTTCACGCTGAAATATCTTAATGTACAGAGTCTCAGATGATTAAAAACAGCATTTATACAATTTCCAAATATCAAGCAAAGCAATATCAAAACACATTCTCCAAATACATTTACTTCTTAACAGAAAATATATATGCTCAGTTTCAACTCATCTTCGAGTGTACTTTGAGGAAAAAAGGCATTGACAACAGTAAGTAAGGATGTAAGAATTCTTGTGATGTGTCACAAGCCAACTCCAGCTAAAAGATCTGACTTTTTATTGTAATTATTTATAGCTAACTTATTTTCCAATACATTTTCAGGATTTCTTTGAAAAGTCAGTAGAAAATCTCCAAGGTTTCACTGCAGCCTGCTATTCATACCAGTCTTCAGTGTAAACCAGCATAACACACAGCCAAATGATGAGCTGAACTTAAATACCAGATTTGTAACACATTCCTTTGATTATTTCTCATGATTTCTAAGGGATGTTATATAGTGCCTTTTTGAAAGGGTCAGCAGAATCACAGGCTTCCCATGCTCAGTTTTTCATCCTGGTAACTTTGCTTACACCAGGTACACACTGCAGCAGATCTTCAGCTGACTAGGCTGGCAGCTTTCCCCCCAGAATGAATATTAACAGTGGATATGGCCCATGGTCAAAAAATTGCATAACCAATACTCTACGCAAAAGCCAAGAGATTAAAAAACAGGGAGGGATATCCTCACCCCACAGAACTTTTCCTGTTGATTTCACTTTTTCAGTGTGCAATTTACTCAACTGTTTTAAAGAATTTGTCTACATTAAGGAAGGTTTTTACTACACCCAACAATATTAAAGGTTTCTAAAAAACAAGGAAAAGTGTACACTGTGCCACTGGGTTGCTGAGGCTTTGCATATTGTTAATTTTTTGTTTTGGATTGTAAATTCAATCATGAAGACTGGAACTAAATGCCTCATGTAAATAAATGAACAGGAAAGACATGTTACAATTTTTGTTACAGTAGCAGAAGCAGTACAGGTGAGCAACTGCAAAAGGGCATCAAATGCATTTTAGACCAAAACATGAAATTCTCTTTTCAGAAATTTCATTTCTAGAATTCAGCCATAACTTTTAGCACAGGAAAAAGTCATAGCAGAGAAATGAACTTGACATCTTAACAGGTTTTTTACTCGATAAACAAAACATCTATTCATAAGAAATTCCAACTTCCATTATTTTTAACAAATAGGTCATGAACTGAGTATTCCGAGCATTGAAGACAGACAGAGGAAATCTTATTTTTTTGCCAGATTGATTACGGAAAACATTTACAAGAAATTGTGATCTCACAGACATCAGGGAGAATTCAGAGCAACTTGATTGAGTGTGCAAACACCAGATCAGTCTCCTCCTCTCCAGAGGAGATCAGTCTCTCACTCTGGAACTGGAACTGTTTGCTCTGACATTCAGCCTCAATTTGCCTTTTGAAATCCCCATCCACCTGCTAACGCTCAAGGTGTAGCCACTTCCAATAAGGATGCCAAAAGACTCTTTCTGATTAAGGTCAAGCACTTGTAGCCACCCCATGACCTTCTGGGGCACAGAGAGAAAAGGTTTCTATTTTGTAAGGAATGCTGCTACCCTGGCTGGTGTTACTATTGACTTCGGTCCTTGCTTTTCCAGAGACAGCAGCCTCCCCACAACACACAAATCCAGGTCCAGACTCTCAGCTGAGGGTAAATCCCTCCTGGGGTCAGCCCAGGGAGACCCTCACAGCTGAACAACAATCAGGTGCAGCCCAGGGCTTTAATGGGAGACTGACATGCAGACCATGCTGGACTTTTAGTTTTTCAGCTGTTAGGTTATTGGGGGTTAGAGGAAGAGGTGTTGGAGAGGCACATTCAGATTTCCCCCTGCTGTCACCTCATCCCTTCATCCACGGGTCTGGAGCTGGCAGAGGAAGCCTTGGGGCAGCAGACTGACCTGAGTTTGGAGCCTTACCATGGTCCTGAGTTCAAGAAAGGAGCATAAAGGGAATAGAGCCAGAAACTGCAGGTCAGGCTTGATAAGATTTTATTTGCCCAGTTCAAGGTAGAACACAAAAGAAGTGTGGTGTATTTCATCTGGTTTCCATATGCTTTTCTCTTTCAGTAGTAAGTACTTTGCCCTGGCCTGGTGATGTTAGGAGGAGGTTCATTAATATTTGCTGAATGTCTTCTCACATTCACTGCAACAACTTAAGACAGAAGTCCTCCTTGCTCAGGCCTCTGAGGCCCTGTGCATTTCTATAAATGCTTTCTTAACATTTGCCAGAGTTCTAATTAGCAAGTGCAAGTTGAGCCCCTCTCTGACCTAAATGACAGCTGAATATCCTCCTCTATGATGTGAAAAGTGTTGCCAAAAACTTTAGGGTGCATGACCAAACATGGAGACCTCAGCTGCCATGAGGATGCAGCTCACTGGGACTGCTGGCATAACTTTTCAAGTGTGACAAAACCAAAGACAAATGTTAAAAATACAGCTTGAGCCTTATTTAGCAAGGGAAAAAAACCACTTCAGACAATGATGGTATATTGTCTATCCTTTGTGCAGCTCATAAAAGAATAAATTTAAGACAGACAGTGGAGCTGCAGGCTGTTGGAGCTCAGAGAGATGGAGCAAAAGTCATGGTAATCACACATGATGATGTGACAACACGAATACCCTAGTCGGCAAGCAGGACATAACAAGTTCACATCCAAACCCAATTGTATGCTTATACTTTTCTTAAGAAAAGCTCTTCCTTATGAAAGATTACTGCTACAATCATCTTCATAAGTAAAAAGAAACACTCTCACCAGATAATTTTTGCATCTTGTAGAGAAATGTATTTATCGGAATAGTTTCTTCCCTAATTTTCAGTTACTGGAAATGTATCTATTGACATTAGCTTGTCTATTAGATCACTGTCCATGCCCATGCAATATACCTGACACCTGGCACATGAGCCATAACAGCATTTGGATTATTTCCCTCTAAGGCTCAATAATTATAAAAACTGCTCCAGCATTGCTTGTGTCCTCTGTAAACCTCTGGGCATGAAATTGTTGCAGCTGTTGGCAGAACTTTCAAACAGCAGCTCTGAATTGGTTGAGAAGAGGATAAAAATTTGTCAGGCCCACAGTCTCTATGAACGTTGAATTAGGTCCCTGAAGTGATGTAGCAAACTTTCCCCATTGACAATTGTAAACCTGGGCTGCTGTATGAAAGGCAGGTAAATAAAGGATGCCTATAACAGGGCTATTTCTAATCCTTTCTGTGAATATTAAGTTCAACAATATGCTGGAAAAATATTTGTACATCTGCCACAACACTGATGCAATATATTTGATAGGTATCTTGATATTAATAACAGCAGCAGGATTTTCTCAAGAGCATCACAAAAATACAAATTAAATTATTTTAAAATATGTTTATGTCATATGTCTAGGAGAGTGAATGCCTTCATAGTATATTTGCCAGCCTATGAATAAAGAGAATTCCATTGGCCATTTTGGACATCCGGAAACAGGTTTTGTTTGTTTTCAAAACTGAGTTGGTTGGGTAAGAGTATAGGAAATCTGACTTTGGATTATTTGGCAGAAAGTAAATATCTCTGCAGTACTGGACAGTTCTTTTGCCCAACAGAGATTATTTACCAGTACTCCATCCTTTCTCTTCTCTCTAGTATCTTCACAGTACCAGAAGATATCATGGCACAGAGGTTTTGTGTGCAAATATCTACCAAGTGTTCTGCACCCAATCCTGAATAGGAAGACAATGTGTGGATCAACATAAACAAACTCTTATCCCTCTGCTGAACAAATTATTATCAACACAGCATTTTTTTCATGCATTCCCTTCCAAAGTGCCTATAGCACTTACCATGACTGTATATAAATGTTGTGTGGTCCTGTATTTTACTGAATAAAACCTCTAATGGTGTTAAAATAGTAACTTCATTGCAGGGAAATCGGTAGCCATGAAGGTTAATGGCCCATACTGAAAGCCAGTAACAAATATCCTTCCTTAATTAAATGCTTGGTTTAGATCACATTTGTCATACTGTACCTATACACTAGTCTGCCAAGCAGATATTATATAAACTGGACTCATTAATAAAGTACTACATACTGGAGCAACACTCCAGTATTTTCAACATGAGTTCAGACCAGCAATGTCTCATTTCAGTGAAAACAAAAAACAACCTCCTTTTACCACCTGAATGAGAATACAGAAACTTTGTCCATCATTCATTCATTCAGCCCCAATCAGGAAATTAGAGACTGTGAGGACATCAAAGGATTTTACTGCTCAAGGTACCCAACACTATTTTCTACAAGTTTAACATTACCCACTCCCCTTACTTATTTATATACTACCCCTACCAGCTAGGTTAGATTTTATGAGGAGCATTTCTGAAAGCTGGAAGAGCATTATCTAGCAAGAAGCCATCTGTTGAAAGCATTCAGCTCCTTAAAGGTCTGAAAAGCTTCCCAGAGTTTTTTTTTCACTTCCCAGATGTACAGCAGGTTGCAAATACCT
This sequence comes from Phaethornis superciliosus, assembly GCA_023637945.1. NCBI lineage: Eukaryota > Metazoa > Chordata > Aves > Apodiformes > Trochilidae > Phaethornis > Phaethornis superciliosus. The sequence goes on along the minus strand of JAJQWJ010000001.1, from coordinate 24,945,064 downwards.
AAGCATAAAGTGACAGACTTGCACAATTGCAAGGGAACTTCTGTTTATGGGAAAAGCATAGCTGAGAGGTAAGCTGTGTCAGTCTGATATCAGGGATCTGAATGAGAAGCACTGCTGCTTTGGCTTATCTGTGTTTTGCAATGCTGGTGTTGTACTTTTCATGTACATGAAAGGTACCCATGGTTTTCAGACACTTATGCTGTGGGCTGGGTATTCTTTAGATACAGATTGAATACATAATGTATCTTCTTACATAGCCAAGCTACACTTAAAGACTATGAGAAAAGTTCCTCAGCTTACAATAATTTATGCTTCAAGACAAGGGAAAACTGACAAAAGGCTGTTGAAAATGAGGCAAACCCATCGTACCTCTGTGATCAGCTGAGATAACATCAGTACATTGTCAAACAGGAAAGTAGTATCCAGTAACTGGGATGAGAGCACCCAGCTCAAAAAAATCCATCACTCTGAGAAAGAGTAGTTAAGGAAATTAATACAAAAAATGTGCGATTAGGAAATAATGAAACATTGGCAAAATTCCCTAGTAGGAATGATACTGTAAATGCCTAGGAATTATATTGTAAATGCCTCCTTGCTTCTTGGTGCTTATCAAGCACTCATCTGTTCAAACAGCTAGTGACAATTTCAGCCTGCTATGAAAACATGCAGTGCCAAGGCCTGAGAAGGAAAACTGACCAGAGAATGAGCAGAAAGAACCAGTTTAGATTTTCCTTTTTAACCTCACTAAGAAGAAACTGAGTACTGTCCAGTTTGGAGAGAATGTCTTTCATCAGTAAATTTCCAAGTACTTGAACAGAATCATAGGGGTGGAAGAAATGTTGGAGATCATTTGGTCCATCCCATGTCACTAAGATAGAGTGAACACATTTAAGTTGCCTTGGCAAATGTTTCTTAATGTGTTTTCATAAAAAACAAACAAACACACAAAAAAACCCCAAAAACCCACAACTGTGCAAGGATTTTAGGGCTTCATCATTTGTATAGTGCCAAAGTTCTCCTACATTTCTTTTCCAAATCTTCTTTGCTGCAGGATGAGATTCACCTCTCTACTTTTTTTGCCCCAACACGGGCTACATAGCCAACAGATGAGCAGCACATTATTTATAGAAAATTCTTAACTATAGATGTCCCATCTTAATCTCCTGTTTACCAAACAAAAACATTTTCTTCAGCCTTCACCCACATTCTTTATTTTCTAAAAAATTTTCTTCTTGCTGGTTCTTCCCAGTATTATTTTATTCCCAGTCTTATTTTTTAAGTGTGGTGCCAAGGATGAACTCGGTACCCTGAAAATGTACTGCTTTATAGACTGATGAGGTCAGCAGCTCTCTGATACAATCCAAGTTGTCTGGAAAAGCAAGAGACTACAGCAGATTACAGGCTTCAAGGTTTGGTCCACAAACAGATGTAGAGTGAGAACTATGGCTCTAGGTGCTAACAAAGCAAATTAATAACTTACTTTCTGGTTATACAAGTTAGATGGGTCTGCAGTTCTCTAAGTCTTTGAGTCTTCTCTCTCTCCTTTTTTTTTTTTTTTTTTTTTTTTTGAGTATCTGTCTTGGGTTTGTTTCAGGACAAAGTCCCTTCCCTAACTCATTCTTTTATGATTACCTTAGCTAAACCATTGCAGCCAGGAAATGTTCCTCACTGGGAGAACAGCTTTCACCCAAAGCCAGGAGCAGGAACTCACTAGTTGGAACCCCAATTATTCTATCTCTTAACCCACATTACTCAACAAAATATGCTTAAAAGAAGGAAAATTCTTCATATTTTCAAATGCATTTGTATTCTGTTGTTACACGTTGTTTTGTCTCTATTTTAACTAACTATGATCAATTAACCTTGAATAACATGCAGAATCCAGCCAGGCAGTGCCAGAGAACTAGAGATCTCTGGCTTCTCAATAGAGTGCTTTAAATCAAATAATTTCTTGAGCACGTATTCATGAGATGGATCAGGCAGAAACCAGGCCAAATCCTGGGAGCAGGGCAATTCTAAGTGCACAAAAGAGACATTATGATGTAATAGAAAGTTATAATATTTAGAAAGATGGAAACATGATACTTCAGTAGGTAGGGGAGAAGGTGTGCTGAGGCTTGGTCTTTGCAATGTTAGTACTAACACTATTGCCAGCCTCTCCCTCATGTGAAACTTGACATATGGAAAAACGCTCAGGGCCTGCAGGAGGTCCCTTCTTCTAACAAGTGCTCTCTATGAGACCACTTGACCTGCCAGAGAACTCCATCATGACTGCAGCTAGTGGGCAAGGGATGCAGTGGTATTCCCCTCAAACTGGTGAGAGATATTTCTTCTGCAGGGCTCACACACTCCCTGGCAATGACTCACAGTGTACAAAGACTGGCACAACAGTAAAAACTCATGCACGTTCAATGCACTCATTGTGCATCGGCTCCCTCTACCGTAAATAGATGGATAGGCTCTAGGGTTACTCTGCCACCCCACCACCTCCAGAAATGGTCAGTGCACAGAATCACTGCACTCAGATCACTGGAAAAAGGCATCCTGTAAAACAGACAGACAGAAAGACAACATGGATTTTTCTTTTCAGTTCTTGCGGTTATGATAATCAGGTTTTCAGTCTTCTAGTATGCTGTTTGTCTCAAAACTAGAATAATTTTCATGATCTTAATCTAATATCTTACAAACAACTGTAGTCTACAGTCTACAGAGTAGTCTGCTGCAGTAACTGCAGTTTTGCCTTTATTAGTCACAATATTCATTTGTGACAGTACTTGTAATGGCGTGGATCTAAACCTCTGCTGATCATTATCCTACTTCAGATGTTTTTTCTTCCTGAAAAGGTTAAAAATCTGACAAGTCTCAATAGCTGATGACTATGTCCATCCATACTGAGGGCTATTCTTGGTTCCAGCTGAAATCAGAGATGTTTGCAGCACAGCTCAGTAACAGTCCCATTAGCTGATAAGATTTACTCCAAAGTATGACTCAAAAGGACAGAAATTGTTCAGTCCATGTAGAATTCAATTAACAGTTTATGCCCCAAAATATGAGAGGCTGGCTATTTTCAGAAAAAGGGAAATACTTTTTGTTTTGAAATTGACCTTAATTTTTAATGGTAGACTAAACAAAATTATAATTTCAGGTTAAACCGGTGCTTGTGGTTGTACTTGGCATGAAATCCAATAAAATGATCAAAGTAACAAAAGTCAGCCAAGAGATCCAGGAAGATGAGGACAGCAGAGAGGCTCTGAGACTTGCCCAAGAATGTACAGCCAGAGCTTCTAGTGAAATTTTAATGTAATGGGAAGCACAGACACTAGATCAGAAAGAATCCAGACACCTGGAGAAGTGATCAGCAGCCTACCCATGAAAATCTCCTTTTTATTGCTTGTAAAAAAGGAGCAGGAATATGTTAAGGTCGTAAGATAAGGATGGAGGGTTGAGTGTTGAGATTTTAATTTGATTGTTGAAGAACAGAGGCAAGGAAGGAGATGAAAGAGAAAGAAGGGGTGAAAACATCATCAAGAAAGGTTAGCTCAGAGGACAAGGAAGCATCAAGGGGATGGGGTGAAAGAAGTGTTAAGCTAGCAAGTGTCTCCAAGTAAGGCACCTAAGATAGACAGAGCTGCCCAAGACAGCAGCAAAGAGGGAAGAGAGGCCACACACCAATATACCCCACACATATGGATCAGATTGATTTCAGAATCCCCCACTTTCTTACAGTATCCTCTATGCTGCTGTAGTGAGGGTCACATGTCCTCCTTAGCTGTGGGCCCTCTGGAGTCCCTGAAGAGAGATAATGAGAGAATAGAGATGAAAAGCAGAGAGTTTGATCAATTTAATGTTGACTTTGTACCATTCCTTTGATAGAAACAGAATAGTCAAAGCAAATAAAGCTGCTTTGAAACAGGAATTGACAGGACAAACCAGAGCAAGTATATTAGAGGAACTTTATCAGACTTATGCCACAACTCATTAATCTATATTACAGTAATAATGTTGCTTTAAAGTTAACGCCAGTGTTTCAGAGCAGAAGGTCTTCTGGATCCCTAAGTAACTCACTCCAAACCCTTTAGAGCTAATCAGCATCATTGCTTCAAAAGAAATTAAACTGTCTCCACCTAGTAACTCTACTGGCATTTGATCTACAATGGGCTTGAAGTTAAAAATTAATTACCCTTCCAGCATATTGATTACACGACTATAAACATAAAAGCAGCAGCTCAGAACAATGTACACCTACCCTCTGTTGAAACAGCATGTTTGTTTTCAAAAGGAAGCCAATTTGAGTTCCCTAGAAGGCGACAGCAGTAAAAGTAAAACCAACAGTGCCATCTAGTGCATCACTGGGCTCAAAAGAGCACCAGACCGAAACACGTCATTCTTTATTTCAGCTATTTCCTAATGCTAATGAAAAAAAGGACGGATAAATTACTGTCACACTCCATATGCCTAAAGTCCTAGGTCTTACCACTGGGGAATACATGAATTCCAGATGAAGGAAGTCTTACATCATGTTCATATTCGTATAATTAGTAAAACTCTAAAGATAAATGCCTTTGATTAGTAGATTTCACAGAATCACAGAATGTTAGAGGTTGGAAGGGACCTCCAGACATCATCGAGTCCTTAACTACTACCTGTGAATTAACTGAATTAAATAAAAGTTCTGTGTTCTCAGTAATTCTCAGGCTTCTAAACTGTTCCATTTCAAAACAGCTACACTGAAACATCTCTGCTGTCTTCAGGTGGTATCTTTACAATACACACTAAAATACATCAGATAAAAAATCTCTAGATCGATTTAATGACTTTTTATTAAATGTATATGTACACACACCAGTGAGAAAAAACAGAATGCAAAAGAGGACAGTACCATTTTTTTTCCTAGCATAGTATCTCTTTAGGATCCACTAAATATACCCCTTGCTAATGAAAATAAACAAATCATTTTTACCAGAAAAATGTAAGCCATGAACATTTTTTGCCTGTATGTTACTGACAAAGCATGCAGACCTTGCTTCTAAACCCTCTTTTCCAGAAGAGTCAGGGTCCTACCCCCATGAGGCATACTCTTAGAAGTCCTGATTCTACAGAATTGCTATCCCATTCTTTTGCCACCCAATTTTATGCTTCTCTCTGGCTGCTTCAGAGAGATGCTCTGCCCTATTATCAAACGATCTTTTTCCAGGAACACTGAATACTGATTTGGCTTCATTTTCCCAAAACCCTGTAGAATCCTCCCACTGCATCTAGCATCATACTTGGCCCTCTGCACTAGATTATTGTCAGCTCTTTATATAGCTTGCCTTAAACTACAAAGGGAGCCTAAAATAAAGGCTGTATAGCCTGTAGCAGGAAAAGAAAGATTACAGTCTCGATGGCAATTGCCTCAGATTCCTCTCTACCTCAAGGACTCATATTTCACTAAGGTTTTCTGCACCCATAGCCTGGTATCACTAATCCTTAATCCATATGAAACAGTGTCAGGCACGTTTCAGATGACATTGGGTACACAGATGCATGCAACACACACAGAAGTCAAGCACACATCCTTCAGATATTGCAGCTCAGTCAAGATTGGAATTCCTCTCTATCTTCTTCACCAGCTCCTCCCCTGACATCAGGGGAACCAGTCCCTCCACACCCACAGAAACAGCTTCACTATTTGTTTTGGTTTCCCTTTTGTTTGTTTTGCTTGGCCAAGAGAAATTCCCCTAAATGTTAAAACATAAAACCAAACCCTTAGGCTGACATAAACCTGACCTGTTCTAGTCCACTCCCCTCCACCTTGTGCCAAGGGCAGGAACAGCCCCATGCCATCATCTCTCCCACCCTTAGACATTCCCAGGGCTTGTTGCCAGTAGGTGACCCCACATGACAAAACCTCAACTTTGCCAAGTTTAGTGGTCTGCAACAGACTTTTATTACTGGATGAAGGGTTTATTAACTGCCCTTTTGAAAAACCTTTCCCTGGTATATATATCCCACAATGAGAGAGAGGGCTGTATTGCACAGAAACTGTGAAGGGCAATATGCTGTAAGGAAAAAAAAATTACTAAGTTGTGCTTCCCTCTCCTCCTCACCCTCCCATTTTCCCCCTCCTTTCCTAGGCCTTCTCTTTGTTCTCTGACTGAAAGGAGAAGTCCCAACATACAAAGCAGGGAGCAATGGTGGCAGCAGTAACCTGATACAACTCAGAGCAAAGACTGTGACTAAAAGGAAGGAAGGGTTAACAAAGCAGTAATGAAGAGCTAAAAGCTACCAGAAATTAACACAGAGGTCCAACTGTTACACACTACACTAGGGGACAACCAAAGAAACCCCAAATCCAGTGCTGTTAGAGGACACAGTTCACATAAGGAAGCTGGACTCGGTTACAGCAGTCTTGCAAAGAAGCACAACTAGGTTTATGGAAGTCTTTTCATGTCGTCATGTCAGCAAGCAATGTAATCACAGAATCACAAATTCACAGCAATGTCATGGTTGTAAAGGCCTCCGAGATCACTGCATCCCACCATCAACATCCCACCCCAATAAAATAAAATGTATTTATCTATATCACTGTGTCCTAAAGTGCCTCATCTACATGATTTCAAATACTTCCACGGATGGTGACTCCACCATGTCCCTGGTCCACATTTCTCTCACAACCTGCTGCCTATTATTGCTCTTCCTAGGTATTCCATAAGTTGTTTATCTCACATCCTGCTACCATTACATTTTCAAGAAAACTCTTTCTCTTCTCATGTGTTGCACAGGAAACATCTATAAAGGCTCCTTGCTGACCTCCTTTGCCTCTTTCCCTACAAAGGAATTTTGACTTGGGAGGCACAAAAATTTGACAAGTGAGAATAGAAAGCTCTCTCCATCATGCAAGATGGTGTTTACCTTATGTCTTTGGATATCCCACTTCTCTTTGTGTCTCTTTGTCACCTCATCCTACTCATCACAGCAGGGATGAGACTCCTACATTTGTTGTATATCCTGGTCCAACATGAGAGACTAAAACCAGAAGTTCAAAATCTTCTGGTGAGGAAGGAAGTGGAACACAGTATTTGCATTAACTCTCCACAGACTGCAAAACCCTGAGCTTATCATCTGGAAAGAAAGTACATGAGGCTTTCTGTACAGAATAATGGTCTGTTTCAGTCAGAGATACAGCAACAACAACAGCAGCAACGGGAGTTAAATCAGGCACAGATACACAACAAGTGCAATTATCTAAAAAATATAAAAGTAGCTAAAGCACATGTGGAATAAAACTTTGTTCCCTTTCCATGATCAACAGCATTTTCTTTCGTTCAAAACAGCTCATCGAGATACTGAAAATATTTAGTGAGTTAACTACTACCAAAATACAATTCTGGCTTTAATGTTTTCCACTACAAATTACTTCACACAAAATGCTTGCTAAAGGGACAGAAAACAGAAAATGGCAGCATTTTTTTCAGAGTAAACATGTTTTACTCCTCTGTGTATTTCTTGAACACGGAGAAATAAAACCAATATAATGTGATATTTGCACTACTTTTGTCCTGAATTGTTCTTCTTAGCAAAAAGATTACTTTGGGGCCAGGGGTAGGGAGGGTCATTATGGTGGGCTGTGTTTCCCCTAGTTTTGTATTAGACTTCTACCACTTGTCTTTAATGCCATTTGAAGTAGATTTTGACCAATGATGTCTGTATCCCAATTTACTGCGACTAGAAGAGTCATCTTTTTTCTGATAGACAGAATCATTAACCTAATCAAAATCTCATTCCCACAGAGATAATCAGTAGTGGAAATGTCTGGGGGAGTGGGCAGGAATTCTTCCTTGTAAACCATTTAATAAAGCAACAATATGAACAGTGTGAAGCCCATCCTAACTCACCATCCTAATTTTTGCAACTATTTATTATTCAGGACTCTCAGAGAGGTCAGAAGCCAGTGTACTATAGCACTGCTTTTGTACATTATGCAGGAACCAAATGATCAAAAATAAATTTACATCACTTTACTTCAAAATACTAACTCCTCTTCTTCCATTGTCTTCTAATATATGATGCAAGACAAAAAATTAGCTACCCACACTACTGTTAGGCAGCATGAAGTGCCACAGCACCTGAGACATTTTCTCTACAAAGGCACAGAAATTGTCAGCCCTCCAGTCATACCTGCTTGTATGGTTTAACTCTGTTGAGATTTTATCTTCGAAAGACATCCAGTTCTATAGAGAACATTAGAAAAAGGAATTTGGACTCCTCCAGTGAATCTCAACTTCATTAAACAAATCAGCACATTTGCCATTTCCTGCTGAAAAACAAAATTGCCAAACAATGTTCCTTTTAAAACGAAAGTAAATAAATCCAGCTAGAAGACTACACTTTTCTTTTTCAGAAAGGAATGACTAAATATATAAGCAGGAACCATACTCAGTGAGATGGAAGGAAAGGAATTTTTGTGCTTTTTCATAGAGCTTTTCAAAACCTGGTGGCTCCCTTACTCCTGTGAGTTAATGTTCTATTTCTGCAACAAATCAATGGCTGGGAAGAGCAGTGCTCCAACTCCTTTGCCTTCCTCAGTTTTATTTGCTCCTGGTCCTGCTTTCTCTTCCCAGTCTATCCTGGTTCAGAGCAAAGACAAAGGAATGAGCACCAAAGGAGAGGCAGACTGGTTCAGGCTGTAGAAGTCTCAGAGCTATTGTAAGGAACACACTTATCTTAAAGACCCTCTTCAGGTATTATGGGGTGCAGAAACCTTACTGTTTCTCCCACACTTCCTAATCCCCAGCCTGTCCTCTCCCTTTGTTAACCCTAACATGGCTTTATCTCTGTAATATCGTTAGTTACTCATACAGCATTCCTGATGGCCAAGTAAGAGCTGCATTAAAGGTAGTACAGAAGCACAGCCCTCTTGGTACAAAGTCCTTTGTAAATAGGTATGTGATTTACTTGCCCAAGTATAGGCTCCCTGAGGAGCACAGACCAGTACTGAATTACAAGTGTAGTTCTTTCTCCTTTCCCTTAGCCTTGCAACTTCAGCTGTCCTTTGAGTTTTTCCCTTAGCCTTTGTCCCCTGTCCTTGGTCCATCACTTTCTTGCCCTTCAATCTTCTAATACTGAAAGGGGATTTGGCTGTCATAACACAGGCACTTTATATTTAGACAGCTGTGTCTGAACTAGCCACTCCATTAAAGCCAATAATCTTACCCTAAGACAGACATCTTAACTAGGTCAGATGAGTCCCACCCTTGCAGTGTTTGTTTCTCCCTGTTGATGTAATGGGAGCTGAAGGTCACCAGCTGATCCAACTCAATTGTTTATAAATTAAGTATCAAAAATCCAAGTAACCCAATTTCAGATACTCTCCAAAACTTTTCCACAGAACTTCCATCTGACCTTGGTCTGCTCTGTTTCATTAATATCCACTTGGACTTCAGTAATTTCCCTGGTGCTTTTTATTTGCTCCCTTTTGAAGTGAGAACCGCTGTCCCTTCTTTGGCTCTCCCATGGAGCCACTTCCGTTCTCACTCAAGTTTCTTCCCATCTGTTGATGAACAGGAAAATGTGGGAAATGGCTCACAGAATCACACTATGTCAGAGGGGATTGCTTCAGGATCCTCCCTCTCAACACAGGCCATAAGACTGCTTAAGTCCTCACTGAAGTGTAGAATATATATTTTCAAAAAAAGTCAATCTATTATAAAATTGCTGGTGGCAGTGCTGCCTTGGTTACATTGTTTAATTAATCAACTAAAATCAACATTTATTTGTAGCCTGAATTTGTCCTGTTTTAACTTCTGGTCACGAATCTTGTTATACTTTACTATATAAAGACATCCTATCAATAACTTGCTGATCTCCCAGGAAGTATTCACAAACATTTAAGTCCTTTACTGATAAAATAACCAGACTGGACTGACCACACCTTTCAGTCCCTCATTATTCTCTGAAGTCTCTGCAAGTCACTGCAGTTCTTGAAACACTCTGGGTGTACATATACCTGTCTATAGCTCCTAATTTATCTTTGAAAAATAGGCTGTAAAATAGATGTGCTAATACTCTTCTTTCCAAAGCCCTGTCACAGCACATGGCTACAGTAGAATTTATTTTAAAGTATTTATCATTATAGCTCAGAGTAGTGTTTAAGTTAGCAGGTTTTCCACAAATACTGTAAACAATGACAGGCAAATTTTTTCTAGCTGTCCTAGTTTTCCTGAAAACTTCCATGCTGTAATTTAAACCACTAAACTTCATTGGTACTGGCAATCCATCAAGAACTGCTAACTTCAAGAAGACTTTTAGAATGCACTTTTACTGCACTATTGTTGCATTACATTGCATCAGAATTAAATAAACTACCATTGAGAGAAGATACTCAGTAAAGACAGATGTTTTCTAAGAAGTCACTAATCTTCTTTGCTTGACAGTACTTCATTTTATATTTCAGAAGAAAATTGTGATTCTTTCATCAGAGAATTTTAGATGAAGTGCTTCTGAGAGTTTGGAAACTTTATCAAACAATATACAGAAGTCAAAGCTGAAAATTAGAGACAACATTTCAAAATCTAACACTGTAGCTTTTAAATAGTTAACATACTAAGATAGCAAAGATAACAAACATGTTAGGAGAAACCTACTGGCACACACCCTAAGTATGAAGATTACAAGCTTCAGAATCAAAAAGAACATGAAATTTTTTGTCACTTCTGAAAATGTGCTTGTAATTTGGGTTACATAAGCATTGCTTTTTTCAAAAGATAGCTTGGGACTGACTGGAACCAAAAATGGTTATTGTAGTACACAAAGTTTCATCTTTATCATCTTCTGTTGCCTTCAGCTCTTTGCAGCTGCTGCTGCACTATTGCCCCCTGTCTTTGAAGACCAGCAGCCTCCTTGCCTCCACTGAAGCAGGAGCAACAGCCAGCAAGACTTAGGAGAATTTCCTTCTTTGGCTGCCTTCCTTTAAAATGCTCGACACTCACTCTTTTCCACCCTAATTTTTGCACATTCTCACCCCTGAACAAAAATTCTGTACCACAAATAAATAATCCCACTCTCAGTTCTTGAATGAGTATGTCTGCTTCTAAGAACCTCAGTTTCTGGGAGAACTAAATATTGTGACCAATAAAGTAAACTACTAGGCTGCATTTTAAGATAAACCTAAGAAACAACATGGGTTTCTGCTTCCTAAAATATAGGTACATGGCAAAAAGAAAGGCAAACACAAGACTGTGAATTTGAATTACATAAGGCAGGATATATAGCTGACTATTCTTGGAGGGGATGGGGTGGGTGAAAAAGAAGCCGACAAAATGCTCAAGAATAGAAACAAAGTAGGAAGTCACAGAGCAAGCCAGGATAAGATCTGAATTGCGATCCTAAAAGAAACTGAAAAAGAGCTTCTAGGTTAAATGTGGTAATAAAGGCCCCTGAACCTAACCAAACAAAATGTGCTCTGAATATTAAGTTTGTAATTTAAATAACTGTGACATGCAGTCTCCATGAAAAACATGGAATATGTTGCAAAATTAATAAATCTTGTAAAAATATTGTCATTGTGAAGCACAAGGAACATTGTGACAATCTTGAAAATTCCATGATACAAGACTTAGCTTGATGAGCAAAGAAATTCAAAGGCAGAAAATTAAAAGTCAGAAAACAAAAGGCAGTAATATATCACGAATCATCTTGATATTAGAAAGACATTTTTGCAGTGAGTCACTAACTGGAACAACCTTTCCAGGAAAGTGGTAGAGTCTCCACCACTGGAGGTTTTCAAGATGCAATTGGACAGGGCACTAGATAATCTCATCTAGGCTCCCTTTCCCATGAAATTTTGGACCTGGTCAAGGTCCCTTCCAACCTGGGCTGTTGTGTGACTCTAAATGGGACCCCCACAGTAGGTAAAGGGATGCTAAGTCTTTCTCTTGAATGTCTCTGGTGGCCTGAAAGATCCCAAGACAGACGCTCAGTCTCTTGTTTGCTCTACAGTTGCATTTTCTTATTTTATTCCTGCCAAAACTTTCTTTCCAACCTTGTTGTAGGGATTTAACATTCAACTTCCCTAGAGCAAATCTATTTGTTTTCACTGCTAAGGTTCTGTAAGGTACAAAGAGCAAAACTGGGAGGTCTGCCAACACCAGTAACTCCCCAACATAAGGCAATTCCCAAGGCCCTCAGATCTAATATGCATTTGGCAATCCCAGGAGTTGCAGTGTGCTGGATTTCTATCAACAGATATCAGGATCCAAGGAGATGCCTCCCACAGAAAAGAGAAGCTCAGAGCTTGGTCAGAGTCCACCTTTGGTCTAGGAAACTGCATGTAATACATCCTCCAAATTAAATAAGTAGGCACCAAATATACCACTCATCAATTTATCAACTGAATAGACGCAATAGGTCAAATGTCTGTCACCCGCTTTGAATAAGAAGAATGAAAATGTAACACTTTTGCACAGTTCATCTCAATCACTGGGGCCAATGCAGAAGGACAGAGGAAGTGTGTTGTGCTGGTCTCTATGTCCCATTGTTTCCTCGACAGTCCTCAAGATGGCTTTAGCACAGAACCTGCACAACTCAAACCATTTTAACTGCCCTGCAGAAGACCTTGCTAATCAAGTGCCAAGGGTCTGGCCCCACAAAAAGCCAATAAAATGATGCACTATAGCAAAACAGCAAAACACCTGATTGGTAGCTCTAGCTTGTATAATTAGCTTAAGTAGAATTCAAGTATTGGGGGGGGGGTGTGGTTTGTTGGGTTTTTAAAATTCATTTGTCTTTCTCTTATTGCACCACAGACAGATTTGCTAGCCCATGATGATCTTCATGTGGTAAGACTAACCATATGCTAAGACATGAACCAGCCAGTCAGTTAGCAATAGTATGTTTTGCAGTTCTCTGTAGTTGTAGTGCAAATTAACCTTTGATCAATATGTAGAGACACAGGCACATGAAACAGGTTGCTAACGTGGATGAACTTCGTAGCATCAGAAGACTTACTGGATGAAAATTGGCTGTTTTAATTTGAAACAGCAAGCAAAGTTGAGACCTCAGATAAAATGCATATAAACTCCAAAATAATTCAGGCATCACTGTGGTTCACTGAGAAGACATTTCCTAATCCACTTCCTAATCTGGACACACTTGGGCCTCACATCCTGAAATTTATTCTGCATCTTCAGGATTATTTTTCAGTCCTCCTCTAAAATTCTTCTGAAATTTCCATATTCTTCCTGAAAAGACACAAGCAATCCAAAACACTGAGTCACAAGACAAGAACGGTGCTTACTTCTGTATGATTATTCATTTCCCATTAAGTTCTAAGGTCATAGTAAAGTACCTGCCACTGTACTACACAGATAGTACACTAGTATCTAAAATGATGACATAGTCCTCCTCTGAATCATTCCCTTCAGCATGCTAATTTCAGAAAATGTCAAGGAAAAAAAAGGTGTAAATACTGTACATCCAACAGATTGATATTTTAACTTATGAGAAAAGTTTTCATTTTTATCTGGTAAGATCTACCTTTTTTGAGCTGTCCTCTCAATACATTTTAAGTAGAAAAACATCTTTGGCAATATCCTCTAGCTGGCAAATCCCAAGGTGTGTTAAAAATTAACAGGACCATTTCACATACCTCCTTAGTTAGTTATTCTTAAGACTCCTGGGTGGAAATTATCAAGTCCCGTTGCATGAAACTGAGTGTTGAGCAATGCTTTCCCTTGCTACAGACCATTACCCTCCATTACTGAGGCCAAACAACATACAGGGGATATTTCAAAACCAAATATCCTTTAGACTTACCTTTTCTACTGCACACCTCACCACTCCACATCTACCAATGGCCTAACTGAACACTAGGTTTGGTTGTTCTCTATTTTGCTTCTGACATGAACAGTCCATTAAATGTATCCTCCATGGCTACAAGCATTTTGAATTTCTCTTCAATTTTCTTGAAGGGGTCATGTTATCCAACTTGTACATCCATAATTTTGGCTTTTTCATTTTCAGCTTTTCTTTTTTTAACATACTGATTTTTCGGTGCTATTGTAATTTCCATGTAGCCATTTGACTTCTTGTTCAGTTATCAGTATCTTTCATTTCCATGCAAAAGTCCTTTTAAGGCACCTAGAATGATAGCCCTGAAAAATTCTAGATATGGGTAGTATTTTGCTACCCTGCATGTAACAGCATTACTCATAGTGCACAATTATGCAAGAAAGATGGATGTGAATAGACTCCAGAGCATGACAAGATCCTTTGGCTAGAAGCTGCCTACATTCATACCACAATCAATTTAGAAGAATCTTGACACCTGTGAATATTCAAATAAATGATCAGCTTTTCCTTGTCCATCATAACTGGGGTAAACTGTGCTGAACATTAATAAACTGTGATTTTAAATGTCAGCAGAGTTATTGCTGGGCACAGAATTCCTCGGACATATTTCTTTCAGCTTGAAGTAGTGTTTATTTTTACTATTTTTACCCATGTGTTAGTGGAAGACCCTTAAGAAGCTCACTTAAATTTCCATCAGATTTCGGTGGACTATGGAAGATGGTATTTCATTTAATGAATTGTAACTTTATAAATATTTAAGATCTTATTCTTCTGAAACTTTTCTGGCTTTGTAACAGCTAATGGCCACTTTGGCATAATACACCAACCCTTTTACATTTTCTATTGTGAAGAACTCTCTTAATGAGATTAAGCCTACAAACATCCAGTTTTATTCAGACTTTACCCCATTGTCCTACAAAGCCCCTGAACACTCTAATTGGCTAATACCATTATTTCCCAGCTCCTTTTTACTTTGATCAAGGAACAGGAAGGATTTCTCAAAAAGGTCTGATTCTTCTTCTTCAACATCGTTTTTAGGTCTCTGTAGTTTTTCACCTTCTGCAGAATGGAGTCTGTGGCCATCTCACTGCTGACAGAACATGACCAAAGTAGCTTCTCCTTCTTATCAGTTTTCCCAGTCTGACTTTGTTTATTCCATGAAAAAAGCAAAACTTCCCACTGTCCACCTGACCTTTGAAGAATAGTTCAACAAGCCTTGTTAGAATGAAGTCACTGAGGAGAAGGACCATGTTCTATGCCATGCTCAGCTGGAAGCAAAACAGCATTCCCAGGAAGTGCTGATGTGTTGTTACCTCTCCATTTCCTGGCCACCTGGCACTGGGTCACTGTTGGACAAGGATACAGAACTTCACTAGTCACAAATCCACATGGTTTGAGCTACACATATTTTCTCTCCTTTATCCTTTAATATGTTTTTCCTCCAAACACCTATTATGTCTTCTTCCACACAATCCTTGTGAGCCATCATCTCACATGTCCCTCTGCATAGCTGATGTCACACTGCTGGAAAACACTCTACAAGTTTTCCTGTGGTAAAAAATTTCCTGTCCTCTTATTTCCATATTTCTTCCTGCTGCCCACATTCCTTTTTCCATGTCCAATCCTCAACAGAAAATATCATTTCACAGTATCTATTTCATCACTCTGTTGCTGGCACGAAGCTAAGCTTTTAAACTCTTCCAGGGCTTTGTGCTCTTCCAGCACACCACAGAGTACTCACGACAAATGCTCAGCTCCATCACCCCAGGACACACACCCACTAACCCACACCAGGCATGTTGTCAAAGGGATGTCTGAAACCTTCTAATTTTTACCTCTCTCTGACCAAATTTCCAGTGATTTTCCTGAAATTAATCATTTTGCTATTAAAACAGAGACAGGAACCACTACTGTTTATTCCAAAGATGCCCTGAGGGGTACATCAGGTCCTGCCACCCTGCTCCCCGCCCACTCTCTGCTGCCACATTCAGCCACCGGAGAACACCTGCTCTCACTGCCCGCCTGCCCTCACTGCCCGCCCTCACTACCTGCCTGCCCTCACTGCCCGCCCGCCCTCACTGCCTGCCCGCCTGCCCTCACTGCCCACCCACCCTCACTGACTGCCCTCACAACCCGCCCTCACTGCCCGCCTACCCTCACTGCCTGCCCTCACTGCCTGCCCTCACTGCCTGCCTGCCCACCCTCACTGACCTCACAACGCGCCCTCACTGTCTGCCTGCCCACCCTCACTGCCCGCCCACCCTCACTGACCTCACAACCTGCCCTCACTACCTGCCTGCCCTCACTGCCCACCCTCACTGACCTCACAACCCGCCCTCACTGACTGCCTGCCTGCCAGCCTGCCCTCTCTGCCCGCCCTCACTACCTTCCTGCCCGCCCTCATTGTCGGCCTGCTCTCACTGCTCTCAGTGCCAGCCCGGCCCGGCCAAGCCCAGCCCACCCTCACTGACCTCACAAGCCTCCCGCACCACCCCCCCCATCGCTGCCGGCCCCCGTCTCCCTCCCCTCCCCGCCCCGCCCCCACGCATGCGCATTGCCACCTCCCCATCCATCCCCGCGAGGCGCGGGGGGTCCCGCCCTTCCTGCCTGGGAGGGAGGAGACGGGGGCGGCGGCCGGAGCCAGACGGGAAGATGGCGGACCTGGAGGAGCAACTGTCCGACGAGGAGAAGGTGGGGGTGGTCGGGGGTGCTCCGCCAGGCCATACCGCCTCTGTGTGCCCCGGCACTCTGAGCTGAGAGGCCGCGGGGAGAGCTCGGCTCTCGCCCTGCGGTTCGTATTTTTAGCGTCGCTCCGCGTCCGGGCCTGTCAGTCACGGGCGGCGGGAGGAGGGTCGGCGAGGAGGTCGGGGGGAGGCCTGGCCAGGCCGCCGCGCCGGCCCCGGCGCATCTCCCTCCGCTCCTTGTACGGTGTGGGTCCGGCGAGAGGCGGGGCCCGGTGTCCGGTGAAGGCGGCGGCCGCCGCTCTGACGGTCCCAGCTGCGGCCGGGGCGGTGGGCACGGCCGCTGCCCGCCTCCGCCCGCGCCCGGTGTGAGGCACGGGGAACGGTGAGCGGCGAACGGCGGGGAGAGGCACAAGAGCCGCGGAGGGACCCGACTCTCCCTCCACTTCCCGTTTCCGGGGCCTCTTGCCTGTGCCAGGCGGCTGCTCCCCGGCACCGGCTCTGCCCTCCCTCAGAAGGGGCTCTGTGCCCCGGCCTCAGAACAGGGCCGCGCTTGGCCATCACCTATCCTGTCACCTTCCTGCAGGCTCTGGGAGGAGGTGGGATACCGGAGATTTTGGAGAGGAGGAATGAGTGGAGATGAGGAAGGTTGTTTCACTTCCTGTGAGGAGACAGTAATTGGGCAAATGTAAGGCGAAGGAGCAGAAGGGTCCTTGTTGACGAGGTCTGCGTCTAATTTCTTTTCATGGTAGTTGGAAACCTCTTAGTTATAAGACAGAGTTTTCCTGTAAAATCTTACAAGGACCAGGGTGTCTTGTAATTCTTCAGTTAACAGTGCTCCTTGTCTTCCTCTGTTGGATCCAGCTTCATGGCAGCTGCCTGTTTCAGATCTGGGGTGTGGTGTTTTGTATACGTGGTGCTACTCATGGCTTTATGTAATGCATGATAGTATTCATTATTTACTTTTTAAAATGTAGGGTTTTTTGGCATGTTTGAGGGTGACAGGACCATATTTCAGGACTAGAGTTGCACCACCGTGCCAAGAGATGTGTAGCACCCGAATCTCACTGTCTTTTTCCAGAGCGGATTTAAGACTGTGCCCTCCTCTACTTAAATCACATTCAAATGCCACCAGTCTTGGTACAAGTAGTAACATAATCAAGGCGTATGTGTGGCAATCCATGAGTCTTTTAGCCACTTGCAGAAAATGCAAATAACTAATGCAGTACATTATTCCTAGATGGTATGCTTGAAAATTGTTAAGATTATATTATCTTGGCAACACTGAATGGATAAGGTTAAAAGGGACCTCTGGAGGTCGTTTTGTCCAACTGTCCTGCTCAAGCAGGGTTATCTAGGGAAGGTTGCCTAGGTCTGTGTGCAGATGGCTTTTGGAAATCTCCAGGGATGGAGACTTCACAGCCTCTCTGGGTAACCTGTTACCAGTGCTTGGTCACCCTTGTGGTAAAAAAGTGTTTGCTCATGCACCTCCCATGTTTCATTTGCTGTTTGTTGCCTCTTGAACTGTCAAAAAAAAAAAAGATACAATGATAGTATTTTATCTTGCCTCTGTATGATCTGAGAAGTGCTGCAAGTGCTTTTGTGACTACTGCCAATAAAGTCCTGAACTTTCTTCTGTTCCACCTTTTCTCCCAAAATGGAGTCTTGACTCAAGTTAATAGAATCAGCACTCTTCCATTGGAAATTTAAATCAATTCCTTTATCCACATCAGTCCCATATAAAATTGATTGTCCTATATGAGTGGAATTTTTCCAAGCCTGGCACTGTATATTATTGGCTAATAAAGCAAAGTTGGAAAAGCAGGAGAATGTCCATGCAGATCTTGTGATGCATTACGATTTTAATTCTGATACATTTAAATTGTGCTAGCATTGTACAATAAAAATGTTATCTCAAATATCCAGTTTTAGTGAACTAAAATCAGCTGGATAGCATTTGAAAAACACAGCCTTCTTGCTCATCCACTTGGGACTATAAATAAGACTAGGGGCAGAGGCAGACAGATAAATATTCATTTTCACAGATAATAAATCACATTGCTCTTTTGTATACTTTTCTCTCATGGTATGAAACTGATAGTGTAGAAGGCTGACACAGATGGTGGTGGTCCAGTTTTGTAGGTAATTTCAATAGAGACATAATTAGAACTCTAGTCAAAACTGCTGAAATTCAAGGAGAGAAGAAGGTGAACAAAATAATGGAACTTTTTTGTACCAGGCTTTTAAACAATTCTATAAAAGCATAAGTAAATAGAATATCAATTGATGTAGTGGTATAGCGAGTTCTGAAAGGTTTTTGATTCCTGCCTTTGTGTAGAGTCAGTAGATTTAAGTGTTCTAAAGGCAGTAAGAATTTTATTTGTACTGTCTGTTGCCCTCCTTGGGTATCTAGTAGTTGGTTTAAAATGGTAGTATTTAGCTCGAATATAATTTAGGCTTGAAACTTGGAAGGTTTTAGCATAATTGAGAATAGGGAGCATGAATTGAAATAGTGGCAAAACAGATTTACAATTGAGGTGAAGAATCTCTAAAACCAACAAAGGAAGGAAAAGAGAGTTGCCAGAAGGAACATGATTTCAGTATATGAGATTGCATATTGAAAATGGTTTTGAATTCAGTCTCATTCCTTAAATCCACATTTTAGAGTGAAACTTATGAAGCCTCTCTTATTTTTCAGTGATGATAGTAAGTGTGAGGATAACTTTGAAAAAACTTTTTTTTAAAAACAAAAATCTATTAACTATTCCTAGTAAGTAGGAGGTGTAACATTTGTGTACATCTTGAAGATCTGAGGCTGGGCCACTGCCAGTGGAAGTTACAGGCTTTAGCATCCAGTACCAGAGGTTTTTCAGTGCTAAAAGCAGCTTTTGTGAGACTTAGTATTTTGTAGTTGCTTTATTTACGTAAGTCACTGAAAGATCAGAAGCTTTTGGAACAACACAAATTAATGTTTACTTCAGTCTATAAATAATAATGAGTTATGATATATGGAAATCTTGAAGTCCTGAATTTGAAGGGTAACAACAGGAAGTCATCACTTCTGTGCCCTTCCATGGGTAACCCATCCTCACTTTAAAAGTTTTTAACGCAAAACCCATTTATTTATCCAGCATGCATGAAGTAGTTTTATTAAAGTCTAGTAGTCATTTTTTTCAATTTTATTTTTATTTGTTTCTCTAAAAATTGTTTTCTTTCCTGTTGCTATGTCAAACTAATAAGCATATATAAAAACATTTTTAGTGAGCATATCAGTATGGCTATAAAAGCTGCCATTTTTCTACATTAATACAAACAACGATTAATAGAAGGTACTGGTTATATTGTAAAAGTTGTTTGCTGATTTAAATATTCACTGGAAAACAACAATGCAACTGCAAAACAAGATTAAAACTATTTAAATTGTAAAACTAGTGATCTGCAGTCCCTTTTTGGTGACTCCAAGGGGTGTGTTTGGTGTATTTATTTTTTTCTTGTAATGTGAATCCCGTTCTCTACAAAGCACAGGAGTTAAATAGCTGTGTTGATACCAAGATAAAGCGTGAGAAAATCAGGATGCCTTCAGGGAGGAAAGGGAAGAGTCTTCATAGGAAAGGATAACACATCGATTTTTTAATTGCAAAACTAGCTCTTGCATTCCTTAAAATGCTGAGCATGTAGATACGGGAATTGACAAACATGATTTTAAAAAAAGGAACCACACCTCTTTCCATATGATTATGTCTCAGTAGTTCCACTTGTTCGGGAAGGTGGGGTTTAACAATAGGTCAGCTTGCTGTAATAAGAGCAAAACTTGTCTTCTGATGAGGAAGCAGTCTCATTTGTAAAAATGAGCCAGCCTTGCTTCCCGGTATTTCCTGGTGTATTGGGTAACTTTGTAAAAACTTAAATTAGGTGTCAAAACCTACAAATCTAAGTAATAAAGCTGGATGTCTCATTCCAAAAAAACTCCACAGTGTACTTGTAAGATTAAGGAAAATTTGTTTCTTTAATTTCTTTAGTCAGTGCTTCAAGCTGTAAAGCTTATGCCAGTAAAATGCATTTTCTCACATCTGTAACTTCATCTTTAAAATGTAGTGTAACTTCATCTTTAAAATGTAATACATTGACAGCAGATCTCACTTGCATGTACAAGCTCACAAGGGTGTGAGGTTCAGGTGCTTTACTGGTGCACATTTAAACCTTTTTTCTGCATCTGCTTTGGAAGCAGTAGCAGAATTTTTTGACAAAAATGTTTCTTTTTAAAAAACCTTTACATCTACTGAAGAATAAATGTGCTCTAAATCATTCATTTTGGAAGGATGTCCAATTCTGACTTTTAGAATTGCCCTGAATAAGAATTGGAGGCCATAGATGATTTGAACCATAATGTGTTGGAGTAGAAGCAGGGTTTGAATAGCCTTTTGGGGATATAATTTCACTGTAATCTGTAAGTTAAACTTTACCTTAGGTTTTTGCAAGTGTTCTTAATGTTCTTTCTTTGCAGTTCATGAGTGTGTTCTTTGCTTCATATTTAAAAGTGCAGTTTTTCTAATTAGTCTGGCAGGAGGACCTCTTGAGCTCTCTGGTTCTTGTTTGTATTTAAATTGGGAATGGAACTGGAAATACTGTAGTAGGTTAATACTTAAACCTGAAATAATTCAGTTTTGGAGCTTTTGTACAAACGTGAGGTTTAACTCAATGATTTCACTTAAACATTTTGAATAAATTCTTTAATAAGAAAAAGGAATTTTGGAGTACTACTCATACTGACTTAGAATTCTGACAATAACTGTCCTTTCAAGATTTAAGATTTTCATGTATGTCCAGAGATACCACTGTTGTCTTGAGTTAGGAATTAATTTTTTAAAATATGTGTCAATACCCTTGAGATTGAAGGAAAGAGCAGAAGTTGTAATAACTTTGTTGGGAAATTACAGAAGTGGTTAGCCACAAATAATAACTTCATTTATTTGTAGAGTCTTACAGGCTGTAAGAAACTTCTGGAGGTAACTTGAATGCTGCTTGATCAAAGTGGGCCAAAGTAGATCAGGTTGCTTAGGGACTTGCAGTTTGAGTTTTGGGTGTCTCCAAGGATGGAGAGACTTCCAGGCTCTCTGGGCAACATATTGCAATGTTTGACCTCACCCATGTTCACAAATTTTTTCCTAATATTTAATTGTTGCAACTAGTGTCCAGTACTACTTTTCTTTTCACTGTGCAACTCCACAGAAAGTTATGCAAAGCAAAATTGTCTGCATTTTTGGCAAGTTAAAAATAAGTGTCTGAAACTTGAGCATGAATACAAATGTAACCTGTTGTTCTAAATACATGATCAGTGACTTCAAAAACTACAGTATATATGTTCTTGTTATTAGTAGTTTAAGGAAGTTAGGTACTTTTTGTAGATTATGACTTTTATCATGTCATGGAGTATTTATAATGCAGCAACATCTCAGGACCATCAAAAGCCCTTTGGTAATTTCAGTGCTCACGGACCCTCTTATGGAAGCTTTCTGCCCAGGAAACCTCAGCTTCAGTAGATAAGAGAAACAAACTGAACCAAAAATAAAGAAGAGTAATAGAAAAAAAAAATTGACAAATCAGTAACAAAGCTGAAGCCAATAATTTATGATATAACAGATATGGTTCTGTTGCCCACCAACATTGAGATCAACCTACAGTTCTGCTGTGAAATACCTTGTTTGGTTAATTTTAATTTTGTCAGCCAAAAAGGAAGAGGATAAGCATTCTAGCCATATTATTTAGCAAATTTCTCTATTTTTCTTGGGCAGCACTGTATAACATTCACTTCCAGTTTCTGAAAGGGGCGTGTAAAGGAGTTTGAACTTCTCATGCAGAGATGAAAGCAGATTATTAATTTTTTTTAATCCTTGAGTAAAAAGCTGAAATGTAAAGTATTTCAAATACTTTCTTAACTTGACATAAGGCATTAAAACTTTAAAAGTAATAGATAACTTTGAGATAATTTTAAGACACTGGAATTGGGAGGAGGGGTAAGGCACACAGTTAAGGTGGCATCTAATTCTGTGATTTTAATGAAAGCATTTTTCATATAGCACGCTCTAATCTTCTTTATTTTATGTATATGTTATTGATCTAGGCTTGATGTCCTTTGAGTAACTAATTATAAATAATGAATTTGAAGTCGTAGGAAGGATCACTTTAAAAATTTAAGCTTTGCTGTGGAAGAATGCTTTGCAAATGTGAACAAAGTGCTTTTTAGATTATAGGATTTACCACTCTGTAAAGACTGAGAAGGAGCAGCCCAGCTGCTGCAGCTGAGGAGCATGTGTGTTGGGCTGTCAGAACAACCTGATTCTGTTTGTGGGAGATAAAGCTATCAATTTCTTTCTTTGTAAAGTCTCAAGTTAGCCATTTCTTATACCTTTCAATTCTCAAGCAAAAGTTATTAAATGTAAAATTTTACTATTTTTTTCAGTTTTCAGTGAATGACTTTTGCAAGGAAAATCTGATATATTTTTAATGCTTATTATCTGTTGTCTATCTGATCCACCAGCAAAATGTGCAACTGTTCAACTTCTAAGGTTTTTATGGTAAGATTTACTCAGAAATTTACATCAGACCAGTATCAGATATCAACCTAGCAAAGGGAGTGCTAGCCTCTAGTGTGATGCCCTAAACAGTGTTTTGTTTGTTTGGTTTTTTTACATGTGTTGGTTCTTTACTCTATATGAAATAGGGAGTACAAAAAAATTCTACTATTTGAGATACTGGTGTTTTAGTTTGTAGTCTACCAAGATTTGAGACCAATACAGTTGTTGTAATACACTTCTAAATTAAAATATGGGAAGTATGTGGCCTAAAAATGTGTCCAGTTAGATATAGTCTGAGATAATAAAAGTAATGACAAAATGACATGAGGAGAATTTCATCTTATTTTTTTTCTTAGTAGTTGCTAAGTGACATACTTTTCATAATTCCTCTTTGTTCTTTGTACCTGGAACACTGACTTTCAGGAGTCCTGATTGGGGTTGTGGGGTTATCTCCTTCATCTTAATATGATATGGTGTATAAAATGATTTGAAGATGGGGATTTTTTATATTTATATGTATTTACATACACTGTTGCAGAAAGGCCCTATGGTGAAACTATCAGCACCTTTCGAAGTAATTTTTGTGAAAATAGGTCTCATCATTTGAGTCACTTCTTCAAGTAGAAAGAATGCAGCTAAAGATTTAGTTTTTGCACCACTAGTAAGTGCTGATACTATTACATACTCTTAAATACTCCTGTATTAAACATAATCAAGGAAAACACAGGTTCTACCAATGCAATGCAGCTTTAGGCATTTCTATGAAGGAAACGTCTGTTCAGTCAAAGCCATAGGCATGGAATGTGCCCCTCCTTTCCTGTGCCACAGAACCACATTTTTGCAGTGTTTTCTTCCTCCGCTCTCCCAGAAGCAGAACTGAGTTGAATCCTACAGTGCTTTTTTCAGTTGAGCCTGGTAGGAAAGCAGTTGCAAGACTACTTTTATATTCGTTCCCTCTTTACAAAAGTCATGCTGCTTGTGCTCTATGTTTCTGTGAGATGCTGCATGTTACAGGATGCTTCCTTATCAAAATTTCCAATTTTAACCATTGGTATGGGTGAGGTTTTTTGAGATGCTGAGAAGAAAGTTTACTGCCAACATGGGGTAATCTTTCTCACATATACATTCTCAGTGCTTTTCTGTCTGTTTAAATGATTATGCACCTCACTAAGCTGTTAGCAGCAAGAAGCAATAATTATGTAATGCTCACTTGATAAATGAATCGGTTGCTGTGTTCTTGCCACTTTTGAAAGCTCTACTTTAGCTAGATTAATTTGCTTTTCTCTATGCTCACACAAGTAGATGAGCACTAGTGTTACAAAGGAGTTTTCAAAACTAGATCATAGGGTTTATTTGGGAGGGGGCAGGGAGATCAGTCACTTTGGTGGCTGCATCACTGTGGTCTGTTCATGGCACTCAGGAAACACCTCCCAGCTTTTTTTTTTTTGCTTGTTTTTCTTTTAAAGTATGTATCATAATGCCGGCATAACACTCCCCGAGAGTTAACCTAAGTAGCTAACCTAGGAATATAATGAGCAATTTGAGCCAGTAATACAAAGTATCTACTGTCCAAACGGGAAGCCACTTACTTTTTTTCTTTCTTTCTTTTTTTTTTTTTTTTTTAAACATTGAAGGGTTTGCAAACTCAAAACCTATGGTGGTGTTAGCAGTGGTGACTTGTCCTTAGGCATTGTGTCTTGTAAATGATTGAACCTTAAACTGTGTTGCTTGATGTGCTGCATGTGTCAAGGCAGAAGTAATTTTAACTGATAGGTGTCAGAGCAGTTTTTTATTCATTGGAAAGGAAAGCTGCATTTAGAAAAATAGCATCTCAGCTGAGTTCAAACTATGGATTTTAGTCAAACTCAGAACTCAATAAAACTAGACAAGGCTTTTGTCTGCTGTCACTCCAGGTGGTACAAGCAGGATCCCTGAATGACCTTCCTGTTAATTGTGAGTGTGAGTTACAGGTTCTTGAGAGATTTAGAACTTTCCTAGTTTGAACCAGCTTAACTTTGTTAATATTTCTGTAACTACAGTCTAATTATGAAAAAACCCTGTAGCTACCTGTGAATAGAGTTCTTTGGGGCAAGACAAAGCCATTTCTTTAATTGCTGCAGAAAGGCTTCCCGACCAGTAAATCTACAGCAGAAGGCAAGACTCTGGGAGTAGGGCTCTCTGGGCTTTTTACTGCTCTTAGAGCATAACCAAAGAGTTCCCTTCTCCCACAATTGATCTCATCTACTTTTTTTGCCAAATATAGGTTCCCGTAAGTGGGAGATTTGTGGTTTGGTTGGTTGGTTTGTTTGTTGTAAGAAGGTAAGGATGCTGTCAGGAATACAGAATATAAATGCATGATATGCAGTGTCTTGCTCCTGCTACAACACTTTCTGTAATCACTGATAAAACCATTGGAAGCTATTTTTTTTTCTCTGTGATTATCAAAGAAGTTGTCTTTGAATGGAAACATGTTGTGGAGGTCTTCTGTTACCTTGTTTTTTCCCCTTCCAAATTTTTGTGCAGTTTTTAGATAAAAAGGGCTTCTAGTATCTACTTCATTATATCATTTTCATTGCTTTGGAGCAGTAAACTTTAACCTTTTATGAGTGTAGAGGAAGGGTGGGTCACCCTGCTGCAAAGAGTTCACAACCAAACTTGAAGTAAGTGATGTGTAGAAAAGAGTAAGGGCAAAGTATGTGGTTTCACAGGATCTCTCTCATCAGCACATTTTTCCTGTACAGCCTGGCAGCTAATTGAAGGAGTGAGCTGTCAGAGTGCCTGGCAAATACAACTGGATTTCAGCTAAGTTAAAAAGGGGAAAAGAAACAGGGAAAAGAGGAGGGGGAGATAAAAGCTAACTTAAATTTGAATGTCTCTGTTGCCGGTGGTGTACCCTAGCTGATGATCAGGGATGAGCATATCGTAGCAGAACTGTCAGTGGCGTGGCGGGAGCCCGGAGCCTGTGTTCTGACCATATATAGGCAGATGCAGCACCAAGGTCGGGTTTTTTCAACCAGTGTCAGTTCCGATGTGCCAGGAACAGGAAGAGTGGTTTGGGGCCATTTGAAGGCACTGTGTGTAACTGCCTGAAAAATAAAAAAAGCTTCAGAATGGCTCAGTCTGGAGAGGGTAGAGAAGTTGGATTTCCCTATGTATCTAATGGGTGTCATGCCTTGAGAGAAATCAGATGTGAAATAAAAACAATAGTATGAAAACAAGGCAGATTTAGAATAAGTGACACCATTCTGTACATTGCTACCTCTGTGCTTGTGTATTCTGAAAACTGCAGATCTTGTAATAAGTGAGTCTAGGCATTTGTTGATAGAACAATCGTTTTAATCTCTAGCAGAATGAAGAATTAGGCATGATATGCCTAATATCCATGCTCATCACACACAGCAAACCTGTTTTCTCTTTCACAAAGCATCTCAATCTAGATTTTTAACTTAACTGAAATAGTTTGCTGTATAAAATAAAAAAGCTTGTAACTGATGTGATGGGTGGCATTTGGCTTCATTTGAACCGAGAAAGTAAATCTCACCAGCTCTTCCATACTGACTTCCATTTATTCAAGAACTGGTGACTGTGACTGTTGTATGTGTGAACTTCTAATGAAGAGAACACCTGCAGTGGGGAATGCTTCCTTTCTTAATGTTTCAGAAGTAGGTTTTTTTGTGTATGGAGTGTTGTAAGATTTTTGTAACCTCCTCTCAACCTCTGTATGTTTTCTTAAAATAATTGCTCAAACCTACATGAAGTTGCATTTCATGAAAGTGAATTTGGATTAGTTTTGTGCATTCTTGGTAAACCATGGTGATCAGATGTTCTGGATTAATGAACTCAGAAGTTTGCATTCTGTTGCAAGCCAATGCAGGCATTTAACTGAAAACTGATTCTAAAGATAATCTTGGAAGCTAGATAAATGAAACACTGTCTAAAACTTCAAGCAATGATTTGGGACTAACTAGAGTATTAAGTGTCTCAGCTTCAGGTATCTTCTCAGTCTTGGCTTTTGTGTTTTCTAAAAGAATACTGTAACCTAATTTCTAATAATATATAACTTTAATAATAATAATAACCGTAACCTAATTTCTTTTCACTGGCTGATACATTCATAAGGTTTTATACAGTGTATGACAGTGCATTTCTCTTGAATGAAAAAGGTTTTGTCATTTAGACTTCTGAAATGTTATGAGATTTCTGTTTTGACTTGTTAAAATCAGTGCTAACAATTTTTTAAAGTCTCAATGTATTGAATAACCTGCATTGGTTTAATCTGTAATGCAACTGATTGGAGTATTTCTTTTTAAAGTTATCAGCATAAATAACTTTCTGTCTCAAGTGGATTATATTGCAGTATTACTTTGTATTACAAGTGATGTGCCTCTTGCTGTCTGTGCGTTTTGGGGGTTTTTTTTTTTATGCATAAACACCAGGTTTTATATGGACTACCACTTTAAATAAATTGTATTTCCTCGAGTGATAGCTGAGCTAGTGGCTTTCTACTGCCAAAAGGGGGAGATCTTCATCCCATGGAGGTTCATTGCTTTATCCTTCAGTATCAGTCTGATTTTGGAAAACAGAAACTTCCTTTAGAGAATGTATTTCTGGAAAAACTCAGCAGCAATAAAGAAGCCATAAGGCCTTTTCAGTTCTTGTGTGGTAAATGAGACTACTTTTTAATTATTTTCAATAGACTTCTTTTATTTATGAGTTGGGAAACTATGGCTTTTTCAGATACTTCTTCAGATACTTATCTCCCAGCTCTTTATTCCATAGTAACGTGACTGAGGGTGTTAAAAATAGGAACTGTGGTTCAGGTGGTATCCTCTGGATAGTGTAAAAAAAAAATAATTTCTACTTTTGCTCACTGCAGTTGTACAAGTGCTTGTGCAGACAAAAGGAGGGAGAAAGCCTCCACATACTTTTAGTGAAAAATAGTGGATTATGCTCTGTTAAGTC
This sequence comes from Phaethornis superciliosus, assembly GCA_023637945.1. Classification (NCBI taxonomy): domain Eukaryota; kingdom Metazoa; phylum Chordata; class Aves; order Apodiformes; family Trochilidae; genus Phaethornis; species Phaethornis superciliosus. Next base: position 24,917,016 of record JAJQWJ010000001.1, on the reverse strand, counting down.
TGCCAGAAGTTGCTCAAGAACTTGCATTAAAGAAGTTCTCAAGGTGGTTCTCCAAACTTTGTCACAGCTGATATTGTGGTATTAAGTGGCATTAAAAGTAGATGAAGGTCAAATTACATGCTTTGGTGTGTGCACAAGTTTATATTTAAGTTTATTTAGTCTATGAATTACTGTCTAGCTGTGGGACTCTTGGAAAGTTTAGAAGCATAGTATGTGTAGTAAAATTAGAGAAGAAACTTTGAAGATTGAATGTATCTTCATCATGGCTTTTGGCTGTCTTGGAATGTGTATTCGTTCCTAGGCATTCATGGACTGAAGGTTGAAACAAATCTTATTTGTTATATTAATTTTTTTCTTTTTGCCAGTAACAGAAAACATGAGTGACAGTTTCTTTATCTGCTTCCATCACATATAATCTCCTCTGTTCTGTCTGAAGAGGTAGAACTTTGTATTCTGTGTTTCTAATAATGATGGCATAGTTTAAATAATGTAGACAAATAGATGAAACAGTTGTACAATTTCATGTCTTAATATTAAAGCTATACATTGCATATTTAATTTCAAAAGGAATGAATACAAATGTATACAACCACGTAATTGTTTTTGTATTTAAGGTGCGCATAGCAGCAAAATTCATAATTCATGCTCCTCCTGGGGAATTCAATGAGGTGTTCAATGGTGAGTATCTCTCTGGTCTGTCCTTTCCTGTAAGGCATCTGTATCCATAATGGCATTGCTGATGACTTTCCTGAATTTCGTGTAGCTTATATTTTAGCAGCTCACTTGCTGTAGAAGCTGGTTTTGTAGCTTGGCATAATCAGATCTGCAGTCACAAGACAGTCTGGAGTTTATGTTTTTCTTTGTGATGTGAGAATGATCTTTCTGTTTTTAATCAGTCATGACTTAACTGTTGCTAGGGTTTTAGTGCAGAAGGTAGTACTCCTTTGATTTCTTGACTTGGATAGACTGTTATATTTTTCAACAGGAATTAAACCAAAAGAAATTAAAATGGGGTTTCTTTTTTGTTGTTGCTTTTTTTTGGAGGGGTTGTTTTTTTTAAAAAGGAATATTATAACAAATACTTTTTATTAGAAATGCAAAGGACTACAGCTTATTGCCAGTTATGGAAAGAATATCAGCTTCTCTTAACCATTCTTGCCTGAATTTTACCTGAAGTGTTATTTTTCTTCAAAAATTGTTGTGTGTCTTGCATCAAGATAGATGGGCATACATCTGTAAGAAGGCATACATTTTGTAGCTCTAGCTTACAAATAGCTCTGGTCGTATGTATGTTAAATAGAAGGCTTAGTATGCTAAGACTAACTTGGTCAGTGTCAGGTTGGAGAGACCTACTCTTTCCAGGTTGGAGAGAGCTGTATTAAGAAATACATTTCTTAAATGTATTATTTTTAGAAGTACTTCTAAACTTCTGCATTTGTCCTGCATTTGTGAAATGAACTATAGGTGAGCAGCTCATTAATACATCTCCCTGATGGTTAATGTGATTTCTTACAGCAGTACTGCGCTAAACAGTAGTGTTAAGTAAATTCATGGCTTAATTAAATTCACATGGCTTAAATTCCAGTTCTGCAAAATGTGTTTTTGTTTGCATTGTTTGCCTTGGCGTTTTTTGGGTTTATGGAGCTGTTTTTTGTAGGGTTTTGGGTTTGTTGTTTTGTTATTGTTGTTGTTTGGGTTTGTTGTTGTTGTTGGGTGGTTTGTTTGGTTTTTGTTTTAGGTGTTCTGTGTTTTTCAAAAAATACTTCAGATTCTGGATTATTTTTTTTTCTTAAGTTGTGCAGCATCTTTAGAATCTTCAGAAGAGTTAAAATGTGAGACTAATGTTAATTCATGATCAGTAAGGCAGTCAAGTACATAAATTTGCTGCATAGTAAATATGAAGTCTTTCTGAGGAGACCATTGATTTTATTCTACACCTATGTTTCTTTTATGATGGTAGAGGAAAAAATGTGCTTTGGCTACTATGTGTCATTAAGAAATCAGCAAAAATGGTAAGGCTTAAGAAGAAAAGTACAACATAGTCATATTACTGTCATCAAAATACAGTAATCGCTACAGTCAGTTCAGTGTGAGGGATTTGGTAGTTTGAATCTTAAGAGTGAACTCATTTGAATCCTATGTTGTTCTTATTCAGAACCTCTCTAAAAACCAGTCTGACAGATTCCTAGAGCTGTCACACAGCCTGTAGACTATGGCTTATATCTGCTTACCAGATTGTCTTGGAAGAGATCCATTTCCATATTGCTCTTCTGATTTTGCTCAGTCAAAATGATGAAATATGAAGCAATAAAATTCCTACCTAGTAATCTTTATGGCTATGGGGTTGTTTGGGATTTTTGGTTTTTTACAGTTGACATTCTTTATCTGACTGAAACAAGTTTCTGAGTTAACTGTATTTTTATGTTGTTTCAGATGTTCGGTTGCTTCTTAATAATGACAATCTTCTCAGGGAAGGAGCAGCCCAGTAAGTACCAGTTGTCACATACACAGTTGCTTTAAAGCAAGATGTTTTTCAATAAGACTTTATACTTTTTCAGGAAACTGTAAGTAAGTGATTCGTTTAAAAAGATGTGTGCTTGGCAAGAAAAACCCTGGTATGTGTATTGTGCATCTTTCATCAAGGTTAAATTCTTGGCAGAGGAGAGGTCTGTATTGTATCTCCAGGATTAGAGTAACTGTTTTGGAAATGAGCAACCTGGATTTGGGTACTAGTCTCCACCTTTTTGAATTTGATTTTCTATTTCTTTGTAGATTTTATAAGCAATCTACATCTATAAGATTTTGCTTCCTTAGAACCTACTTTTATACCTACATTAAGCTTACTGCATTTTATAGTAAAATTAGTTTCATCTGTGACACAGACCGATATCTGGCTTAAAAGGTTGGGTGCCTGTGGAATCTAAACTTTATTTGTTATTCCAGTTTCTGTGGGTTACTGTAAAGCTTTATGTGTTTATCTGTGTTGGGTTATTATTGAATATAAGTCATTGTGTAATGGTCGTTGGAATCTAATATCAGCACCTAATGAACCAAGAAATTTGGGATTGCTAGATAATGGAACATTGATACCCTCTCTTGATGCATCATTACCAGATTATTAGCTATTAAATCTCTTAGAGCTACTAAGGAGAAAGATTGCTTGATGCAGGCCCTTATTTGTTTGGTTTTTTTTTCTTTTGTAGTGCATTTGCACAGTACAACTTGGACCAGTTTACTCCAGTAAAAATTGACGGTTATGATGAACAGGTATGGATACAATGCTTGCAGCATTCCTTAAACTGTTAAAGAAGTTCTAATATTGGCAATAAAATGAAAATAAATACATCTTCCCTGCTAAAATACAGAGATTGTGGCCTCCCAATACTACTAGTTCCATAAACTAAACATTTAGGGCATCTAAAGAGCTTGAAATTTTCTTTTATGCTATTGTCCTGAATCCAGTCAGACCTGACTGTGAGCTGTAGAGCAGTTTGTTCCATCGTATTAGAAAACATTAATTTCACTATTGTATTGTTTGCTGCAGTAATACTACAGGATTCTGGATTTTTTTTTTTTTTCTTTCTGAGTCAGTGTGCCATGTTAGCCTCATACTCTCTTGCTATCTGCATATTTTTTTTTTAAATGTGAGTCTTTGGATATGACTAAGTTTAGTTAAACATAAGATATAATTTGATTTGGCATAGTATTATTTTCTCTTTATTCATCAGCAAATGTTACTAACTAAAATTTTATAATACAGGTTTTGATAACAGAGCATGGTGATTTGGGAAATGGAAAATTTTTGGATCCCAAGAACAAGATTTCTTTTAAATTTGATCACTTAAGAAAGGAGGCTACTGATCCTAGACCCCATGAAGTTGAAAATGCCATAGAATCCTGGAGAAATTCAGTTGAAACAGCAATGAAAGCATATGTGAAAGAACACTACCCAAATGGTGTCTGCACAGTAAGTACTACATTATATAACAGTAGTACCACTATAGATAAAAAGCTAAAATAAAAGTGTGGTTCTCTATAAACTAGGAAGACAGGTGGTTTCAAATGTTAAGAGTTTAGTCTTATTATGGGTTTGTACTGGGAAATGAGGGAAAGCATCAGAAGTTTATATGTCATCTATTGGATTACAAGTGGATGGTTACTTTAGGTCATAGGAAAGACTTAAGTCTCAGTTCTGAAGAATTTTTATTTAAATTTCTTAAAGCAATAAGATGACCTTGTGTAGATTACTGCAGACTGCTCCTGTTGATCCTGGCTGCCTGCCTATTTACTTAAAAAGCAATCCATGAGATACAAATGCCTGTGTTGGTTTGGTTCCCTGACAAAACTGTCAGTAAGGTAAACTGTTTTCTCCCAATCAAAATGCTGTATTCTTACCATGAGAATCAGTGGGTTCTGGTGGCTTCTTAAAATAAAACCTCTCACTCTGGACCATAGTAGTAATTTGCTGCTAGGAGCCCTGTGACTATTTAAAGTTCAGCAAACTAATCTAATTATTGCTGTCCTGTGCTTGGATTAACATGATGGAAAAATTAACTAGATGAAAAAATAAAAATCAGTTGCTGAGTTAACAAGTTGAATTGGATTCCTAGGCAGTCAGATCAGTTGAAGCTTCTGTAAAGAAAACCAGATTGCATGTTTGTTGAGATACAGTTGTATTTGATTTTAGGGGATTAAGTAGAACCACTAGTAGGACCAAAGCCACCCTTTGAATAATTTTTTTTACTAGTTTGTAAAGGCTTATGTCATCATTTAGTTGTAGAATTACTGGTATCTGAAGTGTACCTGGTAATATGTATTGTCACAGCAGTTACTGCTATAGGCTTGAAATTCCTATAGTTGCAGAAAAATGAGCTTGCACTACATAAAATCACAGTTAAGGTGTTTGACCTTCAGATTTTCTGATCTTGGATTTTTCTGAATGTTTTACTTTGATGTTTCATGTACTGAGTATTATGTAAGAACCACAGTGGTTTTAAAATTAAATTTTAGTTTATATAGTGGTAATAGAACAAGATACCTCTAAGATATTTGAGCAAGATAGATGCTGAAACTTTAACTCTGGAGTGTTTTGGGTTTTTTCATTTCTAATTTAGGTGTATGGTAAAACAATTGATGGACAGCAGACCATTATTGCTTGCATAGAGAGCCATCAGTTCCAAGCAAAAAATTTTTGGTAAGTTTCTGCATGGATACAGAATGCAGTTTGTATTTTGGAATACAACAAACTGAGTAACTGCACTAGTGCCATTACATTGATAATCCTTAGTTCAGAGGAGGTGCCTGCCCATCCTGCATGTGACCTTAATGTCCCTCCACTCCACCCAAGTCATTACTTGAGTATTATAATCTTTATCTTAATGAGGAGAAACAACTTTTTATAGATGGAGGAAATCTTTCTTGAAAATATTCTTTAATAAAGTTATGGTCAGACATCTATGGGTATATATGTCATCTATGGGTATATATATGTTTCTAAGAGTTTTACAGGGGGATATTCAGACTAATTCTCATTCTTAGGAAGTTTTAATAGATGCATATTTGTTTGAGGGTTTTGGGGATGGAAGAATAGATTGCAAGTTACCCAGCTGTATGTCTGGATATTCAGCCCAAGCCACAGTCAGTATTTATTCTCAAGGTGTCTCAGATTTTTAGGCATTTGAAAGGCTGGCAGCCTACTGTGAAAGCAAGTTTTTTGGATGTTAGAGAGCATGCCAAAGACAAATGTTCTATGAATCTCTGAAATACTAATAACATAGTAGGATAGATGGTTGGTTTTAATTTAGAGTATTTCCTACAGAAGGATCCTTCTGCACTTGAGCTCTTCCTGGAATAGCATCTTAAGGACAAAAAAAATGTCTCAGAGTGGAAACATTGTAGTCATCTTAATTTGAAGGACCAGGAAGAGACTAAGAGGCAAACAAATCTGCTACCCAGTCATTTAGTCATTGAATCCTGTGCATTTGAAAACTAGTACTGTACCTAAAATGTAGTTCAGCATGTAAGCTTTCTTATAATTGATGGGTCAGTCTGAAGGCTACGGATGTCACAGAGCTGGGTGACCCTTTCAGTTTTCTTAAAGATCCAACAAGCTTCTGAATTGCCTTATCCTAAATTTTCAGTGATAATCTATAATTTGCATGTTGCCTGAAATAATAACCAATGGTTTTATAATTGAATTACTGACATCTAGGATGTCTCAATATAGATCCATTAGTAGGTGTTAATCTCAGTCTTGACCTCTTTCTCTCCCCCTGTTGAATGTACTGGAATCTACACCTAACATTAGTAGGATTGGAACTCATAGTATCAACTTTCTTTAAGTGCAAAGGAGAAATTGAGAGACAGCTGCAGTGCATTCTTAATATAGCTCTGATGTACTAACTTTCTAATGCACCAACCTCCAAACTAAGTAAGAAAATGTCTAGTCTACAGGAAAGAAATCAGGTGAAGCTACAGTCTCCTCATACTGTTTTCCAGATGTTTGAAACTCCCTTTAAGCAATTTGGCAAAGTTATTGACTTTGTGGAAGGAAACTGGAAGGAAATGGTTGTTCCTGGAACAGAAATAATAGAAGAGCTGAAAGACCTAGTTACAGTTCAGCATAGTGGAAAGTCTTGCTACTTCAATGTTCCTTCCATTCAGGTTTTTCATAGCCTGATGTGAAGTGTGACTTTGGCTGATCCAGCAAGTCGTCCACTCCTAGAAAAAGATATTGACTATATATACCTAAATAATAGAATAATAAAGGAGGGAAAAAACATTGAGACACTGGGTATTTTCAGAAGTTAAGTCTTATTGTTAAAAGTTTCTAATAAATCTCCTTGGTACACATCCAAAATTCTGGGGGTAAATATTCTGGAAAACTGTTCTTTTCTCAACTGATTTTAGGACTGAATCGTTAGGGAAAGATTTTGTGCCTATATAGGTGTACATCAGATTTAATTTTTCCTTTGTTGTATGTTGAGTTTGGGTTTTTTTTTTTCCCTTAACTAGTGGGGTGACATCTGATTTCTATTTTTTTAAAGGAATGGCCGCTGGAGGTCAGAATGGAAGTTTACAATCACCCCTTCAACCACTCAAGTGGCTGGCATCTTGAAAATTCAGGTATGCTTATCTCAAACTGCCTTGATTAGTAAAGTCTCCAGTTATTATCAAGGGAGACTCAGGCCACTGCATTAAGAATTACAAGAGAGTTTGGGAACCGAGTAAGCAAAGCAGAGATGCCTGTACAGTGAAGTATTGGCAACTTAATTGCATGTTTACCTAATCCTTACAAAATACAAAATACATGTTTTGTGTAATGACTCAGAATTCTGACTTCCAAAGCTGTACGTGTTCACCTCAACTGGGCATATTCATCTTTATCACACTGGCACAAGCCTTTCCTGAGGGTAGGCCCTATCTGAAGTAGAACTTTTTTTCTTTTTAACTGCTAGTAACAATGGGTTTTCATGTTATCCATCCTGTTGTTCAGAAAGATGGGAATCTTTGGTTTCAGTCATTCCAACATCCAAAATTTTTCAGTCTGGGTCATCTTCATTCAGAATTTGCCATCTCTGCTGGCTTTAGGGAATCCAGAAGGGAGATGCTGTCCAAGCAGGAATGCAGAAATCTTGAGAACACAGGAAGTCCGACTGTCATGTGGAGGGCAGGGGGACTTGCCTTCCTGGACTGGTTCTCTGGAATATATACATGTATTTTGCAGGAGTTAAACAATTAAAACACTTCTGGGATCAGGAACTGAGTGCACTCTGGCTTTCAGTGTAGTACATTATTATTTTTACAAGTCGCAGAGTCAAGCTCCTTTTTGTGCCCCCATGAGTTTTGCACTTCCTTACTGTTCTGTGACTGGACTTCAGAAAATACATGCAATGGTATTTTTAAAATCCACAGCCTTAGACTTAAGACGTTATTTTGAGTTGTGGTAGATGTGTTCAGATCCACCAAAGCAGGGGGCTTGAATCTGATTTCCCATTCGGGGGCAGTTTCTATAACAATTGGAATGATAATCAAAATGTGGACAGCCATTATTAAATTGTCAGATCAAGATGGTCAGGGTAAGCACCCTATAAATAACTTAAAGGCTTCTTAGGGCTTTGGGGGAATCTGAGTAAACTGTCACTTAAATTCAGGTTGCAGTCAAACAGGCATTTTGTTCACAGCATACACTTTTGGTTAAATGTCTGAAGAGATTTTCCAGAACAAACAGGCAGATGTCTGTCTAATTCTAAGAAAGATTAGCCCAGTAGCCTAGAAAATAGCCTGAATTAGGGAACTTAGTTGGGTTTTAATTGGCATCTTAATTTGAGCAGCACTTTCAAATTTTTAGAAATTATGTAAAATTTCTTCAGTGGCTGTGGAAGTGCTCCCATTCCCCCTCTACAGAAAAACAATCAAAAGAGCTTTAATATTTTTCTTAAAGGAGCAAAGTAATTCTCTATAAATTAGCAAAATTTCAGACTACTGAAGTTTCAGACTCTTTACAGCAGCAATATGGCCATTGCCCTGTTTCTGGTGAGATCTTTTATAAATATACCGGGGAAAATTCCAGCAAACCCTGCTGTCTTCAGGTGCCTTAATTTTTAATGCCATTTGCACAATTTTTTCCTTTTTTTAAATTCTGTTAGTAGATTCTAATACAGGAGATTCTCAGCTGTCTTGCTCTGTTTGTTTAATTTTCTTCCAGTTATATATAAGGGGAAAACTGCAACAGCAAAGTCTTTACTAAAACTGAGTGCCAGTGGTGTTTGACATGCTCCAGCTGTGCATGGAAAACAACTGATAAGCGTACTGGTTAATAATTTTATCTTTTAGATAATTTGTTATTCTCATCCCTCCTTAGTTAACCTTTCTAGAGGCTCTGTTCATAAACATCATCCTTCTGAACCCAAACCTAGTATTCTAGAAGGATGTCAGCAGCGAGGTACAGTACAGAACAGTTACTTACATATTTTGTATAAAATACAACACATCCCAGAATTAGATTGGACTCTTCATCCCTATTAAGTTTGTAGGCCTGAGTGTTTGCCAAGAATGTGGCTCAGTGAGAAAGACAAGAGGAAGGTTTGAGCCCTCTGCAGTGGATTGTGACAGAAAAAGGGGAAGATTTATACTTCTCTATGTTTTGCTGTTACATTGGGTGGTCTCAGAATTTTGCACTGAGTAAGCACTATTCATGTCTTAGGAACTAGATTGAAAAAGGTGGCAGAAGTTTCACCTGGTAAAATTTTATTTGAAAAAACACAGGGTGATTCCTGTTGTTGAAAAACAAAAGTATTTTACAATAAGCAAAATAATAATATAAGATGAATCATAGGAAATTGTTTTTCTTGTATAGGCACCTTTATTTTGCTTAGGTGTAGCTGTCTTACTGTGTGCTGAGTTTTCTATATTATCATCTCTAAGACTGCAGAGGGTCTCGTGCACATCATGATGGTAATATGATGACGCTGTAGTATTGTGCATTTTTCTCCAAATGAAAATGTAATCTTTCCTAATAAGGCAAGACACAAATACCTCATATCTTCATAACATCAGCTATGTTGACTATCAAAATTGAAAAAAATCTTCTAAAATACCTGTTCAAATTTCAGTGAGTTGCATTACCCTTCTGTATCCGTTATTGTGAATGATTACGTGTAACTTTATGTATACTTCCTATTTTTGTAAGTTTTCCAACAGTTGTATCTGAAACAATGTTTTCAGATCTTTTCCAACTGAATTAAAAAGTACTAAAGTTACCTTGAGTAGAGTTTTATTGGTCTCATCCTGCAAAATAATCAAGGAAGTTATTTCTGTAGGTATGGCAGATTTTGTCCCTGAAGGCTCCTTTCTCTAGATAAATACCAGCTTCTGTTACAAGCCATATCCAATAGAGGAAAATACGAAAACCAAGGACATCTGGAAAAGGAACTGTCCCTAGAAGACTGTTTGGGTGAAGGAAAAACCAACCAGAGTATCCTAAAGTCTTGCAAAAATAGTTCTCATTTTAAGTGTATCTTCACTATTTCAAGAGAAGGCCACATAAGTATTAGGTTGTCTTTTTCATTGCATTAATCAAAACTTGGTTTAGTGACAGACTCAGCAGTGTTAGGTTTACAGTTGGAATCAGTGATCTTAAAGGTCTTTTCCAGCCTAAGTGATTCTATGGCTCTGTGATTCCTGCATGAAATATTACTTTAAGGCATATTAACACAAAAATGTTTCCAGAGTAGCTTCCTTTCTATTCCCCTTCAGAGATACAGGTTAACTGACATGTTGCAGAATTTAAATGGGGTTTTATTGTTCTGTAACATTTTATGTGTGCTTTTGTTTGTTTCTGGTAGCTTTACTACAATATGTTGGTTTTGCTGTATGTTGTTGGTCAGTAACATGTAATATGAGGTTCTTTGTTTAATTTTCTGTAGGTTCACTATTATGAAGATGGTAACGTTCAGCTGGTGAGCCATAAAGACATACAGGATTCTCTAACAGTGTCTGTAAGTGAACTTTGAAGACCTTTTGTCTTTGTATATTGAAATGTTTGTATATTGAAATGACTTGTTAATTTAAAAAGAGAAACAAGCTTAAAGAAACCCTCAAAAGTTCAGAGGCTAGTTTGCCCTTCTGTATGAATGGTAGTTAATGTCCAAATTTATAAATATTTTGCTATGTAATATTTACTACTTTCACCTAACATGTAGTTAACGATTCTTTTTTTCTTAAAAAAAAGGTTAATAAACTGAAATTAATGTATGGATGCATAAGATAAGTTAACTTTGATTGTAAAGCTTTTATCATCTTGCAATCAGTCTTTCTGCACTTCTGTTGTATTTAAATTTTGGTCTGCAGAGTGACCTATAGAATTAATTTTTTTAATATGAAGGAGGTTTGAGTTATATAACCCATTAAATTTGTAGTATTTAGGGCATTACCTCCCTTGCTCACTGGGAGAAGACCAGCATGCTAAAAATAGTAAACAAATGCTACCAGTTGAGAAGCAGTAGTGGGTATTCTCCCTTCATTTCTGCCCTGTCTGTAACTGGTGCTGTCAGCCTCTTGCTTTTATGTACAAAAAGCCCATTCAGATAAGCTCTGCCTTAAGAAGCATAATACACTTTGTATGGAAAGCATCGTTTTTCCCAACTTCTTTCCAAATGGATCATTATAGTAATGGGGAGCAGACAGTAGAAATAAAAATTGTTTGGAAACAGAACCAGATGTATTCTATAAGAGTTGGTAATGTTGCAAGATGAACTACTTTGGCTTTTGAACTAATGCTTCTCTTGCCTATTGGAGATGGTGTTTATAAACACTTGAGGTTTTCTGCTGAAGTGTTCTTTACTAAAACTTAAGCCAGTGCAGTTAAACCAGCAAAAGGGAATTGTGAAAGTGAACACTAGGACTATTTTAATGATAATGACTGATAGTGACCAATTTGGCTCAAAAGCTTAATTCATCAATAAACAACATTGTTTGTTAATATAAAGCAAGGCTTGTTGGCTTTTCAGTTGCAATAGCACCATAAAGAATGGGGGGGGGTGGTGCCAACCGATAACGCTGCTGGAGCTGTAGATATAAAATTACTTCTGCCCCCCTAAGCAAAAGGATCTATGTAGTCTTTCATTCAACTAAGAGCTGCTTCAGGGAAGATTATGTGGAAGTGGTTCTCCTTTCAATAGCTTGTGCTTCAGTTTCTGTTGGGAAGAAACTTAATCCTGTTCTGCAGTTTAGTGAAGTAGCAGAAGACTGATGAGTAGAAAAACATCTCTTGGGTAACTTTGCTACCTCCTGCTAGAAAAAACTCAAGTATGCTGCTGGTTACCAGTTTATAGCTTTGGCTTTGAGCTTCGGTGAGGGCAGAGGCTGTACAGGTTCTTATTGCACACAGAAGGAATGGTAGGTAGATTAAAAGGAAACCAAACAACTCCTTTTTTGTTTGGCAGAGAAGCAATTTTGTACCATTAATGGGCACAACAGGAATAAATGACTAAAAGGTTCTCTTGTTGCTGGAACTATGAATACTTTTGCTGAAGGTTACTTTTTTAGCCCTAATTTCTCTCTGAGCCAAATAAGAGCTCATGTCTCAGTTCAGTGAAGAGTCAAAACCCTCACATTTGTTTTACTTGGTCTCTACTTTCTCCTACATCTCTTTCTACAGTGGCCAGGAGCACTTTCACAGCCACTAGCAGCAGTTTCATTGAAACTCTGAATCACATTTAGTTGAAGCTGCCATAGCTTGCTTTCTTTGCCTTTGTAGGAATGAGGGATCATGTGGGGTAAGAACACTCCTATCTTTCAACAGCTTCTCCAGAAGCACCCTTAGGAATGTCTCCAGCATCAAGCTGGAAGTTTCAAAATTCATGAACCCTCATTTCCTTCTTGAGACCTTTTTCAAGCACTTCAGTTAATTTGTCTTCAGATTGACTGACAGATCATTTTTTATTTTTAAAACAAACACAAACTTGCATACTTAAGGATGAGGCCCAAAGTCAAGAAATCGTTCATCAGTCATCATGAAATTTGGACTTTGTGGTGTGTTGCACCCTCATTTTTGCAAGATGCCCTTGGGGATGTTTTTAAAAGATCAGGTATATAAAGTCTAGTGTTTGCATCAGCTTAGTCTCCAGATTCAGAATGTTTAGAGGTGGGCCTATTTAGTTTGGTATTTTTGGCTTTATTTGCATACTTCTGGGTTAGCTGCTATTCTTTAGGATTTCCTGAGTTTATACTAGAAATTTAACATTGATGTTAACATCTATGCTTTGCATGTTTGAAGCGACTTGCATGTGTGTTTTGTCATATTTCCAAATGCTGTTCTGTTTCATATGTCCTTTTATCATACCACAGCATTTTAAATAAAGATATTTTAATGCGCTCCGTGGTAATCTTTATGCTTGTTGCAGCCATACTTTATATGTATATTAAAATCTACTAATAATCTGACATAGGCCTTTTGGATGAATGTTTTGTTCAATTTTGGTTTAGCCACTAAGTGGCTGTGTCTTCTTCTGGAGTCTACCTATTATCTCTCATAAGTATAGGAAAAAACATCATCAAACTGGTCTTAGAAGCATGCTGCACAACAGACCTAATTCAAATGTTCTTTTTCTAGAATGAAGCTCAGACAGCAAAGGAATTTATAAAAATCGTAGAAGCTGCAGAAAATGAGTATCAGGTATGTTGGAAAGAAACACTATATCCTTACTCACATGTATAATATTACCATATTCTTAGCCAAAATAGTATTCTATAATTAGTAAGGTTTTGAAATTAAGATAATGCACTTCCATAAAAATATAAATAGATTACATGCTGCTGTATCCTTCCTTTCTGTGCCTTCTAGTGATTGCACTCACCTACTTATGTTACATTAGAAGTAATTTTTTTGAGAGCAGAAAAGTCCCTAGTATTATCAAACACCAGTAATTCTGATCTCGTTTAGTATTAGTGCATCCCTTAAGTGGAACTTTTTTACAGATTCTGTTCAGAGGCTACTCTGCTAGAGGGCATTGTTAAACAGGACTATAAGCATTATCCATTTCATGTAGTCATCCTGAAGTCAGAAAAGTATAGCTGTTCTAGATACCCTGTACAAGTGGATTCACATCCATTTAGGCTTTAACATAAGGTGAATTTCAGACACCATATTCTGTCAGGTTTTAAAACATTCTCTTTAATAAAAATTCTACAAGTAATGCATCACACTGAAGTTGATAGGATGTTGTGGATGGACTCTACTTATCCCCACAGGGAAAACAGTGGAAGACAGGTGTCTGAAATTAATGCTTTGCAAGCTAACTCTGATCAGCACTTTATTCATGCTGCTGATTAGCTCCATGCAGTTTGCTGAAACACCTAGGCTGCAGCCAGCTTTACTGCATCCATCCCACTCATTTCCTTCACACAATTTTAATCTAGATCTGCCAGCTTTCATTCATAAAATATTATTTTAATTTATCATATTTTTATTAAGCCTGTTAAAGAGGTAAGAGGCCACTCAATCAGTTAACTTTCTCTATAGCATCCTGGTTCTGTCCTTCATGTGTTTTTGTCCTGTATGGCTTTATGTTTAACAGACTGCTATCAGTGAGAACTATCAGACTATGTCGGACACGACTTTCAAGGCCTTACGTCGACAGTTGCCAGTTACCCGCACCAAGATTGACTGGAACAAGATCCTTAGCTATAAGATTGGAAAAGAGATGCAGAATGCTTAAAGTGAACATTGCATGACTGGATCATTTTAGTGTCCCTGTGTACAAATAAAAATTAGTACAGAAAGTATTTGGAACTGTCAAATCACCCAGTCAGCATGGGCTTTTGCCATTGAAAATCACTGTAAGTAGTTTGGTTAGAGCACAAAGCTTAGCTAATTGACTTTTCTCCTTTTCTTTTCCTTCCAGAGGATTGCAACTTCAGTATAGCTGAATATCTTCCTTTAGAGTTTCTGTTTTACCTTTATTTTTTTATAATGAAGAGACCATGCCTTTAGTTTTCAATTATGCATTAAGAACAGTTTGGAAAATATTTTTGCATATGATAACCCTTTCTCTTGCTTTCATGTGAAATAGACAACTTCCAAAATTTGCCCTATTCCTTGTGGAGATCAGTAATGTGCATTTGTAGGTCAAGGTCAACATGGAGTTAGCCATAGGTGCTCTTTTTGAAATCATCTAGTCTTTCACTCCCTGTAAAACTGGGAAAAGTATTTTCTTTATCATTTAAACCTTTCAGAATACTTATTTAACTAGCTCCATGGTAACTCAGTTTTGGTTTGTTTTGTTTTTTAAGAAAAGGCCAAGGTCTAATGCTGTTTTAAGATTTTGAGATGGAATAAAAATACTTATTTCAGAAATGCATTTAATGCTTTGTTCCTGACAATTACTTAAACGAGCTTAAACTCCATCTGCCCTTGAGGTTTTTTATCATAAAGCCACAAATGTATTATAACAAGGCATATTGTAATATATATAATCCTGTACTCATTACTGTGTCTGTCAGTTTATTTTTTTTCTTGGATTGAAATGTACTAAAATTCAATGTGACATTAAAATGCAAATTTTCTATTTATTTGAGTATCAGATTGCTTCGTGATAAAGCCTATTTTTGGTGTTTCTATATATTTTTAAAATACTGCTTGAAACAGCCACAAACTTGTGGCCTCTTGGCTATTCTCAGTGTATTTGGATATTGTTATATTATCAACTCTTGTTTCTATCTGCATTTAAGAAGCATCTACATATGGGAGTCTACTTAAGACAAGTACCTTTAGCTTCACATTGGCTACAGAGGATGGAAGAAATCACAAGACCAAAAATAACATTATCTTGAGAATACTTTCCCTATATGATGTACCATATATTGAAAATGGACGTCAGGTATTTAAAAAAATAGACTTCATTACAAATGCTTTGTAACTTCTCTGAAATGCATATATTTGATTTTAAATTGGATGGAAACCTATTTTAAAATATGGTAATTATTTATAAGATCATGAGGAGAAATTTTGCCTGTTTTGTGGGGGGTTTTTTGTTTTGTTTTTTTGTTTGTTTGGTTGGGTTTTTTTAGGGTTTTTTTCTTTTCTTTTCTTTTTAGAGGCCAGGTATTTTTTCACACTCCTAAACCAGTAAAGCTTACACAAAGGTTTCATATCTTTGTTTCTAGCATGATCCATTTAATTACCTTAAAATGTTAATTTACAGCATAGCAAGAGAATCTAGACTTGTACTTGAGTATAAAAATATACACACAAAGTAGTTTACTGTTTGAATGGTAATAGCAATACCCCTATATGCTGTTGTTCTTCAGTAGTCTTTTACAAAGGGGTATAAAATCAACTGAAGTTCTTGAAATTAATGCTACTTTACAGTGCTAAACTGTATAGAAGAGTGGAATTTGTTCTACCATAGTCTTCCTGTAGAGTTGCCCTCAATTATCTTCTTAGATCAGCTACTGAACCATGTTATTCATTAAAAGAAGATATATAAAACCTGTAAACTAGCACATGCTGAACCACTGTCAAGTCAGTCTGTCAGTCGTAACTAAGTTCTAAATACAAATCAGTGTATTTAAGAACAAGCTAAAAATAAGAGACAGTGAGTGGACTGTTAGGAGAACTGTTCATGGGCAACAACGCTGCAAATAAGTTTTCTAGCTGTTAGAATATTGTGTATGACCTGAATCAGCACTGGCTAAAAGTCAGAATGCTATTTTTCTTACCTGAAATAAAAAGCTAGTTTTAAATATATTCCTAATAAAGAGGTATTTTACTGTGAAGTACTCTAGTACTGTTTCCCTGTTTATTCAGTCCTGTGATAGTCTTAATTCCTTATCTTCAAAGAATAGCATCCTACAGGTTGTTTTCTATCAGTAGGTAGATCTGTATTGCTTCTGTTTTTTTCCTGTTGTGTTCTATTTTAGTCTGTGAGATAATTTTACACCTTGAACATCAAATTTATTAAGTTATAACTTCAATAAAGCCATTTATATGTAAGTCAACTATTCTGTTACTTTTTCAAAATGGTATGCTCTATCATATTTAAGGGTAATGACTCCCCAGGTGAAACTGACCTGAGTATCAGCTGAGGCACATGGCACATTTGGAGTTCTTGATTTCTCTTAAAATTTGGCATGTGATTTTGTTTCTTTGTTTCTACCCCTTTAAAATGAAGAAATTTAGAGCTTGCTTGATAGGCTTTAGGGTATTTCATGTAGGTAAAGTACCTTCTCTGAGAAATTTTGTTTGTCATTTGTCTTAATGTGAATTGCTATTAGTTTATATTCTATTTTTAAATATAAAGATAAGATTTGTATTGTGGAATGTTGATGTACTAGACATTATGGCTTGTAATATGAAATTGTAAAATGCTTGCGTTTATGAAGTGTATTATATCTTGTGCATCTCAGTGCTCCTTTATACAAAGAAATTTCAACTTATGCAAGTAAGCAATTGTTCTTTCTGAACACGTGCAACAGGAATGACAATTCAGCTTTCAGTTTCTCCTGAGTAGGCCTTTTTTAATCTGTCTGTCCTAAGTCATACTGCAGGTAGAATGAAGCTTTAAAATTATTGTAATTTTGGTTATATCTCCACTGCTGCTTATGCTTTAGATGCGGAAAGCAATTCTCCTGGCTCTTCAGTTGGGAACACTGCAGCACAGTTCATAACTAAATGGTTGTTTAGCCTATGGTTAAAAGTACTGTATGAAACTGCAAACCCTAATACTTGTGTTCTCTTTAGGGTACAACTCCAGCCACGTCTCATGGCAGTGATGTAGTTTGTGCAGTTTGGGAGTAAATGCATTCCTCTTCCCTGCTTGGCATGTTCTGTTTTTTCTGACAAAGCGGTTTTTGTGCTCTTGAGTTCCCTTCCTTGGGGAGAAATCTGAACTGAGATGGGCTCTGAATGTCCACCACATGGCCTCCAGCTTCTAATGGTGATGAGTCCATAGCAGTGGTTTCCTTCGGGCAGCTCGAAACCACGTATGCATTGTGGATGTCTGGATGATCAGACTGAACTTGGCCTTCAAATTTCCAAACTGTATATACTGTAGGTAGAGGCTGAGCATCAATTGTCTGATTCTGTGGATTCACTGCTATAGTACTGAATTACTTGCTGACACAGACGTAGCTTCTGACACAATATGTTTACTGGAAAGACTATAACTGTTCTTCCTCTCATACAACTGTAAACTAGGTATAGATTAAACTTAGTTTGTTCATAACCTTGAAGTGTCAGTTTTTGTGTGACAGTGTGAACTCGGAACTCAGTTATTTAAACAAAAAAATGGCATTTTTTTCCCCACAGCTTAATACTTGGTAGGTTTTCTTATTAGCAGTTTTTTCCTCTGCTCTTGTGACTGGCTTACCAGCACCATGATACTGTCCATGTGTTGATAGGATATAATGAGAGGATAAGGGCAGTAATCATTGCCTTAAAAGATAAATTTTGTTAACACACTCAGACTTCTCTGTTCAGCTTTTCCTTGCAAATCAATAAAGCTGTGCAAGGACAAATGTGTTAGATTTTTTTCCTGTTAAGTCAAGGGGACCATTTTGCCTGACTAGCTGTAGTTTGAAATAACTTCAGATCTGAAACAACTTGCATCTTACAAGATGATGAATGTGCCTGCTAAAGCAGTGGGTGGGTGGGTGGTTTGGGGGGAACACCACCATATGCTAATAATGGTTTGCAGTAAATACTCAATTCAGTTTTATATTTAAATGTTTGATATTTTTCTGTGTCAAGTGTATACCAAGTACAGCTACTCTAGGCATCAGTGGAAGAATTCAGACTACTTCCTTTAATAAGTAGGTTTCCAGCATGAAACTCAAGCTTTGAGTTTACCTTTTGAGACTTTCAGAAATTACGTGGCAATAATGGAGAAGGTTGAGCTACAGCTTTGGCACCACACTGAACACAAAACAAGCAGCGTTGTGAGGATGGGTTCAGAAAAACATATTCACCATCTCTGTCCTGGCAAGTAAAAATGTCCTCAAAAAGACTGTCACTTACGGTGTAAGCACACTTGTCTACATCTGCAGTCTAGACTACTCATCTCAGATACGAGTTTTGGTTCCACGAGGTGAAGAAGGGAGTCTCCCTGGAGCAAATGTCCTTATAAATGGCCAAAGCCAAACCAGGCTGTCACGATTCATAACTGTTGTTATTATTTATTTTTATTAATAAGTAATTTTTAATTTATATTTTGTTTATGAAGAAAAATTGCCCCCTGCACATTCTGCACCACAAATTGCAAAGCAGCCAACCTTAGAGTGAAATGAATCAAATGGTATCTTTGAAAAACAAATCCTTGAAGGAGTAAACAGTGTGATAGAGAAATAGAGAATGGTGCCTACTACTCAAGCTGGCTTGTAATAGTCATTTGCTGAGTCAGGAGACTTTTTTTTCCAAATTATTGGCAAGTGCTCACCACAGAGGCTATCTCCTTTTTTGCAAATCCAGTGTTTATGAACCTAAATTAAAAATCATATGCTCTCAAGTGCAGGAAAAACACTTGCCTTTCATTCTCTTGGGCTGCAGTGGATTTCAAACATTCTCCTTCCACTTGCTTGAACTGCCTCAAGCAGTTGTCGTGGGTAGTGCATGGTGCTGTGTTGACTGGGACTGGGCATCTATCACAGAAGCTGGGTACTAAATGCTAGGTGTCCAAAGGCAGAAAATGTTCCAGTTCTTGCTGTGCTCTGAAAGTGCTGGAAGGGCCAGACGTGCAGCAAGAGGCATGCTGGAATAGCAGCCTGGGATGTGGGATGCTGTCATGCTGCCTTTTCCCAGGTAAGGCAGTACATCCGGTTATAATGCAAGATGTGTTGGTCAGATCATAAGAGGTACAAGGATGTGAACTATGATAATTATGTGAACTATTATGATTTTCCTGAAGGAAGAAAAGGTGCCATGGGAACAAAGTCTCCCAGTCAGCCTGGAGAGCAGGAGGCTGATGCTTCATCTCTGAGGAAAATGTCAGCTGAAGTTGCACTCTGGGAGCTGCAGGGCTGCTGGAGGCTGGCAGAGTACTTGCAACATTATTCTTGGGTATACAGTGCCTGGGAGCTGCAGTCTCTGCAACCAGCCTGCTCTGGGTACATGTGCTGATCCTGATCCTATGTCTTGTAGGTGGCAGTGGCATGCTTCAGGTTTTCCTTGAGCTGTTCTTCCTATCCCAGCATAGTCTGTCTTACCCCAGTCAAAAACTCCTGAGGGTCCTACCCCAAATTCCTTTGCGGCCCTTCTGTTAATAACCTGCTATTTGTACACTCACCTAGCGCCTCTTTCTCCCATCTGTTGGTGTGACCATGCAGAAATAACTTCCACATTATTCAGAAATCAGGGAAGGAAGCTTGGAAAATGAATAAACTAATTACAGAATAATCGAAGTCAGGAGAGAACTGGTTTGTTTTAATACAACTTCACCTTTACTGGTGACCCTTAAGGTGGCTAATATATGCACAAGCAACTGGAGTAGAAGTCTGAGCTTTCAAGACCCACTAGCAGATCTGTACTAAGTAGCAGGAAGAAAAATCTTCCTTTTCCCCTTTTTATGTGATGCTGCATTGCCAAACCAGCTTTTAGATACTGTAAAACTGGTAAGCTTTGCAAGGCTTTCACTTCACTGTAAAAATGGGAACATGAGGTAGCAAAAACATGATGGTCCAAAAGCCTGTTGTGGCTATAGACCACATATTCTAATATTCACTCAGATTTCTGAGCAGTGGTGGTGGTAGAAATCTTAAAATCCTTGACGGGAAAGAAAAAGTGAATCTGTTTTCTTTTGTTCCACATGCTGGCCTGATCAGCTGCATCTTGACTGTACATGGCAGGACAGAGCTTTGTCTGCTCTGAAAGAAGTTCTTGATTACAAGGATTACCCTTCTACTCTGAGTTCTTGTAGAGCTTTAGAATTACTAGTATTAAGGTAGATACTAGGAAAAGTTAAATCTTCCTTGCTGGATCTTAACCTCTTTTTATCTTAGCTGTGGATATGTAAAACAGCTCATCTCCAGCATGTTTTATGTATTTGAGGAGCATCTCCAGACCGTGTAGCTTTTAGGCTAAAGACTGAATCTAGCAGTTCTAATTTCAACATGAAAGCAAAATCTTTAAGTCTCTCTACATCCTGCTCTTTTGGCTTCTGTTCATTTTGAGAAGTGGATTGTTTTTTTTTCCTCTACATACTGTTCATTTGACTCCTGGTGATGTTGCAGCTTATCATGATACTGACATAGTCCTTGGATTTCCTTTTGCTAGAGTCTGGCCTTGAATGCTGCAGAGTTCTGTAGCATTGTCCTCGCCAGCAGTTAGATTTCTGTTATGAGGCCCATGCTAAATTAAGGAATGGGGAAAAAACTCAGAAACAACCACTACTAGGTATGTGTGCCTGGTATTTTCCTCCTCTATTGACAAAGTAGGGAGTGTATAAAAATGAGACTATTGGATAGCCTAATGATGTGGACCAGCCAGCAAATAGATTCCAAGTTGAGAGCATCTTGGAATGCAGTCAAGGGCTGCTGTGAAGTTGTCCAGGGTGATGATCTGGATCCTTGTTGTCTGGTATATTTGTGCCAAGAGTAGGTAGTTTGTTTAGCAGGACCGTCTAGGCATTGATCTAAGTCAAAACTGGGAAGGTGAAATGCTCCACCCCCTTTTCTACTAGGAAGCACACAATATGCTTTTTTTCCTACCTTTTTTCTATGTGGAGGAAAAGTAAAGGAATCAATGATCAGTCAGAGTTGGCAAGACAGCCTAGTGTAGGGGTCCAGGAGAACTGATCCAGTTTTCAAAGGCACTGAAGTTCATCTCATCTCTCCTGCTATGCATTGGTGAAGACTGAGTGGAAGCTGATGTTACGTTAATGCAAGCATTTCCTGTGTCTTCCAAAAGTTCTGTGTGTAGGAATAGGTAGCCAGATACTATTCCTTGACAGCCAGAAATAGTATCCTTCTAGCCAGAACTTCTGATAGAGAATCAGAAAAGCTTGTGTCATTCAATAGCCTGTTTAAAGTTCCTGTAGGTGTGTACTGAGTATGAAGAGTCTTTGAGCTGTCACAGATGTCAGGAGCCAGCTCGGTTACAGAAGACTGGACCTGACAGATGCTGCTAAGAAAGCAAATGCCATATGCTCATGAAGAAGTGCTGCTCCTGTTCTAGAGCTTTGCTCCAAGGCAAGGAAAGAGGCTGCTACATAACTGATTCCCCAGGTGTGAAGATTTGGAGTAAAGGCGCAAGCAAAAGCATCTGAAGTCAGTAATCAGTACTGTTAAACTCCCTTTAATGCTCCTTACAACCTGCCTTTGCTATGGGCCTGCTGGTGTTCCTCACCTTGGGGCATGCAAGCCCAAAGAAACCCAGATGTACAGAAGCACTTGCTGTTTCAAACTGCTGTCAGTCAGTCAGGAGTTCAACAAGTGTGATGTCATGACTATTCAGCAACACACGCAATCCCATATTAGTGACAATATTTAGTATTATTCCTTCTCCATCACAGCTTTCTGTTTGTAAAAGGAATTGTGGAAAAATTCATATGAACTCTATGGAATGACACTGTCACTGTAGTGACCAACATCATAAAAGAAGCCATCAGAGAATGAATAATACCATATGTGTAGCAGAATTCCAAGAAGAGATAGTAAATGGAGCTGAGGATAAGTACTGAGTAATGGGACTATAGGTATCAACCACTGCTTGTGCAGAAACACACCTTGTTCTGTGTGAGAGATGTGTTGTGATTCCTGAGGCTGCAGGCACCTGCCCTGCCCCTACCTGTCCGAGTCTCAGCTACAGCGGTCCACCTATGCTCAGCTGGGCAGTGAATTTGGAGCTGTATGATGACCAATAGTAAGTGGGATAGAAGCTAACAGTGTTTTATGACAGGGAAAGTAACTTCACTTTGGGCTTACCAACACTAGCAGGTGTGAGAAGGACGAGAATCTTAGACCAGGTGGGACTCCATCACACTATTCTTCTGTGTTCTTCATAGTTGGAAGGAGGCTGAAATATAAAAACATCATATAAAAGCATATCTATTAATGTAGAATTTACCTACGTCTCAGTTGGCAAAGAATACACAACCTATCTGAACAATGTAGAAGAGGGGAGATGTGAACTATTCAGATTAACATGAAGAAGGGAAGGCCTACTATAAAATAGATGAAATTTCTCCTTGAAACATGGTTCAGGTAACAAATGTGAGCTTCCCACTTCAAAGCAAGGTACAAGATTAATTCCAACAATTAACACTGAGCTTTGTTTTAGGATGCTGAGCAACCTAGGTGTCTGTACCAGTAGTAAGCTTTAATTCTGTCTTTCCTGGACCCATCACTACCACACAGGGGCTGAGAAAGGCTGCTGGGTCTGACAGCTAACTAATGTTACTAATTAGTAACTGCTAATTACTGTTTCCAACAAGAAATGTGTTACAGAAAAGGGCTGTGTTCCTTAGCCACCTCAGGAGTGAGAAACTCCGTGTATTGGGTTATTCTGCATGGTGAACATTTAGGGATTAGTTTGCATCTTAGGCCAAGCTTGCTCTGAAATGTCACTTTTAGAGCCAGGCCACTTTTAATGAAGAAATGGCCATTGTGGTTTTTTTCCTCTCCAGAACTCTCTTTCTCTTTAACAGGCTATGTAAGGTTATTAATCAAGGCTTTTCTGTTCAGGCAGAGATATTTGGTACAATTACCTACTACACATAAAAAAATATGTTCCTCCTTTTTCTGCAATACTCTAACCTAAATACCCTGTGGTAAATAGAATCTGAGATAATGACTGCATCATTGCTAAAAGGGGAGGAGGGCTGTACTGCATGAAAGAATGGAATACTGTGAGAAAGAAATTTGGATGTGAAGAATTACTGCTGGGTGCAGAAGAGAGGATTCCATGAATTAACAAGTATAGAGATCAGGCAAAACAGTCGAAAGAGTAGAGATAAAAGCAGGGTATGCTAAAGCTAACCTGTAATTAAGACAAGGGCTTTAGAAGACCTTCATCTGTAGAGAGGGAAAGAAGACATTGGCTCCAGGGTCTGCAGAGAAAGGTTTTCTCAGTAATGATGTGCTGGATGGATTTGAAGAGGTGAGACACAAAAGCCAAGGAGGAAAGAATTGCATCGGGGAAGGCAAAAGGGTATTTTGCCTGATTTTGCAAAAGTTTAACAGGAGCCAAGTCTAGCGTGTTATAAAGAAATTCAGCATGCCAATTAGATGCTACCTGCTTCCATGCAGAGGATGTGCTGCTTGCTCCATGCCTGTCTGCTTGCAGTTGGAATTGTTCTTATCCTTCACAATGGTTTCCAGCCTCGAGTGTCAGTAATTATCTGTACATGACCCAGCAGTGTGACTGCTCCATTTTCTGCTGCTGAATTTCTGGAGGTTAAATAAAATGTAACTTTTGGTGGATTCCTGTGTTTCTACCAAGACACAGCTGGTGAAGATGCTATGTGGACAAATAACAGGGGGAAAATAAATCCTTTGTGGATTTAAAAGGAGAGGATTTGAGACATTTTTGCTTTTAAAAAGGTTTATTTATTGCATAGAGTATCAAAGTTCAGTAAATTAATATCCACTCTTAACACCTTCTTTCTTAAGGAAAAAAAAAAAAAAGATACCAAACAGGAGGAAATTCAATGTCTTCTACATCTCCTGCAACCAGAAGTGAATCTCAATGAAAAAGAAAAAAAAAAAAAGAAAAAAAAAAAGAAAAAGAAAAGAAAAGAAAAAAAAAAAAAGTAGATTTACCATTTGGCTTCAGTCCAAGGCATGGATGCAGGGAGCTGAGCTCTTGTCCTTTTCCTTGACCAAACAGAGGAGGGAGAAACCAGCGCTGGTTCCCCTCTGGCCTTTTTGCCATCTGTCTGTGTCACCCCATTTCTCCCTCAGCCTTGTTTGCCTCTTGTGATGTACAGAACATGTGTGGATGCAGATGTCAAATTCTGACTTGCTGAGAGCTCTTTTTTTGACCAGTGGCCAACTTCACAGCTTGCATGGCTCCTTTATGAATCCCAAACACGTACTATCTTGTACAAATAGTGACATGTCCTGCTCCACCAGCTGATTTTTACAAAGGATTATAAAATGCCTCATATGTGCATCCACCTATTTCATAAAATTTGGAAGTGATAGTGGGGGATATTTCCATGGATTTGAACACAATAATGGTAATTTAAATCTGCTTTAGCGAATGTTTGTGTTTGAGATAGGGCATTGGATGCTTAAGTGTGGTCAGGGTGGGATTCCCATCTATTTTTTTAGGGAGAAAAGTAAATTTTTAGGGAAAAAAAAAAAAAAGAAAAAGAAGTAAGCAAGTTTAGGTTGTTGGGGTTTTTTTGTTTTATAGTTTGTCTCTGTTTTTTATGGTTAAGATTTATTTTGAACACTCCCTGAAAGTACAGAAACACTGCTCTGAGTTTCATTAACTCATTGGAAATACCTTTCTTTGCCCTATTCTTGCATCAACACCCTATTCTTGACTGAGCCAGGTTTAACTCACTTTTTGTGACTTGTCTTGCAATTAGGGCAGCTTGTTGGTTGATTTTCTTGTCATAAAAGATCTTAAAGCAACTTTCCTTTCAGGCTCTCTTGCCTTCCTCCCCTACAACACCCAGGCATATTCTACATCACCCAATTTGCTAGCAGAGTCCCTGTGGCCATGGACACAACCCTGTGGGTTTCGGGGAGGTGGCCTTCTTGCTTTCTCCATTCTGCTTTGGTTTATGCAGACCTCTGGGGAACTGGGGATTCAGCTCCCTTGAATCCAGCTCTGCAGCTTTCTGAACAAATCTGTTCCCACCTTCATACTACTTTGGAAGTAATAAGGAAGAAAAGTTTTTTAAGCTCTCTGACAGTGGTGTTCTAAGCATGTAAATGCTTATTTGATTTTTCCTTCCTAAAAATGGTGGCATATTTTGAAATACTACTATCTTCCTTTAAGCTTACTGACACTACCATAGTACTGTAATATCTCACTTTTAAGAGGAGGAACAAAACCTTCAGCCTGGGCACACAGAAGTCAGTAGTTGCAGGCTTTTGCAATGTTTTTGTTTCAATGAAAGTTCATTAATTAAACTGTAAATTAAGCATTAATTTTTATTTCAGTGTTCCTTGACAAACTGTCAGTTCTATGAGCTGTGACCAAAGACCATGTGCTTTACCTGAAAATATATTTTCTTACAGGTTTAAGCTTGTTTACTTAAATTTTGGTATGTCTAAAAAGTGCTGGGTATGAGACAGCAGAAACTCTCCTTCAATGTTTTCACTCCCATTGGCATGCTCTTTCTCACTGTCACTGATTTCAGTTTAGACTGCCATGTCCAGTTCATCCCTGATATTTTTTAAGATGCATCTGATATATTTCATTGGTGCACTATATGTGTATGTATTTATGTGTATATAGGTTCATGTGTAAATAAATGCATGCATGCCTAGCTGTAGGTATGGTTGTTTAATATGTGTCTTGATGAAAAGGTGTTAGGCATTCACACTGCTTAGCTGAATTCAGTTACTAACCAAGCACTGACTAAAGGTCTGGAGGATGTCTGTCTCATTTGAACCACACTGACAATGTTTCCCAGCACTCACAGATGTCTGGAGCTGATTTGGGTGTTGTTCGTGCCCTTTCTGAACATCCTCAATAAATGCACACAGCCATCTCTAAGCTGCCAAAAAAATCTGATGCAATCTCATCTTACTGCCAGGCTCCCAAGAAGATTGTATGTTGGGGGCCTAGAAAAAGTTAGGGATTACAGAAATGTTTACACAGAAGATATTTATTTTGAGCTTTCATTTATCTAAAAAAAAAAAAACAAAACAAAAACAAAGCAAAAAAAGCATTAAGACCCCACTACTTTGGATCTGGACCCATAAAAAATCAAATGGGCAGAATTTTCAAACTAGACTTTTGCTACATTGTGGTAGCATCTTTTTTACTTGTCAGGACCCAAGTTCAAGAGCATTTCTTTCTTCTGGAAAAAAATTATAGTTTTCTCTGTACCTCATGTTTAGTAACTGTCATTGCTTCTGCTTCCTGATTTCATTTAGTAAAGTCATTAACAGTCGTATGAAAAACTAGGAACCCTGAACTCAGTGTATGGCAAACAAAGGGTGTTTGCACTTACAAGGTATTTTAAAGTGGGAACTGAGGTACCTGAGGGGTTGTGTGAGAAAGCACTTAAATGAGTGAGATAATTGCATGGGAAATCTAAGCAGAAAGGTAAAAGACTCTTTTCAAAATAATTTTTGTTCAGTGATCACTTCAGCTGCATTCTGTTATGTCTTCACTTAGCAAATGAATGCCTGGAGCCAGATGACACATAATAAAACTGGATCTCCTCATAGCACTGAAGAGTTTGCTTCTTTGGCTTGTGAAATTAATTCTTGAAGGTTTTGTAATAATACTCGTCACTCCTTTTGAACAAACTGAAAGAGGAGAGATAATTTGTGTTAAACAGAGCCTGAACTGTGAACTTGCCTTGAATGTCAGCTTAGGTGCTTTTTTAATAGAGAAAACAGAAATGTAATTTGTCATATAGGTGCATCAAGCTAGTAATGAGTCGAGATATCCTCATGCTAATATTTGGGTTTGGCCACATGTTTTTTTCTTTCTTGATATTATTATTATTATTATTACTACTGCCACTATTATTGCTATTACTATTGCTATTGTTATCATTATCATCATGAGCACCCTTTGTGAGTAGCACCCAATGGGAAATCCATTGCAGTGTGCTACTGTGAGCCTGAAGAGCTGGACTTTATTGGCAGCTTGGTTTATAAATACTTCATGCTCACTGTAAAAACACAACTTCCAGAAGTGCAGAAAATTACTACAAAATATTATTAACTGCTATAATTCTAGAGGAAGAAGAAACAGTGGTGCTTTTAAAAAGAAGGTCATAAAATAACTATGCTTTAAGCGGGCCAGTCCACAGTGTTTTGACCTTCTAGTAATACAGGAGATATAAAGAAAGCATAGCTGAAGAAACCAACACAACCAGTTTTTCAGTGAAAGACAGATTAATAGAATGAAAAGGAAAAGTTGTTTAGAAAAATTAATTTTAAAAAGGTCCATAAGGCACCTCTGTCATTCATACATAAAAGGAATTGATCATAGTTTTGTAATATAAGCAATAATATTCTGAAAATTAAAATATGTAGAGGAAAATTCTATAACAGTAAAAAAGTTGCTTTGTGTGGTTTTTTACTAATACATAAGAGAATGTGAGAAGAATAGTTTGATTTATAAATAAATGCTTGATGGAATAATATTGAATTTTTTCAGATGTGACTTAAGTGTTAGGTATTCTTTGCCTTTATAACCGAATGGGGAAGTTGAAATATTTGAAATGTGGTTTTCTTTGGTATTTAGTTAAACTATAAATGACCTTTTCGTAGTTAAAGGCCATCTGTATATTCTAATTTTAAAAGTTTTGTGACATCTTAGCAGGAAAAACTTCTGTCATTCCTACACCAGTATTCCAATATAGGAACTGTGGTCTCTTAATCATCAGATCCTGCCACCTCCAATTGCAAAAGCCACAGCCAGCTTCAAGTTTCCTCATCCAGCTTCAAGTCTCATAGCAGAGTCTGGAAAAAAAAAACAAACCAACAAAGAATCATGCTGGTTTTGCTACTAAATGAGAAGATATCAATTTGTATAATTACATATTTATTTTGGTTTAATATGTTTAAAGATTGTAAGCTTTCATTTTCTCCATTATGACTTTTTCACTGGCAGACTAGAAAATCCCAGGACAAAGTGGCTATTACCGGTGGGAAATAAATCTCTGGGATTTTTTATTCTTTCGTTACTGCTTAAGAAATACTACCTGTTCCGTAAGATGCTGGATAGTATTATCCCACACCAAACAGATTGTGGAAAAATGGGAGAGATCGAGACCAACTGCAACATCCAGTGCAAGACTGCTGAGATGTTTGTAACTTGCATAACATCAAAAAAGGGAGGGATCAGTTGTGTTAACTGGCCTCTGAATTTTTGTCACATTCTGTTGGCAAATCTTGCTTCATGAAGAAATACCTCATTGAGAGAGTCATGGAAGAAGAAAAAATGCATTTCATTAAAGTACAAATTTGTAATTTGATGAATGTGTGGTATTGATGCTATTATAATAAAACATTTATTTCTCGTGCCATACGGTATCTTTCAGCGAGGGAAGTGGGGGCAGCTTTACAATTCAGGACTGCTGGACATTGCACAAATATATACACAAGCAAAACCGTAGTTTTCCACCTCTGATTTTACCCTAGCAGGACACTTGGGCAAGTTAACTACAAAAAAATCATCCTACATGAGCCCTTGGTAGGCTTACAGTCTTGCTGTCGGGCGAGAATACCGCCTGAAATTCATGTTTTAAATCGTAAAGCCGTGGATAAAGTAAGTTGCATAGTTGCGTGGCCTTTTTTTTTTTTTCCTTCCCCCCCTCCACCCGCCTCCCTTTTCTCCGCAGCCTCCGGCTGTGTCCCCGCATTTCATCATGCAGCTGCTGCCAGCGCCGGGAGCGGCGGGGCTGAGCCGGGCTGGGGGCAGGTCAGGAGCTGCCGCCCGTCTCTGTATTTTCCCCCCCTCTCTCCCACTTCCCCGTGTTTGGGGACCCCTGGACGAGGTTTCTGGTCTCCGCTATCCCTTCCCCGCCCCTCGAAGGCAGGACGGACAGACGAGAAGGGGGAGGCGAGTTGCAACGGAGGTGGCTTTGCCTAAAACCCCACCCGGCTGAGCGGGAGCGGCGAGGAGAGGAGCGCGGAGGAGTCCATTTTAGCGGGCCAGCCCTGGGCCGCCCCGGAGCCTTGTGGATCGGAACGCAGGAGAACCGGCAGCACTCCGGGCGGGGGGGGACACGGGACCCTCGGATGGGCCGCGCCCCGCGGCGGGAGGGGAGAAGCGAGAGAGGCGTGAATCATCCCACAAATACACTCTGAGAGGTTGTGGCAGCAGAGAGCAGGGTTTGTGTTTGTGTTTAGTTTTTTGGTTTTGTTTTCTTTTTTTCCCCCCCCCCCTCCTTTTTTTTTTTTTTTCTCTTCCAAAAACATGGCTGAAGCGGGGACGGGTTTTTTGGAGCAGCTGAAGTCTTGTATCGTTTGGTCCTGGACTTACCTCTGGACGCTGTGGTTCTTCATCATGCTCTTCCTGGTCTACATCTTAAGAGTGCCCCTGAAGATCAATGACAATTTAACCACAGGTAAGGAGCGACTGTCCCCACGCTTCCCCCTTGCTCTCCGGCACCCATCCCCACCTCTCGGGGGCAGACCGACCACCCCGTGCCCCCGAGGGCAGGCTGTCCCCCGGGGGAAGGGGTGGTCGGTCTGCCCGCGGGAAAGAGGGGGAGAGCCTCGCCACCACCCCCTCAGGGGGTTGGTTTTTCCCTGCCCCAAAACATCCGTACCCGCAGTAGTGGTGGGGATGGTCTCTTGAGTTTCTTGTGCTTGCTGGCACGGGTGGGCTTTTGCAAGGGGCTGGGGGGGGCGGTGTTAGTTTGGGATTATTGACCCTCGGCATGGTCCAGCTGGCTCAGGGAAGGCTTTGGAGGTAGGGAGAGCTCAGCTGAGAGTTTCCTTCTGGAGCTGGGAGCCGTGAAGTAGTTGTGCCGCAGGGAGGACGGGCTGTAGAAACCCCAGCTTCACCCTGAAGGTCTTTTGTGGTGGTTTCTCAACAGGAGAGATCATCTTCTGGTGGTTGGTCTCTCTGCTTGCTTTGGCTGCTGGGGTGAGCTACCTGAGGGATGCTTGGACCTTGGGCCAGCCTACCTGCCCCTGCCTGCTGGGTGTAAGGGCTGCAGTGGCACTGGAGGAGCTCCTCTGGCTCCCCTTTTATGCTATGAGTAGAGGTAAAGAAGTCAAGATGACTTCAGGACTACGGGGCAAGCTGTGACCGTGCCCTGGCTGAAGCTTGTTGTTTTCTGGAGTTGTGTTTCACTCTGGACTTTTACTGAAGGAATCAACATATTGATTTTTGGCTGGCAGGCTCTTTGGAAAATAAGTCTTCGGTTTTCAAGTAGTGGCTTCAGCTGTTTACACTGATTTCACTGCAATGATAAATAGAAAAAATACTGTGTGTCATGCCGGCCCCCTCCCTCCCCTCTAATGGCATGGGTTTGGTGTGCTTTAGAGAGTAAGAGCATTTAATGGGCTTGAGCAAAAACGTTCATCCTCAATTCACAAGCCTAAGCCAGGAACAACCCAAACTAATTTACATCTCCTATGTGCCTGGTCTCAATTAATTTCCATAACAGGCTTATCTTTGATATAGAGTGAATAAGTATGTAAATACAAACCCATCTTCAGTGGCAGGGCAGTTCATTCTTTTTGGGAGCTTTCTCAGGAGCAGGTGGCATATGTGTGTGAGGGATTCCAAAGAAAAATTGTGTAGAAAATCCTTTGTTTCTTTGAAGGATAAAGCCAGACTGGTTATTATGGAGAATATTTTTGGATTCAGGCAGTATATGGAGTGGTATTAATGTCTTTGTCTGTAAAATATATATTAACCATTTTTTAACAGGATTAAAACTTTTCTTATGTTTCTGATAAAAAAATAGATGTCAGTTTATACTTCTGAATGGTAATAAATAATACACATGCAAGTTTGCTGGAAGATTATCACTTTTGCAATGGACTTTGCTTTGAGTGTTAATTCTCAGTAAAGTAGCATACCACTACCATACAGAATCAGCTGTAGCTTGCGTAGTATTAGCCAGTCTGAATTGGGCAGTTATGTCTTTCAAATTGCTTATTTTTTCTTCCTACTCTGATAATTTATTTTTTCCACACACTGCAGAGGGCTGTTTGTTTGGGGGGCAGATGAGATCTAAGCTGTGTGGCTTCCGTGCTGCTGGGAAGCTGAATGTTCTCTGAGTGCTCTTCGCCCATCTTTTTGGCCTGTTCTCGTTTGATAAGCCTTTGGAAAACACTGCATTGAAGAACAATTGAAAAAAAAAAAAAAAGCAACAAAAACCATCACCACCACCGAATTCAGCATATTGCAATTTTTGCTTTAATCTTAGACAGCAAACACAATTAAAAATGGCTTTTAAATACAGTTTTGGCCAAAATGTCTCAATATGTCTTTGATTATGTATTCTGTTTCTTTTAACATTGCTGCACACTGATTACAACAGGATATAATGCTTGTTGTTTGATTCCTAACAACTCATCCAATACATATTTAAGTCCCAGGTAAACATTGCAGGCCAGGGTTGTAAAGCAACAGTGTCAGAATGCTTTTAATTATCATTTTCACTATTGGAAAAAAAACCCCACAGCAATCCATCTGAGACCTAATCAAACCCCTCTGATTTCTTTTTCCTGAGTGTGAAAGAACTCATTCTTGATGTGCTTTCTCATTTGAAGGGTTACTCAAGCTGCATTTAGCTGAGTCATCTTGGGTTTGGTTTTTTTTTTTTGAAATATCTGAAAATGCAAATAAAATGACAGTGCTAAATCAGAAAATTGGAGACATTTTCACACCTGTGTGTTTTAAGGCATTGAGGGAGTTAAAAAGACTGAAGAAATTACCAGTAAATCCCTAAGTGCCAAATGAAAATCAGTTACCAGGGGAGAACAATAAGTACAATATGGCCTTTATTCATCATCTGTTCCTAAATGGGGTTTATTAAAAAATTAGCACTGGCAATAACATGACATTTTGTTGTTTTGTTTTTTCAAAGTTTTTCTGAATGGATTAAAACCAATCTGATTTATTGTGGACATTTTTCCCCCAGTTCATCACAGAAAGGTACTCTCAGTGGGTTAAGGTTGCTCATAAAGTGTCACAGCAACTGGCTCAGATGTGATACTAATCACATGGGTCTCAGTGATGTGAAAACTAAAGTATAAATGTTGCTACTAAAACTTCTGCATGACGTAAAGAAATAATAAGGTGATTTAAAAACAATGACTTGGGCATTTTCCCAGAATAAACTGGATGTCTTGGTAAATTGAGGTGAAACACACTGGTTTGCAGTACCCCCAGGCTCAGACTTACACATCCGGTAAAAGAAATGTAGCTCTGCAGGTATGAGTTACACCTTGTGAAATAGCAATTTCAGAGAGTTTTAGATATTTGGATCAAATCTGAGACCACAGTGGACTGCTGTGATAGGAGGCATGTAAGGGAGAGGTACCTATCAGTACTGGTACTTCGTATTGCTGTGTGATTGTGGTTTTCCATGCCTGATGTCAATATTTTTTAAAGGAAATTGAAAAGCTGGAAAAGATAGTGGAAAAATGATTTAAGGTCTGTAGAGAAGCATCAGAGGAAGAGATTTTGCTTGGGAAGTGGCTAGATTACAGTAAAGAAGTATTATCATTGGGGAGAAATAAATGGCCTTTCAATCACCAAAAGAAAAATAAGAACTGATGTCTGTAAGCAGAGGGCAAACTTAATGCAGTCATAACCAGGTGTTAATTTTTAAAGAACCATGGATCAGCTGCTAAAGGAACCTTTGGGTTTCCTGTGTCTGAAAAGTTTTCTGATCAGATGGGGAAATAGAAGTCACTAGTGTTCCTACAGCTTTATATTGATTTTCAGTGGGGATTTGGGCAGTGGGCTATGCAATTGAAGTGGTCAGAGTAGTTATGGGTGGCTTCCCCGAATAGTCCAGAGGTCACTTCTAGGTGTAATTTTTCTTAAGGTGAAGTGGGAAGGCTTTTGCCCCTGTGTTTTGATATTGTACAGAGGTGGACACCCTCAGCATTTAGTAACTCTGGTCGTGCAGGTTGGTCATTCAGTGTGTTTCATTGGGCTTCCAGGTTTGAACGTCCTTGCAGTTTGGGGCAAGCATGATTTCCATATTTCCAGTGGAGTAATTATTACTGTGGTGTAAACAAAGGGACATCTAGTCTGACATATAAAAATATTCAGGTTAAAACTGATTATGGTATTTCATGTATTTTTGCATTTTGTTGAAGCCTGATGTACAAATCAAGTAATAAAATCCTTTATGAATAGGAGTGTTTGAACTATTATAAATGTACCATACCTTTAGCCAGGAAGTAAGAGAGGAGGCTTAATAAGCCAGGCTAAAATACTTAATGCAGAATAAATAGTTGAGGAAGCGGATGTTATAATCTTATTCTAAACTAATTAAAATAAACATTGTTATTTTATATAACATGCTGTATTTTCCTCCCATGTTGGCATTTGCACAAGTTCTGAATGCCACATCTGAACTAAGACACACCTCTTCTAAAAATGTGCAGCCCTGCTTGTTTTTTCTGACATAGCAGTTTGGCTTTATATTCATGTCCTAAGAAGGAGAGAGTCTCAGAAATTAAATTTTCTGATGATTTTATTTGCCTGTTTGAAGCCCAACAGAAAGATGGATTTAATAACCAGAGCAGTAATGTAACTGGCTTCTGACAAGGCAAACAGGGGGAAACGCTTGGGTTGCAGAGGATAGAGAAATCAGAAAACCTGATTTCCTAAAAGGGTGAATCGTATGTGTGAGTTCTGGGTTGAATCTAACTCTGTCAGTGTCTGTAGAGTATGATTAGCTTTCTGCAGGACATCCCTCTGAAGCTTCACTGGAGCAAGGCCCTGTACTGTCACCAGGTGAACACCCAGAGAAGGGCAGGTCAAAAACCATGAAAGAAAGCAAGGGACATTGTCCTGCCAGGTCTCTGAGGCCAGTGAGCCTGGGAGAACTGCAGATGGAGGAGTGTATCACCTTGGTGAGGAGCTGGTGGTTGTGATAAAATTGTGTTCTGGATGATGTGGTAATTTTCTAAATGATTTTTAAAATTATTATTATTTTGACCTTCCTACTGAACTAGTTACCTAGAGGTTTGGGGTTTTTTCCCCTACTCTATTAATGTGGGATTTGTGTCCATGTAATAGGCCTCTATTAGAACCCAGAGTCTGAAATCCTGTGCATAATGCCAGACATCTGGGGAGGGGAAAAGAGAAGCTGATGTGCAAGGACAGCAGTAGCACTGGCCAAAGCAGATCATTCACTCAGAGCCAGGGTTTGAGCATGAATGTGCAGGAGGATGGAGGAGACACTTTTGAAGTGACTCCTGCGTTCCCTGCAGCATTAGGGTAACAGCGCCTTTTCGTCATCCAGCAGTCTTTCTGAAGACACAGAACTGGGAAATTTTTTAGGCAGACAGATTCTACAGTATTCTGGTCCACCCCAAATGCATTCACTGATGAGTGCATTGTGCAGGCTTATGTAAATAAATCACTTGGACCACACCAGTAAATCTATCTCATTGAACCCTTATTTGATGGAAACTATTCCATGTTTAACCATGCAGGAAAATTGGGTGTGACTCTGTAAGCAGAAATACTGCTGGAGATGAAGAGATGGAGCATGCATCTCAGATTTAGATTATGCTTTCTTAGGGTGGTGGTTGCTGTCAGTGAAGATCACCTTATCTTTCTGAGCTTCCTGACCTTGCAGATCTATGCTTGGCAGTGCTGCATTGTGCTCCAGTAGGTCGCAGTTTGAGAAATAAGTAACTTTTTGTTCCCATGGTCTGAAATTCAAGTTGCAGCAGAAAACATTTGCCTGTTATTAAAATTTAACTAATGGTTGCTTTTCCCTTGCTGGTGATTTTTGGCCATCTGGAGGTGTCTGCATGCACACTGAGGGAGATAAACCACCCTTGGTGCAGAAGGTGTTTTGTTAGTCAGGGGTTTGTCCTGCCTGGGCCAGGGAGCCTGGTGGTGGGTGCTGGGGAGCTGGGGTTGCCCCTCAACACTGTGCTGGGTCACCACTGCCATTAGTGTGTGCCACTGTCCCTTTGCTGTGATAGCATCTGGAGAGTGCAGTCTGGAGGCATTGTTCCCCTTCATAAATTTAAACCCGGGAACTTAATCATGTGGGTAGGAAAACATTAACCTGATGAAGTCTGGGGAGTTCCAAATGGATTAGAAGTGAGTGAACAGCTTCTTTCTTCTAAGCAGAACTGGAGGATTGTTTTTTTTATGTTTGCAAAGTTGGTAGTAGTTGCTTGGACTTCTTTCAAAGTCAGCTGCCATCAGCGTGATGGGTTTCCCTCTGAGCATTTGCTGTGTGAGCTACAAAAATAAATGTGGTGATGTGGCCACAGAAACCCTAGAGCAACATTCCTATGCCCCCAAAATAAGGAAATAAGGTGGAGAAATGCTTAACTCCCTGCAAGTGCAGGGTTGATTTTTTTTCTTTTTTTTTTTTTTTTTTTTTCTTTTTGTATGAACTAGACTATTCAAAGTAAAATTGTAAGTAAATGCTCACGTTTGGTAAGGTCACCATTACTTCTTTATGTGGACTGGCCAGAATAAACCAGATCAGTTATATATACAAGCAGTTTGCCCACTGACCCCAAATCACTCGTCTTTAAATTTTTACATTTCTTAGAACCTAAATAAAGTCTTTCCTAAATACTGATCTTACTCTTCTGCAATCCTAATGGCATTAAAGTAAATAGTGTTTTATTTACTATTAATCTCTGTCTGTCTTCAGTTGTATCAATTGCAACATCGTGCAGCATTTGTAGTGAAGTATTGGAAGCTCTGCCTCCAGACAGGATGTGGGTGTTAGAGGTTTCTTTGGTCTGCTCTTTGGGGTTTTGCAAGAAAATAATTTGTTAGGGGCTGAAGACTAATAGTTAAGAGGTTATTGTACAGTAGATTTTAACCATTATAAGAACATGGTTTCTGCATGGCATGCTTGGAAAGTTTCTCTTTAATTTTTAAGGAAAAAATCTGCGTAAAAGGAGTGTGCCATTTTTGACAAAGGTCTTCATTGGTGAAACTTGGAATTCTTGCAACAAAAGGGGAGAGGAAGCCCTAACAAAACTTGTTAGATCACTTCCCTACGGCTGCAACATACAATGATTGTTTTCTATTAATTTTGGCATATCTTCAGTAGTTTGATTTTTTTTCATTGAGCTTAATTTTTCAGTCACCATCAAATGCAGGAAACTGAGTAAAGTTTGTAGTAAGTGCAGAGTTTTCAGAAAATACTTTTAAAGAAAACTGACTTTCATACTAAAAAAGGTCTAGAAGATTTGCAGCCAGTACTTCAGAGGAAATATGTAAGCCAGAACTTTCAAAATAATCTTTGATAAAATCTTGAATGAGTTTACTGTAACACTGGCTGATATGCAACCATGGAGTTACTCTGCCAGCTTCTAACTGAAGCCTAATGTTCTCTGTGTGCTGATAAAAATCTTCAGAAGTACCCCTAAAACTGCACATACGTAGTGGGATTTTCTCCAAGCATCCACCAAGTGCCTGGATAAATTTAGCCCAAAAGAACATAAGCCCTGTTGTTTACAGAGATCATAGGTCCTAATTGGCTGAGTAATCATGAAAATACCATGTTTCTAAATTAAAGGAAAAATTTAAAATGGATTCTTTTTTTTTTTTCTTGTGGTTATTTTGTAAACAAAAGAAATGCAAAGATCTAGATGGTAAATGTGCACTAATGAAAGATACAAGAAGTGCTAAGTGGTGTCCCTGCATAAAGGGATGAAAAAAAGAGAAATACGAAGCTCTACATTAAGTGAAAGCCAGGAGGAAGGACATGATGCCTTCCTGGAGAGCAACACTGGGCAATAATTAGGAAGGTGGTGTTGGATAAAATAGGGACTTTAGAGGGGAATGGTGTTTTGGCCTGTGTTTTAAAATAGATTGTGACAACTACAACATCTCTGAGAGGAACTACACAGTCTAGCAAAAAAAGCATTGATAGCATAAGGAAACTCAGATTGTTTATTAAATCACAGAGAAACTGCAGAAGCAACTTGACAGTATCAAGGAGATGAAGAGCTTTAATGTAGCTGACAAACATGATTGTGAATTTCCTAAATATTTGGAGCTAAAATGCATGTGTTACATTTGGCAGAATTGGGGCCAAATAATCTGCAGTCTGAAGAAGCAGCCTGACTGTGAGACATACTGCCTGTCATGCCCTCACTTTAATATAAACAAAGAACTGAGAGGTGGTTGATGATACTTTTAATGATATACAGGGAAAAAAACAGCAGATATTGAAGTAGCCACTACTGTAGAGGAGACAAATCTTCGAAGAGTTTGTGGTTGCAGGGTGAGTCCAGAGAATTCACATGTGAAGTGTGTTTTTAATGGAGATTTTTGAAGATGTGTGTTTGGACCTACTTGCTACGGCAAATGATGCTCTGTGGATTTGCAGCTTGGCTGTTGTGGTATCAAAATTGTCGGTGTGATCAGGATTGCCAACAGCAATAGAGGGGGAATAACAGTGAAGCCTAATGGCCTGTGATAAACAGGAGAGCTGACTAATAAAATTGCTGTAATTTTGAGATTAAGAAACCCAACACCCATCTGGAAGCAATTGCTGATGGTGTGTTGGTGCATTGTGCAAGCACGGGGCTCCAGTAGTCCCTGGATGTGCCAGGACTTCTGTGCATGTGCCAGACCACTGTCCCCACCAAGACCAAGATTTCTGTGTGAAGCTTGGTCAGCTGGCAAGCTCTGTGTTTAAGGGAAAGTTATTTGTCTTGTTGGCAAGTGGCAACACAAATAAAACCACTCAAGTGGCGACTTATGTTGGCTGACCAAGTAGTTTCTTCTGGACTAAAATCTAAAGAAATAAACATCCCCACCAGGAAATGATAAAGATGCAGTCTCTTGTGCAGCAGTCACAACAACCCAGGATTCAGGTTTTTTTATAACAAGGCTAGTTGTTTTAGAGTATTTTTTTATGTTTAACATATTAAGGCCCTGCACCAGATACCTGTTGGTGTGCTGAATACAACTAAGAGTTATGTTGAACTGTCCAGGGAAATGAGACCCCCATCCAGGGATTTACTGCAAAAGTAATTAATATGCATGAATTCTTAACAACTGGGGCCTAAATAGTTCACCAAAGTACTGCAGGAAGTGCCTCGTGTTAAACTGGGCATGGAGTCCTCAGTTTCTTCAGTCCAAAAGCAGTTTTTCCTCTTATGGTTTGATGGTCACATAAAAGTTTTGGTACTCTATGAATGTATTTAAGGGATTTGCCAAAGAATTTAAGATAAAACCTACCTTGGTCCTGCAGCCACATTGTGGGTTGCTTGTGGGGATGTTGCTCCTCCATTGGCTCTTGGGTGTCAGGAGGCCCCCTCCTCCTGTTTTTAAATTAAGTCTTTGTGGCACTGGAGGCATCTATTGAAAGATTGTATTATAAACTCCAGCTCGTCCTCATGTCTGCGAAGTCTCATGTCCACCAGTGATGCTGTGTAAATACTAACGAGTGAAAGTTGCTTTGTAAACGCCCAGCACAGGCTAATGGGATTTCTTTTGTGTTTCTTAGGCACTGCAGAAGGACAACCAGTTTTACCACCAAGAACACTAAGCTTAAGTAATGATAATGCGTTTAAAGACAGGAGCTAACGTCATGCTTTCAGCAAACAGAACAAACAAGTAGTTACTGTTAAGCCTGAGGAAAGGACCTAAATTCAAAGTCCAAATCAAAACTCGCCAGCTGCTGAGAGAAGACAAAGATTTATTATTGTGGAGTCTAAACTGGAGATTTATCACTGTGGTAGAATCAGTGCTTAAGTGATTAAGTGCACTTAAATATACCAGTTAGAAGGATGAAAGCTATAGGGCAAAAATGAAATGCAGTCATCGTAAGATTCTTCTTCTGCACAGTGTGCCAACTACAACCATGAGATCTAATTTCTACCTCACTTTCTAGAAATAAACTTGGCTTATTAAATGTCAAGGCTGTTAGGCTGATATGTTAGGCCTTGTGTTTGGCAGCAAGACAGTCAGAGATGTTACAGTTGTCATTTTATTTTGTGTGGCTGCCCTTCATTTCTCAAGAAAATGTGCTTGTACCGTGTGAGTGCCACGGGTGTTGATCTTCACATGCCTGAATGTTTTGATGGCACTGCCTGTATGTTTTATACTGAACACTGAAAATTGTTTACAGCCAGGTTTGGTCTGGAGCAAGGTTATATGATCTACTAACACACTTAATCTTCCCTATGAAATTTCTCTTGCTATTTTTAATTCCAAAGTGAACTTGATAGCGGTGTATCCAGCTGGTATGTTTTACATAAATCTCATCTTAGGGTCCCAGACTAATAATTTCCTAGGTTTTTGGAGAAAAGGTTAAACCAGACCCTGCCAGGAAAGAGTGTACATCTGGCCTGTCATATTCTGTGCAGGGGATGAGGGGGCAGGGGGTCCCTGCATGTGGCTGAAGCCACTTTTCAAGCAGAAGCAGAAGTCATGCAGCAGCAGGATGCTGCAGCTGAGATGATGAGTCCTTCGTGCTGAGAGAAGGAGCTGTAGATCTACTCCTTTCAGGAGCCAGAAGTGTCTCCTTGGTAGCACTTGACTTTATGATCAGCCTGCTCAGAATAGGCTCCTGTAGTGTGCTGCACTGGGCAGTACTGAAGTGCCTCCTGGTCCCTATTGTCCATCCACCCGGCTCTTTGGGTCAGGATGGAGTAGGAGTGATGAAAGCACAAGAGAATCTCCTGAGCAGTAAGTTTTGCTCTACATACTCCTAGCTTGTATTTCCCTTCAGAAATCTTCTTGTCAGGAGTCTATGGTTTTAAAGTACTGATCATAGCTCTGTCTGGTCTTGGGGGTACACAATCCACTAGGAGATATCCAGGACTTCTGAAAGTGCCTTGAGCGCAGGACTTGCCCCAGATGTGGTGAGGGAGGATTTGGCCTGTGTAACATCCAGAGCTGTTTTGTCATTGGCTCTGCAGGAGCCAGGGTTTTCACCCTGGATATCCCAGAGTAGATTCCCAGACTCCTGTCAGGAATAGGTAGGAGCTGTGATGTCTGGAAGTGGAGGCAGAAAGCCCCAGGGCTTTCGGGGTCCTGACTCCTGTCATCAGTCATATTTTATGTTATCTTCCCATAAACCACTGCACTGAAGTGTATTTCTGGAACTTGATAACTCTCATGGTTAGAAACTTTAGTCTTACTCTGGCCCAGATGTGTCTGTGGCTGGTTGACACACATTTGCCTCATGACAGCTCTCTCCTTTACCTTCCGAAACTGGCTCCCAGTGCACTCTTTATAGATTATGATCTATAAACATTAAGATTATATATATTATTATAAATATCTATATATTATACAACAATATATAAAATATATTTATATTTACATAAGTATATAATATATAAACTATATATTATATATATTATTATATATTGTTATATATTATTGTATATTATATAAATTTATATATTGTAGAAACACATTGTATGTTATATATTAATATACAACATAATATATAAATATATATTATAATATATATCATAATATATCTATTATATAAGATTATAATATATTATAATCTTAATATTTATAATCTATAAATATGATCTATATTCTATTCTAAACATAATCTAATCTTTATAAGGTTTTCCCTTCTTATCATTCCCTTGTGAGGGTGAGCCAGTAAGATTGTCCTAGCCAGTCCTGAACCAGTAAGATTGTTCTAAGATTGTCCTATCCTGCTGTCCTCAAATGATTGGGTGTCCTTGATCATGCTAGTAATACTCTACCTTTTAACTTTTTCATCCATTTCATAACCAAGTAACCAGTATTGTTCATCATATGGCAAAGTAGGCTTTCGTGGACTGCTTTATACGGTGTAGCTAATCTTTGTCATCTTCCACTGGAAATATTTTTTCAGGTAGTCATATAGTTAAAATATCCTTTTATTGTGCTGATATCTGCTTGGTGGATCATAGTAGTGTGTGGCCATATAGTAGGTGTGGGTCTGTCACACCAGCTTCAAGCAGCAACCCTTGGTGGTCCCTTGCCCTTATTACCATTAGGTTTGATTATGTTTCTCTGGCAGCTTATACCAGCTTTCTGTACCCTTCTGGTTTTGGTAATGAACATATTTAATAAGGTTCAGTTGACAGCTCCATGGGCTCTTCTCATAGCCCCGTGCTTCCAGGCAAGTTGCAAGTTTCTTCACCACTGCCAGTTCCTCTCTGTCTTCCTCCCATCTCCTGCTTTAACTAACTTCCTATTGCACTGTCAAATACTTTACTGAAATCCAGACAGACATTTTTCTTGGCTACAAAATTAGCTATATTTAGAAAAAGAGACACATCTGGCTGGTCTGGCATGATTTATTTACTTTGCATTTGATCCAATTTTTCATCTACCTCCCTTGCTTCATTTATTTTATCTTTAAAATTCTGAAGTTTCATATAGTACTGCTTTGTCAGTTGTGCAGTAGCTTGGGTCTGCATATTATACATAGACATATGAGGTATTTTGGCATAGTTCGGGGATTTCCATCAGTGCATTAAAACTGTCTTGCTGCTGGGCTTGATTTTTCTAATGCCTTTGAATTCTTTCAAGTAAGATGGTGTATATATATTCCCTTCATCTTGCACTCAGCCATGTCTTAAACATGTTAAGTTCTTTGAATTGTGTCTCTCTTTCTCCTGTCACAATATTTCTTTTCTTGTACTTACTTTAATTATTTTTTTCTTACACATTCAACAGTTCCATTCTCATTCAGAAGTGAAATAAGTATTCACTTTGTTTGGGGGACTACTGTATGCTACTTCTTACCTTGCTGTTTCATTATGTGTTTTGTTTAAGTAATATTACTGGTTTATTTGGTTTATTTTGAGTTATATTAAGTGTTTTTATACAACTCTTAAGGTATAACTCAGTTTGGCTTTTAGCAGAAACAGATTTTTTTTTTTCTGTGCCTTTTTTTCTCGCCAAAGCAGGGGGTAATCCTTGAACATCCCAGGTTTTGGGGATGTTGCTTTTACAGGGCTTATGTTGCTTTAATTTAAAGCCCTGTCTGAAAGATTGGTGTCTCTGAGGTAGAAATGGAATTCAACTTTCCAGGACTATTTTGAGACAGTCTGTGTTGCATTGCTGGCCTCCTTGAAGCAGTTGGCAAAGCTCCTACTGACACTGATGAAACAACTGTTTGCCCTGAGAGTTTTTGACATTATGTCCTGGTAAAAAAAAGGTATTTAGCATGAATAACTCCCAAACACCCACAAGGCATATTGAATTAGTCTCCATGTTCACTGCCTTCTTGTATTTGGAACGTCATAGGTTATCAAGAAACTGAGAACTGATAGCAGTGTTGGTTAGACAGCATTAAATAAAGGTATTTATGTGAGTATTATGTGTTTTTAAAAAGTACATGTCTTAACCTAACCTGCAAAATTTCTCACATGCTTTTATATTGAAAGAGTTTTAAACACTTAACTTCCTACATATTCAACTTCGAAGCTGCAAGATAAATTTTCAGTTTTGTAAGCTTTCTGAAAATATGATGAATTTTACACAATATAAGCCAAACATAGTAATAAATAAATCACTCAACTGAAAATTGTGGGTTCTTCAAGTCCTTTTCAGCTTTCTGCTAGACCTCAGGTAGATCTAAAATTCCCAGTCGTTTTGTAGGCCCCGTTTCAAGCTGGCAATGACTGATTATGAGGCAACATCCTAATTAGGTAATCAGTTTTATTTGGGTTTCTGAATAAAATGTAGTACTGTCCTCCTTGTGTTTGAGGGTGTAGGTCTATAAATACACAGCTCTAAAAATGCTCTACAGTTGGAATGCAGAGTCAGCAATTTGCAGGACTAGTTGGCATCATTTGCTATTTTCCTTAGGTGAGCTAGTAATACCAGCTTGAAAAAAATATACTCTAACATCTTCATTACAAATCTGTTCTTCCCCAGATACCCTTTTCCTGGGTGGCAGAAATGCCTGGATATGTACACCTCAATGCTCTCCACATTACTGCATGTCTGTTAGGGGCCATTTTTTGTTCATTGGTATGAATGAAACCAGCCATCAACTGGTTGGTGATTGTAACCTGACTTGGTAGCTCTAAATGCTGACCCAGCATGGTGGAATATCAGATCTTCCACTCTGGTTTATGACCCCTTTAAGTCCTTGCAGTAGACCCTTAGAGCCACAGAGGAGCCTGGTTTATCACAGGGTAAACACTGGAGAGTTTCTTAGTTTAAAAAAAACAGAACAGCAAAAAAATCAATCCAAAAACCAGGCACAGAGAGAGTCCACAGAGAGCTTCTCTGGCAGTGGAGTTCCCTTGCATACACAGCCCTTTGTAAATCACAGTCATCCTCTTTCCAGCCTACACGTGACCTCTCTGCTCAGTCACAAAAATCAATAATAAACAGTAAATGAATAACGAAAGGCATGCCAACCAAAATCTCTCTTGTTTAATTTTGTGTTTCTTTTCCTTTTCTAATCTAATGTGACAGAGGAGCATTAAAAGGAGCAGCATGCCAGGAGACATGCAATTTTATGAAGTCTTTTCTCACTAACTCCTTTGTTTAAGGAGCAAGGGGGCTGGTGGTGGCTCAGGGGGCCAACATCCCCTTGCAGAGCCCCACACAACAGACACTGAGGGCTCAGCCCTTCAGGAACTTTCTCCTTGCACAAGGATCAGAAACCCCTGATGCTTGATGGAGTAGGTAGCGATGTGTCTTGAGTGGGACAGGATCTGCAATTCTCTGGATATATTTTTATTTTTGTGTGGAAGCAGTACTGGATAGCTGTGCCTTTGGTCTTTAAGGTGAAAATAAATTTGCATTGAATGTATCTTCTCTGTTCCTTACTGTAGTGTTAATTTATTTGGTGTATGTATTTTAAG
This sequence comes from Phaethornis superciliosus, assembly GCA_023637945.1. NCBI lineage: Eukaryota > Metazoa > Chordata > Aves > Apodiformes > Trochilidae > Phaethornis > Phaethornis superciliosus. The sequence continues at coordinate 24,872,898 of JAJQWJ010000001.1, read as the reverse complement.
CATGCAGACTGGAATTCTATACACAGGGTAATGTTTTCAGAAGGAATTTCATCACCTAGATGCTTTGGTCAGCCATTAGTTTACGTATTGACACGTACTTATTTAAATACTCGTTGTAATAAGTATAGTAGTAAGCCAGAATGCATTTTGCTAATGATCACAAAATAATTAAATATCTGATATATAAGATGTGCATCTAAAATGGCACAATATCCTTTTATTCATACACAAGTGTAATTCTGTACTAGGCATTGTGGCCATTGGTTTTGCAGGAAGTTAAGGCTATCAGTTTGGAATGCAAGTTAATATTAATGAGAGGTGTGAGAACACAATAAAACAATAATAAACTAAAAATGTATGCCAGTTCAAACAAACGTAGTTACAGTGTGTTTGCACTCTCTGAATGCGGTAGTTCAGCAAGAAGAGCATTGGCTGACTCAGGTCCCCAACATTGCTGCTCAAATATGGGTGGGTCCCTCTGGTTGGGAATGGTCTGGTGTTTGAATTCTGTTCTTAATTTATAGTGAACAATCTGTATATTTATTTACAGGGACAGTTAACATTACCATTTGGCAGCTTGCAGATAAATTTCTTAGAAAGGACTAATTAAATTTGTTTATGAGGGGGCTAAAATTATACTTTCAATTCAGCAGATACTTATCATGCAGAAAACTAACTAGAACCCAATGCACTTGCATTTCAGCCACTTCCATTTCCTAGTGCCTTGCAGTGTGCCTTGCCCTGTGCTGTCTTAAGCAGGCTTTGCATTTGATGCGCAATGATGTGGGCAGAAGTGAAAAAGTCCATGTCCAGTTTATGCACTAGAGGGCATCCTGTTAAAGATGCAGGAGGCACCCACAGACAAGGCAGCTGCAGTCTGTGGGAGACAAGTGTAGTCTGAAAAATCCTCAGGTGTGTTTGTGTCAGAGACCTAGCAGAGGGACATCCTCACATGCTGACAGCAGATTACACAGATGTGCAACCTTGTGAAGGGACCCTCCTTACTCACAAGTGGAGATCCATAACCATTATTGTTTTGCATCAGATTATCTGCAGAGGGGAAGTATTAAACATCGTCATGTAATAGGTAGAAATATATTTATAAAGCTACCCTACAACTGATGTAGCTGTAAGGCAAAGTCATGTCCCACCCTGGACTTTCACAAATCTCTTTGTGAGATGGTCCTCCAGATTTGCTTTTACTAGATGAAAGTTGAGGTCTTGGGATTTGGTAAATTGAAGCAAAAACAGTGACCAGTAAAGCCAGACTATTTTAAGTGGGACAGAAAGTGGACGATGAAGGACTAGAAGACTAATTGTTAAAATGTCTTGTGTTTTTCTTCCTGAAGTGATTATCACAAAATAAGCTAGACTTTGAGTTTGCAACAGTTGTGGTGATGGATGGTAGATCTGTGTGCCAGTGCTCCTGCAGGCTGGGGACTTCAAGACAATGGTGACAATTTGCATTGAAACGCTGAGAACTGCTGCCATCCTGCCTGCCTTTGCTCACCCCCACTTCCTCCACTGAAAGGTCATGAAGCACTTTGACAGGTTTTCACTGATTTTTAAGGCTCTGGAAGACTGACACGAGTTTATCGGCCAGCGCAGGGCAGCCGGCTGCAGCTGAGCCCTCCCCTGCCCACCCCACCAGCTCCCCCGGCCCCACAGCCTGACCCCCAGCAGGACACTGTCTCTGAAGGTTGATGCAGAACATCTCTGCACCTGCAGCCCTTCCCTGGGCTTCCCTATGGAGCCCACTGTAAGCACAGCCTTGATGTGAGCCTGGCTCTGGCAGGCTTTTTCGGTACCACCAACAAAATCAGCTTCATTTCCTCAAGGTTCAGCTCCTCCCTGGTCATCAGGAGACAGATCTCGTGTGTCATCTGTCTGAGCATTTGTGTAAGTTCAAGTGTGTTTTTTGTTGTTGGTCGTGTATATGCACAAACAAATTAGAAGTGGTGGTTATTTATTTTTTTTCCCCCCCAAATAGACCTGATCCATTCAGGCACCTGTGGACACTGATGCAAGTCTTGAAAAATGATCCCTTTGATCTAGCTTAACCTTTATTTAAAAAAAAAAAAAAAAAAAAAAAAAAGTGTGCTGGACATTTTTTGTCAGGAAAGAAGTGATATCTTTACTTTGGCACTTTTGTCTTCCTTGCTTAAAGAACCTCATAGAAGATTGTTCTCTCATATATAATTTTTTTTTTTTTAAACCAACTCAGCTCTGATTCTGTTCATTGTGTTGTCCAGTTGCTTTCTGATCTTCGTCTGGACTGCCATTGATATTTTGTTTATACACAATAGCATAATTTAAAAATATGATTATGTAGGTGGTTACAGCTGCTCAGATAGTTAAAAAACTCTTCAGCATCAGGTGCTTCTGGAATACCACACATCTGCTTCATTGGGATTGTATCCATGAGTCTGTTTGGGGAGTTTCAACTGGATTTGGGCTCTGGTTTTTATATGGCTGTGTATTAAATGCTAGTGCTCAGCTTTATATGTTCCATCTGGACAGACCAAAGATAAATGTAAGCAATAAAAGGTGAAAAATAGCATTGCAGGTATGGCTTAGAATAGGTTGCAAAGTGCTGAGGAGGTCTTAGCATTTTATAATGCCAGGTGTCCTCCTGCTGTGTGGTTATTAAGTTGATTTGTGTGTGTGGCTTACTTTAGGTGAAGGACTGCATCAGCTAAGGAGGCTTATAATGAGGAATGTTAGGTAGAAGCAATTCAAATTCTTAAATTTTTTAATTCCTAAAGTATTTTTGTAAGAGCACTCTCAACTGTGTTGTATTTTTGTGAGAGATATTCATAAATGGAACAAAAGTATTTTCTGATGTCTGTCAAGGCAGCAGCTTAACTAAGACAATAGACAGCTTTTAGAGAGAATACAAGAAAAGAGGTATGTATGTATGCCATCAACTCACATTGAATGTCAAGGGTGTAGGGACAGGAGTTTACTTCTGGTGAGTCATCTGCTACATCTCTTCACGTAATATGTATTTCAGCCTTGTGCTTGCTTGCATTTAACATGGTATAAAGTGTCATGTTAACTAGAAGGGCAGTGACCTTTAAAGAATAGCTGCCTCAGTAAACAAGCCCTTTGCCCTTCCTTAGCTTACCACATTTTTTTAATGCCAAACAAAAATGGTAAGGTCAGAAACATTAAAAGAAGTTTACATTTTAAGTTGCATGCTATGGAAGTACAGTGAAAAGCCAAATTCATCCGACTGTAATATAACTACTGAAGGTGAGAAAATGTGATATATGAGTGCAGCTTACTGCGTACTTGCTAGCATACGTGTGCTTAGAACTAGGCTGTCTGCTTTCATGGAAGAAGTTCTTAGATTGAACATAAATAGGCAGGAAGGACGGGGTTTAATTGTCATAAAGGTTCATTTCTAGTGATCAGACATAGGAGTTCAGTCTATAGGGGGAGTAGGAAATGATGCCTAATAAGCTGGAGAGTGGCATGCATAGATTACTTAGAAGCACTGTCTCCATTATCACAACAGTGATTTTTTCCTCTTTCACCCTCATGCAATATAATGACTGCCCACTTGTAGTATGCCTGTAAAATCTTAGTGGAGGCAAAATCTTAACACTTTTATTCCAAAGGCAAATGAATCCCTGTCTGTTACATAGTCTTGACCTGGGAGTGTGGAGAGTGAAAAACTAGTGAATTGTGGCTTGATTTCTCTCAGGGTGAAAGCCAATGTAATGGCAAAATGCCTCATCACTGTTGCCTACCTGGCTTGTGCAACAAAACCAGGTACACATCTATGTACCTGGCAGGACAAAGTGATCTCAGTTAGCTCCAACACCTTTTCCCCACAGTGTTTTTGCTTGGTTCTGTCTGCAAACTCCATCCCTTAGGCAGGCCTGGCGTGCAGGTTGACTGCTGTGGTGCTGGGCCAGCAGAGCTTTAGGGGTTACCCCAGGTAGGAGAGCAGTGACATCAGGCTTTGGCAGTGACAAAGCACTTTAACACTTGACCAGCAGCCAGAAATACCTGTCAGACCACAGCCTTAGTCTTGCGTTTGCAGAATGTCACATAGCTGGTGTAAACATGACTGATTACAGAGCTAACTTGGTCAGAAAAGACAGCCTCCTGTTCAAACATAATGAATGTGTGTTGAAAACCTCTTCAAGTTAGTCTGGAAATCATCAAGCAGTTTCCTATTATCTGTAAAGCAGAATTTTTAAAAGTGTTCTCGATATTTTTAAGCAGCATGGGTGTTTTGTGTGGCCTACTGCACTGTGCTCTACAAACTACACAGAATGTTGAAACGTCTGTGGTGGAGTCACTCAGGGCATTTCTAGTGTTGTTTGGGGAAAGTGGAAGGTTGGTTATTTTGGGGGGAGCTCTATTTTTTTTCCCCCTGAGAATAGGTAATACCAGATCTAGCCAACAGTGTAAATGTAATCTTAATGAGCAGATGCCACTTGTAATCTGCCACTCCTTCATCCTTTACTTTCACATGCAGGTTTGCCACTTGACTTTCCTTTTGTTACGCTTCTGAGCAGTCTTAAAATTCCAACTTGGAGTTTTGCTAGTTGTTGTCTTCAGCATCATCTTTTCATAGTGACTGTTGCAAGTAAATTAGGTATTTAATGTATGCTTTCTCATACAGTTCTAAATTTGCACCTTGTATAATGGAATGGTTGCTTTTTTGCCATTCCTGTTCTTTATTCTATAAGCATGTACAGTATCTCTTCTCTTTTAGATCCTATATGGCCTAAGAAATACTGTCAGGGTTTCTTTCATCCTACAATTTTTATTCTTACTGCTGCATCTCTCTATGACATCTTTTTTTGATACAGTGTTAGTACTCATAAAGTATTTGTGAACTACAATATGTACTTGAGATTATATATTTAATATTCTTTGACATTCCTAATGTTGTATTTGATTGGCTGGTTTGGGTTTATTTTGCTTTTTTTTTTTTTCTGCCTCTGGCTGCAGCTGTTCATAGATTCTGTTGAACAGTGTACAGCAAAGCTCAGATTTTCATCTCAAGTCTGTTGCTCTACATGGGAGAGAAGAAAATGTAGTCATTGTGTTTTAAATTTAGTAACTTCTAGTAATTTTGATGATTGCTACGATCACTTTTCCAATTATAAATAAACCACATTGTTTAAAAATATTTTTGACTAGACTGAATTCTGTCCCAAAATTGGAACAGGCTGAGGAGAGTTTGGGAAAGAAATTATGGTCAAGTTTTTGCATTCTTAACCGTAAATGGAAACAGAAGGGCATTGACTGACCAGAAGCTTTAATTTCACAGCTCTTGTAGCTAATGGAAAACATTATTTACTAAAAATGCTGTCAGATTTAGTTTGTCATGTTTTGGAGCTGCCTCTGGAGCTCTTTAGGTGGTTGAAGTCTCAGGCAAATCCTCTGTCTGATGGTCCTTGGTCAATTTGGGGCGTGCTGAAAGCTGGATGTGAATAGGTGTCCTCTGGTGCAAGCAAAAGAGGTAAACCCAGCACTCTCATCACTGGGAGAGTAAGGCCAAGCTGGCAGACACTTGTCAAGCACCATGGGCTGTTGCAAAGCCAATTTCAAGTCATTGAAAGCAAAGTCTGAAGAATTAATTGTCTTCCTTGTCCAAATTGGTAAGAAAAAGCTGCAAAGTCTGATAAGTAACAAGGTGGTTAGTTGAGCTGAAGGAGAGGTAGACAGGAAAAAAACCAAATCCAGTCACTGTTTCTTCCTAGCTATTCTGAATCCATGTACTTCTATGGACTAAATTGACTGTACAGCTTATTTACACTATTAAACACAATATATGTGTTGGGATGTCACTTCTGATTTCTTGTCCTGGGACCAGAACACCTTTCTGTGAGGAGAGGCTGAGAGGGTTGGGCTTGTTAAGCCTGGAGAGGAGAAGATTCCAGGAAAGCCTTCTTGCTGCCTTTCAATATATAAAGAGGGCTTCTGAGAGACAGAGTTTTTTTCCAAGACCTTGTATGACTGGACAAGGGGCAGTGGTTTTAAACTGAAAGAGGGTAGGTTTAGATTGGACATAAAGAAGATATTTTTTACAGTGAGGGTGGTGAGACTCTGGAATCTGAGAAGGTTGCCTGAGAAGTTGTGAATGCCCCATCATGGGAAGTGTTCAAGGTCAGGTTGAACTGAGCTTTGAACAACCTGCTCTGGTGGAAGTTGCCTCTGCCCATGGCAGGAGTGTTGGACTAATTGATCCTTAAAGGTCCTGTCCAGCACAAACCATTCCATGGTTCTATGATCCTGAAATTGGCCTCTTTGGAAAACATTTACAAGAAGGTGCCAAAAAGTGTTTTACAGTGTTGGGAAACTGGTGATAATGGTTGATGTTAAAAGATGGACGTTTTAAAGTCATACACAGGAATGTTTCACTTTCCTAACAGGATCTTGACTGTGTATTATAGTTTTGTATGACATAGACATTAGATGAATTTTTTCCATTACTACTTTTCTCTAAAGCCAAGATTAAAGACCTTTTATGAACTACTTGCTACTTCTTTTATGGATTTCAAAGAGTCCATTCGCTTGGAAGATATTTCCAAACAGTAGATGTGTTTGAAAAACTCTACTTCTCTACCTCAAATCAGTATGCAGGGCTCTATACTAGATTACCATACATTTATCTTCTCTCTGCTGTTGTATAGTTAACCGTTTTTCATCTGCAGCATTAACCAGAAACAGAAACTTAAGGAATGTCTGTTAGTTTTTTTATTTATTTACAAGTCAGTGAGAAGCTCAGGAGCTTTTAGGCATGCTTGTAACCATGTGTGAAATATCCCCATATAAAGTTATGAATTCCGTTCTGGTGTAGGCAAGCCATTATTAGTTGTTACTTGTGTTTTGGTTCACAGCATTTCTCTCTCAACACAGATGTGATACTTCACATCAGGGCCAAAGGAGGTTTTCTGGCACAGCACATCTGAACTCAACATTTTTTCCATACAACTGCGGCAGTCATGTTCTGCCAGTGAGGCCTAGAAAGTCTCCTTTTGCCACTAGGCAGAAACGTGCTCTGTGAACTGCATGGATAGCAAGAAAAATGCCTTTGAAAAAAAGGAGATGGCATTGGAATAGATATCCCTTACTCTAGCAGACAAAAATCAGAAGACGCAAGAAGGAATGTTAGGATTTGGGGGTTTTAGTTAAACACAGGGCTTTAGGATGGGATAAAGTCCAACTGTTGGGGTGCATTTGATTTGTGTGTTTTGTCATGGTGAGACTTTTGTAATTAGAAACACTTTGGGTTTTTAGACAGTTTCTTGAGATAGATTAACCCATGTAAGTACAAGTAGGGTAGTGACAGGTCCATACCGCTTCTCTGGGAGACATCTGCCATCAGTACCTGGGGGCTACAGGATGTCATGTCTTGAGCCCTGAGTCTGAGACTACAGGATTCTGGTGGGAAAATAAGGTGAGAGTGTGTTCATTAGTGATGACGAATAGGTTTTCTGGGGGAATCTAATTGCAAAAATAACTCTGGAGGTGAAATTGCTTTTCTTATTTAATGTCCTTTTAATACTGACATGGAAGATGGGTATCCTTGGGAGCTCCATGGCCATGAAGATGAATGTTGTCTTGTCCTCCAAGTACAGCAGGTACTCTAACAAAGTCTAGCCTATGGATGTGTAAAGTATAGACAAAGGCACTGATACTGTTTTCTGCAAATACTTCATGTCAAGAGCAGTGTATTCTCTAGGAGAAATTAGTTTTTTTTTTCTCTTGGCAAACTATGGTGTCAGCAGGGCAGCAAATGCTACAGCATTTGAACATCAGACATGGTCCGTGATTCTTTCCATATTGCCCCTGTTAGGCCAATTTCAGAAACTGTGTTTAGAACTGTCTTTAGCCTTTTAATGTTGCTGAGAGAAAATGTTTTGTAAGGTCTGACCATTGTGTGGTTTGATTAACACTTGTTTTTAAACACAACTTTCTTAACTTCAGGGTGACATTATCCTGTTACTTTTTATTCTGAATGGTCTGACCTGCTCACAGTGGTATCAGTAGCTCATATCTCACTGGCTTTAATAGGTAAAAGTTCATGGTAGCATGAATAAGCAGTATGTTTTCATGTTTGGTCTTGAATTTGTGGTTTGATACCAAGCTGTGTGCTGTTAATGGTTTTGTATGAAAAATAGCAGCATAACTTCTATTATTTCACATACAAAGTATTCCTACTTGTTTTAGAAGAAACACCTTAAATCACAGCAGTGAGCGAAGCTAAAGTAATAATTGAGCTAAAGGAAAGAAGAAATGTAGCAATTCAATGAAAATTTATTTGCAGTAGTGTCTCCTATTTCTCCCCTAGCTGCCTGCAGAAAGGTACATTTAGTCAATAAAGTATCTTATTACCTGCAAGATCCCTAAGTGCAGTGGAGAGAGTCATCTCTTTTACATTATTTGTCAGGAGCACTTTTCTACCAAAGTATAATGCAGAATGCAGGGAAGAGAGAATAGTTCCTGATTGTCACTGAAATAGCCTGCACAGGCTGATGGGGTAGCTCCATGGCCTTGGCATTTATAAAACCTTAATTTACAAAACCTTAAAATTTGAACCTGACAGTTCAGACTTGCTGTGTAACCATCCATATCAGTGACACAAAGCACACCTTTATTTATACCTGCTGTGGGGAAAAAGAAGGAGGAATGGACTTGTTTGTTAGAAGCACCAGGCATTTAACCTCACTTTCTGTATGTGTATGATGTGCTTTTAAGTAACAGGGAACAATGGCATAGGAGAACTTCTCTTTCTCCATCTGGGATAAAAAGCCTTCCTTAGGAGAGCGGGCTTGTTGGGATCAATGAGCATTTGTTTGTTTGAGGATGCCAAGCTAGATTTAGATCTTTAGTACCCCCTGCTTAATATTAAACTTCACTTATTTGAAAACCTAGAAGGACTGTCATGCTCCTAACAAGGACAACATAATTGACATGTTTATTTCAGTCGCTGACCAACTATGTGCCTGTGAAATGCGGTGTCTGTTTCACACAGCTGTCCAGTTGTTTATTAGTGCTATTCCAAAGAGTCACTGTTTAGCCTAGTTTTTTATATTACTGCAGTTTTCTATTATTGCTGAGATTTTAAATTAAGAGCTCTGGACACTTGCTAATAGAAAACTGCTGGGTTTTATTCTTTTGCTTTTCTGAATCATATTTCCTGTGAAGGGGATGAAATATTATGGAAATGATGACTAAGAACATTTGTTTTAAGATATATTATGCTGCATTCTTAGCCATGGGATTAAAAATAAACTGTCTACTGAGGAAAAAATGTTGGGTATGTTCCAGTTTCACAGCAAAAAGTGGGGTGGGGTCAGATGCTCTGTAGTTGGGCTGAAAAGGAAAAGTGCAGAGAGATTGCATAAAAGGCATTTAATAGAGAGCCAAATGAGAAGTCCTGATGAATGTATTGCAAAAGAAAAAACTTAAAAGACTGTATCAATATTTCTGAAAGTTGGGGCAACTCTCTCTATATAATTGGAAAATGAGATTTGATAGATCATAGAGTCATAGAATGTTTTGAGTTGTAAGGGACATCTTTAGGAAAGGCCATTTACTCTGACCCCCTTGCAGTGAGCAGGGATATCTTTAACCAGATCAGGTTGCTTGGAGCAGCATTGAGCTCGACCTTGAATGTCTCCAGGGATGGAAACTCCATCACCTCTCTGGGCTACCTGTTCCAGTGTTTCAGCACCCTCATAGTAAAGAACTCCTTCCTAATATCCAGTTGAAATCTACCCTGCTCAAGTTCAAGACCATTGCCCCTCGTCCTAGTGCTACACATTCACATGAAGTCCCTTCCCCACCTTTCCTGTATGCCCCCTTCAGGTATTGGAAGGCCACTATAAGGTCTTCTCAGAGTTTTTTCTTCTTCAGGATGAACAACCCCTGCTCTTTCAACCTGTCTTTGTAGGCGAGGTGCTTCAGCCCTCTGGCTATTTTTTGTGGTCCTCCTCTTGACCCGCTCCAGAAAGTCCATTTCCTTTCTGTGTTGAGGGCCCCAGAGATGGACACAGAACTCCAGGTGAGGTCTCACCAGAGCAGAGTAAAGGGGCAGAATCACTTCTCTTGATCTACTGGCCACACTTCTTTTGATGCAGCCCAGGATGCAATTGGCCCTCTGGGCTGCAAGCAGTAACGTTGGCTCACATATTGTTGATTTTTTGTTCACCAGTACCCCAAAGGCCCTTTCCAAAGGGATGCCTTCTATCACATCAACCCCCATCCTGTAATGATAATGAGGATTGTATTTACCCAGGTACAGGACCTTGCACTTTGCCTTGTTGAACCTCATGAGGTTCATATGGGCCCACTTCTCCAGCTTGTCCAGAACTCTATAACCAGATTAATTCTACTTCAGACTTCTTTTTTTTTTTTTTTTTTAAAATGTTGCTATTTTGAATCTTAGCTATTCTATGTACTGAGGTCACGATACAGAGAATGGAGTTAGTCTGAGGGTAGAAAGCCATAATTTGATATGCCCCTTGTAATATAGGAAGAAACTCTTCAGTGAGTGTTGCAGAAGATGCTTTGGTACAAAGTGCTTCTAGCTTTTGAACATCATCCTTCAGTCTGTGGTTTTAATTCTAAATCTTCATAATTTGTATGATTTACACCAGCATGAACACACAGTCCTCTCTGGCCTCCACAACATTCACTTGAGTATCAGTGATAAGAGACACTGGTAACAAATTATGTGGGTATGGGTCAGTGATACAAGTGGACAACTGGACCACTTGATGTCTCTGAGACAAAGTTGTTTTGTATTTCCTTCCATGTCATCGCATTTAAATCCTAATTTCAAAAGTGATGTGACTTCCTAGGAAAGCCAATAGTATTTGAATAATGAAGTTCCTAATTAGCTTTTGGAAAAGACCACTTGGGCTTCTAAGAGTTGCAATAATGCGGCCGAACCAATATTTAAATAAATAAATGTAGGTAAGACATGATAGGTTTTTCACACTGTAGGAACAGGACGAAAAACAATAGTGAAAACATGAATGATAGAACAATAGATTACCACATGCAAAGCACAAGCATACAATACAGTTCTTTTTTTGTTTTTCCCTTTCAAGCAAAATGCAGTGGTAGTAGGTACATACAAAGATCCTACAGAATGGAACTAACTTTTTAAGCAAAGCAATGTGAAATGATAAAGGAAAACAGAGGCAGCTTTTGGAGATGGGTCGGGCTGGTCGGGGCTGTACATGCTGGTGGCTTCACACCTCTCCTTTGCCTGGCCCTGAATCTGTTGAATTGGGGTTGTGAAAAAAGGTAGATTGAATTAATCTGGTGATGAAATAGAGTCAAGTCTCTGCTTTCTTACCCCAGGCCAGTGCTCTGACCAGGGATCCTCCTTGTTCCTCCTGGCCTGCAAGCCTGTCTGGGCTTGCCTAACAAGGTGTCATTGAAATCCATATGCTTCCATGAAATATCTTGAAACAGCTGAAAAGACAGCCAAGAGGAAAGTCTCTCCTTGTTCTTCTAAGGAGACAGTAAATAGGAGGCTACTGAGAGATATTTGTTAGAATTAATCTTAAAAACCTGTTATAATGTAATTTATGCTTTCCTTTCTGTGCAGGCTACAGCTTTCCTGCTGTAAGGATTGTGAGAAAGCAGAGCAGTTCCAGATTGAAAGAAAAGCAGTGTCTGTGAAATCCTGTTCTCATATGAATGCTGAGAAAGATTACTTGAAAAATATGTGTAGGAAGGAAAATCAGAGTGACCATTGCAGATAAGAAGAAAAGTCTAATTCTTAAAAGGACATAAACTTTACCACATGTGAGGGAAATTTAAAGACAGAACCCTGAAAAAATATTTGGAAATACTAGATTGCTTTTTTTTTTTAAACAGTGAAGCTTACAGTGCTGTCTGCATGACCATCACTATGTTCTCTTCCCACTGACAGATCTGAGATTGCACACAGAAAGAAAGCACTTCAAATTCTTCTTCAGTGCTTTTGTTTCTTTTTTTCTTCTTTTTCTTCTTTTTTTTTTTTTTCTCTCCTTTTTTCAGCTTTCCCTTGAATTTACAGGTAAGATCGAGCTTGTTTTTTTAATCATTAGCCTTGTAAGGCCGATGCAGGCAAAAGAGCATTGCTCCTCATCACTTCAGCTGCTCCTGGGAGTTTGCTGGTGGTTGAGATTGAATGTTTTTATTTCTGTCTGCTGGAATCTTGGGGACTTTGCAATGCAATATTGTTCCTGGCATGGAGCAATGAATGTGATCCTTACCGTGGGAAAATTCCTCTGACAGCCGTGCTGGTTCTGAGGAGTTTTGTTGTTGATGTTCTCTTCGGTCACAGGATGTGGCTCAGGCAGCCGTGACCACACCGTGAGGGGTGGATGGTGCTCACTGCCATGTCACTCACTTCCCCTTCTCCCATCTCCTGATGTTTATCCCGTGTCTTCACACCCCAGTGTGTCCTGATGCTGTCTCTTTGCAGTGTGTTTTGATTGCCAGTCTCTGGCTTTTCAGCAGAGCCTGGTCCCTGAAGTACAGCTCTGCATTGAAGTCTCATAGGGATTTTAGATAAAATGGTGGTGTAAATCCAAGTGCATCTGTGTAGCAGCAAAAGCCTTGGCTGACCTGGGAAGTAACCCCACTTTGTCACATGGATCCCTGTCACACAGCAATACAGTGATATTTAGTGTGGGCTCTTCACTATTTGCTGGAAAGGGCTCTGTATTGCACTGCTGTGGTGATGCTAGACATTCTCTAGCATAGGGCTTTTGTTAGCCAGTTATTTCTCAGACACTGCTTTTGCTGTCCTTTGAGTCCTGTGATGGTGGGTTTTGACAAGAAAAACTTAAGGATAGTTTTTTTAGCTCCCTGACAAAGTAAAATCAGGGATCTGAAAAAAATCAAGATAGTCAGGGCTTTTTCAGGTCAGTGGAGGTGGGCTCTGAGGCATTCAAGGGGGTCAATATTGTAAGCAATTTTGAGGGGATAGGGTAAGCGACAGTGGTTGATGGGGAATCTCTGGACCCTGGCAGGGCAGGTGCTTGTCCCCCAGTCCCTGAGTGGTCACTAATTCCTTTTGACTTCAAGGCTTCAGTTATGTCTGTGTAAAGGGCAAGTGTTTGCCACATAAATGAGCTAAAAATTATTACTGCAGAAATGCATCCGAGCACTCTGTAGAGAGCACAGATCTGAAATATGACAACCCAGCTCCCTCGCTGAAGGTCTGAACTTTTTAAATAGAAACTGTTCTGGACATCTTGGGAAGCTATTACCCAGGATAGGAGTCTGGAGAAAGGAAATGTACCGGGAGGCTCCCTGCACGCTGCTGTCAACGTTTGCATGTCAGTTGTGCAGGCTGAGCTCTGGAGAGTTGTGAGATGCAAAAGGAAAGAGAAATGGTTTCTCTTAGAGTGTAGGAGCAATCAGGTAAAACTTTGAAAGGGCAAAAACCTTCTTAAGGTCCTGCTGTCAGGTTGAAGACAGTAAATTCTATTAAATGATTAAATAAATAAATAGATAAGAAAGGGCAAAAGAGTTAGAATGACTGAAATATGCCTAGTGACTTTTCTCTCTGCAGTGGGAATTCAGAGACTGCACTAGATCCACCACTGTAGGATCATGCTTCATTTCCCTGAACTACTGTGTGTCTTGAGACCAAGTCTTGTCATTTGAAATTTAAGCAGCACCTTTAAATCTAGAGAACCTTATATTTCTTTTCAAACTTTATTCAGAAAGTACTTCAACCATAACTGAAATGAAAAAGGATGGCTTATATTTTCCACAAGAACTGTACTCTTTAAAAAATATTAGCTTATACTTAGTAGAAGTACTTAGTAGAAACTACTTTCTAGCCCACTTACTATGCAATCCCCCAAAGTACATTATGGAAAAGTCCTTGAATTGGGGTATCAAAGGTTCTAATGATCTTTCTTTACCTGCAGAATCTTCAGAACTGCCTGACGCAATCTGTTTTATTCAGTTTGATGACAGGGAAATGTCTGGTTATATGTCATCACAGCATGTTTTTTTTCCCTTAGATTGCAGTTGAAAGAGTTACTTCTGCACTATAAGTCTGCAAAAGAGTACCATTAGGATTGCAATTTCTAATTTTTTAAAGATGCTACAAAGGGAGAGACGTACTTTATGTGGCTTACAACAAGTATTTATTACTGTACTGAAATCTATTTATTGTACACTTTTAAATCTAGCTGTCTAATCATTAGCATTACTGGTGTCTGAATTTGGCAAAAGTCATGGGTTGTTTGTTAGTTTCCTCTATAAAATATTTCTCACAGAGATCTATGTTTATGTATGAGTAGCTCTGCATTAGGGGAAGCCACAATGTGCTTTCAGATCCTTCCCATTCCTTAAAACTTGCTTACTTTCTTTAGTGTCTTTTTGCCTCCAATGCAGTGATGGGCATAATCCTTTTCTTGCATCAATAGGCTCTGACAAATTAAAGAAGCCTGAAAAATATTCATCAGCTAAGGTTGAATTGCAGTTTGAGGTTAATTCCGTATGCGTGTACAAAACTCAGTGGCCAGAGAAGAGGCCACAGACATATGCTGAAACACTGGAAATTTTGTCAGAACATGAGGAAACATTGTTTTCTCTGAGAGTAGTCAGACACTGGAGCAGGTTGCCCACAGGGGCTGTAAAGTCTCCATCCTTGGAGACATCCAAAATCCAGGTAGGTGGGACCATGGAAAGCCTGCTGCAGCTGACCCTGCGCAACCTGAGGGTTTGGAGTCCCTTGCAAGCTGTGGTTCTGAGGGCTGATTTAGGAGAGACTTAAAGCAGAAGATATGGAGAAGGCAGATGAGAGGGGAGAAGATTTTTCTGTGCTGCTGAGGCTCTGCACTGGGAAGGGCTGGGTGCTTCCCAAGGGAGGGACAAACCTGGTGCAGCAAAGCTCTGGGTTAGGAAGCATGGGGCAGGGGCAAGTGTGGTGCAGGTCTGGCAAGGTGAGGGCTGGGACCTGAGCTTGGCTGTGGTCAGGTAGGTGGAATATGTGTCCATATTGTACCTATTTCATGTAACTTGGATTTTGGCTTGTGTACAGATCTGTGGACCTGACTACCTTGCTCTGTTTAAACCGTCCTCAGAGTGTGATGTATCACTTCACCATGAGCTGTCATAGCGTCTGTCACCTGGTCCTGTAGGTTTTTATTTAATTAGGTTTTGCTTTGTGTTTACTGCTAGAGATATAATAGTCCTTGTTTGTTACAAACTGCTGAAACTCTCTGCTTTAAATAGAAATACTAATAACAACATAAAATAACAGTTAAAAAGACAGATTTTAAAGAAAATAAATGTTTTAACTGCAGCTTGCTAACCAGAAATTACCTCTTCAGAAAGCTTCTGCCCTGGAGACATCTCCTGGCTTTCTAACTTAGCACATGCAAATCTACTGCACCTTGTGGCAGAGCTGAACGATGACTGTGAGCTGTTGCAAGTGAAATATTCCAGTTCCTTTTTGGGTTCCACAGCGAGTGTGCATCTGCCCACCGCCTGCATCAGTGCCAGCCCTTATCAAAGGACACATAGGGCACATTTCAACAAGTAGTTTTTCAAAATCTTTTGTTATATCAGAGAAAAATAAAAGTTTCTGTCATTTTTAAAGTTACATAACTAACTGTATTTAAATTTATGTTAATTAAATCTAGTAAATGACAATCAAAAGTTGGTGAATGGTCAGTTTTTTGATGACACACAAATTCACGTATGCATTGCTTTCCTCTACATCTGTAATGCAAGTCAAACTGAGTGAACTATTTTTTACATAGAATATATTCTGTAAAAGTAATTGCTTAGGTAACAAGCAATTATTGCACACAATGAAAGCAATGTTCCAGAAGAGTCTTAACTCTCTCTGCACAGGCATGAGAAAGATATTTGGCACAAGGGGCACACTGAGCACATGATTAAGGCATAGTGGGACTTTCCACTGAGGTCTTTTCTCTGGGATCTGATGCTGCATGCCAGGGGAGACTGTATGCTTATAGCTGGACACTTGCTGTCATGTACTGTTTTCTTATTAAAGTACTTAACCCTTTGCATTTCCCTACCTCTAAAGCTTTTTACCAGTTTCAGTCAAATGTGCAATAAGCAACAAGAAAAATAACGAAGCTTGAGAGTCTGTTTTTACCAGTTCATGAAGAAATGTGAGGGTTGAGATCAAGGAAGGTGCCGTACTTGACTGCATCCATCCAGAGCACTGCTTCCAGTCATGTTAGGTTTGAGCTGGAGAAAGCACAATAATCTGTGTCATTTAGTTTGGAACACTTTTTCTTAAGAATCTCAATTAAATAATGATGAAACTCTTTGCACAAGGTATATCTCATGCTGTTTGACTGAAATTTGAAGGACTGGGGAGCCTCTGCCCTTGGGGTGCTGGCCGGGGCCCTGTGGTGTGGCTGTGGTGGTGTGGAGCCGGCATTAACCAAAGTGAAGGCAGGAGGCAAGTTGCTCCTTGTGCTTGAGGTTGTGTTTTGGCCAACCACCAAACCAGCTACCACGAAGGATAAGTGGTGTCAAACACTACTTGTCTGCAGTGTAAACAGGGCCGGAGGCTAAAGTGGGTAAATAACAGTGGCTGACAACAAATAGAGCTAAGCAGAGCATGTAGCCATCTGAAGGCTGATGGATTTCATGAAGAATCAAGGAAGGAGGCTCAGAGGCAATCTGCCTGCCCTGCGGTTGAGCAGAGCTGTGTGCATGTGCTCTGCTACAAACTGAAGCTTTTCAGTATGGTTTGACAACTGATTAGGTAGCATTAAGTAAACAAATCAGATACATCAAAAGGGCCAAGGACCCTTTGACTTCACGAAAGAATGTGTCTTCATGCTTAAGTCTGTTAGGAACAGGATTGTCTCAGTGGCCAGGGACACATACTGTTTGGTAAGTGACACCTGCTGATTTTATCTGCTTTGTGTATCTGCACATGCTGTGCTCAGAATGACCTTCCTGCCTGGGATGATGAAGTTGATAAACCCTGTGCCATCTAGGAGTGAACACAAGCCCTTGAATCTTTCATGATACTGGAGCCAGAGAAGTGGAGCAGTGCTTCCAAGTATTGAGACAGTGTTAAAACACTGTTGGAATGGAGATATCTGCAGCTGCAGGGGAGGGAAGTGTGTTCACAGCTAAACATCTGCTTTTTGGGTGACTTGGTCATGCTGAAGCCTGGGACTTGTTCAAGGGGAACTTGTGCCCGTAGCAGAGGTCACAGTTCAGGGATCTACTTTTTTCTTCCTCTGGCCCTTGGCCCCAGCATAGCCTTCTTTTCCTATCTTTCCCCCAGAACTCCCAGACACACAGGAGGCAGTTCTATGCATATGTAGATGTCTGCATCTGAACTGCTCAAGCCTGGCTCTGTGTCAGAGGAGAGAAACAGGCACTGCTGGGGGGTTGGCAGCTGGTGAACCAACAACAGAAATATTTGGAAAATCAGTGCTCTCTGATCATGCTGACAAGGCCTTCGATGGGATGTGTGCTGTGGAGTTTGGGAGCTGCAATCACCATGTTTCCATCCTCTGCTTGTACTGTTGGAGTACAGCAGCTCTATAGGTACCACCCTCCCACCTCTCCAGAGGAGAGGGCAAGAAGGGGAATAGAAGCACCCTGGCCCTGGGCAGTGTGGTCTTCTCAGAGGAAGGCCCACAGCTAGTACCAGCTTTCTGAGAAACATGAATAGTGTTTATCTGATCACTTAATTGTCATAGCTAGGATGATAGTTTTACCATGGTCTTTTTACATTGACCATATCTGGGCAAAAGGCCTAAGCTGTAGTTACTGAGGTTTCTTCATGTTTTGGCAGCACAGTGGTTTGCTGGGAGAGGAACCCTGTGAACCAGTGCCTTGAGCTGCTAGTAAAGGTCTAGGGTATGTCCTGAGTTCCCACATGGAGCTTGACTTGGGATTCTCTGCAGTTTTTCTTGTGAATCCATTCCTGGTGGGAAGGATGTTGGTGTAGCTGAATCTGTCATGAGGAGGGCAGATGCCACAACCTCTTCCAGTCTTAACCAAGCTTCAAATTAAGGAGGGCCTCTCACTTAGATTGTTTTCTCTACTCTTAGAATCATTTCTTTCTCAAGTAAAGCTATGATAATAGAGTTATGCAAGCATCTGCTGAATTTTGTGGGTTTTTTGCATTTTTTTTTCCACAAAAGAAATTTTTACATGTCTAGTCTCCTGGAAGCTGGGTGGAACCCCAAAAAAGAGCTGCTGGGACAACACCAAAATCTGCATCTTGGGAAAACTGAAATTCGTAAATGACTACAGTTTTGTCTAGTGGAACTAGTGAAACAGTTTCCAGCAGTCTTGGTTTCTCCACTGACTCCACAACTGCCCAGCTGCAATGTCAGCTGATCCACTGATACACACATGAGTATCCACATAGGAAAATAAAAATAAAACTCTTGTTTGACATTTTTCCTGTGGTTATATTACGGATTTTTTTATGTCTTCTGGTGAGTGTGCTCAGCGCAGCACTGGCTCATCCAGCAGGGACCTTAGTAAGTTATCTCTTCCTTATCTAATTCCTTGCTGTCACATGCCACATGGGATATATTTGTTTCTTTTATCCTTTGAGCTTGGGTTAAAATGGCTGGTAGGTTCCTGAGTTACTGAGCAGGACAGACACACAGAGCATGTTCATGTGAAGAGCTAAATTCCTTTAGTATCTTCTTACACTGTTCTGTGGATATTCCCTCCTAGGCTTCTTAGTTTTTCCCATATGTGCAATAAAATAATTGTTATTTATCATGTCAGATTTAACATTCTTACTATGTTTACTCAGACTGAGAAGTTATTTAAATTTGAACTTTCTTTCTTAACAACCAAATTTACCATGAAGTTTTGGCTTTAGGTCAGATGTTATTAATGTTGATTGTAATGTAGTGTTGGCAGTTTCTAGTACTGCTCTAAATCTCTCTGACTTTTTTTCCCTGCATATAAATTGGGTATTTGTGTTTTTTCTGGGGCACACATGTTCCCTCTGATGCCAGTTTGCATGCAGTTTATTATGAGTCGGCCTTAATCCTAATCTGTGGTCCCTCAGAGCTGCATAAAAAAAGATGGTAGTTTGTTTATAATGTTTTTTAATTTGTTATCCACCTCTGTTAACTCTGACATTTGAGACTTTCATATGTACCTCACGTGCAGTCCTGTGGCATAGGTTCTTGAAGACTACTATGATATTAGGTTGCAAAAAAACCAAACCAAAATATTTCAGGTGTTTCCTCAGTGCAGAAAAGACACACTTTTTTTCTTCTTCTAATATTTTATTATTTTAAAAATGCATTTAATATTGATTTGTTGTATCATTTGCACAAGTGAGTAAGCTATCACACTATGTTAGTAGCTCTTGAATATTTGTGGGTAACATTTTTATTGTTAAAGTAAAACAAGCCAAGAGATTAAAAGCAAACCAGCAAAACCAAAATAAGAGGTGAATCACACCTGATGTTTTGACAGTACTGTACAGAAGGTGAGGTATTAGTCTGCCATTTAAAAAAAATACTGCCTTATTTTCCAGTCTGGCTGTGAATATTGGAAGGGAAGTGGTTGTTGAAACCGGAAGATTTATTCTGAATCATCTGTTGTAGAAATTGGAAATATCTTTCTGATCTGTTCCTCTGTATTCAAGTATAGCCTAGGGGCCACTGCCAGAGGAGTAGATACTGTATTGCTTAGTATCTCCAGGCTCTGATTCCCGCAGAAGTTCCTAGCTCCTATGAGAAGTCAAGACCCCAATCTTTGGAGTTTGTTCAAGATCATGTTTACAAGGAGCAAACCCCCAGCCCAGATCCACAGTCTCAGCCTTCCCCTAGAGTTAAGTGCTTAAACTGTGCTAATCGCTTCTTACTGTCTCTCTTGTACACAATAGTCTTCACATATTGCTTTCTCTGTGTAGTACTTTACTATTTCATAACTTCTGGAGCTTCATGTCCATCAGATATATCTCAGAAGGGTGCCTGGGGAAAGTGAGAACACAGAACTTATTCTCGTATCTGCTGAGCATCTCTTCTGGGCTGCCTCTGCTGCCCATAGAGAATTGCTGGCAGTAATGGTCTGCAGAGCAGTGCTGAAGCTAACATCTTGGTTAAAGTTGCAGTTGAAAGACATTGCAGCAATGTAATGATTAGCTATTTTTTTTCATTGCATCTCTCTTTAAGAAAGCAATCTGTCTTTTGAACTTCAGCTCTCAGATAAAGACCAACACAGATATAGAAAGATTTTTTTGGTGGCAATATAAAGCAAATGTTATTCAGTCTTCCTTGTCATTTGTGTATATGTGTGAATGCTTATGTTTACTCTAACTCAGGGGGGTCTAGGCATTTTTTGGCTAAAATGCTGCAAAAAAAGTATTCTGACATGAAATGCTGTTGTGTAAATGCAGTATGGACTACACAGAGACATTTGAAAAATCAGTACAAAAGCAAATAATAATGAAAAAACATTCCTGCAATCAGTAATCATTCTGGTCTAAAATCCACTTTGGATGTCAGGGAGGACAAAGGCTTTGACTCTTTTTCTGCCAGCAGGCTCCTTCCTTTCTGTGCCAGCACAGTAAGGGAACAGTGAGTTGTAAAGAGGGAATGTGGATGGAAAACCTTGAACAAAAGTGGTAAGAGCAGGCAGCGAGGAGAACACTGAGGGCTTCTAGACAGTTCAGGTGTTCAGGGATATTTTCCACTATCCAGATAGCCAGCCACCATGCTTTCCATGTCCAGGCTGTCTGGCATGGTCCTGGCTCTGCTGCCTTCCTCAGGCTTTGGGCTGCTTTTCTGTCTCCCTTTGGGAACATGCCAGCATTTCCACAAATGAAGCACTTCAGACATTTCTCTCCAGTGGGATGTGCCTTTTTTGCTCTCCTTGGCTCTGTTTGTTATGTAATCCAAGGCACAGACCCCAGCAGACACCCCCCTTGTCCTCCCACCTGGGCTGCTGTGCTCCCTCTTTTCACAGCCACAGCTCCAAAGGTGCTTTTTTTCAGGAAAGCAGTGTCATTAGGTGTGGGAGGTGGGAGCCTGGTTGGAAAAAATACCCTGCAGATGGGTAATTGCTCACACCTCTGCATCAGGGACTCATTCTTTTTTGTTGTTTGAGGGTTTGTTTGTACCTGAGTTACATGATCCTGTGAGATGAGAAGCTGAAGTTGTAATAGCGTGGTAGGTTCTCCCTGGTGTAACTGTGATGTCAACTTTTTTCACCAGAAACATTTGTTAAAATTAATTAAGGGTCAGTGAAGTTGAGCACAACAAGGCCAGAGAAAGTGTAAAACCAAGGAGCTGTAACTCGGTGATATGTGCTGCTGTTTGGCTTCATTCTTCTCTAGAGCCTGAAAAAAACACCTTTTTCTTAGTGTCACATTGATCAGTAATTGGTGTGGCAGCCGTTGGCAGAGCTGACAAAAACCACAAAAGCTGGAGGTTGTCAGAGTGTGGGTAAGTGGGGGTCTCGCCACGTTTTGAGGAGGGAGCTAAAGTCCTAGAGGAAAAATATATCCCTTTGGAGGACTGCTGAATAATATGGATTAACTGCACAGTCACTCGGAGATTTACAGTAGCACCTCAAATGCATTACCATTTTTGACTTTTTAAAAAACTTTGAGTGTCCTTACAGAACAGCGAACTTGGAAAGCAAGGTTTAACTACTTAAAAATCCTTACCCATCTTTAGGAACAGTGAATATTATCCTCTATTTTCCCTGCAGAGGGGACCTGTTTCCTTTCTCCAGGGGGAGATATGTGAGACCTGCTCTGGGCAGTAGGGCAGGAGAACCTCACAGATGGAATGGATTTGTTTCCCAATCCCAGAGTTTCTTTTGTGGAAAAGAAGGCTAAATTTAATATGAAATGTTTCTCTAGTTGCAATAGAGATTAAAAATTTCCAATTAAGTGGATCCACATAAAGCATGTGTACAATTCTGTCTCACCTCGTAGCTCACCATTTACTGCTTGCACTTTTTTTCTGCAGAGAAATTACTCAATAGCTGAATAAAAATCTTAACATTTTGTTATCCAGCTTTTTTATTAAAATTGAAACTATGCTTTAGGCTTTAGACAGACATGTCTTTACAAAACACAGTAAAATACATGTATTATTTAGTAAAATACATGTATAATTTTTCTGCAGTAATAAACTGAGGATTAAAGAATATCTGCTCAAGATTGGCAGTGGTTGTGGAGCACATCCCTTTCTCTGGAATATGTAAAGGTACAGCAGAGAGCTTTGAGCAGTGACTGTATTTGCTGCTTTATGTATTCTGTGCTGGCTTGTGGAGAAATGTATGGAAGTTACATTGTAAATAAATGCAATCCTTAAACAATGTCTTGTGCCTATTGTAAGCAAATCACAGCAATGCTAATGCTTGCAGGAGATTTCATTTGACGTTTGCTGGAAACTGACTTACATTATCTTCACTGTTGTGTAAGAGAGAAAAACTTTCTCCTAGGAGGAGATTAAATTTGTTGACGCTCCTCTGTAGAATAAACCAACAGCAGAACTCAGGGTGGGAAACACAAATTTATGATTCTGCTTGCCAGCAAGCCTAACTGTAAGGCTATGGTCTTACAAGAGCAGTACATCAGAAACAGATTTTAACACTTCCTCTCAGTCATTTTATCAGGTGTTTTAGGTAGGCTTGAAAGAATTTCAGAGAAAGTCTTCCATCCTATCAAGAGTCACCTTCCCCATGAGGCAAAGCACTGACCTGGCAATCCTAATGCTAATGAAATAGATTATTATGAAATCCTTCCGTAGATAATGCATGGGCTGTTTAGGCTTTTTGACTGTGTTTGTGCGTCAGTGTAATGAGAACTTGGCAGAGGACCTGCACTCCATGACACCTTCAAGGATGTCATTGGAAAGCCCTGAGGTTTTGCATCTCCCTTGGAAACAATGCTTTGGGAACCTCAGATCTGCTCACTAGAGCAAAAGTTACTCTTCTGCCATTGCACATGAACACTAGGGGTTTTTGTTCCAGCAGTTTGTATTTAAAGATGCTGGAAGACTTACTGGTATATAATAGACACATTTCTTCCATGAATTTGCCTCAGTTGCTGGAAAGCCAAGCCAGAATGTTTACTTTGCTCCCCACACCACAGCTTCTTGTCAAGCTGTTATGACTCAAGGAGGTCTTGCTGGCTCTGAATAGTCAAAATAACATGTTCAGTTCTGGCAGCAGCAAAACTGCAGTCCTCTGGTCAAAACCAGTTTGGATGTCTCTCCCTTTTGCTGAGCATCCATGCACATGACTGCAAATATTCATTGCATTGAACAGCCAGGCCATTAATTCAGGTGCTTAAGTACAGCCTTGAGGACATCTGGTTAGTCATTGCCTGAGGGCTGATTTGAGTCACCACTCGCCCGTGCCCAGCCTACCAATGGAGAGAATAAAAGTTGCCTGTTAGAGAGTGTGTTGTGAGATGTCTCACCCCAGGGTATGGCCTCTCCCGTGGCTTTCTTCCAGAGATGAAATACAATTAAATACTCCCAAAAGCCTGCTGGTTGTAAGTATTCTCATGGTGTGTGCAGAACACAAAGAGGCTGTTGAACGCGTGGGTTGGAAAGCAGGGGAACGGTTGAAGAGCATTTCGTGCCAACAGAGGTAACCAGGAGAGGAGCTGCTTATGCCTTGCACCTGCCCTCACCCTCTGGTCCAGGACAGGGAGGATGAGGAGGTGGGGTTCTGTACAGCCTCTTGATCTCTCTACTGCCTTGCAGTACCTGTGGGACAGGGTTGTCGAAGGTCCATATGGACGCTGGTGGGCACAGACGTTATGTGAGCTTGGGACCCCATTTCCCTTCCCTGGGAACAGAGGGACTGGTGTGGCAGTGGATGGCTGTGGCTCAGACCCATGTATTGCTTTCCTGGCTGCCCCTAAGAAACTGGTGGTCTCAGCCAACACCTGCCTGGTTACCTAATGATTTAAGCACTTTAAGATCCTCCAGTCTCTGGTCCTGCCAGCCTTCACTTACTTTTTGCAGCCTTCTGTTCACAGGGTCATTGCATACTCTGCAAACACCACAAACACCCTTAGTACACAGAGCACCAGGAGGTTTTGGGAACGATTAACCCACAAAAGCCCAGAAATCATGTGTATGTTAATTTTCTTGAAGTATGTCACTTAATGGGTTTGCATCTTTTCAGTGTTCTATCTTGGGAGCTGCATACACTTGTTCAGTGAGAGTTAATAAAAAATGTTACTGTTTTTTCCCCCTTTGGACAACCATTCCTATGGATGGCCCCCAGTGTCTGGTAACTTCTGACCATCAGCTTGCTGCTTGGCTGCTCTTGCCAGCACAGGACAGGCAAATTCCTTTTGTCTGCAGGGGATTGAAAGGAGCCAGCTTGGGGCTTTGTTTCTATGTTTGAACATTTTGAAATTACCGAGTGTCATAAAAAATAAGCTCAATGCACTCAAAAATGAACTCTCAGAGGTTAGATCTAGATTGCTTTAGAAGAATAAAGAATAAGAAAAATATTGCTGTGGTTGTTTTTTTATCATTGAGATCAGTGTGATTTGGGGTTTTTCTTTTTATTTAGATGTGAGACTTATTTATTATAAGGCATTGCTTTATTTATTATAAGGCATTGTTATGGCATTGCTACAGCGTATTCTGACAAGAAATTTAAGTAAATGAGATGGTTGGCTAGCACTTTGATGTGAAAATTTGGTCTAAAGTATAGATTGGCCCAGGATTTTCCTTGAAGGAAAAATAAGGAAGAGAATTGGTGATAGTGTTTTCAATAAAGAATAACCATTAATTTCTAAGTGGCATTTAGTAAGGCATTTGTCCCCGAAATTTAATTTTTTTTGCCCAGAAACACTTTGCATCTGGTGCAGCTGAGCGAAGGGAGTATGAATCCAAGGCAGATACATTCTCCCGCAACGCGCTACAGTCCCGGGTGAGGGGGCTTCATCGTCAGGGAGGGAAAAATACACGTCTGCTTCTTTGTCTTGTGCTTTTTGTGACAAAGGAATTCCCGTCTGAATTGGTGTGCTCCGTTCAAGCCCCCTCCGAGCCCCTGGGTTAGCAGCAGTCAGTCTTTGCAGTGTCCTGACGTCATCCAGTGTATGCATAAACTCCGCTATTGTCTTACGGGGGAGCAGGGGCTGGGGATTGCAGTATCTGCTGGCTACTACCTACTTACGCCTGCCGGTATCACGGAAAGGACACTGGCCCACCCTTATCTCTTGGATTTAAAACAGAAGCTCATGCTTTTTGCTGCCTAAAGAAGGACCTCTTTCTTCCTTTCTTTTTCTTTTCTTTATTTCCTTTTTTTTTTTTTCCCTTTTTTCTTTTATTTTTTTTTTTTTTTTTTTTTTTTGTTGCTGCGGTTGCAAGGAGAAGCACTCTGCGGTGTGGAACAGAGGAGGAGAGAGGAGAATCTGGCAGCTTGGATAGCCTGGACTGCATTGTCTGGCTTCATGACCCCTGCTGTGTAGCAGTCTCATCCTTACTCTCATACACTGCCTCGCCTCTGTCTTCCACTCTTTTTTCTTCTTTCCTTTTTAAAATAGCAGCATCTGGGGCCAGCCATGTTTGGTACTGAATCTTCATGTAAGTAAATACATCCCACTTGCATCCTTTTTCTGTTGAGAGCAGGGCTTGTTTTGTCCTCGCTGTACCCACCGCGCTTGCATTGCTCTTGCTGTAGGTCGCTGGCGAGAAGCTGCGGTCCTCCCTGGTTTTGAAGGGACCAAAGATGCCGGAGGGGAAGCATCTACCTCCTCACTCTGGGGGCATCCTTGATGCCAACAGCAAGGCAGTGTAGTGCTGTCAGCACTGCTGAATTCAGGCCACTGAATTCAGGGGAGAAAAAGGCAGTTTTGCTTGAATGTAGTAATTGATAAGATCGCATCTGTCAGTGATTGGGAGCAGCAAACCCTCTATCTAATGAATGCATTACTCAGATTATATATTTGGGGACAGGGAATGCTGCAGCATCAGATGGGAGAGAGCTGGGGGAAAGTGATTTAATCAGCAGGGAAAGACCATCTATCTCACTTGCTTAAATTTTGTTTCTGGGAAAGAAAAAAGAGGCTTGTGTGGGATCCCTGCTGTAGATGAAGAATGCAAAATTAAATTGAGTGGCATTCTAAATACGAAGTTAAAACCGCAAAATAATAGGATCGTTTATTTGTTTCTTCCTAATCTTTGTGCTGGAAAATCTTAACAGTCTGTTGTACAACAGTAGTGCAGAATCCTGTCATTGAAAGGAAGCCAGTTTTGCTTCAACAGGAGCAACAATTATCTACCTGGGAAATCTGGCCATGAAGGAAGGCTGGGGGGTTACATATAAATAATGTTGCCAGTGACAACACGGCGGTGCAGAGACCAGCCTGATCCAGTGATTATCGGGTTGATGAAATGTAGAAACAGTCTGTTTACACTGTGTTTTGTGCACAAATAGTAATGCATGTTGAAAGCATGTCTCATTTTAATATGAAGCTGTGGCTTTTATAGAGCGTTGTAATGTGCAGCGTGTGTCATGTCTCCATGCTGTTAGTTCTGCAGCTCAGCTCTTCCTGAGAAGTGTTAAGAGTATCGGGATCCCTCATAGTCATGTCCTGGTGGCTGTCAATCCCATGTGCTCCCGAAGGGTTAATCGGTCTTGTTGCCTGGCTCTGGCAGCTCTCTCCCTCCTCTGCTACAGGCTGCTCAAGGTCAGGCAGCACAAAAACAAAATTCACCTTTAGATTTTTTTTGTTTGTGGATCGACTTCTCATGGTTGTAAACAGGTTTGCAGGTCCAGGTCAGTGGAGTGTGTGCAGAGATGCCAAGTGTAGATGCATCTGTTTATTTCCTGCCAGGTCTGTGGGGTCTGCCTCTGCAAAATGCATATTGATGTGCCTCGAGACAGACGCAGTGGCGTATCAGCCCTCTTGCAGAAAGTGTATAGGGCATACTCAGGAAGTCAGATTAGACAGCCTAGTTCATTTTTGTGATCCTCTCTTGTTTTATGAGGTGCATTAATAAATGACTCGCCTATCACATGAGGCAAATGCCTGATAAAGTCACTGGGTTGTATCACCAGCAGCTGTGTCTGCTTTTGTTTCCATGGTTCCCTCAATTGAGAAAAGGGTGATGGGAACTTCGCAACAGCCACTACCTGTTTTCTAGAAGGGTGTAGCTTCATTATTTGCTTTTGAAAAAGGGGTTTAATGTAACGTGCCTAGTTGCCATCCATCCAAGTAGAGGCTGTGGCCAGTCCCTGCCTGCATTCCCCTGCCAGAGGAAGGCGAAGGCAGTGTGGTGGCCTCCCCTTTGTTCAGGCCACCTCCTCTGCACCTCTGCTCAGGCTTGGACCTTGTAGCCAAGGGGCCACCTGCAACCCTGGATTTCCTCTCTGGGTTGGAGTGACTCTCCTGTTGCCCACTGGTGTGAGGTGCTGGGAGGAGAGTGGGGTCACTGGCACTGTCCCTGCATGCCCTGCCCGCTTCCCAGAGCAGCCCTTGTGCCACCAGCCCTGCCTGCACCACTGCTGGAGGGTGGTGGGTTTGCTTTCAAATAAAGAAAATTGTATCAAGACTAATTTAATCAAAATGCCATTTCAGCTAGTGTTTGTTTGGGTTTTTTGATCGTTCCTCTCCTTCTTCGCCTTTCCAAGCTTTGAAATGACAGCAGTGCAAAACACTTAATATTTCTGCCCACCTATAACATCAAATAAATAACAATAGAAAAGAAAAAAAGGTTCAGCATAATCTGGTCCTTGAAAAGAAGAGAGAAGCTGTTTCTGCTTCTGTCCAAAAGCACGAAATGAGCAGATTACATTTTTTAAAAAATCCTGCTGTTTAGACTTAGCATTTAAGCTTTTATTTCTCTTTGATTAAAAAAAAAAAATGGTCAGAAGCAAATCCTGGTTTAGAACCTTTGTTCTGTCACTCGGTATCAAAATATTTTAAATGCCAAATCAACTCTCACTCAGAAATCCTGTTTTTTCTTTCTGCTTTTAACAGCAGTCAGAAGGGCAATAAAAGATAGTCTGAGGGCCATTGTAGAAACACAGGCATCTGCTTATCACCTCCTGGATGCAGGGGAGACAAACAGCAGGCAACACCAGCCTGTAAAGCAGGATAGGGCAGCAGGAGATGCACAGACAGCTGCTGACACTCTGGTGTGGGATGAGCAGGGAAGGCAAAAGCAAAAACCCTGTGAAGTGTCTGTGGGAAGGGCTGTGCTGTCGCAGGGTGGATGTTGTACAGCCATGCTTAGTGTTTTCCATCAGTCACATGTCCTTCTCATAATCCCCACGGGAAATGTAAGTGCCAGGGTCCCCTCATCTGCGGTGCTTTTGTGCTGATCCACTCACAGCTGTGCTGCTGGGGTGGTGTTGGGGTGGCTGTGTGCATGGAGATGGAGGGCCATGCCACCTCTCTGTTTTATCTGCCTGACAGTATTATCTGCCTACCAGAAAGAACTGTTTCACAGTCTATAGGGGTAAATAAAACTTGGTTTGATAAAGGTTGAGAATTGGGTTGAGAATGAAGTCTCATTTGGAAGGGATATAATGTTGCAGCATTGCACCAAAGCAGGGAAACAGTGGGGCTTGAACAAGTGAGGGGCTAGTCACCTCAAAAAAGACACGATCAGCTCAGGGAGAAGAGATAAGGCCAAGCCCAGGGGAAATAGCCAGCAAACATCCTTTGTCTGGCTTGTAATGCTGGCAGTTGCAGACCTACAGCAGACGCAACACAGACACAAATTAAACCAAAATGTCAGAGCAGCCATAGTCTGTGAGGCTCACCAATACTGAGGGAGCTCAGGGTGACCTCAAATCTCTCCATGTAATTGGAATCAATGGGGCAGGATGTTTTCAAAGCGCATAAAGCAAGAAAAGAGGCTCTCAGCTGTTTCAAGCAAGGAAAGAGGCATTCAGAAAGCTGTTTCTGAAAATGTGCACCATGGGTGCTTCAGGTATCCCTGACAGAGTAATTCAGTCACAAGATTTGGGGAGGGAACTGCACATGTGTGTGCTGCTCCTCATCCCAATGCTGGTGAAAGGACCCAGGTGTGTGCTGTTAAAGTCTGAGATTCTGTTCTCTGTGCTGCTGTGTTTGTTCATGCCAGGGTATTTTGACCTAGCAGCAACACTAAACTGCAAGGGTTAAATGGGAGGGTGCCTGGGAGGTGCTCTTCCAGTCTGGGCTGTGCAGGGAGATGCTCATGGTGGTCCCTGTCTGGTAGACAGTAGAGACTCTGGACCAAAGGGCAGAGAAATGCAAAACCAAAGGGCAAATGGAGCTTTCCTCCATCCTGAGGCTAATTCTGGAAGGCTGTTCTCCATAGGGAAACTGGGGAATGCTGTGGAGAAGGGGAAACTGCCCACTTAAGTGTGCCAGGGAAAGCTGTTGTGCATGTCCCAGGCTCACTGTACTGTCTTCTGCTCTGACTGTTCAGAAAGTGCTTTTGTTCCTGACCATTTGTTTTCCATACTCTCTTTTGGCTAGAGTGTCCCCAAAAATGGGAATGGTTGGACCAAGATAATTCATTTTATGTCATCAGGAAGGTAGTCCTACAAACATCTGCAAAAGATCAGCAGCCAACAATGGAGAAATGAGAGACCTTAGCAAAGATACTAAGAGCAATTTCTGCTGCCTTACAAGAGAAGATCTCTACGAAGTGTCTGGCCAAATGCTACAGCAAAGCTGAAGTTCTAATTCTATGTTTCATTTGAGTGGGGGTGCCTAGGATACAGATCTGCAGAGGCACAGGATGATCTGATTGGCATGGGTGCTGCCATCCTGGGCCAGTGTTCCAGCCTCCTCCTGCTCCCTGCACTCATCCCTGCCTGTGGGTGAGCCAGCCAAAACCTGAGGACTTCTGCGGGTAGTCAGTTCTGAGCTTGTTGGGTCCTCAGGATGGTTGATGGGGTGGTTAGGTGAGCAGTAGCACAAGGAAGGATAGGACACAACCACTTTTACTGTGGTGGGATGGCAGCCTAGGTGAGAACAGGTTCTCCTGAACCAGCAGTGATGACCAAAATGCTCATTTCTTCAGCATAAATAGCCTATTGCCATCCTGAATTGCCACAATCACTAGTAATAGTAACTACTCAGCAGTAGTAAGTAATCAGGTGACAGCCACAATTCTACAATGGTGTTATGCTGGTTTCTCAGGCAACTGTGCATCAAAGAAAGAGGTTACAGGAACGTACCAGAAACTAACTTTAAACCAATGCATTTGGCCGCTGATGTTTCTGCTGTTCCCTATATTCAGGACTGTTGAACAAATTACAGAATCAGGTCAAAGAGAGTCTTGGCTACAGCAGTGTGAAATGCCAGAGTAAACCTGGATTATGACAAGGATTGAGATTGCAAGAGCTGTAATAAATTTGCCAAACCAGCAGTGAAACTTCAAGATATTTGAAGAGAAAATACTGTCCCACTTTCTACTTTACAATAGATCTTTGAGGATTTACTAAGTGCTATTGTTGTTATTTTTAAAATAAATACATTTTTAAAAATATAAACAGGATATAAGAGAGGGTTCTGCAGTTTCTCTAAACTCATATGGCCACACTGCTTTGTTAGGTGCCTGAGGTGGTGTCTCCAAGGGTATGTGTGCTCCAGGCTGTATGTGTGCTCAGGACAGGGACTTGGAAGTTCATCTCTTCTGAAGCTGCACCAAGGGCATCTTGAATTCACTGTGTTTAGAAACAGCTGTTTGGAAAGCTTAAATGTTCCTTGCCCTTTCTTTTTGCCCAAAGAAAAAGTAAATGGAGACATTTTACAGGTTAGATTTGACTCATGCGTTTGACAGTCTTAGACAATTTGGCTCCTGCAGCTCTGGGTCACCTTTACTATCTTGTTGGTTCAGAGGTTGCAAGAATCTGATGTAAAGTTACTGAGTACAGTTCTAGTCTTCAGTACATTTACATTCACACACAAACTTGTGGAATGAGGAAGAAATCTCAAGGTGCAGGCAGTGAATAGGTTAATGTTTTAACTTTTTATTTAATTTCAGATACTGGAATTGCACTTTGTCCTTGTTACAGCTAAAAGCATACACTATAATTAGTGGAGGGCCCTGTGACTGATCAAATATGACAAAATATATCTTATCTTATATATATCTTCCAGATAGAAGACAAAAAATCATAGAATGGTTTAGTCTGAAGGGACCAGCCCCTCCCTCAGAGCAGGATCAACCTCCAAGATAAGAGCCAGTGAAAGATGCCATGCGCATGTTTGAAAAGTGGTATGAGATCAAAATATGCTTCAGCTTTGAACAGTTTGGTTTACAGGGCCAGAAATAGGAATAAATCTTTATGTCCAAGGATGACTGGAAGATTATTAGTGTCCCTTTGGGCTGTGTGACCCAGACAGGAAGTTCAGTACATGAAGTGAGAACTTCATCATATTTTTGAGCTGTATAGAGTTTCATCAAATTGGGGGATAAATAATGGGTATGCCCAGAAAAAAAACTTATTCACAGAACAATCTAAGGCATCTCTTTTTATCTTATCTATAATACTATGCTTGATCCTTGAAGCACCGGGAAAATGTCTGTAAAGTGCTACAAAAAGAGCATGTGGGATTCTGGGAGGTAGAGTATTCCATATTTCAAGATTAATTAATATATTTCCTGTTTGGTGAAAATACTGTTATAACATCTCTGTTTAGATCCTTTCATATGAAGGTCACTATAATGAGAGATTACAGAATCCTAGCCATGCCATTATGATGTTCCCTATTGTAAAGGACAGGATGTTGAGGCTCTGTAATAGGGAAATAAACTGTAACACTACAGAGAAAAATGTTATATACCCAGAATCTGGTGTAGCTCAGTGGAAAACTGTCTGCCTTTGCTTTGTTTGATCAAGGTGGAGCTTATGCTGAGAGATCAACTTGAGATGATCAGAAAAAAAGAGGGTAAGGGAACCTATATTCTAGGCCAAGTGATGTGCCATTGCTTTCCATCATTAGATGTAAAGTATTTTAGGAGTTCCTTGGAGTCTCTATGCATTTCATTTGGAAATGGCATCTTGAGTTATATCAAGTGCTTTGATCAGCGTACGGGAAGTAGAAAGGAAAATCTTTTGAGACTACAAGTCAGGAATACAAAATTAAAGTCTGTTATGTTCACCTTCTTTTGAGAAATCCAGTCACTGGGAAAAATCTTTCCTTGGTGCAGTGAAATGAAGGATGCTGAGGTGACCCTCAAGCATGCTAGATAATTTTTCAGCCTAAAGTAGGACCCTAAGGTTAAAATGGTACAATGTTGTTGAACTTTTCAGAGAAAGTACATAGTTATAGTGAGGACCTTCCACATTTGTATAGCCCTTATGCAGCTGTTGTAAAGGTTTGACTGAACAGGGAAGAAGGATTAGAGGGTGGTGGGAAGAAGCTCTTCTGTGCTCAGAATGTCTGTAGACTAAGAAGCTATGAAGAGATTTCGAAGATGCCAGTGGAAAAATCAGCCACTTCACCTGGCCTCCCATGTTTACCATGCTGCTAATAAGCCCAGTGATTTTGCAGTCTACAGTGATGACATTTCATATATGTCATAATTCCAGCAAATGCTGACTTACATCTTGCCATTAGGAACGAGTCTTGGAAAACAGTTGTGAATTTGGATTTCCTGCAGTATTTGCCTGAGTGTGAAAGTACCTGTTCTCTGGTGCATAAGGGGTTTTTAAGAAGATATGGTCTTGACATTAATGAGCTGTGGTTGTGCCAGTGCAAACAATAGTAAATGCACTGAATTACATATTTTAAAGTTTCTGGATGGGAGTAGAAAAAAAGAGATCATATCTCACATAACTTTATGTGTTTGCTGCATTTTTTTAATGTTGTAAGGGATTGTATGGTAAGGACACCACAAGAAAGCAAATTCTGAGGGGAAGGGCATATGTTACAGCTCCATGGAGCTGAAGAAATGGCAACTGACTCCACTTATAAGATCTCCACTTATAAGAAAAAGAAAAACTGCTGTAAGAAGAGAATATCCAAAGCAGAATCTGAATCACACTGACTTTGAAATGACTTAGGACAAGGAAAATGCTGCTGGTCACAAATAAAAACACACAGAGCACAAAAAAAAAACCCAAACCAAAAACAAAACAGAAGAAAAAGGAAAGGAAATAGGAAAGGAAAGGAAAGGAAAGGAGAAAGGAGAAAGGAGAAAGGAGAAAGGAGAAAGGAAAAAGGAAACCATCATAGTTAGCAATACTGAAAGATGCTATATTTAACATTCAGTAAGGGAGCTGAATGTGGAAAAGAGCTGAGCATGGAAAATATTAGCACTACTAACCTTTTTTCCTGTCAACTGCATTCATTATGGCATAAGTTATCTAAGACTGTCACGGTGGTAGTAAATTGTGCCATTTTATTTGCATAGATGTAATAACCATTCACTCAAACCATCCATCTGCTGATAAAATACTCTCAATCTTAGACTAATAGTATCAGAAGAATACAGTAGATCAGAAATGTCGAATTAGCTGGTAAAGAAACGTGCCAAGTTGTGTGTGCAGATCCCATGCTGTGCTTTGTCATATGCAAAGACACGAACCCAAACAGTTCAACTAAAAAGCTCTTGGAAATATATAGAGGATTAATGGTAGCAAAAGTCTACTAGAGGGTTAACTAAACTGAGGGAAGTGTTCCTGTAACTCAGCAATTCATATCAGTGTGGTTATTCTCTGTGTCCTCTGCTGCTTGCGTGGTCCACAGTGATAACTCCAGATAAAGTGTTGTTATGTTTAGAGCGAAGAGGGTGATAGCCGGGCTGCCTGTGCAGATGGATGGAGAAAAGCTCTGAGTGGTGGAAAAGAGCTGCCAGATAAAAGGCAGCAAGATCTGAGCTGCGAACATCACACGCAGGAGTGGAAGTTCTTCCAAGAAACCACCCATGTGTGAGAGGCCTAATGCAGGTTGTACGGGTGTCCTTTGTCACAGGACAGAAGAGAGGCTCCATGTGTGGCAATACAAGGGGGAGCAGGTTCCTCTATGACTGCTGGCCCCCTAGTGATGCCTTTCTGAGGCTTCAGCTGCAATGTTCTGATAGCACAAGGAGATGGCACTGGGATGAAGGATTTCTCAAGTGTTTTAAGAGAGACATTGTATATCCTCTTTAATATCGATTGCACATGCAATAGCAGGACTGTGGGTATTACCCCAGCTCACAGGGATACAACAGCTGTGATGAGCAAGAGATTGAGTCTCCTACCCAGGATAAAGTGCTGGTGGCCTGTCATGGCAGAGAGGGGTTGCACAAAGAACAGGCATTTGAAAGCCTTTACACGGGACCTTTTCTAGAGTTGTCTCCCCAGCGAGGATACACCTTCATGCTGCAGAAGGTGGCCTTGCTGTGGGCATGGTGTGTCACAGCCTGCAGTGACCCCTCTGGAGGCAGAGACATTATCTTCATGGCTCTGAGACACTGCATGTGTGCTAATGACTTTGAGTCTCTGCAGGTCTTGGCTGCACGTCAGAGAGGAATGAAGCTGTAGATTGAAAACCAGTGCCCTGTACTGCAGGAGTTCAGTGAACTACGTGCCTGGCATTTAGTTAGGTTATGTCTTGGTTTTGTGACTATAGTGACATCCAATTAATTCTCCTATAAAATAGAGATAAACACTCACACAAATTATGCAAAGAGACACGAAGAAAACGCTCTACTTTAGGGCTTGCCATCCTTAATAGTATCCCCTTAAACACAGATGATTCGCTGAGGGAACAAAGTGTGTAACCTGGAAGGTCTGCACAGGCACCATCCCTGCCGAGCGAGGCCCCGCGGGCAGCAGCTGCTGCCTGCAGTCTGGCAGCCAATACACCCTGTCTGCATTTTCTGCTATTCTCCTTTCGCTCCCTGATTTCTATGTGCTCCAAATGTGTTCTGGTTTACAGCAGGAGGAAAGAGGTGTCTTTGTGCCATTGAACAGGCTAACTATGGGCAAAGATGGTAAAACCCCCCAGTTTTCATTTATTATTGTAGTATGTGTGTATATGTTTTCCTTTTTTTTTTTTTTTTTTTTTTTTTTTTTCCCCTTTGACAGCTGTCCTGAGTTAAAACTGTTAACTGTTTCGTTTCACTAGGATTGTAAAGCAGACCAGTTGACCAATTTTAAAGCTGTTTTTTCCTAGTGAAGGAAGAGCCTGAAGCTGTCTCCCATACAATGAAGATGCTGGTGTAAAGCTGTGGTTTTACGACTTCTGTCCAAGAACTGGGAATTCAGTACCATGGCAGCTAGTAAATGTCCTTGTTCCCCTGCGTGAGGAGTCCAGAAGTTCATATACATCTGGAAATCTAAGTACACTCTCATCAAGGGCAGATTAAATGGGGCTTTGAGCAATCTGGTCTATTGGAAGGTGTCCCTATCCATACAAGGGGGTTGGGACTAGATGATCTTTAAGGTCCCTTCCAACCCAAACCATTCCATGATTCTGTGATCTTCAGAAGAATTGCAGACATACTGATGGAAGAGGGTGGAGGTAAATCATGGGTGGCACAGGCAAGCCTGCATTGCAGGTGACCTATGTGCTGTCCTACACACAGGTAAGGGGAGATTATGCCACCAGAAACTGGAATTTTGTCTCTGAAAATCAGCTGTTAGAGGTTATTGATTACTTTGTTGTTGTTTTATTTTGTTTTGTTTTGTTTTTTGTTCAATAGGCTAAATTCTGGATGTTAGTCCTGTCATTATTTCAGAAATTCAATCTAGAAATACCTTTCAAAGGGAAAGATGTACAACTATTAACTCCTAAAATTGAATCATAGCTGTTGGGCCATGCTTTCTAGCATCCAAACTCAAACAACTTGTCTGATTAAAATAATTTTGAAGAAAGTTAGTGTGTATAGTCAGAATTAAATAAAAATGGACTTGTGATCAGCAACCTGAAACACTAAACTGTGAAATAACTGGTGAATGAGATAATCATGATATGACAAGAAATATTTTAGAACATTTTTTTAAAGTCACCTTGTTTTCCAACATTTCTTTTGCTTTCATTCTTTCTGAGAAGAATGGAGTGCTAGCTATGAATTAAAGTGGAGATAACTTCAAGTTTTATCTGATAGCCTCTGTGCAAATGATTTCACACCAGCTACTTACAGGATGCTGGTGTCCAAAAATAAGCAGCATTTAGAATTTGAGTATTGTCCATTTGTAGCTAGTCACCATTTTTAGGGGAATGGAGTTCAAGGTGGTTTTGACCAATTAAGTGTCCTAAATAGGTGCTGAAAACTTCTGGTGGGCTCTTAATAGCTTAGGCTCGATCATTAGGCTTAATCAATCATTTCTGTGATTACTATTCTCAGAAATAGTGCATGATCTCTTACA
Organism: Phaethornis superciliosus; assembly: GCA_023637945.1. Lineage (NCBI taxonomy): Eukaryota > Metazoa > Chordata > Aves > Apodiformes > Trochilidae > Phaethornis > Phaethornis superciliosus. The sequence continues at coordinate 24,836,625 of JAJQWJ010000001.1, read as the reverse complement.
AGTTTTGTCTGTATGTGTCATTACTTAGGTTTAAATAAAAATGTAAGAAGTACTTAACAAGGTTAATTAAGCTGGTATAAAAAAAACCTGTACAGAATCTCAATTAGGACTATATTGAGTTAACAAGGTTTAAGATTAATTGAATTAAACTTTGCTGAAATAAGAATGTCCATGAACTACACTGCATCAAAACGTGGGCACAGGCAGATGATGTAAACATAGAAGGTCAAAGTACTTTAAAGTAATATTAATGTAAAACTGCCAGCATAGTTTATTGTTTCTGGTTTTATTGTCTTCCATAACACTTCTTGTAGTTTTCAGAAAGTCAAAATTAAATGTCTGCTTGTTGGCTGTGCTCTCGCCTTTCTTAACAAGCATGAGTGACCTTTGATAAAGGGTTTGAACTTCACATCTGCCAAAGATGTCTACAGTTTCTCTGCATAACAAATTAATAACTTTGTTTTCTTTGATCTTTCTGCCACACAGTCAGCCCTTTTGAGATGTTTCTGCAAAGCTAATGATATATTTTTGGAGGACACCAAGAAAATGGATACTAGGCAGTGTTAATTGCCCTCCCCATAGATATGGTCATGCTTCCCTGAGATGCTTGCCTGTAGGGAGATCTAGAGACATTTCTGTTGATCCACAGTGGTACAGTATCAACAGTTCTGAGAGCATGAGGTGAGAGGGACATTCTTCAGTTTATGAGGGTGATATCTGTAACAGTTCAGCACTTTAAGCCATTTGCAACAAACAGCCTACTGTTTATGTTCTGTTCTTGATCTAAATACTCTGGCTGGTTTTAAAACTTTTGAGATTGTGACAAAAGCTGGAATCAAGCACAGAATATATTTTGCAAGCTGTTGCAAAAACAAGTATAGGCTAGGTGGCTGTTCTGTGGAGGCTGAAATAAGCTGAAGAATAAGAACAGTTGGAAACCTGAAGGAGGAGGTCAGATCATCTTAATTTTTGAGCAACAAGAAAATTGAGGAGGTGTGATGAGCTAGAAGAGAGAATGAAGTCTGCAAGATCCTGGAATCGTAAATTCTCGAATTGTGGGGGATTTGCAAAGTGTGAGAGTTAAAATCTCATATGGAAATGGTGGAAAATACTGGAAATGCTGCTTAACTTATTTTAGTAAATGAGGCCATTTTAGAAATTAAAATCAAGATTTCAGTCTTCCTTTACTACAGTATCTAGATGAGAAGGTGGATAGTAGATAGTTTGCCATACTAAATGTTATCATGCAGTCCTGGAGTGCCGTGTGAACAAGAGTTTATCCCATCATGGATCCAGTCCCCGTGGTGTGGGAAAATAGGGCAGCACCTCTAGGACTGGGGTGGTGAAGCTGCAAAAACCAAAGTGATCCAGAGATGAGGGGGTTGTCACCAACCCTACTTGATTTCCAAATCTTTTCAGAGTTTGGAGTGGAGGCAGGGTCCTTTTTTGTTCCTTCACTTTCTGATGGCTGCTTTTGTGACTTTCTCTAGATATGTCAGTCTTGACTGTAGTCTGTTTTACTGCAAGCTCCAATTAAGAGCCAAGCACTTGCTCTTCCTCCCAGATGGTTCCCTATTCAGTACAGGGAGCAATCTGTGCTGTAACAAGACAGGCAGGAGCTCAATCTTGTGCACAGAGCGGTGCAGTCCCCAGTGTGAAACTGCATGAATAGCAGGATGGGAGGCAATGGTGTAGTTAGCAGGGAAGAGCAGGACTGGGGTGGGAGAGAGGAAGAAAACTGCCTGGTGCTGTTTTGTTTGAGCCTGACTGGCATCTAACCCTGCTAGCCATTCAGCTTTGATGGTAGGTAGCAATAAGCTTGAATACCAGCTGTGGCTTCCCATGTTATTTTCAGCTCCTGTGAAAACGAGGCATTTCCATTTAATTTGCATCTTTTTTCTCCCTTCTCTTTCTCTAATGAATCAGTGAGTACAGCAAATACATGTATGCCCTCCTTAGTGATGCCTCCCCTCCTTTAAGCTGCATTTACTGTAAGCTCCCTTTCAGATCATTGCTTGCTTTAGATTTAGCGTCTTGTAATTCAGAGAAAATAACTGAAAGCCTCTGCTTTTTGATGAGATCTCCTGCATCTTCCAGCTGCTTCATGGCCACTTCTGTTCAGAACTCGAATTTTTGAGCATAGGCCTATTCACCCATTCAGTATCACCAGCATGGCCACATAGAGATTCTCCTGCTGGGTAGTTTTTCTTTTACTCTGAAAAAAATTATATTTTTAGAATATGGATCGAGAGCATACTGGAAGAACTACCTCAATTTTCTTCCCTATTTTCCAGAACTCTAAAGATGATGGTGGAGAAAATTACTGAACGTGTTACTGTTTCATGTGCTGCATGATCATTTCCAACCGTCAGTGTTTCAGGTTCTCCCTCGAAGCTAAGCTGTAAAGAATAATTCTGTTCTTTCTGTTAGAGCCCTGTGCCAGATAGGTTGCCCGAGCATAAAAAGCTGCACTGAATTATTTCAATAAATCTAAAAAAGTCCATTTCTCACTTTTCAGTGGACAGACCATGTTTAGAGAGTTTGGTCTGCTACAGAGAGGGCTTGGCTATGTTTCTGGCCTGAACAAGTCAAAATGTTTGCAATATAGATAGCCAACATAAGGTATTTTCAATTAGCAGACAGGCATTGAGTCTTTTGAAAGTGGATATAAATATGTTCTGATGCTAAAAGATTTACTAATTTTTTACAGAATCCTTGAAATTGTAGGAAACATAATTAAGTCAAAACCAAGCCTGTTCTCCTGGAGAAGGAAAGCAAACAGACATTAGAGAAAACAGTTCTGTGACATGGCCTTGAGTTATTTGGCTTGGGCTGGTCTCTCATATATTTATCTTGAACCTGTCACTTTTTTATTTGCTGGTGCTGACTGACTCCAAGTATTGCAGGCAGTTTGGCTGATCAGGCTCAATGTGATGCATGCTGTATCTTGGATGCCAGGGTCACTACAGACCCATCTGGCTGGACTTCAGGCTCCAGCCCTTGCTATGTGGCTTGTGTCATTACAGTACGTGACATTTTCTCAGAAATTGGTGTATTATTTTGTTAAGCACACAATTTTCAGTGGAGACTGTTACAGTTTTCTGCCCAGTAAGACAGTCTGGTGTCCAAGAGAACTGACAAGAGACATCTTTAACAGGTAAGGAAGAGTATATGGCTCTTCACTATAGCTTCACTTCTGGAAGTACATTTACCCCAATACATCTTGGTTCAACAGTATTTCTTCCAGTTGCATTCACTAATTCCATCTGCTATGAGCAAGATTCAAAAACTATTCATCCAGAAATGCCTGTAGTGAGTGGAAGGTAGCTGCCATGCTTGCACAGCACCATTTGCTTAAAGCAATGGTAAAATTTTATGTTGAAGTTATTAAACCCCTATTTTTGGAGGTTTTTTCCTAGTTGTTTTTTTCATCACACCTTAAATTTTATTCTATTACCGTTAGACAGAATCCTGGAAAACATCTCTGTCAAAGAGCTGAGCTAAGGAAAAAAGACATAACTTCTGAATAAAGGCAGTCAGGTACCTCATGAAATGCCACTAATCCAGTAATGGGACAACAAGCATCTCTCATAGCATTCAGATATTACATCTTCTCGAGTGGGCTAGCAGTGCTGAGGTCGACCAGCTAGATTTATCCTTGAAATAATATCCTAGGTGTTGATAGCCCAGGCTGGGCCCTGCTTACCTATATGACCTCTAGGTATGGTTTGATGCTGCATTGCCCTTTCCAGCAGCAGGATGCTCTGGGTTAGGAACCTGACTGCATGGAGGCTTGAAGTGTTATCTTTTAGTGTCTTCTGTCAATTGCCCTGAGTTCTTCTTTCTTCATGCTTGAGGACTGTGTTTACAAGGTGATTGTCTTGGGTAAGAGTCTTCAGTATCTGCTCATATACAGGAATGCTACATCAGTAGTCTTTGTGAATGATTTAAGATGTGTTTCCAAATGTGCACACGCTATATATTTGTTCTTTTATATAGGTGCTTTTTAGTAGCACCGGTAATCCATTTTTATTGGTGGGTGGTGCATCTGAAGAATGCAGAACATCAAGGAGTCATTTGGGGCTAAGGTCAGCTGCCTAAATGAGGCATCAAGAGCCATTTCAGATGCCCTGGGACATCTAAAGATGTCCTCCAGCTGTTAGTCCCCAGGGGTATTCTGTATGTGTCTTGTGTCATTGTATCAGCTACTCTATGCATCTCAAAAAGCTTGGGATGCACCTGCTTAGGCAACCAAGTCAAGCTCTTTTTTAAAAGTCATCAAGAGTTTTCATTTATGTAATCCTAAAAAGATCTGGCTTTGTTAGGAAAAGTGGGAAGCTCAAATTCCTGAGTAACTTCTATGGGGTTTTGGGGAGTTCTCTGGTTTGTTTTGAGCAGTAGAGAGTAAAAGTCAGAGTGATGATGATAAACTTGGACTCTGGCAAGGCACGTGTGTCAACTGCTGCCATGATTAACACTGGCTGCTCAGCAGCAAGGGCTCGGGGCTCGGGGAACATGCTGTACTCAAATTATCTGGCTTAGAAATGCTCTCCACTTGCCATTTGCAAGCAGGGACAGACAGAAGACAAACATTTCTTCCCCTAAATATGGGACTTGTTACAGCTCAGTTGCTTGGCAGTCCACTTGACTGTAAAATAAGCAGACTATTAAGCAATGCTACTGGTTTCCTGCCTTCTATGGCTTCGTGGGATGCTCTGTGATCTTTGTACCGTGACAGCCTTTGCAGCCCTGCCCTGCCCTGCACCACAGCGGGCACCTCTCTGGCTTTGGGGGGAGACGGTCACTATGCTTTCAGGTGTTCCTCCTGATGTTTCTTTTCCTATATGATGCTGCATTTCTATTCCTACCACTTCCCTTTCTCCTTTTAAGCTAATTGGCAACATGCTGCTGCTGCCTATATTTACACTTGGAGGGTATTCACACTGTGAGAGGGAGAGACACTGAGTGCAGCAGCTGCCTGTGCTTTCCCTGTAGCTAAACAAAGTCATGTATACTGACACTTGTAGATTTCTTCATCATTTATTTCCTCCTAATCCAAAACAAATTCTTCTCTTTCAGCCTTGCATGGACCTACCCCTAACTTTTAACTGCTGCCTTGATATGAAAAAACAGAACCAGCTCCCTCCTGTTAGGAAAAAACATTTTGCATTATATTTTTATTGTATATGTATACTTACGTGGCTATCTTGTAACTGGAGTAGTGTCACCCATCCCTGAAAGATGCATCTGTTTTTCCCGTTGATCAAAGTAAAAATGCTGGCTATTAATAATTATTAATAGTTATTGCTACTAGTACTAGTTCTGAATAATATTGATAAAATGCAAAGACACTATTCCAGATTCTGAGCATGTTTTGCCTCAGGGTCACTGGAAGAAAGGCCTTTTGAGGAGCTGGGTATATGTTTGTAGAAATTACTACAGATTCTGGTATATACTTCACCTTGATATGGCTTTTTTGTACTGTTCAGTGTAGTAAGTGACCAGAGCAAAATAATTTAACCAATAACTATAAAATCAAGGAATAGACTCTAGTCTATCTCTAAGGGCAATTTTATATATTGTAGTTAACTGTAGTATAAAACCCGACAGCGTCATTTGATGCCAGTTCACAATACATTCTTGTATATTTAACATATAGAGTTGAAAACTTGTTTTAATCTTGTTCTTTTCATATCATGTAATTTGACTTTCCCAGCCAGTGAGCCCTGAAGTGTAATTAATGTCACCGCAGGAAGTACTAAATGAAAGAGCATTCAAATATGGGAATTTGTAGCTAACTGTGGTTAGCTACTGACTGCAATACACTTGGGTAAGCAAGACATTTAAATTTGAGTTGGGCAGCATCTTGAACCTGTCTTGCAGTAGTGGGGAAAAACCTCAGTTTGTCAGGTACTCAGCGTATTGATGAGTATGCACAGAAATCTAGGCTGTGGGGGGGGTGATGTTCTGGTCCACCAGTGTGGATGCAGGCTGCTGTGACTGCACTTTAAGACAGAAAGCTGAAGTCTTGCAAGTGTAGATCAGGGCAGGTTTCTGAACAGCAAAGCACCTTTTCAGGTATTACTTACTGTGAAACCCACAGTAAGATAGACGCTAATGCACTCCATTAAATGAAAAATCCAAATCATTCACACACATGCATTTATTGTATTACATACATGCATTCAATTTACATGCAAAATTAGCATCATATGTAGTTATTTCAATGTATTGCTCTTTAATACCAGCACCAGATTTACTGTCAGAAAAGAGGCAAAATACAGGCATGCTCACTATCTACACATACAAACTGCACAGAGGAAGTTCTACATTAAACAGAATTCTAGATCACTTTTCAAAGAAAGCTGACTTTAATGAAATCTGTCAGATGCCAATTGTTCAAACATGCTTTGATGCCTTTAAAATGATAGATCGTTATTTTTCCAGAGGGGAGAAGCTTGTATAGAGCACACATATTAATTATGCCCGAGAAGACCGAAAGTTTTTAACATTTCAAATAAATATGGATGTGACATTTTATCTGAGTTCTTTCATGATTTTGGATACAGGTCTCATTAGATTCAGCTACTGTTTATGGCACTCAAGAGAAGTATATTTAGCTCAAAAAAACTGAAGATAGGAATTTAATAGAAAGGTTGAGAGACAAACTAAGTCAGAAGGGGTTCATCATTTAATGGATGGACCTAAGTTTTTCTTATGAAGGGTATGTCGATATTTTTGTGCAGTGGGGAGAACTTCAACTGAGCTAGTGGTTTAATACCAAGCAATACTGTTCCTCAGCACTGTCCTCCAGTTAGTTAGTCTGTCATACTGTTTAGCAGGTTTTTTTCTTGCTCTCTTGGATGATAATGAGCATCCTCACATGTCATTGTTCTGTGGGGCAACATGGAGCTTCTGAAGAAGTAAGCAGTCTTTCAGGCTACTCTTTCAGACACTTTGCTCTAGCATTTAGGTGTTCTCTCCATCTTTTATAGGGTCAGGTTTGTTCAGATTTGTGATAACTTTATGTTGTTAAAGAGGTTGTGTGATGATAGTTGGTTCCTGGCTTTTCCTTTTCTACCATGAACAAATCCCCTTGTTTTTCTTATAAACTAATTTACAGAATCATAAAATCATAGAATGGTCTGGGTTGGAAGGGACCTTAAAGATCGGATAGTTCCAACACCCTTGCCTTGGGCAGGGACACCTACCACTAGATCAGGTTACTCAAGGTCTTGAGCAGAGATATTTTAAAAATCCCATTATAATGTGCACTTTATCTAAGACCTTCCAAATGATCCTAGTAAGGTATGCCCTGTTCCTGATATTAGAAGTTTTTGAAGTGTCTTAATTCAGACCCCTCAAATTATAATGTATTTTCAAAAATCTTTATCTGTGTTTGCTTCTTACTACCATTCCGAGAAACATTTTATCGTCAATTTGCTTATTTTACTATTTTGGCTTAATCTAATTTGCATTAAATTTAGATTGTCTCACAGTCAGAAATTAAATAATAATTTTCAAATAATGGACAAACCTGCATTTTATTGTTCCTTCCATGGCAAAAAATTCTGCTTCTGTCAGTACACTGAGGAGGAATGAAGGTATGAGGGTGTTTTTGCTCTAGTCACCCAGGCTGTTCTCCAGGAATATGCAAGATGTGAAATTTGGTCCTGAAGGTAAAAAACAGTCTGGGGAAATAAAATATACATCTCCAATCTATTTGTAGTGATAACATCACACTTAGAGATTGTTAGGAAGATTCTAGCTTGCAGTAAGGGGAAGATTGGAGGAAAATACTGAGTCAAACCTATCAAATGTGGTTACACTGCTTCGGTGGTAGGTCTTGGATAAATACATTAGCTGTCTCAGCTTTCTTTAAAAGACATCTTGATATATTGCAGTCCAGAATGGGCTACATAAAACAATTGCTAAATACATAAATAAACAAATCTCAGGTTTTCTGTGCTGTAGAGGCACCTCTCTCCTGCATTCCAGTTAAAGATCACATCTCAGATGACTTCTTTTCCCAGCTCTTTGCTCTAGTGAAAGATGTCTAAAGAATCTTAAAAGCTTGATTGTAAACCTATGCAGAAGACAACTGTTTCAGCATCTCTCAAGGACTCTTTGTGAGTAGTTCTAACTAGGATGGAGAAAAGCATTTCCATATGAGCTTCATCACTGTGCTGCAAAGATTCTGGGCTGCACTGTGATCCCTGAGACATCCCAGCAGGATTCAGGGACCTGTACAGCTATAAAAATTGTACTAGGCAAGTGGAGATTCCTGCCTTTTCAGCAGAACTGGGAAGGCTGTAATCCTAACACTCTTCTTTGGCTTCATATTGTAAATTGCTTTTAGAAGGTAGTGAATCAAGAAGGCTTTAGGTAGCAATGTATGTGAGGCTTCAACCTATGCAGTAAAGCAGGGAATTTTTTGTTAGTTGTTGTGAGTTACCTGTAGATTCTTACTAGTACACAGGCACAGCACTCAATAAATGTGTGGTGCTTTCCTAATATGTTGCAGAGAAAGTATGTGAATGAACTGTACAGTATACCTGGGTTCATTTCTAACCAACTGCCCTTGGACAGCAGCAAATGTCAGAATTGAAGAGGATGAAGGTTTCATCCGCTGAGGATAAGAGAAACTAAGCATATGTCCTTTATAAAGTCTGTCAAGATCTCCACTAGGTTGGGCAATGTCAAGAAGATAGGTAAGGAAATGGGGAGGGCAAAGGAAAAATTGCCATTAAAGCTGTAAATAAAAAAATAAACCAACCCCAAATTGCACCCAAAGAAGGGAACTATGGCTGTCCCTTTTCATCTTTGCCATCCCTCCACTGAGGCATGCAGACATTCACACATCAATTGTATACTAAAAATCAATTAAAAAATTTCATAGCAATTGTATAAATAAAGAAGAGTGCCTAAAAGGAGCAGAATGGATTTCCTTTGGTGGCCTAAGAAGGCTTCCTCTAAATAAAGGCTCTCAGATTTCAGTAAGGTTCTTTGGAAAAGTCCCTGCAGTGACAAACCTGTTCCCAGCATCTGCAGCATGACAGATAACTAGAAATGGCAGCAATACAGACAGCAGTAGTCAGTCAAGCAACCTAGTTTTGTTTTTTTTTTAATTACTATTTCATTAGCAAAAGTTTCTTGTGTAGCAGACTGTATTAACACCAAATGAAATGGTCTGAGCAGATGTACAAAATAGTGAAACATGTTTTTGTCCATCAGGTCTATCTTTCTGAATGTTCTAAGATGATTATTGCCTGGAAGTAAGGCCCAGATGATTCTTTCTTCTGTTTGGTATATATGGCTGCTAATCACAACTCATGTTCAAGGGAAAAAGTTCCAGCCAAGAACTGTGCATTCTGCCACAACCATCTCCCTGCACAATTTACTGCTGCAGCAATGGCACTCTTCTGGAGGCAAAGTGGCTTTACCTGGACAGGATTTTTGTGGAGTTGTTAACTGTACCAGGAAAATGGCAGAGGCATCAGATTGCTAGGGCGGAATCCTGGTCCTGCTAATGTCGGTGGCAAAGCTTCCTCTGGCTACCAGCTGGGTAGATGGATTTCACTTGTCATTCTCCTCTGAGATAGCCACTGACTTAGTGTTTACTGTATCTAAGGTTCCCCTTCTAAAATGTGAACTTGATGCATACTGTTTAGCAATGCAGTTTGAGATTTACCATAGAAGGACACTGAAGTGCTAAGCAAAATTTGTTAGCAGGGATAATCTCAGACTAATTGGAAAAAACAAATAAACTTCCAGGCATGCAAGCCTTTCTGAAGCATGGCACTTATTCTGGCTCCTTTTTCCTTTGAGTTACTGAGGCTTTATTTTGGATATCCAGTTTTGGTATCTTCCATGTTTCTGGTTGCAGAGATTTAATGGTTGTGACAGCCTGAAGACAGAAATGAGGTTGAGGACTGGAAGTATTAGTAATCTCAAGGAAGGATGGTGGAAAAAAGACCCAAATTTAATTGGAAAAAAAAACATTGGAAGATATTACAGCCATATGACTAATTCTTTATCAGATATCATTCAGTCTATTCAGATACTGAGATCTGTTTAGATTTTCCTAGATTTTTCCTTTTTACTTGGGCAAAATAGCATACCAAATATGGAAATACACTGGCAAATTGGAAGGGTTAGAAATGTCCTTTAGTATGTACAAAATGAGTAATTAGGCAAACACTGGGAGATTTTGGTTGGCAATAGTTGTTAAGTTCTATATTTTTCTTTCTGGATCTACTTTTAGTCCTGTCTCATGACATACAAGCACCGATCCATGTACTGCTGATGTAGGCAACATACCCTGCATGCTGTTTTTTCATCAGTATTTCATGTTGGATTCTGAAGTGACCAAAACAACAACAACAGAAACAACTATGGCCATTCCCTGGAGTCCCAGGTTTCCTTGCAAGGAACTTATTTTTGCACATGTGACATCATTAATAAAGGCCCTTTATTAGATATTCGGAAGTTTTTCTATTAGTTTTACATTAGAAAGCTCAATTATTATTCTGCATTCTAGCAACTGCAGTTAATCTCACTTTAGCAAATGGTTTCAGAAAAGGCTAGAAATCTAAAAACAGTATCAGGATGAGCACCAAAAAAAAAGAGAACCACCTCTCAATCTCCTTAGCTCTGATAATGTCAGTTTGAAAACTGGCATAATATCAGTCTGTTTTTGCAAGATTAGGAAGGGTCAGTTTCTGTTTTCTTAGTGCTTTGAACATTCAGACAAAGTGCAAGTGCAAAAGATGTTTAACATTTTAGAAAATCCTCATCAAAGTTATGCCTGCCTGTAGTGAAATGAGGCAGCAACCAGGTGCTGCTAATCAGCAGGCAGTGGGTGTGAGCCTGCATTCAGCCCACCTGTGCCTGGTTAGGGCTGGGCCCAACTGCACAGGGGCAGAATCAGGAGGCCAATAAAAGGCTCCACTTGCAGAGCAGCCCAGAGGAGAGGTTGAGTTGGGAGCATCAGCACCGGTCCAGACTGACTGACTGACTGACTGACTGACTGACTGACTGACTGACTGACTGACTGACTGACTGACTGACTGACTGACTGACTGACTGACTGACTGACTGACTGACTGACTGACTGACTGACTGACTGACTGACCCTGAAGGCATCAGCTTCTGCCAGAGCACCAGTTTGACTTTAGAGCGTCATACCCCAAGAAAGGTTTGTCTTGCAACACCTATCCTCATTTACAAATAGAAAACAATATCTATGTCAAAATAGGTTAGTATTGTTGGAAGATTTTTTTCATTCTTTTTTGTCTGAAAGGCCACAAGAGAAAAAGTATCTTGATGAAAGCATTAATCTAGAAGAGGTTACAAGGAAACAGATTGAAAAAAAAATAGCAGTAGGATGGGTTATTTTCTTCATTTAATATCAGGTATTCTCAACACAATTGTTTTCTGTTTCCTGGGAGTTCTGTGCCTGTTCAGAAGTGTTTCTGGGCTGACAATGTTGCTTTAACTTGAAGCAAGACAGTAAATAATCTCATTTTTTTGTAGTTCAGAAAAATAGGGGAAACGCTATCCAAGGTCACGAGCCTAAAAGCCATTGAGCAACTACAATCAATACCTTGCATGTATTATTGGAAATAGAGCTGTCCTGAAGGTTTTGCTACTGCAGCAAACAGCTTTGGAGTAGTTCTTGAGCTGAATCAAACAACCATAATCTATTGAAAGTCCTCAGCTTAATAAGTAATAGTATGGTTAAATGCTTGGTGCTACACACAAAGGCTTAGCTGCTGAGCTGCTGGTACTGTTAATTGGAGATGGAAAGCTAAATCCCTGGGCTGGAAATCTGCTCCTTGGAGTCCATCTGAAGCATAGGTTATCTGGAAAACTGTATGCAGAGTCTGGCTCAGTAGCACATGAAAGTGAGAAGTGGAGGAAGGGGAAAGAGAGCTGGAGGAAGAAGTAAAAAATACAGTAAGTGAATTTTGGACTTCCTAATGTAAGTTATGACAGATAATCTTTTGGGATTTTCTGTGGTGTTCAGTGACAGAACAAGAGGTAACAGGAACAAACTTGAACATAGGAAGTTCCATCTTAACATGAGAAGGAATATCTTTACTTTGAGGGTAGCAGAACACTGGAACAGGCTGCCCAAAGAGGCATTGGTGTCTCTGTCTCTGGAGATATTCAAAACCCTCCTGGATGTGTTCCCGTGCAGCCTGCCCTAGGTGATCCTGCTCTGACAGGGGGCTTGGTCTAGATGATATCCAGAGGTCCCTTCCAACCCCTATTCCGTCTTTGAATCCCAAGTGAAAAATGAAGTTACATAAGTCACAGCACTTGTAACTGATGACATGAATTGTCACCATGTCCTCGTGTTTGCCCTGACTGGTGAAATACTGGTATCTGCACCCACACCTCTATCTCCAGCCAAAAGGTATTCTGCCTGGGTCAAGACACTCTGCACTGTATGATAAGGCAGCAGAGTTAGACCTTGACCCCTTTGGCACTGAACTGGTTTTAACCTCTTTCTTAGTTCTTCTTTCTAATGGAAGAAGTATTACCATGGCCCTCTGATTCCACAGTAGTGCAACAGAGGAGCTGAGCCTGTCAGGATGGGGTAGGAAATGGCAGTGCCCAGAGGCATTTAACACACATTTGGAAAACCTAGGAAGAACAGGCAAAACTGAGGCATGTGCCCTTTAAAACAGAGGGAGAAGCAAAGGTAAACTGAAGGTTTGCCTCTCAGGGGTTGTGGGCCAGGGTACAGTGACCCACTGCCATGAGGCTGCCACCAGCACCACTCCTCCTGCCAGCTGTGCCACATCGCTCCTGGGAAAGGTTAAAGGAAGTATTTCATTTTTCCTTTAAATAAAATGAGTAGCTGTATTTCCTGGTCATCTCCACTTGTCCTTCAAATCTGTTTGTTCATCAAACACTTTTGTGGCATTTCTTCTTTGCCTTTTCAGCTGAACTACAGGGGAATCTGATTTTAGGGAAAGTTTTGCAAAACGATTTAGTGAGAAAAAAAATTAATTTTTCTTTGTCAGTGGGGACTTCGACTAGAGTTTTTGCTCATCAGCATTCATTGTGTATTTGGCCCATCTTTGTTTCTCATGCAATTAAGTTGTGTAATGAAAAGTGGCAACTTAGGTTAAACTCCTCAGAAATGAGTGCGGCTGTCTCTTCCTGACAGAAAATGCAAAACCAGAAATTTATGCAGTCTGGTTCCTTCTACTTTCTGAGGCCATTCCCAAAGCATACAGATGAGATAGGAGAGTAGGCTGTATCTACTCTGCTTTTTTCAAGAGACGTTGCAAATTGAAAGTAAATTGAGCCAGATGACAGCCAGAATGAATAATTTACAAATTGAAGAGGAAGAAGCTGCAATGGAGGCAAGCAAGTGGATGCACATCACAGAAATAAAGGCAAGAAGAGGCTTTAAAACTACTGCAGCATGAAAGAGATGAAAAATGGCCTCATGAGCTGGAAGCTGGTGTGCTAGGGAAATTAATTTACAAACTACAGGTGTGCCCTGAAGAGAAGGAAGGACAAACAATTCAGTCCTTTGGACTCAAGCGACCACCTTAGCTAATCTGATGTATGGAAAGCACTTTGGTTTCCACTGATGCTTGCCTCCAGCAAAAAATCTTAATGAGCCCATCTGCTAGCAGAGCCTCTGTGCATTCCCTGTCAGCTCTGTGGAGTGCTCCTGGTGATAAACATTTCAAACAAAGGGAGTATAACCATGGTGAAAAAAATTCTGTCTGCTCACAACAAAACAGAGAAAGCAGCAGTGGTCTATGCGAAAGTAAAATAATACAGTTAATGGCTGACAATAGAGAATCCTGGGCTTTTAGCATTTTAGTTCTTGATTTTGCTTTCTTTTTTTTTTTACTTATTTGATCTTGTCAGTAAGGATCTGGCAGAAATTGCTTGTTTCAGTATGAAGTAAGTGTGAAACTGCAGGATAACAATTCTGTTTCCCCTTGCTGGCCCAGGTGAGTGCAGGCTGCTCTGCTTGCTCTGGGTGTGCTCTGCCCCTAAAAACATCCCGAGCCACTTCAGTGAAGAGGCCTCTCCATACCCACTCTTTGGGGGCTTGTTTTCAAACACCCAAGCAGCATAACTCTTCTGAGTTTTCCCTAATTATTTCTTTGATTTTCTGTGCTATGTGTTTACTTGTAATTTTTTTTTTTGAGTGATGTTCATCTAACACTGCTTCTTCTATAGTATTTGCCTGCATTTCCCAAAACTTCAATATGGGAAAGATGTCTGCAGCATTTTGTGGCACTTCAGGTCTTCTGGCATATATTGATGGAGTTGGCATTTTCTCACAGCTGAACAGTATTGACAGCAGTGGAACTGGCAGATGGGGCAAAGAGAGCTTTGTTTTTCTAAACAATGTTCTCTTGCATTTCTTTTTTGCTTTACCTCATAGGAGCAGTCAGGCATAGGATTAAAAACGTTTCCCTGCTTTTGAAAACCAAGAAGAGCAACCTACTGAAAATAGCAGTGAAAACCACTGCAAAGCATCTGCCTAGCAGATTTCTAGCTCAGGTTTGAGACAAAGTAATCTCTGAAGGTTTTACCTCTTTGGCGGTATTAAATTAATTTGGGAATACTGACAATGTAAATTAGCTTGGGAAAACTCCTACAGAAAAAAAAACCACAACAGCTTCAGGGAAAAGATAACTATGTGGCAATTAGTTAATTACCCAAATTAGGAATGTACTTCAGAAGCTACTAACCTGCAGTAGTTTCCTCAGGAGCCTTTCTTCTCCGCAAAAGGAAACCACTGCTTTGGAGTAGTCTAAAAAATTGTTATAACATTTCCAGATTAAGAGATGCATTTTTCCTCCCACATCAAAGAAGACTGTATTTATTTATTTATTTAACAACTACAAAAAAAATGGAATTACTTCAGGGCACAGGACTTTGTTAATGGGGAAAAAAATCTGGGTTTTGAAAAGCAATTAAGTACTTTTTTTTTTTAGTGTTATGCTTCACTGAGAAAATGGTTAATGCTTTTGGGAAATGGTTAATGCAGTATCTCTTTATCAGTGCATTCATGCAGTAATAAACAAATCTTGCCCCACTGCATGCCAGCCAAATACATTTTATAATACAGCTACAAAATGGAAACATTTTTTGATACCATTTCAAGCTCTCAGACCTATTGGCATCTCCTGCCTTTGTCTTCTGCTGTCAGTATCAGCTCTGGGCTTGGCTTTTTCAGCGAGCTGTAGCACGTATTTGGGTGTTGTGCTGTTCCTTTCAGGCAGCAATGCCTTAACAAGCCCAGATGGTTTTCCTTAATTCCCCTGGTTAATGATGTTTGCTGTTTTCAAAGTTTGGGATCTTTCTGCTCAGTGGCAGCTCTTCACCAAATGAAATATTAATTGCAGAATATGAAAAAGAGCTTTTCAAGGGACCCATTCCTTAATAATGCTAATGTTACTAGAGCTCAGGGAAACCTCTTTTGGGAAGCTATTTCTCTTTGTAAGAAATAGCGAAGGAAACAGGAAGATGGTAGCCAAATACAGAGATACTCAAATCCAACACAGTATGTAGCCTTTGGGATTTCTGCTCCAGGGAGACTTTAAGGCTGCAAAGCTGTGTTATTTTTTTGTTCTAGTCCCCTTTACATACCCTCCCGTGCTTTCCTTCATCTTCCAAGCCCTTGATATAATGAGAGCAGGCAAGTCTGCTTTGTGGGCTACCGTAGCTTAGACTGTCATGCTGTCCTGGGACTGGCTGGACCAAGATGAGGTCTGCTGGAAAGCAGCGAATGAAATACTGTTTTTGGAAGTAATCCACTATTTTCTGTACCGCCTTTTTTTGGTTGGGAGGATGATAGTACCAGAAGCAGCCCTTGGAGAAGGCCAGCACAGTTCGTTTTGCTGATGTCTTTGGAATGTGCTACGTGTAGCTGAAGAAACCTACAGGGGGACTGTAAATGAGTGCAAAGATCTCTGCTGCTTCTACACAGGAGATGTTACTTAGGGCTCTTCTTAAACCAGGAGCAGGGACGCAAGCCCCAAAACATTGCATTGAAAGACTTGTAGGCAAGGCAGGAGTGAAGCTGGGACCAGAAGCCAAACTTTATTGCAAATTCAGTGTTGCTCTAGTATTAGATATCCCTAAGTGCATCTCTTTAATGGGCACTTCTAGCCAGAAAGTCAGCTGCCCTTCTCTCAGTGGTATTTCGTGCTTCGAATAATGAGCATTAAGGGTTTTGTTGGTTATTTAAATGCCACAATTCCAAGCACTTAAACACACTTAGCAGGTTCCGAATCTCTCTGTTTCTGAGCCAAGTGGCATTTTGAAAAGCATTAAGTTAAGTAGACTCCCACAATAATTTTGCATTCCTCCTTTGAGCTTTCTGTACTAGAGCCCACTTTGAATGTATTGCTGTATTGATTTTGGTATTCTGCCATCCTCAGTTTTCTTCTGGATTTTTCTGCTGAAGCAGTTGCTCATTCAGATGCATGTGTTCAGAGGGGGTCAGCTCCATGTGTGCTCCATGTGACACTTGGAGGTCACTTTCCTGTTGCTCTTCCTCAAGGGCCGTACTGGAATTCAGTTCTTAACCACGTCTGCTGGGAACCTTGGGAGTGGATGTGATGTCCCCAGCTGTGGAATATTTTTGCTGGCATTCCCCCTGCAAAAAAATTCTGGAAAATTTTGCTACTGCATTAAGAAAAAACATGAGAAGTTTATCTTCAAAGACAATTTTTCCAGGGTGATCTGAGTAGTTCAACTTAAAAGACAGCAGAAAAAATCCCAATGCAATGATTACCACAATTAACCACCATTACATGAGGATTAACATAGCCATGGTTATTAATCCTAGATATACTAATGTGAACAGAAGAACAAGCAGATGAAAGAAAACTGCAGCATTTTGATGTGCTGTTTTTGCAGCACAGAGCAGTGCTGAAGTAGCATTCAATCATGTTCAGAAATGACTACAGGCTATGGTCATTGGGTTTGCTTAGTGCTCAGGTCTTACCAACCCTTGGGAATTGAAAGCTGGGTTCCTGAGGTTCAGTCTCACCACAGTGACTCACTGCTTGCCTGACCAAACTTTCAAAACCAGTTTCTTATTGCAGACGTTCGATCTGAACCATCCTGGCCAGATTTTTGAGGAACTTGGGAGTTCCCATACCTCAAGTCAGAGTCAAGGGGGCAAACTTGCAAAGATCTTCAGCCAGTACCTGCCTATGTTTTGGGATCCTGATGCACATGATACAGTGGAAGGGAAGGGCAGTGTTGCTGACTGGCCATGCTTCGGGCATGCCCTTTCCCTAGCTCAGCATCTTTCATACAGGTCAGTGCACAAAAAAATGCAAAAAAACAAGACATAGCCTTCCAGTCACAAAGAGAAATACCACGACCACCACCACCACCCCCTTTTTTTTTTTTTTTTTAATTGTTTTAAAGCTGCTTTCTGCATTGTGGAATCTGTAATACAGCTATACTTTGTTATGAGATGACATGCAGGATATTTCCCTAGAAATCACAGAAATCTGAAGTGCACCCTTCAGCTGCTTGATGTTCACCTGGGCAATTCAGGCAGGCAGATGGGTATTTACTTTCACAGGTTCCCGGCTGGACCTAAATATGGGGGTTCCAAACACAGATTAATGTTTTACCTAATCTTTACATTTTCAAGTTGGAGACAATACAATATCCAACTGGGTCAACAACAGGGTTGAGAAGGCAGGTTATAGTGAGTCCTGTGCTGGTGTTATTGCTCATGCAAACTTCTGATTTACCAGCTGTGCCTTGTTGGCTAATTTTGTATTGCATTTTTCACTTCTACCTGCTTATTGTTTGGCTTGGGAGGAAACAGATTTGATGATAGCTGGTGTGTAATAGAGTGCTGAGGCTGGTGTATCTGTGCTATGTTTCTGAGCAGCCTGAATGCTGTGGCAGGTCAAGGGGCAGTTCTGCACAGTGCTAATGCAGCCCTGCCAAGTTATGCCTGTAGGTCCTACCCCACTCCTGCTGTAGTCTTTCCTCTCAGAGATCTGCCTCTGAAAAGATCTGGTGATTTTAACAAAAGAAAGGAAAATTAATGATGACTTTACTGGACAGAATGCTATTTCACAGTTGTTTTTAGCCAGGTCAGCCATGGCTCATTAAAGCCATCAAATAAGTAAGAAAAGCAGTGGGTGTCTTGTGCTGCCTTTTCACCTGGGATTGCATCAAAGGCCAAATTAATAACATCATTATTTTTAATGTTAATGAGGTAGTCTAAGTCTCATTTTATTTTCCATGTCTTCTCATGGAACAAAACAAGCTTTAAAACAATTGACAGTCAGTTCCATCTAGTGGGCACATGAGACCTTTGGAGGAAATCACAGTGGAGAGAGACTTGCTACCTGTAGGGGCAGGAAGACCACCCCAGCCACAAGATTGTGTTGTAAAAGTCTATCTTCATGCTATACATTCTGTGATCCATAGGGCTGTGTGAGAGGGGTGCTCCCTCAGCCTCCAGAGTGCCCTTTGCCATGCATTTGATTGGGAATTTTCTCTGGAGTTCACTCTACTGAAAATCTTTATTATGCTGAATTCTTCCCTAGAGTTTCTCCTTATCAGTCAGGTCCTGAATGCAGATTGCAGTTCTGTCTATGGAGCTACTGCAGAGCCTATTCCATGCTAATAAGTTTTGGGTGTCCCAAGAGACTGGTAGACAATGGAAATTATACAGCATTTGTCAAACCTGCTGCCATGCTGTCATTTAAATACCCCAAAATAGAGGCAAAAGTGTTCTACTTAATTTGTCTTCTTTTCCATTTGGTACATTTACCATGTGAGTCAGTCAGCTTTAAGAATGTTTTGAAGGGGAAAGTTGATTATTAGGTACATAAGAATAATGAATCATGCTTGATGGAAAATTATTTTTTCCTTTCTTTTTGTGCCACATTACCCAGACTATCACTTACTGGGGAAAAAAAAATTCCTGCCTCATATGGAAATTCATCATAGGTAGAAATTTTTCATAGGAGAAAAATGGCATAAACACCCTCTCGATTTTGTAAGTTGGAAGCATAAATGAATTTTCAATGAAAGGATAATGATACGAGCTATTACAGATCTGCAGGGAGTTTTCATGAGGCTGCTGGATCTAATTATGAAAATGTTTTCCAGTCACCTCTATTCCAAGAACCACCTTGCAATTTCTTGTATGCAAAGGGATCAGCATCTTTAGAGACTCTCAAAATAGATGTGCTATATAGAAAGAGGCTATAAAGGTTAGAACAGAAATGTCTGGAATAGAAGATTTCTCCAGAATAAAAATAAAATAAAAAAATTTAAAAGAAAAAGTATCTGAAAAACAATCTTAATTTTAGTCAAGATGAAAATTTCAGCCATATTTTCTTTTTTTTTTTTTTCATTGCCAAATTGAGTTTTTTGGATGAGCAAAACATGATCCTCATCTTCTTATGCCTATGGATGCAATACACAAGCAAGGATGGACGATGTAGCACTGTTCTTATCTGTAGTTTTAGTGCTCAAAAAAAATCCTGCATAGTACAAAAGGAAATATAAAAGAAGGGTGCAGGGCAGCCAAGAGTGCTTTGTTCTTGTGCCTCTCTTTGTCTTAGTATGGGAATAGCTTCTCCCAGAGAGGTTCCAGGATAATGGGAACCCATGGGGTATTTTCTCTTTTGTGGACTGGCTGGAGCTGGTGGTGAAAAATCTTTGCATGATTTGTCTCTCTAGACTAGATTAGCCTTTGTTATCTGTGGCATTGGAATTAATCACTGTGGCAAACTTTTAGTTTAGGGTGTTCTTCAGACAGCTAATGAACCAAAATTGAAAAGATTTAATGGAGCTGTTACCTCCCTGAGTGCTGCATGAAAGAAGAGTGCAAAACCTACCCTGTTCCATTGAAAGAACTGTGCTGATCTGGCACTTGAAACAAAAGCCATTAATTGTCTTAAATGACTCTAGATAATGAGACTTAGTAATTGGCTTTTCTTTTAATACAGCTTTGAAAGGCTAAACCACATGAATCTGTGTAATGCCTCAGAATAAGCAACAGCTAAGGTAACAGGTAGGCTTGACTTCACAGACAGTGCCTGTCCAAACTGGATAAAGCCATATCAGTTTAGTTACATGAACCATTTGTTGAGGTTAAGAGTAATTTTTAAATATGGATTTGTTTGAAGGCTTTGGGTTAGAGTGGAAAATAGGGTCATTTTGTTGCAGTACATTTAATTTTTGCCATGAAATATATTGCCATTGGTTTTCTGCAGAGCCCAATTGCTGTGTACCTTAAATTTAAGACTTAAAAGTCTTAACATCATCCTAGCTAGTAAGCTTTGCAAGATCTGTACCCTGAAGAGCTCAGTATACTCCCAATTTGTCTCACAAGTGTGTATCTAGAAGAAGGTAGATGCTCAAGTCACATGAGAGACCACCAGGGAATACATCCTCATTTGACTGTAGCATCACATCACTATTTCCCCCTGCTTTTCTGTTGAGGAAATTGCCAAAACACACACAGATATTGATCCATGTGTGATTAGAAAAGGAAGCCCCAAGCTAATTGTGCAGGTGCAGCTCCAGTATCTGGACTGGTTCTGCCTGCAAAAGACAGATTGTAGTATTACACAAGGAAGGAAATTTCCCATCACAAATCTGAGTGCTTCTTCATGCAGTGCAACACTGAAGTAAAAATTGAGGCAAGGAATCATACATTTCTTGAAGCTTTAAAATCTGCAGAGAGATGTGTATAATGACAGTGTTCCAAATCAATTTGCAAGCAGCCTGATTTGGGAAGAATTGAGGTTGAAAGCGTTGCAAGAGAATTTGACTAAGAGCCAAACAGCAATCCAATTTTACACATCCACTTCTCTAAAAATCCAAATATTAATATCTCTCCACTCAATACGTCATTGCTCATCCTTCCTGCCTCATTGTTATTTGGCCCAGTTCCTCCCTTCCACTTGTACATTATTAATACCAGGAGTCTGCTTTTAGCATTTGGACACTGTGATGGTCATAAAAAAATGCACAGTCATTCAATTTCTGGCAGCTAAGGGCCGTTAGGTCATAGGAAAATGGTTTTCCCTCATTTTATCTACATGGAAATGCTGTGGGGGCTCTGGGGGTGGGGTTTTGTGGTTTTGTTTTTTTTGTTTTACATGAGGTTTTTGTAGCCAATATATGAGCAAATATATGTGACTTTCATTCAACCTCATGCCTTTAGGACAAGCGTAGGTGATTAAACAAAGTCAGTGGGCATGTGGATTTCCCTATGCACAGAGACACAGCTGTTTCTGCCTAGAATGGCCATGTGGTTGTTTCTAAGTGAGAAATTTTTTCAAGCTTTGAAAACAGATCTAGACACAAGGCTTTGTAGATGGAAGTTGCATATAAGTTGCAGCAACTCAAGTAAAAATGAAATTTGCTCCGTGGCATTCTTAAATTTTTGGATGCTTAGTTCTTTAGTTCTTTGGTAATTTCTTCAAGAAGTCTGAGTAAGTTAAAAACATCTTGGTAGCTTCCTAGGGAAAACCCTGGTAAATTGTAGAAGATTTTTTTAATGATACTCAATACTAGCTTCAGATCTGGTGAGGTCTGCATTTAGATTGAGCTTGCGGGCGTCATAGTATATAACACATAATTCAGCCTAACCTTTACATGTTTTCCCAAAAGTGGATTGTTAACATTATGAGGTATTGGTTGAGGGTTCAAAAAGGTTAGGTATAAACACTTCAATAAAAATCATAGCACGCAGCTCTCATACTCAGAGATGAGACATTTATACATTTATTAAAAGGAGTTTATTGAACTTTATTTTGCCTTCTTTGCTGACACTTTGGTAGAAGAGTTATTCACTGCTGCAACAGTTTTAAATAAGGGGGCTGTGTTAGTCATGCTGAGGTCCCTGTGAAATAAGCCAGTCAGTGCCACATCCTCTGTACCATGTTTGAATAGCATCTGGAATGGCTGGTGGCAGTGAAAAAAAGATGAGTTGCTGTGTCAAAGGTCCTGAGCAATGGCTTTCTTACCTTGTTAACTGTCTAAAGGATCTGGGCTCTTGGCACTGGTGTCATAAGAATTCACATTGATCTGGATACCAAGAAAATATTACAGAGGGCGGAGAGAGAAGTGCATCAAAATTTCTCAGTGTCACAGTTACTATGGCCATGAGGACTTAAGGACTAGTAATGCACAAGAAGGCCTTTGTGAATAAAAGACTTTTCTGGGTTTTCTGGCTATTCATTCTTGTAAGTTACCACTGTATCCAGAAACCTGGTATCACTTAGGAGCACAGAGATACTGGCACAAAAAGAGCTATGCCTTCATGTGTTTTGCAGTCTACTTGGATTGTTTATATTTGATCTTTAATTCTGGGACTGCAATGCATCTTCTTATTTCTACCAAGTTGTCAGGATATATTTATCTTTATTTTAAGGTAACATTCTGTCTGAGGAATTATTTATCCTCTTAAAAATGCTAAAAGTGCTGTAGTCCTGACTTTGCTTGATCTGTTTGTGGATATGTAACATTCATATTAAATTTTATTTGTACCTGACTGTGCAAGCTGCATAGCCTCACATACAGAAGTAGGTAATGGGGTTGTTATTTTAATAAATCCACATATGTGAATAGTAGGTAATTTGCAATGCTCCCTCCCTAATAATCTCCTAATGTAATTAACTGATGCAGCAACACAGTGATACTCGGAGCAGTTTGACCCCAGTATTTCCCTCCTACTCTGGCTCTTCACATACTTGAAATCTGAATACCATAAGTTCTTCAGTACATTTGTAAAGCAACACATTGAGTGATCCATTTTACATGATCGGAGGATTTTGACACTTGAAAAGCATCTGGTTTTTCCTCTAATTTATTCTCACATTCAGAATGAATCACAAGTATTTGCAATGAATAACGTAAAACAGGAATGAGATGGCATCAGCTTTCAGGACCGTTTCGATTGCCTCTTTTGATTAGCCCCAACTGGAAATATTAGATATGACTTGTGTGCTTTTTTTAGCCTGTCTGCCATGAATCAAATTTGATGTAAACTCATCTCTGTGCATGCTTAACAATGAAATAGGATTCCTTCCCTAGATATTATCCAATAGAATGGAATTATTTACCAAGGTAATGTAGACACATTTGGAAGTGTAAATAGTGCATTATTCTGGATGACTAAAGCATGATTAAAATGAAGACAATAAAGAGCAGGGACGAGAGAGGGGCCTGGGTATTTATAAGGCCAGGAGGCTCCCATAAGCAGACAAGGTCGGCCTGTTTAGTCAGCATTAATAGGTCATGCTGGTTTTCTTTAAAAACAAAACCCAACATTTTGTACTGTAGTACATTATCTCTACTACCACACCTAAAATAAATCATTCACCATCAAAAGCCTGTGGAAATAACTGGAATTTAACAGTAATTTCAAATGAGCTAGCACTGTAGGAACATCAGGCAAGTTTCTTTTTCTACTCATTAGATGCCCTTTTTAAGTCCTACACAGTTACAGACAAGATATGACACTCCAAGCTAAATAGCTGCACCATCTTCAGATAAGCCAAAAATGGTTTGATTTTTACTTTTGGGACTGATATTAGAAAAACTGGGTCTTGAGATAATTTCCATTTAAACAATGATTGAATTCTCATTGACTTGAGAATAAAAATAATCTGACCACAGGTCCTCTGGTGCATAATCTTACTTTTTTTGAGATACGTTTCTTATTAGAAAGTGTTTGATTTTGTTAATGATATTTATGGAGACAAAGGGATTTGGTGGGTAGTTAATAATTAGCAGAAATTGATAGCTTTCTTAGTGGAACAAAAGATGCTTATATTTAATGAGTGAGTAGAAGAATGGCAAAAGGATTAGGGAGATACAGTCTGAGTAAGTAGCTCTGGAAGTTGAGTGCAACTTTAGCAAATCAACTTAGTCATTTTAGTTACCTAGGAGCCTGGCCCATACAGTGAAGAGATCCAGCATTGTACCTGCTCACCTTGCCAGTTTCCATGACTAAGCTGTAAAAGGGAAAAATTAGGGCAACCTATAGTAAAAAGCATAAAGGAGCACCAGAATCTATGCAAGCAAAGAAGAAATCAGTAACACTGGTGCAAATGGCAGATAAATAAAATGAAATGCTCTGTGCAACGATTTAACTATAGATCAGTATACATTGCTTGTAACACAGTGGTGATGGAGAAGAGCTTAAGAGAATTTTTTAAGAGCCTCATTCATTCTACTCCATTGATGAGCTTCATGGAGCTAATTTGTGGAGAGGGCTCTTCCAAATGGGAATGGTTTTCCCGAAGCAGATTGTATGGATGGCAGTCAATAATGATAAGTGAGTACCTCATCACTACTTTAGAAACTTTGCTGACTGCATCATTTCTTAGTGAAACAGGCAATAGGAATTTAAATCAAATAGACTGAATATTAGTTTACTGGATATCTTAGTGTGCATATCAAATATGGGATCTTCTTAAGCACAGGAAACTTAGGTCGCTTCTCAACTTTTGTAAATGAAATTTCTCTCAGTTTAATGGGAAAATTTTTCCAGTTTAATAAGAAAAATTTCAGCATTCCATGAGCTGTGAAACTGTAGTGAAGGAATGGGAGAGAAAGGACCTTTGTAAAGTCTCCTGCTGCCTGGCTTCGTGTTATTTTTGGCACTGCAGCAACACTGTGCTTCATGGGGGGACATGGACATCTATATCCCATGGTAGCATATTCTCTCTCAGGAATATCCTGACCTAAGCAGAGGAAGTAATTTCATTGGCAGTCTGAAATTTCCCCAGTGACACAGTTTGATTATGTCTCTGGTTTACGTTTGCATTCCAGAAAGAGGAATGTTTCCTCTAAAGGAATCATGCATTGTTTGCAGAACCCAAAGCTATTTCAGTCTCTCCATTCCTCTTCCTTTTTAGCAGGTACTGGGGTTGGAGAAAACAGAGACTACTGTTTCAAAATCAGCTTGTATTAGCCATTAAAAATAAAAATTAAAAAAGCCTGGTAACAGGAAAAAGATAAAAAACATGAGAAAATCCCAGCTATTGAGCCAGAGCCAGCATAAGTCAGTGTAGCTGTGTTGCACACAGTAAAACTGGGGATGTGAGTCTTATGTGTACACTAACTCATTTGAAGAAAATGTACAATGGAATTAAACCCCACCAAACTAGTTCTTTATTGTATCAGCTTGGTGCTTAATGCCATTCCAGTGGACCAAAAAATGACACTTCCATTTTAGCAGTCTGTGGCTTTTTCAAGAAAAATCATATTAAAAATATGCAGCCAAAACCCAACCCAAACAAAGCAGCTGAATTTCTGGGTTTCAATCTTTTTTAATAATTCATTTCTGGAAAACAATTTTCTGTTTTACTGGTGCTTGGAAAACCGATCATGTTTAATGATTTGTATCATACTGTTAATGTCTTGATTTTTTTATCCATATTACTTAATTTCAATAATTGTATTTTCTAAAGGGAACAGAATGAACTGAGAGCCTCCCACCTATGTATTCCAAGTATTTTATCAGCATTTTTTATGACAGCTTAGTAGTCTGCTACAAGCCTTTTAAATTTACCTGCTAAATATTGGCAGTTTCCTTTTTTCTCATGATTCCATGTATACATACAAATATATATGTATGTATATATGTATATGTATATATGTATGAGAAATGACTTGGCACTGGTTGAGGATGAGACCAATAATGTGTTGGGTTTTTTTCCAGAAGAGTCTCTAACCCTCCATGTGATTTAATAGAGAATGTTTTAATTTGTGGAACATGGAGATGATGGGAAGTTGAAAGTATTCTTTAAATATGTACAATTTAGTGGAAGAGCTCCAGTTCTCTCTAGTAGCCTTTGTATTGTGACACAGAACATATTAAAAGACTATTTTATTCTCTTAAGGACATAGGGATTCTCTGTGGGGGGCTGACCACGACTACCTGGTGATTCTCTCAGCAGCTTCCAAAATGTGATATGACTAGAAAATCTCACTCAATTTCCAGAAGCCCATACAGATGGAATTGCAGTTCCTTGCAGCTTGTTTGGCTTTGCTTCTGCCCTAATTTCTGAATAACCTACACAGCAATTTTCACTCCTAATTATCAGAAAGGCAGATAGGTCTTTCCCTAATCTGTTTTATACATTTATTCACTGCTGTCATAATGACTGGTTCACCAACTTCTATGCAGTGGAATTAGTTAGATAAATGCTATTATTTCCTACTTTCTAAGTGAGGAACCAAGGAAATAGTAAGTAAAAAAACTTTTAAAAAATTGTCCAGGTATCTTAATCAAGATCATACAGGACATTGAGACAATACTGATTACGGGACACTGAGATTGACCCCTAAGATTTCTAGCTGCAGCAGAGTAGCAAAGGCAGATAATAAAATGTTTTCTGTAAGTCATGAGGAGTCCTGGACTTGGTGGCAGTGGAGTTCTAACTAGAATAAGAAAAACCCAAATGTATGGGCAAATATATTCTAATGTGTTGTGATTGACTCTGGAAACTACAGGCCTGTCAGCCTGACCTCAGTGCCTTGCAAGGTCATGGAGCAGATCATCCTGGGGGCAATCACACAGCACCTACAAGATGGGCAAGGGATCAGACCCAGCCAGCACAGCTTCAGGAAGGGCAGGTCCTGTGTGACCAACCTGATCTCCTTTTATGATCGGGTGACCCGCCTGGTGGATGAGAGGAAGGCTGTGGATGTGGTCTGCCTGGACTTCAGCAAAGCCTTTGACACCGTTTCCCACAGCATTCTCCTGAAAAAGCTGTCAGCCCACATCTTGGACAGGGGCACTCTGTGCTGGGTTAGGAACTGGCTGGAGGGCCGGGCCCAGAGAGTGGTGCTGAACGGTGCTGATCCAGTTGGCGGCCGGTCACCAGTGGTGTCCCCCAGGGATCAGTGTTGGGCCCAGTTCTGTTTAGTATCTTCATTGATGATTTAGATGAGGGGATTGAGTCCATCATCAGCAAATTTGCAGATGACACTAAGCTAGGGGGGAGTATGGATCAGCTGGAAGGCAGGAGGGCTCTGCAGAGGGACCTGGACAGACTGGAGAGTTGGGCTGATTCCAATGGGATGAGGTTCAACACGACCAAGTGCCGGGTCCTGCACTTTGGCCACAACAACCCCATGGGGAGCTCCAGGCTGGGCACAGAGTGGCTGAGAGCAGCCAGGCAGAGAGGGACCTGGGAGTCTGGATTGACAGGAAGCTGAACAGGAGCCAGCAGTGTGCCCAGGTGGCCAAGAAGGCCAATGGCATCCTGGCCTGGATCAGGAACAGCGTGGCCAGCAGGTCCAGGGAAGTGATTCTGCCCCTGTCACTCAGCCCTGGTGAGGCCACAGCTCGAGTCCTGTGTCCAGTTCTGGGCCCCTCAGCTCAGGAAGGAGATTGAGGTCCTGGAGCAGGTCCAAAGGAGGGCAACCAGGCTGGTGAAGGGACTCCAGCACAAGTCCTGTGAGGAGAGGCTGAGGGAGCTGGGGGTGTTCAGCCTGGAGAAGAGGAGGTTCAGGGGAGACCTCATTGCTCTCTACAACTCCCTGAAAAGAGGCTGGAGCCAGGGGGGGGTTGGTCTCTTTTCCCAGGCAACTTTCAACAAGACAAGAGGGCATGGTCTCAAGTTGTGCCACGGGAGGTGGATATTAGAATTTCTTTACGGAGAGGGTGATCAGACATTGGAATGGGCTGCCCAGGGAAGTAGTGGATTCTCCATCCCTGGAGATATTTAAAAAGAGACTGGATGTGGCACTCGGTGCCATGGGCTGGTAACTGCAGCAGTAGTGGATCAAGGGTTGGACTTGATGATCTCAGAGGTCCCTGCCAACCCAGCCAATTCTATGATTCTATGAATGTGCTGTGCAAACAAAATTCTACATGTGGCAGTCTAATGCGCTGTTTTATAACATTAGGCAGATGAGACAGGATGTTCTTTAAACTATCTCTTTTTTTTTTTGTCAGAATTAAAATAATAACTTACTTGAAGTTACAAAGCAGTTGGGGTGTGGAGGGGACACATGCAGAGAACATGTCCTGTTCTTGTACTCTTGTACTCATGGTTTCCTTTCTTTTCTTTTTCAGTGAGTATGTTTTTGAACACATTAACCCCCAAGTTCTATGTTGCCCTGACAGGCACTTCCTCATTAATCTCGGGACTTATTTTGGTAAGTACTAACTATATTAATATCACCTTCCAAATTGATTTAATTATCCAGAATGTGATTTCAGGCTTTATCTTGAAATCTGTCGGGGGTTTTTTGTGGGTGGTGGTTTGTTGTTTTTTTTTCCTTTATACTTACATTTCTGCAGTGCATAAGATTTGTATTTCTATATTTGTACTTTTTTTTTTGTGGGAGTAAAAAAAGAAGGTAGGGGGAGAAAATGTTTCAGTGCTACGTTTCTTTAAAGAAAAAAAAAGTTTTGAAGGGCAATGTGCCCCATTAACAACCCTAAAGCAATTCCTAACAAGTGTTTGCACTTTAGAAATATTTCTATAAACTATGATGATCAACTAGTCCTACAGAAATAAAAAAGCCAGTAAAAAGGAGAGGAACCAACTATCTCAGCTTAGCATGGTCCTTTTAGAAAGTTATAGCAGGACTTACGAGAGAAACATATTTCAAGATAAAGAGGGAAAAAGAGAAAAAAATATTTCCAGGGATACTTATTTCAGATCTTCACTTTTAAAATCTTTCTTAATGTATATCTGCCTATTTGCTTAAAGGTTTGAAGAGTATTTTAAAGCTTTTTAAAAGCCCTCTTCCCATATGTAATCCCTGAGGGCTTCCTTGTGCAGTTGATACAGTGGAGTGAATCATAATACTGTAATAGTGCAGGATTCCAAAGCAGAGCATTTGCACTGGGTTTTATTCATATATTCATAGAAGTAAATGGAGAGAAAAAAAAAATCTGAGAATATGCATGGTGTACTTAGAAAAATATGCATATACTGTTCTGTTTTGTTTCCTCACTGCTGAGAGCTAACTTTTTACTTGCACAAATGAATAGACTAGCCTAGCCTAAGTTAGAATTGAGCAGAATATTTGCACTGGAAGGGACCTGCAATTATCATGTAGTCCAACTGCCTGACCAGTTCAGAGCTGACCAAGTTAGAGCATGTTACTAAGAGCATTATTGAAATTCCTCTTGCACACTGACACTGGGGCATCGAGCACCTCTCTAGGAAGCCTCTTCCAGTGTTCAAACACCCTCTTGGTAAAGAAATACTTCCTAATGCCCACTCTAAAGCTCCCCTGGCACATTTTGGAACCATTCCCACACATCCTATAACTGAATACTAGGGAGAAGAGATCCACAACTCCCTCTCCACTTCCCCTCCTCAGGGATAGGTTGGTTGTCTTTGGTTTAGTCTTGTTTGTTCAATCAGTCTTAGGTCATTGGTCTAAAAATAAGTTGTATGCTTTTAAAATCTACTGGATACAAGCTGCAGACCCTTTCTCACCATACAAAACCAGGCATGTAATTAGAAGAGCAATGAGACCAATTTTAGGAGTGTAGATACCATAGTTACAAGGTGAAAGAGAGTGATGGCTACAGGCTGGTCTCAGATCTACTGACCACAGGGAAATCTGGAAGCAACTAGGTTCCTTATCTAAAGTGTATCAGTTTGGAGTGGGAAGCCTGCACCTCTCATGTACATATTGCCTGTAGCTTATATAGACAAATAAATGGTACCCTTGACTCCTAATACCTGTGAGACTCATCACTTAGATGATCTCAGGTATAAAGCATCAGGTGCACTGCTGCTGTGCCTTGCTCTGGGGTTTCCTTGTAGCAGAAGGCAATTACTTAATGTCTGCACCTTGGATATTCATCATCCTTGTATGAACTGAGCCCCAAAGCCTGGTATGGGGCTCCCAGTACATCAGCAGGTCTTTCAAAATATGAACAGGAGACAGACCTATAAGATTAGGATTCAGTTCAGCACAACTCACTCAAATGTATGGGAGGAAAATACTGAATGTTACATTCAGTCCTCTCGCTCAGGAAGAAGAAACATTCAAAAGGCTGAGCCCCCCCACCAAGTTGAGAAGGACTGAGAAGAATTAACATGGCTTCCATAGGCACAGTTCTATATTTTTTGTTGGAGAGGGAAGACAGCAGGAGGTGGTGGCAAGAAAAAGACAGTTTGTGCCCTGTGGAAATACGTTACAGAACCAAATGGGAACAAAAACTTTAAAGAGAGACTAAATGATCTGTAACTAAAGTCTGTGTATAGCATAATTGCAAGTGTAGGTACATTTTGTATTGTAGTCATGAAGACAATTTCTGAGGAATGAGCTCAGTAGGAGATCTGTGAGCAAGAAATTTCTAAGTGCTGTACTCTGATGGAAAGGATAAGAAGGAATTGGCACGGAGTATTCTAGACTGATACGAAGGAGGGGGGAAAGGGCCCTGATAGAAGCCCTTCTGAGAAAAGGTTAGACTGAGTGAGCCTTAACTGAAGACATCCACTAAATGCTGTATTGCAAAATCCATTATGAATAAGGTCAAGGAGCTGTGAGGTGATGGTGATGTGGGCACAGACTGAAGGATGACTGAAAGCCATTAGTGTGGACCTTCACTACTGCTATCAGTTGTTTTCTGCTGTTTATTTCACCATCCTAAATGGGTAAAAGATACTTAGGCCAGAGAGGTAACAGCCAGGAACCCTAGATTTTAGGAACTGGTACCAGTGCTGAAAGCAACATGTGGTCTGTAAACTGGATGATGGAAAAGGAGCTCAGCAGACATAGAAAGAAGAAACTGCAAGTTGAAGAGACCATGAATTAGGAAATACAGTAGAATAAGTTCTAGTGAGGTAGTCCTAGTCAGTCACTAGCTCAATTGTGCTTCCTATAATTATTTCTTCATTATTTTGCTGTTTACTTAAGTCCATGTAACATGCTGAACTGCCTGTGTTACTACTCACTTACCTGTCACACTACACACCACCTGCAGTTCTAAAGGATTTTTAGTCCTGCTTATGGTACTAAGTGAAATTCATTTATAAAATAAACATTCTCTTGCCAACTCTACATTGCTGGGCTCTTTTTCAGACAAGATGTACTAATATTCCTTGGAATTTTCCACCATATGGTCTGGCAGACTTCTTTCCATTATCAGTTGGCTGCAATTTCTAATCAGAAGGAGAAATCACAGCACTGCAGATGATGAAATTATGGAAAATTCCATCATTTCAGAAGTGTTGTAACTGATGGGAAAGTGAATGCTTTTCTCATTTTGTTTTTGGGTCATAAAACAATGACTGCAGAGTTCAGCTTTGGGCAATAGCATGCTATGTGGACTCCTTTGCAAAACACTACTCTGCTGTGTTTGTGTCTTTGTTTGCATTCTTTAGGTAAAAATCTGGCCTTGCTGTAGGCAATGTGACTTAAATGAAGCAAGGAATTCAGACTTTTTTTCTATTCTGAATAGCTCAGAACCATACAGAAAGGACTTTTCTGTCTCAAGCATTCTCCTTATTAATTACTTGGGTACAGCACATGGTTTAAAATGAACACTTCAGCATATATTTAATTCATACCAGTGCTATTCTAGGCATCAAAAATAGGAACCAAATTAAGCCCCAAGCTGCATTAGAAATACTGTGTTGGAAGCTTGGTTCCACCACAGTTAGTTTAATCCAGTAAAATAGCAGGGTTCTGTCTCACAGAATACAATGAGCTGCATTGTATTTGGTGGCTGAGAGGCTGAGGTTTTCCACAGGTAGGGTAATAAAACTGTCATGAAATACAACTGATGTCCAGTAAATGCTGTGAACTGGAACTATGTAAATGCCACCAGGATTTCGAAATAAGGCCACATATTTAACATACAGTTATCACCACAGTGAAAGTTGGTTAGCAAGTGTGGGTGGCTTTTGCACTGTAAACTGATTGAGTCTCAGTTCTAAGAAACCATGGGCAGAAGTGAACCCCAGTCTGTAATCTCCATCAAGAATGCCTCATTACTCTACCTCAGAGCCTGGGATAACAATAAAGTTTTCTGATGTGCAATGAGAGACGTTTGGCAATGAACAAATACAAAGTCTTTCAGAGATAAGAATTAGAAAGCCAGTCTACAGAGGCAGAGATTGCTTGCTGAGTCTATGAAATGGCTAGGACTGAGCAGCTGGGCTGTTTGCTACTACCTGAGTATGTCTATAGTGAGAGTCCTAGCCTTTTGTAGCCAGTGGTGGTTGTACAGGAAGTCTGAGGGAGAACCTGATGAACACAGATGTGACTTGTCTTATTTTCTTTAGATATTAATTATTCTACTGCTTGTTTCATTACCTTTGTGTAGTGTACTGCAGAGGGGCAGAAAGGTGACTGAGATATGGGTGTTCCCACAAACTCCAGGAAGGTCTGACAGTTGTGCAGGGACAGTCTTTGGCAGCTGAAAAGATATATATGGTAGTTGTTTGAAGTTTCTGCTCTGCTTGAAACACTTGCCAAAGAGCAGTTGAGAGGAAGGGTCTGTAAAAAGAAAGGCTATAACCCAGCCTATAGGCAAGAGAAAGGTGCCATAAGTAGCTGGGTTCTACCCAGTGTTTAGAGAAGTGCTATACTTAGTCCAGGCAATGTATTATTTTCTTTCCCAGAGGTGGGTTAAGTGTAGGTAAATAGCTGTTTATTTTGAATTTGTTAGCATTTTGCTTTGGGGCTGCAAAGCCTTCAAGACTGAGACACTGAAGAGCATGGTCAGAGGTCTACTATTACCTAGAACCAAGTTGGGCAGCACTGTAGGATCTGTTTGTCACTGTCTACCCCAAACAGCTAAATAAAACAGACCAGAGGCTTGCTTTTCCCAAAGACAACTCTTGGACCCCAAAACAGAATGATTTGTTCCATACTGAAACAGCCCCTGGGCTGTGATCTCACTAGAAAATGTCCTGTCATTGCCTGGGGGAGTTGGCAGAGGCCAGGCAGCCTGCTAGCAAACAAACAGCACAAATGACTGAGCCAGCCAAACCTGTGCTGTAGTCCTGTTTTATTTATCAGAAAGGCTTACCCATTGAATCAAGTTCTGCTATCATTATCCTGTTCCTCAAGCGAGTAAATACCTTTCGAATCTATTATATTGGCTGTTACCACCCCTCATATTAGAAAGTACTTGGAATCTTAGTCCTCTGAGACCTGGAGGCTAAATGACAGCTCTGAACTGTGGAAGTTGCTGGCTCTCAAAATCCTTTATTGCTACTGTTGAAGACTCAATATATATATACTAGGAGAGGATGGACTACAGAGAGTGTTTGCTGTAAGAGATGATGCCAATCTCAGAATAAACAGGAAAGCATAATCCAAATCACTGATAGACATCACTACTTGGTCCTGTGAGCACTGCCATGAAAAACATCCCTTGTGAACTGATGCATCTATGGTGGAGTATCTCTTGTAAAAAAAGCAGGCGGGAGCATCAGATATCCACAGAATAGTTTAGTTGCTGCACAGAGAAGTAAATGATCTGGGATTGTCAGTATGTGAGAGCACAGATAAGAAAGATGACTGTAACATTTTCATTGCATAGGGGTAGAGAGGTACCCTCATGGATAAGCAAAGAAAGTCCAAAGCAAATACCTGAAATACATATAAGAAGACTGATGAGTGATTATATATTTATTAACAATTAACAATGTATGTCACCAACTAGTTGTTCCTCATAGCCATGCATTTCTAAAAACCATCTATTTTTCAAAAGCCAATACTCTTACATTAAGCATTACCCATACCCTATTAAAAAATAAAAAATCTAGATTTTTATTTCTAAACACACAAAACTTGAAATGTTCAGAACAAGGTTTTAATCTGACCTTTTTGAACATAATGGTTTCAAAGATACTTCAAGGGTCTTGAGATGTTTGACCCTGCTCTCACTGGAAAGCACAGACACCAACTACAACTACCAGAAAACTTTGACACTGCTGTAAAGGGGACAAGACCTGTGAAGAGCAGCTCCCCCCCCACTGTATGTATATGATAGAATTAAAGAGGCCTTTTCTACCAGAAGTGGTGCAGAAATGGTCTTTTGCCTTAATTTCTTTCCTGATCCCCAGCCTTTCAATGGGGAATTAATCCTTACAGTCAGCTATTATTCTGACGGATGATGATCTGAGCTGTCAAAAGCTCATTGACTTCACATTGCTTCCCAAGTGGCTGGTGCAGTTAGATATCAAGTTGGATTATTAGAAATCGGGTTTCAAAACAGATGACATCTTCTATCAGAAGGGCACAGAAATTCTGCAGAGGGAATTCACTGTTTTGACTTCAGTACCAGACTACTTTCTCATACACCCTGAACAAATCACTCCAAGCAAAGGCTTATGATGATGAATTATGGCTTTAATTTCTAAGAGACTGTATGCAGTGAGATCTGGCTGCTGTTTCCTGGCACTGGATTCACTCAACATATATTGCAAATATTTTTGAAGCTGCCTTAAACAATTTACAAATTTAAGGCCATTTTTAAAGTAATTAATATATCTGTAAGTCTACCTCTGTAGTCACAATCTGTGACTCAGTTGAACTATAGTAGTGACCACAAATATATATATACACACACACACACATATACATATACACATTCTTTCTGCTTGTGCCCTCAGTTTCATTGAAATTCAGTGTGACAGGTTTTTTTGACAGTTTTCCAGCTGGTATACATTTGTGCAGGGCAAATGGGCTTAAGTGTGTCCTGCTGCTGCTCACTCTCCCTCACTGGGTTTTCCTTATCTTTGTAAGTTGATTATGATTTAAGTAATAAGAAGGAACTCATTAGTACATGTTGAAAGACTTTTTTTTTTTTTTTTTTTTAAATCTCTTAAAGAAAATATGAAGCTTGTTACATGGAGTCTACAGTTGTCAAGAGTTTTGAGCAGCCAGTCTGGCAGCTGTACTTCAGTCCCTGACTTATGTCACAGTGACACTGTTACCAAGTGTCCCTTGTCTCACTCAGTACAAGACCATTATCTTTGATTCTTAACAACTACCCCTTCCGAGTCCTTAGGCAGGTAGCACTGGGCCTTGTGTGCCTCGATTTGTTCAAGCTTCAAAGTTTCCAAAGATAAAACAGAAACAGATGCCCACAGCATATCCGTGGCAGTATCTTACAGCACCACCTTACTCTCATGGCTGGTCACACGATGCCTTGCTTAGATTACGATGCTCTCCTAGATCATAAGATGGAAATTCTAAACCCTTTAGAAAGTGTTGTGTGCCTAAGAGTATGCAAACACCTAAAACCAGAGCTGGCTCACTTCTGCCAGCTCCTTGTCCACCATTTCCACCACTTGGAGGCAGTGGTGTGTGCCAGGGGAGGTATATCAGTGCAGAGCAAGTGTTCAGTGATACTTCCTCAGTATTCCATCCCTGGCTTACTGGGATTCCCGCCTGGCCACTGCTACAAGCAGGTATAGTGAAGCACACACTTTAAGGTGGAACTGTCCAGGCTGCATGGGGTTTTGGTAATTTACCTGGGATGTAGAGTTCACTAACACATGTGTTTGTGTTCTAGTTTCTCTGTGACCATCTCTTCATCTTTCCAAATGCTTGGGACCCTTACATGTTCACATAGCCCTTCTGTCTTTTCCTCATCAGTTTGTTTCATCCTGTTTATTCATTAAGTTCTCGATCCTTAGTGAAGTAAGAAGGGGGGTTATTAAAAGTTCCACCATGGAATTCTGGAGGGCAGCTTCAGCCTGTTCAGAACATTGGTTGAGAGAATGCCTTGGGAGACAGTCCTGAAGTACAAAGGGATCCAGGAAGGATGAACACTCTTCAAGAAGGAAATCTTAAAATCACAGGATGAGGCTGTCCCCATGTGCTGTAAGATGAAATGGCAGGGAAGATGACAGGCCTGGCTGGAAAGGGAGCTTTTGCTGAGACTCAGGAAAAAAAGGAGTTTACCTTCTTTGGAAGAAGAGGCAGGCATCTCAGGATGAGTGCGGGAATATAGTTTGGTCATGCAGAGAAAAAATTAGAAAGTCAAAAGCCCAGCTGGAGCTCAATCTGGCCACTGTCATAAGGGACAACAAAAAAAGTTTTACAAATACATTAACAATAAAAAGAGAGCCAGGGAGAATCTCCATCTTTTATTGGATGCAGAGGGAAACGCTGCAGTCAAGGATGAGGAAAAGGCTAATACACTTAACGCCACCTTTGCCTCCATCTTTTTTAGTCATCCATTCCCAGGGTATTCAGCATCCCAAGCTGGAAGATAAGGACTGAAAGCAACAGAAAAAAACCATAATATAGCAGGAAGCAGTTAATGACCTGCTGTGGCACCTGGAGACTCACAAGTCTATGGGGCTAGATGGGTTCCACCCAAGGGTATTGCGGGAGCTGGCAGAGGAGCTTGCCAAGCTCTCCATCAGCTAGCAAGAGTTGGTTAACAGGGAAGGTCCTGGATGACTGGAGGCTTGTCAGTGTGACACCCATCTACAAGAAGGGCCAGGAGGAGGATATGGGGAACTAGAGGCCTGTCAGCCTGACCTCAGTGCCTAGAAAAATTATGGAGAAGTTAATCTTCAGTGCACTCACATGGCAAGTGCAGGATAGCAAGGGGGTCAGGTCCCGCCAGCGTGGGTTCAGGAAAGGCAGGTTCTGCTTGACCAACTTCATCTCCTTCTATGACCAGGTAAGCCACCTAGTAGAGGAGGGAAAGGCTGTGGACATTGTCTGCCTGGACTTTGGTAAAGCCTTTGACATCGTCTTCCACAGCATTCTCCTAGAGAAGCTGGCAGCTCGTGGCATAGATAGGTGCATTCTTTGGTAAAGCTGTTAAAAACTGGCTGCATGGCCAGGCCCAGAGAGTTGTAGTAAACAGAGCTGAATCCAGTTGGCAGCTGGTCACCAGTGGTGTTCCCCAGGGCTCAGGTTTGGGACCAGTCTTGTTCAATATCTTTATCAATGATCTAGATGAGGGGATTGAGTGCAATTGTCCTCAACAGGTTTGAAGATGACACCAAGTTGGGTGGGAGTATTGATCTGCTTGAGGGTAGGTAGGCTCTGTAGAAGGATCTGGACAGGTTGAATTGCTGGGCTGAAGCCAACTGTATGAGGTTCGACAAGGCCAAGTGCTGGGTGCATTTCGGACACAACAACCCCAGGCAATGCTACAGGCTTGGGGAACAGTGGCTGGAAAGCTGCCTCGTGGAAAAGGCCCTGGGGATGCTGCTTGATACCCGGCTGGATATGAGCCAGCAGTGTGCCCAGGTGGCCAAGAAGACCAACAGCATCCTGGCTTGTATTAGAAATGGTGTGGGCAGCAGGAGGAGGGAAGGGATCGTGCCCCTGTACTCATTGGCACTGGTAAGGCTGCACCTTGAGTACTGTGTTCAGTTCTGGACCCCTCACTACAAGAAAGACATTGAGGTGCTGGAGCAAGTTCAGAGATGGGCAGCCCAGCTGGTGAAGAGTCTAGAGAACAAGTCCTGTGAGAAGCTGAGGGGATTGGGAATGTTTAGTTTAGAGGAGTCTGAGAGGAGACCCTTCTGCTCTCTACAGTTACCTGAAAGGAGGTTGTAGGGAGGTGGGTGTTGGCCTCTTCTCCCAAATTAACAATGATAAAACTAGAGGAAATGGCCTGAAGTTGCACCAGGGGAAATTTAGATATTGGGAAGAATTTCTTTACTGAGGGAGTAGTCAGGCATTGGAACAGGCTGCCCAGGGAGGTGGTAGAGTCACCATCCCTGGATGTATTTAAAAACCATGTAGATGAGGCACTTCACAACATGCTTTAGTGGGCATATATGTATATATTTTCATTATTTATTTATTGACTTGGGATGGGGTGTTGGACACTCTGATTTTAGAGGTCTTTTCCAACCATGGCAATGCTGTGATTCTTGTTGATCTACCCTAAAAGAGCCATTAGATTGCCTTGGGGCGTTAGTGATCTTCAAAGCTTCCATGCACTGGTGTAAACTTGCCTCAAGTGGCCATCAGGCACTGCCACTCCATTCCAGCGCAGGTTCAGCTTCCTCCATACCCGTGCCCTAGGTGCTTTAACAACCCAGCTGAATGTAAGGGAAGCATCAGTGTAGAATCCATTGTAGTATCCTTTGGACATTAACATTTTACTCTGATAGAAGTTTTATTTTTTGGTTTTACCCTATGGAATGGTTTAAAAGGAAAAAAAAATAAATCTACAAACAAACCCAAGGACACAGAAGTTTGTTAGTTTGTTCGATTGTATAAATTGCTCAAAACAAAAATCAAAAAGGTGTCATGGGAGGTAGAGTGTGGAGCCCAGCCTGAACCTCTTTGCGGCAGGTGGCCTCCTAAGAGGTCTCCCAGAGTCTGCAGGGACTCACCAGAACCTGCTCAACAGTGC
The DNA here is from genome assembly GCA_023637945.1 of Phaethornis superciliosus. Lineage (NCBI taxonomy): Eukaryota > Metazoa > Chordata > Aves > Apodiformes > Trochilidae > Phaethornis > Phaethornis superciliosus. The sequence continues at coordinate 24,798,293 of JAJQWJ010000001.1, read as the reverse complement.
ACTGATGGTACCAGAGATGAGAATGCAATCTCTTCACTTGTCTATTTTTTTTAAGAAATTTTGTAAAAGCTTTCAGCACTGGCATAAAACATGGAGACACCAAGTAATATAGAAGGGGCAAAGATTATAAAAATCATTCACTTAACAATTTCTAGTGCAATCAAAATGAGAAAGTGCTGCCAATTTTTTCAAAACTAATTTGATTTTTTGTTTAAGTTGGTATCTAGATATTGGCATGATGATTGAAGTGTAACTGCAAAATATGCTCATTTTACTTACTTATGATAATTGTATGCCTTTAGAATTTTTACTGTCTAAAGTCTTGCCCATTTATATGAAATAGTCTTCATTTCCAAGTTCACGTAGTTTCCTAAATGTGTATTCTTATGCAAAAATATAATTCCTTGTTGAGACTACCACACATATATGTATATCATTTCAATTATAATTTGTTCATTTAGGTTGTGGAATGATTTCCAAATAGCGTTCTGTAAACAACATCTTCTGATTTGCTAGCTGATCTAAAAGCCTGAAAATGAAATTAAATGGAAATCAGCCTAGTTCAGCCACACAAAATAAAACATAGCTCAGTTTGGGAAAGAAATCCTAGAAGGAATAGAATTCAGCTTCCTGGAGTTTCTTTAATATTTTAAACTTTTTTTTTTTTTTTTTTTTTTTTTTTTTTTTTTTAATTGCACTCAGTATACTCCTTTGGAAGCATTTACTGGGAAAACGAGCAAACCTGCTTTTCCTCAGTTTCCCTTGACTGCAGAGGCAGCTGGGGAAGGATGCAGCAAGTGTCAGCATCCCATTTGTATGGCTGATGCCAGGCAGGCACCATCAGACAGAAACCATTTTTTCCAGAAACCAGTTTAAATGAATGCTCCGAAGAATTTTAAATTCCAATGCTCCAAAGAATTTTAAATTCTTTTAAAATAAATAGTTTCATATAGGGTTCTTTGGGTTAAAAACCAAACACCAAAAAAAAAAACCCCTCAAAACAACCCAAATTCTTTAGTTCCGATTGAGATTTTTCACCTTCAGTAAGCCATTTGTTTTTTTAAGGCTATTTGCCGGATTCGGCACGAACTTGAGTCACTAAAGTCTCAACGTCCCTGAGGGGGCAACGTGGGCGGCGACCCTTGGGGGCGGCCGTTGGGGGGCGGCCGTTGGGGGGCAGCCGTTGGTGGGCGGCCGTTGAGGGGCGGCCGTTGGGCGGCGGCCGGGCGGGCGGTGCGCTGACGTTGCGCGCCCTGTGTCTGTGTGTGTGTTGCAGATCTTCGAGTGGTGGTACTTCCGCAAGTACGGGACCTCCTTCATCGAGCAGGTCTCGGTGAGCCACTTGCGCCCCCTGCTGGGCGGGGTGGACAACAGCGCGCCCAGCGCCGCCAGCGCCGCCAACGGGGACGCGGACTCCGCCCGGCAGAGCGTCTCAGGTGAGGGAGGGAGGAAGGGAGGGAAGAGCGGCGGGAACCCCCCTCACACATCCAGCCTTCCATCCACCCCTCCGCCTCCCGGGCGCTGTAAAACTGCAGCTCTGCTCACTCAGCTTCCCCGGGACACTCAGCGTGGGAGGAAGATGTCTGATAAAAGACATCATGGGCCGTGCCCGCTGTCCGGGCGGGTGGTGAGCCCCGGGGCTGGGCGCAGGACGGTGCTGAAGGGCGGCGGCTGCGGCTCGGCCGCCGGCACTGCCGGAACAATCCCGCCTGTGCTTCGGCCCGCCTGACGCGATCGGCTTTCGACCGGGCCTGTGGGGGCAGCGGAACCCGGGCAAGCTTTGGGCAGCCCGCCTCAGGCCCACCGTACAAATATCATCTCATGTTGGAGCCGTAAACCAGATAAGGATTCCTTTAAACTTCTGGTTACTTGTCAGATAAAAGGCAGAGCTGCTTTGTTAATTGTTCTGGCTAATTATATCTTTCCTGATTCATGCAGAGCCTATTGCTCAGGCTGTGTTGGCAACTCATCCAGTTCCCCCTTTTTCTTGTAGCCTTGCGAAATCGCACACACTCTTTCTGAACTATCATTTCTAAAGGCAAGCAGTATTTTTTATTTAAATTATTTTGAATAATAAACTGCATTGGAGAAGAATCAGAAGAAATTGGGAATGCCCAGCTACTCTTGCATTGCTTAATTTTTTGCATAATGTAAGTAGTATGTAAACAACATTTGGATTTCACTTGAGTAAATGAAAGCACAGCAGCTTTTAATAGCTTAAGGGCTTGTTCTGTTCCTGAGTCTGCCACTGATTTTATTTGTGAGTTTGGGCAAGTCATAACACAGTTAGGTTCTAAAAGGAAACCTCCGGTTTAGTGGGCCTAATTTCAGGCATTTGGGGTTTAATTTTCATGAGCTTCCTGGCATTCAGAGGTCCTGTGAGTCTCAGTGCAAGGCATAGGTCCTGCAGATCAGGATGAAGGTGTCTGATTCTTACACCATTCAAACCTTTAAAGTTGACCTAGACACTCTGGGGCTTCTCTTCTAACACGTATGGTTATTCTGAATGAACGTGCGATTAAGGAGATGTTTTGAGAGCCTTACATGGTGTAAATCTATAGGTTGCATTTTTTGTTATGCATATATATATATATTACTATAATGCATCCACATTTATTTCCTCTGATGAAAAGACAATGTTAAATCGGAAGAAATCAGCTCTTACATTCTCAGTTTTAAACTGAGTCAGCTTGAGTCCTGTTGTACCTCTGTTGCTGGAGGACCATCCCTGCAGGTCATTTGGTCACGTCACAGGATTTGGGATTCTGCTGAGGCTCTTTGACTTGGATGCCTGGTTGCCCGGGATGGTTCCTCTGAGAGACAGGCCAGCCTGCCTAAAACAAGACAGCTCCCCAAGCACTGTTCTTTGTGGAGTCCCACTGAAACATGTCTCACCACTTGGTTCCTGCAGGGTATGAATTGAAAACTTAGCCCACGAGTGATGAAGATGATGGAATGCTCCTGGCTTGAGCTGGAGATACTCGCTGTTGAAGAAAGCCAGGGCAGAAGCATTTCAGCTTTTGTTCCTAATCTTTGAAACAAAGCTTATCTTTTCCATCCCGAGCTTGGCATGCAGGCCATACTCTTAATATTGGAAGTTAGCTTTCTTTAGGGATATGCTCCTAGAATCAGTTATGGTTTCATTAAATTTATTGCCTTCACAGGCTTCTCAAATATATCAGAATTAACAAGTGAGGAAAATTGAATGAAAAAAACCCAACCATAAATTCAGTTATGGAGAAAACATTATTGTTTAGTAGCTGAGATGCCTATATCTGTACCTATCAAATTTTATTCCTGTTTTTCAGTGTTCACAGAAACAAGCAAACAGAAATTAGGTTTGAATTCAGAAGTTAAATAAAATAGGTGTCCTCAAAAACTCTTGCTCTCTACTGGGTATTTCCCCTTAGGGAAACCTCCATATAGCACAGCAAATTCAGCTGTTGTCATTCCCGTCTGAGGAGAGGCTGGGAATAGCAGCACTGCATGGTCATGCATATTTGATTTGGGTGAACTGGCAGAAAGCATGGGATGACTTGGAAACACCTGTGTGCACTCATCAGTGCTCTCAGTCACACTTAAGCAGCTCCCATCATTTTAAAGCAGAAGACACAGTATTTTGACTAATGAGGTTACTCCAGGGATCTTGACTTTTCTGGTATAAAGAAGTAGTTGAGGGGAGTGTGTTTGCTTTCAGTGGGTTTGCACTCAAGTCTGTGAGTGTGTTGACTCCCATAGAGTCTCTGAATGGTATGTACAGATAGCCTGTCATTCGTGCCTTCTGAAAGGTATCAGTGCTCAAAACTTGATCATTGAAAAAGGAGCTGAAATATCAATCTTCAATAAATGCTTGGTAAAATAATCATAGGATGGTTTGGGTGGGAAGGGACTTTAAATATCATCTAGTTCCAACCCACTTGCGTAGGCAGGGACAATAGTAAGATTATTAGTCTGTAATATAATCTGTAAAGCAACAGATTGGTTTAGCATGCACCAACACTGGGATATTTTTTTTCACTATCCAACAAGCTGAAGATGGTGTTTTCACTTGGCTTACCCATGTTTTCCTAGCTAGATGTTTATCAGTGGTAGAATATTGCAGTAGATACCTTCATCTTCAGAAAGGTCAAGAGAGTCTTTTTTCTGTTGAGACCACAGTATTAGCCGATACCAAGACAAAAGGAACAAAGACCACACTGTGTTTCACTATCCAGACAGATGCCAAGCTACCCCCGGGCAGGAGGTGATAATAAAAATCTCTTCTTCGCCTCCCCTTTTTGTTTCCTGGTTCCGCCTTGTGCTACTACAGTGCTGAAGTAGTGCATACTTCAGAGAGGGTATAACCATGTAAATTTAAATAAAACAAGCAAAATAAGAACATGTCACTGTGACCAAGTAGTTGTTGTCTAATCTTTTTGGTTGTAAAGTAAGCCAAGCCATTGAATTGTACCTCCGTAACTAAGGTTAATGCTTATTTAAAATTTATTGTGGTTTGAAAGTCATATTATGTAAAAACTATCAGATTGAAGCTTGTCTAACAGCTGTACCTTTGAGTTGCACAACAGAACGGCTGAATGTCTGTTGAGCACTTCTGCTGAGCACACCAGCAGAGCTTTCTAGCATTAGCTACCTGCTGAAGTTGTTAATTGAAAGATGCGGGTGTATGATCAATGCTCCCTCCCCAGACATCTTCCCTTTCCCATGCCTCTGTTTCACGTGCATGTTAGGTGGTGTAGGCACTGACCTGAGGGCCCACTTCCTATGCCACTTGACTGGCTTTGTGTAGCTGCAGGTGTCATTACAGTATTGTAAATAATTATGTAAAGTGCTTTCTTTTTGTGCCATTTTAGCCTCATACTCAGAAATGTGAGTTAGGTCCATGGGAAAGGAAAAGTCACTTTCTCTAATGGAACAGGAATTCAGTGAACAGGCATCTACTAACCCATGTTGTATGTGGTAGGATATGTACCTTGCCAACTCAGTATTCCACCAGAAAACTATTTATTACTGAAATCCCTTTAGATACAATGTCACAGAATTTCGTAGGGAAGAATGTGCTGGTTGACTTTTACGGGTGGAAGGCAGCTGGTGGAATGGTGCAGGGCCAATGCTACTGTTAAGTTTTTGCAGAGCACCATGTGAGGAGTCATCCAAGTTAGGAGATTTATGGTACCTCAGTGAGTCTTCATTGCAAATACTGGGTTTGATTCAGGTCTCATCTTCACTGGAGTGAATTGGCTTTGCTGAAACAAAGAGAACAAATATGGTGTTAAAGAAGAAAATCTAGAATCAAGACATCACCTTTAAAAAGGTATAGAAATAGTTTTTTTGTTTTTTAGTTCTAAGTCACATTTTAGTAGATTTTCTTACCTCTTCCTATCTATACTGTGAAGAATTTGCATTCCTGCCCCCAGGATAAATGTATGAAATGCTTTCAGTCTACCCAGACCTTTGCAATGCAATCAACTTTTCTCTGCCAATCAGCTTCAGCATCCTTTGTCCACCCTCTAATGCTTATAGCTGAAGTAACATCAGCAGATGTTGCTATGGATTTTTTACTTCATGAGCTGAATTAAATTTGGCAACTGTAGTTGAGATTCTCAGTGATTTACAGTATTAACTAGACAGTGAAGTTTTTCTGTCAAAATAATAAGTCCATAGGGACTGAGTTAATTGCTGTTTTTCAGTGCAATAACCCAGTGTGATCCCTTTTCAGTTCAGCATTATGGTAATTGTGAGTCCTGGCACTAATCAGTGTTATCTATTCATGTGGTATTTGGAGCTCTGTTAGTGGTTATTTGTCTGGAATAATAACATTTGTTGACACTAATTTGTAATGAAATTATTATCTTAAAAGGAAAAAACAGTCTGGTAACCTGCATTTCTACACTCTTGTGGTTTTTTTCCCATTTGCACCTGTAAAAACTAGAAGTTATTTAGTAAGGCTCATTAGAAGGGAACTGGTGTTTCTGATAAACCTCGAGTACCATTCTAAAATGGGAGAGGTTCATTATTGTGTGTTTCTGTTTTTGACAGAATGCAAGGTCTGGCGAAATCCTTTAAATCTGTTCAGAGGAGCTGAATATAATCGGTAAGTGCTATGATGTTCCTGTTTCAGGCACAGTACTCCATTAAGGACTTGAATTGCACTTTTCTATTAACCTTACTCAGAAATGGAAAACCAAAACCAACTGTGAACACATGCTCATGCCAGGTTTTTCTGTAATTTGTAGAATTACCAAAAATGTTTCTGAATGCAAAGGAATTTAAATTCATATTAATGCATTTGTTATTTCTGCAGGTTCTGGTGATCTTATGAAAAATAGAGATCTTAAATGTAGTGTAGCTGCTACTGTTAACAAAGTAATTCTGTTCAAAACAGTTATAGGAAACAACATAATGAACTATATCTAGGTTTCACTTCATCTTAATGCTTGGGTATGTATATTAACATTTTCCAGTGTATACTTTCCAACATCCTTGTTAGCTTAGGTACAACTACTGTCACTCCATCCCAGTACAGTGAAATCCAGTGTAAGTTGCTTAGGAAATTGGCTGAGCAAGCTTAGTAGGCTATGCCTATCTCTAACATCTAGGATTCTTTTCTGGATCCATTTTGCCACAGGTGACCTCATTGAACAAAATGTCTCTTTCTTGGCATGTTTACAGGTATACATGGGTAACAGGGAGAGAACCTCTGACTTACTACGATATGAATCTTTCAGCACAGGACCATCAGACATTCTTCACATGTGACACGGATCATTTACGGCCTGCAGATGCTAGTAAGAGACCTTGTGAATGATTGGTTTTGCTAGGTTAATGTGTTATTTAAAACAATGCAAGAAAAATGCAGTCAGACCTCAGTTGTCCCAGGTAGATAAGGAAAAGCAAATGTTGAATCACGGCTGGAAAGCTGTTGCTGCTGGGTTCATAGTATTTGAGATATGAACAAGTCTCTGTATAGTTATGAACTGTGTAATTTGTGTCACTATTTTGTCCTACTTTGTTGCTGAAGTCACTCAAGGTACCATTTGCAAATGTAAAGACTTATTTTTTTCCTCCTGTTCCTTGCAGTGGCTTCAAACATGTATAGTTTAATTTGCCTCCAGCTACAGTGTAGTATGTTGAATTACAATACCCACGTCCCATTTAGTCTACTGTTGATAGAAGAGAGAAAGTTTATGTAAAATTTAAGTCCTGTGTTTCGTTTTCTGGTGTTAGAAGCTCTGTAAAAAATGGGAATGACACACAGGTGAATGTGATGTAAGCATCTTTGGTTGTATTATAGCTTTACTGTTAAGTCCACCTGTAGACTTTAGTTCTGGTAAAAATGTGCAACAATGATTTCAGTCATCAGAATTTGCCTCTGAAGAGCTAAACTGCCTTTGTCTCTTGGGAAAGGAAATACTGACAGTTGGGTGCTCCATTCTGAGAACATCATTACAAAGGCAATCATAACATGCTGCTTTGACATGATAAACATTAATCCTATTTTCTGAATTCACTGGGCTAATTATGATGTGGTCTGATTAGCCTGGATGTTGTTTTCATAAAACATTCACCTAAAACAGCAGCATAGTAAGGAACTAGTGTAAGAATCCCAACTATTCTTACTTTTCTTTTTTATGCCATGTGGAATGTATTTCCCCAAGAAGAAAAAGCTGCTTATCACCTCTGTATGTGACAATGCAAATAACATGGTCTTTCAGCCAGATTTTAAGATGGAAAAAGTTTAATTAATATGAAAGAATAAAGCTGGGTATTTGGGACAGCAGCAGCAGCATATGTTTATTATGTATCTTTTGAGTGATCACTGAGCTCTTTGAAATGCTCTGGAGTCAGGCTGAGAGCAATGAATTCTGTTGTTGATGCTGTAATGACTGATATGGCTCTGTTCTGCTTGCTTTTTTTTTTTTTTTTTAATTGAATAGTAATGCAAAAAGCCTGGAGAGAGAGAAACCCCCAAGCCCGAATCTCTGCAGCACATGAAGCTTTGGAGTTGAATGAGTGAGTGACAACATTAACATTTATTTTCTGTCATTTAAAAATCCATTTGATGGTAGCTTAAAGCAGGGGGTTTGCTGCAGTAATTTTTAACCATGATTACAAGCCTATCACATTACAATGGGAAAAAGAAAGCACAGCTGCATGTTGTGCTGGCCACCCATAAGATTCTTAGGACGATGACAATAGGAGTCAGAGCCACTGGGATTTGGAACAGCACACTGAAGTGTTAATTAAGTTGCCTCCTGACGAGCATATAAAATATGCATTTATGGGATGGAGAGTTCCTTTTTTAATTTCTCTGACATCCTGAACAGAGGCAAGAAAGAAGGGACTAATAAACACCTGAAATACTCATTTCAGTGTGAGACTATATGATGTAATTTTCAGGGACTTTCAGTCTATTTTTTGTTCAGTCTATTATTTATTTGCTCTGTCAGAAGTGTAGTATTCTGAGAGCTCACAAAAACCTCAATGCTCTAATGCTTTACTGCCATGGCAAACTATATAAATGTTGCCAAAGTGCATGAAGTGCACACTCCCTTAGGCTGCTGTCAGATACTACTGCATTATAGAATTTCATAAAGTGTTGCTTTTTCATTTTTGTTTTTCATGTGTTTCATCAGAAGGAGAAATTATTTTTTTTTTCATGGAGAGCAGTTTAACTGAGGGAGTATGTAGCATAAAAGGGTTTTGGAGAAGTGAGCTGTAAGCTTATCTTATTCTACTCATGTATCTCAGAACCACAGAATGGCTGAGGTTGGCAGAGACCTCTGGAGGTCATCTGGTTCAACTCCCCTGCTCAAGCAGGGCCACCTACAGCATGTTGCACAGGACCATGTGCAGATGGCATTTGGCTGTCTCCAAGGAGGAAGACTCCCCAACCTCCCTGGACAATATGTGCCAGTGCTCTGACACTCACAGTAAAAAAGAATTTCCTGAGCCTCATGTGTTTCAGTTTGTGCCCATTGCCTCTTTTACTGAACAGATCTAGAAAGACCCTGGTTCCATCTTTGAGCCTTCCCTTCGGGTACTTACAAACATTGATGAGATCCCCCAGAGCCTTCTGTTCTCAAGACTGAACAGTCCCAGTTCTCTCAGCCCTTCCTTATATGTGAGATGGCCCAGTCCCTTACTCATCTTCCTGGCCCATCACTGGACTCTTTTTAGTATGTCCATGTCCCTCTTGTACTGGGGGTCCCAGAATTGGACACAGCACTCCAGGGGTAGCTTCACCAGTGATTAGCAGAGGGGAAGAATCACCTCCCTCAGCCTGTTGGTAACACTCCTCCTAATGCAGCTGAGGATGCCATTAGCCCTCTGTCCCTCCAACAGGGCACCCAAGTCCTCTTCTGCCCAGCTGCTTTCCATCTGGGTAGCCCAGCAAGTACTGGTGCCTGGAATCTTGTTTTCACCCTGACCCATTGTTTCTAATTCCTCAGCTGATGACTCTGTGAAATGCAACTGGAGGTAGCAGCAGCACAATTAATTCTGTTTTTGTTTAAAGAACAATCTTATCATCAGTATGCTTTGTTTTTCCTCTTGATACTTGTGCAGGTGTGCTACTGCCTATATTCTTTTGGCTGAAGAGGAAGCAACAACCATTGTAGAAGCAGAGAAGCTGTTCAAACAAGCTCTGAAAGCAGGAGAGGGCTGTTACAGGCGCAGTCAGCAGTTACAGCACCATGGTGCACAGTATGAAGCCCAACACAGTAAGTGTCTTTGAAGGGAACAGTAATTTCTAAAGGGACAGAAGTTCCAAGAAGTTCTTAATGGGTTTTATTTGTTTGTTTGGTTTGAGTTTTTTGTTTGTTTGTTTTGGGGGGTTGTTTGTTTGTTTTGTTTTATTTTGGTTTGTTGTTTCTTTTTTTGTTTTGTTTCCCTCTCAGAATTATGTACTTGATGTTTAAGACTGGCTGGAATATGGCCCTAGAGCTGGACTATCCTTTTTCAGTGGTTTTGCTTCATTCAGTTGCTGAGCTAGCTAGCAATGCAGAGATTACAGGTGCACCTTTGCTTTGTGAGGGCAGAAAATATGTAGCATGTACTTAACAGAAACTAAAAGGCAGTAGAGCCAAAAGAGATCTGATACTTAGAAAATGCTGGATGCTGTTTTAGGAAGTAGCAGTGAATTGCCTTTAGTCATTTTGAAAACTTGGAGTCATATTGGGAAAAGGCAGTAATGAGTAGTGGAATCAGGAGTGAAGTGATGCTTCGCCAGATTTTCCCATCAGCTGTGAGGGTAAATACATACACCACATTTTTCTGTGTAAAAGTTAATGAGACCCATTAACCAGTGTGACATTTGAAAGCATATATTAGGAAAGGTCACAGAAGCATAAAAACTAACAGCTGGAATAATACAGTGCTCTAACTGAAAGTCTAGATTTTTATTATTTTTCTTAAAGTTTTGAATAAGCAGGTTTAGCTGCTGTAATTATATTTATTAAATGATGCTTAAACCTAAGAAAATACATGAGGGTTCACTGTCAGTAAAGATAACACAAACAATCTAGGTTATTTAAAGTCTACAGTGGCCACCTTGGGAAAAAATAATACCAATTAATAACATAGGTACAAGCACCAACATGCTTTGGGCATCTTTGTTCTTAGTATTGTATTCTTAGGACTTGAACTCACAGTCTCTGGCTATCTCACAGAATTTGAAGATTGCTGATAAAAATTGTACATCTTGAGATTGTCTGTGGTCTCTTGCTTTCAAAAGTTTACACAAGTCTGTACCTGAAAACTTGAGCTTCTATAAAGCTTAGGAGTTGTATTTTAAATGTTTGCTCATTATAAAATGGTAGTTAGGGTGATTTGCTTGTTTTTGATGAAACTAAAAATAATAAAGCGTCTGAGCCCTTGAAGCGGTTTTCAGGCCCTAGCAGGCACTGTAAGTGTAATTAAATGATGTCCAAGATAACTTGGTTAAGTTTGTGCAGGCAAATATAAGTATGGTGTCTTTGTAACCTCTGTGTGTTAGATGGCTACTGTCATCGTCAAACAGACACCCTGAACCTTCAGTATTACAGCAAAGGAAGCAATGAGTTGAATCACAAATTAAGTACATTCCACAGAGCAGGAGGGGCTGAAAAGTGACTGCCAGCTCTGACTGGGGCTTCAGGAGGACCATCACACTTCTCTATACCACCTCACCTCCTCTTGATGATGTAAATGTGAACCCAGAGAAGTTAGAGAAGTTCTAGCCTCAAGTGGTGCCTTAGACACAGGGGCTTCAAGAACGATTCTCTTAATTATATGGTGGACTTCTGTATGGTTTACAAAGTTGGAGAGCTCACATCTCCTCAGAGAGAAAGGACCATGAACAGATATGTTGAAGTTACTCCATGGTTCTGAGATGTCTGTCATTCCATTTCTGGTCCTTGAAGTTGACTTTGGGATGAAAAGTGGGTATTTCATCATAGTGTTGTTCACAGGTGAACAAGACTACATAATTTCTTGAACAACAGCATATTTCTCTTTATTTCTGCTTATTCCTGTGTTCCATTTCCTTCGTAGAGTATTTTATGTTAAAATGTGAATTTTAATAGTAAACAATGACTTCAGGTACCCAACTCAATTTCTTTCAAAAGGTGCTAGTTCAGAGAAAGCATGGGCAATCATCTTTTAAGGTAGCTCATGTTGGTCAACTCAACTTGGTAGTTATCTTAGAAAATTTTGGTCTGAAAGGTTATCTTGATTTCATAGGAAGTGCCTTTTTACCATTCCTTCTGAAAAGACTGAAAAGATGCTTGGCCTGAAATGCATACCTGTTAGTTACATAACGTAAACTTGTTTTATTAAATATATAGGTATCAGTACAGAGATAAGGAATTACATAATTTAAAATACAAATTAAAAAATTCCTTCCCTTCCTTGGTTATTTTTTCTTCTAAAGTCAAACCTTTCAAACTGCTGCTTAATCTTTTTGAAAACTGTAATCACAGCTTTAAAACAATTTGTAGGTACTTGGAATGTTTTCAGCACACATCTTGTTCATATTATGAAAGAGCTGGAAATGTTAGGACCAGACTAAAGTCTTTACATATGATACACAAAGATAATTTGTAGCAGGTGTCTTATATTTTCACAATACAGTAATTTTATAGATGATTAGCTGTCCACACATTTCCTGTTGGTCCAGAAGCATATTAAGAGTTTACATTGGAATTATAGGGGAGATAATGAGAAGTGAAAAGAATAACAGTGCCCCAAGGAGATAATTATTGCAGCTGTTTGGTTTCTATCATCTTTATTTTAAGGGCATCTTCCAACACATAGGGCTGTCATATCTGAAACATTTTAATTTGCCACCCATAATTAACAGGATGAGGAATTTGAAGATGATAGTTGGGTAACAAGTAAAGGCTCTGGAAACAGAAACTTCAGGGTGTACTTCTTTTCTTCAAATCATTAAGGAAAAAGACTTAAAAATCAAGAATTTGTTTTTGAAATTTGCATCTCTATATTAAGTATGTACATCACAACTTACAAAAAGGGCAGGATGTAGCATGCATTTTCATGGATGCTCTTGGCTCAGCCATGTATGTGAACTGGTAAGTAATTTAATGTTGTGTGTGTGATCACAGAGTTTTGTGCCAGTGATAACTTCATAGGGTTCTCCTTGCATCACTTGCTGGTCAATACACTATAGCATTCTCTGTACCTTCAGATCTGCTTGTGCTGTATAGCCATGGGTTCTCCTTTATACCATTGTCTATCTGGAATAATTCCAATGATTTCAGTGATGTTATTCCACATCAAAACCATAATTTTTTATTAAAATTATTGTGAAAGTGTTTATGATAGTGAGTAACAAAAAATGGAAAGAAAGTTATGTTTCATTTTGTATTGGAATATTAAATGAGCTCTAGTATTATTGTTTTTATCTTAATGCTGTTTCTTTTTCCCTTACACAGGAAGGGACACCAACGTGTTAGTTTATATTAAGAGGAGGCTGGCAATGTGTGCAAGAAAGCTGGGAAGGACCAGGGAAGCAGTGAAAATGATGAGAGATGTGAGTTGGGATTTCTTTCACATGTGATACCTTTATAATAGTAGCATAGAAATGATATGCATTTGCTTACAAGTTAGTATCCATTCCTGCTGCATGCAATGCTGCTGATAGTAATTTAGTATTTGTGATCTACGTGAAGTTTAAATTTAGAGATCATTTATAAGCTTGCGAAAGCAACACTATGAAATTGTAAAATACCAGAGGGATGGTTGCCCATACAGACTAAATTTCCCACCCTGGGACATGTGCAGTGGAGGGCAGTGTTTAATTATTTCATCATGAAGTTGCATGAAGTTGTTTCTGAAGTGAGTAACAAATGCCACTGTCTTAATAAACAGGTCTGAAGTGTTTTGTTTCCCCCTTGCAGAGCAGCAGTTTGTCTCTGTGTGCTGTTTACATTACAGTATGTTGACCTGAGGACAGTATTATTTATTCATGCAAAACATATTACTGAGAAGTCAAAACTAAATAATTAATCTGTAATGAACTGATTTCCCTCTAAGATGGGGGATGATTATACCCCTGTTTTGTGGGAAGGGGAGCTAGCAATGGTAGTTGTGAGTCAGTAAACTACAAAGCTACTAACTCGAAACACCAAACTGTAGCTTTTAGGGGGATGATGGGAGGGGCAGTACGTAAGGCACTGTATACATTTCAAGTATGAAAAATGCTCAAGTTTAGAGTGAGCTGCAAATGCCCAGCATTTCCACAAGTGAGATCCCCTGGATGCAGATTTGGAACACAATTGTTTGAGGAGGTGACTTGCCTCAACAGAAATAGCAAGTCTATGACAAAAGCAGGAATGGAACCCTAGAGTTCTGGGCAGATGACAGTAAAACTGCGTACTGGTTTCCTCTGATTTGCTTTCTTACGCTTTGTTTTCCGTGTCCCATGAAAGTGATGTAGAGATCAATCTGGCAAGGTATTGAGTTCTGCAGGTTAAGCAGAAGTAGCTAAATTTTAAATGCACAAGATGGAACCATTCATTGCAGATTGAAGCAACTGTAAAGCCTGCTTTAGGCAGCTCAGATGCATGGTCAGTGGGATTTTTAACATAAAAAGACAAGTGATTTTCTCTGGAGCTTAGGCACTTGCATCAGTGGCAGTAGGGCAAGTATGTCTGCCAGTTTTGAACCCAGCACACCCATGAAAGTATTGAGAAGAATTCATCTTGAAAGTCCTCATCCTAAATAATCTACCAGATGGCAAGTGGTGAATAAGTTTGGTTCCTGTCTGTAGCTGGGGTTTTTCAGGCACACAGCTCTCACTCCCTAAAATCACTAGGCTCCCAGACAGAGGTGTTGAAAAAGAACTTGTCAAAAATCCAGCCATTGTACAGCTAGGAGTGTGAGAGAAGAGATGAGGAAGAAAGACCTGGTTTTGCAGTGTTGTAGTCAGGTGGGAGAATGTTTTCACAAACATTGTTTTCAGTCCAGTCAGCTCCACTGATTATTCATAAATTTTGTTACACAGGCACTCTGAGATAACATACTGAAACGTTTGCAGACAAACATTGGAATTCTAAATTCTGGCATTAATATACAAGAAACATAGAATTTTGACTTTCACATTCACATCACACATCATAATTATAACAAATTCTGGAGCTTACTCTGGGCTGTTGAATGTGTTCTATTATTTGTAGATAGGGCTATGTGGAAAAAACACTCTGTGGAGCCTTCTTCTGCTATGTCAGTGTGTGTGCTTAACTGTCTATGCAGAACGCTGGATTCAGGGACTTGGGTCGTCTATCTAGTCCTAGATTTCCTCTGCAAAGTGAGGCCCAGAATGCCTTGATTATAACAAATATCAGATTCTGTCACTGGAGAGAATATTGTGTGTTAAGTACAATGCGAATCTCAAAAAGCAACAATGACAGGGAGACCCAGAGTCATGGTTTGCTATACACTGGCAGGATGGAAAACAATCTCAATAGGAACGTTTTGGTAAAATTAAAGGGCTGGATGCAAGACAAAACGTGTATAAAGATAGAATTTAGCATCTAGAGCTTCAACTCAGATCAATGCAGTTGGTATTTTTCTACATAGAGACAATGAGACAGCAGAGCAGAGAATTGGAAAGTCCCTAGCTGAAATCCAAGGGCAGCAGTATCTCCAGGTCACAAGTGCAGTACACTGGGAGTGAGAGGAAGGTCACCCAGCTTTCTAGATGCTTTTTTTAGACTGACTTAGAGCTACTTATTTCTGATGATTACATATCCTCCATTTCTTTATAGAAGACATAAATAATATACTTATGAAGAAGTTTGAAGAATATGAATGTGTTATTAAAGGTTTGTGTGTGATTGATGAGGGAGGAGATGAATTTATTTACCCTAAAAGGAATATGAAGATTATGTTGGCTGGGGACTGCTGAATCTAGCATCAGGGGACAGAGGGTGGAGGCCCTGTTTGTGTTTGAAAGATTGAAAACAGATTTCTCAAGACATGGAACATGATGGAAATGAAGTGTTAAGAGGTTTGTGACACCATCTGGGAAATATGATTGGGATGTAGTGAGCCTTTGCCACTTTGAAAAAATAAAATATTTGAGTATGTTTAATTCATTGCACATATGAGGCCATCTTGAGGACATTACTGATGGATTATATTGTCTTATTTGAGTTTTATGTAAGAAAAGACTTAAGATCCTGCTTAAAACACTTTAATGGAAAGAAAATAAGTTGTTGGTTACTTAAATAAGATTTTGATTTTATGGTTATTGTGAAGTTTTAATGCTGGGCTGGCAATTAAAGGAATGACAGATGCTCTCTGCTAACCACTCTCCCTTCCCAGAGAGAGAAGAGGGAGTAAAGGAGAGAGACTTGTGGTTTACAAACTAAACTACACACTTTAGTGAAAACAGTAATGATGAAAAAGAAAATAATGAAATATATACAAACCCACTATCACACTCTCCCCCCCGATAATGCTCATGTCATAGAATCTCACACTGGGCTTCTGGACTCAGTGGCAGACGGGAACTGGATATAGGGGATGCACAGATTCAAGGACATGTGGATTGGGATCAAAGGCAGAAGACTCAATGGAGTCTTCCCAGGACAGCAGCCATGGATGGAGAGAGCTTGACCTTCGTGATCCCTCAGGTTTATACTGAGTATGACACATATGGGATGGAATACTTTGGTCAGTTTTGAGTTTGTTCCTCCCCACAGGAGGGTCGCAGGTGTGGTCCCTTTTCCTCCCATTCATTTACAGTGCATAAGAAGTTTGGCAGAAGCAAGCAGTGTCCTTGGTTTCTATAGGAATAAGTATAAGCAAGAGCTTTTCTGCATACCATTCTCCAGGAATAGCTATAAACAGGGAATGTTATTTGTCTTAAAAGCAGACACTGACTGAAAAACATGCTGTTAATTTCAGAAAGTGCAGTCACATAAAGGAGAATTGACTGAAAAGTAAAATTACTAAAAAGAAACTTTGTTCTGCCCTAGCTCAAACCAGGACAGTTATATCCACTGCTGATAGGAAAATCATATTATTTAATACTATATTGAAGATACTGAAACCCATTCTAAAAAAAAAAATATTAAAAATTGGGTAGGATTTTTTGTTGCTTTTGAGATAGTATTTTGTTACTGGCTTTGCTGCTTGGATATCATTCATTTAGCTGACTTGAGTTAATGAGACTTATCAACCTGTAATATTCAGGGGAGCAGATAATTGAATCAGACATAGGTGTTGCTTTTGCTTGTGTCTCTGACGATAATTATTTACTATATTTTGCTATAGAAACCAGCAGCTGTCACTATTTGTATATATTGTGTTAACTTATGATCTCATTTTGATTAGTATGTCATTGGAATAAGTCCAGTCCAGTCAACAGTGATTCCAGTTTTATTCCTTTCCATATGAAGCATAATATGGTCTGAGAGGGAGCTGTCCCTGAGGAGAAAGTTTGCAGTGCTGGTTGTTTTACTTGTTGTGTCATTATCTTAGGAGTGTTTAAGCTAATGTGTTCTAAATGACATTGGTACAGAGGTGAAAGTCCTTACTGGTGGCTGTCAGTTGAATCTTGTGGGCAGTGTTGCAAGCTGAGTAGCTGCATGCTGATGAGCAAGGGTAACCTGTTGTACCTTCTGCTCTCTGTTCTTTGTTGACTCCCTCACCATTAGAATGGAAGAAAAAAGAAGTGTGCTATGTTTTTCATGTTTTTCACTCATTAAAAAAGAGAGGATTAGGAGAGTGTACAAAACTCTCTGTGCTTGGTGTGTGACTGAATCAGTGACTGGCTGCATTCAGGAGAAGTTCAACACAGTATTTCTCTGGACTGGGATCACAAAAGTATCCAGGTGAAAATGTATCGTGCAAGAAAGCGAATTGTCAAATTAATTCTAGCTTCTTGGGATTGTTCTGGAGAACATTTGGCCTGTGGAGAAAGCTTTCAAAGAGGGTATCTTTATGAAAGGGAAGGGGCACGGGTGGAAGGCGAGAAAGTGTGCTAGTGGAAAAAGTGAACAGCAGCTCCTAATCACATCCTTTTTTAGAAAGAAGATGAAGGAAACTCATTCTAGAGTGTCTTTATCTCCTACCTCATGGCCTTGTACTCTTCTGAAGACTGCTTTGTAGACTTAAGGATACTTTTCTGAGACACAGTGGAATTGCAACTTGCCCCATGCTTTGCAGCTTTGTTTAGAAACAAGTGAGGTTTAGTGAGAGAAGAGACCCTCCAGGTCTTTCCTCAGCTCTGAATAAGGATAGAAACCAGAACGCTTTTTAAGGGTCAGAAAAGTGCATTTTTATTTTTGTGATGAGTCATATCTGTGGAGAAATTACTTTTCAGGTCACAATGAAGAGCTAGAAGCCTAAGTACCTATCTCTGAGAACTTACCAAGGATATTTCAGTTGGATATGTTTGTGTTTATCTCAGTAGCCACCTCTGGTCTCTAAATGTCATAGGAGACATGCTAAGGAATTATCTAAGCAGCTTATCAGTAGGCTGCATGTTAAATCGTTTAAACACTGAGATTGCCTTGAGCATTTAAAAGTATTTAAGAGGTTATGTCACTTGAAGGCTTCAAAAGGGTACTCAGCCATACTAAATCAGTTTTAATGAAAAGTGGTTTTATTTTTTCCGAACTAGCAGTTTTAGTAACTTTTGCTGGTATCATGGTTCTGCAAAATTAGCTTACTTACTTGACAACCACTTTTGCTCGGCTTTGAATTAGGTTTTCTTGAATTTCTTGAATTTCTCTTGAATTCTGTATTCTTGAAAACTTTGCTGATTTGCTCTCAGGTAATGGGAATATATAGCTGGGACAGTGTTCTGCACCTTGAATTATCAAGCTAAGTTTAAGAAAGAGTACTAATTGCTAATAATGATGTTATTGTCCTTAGCAACCTAACAGCACAACTTCTGCAGCTGCTTGCTTAAGGCAGCTACTGTTTGTGTCTCCCAAGTACTTCTGTGCTTGAGGCAAGGGTTAGCAAGTCAAATTCTTTGGCTTGTGTTACACAGCTGGTGATAGTTGCTGGTTTTAACATTTCCATATTTCTGTATATTCAAATGTGGTGTTTTATCACAGATTTGTATGTTATGGGTTGGAATATCCCTTATTTGAATGGGCCTTTAAAGATAAGGGAGTCTCTTGTGACTCCCCTGTAGTGTTTATCCTTTCCCTTTACCTGCAAGGGACTCAGACCCCTTACTTTTTGGCACAGCTGTGATCCTGCCCAAAAGCCTCAAAAACTAGAATTTAGTGACCACTACCTAAACCTGATACTAATGTTTCTCAGTTAAATTATGAGTTTCCAGCATCCTGATTCTATTAAGATAGAACATAGGCTTAAGTTATATTTAGATAGTCTGTGTAGGAGCCCTGGTAACGTGGGTTCCTTTTTCTCTGCTCTCTTGCATCACTCCATATTCAGGGGCTTTGTATTGTCTTTTGATTATGCTCTTCCATTTCTCTGGAATCTGCTAACCTTTTGTTGAGCTACTAGATAATTTCCTCACTTTAATTTCAATTAAAAATCTGCTTCTAAATATATGACAAAGTTTCTGCAAAAGTACTTTGAGATTATGGTAATAAAGGAATGTTTTGAAGAGGACTGTGAGTATTTTTTCTCATACCTCATAAAGTTACTAAATTTTGATGTAATAAACATTGCTATAGTTTTTAACTGTTGCTAGGTTTGTGTATTGTGACTATTTAGTAGTAAATGTACATTCAGAACAACTTGTGCTATTCTGGTTTCATACCACACATGCCTTTAAAATTCTCTTTATTCCTGAAATACATGCATTTTTGCAACACAGTCCAAATAACATCATTGTCATTATGCTATTAAAGAGCTCAAATAATATTCTGAAGGCTTTAATCCTCCAATTAAGAGAGAACATAAAGTCTGCACATACTAGCATATTTCCTTAGAGTTTGCATACTCAGTCAGACATTTATCACTCTATTGACTCATTTTTAATCCTATGTTGAAGTTGTGTTATTGGAATACTATGGAACACTAGGACTAAACTCACATTTGCCAAATTAAAAATGGAATGTCAGCAAATTTTATACCTGTGCCATCACACAGTTAGTGTAAATGGGATCTGGGTCTCTTTTCTGGCATGCTGAAGTTCAACATTCAGAGACATGTCAAGTTCCCTACATTTCCCATATGGATGAAAATATGTGGATCCTATTGCTAATTGTTTCCAAGATCCAAAAAGAATAGGATCTATCCTTTCTGAGCTGTGAAGGAGTAACTGTGGAGCTGCTTCCAAACAAAACAGTGATTATTTGCCAAAAGCAATGCAGCACATGGAGAATTAAATTACTTCTGCTGTACTTAAGTAGAACATTAATTCAGGTAGGTCCAGTGTATTTCAGCTGATTTCCCAGCTGTGGGACTGGCTGTTCACATCATATGAATCCCACATGAGTTGCACTTTTAGGACCAGGAGTAAGACTAATTTTTAAGCATCTGACATACTTAACAGAGCCTTTTTGTGTGCTAGGGTTAGCCTGCTGACAATGTTTCTTGCATGCTGTCCTTGTCAGCTCAGCTGGCCAGCAGAAAAACTTAAGCATTAGGGTATCTTAGTAGACATCAGAAAGTCAATATGGAGTAACATGTTGCAAATGCCTCAAACCCAATGAAAACTTCAGTCAGAGCACAGACATCTGAAAGCTCAGGTGACAGTGAAGCTCACAGCTGTGAAGGTTTCTGTTTATCTACTCAAAAATGGGCTGGAATTTTGTTTATTCTACCTTGTTCACTTAACAGTTACCACATAATACAAGTCAGGTACCAGAAAGCAGCTTGTGAAAGTAACAGTGCTATCCATACTGCGTGCTTGATCCTCTTAATAGTGGTGGACAGTTAGACCTGGGAAATGGTAACCTCAGTCATTCCTTTCAGGAGACAGATTTTATAATTTCAGGTAACTACTGTGGGAACAGGTGCACTTGAAATAAAGGCTGTCACTGTTTGCAATGGATTTTTCTACTTACTGCTTTTTCTTCATTTTAAACTGAATTCACTTCTCATATCTATGAATGCATTCAGTTGAATATATTGATCTAAAATTGGTTTTCTTTCTTTGTTGAGAAGGTATGAACATGAGCAGCAATGAGTGGTTGCATGTGCTGCCAGTAAAATATGTGACGGTGCATACAGTCATAATGCAGATGGAGAATAGATGTATCAACACCAGGTTATATTTAAGATCACTCATTTATTCACCTCTTTATTCCCTAGAGCCCCTTGTCTAGTCACAGGCATTAAAGCTTAAATCTGTTTTCGACACAATAATGTATCATTGCTAATTGATTCATGATACTAATGTCATCACAGGGACAATAACAGATGTAGCAGTTAAGATACATTTCTTGAAACTGTTTCAAAAGTTAGATGTAGATGAGAAAATGCTGATGAATGAAATTTTCTCAGGAAAAAGAGTCCTGTTCATTGAACTGTTCTTTGGGAGATAAAACTTATTCCTCATCCAGTAAATCAGATGTGGATGTCCTTGTACCATAGAACATTTATTGTGGTAATCAAATTTTAATACCCATCACAAAATTATTGAACCTACACCCTGCAGTATGGTTTGGAAATACAGCCCTCCCAGGACTAGTGATAAGACTAGTTGTGTCATACTTATTTTCCATACTTCATACTTCAGTTGTGTCATACTTATTTTCCAGAATTTTTCTGTGAATTTATAATCTCAAAATATTATTTATCTAAGAAACCTAATAATTATGTGCAAAAGCTACCATTTATCTATATTTGAAGTATATTTAATAAATCTTCCAGTGGAAAGCAATTTATCTTTCTACAAATTTACCTATTTCCCTCCAAACATGGAGAGCAATTAGAACAGAATATGGGATAACCCAGCCCCAGTCCTGAAATTCATCACTAGAAAGTATTTTGACCTTTGACAAGTGAATACTTGTAAATACAGATTTGGTAGTTGTTTGAACATCTTTATACTGTAAGACAGTAAATTCAGGGACATGTGGTGTGTTTTCACAGGCTGTGAAAAAGAGGTTTGCTCAGGGAAGCTGGTGTATATGTAAAGAGCTGTTGTGGTTTTGGTGAGAAATCTTGAGTGCTGAATTTGATGACTGTCTCTTGAGATCTTGAGGTATGGAGAAAAACGATAACATAGCTTCTTATGATAGTTTCTCTTTAAGTGCAGTACTTGCTACTGAATTTAAAGTATTTGTCAGGTATAGTAAAGAGGTAAAGAGAAATAAAGAAGTTTAAGCCAGAAGATTTGACACATGATAGCTTGTAGCTTCACAGAAAAGACATCTTTGCATACAGCAGGAGGTACATGCTTTGTAAACTGGAGTCCAGATTAGAGCTCGATGCTGCAAGGGTCTGGAGAACTCAAGGGCCTGTTCTTTATCTCATGTTCAGGGGTAAGGTGCCTGTCTTTACATCTCTGGGTTGAGTATGAGCCAGCCTCCCTCTGCATCTGCTAGGGAGGGAGGAGGCTCACAGCCTACACTCTCTGACAGCATTTGGCCTGACCTGAACATCCAGCAGGCCTGTGTTGCAACCATTGTGGTGGGTTTTTTTCTCCCTCAGTGTTTCCTTTGACTGATGCCTATGAGACAGCCTCTCGTAGTATTCTTCCATCTAAGTGGCTTTACTTTCTGGGAAGTTTCTTAAAAAGCAACTCAGACTTTTACTGTGACTAAAAATTATTTGCAGTGAAAACTGCACCCTGACATGTCAGAGAAGTGGGTTCACATCCTATTTTATTTCTTTTTTTCTTTTTTTAATATCAAGTGTTTTGCCGTTTGTGCAGAGTCAGTGTTTGAATAGCTGAGTGGCTACTTAAAGATGTTTTATTTTTTGTAATTCAGTTCATTATAAGTGTCTTGTCCTTCTTAAAGTTTGACCTTTCCCAAATTAAACTTTTATTAACACTTGTCAGTTTGCTGGCCTGGCAGTCATAAAGTGACCTTTATTCTGCTGCTGTCTTAGGCAGGGTTTATCATTCCAGCAGAACCTGATTAAAAATAGAAAAAAATAATCAGTAATGGTGTCAGCTGGAAATGGAGAAGAAGAGTAAGAGCTTTTACTGGCCACAGTGTATCTATAACTAGCTGCAGTTCTTCCCTTTTCTTTACTCATGGAGGGAATGCTACCCTACCAGCCATTACTCATTCTCACTGAGCAGGGATAATCTTTTCGTAATCCCTTGGAGGGGTTTCTTTGCAATATATTAATTCTGAACATTAAATCATTATGTAGGTAGGGACAGATTCTGTCATGCTTTTTTCTGCCAAATAGTAGCTTCCTCAGTTAAAAATACAATAGTGAGTAAGGTTAAGAATGAAGAGAAGTGGGCTGTATGCTTGATCCTTATCTGATAGCTCCAATTATTTGAATTTGAAATAACCTGCAGTTATTTTTCTTGATGAGCAATGACTTGAATTTTATTTTACCCAGATACTTCCACTTACCCAGATAAGCATGAAGGCCTGTGGTCCAGTTTTTGAAATATTGGAGGAGAAAAACTTGCAGACTATGCAGTTTTGTGCTCTCTTTCACAGGTTCAGCTCCTACCATTGAAATTAGGAACTTTATGTCCATCCCTGTGCCACTAGCATCAAAAATCAGTGAACTCTTTCAGCGAATGTCTCAGTGATCATGAATCTCATGAAAGTTTATATAATGTTAAACCAAACACTGCTGTCCTCATCTTTGATATTTTAATAATCTTCAAACTACAGTTGATACTGTCCATGTAGCCAAATGTAGACATACTTACCCTTTAAGGTCAGAATAATTCCTAAATTACTTTATGCCAGACCATTAGTGTAAGGAAGACATTAGCTGAGCTTTGCATCTCTGTTTACCCTTTAAGGTTGCTTCCTTCACAGGGTGAAGAAGCTCTAGTGCATTACCTGTTTCTCATTTTCTAAAGTTCTTGCTGAATCTCCATCCCTCTTATTTCAATCCTAGCTTATTTTTGTTTATGCTACCTATGTTTGGAGATTAATAATTGCTAGCTCTCATCAGTATCTCTCTTTGAATCTTTAAAGGCAGGTTTATTAAATGACAGAGGTTTGATGTCTGGTTTAATATGTTCGAGTTGAGCAAGGCTGGCCTTAAATAATTTTCCGTACTTGTTTTGTTATAGTATTTAGTTTCTCATAAACTATCTCTAACAAACTGTGAATTATGGTATTCCCCTGCAAGTTCCTGAGGAACAGTGGTTATATCAACTATACAATTTTTATACTGTGTGAATCCTTTTTTTGTGATGAATATACATCATGCATGCAGTTAAAGTCTAACAGCCATGAAGAGAACACAAGGAAACAAGGATCTTTTAACACTTCAGTTCTTTAGAAAATCACTCTGAGAATAAAAAATATTAATTAATCAATTCTGCAGTAAAAAATGTAGATGCTTCTATAAAGTGTGGCTTCAGAAAGGAAATGCAATCAAGGATCACCTCCAGTCATTTGAATCTATGCAGACATTGAACTGAGGATGTCTCAGAACAAATTCCTGGTATCTATTGAAGGGTTTGTAAAATAAAGGCACTTACATGTAAAACAATTAGATTATTTTAACTGCTCATTTCATAAAGTTTATCACACAAGGTAGATTTTTCAGTTAGTTATAGTGTTAGATAGTTAGTGTTAGGTATATACTCTACCTTTCCTGTTGCTGCTTTTTCTTTATACATATTTATATATACATGCCATAATTGCAGTTGAGTTCTAAAGTATCCATGATTACAAATGGATTGTCTCACATACTTGGTAATACAGTTGCATATATATAAGCTTCTCTCATTACATTTTATTTTGTTTTTTTCAATGTATTTTCTGTTTTTTTCTGCTAAAACACTGGAGAAGTGCTGGATTTCTTACTACAATATACGTGAGCTATATTGTTGAAGATTCCTTTCCAGTACAATAACATGACTCCACTTTGAAGAAACCTGCTAATTGAAGGGGAGTTGTGTTCAGGCAGCTATGTGCTTGGATTTGACTAATTACATGTGGAAAGCGTGTCTTTTCAAGAAACCTGACCAAGTGTCCATTTAGAGCTCAGAAGTTTCTGAGTTAATAGTGAAATCCAGTAAGGAGCCAAGAACAAGAGCATCTGAGCGTTTTTATCTTGTTGTTGGCTATTTCAATGAATTTTGAACAAGAAACCCTTTTCCATGTTAATAATCTAACTCTTTTATATGTTGCTGATTTTAGCTGATGAAGGAGTTTCCTCTGCTCAGCATGTTCAATATCCATGAAAATCTGCTAGAGGCTTTGTTGGAACTGCAAGCATATGCAGATGTCCAGGCAGTCTTAGCAAAGTATGATGGTAAGTCCATATGTGTTTCTATGCTCTCTATATGGTACACAGGAAGCAGTGTTTCTAAGCCAAACTCTTAAAATTGAGGAAATACTGTAATTAAGGTGATTGGCACAAGCTTCAAAGATCCCCTAACACAGTCTTTAATCCAAAGATTAGACATTGTGCATTTTTTGTACTAACATACTCTAAAGTAATTGTATTGGGTAATGGTAGTGCACTAAGCAGCAGTTCTTCAGTGCTTTTTTTGCTTTCTGATGATGTTTGAAGGATGGCTACTGAGGTTCTACAGAGTTTATTGCATGCTATTCAGAAGTTGTTTGGAGAGAAGATTATCAGATCCCTTGTGGACTTTTCTGTGAATGTCGACTTAGTAGCATACAGATGTTTTACAAACTTTAATTATTTTAACTCCACAGCAATCTAGTGAGTAGCAGACTTCCTGTCTTATCAGAAAAACTTGGAAAGCTCAGGTGGCTGTATGAACTTGTTGCATTAATTGCAATATCTTTCAGTAAACCTTGGTTTAGACAGCATTACATCATTTTTAATGTTAAAATCATAGCTCTGCTGACTTCAGCTCTATCCCTTTGAACGTGAATTCAAGACACCAGAGTCTCAAGCAGAGAAGGGACAGAGTAAGAAGCACCTACTGGCATACTTCATTTAGTTCATCTTAAATGGCTTTTCCTTGTATGGTGTAGAAACTTTGTGACAGAAACAGGAATACAAGCCAGTTCTCTTGTGTGCAGTGTTCATCAACCTCCACAGTGCCTCTCTTCATCCTCTTCCTGCAGTCCCAGACTTACTATTCACATTCCAAGATCTGCAACAAGTGATCCAGGAATCCTACAACAATTCTCTTGTGCTCGGTCATCCTCAGAAAAGTTTCATTCTGTGCACTGGAGTGTGACAAGGGAGTTTATGAAAGGAATCTTATGTAATAATATAACTAAAAATGGGATTATAACATGCATTAATCACATAGCTAAAGTAAGTGAAACGGCCTTATGTATGGTGGATTTTAAGTGTCTATCCCTAAATTGATCTTGAAGTCTAAAATATTCTTAGTTGCTAGCTCTTACAGCACTTTCAGTGTTTTTTGAATGGAGATCTTAAGGCTTGTAACTTCCAAAGTCCTTGAAAAGGTGGATGGCCATCGTTTGAGGTACTGTTGTATCAATGTCTGCCAATATGGACTCTCGAACCTATGATACACAGTTCTTTGGTCACTTTTTCCCTTTGATTCTTTGAAAGAATTAGTATTTTTTCCATCCTGCCCTTGATTCATCTTCTGTCCCATTAGCCTACTGAATTGTCTTCTACTTCTCTTTTGCATGATCAGTTCCAGCTTTCTACTGCTCCTGGTTCCTATCAGATGCTTCTCATTCAGACAGTGATGTTCATTCACAATTCTGTTCTTCTGCTTCTCCTAACTACCTCTCCCAGTCTTCTTTTCAGGACAGTGATGGTCATGTTCCAACTCCTCACTCACTTTCCAGCTCCTGTCTTACCAGACATCTTTTCCATCTGCCCTCTTCACTGTGATTTCTGCCTTGTCTTCATTTGACATTCTCAGAGGCATTTTCTGGGTGTCAAAAAGCAGAAAAATAAGAGCCCACACAGAGAGCAGCTTCCTGCTGTCGGCCCCAGTATTTGTACCTGTACCTTCCTGTGGAACAGTGATGGAGTGGGGAGTGTGTAAGTTTATTGGAGAACTGAGATGTGTGTACTTGATGAGCAAAGAATCTTTGGAGTCTATAACTGAAAAAAATGCTGAAACTTCCACTTAATATGTGCTAATTGCTTTCTTCTAACATCTTATAGGAAATGAAGGTAAATTTTACAGAGGCTAGCAGTAGACCATTGGCTTGATACTAACATGATCATACTGCCAAATTTCTGACCCCTGTAGTAGACTCTGGCAGAGATGAGTTTATTTAACAAATGATAAATAAACATCTGATTACAAGCAACATTAATGATAGTCGCTACTAACAGTCCAGCCTGGAACTTTTCCAACTCTTTCCAAAGTCAAATAATTCAAAATGAAAATGAAAATGTTACCAAGCCCTTGAATACTGCCATCCAGTAACAGTAATGGCTGTAGAAGAGATCCTGGTTGTGCTTAGTCTGGTTGAATAAATCTGCAGTTAAAGTGGTAACATCAGAATCTTTCTTGTAGCTCCTTGAATTTCAGTAATTCCTGTGACACGTGAATTTTGGCACGTTAAGAAGCAAGTAGATGGAAATGCTTCTTTTTGTGCTCCAGGCACCACAAGATGTTGACACCTTCTGGTTTTTAATATAGTTATGAGATAATAGCCCTGGGAGATAGCAGAACTGTGACAGAACAGGGAACTAAGCCATGCCCTCTCAAATCCTGTGCCAGCTCTACTTTTGCATACTAAAGCACTGGTCCCTGGTTTTAAACAATACCATAGTGGCACTTTGTGTCATGTAACTTGTTAAACTGGAAGGTGCATTTGTTTTCTCTGAAGCATCCAACAGAGTCAAGACTGAGGTCATAAATGTAACAAATGAGGCTTTTCAAAATAAAACTCTCCTTACTTTGTTTGAACCCATGCAATTTCCAGTCATGCTTTCCCCTGTATAAACAAAGGTGTGTGCATACACTAGGTGTGCACAAGGACTCAGCAAACATAGGCTTAACCAGTATAACCCGTGCAGTTCATGAGTCTCAGAAGGCCCATCTCAGGGAGTCTCAGCTCATTTGAGAACTCATCAGCTTCATGTGTTATAAGATTTATTGGAATATAAAACAATGAACTCATTTATACTTTTCTATCTGCAGTTTCTGTTAGTCCCACTCCTCTTCCCTTTTTTGACTAAGACCAAACCTGATTTATTGTATTTTGATAACATATGAACAAATTATTTCCTTGAGCAGTCTGCCCCCACCCTGGGCTAAAAAGTTGGATCACCTTATGCAAAACCTCAGCCTCTGCAGGCAGACACTCTGCTTTACCAAAAGTCATGTGTTAAGTGGTGTTTATATTATGTACCTGGCAACAGAGCTGATGTACGTACTCATTATTCATGGAAAAAGGGCCTCATTAGTGGGACAGCGTGCAGTGTTGCTGAACTACATCATTATGGTTTCAGAGTTCAGTGCCTGTCAATAGAGTACAGATGACCTAAATGTTGAATTCTGAAAGGATTTTTGGCTCTGATTTAATATATGTCGGTGTTATTTACAGCACAAATAGTTATGGCTGCTAAAGAGACTTTTCTTGATGGAATAAGCTTCTGGTATTCATAGTAGATAAAGTTTCTCTGCTCCTCTTGCCTTGCTTTTTAAGCTGATTGTTTTCCGGTGGAGTAAGTCTGCTTGTTGTGGTGCTTAGAGCAAATGATTTATTAGCTTCCCTGAGCAGCCAGTTCCTATGATTGTTATTATCTGGTAACCTGGGCACTGTGAGAAAACTCAGACCTTTCTGGCAATTGAAAGTCAGATTTTAAAAGAATGAATGCCTATGTATTTAGTCATAGTAATGCAGTGGTTCCTCCCTAAACCTGTCCTTGCTTTCTTATTTTTTAAATGACAGTGTTTTCCAGTGAGACTATGAGCTTTCTGGTTTGCACAAAGAACACCTTATACCAATTCCCCTTTCACTTGCCACCTTGCAAAGAAGGAGAAAGACCATGACCATGTAGACAGGATCCCAAATTCAGAGTTCACTGGAGAAGATAATTTAGACCAAAGGGTACAAAGAAAAAAAGTGAGTTTTAAAAACAGAGGACATCATTTTGCTCTAGACTATGACACTTTTTCATTTGGTAATGGCATACCTTGAAGAATCCTACATTAGTGCCAAATCAAAATACAGGTCTTTGAGGAAGCATTTTAGAATGAGTGTCTTCATTGTCTTGGAATACTTTCAACTTGGTGAAATCCAAACAGTTAATGCAGAGGAATTGATTGTCTAAAATTTTGGCTGTTCAGGGCTATTCTCCTTCCCTCAGTACCCCTCCAGTCCAGTTTCTTCTTGTCCTTACATATTCAGGAAATGGCTAAACTCTATTGACATTTAATCTGAAGGTATTGTAGAGAGTTGCAGATTGCATAGAGTCTTCAATTGATTAGCTATGGTCTCCAGAGTTTTTGTGTAATGAGTCCCCAACACAGGAAGGACATGGAGCTCTTGGAGAGAGTCCAGCAGATGGCCAAAAAGGTGATCAGAGACCTGGAGCACCTCTCCTGCAAAGACAGGTTGAAAAAGGTGGGGTTGTTCAGCCTGGGGAAGAAAGGGCTCCAGGGACACCTTGTAGCAGCCATCCAGTATCTGAAGGGGGCCTAGAAGACAGCTGAGGAGGGACATTTCCTTTCACAAGGCCATGTAGTGACAGGACAAGGGGTAATGGTTTTAAGATGGAAGAGGGTAGATCTAGGTATGGGAAGAAATTCTTTTGCGTGAGGGTGGTGAGACACTGGAGCACATTGCCCTGGAAGACTGTGGATGCCCCATCCCTGGAAGGGTTCAGAGCCAAGTTGGATGGGGCTTTGAGCAACCTGGTCTAATAGAATGGGACCCTAACCATGCAGGGTGGCTGGAAGTAGATGATCTTTAAGGTCCCTTCCAACTCAAACCATTTGATGTTTGTATGATTCTACAATTTGAGATCACAGCTCCACTCTATCAATTCCATTAATTGCTGTGATTACATTTGGTATTTTTTAGACGTTCTACCTAGTGGACCTAACTGGGTAAATGTTTTAGGTACAAGAAAGGGTTTTCTCCTGAGTTAAAAAGCCTTATGGAAGCAGCCATTATCTCACATACACTGTTTTATAATCCTTTTGTTTCTTTTGTCTCTCCTGGGAGAGACCTTAAGAGAGAGATCCTTTTAGTTAAGGTCATATCAAAGCCTAGTCTGCCTTCTCCAAGAGATGCAAATCAGGTAAGACCTCCACTTTGTGTAACAACAGTAGGAAGAGAACAGTTGGTCTTTTTTCCCATCGTGTCTTTTTCAGCTTCTGCTTCTAAGAATGAGTTTCTTTCCTGTCAAAATCACTTGTCACTTCAACTAGGTCTCTGCATCAGTTCTGTCTGTTCATACCATCTGGTCTCTGTTTCTACCATATGATTCTGTGGGAAAAAGCACAAAAATTTTGAACTATTTATACTGATCTTGATCTTTCTAATCTCTTGTAGGAGAAGCAATTCCTTCCCTTCTGTATGCATTTAGGATTGAATTTAGTCAAATTAAAGGGGCTGATGCCTGGACACTGAGATATTAATCTCAGCTAGAGTTGCATATGGAGGCTTTACAACCAGCAGGGACCCTCAGAATCTTTCCATAATTGAACAGCTTAAGTTTTAGTTGTGGTCATGGCAAAATAAACACTTTTTTTTTGTGTTGAAATGTTTTTCCCATCCTCTCAGGGGACCAAAATCCAGGCCTTAACATACACAGTGGCTATGTGTTTGTGTTTGGCTGAGGTGTTTCCCACCACCAAGGAAGAATGTCCAAAGTACAGAGAATTGTAAACT
The DNA here is from genome assembly GCA_023637945.1 of Phaethornis superciliosus. Classification (NCBI taxonomy): domain Eukaryota; kingdom Metazoa; phylum Chordata; class Aves; order Apodiformes; family Trochilidae; genus Phaethornis; species Phaethornis superciliosus. The sequence goes on along the minus strand of JAJQWJ010000001.1, from coordinate 24,767,940 downwards.
TGTTTTGCAAGCACAAAATAAGCATTAGATCATTGTGTTCATAATTTTGCTCCCTTCATCATGTTTTCTACCACGTTTTGTGGAAAAATGGAATGACTATTCTCATGGCAGATAATACTACAGGATATTACATCTTTTTGACAAAGTGTTTTTCCCCTGATGTTCAGTTCATGGTTTCCTTTATTGAATTCCATCTCATTGCTCTTACTTTTAACCATTTGTATCAGTTTAATTCACTTTCTTCTTCAATGTTTGTGTCTTTATAGATGACTGCATCACTCTTCTGTCATCACTGATCCAGACTGCACATACTTAATTGCCAGAGCATTTTCAGTCTTCCCCATAAGCTGTTTTTCCTACCACCTGTGCAAGAGCTGACAGCCCAGCCTGCAGGTGCAGAAAACTGGGCAAGTTCTTTGCTGGCAGGGCAAGTGTTGGCCCATCACTGAAACACTTGAGTCTTCAGTCAGACTGAGGGAGGGAAAATTAGAGATGAGGCTTACCCCCAAGCACAGTACATGTTGAGTATTCCACCATTTTTTGATTTAGCTCTTTGCATAATTTATTCCAGTTTGTTGATATACTTTCAGTTACATATTTGGACATGACTACACCTTAATGCAGTCTCTCTCTCCAGTCCTATTATGAAGAAGAGCTATCAGTTTAACTGGAAGGATTTTACTGTGCAGTTTATGTCCTCAGATCTACATTTTATTTCAGCGAATATTTAAGTCATATTGGTGTTGATAAGACTATAAATTTTCTGAAATTAAACCCATGGGAATAATAGTATGTACTGTGAGGTCAAAATAGAGAATAATTTCTGGTCAGGTACTTAGATTTTGCCATCATTAATGACAAGAACAATGGCAGCATGCCTGTCACTTCTCATTTAGGGCCTTCTGATGACTTGGTTAGGGGATGTTTGCTCTGGTCTGTGTCCAGATTCATAATTTCTTCATTTAATTGCTATCTTACAAAAACAACAGAAAGTGTTTAGTTGCTATTTTTAAAAAACAATAGGTCCCAGAACCTCTTTAGATGATACATGGCATATTCTGGATCTCTTAAATCAGAGCAGTAGTGATACTATTGTTGTCTCTATCCATAGCATCTTTCCATTAGTTCTCTCTTACAAGCAACTGTTTCTGAAGTAAATGACCAGTAAGAATTCACTTTCCCAACCCTCCCCATAGCTGCCAGGGGCTAATTGAAAGAAAATGCTTATAAATTAAGCCTAGACTACTTTATAGTCTAAGGACAGAAGCAATAAGGAAGGAGAGCATTTTAGACTGACATGTGTTCTTATTAGGCAAAAATGTCATGATTTTGACAACAGAATATCAGTCACGTCTTTCAGCAAATTGTGGGAATTCCACAAGTAATCACAGGAGGATGGGAAACAGTATATGGGAAGATATTTTGCCAGATGGCTCACAGAGCTGGACACAGTCATTTATGAAATACTTAACTTTTGTTCCTAACAGAAGATGTATCTCCTAGGTCTATTTGAGATTTAATTCCCTTTCTAAACTCAACTGATTAAATTATTTTATGGTTTTCTCTAAAATACAAGGGCCCAGTTTCGGAAATGAACAACGAAAAACATGTTTGGAGGGAAGTGGGCATGGACCTACTGAGGGTTATCTCCACAGCAACATAAACATGAACATTTATATGTAATTCTTCCATTGCCAAAGGACTGTAGGTATTATCCTGAAATAATTGCTGTTTGCTCATTAGGGGCATAATACTGGAAGTGGCCTTCAGGGTGAGTCAGGTTCCCTGGTGTTGTGTTCCCTACATGATGTTACTCTTCCATGAGCTGAAAAAGCTTCAGCCTAGAGTTAGCTGGGGTTTTTTGGTTTGGTTTGGTTTTTTTACTGTTCTGTTCTACCTGGGAATCTGCCTCAAAAATTAACTTCTCAAAACCCTCTTATTAATATCCAGCCTAAATTTAAGACTGAACTGTATATTCTTGTGCTACTGTTCTCCTTTATCCAGGAGAAGGCCTTCTCCTTTCCTCTTGTTCTTCTGGGTTGTATGCCTAAGGAACAGTTGTATCTTCTCTCAGACTATTTCATTCAGTTCGTTACAAAAGTAATTCAGTTTTTACTTTTGTTGTTCTTGACTGTGGGTGCTGACATCTGAACACCACATTGCTTGAGAAATACCATTTCTTCTGCAGTAATGACTCAGGTGGTGTGCCTGAGCCTTACTTCACCTCATCACATTTCACTTCCTTGCAGTTCACTGTGGATCATCCTACACTCTATGTGCAGAGTTGTTTCCAGTTCAGGAATACTTACTTGCTACTAGAAGATTCTGATCTATGATATGGTATTTTGTTTTACTGTATCAATTTTACTGTATCAGTCTCAATTCCTACTGGATATCTTTATCTCTTAGCCAAGAATTGTAATAATCTTCACAACTTGGTCCATGCAGCTTCCTCTGTCCATTCTCCTGCATGCAAGTATTAATGATCTGATGCAGAAACAAGCCTTTATACATGTGGTTAGAGGCTTTTTCTGTGTTGAGTGGTCTCATTGTTTAACCTCTTGGGCTGTGTATTAATGGCTGAATTGCTGATTTCTTACTGCTTTTCTGGCTTTTGCTGGCATACGTGCTTTCTTTGATGAACCTGAGCTAGCAGCTTTCATCAGCAAAACAACTGCATGACATTCTGATCTCTAAACTGCAACGGTCCGGATTTGATGGATGGAACATTCATTGGATAAGGAACTGGCTGGATGGTCACACCCAAAGAATTGTAATCAATGGCTCAGCGTCCAAATGGAGATATGTGATGAGAGGAGTTCCTCAAGGGTCAGTACTCAGACCAGTGCCATTTAACATCTTTGTTTGCAACACGGACAGTGGAATTGAACATACCCTCAGCAAGTTTGCTGACAACACCAAACTGTGGTGAAGTCAACATGCTGGGAGGAAGGGATGCCACCCAGAGGGACCTTGACAGGCTTAAGAAGTGCGCTCATACAAACTGCACGAAGTTCAGCAAGGCCAAGTGCAAGGTTCTGCACCTGCATTGAAGCAATCCCATGCATGAATACAGGTTGGGAGGAGAAAGGATTGAGGACAGACCTGAGGAGAAGGACTTGGCTGTGATGGTGGACCAGAAGCTCAACATGAGCCATCAATGTGTGCTTGCAACCCTGAGAGCCAACAGGGTCCTGGGCTGCATCAAAAGACACATAGACAGCAAGTCAAGGGAGGTGATTTTCCCCCTTTACTCTGCTCTTGTGAGACCCCACCTGAAGTACTGTGTCCAGTTCTGAAGTCCCCAACACAGGAAGGACATAGAGCTTCTGGAATATGTCCAGAGGAGAGACACTAAAATGATCAGAGGGCTGGAGCACCTCCCCTGTGAAGACAGGCTGAGGAAGTTGGGGTTGTTGAGCCTGGAGAAGAGGAGGGTCTGAGGTGATCTTATAGCAGCCTTCCAATATCTGAGGGGGGCCTACAAGAAAACTGGGGTAGGGTTTTTTACACAGGTGTATACTGAAAGGACAAGGGGAAATGGTTTAAAACTGAAAAGGGGAGATTTAGGTTAGACATTAGGAAGAAATTGTTTCCTGTGAGGGTGGTGAGATACTGGAACAGATTGCCCAAGGAAGTTGTAGCTGCTCCCTCCCTGGAAGTGTTCAAGGCCAGGTTGGATGGCGCCTTGAGCAACGTGGGAGGTGTTCCTGACCATGCACAGTGTTTGGAACTACGTGATCTTCTGAGGTCACTTACAACTCAAACCATTCTATGATTCTGTGAACTGTTTTTCATCTTCTTCATTGGTTATATACTCCAGGCCTCTTTATTCCTTCTAGTTTTAAACTCCTTCAAACAGAGAGAAAAATGGAGTGGTGCTCTGGCTGCATTATGTGTGAAGATGTTCAGGCACTCTCTTCTTGCTCTTTTTCTCTCTCTCTCTCTCTTTTCTCTCTCTCTTTTCTCTCTCTCTTCTTTTTTTTTTTTTTTTTTTTTTTTAAATATTTGTGTTGTGGAGTTTGACTTTTGCCTGAGAAAATGTATTTCCAGGGACTTCTAGGCAGACCTCTTGTTCTGTGTCATTTATGCAAAATTTTGTGTAAGTCAGATCCTAAACCGCTGTTAATGAGGTTTGAACTGATGCAGGGAAAGGTATTTCCCCAGAGTGGTGGTGGCTTGATGGCTCAAAGAAACACTTTCAGGTAAGGGGGAAATAATGTACTCTTTTGACCATGTGAAAATCTTGTAAAAGACAGCACATCAGTGGTTTTCTTGTTTGTTTCTTTATTCTTTCCATTCTTCTACTTTTCACTCCTTTTGGGATTTGATGCATAAGATTTACACTGAAATAAATACAGAGACCAGTATATTCTGAAAAAATTAATTTCTGTTTATTGGAAATAACTTTGAACTCCAAATGTTAAGGAGTTACCCTGGTACAAACAGGGTAACTGTTTTGAGGGTGCTTATAAATATTTTATCCTACTGTCATGGAAGATGTGCTCATGTCTATATCTAGCTTCTATTAGTGGACTAATTCACATATCTATCACCCAGACTGCTTTGTTTGCTGCTGATTTTAATGACTTTAGTCACTACAATTACATACTCTAGTCACTGCAATTACATACTCAGGTGAAATATAGTTAGAATCTATTACAGGGGAACTTCCAACACAATCTTCACATCTCCTTCATGAAAGGAACAAGTGCATAAAAAGGCAAAGGTAACATGGTAGCATTTTCAAAGCACTTCATTCTGGCAAAGTTTTCTGTGTAACAGAACAACATTCTGCCTGATTGCTAAGTTGTGAAAAAGTGGATGATGGTGACTCCCGAGATACGGCTTGCTTCTCCTCTTTAACTCCTTTCTAGAGCCCTCTCTTGCAAGGCATTGAGTTCAGTAAATCACAAGTTTCTCTTCACCCTAATCTTACCAAGCTCTGTGGTAGTTTTTTTCTTTCTAATCAACTTTAATGACAAAATGAGGCACAGATAGTTTCTGAGAACAGTAGTCAGATAAGCTGCTCTTCACTTTTGTAGTGAGCCTACTCCAGTGCCTTTTGTTTGCAATTCATCTATTTACTTTTTGCAAACTATAATATTGCAGCATGTAGATGTGTTTACAGAATCTAGCCCTTAGTGGGAATTGGATTTGGTCTTTCAGGATTTTTATTGCATTTAGCAGTATTCTTTAATTTTGTAATACTAGAATATTTCAGTCACTATATAATATGTTTCTATACTAGAGTGGAAATCAATTCTTCTCTGTAATAGTGGGAACAAATCTGTAACTCATGTCTGTTAAGCAGCATTTCTTTCTACCTTTTGGATGCATTGTGCCAGTCTACAGGTAGATAACGTATAAATTCAGTTCAGCTAATGGGTTAATTGAGGTTTATGGCTCCTGTGTGTCTCTGGAACAACATAGAATGGCCAGGGATTGTCTGGTGAATATTTTGGTCCGAGATTTCCTTTAAGAGGATGTCTTATTTTACTGTTGATCTTTAACTGCAATAAATCTAATGGTTGATTGTCTGCAAGTCAAGTCCATTATTACTTAAATAGTTGTCTTAACTTGTATAGCTGCCATGTATTCATATTAGACATCTCCTTCTTCATGAACACAGGAGGAATGATTAAGATAGCCCTTGGCTATACTCATATATTTTGTGAAGTATGGAAAAATTTGTGTATTCCAGGTTACCTATATATTTATGTATGAAGTAATGAATTCTTTCATTATGTCTCTGTCATGTCCCTCTTTGAATTAGTTCTCTAACAAACCCAGATGCTGCTTAAATAGCAGTTTCTGACCTTATTAATACAGGTTTTAAAGCCTGTACATTGGGTGGAAAGTTAAAAATACATGTGAGATGGAAGTACAAGTCCCAAGATAAGAAAGTGTTCTGAATTCACATAATTTGCATATGCCATACGTACTCTGAAGTAATTAATTAACCACTGTTCTTTCTGCAGACTTTTAAATTTTCAGATATTTACTTTTTTCTTTTCTTTTCAACAGATATAAGCTTACCAAAATCAGCAACAATATGTTACACAGCTGCATTGCTCAAAGCCAGAGCTGTCTCTGACAAGTAAGTGCATAAGAACCACTGTCCAGCAAAATTCCTGATTTAACTGAAGTTTTCTCTTAGCTGAGCCCACACCCTAACAATCTGCTGGATTAGCAGGGTAATTCAGTCCTGCAGCAAATTTGTAAAATTACTTTACATGTAATAAAAATTTGCAGTGATCAAACATTGCACTTCAAATATAACAGCAGAAGAAAAGAAGAGAAATAGCATAAATTCAATTCTTGTTTCAGTTTTATGTATACTATCTGGGTGAGCTTTGGCTTCCTAGGTAGTATAATGAATATACAACTAAAAGGTGTTGTGTGGCTGAACCTCTTCAACTTTATATAAACATGACCACAACAAGGTAATAAATAAATGTGGTAGCAATGTTGTCAGTGTTGCTCATCTACTTAAATAGTGGCAGGTGGATTTAGCTTTACTATCTCAGGGATTCTGAGAGGTAGATGACGTTCGTATTTTTAGAGACACAAATATCTGCTCATTCCTGCTACGATTTTCTCTTGCATCTCAACCTTCCAAGGTGCTGAGCACATCTACTTGATGCCTGTGGACTTAGAGCACTGACCTGCTCTGAAAGGGTGCTCAGCTTCTTTTGAGATAGAGCTCAAAAATCCCAATTCTGCTCTCAGATGCCTTCACACAAATCCCAGGCAGAGTTGTGTCTGTGCACCTGAGGGTCGAATGCCTCCCTAAAGCTGGAAAGCAAGTAGAGTGGAAAGCCATTTGCTCAACTGACATCCTGACAGTTTTTGCTTTTAAAGTGTATGTACACATCAAGATCTAAGTAATTTTCTTTCATTCTTTTTATCCTGTAGATCGCCAGTACCTACTGCAACATCTTTCCTCCCTACACAGCGACTCCAGCTTGGGAGGGCAGGGCTAAGGTTGTCACAGCTTTCCCTGTGGTGTCTGCCTGCCAAGTACAGCTCTGGAGTTAGCCGTGGGGTGTGAGGTGAGAAAGAGATTGCATGGTCTGGTTTTTCATTCATTGGGGCAGATGATTTGCCCACAGTTTGGGCATGCTACCCTCAATGGTGCTGTGGCCAGTAGACCACCCGCTACTGCTGCTGCATCGTGCTTCCATCCCAACCTGACCCAGGGGCATTGGGTTGGGAACCTCCCTAAAACATCCCAAACCTGTTTTTAATAAAAGCCCTCCAACAATAATTTGGCATTTTTTTGGGGGTTTTTTTTCCGTTTCTTTTTTCTGCATCTTCAGCCTTAAATATGCCCCTTAGCAAGGTAGATAGGGCAAATTTAGATTAGTGACAGAGAAAAGACTGTTTGAACTGACTTTCTGTTAAGATTAAAGGCAAACATGCTTTCCACCTCTGCTGGGATTTTTATTGGCTTTGATGTAATAGATCACTCAGAGTTTCCACTTACTATGGAAGTTTGGAGAGCATAGGAAGTTGACTCAGTTTGGTTACATGGGCCCATGTTCTAGATTGTTTTCTGGCTTTTTCTTACTAGCAGTTCTGACCTTATGTGTTTGTTTCTTTGGTTTTGTAGATTTTCTCCAGAGGCTGCCTCGAGGCGAGGGCTGAGTACTGCAGAGATGAATGCAGTAGAAGCTATTCACAGAGCAGTAGAATTTAATCCACATGTGCCAAAAGTGAGTATGGAGGAAGCTTTATGTGGTAGCTTTAACACTGCTGAGGACCCAATTACTGATTTCTGTGTTAACTTAATGAGCAATATTATGGAAAAGGGAGAAAACAATGGGAAGAGAAACAAACTGATAGTATGCACTGGTTTTTTAATTTGGTATTTCACATTCACTGTCTTCTACTCTGGACTGTGCAACTTGAAATTTTAGCTGAGTGAGTTCGCTGTGTGAGCAATTATTACATGGTTTATTGCAGTAGTCAGTACCACCAAATGCTGTGGAAAAGCAGATTATTATTGACAATATAGCAATTAAAGATCTACTTCAAAATAGCATGCTATACAAAGGAACCTATGTTTGAAGTTCATGGCATGCTTCAGTAATGCTGCAGTAGTAATTCCTTATGCAGCACCCTTTCATAAATTTCTGAGAATACAAAGTTCAGAGATGAAGAATTGCTGAGAACTACAAAGTAAGAAAAGGAATTTATGTTCTAATTCCCTAATTTCTTCTCTAGACATGTATCCTTAGCACTAATAATCTTGCCCAGGGGCTACTAAAAGCTAAGATATTTTATTATTTCATCACCCGATACTCAGTATTGCAATCTCTAAGTTCATTGTAAAGGCAAACTAGAGGCAGATGCCTTTTGGCCCTTGGAATCTGCCTCTGAACCTCACTTCACAATCCTTTGGACCAGCATTGCCTTTGGAAAGTAAGAAGCCTCCGCTGGAGAGCAGAATACTGGTGTGTGTTAGTGTAGGGAGCCTATTCATTAGGTATAGCTGAACACCAAGTCTGATCAAGGTAAAGCTAAGATACATGGATTGGAGAAAGTTCATTCTCATACATTGCAGGAACTAAATATTCCCTCAGTGAGCTGTATCTCTTATGCCAGTCGCTAAGTAGCATGGTTTAGCTATCTGAAAGTTAGGCTGTTTGTTTTAATAAAATCATCTAGACTTCTTCTACAGGCAGTGGAAAGAAGAACTACCTTAGACCTCTCTAGGTCTAAACAACCTTTCCCTCTGAGGTGCCTGTTTCTACATTGACTATGAAAGGAGCAGCTATTTTCCAGTAAAAGCCTCATTTTTATACAAGATTTAGGTGAGATGAGTCCCTTTGTATTATTAGCTGATTGTCTATTTTTATACCAAGCTATAAAATGAAAATATTAAAAATGAAGTCTGGTTCCAGGGCTGCTTCTGTGGAACTCTTTTTACTTTCTTCTATCCCAGTGGTTCATGCACCAACATAACCACTGATAATTCTCTTCTGCCTGGCTGCTTAACTCTCTGTTCCAGTCCTGTTCTTGGATCAACTTTTCTGATCATTTTTCTGAAGCCTAGTTACAGTGTTCTATCCTTGCTGTCTGAAAAATAAGCTATCTTGCAAACAAAGATATCTGTTCAGCCTGCCATAAGCAATCCTTGAGATCCTGTTCCATTTTTCTCACTTACCTCTATGCTTTTGATAATTCTTTCCATCAAAATCTTTTTAAGAAGATTTCATATTAACAATTCCATGGTAATGCATGTTGTTTCTTTCCTCTTTAAATGAATTTGCATTTACTTCTCTCGTCACTAGACCACTTGATTTTGAATGGAGATCTTTTTGGTTTAAGCTATTTGTGCTAGTTTGGCCATTTCTATAGTGGTTCATCACCATTCAGGGATAGAGATGATTGCCCACAGTAGCCTCTCCACTTCTGTACGTGTTCAACCCTGCTGTTGTCTCCATGTTCTGTGCTGCCTTTAAACTGAAGCCAAGTCTTCATTTAATACCTTTTTGCTTTTTCCTTTTTTCTGTTTATACTGTAGAGCTTGCTTCTCTTTGTTTTGACCTCCTTTGCAAAATCTACCTTACAGTTGAGTTGCTGCATAACCTCTGCACTTCCAGATCTCCAAAGTCCTGCTTTTCTTGTAGAACAGGTCTTTCACTGATTGCTTGTGATCTCCTTCTCACTAGCCAGCTTCTCTTTAGGTGGCTGTTCAATACCAGGCTGGTTTTAATGATACTTGTCATTTCTGACAAATAGCCCCATCAGTCCTCTTCCTCACTTAAGTTTCTGAGCTTTTCAGTCAGTTCACAGTGTTAATTGATGCCCTCAGTTTTTCAGAGTCTGTCATTTTGAAATTGAAAACCTTTATAAAATATCAAAATTATCAGAATAACAAAACAGTAGTGGGAGCAGACACTAGAGGCTGGGTTTTAGTTCAAATTGTAACATTAAAACAGTGTAGCCTAAGAGATTGATATGCAGCACTGCTGATTTCATACTCATCCTTTCTGCTATTAACTAAAGGATACTAAGGTGGAAAGAATATTTTTTATTATAATTTTATGCACAGTATGGGTATTACTCCTCAGTTTCCACTCAGTTAGGATTGAAGTCATATCCAGTTTGTTCTTAAAGAAGTGAAAATAAGTTTTAGTGAGCAGCATCACAAGAAATCTAACAGTGTCACAAAACTAATGTCTTCTAAGCTTCTTTAGGATTAATTGGTCTCTTGTTCAGACTGAGGAAGAAATAAATTGCAAAGGTGACAAATTATGTAAAGCATTCACCAAGTTCCCAGCAGAAGCCTGAAAAGCAAGGAACTATACTACTCAAGAGGAAAAAAAAGGGATTCAATATGTTTTGGGTTTGTCTCAAGATGAGATTTTACTATTTTTAGTGCAAATCATTAACATTTAGAATTATCTCATAAAAAGATTATTATAGGATGTGTGTTTTCAAGACATTTATCTGGAAATACCAGATCTTTGCTAATGAGGTTCTGAGACAAAGGGAGTGCAGGGAGCAGACTGAGAGATGCTGCTGAGCTGAGTTTAGCAAGAAAGGGAGTTTGAGTCTCTCATTGTGATCTATTGCAGGTTTCTGTGAAACAACCCTGAGATTCTTACAGTGCTGCTGATTTTTCTGTATGAAATTATGGGAAATTGATTGCAGAAACAGATTGCAGTCCTGTGTTCCTTAGTGATGTTGCACAAGTCAGACACACTTCTTAAAAGTTTCTTTTGAATGTAATGGAAGATGTGGGAACCTTTAAAGATGAAGCAGTTCTAAAGTCAAGAGTTCTCTCTTTGCATAGAAGTGAGAAATGCTGAGAAAACGCCTACCTTGCATGTAGGAACCAGTGTGTTTGTATGGTTCTGGGAGTCTTCTCAGGATGTATGTCAGGAAGCTGACATACCATCTTGGTATCATCTTTGATTCCATATGACTACACATACCTTGGGTTTTATTTTCTGTCTACACAAAAATGCCTTTTAGAGAGACCTAACATGGCTGACAGTCTTTCTTTAGGCAGCAGCCCTTCTAGCAAATAATCTTCTTTTGACACAGGTCTGTTTTATCCAAGTCTCAGTCATAGGTGACAAATTCTCATTGTTTTTGAGATTCACTGGGGTCAAGATGTGACATGTGAGGTACCAGAATTTGGTTTAAGTGAGCTAAGGTAATACAGTGCAGCCTGCCAGATATCTCCAGGACTCTGGGCAGCTGACCTGGCTGAGCTGTTTCTGGAAACCCAGATGGGCAGGTTAAGGCCAGTTCAGGTCTGTCAACTATCATCTCCTTCTTGACTGCAGAGAAAACAAATTCACTGTCAAACTGAACAAGACTTCTCATTCTGAAGACATCTATAAAAATGTCTGTGCTTGAAAGTTGCTAAATTTTTAAGCTGCACTAAAAAAATATCTGATAGAAGATTTCTATCTACAGTTTGTCTTTTTATGTTACTGAAACATCTCATCTGTAGCACATTGCAGCTTTATACTTTGGCAAAGATAACCAATGTAAAAAGAAAGCATTTCACCAGAGTGTTTTCAGTGTTTTCTTTTTAGTAGAAAAAAAACATAGCCAGAAAAAAAACCAAAAAAACCAGATCAACATAAGCAGTACAACAGGAAAGGGAACAAAGCAGAGAGCTGTGAGTTTCAATATGAGAACATTCACCACAAATTGTATCACTTGTTTGTCAAAGCTTGTCTCTATTTTTTTCAACCGTCTGTCTTAATTGTGATGCTATGGACTAGTATTCTGCTTCAGTGTAGAGAGTTTTGGTCCAAGGAAATGTACTGATGCTGTCTGACAAGATGCTGCTCAAAAACTTAAGAGTTAAACAAAACTGCCACTGAAACAGCTGAGATATCACTATAACTCTGGAGGCTTTTGTATGGAAAAGAGAGTAGTACATCCCATGTCATGGAGAGTACGTAATTTGTGGCATGGGTAGGGGAAAAAGTATGTGTACACACACAAGATTTTATCAATCTTATTTATATGTTGTGTTTGGAGCTTCTTCACTTATACGTAATTAAACTATCCCAAGGTAATGCTGATAAAGTACCACAGGGACATTGCTCAGTTGTGGAACATCCTTTCTGAACTGGTTTGCAAAGCTCTCTCCCTGCATTCAAACTCCTCCTGGAAAGCTCCCCCTCTTTTTTGTGATCTGTGAGACAAAAGTTATTCAGTAAAGGCAAAGGGAAGAAAAAGCAGATGATGATCCATATTTTGAATTGTTAAAAGTGAGTCCAGATTGTGCTCTGCACACAATTATATGGGTTTGCCATGTAAGCCAGGAGATGAATTGATTTAAGGAGGGTACCTGTTGAAGTTGCTGCATTTGAACTGGACAACTTAAATATTGATATTACTTTAAGAAATGCCAACTTTATGTGTGAATGGTTTCTTAAGAGGGCATAACAAACCATTGACTTAAACACTTCTAAAGATTTAGCTGTTCTTCATTTTGTGTCTCCTAATTTCTTGCTTTTTTTTTAATACAAGAACTGTGTCTGTCTGTATGATTGTGTGGTTTCTAGTAAATTGTAGTTGCTAACAGAAACAAATAATGCAAACAAATTCATAAACCAGATGGGAAATGAATCGGCTCTGCACACCCCATGATATTACAGAGAAACTATTCCAGACATGTTTAAGAAGGTTTTAGCTGTTCAATGAGACACTGATTTGGTTTTGCATCTTCAGCAAAAAGACCAAATTTCTTAATTATCATCAATCCAATGAGAATTTGTAAGGTGACCTGAAAGGGGCTTCTCTGAGCATGTAGAAGCCAGAATTTTGGAAGTGTTTTAAGCTTGTGCTGTTCATCCCTCTGGGAGAGGGGGAGTTCCTGTTCAAACAATCTTAAATTCTCATATTCTGGCCTGGAGGGATGCTGTCACAGGTGCAGGAGTGAATATTGCCTATATGCAGCCTGAGCTGTAACTTCAGAGGCAAATTGCACAATTGAGGAAAAGAAGGAAACCTTCCTGAGCTAGGTTGATGTGTTTTATAAATGGGTACTGAAGTACCTCATTAATGTGGAATGTTAAAAGCACTCCCAGCAGAGAATTAGTAGCCAGAGTGCTGTCAATATTATGAAATAAATAAAGCATATTCAATCAGTTCAAGTAAGACAAATATAAACTCCACCATGCTGCACTTCAAGGTCCACTGCCATCCTCTGATGGTCATTAAAAGGCATATTCCTATGTGTATACAGAATGCCTGTATCTGAGCAATGTGTTACAGAATTGTGGAACTGGCCCAGACCCCTCTGTGAGGCATTCAGAGAATACTGTTAACTTTGTTGTAACTCGTAAAATATGAGGTTTTGACAAGAAAAAGTTTCAGGTAAGAGGAGAGGCCAGAAAAACAAAAAGACTACCAAAAAAATGCAAGCCAAAGCACTGCAGTGGGGAAGGGCTGATTGATCTTTTGGTGATAGAAATCATTGCACAACTTGAGTATTCACTCATAACTTGATTAAGACTAGGTCATTCTGGCTGAAATTGTCTTCTCTGAGCTGATTCTATTTCTAAAGGATCATGATAACCCCAAGTGGTGGTGACAAGCTGTGTCCTCTTCTAGTTAAACTTCTTCATTTGTCATTGAAAAAAAAACCCAAACAAACAAATTTGAAGATTTGGCTTGCTGTCTCCATTATCTCCATGGTGTCTTCTTTGCTAAGTTTGTTATTGAGCATGTTACCCAACTCTCTCTCTGAAGTGTATCCATGCTTGGGTTCTGAGCTGTGTCAGGATGACAGGGCTCCCATCTTTTCCTGTGTATTCAAAATATTGAAAAGGTGGTGAGTTTTTATCACTTAAATGATAAAGATTATGGTTGAATCTGAGAGGATGCCAGTCTATCAGGGTTATAATTCGTAGGGAGTCTTTCAAGACATGCAGGTTATTTTCTGATAAAGTCATATGGACTTCATAGTGGTATGAGTTTTAGTGCTATGGTAAGATCTTGTGGCCTTATTAGTCCTGTAACAACAAGGGCTGTGCTGTGGACTGAGGTCCTTGGAAATGTTGAGATTTCCATAGATTGCCACCCTTGAAGCCTTTGGTGGGTGAAGAGAAGACTGTGCCTGGATAGTGCAGTATCTTTGATTAAAAGTGCAATAGCAGCCTCTTGGAAACTACAAATCAGAAAAATTCATCTGATTTTTTCTAAGAGTTGGAGATACTTGTTGCACACAGCAGTCCATCAGGACTGCAATTCACAAATTATATGGGCAGCATAAGGACTGCAGCTTATTGGATAGTTTTTGAAGAAAGATTAATTGAATTTCATTTCACTGGAATTTGTCTCCTTGTCCAGTCCAAAATGGTTCAGGGAAACTCTGTTTATATTCATGCACAATCTGCTAGAAACCCAGCAGATTGCTGGGACTCAGTCCTGCCTCTCAAGTATCTGGGTGTCAGTAGCCTGCAGTTACCATAAAAAGGGGCTGCCCTTGGCTGTGCTGTCTCTTAAGTAGACCCTGTGCCCTGACAGCCTAACCTCCAGGAACCTGAGTTCTTGAAATCTTGAAATACAGCAGTGCAAGAAGGGGTATGACATTCTAGGACATCCAGACGAGTCTAATTTTCATGGACAGTCATATCTTACCTTCCATAACAATTAAGCCCCACCTACAGCTAGGTACCTATTACTCCTGTTTACAGAAATTAAACAGATGGAGGCCTTCAGGTGCCCTCTTGAAAAAGCAGATGTGCCATTTCCTTGATTAGCTCTCTTCTGTACTTGGGGAATTTGATCTTTAAGTTTCTGGAAGACTCTGATGAGAGCCGTACAGAGTGTTCCAGGCAAGACTGTGTAAAATTAGCATTCCTGCTGGAAATGCCTCCAGAATAAATTCATTGACAGCTTGTATGCCCAAAAGGTGTGTCTGACCTTTTCACAGAAACCAAAAACTACTTGAAGCATCCCTCAGCTTTGTGTGAGGGTCTTCTTGAACGTGACCAAACCAGATTATGGACTTTTTGTTCAGGCCAGTAGCTGTCATTGAGTAACAGAGTAAGGACTGTTAGACATTTTTTATTTGAGGAGCTTTTATAAATATATGGTTTTCTTTCTGAAACTGAGAAAAATGCAGACTGAAAGCACACAACTGAGTGAGGTCTAAGAATAGTTTACAAGTGTTAAGATCTATACCCCTACCTAGTATTTCCACTTGATTTGTTTCTAATTACTGATAATGAGCAATACATAGGAATCAAAATAACAAGTTTTATTTTAACAGTCCTAGAAATAGGACATTCCTTCTTGGTTTTTCTTTTCCTACAAATTGTGTCATGGTCTTGGGGTTGTGGGTTTTTTTCCCTTAGATTGAAATAATTAAATACTTTCTCATTTACTTTTGCAAAAAATATGGAAAGAAGAATTAGATTCTAAAGTAATAAAACATAGAAACCTGCAGCTCTTGTAGCTGTATTCCATTCTGCTCAACATGTATACTGTATGTTTTTTAAAGGGTTGCACGTCCATTAGGGCAGTGAATGTTTGCTGTATCTCTGTAAGCCTGGCAGCTCCCTCCTTCTTGTCAGAACTAAAGATCTTATCAGATCTTAATACTGTTCTCTCTGTCGTTTTTAATATCTTGTCCTGCCTAATAAATTGCATGTTCCTCCACTAATCCACTTCTCTGCTGTTTTCTCAAATTTTTCTGAGAGGCTTTTGAGAAAATCCAAGTATCACATATACTGCTCCCACTGCTAGTTCAGTTTCTCCTCCTTTAATATAGTTACTTGCATCAGAAATACACATGATTTCTCTTTCCTCTTTGAATCATTTCGCTCTTTCCCAGGGCTGACAGTTCTCTACTTTGATCACAGTCTCTTCAAATCTTTTACCTCTTGGTGGCTCCTGCCAGGCTTCTTCAGGCAAATGGGAACCCAGCTCTAGCTCCATAACATCATGCTGCTGGTCCCCATTTCCCTCAGGCCTTTCCTCTTCTGTTCTTCAAGACTGTTTTTATTTCTTTTGCCCTCTTGTCTCCATTTTTCAGCACTAGCTCACATGCTGAGCAGGTGCTCAAGCATGCCCTACAGTCTCCTCTTCATAGAGTTGGTGTTTAACAGGAGCTGGGGGAGGTTAACACCACCCACACCTCTGTCTAGTGTCAGATTTTTTTCTCTTGAGGGCCTTCACTGGGTTGTGGTCAATTCCTGTGTCCTGCAGGCCTCCTGCTTCTAGACCAAAGCAGAGACTTGAGGGTAGGCACAGAGGCCTTAATGAAATGGAGGGTCTGCAGACTCTCTTTGTGCTAAGCATTAACCATAACTTCCCTTTCTGAACCTTATGAGAGGGCATGCCAGGCTACTGCCAGACTCACCTGCTGCCTCTTGTGTTAACTTAAATAATCTGGTGGGGAGAACATTTCCTCTTGGGTATCCTAGAGGAGAGGGACCATTTCATTATGCTGATGAAAAGCAATCAGCACACAGCTGGGAAATGTTTCACTTCTTGGAGGTGAACTGGCAAACAGGAGTTGATTGGACAGTGTTTACTTTCTGTCTGTCATTCCTTTCCCCATGAAGCATGAGGACAAGGGGTGTCTTTCCCCTCTGCTGTATCTTTTCCCTACAGTAAGTGGACTGTAGCAACACCAGTGATGAGATAATGTCTGCTGAACTGGCAGGGGTCTAGCTCATGGGCTGGAGAAGGAGGAAAAGTCACCTTGAATAATGTCCTGTACCTGTGGCATGAGTGCTCAGTGTGTTTCATCCACTTCTGTTATGGGGTACCCAGTAATGAAGAGAACTGCTGGTGGGTTTATTCAGTGGTGCTTTTAATTTCCATGCCATTTTCAGTAACTATTTTGAGTAGGAAATTAAAACATACAATAATTTTTTCCTGGAATTTAGGTATTTGTTACATTTTGTAGTTTTCTTTACTTTTTATCTTGTTAGTAGCTACCTAATGGCTGCCAACTTTGCATATTCATAGACCTAGCAACCAGTGATAGGAATGCAGTAAACTATGAATACTGCATGTTTCCTTGTAGAAAGACAGTGTGTATCAATATCTTCTATCTACTTAATATCTCCTTCATTTTCTTATAAACACTTTTAATTAAAAATCTCGTGTAATTAGATTCTCTCTTCTGCTCTGTGTTTTTCTGTCTCCTTTGACAGGAGAGACATCTCATTTTTAAATTCTCTGTAGTGCCTCTACTACAGTTGAAGAGCGGAACATTAACCATCTGTCAGCATATCTTAATCTTTGGGAATAATTCCATAATTATCTTCAAGTGCAGTTGGTGATGTTACACATTTGCTGAAACACGAGAGAAAGTTCTTTAGGGAATTAGGCTATTTCAGTGTGCATTGTAGAACTGCAGGCAGCTTTTTGTGGGTTTTATTACTTCTGAAATAATTGTGCTCTGCTTTTTTTATTGCAGTATCTGCTAGAAATGAAAAGCTTAATTCTTCCCCCTGAACATATTCTGAAGAGAGGGGACAGTGAAGCAATAGCATATGCTTTCTTTCATCTTCAACACTGGAAAAGAGTAGAGGGGGCATTGAATCTCTTACACTGTACATGGGAAGGAAGTAAGTAACTCTCTTTCTTAAAAATCAATTATTTTAATTGAATGTCATGGGAAAACAAAATCTTTTTGTGAAGTATAGTATGTGGGAATTTTGGAGGTCAGTTATATTCTCATTAGCTCTGAAGAATTTGAAATTCAAACTGAAAATACAAACTTTGTTTAAATGGGAAAAAAGGTTCTGATTTCTTGGATTGTGTTTTCTGTGCAACACTGAACAAAACTTCCCATCTTTGTGACATACTTTCTTACTCATGGATAAGGAGACAATAATTTATCTTACTCATTCCAGAGTTGTAGAGATTTTTTTGTCATTATTTGAATGCTTTGATATTGGAAAATTATGAAAGAGCCTTAAAGCAGAAAAAAGACCCAAACAGTAAAAATGTAAAATACTGGTTTGATTTATACTATAAATTGAGAAACTGGAGTGAGTCCAGTGAATGACCACTAGGATGGATAGGGGACCAGAACATGTGAAGTCTGAAAAGACATGGAGAGGTCTGGTTTTATTCAACCTGTAAAAGTCTTCTGGTGGGTAAAAGAGAATTCCAGGTGCTGTCTTCTGCCACCCAATGGAGAAATATTATGGAAGACAGAGTGAAAGTCTTCTCAGAAGGGAACAGTGGAAAGGCAAGAGGCAATAGACACAAGCTGCAGCAAGAGAGATTTCATTTAGACGTAAAGAACATATTTTCAGAATGAGAGTGGTGATGCACTGGAACAGGTTGCTGGTGGGTTGTGGGATCTCCATCCCCAGAGAGCTCAAATGGGCATGGCCCTGGGCAGTTGAAAATGACACAGCTTCAAGTAGGAGGCTGAAGTCATATACTAACCTTCTAACCTAAATTATCCTGTCTTTAAGATGTGCTCTCTCCAGGGTCCAGAGAATTAGAAAATGCCATTTAGAATCAGCCTCTGTGGGATTCTTTAATGCAGATTGCTCTTTTCTGCTCTGCTTTCTTCTGATCTCTTTATTTGCTGTTTTCATTTAGGCTTGTTGTAAAAGATACAATTTGATGTAGTGATAATTCCTATGGAAAGCACTTAATATCTTTGTTGTAAAAGTGACTTACTGTCTCAGTCACCATACTAAATAGCCTGAACTTGCCTAATTTTCAACGTAGGCTCCCTGAGGGAGCAGTGGCTTTCTTTTTAGGTGTATAGAACACCGTGCTTTGTAATCAATAAGACAGCTCTCTGGGGTTTGCTGTGCTGCATTGTTCTCTGTCCTACCTGCTTGCTCTTTTCCTGTTATTTCTTCCAGTCTACTATGTTCTCTGTCATAGCTTCCTTCCCAGTGGCTTATTTTCAGTGGCTTGCTTTTACTTAGTGTTTCTTCTCTTCCAGGTGCTTGCAGAATCCCTTTAGTGCCCAAGGCTTATTATCCCATCATTTTGGAACAGCATTTTTCAGGGAATCCTGAATAGATTTCCTTTTGCTTTGTCAGGCTGGAAGTCCCTAAGGGGCTGTTCACAGGGCTTTTGCCAGCTTTTGGCAGTGGAGGCTGGATGCCCTGCTGTCCTCCTGGCTGCCACTTAGGAAATCTAGTCATCTGTGCCTGAAGGCAGTGTGGGCCATTTCCATCTAACTGCATTCACTGATTCCTTTCCTTATTACTTCTGCAGAAATCTGAGTATGTACTTTACTAGCTAATATTTGCTTCTTAGCCTGTGAATTATTGTTGCATGACCTCTGAAGAAAACTCCATAATTCATTTTGCATAGAAATTTCAGAGAGAGGTGAACAGTGCACCAGTCCTCAATAATTTTATTCAGATTTTGCACATAAAGATTCCCATGGATTTTAATGCTTTCACCAATATCTGGTCCAATAATCATAACTTTTGGTCCATACCTTAGTCTGGGTAATATTCCTTACAAGATGGTGTGAACTGTTTATGTCACTCTTTTTGTCCTTGACTTGCAAAAGGTTTTCTTGGCATCCCTGCACAATCATGAATTAAAACCAGTGTAAACATGATGGAGGAATTCAACTCCTAGGTTTAACAGTCTACATTCAGTACCTGGTCAGTTTCCCTTGCTTTCTCCCTAGTTTTTTACATATTTGCCACATTTTTGACGAATGCAAATCTTTTTGTCTGTTTAAGTAACGAGTTTCGCTTTGTAGCTTGTATGTAGGAATTTAATGCCCACTTATATACAGGATTCACTTCTGACCTGATAGGAGTTGGCAGAATTAAATGCATTAAGTCAGTCACTTGGGGGATACATTTTCAATGCTTATGAGAAGAATAAGGTCACTCTTAATTAAGACTGCCTTTAAAAATATTTATGTGGAAATGCCTTTGTGATCTTTAAACTCCAAAATTCTCACAGAGTGTCTTTCCCAAACTGCATTCAACAACTGAGAAAAGTGAGGTTATAAAAATAATCCTCATCATCTCACTGGAATGTTGGTTGTTTCCTGCTCCGTCTTCATTGGGTCAGAGTACAGTGTTATTTGTAGCACAACTGGCACCACATGAAAGGTGGTTCTGGGTTTGGGCCAGGTGCTCTGAACAGAAGGCCCGTAGTTTCAAGTGTAACAAAATTTCAGAAGAGTCTGAGGTTCTTGTTTGTCACTGTCAGTTTCTGAACTTGTGTTTCCTATTGTTTGCATGAAGAAGAAAACCCAAGGGGTTCTCAAATGCTACGGCAGCACATGGTTGAATGGCAAACTGCCTCTGTGGTACCTGCATTGATAGGAGCAGATAATTCTGTAACAGTAAGGCAGGGAAGTACCCATGTAAACACAAACTGATGCAGATGAACCAGGGCACTTTCTTCCATGGCTGATGGTGTTGCTAAATAAACTGTTGTGCTGTAAGCATGCTGTGTTTGGTCTCATGTAAAAAATGACTGCTTAAATTCAAGAAGATCTCTTCAGACATTTTTTGCTTGTTTTGTGAAAACAACATCTCTACTGTGCTGTACCTCTCTTCTAAAATTTATACAGGGCTTCTAGGACATCTGCTTAGGAAAATATTGCTTCAGTGACTGATGTTCATAGGAGCAGTGAGAATAACATGTTGATGACATTTTAATGGTGAAAATATATAGGATAGTGGAAAAGGATGTCTTGATTGCACAGCTATAATTCAGTCAAATATTCTGATATTTCCATAAACCACACTCAGATGGCCTCTGACATCATCACTGTCCAGATTTAGTAATCCATTTCCCTCCCTCTCTGGTACTATTTTCAATTTTAAAAACACACATGATTAAGTGTTATTTAATCCAGGACCTGAAGATTTATATTGGAAACCTGACTTGATCTGCTATATTTAAAAAGAATGCATGTGAGGAACCTGATTTTAATTATTCAGTATTAATCTTTGATTGCCAAATATAAAATGAAAACCTGACTGCTGGAAAACTGGTTCTCTGGGCTTGAATCCTCAGTGTTACCTGGTTTGCTGGAGTATGATGGGAAAAAATAGTGTACTTTTTTCTATGCAAAACTTATGTTATGCTTGATACACAGATTGTGAGTATTGGCCTGAATTCACAAGCTTGGCTGGTCATTTTTGTAGAGTGTCTCTCTTATATCAGATGCACTTCTTTCCCCTGAAATTTAAAAGTTCTGCAGTCTAAAAGGCTAAGACAAAATATGTAAGTTTGTCTATGGAATTTTAAGTGTGATGGGCTCTGATCATGCAAATATTTATGCATGTACTTGTAATTTAGTCTCACTTCAGGCTCATGAACCTTCACTCAAGAATAAACATAAACATAAGTGTTAGCAGGATTAAAAGCTAAGTGTAGATTTATATTTTGGCATTTCATTAAGCAATTTATTCTGTTTGCAACTAAATACAGATGTTATGGTTGGTCTATGTTTGTTTTCCGAAATTGGAAATATAGTTAAGTATGTCCAGCTACTGCCATGCTTGCAGTAACTTGTGCACGGTATTTTTTCTTTTCAGCTTTCAGAATGATCCCCTATCCGCTGGAAAAAGGACATCTTTTCTACCCTTACCCTATTTGTACAGAAACTGCAGATAGAGAACTGCTACCATGTACGTTCAACTTTTTTCTTATCATTGACGTCAAAGAATTGTTTACCCAGGTCTTGCAGAACTCTTTTGATGTTCTTTAAATTGAATATACTGAATTAGAATAATTGGGTTGACCGTGAGTCTCTGAAGCTTCTCTGACAGTTTGAGAGGCAGCTTCTAGACATCTTTCATAACAATTAGCCACATCCATTGTTGTTGACAGTGTTGGCAAAGGGAGAGAGATTACTGAGGAGACATAATTCAGATCTTGCTATTCTTTCTTGTCAAGATGCTGGAAAATATGTCTGATCTTTCATCCAGGGTAACATGCCATCAGACCAAAAGCACAGTGGCACAGCCTTGTTCATCTTTTGTAGATAAATAATCTACTTAAATTCCAAGGCAGGATCGTACCTGCTTGAGAAAGGCTGGATCATTAACACAGCTGTTATTCTGACAGGTTATTCTGATGTTTTCTGAAAAGCAATCTTAAATAGCAAGGAAGGGTTTCCTTTAATGTAATTGATGTATGTGCTATTAGAGAGAGATTGATGTGCTATTACCTTAGTCACTTATTATATATGCTTATGGCATGTATTAGCAAAGCACCAGCAGCATTTCCAGTGCTTGGCAAGATACAGCTGTAAAGACAGATCCAGCTCTGGGGAAGAATTACCCTCCAGCCTGATGGGACTTCTTGCAGTGCATGCAGTGAAACACAAGAATGCAGAGGAAGCACCAAAGCAGCCAGTCTGGCACTTACACTTCATTTCCAGGTGTTTTCTCTTTGAAGTCAGTGGGACTTTGTGTGCAAGGGGAGCACACACAAGTGCAGAGGGCTTTGCAGGGTCAGGGCAGAGGAGGCAAATGCAAGTTCATCCAAGCAAGGAGGTTGTTCTCTCACTTTATCTATCTTCAGGAAAGAATAAGGAGAAATTTGTTCAGGACAAACTAAAATGTAGCTTGCTTCTGCTGCAAAGGCTTGATCTGAGGGCATTTACATTCTTTGTGGTATTTCATTCAGAACCTCTCTGGTTTGAGCTGTGAAACATGTTGCCACTTTTTATAAGCCTATGTGAGTAAACATAGGTGAGAATAAGACAGCAAAAATCCACTCATTTTGTCTCTCCTTCAAAGTATGTTCTTGCTGTTCTTGCTGTTATTACACAGAAATCCTTGGCAATGGGCAGTATCTCCCCACCCCATTATAATCACATGAATTATAACAGCACCTCTTATAGAGTGCTCTGATTGCTTTACTCAGAGGGATGCTGAGCTGGGGAGAGTGGAGTGTTAGGATATTTAGGAATAACAAAGTCATGCAGAATAGCTCAGCATTCTCTTTTTAGTTGCAAACCTAATCATTCTCCTCAAATGTTAGAAGCCAAGGACTTGTTTAACAGCATATGCAGACAGTGTATTCTGCTCTGGCAGTTATGGGAAATGCCTTTCACTGCAAAATCTCTTGGGTTTGGGAAGGGTTTAACATTCCGTGACAGACACAGGATTGGTTAAAGAAGTTTTGCATACCTGTCCACACCCTTTAATTGTGTGTGTTTTAAAGGAAAGTCAGCTGAAATTCTATCAGAACACTGAAGTCTGATAGGCTATCTGAATTGAAAATATCAATCACAAAACTTCTCCCATGACTGGGTAATAGACTGGAACAACAAGTTTGAACCTGTGTTAAAAAGCAAGTGCAAAAAACTGAGCACAAGAAATCTTTGACTTATAAAGTCCATGATTTGGTATTTCTTTATCTCTAAATTTAATTTAAATCAAAGAGGAGTTGCAAATAATCAGCATTATATGTATTTTTCTTTTTAAACTGAATGAATTAGCAGACAAAAAATTACATATTTTTAGTTTATAATGTTTCAATTTAGACTCTTACTAATTCATGCTGTTGGTTTGGGAAGCTGCTTTACTCCAGATGAATGCAATCATGGATATCTTCCTGTCATGTTGCTGGATTACACTGTGTTTTTATTGTCTGGAAGTATGATATGAGATGAGAGGTGATCGCTGAAGTGAAGAAAGTAGGCAAAATGGAAGAGTAATGTTTTGTGTGTATAAATAGTCACAGGATTGAAGATGACTGACATAACAAGTGCTGATCTTACATGTTTCAGACCTTGTATGTGTTTCTTCCTTCAGAAGCTTTGACTGTCTCTGGCTGTTTAAACCACTATGAATATTGGTTTTGGTTGCTTTAAATTGTTTGTTAACGTATAACGTGTTTCCCTTTCCATTTTTTTTTTTTTTTCCTACAGCATTTCATGAAGTTTCAGTTTACCCCAAGAAAGAGCTCCCCTTCTTCATCCTTTTCACTGCTGGGCTCTGTTCCTTCACAGCCATGCTGGCCCTCCTGACACATCAGTTCCCAGAGCTTATGGGGGTCTTTGCAAAAGCTGTGAGTATTCTCTGGTGCTGCTCTCTCCTGGTACATAAAGACACAGATGCAGGAAGAGCTGAGCCAGATATTGCTGGGTATTGGATATCTGCATATTCAGTAATAGAAATAAAACATGAAGTGATGTCTGAGCAGGCAGGCATTTAAACAACTGTTAAGGGAGATAATCAGTAAAACACACTACTGGCTGCCTTCTCTGGCTTATGTGGCTCTTTTTTTAGGTTAGATCTCTTGTGATTTTCCCAAAAAATGACTTGGTGGGAGAAAGGAATATCTATGTTTTCATATATAATCTGATAAAATAAATAAATAATGGTTTGCAGAAACCCTTTATTCTGTGTAGAGCCATAATGATTGTGCCATGCTTTCAAGCGCATTAGACACTATTAGTATGAGGAGGAATAGAGGGTACTATTAACCAGGGCAAATTTCTGTGTTCTTTCTTCAAACTGACATGAAGGAAGTCATCTCAGTATTTCCCTAACTTTCTTAAATATATCCAGGGAAATCTCTGCTAATTCTGCTTTTTTTTTTAATCCACCAAGGATTAATAAATTTTAGAGGATGAAGGAGATAAGTGGAAAGGGCCATGAATTATGCTAAACCACACTTTTTTGTCTTTGCACAACCAAGAACATCGATTCTCCAGTGTGCTGGGTTATGAAAAATCCACTTAAATGAAAGTTTTAGGATAATTTAAAAAGTCGTCTCTTTCTCCAAGAAATACTGAATATGCTCTGTTGTAATATATTTTCTCAAATGTATTTTATCTCTTGTAGGTCTTGTGGTTTCCACAATATCCACCTGGCCTTGTTTTTAATGTGTTTCGTGCTTTTGCTTTGGGGGGGGCCATAAGGGGTGAGGTGGAGGAGTCTCAAGTCCCAGATTTTTAAGTACTTTCCCAAACTCCTTTGCAAATGGCAAGTCTCCCTTTGCAGGTGAAACAGAACTTCTACCACCCAGGCTTATGAGTCATAGAGGTCTGGTACTGCAACAGAATCAAGAATTTTCTTTAATTAGCTCTAGATGACAGAAAATAGGATTAACTGTAGCAAAATATACCACTTCTATCAGCAAAAAGTGCTGAAACATAACTGAGATATTATTTTCTTTTGTTTCTTGAGATTTGATGGACATTAAGTGTGTAACTTTGGCTTAAAGATCTTAAACTACTTTGTAAAGTTTATTTTGGGTTTTTTTCCTTAAGTCATAGAAATGCGTGCCCCTTGTTTGGGGCTCTTTTGATGTAATCTGAATTTATCTGGTGACCCCAGCTCTGTCCCTGTTAGCCTTGCTCCTTGTGTCAGCCTTATATCCTGAACAAAGAATATATCTCAAGCTGCCAGCATGACAAGATTTTGGACTTAGTGCTCCTGCTACAGGCAGTCAGCTTCTGGGGTTGGAGAAAGTTGGTAGTCATCCAACCATCATAGAATCATAGAATTTTCAGTGTTGGAAGGGACATTTAAAATCATCTCGTTCCAACCCCCCTGCCATGGGCAGGGACACCTCCCACTGGATCAGGTTGCTCAGAGCCCTGTCCAGCCTGGCCTTAAAAACTTCCAGGGATGGGGCTTCTACCACCTCTCTGGGCAACCTGTTCCAGTGTCTCACCACCCTCATGGTGAAGAACTTCTTCCTAACATCCAATCTAAATCTACCCTCTTCTAGCTTGAATCCATTCCCCCCACTCCCATGACTACCTGACATCCTAAGAAGTCCCTCCCCAGCTTTCTTGCAGCCCCCTTGAGATGCTGGAAGGCTACAATAAGGTCACCTTGGAGCCTTCTCCTCTCCAGACTGCATAACCCTGACTCTCTCAGTCTGTCTTCATAGGAGAGGTGCTCCAGCCCTCTGATCATCCTCATGGCCCTTCTCTGGACACACTCCAGTACATCCATGTCTTTCCTGTAATAGGGCTCCAGAACTGGACTCAGTACTCCAGCATGTCTGCCTGGCCTGAACTCACCTGGCTTTGGTTCCAAAGCCACCTGGGGAGTAGAGTCAGACCAAAAGGATCTATTTCCCTGATGTGTAACACTGCAGCTGCCATTGGGGTTAATAGAACACATACCCCAAGTCTCTGTATGTGGTGGTTAAATTCTGCATGTCAGAGCAGGTAAAGCTCCTAGTTAGTAAAATAAGCACAGACAAATGGAATTAAAATGTAGGCTGTGTTACATGCATAAAGTTGGCAAGATTACTCAGGATCTCTGAACCTGTGTTGGATGCAGTTAGCACATCAGTTAACCTGTATTGTCACTTGTTTAGCTATGTCTTAAATCTCCATAAACCACCAAATGCTACAGCTGAGTTTTTGTTGTATTTGGGAAAGGCAGAAATTTTGCCTTTGACATTCACTTGGATTTTGATTCAGAAGGCTTGTTTTGTTGTCTCCTTTGGAAAAAAGCAGCCCAGGTGTATAAGGTTGAAAAAAATAATGGCAGATGTCTCTTTGAAATGCATCTGGAACAGAATAGAACAGAACAGGTTAGCCAGCCCTGGCCCTTCCCTTTCAATTTTAAGGAGAGATTATTTCATAAATAACCGATCTCATACATCTAAAAAATGAATGTGTTGACTGCTGCTGTGGTTATGTGCTTTGAATTACTTATCCCTGTATGATTGGTACTCACCGTGATGTGCTGTTTTCAGACATTGTGAAAGTCTGCACATATGCTTTAATTTTAATAGGTGAAAATTATTCCTTCTCTTGTGCCTGCCAATCCCAAAAGCATTGCATGCATATAGGTTCACCATCATAGCCAGGCCTATGTTACCACAAGCTGGTATTTCACAAAAACTAAATAGGTTGGCATGATTGGGTGCTGGGAACTGGCTTTGAACTGTCCTCCAGGTATCATCTTTTTGCACCTTTTCTGTAGCCCATTACTCCAGACACTGAGTTCTTTAAAAGCAGAAAAAGCCCTTGGGTGCTGAGGACCATGTGTGAGACTGCCAAAGGTGGCCTCTGCCTTCACTTGCTATGTGAAGCCTCAGGATTCACAATCTCAAGGTGGCTGACTCTGCATATTACTGTACTCTATCCTACACATATATGGCCCCAGCATAACTGTATGTAATGTGCACAGAGGAATTAGTTAAAATGTATTTGCCCAAATTTGGGGAGTGCTTTGTGTACCTGAGTTCTAAAGTGTATAGCTGAGAGTGGGTTTTTTCCTGTTACAAAATGGTCTCTACTAACTTGACTTTTGTCACCTATGCCTATCCTGGCATTACTGTATTCAAACCTCCTTCAACATCACCAACTGTGTTCTGTACTAGGGGGAGGAGGTTAAGATAAATTCCAGTTAATGATGCCTGGTGTATGTAGCAGATCTGTAGATAACCCAGAACCATTTCAAACCTTCATTTAAAGAGACACTTTTTGTTTCTGAGAGCTGGTAGAAGACTATTATGAAAAAGCCCCTCTTCTTCAGTAGATTTTGGCTTGAACTTCCAGTGGCTTCACTTTAAGCCTGGATCTAGGATGTGAGACGTGTGAAAATTTTTGTATTTCATCACTTTGAGCTTCATAAAAATGGGGATTTTGCTTTCTTTACTGCAAAATCCAGAAATCTGTATATATGCAAGGCTCAGAATTCAGAAAAAAGTCTATATATTAATTGTATAATTTTTATCATGCTGGAGGATTTTACAGAGGAACAGAGTCAGAGTTTCTTGTCATATTGGACAGCTTTCTCTTGAGGTCTATTGTCTCCTGGATTTTGATGTGAGTATGTATCTGATTTCTTTACAGTTTCTCAGCACCCTCTTTGCCCCTTTAAATTTTGTGATGGAAAAAGTAGAAAGTATCCTGCCTTCCAGTCTGTGGCACCAGCTGACAAGGATCTGAAGGAGCACGCCTGCTGACTGACTGCCATGACATCTTCTGTGCCAACTTTTTGTTGACCACAAGAAAGCATGATAAAAAAAGGGAAGCAGTTCTAAGACTTAAAAACTCTTCATGGATTGTCTGTTCTCATATAAAAACTGTTTTGTTGTACAAAGTACATTGATGTTAGGTTCTATTATATTTTGCCTTCAGAAAAGAAAAACTTAAAAATAAACTTTTGTGTATTGCAGCATTCCTGTCTTTTGGCTGCTTCTTCAAAGCTCAAATTGCACTTTGTTTTCTTACACATGTATATGGTATATCTGCTTCACCAGAGCTAGGGATGGCTTTCCAGTTCGTTGATGGAAAACCAGCAATAACTTCACAATCAAGCAATGATGTCACTGCCTTTTCTTAAGGAGTTCAATGAGGGTGAAGCCCTCACCCTTACAGTCTAGACGAGGCTTCTGGACACGTAAAGCTCTTTCTTAAAGCAGCTTTAGCCTCTCCAGGCAGTTGGGATGGCACACTGAGCTTCCAATCCCCATCCCTGCATAGAGGTCAGTTTTATCCTTGTTTGAATTTTCAATATGCCATGTACTTGACAGATTTTCTTCACATCAGTGTTAATTGAGGTACCTCTGGAAGCTCTGTGCTCTGTTCTCTATCTACAGAACAAAGCATAGATAACAGCAGAGAACTCAAGACAAATCTACCTGTAGTGAGGGCTCATCATGTCCGTGCTATTTCCTGCTGAGTTTTTATTGCATTACCAGTACTTTTCAATTACAAAAAAGCAGGTACTCTTTCCTGTACAGACTAACCAGCAGCATTATAAACAGTTGCTTGAGACCAGAAGCTCATTAACGAAATTGGTGTCAGCTCATGCACAATTAATAGAGAGGCTGGTGTCGTGTCATTAGTGCTTACCTCAGGAAATCTTATCCTTGTGCTGTGAGAGGTTTAGACAAAAATAGTCATTTCTAACTTAGGGAGTGTAGATGGAAACTTCCTGCAGACACCTTTGCTAATGCACAAAGCCAACTGTGAGATCAAGAATATCATCTGGAAGTTGAAGCAAGTAGTCCAACCTGTCCAGAACTGAAAGCATGTTCTCACAGATGCCTCAAAGATTATTTTTATTCCGACTCCTCTTCCAAATAAGGAAGCATAAACCCAGTGTAATGGATCAAAAATGCTATTTTGCCAGTCCAACTTTGCTGTTTTTCTAAAAAATGTTGAGCAGCTTGAGGGATTGTGATCACCAGCAGATAAAGTTTATCAGTGAGGAAATGAGTGATCAAAGCCAAAACTGGATTATTACTAGCTGTAATAATCTGATAAACAGGAACACATAACTCCTAAAAGAATCAGATCCTTACCTTGAACCACAGGGAACTCTTAGGAACTCAAAGATGGTTTTGTGCAATTCAATTTCAACTATTTCCCGGATCCATCTCCCGTATAAGTAGTAACAAGCCATGGATTCTATCTAGAAAATATCTCTGCAGCTTTAATTCTAGGCATTTGGGAGACTAGACAAGTCAGACAAAAGGATTTTCTTTTTTCATTAGGCAGAATTTTTTGCCTTGGGCTTTTCTGCCTCTGACATGTTTCCTGTGCATTTAAGCATGGCTTACATCAAAAGGCAAACACAGCCCGTGATTATAATGATGGAAAGCGTCTGGCTTAGCAAGGAGCTGAGCCTTCTGGAAATCTGCTTCAGACAATAATTCATCTGAATCATCAGATTGCAGATTTATGAGGGAGGTGGCTTTAAAACTTCTCATTTTCTCTGTTCCTGTTTGTTTTGGTTTGTTTTTTTCTTTAAAACTGATTTGGTGTGAACACTGAAAACACAGACTCATTTTCCAGTGGGAGAGCGTGGAAGTCCTTGCCCTAGAAGAAAGGAGGGAAAACACCAGGAGTTTTCCCAGTGTCACAGGGGCCTACAGAAGGTAAACATCCAGAGGAAGCTGCATCCTTCACACCCCAGTCCCCCACACCCACTCTGGCTGTCACCACCCAGAGACCTTGGAAACCTCAGCAGCTCAAGTTTAGGAACTGTGCAAGGTAGCCCCCACCTGCCACCCTGCATCCCACAGAGCTCCCGTCTGGTTCCACTGCTGAGGGAGCAGAGTCACCCTCAAACTACAGAGGAGGAGGAGTCAACATCCTGGCTCATTTACATTGGCTGCTTTCACATGAGGAGATCTGACATTGTGAAGCCACATCCGTTCAGTCAGGCAAATGAGCTGTTACACAGTGTTCCTGATCACAGCCCATGAGATGCTGCTGAGCTCATTTTTATCATATCAATGGCAGGAGAAGCCTGCAGGCTCTTCCAGGAGACCACAAAACCATCTCTGCCCTCAGAGGTGCCCATCACCTGCACATGAAGACCCAAGCCCTTTCTAAGAGTGGGAAGCAACACTCACAGAGGGAAGTGTTGGTATGCTTCCTGCTGCCACTTTGGATTCAGAGCTGTTTTTTCCTAGCAAAAGCCCCCTGCCCAGCCCCAGATCTACATTATTTCTCCTTGGCCACCATACAGAGTCCCTCAAGAGGCTGAACACAAAGCCTGCAAGCAGGGACCACCAGCTGTGACTGGGCATTCAGGCTGGATGCCCTTCAGCCTGTGCAGCAGAGTACCAGAAATACAGCATTTTATTTCTAATTCACAGGTGCAAAGGTTACACAAGGATAGGACTTCAGGGTGAGACGCACAAGGGAGATATAGGTAGTTTTGCAAGGAAGAAAAAAAAAAAAAAAAAAAGCAACAGAACAATCTGTCAAGCTACAGCACCTATATGCCCTAACATACACCACACCATTCCTAAAAGTCACTTCCCATTTTCAATGCAATAGAAGAAAATTATACTCTTTTTTTGTATGTGAAATTTCTCCTAAAATAACTTACTGTTAGAAAAGAAAATGGTGGGGTGGGAGCAATCCCATGAAGTTTGGCAGGCTAACTGATCCAGAGCACTGCTAGATTCTGATTTCATGCACCAAATTAAGGGAACTCCCTCAAGAAAATTGGACTTCATGTTTAAAAAAAAACAAATCCTACAGCCTTATGCCTCAGCTAACATTATTCTGACACCAAACTGTCTACCTAGGGACAGCTGTTTCCTCTTCATGACTAAATGCATGAGTAAATTTATTCCACAGACTAAAATATAGAATTATTTCATTTGTCTTCCTTCATTTCCATTGATTTTTTTTTTTGTTTCCTTGATTAGCTGAAGGTCAAAGAGATGCCTTTCCTAGCAATATTTACATCTCTGAGTGTCTTTTTCCACAAAGAAATAGCAAAAGGTCCCAGGAGTGCTTTCTTCATGGGAGAGGCAGCAGAAACACTCTGAGATGTCAGAAGCCTACATTCAGCTCTTAAAAAAAAATAAATAATGAGTTAAAAAAAAAAAAAAATCAAATAATGGACACATTTGCCGTGCTATTAAATATTCTGATTTTCCTCTGGTGAATCAAAGTCAGTGAAGGCATTGCATTGCAACTTATTAATACCACATTAACCTGAAATATAAAACTAGGTCTGCTGTGCTCACCTTTGGTGGGCTTGCTGCTGAATGGGGCAGATAAGCCCTATTTGGTGACAAAGGACACCAAAAAGGCCAAGGCACTCAATGTCACCATCTTCTTGGCCTTACTGGCAAGTCCAGCCTTCAGGAAAGTCCAGCCACAGACCCCTGAGACCATCGGAAAGTTTGGAGGAAGACATACCTTGGCAGAGGAGGAAGATGAGCTGGCTGGGGAATAAAGGTTCCACCTTTAATACAGTGACAACCAAAACACTTTATCTGAGACTGCAGAATTCAGGTGGGTTTGCTTTCTGATCTATTAAACAAATGATGGAGTTATGAAGTGATCTGATTTCATTACCTTCTATTGAGCTGCGTAGAACAAGTTCTCTTGTAAAAATGAGATTCTTTTTTTCCAGAAGATTGAAATATTTTCAGTTTTATTACATGGGCATGCTACTCAAAGGGTCCCTGAACCTTTAAAAACCCTGGCACAAAAAAATTTAAAATATCCCATTTTTACGTTCTTTAAGGCTTAAAATATGATTTTGCTCAGGCCATGAACTACATGCACATTTAATTTCACAAGGAAATTCTAATAAACATTCTGCTTGGAGCTCACCTTAAAATACAGTTTGGGTTGAAATTTTCCCCTGCCATCTCAGAGCCACAATTGCCAACAGTAATGAGGCAAACACAGGAACCACCAAACAGAAGATGTACACATGGATACACCCACCACATGTGCCTGTGTGTGGTCATATACAGCATTGGTATATGGCAAGTGGTACAGTACCTTACAGTCCAAATAAATACCTTGCTGGATCCTCCTAATATTTTAATACTGGCTGTGCCTTCTGGGGATGCCTTGCTGATTTCAGTCACACAAATTTTTTCAGAAGCCTTTCAGATGCTCTCTCAAGACCGCTGAATGCAAAACTTCATTCTTTTTAAATATTCTTTTTTTTTTTACAACAACAACAAAAACCAAACCAGAGAACTCCCTTTATGGCCATTGTATATTACTTTTGCACTGTTTGTACCCATTGAGATGCCTATAGTCTCCTTCATTTCTGTATGGAAATTTTGCCTCTGTAACATGTCCTATCCCCCATTCAACCTCCTTTTTCTGTACTTCCTTGCCTGTCTTCTCACTTCATTGATGCTTTCTCCAGAGCTTCATTAGACTGACCAGCACAGGACCCATCTTTCATCTTGGCTTGTCTGCTGGCCTCCCTCTCACCCAGCTCCTCTCCAGTGCCATTTCTGGGCCTCATGAGAGTGCACATCTGTACAGCACCTCAATGTTTTGTGCTATCCCAGCCCAGCATATGGACCTGGCACAATCCATAAATGCCTCCACCAAAAGCCAATGCACCCCTAATCACAGACATAAGTTTTTGCAAAAAGCATTCACAGAAAATCTCCTTTGGAAGGTCCCATATGAATACAAAGTATCATTCCAAACACATTTAATAGTTTTATTGAATTTAAAGGAGCATAGAAGTTAATAGATTCTTTAGAAGCCAAATCATTACTGAGACAAGGTATTTCCTTCTCCAACAGCTTTCTGAAAACATTTTTTTCTGCTTATTTAGTAAGTAAAGGAAACATTTTTCTTAGGTAGCTGAGTGTTTGAGAAACAAACCTCTTCAATCCCTCCCATCATAAAAACCTCAGCAGTTACTATTAACAACTTCTTAAAAGTTTTTAAGGCAAGTTTTCACAAACATATAACTAAGAAATTTGCTTTGACTCTTTAATAGTTTATGAAAATGTTGTGGTTGAATATATTTCCTGCAGTTTCATTTGCTTTTTGCTGTGGGCCCATTTCTGCCCCACAGAAAGCCACAGGCTGCTGAAGGTGGCTGGGGTGGCCTCAGGTGGCCATCTCACTGCAAACTCCAGTCCACCAGGGCTGGACAAACACCCCTCAGGTAAAGCCTTTCACCCAGCCTGCCCCCAGATCTTCTCCCATGAAATAATCACCAACCAATACTAAAACTCCCAAGTATTTCAGTATCCAGGGCACAACTGGATCCTTTGGAAGAGCCTTCAGCAAGATCAGCCCGTGTAGTTGGTGGTGGCAGCCTTACACCACGTGCCCCATTTTTTGCTTTGCTGTGTTACCTGATGGCAGGAATTAGATGCCACAAGGAGTTGGGAGGAGAGTTGCATGTTGGTTGGAAGGTTCCCAACAAAAGCAGGTCCTTCCAGAGCTCAATCATGGACAGACAACTCTGCAGCAACACTGTCATGCAGAAATGGGAAGTAAATGCTGCAGTTTGTATTAATTATTCAGCAGCTTCTGTGCAATGACAGACAAAGGCAGAACTGGCATAAAAGTAGAGGAGAGCTTGGAAGCAGTCCCTGCACACAACAGGAAGAGCAAAGATTGTGGCTCTCAAGCATCAGTAGCCTGGTACATCATGTCCGGGAGATCCAGCCAGCAGTCTTTGGGGCTTTGCAGGTGTGAATATCCACCACCTCCAGGCAGTCCTGGCAGCGCACAGCACAACACCAGTGGAATTTGCACTCGCATTTTGTCATCCTGCTGACGCGGGAGGTGTCGTAGCCTCTCCCACAGCACATCACCTCACAGCTGTCCATCCCACGGGAGGTTTGGTTACAAACCCGGCCAGCTGTCCCGAGGGACCCTACAAAGGAAACACAGTTAAAGTCAGGAGACTGATTTTTAGGAGGGACAGGAAGCATGTAAGTACAGGAGACATAATTTGCAATGTATTTGATCCTTCAACATCATATAATCCAGATTTCAATATCAAGCCAAAGAAATGCCTATAATAAGGTAAAATTGCTCTTAAACTCTCAAATTTCTCCTAGAAGTCAGGTCTGGAGATGAGGAGTGAAATAGACCAAGTGTTTCAAGGCTCTGCCTGATTCTGTTGGCATCATAGTGCTTTGCTGCATCTTTCCATAGCACCTTTTTCCTCACCAGCAAACACCCTCCCTGAGGCAGCCGTGCATCTCCCTCCTGTCCCCTGTGTCCAGTCCCCCAGGTCTGTGTGAAGTTTAGGTTGGATATTAGAAAGAATTTCTTTACGGAGAGGGTGATCAGACATTGGAATGGGCTGCCCAGGGAAGTAGTGGATTCTCCGTCCCTGGAGATATTTAAAAAGAGACTGGATGTGACACTCAGTGCCATGGTCTGGTAACCACAGTGGTAGTAGATCAAGGGTTGACTTGATGATCTCTGAGGTCCCTTCCAACCCAGCCAATTCTATGATTCTATGAATTGGGTCCCCCATGGTGCTTGGCAGGGGAAGAAGAGACCACTAAATTTGGTGGCTGCAAGGGACACAATGGGCAGAGTAACAAAGCTGCCCGTGGCTGAAGTCTTTGCAGAAGCACCTCAACTGGTTGGCATCACCTCTGTGTCCACTCATGGCCTCTGCATCCACAAGTTTCACAGGCAGCAGCTGAAGAGCCATTGCTCTGTGCACCTCTCATCTCTGTGGGGCAAGCACCAAGGGTTCTTCTCCACTTTCTTCTTGGAGATGAGAAGAAACTAAATTATAGCCTGCTGTGGACTGAATGAGGGGTAGGGAAATGTAGCACACCTCTTCATGTTCTTAAAACCTCTCTGGAGTGACTGAAATGCCTAAGCCCATCTCCATGAGGCACAAAATGGCTCTCAAAGGCAAATCTTTGCCCAAAAAGCTACTGTCCCACATAGGAGATGCTGCTCACCTACCACAAACTTACCCTAGGGTACAGTTTAGGATCTATACCACAGCTGCTGACAGATTATTAACACAATCTGAAATCTTCATGAATACTCATGCTTCGCCTTATTTCTTATGTATTGCTATTATAAATCAATGTCAGTTATATCCATGGGATATAACATTTCCCTAGACACAACTATAGCTCTATTCTTCTGTCCTCAGCCAAAAGGGGATTCCCCAAGCATTGCCTATGGTCATTAAATTAACTGGAAACATTTCACAAAGAGTATTCCCAGATGTACATCAAATATGAACAATTTACCCTCTTCAAGGAAAAAATAAAAATACATGCAGATATTACTTCAAATTTGCATGGGCTAGGATAAGAAACCAATCTTAATTAACAACAAATAAGCTGTAATTATTAAAAATCTAAGCTGTTTATTTTCTGATTTTCTTTTTTTGCCCCCTCGGGTGTACTTGTGGTTGTATGCACCACTGCTGCTGTATGTACCACTGCTGCAGCTCGCATCACACAAGTATTTGTTGTTCCTCCATCCCCCACTGTCCCCAGCACTGGGGAAACTTCATGTCTTTTCACAGCTGGGCCCAGCCCGAGGTCCACCTGGATCCTGTAGAGAAGGTTCTGGGAGGAGGAGGAGGAGAAGTACCACCAGCAATGACCCACATGGGCACACACCATCCCAGGCAGACCCTCTGCCATGTACCAATCCCTGCAAGGCCAGCTGCACCAGGGTGAAAGCAGTGATGCCCAAAGGCCTTTCCCAGATTCTTTTTTTTAAGGAATCACTCCACACTAAGGGAAGAGAGACTTCCAGTGGCCCTCAGTGCCCCTGGCCCCAGCAGGGCTGCAGAGTCAGGAATATACAGAGCTTTGTGATCCACCTCTGGTCCCACGGGAAGCCTGTGGCAGAAAACAAACCAAACCCTGCTTTCTGGCCACCATGTTCTATTCATGATGCTGTGCAAACAGCTTGGACCTCTGAACATAAGTGCTGATGCTTGTGTCAGCCCACAGCAATATCCATCACATCCCAGACTGTGCAAAGTACAACTGGATAGCCACTTCCAGAGGTCCTTGTCTTGCTTCCCTCTGGTGAGACCACAAAAAAAAAAAAAAGCACAAAGACCAACTTCATGTCTCACATGATTAACATTCTGTGTCAGGAATTTGGTGTGAATTCCTGCTCACCTCCCTGCATGGGCTGCCCCTTGCCTCCCTATCTCTGTGTGCAGCTCTGCCCCATTGATGAGATGCAGTCCCAAAGTCCTGGTATGCTGGACGAGCTCAGGACAGTAACCTCCATGAGCTGGGATTTGGGTTAGATTTCAAAACACTTGGTGTTTTTGCTCTCTGCGTGTGGTTTGTGTGAAGGGGAACCAGAGCAGGATACGCCCACAGCTTTCAACAGGAGTTTTACCACTGACTTCAGAATTATTTCAGCTGCTAAGAGTCAGAAGCTGCTGTCATAGGATAGAATCATAGAACAGTTTGGGTTGGATGGGGCCTTAAAGGGTTCCAACCCCCCCGCATGGGCAGGGACACCTCCCACCAGACCAGGTTGCTCAAGGTCCCACCCAACCTGGCCTTGACCACTTCCAGGGAGAGGGCATCCCCAGCCACCCTGAGCAACCTGTACCAGTGTTTCACCACCCTCACAGTAAAGAATTTCTTCCATTCCCCCTTGTCTTATTGCTATGCAACCTGGAACTGCCCACAATACAGCATCAACATTTACTGAGCCACTCCAGGAGACTAAAGTATCCACAGAATGTGATAAAAGAGAAAGCAGGCTCAAAGAAATTATCTTAGTTTCTGAGAAAACCCAGTGTATTATAGGAATAGCATCTCTCCTGAGAAAGAAAATGAGCAGCCAGGTGTGTTACTGTACTCCTTGATGGGCACTCAGATACCCAGGAGATGGAGACAACAGAAGACACTAAGTAAAACAAGGCAGGGTTTTCTGATCTTTGCCTGCTACCTGTAGTGCACCTCCCCAACACTTAAGAGGCAGGAGTATGTTCTAACTTGTAAGAAGTTTTCAAGCAACCTCTGTTTTTATTTCAAGTGTTGGAACTGCCATGCCAACACCCAACATAATACCTGCCAAAACATCCACAGCATTCAGTACTGCCAACTTTATGGCCTCTACATCAAACCCTTTCTTCTTCGTTTGCACAGTTGTTTTCTTAAGCAAACATACATTAAGTTGAAAAACACTGGTTTTCCCACTCCTAAACCACTAAAATATATTTCTCTCTTTATTACATGGGGTTTCCCCTTCTATATGTATTGATTAATTGTCTTCAAACAATATTGTTCATTTTTTGACTTTCACCTAAAAAACCCAAAACAGTGAAACCCCCAACAACAATAAAATGGTTCCCACACAAATGTTTGCATGGGGGAAAAACTATTCACAGAAAAGTAGTTCTAGAGCTACTTTTTAAATCAAGAAAGATTTCCATGGAACCTACAAACAACCCCCAGTCCTTGGGGGCTAGAAAGAAGAGGCAGCACACACCTAGGGCAGCCTTGTCTGAGCAACAAAGAGACAGTGAGGTGCTGATGAGCACAGCTTACCCAGGTTCAGTTTAGAGCAAACATGTGTCTCGTTCTAATTTCTGTACCCCCTGAGAGCTCTTGGGGCAGTTGTGCTGCTTCCCTGCTGGATGCTGCTTGGAGAAGGGCTGCCCTGATGGGACTCATCACAAGCTCCATTGTCAGCTTGCACAGGGCTGGAACTGCACCCAAAGTGGTTGCAAGGCCTAAATTGGGAAATATGTATCAGAGAGTCACACAGGGAGTGACTGCATGCAGCTAACCTCCATGAGAAGTTTCTGACATAGGTCAAGGTTGGTTTCCCTCCATGGGTTACATACCTGGAGTACAAACGCATCTTGCCCAAAGCCAACACTTCACAGGCTGTACCTCAGTTTCACATTTTCCTTTCACTAGGGACTTGGCCTCATTCAATTAAAAAATGCAATAAATGGCTTATGTGGGGCAGCAAGGGAAATAAATAGACAAAAATACTCCTGTGAAGGACCTGAAGCAGATCACCCTGGGTATCTGGTTTGTCATGCAGCCCATAGCACTGCACATGCATCTCCACTGTGCTTTCCACCTGGACATCAGGTGTGGAGGGTCTTCAGACACCCTGTCTTCCTGCTGGGGACACAGGAGATGCCTGCCACAATCCAGGTGTGCAAACCACACCCCACACACAGGCAGAGGCAGCAATGCTGGCTTTGGCAGCTCCCATGTGAATGACAGGAGAAATCTATGGATGCCTTGAAGCACACAGCATGAGGGTTTGCAGCAGGTCCTGAGGGATTGGTACAGCAGCCTGAGACCATCTGCACACAGACACAATTTTTTGTTCCTTTTTTGTTCTATCATCACCTTCATCCTGCTGAAGCCTTGTTTCTACCAGAATGGTTGCAAACAGTCAACAGGTGCTTATCAGTGCCATCCTGTCATTAGTCCATCATCTCCACTGTGGTATCCATGCCTTGGGGATGAAACCTCTGCACTCCATATGCACCACCTCAACACATGTAGCTGAGCTCAGCTGGTTCTACAGCTTTGGTGGGGATGTTTCTGCAGAAAGAGGCTTCACTCACTCAAACGCTAAGTTCTTGGTTGCTCTGTATCAATTAGTTTTTAATAAACCCATTGTAAAATGTTGGTTTGGGCTTTTTTTTTTTTTTTTTTTCCAATAAGGCATCACACAGCTTTAAGAGTCTGTAGGAACCACAGTGTGTAGAGAAGGCTCAGCCAGCAAGCTGGTGATGCTCGTGCTACAGCTGCTCAAACATTTAACCCTGAAGCAGTCTGTGCTTGTCCACCAGGATGTTCAAAGCATAATACACTTGCAACAACACTCGATCAACCCAGCTTGTGTGGATGGCCAAACAGAAATCTTTTGAAACTCAAAATGCTTCTAACAGTAGCTTATAAGCAGACAAGCAAGTATCTTTTTTAGAGGTGCCAAAGTTGTTCCTATTCAGGGTAAGCCTGGAAGTGCAACAGTGGGACTGCCACGTATGCAGTCATCACTGTAGTTCCCTACCCAGCCTTATCATTCCTAGAAGGTCTCTCTCCCTGTGTAATCCTGAGTATGCTTGTAGTGGTTTGGGGAGCTGGAAATTTATGATAAGGGGAGATTATGCAAAGTGTGGAAAAATCTGTAAGTTCACGGAAAGATTTTCAAAAGCCTTTTGGGATGTTCAACCTCTTTTTATACTGAATTATGGGTACAAAATTCTGAGTAAAAACTATTCCAGCAACCATGTGAGCAGAATTAAGTGAATTCTGAACACTTCTGAAAACTTGCTTTGGTGTTTTTAGAAAAGTCATGAAATCTTAATGGTAGACAACAGTGTTATTACATTCTCTTGCTTATTGAGATGCTATTTGTGATTTCCACATACTACATCTCTCCTGAAAGCAATTACTTCTTTTTTAATTCTAGGAAAAAACCAAAAACAAACCACCACATTTTCCACACTGTAGGTGTGTATGTCCATCTGCCTCCCCCAGTCCCAGCACCCTCATGCCCACCACCAGAGAGAAAATCCAGCGCTAAAAACTCCAATGGCAGAAGACAGGGTGTGTGGTTTTTTGGACAGCCTACTAATGATACAGCACCTGAGCACCTTTAATTTACTGGTTCATACATGTTAGCACACCCAAGCCACAGAGGACAATGACTTGGTTGTTTTACATTTTTGGAAGTTGTCTCCTGGTCAAATCATGACACTTCATCAGATTTGGTCTGGGGATCTTTCATTCAATCCCAATACTTTTTTTTTTCTTCCCCCAAAGCACTAAATTGCTTAAATTAAAGAATGAAAGACAGAACTGTACTGAAGGACATCCAGAGCACTGTAGTAGTAGATTTAGCTGACACTGAGATGCTCCCCACCTATTTCCAAACTCAGACTTCCGTAATCTCATTTCATTTCCAGTCACTTAACTGGGCTGACACTCCAGAACACCCAACAGGGCAAACCAAAGCTAATAAACAAAAAATGCTGCTCAGTTGCCAAAATTACATCTTCTGAAACCAGATCAGCTTTTGTTCATCTGATTTTTTCTTTACTCCACACAAGCAGCTGGGCATCCCCCATCTCGTTAAAAGTTTACTGCAGCTTGCCAAAAATATGCTCTTCCAAACAGCCACATTCCCTGAATTCTGGGCAGCAAAGGAACACTGCCTCATCTGCAGCTTTATCTTGAGCTGAGCCAAAGCATGTGTTGGATTCTGCCATCTCTGGGCAGACCTGACAGTGACAAGCAAATGCTTGTGATACACTGTGGTGAAAAATGCCCCCTCGTCCATGGTAAAAAGACTGACAAATGGGATTAGGCTTAATACAAGCTAATCACTAAATGTTTTTTTGACATAGAAGCAGCTTGTATATGGGCTCTCCTTTCAGGTGGAAAGAAATCTGGTGTTTTACTTCAAGAAATAAAGCTTGGTATAAATCTTAGTCTGCAGAATTAGTCTCTGCCCAATGCCACAGTGTGCTCGTTTATTCATTTGTATTAAAGTATTAGACTTTACAATATCAGTCACTATTCAAGGAACAATATGTGCTTGTCCAGGTAATAAGCATCACCTGCAAAAGCCATAAATAACACACAAAATTACCTTGACTGCTCGACTAACCAGAAACACTGTAAAACATTAGCGTACTGGAGGAAGTTCTGGGTTCACTGAAGTCAATAGTACATGACCAGGATTTCACATATTGTTCTTATTTAAGTACATTTGTTTTGTAATGCTTATCCCAAGTAAACTTGGATTGTAAATATGCAGTGGTGCCAAAAAAATTGAGCTGCATTACTATTTGGATACTCACGGGTATGTCATACCGGGTGCAATCTGGTACATTATACAACCTATTAATTAGTTCCACAACATCTTTTGTACATTACTCATCCTGGCTCTCTTTTCCAAATTTCTTGTTTTCTAGTTGCTAGTTTTTAATTGCCACATCAGGAAACACTACACAAGGGACAAGAACCATTAGCAGGATTCCTGGCACTTGGCAATGCCTTGAATCCTGTAACACCATTAAGAGGGTTTCTACTGAAATCTCTGAAAGCAGCAAAATTCCCTGCCATTAGCAACCCTGAAACTCTACTCCTTCCCACTGGGGCTGGCATGACCCTTCAGATAATGTGATGGTTATCAGGGATGGAGGCAACACTGTCTTGGAAAGAGGCATAAGCAGCTGTGTCACTTGATGCCGTGTGCCATACCCCACCAGCCTCTGTTCTTTCATCCACCTGGAGATCCTTCAGCTGCCTCACACCACATTCCTGACAGCTGCACTGACTGGTGAAAGCATGGTGTGCACCAAGCTGCTGTACCTCCTCCTACTTTACTCATGGGGAGAGGTGTGTCTACAACCAGAAGCAACATGGTCCACAGTGAGCTGTGGGGAACATGCAGGTGAAGGAGGACACCCATCTCCTGGGAGTCTGCAGCAGGAGCATAACAACATGGAAGGGAAGCAACACAGCTGGAGGTGGTATCACAGGGACATGACAGGACTTGGGGCTGCTGTAGCTACATCTGGCAGCTCTGGAGTGAGCTGTGTGATACAAAAGTCTGTGTGTGGCTGTGTAGGGTATGGACCGACCTGCATCCAGACCATAATTCAAAACTTGTCCTAAAAGTCACTTTTGGCTTGCAGCACCTCTAGGGCTCCATAGGACCTGGGACAAATTGCTGAATTACACTAGAACAACTGACTGTCATACATCTAGGGATACTGAGGAGCTAGCATTTCTGTACAGAGCTATCCTTCCAAAACATCTCTCTGCCTGCTTCCTGATGGTTAGGTGCATGGATTTATATATATATATACACTCAATAACAATTTTTGACCTTCAAAACACAAATGTCTGAAATAACATAATTCATGTGTAACAATAGAGGCTTACCTACATCCCTGTCCCTGATACAGTAGTCTGGAGAGCTTTCAAAGTATACCAGGTCATTCTTAGTTGGCTTCTTAAATCTCTTATTAGCCACAGTGAAACCCGTGCCATCTTGATTCATGACCACCTGAATCGCTCCATTGTATTTCTTCCACAGATAATCTCCTGTTTTCCTAAAGTCTGCCATGGCCAGCCAGCAGGTCCTTAGAGTGCATGATCCACTCACACCGTGACATTTGCACTCCTGTTTCAAAAACCGCTTCACGGCCTGTTTAGAAACGCAGTAAAATATACAGAGGTGAAACAAACTGTAATTTATGCTTCTCAGCCCTTTCCCATCCATCCTCCAGTGCCAGGCTTCCACGGGGTCTCCAAATCACGGTCTGTAGTGACACCCACTGGTAGCATCAAGTCATCCCCACCTGGTTGCTCTGCTCTGGTTGCTTGACTCAAGCGGACACAGAGTTGTGGGGCTGGTGGGCTATCCCTTCCCTGTTCCTGCCAGTGATCCCACGGAGCAAGCTGGTCCATAAGGCTAGGAGGCAGACTGGGAAGGAGGAAAGGATCTGGGAAGTGGACAGCATCACTCAGCCCCGTGGTAGGTGAAGGTGCCCCCTCCCCCCATCACCCCAGCTGAAGCATCACTGTGCTGACCCTCTCTAGCTCACCTGCATGAAGCTGAACTTTGCCCTGAATAGGGTTTCAAATACTGCCCAGAAACTCACAGGCATTTCATATTTTGAATGCTTTCACAGAGATGGTGCAAAGCATCATACCCGGGCTAGATATCCAGCCTATGCACAATTTTAAAATCTGGTATTTTTAAAATGCTTATTAACCTTTTGACAAATATTTTGGAATAAGACCTTCATCAACCTCATGATTAATTTATTACCTATATAGCATTAAAGCTAATTCAGCTTCATCTGAGACATTTAAGTTATCTCTGTGATGCTGGAGAACAACAGATGGGTTAATATAAAATAAATTAGTCATTCCTAATTCTGACTATGAGATATTTGATCTATAAATATCATGCCTTAAGGGTTCATGAAATATGAACATTTTAGAGCTTGTA
The DNA here is from genome assembly GCA_023637945.1 of Phaethornis superciliosus. Lineage (NCBI taxonomy): Eukaryota > Metazoa > Chordata > Aves > Apodiformes > Trochilidae > Phaethornis > Phaethornis superciliosus. The sequence goes on along the minus strand of JAJQWJ010000001.1, from coordinate 24,724,835 downwards.
CAAGAGGAACAGCATCATGGGAGGAAGGCAACAGAGTAGAAAGTTCAATATTTAGAAGTGAAACTAATGCACAGCAGGGCAGCATTTTTCAGTCAGGCACTCGATAATAAAGTAAGAAAGTGTTATAAAACCAAGTTAATTTAATATTCTTTCCAATGTATTTATTATAGGACTATTCAGAGAAGTCACTTACATTGCCACTTCATTGCCAGCGGTACTATCACAAAACGGATTTAGGCAGATGCTTGGTTTAAATTAGCTGAATAGAAACCAGTTTAACTACTTCTGTGTTTAAAACAAGTTGTTGGAATAGTGGAAGAAAAACACAGGACTGGAGGACCTTTTTTTTTTTTTTTTTTGGTCAGTGATGTTCCTGCATAATATATATATATATATACATACAGCATATTATTTTGTATGACTCATATGACAAATACTATAAATATTTATTCTATGTAATTCTGAATTGGTAAAATCTGAATAGTCTAATTTTAAAAGAAACCCATCAGGACCCTTTTTGGGGAAAAGAAAAAGCTGAAGGTGCAGCTCATCTTACCCAGACCCAGATGCCAGGCTGTGGGTAGGCTGAGGTAGTGAGATCCCTGCAAAGCTAAACCTGCACTACTGTTCCATGGATAAAAATCAGCATCCCTTTCTGTAAGGCAGGTCCTAGAGTGTATAAGACTGTGTTGATTATTTTTAATTTAATACATTTATTAAAGAATTGGTCTTTTAAAAACAAAACAAAAACAAACAACAAAAAACCCCTGCTTCCTTAACAATACTGTCTTATTATTTGGCATATGTATTTACACTTCCTAAGATGCTCAAATTCTACAGAAAGTACTTCCCAGAATGGAGCTAATTCACCCCCCATAGTGTCTTTGTAGTCTGCAATCTCTTTTGGACAGTAACATAAATACAGCCATAGCACTGGATGTCACTGATCTGAATACTGATGTTGCATGTTAATTGTACCTGCTGGTAATAAACAGGTGAAGGAAAGTTGTTGAGGGAAAAATATTTAGCAGAAAAATCATCATCTTCTAGTACAACTGATTAAAATGGGATCTTCTAATAAGATCTAGTTAATATACAACAATTTTATAGTTTGTAAAGGGAACTTCTTAATACAAAAAGATCAGAATTTGAACAATTTACTTCCTACTGAATATACATTAGGGAAAACCACAGACAACAAGCAAGAAGTCTCTATGAATCATTTTAGAAGTGCTTGGTCCTAGTGCTTTAAAATATTTTCCTTACATTGCTTCAGATATGGTGGATGCAGCAAATTTTTAGTATGTTTTTAATAATGAAACAGCATTCCCCAGTTTCATGCACTATTCTTAATATTTATAGCTACCACCACAAAAAGTGCATGTGTATTCCTCAGCCTGTGTATGAGCAACCACTCCTACTCACCTAGAACAAAAAAGTAAAGACTCTTTTGGCTGAAATCCAGGAACACTAATTTCATACAATGTTTAGAAAGTGGGGCTGTTTAGAACATGTTATGTCCCAAATCCAATGCCTTTTGGAGGGACATGTATTTTGAATTTATTTTCATAAAAAAGCGAAGTAATCTTATTTTAACTCTGCTCCTTTTGTGTTCAGGTTTGCCATAAACATAAAGGAATGCACAGGATGGGGTTTTTTTTCCAATGCTATTATAATTTGCTGTTTAATAGTTAAGACTGTTCTTCAGTGAGGTCTTCAGCCTCCCTTAGGAATTTCTATTCAGGTATTAACCAGAAACTCCTCTGTTTATAAGGATTAGGGTCAAAACTAAAACAAACTGATCCTGCAAGGAGCCTTAACTTCCTACTGAAGGAGCCACTGAACTGACTCAGAAGGGAGCACTATTAAGCAGTTGCATTCAGTCTGTTTGGAGAACTCTGCCCACTGAACATCCAAGGGTTCCAGCAATAGCACCTCAGGTTGCTGCTCATCCCATCCTTCTTCCTAACTGCTGGCTGGGACCAGCCAGTAAGGGCCCTGCCTCAAGACCCCTGATTGCTCTGAGAGCATCTCCAGGCAGCTGTTGGATGGACACCCACCTTCCTTCCAGCTCTGTTGTTGTGAAGGTTCATAAGCGCCCTTGCATCTTTTCCTTTCCTTTCTTTGGCATCCACGAAGGCTCTGGCAAATTTAATGCCATAGTCAATGTTATCACTGCAGCCACCCCAGTCAAAATGGCCCTTGCTGTCCTTGGCAGAGCCTTTCTTCTTGGGATCACAGGAGCAGGATTTCAGCTCCCCTTGGCTACATGCCCTGGTGATAGCAAAAACAACTCCAGCAGAGGAGATGGCATGCACAAAAGCGGATTCCCGACTACCTGAAACAGAAAAAGTCACTTTAAAAATTCTTGGAGTAGTTAGTTTGAGTGGCTCTCCTAACTCCAGCCAGTTAGCCTGGACTTTTTTGCTGAGCAAAAGATAAAACTGGGCTGAAATCACACAAATACATACTCCCTGGAGCCAGAATTAGTCATGGTTTAAACTTGGACCCCTCCCTGGTAAAATCTCATCAATATAGTGTTAGAGTTGGAAAACCTTAAATGTTTGCTTCTGATATTGATTAATGTACTTTCATGGATCAGTTGTTCTGTACAGATATGTGAACAGGACAGCTGGTATTTCTATCATGTTTCATTGATTTAGAAAAATGTATGAAGTGCTATTTCAGAGATAGGTTTAAGAAATTATTAAATAAGGACACTGGAACAACATCTACATTGCAAAATACTGCAAGGAACTCTTGAAAGTAGCTTTCCCCCTTCTGAAGCACTCAGAATAAAGTTTCCTGCTTAAAAGGCAGTAGGGAGAGATCTTGGGTGTTGTTTTCTGAAAATAAACTTAGGTTTTCTGCCTCAAACCAAGCCTGGTAACTGTAATTCACACAAACAAGTTCCATTAAATCAATGGCTCTGCTTGTGTCATGCCTGAGGCAGGATTTGGCCTGGCAGCTGTAACTTCCACACGCCAGCTGTGCAGGCAGTTTTCCCTTCTCCTAATGAGGATACTTTATTGTACCAAAGATTACCTGCATTTGCTTACTCTTAGGGCAGCGTCTGCATACCTCAATGCAGGAATTACTTATGTAATTGCTTAAGTTTATTTTGAGGTGTAGTAATTTACAATACAGAGCCCTGTTATAGTAGCACAATTTTATTTATGGTAGCGGGATATTTCTGTACTTTAAAAGTTTTTTAGCATGGAGAGAGTGAGAAGTAGATTTTTGTGTAGTATCTAAGGCTGTTAGCAGCAAGAAAGATGTGGCTGAAGAACTTATAAACCTTAAGTAATATTAGAGCAGTAAAGCAGGACCCTAAAGAGAGAATGTTACTTGTGATTTTATTGTAGGGGAAGCATTACACCATATAACTATTTAGTATTTCTTTTCTGTAGCACAGAGCTATTTCAAATAGGAATGAGCCCTAGACTTCATGTGTTTGTGCAAACCTCTGGCAAATGGCAACTAAAACTTTACAAAAGGACTGGGCAGCTCAGAAGACTGATGGCTTAATTCTCTCCCATGAACCAAAAGTGAAATCTTCACTCTTGAAACAACTGCTTTTTTACTTTTTAATAGAATATCTTCATCTGAATTAGAATGTCAGACACATCTCATTGAAAACTTCTGATGGGTGATTTCTGGTTACTCACAAATAATTCCTACAGGAACTTCAAGCTGGTTATGGAAACCAACTGCTTACCAGCAGTGGAGCCTGGCACTGAATGATGCTCTGTGGATAAAATCCCACTGCTTGGGTCAGCATGAGAGTGCCACCTAACCCCATCTCCATCCCCACGACAGAGGCAATGGCCTGAGGTACTTTTCTCCTCCTCCTTGAGCAGGTACCATGCTGCTCACAACCTGAAGAGGCTGTCTCAGGTGGTACCAGCAACATCTCAGTGACACAAATGCCAGAGCAGTCAGCCCCACCAGCTGTGCACCTTGGCTGTGTGCCCTGGTGTGGTGTTTGGTGAATGCACCTGCATCATGGAAGAATATCAACATGTTTATCACTTGGATAGGGGGTTACTGGCATGGTAGCAGACCTCAGTCCTTTCTTTGAGTCAAAGGACTATATAGGCTCTCTGGGCTCTCACTAGATGACTTACTCCAACATTTAGATGGCAACAACAACCCACTTAACCGTCCTGTTCTCAGGGCAAGAAGCACATCGCAGGCCTCAGCTGCTCGGGGTCTGGACAAACCTGGCTCAACCCTATCAGATGTGTCCCCATTTATTCCTGCCCCAGAGCCTCATCTGAGGGATGGGCTGTTACACACCCCCCCCAGAGGGCTGAGAACCTGGAGGGCAGTGCTGCCTGGCACAGACCCCCCCCAGCCCTGCAGGCAGCACAGCCCCAAGGGGACTGCACTCTGCCTCTGTGTTTTGCTGTGGAAATGCTCCAGCAGGAACCATTCTGTGGAAGGAGTTGTCATCTGCCACTCCAGCATGCTAGGATCCTGTTCAGACATGGACTGTGCCTTTCAGCCCCTCTAAAGTACTGATCTCCCTGTAAGAAAAGCCCTCTGCCCAACTGCTGACTCCTGGCACCTTGGATTTTCTGTAGCCTAGTTTTGGGGGTTTGGTCCATTACACACCAAAACCCTGCAACACTGGGAACTGCAAGGCCAGTCCCTAATGTTCCAAACCTAATGTCCCAAACCTAAAGTCCCTGATGTTCCAAACTGCAAGGCCAGTCCCTAATGTTCTTAAGTTGTGCCGGGGGAGGTTTAGGTTGGACATTAGAAAGAATTTCTTCATGGAGAGGGTGATCAGACATTGGAATGGGCTGCCCAGGGAAGTAGTGGATTCTCCGTCCCTGGAGATATTTTAAAAGAGACTGGATGTGGCACTCAGTGCCATGGGCTGGTAACTGCAGCGGTAGTGGATCAAGGGTTGGACCTGATGATCTCTGAGGTCCCTTCCAACCCAGCCGATTCTATGATTCTATGATTCTATGAACCCCTGAACCTTGTCTATGTCTTTCTGCTCCAAGGGGTTTTTTTAAGCAAAGCAGCTCTTCTCAGTACTGTGCGTGGTGTTCTGTTGACCCTGACATAATTTTGCATTTCCCCTTCCCTTCCTCCTAAAACGTAAAACCCCTGGCAGGTACAAGGGTAACAGAAGGAAGGCCCCCCCAGACCCTCCCTCCCCCCTAATCCCGACCCTCAAAACCCCATTTATCCCCAGCACGAAGGTGCCAGGCAGGCGGCACCTGGGACGGAGCCGTGTGGGGGTGCGGTGGCTGAGCCCGCGTGTAAGGCCCGGTCCCGCCCGGTCCCGCCTCGCCCCGCGGACTCACTGCGCATCAGGACGCGGCCCAGCAGGCGCTGACCCCGCTCCAGGGCGTTGCAGTCCCAGCGGTGTCGGCGGAACTGGTGCTGGCACTCGGCCGTCCAGGCTGCCACTCCGCGGCCTATGGACAGCATGGCCTCGGGGTGCCGGCGGCACAGCTGCCGCTGACGGCTCACCAGGCCCGGCACGTTGTCGCACATCACCCGCGACGAGCCCACGGCCCCCATGTACCTGCGGGAGGGAGGGAAGGGGCAGGGAAGCGCCGGGGGCCCGCGGCGACCCCCGGCACCGGGAGAAGGAGGGTCCGTAGCCCCCCGGCTGCGGGCCTTTTGGTGGAAATGGCTCACAACTCGGCGATGCTGTGATTTTTAGTAACGTGAAGCACGTAGAACGCCCAACCTTGCGATTACAGCTCTGTGCAATGCTTAAAAAAAAAACAACACAGCCAAACAAAAACCAACAAAAAACCCCCGAACAACACCACCACATAACCTTGACAAAAATTAAATTGCATCACCATCTGTATCCAGATGGTCTCTATTAGTCCTGAAATGTCTCGAAAGGTGCCTTTTATGAAACCCAAACTACTATAGGTGTTTTTTGAAGGGATCAAATAGAAAAAAAGTCGTTTTCTTGTATTTTCAGTACTTTATACTATCATAAAATCGTTAAAGCCGTAATTTTCAAAATAATATACATTTAAGTTAAGAGGCCCCATGACAAAAAGCCATCGCAATAAATAATCTTTATACGATTATGGACACAGATGGTAATTTTACTGAAATATGCCCGGTCTGATAGATCAGGCTTTGATGCCGCGTCAGCCAGTGTCAAGTTTAAATATGTTCATCAGGTTTGTAAGAAGAGTTTTAACTCCTCTTCTACGCCAAGACTTTTCAGTCTGGGCTTGGTTGGGGTCCCCAGTTTGAGGGGCAGGTTTTTATTTCCATTCTAACCCGTTACACAGCCCCGTGTCCCGCAGCTCTCTCGGACGCCCCGCACGGAGATGCGGGATCATTTGAAGTGCGGTTCCTGCGCTGCCCGCGGGGATTTCCACCCTTCGCACTTGCACTTTGCGGTTCAGCGAAGAGACATTGCGAAGGAGGGAGCGGACGGGGAGGGCGAGAAAGAAGTGGGAGGGGGGTGTGTGTGTGTGTGGAATTAATAATAAAAAATATCCCTGCCGTAGCCAATTCCCCGAGCCGCCGGGGCGCGGAGGGCTGCCTGCCAGCTGCACCGCTTCACCCCCGGGTTCCCTGCGAGCCCACAGCCCTCGTCCTCCTCCCCTTCCCTCCGGCCTGGAGGTGCCCCTGCACCAGGGAGTGCCTGATGTCCCCACCGGACCGGACCGGGCCCCCGGCGCCCCTCAGCCCTGCCGAAAGCTCCGCGCAGCCCCCGCAGCTGCTCCGCGCATAAGCGAAGGAGGAGGCCGGGGAGCAGGGACGGGGTGTGGAAGGAGATGCCGAGACTGCCTAATCCCGCTTGCGTTAAGGCCGGACTTTCTGGACCGGAGCAGCTGGCAGCAGGCAGCTCCGCTTGTACGAGGCTGCGAGGGAGAGGCTTCCACCACCCCCACCCCTAATTTACAATTAATCTGACCCCACCTTTCCCCAGAGCAAATAAAAATTCCTGGAATTGCACAACTTACCACCATGAGGAGGTGACTGGTGGGGTCGCCCAGACTAAGACCAGGGGAAGAGACCACCAAATCCCAGCGAGAAAGTTCATGTTAGAAAGGCTTCGATCCACATCAGGTCAGTCGCGAGAGGCAGAAGAAATCCCATGGAGCAAAAATGACCGGCTGGAGCAAACGCACCTTGAGGGCTTCTTTCTACCGTGGGCCATGCCTTCCCCACTCAGGGCCGCAGGGTTTATTGATCCACTGCCAGAATACGGGGGGTGCCGATCAGTGCCTTGCTCCGTGTTTGTCTCGGTTCGCTCCGCACCAAATCCTTCAGGACAAGGAGCTCAGCCCCTCTCCCGGCCTTCATCTTTGCCCTGATCCAGCTCTTCCCTGCAGTCGCAGCAAAACTGAGGGGCTGGTGTGGGCTGCTCACAGACTGGGTGGGTTCTGCTCTGGGTTGTGTGGTGTGTGTGGTGTGGTTTTTTTTTTTTTTTTTTTTCCCTTCGAAACTCTGATGGATGAAATGATGTCAAGAGACACTGGGGGAAGAGGAGGAGGTAACACCTCTGATTAGGCAAGGAATCCCGAGGAGCCAGTTGCTTTCCAATAACCCTACAAGCAGACAGCTCGAACACGCCAGCAGATGCTGAGCGATCGGCTGCGGAGCCTCCAGCGGCGACAGCCCCGACCATTAAGCACCAGCAGCATTTGGCACCTCTCAGGGGTTGACACGACCTCGTTTTATTACTCCTCACATGCACCCGCCAACCCCGAACACAAAATCAAACCGCAAATTCCTATCGAGAGGAGAAACAGAAGGTGCGGACAGCCGAGGTGCAGGGGATGGGGGGGGACACGACAAGCCGGGCTGCCTCCCCTCTTCCCCGGGCCCACCCCACATCCACCTCCTCAGCAGCGGGGTCCCCCGGCCGGTGGGGGCTACCTCCCCATGGGCCCGGGCCAGGGGTTCGGCTGCGGAACCGCTCCCCGTGGCGAGCAGGGCTCTGCCCAGGCCAGCGGGGGAGGCGGCCGGGTCCGCCGTGCCGTACCAGTACGATGCCCCCAAAGCTGTGGAAACCTCCGGGGGCGATCATGAGCCCGTCCCTCCACCCCCCGCCCGCGGGAGCGGCTGTTTCCCGGGACACGCCCGCCCGGAGCCCGGACCGCGGGCTCTGAGAGGGGCGGCGGCGGCTGAGAGGCTCCGGCCCCGCAACCCGAGCGGCGGCAGCTGCCCCGGCTCTGCCCGGCCCGGTTGCCCCAGGGCCCAGCCCCTTCCCCCTGCCCTTACACCAGGTGTGAGAAACAGGCGCTGCTTCCTCGCTGTTACGCGGTGTTGAGCGCCCCACTGCCGGTCAGCCCACAGCAGGGCAGCCCGCAGCCCATGGCATCTTCTTTTTCCTCTTCCGTCTCTTTTGCCTGTTCGTCTTACAACTCTTCTTCAGAAGCGTACCATTCCTTCTCCTCATCTCCTCCCTATCTTAAGCTGTCCCTTCACAGTGTCTCTACCCTGTCTCTCCAGGGCAACGAGAACTTCTCCACCTGGAGACCCCAAGAAGTCCACTGAAGAACCCATTGTCTCTTCAACTCCCCATTCACTCTTCCCACTGCTGTTAATGACAGCTGCCTTCCCCACAAAATATAACCAGAGGACATCAGCAGAACAGCTCCACTAAGTCAATTTTATCAGCCACATCTCACCCATAACAAATGCAGTCAGGCTTCAGCCACAGCAGAGAGCAGCTGTCTTTGAACTCCAAGCCATTCCAACAAAGCTGTCCACTCCAAGAAAGTTGTCCTGTCCTTTCACACCAGCACTATTCCAGCATCAGCTCACCCACTCAGTGCCCAGAGGCACTGGTGTTGCTTGCCCCTAAATCAGAGCTTCCAGGTGAAGCAGCCTGACTTCACTTCCCCATAGCTGATGGTTGCCAAACAAGCAAATTCAGAACCAAGAAATTTTGTAACTTTTTACTTAGCATCGCCTATATAGAGCAAATACAGGACAGCAGATATTCCAAACAATGAACCATCACTAACAAGATGGAGATGCCTCAGTTCAAAGGCAGCTCTTGGACAGATGCAACAAATACAGACTCTAAAGGCTGATAGGTAACTTAGGGACCACACCATTCTTGTCACTATAGGATGTCTCCAGTTGTCAGCTCTGGGTGAAAATCCTGGAAAAGCAAGATAGGAAGCACCCTTGAGATCTGTTCTTCAGCACTTTATAGCTGTGACTGCATGTAGAGAAGACTTCTTCCACACTGTCACTCAGGATGACTTCTTGAGATCACAGACACACAGCCAGATGTAAGCATGCAGTTTCAAAATGAAAATGAAAAATGTAGAGTTGTATCAATCACACTCACCACTGTTTCTCAACATAAAAAACCAATCAAACAAAAACAACAAACCAGCCCACCCCATATTATCAGAAAAGCTCTTGGCAGCAAAGATTTTGGATTAAGGGCTGCTTGAAACTTGGAGCCTACTACTGCTCCTACAGCAGTATGGATTTCCCAGAGCAAATGAACTACAGTTCCAATTACTTAATTACAGTGTCTGAAAAACAACAGATGAGCATTCATTATCTGCTCAATAAACTATTATCACTGTGAAAAAGCCTGCCACAATTTTCAGCTAGTTTCTGGAGTTTAAGATACATACTTTGGATCAACTGACAGAGGAGAGAAAAGAAACCCCAGGGAGACAACAGCAAATTCCACCAGCACTTGAGACCTCTCTTGAGCAGAGGCTACAGTCTTCCCTGCTACCAGCCTTCTCAAGTTTGCAATAAAAATTGGACCTGCTGTGTTTTTCTGAAAACCCCTTCAGTGTTAACATAATCTCCTTTAATAAGTTGCTACTGCAGTTGCCAGTAGTAATGTTGTCCCCTTCTTCTCTAGAAGAGCCATTTACCAAGTTGGCATCCCAGCTTTGTTGCTGTCCAGACTCCTCCTCTGAGTACTACACTGTTCTGGCCTTACAAGAATTCACCTTAGACAAATAATCACTCTCTTGTGATACAGAATAACAGACCAGATGATGTTACATGGGGCCCTGGGAGACCTCCTCCAGTCCAATACCCTGCTCAGAGAAGGATCAGCCAGCAGATTGCTCAGAGATGTCCAGTTTTGAGTACTTCCGAGGAGAGAGACACTACAACCTCTCTGGGCAGCCTGCCCCAGTGTCTGACTTGGCATATATTTTTTTTCCCCTTAGGTTTAAATGGAATTTCCTGCATTTCAGGCACACTGCCTCTTGGCTAGTCCCTGGCTACCACCAAGAAGAGCCCGGATCACTAACCCCAAGGCATTTCTACACAAAGTGCCCCAGTGCTTCTATCCTCCATGCTGAATTATCTCACTTCTCAGTCTCTTTGAACAGCTCATGTACTCCAAGGCCCTCAGCATTTTCATGGCTCTTCACTGCACTCACTCCACTATGTCCATGCCCCTCTTGCACTAGGAAGACTGGCCAGGACCCAGCACTCCAGCAGTAGCCTCTCTGAAGTTGAGGAGAGAAAGATCAGAGCTTCAACCTGCAGGCAATGTGATGCTGGTCCTGGTGCAGCCCTGGAGAGACTGTCAGCCTCCCTTGCTGCAAGAGAGACTGGACTTAAAAAGCTACATGTGCCTTCAAAAAGTTTTATGCAGACTCAGTTTCTCATCCGCTCATGAAATCATGCCCTGGGCAATGAAGATCTCTGCAGAGCAGAAAGGAACACTGAGAGTCCAACTCTTTGAATATGTACCTTAAAAAACTGAGCTGAGGTTTTTCAATACAATAGTGAAAATAGTGTAGTTAAACTTGTATTTCTACATTCAGATAAAACCTATTTTCAAAAAAGCCAAAGGCATGGAAGTCTCATATGAGAATATTAAAGCTGTTAGGGATACAAATTACATTGTTCATTTAAAGTGAGTAATACCCCATTTCATACCTCACTGCTTATAATTTCTGGACTGTAAAATACAGAGCTGTTACCCAGAAATTCCTTTTTCTAGAATAGGGAAATGCAAATTTCCAAACATATATTGACTTTGAAGGTCTGTGCAGAAAGATTATCTCCTAGATGAATACTGAAACAGATTGCAATGAAGTGGGCAACTAAACATAGACAAGCTATGGATCTCTTTGTCACCCTTTCCTGACATAAGGTAAAACAGATTGAATAATTTTTTTCCAAAAGAGGTTTATCAAGGCTGAAGGCTTGAAATCTTCCACCATGTAAGGCCCTAAGCAACATTTGTAGTATTTCACTAACACAGAAGCTGTATTTGGGAAAGATGACCTGTAATTTCTGGAGATCTGCTGGAGAGAGAAAGCAAATGCAAACACCTACTCATGAGCAAGATACAGCTTTGGGGAACACCTGAAGGGGTCCAGAGAGGGCAAGATGGAAGAGAATAAACTGCACAGCTCAAGTTGAAATTTTGCCCTCAACAAGGCAGTTGGTGAAGAAGACCAAACACAGGACTTAAGTCCATCCAGAATGTAATAAAAAGCTCTTTCCCAACTCAAGAACACAAGTACCCAGAATTACTGTCTACTATGTGCAATCTGCTATGGCGCGCAGAATAATTGCTGAGGTCTTATGACAGGCCACGTACTCCAAAAGAATATTTAGAGTGGGATAAATTCCAAAACACAAGGAGACACACCACACACAACCTGCAGTTTATTTTGGGCAGGAAAAATTGGAAATAAAAATTCTTTAGGTTTGTTCAGATCTGCACAGGATCACCCAAAGCCCTAATTTTACATAAGTTTAAGGTTTCAGAAAAGGCCATTGCATGACTATTCATCTGTACCAAGAGAAGTTAGGTACTGAAAGTAGGAACCTCCTTCATCTTTAAGCAACACAGGATTTTGCCCCATATCCAATCCACTCAGTCCTCCCACATCTCAATTTGCACTATAAGAGAACAATACCTCGAAGGGCTGTGCAGCTTACCTGCTTAATGCATGCAAAGCTCTTTAGCATTCTCCTCCAATCCCTTCATAGATGTGCAAATCGTTGTATTCTTACTGTTCTGGGATAATAACTTCAATTTGATGACTTACAGAAGGAGGCCTCTCAGCAGGGATTTTCATCTGAAGGCTCCCTCACCAGGTGCTGGTAGGGGTGAGAATTTTGACAGTGGAGCAGTGTTGAAGATGCTGAAGGAATCTCTTTCTTTGCCTCCTGCCCTATCACAACCACACTGTGATACCTTCTCAAATAGAGAATTTCAAAGAGGCACTGGAACAACATGAAAGTGAATAAAGGACCTTGAAATTCATTGTTTAAGCTTGAGTTCAGAATTTGAAAGTAAAATAGATTTTTTCTTACAATATAGTAGGTTAAAATATATATATATATTTTTTTTATTATCTGGCTCATAACATATCATACATTCACACATAACTGTGTGAACAACACAGTTCATGACCAATCAGTTAAATGGGCAGCTCAAAATGGTTATTCTAAAACCTTTGTTTCTCCTGTGTGGTTTATGCCACTTTCAACATTATATAATAGTGCACCATGCTAAGGATGCTGCTGGCAGAAAGCCTGTGTTTAATGCAGATCTGTTCACATGTGTTTGCAATTGATTATAAGCACCTGAAATAACTGATCCATATGGTTACTTAAACTTAACAGGACCAGCTTCTCCCAAATGTGTTTTGGAGGTCAGCTCCAAGTGTTCAGACTTTTGATTCATTTCTGCAAAGAGAATTTTATTTTAACTCTCAAACCAGAAAAAATTATTTGCTAGTATCATGCATTATCTTTCCCATTATTTTACTCATACTTGACACTGGTAGTATCCTTCACATTGTTATATCTATAATTCAAATACCAATAAAACTATTTTCTGGTGTAGATTTCTGATTCAACTGTAGGACCTTCAAGGTTAGCTTTAAAAGGCTACTGTACAAATGGATCTTTTGAATTTGTGGAGAAAAACAATTTTAATTTCCAGTTATTGTCTCAAATGACAAGATCTAGTACTGGTAGGAAATGCATCTCTTCAAATGGAAGCTATTTCCCACGTCCTTTGAAGTGGGGCTTTGCTAATGTAAATTCTTGCCAAAGTGGAGAAGGAAAGGAACAGTGAGGTTAAGAAACAAAATCTTTTAAAGGCGGTATCACAGAACTCTTACTAGTGCTTGAAATAATTCTACTTAACTAAGTGAAAGTGAATGCTGGAAACATAGTATGAACAAAATGCCCATCCACTCTCCCCCTCCAGGGAAAAAAAAAAAAAAAAAAAAAAAAAAAAAGGAAAACCCCCCAAGCCCTCACCCAACCAAAGAACCCTGAAGATGTTATATGTCAAAGCTGTAGTAATATTTGTGAGCTATTTCATCACTGAGGACTTGAACTGTGTTTTGAGCTGATGAGAGGAATGATGCATATATGTAGGGTTCCACATGTGTAACAACCAGTTAAAAGTGCACTTTATAGGTTTTAGTATTTCCATGTATTTTTCCATTCCCATAGATTTTTTTTTTTTTGTGATATGCATCCTGTTGGTTCAAGATTAATTATAAGATAATTTCAAGAACCATTTCTATACTTTGCTGGCTCAAGTCAGTATGCTGGTAGTATATGTACCTCTCCAGTTCTGCTTGTAGGTGGGGAATACAGGTTATCCCCTGTGACACTAGATTGGGAACAGAATGTTAAAAAAAACCAAAACTAAACCAATAGAACAATTTATGTTGTGTTTGCCTCTGCCTTTATCACTCTGGAGATGTTCCTTGTATTGAAAGAGAAACCTGGAAGGAAAGGAGGTAAAATAATTCCATTAAAAGGCAAAAACAGACTAACACCCAACGTCGTTTGCTAAAACAAAAAGGAGAGAACAACTGTGACAGCAACTGGAGTAGCACTCAGGTCTTTATCTTATCATATCTAGTCTCAGAAGGGAACATCAAAAGATTAAAACTCCACAAATCATCTCTGAAAACAGAAGTTGCTACAGCATCACACAAGCATCCATTTTTAAATTTTTTTATTTTTTCGATTCCTTCTGTTTTATTTTGACTGCATAAAGTCCCTTCAAAAGTAGTCACCATTTCTACAGATGCATATTGAAGTCTAACAAAACATAACTGAATTGAATTAACTTATACCAAATCCCTTTTTTCCAGCTGAAAAACAGATATTGATCTTTCACTGCAGAATTACAATTTTAAGTGGAGAAAATAGAAAAAATTACTGTAGTGAAAGATCAGCCCCCAAAACCCCACGCTGCTATGCCTTCTAAGTTCCTTGCATACTTATAGCAAAGGACTGCTATAATCCTTTTAATAGCTAGGATTAAACTCTTAATAGAAGTAAGTATCCCTGAGGAAACAGATTTCAGGCATAATTTGAATATCATAGTTAATGAAATTACTTTGTAGGCAATGTGTCTCCACAATCTTCTGTTTGTGACAATAAGAAACCTTCCCTCACTGGGAAGTTTTTCATATGATGTGATTTGTGTGAAAAACTTCAAGTGAAAAGATCTTTATCACCATAACATTACCTGAGATACTTAAAATACTCTAAACCCTCCCAACCCCAAACACACCTGCATCAATACTTTTAAATACTAACATATGATAGAATTAGAATGACTTTTTCACATACACTTCTGAACAACAGATAAAGGTAAAAATTAAACTAGTAATTAGTAAGAAATAATTACAGCTATATGCCAAAAATAGAAAAGCCTTAAGATTTTAGATCTACAATCTATATCAAAAAATAACTTTCAAAATAAAACCCTAAAGCACATTTTAGTAGCAGTTTTAATTTGTAATAACTTTATTTCTAGATCGAAATACTTACTGCATGCAAATACTACATACTTGATGAAAAGTACACAAATTTTCACATTACTTCAGCTCTGCTGCATATAATGAACAGAAGCATCATGCGACCAAATTTTCTGAAAGTATACATAACACTAAACTTAAAGTCTGGTTTTCTTTACCACTAACTTAGTTATAAAGAAATAAAAAACAAATCCAAGCAATGTTACAGTTCCCATTTTTACTAATTGTTTTTCCAAAGTGGGGGCTTTCTCTGGAAGTTTCACTTGGGTAGGGTCATACTTCTCTTCATGCTGAGGCAGTTGTTAAGTTCATGTAAAAAGTGCAACAAAGGAAGAACAATGTTAGTGTGAGAGCTTCAAATCTGTGATTAAGTAACCATTCCTAATATTCTGCATGCATATAGGATTCATATTTCTCTCTCACTGTCTCTGCCCTACTTAAATTGAAATAACACGTGCAAAATTTTATCTTATCTGATACTTAATCATTCTGTAGTATGTATTAGAAAAACAATCTGTTTAAAAATTTAATTCCCCTGGAGTAAAATATACTGGTACAGCAATCTAATAGCAAAAAACCTGAACTCTAATAATCAAATATTTTAACCAGAACTTCTGCTAATTAATCTCTAAAACAACTATTTATTAAACCAGCAAGTTAAATATGTAACAGTTTGTACTTCCTTGAAACTAAAAGGAAAGCACCTTAAAAGGGACTGCTCAAATCCACCTTGAAGCTGAATGGAACCTTGTCATGAAAGGCAGCAGAGTTAGTTTCCGATTCCCTACCTTAGTTTATAAAACTTGGAATGCCATCTCATTTACTTTCAAATATTATATGCTATCGGCATAATGTACTCCTGGCAAAGACTTGTCACAACTAAGCTTAGTAGACAGTACTGGAGATTTTAAGGGAATTGATACAAACTGTTTAAGAGGTTTAACCATTTTGCTAAAATTGGAACCTTTCATCTCTATTCAAAGAGTGCCCTACCATGAATTAAGTGGCATAAAAACATTCTGGATTAAAGTTTTCACCAGTGAAATTAATAAAATGCTACTGTATTTTAATAGAACTGAAATCACGTTTTTGAAATAATTAGAGGGGTACTGTTTAACATTTCTGTTTAACACTGGGTGTGGAGCCACCGTGCCTCATCTTGACAGCTATAAAACCTTAATATAGATGAGAGCAAAGCCAAGTGGCAACTAAGTCAGATCTTTCTCCAGCCCTTATACACGAAGCAAATATATACATAGAACTGATTTCTGCATATGCAAAACAAGCAACACAAATAGCTAAAAAGCTCATTGCCATAACCTCCATCTAATTCTTAAATATATTTCATGTTAAGTGATTTATTGGGAGAAGGCTGTTATAATACATTAAATTTACTTAAAACTACAGGAAATTGCATTAGTAGCATTATACTCAAGGTCTGAGATCCACATGGCTTTGTTCAGCAACAGATTCCTTTCTGACACTGATGCTCCATTTACTCTATCCCAGCAGCCATTCCTTTTACTAGCCTATTACTTAAAATGACCCCATCTGACAAGAGCATGTCATTGTGTTGGTTTGAGAATGACTGATGTGGTGCTAACATCTGGCCTTGACCTCTCCCACCCTCTTCTTTTGTCACTCTGCAGTT
The DNA here is from genome assembly GCA_023637945.1 of Phaethornis superciliosus. Taxonomy (NCBI): domain Eukaryota; kingdom Metazoa; phylum Chordata; class Aves; order Apodiformes; family Trochilidae; genus Phaethornis; species Phaethornis superciliosus. The sequence continues at coordinate 24,708,431 of JAJQWJ010000001.1, read as the reverse complement.
ATCTAGATGCCTCTCATTCAACCCATAAAACTTTAGTATCTTCCTTGTGAATCAATTATTCCAAACAAAAGATTAAGTAAGTATTCAGAGTGGCCTTCATGCCACAGTATTTGCCCAAGAGCACAGAGATACCTTCTACTAAATTATTTCCTGTGGTAGAAAGAAAAAGTTTGTCTGTGATTTCCTCTGGAGACTGTCCATAAAGCTGTGGAATAGTCTAGTTTAGTTCTCATGTGTCTATGGAAATGTGGAAGAGGGAGAGGTAGATGCAGTGTCCAAGCTACAGCTGAAGAACTTGTGCCAGACCAAGATGCAAAACATTTCACTAATGGATGTCACATTTCAGGTTGCACACAGTGTTGAACAGCCTCACCTGAGCATACCCACCTTCTTTATCAGGTCCTTCAGTTTGGCAACTTCCATGCCTAGATTTTCAACGCTGCAATCCAGGTCTTTGCAGGCTTCAATAAAACATTCAGTCGGTGCCCACTGCAGTACCAGCTGTTAATAGTTAAGTTATTTGCCAAAATTACTGTGGATTGCAACTTAATATTCTTTAGTTAACATATCATAAAACACAATGTCAGAAGTAGTTTGTAACTGTGTTTGTGCTGGGTTTTCATTTTATGATTTATACACAACATGATCTACCATTCGCTAACAGCCTTTCTGGGAACCTTTTGTCACCTAACTCCCCTATCAGCAGAAACATGAAGAAACAGATCTATCTTCTTTAATTGGGTAGCTTCACTCTTTGAAATACATTATTTTAAAAAAGTGTCCTTCAGAGAGAGAACATTGGACAGCTCTATATAACTACACAACAAGCTAGATAGATGAGGAGTATTCATATTTTTCACTTTACAAAGAATAATACACTCTAAAGCAATTTTTCTTTCTTTGGCTTAATACCTTGTGAGAATTTTCATGGAAATGCTTATTCACAATCTGCAGAGGAACAGTCAGCCTATTACACTCTTTATTCAACTTCCAAAGAAACTTGAGGAACTCATCTCCACTACAAAAATAGAACAATATTCTGTTATTTGTGTAAAGATATACACAAGGCATCTTTTTGTAACTTTTTGCAATTTAAATATTATTTATGCATTTCCAACAGTGCTTAGTGAATGAATTAGACATGCATTTTCATTACATTAAAAAAAAAGAAGAAAAAAGAAAAAAGAAAAAAGAAAAAAGGAAAAAGGAAAAAGGAAAAAGGAAAAAGGAAAAAGGAAAAAGGAAAAAGGAAAAAGGAAAAAGGAAAAAGGAAAAAGGAAAAAGGAAAAAGGAAAGGAAAAAGGAAAAAGGAAAAAGGAAAAAGGAAAAAGGAAAAAGGAAAAAGGAAAAAGGAAAGGAAAAAGGAAAAAGGAAAAAGGAAAAAGGAAAAAGGAAAAAGGAAAAAGGAAAAAGGAAAAAGGAAAAAGGAAAAAGGAAAAAGGAAAGAAAGGAAAGAAAGGAAAGAAAGGAAAGAAAGGAAAGAAAGGAAAGAAAGGAAAGAAAGGAAAGAAAGGAAAGAAAGGAAAGAAAGGAAAGAAAGGAAAGAAAGGAAAGAAAGGAAAGAAAGGAAAGAAAGGAAAGAAAGGAAAGAAAGGAAAGAAAGGAAAGAAAGGAAAGAAAGGAAAGAAAGGAAAGAAAGGAAAGAAAGGAAAGAAAGGAAAGAAAGGAAAGAAAGGAAAGAAAGGAAAGAAAGGAAAGAAAGGAAAGAAAGGAAAGAAAGGAAAGAAAGGAAAGAAAGGAAAGAAAGGAAAGAAAGGAAAGAAAGGAAAGAAAGGAAAGAAAGGAAAGAAAGGAAAGAAAGGAAAGAAAGGAAAGAAAGGAAAGAAAGGAAAGAAAGGAAAGAAAGGAAAGAAAGGAAAGAAAGGAAAGAAAGGAAAGAAAGGAAAGAAAGGAAAGAAAGGAAAGAAAGGAAAGAAAGGAAAGAAAGGAAAGAAAGGAAAGAAAGGAAAGAAAGGAAAGAAAGGAAAGAAAGGAAAGAAAGGAAAGAAAGGAAAGAAAGGAAAGAAAGGAAGGAAAGGAAAGAAAGGAAGGAAAGGAAAGAAAGGAAAGAAAGGAAGGAAAGGAAAGAAAGGAAGGAAAGAAAAGAAAGGAAAGAAAGAAAAGAAAGAAAAGAAAGAAAAGAAAGAAAAGAAAGAAAAGAAAGAAAAGAAAGAAAAGAAAGAAAAGAAAGAAAAGAAAGAAAAGAAAGAAAAGAAAGAAAAGAAAGAAAAGAAAGAAAAGAAAGAAAAGAAAGAAAAGAAAGAAAAGAAAGAAAAGAAAGAAAAGAAAGAAAAGAAAGAAAAGAAAGAAAAGAAAGAAAAGAAAGAAAAGAAAGAAAAGAAAGAAAAGAAAGAAAAGAAAGAAAAGAAAGAAAAGAAAGAAAAGAAAGAAAAGAAAGAAAAGAAAGAAAAGAAAGAAAAGAAAGAAAAGAAAGAAAAGAAAGAAAAGAAAGAAAAGAAAGAAAAGAAAGAAAAGAAAGAAAAGAAAGAAAGGAAAGAAAAGAAAGAAAAGAAAGAAAGAAAAGAAAGAAAGAAAAGAAAGAAAGAAAAGAAAGAAAGAAAAGAAAGAAAGAAAGAAAAGACAGAAGAGAAAAAGACAGAAGAGAAAAAGACAGAAGAGAAAAAGACAGAAGAGAAAAAGACAGAAGAGAAGAGAAAAAGACGAGAAAAAGACGAGAAAAAGACGAGAAAAAGACGAGAAAAAGACGAGAAAAAGACGAGAAAAAGACGAGAAAAAGACGAGAAAAAGACGAGAAAAAGACGAGAAAAAGACGAGAAAAAGACGAGAAAAAGACGAGAAAAAGACGAGAAAAAGACGAGAAAAAGACGAGAAAAAGACGAGAAAAAGACGAGAAAAAGACGAGAAAAAGACGAGAAAAAGACGAGAAAAAGACGAGAAAAAGACGAGAAAAAGACGAGAAAAAGACGAGAAAAAGACGAGAAAAAGACGAGAAAAAGACGAGAAAAAGACGAGAAAAAGACGAGAAAAAGACGAAAAAAAAGACGAAAAAAAGACGAAAAAAAGACGAAAAAAAGACGAAAAAAAGACGAAAAAAAGACGAAAAAAAGACGAAAAAAAGACGAAAAAAAGACGAAAAAAAGACGAAAAAAAGACGAAAAAAAGACGAAAAAAAGACGAAAAAAAGACGAAAAAAAGACGAAAAAAAGACGAAAAAAAGACGAAAAAAAGACGAAAAAAAGACGAAAAAAAGACGAAAAAAAGACGAAAAAAAGACGAAAAAAAGACGAAAAAAAGACGAAAAAAAGACGAAAAAAAGACGAAAAAAAGACGAAAAAAAGACGAAAAAAAGACGAAAAAAAGACGAAAAAAAGACGAAAAAAAGACGAAAAAAAAGACGAAAAAAAGACGAAAAAAAGACGAAAAAAAGACGAAAAAAAGACAAAAAAAGACAAAAAAAAGACAAAAAAAAGACAAAAAAAAGACAAAAAAAAGACGAAAAAAAAAGACGAAAAAAAAAGACGAAAAAAAAGACAAAAAAGACGAAAAAAAAGACGAAAAAAAAGACGAAAAAAAAGACGAAAAAAAAGACGAAAAAAAAGACGAAAAAAAAGACGAAAAAAAAGACGAAAAAAAAGACGAAAAAAAAGACGAAAAAAAAGACGAAAAAAAAGACGAAAAAAAAGACGAAAAAAAAAGACGAAAAAAAAGACGAAAAAAAAGACGAAAAAAAAGACGAAAAAAAAGACGAAAAAAAGACGAAAAAAAGACGAAAAAAAAGACGAAAAAAAAGACGAAAAAAAAGAAGAAAGTGTAATTTTAGCAAAGGGCACCTAATGCTACATTTAACATCCTACAAGTTTCCCCTTCTACCTTCTTTTTGGAAACAAAAATCTTTAAATTTTCTGGTGTATTAAGCTAGTAAAACACACTTGAAAGCTGAAAAAGCATCACCCAAAAGCTGTTCAGAAACACTTTACTAATCCTCACTTCTGTTCCTAACTCTCATCAATCCTGTATTATCAATGACAACACTTCATTACCTACTGTATATCAATGATTTTGCAACACACTGTGCACTACTGCAAAACTGTTTTCCTGTGTATGTGTGCATAAAGATCACAGCCTTGCAATGCCAGAAAATTTTTAGTCAAATTTTATACTGACTTACCATTATTCCACATCCAGAGCCTGAGTACTATTGGATTATTCTAAGTGGTCCAATAGAAGCAGGAAGACAGCTCTGAAAATTACTTCAGTGTTGTCAAAGAGTAGGGAAAAGGATAGAAAAAATTAACAGACTAATGTCAGTTCTGAGTTTCTAGAGCTTGCATATGACACCAGAGTTTATTTTATTGTAGTAAGCCTCAGAGAGTGCTAGTAACAAGTCATAGTTCTGGCCAGAAAGTTGTTTCCATTGACCAGGAAGAGGAATGGGGCAAGGAAGACCATCCACTTGTTTTCACAGAGTGAGCTCTCAAACCCTGAAACTCAAGAGAAGTGCCTGTACCTCCAATAGAAAAGTTTCCACTAGATATAGGCTACTCAGCTGAGTAATAAGCAGGACTAAAAGAAGAGACAACTGAAAGCTCCTGTTGCAGGACTTACTACTCTATTTACAGAAGGATCTAAATAAATTAATTCAGACTTCAACATCGCTCTATTCCCTAGGCAGTCTACTACTAAACCCAAATGCAACACACTCAACATCACCCTGCTTGCTGCTGCTTCTGATGGCAAAAAGTTATGTATGAAATTTGCCAGACAGCCAAACTGTACATGCCAGTGTGGTACAAGTATCTAAACAGAGACTGAATTTAGCCCAGAGTGTGTTTCTCCAACTTTGACACAAGATTGTTAATGAACAAAGTTTCCACCACTGCTCAGCACGTATGTGATGTGCTACACTACTGAACTACTAGGACTTTAACACTTAAACCAGAAACATATAGAAGCATCAGTAGGGATGTTGGAGGTTAAAAACCATGCCTGTTCATGGTTTTTATGAAGATGGGGAAGAAAGAAATGTTATTGGCTTGTTTTATAAAATAATTTTTAATGTATTCCAAACTATGTAACTGCATCGAATATTTAAGGAAAAAAACCCCAAACACTAAACAAAATTAATCACATCTGCAGATAGTTTGACAGTTTCTCTCCCATTACTACAGTCAAACCATACTCGTGAAAATGTCCTTCTACTTTGAAAGATAACATTCTAGTTATCTAGGGTGGGTTATAGCACTTTCTATGTTTTGTCACAAAGGAAATTATTTTTAGGAATTCTGGGAAGATTCTCAGCAAAAATTTGTCATGGGCATGCAGTGGGGAAGAAAAAAAAAGGAAATGCAAAACACACTTCTTCATTATACCAATAATAGTACTTAAACATTTTTCTTATAACTTTAACTGTTGCAGTGACATGTTCTTACATTTGCAAATGGAAATAACCTTTTTCAAAAAATAATCACTTTTAAAAAGCATTAATGGCTGTCAAAACACAGTGGCTAAACAGTGCTAGACACTCTGAGTTTATAATCAATCAGTTCAACATTTTCTACTATGTTAGTTTTTCTATGACTCAATGACTGATTTTCCTTCTCACAGAATGACTTTGAACAAGTGGGAAGTAAAAACTTTATATAATAGCATGTAAACATAGCCTATGATTTTGGTCTCAAGGTCAGATTCCTAGAATACATGTCAAGCCATTTTCTAGAAAACTATGCAGTGCTTGCTGTGACTGAAATGTTGTCATATTTTGTTCTTCAATCTTTAATCAATCAATCAATCATTTTCTAGTTTTCAGAGACATATATGATCTAAAACTCCATATCACCCTCTGGTTTGTACCCTCTGGTGTGCTGGTGCTTTGGTTCTTCAGTCTTACAGCACATGCACCAGTTTGCACCTGGATTCTCTGCTGGAAAGTACACAGGTACTTGTTGAGATGGAAAAATCTCAGATTAAAAGCAGCATCAAGGTCTTGTGTTAGGACAAACACTCTGCTCTCCCAGCCCATCTCAGTCTTTCTAAAGCTTTCCCAAATGCCTTGTGTGTCCTCCCACATCCCACAACTCAAACTTGGCTTAATGCTGCAAAACCATACCTCAAGCAGGCTGCAAAGCCTCTTTTGCAAAACACAGTAATGGATATAGATAGACACAGTACCAGCATCAGGAGCAATCAGTGTATCTATGATGCTGCTACAGAACAGGGAAGAAGCACTGTCTCCAAATCAGCCTTCTCTAAGTTAAACAAATACAGTTCAACTGACTAAAACCTTTGAAAGCTGAGCCACAATTTTCTCCCCAAATCCATTTCTAAAACTTTTGGAAATTAAAGTATCAAACTAATCCTATTTTCAGGAGCAATTGTCCTTCAGTTCTAGGAAGTAAAAAGAGGAAAGATACAAGCACAGAACATCAATTCAAGGGTAGGTCTTTCTTCAGGGAAAAGGCTCTCTACACAACAAAACAGAGAAGAGATTTAAGAAATCTTAAGACACCTTTGCACTTACTATACCCTTCATTTTAATTTCTGTGGTGGATGTGGGAAGTGCTATACCAGTGCTGAGGGGATAATAAGGCTGCTGAGGGATGTTCCTCTCAGCTCAGGCTTCACATTCAGAGGACTGCACGAGACATGGTCTTATTAGGAGTATGAGAAGTATTGCAGAGCTGACGCTTAAGAATTTAAGAAAGAACCAATAAGGGGGAAAATACCAAGTTCGGAGGAGTAAAGCTGTTCTAAAATCCAGTTTCCTTATGTATCTATTTCTACTAATATATATAAACTATGACAAGGAAAATATCTTAAGGATTTTAATTTGTAATATTAAACAATTGAGCTATTTGAGAAACCAGTGTAAACAGCTTCCAGTGGAAGAGAAAAGCTAGGAAAAAAATCCTCTATTATATACAAGTCACATTTATAATTTAAGATAGACATATGCAAGTAATTAAATTATCAGTTGAAAATTAAAGCCCTCTGCAGAAAATACATGCATCTCACCCTCCCACATATTTTTGTATTGTACATTATAATCAAACAAATTTTACTGCAAGACTAACAGAGCCTGCTTAATCTACAGACACAAAGAAGAATTATAGAGACCACATCATATGGAGTTTTGTAAGGCTCCTTGACACTCTTGAAGTATAGAGAAGAAAGGAGGGCAAGGCCCCATTTCCACAGAGAAATAAAAAAATCTGCTCACTGAAGCTTCTCAGAGAAATTAAAGAATTAGTAAATACTGGAGCCCAAGAAGGCAGTTTCAGAGTTTATGATATGAACACAAGATAGGGAAAACCCTGCTCAACAAGACCACGAAACTCTGAAGTACAAAGAAATAATTAACGACTCAAAAGGATGGCCAAAGTAATCATATATAATGGCAACATAATCCACAAACAGATGCCTATACCAGGAGTCTATACTTCCAGCTTTCTTTATATAAAACACAGCTATGACCTGCCCTTGTAATCCAATAACTGGTGTACTCCAATGAATGTTATGCATGGGTTAAGGCATGAGAGAATTTTACCTCTGAGCTACTCAATCCAATTCAGTCACCTTAAATAGTTCATATTTCACTTCCATTTCCTTAGATATACAGTTAATACCTCAATTCCATCTTCATCACTTCAGGGAGGTCTCCAATTCTTATATCTTCCACTTGTAGCTCACTAATAGCATCTAGGAGTTTCTGTTGATCTCCAGGATTTTTAATACCAATCTAAATTTTAAAAATAATTCCAAATATGATTTACTTTTAATGCTTATCAAAAATAAGTACTGTATTGTACCATTTATTGTGTGAGCTTCTATTAGTAAGAGTCAAAAGCAGTTGCTTCTAAGTTATCGCAACCAACTACAATGCACATAACTGCCAAAGGAAAAATAAAACACCACACAAATCATTCAATGATACAAAACAAAATTACAATAGCAGATGAAGAGCCAACCTGAAATTGCACAGGATACTCAGAAAATCTGTTTACAGTTTATTAAAAAAAAAAAGTAATACCATTTTTTTAATGTATCCTTTTGTTGGTAGGATGTTATGCTCAGTTGTGTTAGAATCATCTGAGTCATCTCCTACTGCAAAACAACCAATTATCATCATGAGGATACAGCATGAACTCAGAAAGAAAGAATGGAAACTATCAAAATAGCATCAAATGGAGAATTTCACAGAAAGAGGATATACTTTTAGAAAGGCTTTTACAAAATCTTGGGTATTTTGTCAGTTAGAGAAACTGGTATAATAAGATATGATACTTCTTTCTAAAACCTCATTTTCTTATAGAATCTCATGTAAAAATAGCATGTCTACAAAGATATACAGTTGGTTCACATTACCTCCAAAAAATCATATTAATCAGAAACTAATACATATAGAAAATACCATCTGTTACAAAGACATCCATCTGGATATTTCACCATGAAATAGCCCATAAAAGCAGGTTTTTTGTATCTGGAGGCATCATACTTAAACTCAGAATACAGTTTATAAAGTTAGAATTCAGGTTCAGATCAAGCCTAAGAACTATGCAACATCACTTTATGCAGTCCCCAGGCTCAAACCAGTTCACCCTCTATACTCTTGGCTAATGCTACAAAAAACAACAGAGAACTGAATGTTCAAGGCTTTTTGTCTTTTTTGTTTGGTTGGTTGGTTTGGTTTGCGCCTTTTTCTGAAGAAAACCACAGATTTCTTCAGAAGATATACACTATGTAATTTAGATTCTCCAAGTGATTCCTGGGACAGAAAAAACTTCTTAACTGTGTTATCCATCAACCATCTCAGATTAAAACTTAATTTTTAAAAGTTAGGTTGAATTTTACTTTTCTTTAAGTGTTCCAAAACAATAGTCCATTTGTTAGAAAGTGCTTATTCTGGCATTTTTCAGTACTTTTCCTTACTTGTCTGACATGTGCAGCATGAGTTAGCACATCAATTAGTTTGATGTTAGCAACCCGAAGGATGCTTCTCCACACAAATGAAAAACTGTGTGACTCCAGCTCCAAGTATGACTTCGTTCCTCACTCTCCAGCTGAGCACCTGGACTCAGCAGGAGTTGACCACTCTGGTATTTGAGACCACAAGGATCCCACAGCCTCCAAAGCAAGAGCACGTGGGGCTCTCACTGATGTTCCAGAGACATGAAGGTCCCTGCTGCAGCCTCAGAAATCTATTAGATGTTACTGTTTGCAGTCTCCCACATTTCTGTGATTATTGCAGAATAATGAATACTGACAACACACGTCAGATCAAAATACCAGGCTGCCTCACTTTCTCTAATGGTGCCAAGCAGCAATTCCTAGGAAGACAAAGTATCTAAAGAAATGATCACTCTGTGTGACTAATTTCTGACACCCAGTGCTCATCATGGATCCATAAAACAGTCCTCCAGGTTCTCAAAAACTAGTGTTCAGAAATCACAGATAGCATGTAAAAATCCCCCAAAAGATTGTTATTTTAACTGCAGGTGTCAGGAACTTTTGAGTTCCCAACGTGTTGCCATGGGTACCTGTACAAACTGTACTACAGTCTCTTAGGTAAATATCATTAGCAACCTTAGTAGAGAGAAAGACCTAGTTTTCTTAGAAAAAGGTTGCTTTACTTTTGTCAAACTGGAAGTTTGCTCAATTTATTAGTACTTGGGTTTGCCTTACGAAGCCCTATCTGGTATGAACTCATGTTTTCTTAATACTTACAAAGCATTACAGCAGCTTTTTAGTAATGTAGAAATAAGTGGATCTATGCTTACAATTATAACTGACAAATGAAACGAGCACTTCCAAGGACAGAATGGCAGTAGTTCTTGAATATTAAAACTTTCTTGCTTAAAAAGCAGAATTATTGCAAAGATCAGGTTTGCTTTGAGCTCCATCTTATCACTAGAACAAGGAAATCAGGGTATACCTTAGCTGCCCAGCAAGTACCAGGAAGATGATGTACTTTATTTCCCTATAAATAAAACGTAACTTAATTCTTCTGTAAATGGATCAGCAACTGAACACCATCACATCTTAAAGTTATGGTTTAGGAAGTAAAACATGCGGTAAAAGTAATTGTAGATAAAGCCTCTATCATCACAGTAATTCACAATGCAGAGGTACTGTGTCCAGAACTCGGAGATCAGAAGTAGATAGACAAGTCCAAGCTACTTCCCAAAGCAGACACTTCTCCCTTTCTGGACTATCCCTGTTGAGCACGAGGGTTACTCAGAACATGATTATTCATACACTGATGAATGCATGGAACAAGCACAGTGCAGGAAGCCCATTTCCATATGAATAAGCAAGTTTTTATGTTGGTGTAGGTTCAATGGCACTCTCTCTGGTCCAAATAATGCAAATATTGTGGAGTGACCATATTTTTAATAATATACAAGTATTGTACTAGAACTAGCTTGTATCTACAAAAGGACTATGCACAGTCCAGATTTTGATGTTAGGTATATCAACTCCAAAAGCATCGATTTTATTCTTTACTTAAATAAATTTAAAAAAAATTTAAAATTGCCCAAACAAAAGCCCATCCCCTGAAAATGCATACCCTAAACACATTTCAGTATCAACATGACTTTTCTGTCACCTTTTAGACAGAAAGTAAAGACGATGTGAATAACAGGCTGCCTCTACACAAGAAAGGTGACATGCTTCTTAGATAAAACCAGCAAAATTTTGCAATTAGCTCTTACATTCTTGCCATCCTACCCAAGCAGTCACTATTTTTTAATAACCTGAAAATTTTCTATCAAATATATGATTTTTTGCAGGGAGAGGGAGCAGAGGAAGGAGAGTCCTGGAACACACAAAGAGATAACTCTCTAATGATGAAGCTAAACTTCTGGGATACATTTTAAATTTTGATGTGTTAATTTTCCATTGTGTCTTCTCAAATCCAGCACAGGATGCCAATTTCTCTTATTCTAAACTAATAAACACATAAGAAAGTAATCTTTGCAGTCCCAAATTCATACAGAAGTGAAATGACTTCTGTCTTTATCTTGTGAGACAAATGCTAAAAGAAAAAAAAAAGACAAAAAAGATCCAAGTGTTGTAAGCAGCCCAGAATCAGACAAAAACCTGAAAATGTTGAATAGACACATCCCAGTATATTGAACAGACTTGTTTCAGTATGGAACAGTTTATAAGCTTAAGGAATGCAAGGATTTCAGCTTGAAAGAGTAATTGTTTAGGCTTTGTTGTAGAATACAGATAAAGATATTTACAGAGAAAATATCTTTCTGATATTGTTTGATGGAGCAAGGCATATCATGTTGGTGACAGGATTTCTCCCTAGTTCTCTGGATACAAAGCAGCTTGGCTCAGAGGCATCCATCAGAGGTCATCATTAATCTTTGTAGTAATAAGATCCAGGCGCTTTAAAAGAGCTGGCTGTTAGCTGAAGATCTGCCATCACACAGAAAACTTTCAACTCTGGAGTTACGAGGAAACAGATTAGATTTGTTCTATCAGCAGTGTGGGGAGAAACTGTTAGTAGAGATCTAAAACTAGCCTGCACCAAGAATTTAGGATAACTTATGAAGTGCTAATAAACCCAGAGTGTTATGTCATTTTTTAAATTCTCAGTCAAAGACTCACTAATTGATTTACATTCATACACAAATCACGATTTATTTCTCAGGAACTGATTCCTGCTTTTGCAGAGCTAAGAGGCAAACTGTTCCTATAAATACTATCTTCACTTGCAAGAGCAGCTGATCCAGGTATTTATTTCAGATTGTCCAAAAAAGCCCTCTCCATAATAATGAAGAGCCTCTAAGATGTCAGAGCACTGAAGCACAAGTTATCAGAATGAGTGAAATTATACCTCTTCAGTGATGGCTTAGCCATTCAAGTCCACAGTTTTCTCCCATTCCCCAAATGTTCCCTGGACAAAGCATGCAATGATTATATCATCAAACTAGGCAATCAGTATGAGCATTTAGTCAGTCAGATTTGCAGCTTAATGCAATCACAAGGAAGACAGCAGCTCAAACAGTGATGAGCAGCAAGTCAATAAAATCTCCTTGAAGAGAAAAATTCCTGTTGAAGGGGGCTCCAGGATTCATATAAATCCCACAATGTGATGCTGTCAAAAGGGCATGATCCTGAGGCTTCAGAAATGCAGTAACACCAGAACACACCAACAGGCTTTATAATATTAATGTCTAAGTGACCTCTTAAACATCTCTTCATTGACAAAGCTCCCTATACATGCACCCTCTGAGATCACAAAACTCTGAGCTTCATCAAAACACAAACTCTACAAAAGAAAACTTAGGCAAAACATCCTTGTGACACCAACTCTGAAGGATTATTAAACATCTGTGTGCAAGCATTGCTTCCAGCTGCTAGAACACATGCCTCCTTGGTATCGGAGTAGGAGGGGGAAAAGCTGCCACTGAGGTCATGGTTAGCATCAGTAGCAGGGAGCAGGCTTTTAGCAGCTCTTTTAATGAGGCATCTTTGGTATCCCAGACCAGGTACAGGGTACTCAAAAGAATCCTATGGCCTTAAGTATTTACCAGCAAAATACCAACCTTCTTAGTGGCAGTAAAGTGTAAGAAACCAAACTTGTCCTCTCTCTCTCTCTCTCTTTTTTTTTTTTTTTTTTTTCTGTAAGGTTTTACACGTCTGTGAAGGTTATGTGGGGTAAGACATTCCACAATGTAAGAGAGCTCTTTTTTTTCCAACTGAAACTACCACCTCACAAATGAGAATCACATTTAAAGCAGTTGTTTAAGATGATCTACTGCTAATCATAGCTAGCACTGATTTCCTTTCAAGGACAACCTATTGAAATACTAAAATCAGTAACAACAAAAATTTAAACCAGAACTATTTCTTGCTCACCTTAATTCCCAAATCACTGAGGAAAAGAAATATTAGAAACTTCCACTTCATAGTTAAATCTAGGCAGAAAAGACTTAAGAAGTCAACTCACAAGAATTCAAGGCTTATTCGTGGGATTACACACTTTAGAAAAGGTCTGGCTATATCCCCCAATTAAAATTCAACGAGTTGCATATGATTCTGAGAATATATGTAATTTAAAAAAGAATTCTTAAAAGGTGAAATGTTTATAAAGAAAAAATAATACATTAAAAACAGTTAAGAATTTTTTTAGGATAAAACTAAATTAAGTTAGAAAGCAGAAACTTACCTCTATTAACTCATCTTTTTGCATGATCAGAAGTTGTCTTAAAGTAGTATTTTTTTCCTGTATAAAACAAATGAGTTTTCTGCCATCAAAAAAATTCAGAACAAAACACCATTTTGACTTGATTTTTTCAATGACTTTGAAAATTTCAATTACTTCAGTTTTCAGAAACAAAGACAGTTACACAACACCATTAACAAAGAAATGAGATTTCTTTAGTTTAAAACTAATACATTGTGACCAATGCACAGAATTACAATTGAGCAGTTCAATCCAGCCCATTACAGTTTAACTTGTTTAACATATTTTGTATAAATTTGATTAATGAATTAATATTAGCTAGTTTAGGAAATTTAGTTGAATTAAGATGCAAACATTGATAGAACTTTTTAAAACGTTGTAAGGTGCATTTTGTTTTCGTGTATTGCTTTACATATAGCAGATAAACCACAAACTTACCTTCAATAATCCCATTATGTGTCCTAGACCAATACCATGTAAAAACACTTCCATATCATTAAAAGTTGAATTGGAACTGCAAATATAAGTTGATTACAGTGGTAATTAGAAAAGGTTATCTAGAACAAAATACTACAGAGAAGCTTCCCAGAGAAAGCACTGGGGAGCAACCTAAAGCTGTACTTGTCTACTGATGACAGTAGTATCTCATAAGCACCACAGGGCATAATTTAATCTATCAACATATTTATAAATGGCTTTTCTGTGTAGTAAGTAGAATTGAGACTAAAAGGGAATTATTTTCATAAATGTCATCTTAAGTAGCAAATTTTTCCAACTGAACTTCAAAGTTGAGTTGCAAATGCCTGAAAACTTTTAAAGTGGAGTGTAGTTAAGGAAGATAACTTTGTAAGCTTATCAAGCAACATTCATATAGATTAGATTCAGTTCTCAACTGTTACCCTTCCTGTTCCATATAAACAAAAAAGAGTTATCAAGGAAACAGGAATGTCTATAATTAAAGATAGTGGAAATTAGTCTGATAAGAAATTTGTTGTCAGAAGACTACTGTTATAAAGGTAGACTGAGGAAGCAGTATAACCTACTGTAGGTTCCAAATTTAACGTATATAAACAAAAGTAAAATATAAATTTTGATTCCCCACCCTACCAAAAGATATAAAGATTTCAGAGGAAAAAATATCTAAACAGCTTTCAATAATCGGATGAGTAACTGTAATGAACAGAATTAAAACAAATCATATGGAATGCAGAAAGTAGTACTGTAATATCTACAGTGAATTCTTTGCCAAAACCCTGGTAAGAGAGAGAAAGCTTGCTCCATCTAATTGTAGGCCCTGAATTCAAGGTTTGCTCCGTTTGCACATTGAAAAGTTAGAGCTTTTATTAAAATCTGTAAAACCTTAGAGCTTTTATTAAAATTTGTAAAACAAAAACTAAAAAAACAAAAAACCCACTGCTTTCCCCCTCAAAAAAAACCCCAACCACAAAATAAAAATAAAATAAAATAAAAAAAATCAAAACCCCAAACCAACTAAAACACAAACCCAAAAAAAGCTCTCTGAAAACTACTCTGAACACATAATATTTCAAGATCGCACACTTAGAATTTTGCATTCTAGGATTTCAGGTATTTAAGTATACTTATCCCTTTATGAGGATGGACACCTTAAGCCACATATAGAGGAGTTCATACAACTTCCATATCGTAACAAGTCAGTAATTTCTGTGAGCACTTCTGTCAGCAGGCAAAAAGCTTATTAAAAAAGTTTAAAATAACTTTAATAGTGTTTAAAGCCATCATTCCTACCATGATGTTGTGGAAAATTGTGTTATCCTCTGCACAGTTTCTCACCCCTTAGCAAACAGACAGCAACCATCAGCCTTTAAAGTAACCAAGTCATAGATATACCCAGACATTGTATGTACAGCTAACGCCCTTCAACTGGCAAGAGAGAGCATGAATGCCAAAGTGTTATTCAGGCATTCAAAGTGGCCAGTTAGCAAAGGTTTTAGGAGTCCTTGGGCAAGTCAAGACTTTTGGTTCTGCAAAGAGAGGACATTTTTTCTCAGGATCAAATAAAGTGCTATTCAGCATGCAGGCATTAACTCAAAAGGCCCTGAATCAGGAAAGGAAATAATCCAGGAATTGAAGAAAGCAAATTCCTGACAGGTATTTCCATTTCCTTGTATAGTCCAGGGCTCTGGACTCTCTCTAAGATGGCAGACAGCAACCACTGAAGCTACATTCATGACCTAAGGATGACAAAGGGATATCAACAGCAAGGCTGTTAATTTCTGCTCACTGAGCCTGCATGGTGAGACACAACTGATATCCAGTACCAGATAAAGCATTAGGAGCAACGGAGAAAATAGGGACTTGAAAAGACAGGTGGCAATGCCTGTGATGAAAACTATGCAGGCAAATGGCAGAAAGGAGACTCCCAGGTCAAGGAACTATGATGGAGAAAAAACAGGTATCAATGAACCTCTAGATTATCACTAGTTTAAAAAAAAACAACTTGCGAGGGGGGTGGGTATGTGTGTGTATGTAAAGGGATAAGATTTATGTGTCAGAAGAGGCATTTAACAGCTGGAAATCTCCTGTATTCCCAGGGTTGTTTCCTGAAACCAAGAGTCCTACTAATTACCAGAAATGCTCAAATATTTAAAACATCAGAACTAGCTTGCTAACAGAAAAACTCAGGATCTTGATAAAAATGTCTATGTTTATACAAACAGATCAGATGCTCATCTGATGCAGAGAAAACCAGCAGAGTTCAGAAAAAGACCACTGAAACATCGTGAAATTCTGCAAGCTCAAGAATTACCTAAGAGAGAAAGACATTTGCAGAGCTAGACATCTGGCTATCACAAAGTATTATGTGTCTTAATTTAAAATCTTATCAAGATTGCTCTAGCACTGGTAGAACGTCCCCTTGCCATGGTCAGGTCTGAATAGCCCTAAATCTATTTGGATAACTGTTGCATAGTGTTAGTTCATTTCCCTACACCAGAAGAGGCCTGGAAAACTTCCTGAATAACCTAAACCTATTAAAAAGAGAGAGAGAGATTAAATCTAATACTAAAATCTTCAAGTAAAGAATTTATCTAGCAGTATGAGTCTTTGTGAAGCATATTAGAAGGCCAATCTATTTCAAAGAATGTCATATTTATGACAAGTATAGAGGTACTCAGAAGATGATGCCCAAGGAGCAAACAAATCTCCTGGGAGAACTGGTTCAGAGATGGGGAGATGTATCCATAACAATGGGAATCTATGAATACTAAGATGCAACAACAAAGAGGACAGCATAGATGACTGATTTTACCATGCAAAGCCTTTACCCCTCTGCTGCAAGAAGTACCTTTAAGATGACTGTGGTTGAAGCACCAGAAAATAAACATCTGATGGACATAAACACTCATTGAGCAACAAAACCTCATGAGTCTTTATCTGAATGCAGGTAATTTGTCTTAGTCTTGGACTAACACAGTGTGAACTGCTACCTAGTGAACTGCCATCAACCAAATGACACAAAAATTTCAAATTCAGAGTGACCTGCCTCAACAGGGACATAAAAGAATAAACCTGACCAACCAGAACACACTATGGTAACTGGAAGTTGATGCAGCTCAAGCTCGAGAAGGCAGGTAAATGTTTTGTTGAGGACTTCTTAGCCAACATGTACTGGGACATACCAGAGATTTCTGAAGTTGCTGAAGCAGGGGTGGATTTAAGTCACAGGACACCTTCAGGCTTCAAGGTTTGGGACATTCTATACAAAACGTTCTAGAATTTAATTGGTGTTCCTATTCAATTTTGAACCTTGTGTATATGCAGAAAAGAAGAAAAGGGCATAGATCTTCCTGTTGGTAGGAAGATGAAGTATTATTTCATTCAATGAAATCATAAAAACATCACATGAAGACAACCACACTACAAAAATTATTCAACAGGGGAACATACTGACAGAGATGAAATGAACTGAAGTGACATTGGATCCTGTCTCTACTATACTTTATACCAAGCACAAAGAACAAAAGATCTAAAAATTGGTCTTTGTTTATAATACAAAGGAACTCTGCACTCTTAAAGAATTAATAGCACATTAACATACTGACGGCAGACTCTTGGTAGTGTTCCAAACAATACACAACATATATCAGTACAACTTAACCATTGATATGAACAAATGCAATCTCTTAGGAGTTTATAAGTTAAAATTACACTATGACTGTATTTACCCAGCTATGTAGTCAGGGACAGCTGTCAGAAATTGGTAGATAGCCTCTTGCTTCATTGCTTCCTGGCACCTCCCTTCCAAGTAATTTGCAGCTAAAGAGAGTAAACTATAAATCTGGAAGAGTCAAAATGAATTAAGTATTATTCAAACTCAAAACGCATAAAGAAATACACAGGAGTAAGACTACAAAGAGTTCTGTCCTAAATTGCTACTTAGAGGAAACATGAACCATCCACCACTGCTTCTTTTCTAAAGCATAAAACTACAGTGAGGAGTTCAGACTAAGCCTACAGAGTTTATCACTACTATTTCTGAATAAACCAAATTCTAGCACAATAATAAACTGACACAGAGCAAAACAGTATATATGAAGTCTAAAAATGTTTCAGTCTGTCAGGATTGCAGAGGCAGCAATGCACCAAAATACTAACTTTTGTGCTTTGTAGACAGAAGTTGTACATACTCAAGAGAATAAGTAGTCTAAAGAGCAGGAGATATCTGACTATTTTAATGTCTCCGTTTCCAGTGCATATATGGACTCAACATTCAGCAATTTACAACTGACAATTTAAGGTAAATGTAACTGAGAGATAGGGAATCTTTCAACTGGTTAAAGAAACAAGCCTTCTGCAAGACATCTCTATGCATCAGTGATAGATTCCAGAAACTGAACTTCTAGTTACTACTACTACTACTAGTTACCAGAAAAAACAGTAAAACAAGTATAACCTCAATAACCCTAAAGTAATGGTGAAACCACTTTCCAGAAATTCAGGTGTGTAGACAGTTTCATACACATAAACACCTTTGAGTGTAAAAGGCTCATGTGCAGGCTTCTTTCTGGGTGTGGGGGGCAGAGTGAGAAACAGAGAAGGTGTTGATGCTACACAAGCACTGCTCAGCTATTGCTAAAATACTGGTGCGTTACCAACGCTTTAGGTTTTGGTCACAAACCTAAAACACACCACCATACAAGCTGTTAGGGAGAAAAATTACTTCATCCTAGTCAAAACCAGTACAGTATGTAAGAAAAATATCTCCCCTTCAAGATAGTTTCTGAAGACATAGTCTATGTGACAACCCACAGGGCTGTCACCAGCCTGAAAAGCAGACCTCCAAGCTGGAAGAAGCTCATGACCATCAAATATCTCAATGCCATCTGCAAGACTTTGCAGTAACTGTGTGAAAGTTAGTGCTTCACAGGTCAAGAGGTAAGACCTACCTCTTGTGTATTCTCTCCATGTTAGAAAAAGTCACTTTATAAGATTATATGACCACAGCCTGCTAAACAAGTCATTTATCAAAGGCAAAAAGCATTTCTAGCCCCTTTCAGTAACTTGAGCTAACAGATCACTGAGCCTTAGACACTGCTCTTGCTAGCCTACACTGACAGCTTTGTGCATAGTTATCATTTTTACTCTTGCCTAGCCCTGAAGTCTGGCAGGAAGAAAAATAAAAGAGAGAAGAAAAGGAATAGAAGCTGTAAAGTGAATTATAATTCACATACATTTCTGAACAGCCACTGCAAAAAGCCACATCACTGGTAAGAGCAACTTAAAGCAAATATGCAGAAATCTGCATGACTGATCTACCGTGCATCACTTGGTAACAGCAGTAAACATTTTCTTTTTTTAAGGAGAATACATGTTGACTTCATCAGCTCTCTCTTATATTGGTAATTCGTGGCTGCTCTTCCAGTGACGTAATGACCGATTTAAAGTATTTTACACCTTCTTCCCTCCCAAGAATGAATTTTGAAGATGGCCAGTACCAACCCTCTTCCTTTTTAGCTTTAATCTTCTCACCTTCAAATCCAGCCATAACTTATAGATTTCAAGTTAGTTTGATATCCACATTCTCTTACATATTTTGGCAATCAGGAAAAACACAACACGTTATTTTTCTACTTATATCAGCATCGATAACAAAAATAGTCCCTTGCTCTCTATTCTGAATCTGAAATGAACGATTCTGAGAAAAAAAAGTTCCCAAAACATCATATCATCTAAAGACTTGTGAAAAGCTGAGATATAACACAAAAATGGACTATCTAGCAGAAGTATTCAACTAGATAGTATAATTTAGATGTGAAACTAACACTTCTACAGAAAATTAGACAATTAATGAACAGATTTGAGGCAAAACACAGAATCTGCATTTCAAAGAAAAACAAAATTAAATACCTCTGAATGTCTGTTGATTTTTGCTAGTTCTGCTGCAGTTTTATCATCCCTAGTCTGTAGATTTTTATCAGCTCCCAATTCAAGCAACTTCAAAATCACATTTTTATGTCCATGCTGTGCTGCCCACATTAATGCCTGTAAAGAACAAGCTTGTTTTACCATATTTACACATGGAGCAAAAAAGAACAGAGGTTTAATCAATAATGTAATCGTCACAAGTTCTTCCATGTCAGAATCTGGAGACAGATAAGTATTGCAAAACAACCTCAAAGTGGTGCCGAAGCAGAAGAATGTAGCAATGAGTATTTCTGAGGAAGCTGTACCTAGAAACAGATAAGTTCTTGCTTTTAAGAACTTTTATCATTAATTTCAATACATAGAAATAAGTCACTTACTGTATACCCATTTTCATCTTGAGCATTTATGTGTGATCCATGAGCAACAAGAAGAGAAACAACCTGAGGATAGCCCTTTCTAGCTGCATACATCAGTGGAGTCATTTGTTTCCTGAAGAAAAAGGGATGAAAACAGTTACTTCAAGATAAAAAAATCCAACTGTATTATCTCGTCAAGCAACTCAGTTCTGTAAAGATTCTCTGTTCTATAGGAGAATTAAGCAAAGGATGAAAGTCACAAGACACCATACCCTTCAGCACAAGGGTTAGCTTCAGAGGACATATAGATTTATTAGTACTCATTTATCTCCAGTTAGCAATTTTTAATTATTTTAAGAGTTGGCATTTATTTCCTGATTAAATTAAGTCAATAAGTCAACTGTTGTTCTTCACAAGAAGGAAACTTGTAGGAAACTAGACAAGTCTCTCCCAGGAGATTAGAACATACATTTTTAATATTTCTAGGGGAAAAAGTTGAAAAAGAATGTATTCATTTGTCACCTTCAAATTCATGTAATGCATTTAAACACAAATAACCTTAACATGTACCATCTACTAAACACAGCAGCTTTCTGGCTAATGCATTTCTGTTTTGGTTCTGAACTACACAAAAACAGTTTTTAAAGACCATCCTCTCCTGCTGCTACCACCAACCCAGCAGAAGGCCTCTCATTTAGCACATAGAAGGCTTAATGAGAAGGGAATAGGCATACCTGCAGATCACAATTTTCACCCTACTAAAAAGAATACCAGCAAATCACCATTTTCCCCCACATCAGTTTAAGAAGTGGCTAGAAAGCTACATTTTTTACTTCAAAAATTATTTTTAGAAGTCACAGCTTAAATGATTAATTCTATATACAGTTTCATTCAAATCCAATGCTCTGAAAATAAACACCCAGTTTTGTGGAGGGCTAGCTGTAAACCACAACTGAGTCTTTAAGATTAATAATATTTAGCACAACTATTGTAAATACCTGCAAAACCCCCTCTGGTAAAAAGAACATAAGCAAAAGAATCACAGGTCACACAATTTTTGGCAGTATGCACAGGTGCAGTGCAATAGTGCAAGGTGCACACCTATTATCAACAATAACACTTGGCTCACCAAGAGGAGTCTTCAGAGGATTACATACAAATACTGAAAATCTTAACTTTGCAAATACTTAAACTAAATGAGAATCAAAAAACTTCTGTCCTTAAATCCATTTTTATGTTCCCAGAAGTGTGTGTTAATGATTTTTCTCTACATATTTTACTCTCATACAATTGGTGAAGGAGAGTACTTACAGACATCACTTTTCCCATTAATCTGTTTCTTTTTTATATATCCCAGACCCTTGATGACAACAGAATATTGATCTTATGCTTCTAATAAGATACCTGAAGCTATTGTGAATTGCTCTGAATATTTCTGAAAGAAAAAAAGTACCACCAAAAAGCCCAACAGTCATTCTTTGGTGAAGTAAGGCTACAGAATAAAAAAAAAAAAAAAAAACCCACAAAAAACCCAACAACAACAACAAAAAAACACCAAATAAATTTAAAAAGAAAAGAAAAAAAAGAAAAAAGAAAAAAACCCCAAACCAGTATTGGATGGCCAAGAGTTCGGTCACTACAAAGCAATCAAATTTAAACTAAGGTATTTCACTACTGATGTTCAATTAAGATGCATTGTACCTTATAATGCACTATTTTTTCTTTTAAAAAGTACCATATACTGCTTTTAATGTGCAGTTTTGTGTCAAAACACCACTGTCACAGATTTATTCTATCTATATCAGGATATACCTGAGGGGAGGATCGCTCTTTTGAATAGCACATTTATTAACAAGAGGTTCAATACTGACCACTAAAGGGACCAAAGTAGCTTTCTTAAAATGCAGACTTTCCAGTCCCTTCTGGAATTGCTAGAACTAAGATTTTGCTCATCTTACCTTTTTAGTGCTCATTCACAACAGGATAATATTTTATCAGGAGTACACTGAAAAAAAATCCAGACGTACTGCAAAACTGCAAGAGTTATGATGGGAGAAAAAAAGTCACTTATTTGGAGATAATCAAAGAAAGGTAATGTGGCCTTGAAGACATACAGTCAGTAAGAAAAATAGAGTTGGATCAGTCTAACTCAATTTATTCCATCGACACTGCAAAACCAGAGGTTCTGATTAATATGAGGAATCATTTTTATCATGGGACACAATCAATCAGCAGAACTGGTCACTCGGAAATTTGTAGTCTCCATCTTCAGTGGGTTTCAAGACTAGATGGCGCCTAGCCCAATGTCATAGCAGAGGTGGCTTTAAGGAAGAAGCTGGACTAGAGACCTCCTGAGGTTCATTCTGGCCTGAACTACACCGTAATCCTATGAAGATTACTATAAAAATAGAGAAAAATACCCCCACAATCTGCCCCTGCAACTTAACTAACTGATGAGACAATGAGATACAGGTATCTACATGTGACATTCTATGAACCTGTAGCAACAAAAATCAAACTTGTTTGCCCAGCATGGACACTCACTTCCATACTTATTTCTATTTAGTGGATGATAGCCTTTGTCAGACTTTCCATGCTGTATCACCTTTGAAGTGTTTACACCTGACTGCAAAAACCATCCAACAGTCCATTCATGTCTGTCTTCTTTTTCATTTCTTCTGCAGTCAACTTTTTTTTTTTTTCCAACTTGCACACTGCTACTACCTCACAATCTACCTTTTGCTTTTTTAAAAGAAAAAACACTGAACAAAAGTCCAGAAGTCCAGAGACTGTAGAACAGTCATTTCTCCAATGAACAACATGTAGTGATTTCAGCTGTACAGTCCTGCAGACACAGTATCTGAAATCGAGGCAACAATTACATTAAAGCCACTGATTTTAAGTAAAACCAAATAAACATGGCATTTAAAAGGTTCACCAACATGAATATGCAATTATTACCTCAAGCATTCCACTTTAATGCTCGAGTTTTAATGTTAAAGTCTACAGACTGTTTCAGGGTAGAAACACCGAGTGTTTCATAAATTTGCACGACAATGTATGAGGTGGTACCGCTTAATGTCTTGGGCACACGCTGCATGGGCACTGGCCCTCTCAGAAAGCAAGGTCCATTTACGTGTACGTCCACAAGAGGGAGACTGCAGCATTAGGGAAAACAAAGCTTTTCCTAATCCTGCAAAGAGCTTTTGTAAACGCAACAGCAAACTTTAAATCCGCTGTTTCTCACTAGAGCTGAAGGGAAATCGGAGGTATTTGTACATCTTACTGCAGCCTCAAAGTGTCCATGGAAGGCTTAGTGATAAACATCCAGACAAAGACCTGAAGAAATCTTTCACCACACTGAAACAATGTGCAGTCATCAGTATTTCGGCAAACTGGCCTGCAGATGACTTTAACAAAACACCTGAAGTCCTTTTGTAATGGCACAATTTGCCACATGCCAGTTGGTCATATTGAACTCGATACTCAAGTGATAGTCAGTAAATAAATAAATAAAAATCTTAAAAGGCATGTAATCAATTTATTAATAAGGCATGATGCCCATTCCATCTATGTTTGCTTCTAGTTTTGCAGCACCTAAGTAAAAAGCAATAAAAACTTCACTGTTGTCATGGAAATGTTTTTATTTGTTTGTTTGTTTTTACCTTTAGGTCCTTTAGGTCTCCCAACTTCTATATTAAGACCAGAGGGGAAAAAAAAATTGAAAATAATTTCAGTTTTCAGGGCCACTCAAAACTTCATATATGACCTACATAAAGATACAAGAGGTTACTATAGGCTCATTTCATCCTATCAAAAAAATGGGGCAAAATACAATCACAAGAGAGCAAGCTGAATGGAACAGCCCTAGAAGCTACCTTTTGGAGCCTCCTACCCTGGGAACCTTGTGCCACAATAAAACCAGGTGAAACAGTGAGAGATAGCTATATCACCTTAAAATGTCCCAAGTACCTACCTGTGTGTGAATTCTGTTAGGCAGAATTCATAACACCCAATAAACACACATTCCTATGTTTGGGATGTCAATCAAGGCAAAGTTTATCTTCCTGGAAAATTTTAGAAGAGGGAGTAGAGAAAGAAGAGATATATTCCATCTAGATACCAGTTTCCTTCACATAGGGAGATATCTATGGATAATTCAATATTTCAGGTTGGTGAACTTGAGAAGTGAAGTCACATAATTGGATGTATGTTTATTAACTGACCAGTGTATCATTTACTTTAGAAAAAAATGCAGCAGCAAGAGAACAATTTAACCTTATGAGCTTAATCTCCATATTTTCTTATTGAAATCCCAAAGCAAGGAAAGGATGCTACAAGACAGTAAGATCAGTCTACTGATCTACAAACTGAACACTGCTTCAGGTAACCAGCAAGCATGTTCAGAAGATTTTGCAGAAGGTCGCACCACGTCAGTGCTATACATTAAGTTTGGAACTGAGAAATTAAATGGAAACCATGTGTCCACAGCAACAGAAGAAAAGCTATTTGCCCCTTTTCTGGCTTTTGGAGTTTTAAGTCATGAGGTGGGAAACCCTATACAACAAGCAGTATTGGAAGAATATAACTCTAGTGTACTGTTGAGCTGCAAAACACGTTTTCCTGGCATTATATGCTAAAAGAAGGTAAGAGTCCCCTACCTGCTTGAAGCAGAACTTGTTAGAAGAATGGAACATAAAGCTGTAGTAACATGATTGGGCTGCAATAGGTGATACTTTGGTTTCAGGTTCCATAGTTTTAGGCTTCATTTCAGATGGCAAGATCCTTGTACCTTTGTGCTTCTGAACTCCCTTTACATTAATTGCTTTAAAATTTAAAAAAGTATCTGTTTAAGTTCTACAGCACAGAGGTAGAAGGGTACACAGATAGCTTCCGTTGTTTTTATGACAGGAAAAATACAAAGGATGTGATTAGCATCACATGGGATTAACATAAAAATTAATGGGGTGGCAGAACCCTATGCTATGACATTGCCAATTATCCAGCCCTGTTGTCCTACATCCTCACTCATAATACTTTCACATGCAAGGTGGTTTAGCTCAAGACACCCATACTTTGATGTAGAGAAGAAAATCAAGACTCATTATCCACACAATCAGGAACTTCTCAGATAATTTTCAACTCTTCTTTCAAAGTAGGGGTAATACCAAGAAATTCAGTATACCCATGTGAAGTCTACTACACAAAAAGGTCATTTTCTGCTGTGTAAAAAACCAAACCAGTTCTATGCAAATAGCACATGATCAGAGTAATCTACTGGCAATGACAAGAAGTTTAATAGACTGAGGATGCTACTGGATTTCACTACAGGTGTTGTTTCTATTTTATACAAAGGCTCTTCAGGTGACATTCCAAAGTACATTGTCAAGAGTGCCTCTGTTAAAAATAGCATCTAATGTTGCTGATGTCTCTGAGTATTTTATACATCTGACCAGAAACAGTGATCAACAGTTGTAAGCCTGTTGGCACCAGTGCAGTCAATATTAGCTGGGGTAGGTATAATCATCTATTTTGGTGCCTAGATTGCTTCCCCCTACCAAAAGATCTGATCAAGCCTCAACACTTAAATTCAAAAGCCATTCTTCCCAACTCACAGAACTCATGCATTTACCATGCTTCTGACTTCTCTCTAATATGGATAAAAGGAGGGAAGAGAGACACAGACAGTCCAGGTGAACACAGGATATTGGTAGATGTAATTTTGCATCTGATTTTTTATATTTAGTCTCTCTGTCCTAATGTTTGGTCAACACAGTAAGTTTTTCTGTCCTGCGTTCATAGTGTTAGAATAAAAAACTCTGAAAGGCACAATAGAACACTGCAAAGTATTTTTTGTTCTGAAGTGGATCAAAACTATTGACTCAATATTAAATTCCCTGATTTTCTTTCTCCAGCCATAAAGTGCACTGTAGTGCATTAACTTTTCCCAGGCTATTTACTGAACAGCACTCTTTGTCATTTGGCATAGTGAACTACCACACAATGATAATGTCAAGATCTCTGAAATTTTTATGGGGCAGTGCACACTAACTGTCTTATCTGTAGCAGTAAATATCTTGCTAAAATGGAGGAGTTAAACAATTAATTTATTCTGACTGTGCAACCTGAAGAGGGATATACCTTGTGAACTGAGCAACACTGCAATGAAAATGACCAAAACGTTCCTCATGAAACTATTTCTGATACTCACAACTGCTCTGACTGTGAACATACATAGGCTATTTAATACCAGTCCTGACCAGTGATTACATTTTAATGTATTAATGTACACCACAGTATGCTTCAAACTCAACTTTTAATCTGTTCAATGACAGAAGACAAAGGTCTAGTTCTTATAAACTCTTAAAAATTCTAGCAGAATTTAGTACTGTTTTAGAGCAGAAACTCTGAAAACTTGGTCATTGACCAGGACTAAATTGTGCTAGAAATTTTAAGAGTAAGGAGGAAAAAAAAAAGGCACAAAGAAAATCAAATCTCCACGTATTCCATAGTGCACAGGAGACAAAGACCTGATATCAAAATAAAGGAGGTTTCAGTCATTCACCTATTTTTACCTTTTTCTAACAAAGAGCTACAGGCACGAAACAAACTCAAAATATTCTCTCCTTACTGGCAAAGCCATTAGGTTCCTTTTACTCTATGTAAACAAGAACTTGGAGGATGTTGTCTCTAAAATCTATATTTACTAAACAACCCATGACATGTAACCCTAGTAGCAGTCATCTACCTATCAGTTGGTCATGCCTTTTCTTTCTGCTTGTAACAAAAATCACAACGTAACCTTACGAAAAACAGTGTGTCTTTAAGAAAGCAAAAATAAACAAAAATGTTTTGCCATCATTATTCAAGTAATAGTTACTCTGCCGAGTACTTTCTCTTCAGTATTCCATCCTATTGCAGGGAAACAATCTACCCACTCCTAAATCCATTTTCTTTCTTAGCATTTAAAATATCAGTTTGTTTTTCATTAGCCCTTCCCTGCTCCATGCACATTCAATGAATTAGACAAAAAAAATATGCATCACCTCAAATGTCATTAAATAAAAAAGTCATTTGGCTGCCCTGCCTGTAGGACAGACAAAGGATTAATACCAAATACTACCTTACATCCAAGTTCAGTATTTTGCTTTGCATTTACACACATTCCAGTTGCTAGTGGACAAAAGGAAGTTTCCTAAAATCATTTTGTTTCTTAAATGCTGAGACAGCCAAATAATGTGTTTAAGCTTAGTTCTTAACACCTGTCATAGGCTGATCACACAGGAAGTACTCTCACAGTAATCTCAATTCCCTGACAGCTCTGATCTCCCCCTTACAGAACATCCTTCTTGCTCTAATGAAACAGGTGAAGTGGGACTGCAATGCCACAGAGAGGGTCTTATTTGATTCCTTATCTTTTCATAAGTTGATTTGATGGGCTTTACCCCCCTATTTCAGAACACAGTGGAAGACTCCCACAGGCAGTAGCAGCTGTTGCTGAGTACTGCCACATCCATTCTGATGGAGTGGTGGGCACAGATGTCGAAAACTGGAAAATAAAAAAAGGCAGTACAAAGTTTTCTGAAAAATCCATACCTTGTCATCTAACTTCTGCTTTTGTACAGATATGTACAAAATATGACACTCTGAATTTCACAATTTAATCTAATAAATTCTACTGCAAAAGTGTAAAATCCACAACTGGTCACTATATCTTGATGTATGCAAGCATAACTTGTATGTTAGTACAAGGTGGTAGCAAACAAAGAGATAGCAAATACATATTTGTATGTAAAGACCAAGTATTCATAACACACTCTAAGTTTATAGATAAAGCTTCCCCCTTAAATTCCCATCTCTTGTGTCAGAATCTAAACATTTTCAAATATAAAGCTGCAGCTGTGTGCTATGGCCTACATTTTCAAACACCCAGGAGAAATTTTGATAATGCAAACACTTTCCCTATTTTTTAAGGCGGGATGTTTAGCCTAACACCCATCTATCTGATGGCAACAATGTAATGATTTCCTAGTCTGTAGCTTTATCTTCGCTCAAGAAGAATCCTTAGCCTTTCAGGTAAGAATAAATGAATGGCATTTACATTTGGTACCAGGTATGACTGGCACTTAGCACAACTAAGTTTCCTTCTTGTCTATCAGTACCATGTTTACAAGTGAGGTTCAGGGCC
Source organism: Phaethornis superciliosus (assembly GCA_023637945.1). NCBI lineage: Eukaryota > Metazoa > Chordata > Aves > Apodiformes > Trochilidae > Phaethornis > Phaethornis superciliosus. The sequence continues at coordinate 24,680,344 of JAJQWJ010000001.1, read as the reverse complement.
CAGCACAATTGAATTCTACCAATGAGAACCAACAGGACTCCAATTCTGTTCTTTTTAGAGGGCTACACAGTCCACGTATCTAAGGTAATGCAGTGAAAGAGCCGTGGTTCAAAAAATAAATTCCAGTTAGTTGCAAAACAAATAGTTCCAATTTGACCCAAACAATATCTTTATTCCCAAGAGAGGGAGGAGAGATTATCCAGGGTCAGCCCAGAATTTCTCTTTTTGGCACAAATTGCAAGTTTTCTTTTTCCATAGCAAGCTGTCTGTGAAAGGAACACAACTAGATACCCACAAAAAACCTCAGAAGGATATGAATTTAAATAAAGGGTTAACAAATTTAACTTATACAGATGAGGCAGTATGATTTCGGAAAGGCAGAGAACTTACTTCTTGCCCTTGTACCACAGTCAACTGACCTATTAGGATTCGTTTTCATCTTACATTTATACCTTGTTCAGCTAAGGAATATACTTAAATGTGATTAAAATGATCCTAGTCTTACTCAGAAGAACAGCTGTACTAGGAGACTAGGAGAAACACACATCTCGATGCTAATCTTCCTTTATACAGACAGCAGCAATGTTACAAATTTTATGCTTTATTCCCAGACATATTTTCAGTACCTGCAGGCAAGGTTAGGGTCAGCATTCCTTGACAGCAGCAGTTCCACAGTCTTCAAGACCTTGTCCTCTGAAGCAGGTGCAGTACATGCTGCCATCAGCACAGTGTACTTATCTGTTTTGAAACTTGCAGTTAGAGAATTACATATCTACATATAAATACCATGCTAATCCAGAAGTTAATTTAAAAGTTTGTACAATGCCAGAGCTGTTAGTCAGGTTCTGATCCTCTTAAGATATTTAGGAGAGGGCAAAAAACTTGTCTTCCTTCCAATGAAGGTCACTACAATTATCAGGTAAAATAAGGGCACTAAGAAAATACTCAGAAAGATGAAAGTGAATGGCAATAGTAAAGCATCTACTCTTGCTGAAGTTTAGGATACTCCTTAGGTACCAAATACCCCAGCAAATACTTGTTTCTCAAATCTTGTTCCACACCAGTAGATTTGCTCCCTATTTCTCCTCACCTCTCCAACATACAGTCAAGGGAAATAACAGCTTAAAGGAAGTTAACTGCAATAGATAACAAGTGCATGAAATGTGTTACAAACACATAGTGACAGTAATTTTTAGGGAGAACAGGGAGCCATACAAATGCTTTATTACTGCACTTAAAGAAAAGGAAATAAGTTTACTAAACTAGACTACTATGCTGAAGCACTGGCAGGAAAAGGATTGAAAGTATGTTTTTAGACGTGGATGTAAAGAACACATCTTCACAGCCCATAAGGATTCATCAGGATGAGCCTGCTTATTTGCTCCAGCTCTGAAGCCAGCTGGGTGTTCCATGCCACCTTTGCTCACAAATCCAAACTGTACACCACTCATGTTTGCCCTTGGCACAGGAGGATGTGGGAAGCATAACACCTCAAGGACCTTAGTGAGCTGGCTGTCCCTAGAGTCAATCTGAATTGTTATTTGAATAACTGCCCATTTCACTTATTGTACAAACTTCTGCACAAGTTCAAACATGCCTTTAGCAATTTAACAAGTATAATTTTACCTGTACCTACTTCAGACCATACTATGAAGTGTTACAACATATTTTCTAACTTTCTTGTAGAAGTTTTATGAAGTGTCAAGACCACATATATATTTAGATCTTTATTCTTCAACTGAAGATTATATTTCAGATTTTATTATATTTAAAAATGGTAATTTTGTTATGCACTTTACCTCTATCTGCTCAATCTTTATTTCTGCTTCTTGCCCCCCACCCCTCCAGCCAAAGATCTCGGGTTTGCAGATAAATTCATCTTTTTTTAATGTACCAACTCTTCAGTTTCAACTACACCACACAGAAGTTTTGCTTCAAAAAAATCAATGTTAAATTAAAACTTAAGTTTCAAAGAGTCGTTTGCACTTCTGAACAGTAAAAAGGTTAGCACTTCAGTAAATTACTTGTTACACTGACAGATTTCTACTCAAACTGACTGACCTGGTTATCCATAGCAATACTTGCAGAAAGATGCCATCACTTCGAATAAAGGTAGTGATAAGCACCACTAATCCAGGAATGATACTTAGGATAAATCTGTAGTTACATTTGTATTCAGTACTCCAGGTAAAGATAAACAGTGGGAAATTAATTTCTGTTAGGCTACCTAAAGCTCATACATGTGAGCAAGAAAAGAGGAAAAAGCACCTTAGAGAAAAGCTGGTAAGAGACTGCAAAAAAGATTAGTTTATGTTCATCTTAGTTGAAAAACCCGTAAGAGCCAGTGAATTTACTTCTCAAGTATGCTGTGTTCTGATCCCACCAGATACTGAATACTATATTAGTTTTAATTCTTCACAACAACCAAAAAGGGTACAACTAGGTAACCACTTACAAAGAATGACTGAAATTTGACAAAATATGAATAATCAGGATAGGATCACTTGTATGATTGCCTATGATGAAAAAAAAAACAAAGAGGTGACATTTAGTACCACTTTAGGACAGGACTGCATAGCTTTACTGAACACATGCAGCCTTACCTGAACCAGTGGCTTGCAAGATTTATAGCAACTGCCTACTGAGTAATGGAAAACCAGGTTCATATAATGTCTTTGTTCTTTTCCCAGTAACCTTGATGATCCTGCCCTTTGGTCTCTTCTGTCTAGTTCCACTCTTATGCATCACAAGGCAAAAGTTAAGTAAATTGATGTAATATATGCATGCTGTTTATACCCAGAGTGGTCTATGCTGTTTCATAGTTAAAAAAACCCCACCCTTCAGTACCTGGACATTCAGTAGTTAATATGAAGACTTAAGGCTCTACAGAGGTATCTGGACAGCCTGGACTGAGGGGTCAAGGACAATTGTATGAGACCCAGCAAGGCCAAGTGTCAGATCCTGCACTTGGGACACCACAATCCCATGCAATGCTACAGACTTTGAGGACACGTGGCTGGAAAGGTGCCCAGAGGAAAAGGATCTGGGGGTGCTTGTTGGTACCTGTCTCAAATATGAGCCAGCAGTATGACAAGAAGGCCAACAGCATCCTGGATTGTATCAGGAACAGGGTGGCCATCAGAAGGCAAATGATTGCTTCCCAGTACTTGGCACTGGTGAGACCTCGCCTCAAATGCTGTGTTCATTTTTGGGTCCCTGACTTCAAGGGCATGGAGGTGCTGGAGAGAGTCCAGAGAAGGGCAATGAAGCTGGTGAAGGGTCCAGAGCACAGGTCTGGATCATCTGAAGGATCTGAGGCTGTTTAACCTGGATAAAAGGAGACTGGGGGGAGACCTTATCGCTCGCTCTCTACAACTACCTGAATGGAGGATGCAGCAAGGTGGGGGTTGGTTTCTTCTCCCAAGTAACATGAGGAAATGCCCTCAAACTGTAATAGGGGAGGTTTAGATTGGACATTACGATAAATTTCTTCACTGAAAGGCTTGTCAGGCACTGCAACATGCTACCCAGAGAAATGGTGGAGTCACCATCACTGGAGGTATTTAAGACATATAGATGTGGTGCTTAGGGACACTGTTTAGTGATGGGCTTGGCAGTGCGACGTTAACAATTGGACTGAATGATCTTAAAGGTCTTTTCCAAGCAAAATGATTCTATGATTCCAAGACTGATCCTGGATGGACAGTACTCTGCTGCACATATGCTCTAGCTACTGTTTTTCTACACAGACTAACAGGGAAACAAGCAGAGAAATGTGTCCAGAAGGGGCAAACACAGTTGGTCTTGCACTGACAAAGTGCCATGCATTTTGGGTAACTGGTCAGCTGAAAATGCTGCCCATAGCAGCTTCTGCCTCATTTACAGCTCTCTACACCCACAGTTCCATAAGCAAGGAACAGGTATTAGCTGCAGACAGCAACATAGAGGTTGTCTGAAGCTGGCTACAAGGACAGTAATTTAAAGGCGTAATTGCTTTTTGTTGTAGAAAATCTACTCTAACCTCATACTCTGATCAGCTGCTAAGAAGTTCATGAAAATATTCAGATCTGGATTGGCACCATTTAAAATTCAACCAATGACTATTACAAATACCAGCCCATTGCCAGAAAATACGATCACCACTTTTATGTAGTTGGCAGTACTCTGGGTCGCATCAGTTTTTTCTGTATTGCCATGTTTTTTCTTGAACTTGTATAATCTTTTCTTCAGTGAAAGAAGTAAATTAACCACAGTTTAAGTATGAAAAAGTTATTATTAAGCCTTAACATTTTTTAGAGGAACTGATATTACTTAGAAGCCCAACTGAACTTGTGCAGAAAAAGGTGATCTAGCTACATGAAGAACAGTTTTCACTTAATAGAAAAATTGTGCTCTAGTTTTGGATAGGTCTACCACAGTTTCCCATTAGCTGGAAATCTATTTCTATTTCTTGGGAATCTAGCTGGTTTCTGCATGCATATACTCCCCAGTAGGATCAAGTAAGTTTTAAGACTACAACTTTATCCTATTATTCCTGAAAAAGTATTTCTAAACATTCTTTTTGAAAAACTACTTGAGTAAAGACAAAATGAGATGGAAAGAACAAGAAAACCCATCAACTATTTCTGATCAGTTCCAAAAACACAATTTTGCTTTACAACTATTTTTATTTCAAAATTGTGAAAGCCAGACTAGGCCCCAGTCCTATTGTAAACTTTGATCCCTCTCCTCCTCTCCTCCCCTCCTCCCCCCACATATGCAAAAAGAGAGTAAGACGATGCCTGGTACTGAGAATTACTGGCCAGTATTTTTCATTCATAACTTACCTATTTGAAAACATGCATTAGCACCTCTGTCCAGAAGAAGACGCACTACTGCAAAATCAGCCATGCTGGCAGCACACATCAGGGGAGTCCATCCAAACTGAAAGTTAGATTCTACGCTTATACCTGTCAAAATTTAAGATACTAAAATAATAAATTTGCACTGCAATAAACATGCATTTTCATAAGCCTCACTAAATTAAAAAAGTAATAAATTTAGCTGTTTTACTCACTTATCAAAATGAAAAAATTTGCTTCTTGACAAGCCAAGTGTACTGTTAGTTGCTTCCAAGTGGAAGCAACTTAGTAGCAGGTAGTAGGTACTAACAAAGTATTATCTCAATAGAAAGAATAAATAGATTAGGCACAATTCATTCACAATCACAAAATTAATCTGTTGCTAATAATAATACAATCATCCTTTGTGGCTAAGCTTAATCTTGCCAGACTGCCCTCCAAATTCCCAAAGAACCAAGTACCAGACTGATATACTCATCTAACACCTTTCCAACAAAAATGTCTATAATTCTTTTTCAGTAAGAGGAATCATCTTTCCTTCAACCCTTCCCCAAATATTACATCCACTGTAACAGCTTCCATCAGCTTGCTCCATACTAGTCAAACAGTGATGATGGATTATCAGAAGTTCTCCTTTAACTGTCCTAAGAAGCTGAGCTGTATACTGATGTGATCAGTGTAGCAACATAAAGTCATTAAATCTGAGGGAATAGCAGGTCACTGCTCTGGGATTCTTCAACTTTTAAGATCACTGGAGTTGCAGAAGAGGCTAGTAAAGAGTTAGCATTCAATGAAGGCCAGGTCTTGAAGCATTCCGACACCTGCAATCCACAGAATTTATGATCCAATCACCTTAGTAATGCACACATACTATCTGCAGTCCTTTATGTCACAACATGCCAGTTTGTCTGCAGTATGCAAAACATTTCATTGAAGAGCACGGCCAAGTTCTACGACAGGAGCCAGCAAGTGTTCCTTAGCAGTCATATCTGAACTTCATTGTCAATGAGTCACTTAAATACTTCAGCAAGTCTGATATCTAACAGCCCACTGTAGTAACATCATCAGGAAAGGAATATCAGAAAGCTGACATTCTGACAGTCTCAACAAGTCACTAGAGCCATGTTACTAGAGCTCCCATCTAGAGCTTTCTGATACACATCTGAACAATAGTGAGAAAAGATTTACTTGTCAGGCATATAGACATTAAAACCCTTGAGAAGGTATTATCCTCACTGTGTGCTCTACCCCTATAGCAGAGAGTATCTCCCAAGACACACTTTAAGTAGAATGGTCTTTTTGGCAATGGAAGATTAAAGATGTGTTACAGCTTGTTTGTCCTACACGGTCTCCTGCCATCTTTGTAGTGACCGTCTTGAAAAACCACAGTGTGAAAGTCACAGTGCAAACCACACAGTGTGAAAGTCACAGTGCAAACTAGCCAGTCTTAGAGGAAGACAAAGGAAGAACAACTGAAAGAAAAAGTCCTGTTCCTTCTTGGCTGCATTATTATAGTTGTTGACTGAACTAGAAATGTTTGTCCATTGGGTTCTACTCAGACTCTCTCATTATAAGAGTTCTTTAAGTTAGCAATGTTAGTTTAGCATTTTAATGGATTTTAAGACTTCTAAGGTAACAGGAAAACCCAGAAAGAAATTTTTAGGGAAAAACCAGGACAGATCAAACAGCCAGAGGGAGGTGAAGCTGCTGCAGCTCCCCAGGTCCAGCCAGTATTGATGCTTAGCATGTACTTCCAGCAGGTACACACAGAGACACCACTAGCCACACTGAACACACAGAAAAAGCACACATGAACACAGACAGTACGAGCAGTCTCATTCTGCTCCTCTGTGGGGTAGAGATACCTGCTCCAGCTGCTGGCATCCTGGACACATAGGCCCTTGACCCCGAGCTCCACTCTTGTGGTCGGCACACCCTTTCACTCACTCCAGTCACTGGCAACTAGGAACAAGGGGCTTATGACAGCCCTGGGAGTCAGTTCCCCTGAGTCTCTTATTTGGGTTCCTGCCAGCCCTTGGGCCTCACTTTTCTTCTGGCCTTGTGGATGATGGGCCTTTGATGGGCTTCCACAATGGACATGGAAGGAGCTGGGACAGTGTATTACTTAGGCTCCCCTACCTGCCATTACCTCTCTGTGTTCCTTTGCAGTTAAGAGCAGAGGAACTTCTCAGCTCATGTAACCTTACAAAAAATGCCTAGGAGGCAGAGCAGACACAACATTCTTTCCTAAAATCAGAGTCACAGATAAATAGCCTCCTCTTTAAGCAGGTATTGTAGGGAAATATGACCTGGCCCCAGACAACGTCCATAGACAGAAACTATATAAAGCATGTGAATAGTAATGAAACAGAAGAACAGCAAAGGAAAAATTATCTTTTTTTCTGTGATTATTACAGTTTCTCTGGTATCTCCTGACTTCTTGTTGACTGTGGTTAGTAGCAGTTATGGTAGAAAGGCTATTTTTTCACAGAAAAATGTAGCCTCAAACTGAGAAAAATTACCAAGGTAATCTTTTACCAAGCTCAAAGAATTGCAACCAATGTCTTAACATACAGCTGTTTATGCTAAATAACTCCACATCTGACACATAAAAAAATAGGTCTTGAAAGATTTCTATTTAGTTTCAGCATAGTTCTTAGTATGAGAACCCATTCACATTCAGACCCACTTTATCCAAGAGTAAAGTTCTAAAATGCCTCTCTAATAGAACTACTTCTTACTTCTAAGTCTGTCAGCACTTTGTGGTGTGGTTCCTCAATACCTTAAAGCTGAGTTGGATCAGAGCTGCAGACATCTGGCACTGCTGGGCTGGCTATTGTTCTCATCTGACTCAGGATTCAGCATCCTAAACTGACTGAAAAATTATTCACACACACCCCTGCTCCCCCCACAGTGTGCTAATACATAGTTTAATTCCCTGAACTAGCTCCCAAAAGATCACAGGAGCTCCAGCACTCATGCAAAGCTAGGAGTCAAACAGACTGCTGAATGAAAACAGAAAACAGCATTTGAGCTTAGCTGTTTCTTTGATCAGCCCCAACTGTCATAAGGTCACAACTTCTAACTCCACTTGGGGAAAACAAACATAAGAATCACATGGTGTTAAATATTTTACTCCCAAAGCAGACCAATGTGCCCAAGTTATCTCTGAACCTACTACTTGCTTGCATTACTTTATCTGGCATGCACTTCAGAAAGTTTTTCCTAGTATGTTGCCATTTTAATAGAAGGGATAAGAGAAGACATCATGCTTGTCCGTCTTCTTAAGCAGATTCATAAAACTGCCTCAGCACCAAAGATTCCTAAAGCAATGGCTGAGCAAGCCCATTTTGCTCTACCTGAAAGAATGGGCCCAACTGTTGCTAGGCAATCCACTTCCAACACAAACCCTGAGTTTGGTCCAGTGCTAGAAACGAGCCTTCTACAAGCTCTACTGAACATAAACTAAAGACAACTTTGGAGGCAAAGATTTAATCTGACTGAGCACAGATCCCCTGAAGGGCAATGTTACCTTACTACAAAAACCCCTCCCCATTAGAGAGGTATTGTGTTCTCCTGCTTGGCTCAATGGGTCAAAATTTATTATTATTACTATAATTTATTTTCAGGAAATGACAGACTATCACGATACTACCTTGAGCATACAGGGATCCTTAGCCTGACTTTACACTTTTACAGATAACTATCATCATCATCCAAAAGTACAGAATTGCTCATTATGTAGCAGGAATTAATAAGCTGCTGGATACTATATTCTGCTTGCTCGTTGAAGCAGAACTTCCTGACAATTATCACTAGGCAAGTCAATTCAGCTATGCAGTTTTTGATTGCCCTGGATGCTTCAATAAGTGATACAATCCTCCTAACTCTTAATAACAAAACACATTACTGAGTAAAAGAACAGGAAGAAAGGCTTTTCATGTTTAGACAAACCACTTTCTAAGTGACAAATGCCAAACAAACCCTATTAGACCTTTCAGAATCACAGAGCCTTTGTCCAGTCGATGTTGCCAAGGGAGCAGTATTAGAGGACACATACCAGAAACTTAGCAGTGCTGTGAGTAAAAAAAAAAAGAAAAAGAAAAAAGTTTCCAAACTGAGGGAACATTAAAACAAAAAGCCAATTTCCTCTTTTCCTCTTTCTACCCCATCAGCAACCTTCAACACCAAACTAAGAACAGACACTGAATTCTCACTCTCAATTTAAACCATCTAAAATTCAGAGTTTGTAACCAGGTTAAAAATGCATCTGGAAACAAAGAAACATCTTACTTTGTAGTGAATACATTATATTTTTCTCACTTCGCAGGGTTACTGACTGACAACATTAATTAGAAGAAATTTGCTGGAACATAGCATGCTGTATCACTGAAAAAGCTGTTTTATAACCTTTATATGTTTATATCCTGTATTAGCAACATTCACATATTCTTACATGCACTCAACACACTATCTTGAAATGAGAAACTTCGAATCTTTAAAACTCTTGCAAGTTCAATTAAAAATTATCAATTTCACAACTGACTTTTCTCACCTGAGTTTAAGAGTTCTTCAATTAATGGCACATCACTCCGAAACAGAGCCGCCTTCAATGCTTTATTTTTGTCTGCCTGCAACATTTGATCCAACTGCTAGAGAAGCAAAATGTTAAGTCAAAAACTAGTAACTGTTTCAAGGTAAAACCTACAGCTTGATGTCAACATAAAAAACCAAATGATCTCTGTAAGGGCAAAATGGGGTGTGGGGGGGGGGAGAAAGGTTAAGCTTTGCCTTCTTCCATCTCCTGCTTAGGCTGTACTGTAAAATAAAAGTTTTTAAATTAACTTTTCAGGAAGAATTAAATTTTCAGAGAATGGAAGCTTTCTCAACAGACCTGCTATTCTCTTACACTCATTTTTTCTTAATTGTATTGCACTTCAGCCAAGATTAATTTTCATTTTTTGGTACAAGAACAATGTCACAACACATTTTTTCACCTACTTCGTGAAGCACAGTGTTAAAAAAACTATATAATACAATCAGATTTGAAAGTTAAAGAGTTTGGGGCAATGCAGCTCAATTACCATCAGTCTGGCTTAATACGGCCCACTGCTATAAAGGGGCAGCATTCTCCTTTTCCCCTACTCCTGTGGCAGCAGAGGTATTTGAATTGTTGTGTCATAAATGCTTTGGCTGAAAAATACCATGACCAAAAGGCTTGTTTATGCATCAGATGGTCACCTGATTTAAGTTTCAGTTAGAAGCATCACAGATTTGTTTTCTATTAAAGCTGCAGATACATCTGGATTGCTGCTGGCATTATCTAGATTATACAAAAAACATACACCAGTACGTTGAGGACCACACATTAGTCAGAAATGGATATGGAAAGAAGGGAAGTCATATTTAATGATAATTTGAAGACATAACATTTAAATTAAATTAGAATTAAACTGTTTCCTCCAGCACATTGCACGCTATCTTTCCAAGAACTTCTGTAAAGATTTTAATAGGTGCTGACTGCCTAGAAAACCAAAGGTGAGAATTTCTGTTCTGGTCAGTAAAGAATTTCCAAATACATCCCTTTGAATGAGAACCTTTATTTAAAGATCAAGGCCCCTGAAAAACTTACAATAACCCTTAGCAAGAGTACCACAAGTATTCAGTCACTTCCACTTTCGAGTTCCTGATATGAGATAAATAAAGGCTAAAAAGCCTCACAGAATCTCCCGGTGCCTCACACCAGCAAATGCCTCACACCAGCAAATGCCCCACACCAGCAAATGCCCCACACCAGCAAATGCCCCACACCAGCAAATGCCCCACACCAGCAAATGCCCCACACCAGCAAATGCCCCACACCAGCAAATGCCCCACACCTATTAGATACAATAAAATAATTTAAATCTCTGTTAGCAAGAAACATCTTTTGAGATTTAAAGATTTATAGGCCTCTGGTCACTTTCAAATTTATTCTCGTGCTGAAATAGCAACTAAGGCCTGTTATTAAGGGGAATAAAGCGGTTTAAATAAATATTAAGTACGTAACAAGATAAACCAGGTGTTATATTCTTCTGGACAGAGGGTGCCCCACCATTACCCTGCTAGGAAACAATCCCAGAGGAGGTGCCAGCCGGAGCCCTGCCGCGGCCGTCCCCAGCAGCGAGTCCCATCGAGCCTCGCTCCCCTCACCGCAGCTTCAGGCCGCCACCACCCTCGCGTTACCCCGCCCTGAGACCGCAAACCCCAGCTCAAGGGTACCGAGAGCGGCGAAGCTTAAGCCCACCTGCGGCTCATGCCGCACGACGCCGATATCCCACCCGTCCCCGTCGCTGTCACTGTCCTCGTCTCCTCCCGCCACAACGTGGGAAGCCCACCCCATGGCGGCCATCGCTCCGCGCCGGGTCACGTGGCCGGCCAGCAACCGCCACGCCGCCTTCCCGCGCAGGGAGGCGGCCGTTTAACGGCGCTGTGCGCGCGGGAGGCGGCCGTTTAACGGCGCGGTCGCGTGAGGGGCGGCTGGCAGTCCCCGCCCGGAGCCTCCCTCGCTGCGGCGGCGGCGCTGCCTTGTGCGGCCCGGCGGGCCCGGTTCTCCAGGTAGAACCTAGTCCCTGGTGGTCATGACCCTATAGGGTCAGGGGAAAGAAGGGTAGGGAGTTTTCTGGTTTTAAATATAGCGGAGTGCGACGTGGCATCCGGGTGGCTCAGCTGCTTGTACGGGTGTTAGGTCATGCAGCGGGGCTATGCGGGGAGTCGTTTCTCTTATGTCCGTGACTGGTAAATGTATATAAATCCACGGTAGGAAAATAAGGGTTTGTGTCTTTTGTCACTTAACCTAATAGCAGTCAGTTACATTACTTATGTATCTGATCATAAACTGTTATATAGCCAAAGACTGTAGTGGTAGCAGTAACATGAGAAGCCATGTTAAACTTTTCACGCTGTTCCCTCCCGCCTGGGTATATGTGAAAATTACTTTCAGTTTTGGGATTGTGGTTGGTGTTCATGGATATTGTCATATCCACTACAAGGTTCACATAAAGCTCTTTGAAGAAAAGATGAAGAACAATATTCCATATTTCATCCCCAGGCAAAACTGTTCTTTGAGCTCAGTGCAGACCTTGCCCCAGCCTCAAAAGAATTTGGTCTTCCACTGTAAAATGGGGAACAGAAATGGAAAAGTTTGGTTTTGGAGAAGAGAAAGTGTTGATGGAATAGTGAATGTAATCCTTGAGCCTATCACACCATAAAAGTGTAATTTTATCAAAAAGCACTCATCTTAATCACAAGGTGACTATGAAGCCTATCTTTTTTGTTTGCTGCTTTGTATTTTTTTTGTTACAGTGCAAGGTGTGAGGCAACTTTTAAACTTTTAAATATGATGGGAACTTGCAGGTGAACTAGAGCTGTATTTAGAACATATAAGAGCTATAAAAATTTCACTTACTAAAAAATAACATCATAGCCGTACACTTCAATTATGTGTTCGTGACATTTTCTGGATTTTAGATAACTTATCTGTAAAATGTGACAACCTGTTTGCATAAAAGTATGGAAGTCAGGTTACTAACAGTTATAGTAATAATAACAGTTATATTAATAACTGGTATAGAGCTAGCTGAACATTTAAAATTAACTCACATGAAAGAAACTTCTAATTGTGGAAACTTGTTAGAAATGCAAAAGCCTTTCCTTTCACACAGCCTCCCTAGAACAAAAGATGATAAAATTTTGTCAGCTGTAATATAAACCTTTATATAGAGTCTTTATGTGCTTATTTTGTATTTTCCTGCATGCACTAAGTGTCTGTTTAATTTTATGAAGATACAACATGTAATGCATGTAATAACGAAAAATTTTTGTAGCCATGTCAATTCCTACAATATTGTATCTTTTATGCTCAGGAGTTTATTTTTTTCTGATCACTGGCCTGAAGATTTCTCTTGTCACTTTCTGCCTGCATAGAATTTATGGCATTGTCATCTAACATCTGTATGGATCCATATCTGTATGGATCTACCAGTCCTCAGCATTACCAGTCTCTGTATTGAGGATAAAGCTTTCATTATTTCTTTTTTGGCACACCCAAAGAGCTGTTGTTTCTAACAATGTGACTATATATTGATTCCTTATTTATAAAAACCTACCAATTATTTAATATTTGACAACTGTGCTTTATTTACCTTGTTTCAAGTTTCAAGGTTTGAGTTGAAATGGGCTGGGTTTGTTGGTTTTGGTCTTTCTCTTCCCTTTTCTCTGTACCATCTCATGCAAAGTTTGAAGTGTCACATCAGACACTTCAAATGCAACCTGTGTGCTACTGCTTTGCTTAAAGGCCACCTCTCTTTAAAAAGTCCTGATAGTCTGTAATACTGAAAAAAAACCCCACCAAACCCTTTCAAAACCTGACAGTGCAGCAGAGCCTTGCAGCCATTGTACCTGATAGGCATTTCGAATGTGACCATACAGAAACTGATAGCAGGTGATCTCTCCTTGCGTGTTTGCTCGGAACTGTAAATCAGATGTTATTGTTGATATGGATTCTCCCTCTTCTTTTTCGCTTTCTTCTTGCTCCAGTTCACTTGTGACCTTGAAGTCTGTATTAGTTTTTAAACTAAGCTGAAATCCATATTTGCCAAATATCACTGTGCTTTTACTTACTGTCGTAGGAGCAGTTCCTAACATCTTTTCTTAATTGCAGTACTCATTTTACATGCAGGAAGCAATTATAGAATGGCTCAAGCTGGGAAAATGTCTTTGAATAATTTCCTGTACCAGAAGGGGCATCAGAACAAGCACTAAAATCCAACTCCTAGCTAAACACCTAATCTGTGTGTAGCCTAGCTCCATATACTTGTGTGTTAGCCTATGTTAAACAAATCTGTTAAAAATAAAGTAAGCTGTAAGGATAGCAATCACTGGATGCAGTAAATAGCAGTATTCTTATAAGAACCTATTCTTGTCTGAAGACTAGAACTTCATTAACATACTTCATCCATCCTTCTTACATTCAGACTTCAGCTTGGTTTTATTCATCAGCAGCTGCCTTTTAATCTGCTCTCATTACTTCTGGTGTTAAATAGATTTCAGTAGTTGTCTGATTTTCTTCTGTAATTTTATCTATACTTTGTTTTGTCTCATGTGAGAATATTTAACATTTATTTTATGTTAAAAAAACCCTATATATTCAAACATGGTTGCCAGAATGTTCAAGAGTATTTTAACATGTTCAATTTCCTTTGTTGAATCAGCCTTTTGGCCTGAAACATATTTAGCTCAAGAGAATCAGAACTGGTAAATGTTTGAAGAGAATAAATCTGTAAACCTTAACTACTGCAGTACAATTCTACTAACAGCACAGCAGCTAATACTTTAGAGGTTTGACAGCAATAGCATTTCACTGGAATTCTGCATAGTTCTTCATTACCGCTGCTACTCTGTGCCCTTTAATTATTATCCTTATGTAATTTTAATCTGTGGTAACAGCTTAGAGTGAAAATTCAGTGATTCTTTATCTTAACGTTACCTAGGTATTACTTTGACAATACTTAACTGTACTGTGGGACAAATAATAAAAGGTTTTGAACCCATTCCTTTCATGTTCTCCTAATTTATTTGTACAGGCGAGGAAGAAAGTCCTTGGGCAAGCAATGAGCACTCCATAAAGGCACTTAGTAATTGTAAGAGATTCTCATTCCCAGCAAGGATTAGCTCTGGGTCTCTCAATTGACAAATTACCATTAAATTTTCAGCTGGGGGATGGTACCAGCTGTGAAGTACCAGCTGTACCAGTTCTGTCATTAAGGGCAGGACATAATACAGGACTTTGCATAATTTACAAAAAGTCCCAAAAAGTAGCACAGGTGATTGTAATTTCACAGGTCACATCCATGAAACAAAGTGCATCATGGTAGTTTATATTGTGGATTAATTTTTATCTATCTTGTATATAGCTGTAAGACCCCTTTTTAAAAAAAATTACTTCATATATAAAGAAAGGTAAATATTACAAGCTTTTACTGTTGACTGTAAGGTACTTATTTTGTAAAAAGCACCAAAGTGATCTGTGTAATTTCTGTGATCTGTGACATCACCTTTTCTGTTAAACCACTTTTATTGTTGCCATCCTGAAATTTTGTTATGAGCTGTTTCACAGTAGCAAATTGAGTTGTTCACAGTTATTTAGTCATTGTTCTAATGGACTTAGAATACATGGAAAGCATTTAATTTTGTCTCTTGTTTCTGATAGTACTTTTTAAACTCATGTATTCATCCTCTCCACTTAGCTAAATCTCTCTTTATAGCATATGAGGTAAAATTTTCAATATGTTGCAAAAAAGCTTGCCTATGAATTGCATAACACCTGTTTTAATGTTCATAAAATTTGCTTGTTTTCTTGTAGAAGCCTCAACTCATAGTCAAAATGAGACTACATAAGCTAATTATTGGGGTAGTCACTGGAATGGTGTAAACCTGAATCCTTTCCTCAGCCTACTAAGAGCCAAGATTGTGAAAATATCTTACTACTATATTACTCTCTTCAAAGTTCCTCATTCCTCCACTATCTCTACTCTGTTCTACACTGTTTCTTCCCCTTAATCTTGACTGGCAGTACTCCCACTTCGTTATCATGTTATTGAATGGTGAGTACCTTCTTGTTTCAGCCTGTTCACTCTCTGCTGATCCCCAGGCAGCCACTTCTAAAAGTAATGCCTGGCGCTTGGAAACTCTGATGTTGAGTATACCAGTGGCTGTTTATATGGACTTTCTACCCCATTTACTTTTTATTCTGATGTATCATTCTATCATCAGTTTTATGAAGATTGAAGTTTAGCTATATATTTCAGTATATTCACACATTTGTTAGTCACTACATTCTTATTTTGCTCTAATCAGTTTAGGAATATGGCTTCTTGGAAAAGGGACTGAGTCAAAAGCTTTTATTGCTTTACTGTGTTTTGAATTTGTTTTTCTTTTTTCTTTTCTTAGCCAAATGTGCAGTCTAGTTGTGATTTTGCATACTGAACTGCTTTGTATCATAGGTTAACCACAAGACACAAGTCTCTGATTATTTCATATCTTTATGGCTGCCGGGGCTGTTCATCAGTAGTTTCTGGGCACTGTGACAACTCCCACACAAATGCCATCTTCTTGGACTATTTTTGCTTGAATTAATTTAAGTTCAAGATGGTGTTTTACATTATGGTCTGTGATGCTGGGTCTCCAAAGTCATACCAGTAATTCAGAGCTCCTAAAGCTTCACAGCCTCTCTTCCAAAAGGAACTATTCAGCCCCACATTGAATTCCTAGGATGTGCTAACTGGGCTTGGCTACTGATTCCTTTTATCTCCTTCATCTGTTCCAGCAAAGTCATCATCTTCTTTATCTGCTTCAAGCTTTTCTCTTTGAGGGAAAATGGTATGAACTAAAATTGCTGTAACATGAGAACATGCTCTGTGGGAAAACTATACAAAGGTGTTGCACTGCCTCATCTGTCTGTGTTATATTTTTATGCTATAGTCTTCAAATTTTTGTCCAGAAGTGTCTTAACTGTAGAAGATACTTTTGTATTTC
The DNA here is from genome assembly GCA_023637945.1 of Phaethornis superciliosus. NCBI lineage: Eukaryota > Metazoa > Chordata > Aves > Apodiformes > Trochilidae > Phaethornis > Phaethornis superciliosus. The sequence goes on along the minus strand of JAJQWJ010000001.1, from coordinate 24,663,929 downwards.
TGACTACCCTGTCACAGCTGGACCAACAACGGAAAGCTGTAAGACTTTCTTATTGGCCAGGTGGGAGCAGTGATGTGCTGGGGATGCCCTGGCTGCTTGGCTGTCTAAAGCAATGAGATTGCAGAGGAAGGTTCCTTCAGTCTAGTAAATCCCAGATAATTTAAATGGCCATAGTCCAGCCTGCTGTCCAGTCAGCCACACTGAATCATGCTGTTATGTAAGGTCCTGTGTATCTGCATCTTTTTCTCCCTGGATCTAAGCACTCACACAAGTCCTTCATTCAAGTTGCTGTTGCTATAGATATGGTTTTCTTGTTACAAAACCTGTTTATTAGTCCCATAAGTTTCAGAGCATGAAATCTCAGAATTATCAACAGGCATTAATATATTAAAAGCCATACCTCCTGTCTAATTTGTGAAGTAAAATCTCCAATGCTTCCTATCCATCTTGATACTCTAAAAATGCCCCAAGTCCTAATCATCCTATATACCAAAACTATTAAGGTTATCAAAGATATATTTTCTTCTCTGTTAATGCAGGCATAAGCTGCCAAGACAACTGTTTGCTTTAGATCTCTTTCTCATAAAACTTTCCTACAAAACTTGTCTTTGCACAAAACTTGTGGAATCACAGTTGCCTGACTATAAGGCTCTGTGAACAGAGTTGCCTGACTATAAACCTGCAGTGAACAGGTTTGTTTCTGTACCCCATAGTTCTTTCCTGTGTTTCCCCTTGAAATACCCATCCCTTTAACCAGACCATCGGAATTGTCATGGATCTATCTAAAATACAGATGTGTATGTGGGGGGAAATGGAGCTTTGTGGCTTGCACTAGTGATCCATGATCATAGATTTCTTTGGCCACAGTGATCAATCATAACAAAACCTTCAGTTAAACCCATGGCTAACTTTCTGCAAAGTTTCCAGAGGTCCCTTTGGTAGTGAGTTCAGACTGGCTATTTAAGTAAACTTGTTTTTTGAAGTAGGCAAATGTCCCTCTGTGAGTTGAGTCACTTTAAGGTAGATAGCCTAGTAGTCTCCCCACAGAAGCTGTTTCATTGTTTATTAGCATTTCTATTTAAAAGCATATGTTAAGTGGCCTTGTTTTGGTTATCATCTGGCTTTGTGTCACAAGAGACATTGAGAAGTATTGATTAATGAGATTAATGACAGAGGAATAGTCCTCACTGTGGGACTACAATATGAATGTATCTATCACAAGCGGGCAAGTGATGTGGCATAACTTGGACAAGAGAGAGGAATGGCAATTATCTGTGATGGGGACCCGTCTGATACTGTACCAATTGGTCCTTGCAGTAGATGTTCCTGTGATAACTTCACAGGTAATGTTTTTAATAAAAAAGAAATCCTTTGCTCAATTGGGATAGCACTCTGTGATAGCCTTTTCCCACCCTTGCAATCCACTTTTGTCCTAAATTTTGCATTCCCAAGCTAAATATTTTATTATCTTCTCCCATAGAATAAAAAACCCCAGGCTTTTGGGTGCTTTCATATTTATTAATCAATTGCTTGTTCATTTAGAAAAGTGTTATATTTTTCACATAATTCAATGAATTTGATTTTAGAGGAGACAACAAAAATCCCCTTTCTCTTTCCAGCTAGAGCTACTTACTGAATGCCTCATCAATATAATAACATTTAAAGTTCTTCATTTTCCCTGTGGGTTGAGTATTCCTATTCATTTGTATTTATATTGCATATGCCAATTGCTTGGTTTTGTCCAGAGCTTCGGCATTATAAATTTTAGTTGTTGATCCTGTGTAAATGCAGATCTTCTACCAAACACGAAAAGTGTATGCTTGATGCTAAAGGTCAATATTCTGGTGGTTTTAAAATTCATTGGATGCAATAAGATTAGAGGATACTGGCAAGCTGGTAGAATTCCTATCCAGCAGTAGCAAAGCTTAGGCAGTTTGCTGTTGTATTTTACCTAATTCTTGACTTAATAGAAGTATTTTGCAGCTGTGACACTTGGGATTCTTACTATTGTTATCATCTAGAAGAACAGACACAAGATGGTATGCTTTAAGTGTTAATTTCCTAGGAAGCTGAAATTGCAGCTGTCAGAATTTCTCATATGTCATTCTGAGTTCAGGAAAGCCCTTGAGGAATGAGTGATCCTGGCAAGGCTCTTTGTTTTTGTGTTTGGTTTTGGTTTTTTGTTTGGTTGTTTTTTGGCTTTGTTTTATTTGTTTTGGGGTTTTTTTTGCTTTTTGTTTGTTTAACTTTCTCCCTCTGTATCTGTTTTCTGTTACCTGGAGTGGAATGAGCATATATAGATATGATTTACAATGCTGTAAAAATGCAAAAGAAACTATTTAAGCATAGTATTTTTTTTAATTAATTTTTTACATTTGGCTTTGCAGTGCTCCCATTTTTAACATTATAGGTTTCATGTGTTTATATGCTAGTTCTTACTAGGTTTGGAGTTTTCCAACATTAAACACTGTATATCCAAATAGTAAAAGTCTAAAGAAATCTAAAGACTAGCAGAAATGCAAATACTTGTTTTTCACGTTGGTTTTATCTACTCTGCTTCCCTGTTTATTCTTTCTTTTAACTGTTCTTTCCATCCCAACTCTGAGGAGCACAGCACTGTGTCACTCCCTCCTTTACATGAGAGGCTGTTAGCTCTCCACTTGATCTTGCTTAATTTTCCTAAGGCCTAAAGATATCACAGCAAGAAGGGAAGCTGTGTTAATTATACACTAACCATTAAGTTTCACGTAGGCTTATCTAAAGGTGGAAGAAGGCATCTTTGTACTGAGAGTAGAGGTAACACTTGATTTCTAGGAAGCTGAAGGCAAAGGAGATTCCCATTGTCAGAAGGAGAAGAGGATAAGTGGACAAGGCAGACTCTTCTGCACCTTAGTAGCACTGGCTTTTCTGAAAAGATTTTGAGATTTTTCTCTTTTTGTAGCAATGTCATCTCTTTTTCTTTGAATCCTCTGGTTATCATCAGTAGCTAAACAATTTGAAGACAGACAAATGCATATAAGCAACTTGTAACATGTTGCCTTTCCTTGTTTATTTTTATTCTCACCTTGTGTACAGACTTTGCTTACAACATAATCTTAAAAATGCAACTTGGATTGGTAGCCATTGCTTTGGCTAAAATCCATCAGATCAGTACATTAAGAATGCAATTTTTATGTTTTACTGAGGTGAGGCCTCCACACAATGAATCTTTAAAAAGAACCAGTACTAAAAAAACCTACAATATTGAAAATACATTTTAAAAAATATTCACCAGATTGTGATGATAAGAATAGTATTGAAGTCTGGAGTAGAAGAAAACAGGGACTGAGATTGCCACAGTAGACAATTATTTTCTATTTCAAATGCTTGTATTGCTGTAAATACAGAAAATCAGTTGTGTAGTGATTAAATGTAGTGAAAAATGATGTTTCCATCATTCCACAATAGCTTTTTCTAGAAAGCATGTCTAGTTCATGCTGAAGACATAGTGTTACATGGTTAGTACTGTTGCACATAAAGGACACAAGTGAAACAAGGTGTAGAAAATCATAAGCTACTTGGTAGAGGTGATTATTTGCTGAACACCTTGGCTTAAACCTGCTTCACTAAAAGGATCACCAGTCTTAGACCAAGCTTATTCCTCCAAGACAGCACTTGCAGGCTGCCCAGTTGGTACTGAATTCCAGAAACATCAACATTCTAGTCTGGGATGACTCAAAAAGCTCTGAGTACCAGTTTTTGCTGCATAAGGTGGTTATTGTGTTGTATGTAAAAACTGATACCAGTGGGCACTGGGATTTCTGAACCCACCTGGTATTAGTATTTAGTCTTGAGTTTGATTATGGGGTTACTTAGTTATCTGTTTAGTTCAATAATAGCCATGGATGCTTGCACATCAGAAAGAGTATTTAGTATTTAGTGCAGTATATTCAAGAGATACTTTTTTCAGTGGTGTTCAGCATGCTGCTTGTATGTAGTTTGCCTAATCTGTTAACTTTTGCAATGCACCCTGAGATCTTAAAATTAAAACAGTTATGTAATTCTGAAATACCAAAGTAAAATGCACCAGTTTTTAACAAGTAATAGCTAAGAATCTGTTAGTAATCTGTGAGTATACATACATTCACAGAATATGCCATTTCAACTTTGCCTTCTGCATGCTTGTTTAGATCAGAGTCACTTCTGTTTTTTTGTGTGTTGGTACCAAGACATTTTGCTTTCAGCTGTTCTCCAGATTTGGGAGACAAAAGATGGCATTAATGCATCCAGTGGTATGGTAAGAAAAAAGAATTTCTTGTTAGCAGGGTATGTATGGTGCCTGAAGGACAGGATCTCCATGAAATAACTACGTGGCAAGAAGGGGACCACATATTTTTGTCTGCATTTCTTAAAGCTCGTAACAAGACTACACCTGAGGATGTGCGTGATTTTATATGCTTGACACAATGTCATAACTGACTGAGGAAGAAATCTCAAAATGCACTGTTAATGTATCACAGCAGACTCAAGAAGTCATATAGCCCAACCTTCTCACTGAGGCAAAATGCAGTATATCTTAACTTTCTTGACAATTATTTTGTGTAGCTTGTTTTGAGAGGGAGATCTGCAGTACTTCCCTACCCTTAGAAGGGGAAGACTTTTGTTCTCTTTATTGCTAGTTATTGCACTTCTTGTCTTTGGTAGGTAGGGGAATCAATTGTCCTATTTAGGTGGATTAAAAGATTTAGGTCTCAGAGGTTAAAAAATTAAGCCCATCATTCTTTAGGTCTTTTCACAGGCCACGAGCTTTTTCTTACACTGCACTGCCCAATAAATGTATTCAGTGCTCCAGCTGCGCCGTAACCCCACTGCCAAATCTAACAGCAAAACTACCTTTCATGATCTATATACTCAATTTCTGTTAGTACATTTCACAATTCCATTTGCATTTTACTTTTTTGAATTATTGAATCTGAATTCCCAGAGTATTTACCACAGAACCAGTGGGATACTCATGCTTTCTATTTATGCCCTTGATTATTTATTTTCTCCCTTACTTCTTTGTGTTTCAGTCTTTCCTTATTTTAGATTGTATTATTTCACATGACTTGCCTGATGTCCTTTGTCTTGTGTATTTGTTATGTATACTTTCACACACTTTCTCCTCTTTATCAAGATTATTTTGCTTGCATTACAGTTTTATTGGCTTTGAAACAGTAGCCATAACACTAAAGTTTTTCTTCCTGTAATACAGTGTTCTTGTTTGTAGCAGTGAGCAGACAGGCAGACGTTCCTTTTTTGTACCTTTTTAGTCTATTTCCTTTCTTATATCTGTTTTTTTTTTTTATACATATTTCCTATCTAATCACAGAAAACATCTGGAAAGAATGGGGAAAATACTGGAAAGAATGGGGAAAATAAGTATTCATGATCTTGTAAACTTAAATCTGTGTCTACCAGTTTCAATGGCAACCAGTGATAAGAGTTCAAATGTAATATATTCTGGGTAATGTTTTGGGGGATGTAATTGCTAGACAGTCAAGATATGCTACAGTGATGATAGTTTTGTAAATGTGGAGGAAGCATGTAGCTCAGCACCATCAGAGAGTTACGCCTTAATTTGTTCCTTAATAAAAGGTGTAATTTCCAAATTATTACACCTGTTTTACATAGATATATCTATGCAAATGCAGAAAAGATATTTTGACGCCAGCACTAAAATAGACTTTTAAATGCATTACTTCCTATAAATATAAAAAGCTTAGAAAGGTCTGCTTGACATTTTAAGCCTTTTACAGAAGGACTGAATGAATATGTTCAGACACTAGTGCATAACGTTAATAATCTGAAGTATTTAATATCTAAGAAATTAGCAGCAGGTCCAGTGGGATACTTAAATTTGAGCACAAATGATAAATACAGATCTAGGATTGGGGAGTTTTTCTGCAAAACAGTAGTGTGTGTCTTGCTACACTGATACTGGTGAGGACCTCTGGGAAGAAACTGCTTTTCATTAAAGTTCTGTTCATGTGCTATGATCAAGCAATGTAAAAATGTGATTGCTCTGTTGAATTGTTAATCTCACTGCTGTACTTTTTGCAATACTTTTGAGAGACTATACAAACTGCAACTATGTCTTGAACAGTATAAAAATTTTCAACATGTGATGGTATAAAAATTATTAATATTTTTTTCCAGAAAACCTAAAAAATAAGGAGGACTTCTTATTCCTAGGCTTTTAGAAGCAGTGTGTAATTATTAAGCCACTTTTAGTGATACAGTTAATGATCAAAACAGCAACAGCAAAAGTATAATGAGAACAGTGGGTTAAGTATTCAGAAAGGCAGTGTTTTCCATTTGGTAATGTAGTGATCAGTTAACAGCATTTAAACTGCTGTTCAAAAATAAATTTAATCAAACTCATCATATGTGAGACTGCTAGATCTAATTAATCCAGAGATGATTAAAAAGCAAAGAAGATATATTTCTATTGATTAGGCTGGGGTTTGCATCATGTGTTTTATCTGTTACTAAGTTGCAGTGGAAACTTAAAGAATTACCCATTTAATTTGGTTACATAGGCATTTGTTTACCTTTCTCTGCCTTCATTCTTCCAGCACCTAAAAAAAAAAAAAAAAAATCTATAAAATTGCAGGAAGTAGGATCTAAGGGCCCTTTTTAGATAAATGATATCTGAAGCTTTCTGGGTTTTGCAAGCCACTGACGGGTGTGGATCCTGGCTCCAGTTCGGCTGAATGATGCAGAAAAAATGTCAGCCTCCTAAAAGAACAAAGGATATTTTTAATAGAAGCTCAGTGCCTGAAAGTCATGCATCAGGTAGGAAATAGCACTCAGTAGTGTCTCCCCTGTTTGGGCACCACTGATCCACCCTTGATTTAATTGAATTTCTCATGGATATATTCCTGGGGTTATCTCGAGTAGAAATCAGCTGGTCTCTATGCATTTACAACTGATATAGCTACAGAGAAAATTTCAGCATTCCCTTCTCATGAGCTTTTTGTACGGAGGATATCCCTTCTTCACTATTTTTAGGTCAACTTTTTGTTCTGGCATTAGCAAGGTTTTACTGAAGGTCAGCTGTGTGTGGTGTGGATAGTGGTATAGTTAACTGGATAGTGGTAAGTTAAGTTTTCTCTGTTTGCTTTTAAAAGGCTTCCTTCTTTTTGCAATGGAATCTATTTGCAGTTTCTGTCTGCTGAAGCAGAGTATTTATGACAAGCTACAACTTAGGTTCATTGGATAGAGGGAACATGTTAGACTGGGTGTAGGCACTTGATGTTCTAGCCTCTGCTTCCAAAGTGAGCTTTATTCCAGGCATTCATAGAATACAGACATTTGTAGTTAGACAAGAAGGTGTTTGAATGGTAAAAAGTGTCTCATGTCTTAGGAAAGCCTCCCCTTCATATGTTTAGAATTCCTATGATGTTTCACAAGAGAAATACATTGTTGTCGGGGTGGATTTTGTGTTTTTTACTGATTATAGTAGTTTTTCCGATCAATACCTACGTGGAATTAGGTGTGTCAGCCACACTTGCTGAGTTTAACCTGTAACTTTCAGCATGGTAACCATTTAAAAATTCTCTTTTCTTTTCCTTCCCTGACTTAATCTTTGAAGTATAAAAGTTACTTATTTCTGTTAACTCCCTTCTATCCTTTGATGTTTCTATTATCCCCTCAGCATCTATACGGAGTTCAGGGAACACAGCCTTCAACTCTTTTTTCTTTTTTTTTACTGGTGTTCTTAGTTATCTCCTAGAGAAGGAGGTAAGAAAAAGCACCACACCTCTGCTTAACCTCTTCTTTCTAAAAAATCACAAAATGTCTACTTATCACTTCTGTTGTGCATCCCAGGCATTCTTCTAGATTCCCACATGCCCCCTAATAAGGTGAATCTGCTCTTCCAAAAGCACATTTGGTCTGCTTTACTCAAAGAAGCAGAAAGGTGGCTGAGGCTGGGAAAAGGGTGAACTAAAAGAGGGGACTCTAATATGACTGCTGCTGCGTCTTCTTACAGGTTTTCTCACAGTGTGAAAGCATGTCTCAATTATTTGTTGTATCTTACATTCAAACTTGAAGTAGTTTGAGGCAAGAGGGGTATAATTTTATAAGTGTTATGTAGAGTCCCAGTTTAGCCAACTGTAGGTAGTACCACAGTAATAGGTAAAACAACTTATAAGGTAATAGAATAAATAAACTGAAAATATCTCATTGCTGACTTGAGAAATGAAATAATTGTATGGCCTAAGTGTTCCAATTCTTCTTGATAATATGCAGGTGTTGTTCCTTATTTTCTAGACTAAAAGGGAAGCCTAAAGTGGTATTATATTTCTTTCAGGATAAGGTTTCCTTGATTTGTGTCAATAAAAACTTACCTTAGTTTCATGCATCCAAATGTGTATGACAGACCAATCTACTGTGGTTGACAGCCCTAGTCAGGATCCTGTACAGGATATTACAAGGAAAAGAATAAAAGCTACAGTAACAAAATGTTTTGTGATAGTCTGTGTATACCAATTGTTGCCTCTTAAATTCATGTAAAGAGAGATTGTCTTAAGACAAAAGTATTTCAGATCCTGATAAATAATTAGTGTAAATGTATTAAAATTTACCTTGCTATGTAAATACCTGTTTGTGTCCTAAGTCCTTATAAGTTTAACAGTGTCATGGGTTGTTGACTTTCACAGCTTAATTATGTGTTGAATAACAAAAGCATTTCCTCTTACTTATGTATTATGCACAAGTGTAAACAGAAGTGCTTGATATTCTGTCTTTCCCATATACTATTTCAAATACTTAATTTTTAAATTGTTCTTTAGATTCTACTCTATTGTTACATTGTTTCCAAGAAAAGATGAGTGAGAATGAAGTATTTGATGAGAAATCATTACATTTTTCTATAATATAATGAAATATTTTAATTATTAGTTTCTATCTCAAACTTACATCATGTGTTGTCCACTCCTGTTTCATTGTGTTGTCTACAATTAAACTCACAGCTGGTTCTTTTCCCTCAATGGCTATACTAATTTATAACCCATTAAGAGTGCATGAATAGATCATGTTGTTCCTTTCTTACTGGAACAGGGAAGTGTAAATTAAGGTTTTGTATGCCAGCAAGGGAGAAGTCTACCTAAGGGTAGATTATTAAATTCCTATTTTTAATTTATGCAATAAATACAGTTAGAAATAAAACTGTTATGTCTGCAAATATTTTTCATTTCTTAAGTAACAAAACCAGTGTATAAGTTAAAATTATTTTCATTTATGTGAATTTTTCAAACTCTCCTTTAAAAATGTTATGAATATTGGCTGGTCTGGGAGGTAATTATGAGCATATTTGGGTAAAATTTGGCTGCTTAAAGCTGCCATTAAGAAATATAATAGTCCCTATTGTAGCTAGCTAGTTACAGAACCCCCTGAGTAGGAAAATATATATGGACTTTTAAAGGATCCTTTGTAGATTTCTAGAGTCTAATCTGAAAATGCTTTCTACCATAACCTCTTTAGAACTATGTGAATATGTCAGCTCAATGCTGATAAATTTACTTTTTTTTCCCCTTATTTTCTATCAAAATCCATCATTAGCAGCTCTCTTGAGTTGCATACCAAGGAGAACAATTACATGATCCATTCTCCCATTCTGCTCTGGGAAGAAACTGGGACACCTGACAATTTCAGGGTTTTGGGTTTCTTTTCTTCCTCTGTCAAAGAGTACCTTTCCTTTCAGAAAAATCCCTACATCATTCCTCATTTGAAAGATAAAATTAAAAGAAAAGATGGAACTTGGGTGCCACTAAGCTCATGGGTGCTTGGCTGTCTCCAAGTGGAACAGCTTTAGCAGAGGAAACTCAGAACACTTATCTCAGAATGATTACTCAAGTAGATCTGTTACAGTGTGGGAGACTGGTCCAAGTTCATGATCAAAACTTAGTGGAAGCATAAATTTTATTACCAGTTTTTTAAGTCTTTGTATAAATCCTTAATTTTTGGTTGGCCAGTTTTTTATTCCTTTATGAATCACCAGTTGAAATCTCAGTATATAGTTTGCTTCTTTTGTAAAAAAGTTAAGCCACAGGCCTAAATTGCTTTGTGTGCCCTTAATGTATCTTGCCCCCCTATTTTTGTGGTTTTAACTGTGGTAGCCAGTATTTGACAATAAGCCTTAATTTTCTTAGAACACTGTGAAGTATTTTTTTGCTTGGAGCATCTGGAACTGGGCAGGATTGACTTGCTCTGCAGGTTTACTTTGAACATTGGCAGACTGGGCTTTGTGATCAAGCTTTATATTCTGGTGGTTTAGCAATTTCTGATAAAAAGTGTCATGGGAATTCTAAAATCTCAGGGATTCCTTCTTCAGTGAAGGACTGCCTGTTTCATCTAGTTCTGCGACAACTTCTTGAAGGCTGGTACCTGCTTTGTCACTGGTATCACCATGCTGTGGTTGCCTAAAATTATTCTTACCTGTATGTAATTTAAGTACTTTTTCTTGAAGGCAAGTCAAAGTTTGTTGTTTTGTATGTAGCTATCTTCCATAGTTATGTAGTTGTGGGTTTGTCGTACTGTCAGTTCTGCAAATCACAGCTTTACCCAAGTTTATACAAATTCAAAGGTCTTGGTTATAGCTTTTAAAATCTTAACTATTTAAAATACAGCTGCACCTGTTTGGCTAAGCACAAGTAGCTGCAAGATCCCATGATGAGAAACACTTTACACCTCTCATAAATTTTCCATTGTGTCCAGTGTGAAAGGTTTTTAATTAAAATCAGTAACTCATAATATGTTGCTGTCAGCTGATGTTTAAAAAAAACCAAAAAAGATATCACTTCTCAGTTTGGCTAGGAGTAAATCCTTTGTGAAAATGTCAGTCAGTGAGCCCAATCCTTGTTCTTTTGTACTTGAAAACATTACAGGTTTTCTGAAGCCTTAACTAAACATGGGGCTTAAACCTACTAACCTGTTTCCCACCATGTCTCTGGAAATGATATGCCTGTGGGATGAGAATGCTGAGAAAACTGCATGGAGAAGAGGGCATGGTATGCCACCCAGCCCTATGTCTTTGTGTGGAGCAGTCTGGTCGCTTATCCCCCCCCCACAGTGATTTCAAAGTGGGCAGTTATCCCTCCTTTATTTTTTTATTTTTATTCTGAAGGTTGAGGCAACTTCTTACTGAAGAAGCAACTGCAGAGGCAATTTTAGGGTGTTTCAAGACCTGACAAAAGTCTTAAAGTTCTTCTGTTACCTGAGAAATGGAGTTTGCTTTAAACTTTTTCCATTAAGATCAGAAAATATTTGGACCCATATGAAATTATTTTGGGCAAGAATAGCATACTTTCAAAAAGCAGTTAGTTAAGGATTCATTGTACTGCATGAATTCACAGAGTTTACACTGCCTGATCTTTGTGGTAAGATTCCAGTAAAGAAGATGCCAATCTCAGGGACGCAAGCTCTTTCTCTTTTAAACAGTTGTAAATAATTAAGCACTTTTTGTTATGCTCTAGGTGTTCAATAATCTTTGTTGCTCAACTGTTTAAGATTGTGGCCATGTGCCTTTTACTGAGTCATATAAGGTATCAGTCTTGGAGTTTTGCCCTTTTAACCTCAATAATGTCATTGTTCTAGGATTATTACATGACAGCATGAAGAGGAAGAAGTTAAAGCTATCTTTGGAAACATAACCCTTGCAAGGTTGTCAGACTTGGATTCTCAGGCTTTTAACTCCTCTCACGTTTTTTCTAGACTGAAAGCAAACGAATGCTGAAGTCTTCAGAAACCTTCTCCAGCTTGTTTTCTACTGCAGTTTCCAAAGGAACAAATGTATTTTATTGAGTGTAAAGTGCACGAGTGTATCCCTACATCTGATAACTGTTCTGTAATATTGCTGCATCATCCTGATCAAAGCTGTTTTGTTTTTTTTCATTAGCTTCAGTATTTGTCAACAGTGTCTTTGCCACAACAGTTCTAATTTCTGATTAAGTATCCAAACTGATGAAACCCTCCAAAAATATTAATATTATGGGGGTTAGTATCAGCAGGACTTTCACCATTTGAAAAAATATTTTAGAATCAATAATTTAAAATGAGTAGTATGACTTTCTGATGTAATCAGGGCCACAATCTAAACAACTTCTCAGGCTGCATTTCCTTCAGGATTTTATTCAGTGTAAGCTTAGTCAGCAAGACCTCAGTGATTACTTTGATAGATTGAGATGACACATCAGCACTTTTTACCAGCTTTTGTTTGGCTGGGGTTCACCATCCATACAAATAGAAATGGGTTGCCACAGAATCCTCTGCTTCTGAAGGAAATTATGCATTTTCACTTCCTGTACTGGAGATCAACAATTTCAAAAGGCTTTAAAATACCTTCCAGTTTAAAAAAGATGTTCTTGTAATTGTCATTAACTTCACTGACCAAATGGCAAGATATGAACATGGCAGACTTGCTTGATGGTTCCTTCTAGTGTGATATTTTTTGTTGAAAATTACATGCTTTAAAGAAGTTAGTCTGGAGTATCTGTGGAATATACCTCTCCAAATTCAGTATTAGTAGCACTAAACACTAACACACAGCTGTTCTTCTGTTCTCACATCAGGCCTGTGATGTATTCATAGCTGTTTTTCCTTTCATGGTTTCTATGTAAGAGCTTACCAAGATGTGCTCTTTTGCCCATTTTGTCTGTCCAGAATGAAAGGTCTGCTCCTTTCACAGTAGTTTACCTCACAGCTCCGTAACTTGCATTACAGAAATATATGCTGCATTACAGAAATATATGCTTGGTAGAAGATCTGTTTAGCTTTGTTGGAGTATTAGACTGTTTTCAGGATTGATTGAGACCATGCATTGAATTGACAGGTACTGATAATGGGGTGTGGAAAAGAAGTCATGACTCTGCTTGCTGAAAGTATACAATGCACTCAGACTAAGAATGTTAATCTGTTAAATATCTGTGAGTAGTTTACTTTTTTTGAAACCAGTGATGCTGTAGATTTTTTCTTGATTATGGTTCAGTTTTCATTATATTTCCTGGGAATACAGAAGCTCTTTGGAATTCATAGTAATATAATCCAAAACTGACAAGCAGTGTTAAAAGCAAGGCATTGCTAATTTATCCACAAGTAGAGAATACCACTGGGACTTGAACAGCTAAAAGTAGGTATTTGTAAGATGTCAGATAGAATGCTTTTTATGAATATTAAATTATGTATATAATTCTAGTTGACAAAGTTCTTTCATTGTTACTGCTTTACTATTTTGGACCCTTTTTAAAATGTCTCTGTCTAGGTTTTTGACCAGCTCTGAGACAGAGTAATACATTTTTAATTTTTTTTAATAAAAACTGTAGGGTAAAGTAAAGCCCCAACCTGGTGGGTGGCTGGTCTGCTTTCCCTCCTCCCAGGAATAGCTGGAAGTTATGTCACAAGAGATACTGAGGTGCTATACTTGAACCCTATCTTAAGGGCATTTACACAGGATTTGAAGCAAGGCCTCTCACCATTATTTAAATCACTGGGAATGAGGAAGTGAATCCAGGTGTGTTAGAGTCCATCTTGGCACACGGAGGCTTGAGGGAAAGTCCAATGTCAGATTTGTGGATTAAGTTCTCTGCTTTTATTTAGTTTTCAGTTACTTAAAAGATTCAGAAAAATCAGAGAGTTTTGTTGGAAATTTGATTTATAGGCCTAGTTCTTCACCAAGAGAACAAAAAAATAAACTTGGGCATAATACCTATCTCTTTCCCTATCTCTGCAATGAAGGCTTTGTGACTTGAAGTGTTACTTTTTTCAGTTGCTTAGCTTCATTTTCTAAAGAGATGATACATAATATGATCAGGCTTTCTCTTTATACAAATAATTTCTTCTCCTGTATCCATTCACATTCACTAATCAAAGATTCAAATAATCTGAGTTTTTATCTTCCTAAACTAATCTTATACCCCAGAGTATAAGTAACTTTTGATTTGCTGTGATCATGAAAGCATCTAACCAGACAGTCTGTTTCCCATGTGTGTGTCTTCAGACTGACCACAGCATGTTGGCTCTTGCTTGGTTGAGGTACCCTCGCACAAGTGTGGGAGCCAGAGGTGCTGTGGTGGTGATGTGAGAATTCAGCCTTTGCTCATCCTTGGGCTCCTGGCTCTGTAACTCAGCCTCACTAGATTTTCTACAGCAATGTGGAGAAAAGCCAGATAGGTCGATGTGGATACAATTAAAGGAAAAAGTAGCTGTTGTCATATCAGGTTGCATTTCTGTAGAAGTAAAAGAAGATAATGCAAATGAAATTCATAGATAATACTAAAATTGGAGGTATGTCAGTCCCTAGAGAGCATAGAAATATTATGATTTATTCATACAGTAATGCTAATGATATGTTTCACATTCATGTCAGCTGAGTTCAAGATCCCTGAGATTAGAAGTAACAGTTACTCTGAAACTACAAAACGTTCAGTTAAAAAAAAAAAAAAAAAAAAAAGGTGGGGGGGCAAGGAAATGTATGAGTGTAAACTTTGGAAAATATCAGGACAAAGTTGACATGAAGTAATTCTGTAAAATACAACTGGTTAGGAGTTTGTGACCACAGGAACTGTGTGTGTATATGAAAGTAGCTGAGTTGCTTATGAAGCTATCAGATCACAGAGCAGGGAAATAATCTCTCCCTGGGGTTCTGATGATGCTGAATGTTACCATAGCTGGATACTTGAGGAAATAGTCAAAGAAATACTCTAAGCTTAGAGAAGAAATGTTCAAAATTAGAGATCTAGAGCACTTGACATATAAAATGTGGTGGAGTTTTTCATTTAAAAAAGTTACATAAGGAACAATGACTGATGAGATGTCTTTGTTAGTCTCAGATTTGCTGCAAATGTTCCAAAATCAGCTCTCGTGGTAATAGCAACAGGGGGATACTATTATGAAAAGCACTTCATAAGCCACTGACATTTTAAGCAGTTTGGACCTTATCCACATAAGGTTTTACATTATTAACATACCTCACTTTCTAATGTAAATTACTAAAAAGGCTAATCCAGTGCTCAGTTCCTACCTTATTCACCTACACCAGAGATTCAAAGGCTAGAAAGGGAAAGAGCCTGTAGGAGGGGTGTGTGTATTGCACAGATTTCCTTTCTAGTCTGCCTTTCAATCAGTATTGAACCATTTTCTAATGAAGTACAAGAGTTTTGGAGGCTGAGGTGATAGGCATGGCAGGGCCTCCCCAGAGAACTTCCTTCAGAGCGTGTGGCCCGGGTCCGACAGAGAAGGGAGCTGAATCCTGGTCCGAGTTCCTACAGGAGCATCCTGGTCACTGAGTGTGCTTGGACAGGAGGAGCCGTGCCTGGCTGCCACCTGGAGCGGCTGGAGGTGCCTCCTTGGCTCCCGGCACCAGACGGCCCGAGATCCCGGTCCTGCGGTGCGGTGCGGTGCGGTGCGGTGCGCTCGGCCTCCCGAGAGCGGCTCCACTAGGTGGCAGGATGCCGAAGAGCTTCGCGCTGCTGTCCTGGAGCCCGCCGGGCTATAGCCCTGCCTGTACTCATTGTCTGGAAACACGATAAAGTGCAGAGTTTCCTGGAGTCCTGCCTGCCCCGTGTTTCGTATTGGTTTTGTCATTAGTACAGCAGAACTGGGAAGGATCCGAAGGAGGTCTGAGATACAAAGGAGCCCGGTGCGGTGACAGGGTAAGAAGGCACCTCTTAGCTATCCACAGTCTTGCCAAGACAAACTCTTTATGAAAACACGGTGGGGTATATCGAGAAGCAGTGAAATAAAAAAAACCTGCAAAGTTTGCAAAGAGTAACAGCTGGTTAAATTGTATTGCAGTCTGTAAGCCCATAGAGAGGAACGTTCGCCTCCTTAAAGAGCTGGTGTGGAGGGGAACAGCTGCACACTTCGTGAAACCTTTTCCATCTGTATTTTTTTTAAATTGCAGAAGTGAAAGGAAACTGGAGTGTGTAAATATCACAATAAAGTAGTAACTAAAATCAAGTCTCGTACAGAATTAAATAGCAAGTTCTTATTGCTGCTTCATGTCACTTTTGTTTTATCAGTAATCATGCTTTCTACTTTGTAGTTTGTGCCGCATCTGTGAAACACTTCAGAAACAGCTTCAGGGTTAATTCTGGGTGATTGGGCTGAACTTCTTAAGTATATACCTTCAGTCCCATTCCTCTCGGTGCAGGTAGCTGTGCCTGCCAGAAAACCTGAAAAAGTGAATCAAGCCCTGCACATTTGCTCTCCCCTCGGCTTTCCGTCCCCTTCTGTCCCAAGCCCCCTGCGCGGCTGCGCTGTCCCGCGGGACGCTGCTCAGGGGCAACCAGGCTCAGGGGCAACCAGGCTCAGGGGGGGCTGGGGGGGTTGGGGAAAGGGGAGTTCAGGGGCTTCTGGCTCGGGTTTTGGGTGCCCATCCAAGCCAAACACCTTAAATCCAACTTGGGTTCCCAGGGATCTCAGGGGGGTTGGGCTGCGGTAGGGATCTTTGCGCGGGGAGGGGGAGGCTCGGGGGTCTCCGTGCCCCGGGAGGAGGGAGTTTCCTTGCTGCACCGTCCCCGCTGTCCCGGAGCTGGGCAGGGGTGAGTTGTCCCCCGCGGGCCCCAGTCGGGTGAGGGCATAGTGCTGGGGCAGGTGGGGGACCCGGCGTGGGGTGAGTGGCGAGGCGGAGTCAGCAGTAGGAGGTAAGGGGCTGGCCGAGAGCCGGCGGGAAGCTGGGCAGGAGGAGAGGGTGCGGGGGGAGTCGTGGGGCGCGCCCGGTGCGCGGTGCCGGGTGAGGCGGAGAGGCGGGGGAGGAGGCGGCCGCGCAAGCAAAGCGGGCCAGGTCCCCAGCCCTCCCGCTTTTGAACCTGGGCAAAGCAGAGGCGGGGAGAGGGGCAGGAGGCAGGCGGTGACATCAGAGCAGGCCGAGCGGATAAGGTGGGAGAGCCGCAGGAGCGGAGCGGGCGAGAGAAGCGTGAGCGATTAGCGGTTGCCGCCAGTTCCCACCGCACCGCGGATCCAGGCACCATGCAGAGGTCCCCCCTGGAGAAGGCGAACATCTTCTCCAAACTTTTCTTCAGGTGGGAGCCCCGGCGCGGCGAGACACGTGCGGGCCGGGGCAGCGGGTGCGGGCAGGGGCGGGCAGCGGGGGTACAAGGGGGCTCATCGGAGGCTCCTCTTCCCCCACGGCTTGGCAGAGAAGGGGGCCGAGCGCTGGGTGCCAATTAGAAAAGTCTGTGGGGAGAGAGGTGGGAGTCTTGGGTGCTGCCGAACGATGAGAGCTCTTTTTTTTGTTGTTGTTGCTGCGGTTTTAGCTCAAGGAATGGGCTTTGTCTGTCAGGTGTCATAAACCCTCGCGGGACCCGAAGAGATTAATTTATGACATAATTTGAGCAACCTTTGGTAAATTGCTCAACAAGTTAATATGTTATTTCACTGTAAACTGTGAGAACACGGTGGGGTAGGGGGGAGCAGACCTCAGACCTTCTGTTTGACTTTTCAGGTGTTTAGCTTAGTGTGTGAGTGTAATACAAGATCTTAGGGAAACAGTTCCTTGTCAGCCTTGGAAGTGTTCTCTTACACGTGAAGTCCCTCCTGCCTTCTCTTTCTCAGTACGTCAAATAAAAAGAGAAGGAGCCCATACCAATGCCTGGGCACATTTTACTTTATCAGACAATATAGCCTGGACACGTTTTACGTGACATTGCTAGAAAAGACGCTGCCAGATGGAAAGGGCAAATGATCTGTCTAGCTTTGGCCCACACACCAGCAGTTTTGCCAGGGTGTTGTTTCCCTTTTTTGTTACTTGAGGGTCTTTTGCACAGCAGGGAGGGGAGGGAGGCAATCTTGTGTAAGGCATGAACATGGTGACGGAAATGGGAACATGTGATTTAAAATCATCACATTGGCAGGAGGTCTCTGCCTGGGCAACTGAAGGCTTTTAGCTACTTTTCTGAGATAGCTTTCATTGTGAGCAGGTTGGTCCTTTGGAACTTTAAAAAAAATTTCTTAAGGGAAGTGAGTGTATGAATAACTCTATTTGCCCACCTTCCTCACTTTGGCTCATTTTAGGCAGATGCAATAACAGGGAAGGATCTCAAAAGTAACCTTTTCCTTAAGTTTTACAAATATACAGGTAAAGGTGAGGATTCTAGAGGTGTCCTCCAGTGGTGCTGCAGTAAGAAAGAAGCCATTCTTGTTATTAAATGCTGTTAGAACAAGGTAATGTGCATGATGGGAGTATAAGCCTTTACAAATTCTTCACAGAAGTAGCTTCAGTCAGGGCACCTGTCAAGTATAAGAAACAAATCTCTAAGAAATAAGGCTGCATATTAACTTCCTTGCTCAATGAGCTACTTGTTCTGTTATATTTTATTTATTTGTAAAGAGAGAATAGTGTGCTCCTAGAATGTGGGATGCTGAAAGTGTCAAGAAAAAACACCAATCAGACAAAGCAAATGCACTTCTTATTTCTACTTTAGTTAAAGTTCCCTTGGATGAAACCAGGTGCAGTTCATGCTCATTAAATGCATATTTAACCATCTTTGGGCCTAACCTGATTTTTTAAAAATCAAAGTGTTTAAGTCAATTAAATGATGTTTGAATCATGCTTATCATGCATGATACATTATTTTGTACTGGCTATCTGAGAGTAACTGAAATGGTAATAAGTATATAAAAAGGTGTTTACAATTAATATTGACTGGAGCAGTGCCATTTTTTCACCAAACTTTATGGTAACATTATTTCATAGAAAAATCAGGCTATTAAAAAACTATTAATTCAGTTAATTGGGGAAGAAGAGCAAAAATTGTATATATACATCTATAAAGTGTATAATACTGGTCTAATATCTAGAAATTATGTTTTTATGAGTGCAAAAGTCTCTGGTTACTTGTATTTTACCCCATAGATTATGACTAATTTTGTTTCATCACAAATTTTATATGAACAAGTTACAAAAGTGAAAGCCACAATATAAGAAAATGCATTACATCCAAATTGGCAGTAGGGATGTTTTTCTCTTAGAAACAAATAAAGAAATAAGGATTAAAACCTCAATACATTGTGTATAGCAATGAAATATGTTAGCTCATTTTAAAAAGCATTTGGTGTTCAAGGACTCCATCAGTTCCTATTTCATCATTGATCAGGATCAATACCTGTTATTATTAAAAGGTAAGATCACAGAGCACAGATTTATCAAGGTGTAAGAGTTTGACCACACTTTGAAGCAGAGTATTTGTGATGAGCTTTACAAAGTCAGAAGCACTTGCTTCCTATCAGTATCTAGAGACCTGTCCACTCAACTGGAAACATTCACAAAGTAGTGATAAGTGGGAGAGATTGGAACAAGGTTTTCTAAGATGTCAGAATATTCTGTTAGCATTTTAACTGAGCTTGCACACATCATTGGTTTCCAATACTGATTGTATTTAGTAAAGCACTCCAGGATATGCCCATGTTTAAATACATGCTTTACTTCCATGAAAACTTGTGAGAAAGAACTCATGGGCATGATATTTGAAACAAGAAGTCAGATCTTTTAAAAAAATAAATACAAAACAAAAAGGTGTGTGTGGAAAGAGATTGGTTTTTCCAGTGATGATGAAATAGTTGCCTACTTATTGTCTTGTTTAAAGAAAACGGAGTTTTGTGCAGAAACAGTCATATGGTCATATGTTTAACTTCGTAATCATTGTGAAGCCTCACTCTTGTCTTTATAAGTTACTTTTGTTCTTGGAGTTTTACAAGGTCAAGGACATAAGTTTTGTAGCAAATTACATCAGAGTACTTTTCAATAATCTAGTTCTAGTTTTTATTGTAGATAACTGAGAGGAGGAAGTATTATGGTGTTATTAAGGCAAGTAATAAATTAATTGATTTTTAGCTGGGTACTGGAACATGGAATTAGTGCTGAAGTTTCAGAAATGGCAGCAACTTTGGGACAAGTTTGATTTTAAGCATACTCTTTAAGCATATACTTTTGTTTTGATAAGTAGCAAAAGTGACAGCTGTCTTGGGAGGACTGATTAGTTCAGTGTCTGTTTCATTATTAAATCCAAATGAGAAATGCAAACCAAGACAGCTTTTGTGCTATGTCTTCTCTTGTGCTCAGGCTCAGTCCATCAGAACTGCTCTCGTTGCTTTTTTCTTTCCCAACCAGACAAAGTAAACTGACACCTTTTTTACAGCTATCCAAGAATAATTTAACATGTAGGCAATTAATGTTGGATTCCTACTGTGTGTATGCTGCAAGGGGTAGGAAAGGAAATTCAGGTCTACAATTCATCTCTCCTAGAGAGTAAGACCAGTGTTACCAGGTAATGGTACCAAAGGTTCTGTACCTCTGGCTCAGTTAATCTTTTTAAAGCATAAGGCCAAAAGTGGTTCTGTAGCCTACATGATAAGAAACTTGTTTGCAAGTCTTGATTTCTGTTCACAGTGCCCTTTTAATGAAATTAATAGCCTTTAGGGTGGGTAAGACAAGCCAGGACTTAAGTTTTGAGAGTACCTAGCCCATGAGCTCCAAGCATGGTTATTCTTTAAT
Organism: Phaethornis superciliosus; assembly: GCA_023637945.1. Classification (NCBI taxonomy): domain Eukaryota; kingdom Metazoa; phylum Chordata; class Aves; order Apodiformes; family Trochilidae; genus Phaethornis; species Phaethornis superciliosus. Next base: position 24,643,417 of record JAJQWJ010000001.1, on the reverse strand, counting down.
TCTTTCGAGGGTAATTCAATCTTAATTGCAAGTTTGAGAGTGCCTTGACCAAGATAGTTTCTGGTTTGAAAAGTCATTCTCATGAGAATGAGTTTGAATCTCTTCAGAGAACGGAACAAAAATTGGTGCTTCCATAGGCAGCGCCTCCTCTACCCTTGAACTGTGTATCTTAGGATTTAATACCAAGAGTTTTCTTAGAAATTTGACTTCTGAATAGAGAAGAATTTGCATAATTTTTTCCTGGAGAAGCTTGAGAATTAATGTGTATATTTATCCTCAAAACTTCCCCTGAAACTGTCTTGAGTTCTTAATAATCCCAGATATTGTATAGGAAGTTTAAAGACCTAATTCATGTCTATAAATTTCGCTTCATAGGGCAGACATCTGGAAATTGTCATGTCAAGCATATATTTGGAGCATCCTCTATCAATGCCTAACTGTAGCATCTTGCTTATCTTTTCTCTCTGAGTAGGGAGCCTCTGTGTACTTTTGTAGGCATGAGCAGGTGGATTGAATTGCAGTGTGATGGTGCCCCACTGCTGCTGGGACAGCTGACTCAGACACTTAAAAGGCAAATTTATTTTAGTATATTTTTAAGGCCCTTTATGGTTCTAGTCCTGAGGACCTGCCTTTGTCTGATCCCAGGTAACCGTAAGTCCTGGCCGGTGGTGATAACCAAGCACAGATGCAGCCACAGCACAGGTTCTGGCCTCAGGAGGCTGCCTGGTCATTTGTCCCCACAAGTGGTCCTTGGGGAGTGGCTGATCTGCCAGCCCTCCAGACCTGTTTGAAGTGGCAAGCTTCTGGTGCATCTCAAAGCCAGCCTCCAGATGGTTCAAAGATGTGCATGCAAGTTTTGGACTATTTGGAAATTTGACCTCTGTTAATATTTCCAAAGTAAAATATGAACCTTGTAGTGAACTGGAGAAAGGATGCTGAGACTCCTACTCTGAAATAATTTCAGCCACAGGAATACCTTCTCTAATAATAAGGCTAAATTTTGTCCTTGGTTCAACCTGATGACATGCAGAAGTGCAAGCCCTGCACAGCACAGTGACCTTGTCTGGTTGCTTTCGTAGAATCATCTAGCTCCATGCTCCCTGCATCAGCAGGGACACCTCCCACTAGACCAGCTTGCTCAGAGACCCATTTAACCTGGCCTTGAACACTTCCAGGGAGGGGGCAGCCACAGCTTCCTTGGGCAGTCTGTTCCATCATCTCACCACCCTACCAGGAAAGATTTTTTTCTTTCTTTGGACCTCTGTTTTCTAAAGCACAGTAGCCACTATCAAGTTGCATCTGAGTTTCTGAAATACATGTGAAACTTGTTTTCCTTCTGCAAGAGGAAGACTTACTATCTTGATACTCAAATTTAAATCATCAAGCATTTAAAAGGTTAGCAGACTTATCTGTACCTTTTTATTGTCTTCCATGCTGGTTTGATTTAGTGGGATAGAAAATAATCCATCCCAATCCTTGAATTCTTTTTTAATACTGAAGGCAATGACATGGCAAGAAGTTTGTATTATAGGCACTTCTAAATGCCCTAACAGAAATTTTAAGTCTATTGTGCTAGGCACTGGAAAATATTTAATATAGAAGTCTGTTTTGAAGATCTTAATACCTAAGAATCACAAAGGATGGGCTAAAAAAAGTTCCTTAATAGTTCTGTAGAGAAGAAAGTGCAGTATACAAGGATTGTGATTTATCCTGGGAACATGTACTGGAGTCAGTGAAGCCTGCCTGACGTCTCCTGTCCAGGACTTCAATCACACAAGGGTATTTCTAGTGTGACAAAGTTATTTCTGGATATTTCTATGAAAAAAATTATCAGCTCTTTCATACCAAAGAGTCTCAGTGTATGAATATCTAAATTTTTTTAATATGCTAATTTTCAAACTGGTGAGAATAGTTTTATTCTCTTATTGCAGGAGAGTTCTACAGGTTGATGTTATTTTAATTTTTTTCTTCTCCTTTACACCTCTGCTTTGCAGCACTTATGTAGATAGATTGATTGTGGGGGCAGCATGGTGACAAACTGACATCTGGCTAGTGTTGTCACATAATGTCTTTTAAAATAAATCAAAGGTCAAATTGAATGTAGCATGTAAGAATACTTTAGTGATACACATGACCAAGGTTTGCAATATGGATGCAGTGCAAGTGCCTTCCATGAGAGAGGAGGTACACACCCCCGTGAGAGGAGCAAGAACTCACAGGCAGCGATTATATATCACTCTTTCACATAAGCAAAAGGATCTTCATGATCATTTTCATGGTCAGCAAGTAGCTTTTTGAGACCTTTGTTTGAAATGGCATTGCTTGTCCCTTGGAACCAGAACCTTCCCACCTGTCAGATGTGGGAAAGCATCCTTCCTGCAGGAGGGGGTAGGTGGGAGAGGCGATTGATCCTGAAAGGCATTGATCCTGATGGCCTGTTTCAATATTAATTTTTTGCAATGTTCCTTTTTCATTTTAAGTGTCTTTCAAAGGATTAGGCAAAATAAATATGCTACTCTTATTCTTGCTATGGGATATATAACTGAAGGAAAGAGTGACAATGAAGAAACATTTGCTTCTAGCCAGCCTCACTGTAGGAGAATCTCAAAAAGCATTTAGAGATTAGATAATAATCTAAGTGCAAAAACTGGGTATAAAATGTAAGCCTTCCCCAAGAATTTCTGTGAAATAATCCTAATTAAGATTCGCTACTGAAATCCTGGGGTTCCAGCAGAACATGGACTATTTTTAAAATGGTGCTGATCACAGCTGGTGGCAGAGTTGATGATATTGCAGCTAAATATTTCCATGTCAATTAATACCTCATGGTGAAGAATAGTTTATTAGTGGAAAATTAAGATTTAAATTTTAGTGATCTGGGTAAAAAAACCCCCACATTTACCTTCCATTGTGGAAGCTCCACAACAGTTATGTGTAAATATTAAGATCAGAGTGTGGCACTTATTTGTCCATAAGGGGAAAAATTCTAAAGGTTTACTTTTGTTTTCAGAATAACCTGCCATTTCAGAATGTTACTGTTTAAAACAAAGTAACTGCAACTTTGCCTTGTCTTGAGGGTAACCAAGGTGCAGGAATTAGGCCTGTGGGCACCTTGACTTGTCCCATATTTTAGCAAGGATCATTCAGAGCTAGAGTCACCCTTGATGGCTGCGTTGCAGGATGCTTGGAGAAGTCTGGTGATGCAAACATTCTTCTGGAGAAAGATTTTGAGTGCAGTGGAGCTGCCACCTCCAGTATAAAGTAAGCAACAGTTTTCAATTTGCTCTGCTGCCAGAGTGATGGATGTCTTTTAGGAGAGGATGAGAGCGCAGATCCTCTTGTATAATCCAATCTGATTTGACTCTGGGAATGTCTGTGATCTATGTGATACTTCAGTTTTTACTGCAGTCGGTAGGAATTCATGGCTCTAACTTGCAAAACTTAGGTTCCAAAGCATCATAATAATGGCTTAATTTTTTTTTTTCTTTTTCTTCCAATAATTGTTAAAGATGGAATAAAATAAAGCCAGAGGCAGTTTCCTCCATCAAGATTAGGCCAAGTCTCTTAGGAGCTGCAGGCACTATTCCTGACTGTATTAAGGACACATATGAACGACTTGTAAGAGAAGGAAGTGATGCCATGGTCACCTTTGTGCTGCTCAGTAGATATTGCCATGGTGGGCATAAGGCATCTGTGGAAATGGTACAAGCCTGACCAGGGACCCTTGCAGAGAGCTGCTCTGCTTTCCAGGTCTGGAGTGGCATAGCCCAACTGCTCTGCGACTCTCCCAGTGCCTTGAGAGTCTCAGCTGGGAGGGTCTGGTGGAATCCCTGTGCCTGGGTGAAAGATCTGGGTGGTTAGCATAGCAACACAAAGGCTCTTTCTGTCTTCAGTGACATGCAAAGCTTGTCAGTTAAGGGAGAGTCAAATCCTATTGACAAGTTAGCAGTCTGTGTTAATACTCTAGAAAGCTGAAGACATCTGTCCTAGTGGTACATTTTGCTGGAGTAGGATGAGGCTAAACATGCTGGAGAAAGAAAGAGCTGTAGTAAGAAAGCTATTACATATTGCTAAGGTGACTGATAATGAAATAAGCATTAGAAATCTTCCAAAAGAGAAGTTAAAGTGGTACACTATGTATATGATATTTACGTATTGCAGTCATAAGGTATTTATTTGCTACCAGGCAATTAATAATAGAGGTGGAACTTGTTTTCCTTCTTTTCTTCTTTCCTTCATTCCTACTGCACAATCTTGAAACTTGTCTCCTGCTAGGCTTCCTGTGTGTGTACCTGTAATAACATTCTTAGTTAGTGGCAAAACTCTGACAGAACTACAGTTTTCTCTGTGAAAGAGTTCATTAAATGCCAGCCAGTAATCCGGTGGCATTTGCTAACATAATGCTGCAAAGCCAATCTGTTTCCCTTCCTTCTTGCTCTCTTCTTTTCGAAAGATGTTCCTCATTCTCAGCAACCACAAGAAGTAAAAAACCTCAGAATTAACTCTGGCAAATTGTTAGTTGTTTCTATTAGGGAAAAAAAAAAAAGAAAAAAAAAAGCAAGCATTGACAAATTCTGACTAAGCTACTTTACCTGTGGTAAAGAAACGTTGATAACTACATATTAAATTGCCTGTTAAGTAAATGTATAGTCCCTTTTGCATTTCAAAATTTTGCAAAGCATCCACAGCATCATGGTAACCTGGATTCTATTGGAGTTTTCGGAGATGTTCATGTGTTACAGGTCTAGGATATTCCTTTTCATAAAATATGTATGCTGCCTCCCACAGTTCTTGGCAGCACAACTCATACATGCCTTCAGACAAGCAGCAAGTGACATCCAACTCCTCCCACAGTTACCATTCCAACCTGAAACCACTTGGCACACCTCTCACATTGGACAGATGTAGTGAGGGTGGGACTTCTGACCAAGTCCAGTGCAGCTGGGAGGTGAACATCTCCCTGTGCAATCCCTGCCAGCAGCCTGTGATAGGAACCTGGCTGCAGACTAGGAAGTCCCTGGGGTAAGGTGTGAGTACTGCTCCTTCAGCTTGGCTGGAGGAGTTAATCTACCATAGTAGCAGCTACTCAGTTGAGCAGAGATATGAGGACAGGGATTGCACGGGGAGAAGAGCATCATTTAGGGATCACAAAATTTAGTTGGTGCTTACAAGTGCACCCAGTTAAGCACCAAGTAGAACAAGAAACATTTCTAGAAGTACAGTAGATCTGCTAACCATGCTGCTGTCTTCAAATGATGTGAGAGCCACTGTACTTGCTTTTTAAATTCAGTCATGGTTTTTTACTTCAGAGAGTGGCAAAATGCAAGAGTAGGTGCTAATCAGAAGTGTAAATAAAATAGAATATCTGGAGGGAAACTGTGCAATGAAAAATGTTTTAGCAAAACATATGGTCTGAAACTATAAAGTGTTTCTCTTTTGTCAAGGCAAGTTGCGAATTGCTTATCGCAGTCTCAAAGTGTGCTAAGGTGGTTTTGCACTTGTGTAGCTTCTTTTTCTTTTACCTTAGTATCCTAAGAGTAACCTCTTTTTACCAACAGAGGCTGCAGATGAAAATGTGGATTATTTAGTGTGTGTGATACATGCTCTTACAGGCATACAGATAGGCATCTCCAATCAGCTGTTTGCATTTTCTGAGTGACCATGGGAAACATTAGTGCATTCTTTTTGCAGTTTTGTTAACTGTTGTCTACAAAGACAACTAAGCAAAAAATTCTTAAATAATTGAGGTTTTGCAGACTGTAACTTTTATCATAATGAGAAATCATGTGTCTTCTGGTGTTTTGTTCTGTTTTGTTTTGTTTTTACAAACCATGTTTACATATTGCATGACAGCAATCAACCACAACCTAATTCTTTTGCAGGCATTTAGATTTTTAAAGGAAATGTTTTTAATAAGAGCAGAAAAGCAGAAACTCAGCTTCAAAATACACCATTAGCTTTTTATAAGCACTTGTTTATGTTTTGTTTTAGTCTTATGCTTTAAAATCCTTTAAAAAAAGATTTTTGAACAGAATCTCCTGCAAAGTTTTGTTCAGGTTGGTAGCCGGGGATTTGTAGGCCTTATAAAGATTTACTCTGGAGAGTAGTCAGTAGTTTTTTCCTGCTTTGCTGTAATTCAGCATGCCTTTTAAATTGGTATTACATTTTTAAACATGACATTTGAAAATGAAATGCAAAATTTTTACATATGATGGATGCAATGAAGATCTTGTGAATCCTGTGAAAGATTTGTGTCTTGTTTAGTGCATACTGCAATGTAAGCCATCAAAGGAACACTGAAGTTATAGCAAGATTTCATGTCTTATAGGAATGAAACGTATACATCCAGTTTACTACAGTTTTGATTTATTATTAATTTAAAAGGCCATAGCACACATTAGGAAGTAAAGTACTGAGGTCTCAGTCTAATGTTAATTTCTTTGGTCCTGATGGAAATGGAAGTTGCAGTTTTATCCCACCCCTGAACTGGCAAAATATTCAGAGTGAGACAATGCAACTCTAGAGTTAACCTCAGAAACTTGTGGTTTTGTAACTATTTCTTTTTTCTGCTTAGATGGACAAAACCCATTTTGAAAAAGGGTTACAGACGACGGTTGGAGCTGTCAGATATTTATCAAATCCCTGCTGCGGACTCTGCTGATAATCTTTCTGAAAAACTAGAAAGGTATGAAAGATCAGTGAAGTAACTTTGTTTCAGGAATCACATTGCACTTTTCTTTAAAAAGTATTGGATAAAACGTTAAAATAGCACTGGGTGCAACCTGGCTGCATCCATTGAATGGCTGACTTGTGTCCTCATACAGCACACTGTTGTCCTTCTGAGCTGATGGGAATCTGTGGTACAGATGTATCACCTAGGTGCTCTAAATCACTATATAGAGGTACCTGTGACATCTGCCTGTTGATTGGTGAGGCTAGTCTCACAGTTTCAATGTTAGTTCCCCATTCAGCTCTTCTTTCTTCCCCCCAAGAGTCTTTGTAAAACCTTTTCTAGTTGTTTGTTTTTTGTTTTTTTTTTTTTTTTTTCAACTAAATAACCTTCTTAACTTCCTTTGATACCGTGATTGAAAGACTAATTCCAGAAATCATGCCCTGTCATTCCTCATTTATACTTCCTCTCTTCTCTCAGTGGGTCCTAATTCAGAAACAGAATTGGGATGAACTCTGATAGGTAAATTCAGACTCTCTCTTCAGTTCCCGGTGTAGCTCTCCCTGTGTGCTGGGGCAGTTCAGGTCTGCACTGTTGTGCCAATCCAATTAAACTTAATTGCTGTGTGATATACCTGTTCAAAACTTGTGGAAAGTATTGAGAACATCAGTACTCTTAATGCATTTTGATAGTTTAGAAATTGAATATTATGAGTATTTAATATTTTCTTGAAAAATGGAAAAAAGAGCTGAGGAAATTCTTAGGAGTAATTTAATCTTTGAGATGAACTTTGACTAAACCAATCCTTTCTGTATATAACATTGCTTCTGATCAGCAATTTATTATTGAATTGAAAATTATATCCCCAACAGCACAGGTTAAAAATCAGGCTGTCACATTTTTTATGTTGGTGTTGTCTTTTTTGCAGATTGGATTAACTCCAAAATGTTCATTTACCTATTATTTTTGCTTTGCTCTTAAGTACAGCAGGCTTCTTTCAAACATAAACTATGACCTTTTCATGAATTGATTCCCTATGGGTGATGTATGGCTGAGTATTTTAAACTGCCAAATATGTGGCTGAACAAGGTTTGAGCTTTTATTGATCTATCAGATCAATGAATGTAAGGTCTTCGGGGTCTCTGCAGAGCTTGGTTTCATTAATCACTTTAGCTAAATCTTGGATATAGTTGAGGAACTGAGGTGTGTTAGAGCTGCAGACCCATGTATTTGCTCACTCAACTTAATGGTCTCATTTTTTGGTTCCCTTTCAGAGAGTGGGACAGAGAGCTGGCAACTTCAAAGAAAAAACCCAAACTTATTAATGCTCTACGGCGATGCTTTTTCTGGAAATTTATGTTCTATGGACTAATATTATATTTAGGGGTAAGATTTGTTCTTCTCTTCAGTAAACTTTTAGTGTTCCATAAATAGATCCAAGTTTTCAGGATTGTTAAATTAATGAAGAATCCTGTTAATAGCTGCAGATTTTGCTCTATGCATGGCTTATAGAGATGATAAATACAGAGAGATACTCAAGGACTTTTGTAAAAAAATAAGTTTCTAACAATACGTTAATATCTTTAAACCATATATTTCAAAATTACTAATATGTGTGTCATGCTAGAGTCATAAATTTCTCTAAACTAAGGCAATTGTTTTCTCAGGTTTCTAAATAATTTTCTACCCTTAGATTAAAAGAAATGGTAGTGCAATTTCATATGATTTGGTCAATTTTGTCAAAGTTACTATCAGTCAGATTCGTAGTTAAATCGTTTATTCAGGTTTATGTACACAGTAAATGAGTTGTCTTCATTTTTGGGTAGCAATGCTGCATAAATAACCATGTCAAATATGTTTGGATCTTCATGGTGTTACAGAGTATGATCAGGACCTTGATGTGAATGTCTGAACTGATTATGTCTATCACCTTTCCAGCATTTTAATGAGGATTACCCTGATTTAAAATGCCACCTGTCTGACAATCCCGTTGCTGGGGAAAAGAGTTTATTATTAAGCAGGTCTCACCAGGCGTGTTGGATAGCTAACAGTAATTCTGAAAATTACTGTTAATCAATATGCACATAAACATCCATGCTATTTTCAATTTTACTGCAATTTACTGCAAAGCGTGATATTAAATTCCATGTTTCTCTGTTCTGTATCAGAAACTGCAGCTACAAGAGCTAAAGTCACCTGAAGTTGGCAGATGTAGTCAGATCGCCAGTATTTTCAGATGTGAGATAGATATATTTTTTAAGACAGTTTTTATTTTTGGAAGGTTGATACAGAAGGAAACTAATTCTACTGGCACCGGTGTTGAATGTGATCTAGTTTAGCTGGACTTTCAAGATCATGGATTGGACAGAAGAGTAGTGGAAGGGAAATTCATGGATAATCACCCACAAATGTCTCTGAAGTTCACATTGCTTCCTATGGACACAAATTGTCTCATTTCTTTCAGCTTCCTATTGAGTGTCCCAAGAAACTATTCTAAGAGCTGAACTGCTCTGCAGCAGAGTTACAGAAATGGTAACCTTCATGGCTATTGGAATGACCCCTCTGTCAGGCAGAAAAGTGAGAGTAGTGTGGAGAGCTGTTACCACACTGTGAATTTTGCTACTGACTCCTCTGCAGAAGGGAACTTTCAAGCTAAGTAGATATTTTAGTAGGTAGAAGAGGAAAGCTCATAATTTGCTCTATGGCAGCTATGCCAGATGTATGCTAAGTTAAATTGTGCCAACACCTATACCCTCAAGTTTTAATAATTTTGTATAAAGCACTTGAAACATAAATAAGAATATCCTGAAAACTGAAATCCTTAAATACCTGCAGACTTTTCAGCGTTAAAAGGGAACTTTTTAAGTGTGAAAAGATTTAATGCATCTGCCAAAGAGAGGTTTTTCAGGTTAAGCATCAGATTTGGAGCCTGACTTCTGTTTGTTTTATGCTGGAACTGTTCTGCCCCAATAAACTTCCATGAAGTCCCTCCTGTTTATAGCTACATGAAAGGCAGGCTGATCTTGCAATTTACAAAGTACATAAATTTATTTAGGGTCCTGGGATTAAAATCCTGTAAAATATTCATAAGAGTATTGATTTGGACCGCTAATGATGTGAATATTCGGATTAGATCACTGTTTATTTGATTTGGATAATTAAAAATGGACCACAATTTGACTTCAGAATGGATTTTCCTCTACGAACTATGAAGGAACTGACTGCTTCTTTCACTCTCATAACACCATGTCTAGGGGGAATGAGTATCAGTAATTGAATCAGAAAGTCACAAAGTAAAAATGTTCCAAATAAATAGGAAGAAGTTCTCAAAAGAAAACAGAGTTTACTTTCTTTAAAATACACCATTCGTATTACTTTTAGTCTTGAAAAAATTTAGGATGTAATTTAGTCTGTCATGCTGCTTCATGGATTCAAAATAAAAAAACCCTATAGACCTTAATTTTTTGCATTCACATTTAGACTGCCCCCAGATGTAGTTCATAAAAACAACTCTGAAATTTCTCAGCATCAAGGCTTGATTTTAAAAATAAAACCTAAACAGAAAAAGTTCTTTACATTTTATCTTTCTCTTTCTTTCCTGTGGATAGTTATACTCATGTGCATGTATGTAAATTCTGATTAAAACTAGCGGAATCAAGCCTACTTTTTTCCCTTCCCAGTTTAAGTCTTTCTAACTTGCTGGACTCTTGTCAATAGTGGGGAGTTTCTGCCAGGTGCCTTCAGTCTGAGCTCAGCAGTGCTGCAGGTAGGGTTCAAAGAGATTGCCATGCATGCCTCCTGCTACACATTGCTGCAGAAGGAGAAAGGAGAGGAGATGATGGTTACAGAGCTGTCTGTGCCCACTCTTGAAGGGCTTTTCTGTGTCAGAGGATGGGCTGTTTGCTGTGTGGGGCTGGTGGGCAAAGAGGTGGCTGGAGTTGCTGAGTCAATTATTTGTACAGGTAGGGCAGGGAATAATGACAATGAACAGGGCATCCTGGTATCTAAGGGTATAAGATATAAGAGTGTGATAATTCTTCTGTCTACACTCTTTCACCTTGTTTCATGGCTTGTCTGGGACGAGACCCTTTCTTTTTGGTTTCCTACACATTTCTGCCTTTTATTTACTTCTGCCATCTCATTACTGCCTTTCATTATTTAACCTTTTTCCTCACCAAGCCAGCAGCTTCTTTTTCATTTCAAGTTTGTATTTAAAAAACACTCACAGCAAACAGCAGGTCTACAAATTTAGCCTACCATACATATTAGAGGTTTTCCTCCAGAGTCTGCCAGCCAAAACCATTGCAATACTGCATTCCTATTAAAAGTTATGCCATGTCTGTGGGCTTTTGCAGGCAGTTTTGAGGATGTCCTGGTTTGGGCCAGGAGAAAGGTAATTTTCTGTCTTGTAATTTTGCTTTCAGCTAAGTTTCTTGTAAGTAGCTGCACTTCCTTTCCCAGAGTAAAGGCAAATTAATTGTGTGTGGACATGTACCTGTGGGACTGTGCAGGGCTGATTTCTTCATGCAGATTTTAGACCAGCTGACGATAAAACAGGACTGCAAGATTTTTTAGTTATATTCTTTGGGGGTTTTTTTGTTGTTGTTGTTGTTTTGTTATAGTATTTTTTTGTTATTCTTTAAAAAAATCAAACATTTATGCAATTCAGCACACAGGAAACAAAATCTGCACCATTCACAATGAACACGGAAAGATTTAATCTTAGTTTAAAATCTTGATTCCATTATCATTAGTCTTCATTTTATTGAATGCTGTAAGAGGGAAAACTCATTGCTAAATCTGCTGGTGTTCTTTTCAGGCTCTGTTCACGGAAATTAACGGGAGCTTTGCCATAAATTTGAATGGGGACAGGATGTTGTGCCGTATTGGCATAGGTGCAACTAAGTTGTGTGTTCTTTTGAACTTCACTTTCCTTTCAGCTCTTCTCTTGTCTAAGCCTTGAGCTGTTTTCACAGCACCTTTCTTGGAGTGTGGTGTAAACTCTGCTCTCATCCCTGCTGTTTGTGTAGTTATTGCAACTAGCATCACAGCTTTGCTCTCATTAGGTCTGGTGGTTTCTCCATCTCCCCCTTTACCCTAACGCACCGTAGGCAGTGATGTTATTGCAGGGTAGACACTGGCACTCTGGCCCCCTAGAGTGCTGCTCTCTCTTATAACAGTGTCTGTGAGGCACGTTGAGTTACTGCACATCATGAATCTGCTCCCCTGCTGTTTGAAACAGCTCTCATGCTTCACCTCATCAGCAGATGTGTCTTGCAATTTGAAGAAAATGTGGTATGACAGTGCAACAAAGATCTTGCTCTTTAGCGTGATACCAGCGAGCAAACTGGGTACTTTGCTGTGAGGATCAGTTTCACTCCACTTACTTTTTGATCTTATAATGAATATGTATATTTCCACTCAGTCACAGCAGCTGCTAATGTAAAAATGGTTTTAGTGTCATGTCCCAAAGGACCCTAATGAGGATTTCCTGAAGTTCTCGCATATAGGTCACGGGTGTGAGTGAGGAGGCAGGGAAGGATATGAAAGTCCTGAAGCACTTCTTGGGCATATGCCAAAACAGAGATGTGCATTATTGTCTTCAAAGGCAGAGTGATTGAGCATATGGGGGATACATGTAACATAAAAGTTCTCATTATGTAAGAATAGCCATACCAAGTCAAATTAGCCCAGTACTCTGTGTTGTACTCTCATTTCTCTTCAGATCTTTGCTGTTTTAATTAATATTTCTGTGAAGAAGTTTCTGAGATTCTCAGTGGCCTGGGGTAAATGCAGAGAGAAAAGCAAAGGACAGGAGAAGGCAAAAGATGACTTTTGAACACTATTTTCTGTTAGGTGCACAGGTCATAGCCAGGTCATTCTAGTCTAGTTTGATTGTTCATATTTCTATCAGTGGGGAATTTTGAGTTTACAAAGGGAAAAATGTAAAACAAGCAGATCTGCTTTCATTTGTATGTAGACTAGATAATAACACCTTCGGTAAGTAAACTGATAATTCTCCACTGGTAAAACAACGGATTTTTGTGCCCCATGAGACAGCAAATCATCTGACTTATTTCCAGCCATTATTCTACCCTTAAACTGTAAGTCACCTTTTTTTTTGACTGAGCTAGGCATGTATGCCTTTATAGTCACAACAAACACAGAATCAGAGTGTGGCATTTTCACTAGAATAAGAGTAAATAATAATTAAAAAAATCTTGCTATTTTAAGCCCTATATGAAAGTTTATCTTGGAATCTATGAAAGGTTTACATTGTCCTTGAGAGGTGACTGTTTTGTGTTTTGGGAGTTTTAGGGAGTTTTGGTTTGCCACTTCAGGATGCATATGGTCTAAGCACAGCTGCCTTGGGTCATGTGTGTTTTAATAAACACTCCTCCCTTTGCTTGCTAATAACACAGAAGTCTTTGTCAAAGGTGGCTTCAGGTTTACAGCATTTGTGTTAGGGCAGAATTTAATTTGGGAAAAGTAGTGCATTGCATAGGTATGCTGTTTAACATTTAAGATTTCATCTCTTCTGTGGAAAAAGTGAGTGGTGAATATCAGCTGCACCAACATGACATTCAAAAGGTGTTACAGTACAGGCTGTAGAAGTACTGGGGATTGCTCTAGTGTTAGAGATTAAAAGGAATCCAAAAGAGGAGGAAAAAAATTAAAGGGGATTTACCCAGTTCTCTGGTGGTCTGTGAAGTTTTCAGCCGGAAGGCAATACTAATCACTTTTTAACAGATTTTAACACGTCCCTACAAAAAAGAATTCAGTAATTTCATGCTGGTTTTGAAGTATGAGATGTTTTCTGCTGAGACACATCAGAAGGAAGGCTAAGGAGACATCCATAAAAGTTCTTAGCGCTAAGCATTTTTGCAATGAAAGTAGCAATGAAGCAAAGGAGCACATACATACCTCGTACTGTTCAGAAGCTCACACAGAAGACGAAGCAAAGTTTAGACTGATAAAAATTTTAGACTGATTTTTGCAGTTCTTGGAAGGACTAAGGAAGGAAAGAGTGGGAAAGAGGTAGAGATGGTAAAGGATGACGATTATAGTAGTGAATGTATAATAACAATGGAGCTGTGAAGGGAAATGAAAGGCAAAGTTGAGGAAATGCTAATGAAATTTAATTACAACAGAACAGGCGTCTGAGGACAAATATAATAGGAGGCTAAAGTAAAGTCAGGACTATAACAGATCATTTGGGTGACTTGCATTTTAGCAGTTTGGTACTGCCTGTTTTTCCTCTCTTGTTCTGGATCTCTACCATGATGCTCACCCCAGGATGGGTAATGTTGGGGCAGCCAATGCAGGAGGGACTGATTTATATCCGTGGCATTTATTAAACTTGCCATAAACTTACCATTTACACCCCCTCATCCTACTTTCCTTCGAGCTCTGAATACAATGTCTAAAACTGTTGGGCTGGTTGATCCAAAATGTTCATACTTTTATTTTGCTGGAATTTCCATTTACTTTATATTTTATCTATATCTTTACTGTGTTGTTCTATTGGTGTTCATTTCAGGCACTCCGAGTCTTCCTGTGTTGTGGAAGTGCAGTAAAGTGCAGTAAGAAATATTCCTCAGGGGCCAAACCAGAGATCCAGCCTGTTAAACTGGATTCAGTCATATGATGTGGCTAATCCATTAAAACTCTGAAGAGTAAATGTGGAATCTAATCTCAGTTGTCACTTTTTTAGAAAACAGCCAAACAAAATTTACAAGCCGGATTTACTTTGATGGAGTTGCAGGAGAATCACAGATTAAGACAGAAGTTAGTTGTCTGTTCTCCTATGCAGTTACTGCAACTTTCTGTGGTTTGCACAACAAACAGGCCTGGCTTCCTTATTTAAGATAAAAACCTGTAATTCTCAGTGGTTAGGTCTTGAAATTAAAGTGCTAAACACTTTGGAACAAATGAACAAACTACTACCAAAATTATTTTTCTCTTGTTCTCATCTGCAGGAAGTCACCAAATCCGTGCAGCCCTTGCTGCTGGGAAGAATAATAGCTTCCTATGATCCTGACAACTCTGATGAAAGATCTATAGCCTACTACCTGGGCATTGGCTTGTGCCTTCTCTTCCTTGTGAGAACACTACTCATACATCCTGCTATATTTGGTCTTCATCATATAGGAATGCAAATGAGGATAGCTATGTTTAGCTTGATTTATAAGAAGGTAAGTGTTTCGTTTACACTCAAAGCCAAACCACTGTCTGTAATCTATGTAACTTTAAGGCCTCTTTGTTGAAAGATTAATAGTTTTGTTAGTCAAGGTATGCTAAATACACAAAAGAATAACGAGGCTCACATCAGTTTCTGAGAGCTCTCCATTTCCTAAGTCCAAAAAATTAAATACTCTTCTACAGCTAATTTGACTGAAGTCAGTCTCTGTGTGAGTTCAGGCTTGCTGGGTATGTGGTGAGATGCTTTAATTGTTCTACCACTGTGCTTGTGTTACACACGTGTATTGCAGAGGGAGGATAACACATGGTGGTGACCAAGGAATATTTTCAAAAGGGTATTAGAGGTGAAGACTTAATCAATAGATGTAACATTGAAGGGATTGACTTTGAATGATATTGTTTGAGAACTCTAGATACTGCTGCATCACATGTTCACAAATCCAAAGATTTTAAAAGCCGTATGGCTTTCCCAATACGGAAAGCAACTAATTTAAAAGAACGTTTTAGTTAGTTTAGTATAAAGCTCACATCTTTCAAAAATCTTTGTCAAAGTAGGCACAGTAGGAGATTTTTGAGGGTGCACAGCATCACACAGCATGCATGCTTAATTAAAACTTACATTTGCATATATATATACACACACATAAAATATGCAATAGAAAGCAAGGACTAAGTCGATAAATCAATATTTGTAAAGCAATTTAATGACTATATTAAATTCAAGGGACATAAATAAAAAGTTTAATGAGACTTTCTTTATAACGTAAGCAGATAAGTGGATTGTTATTTACACTACTGTACCAACACCTGTTATTTTTATCTGTATTTATTCTGTTTTATGGCGATGAATTACATGGCTGTTTTTCTATGGTTTTGTTTTCTTTTACAGATCTTAAAACTGTCAAGCAGAGTTCTAGATAAAATAAGTACTGGACAACTGGTCAGTCTTCTTTCCAACAATCTGAACAAATTTGATGAGGTATGTCATCAGTTGTTGAATCCTCTTGGTGATCCACCAAGTACAAATAGAATACTTCAAGCTGTTCATGACAAATATTAAGAAAGGAAGAAGCATAAATGGCAGATTGTACTGAATGCTCATTGTATATATAAAATGAATCACTACTGTCAGAAAATGTGTTGGCACATGGTCATGGAAATGTTTGTTCTGATACTTACAACATCCTTTGTTTCCTATGCTTCTTAGTAGAGGAAATCTAAAAACCAAGTATAACGTAAAATATGCTCGTTGTGCAGTCCAGTGAGAACCTGCCAGGAAACCTCTGGGTTTTGGAGTTGGTTTCATAAAGGTCAGAACTTGCTGGCTCAATCCTTCCATCTTCTGTTCCTGAGACACCTTACCTTTTTAGTGAGGTGATTTAGTCTGTTCCTGACATGGAACAAGCAATGATATTCAGTGTCCTGTTGCTACTATTACCCACACTACTACAAGTCCTGTATAACTGTTACGTGAGACCTTATTAGGAATCATTCCCAAAACATCTGTCTTACTGCTTGCTGAGTGTCTCTTTAAAAACCGCTCTTTCATTAAAGACACAGAGGTAAATCCCTGCTAATGGATTTGGAGACTGGAGACTCTCAGCTTCTGTTCAGTGTGTAGACCCCTCTGCAGCCTGATGACAGGATTCCAAAACTACCCAATGTGAAGCTGCATGACTGTAGTAGGCAGCAATCTTTTTAAAATTGGTTGTGTTCACACAACAGTCACCCCTTCACCAAAATAATATTTGCCTCCTGTATCAGATTAAATCACGGTCAGAAGATTTTTCTGTGTATTTACTAACATTAGATGTCCAATTCTGTTCTCTTTTACAAAGCTGAGATTTTTCTTTGTTTATATACACAAGAGATACTCGCCGTCTGAACTTTGCCTTACAAAAATAAAATTTAGTTTAGGTCTGGAATGTATATATATTTCTGTCATCATAATTAATACCCAGAATGCTATGTGCTCAGGATCACAAATCCTCCTTTATGAACTTGTTTTACTACTGGAAATACTCGTATCATCCTTCATTACATTTTTCAAAGTGTCACTTTAATAACGTCTTCCTTCTCATGCAGCTTTCAGAACACATCTGTAACTTGTATTGTTATTATTTCCTGCTTTGGCTTCCACCAGGGTCTTGCTCTGGCTCATTTTGTATGGATAGCACCTTTACAAGTGGCACTGCTGATGGGACTTCTCTGGGATATGTTAGAAGCTTCTGCATTTTCTGGACTTGCTTTTTTAATAGTCTTGGCCTTCTTCCAAGCCTGGCTGGGACAAATGATGATGAAATACAGGTGACCAGACTGTTTAAAAATATTTCTATATATTTTCCTGAAACATGTTGGTTTAAGAAGTTTATACCACTTGAGTAAGGGTTTCTGGTTATGACATTGTTACAAAAGAGGAGTCTAAAGAGTGTTGGCAGTATTAAGAAAGTCACAGACAAGCCTTTACTTATTAGCAGCAGCTGTCTAAACATAACAAAATGAAAGGTCTAACATGCAGTGAATAGTGATAGTGCGTTGTAGGATTAAAACTCTTTGTTAATGACTTGATTTTTCTTTTCAGAGTTGATATTCTTATTCAAGCAGTAACTAGATTTCTAATAATTCATTTCACATTCTTGATAACAATTCTGCTAAAATAAACATTTTAGGCATAGGTATACATGGAAAGTGTTTCCTTAAGATATAATTGGATAGAAACTAACAGGATGAAAAAGATTAAGATTTACCTACTGTCTTTTTACTTTGTAGGAATAAGAGGGCAGGAAAGATCAACGAGAGGCTTGTCATCACCTCAGAAATAATTGAAAACATACAGTCAGTTAAAGCCTATTGTTGGGAAGATGCAATGGAAAAAATGATTGAAAGCATCCGTGAGTAAGTGTCCTCATTTGTTAGTCAAATTTTTTATGTGCTTAGAAAAAAAATAAATTAGGCGGCTATGAACACCATCTGTGTGATCTTGTTAGTTAGGAAGTAAAGCACACAAATATTAATCCTCCACACACTAACTGACTACATTCCCACACTACAGCTTGGATTCTTTTCCAATTTGTCAAGCTCACTATGAAGGTGGGATTTTTGTATTTCTTTATTTGCTTCCTCATGTGTTATAATGATATTTCAGTGGTTAGCTTGTGCAGGTAAAACAATTGTGGCATCTGTGTTTGTTTCTGGCCAACCCTATCCTCATCTTACAATAAAAAGCCCCTTTGTGATGGTTACTTAAGGCTTTAAAGACTTTCCTATTCTGTGGTGGAGGAAACAGTGTGACTCCTCTGCAGCCATTTTCTGAGAAATGCAATAAAGCCAGTTTTAAATGTTATGTGGAATCTGGAAGTATTGAAGTATGGTCTCAAGTTGTGCCAGGGGATGTTTAGGTTGTTTATTAGAAAGAATGTCTTCACAGAGAGGGCGATCAGACATTGGAATGGGCTGCCCAGGGAAGTAGTGGATTCTCCATCCCTGGAGATATTTAAAAAGAGACTGGATGTGGCACTCAGTGCCATGGGCTGGTAACCACAGCGGTAGTGGATCAAGGGTTGGACTTGATGATCTCTGAGGTCCCTTCCAACCCAGCCAATTCTATGATTCTATGAAGTAGTGCAGCTTCATGTATTCATCCTGCACAATTACATTAACATTTACTGTCTATAGGTAGTCTTGTGTAATGCTTATCTCTTCAATTAATATGGAGATAGTGTTGTAAGTACCAGACCTGAAGGAGAAAGGAGGTAAAAGAGCTAACCTAGTTAGCTGAGAACTATGAAGAGGGGATCTTTATTACCAACGGGGTGTACTGGCAGAATAGAGGAGTGACATAATGATTGAGGGGTGATACTTCATTAAAGCTGTCCCGTGTGTTTGTTTAGTTTTTTACAGAGGAGTAAAAATCTGTGCCAGGTGTGTGATTGGTAAAATAAAAGAAATATAGGTGTCATATTTTCATGCAAATAAAAGATGAAACCATATTATTACACAAACAGTTCTTGTTCAGCTGCTTTCTGTAAAGCAATCCAGGGAAAGTGCAGTGTTCTTTACCTTTAGAATAAGAAAGATCTTAAACTTTGTAATGATTTACTATCAACAAACAATCAGAGAAAAGTCAGTATGAATCCAGGCTGGGAGTTCCTGCTCAAGAATAGAACCAGATTAGGATTCTTCTGTTGTCAATAGTCACATGCATTGCTTTTAGGAGGTTTGAGACCAGATCTTGTGACCATATACTGTACAAATGAATTAAATGAGTTTTAGTCCACAAAATGGTCACATAAACAGTCACAGAAACCAGGAAAAAAGACTGTCATTTTGTAATTTTCTACAATATTTTGTAGTGAATTTTGTAGTGCTGGAATCCATTTTTATTATATTATTCATGATTTTTAAAAAGAATACTAGCAATATTATAAAATCAAAGTATCTATCTTCTACTTCTCTGTACCAAAATACCATATTTTTTTTCTGAGTGATCCAACAGTTCATTTGGTGAAGACATCACCAGAGCAGTTCAGACAGGAATGTCAGTTTCAATTGTATTTTGCTTGCTGAGCCAGCTCTGCAGGATCAATCAGTTGGCTTGCTAAGCTGGTAGGAAAGAAGACCTCGTGTATGAAACCATGCCTGTATTTTAGCAACAGTGCATTATAACTCGGACATTACCAAACCACTTCTGCATTCTGGAATTTTCTGATACAACCCAGTGTAATCAACTCTAACAACTTGATAGACCTGTGCCCTTACACTGGCAGACTTGAGCTGTCAGGGCTGGCCATCCTGCAGGTGTAACACCATTGCAGGAAAACTCCCACAGGGAATTGTGGCAGTTCAGAGCGACCAGTATGGACTATCTCCCATGTGCCCTCCTGAAGTTTTTACTGATAGCTGTTCCTAAGAGGTATCTGAGTAAGCATTATGGGTTCCCATGGACTGTGCAATCTATTCAGAGAAGTAAAAAACCACACCACTAAATTGTTCCTTGGAACCAATGCGCAGGAGAAGATGAAGGCCAAAGTTGGAGCTGTCTATACTTAATCAGCAGGAGATATATCTTTATACAAAGCAAAGAATCTCAAAGTCATGTATTTATACTGATTCCTGCAGGGTCCCTTCAAATACATACATACCCTGCTCTACATTCTGTATGAGGTTCATAGTGTCCTTTACATCTCTCTCCAAATGGCCATAATTCATGAGCAAGGTATGTCCTAAATGAGTTCTTAATCTACAGAGCTTTCAAGCCTGCTTCATAGTCAGACACACCTCTGGAAAAATTTTGCTTGTGGCTGAGTCAGCTTGAGGCTGGTACTTGGGAGCATACTGAAAAGTGTTAGTGCTTCGATTCTCCCTCTTTAGAGCAGTGGCTTTGTGCTTCAGCACTGGAGGGATTTTTGGTAGCTTCTACTGAGACATTTGTGTGGAACTAGGTGATCACTGAGAACACAAATCTTTGTTATCTCTTTTCAGTGCTGCCACCCACAGTTTCATACAAGCTCTGGAGGGACTTAGAAGGCTCTTTCACCAGGGCAGTGGCTACTACTGTGGTGGTGACCCGCATGCCTGGTTCCTTTCTTCAGGCCTCTTGTGAAATACAGTCTTAACAAATTATAGACATCCTACTCCAAAACTGCCTCAGCCAAGATTTTCTGACAGAGGCTTCTAAGAACACTTTGTCTGACAAAAATTGGTGAGATGCTGGATGCATGTAGAAGTCTCATGCATGCGTAGTGTGGAGCTGAAAAGGGGGTTCCACACAGCTTCAAAATCCTGGATGGGCTTTGCATGCAGACACTAGCTCATTACCAGAAGACACATTCAGATTATGGTGGTCAGCCTTGCAACACCATGTATTACCATCACCAATGTGACTGTGAAATTCTGCACAGTATCCCAGTGGTTAGAGCACTCAGTGAATGGGCACCTTGGGGTCTTGTTCCCTCTCTAGGTCCAGTTAAAAGCTCTTGCAGCAGACCAATTGCTCTTTCACTGCAGCAGAGGTGCCTCTGTTCAGGCAAAGCTGAGCTGCAGACCATCTGAGCAATGTGAAGTGAACGAGGTCAAAATGAGAGAGTGAGCAGTCAAGAGGACCCTTCAGTACTGTGAGTTAGGGTTATTGACTCAGAAAATTAATTATGGATTATTCCTGTTTTGTTTAATGGCTTGTTGTAAGATGCATAGACACTGTGAAAGCAGCTAAGAGTAATGACTAGTTGCATTCCTGTTACAGTCTGAGGTAACATTAAATTTTATTTTGCTTTGGATCCACGAAACAAAATCCAACTGTAGAAGGGTCGGGTGCAAGCAGACTTTTATTTGACAATTGACACAAGCAAAATGATAGAGCCAGGCAAAAGATGTAGAGAGGAAAGGAAGATATTAGAAGGAGAAAGAGAGAAGTGGGAGAGAAAATGGGGTAAGGAAGTGGGAAGAAAGAATGAGAGAGAGAGAGTCATGGCCAGGGGTCTGTCCAGCGAGTTCCTTCAAGGTGGCGCTGATCCTGGACAGGCTCTGATGTGAGATGGAGGTGGGTCAAGAGACAACAAAGCAAGGCAGCTAGAGTAGCCCTCTGTATACCCCCAAAATTCCTTTGTTCCAAAAGGGCAGCTGTCCATCAACTGCTGCAGGAGCCAGGTTCATTAGCATCAGAGCCATTGCAGACAGGCTCACCTGAGAGGGGCTTCTGCAGAAGGGTGCAGTCCCCCACCCACTCATCAGTTCTTATCTCCTTCCAGGTGCCTTAGCCAGGTACATGGCATCAGTACAATCAAGGTGGCTTTCTCCACCCTGGCCAGGGTAATCATGCCTGGAGGGACGTCCCAGCACTGCAGGCTGGCCCTCAGCTCTGGCCAGGCCTAGACAGGGCTATTCACTTTAAAATTGTCCTTTTGAGACAAATTCCAATCAGTGAGGTCAGCAGTCTCTTACAATTCCTGACTGCGCAGCAGTCAGTAAACTAATCCATAAACTGAGGAGGGAAGATGGACAGCAGACTTACTGCCTTCCACCTCTTCTAGCAGAGACTGATACCTTACTTCATGGGTGATGCTGTTAGTAGGGTGCTCTGCAAGAGGAGTTGACACTATAATCAGATTGTGGATCTGATTTTTATGGCCAGGTAAAGCAAATCTGGCATTTTAAAGTATCTTACATCTAGGGGACTTATGTATCTAGATTACTGGATGAGTATGAAATGATGTTTCTGGGAGTGTATCATATACCAGAGCATTAGACACTTAACGATGACTGTGCCAGGAACTGTAAAGGCTTGTGGTTTGTGAAGTATCTAAATCATGATGCAGATAATTGTTATTTTATCTGACATCTTTGAAAACTGGTTGAAAAATTTGGCTCCAGTTACTTTTTAGATCCCAAAATTGCTTTGAATTGTACTTTTCAACTGCAGCCCTGGAAAATAAGAAGGATGAATCAGTTTCTGAGTTGTTTTACCAACAGTTCCATCCAAAATATTTGTAATATGTAAATTGTGGAACCCTGCAGTAATTATTTGTATTTGTTTTTTTAACAGAACTGAACTGAAGCTAACCCGAAAAGCTGCTTACATGAGATATTTCAACAGCTCAGCCTTCTTCTTTTCAGGGTTTTTTGTGGTTTTTTTAGCTGTACTTCCATATGCTCTGATTAAAGGAATTATTCTCCGAAAAATATTTACCACCATTTCCTTCTGCATTGTTCTTCGAATGACAGTGACCAGGCAGTTTCCTGGGTCTGTACAGACCTGGTATGACTCTATTGGAGCAATAAACAAAATACAGGTAAGGTACATACACTAAAATCTTCCCAAGTACGTAAGCTAATTCTTTATAGCATGTTATCTTGTCACTTGATCAACAAAAGCGCACAGCATTTATGCAGACTTTCCGATTATACTATATGTCTCTTTGACTACACACCATGAAATGCCATTATAAATCTTGATATTGTCATATGGTTCCCCAGGCAGCATAACCCCAGGAGTCTCATGCTACCTCCACGCTGCTTTTTCTGAAACAGCAGGATTTAGTTATTTCTTCTCATTGCAGAATAAGGAAATTAATAGAAACATATCATGAGTTGTGGTGCTTAAGAGATGTTTTTCCCTCAGAAAATGAAGTATGAAATTATTACATGTTTTATATAGCATGGCTTCCAGAAGTTACAGTCACAGATCTTCTGGTTTCCTACCTATTAGTGTCAAGAACAGCAGGAGACTGTGCATCTTATGCAAATGTGCAACTCATTCATTATGAGTAGTAAACATAATTAAGGTACCGGTCAAATAATTATTACTTACCTTACCTACTGAGATCAGTTGCTCATATACCAGCATGAGAGGCTTATCTCCAGAGTCAAATCCGGGTGAATTCTCATTAACTCTTATCATCTGCTTTATCTGCTGTTTTGAAACAACTTTCCAGGAAAACAATTCTGATTCTGCTTTGTGATGAATCTTAGGTAGTTTTTACATATTTGTGATATTTTTTATAAAACATAAATTTTATTATTTTTAAAGCAGTGCAAATACTTAATGTAGAATTTAAAGATCTTAATTTGAAATTTGATCCTTAATGTGGAAAAAGAAGGAGGTGTTGGATTTTTGTGATTTTCAGCTGGGCATAAAATTCAATAAATCTAGCTGTAAGCCTTTCTATTTGACATTCAGAAGGCTGCCTTGTTTGGTTCCAATTTAGGGAGTCCTTGCACTTTCAGATTCCTGAGGTGTTAGTGTAGATATTCTATCTCTCGTTTCCTGAAAAAGTGTATCCAATGCCCTGTCACAGAACTGGTAAGTCCTGTTGTAGTACCAGTGCCCTCACTTTGCTGAACACTTGTCTTTGGGGTATTATCTCTGGATTCTTCAGAAACCATAAATAATCATCTCTTTGTGAAGGGTCAGATCAGACCCCATAGACAGACTGCACAGAATCCAATGCCCTTTACTTGTCACAAAAAAACATAAGCAAAACTAATAAACCATTCATATATTTCTCTGATCGAATTTCCTCATTGGTTCATAGAATCCACTGAGCCAGACATATCCCCTGGGGTATTGTTTTTGTCCTATAGCTATACCCATGTTTTCTAGACCATGAAGTTGTTCTGGATCTCAGTGTACTTTCTCTGGCTATTGCTGTTCCTGCATCTCTGCTGGATGACCCTACTGCTATGGTTATGAAAGCCTACCTATAATTTCCTTCTTTTGCATAAACTGTGTTTTATTTTCCAGTTATTTGTTTCCTGCCTTATCTCCTGTATTACCCAAGTAGGCCTACTTGGTTCCACATAATATTAAAGGACATTTTAGAGGAGATGGTAAAATCATGGAATAGAAAATTATCTTTTCTACATTAGCATAGGATTACTCTTTATTCCTAATACCATCCCAGAAGGTAACACAAGCATTGGGTTGCTGACTTGGGTCATTTGAAATTAGATTACTTCAGTGATGCACTGGCCAGGATCATTATCTGCTTTTTTTGTTTGGTTGGTGTTTTGTTTGTTTTGCTGATAGAGACAACATTCTAACTCTTTTAAAGTCCCACATCTTTGGAATACCATTTGAAATGTTCATCTAGGGACTGCTCTGTGAAAAATTTGTTCCTTCCCAAAAGAGCTTTGACAGAATCACAGAATCAGCCATATTGGAAGTGACCTCTGAGATCATCAAGTCCAACCCATAATCCTCTACCATTGTGGCTACCAGACGATGGCACTGAGTGCCACATTCAGTCTCTTCTTTAAAACCTCCAGGAACAGAGAATTCACCACCTCCCTGGCCAGCCCATTCCGGTGCCTGATCACCCTCTCTGTAAAGAATTTTTTCCTGATATCTAAACCTTCCCTGGCAGAGCCTAAGTCCATGCCCTCTTGTCCTACTGACAGCTACTTGGGAGAAGAGACCGAGCCCCTCCTACCTCCAGCCTCCTTTCAGGGAGTTGTAGAGAGCGATGAGGTCTCCCCTGAGCCTCCTCTTCTCCAGACTGAACACCCCCAGCTCCCTCAGCCTCTCCTCACAGGACTTGTGCTGGAGTCCCTTCACCAGCCTGGTTGCCCTCCTTTGGACCTGCTCCAGGACCTCAATCTCCTTCCTGAACTGAGGGGCCCAGAACTGGACACAGGACTCGAGCTGTGGCCTCACCAGGGCTGAGTACAGGGGCAGAATCACTTCCCTGGACCTGCTGGCCACGCTGTTCCTGATCCAGGCCAGGATGCCTTTGGCCTTCTTGGCCACCTGGGCACACTGCTGGCTCCTGTTCAGCTTCCTGTCAATCCAGACTCCCAGGTCCCTCTCTGCCTGGCTGCTCTCAGCCACTCTGTGCCCAGCTTGGAGCTCCCCATGGGGTTGTTGTGGCCAAAGTGCAGGTCCCAGAATAGGGAGATAGCAGCATGGAGCTGCTTTCTTTCACTGTTAACTGGAGTGCAACAGTCCACATCCTACTCCAAAATGGAAGCCAAAATGAAAAGGATTGAAGCAATGCTCTTGAAAGCAATGGAAATGCCAAGTTTTGATGTTCTTTCTAAACCAGAACCAAATACATTATGGCTATGTTTTCACTGGCAATGAAAGAATTGGTAGTTTCCAAAACATGTACTTCTGCATCTGAAGTTTATTCAGTTGTATAAACTGTATTTGTGTCACTCTCTAAGACACTCCAGTGCAATAGCACTGCCAGACATATTAAGTAGCACTCAACATTGACAAGGATATACTGCTTTGTGTGGTATGGCCGTCATCCCTTACCATTTCCTCTCATCTGCTTTTGTGATGTTTCTAGGATTTCTTGCTGAAAAAAGAATATAAAGCCCTGGAGTATAATTTAACAACTACTGGTGTTGAGCTGGACAAAGTAACAGCTTTTTGGGATGAGGTTAGTACTTCTAACATAAATAAATCAGAGCACAGAGTGTATCTTTTTTTAATCAACATTTTCCTTGATGTTCTCTAAAATGAGCAACCTGCACTCTTTCATTTTGACTGACTTCAGCTATCAGCAGGCAACAAGTATATAGTAAGTAATTAATGCATAGTATCAAATTATCCACAGTTGAGAAACTTCAGAGGAGACCTTAAATAATTGTTAAGCCTTGTAATAAGTAGCTATTTCTGATTTAAGCCAACACGAAAACAAAATCAGGCTGTGGCATGTATAAACGTTGAAAAGCAGTTCTAAAGCAGGAAAATTTTGTGTCCACAAATTTGGGAGCAAGTCCGATACATACATTAAAATAAATATATCAAATATATATATTGCTTCAATAAATATACTATAGATAAGAAAAATAAAGTCACAAAATTCATAATTTTTCATAAGTCCATAGTATGATACGTCTGCATATACATGGTGGGGGTTTTTTATGTACATACAAGTACACATTTGTGTATGTTGCAGGGAATTGGAGAGCTGTTTCTAAAAGCAAACCAGGAAAACAACAACAGCAAAGCTCCTAGCACTGTCAACAATCTCTTCTTCAGTAATTTTCCTCTTCATGCCTCTCCTGTTCTTCAGGATATAAATTTCAAGATTGAGAAGGGAGAATTATTAGCTGTTTCTGGGTCTACTGGAGCAGGCAAGGTATTTCTACTTTTGTTCTTTCAACAGCCATCTGTATTGTTACCTGTATTATTGTTGTTATTCTGTGCTTTCTGTAAAAATGATGACTGCAGGAAAAAGTATGAATAAACTGTGAGTTTCAATAAAATGACCAATAGTTATTTGAAGTTTTACTCTCTGGCCAATATGAGAATTTGCTGGATATGAGTTTGCTACATACAAGGACAGAGGCTTAGTAAGGAAACAGCAATTTAAATGACAAAACAATTTTTCCATAGGAAGTAAAAGGAGTTTTGCAGGAGTCATGCAGACTGAAACCCAAAATTAATGCCCATGGTGAGAATCTCCCTACCTTTAAAACAATAAACAGGAGAACATAGTATTGATATCCAGGATATCCCATAGATATCTTCAGTGTGCTAAAAAATGCAGATTATTGTGATTTTTTCTGCCTTGCTAAAATTAAAAAGAAAAATTTGAACAGTAAATAGTCAGTAACCTCACAAGCATGTGACATGGATTAGCCAGATATCTAAAATATCTGCTTTGGACTTGTGGTGTACCTAGTCTCTAGTGCTCTGGTCCCTGCCACACAGCCTCAGACAGGCTTCCTGAGTCCCATGTGAAAGCTTGGAGAGATGCTGCAGAAACAGGTCAGAACAAATATTCATCATGCATTTGGCAACTTTTATCTTCCTGTTTAACAAATTATTGGTGAACATATTCTGATTTCTGTAATTTGTAATGAGTAAAATTTTGGTCCGTTGGAGTCAATGGCAAAGGACCCATTGATTTCAATATGATCAAGATTTCTATATTATTTTTGGTAATGATACCAATGGGAAAGAGCAAGGGACTCTGGACATGAGATTGTTCTCAGGCTGATAAGCTGAGGTGCATTTTACTGTGATAACTCTGAATCAACAGAATATTTTTGCTATGTTGCTGATAATCTCAGGTCGCTACTACTAAAGGTGGTACTTCTAATAGAAAAATGTCAACTAGAAAGCACCAAAAGATGTATGTATATCTTCTTTATTTAGCCATTTAGGAAACTGAGAAAAGTTCAGATCACATTGAGCATTTTATATGAGTATATAAATATGAGAAATTTATACTTCCAAGGCAGTAAAGATGAAAGGCCTATAATATTATCAGGAAGATTTAAGAAAAATAAGTCTTATAACCTTACCCACCTTTCCTTATCATCTCTTAATTTAAGGTTTCCTTCATATTGCTTGAGGCTGTTACTATATATTCCAGGAACTGTCAGGCCTGTGAAGCAGGCTGCACATTTATCTTAAGCTGTAACAGGTATAAAACCTGACATCAGCTCTTTAATACCTCATCAAGGTCTGTTTTTTTTCCCTGTT
Source organism: Phaethornis superciliosus (assembly GCA_023637945.1). Taxonomy (NCBI): domain Eukaryota; kingdom Metazoa; phylum Chordata; class Aves; order Apodiformes; family Trochilidae; genus Phaethornis; species Phaethornis superciliosus. Next base: position 24,615,608 of record JAJQWJ010000001.1, on the reverse strand, counting down.
TTGTATACTTCAAGATACAGCAGTTTAACATGCAGTGTGCAAAATGTAATAAGCAGCTGTTCTTTGAAAGAGCCAAAACTTCTTACTCATAATTTTAGAAAATTCAGATTCTGGTATAATGGAAAGAACCTTGTTAAACTTCCCCCATGTATTGTATAACTTGTCACAGGAACACAGGGCTTGACAGCATGAAACTGTGACTTAGACAGATTTTTAAATCTTTGGCTGTTACGTCCCAGCTTTGTTGACCATTTATTAGTGATAAGAACACCACTGGAATGGCTCTGTAACATATTTTTCCTTGTATTTCTCAATTCCATTCTTTGATCTATTAGCCAGTGATGTGTGACAAGGTTACTACAAGCTACTGATTAACTTTGAAATTATAACATGTCAGTACTGAAATTGCAATCAATTCTTTTATGAAGGGAAATGGTAAATATACTTAGGTCATGTATTCACGTAAATGAGTTAACAGTTACAGGGGAAAATTCAGATCACACTGAGCTGTTTGTGGGTAATTGTATGCACATACACAAAGAAATTGCATTTTTTAAAGGCAATACAGATAAAAGGTTTATGGGTGCTAGCAAAATTGTAAACATGAATTGTGTTGTACAAAGAACAAGAAAAAAAAAAAGGTCACTGATATTTCTAAAAATCAATTAACATTCTCCATAAATGCTAATACCTTGTCTGTGTGCATCTTGCAGATCCTCACACTTGTACTTTGAATAATTAATAGAAGTTTAAATAAAAATACATACTTTAGCAGCATCGTGCCTTTTTTACAAAATATCTTACACAATTTCTGTCATTCATTGAATGAACTATCTTTTATTTCAGAGGCCTTTCAGGACCATTGGTATCACGAAAATCTGCACTAATTGCAGCTTCCACTAGATCAGTATTTATAGAGACACTTTAAAAGACAAATGTACCATTTCAGTGACACAGCAGAGTGACTCTCAGTTTGTTTAGCATTTCTTGTGGTTATCCGTATCTCTGATATATTAACCAAGTGTTAATGATTTTTCAGACTTCTCTTCTGATGTTGATAATGGGAGAATTGGAGCCTTCACAGGGTAAAATTAAACATAGTGGAAGAATATCCTTTTCACCTCAAGTCTCCTGGATAATGCCTGGAACAATAAAAGAAAATATAATTTTTGGAGTATCCTATGATGAATACCGATATAAGAGTGTCATTAAAGCCTGCCAACTGGAAGAGGTCAGTCATCTAGGACTCTTAAAACCTCTGCCCCCACCTAAGTGAAAAATAGCAAACAAAAGGTCAGGGATCAGAGCTTTAAGTAAGCAGGACATCTCTGAGATTTAAGAAAAGGCATCCTGATGTTGTGGAACTGCGAATCAGCCTGTTGCCAGCTCCTTGAGAGACACACTGATGGTGTGAGGTCTGCTAGTTTGCACAACAGGAGCTAGCTCAGATACTGTAAGGTGTCATACTTCTCAGTCTTTCTTGCTAGTTAAAAACCTGGAGAAATATATTAATTTTTAAAATAATGTAAAAAGTATTGTTCTTACATTTTTTTTTTGACATTTCTTCCCCATAAAGACACTTTTCCTTAGAATCTTAGAAATGAGCCTGTTTTTCTCCTTTCTTTTGCATCTCAAAAATGGTTCCAGGGATAATTAGTACTCCAGAAATCTGAATTACTTAGAGGAAACTCTTGACTGAAGTTGGGTCTTTCTGTGTGCACAGAGAAAATTTCTCACTGGAAATTATTTCAAGATTGATCTTTATGTGACATGTAGCCTGCAATTAATACAATGACATGGAAATGCCTCTGTGTTGCCAGAAGTTAGTGTAGAAAAAGATACCTTTTCAAATTGCAAGATATGAAAGGAGAGAAGTTTTAACCTTTCCATCCTTGTTGCAGTTCCTTAAAGTCAGGTATTTTTTCTGCAGCATATAAATGAAAACAATAAATATTTAGCTGTGCTGAACAGGATCTGTCTTTAGGCCACACAGAGAAATATATTTCCCTTTAGCGCCAGTCAAGCAAGAAAACAATAGCCAGTCTGTTTAGAAGTAAGATGAGGTTACTGCACTCTATCCCAGAGTAGGGTATAGTTAAGTAGTAGAGTAATCTTTTCTTATATGTTTGTGGCCATTTCAGCTTGTGTTTGGATTGTGATTTACTGGAAATCTTTGAAAGCTTCTGATGACAGGCCAATTAACAACTTCTGTGTCAGGCTTTCTGAACAGAGTAGTCCTTACTGCCAAAGCTTAAAAGTTTTAGTTAATGCCAAAGCTCCAAGCAACAACTGGTGTCAGCAGTTCAAAACTGGCCTTGTCAAAAGAGGCTTCCCAGCCCAGGCCCTTCCTAGAGCAGAAAGCACTTAAAGATGTTTCTTTGTCTTGATGGTGGTGGGACTGCTTGGTCTCTCAGTGGTGTTGGGATGCCTCACTGTTTCAGTGTTAGTGGCACGGCTCCGTGTTTTGGTGTGAAAACTGTCTCAGTGTTGGTGGGATGGCTGATTGCCTCAGAATTGGTGGGACAGCTCCATGTCTTGGCGGTGGTAGAATAGTTCAGGGTCTCAGTAGGCTGCAACTCCTTTGTTCTCTAAACAGGCTCAAACAAGACAGCTTTGATCTGTGTTGGTGCAGCTCTGTGTTGAGTGATACGCTTCATCTCCCAGCAGGGCTCATTATTTGAGACCAAGTTTGATGTTTATAAGGATATTTTCTTTTGGCCTGAAGAGGAGGCAGAATGGTCTGAAGGGAAGCCAAACAGATTACGTTATTGCTACTATTATGCTTTCTAGTCTCATTAGCTTTCACATCTTAGTTACTAAACAGGACTTAGTATCACAGATTTAAGGATGAATTTCAAATACTAATCCCCTGCTCATTGCCTATTGTGCATCTTTTAGGGGTTTATTACTACAGGAGTTAATACTTTGTGGGATTGGGGTTGTGTGTGTTCTCATTCTGCACAAAAAAGAAGTGCCAGAGGGTTTTCGCCTAAGGGAGCTCACTTTGCCCCCTTCTCTGCAAGTTCCCTGGGTAGTTATATAGTTCACCTGAATGTGGGACTGCTGTTGGGCTTATACGAGCTCTTCAAGGTGATCGGTTATAAACCAGTACATTTCCTTATTGCAGATATGCTGGAACTCAGTTAACACACTCAACAGTGAGTTTTACTTCCAAGCTCTGTGTTCACAAAACATTTCTAGGAATACAAAGCCATCCTCTTTGACCTGGTCATGAAACAGATGTATTGCTACTGCAAAAAGTAACATACTGTGAAATGCCCTGTTTGCTTTTTCACCATCACCCTACAAAGGAAGCATACTGAAGATGTAGTCCAGTTTCTAAATCTGTTGTCTTTTTCCCTTTGTCTTCATTAGGACCAATAAAGTATTACAGGTTACTCTGTGTGGGTCACATCAAAACATAAGCATAGGTTTGGGACTTCCTGGCACAGTCAATAGCTTGTTGTCTGTTAGCAGAACAGGACACTGAAGCTAGGTGACTTTATACATGGTGTTCTGCACTTTATTTTAGGCCTATGGAGATATGCAAATGATATTAAGGAAACGTAATTTAAATAATTTGTGCATGCATGAGAATTTTTTAAAAAGTCAGTGCTACGTTTTTCTGCCTGACTTTTTGGATTGGTACATAGGTGATTTGCCCTGGGGTTTATCACTTACAGCCTTCTTAGAATTGCTAAGACTTGCTAAATTCAGCTCAAAGTATTATGAAATATGGAAAGTGCAAGTAAATATTTCACAGAGCTTGCCATATTTTTAGGTGTCCAAGAATAAGATTTTCTCTGTATAGAAAATCAGAAGATCTTTATTTAGAGATTAGAATGTGTTGTGTGTTAGATTTTTATTTTGTAGTTCTAAAAATGGCAAACCTGGTGATATTAACCATTACCTAGGAAGGTAATTCCATGATTATAAGTCCCTCAGAGATTGAAGGGTTGTATTAATGTCATGGCAGGGATAGCATGAATATAAATTGGAATTTGTAGGAGTAGCCAGTGGGGTTTGCAAAATCCTTATTACTGATGTAATGAAAAATGGAGAAGGAATGTGGCTTGATGTTCAATTTTTTAGGTTGAAAAATCAGTCTTAATAGCCTATTATATGCTGGGGATGGGATTTTTGTTTGGTTTTAGCATTTGCTGAGTTAAAAAGGTAAAACTGTTGAGCAGTTGAAACAGGAATCTTTGTGTCTAAATGCTGTTAATATTGAACAAAACCATCCTAAGAGAAAGCATTCCTCCAGTCAGGATAGCAGATGCAGGCCTGTTATGGTTATTCTTGTTAAAAATAAACAAGCATTTCTGTCCCATTTGAAGGGATACAGTAATTAGTTTTAAAGGCATACTTCCATAACTTCCATTTTTACCTTTTCGCAAGGTAAGGTAGATAATTTTCCACCTAGTTAGTTCATTTGATCCTTCAATAGTTACCTAAGAGGCCATAAACACAAAATGGCAAACTACCTTTAAGAGATAACCACTGTTAAAGTAAACACATGTTCAGATTTGAGAGCCATCAGCTGCTCATGAGTGTAATGTTTAACATGGCATGCAAAAAGAGGAAGTGTTTCCATGCAAAATCAAATCATATAGTACAACTAACCTGGTCTCCTTCTATGACAAAGTGTCCCACTTAGTGGATGAGGGAAAGGCTGGGGATGTTCTCTACCTACACTTCAGTAAAGCTTATGACACCATTTCCTACAACATTCTTGTGGAGAAATGGGCTGCTCATGGCTCAGATGTGTGTGCTCTTGGCTGGGTAAAAAAATAGCTGGATGGAAGCCAAAAGAGTTGTGGTGAGTGGAGTTAAATCCATTTGGCAGCAGGTCACAAGTGGTGTTCCCCAGGGTCAGTATTAGGACTAATTCTTATATCTTTATAGTATATTTATCAATGATCTGGATAAGGAGACTGAGTGGACCCTCACTAAGTTTCCAGATGACACCAAGATGTGAGGAAATGTTGATCTGCTTGAGGATAAGAAAGCTCTACAGAGGAACCTGGACAGGCTGTGAGGTTCAACAAAGCCAAGTGCCAGGCCCTCTACTTGAGCCACAACAATTCCATGGAACACTACAGGCTTGGAGAAGAGTGCCTGAAAAGTTGCCCAGTGGAAAAGAACCTGGGGGTGTTGGTTGACAGCTGGTTGAATATGAGGCAGCAGTGTGCTTAGGTGGTCAAGGTGGCCAGCAGCAGCTTGGCTTGTATTAGAAGTAGTGTGGCCAGCAGGACTAGGGAAGTGATTGTACTTGGCACTGCTGAGGCCACAACTCAAGTACTGTGTTCAGTTTTGGGCCCCTCTGCTTCAGGAAGGACATTGAATTTCTGGATAGAGTCCAAAGAAGGATAACAAAGCTGTTGAAGAATCTAGAGCACAGGTCATACAAGGAACAGGTGAGGGAACTGGAGGTGTTTAGTCTGGAGAAAAGAAGACTTAGGGGAGACGATATCAGCTACATGAAAGGAGGTTGTAGCGACGTGGGGATTGGTCTCTTCTCCCAAGTAACAAGTGAAGAATGGCTTCCAGTTGTGCCAGGTGAGCTTCAGATTTGATACTAGGAAATTTTTTTTCATCATAAGGGTTGTCAGGCACTGCAACACACTACCCAGGGAAGTGGCAGAGTCACCATCTCTGGAAGTATTTAAAGACATATAGAGGTGGTGCTTAGGCATGTTAGTGGTGAACTTGGCAGTGACAGGTTGACTGTTGGACTTGATGAATTTAAAGGTCTTTTTCAACCAAAAGAATTCTACTAAAGACATTTGTGGCCAGATTCTTTAATGGTGGGTTTGGTTTTTTGGTTTTTTGTGGTTTTTTTGTTTGTTTGTTTGTTTGTTTTTTCTGAGCTGCAGAAGATTAATTTTCATCTAAGAATTTAGATGACAGAGACAATAATTAGAGCTGGTGTCAGTCAGCATGGCAAACCCTGGTTTGTCTTCCTGCATATCTGATGTCTCCTTTTAGAGGATGGCATCTATTTCTGGGTTCCTTGTTTTTCACAAGAGATATTGGCAGATTACAAAGTGTGTGCAAAAGAGGAACAATAAGGATTCAAGTTTGGAACAGAGTGCTTTGTAGTAGGTAGTTCTCTACCAGAGAATATTAGGAGGTAGCTTGGTTACCTGATCAGGTACATGTCTAGAGTGTAAACTATGTGAGAGCAAGTTACTTAGCCTGTCTTCATAGCTGAGGAGAGCAACAGGCATGTCAAGGTAAAGTTCATCTCATCCTAATGTAAATAGCTAGAATAGCATAAATGCCTGTTTCAGGCAGAAAATCCACATAATATGTCAAATCTCCCACTGCAATTATTGCATCTCAGACATGTGGGCCCAAAAGCTGGCTGCCTTTGTAATTTTTCCACCTCTCACTGGCATGATCCACTGGCATAAAAAGACTCCTCTGACTGAAATTCTTGTCTGTGGCCCAAAATCATGGGCAGGTCAGCTGCTGACACAGTGAATTCCCTGGGAAATCTGGAAGTAAATAAGCTAGCACGGTTTCATTAAAGCAGGGGAGCATCTCGATTGGATGAAAAAATAAACTCCCAAATGCACTGATTTCAAGAAGTATCAAGTAAATACATTCAACAGAGCCCCCGTGCAATGTTCTGTGTTAATATGCTTTAGATAAAAAGCTGTTTCAGGGAAGACAACTTTTGACACCTCATTCCCTGTCCTAGGTACAGGGGGCTGGGCTGATTATCTTGGACGTTGTCCTATCTTCTGCGTCACTTCTGGAATCGTATTTATTTCCCTCACCCTGTGCTTAACCTACCCACACGCAGCATACTATTTCATGTTTCAAAAATGTATTCTGCAGGAATGTTTCACCATGGAGAAAGCAAGTTTTGCCAGCATTTGTGTAAGTTTTGAGTGAGCCTGACAATGCTCAAGGTCATGAACTCTTGCAAAAACAAATCTTATGCTTTTGGGTAATGAATCCTTCATAAGCCTTAGCTTCAGGAATTATAGGCAAAGAGAGGAGAGATACCTAAATAAAGTAAAATTTTAAAAAGTAATTTCTGATTTGAAATACTTTAAAGAGATCTAGTTTTCCGTCTTCTGTCCCAGGAAGTGAGTAGCTGAATATGTTAAAGCTGGTTATCCAAAAGCCAAGATATAAAAAATTCCTGAAAATTCTTCCTTTTTAAAAAGCTAATAGATATCTTCACTAGTGGATAGGAGTCTGAAACACAAGACTTGACTTCAGAACTTTAAAACTTCATCTTCTGAAATTTAGTTTATATCTGTTTTTCATTATAGTTTCTTTTCTGAAAATCAGGAAAAACTGAAAGTTATGCTTTCTGCAAGATGACATTTCAAAGTCGTTATTTGAAGATTTTCAGTAGTCACTTAAATCAAATCTGGAGTTTTGTTTCAGTTCTATTTCTACCTTGTGGGCATATTAGAATTGAATATGATTGCTTGGAAGCATGGAAACAGCTAGTGGGAAAGCAGGTAACACTAAATTTTCCTCTTGTAACTAAAGAAAAAAAGTATTAAATAGGATGAAACATTATTCCAACTCCTGCTTGAAACACTTGGTGCTGGTTATGTTTAATGTGTTTTTAGTTTTTGTCTTTGTCATTTTATACAAGAAATGCTGTAGAATTTTTCTTCTAATTTAGTTCACATTGTACATACTATAGAAAGGGAACCGCAGTGTATATTCAGAGGCAGCTTTGCTAAAACAAAAAGAGAAAGAAAAGAAGGCAAAAAAAAGGTGTACTTTGGTAGGTGAGAAGGAGGTAGCTTAGGAACTGTGGGCTTTTCTGGAAGGTGAGAATTAACACGAAGAGTGTTCATGCAAAAAAGGAAGGGGATAGAGGTTGTAAAGAACATGGGACTGTAGAAAAGTTGAAGTGGACTAGAGGAAAGGTTTAGTGAAGATGAAGCAGAGGGTTAAGGCTGCTGCTCTGTTCCATCAGTTTCATGACTGTTTTATCTATTTGAAGCAGAGGTGGAAGAGGGAATGTTGAAGTCCACATTTGTGAGGACATATGTGAGGAAGAGCAGCCCCATAAGTAAAATATATATATCCTATCATTAGAACTACTTGAATAATTTGAGTAACACCATATATATAAAGCAACTATTTACTGAAGGGAATGGTTCTTAGAAAATATTGTCTGACATTCTATATTATTTTAATGTTTGCTAATTCTTTATCAAGTGATTTTGTTAACAAGCAATCTCAACAGAAGAGACTTAGAATGTGAACTATTGTCTGAGGTTTCTTTTTTTATAATGAGACCTATTCACCCTGAAAAGAGATACTACATTCATCTGTCTCAGCTATATTCTTCCATACTAAGCCCCAAAGCATTATGAAGGTTATCCCTTTGCTGCTGAGGTAAATAAATATGATATTTACACTGTTAAAAATACAAAGAAGAGATGTTGAAAAGAGTGCCTTCTCCTTGAGTGTGGAACTTGGCATTTCTAAGATCCTGGTATAAGCAGCATCCACAAAAGTAGCTATTGCCTGTATGAACTGTGAGGGTCTTCTTTGAATAGTTACCAATAGGCTTCTCAGCCTATTTAGTATTTAGAAATAAATACTAGATTTAGAAATAAATATCTTTTAAAAAATCCAATTGCTGCTTCATTAATATGCTGGGGTTTGTGCTGTTCAGCATCACTAGATTAGGTTTGTCCCTGGCTTGATTTCACTTCCTGCATAAAATGACAGCAAGGATGTATTTGGACCAGCCCAATGTACTTTTTTACAATGGGTAATTCATGTTCCAACAAATAGCATTGTGTGTCTATTGGACTTCATCACTCTGTTTATGCCTTTGGAAGAAATTACTAAACATTTTTTAATTAATATAACTACAGTCTGAAAAGTTCTTTGTCTGCTCCATGCCATGTATTATCCTGAGCTGAAGGGTAGAGAGAGCAGAAGGAGAATTAATTAAAAATCTGATTAAAATTCCATGTTGACACACCTGCAAAGAAATATATCTGACAAAATCCCACCACCATTTAAAACAATGGGAGCCTTAGAATTAGTGTCTGTAGGGCAAGGATGAAAACCTAATGGGCCTAGTTCTTTACCTGGACATTTTTGGAGGAAGTAGGATCAGGAAACAGCAATAGCTTCAGGACCATTACAGACAGCAGTACTGGTAGAAATGAGAAATAGTGGAAATCAGCTTCGATATATATACTTAACCACACAAATCCCAATGTTAGGGTGCAGATACTGGGCAAGTGTCAAAGTTACAGATGAATAACACTACTCCCACATGCATGTTTAAACCACAAGTATTATGAGCAGGTTGCCTCAAATAAGTTCCAGAAAAACTTTCATGCCAGAATTTCACATGTTCTCTTCAAATGCTTCATGACCTGTGGGAAGATGATTTTGTCACATTCAGAAAATCGGTCTTTAAATATGTTGCTGGCACTGTTCTTCACATCCCTCTTTCTGCAAGTAGCTGAGCTGTTACATTAGTACCAGGGATTTGCTTGTGTGACTCTCCTTTTACAAGAGGGAAATAACTAGTTAATGTGTAAAGGGTTTAACAATCACCTGCAATGGCTTTTCCATACATAAGAGCATCTTGATTTTAAGGTCAGAATCCTCAAAGTCAGGAAGTGAATGCTATTATCAAATTAAAGAGTTGGGAGAATCTCTCATTTCCTGACAGACCAGGCAGTCAACATCTACTCCTTGAGTGGCTGGACCTTTCATCTGTCACTGATCCAGGGCTGAACAGCATTGTTCACTCTTTTCCTGAGGTCGGGCCAATTTACAGGGGAGGAAGAAGGAAACATTTATCTGGAAGGATTTTTATTTATTTATTTATTCTGCTAAACCTCAGAGATTTGGAATGCCAAAAGGCTGCCCAACAGGGAGCAATTAGCCATCAAAATCATAACAGGGGTGATCAGATTTGGATTGTATCTGACTTCATAGAAAATGCAAACTTTCAGAGAGCAGCTCAGCTTAGAATCTCAGGTTGTACTCCATGCTGCAGAGTGCTTGTAGACAGCTGAGTGCCCCTCAGCTCTGTGGGGCAAGAGATATTCCAAAATAGTCCTAAAGGCTGCTCCTGGGGATTTTGCTTGCCACATTTTTCCCCCTAGAAGCTGCACTAAAAGGAAAATCTTGGTAAGCATGAGAATGTTGAAATCCATTTTGTCTGGTATCAGATGCCTTGGTCAGCTTTTTGGCTTTGGGGGACCCCTTCCCTGAGGGCAGGAACACATCCACAGGCAGTGACAGTGGCAGTCAGGTGCTGCTGGGTGGGTGGCACAGGCATTGGGAGCTTCTGGGATGTTTGGGGTGTCCAATTTAGTACATGGCAAACTGCCCAGGAGTCATACTCTAGACTCCTGAGGGACAGGGAGGTGTCTGTGAAAAGTCCCCTGAAACTCAAAACTGCCACCAGCACAGTGGTGCTCTGCAGGTCCCTGGTGGCTTTTCTGTCTGACCTTTCTGAACACTGTTTACAGGACATTTCCAAGTTCCCTGACAAAGATTATACAGTGCTGGGGGAAGGTGGAATCATTCTGAGTGGAGGCCAACGAGCACGAATCTCACTAGCAAGGTGAGTATTTTGCTTTTTAAGTAGTATACTGTTTAATGTAGAAGGAAAGCATTATGACTAAGCACTTAAATACATGTGGACCAAGTTCTGCTAGATAAATATCCTCTAAGTGTATCAGAAACTTCATTTTTGTATCAGAAATCTTGATTTTTGCTGTGCAATTGAATTTGTGATACCCTGCATAACTATTTATTGAATTTTAAAAATTTGATGTCAGGTACATGGTGTGGCTTAGCTGAAGATAAATCTTTCCCTCCTTGGTACAAGATGCTGCTTGGAGATTCAGACCTTTAAATGTAGCTTTCTTAATACTGAAGAAACCCATGCAAAGATACAAATAAGTAATATTTCAGGATCTTTCTTTGCTATGACGTTTTGTACAAAGCAGTCTGCACTTGGATTAATAACATACTTCCTGTGTGAAGATAACAGAAATGAAAAAAAAAAAGACCATGCTTCAGAAATTGTTATTAATAGTTCTGGTCTTTTTCTGTCGTAAAAAGGAAAAGTGGAAAGCAATGGCTTAGTCAGTAGCTATGAGTAATGATCTGGCCTTGTCTGTTTGACCTTGCAATGTTAGTAAGTAATTTTGAAGGTCTACCTAACTATAACATAGGTGTTTGTCTTATAAATTAGCTATTGTGTCAGTGAAATCACTAAGCTGTCATTAGAAATCCAGTAATGATAACTCTGAAGTGTAAATGGCCCCATTTATTTCTGTGCCAAGTGGAAATTGTGCTGGTTCCCATGCTCAGAAACACTGTGTAGAAGTAAATTCACATTATGGTGCTTCACACTGGCATCCCATGAAAGATTTGTATATATGTGTGAGGCCAAAAGATGGGGTCATTAAAAAAGACTTTCAACATGAGCATGTTTTCTACAATAATGTAAGAGTGGAGGGGAGGAGCAGACAAAGCTTTCACAGAAAATACCCCAAACCCCTAACAGAAACCACTTACATTTTCATGTAAAATGCAATAGTTACATGAAGTCTTTCCCATATTCTATGAATAGTCGTGTCTGTCACTTTTTAGGTGGTTGCAGTTCACTTACTGGGAGGTCACAAAACTGATGTAATATCCTTATTGTCACTACATAATTTTAAAAACAATTCAGTGTCCCAAAGACAGTGGCTGTATCTGCTTTACATTTTGTTTGGTCTCCAGCCTAAGCTCAGCACACAGTGAGGTGTGCAGCTGTTGAGGTGTGGGTTGCAGAGGAAGCTCTGAGAAAGCTAGAGAAGAAAATTTAGGATCACAGCCCCAGATTATTTCTCTCTGCATTGGCAAAAAATTGAATGTTATTTGTTTGAACTGGCTTCACACATGTATCTGGTGTACTCTGTGCAAATTCACATGAAATGAGAATTCCTGCTGGAAGAGCCGTCAACAAGCCAGCAGGAGAATGAGATGGAGATTGTCTGAGTCCATCTCTCTCTCAAAGGATGCTGTCAGTGCCTCAAGCTGCCACTGGAGGAAAAAAAGGACCAAAGGACAAAAGCAGTGCATGCCCTGGGTTTGAGCTAGCACAGTGGCCCAGTACACTAAAGCCCATGTAGAGCTACTAAATCCAACACACAAATCATAGCAATAATTTGAGTGCTACCACTATTCCAGGAAAAACCCTGCAAACTTTTTGTTGATAAAAGAGCCAAGAACAGTGTGAACATTTTGTTGTTGTGCAGCCAGTACATCATAAAATATGGTCAGTTAAATCCATCATGACAGAACATTTTTCAATAAAGATGCTTGGTTTATCACCGTAATATTCTGTATTTCTCCTGATGTTTAAATATTTTCACATTGTTTAATACAGTGATTTTTAAACTCATTTATAGAACAGTTTAAAAAGCACTGAAATGCAGCTGTTCAAATATTCTTCACTAATTATACCCTGATTCATATCACATAATGATTTTCATACTCACAGAATAAGGCAAGAGGCTTTTTTGAACTTCTTTTGAAACTGATTTAAAAAAAACAACAACTCTTAACCACAGGTTTAGATCTAAGTGAGCCATGTCCATGCACATAATGCTACAAATAGTTTTCCATGTTCTGAACTCAAAATACTGTACAGTCCCATTTCAGATAATGATTGCAAGACTGTGGCTCACTACTACACTTATTTTTGCTCCACAGTTATTTTTAAATACTTTTAAAACTAAGCATTGAGGCCTAAGTCTGTTCACACTGTTATTTACAGCTATGTAATATTTACTCAGGCACCAGAAGATATTACATTAGATACTAAATTCCCACTTAAATGGCTGATGGAGACTCTTAAATTCAGGCCATAAACAGACCTCTAGAGAAACAGGAGTAAAAGCAGATACGTAGCTTCCCTTAGTAGGACAGAAATTGATGGAAAATCGACTGAGTTTATAATGTGATCTGCAACAAGGAAAGTCTTTAGTGGAAAGTGTGTTATAAATGCATTTAACATTCAACTCCAGCTCCATATTGATGCTGTAGGGAAGTCCATCAATTATGAGACTTTGGGTCAGAACTGTAGAGGCATTATTTAAAAATTATATTTATGTAGATTTATAAGACTACTGAAAGTTAATTTAATTTCCATTTTCCCTGTTCAGAGCAGTGTACAAAGATGCTGATTTGTATCTCCTGGATTCTCCTTTTGGACATTTAGACATTTTTACAGAAAAAGAGATATTTGAAAGGTACTGTATGTTTTTATATATTGTATTTAAAATCCCACCAAGCGGCATAAAGTAAAACCAATAACAGAAATTTAAGAACTACAAAAATACTGAAGTGATCAAAATGATACTTTTTGGGGATGTTTATTTTTTTGAATTTTCACGACTATTTTGTGTTAGTGGTAGTACAGCATACTGTGCTGGGAAGAAGCCTGGGCCAGGTGTAAGCATTACTGCTCTCTCAATCTATTGAGCTTGTTATAATCTGCTACTCCCAGAGTATATATCTTTATGCTGGGCATGTCTGTGTACCAGAAAAGCTTGTATTTTAAAACACCTCCTTAGTAAGTACAAATTGTTACAAAGAGCCATGTTTTGTCTTGTTTTTCTAATCACTGAAAGACTGGTCACCAGAAAATGCTCACTGAGCAAGAGATTGGCAGCAGCTTGGCCAAAGATAGAGACTTTTTCACTTGTCTTGGTGATGTAGCTCAGAACAGTAAGGACTCACACTTCCATCCATGAGGTTTTTGGTTTGAAACTGAGCTAATACTTGTAAGTTTGGTAGCAAAATATCTAAGTAAACCTAAGATGAAAAGAAATATTCCATTTTCATGTTGGACTGTGGAATAGGTGGAAAGGGATAAAAGCAACATTTCATCATGAAGAAAAAAAAAAGTTTTAATACTATCACTTTTTGTAGCTGTGTGTGCAAGTTGATGGCGAATAAAACAAGGATCTTGGTTACTTCAAAACTGGAACATTTAAAGATTGCTGACAAAATACTAATTTTACATGAGGGGAGCTGCTACTTCTATGGAACATTTTCTGAACTTCAGGGTCAACGGCCAGACTTCAGCTCAGAGCTGATGGGATTTGATTCTTTTGATCAGTTCAGTGCAGAGAGAAGAAATTCAATTCTAACCGAGACTCTCCGACGATTTTCCATTGAAGGAGAAGGCATAGGAACAAGAAATGAAATCAAGAAGCAATCTTTTAAACAAACATCAGAATTTAACGACAAAAGGAAGAACTCCATAATTATTAATCCCCTTCATGCAAATAGGAAGTTCTCAGTAGTGCAGAGGAATGGAGTGCAGGTCAATGGGATAGAAGATGGCCACAATGATTCAGCGGAACGAAGGCTTTCCCTGGTACCTGACCTGGAACAGGGAGATGTAGGTCTGCTTCGGAATAACATGCTAAACACAGACCACATGCTGCAAGGTCGGAGGAGGCAATCTGTGTTAAACCTGATGACAGGCACCTCTGTGAACCATGGACCAAGCTTCCCCAAAAAGGGAAGTACAACATTTCGGAAAATGTCTATGGTGCCCCAGACAAACCTGTCTTCTGAGATAGATATCTACACCAGGCGCTTGTCTCGGGATAGTGTGTTGGACATAACTGATGAAATTAATGAAGAGGATTTGAAGGTGCGTGTTGATTTGCATTCAGTTTTAATATGGTAATAATTTAGTGAAACATACTCCTTATACACTTTTCTAATGTCATTCTTAATTCAGTACTTCTCTGTGGAATATCTTTTGGGAATATCAGTGAAATTTTAAAAACTCAAATGCCATCCCAAAAGAATTGAAATCCTGAAAAACTGATTTTGTCTGATTTTTAAATTGTTTTTGAGTCCTATTTGTAGAAGATGTCAATATAGAATTTTAATCTCCTGCACTTAAATCTAGCTTTAATATTACTTATTCTTACTTAAATTTGAAATCATAAGATGGCAAAACATTTTTTTTCAAGTGTTTATGTGAAATTGACAATCAAAACTTTGAGGTTTATGGAAAAAATAAAATACAATTGAAATACTAACACAGTTTTCAAAACCGTAATTTGATAAAATTTGACAGTTTTTTCGTGCTGCTCAGCTCTTATGTTCTGATATGGATAATGATCAGAGGAGTAAGCTTTTTATGGATGTACTGGGAATTATGTAATTCAGCTTGAGTTTTATGCCAAGAACTGAATCAAAACTCCTTTTTCTAATAATTATCAACTGGTCGTGATAAAATCCTTTCATTTTCAAAACTGACATCAGATTTTCATAAAATAGGAAAGTGGCAAAAAGTCTACAAGAAATGTTCAAGCAATTTACTGAAGCACTGCCCACTTTTTCTTTTGCTTTATTGATCTGAGCAGGAAAATGAAACACCTCAGACCACTTCCGATTTTTTATTCTAACAGTACAATAATAATTTTAATTGAAAGATAATAGCTATTGATAAACCATATCTGGGCTTCTAGTAATGCTGAAAAAATCTTGGTTGTTTCTTTCAATGTTGTCTAAAAATTTTGAATAATTTCTAAACTATGTTGTTATATCAAAGATTATTACTTGACCATGCAGTATATTGTTCTCCATCAGCAAATCTGAATGCTTCAGGTCAATTATTTGGAATGAGTTTAGCAGAACAAATTACAGCATTCATTTGTCTGTCATTATCATATATAGATGTCATTATCTTTCTGACTATGATCCTATCAATTCTTTGACAGGAATGCTTTACTGATGATGCTGAAAGCATAGGTACCGTTACCACATGGAATACCTATTTCAGATATGTTACCATCCACAAAAACTTGATTTTTGTTCTAATCTTGTGTGTGACTGTCTTCTTAGTTGAGGTAAGAAAATCTGTGCTTGATATAATGTTAATACAAATGATGACTGGTCAAACTATGTTGTTTCTTGTAAAAGGATAAATAGATAAACATTAGCTCATGTATACATCACTTACTGCCAACTCCTGTTAAATGAAATTGCATGACTTTTCTGCTATTTAGATCAGCATTTCTCACCAAAGGTGGTGGTAAGTACATGGTAGCAGCAGACCCACCTTCTCAGATTATCTGTTATTTTCTGATGCATTGTACCATACGAAAGAGTTGTTGCCCTGTGAAGGTCTCTTGTTCACAGAGATTAATTTTATTGTCTAGATGGAAAAAACCCAATCCTCTGTTGTGATGAGTTAGGATCAGGACAGAAGTCTGCTGAGAGATGTATAAACATTGTTGTGAAAGCAGCCTGATCCTTACAAGTGTGCAAAGCCAGGACATCACTGTCAAGCTCGAGTTATTTACTTGGAGACTTGCAAATTTTGCCGGTTCCCACAGAGAAGACTTTAGCTATGCACTGAGGCATTGTCTTAACACATTCCTGTAGCAATGCCATAAAAATATATGGGAAGAGGATGAGAGCAACTGTATTTCGACCCTTAGAAAAGAGATCACAGGCAGAAAGAGGGCAGGTTGAAATGTGGTGGACCAGATCAACACGTTTGGAGATATGAACCAGAAGTTCTCCAGTATTCCAGTGGACAGACAAGAAAATATTTCATGGAGGAAGTTTCTGTTGAGCACTGAAGCATCTCACAATAAAAACAATTTAATGCCATATTTTTCAAAAAATAAGATGAATTATTTGGAGAACTATGTAGAACTAGCAGCAAAGCAATGTCAGACATATAGATATATCAAATGCAGATATATATCAGCTAACAAAAACAAGGCAAAAAATAACAATGTTGACATTTTGGCATCCATATTTGAATAGCTACCATTAAAATATTGATAGACTTACTCCTTTAGGGCCATCAAGAAAGACTAAACTTTAAAACTTAAAATATATTAAAGCATACAGTGAATGTTCCTTGTTATTAGGAATACATTAGCAAGCCTTTGTTAATAGTATGATAAAAAACAATAAAAGAATATCTAGGCACTTGAGAGCCTGCTGTGATACAAGTCTAAATGTAGCGTTCCTGGTGGGATGTGCTAAATGGTTTCTGTGGAAAGAGGAGCAGATATGACAAGATTTTTTGTTTCAGGAAAGTTTGACTTCCATCTATTTATAATGCTTTCTCTACAAACAGGGATAAAGTCAGTGAAAGAAGATAAGTAAGAAAAAGTACATACTGTGAGAAGACAAAAAATTAACTTTTTTTTTTTTTTTTTTTTTTTTGTCACAGGTAGCTGCTTCCCTTGCTGGGTTATGGTTTCTTAAAAAGTAAGTATTGGTAATCATTTATGGAGAGATTGGTTCTCCTTTATATTGATTTTTTGCTACAAATAATTAATAAATAATATCAGAAGTCTGTATGGATAGAAAATAACTTTATTCAAATCGCTTATAGGTGTATGACCCAATCGTTTATTGGTGTATGTATCTGTTTATACTTCTGTAAGTGCTAACAGTCAAATGTTTTGTGACTTGTTACTGAACACATAGCAAGGCATGTAAGAGCTTTCCTGGGTCAGCTTACTCTACTTCATTATCCTGAGTACACTGCCATTCACTGCTCTCTTGCAGAGGCTCCTAATGAGACATTTCCTTAGGAATATTTTAAGGCAGCAGTTTCTCTGGGACCCCAAACATTTTCCTCTGCTCACCTGTGTTGAGCTGGGGAGTCAGGCAGATGAAGGTTGAAACATACTGAGCAGGAGTATGGCTTTTCCTGAGTTAATGTTTATGTTTCCTGTTTTAGTCCTGCAATGCTAAGTCTATGTTTGCGTATAGAAAGCATATGGTGACTTAGGTCTGATCTGGAGGAGGAGGGATTTATGTGATGTCCTCTTACAACAGGTCATGAAAGCCTTTGATTTTTATAATATACTTAAAGCATTTTACTTCCATAATAATTCACTTTTTCAACACTTAAACTATTTTTTCTGATTAAAAGAACTGGATGCATTTTCCTTGATTAGGCTAGGGTTTTTTTTTTAAGTTATTAAACAGGTGGTAGATTTGCAAAAGACTACCAAAGCAGTACATTTTCACAGCAGTTTGGAGAAAACTGTTGGAGGGGTCACAGTTGCATACCAATAGCTTAATTTCCATCTAGCTAAAAATCCTTCATTGCACAGTAGAAACTAATTTGTGAAAAATTACTGCAAATGCTGATGGGCGTCTGAATCACCAAAGGTATCTGAGGAGACGAATAAACCATTTATTGCTTTAACCTCTGAATGCACACACAGTAATTTTGCCTTGGTGGAAAATTGGGTAGTTCATAATTTATAATTCATACATATACGACATATAGAACTAGCTATTAACATTGTTTTAAAACAAATGAACATTGCAGTACTTGTTTAGTAGCGAAAACAAAAGAGAGGAATACACCATAGTTTCTGGTAATGCCTTTATTTTTAATTTCTATCACACAGGACAGCTTTGAAAGCAAATGCAACACAATCTGACAACAGTACCTCAAACAAACCACCTGTGATTGTCACTGACACTAGTGCCTACTACATCATTTATATCTATGTGGGAGTGGCAGATACCCTGCTCGCCATGGGAATCTTCAGAGGTTTGCCCCTTGTGCATACACTTATAACAGTGTCTAAAACTCTTCATCAAAAGATGGTGCATGCAGTTCTTCATGCACCTATGTCAACATTCAACTCTTGGAAAGCAGGTAACTGAGATGGTTGACTCATATATGGGTTTCATATCAACAAAGCAGTTTCCAGTCTATTAAAAGATACTTCTTCTTGCATTTACATTTTCAATCAAGCTGAATGTTAAAAGTAATTTGTGAATATCTTAATGAATCTTGATTGAACTTTAAGTATGGCATGTATCAGTTGTCAATTCTGATTATGAAATACTGCCTTCTACATTGGAGAAAATGAACTATTTACTCTTTTAGGCTATAAAATGAGTGTAACTTCTAATGAATAGACTTTATCTAAAACAACAGTAGAAAAGCTATAGTGAGCTGTGTGATGAGTGACAAGGAGTCAGGTGCAGATGATAAATAGCACTTTATTTCATGAGCAGTCCTACTAAAATGGCATTAAAAATCAGTTACTGTGAATAGTGTTATGTGTATTTAAATTCAGTTCTGGAGTTGATACAGAGTTCATTATATAACTGGTGCAACAAGTTCCATCTCCTGCTGTACATGAAATTCCTCTCCCATACTCTTCTTATTGGTGCATACTAGATTACAGGAGATACTGGTAAATAACAATACTTCATAGGGTTTCTCCTTCATTTTCGAATTACATTCTTGATTCTGTCATTACCTACCTGCTGATTATTCTGTAATTTGGGTCAGAAGCTTAAGCAGCTGGTGCACAATCTCATACAAATGCTGATGTGCAAACATTCTGTGTGTCAGTAAAGCCTGCTGTGTAAGGGGTACAGACCTTATGCTTTGTGGCTGTTTGTCTCCTGTTTAGTTATTTGTCTTTGGTTTTATTATATTTTCCTGTTTCCTTCTGAGATTTCAGGAGCTGAAACAGAAGTTGTGGAGGGAAATTCCTCCATGGGAAAGAAGCTGTAGCTCCACTGATCTGTAATTATTTTATTGAAAAAATCTTGTATTTATCCTTAGTACTTTGTATTCCAAAGACATCTTACTTTTTGTTACAGTAATAAATGAAGGATTTTTGAGGTGTTAAAATGTTTGATTTTTTTTTTTTCCTTTATACATAGGTGGTATGCTTAACAGATTCTCAAAAGATACAGCAGTACTGGATGACATACTTCCACTTACAGTATTTGACTTCATTCAGGTTTGTAGAATAGAAGGTCTAAATTTTCCTGTCTTACAGCTCTCTAAAGTGTGAATTTTATATCATGCAAATGAAATCATATTGATAAGAAGTATTAATAACTGGAATGAAATCCCTCTTCCTTCCTTAGTTTGTAAGTCTGTTTACATAGCTGCTTATCTTTAAGCCACCTTCATTGCTTCTTTTTTGCAGTGTGTACCTTCACTGTTTGTGCAAACTACTTTTATTATTCAGGCTCAGAAACATTTTTGCCCTGCTGACACCTACAGTACAAATACCCCTGCTGCTGCCTACATTCAACTTTGACATTGTGAAGGGCATTCTTTAGTTTCAGGTGTCTTGGCTTAGGGGTAATTCTTTTTTCATTCTATCCCTTGATTGCAGTCACTGATTTTCTTTCCCCTTTAGCCTCTTCTGTTCCCAGTTTGCTAGCATCACCCTTAATTTACTTCTCTTTTGTTGGCTATATTCTTAAGTTTTCTGGGCTTTTATCCTCTGTAGAAACTCTTTCAGACCTGCCTCACTGAGCAGTTTAACCCATGATGCTGTTCTTTCAAGTCTTAGTTGGCCAGTTCTGCACTCTCTTGTTTGTTTTTTTCTCTCTGACTGGCTTGACTACCTAATTTTGTTTTTCATTCTTTGTAGCTTTGTGGCTTCTCCCAAGTCTCTGGATTGAAGCTGAGTCTTTCAAGCACTGGATAACTGTTTGATACGGAGTAGAGCATTAGATGACTTCCAGTGACTGGCAGAATTTTAACATCCCTAAGAGTTGTAGAATTGCAAACTTTTTAAATTTTTATTGGAAAGCTTTGTTTCCAGCATACCTCTTGGGAAACTCCATACATTGCAAAATCTTGAGTTTTGAATGACTCATCCACACTGAGGACAACACTGAAAAAATACAGAGACAGAGGCAGTTCCAGTGTTTCTCAAGAAAAAGGATGCCATTGTTTGCTCCCCATCCTTCCTGTTCTGAGACTCTGTGGTCTTGTGTGGCTCCCAACACCCCTCATTAGTGTCCCACCACTGCTGCTGTGATGTCAGATTTTCCTCAGATAGAACTGGTTCCCAAATAATTTTAAAAAAGGAAAGTTAATCTTCCCCAGTCCTCCTGTTTAACACTTTCAGGAGATCTACAGGCACAACTTAACCCAAGCACTCTGCTGTGCAGAACGCATGCCTCCATCTTTGAGTTTGCTCTGCTTTACAGTCCCTACCAACGTGGCAGTCTGATCAAAACTGAATCCTTTTCCTTTTATCTTTATTAATAACTGATAACTTTGGTTCATGACTTTAAAGAGGTCAGTGCATCTCCATATGGAGAGGTTTAAGCATATTACAACTCTGTCCTGCTGATGACTTGAAGATTTGCTGATTGAGTAAATTTAAACACTGAGACCTCTGAATCATTAATATTGTCTGGGGGGTGATCATGATTCTCTACTCTCTATTCTGGTGTGGTCATTTTGTTTCTTATATTTAGGATCTGCCATGGGAACGTTATTTTAATATTATTTTATTTAGGCTGTCTCTACCTTGCACTCTCTCTTCAAGAAACTGACTAGCTTTTTATGCTTTCAAGAATAAGAAATCTCCCTAGATTTGCCTTCTCTGTTCTGATGCTTTTCAGATGCTAACCTGTGCTCGATGTCCCATAGCTTCTCCTGAGTCTCAGCTGCAGAGACTATTGTGAATGCATGATAAGTTGCCTTGTCTTTCTAGGTTTTCTGGTGAAGATCAGTGAACCCGTCCACTGTCTTGAATACTTTTTACCAGTCATCCTCCATAAAAAATTTCTTCCATAGATTCACGTTTGCTCGGCAGCTTCAGATTTCCATGGACTCTGCTAATGAGCAAAACCATATTCCTATGAAAGATGCAGAGAAGTTATACATATGATTTTCTCCTGCTGATTATCTCAAAGTCACTGAATGTGGGTGGGACCTCTGGACCGAGTGCCTGGGACCTCTTGAAGCCCTCTGCACAAAGCACGTTCAGTTAGATCAGGTTGCTGCAGAGCCATGTTGGATTTTTGATATCTCCAAAACTACACAACTTCCCTGAGTAATCTTTTCCAGTGTTTTGTTATCCCCACCATAATGCTTCTTCTTATGTTTAAACGGAATTTTGGGCATTTCAAAATTATTTGCAATAATACACAGATTTATACTCTATACAAATATGGTACCATCAGATACTTACACGCAGTGATTAGATTCTCCTAAGCCTTCTCTTAAAGCTAAACTGTTCCAGTTCTATCAGCCTGTGCTTGTGTATGAGGTGCTGCTGTCCCTTTATTGTCTTCAAGACCTTTCACTGGAGTCACTCCAGTATGTCTGTATTTCTCTGGTATTGGAGAGCTAGTGCTAGATAAGTCTCTCTGGTGCTGAAAAGAGTGGAAGCATCTCCTTCCTTGGTCTTCTGACAATGCTTCTGCTGTTGGCCTCCCTTGCTGCAGCCTCCAGCCTCCAGTCTGTACTGGTGTGTGTGGTTATTCCTTCCCAGGTGCAGAGATCTACAGGAAAAGTTAGCTTCTAAATGTACTGGGATGCCTAAATCGAAGTCTAGTGGAGATGGAGACCTTGTCTCTTGCAGACTTCAGCTTATGTTTGCATAAATTCATCCTTCTGAGTTTTTCACAAGGATTTGACACAAGATTTTAGTGTTGTTTTTTACTCTCTTTTCTATGAGAATGAGCTTGTAGATGACTAACTCTTTGTTTAGGGACACTAGCTCCTTCTCTGTTGCTGTTGAGAGTGTCATGCTATAGTTTTTCTTAGGACTTTTATGGACATTAGACATATCAGGGAGCCTTCCTTTTCAGGGAGGAAAGCTTTTCATTCTGGGTGAATGAAATTTCAGGATCAAAGAGGCCAGGGATTGTCTCTTCTCACTGAGGTATATCCAGTTGTCCATAAGAGAAAAAACAGTATTACCATTTACATCAGTGACAAGATGTGATTGCATCTGTGATGTTTTCCCTGACAGCCATCTGACCTGATTCTATACATCTTGGTTATGAGCTGTAGCCAGCTAATGATGGCAGTAGCATTACCACTGGTTTTAACATCCACTGCAGTCTTCTACCAGTGCTTACAGTGGGCTCATCACTTCTGGAGACTGTTCATGTGAGATGCTGCTACTATGTGTTGCTTGACCCTAGCATTTAATAGGGGACAGTACAAAGCTTGTAGTAAACTCATTGGACATTTATACCTATGGTCATAACTGTTTTTCCTTAAATGTTAAACCCTCATTGGTTAACCAGAAAAGCTGCTGCAGCCATCACCACCCTGAACCCTTGCTGAATTGCTGTCTCTATCACTATCTGCATTTTTCAGACTGGTGACACAGAAGCAGCACTGGAACATGTCTCCCATGTGTCCAACCTCTGTCCCAGGCCTGAAAGCTCAGCACCTGGGGTCAGTGTGGCTCAACATTGTGGCTCTTAACTGGGCTGCATGAGCCCTCAGCTGCCATTGCCCAACAATGTGCCAGTGTGGTTGGCTCATTTGTTGATTTTTGCTACTGCCTTTTTGAGAAGGTGTCATCTTCTGTTTGACTTTTAACTTATTTAGAGTTTAGAGCTTATGAGATAACACAAGTTTTCATATTCAACTTTTCAGTAAAATAACTGTTGGATCAGCAGTGAGAACAATGCGGCATCATGGTGGCCTTTGCAAAATTTGAGCAAATGAGGGAAACAGGAATTAAAACAGTCACCATGTGACGGTGAAATCTCAAGGAATGTGAGAGCTGTGTAACTTGGCTCAATATCAGCTGAACAGTTCATTCACTTCTTACCAATCAGAGATACGAGAGGTACCAAATTCAGCAGTTTGAAATGAGTAAACACAGATCCATTCTTGCTATGCTACAGACCAGTGCTGTACAGCCTACACAGGCACCATGCACATGTGTCACCTTAATTTTAAGAGAAATGAGGAAAATAGTGACAAAAATCTTTAATTTGTTCAGCTGCTACAGTAATGCGTTTTCATAAACTTTGATGCTACTATTGCATTGCTCAGATTTATGTTGGAAAAAAAAAAGGATGGGAAACCTGGAACATGCTTACCTGTTTGTGAAAGACTTGGAGGACTGGAAATTTAAATCCTTCCTTGAATTTATGTGAATGGAGTAGTGATAGCACCAACTGCAGGTTTCCTGATGTATATTAGTTTTCTTTCCATCTGTTTCTTTGCTGACTTGTTGTTTGCAGTGATGTTTCAATGTGATATTCATAATTTTGTCCAAATTGTCCATTTGCAATTGCTTTAGGCTGATAAGTTTGTGATTTGAAGTAGCAGAGCTTTGCTATTTGGTGTACACTGGTCTGCTTGATTTCCATTAGATTTAGGTTTTCTTCAGACAAGAACAGTGCTTAAAGTGCTTGTAGGGTAAAGTCCAAGGCCTGATTTATCTAAATCTGTCTGGAGTTACTGAGAATGAGATCTTGTAAGCCTGGTGGTAGTCTCTGGTGGCTATGATAGATTAACTCTTTAACTCTGGACTGATTTTGTTCCTTTTAAGTAATCTCTTTTTTTTTTTTTTTTTTTTTTTTTCCCCCCCTGAAACTGCTAATTTTTCATACCATAAGTCCTCTTGGGATTTGTTTTCTTTCTTCTGATCCGGACAAGTAGGAGTGCTAGTTTCATGTGTAGGCTACAGTCCCTTGAACAAGCGATGATGTGCAACTTCCCACTTTTTCTGACCCTCAGAAAAACTGCTTGGCCTAGAACCTGCAGAAGAGTGGCACTCAGGTCCTGACAGTCTGTCACACCTAGTCCAGACAAGAGAGGGACTGCACTGGTAGGCTTGGTAGGTGGCTGCAGATACTACAAGTGTCATTCTTACATTTTTAACTGGGGAGTGAGTGCCTAGATGCCATTGTTTTTGTGTGGCTTCATAAATTAGAAGCCTGCAATACTTGTGGTGCAGGAAACACATCTTCCATCTGTTAGAAAAGATGGCAGCTTATTCCAATGGATTATGGATCCGCTGTCATTTATTCACAATCTTTTTATGCAGGTTTGTTCTCAGCTGCAAATCCTACTTAGTTTAGCACTTTATGTTTGTTGAAACAATACATAGTTGCCATGGGGAAGAGATTGATCATCAATCTCTAGACTATAAAATGACAAGTTTACTGTATCAATAGTATTTTTCTTTCATTCTACAGTTAATACTGATTGTGATTGGCGCTATAACAGTAGTCTCAATATTACAACCCTACATCTTCCTGGCATCAGTGCCTGTGATAGCAGCCTTTATTGTGTTAAGGGCATACTTCCTCCACACTTCTCAGCAGCTGAAACAACTGGAATCTGAAGGTAGGAGCAGCAAAATTGATAGACTTCTAAAGCTACAGCAAATCAATTGAGAAGTGATTCACCCTTTCACCTCTTCTTTGCCTTTACACTTGCAAGATGCCATTGTTTCTGGGAGTGGAACCCATACCTTCTTAAAGCCAGTGCTGTTAGTGATCCAGCCAATGCTGGGTGCTCTGCTGCCAAAGTGCACTGGATAAAGCTGGGCTTTATCATCACTGCAGCTGAAAACAAAGTTCTGACACACAGTTTTCTTGAGAGTAAACATAAATTGAAAAAATGTGATCAGACTTGGTACGTGCCCTATGAATTCATTTCTTTGTAAAAAATTAGAATGGATAAATCTTTATCGCAAAGAATTCTTATTTCTGAATAAATTGTTTGACTAAATATCCTCCCTTTCCCCTGTTAAAAGATTAGCACATTCCAAATAAAATGGAAAACCTCATTCTGAAGTGTGAGTTTTCAGATCAGGCTCTGTGGCCTGGCTTTACAACAAACTGTCAGATCCTCAGCAAATGACTCCTGCATCTTAAACAGTGACAATGATCTTCCCTTTTACTTAAATGTAATTCTGAAGTTCCTCAGATCTAAATGTAAATTTATTTGATGTTTACAAGGACCCATCATTGGCTCATTTTTTTTTTTTATGGAATGCAAGATCTGCTTAGAATTACCATATCACTACAGTAGAATACAGAGCAATAAAGCATTTTGTGCATTATTAGAACTGCAGGAAATAGTTTTGTCTGGGGAGGAGCCTCCTTTCCTTGTGGCATCTTGCAGCAGGCCAGGAGATTCCCTAATTAGTATGCTAACTATGAAGAATTAATGTGATCCTTTCCTGGCAATACATTGAATGGAATTTCAACCTATTCATGCAAAGACTGTTGTTGTGTGACCTGTGCTAGGATTATTTCAGTCGTGTACTTCAACAACATATTCATATTAAACACTGACAATCCTTACACTGCTGTGAGTTAGAGCACAGGCTGTATATTTGCATTGTATTAAATATTTGCTTATGACTGTTTATGATGTTTCTAATTTAAAACTTTACAGCTCGTAGTCCGATATTCACCCATCTTGTTACAAGCTTAAAAGGACTCTGGACACTGAGAGCTTTTGGGCGACAGCCATATTTTGAGACCTTATTTCACAAAGCCCTGAACCTACACACAGCAAACTGGTTCCTCTACCTGTCAACACTGCGGTGGTTCCAGATGAGAATAGAAATGATTTTTGTTGTCTTTTTTATTGCTGTGGCGTTCATATCTATCATAACTACAGGTATGGTAACTATACTGGAGTACTGAAATGGAACTCTTCTGCTTCTGTTTAACAGCTCAGCTTTAGAAACTTCTGAGTAAATAAACCATGGCAAAATTTAGCATTCACAGGAGTCACTGATTTAAGTATGTCATAATAGTAAAGACAATTTAATTAAAATAGGAATTACACCATTATTATCTACAAGCTGGTTTTATAGAAGACTCATTAAAGGGATTAATCTGAAAATAACGTCTGAAAGGGCAGAACTTTCCTTTTCTTGGCTGGAATTGCTGTAAAATTAGTATGTGTTTTAAACCATGTTAGTGTAAGCATGCTTGAGTACTGAAAAGTGCATATTGATTATCATCTGTATAGCTTAAAGGTTTTTTAAGTACAAGTTAATGTTCATCTGATTAGAAAATGGCTAAAACAAACAAAGTTTTAATATTCTTTTAAAACTACACCAGCAGCAGAAATAGTAATACAGTTCTCTAATTCCCAACCCACTGATCCATTTTCCAAGGTGAAGTTTTGAAAATTCCTTTAAAATCCCCTTAAAAATGGCTCACTGCTCCTAGTAAACCCAGTACAAGAGTGGGAATCTCTCTATACCTTACTATCTTACTTGTATTTGAAATGCTGCCTGTGGCTGTCCAGGCATAGCCAGTTTTCCACAAGCAGAGAACAGGAGGTGAATGTCCCCGAAAAGCTGGAATAATTCAGTTCTGGAGAGAAACCTGGCAGGTTTAGCTACAGATTGCTTCAAATGCAGTTTTTAGTTTACTATGCTTGTGTTATGTATGCTTTTTGATTTTGATTCTCAAACATTATTCTCCCTCTCCCAAGTTTTACATTCAGTTTTGTGTGCAGAATCTGGATGCAGTTTCAATTGATATGAATTTGCAGATTTTGTGAAGGAGCTTTTTTCCACTAATAACCTTTGATCATACTTCAGTGTTGAAAAGGAGTTATATAAAATTGTACATTTTATCAAATATTGTATTGTGTGTGAAATGCTAGCCTCTATTTATTATATAAGGAGTTCTCCTGATTCTTAGAAAAAAAAATAATACAGCTACAAAAATACTTTGGTATGAAAATATGCACCTACAGAACTTGTGTTACAAAAGAGATTTTAAATTCCCCTGAAATTCATAGGGAGATAATATGCCCTGGTGCCATTCTCATTTTTTATTTTAAACACTTGGTCATCTGCATTTTTTTTAAGAAAACTGTTCCTTGTGCTGTTATTTTTCTCAAAATTTATTTGAGGAAGGTGTTAGAAGAACTTTAAAAAAACTTGAAAATCTGTCATCCTGCCACCTTCGTGAACTGTTACAGGTAGTAACAGGTCCTTGAAGCATTATTAAAATTTCTTTTCTTAATCTATCAGGTTTATAATTACTCTGATAATGAGATATGTATAAACAAAATAGGAGGAAGTTTTTGAAAAAGGAATAGAAGAAATTGAGAAATAGTAGAAAGTCATTTGTTTTAAATACTCAGTTCTGCCTAACACATAGAGATGTTGAAAATCAGCAGTGGAGTAGTTTAAGTGCTTCCATGGTGTGGTATGAAACTGTAAAGGAAAATCCCAGCAAATGCTATGCTTGTTACAGCAGACAATAAAAGCAAAAGAATTTATATCTGCATCTTTATGGAACAGTACGGATAACTTCCTCTATTTGTCCAAGAAATGAAAACATAAACCAGCACAACTATTTTGAATTTTACAGTTGGAAGCTGTAGTGTTTAAGTGATTTTTTGATTAAGACTCATTTCACAGATTCATGTATTGGAAAAAGAAGATGAAAATAAAGATTGCAAAGGTCACATTCTGTACCAAGATTTAATTTTTTATTCTGCCAAAGCAAGATGGCGATTTTAAGTGAAGCCAGGTGTTTCATTGATGATTAAGTTCTCAGTCCTTTGTGTAATTTAAAAATCCATATTTTTTCCATGAACTAAAGAGATGAGAATGTAAATACGTATTTTACTACAGACATGCTAATTTTTTATTTTCTATTTGCTTTTTATTTACATATAAATTGAATATGTTATTCTCTCTGCAGGTGATGGACCAGGTAGAGTTGGCATTATTCTTACTTTAGCTATGAACATCATGGGAACCTTGCAGTGGGCAGTAAACTCAAGTATAGATGTGGACAGTTTGGTAAGCATAAAATGCACTGTGCTGTGCTAAATTTCGGGGAGTTGTCTTATATTGTTGATTATGTTGTTCAGTGAGTCATCTTGAAAGTTTATTATCAGGCAAATGTGTTAGAAAAGTTCCCTTCATACCTTTCATAGCAAGCTACCAGCTTTAACACAGCACAGAATGAGCTTTTTTATGATAATTTTTTTTTCTGGACTAGAATAAGCAACAGCAAATAATTTCATTTGAGGATTCAGAATGCAGCTGTAGCAGTGGTGCAAAAACTGCAAAGGCTTGGAGTTGTTTTGTTATGATTATGTACCTTACCAAGATATATTATATACTTTACTCAGTCTGCTTAAGGGCTTTGCACAGGAGACCATGATGGATGTTTTTGAGCTTCTTCCACGCAAAATCAATAGTGATTTAAAAAACTGTCCTAGACTTTCTTGGGGGGTCTTTTTCTGGTTTTGCATAGAGTAACCTTTGGCATAAGGCTTTGGAGTTGTATGTGTGTATCCCTTTAATTTGCATAGTTAGTCAGTTAGCATTGACTTTAAAACAGAATAGTTCATGAAGTCAAGTCATCATCACCTGTTTATTGAGGTATGAGAAGCAGGCAGGAAACTCACAAAATAATATGTTTGTTCTTGCAGTTTTCATCATACTTTTGCTTAAATGTCTGACAGCTGTAGATATTATTTTAAAATGTAATAGTTACATCTGCACTTGAAGCATTCTGGGTATTATTTTAAACATAATTAGTGTGTAACCAAATAAAGTAGTCTAAAAACTGAAAAAAAAAATTTGAGAAAAAAAAAATCTTTTAGATCCAATCATACACCCTCTGAACCCTAAATTACCTTCTCAAGCCAGCCATTTCAGTACTGGAAAACAAACAGCTTTTACAGCAGATCTTGGAGACCATTAAACCCTTTTTAGCTGAAATGAGTTGTGATTTAAAAAAAAAGAAAAATTGGAGCAGAGGATGACTGAAGGAATATTTGCCAGTTCAACATTTTTTTTTAAATTGGAGTTTCAACCACCCTCATTGTGAAGGACATCCTTAAGAGCCCCCAGACTGGGAATTAACCACTTACAACATCTAATCTCTTGTTTATATGTCAGCCTGATGATAGTCCTGAAAGCTGACTGCCATTCAGGGACACATTTTTTCACCAGCTGTTTTATGCTGACTCTTTGCTTGCCCTTGAAGGGCAAGGACTCTGTTAAAGTGCTTCTTTGCTATAAAAAAATAAGATTATATATTAGGAAAAAAACCTTTCCCGTGAGGGCGGTGAGACACTGGAACAGGTTGCCCAAGGAAGTTGTGGCTGCCCCTTCCTTGGAAGTGTTCAAGGCCAGGTTGGATGGGGCCTTCAGCAACCTGATCCAGTGGGAGGTGTGCCTGCCCATGCAGAGGTTGTCGGAGCTAGATGATCTTTAAGGTTCCTTCTAAGCCTAACCATTCCATTCTATGATTCTATAACTGCTAGACACACTGAACAGCAATTGAATGGTTGATAATGAAGTAAAATGTTCCATTGCTAAGGCAGCAACAATGATGTTCAATGGGGGTTCTGCCTTTAAGACAAATTGTGATACTCTAAGTATCACAATCAGTATAAGAATCACATGCACCCATTGTAAAACTTAATACAAACTGGAGGTGTTTCACAAGAGTAGCAGAAAATCTTATTTTAGGATTCAGAGGGTGCTGGACACAAATATTAAAAAAGGACTTCCCCTTTTTAAAAGTACATTGATTTTAAAGTGTAATTTCTTAGTAGCAATAACGAAGGAACTGCCTTTCTCCTGGGACGTAGCCCAGGAGATAGCCTTGTAGGGTTCATCAGATTAGAGGTGGATCCTCCACCCTCCCCAACTCATGGATTTTTAGGAATCCTGTATTTTGCTGGTAAGGTGACTTTCTTGACATACAGAAGTTGCTTCTGTGCACAAGCAAATTAAAATAGCTTCATGATTTCAAGATAATGAAACTGCTTCACTGGGGGATGCAGATGTATTGTTTCCTACTCTTTGTATTCTATACATTTAGCACTTCTCTCTTCAAAGACTTTTATAGTAATTTGATTAAAGAGGTCCTGCGATGGCTTGCGCATGTGACACATCTAGTACTCTGACTGAAATCTGCTTTTCTCTCAAGGGGTATGTTAAAGGTCTCTAAAGGACCAGATTGGCTAGAATTGACACATCTCTATGTGTCACCACACGTGGTGCTTATAGGTATGTATGCACCACTCTAGATGATGCCATTCTTTGCCTTCCCTGGGGCAGGTATGGCATCCATGCTTGCAAGCCTGCACACAGCGTGCCTGAATAACACATTTGTAGGTGGCAGTCTTTTGTAGTCAGATAAGCTTGAGTTTCCTACAAGTGATTGAAACCTATGTCTGAAGGCTTAGTTCCTGTAATTACATAGGTAATATTAAGCTTGTGCTGAGTTGTTTTACAAGATAAGCAAGGCATGGGATGTCACTGAAATAAATGCAAGCAAAAGGACAGGAGAGCAGGAGGACAGGGAAGTAGGATCACATGAAGAAGGTAAAATTATACTGGAAGAAATACTGGCCAGAGAGATGGATACCTGGCAAATTTGACTTTATTCCACACAATCTCCTTCTTGAGCTTTCTGTGACTCTGCCTTACATGTTGAAGAAATCTGACTTTCTAAGTTGGATTTTGTTTTTGCATACCCAGATATTCTCTTTGAAGTAATTTCTGTTATACTGGTTTGCTTTTAACTGAAAAATTGCTATTTTCTTTTAATACCCCAGAATGGTTTTGGCATTTCATTCTCTACAGCCCTGATACTTTATCTGCTCTGTTTCTTTTTTGGTTTTGTTTTGAAAACATATGTGGTCACTCTGAAAGCTATCTATTGTTTCATATAGCTACCATTTAGGTTAGATTTATCTTTGCAATTTGATAATTTCTGCTAATATCCCTTTAGCTGGTTTTCAGTCTTTTTCTTATTCCCCCAAGGACTCTTGTAGTATTTTTAATTTTTTTTCTTCATAAGGAAATAGAAAATAAGCTTTCTGTTAAGTGCTGCTTTCAGATAAGCATTGGGTAGTCCCAGTGGACTGTTTTAATGCTTTATAACCTTATCCTTCACTGATGTGTATCCTGCAGTGGCAGCACTGTAACTAGGAAGGACAATTCCTTTTATCAGGGAAAAAAAAATGCCATTTTTTGCTGTTGCCAAGATTACTTATGTAAGGAGATATAAAAAGAGTTTCCCAAAGAGACAGGAAACCACATTTTGCTGAACTTCACAGAGCCCCACCCTGTACATCAGGGATGCTGAAGAATTAAAGTAAGACGTGGTTGAGAAGAGTACCAGTGACAATTTTAGGCCTGGCATAAATAAAGGTGCTTTTAGAGCTGGTTATCTTGCTGCTATCTTCCCATGCTATTTTACCTGTTACATAGGTGTGCTTTTTTTTAACTAGGACCTGATCTTAATATTCTGTTTACTGCTATCAGCAGAAAAACTGAGGTTACTATTCATTTCCAAAGTTTAAATAGACTCAATACTTGACTGGAAAATCTGCATCAGAATGACAGTTCTCCAAGTAAAGTGTTGGTCATCTGGAAGGGAACAGAATCAAGAAAAATCTGTTAAAATGTTTCATTTTCTGCTTTCAAAGCAGTATGAGAAAGAGCAAGAAAATCAGTACAAGTTTGACATGAACTAGATACTTCATTTTTGCAGTTTGGAAGAGGGGAATATGTCCTATATGTGCACCCAAAATGTAACAGCAGAAGCTGTGAAACCTCAGTAAATCCATATGGTCCATCTGCATTGACCTAGTTTTTGCTGTGACTTCCTGCACAGGGTTTTTTCACAACATGAGCCATTGGACCAACCTCCCATAGGAGCTCTCAGCTCTACTCTGCATTTTCCAGACAAAAAGACCCAAGAAGATGGTGTCTTGGAAGACAATCACTGAATACTATATGTGTCTGGTCTAGAGAGGGTAACTGCATCTTTCTAGCAGAATAGAACATAGGGCTTGATGAAGTTAACTGAATCAGATTACTTGTGGAAGAATTACTTCTTCTACTTTCTGGAAATTAACATTACATAATTATATTATGAACTCTCCTCCAACATTAAGAAGAGTTTAAGTTATATTAATGAGAAATCAAATTAAAGAATTTGCAATGTTATTAAAATCTCAGTAAAATACAATTAGGCAAGGTTAAAAATAGTGTATTATGCTCTAGACATTTTTAGATTTAAGTAGTAAATATACCCCTTTATTCTAAAACATTAGTTAGAGATTTTGAATATAGCAGGCACAGTGCTGATAGGATTAATGGATAAGAAACTTTCTGTCACCTACACTATACCTGTCATCATGAATGACACAAGATTTCTACCCGTGAAAGAAAGAATGAAAATCTTTTTAAAATGTTACTGACATTTATGTTACATTCTGCCCAGATATAAGTCATAATGCAAATTA
Source organism: Phaethornis superciliosus (assembly GCA_023637945.1). Lineage (NCBI taxonomy): Eukaryota > Metazoa > Chordata > Aves > Apodiformes > Trochilidae > Phaethornis > Phaethornis superciliosus. The sequence goes on along the minus strand of JAJQWJ010000001.1, from coordinate 24,582,562 downwards.
CAGAACCAGGAAAGCATCCTTCTGAATTGATTCCAAGTATTAAGCTGTCTAAAATATCTGTATGTGACATGACTATAAATCTATCCGAGAAGCTGGGGCAGAAATTAAATTTTCTGTTGTAAGGGAAGAAGCTCTTTGACCATCTGGCTTCAGAGCATATTTTAGCTAGCTTACAACTTAGGATCCCTTGGGCAATTATAGGAAATCCCTACCTATAGAAAAGCTTACAGTCTTGGTGAAGCCAAGACCTTAATTTCTGAAGCAGTGATAGTTCTAAAAAGGTGAGATTTCTGTAAAAAAACCTACAATCAAACACTGATTAAAATAAATGTGTGGTTCTCATTTTGGAGATTTACTGAAGACAGACAGACAGGAAGAAAATTGGCAGTCTGATCCAAGGTTGTCTTGTTTGCATGACCAAAATCAGATGACATTCATATATCAACATGATGGTGACCATGACTTCCCATCTTTCAGAGGACTTGAGGTGGAAATTGTAATTGATGGGCATCCTTTTTAAAACTACTCTCACAGCTATGTTTCAGAATGCTGAGATATATGCAATTACCCCAGTATTTCCTTACATTTTAAATATATATTTGCTTCTGCATGGAGAATCTATCACTTTGCAGAAGGAATGCAAAAGCAGTTTAGCAAGACTGAAGCTGTAAAAAGGGTTTTCCATAATGCCACTAAAGAGGGCAATACAAATACTAAGTAGGGAATACAGATTAGAGAACAAATGCTAATCTTAAGGCCCAGATACTCCTTGATACAGCAGCTATGAATGTATCCCCCTGTGTATTAATGTATTTTGCTAAATAATTTCTGAAGAATAAGAATTGACACTATTTTATAGTTTACTCCTGTTTATAAAGGTAAAATTTTGGTAAAAGGAGGAATCCTGTTAATTAAATTATTTGGACTGATGAACTTAGGGACCTGAATGTAGACTGAGGTCACATCTTCAAATGATGAAGATCAATGAAATTTGTATCCTGCATAGCATGAGAAAACCAGGAAATTTTGGAGACTGTAGGACTACTAGGATGAACAGCATTCTCCAAAAGGATATTAGAAATTACAGCCTTCACAGAATGGATTTGTTAACCAAAATAAGCTATATGTTGACAGTCGAGAAGCAGGTAAAGAGAGGCTTGACAAAAACAAAGCTAGACTTGCAAATGTCCTAGATTCTGGATGACGACTTGATCTTAGTTTTTGGAAAAAAAGAGTGTTTCATTTGTGGAGCTGAAAGCAGAAGGTAGAAATGGGGTTTGCAATATCAGAAGTGGAAATTATGTGCAAAAACCAACCTAGCTGTAAGTAGACATGTAACTGAAGCTCCTAAGTTAGAGTCATGATTGCCCTACAGTTCCTGTATAGCCCATGGAAAGACACATACCCTACCAATCACAGAATCAGAGAGTCAGCCAGGTTGGGAAGGACCTCTGAGATCAAGTCCAGCCCGTAATCCACTACCACTACAGACCATGCCATTCTTTTTAAAAACCTTCAGGGATGGAGAATTCACTGCCTCCCTGGCCAGTCCATTCCAATGCCTGATCACCCTCTCTGTAAAGAATTTTTTCCTAATATCTAACCTAAACCTCCCCTAGCAGAGCCAAAGTCCATGCCCTCTTGTCCTACTGGTAGCTACTTGGGAGAGGAGAACAACCCCTGACTGGCTTCAGCCTCCTTTCAGGGAGTTGTAGAGAGCGATGAGGTCTCCCCTGAGCCTCCTCTTCTCCAGGCTGAACACCCCCAGCTCCCTCAGCCTCTCCTCACAGGACTTGTGCTGGAGTCCCTTCACCAGCCTGGTTGCCCTCCTTTGGACCTGCTCCAGGACCTCAATCTCCTTCCTGAACTGAGGGGTCCAGAACTGGACACAGGACTCGAGCTGTGGCCTCACCAGGGCTGAGTACAGGGGCAGAATCACTTCCCTGGACCTGCTGGCCACGCTGTTCCTGATCCAGGCCAGGATGCCATTGGCCTTCTTGGCCACCTGGGCACACTGCTGGCTCATGTTCAGCTTCCTGTCAATCCAGACTCCCAGGTCCCTCTCTGCCTGGCTGCTCTCAGCCACTCTGTGCCCAGCCTGGAGCTCCCCATGGGGTTGTTGTGGCCAAAGTGCAGGACCCGGCACTTGGCCATGTTGAATCTCATCCCATTGGAATCAGCCCAACTCTCCAGTCTGTAATGACTCTGTCCATCTAACATCAGTCTTCAACTGAACATGATTAGGTTCTGCAGGTGAGCATTTCAGTTAATCATGTGAAGCTGGGCTGGAACAATGTTGCTCCACATGTGCTCCATGTGGTTCAAATGGGACCGGACATTCCGTCCTAGGGTTCAGGAAAAAATGGCTGAGAAGCTGGAGATCTGGTAATGGCCATTTCAAATGAACCCATCAAGCACTGGTGGTGACACATGATAGGATAAACAGTTGTCACTAGTCGTAGAGAAGGAGAAATGGGAAGTAATTGATGCCACCATCAGTTTGTTATTCTGATGGCAGCAGTCTTTTAGAAACTGTTTTGAAGATGTAGTCAAAGATGCAGTGCTTACAGAATGAATTCACTCAGGTTTGCTGATAAAAGGGTTGCATCAGACTAACCTGATAACTGTATTCAATGATTTTTTTTCCAGACAAAAGTAATGTAGTAGATCTCATTTGTCTTCAGGAAAGCACTGGCTGTGGCTCTGCTTCAGAAATTATATAAATGAAGGAGATCAGGATTATTGCAAGAACTGTAAACTAGTTAATGAGTTGGACAGAAAGGAAATGGCATTAAGCTGTAAGTATTAAGCTTTAGGGAGGCTACTCAACAAAGATTAGATTTGTGACTGAGCTCTTTTTAATCTTTTTATTTATTTATTTTAATGCTCTCAATAAAGGAAAAAATATTGTATTAAGTTTGCAAAGGCACAAAACTGGAAGGCAATGTTATGAAGGAGGACACTGTGAGCTGAAAGGTATTAGGCGACCTCAAATGATATAAATTAGATTTCAGTAGCCAAAGTGTAGACCTGAAGTTAGGGACTAAGAATAACCTCTGTTGTAAGTAAGGATCTCCTTGGTTAAAAATAGAGGAAAAGATGGAGGAAAGCTTGTATGACCACTGCTTGATCAGTGTGAAGACAGAGCATATGATCCTGGGATGAATTAATCAAGATATTCCTATATAGGGATAGAAAATATTGATATCTTTGTACAATGCCCTTGTGAATCATCCAAATTACTGTGCACATTCTGGTCAGACAGGAAAGCTTAATTTGAACTGGGATGTTTGGAGGAGAACATATGTTAAGAAATAGGCTTAAACCTGGATTTTCTTTAGTCCTGGAGAACAAAAGGTGACTGGATCTATGATGGACCTCTATAAATCCATGTAGAAACCTGGAAAGGTAAAAGAACTATTTAGAATCTTAAATTAACTTACAATTAAGAAATGCATAGCATCAAATAATCCGTGGACTTAAAAATGGACTTTCTGACCATCTAAACAGTGAATTTCTAGGAAGAAGGTGAATTAGCTCCTTATTAATTGACCGTTGACCCATTTATGTGTCTATAAATAAATAAAAAAAATCCCTTCTGATCCCATGCTCTTCTGAAAAATTCATCAAGACACCTATTAGCTACTTCTTTCTGAAATTCAGGAACTATGGGACTTGATTATTTCATGTAATATGTAATTACAGATATAAAATTAGTTATAACCCTGCTATTTTTTTTTTTTTTGTTAGAAGGTATAGATAATTTCTTGTAAATATCTAGATTTTAAAGTCTTATGAATGTTCCTCTTTGCTTGATGCAGTTGCTTTACTTCTTTAAATTTCATCCATTCTGCTGATCTTGGGAGCCAAGGAACTTCAGTTTTTAAATTGTTCAGCCTTTTACAGGAGGAAGTAGAGGAAGACTCCAAGATCGCTTTCTTGATCATACTTTGTTTTCATAAATAGAGGTCATGTACAGTTTGTAAAATATGTTCTAGAAGGTACAAAGATCTATTGTGTCCATGTAAAAATTAAGCAAGTGGAATGCCATATTTGACCAATGTCAGTAGTAAAAGAGCAATAGATTGTAAATCTCTAAAGAAGTATCCCACCTTCAAAAATAGTATCATGGTATTAAAAAGAAAATAGACTTGCTGTTCTGGCTAGCATTAGGAGTAACTTGGTTTCATTTGTTTTCTTAGCTAAGTATTAATTACAATTCGAATGTTCTTTGTTTTGATTCTTAGATGCGGTCTGTTGGACGTATATTTAAATTTATTGACATGCCAACAGAAGAGATGAAAAATGTTAAGCCACAGAAGAATAATCAGTTTTCAGATGCCCTTGTAATTGAAAACAGACATGCAAAGGAGAACTGGCCATCCGGGGGTCAAATGACTGTGGAGGATCTTACAGCCAAATACGGTGATGGAGGAGCTGCTGTGTTAGAAAACATTTCTTTTTCAATAAGTTCAGGGCAGAGGGTAAGGCACTTTTTTTGGTGTGTTTGTTCTGACTTCTCTTAAGCTTAATTGCAGAAGTGTCATTATAAACTACTGATTGACTAAGGAGCAGGTTGAGTTCAGCAGGGTTTTGCAAATGGAAATGTGAAAGTGTTGTAAAAATAATATTCTGAAGCACCTGAAAAACAGAAATGTCTTGTGTCTGTCCTTAAAAATCTGTAGGACTATTTGCTAAAAAAAAAAAAAAAAAAAAAAAAAAAAAGTACCGAAAATCTTAGTAATCCTAGAAATCTTGAGACTATTTAGCCCTTAGTGAAGCATGATGAGAATGTTTCCTGGCTGTGAGGAACTTAATATACCACTAAAAAAATGTATGCAGTAGTTCCTGTGCCTGAAGTCACCCACCTCCTCCTAGGGAGAGGGAAGGCTGCTGGTGAGCACAGGTGCTGCGGGCAGCCTGACCCAGGTGGAGCAGGGCACAAAAGAATACCAAGCACTGTGCCAAGGGAAAGGCATTGCTGGCTCCCACAGCCAGAGGGTGGAGGTGCTGTCTTGCATGTTGGATGAGGGCTCTATGCCACCCTGAATTATTGTATAGCAAACCATACACAGCTCAGTTCTTTGGAAGTTTGACAGACCTCTAATTCATCTCCGTGCCTGTTTGGGGCTGCTTTCAAGAAAGAGGTTTATTTTCTGGACAGTAATTAGGCATAGGCTTAACACTTTGCTTTAAGTTCATGCTGAAAGAGTGTCCTTAGTGGGATGGGAAGAAAGGCTTGCATGATCTCCTGAGGTGGAGGTATATGGACAGAGAGGAGTTTTTAACTCACATAGATAAGAAAACATAGAATCATAGAATCATAGAATAGGCTGGGTTGGAAGGGACCTCAGAGATCATCGAGTCCAACCCTTGATCAATTACCACCACAGTCACTAGACCACGGCACTGAGTGCCATATCAAGTCTCTTTTTAAATATCTCCAGGGACGAAGAGTCCACCACCTCTCCAGGCAGCCCGTTCCAATGTCTGATCACCCTTTCTGTGAAAAAATTCTTTCTAATATCCAGTCTGAACTTACCCCGGCACAATTTAAGACCATGCCCTCTTGTCTTACTGAGAGTTGCCTGGGAAAAGAGACCAACCCCCGCCTGGCTCCATCCTCCTTTCAGGTAGTTGTAGAGGGCAATGAGGTCTCCCCTGAGCCTCCTCTTCTCCAGGCTGAACAGCCCCAGCTCCCTCAGCCTCTCCTCGTAGGATCTGTGTTTGAGTCCCTTCACCAGCTTGGTTGCCCTCCTCTGGACCTGTGACATGTTCAGTGACAGCTCCCGGGCCATGCCACAAGGCAGTCCTTCACTCCTAATTTGGATAAAACAACTCTTCCAGGTTTGCTAGATCTGTCTTGGTTTACATGAACTGAATGTTTCATCCACTGTTTGAGGGCACCAACATTTTGAAATCATGGATCTCGCTTCTTGTAGCACCATCCTGAAACCACTTTGAATTTGGAAGAGAGGCACCTGTGATTCCTGGAGTGTGGAGGTGTGGGTGCCACTGTGGTCTGGTGGCATGGTGTGTGCTGTGACCACTGCCTCAGGCCCAGATGATACACTACAAATTCATGGTCTGATTGGCCCCTATTTTGAACTATATGGAAATGCAGTAGCTCAGTAGTGTGATACAAGTCCATTCCCTAGTTATTTTTTTTCTGCTGGAGGGGATTTTGCTGAAGAGAGCTTCATACCAAAAGAAAGGGGGAAGGCACAAAGAGTTGTCCCTGTTATCTTATACTAATCAGTACTAATCAGTACAAGATAATATATACGCAAATTCCTGTTCCTCAGATAAGGGTAGGCTAACAGATTTTTTTTCTTAGTTAATTATAATAGAACTGTCTGGCCTGCTGTTTCATTCAGCCCTTGCTGTAGACTTTTGTCACTCCCAAATGAACAACATTTACTATGCCATTAAGATCCATGTGGATTGTTCTGTATGGCTGAGATCTCTAAGTATGTATGCCCTAATCTGTGGTTAATATATGAGCAGTACTAAGTGTTTCCTTGTATGATTTCCATTGCAGGTGGGCCTTTTAGGAAGAACTGGTTCAGGAAAAAGTACTTTACTGTTTGCATTTTTGCGACTGCTGAATACAGAAGGGGATATCCAGATTGATGGAGTCTCTTGGAGCACAGTCAGTGTACAGCAATGGAGAAAGGCATTTGGAGTGATTCCTCAGGTAATGAGATTGTGCCTTCGTGGGCCTTTATTCTTGTTGGTTCTGTATCCACATGTGCATGGTTACTTTTAAGCTAGAGGCGAGATGTTTTATGCTGAGAATCAGGAAAAAAAAGCAAAGATTTCATGAAAAGGGGAGTGTTTGTGATGGATGGATGGATGCAAGGATTCACAGCACACTACTTTTTGGGGGTTCCTATGCTACTCACACAAGATGTGTTCTAGAAATGGCACAGTGGTACAGCACAGTGTGTGGTACAGCACACTCAGCACACTCAGACAGAAGTAGCCTGCTTAACCCTGAACTTCTGAAATAGTTTGCACGTTGATTCAAAATAAGAGTGGCACCTGAATTAAAAAGATACAATCAGTGATGTTCTCAGGCAGTTTTCTAAGCCCCACATCTTATATCATTGTAATATGTGTAACATTTGCCTGATTTCCTTGACAGGCCACTAGCAGAATTACTGCTTTTCTCATATTTCACTAGACCACTACCTGATCCCCCACTGAAACATCACTTTTTTAGCTATCGGTTCTCAATATTCTGTTCGTGGTGCATATATAAGGGAGCACTTCATGTTGTTTATGCTTGCAGCAGTCACAGAATCACAGAGTCATTGAAGGTGAAAAGGACCTCTGAGATCATCAAGTCCAGCCTATGACCTAACACCACCACACACATCAACATACCATGGAACTAAGTGCTACATCCAGTCTCTCCTTAAGCACCTCCAGGGATGGTGACTCCACCAGTTCCCTGGTCAGTCCATTCCATTGTCTAATCACTCTCTTCATGAGGAAGTGCTTCCTAATATCCAACCTAAACCTCCCCTGGAGCAGTTTCAGGCCATGCCCTCTGTAATGTTGTGAGTTGCCTGGGAGAAGAGCCCAACCCCCACCTGACTACAGCCTCCCTTCAGGTAGTTGTAGACAGTCATAAGGTCCCTCCTGAGCCTTCTCTTCTCCAGGCTAAACAAACCCAGCTTCCTCAGATGCTCCTCTTAAGACTTTCCCTCTAGTCCCTTCACCAGTGTCATTGCCCTCCTCCGGACCCGCTCCAGAACCTCAGTGTCCTTGAAGTCAGGGGCCCAGAACTGGACACAGTACTTGAGGTGAGGCCTCACCAGTGCTGAGTCCAGGGGGAGAATTACATCCCTAGACCTGCTGGCCACGCTGTTCCTGATACAAACCAAGATGCCATTGTCCTTCTGGGCCACCTGGGCACACTGCTGGCTCATGTTTGATCAATTGCCAACCAGTACTCCCAGGTCCCTCTCTGCCATGCTGCTCTCCAGCCACTCCTTACCTGCTCTGTAGCACTGCATGGGGTTACTGTGGCCAAAGTGTAGGAAAAAGGAAGTGCCTTCTCACATAGGTTTAGGTACCATAGCACTCTCAAAGAACTGGAACAAGAAAAATAATCTGAGGACCTAGAGCTTCTGAGTCCTTTGCCAAGGTCTTCCCCATTGGGCCAGTGTCCTATATTAGTTATGACTCTAGATTATCTGTCAAAAAAAATGAACATTATTCTCTGCAAAGAGTAACACTAAATAGTGATTGCTCACTGTAAAGGTAGGAATGAAAACTGATAGAACAAACTTTATAATTTTAATGCCATGTTTTGTATTTTCGTTGTTGAAAGCTGTCAGTTCCTTCCAACAACAGTAATAAAAGAGTGACACATATTGGCCTTCTCTTCTTTGAAAGCTCCTGTTTGGAGGACAGGTGTGTTATACAGCTGTCCTCCAAGGTATGGCTGTGTAGGACAAAGGAAAATTTTACCAGTATAAGCTATGTCTCCATTGGAAAATTTTCCTATATAGTCAGGTGTAACTTTCTGTATTGAAAGATGCTTCCTCATCTCTCCCATAGTCATCCTTTTGCTCTCAGCTTTCTTTGGGATGTGGTTGCCCAGCAGGATTTCCAGCTTTCCATCTTCATCTGTTCTTGGGAACGTATAGACTGAGGAGCAAACAGAATGCTTCATAACAAGTAGCCTCGTTGTTCCAGTGAAAAATATGATTAATAATTCTCATAGCTGAGTACTGAATGTAGAATCACTAGTAGTATAGAAAATATGACTCTGCAGCCATCAGCAGAAGGTAAGAGACATTTATTACATGAGCAGTGTAACTTGCCCTTCTGCTAGTGAGGTGCATTGTTAGTTTGTTATTAAAATTACACATTTAGCTCAGTTTGGAAGTCCCTGATACATGGATCGATGCGAATAAAATACCTGCCCTCCATTCTCTGGAAGGTCATGAGAGCTGCCAGCCTGTTTGCCTGCTTCACCTCACAGCTCCTGTCCCAAAGCCTTGCCAAAGAACTGCACATTATGCCTCAGAAGTTCCCACATTCAGAATGAAACAAAGTTTTCACCAGCGGTTTCCCAGCAGGAAAGAAAAACTGCATATGCCACCCGGCCTTTCCTGGCAGAACAAAGAGAGCCTTTTGTTCTTTGCTGTCCATCTATGGCTTCAGAATGGGGAAGAAAAAAAAAAAAAAAAAAAGAAAAAAAAAAGGAGAAAAAGGAGAATGGAGCTCTACCTGAAGCATGCTTTTTTTGTGAAAACTTCCCAATACTCTAATTGTCTTCCTTATCTGGAAATTTCCCAATTTAGAAGAAAAGAAGGTCTTTTCCTCTGTGGGAACCTCCTTGCTGCATGCCTGCATCTCACATACCGCGTCCTAACACCCGCCGGCTGCTCCACGTTGCTGATGCTGGAAACACTTGTAGTGTGTTCAGACAGTGCTGAGCTGGAGCAAAGGCATAACCCAGTTTCTTTCAGTATCTCAGATCCGGCTGTCAGCACATTGCAGTGGCATGAAAGGGTAAAACATATAAAATATGTTTCCTGGAGCACCCACAAGGAAGTTCTTTCCTGTAGCTCCTCACACGCTGGTGCTGCTACAGTCTGACCACAGCGCTGCTCCTCCAGGATGTTTGTTATTCTCATACAAAACAATTACTCCAGCGGTAGCAGGCTGCCTGAAGTATAATTGCAGTCATCATCCCTTCCTTCTGGGCAGCCCTTCCTGATGCTACATCTGCAAGTTTCCTCACCACATTTCCAAAGTGAGGACATGAGCTGCATCTGGTTTCAACATACTGAAGCCCTTTCGCCTACAGGTCCTCCTGCAGGTTACATCAAAAAGTATTTAATGGAGTCAAATAGAGAAAATTATTCAGAAACTTGTCTTTGAGTGGAGAACAGGAGCCCTGCAGCAAATTTGCCATTAAAATAAAGGTGGAGAAATCTGAGACCCATAAAATGCTGCTAGCTTTAAGGAGCAGGAGGATTTCTGATTTCCTCTTGACTTATTTCACAGCATCCTGGCAGATCTCACTCCATTTTCTATATATAAATACTCCATATAGAATTAAATTCAAGCTTATAATAGAGAATGGGATTCCTACAGTTTGCGGGACTGTCAGTTGACACAAATTAAAAATAATCAAATAATTTTTGCATCTCTTTTTTCTTTAAGGAGTGAAATTTTGCAATTGATTTCACTGTAGTTCCAGTTTTTCAGTAGCCATCTCACTTTGTTCTGTCTATCTCTCTGCCTGTCTGTCTCATACCCTTCCAGGACTGTTCAGAGGCTGCAGGGGAGGCTGTGTGGCAGCACTGCTCCCCAGAGGTGCTCCCACCAGTCAGCTGATGCCCCATACCAGGGCACACACATCTGCTGCACCAGGCCCATGCACAGACCACCCAGGGACATTAATTAACAACCCCAATTCTTCTCATCTTGGGCAGTATGGTGGTTGCTTTCTGCATCATGGGCTTGGTGTTGCCAGGAGTGCAGCACTTGTGTCTGACACTAAGCTCTATGGGAAGCAGAGATTGGGGCACCTTCAGGAGAGAATGTTACAGAGATGGTCCCAAAAACTTGCAGAAGGTTTTAAATGCTCCCATGCTCTTACTCTTCTCTGGAAATATTGTCAGTGTAGAGTCCCTAAAGGACACATGAAAACTAAATCTCTTAACTCTTCACCTAATACCTAAAGCTTTCACATAGAAATTTGGTTTTCTTTCATTGTGATACTGTTGCCATAATATATAGGAAGTGGAGGAGGCTACATGAAGGTCGTATTGCTGTTATTCTTAAATTCTCTGTGCTTGTGCTGGTTCCAGTTAACCTTGCACTTGTTCTCCAGCCTGGGGCATATGGGAACAAGGGTCCCTGGGTCTGGGTGAGGTGCTGCACAAGGGTTATCTTTCTTTGCAACAGCAGCTACTCACAGCCAGGATACTCTCACTCTGTAGCAGCTTGTCAACTGTTCTTTACTCTTTACTCTTCTGTATGTGTTTGCTTAGGTACTCCAGGATTTTTGTTCCCCACCTAACACTTAAATCACTTAGGAAGCTTGTTGTTACAAGCAAGGTGTATTCTACACCATAACCAATGCTCAGAGACTTGAGCCATGGAGGGGATTAATGCCCTTGAGAGGAGATTTACAATGTTTGGGGTCATCAGAACATAAACATGACCATATTTATATTCCTAAGTGTTTTGCTTGTGGGTGAATGTCAGGTCTGAGAAACTTTGTTGTATGATCACACTCATGGTCATCCTGGGTGAATTTGAACAAGTGACCGATAAGGGTATTGCTGCTGGTCTCCTCAGCCATCCATTCCCCCTTCCCACATGATCCTAATTTCTGCTTCCTCCATATTTATAACCAACACTAAGATTCATGGGCTCCACTTTTGGCTTTGTTTCACTGTAGACTTCTAGCTTTTAAGGATTTAGGGTTTTTTTTTTTTTTCAGTTTCATTTTAAGTGGCCTCTAAACTTCCCATGTGACTAGCATGCTATTTACTCAAGTAAACCCTATATGGTTTCTAGTGAGCTGGGAGGAAGGAGGTATTGAAATGGAGAGATAAGTACCAGAATTCAGGACAATGAAATATTTACCTTGTGGGGAAAAAAAAAAAAAAAAAAAAAAAAGTTCTCTTGGGAATAGCTTGCTTTTAGTGCCCTGCTTCTTGAAAGCACAGTTATTAGGAATAACAGCAGTTTCTGAAGAAAATAGTACCCTTCATTTCTCTGCTTGCTGCACTTCAGCAGGAATGTTATTCAGCCCTATCATCTTTAAAACTGGTTTGTTCAGTTAACTATTCTTTACCACTGAAAAATGAAAATACCTGTTCCATTAGTTATATGTCTGGTGCTCGGAGTGGGAACAACCCACATCTTGCACTCTTTCTGCAGTGTTATTATTTCCACCGCACCCACTGGGTCGGAATCTAATCCTGCTGCAAAGACATTGCCCCACTCACACCTCCTGATCAGTGCAGGGCATGGGAAAAGGACTGTGCTGTACTTAACTGAAACACTCACTGCTATTAACAACTGTGATTATAAAGGAAGGAGTCTACCCTTTCCTCTACCAAAAGTATTTCAATCTCTGTGTGTGGTGCTGCCTCCACTGCAGCTCGCTCAGGGTGTTGCTGGTGGGGAAGGGATCATCACACTTAAATCCACCCCACTGACTGCAGGGCACCACGTGCAGCTGCTTTTCTCCTCTGGTCTCTTGAATCAGGTAATTCCTTCTCTCTTGCACCAAATAATTTATTGGTAGTGGTTTACCTCTCTTAATAAAGAAAATTAATTAAAGTAATTTATTTTCTATGTCACGTTTAAACCTTCAATTAATCATAATTAAATGATTAATGTTAATGTGGGTATAAATCACTGTGAAATCTGATGAAAGAATGCCACCTTCCTAGATTAAGTCAGATGCAAATTGTGGTAGACTGACTAAACTCTGGGAAAGTAGTTGGTAAGTATACTCTCCCTGGTACAGGAGTCTTTCATTGCCTCCGATACCATTTGACTACCAAGACTCCAGCAAATTATTTGCCTGTGAATCACTGATGTTTCAACACATTTTCTCTAAATAAATATTTTCTTTAGGAAGACAAAAGAGAATAAAATAATTGTCTCAAACCTTTCCTCTTGGTATTTGTTCCGTATGTACAAGGAAAGAGCAAGCAAATGGTAGTATTTCTCAACAAGGCACTTAAATTCTTTGAGAGCAAGTTCTCACTGCTACAAGCAGTAGGTGTACCTCACAGCACAGAAAGCAAGAGCTTGGTTTTATCTTGCTAAAAACGTTGTGCAACCTCAGTGTCCCTTGAAGAACGTCATTCTCGCCAGAATCTGACACACCCCCCTAATGTAAAAAGAGATTAAACAAATATTTAATTTTTTCTGAGTCTTTGTGTTTTGAGCTATGAAACGTGTATCCAAGGGATGTTCACTTAAACCTGCTTGCCTAAACTGATGAGGAAAGCAGAACTGAGCAGTAAACTTCAGAGCAAGAAGGATGCACTCTTGGTGCCCGGATACGTGCATCCTCTTCATCCTGTGTGCTGGAAGCAAGGACCCAGCAGGAAGAGGGCATGGGCTGTGGCATCCATCAGGGAGGCCTCGTACACCAAAAACTGGGTTGTTGCTGCTGCAGTTGTGAATCAGGCTGTTCTGCATCACATCTCACTTATGTGACAGTGAGGGAGAGAGGAAAAAACCTCTCTTTGGAGATAAGACTGGGATGTGATGTGATGTCAGGTAAGAGAATGGTGTTGTTTATATGGTTGGCTACAAGTGGTTAGAAAAAGAGAAATTCATATCTGAGAAACATCTTAAGACAATGTCCTTGAATTACTGACAAATATCCAACAGGTTTTTTTCTCTCAAAACAAAACTGTCAAAACACAAACTTTGGTTTAACAATTTTTAATTATTTTTTTTAAGGATTATTAAAAAATGGAAATGCAGGAAATACTTTATTCTGAAAACTGCTGAAACTTCTTTTTCAGAGAAGTTTGGCTAAGTTTTTATTAGGAGAATTGCAAAAAAATGAACGTAAGGATTTTTAAAATCACTTTTTTAGACCAATGTTTTAAAAACTTTTATTAACCTGAAATAAAGTCCACTTGGAAACTGTAGAGGGCTATTCTTTCCTCTCTGTATTTTACTATTTACTATTCTTTACACAGTCTATCAGGTTTTCTATCTACCTGTGCCTATATATTTTTTTTTTTTTTTCTTGTAGAAGGTATTCATATTTTCTGGAACTTTTCGGATGAATTTGGATCCTTATGGGCAGTGGAAAGATGAAGAAATATGGAAAGTTGCAGAGGAGGTAAAAATGTTCAATGTTATTTGTGTCCCTCTGGTGAAGTGGTGACTGCAGAGTGCAGTGTTGGTAAAATGATTGTCATATATTACATGTGTATAGAGTATTGGGCATAAAAGTTCTGAGGGAAGGTAATTCTGTGTTATAAACATGCTTCCTCGTTACCTAATAAAACGGTGCCTTTGTCAGAGTTTTTAAAAAAAAAAAAAGAAAAAAAAAAAAAGAAAAAATTTACAGCTTAATCTGGGTTACTCAGATAGCGATTTAGTGTAGGTGAGGTTTTATATTTGCCTGTGCTGGATGACCCTGTGAGAAAAAAAGTGAAGGAAGCTGATGCAGCAAAATGTCCTGTAATCTTTTTGCTTTTTTAATTGTTTACCAAATATATGAAATCTCTGCAAGGCATTTTTCTACCAAAATGTGCAAAGATGTCTAGGAAACATTTTGGAGGCTAGGCAAACAGTGAAAAACATCTGTGGCCTGTTCTAGAAATGACAGGTGTTACTGTGACATGAAATATTTATATTCAGGTTAGAAAAAGCTTGCCTTAAAATATTTTATAGTTATTGTGATTCTCAGGCCAGCCTAAAGGCAGCTGAGAGGGAGTGCTCTCTGACACCACATGCAGGCTTACCTACTGCTTGTTTCATGGGCAGCTGCCTCCCCCAGGAAAAATAAGAATCATGGAATATTAGATTTTATGAACAGGAAAGTTTACTTCTAGCTTTATGCTGAGGTTTTAGCAATGTTTTGTTTTTGTTTTTGTTTTTTTTTTCAAGATTAGGGCCCAGTTTTGTATAGTTGTGTTGCTGTGTTGAACTGAACCCTGTGCATTACAGTTGTCAGGTGCCACCTATTGGTTCTGATGGTGCCTAATGGGTTGCAGAGGTGCCTCGAGAAAAGGCAGATGAGAGTTAGAAGAAGGAAAAGGCTGCAATCTAGAAAGGAGATTTCTCTTTCTGAGGTAGACATGACCTAATTACCACAGACTCAACAATGAACTGGTGCCATTTTCCGTGTTCATAGCAAGTCTCAAGTATCAGAAAATACTTACAAGTGTGGGACTTCATCCAAAAGCTTCCTCCTTTCTCATCCAGAAGGTTAACTCTGTGTGCTCTCTCTCTCCTGGGTTTATTTCATTTCTTCCTTATTTTAGGGAAAGAGGAAAGTAGACACTTTAGGTTAGTAGTTCACTGTCAAATAAAAACATTGTGACATTTTTCGTTAAATGATGTGACAGGAGCTTTTTAGACCATCCTAGAAGCGGCAAGAGGGTGCTCAGTGCTCTACTCCACTCTGAGGCTGAGGAAAAAATGGAGTGTGGATTAACACCCCCTTTCCTGGAAAATCACTACCTGAGTAACCCAGATTAATTTGACTTGATTGTTTTGTTTGTGTGTGAGAATTGAGACTGTGATTTTACAGACTTAAATTTCATTTACAGTGACATGAAAAAAAATAAAATGAAGTATTTATCATTAAGAAATATGGCAAATCTATATGTGATGTGGAGCTTTTTGTTGCACAGGTGAGAGAGGAAAACAAATAGAAAAGAGAACTGTGTTACTTTTTAGTCAGAGTGATTGGATTGTTTACAAAACTTGTGGTCTTTTTAGCAACAGGGAGGCAGTGTAACTTTGGGAGCAGGGCACAGAAAGTTAACTGTTAGCTTATCCCTGACCTGCATGAGCTGCTGAGGATGTAGAGGATCCTACTGAGATCAGCAACAGCTTTTTTGTTCCTTGGAATCAGCGGCAGAGAGCAAGGTGTTGTCTGAAAACATCAGATGTTTTTCACTTTTTATTGCCCCCATATCTCAGCACCTGAATCTAACTGAGTCAACTTTTGAGGCTGTTCTTGCAATCAGTTGTTTGGACACTACAGGTACATGGAGAGACCCGGTGCTTTTTTAAGAAGAAAGTGCATTTTTCAGCCCTTAGATGCAAAATGTCATTAAAGGACACAGTGTGTGTTCTAAAGAGGAGTAAGAAACGAAACACTGGCCTTCATTTGCTTACAAAGAAAATAACGAGCTCCTCAGAAACTCAACAGATGTAACCAAACACCCGCAGTTAAATATGGTTTCCTTGAAAAATGGAAACACAAAGGAGGAACCGCAATATTTTTTTTTTCCCTGGGATGCAAATTAATTGCAGATCATTAATATTATAAAACCCAAGAGGGCCTCTTCATAAACCCCTCAAGTTGCATCACATTTTTTGAGCAATGCAACTCATATATGTTTCATAGTTCTCATATTTTACAAATATTTATCTGTAAATGCTACTAAGAAGCCCAAGAAGCACAGTTGGTTTGGATCTGTGGAAGATAATGCAAAGGTGTACAAAATCTATCTCCCAGTGAGAGTGGAAAGGAGCAGTGGAAGAAACTATTAGAAGACAGCTCCTGGCTGGATTCCTGTTTATGGTGCAAGGGAAGCAGCTTCCTGGGCACAGGCACCTCCCTAAATGTTTTGTCACAAGTGCTAGAGGGAAGCCTGTGATGCCAGGAGTGTGAACAAAGTGCCTAAGACCTTTGGGGCAGCAAAAAGAGCAGATGAGAATACTCTCACTGCCAGAGAGACAACTGCTGTGGTGACCTGGGCTATCTTCTCTGTTGGTGTAATGTAGCATGTGAATTTTGGTCATTTCTTTTTACTCTCCTAGCAACCAAAGAGGCCTGTTTCCTTTAAAAAATACTTTCCTTAACATTTTCAATGATGCACATCACTGATGAATAAAAAGTTTCAAATATATTGCTTTCTCTAGCCTATAACTCAGAATATCTTGGTCAGAATGCCAAAATTCATTGTATGTGACAAACAAATGAAGCATTAACTCTCAGCATCCCAACATAAATCCTAGCATGTTGCAAGAGTCACATATTTCAGTGTTTTTCACATCACCTGGATACTGGTTTTCAGTCTTTAAAGAACAAATTCCACTTTTCATCAATTTTTCTTTTCACTGTTAGAATTGAAAGCCAAGGAAATGAAAGGCATTGGTTGCCATACCCGCAGTCAGCAGCAGCCATGTCTCATCGATTTTCCCTGTCCTTTTTCTTTCTGGCAGGTTGGGCTGAAGTCTGTAATTGAGCAGTTTCCAGGCCAGCTTGATTTTGTTCTTGTGGATGGAGGCTGCGTCCTCAGTCACGGTCACAAACAGCTGATGTGCCTTGCCCGCTCAGTTCTCAGCAAAGCTAAAATCTTGCTGCTCGATGAACCAAGTGCTCACCTGGACCCTGTGTACGTTCTGATCATTTGTTTTATCTTCTAATATGAAAAATCAGTGAGGCAGCATCATGCAAAGTAACTTGTCTGGTCCACTACTAAACCTGATTTGAGTCATGGATGTTATTAACTCTGCATGGGGGATCAGGGAAGCCTGCTTAGAACCTGAGCTTTGTGACTGACACCCACTTTGACAGCAGAAATGCAGCATGCTGAGACACTGCAGGGGGATGGTGTCTGTGCACGTGAGCTTTACATCACACAGCCAGGCTGTAACTACCATCAATAAAGTTATGAGCTGTGCTGCCATGTGCACTGCAGCCTCAACACTTGTGCTTGTTTGCCTTTCAGAACTTCTCAAGTGATCAGGAAGACTCTGAAGCACGCGTTTGCCAACTGCACAGTGATACTCTCTGAACACAGGCTAGAGGCCATGCTGGAGTGCCAGAGATTTTTGGTGAGTGTTTCTCATAGTCTCACCTATTGTTGTTTCATTACATTTGATGAATGTGCAAAACACAGCAAGCAGAACTGATGAAGTTGGCTGGATCAACCAGGGTCATTCAAGGCAGCTGAGCAACCTGGTCACCTGCAGAAGATGGGCAGGCTCCTGTGGGTAATTTCACATGAGCTGTTGTAGACACCTGTGTTCAGATGAGCTGGGTCACATGAAAGGTCCCAGGTGCCTTATATTGTAGATTGGCTCAGGAGCTCTAGAAAAACCCTAGCATCTCACAGGGTTTTAGCATTGCAAGCACAGAAACAGCTGTACTTGCTCTTAAGTAGTGAGAGGTTCCATGGGACAAAGGGGTTTTCTGAGGAAACATCTGATGGTCAGAGTCATTGATTTCTTGAATATTCCTTTCTCATTCAATCAAGATGGCAAAGTATTGAAGTCTTGGGGTATTTCCTTTGTTGAATAAAAATGGTTAGTAAAGGAAATAAAGGGCAAGTTCTGCAACTGTTCTTAAAAATTACGTTCCTTTCTGTGTATTTTCTTGAGTCTTTCAAAAAGGGAAGACCTTTGTTTTATTAGCAGAGTGAAACATCTTATTCTAGGTGTGTTTGCTTTGGGTGTATTAGCACAGGAGGAGGGATACAGCATGAAGCTGAAGCAAGCAATTCAGCAGGCAGGTTGTGGGTCCTTCTGGAGCTCATTCAGCCTTCCTGCCCTCGGCTGTGGCCTCAGAGAC
The DNA here is from genome assembly GCA_023637945.1 of Phaethornis superciliosus. Taxonomy (NCBI): domain Eukaryota; kingdom Metazoa; phylum Chordata; class Aves; order Apodiformes; family Trochilidae; genus Phaethornis; species Phaethornis superciliosus. Next base: position 24,564,291 of record JAJQWJ010000001.1, on the reverse strand, counting down.
CCCCGGCAGGAAGCCTCCCTCTGCCCAGAACAGGTTTCCCACCCTCCCAACAACATTTGAGCAACAGAGCTGCTAAAAACTCTTTCTTGTCAGACCTATGCCCTCACCCGAGAAGTGCTGGCATTGCAGGGCAGAGGAGACTGGTTTTTCCCATCTGCTGCCTGACAAAGGCAAGCTGGCACAGCCGTAAAGGGCAAACCTGTTGTCTCCCTCAAACACAGCCCAGCAGTGCTTCCTTGTGTGGCCAGAGGAAAGCAAAGAAGGCACCTTGCTGGCAGCCTTCTCCCTCTGCTTGCCATGCAGCCCTCCTGCCTGCAGGTAAGGCCTTCTCCACCTGGCAACTCAGCAGTGCCAGGGCAATGCCACCCTACCTGGAGACTTCAGCGAACCATCTCAGAGGTAAAAGCCAAAGTCACGTTGCAAGGAGAAACCAGCAAACCCAGCAGCACTTTGTAACCTGAGCCATAGGCACCCTTTCCAGATATTCAAATGTTAACATTTTTTATTTTTTATTTTTTTTTTAATGGTTGCGATTAGAACTGCAAACTCTAATCTGGGATTTTCCCGTTAGAACTCTGTTGCATCTTTGTATCTCTTTTCTGCTCTGTTGGTGGAATTCTGCCAGCTCATCTGTTGCTCATCTAATGGTGTGAAATGTTTCCTCAGGTAATCGAGGACAATAAATTGCGGCAGTATGAATCCATTCAGAAGCTGCTGAGCGAGAAGAGCTCCTTCAGGCAAGCCATCAGCCACGCTGACCGCCTGAAGCTGCTCCCAGTACACCACAGACACTCCAGCAAACGCAAACCTCACCCCCAAATCACTGCCCTGCAGGAGGAGACGGAGGAAGAAGTGCAGGAGACGAGGCTGTGAGGCACGGTGAGGGCCACATCTCTGTGGAGTGACTTAGCAGCAGTGCCCCGTGATGAAAAGCCCAGGTACTTCTGATCCTGTGGGAGTCGTGCACAGATTGAACCTTGCAGGAGGTGTTCACTCCAGTGACTACACGTGCTTTTGGGAATTACTTCCCTTCCATGGTTAGTTGTGTGCAAGTTAGTACATTCTTTGAAGTTTTGTCACTTTGAAGTGGTGAAACTGGACTTCCTTTGAAAAGCTGCTCTGATTTGGTACAGGCGAGGTGGCCAAGCAGAAGTAACCTGCCTAGCCTGACATAATTGTTTCAGAAAACTTCTAGAAAAAAGTTTTCTCGCTCCTTGCTGGGGTGAGAGGTCCAGGCAGCAGGAAGAATGTGGGACAAATAATGAAACCTGGGTGGAAAATAGAAAAATCAGAATGTAAAAAGCTTCTTTGGATTCACTTCTGCAAACAAATTAAGGGACTTTAATAACAAGGCGCACTGAAAACTTCCTCCTCTTTGTTTTTCATGCAGCAACTGTAATTTCAGCTTTCATAACAGGTGAGAATGAAGGTGGAAATGTAGGTGAGAATGAAGGAAGAGAGGATATTGACTTGCAAGCCAATCAACATCTCTCATGTCTCCACAGTTAAGGGACAATTGGCATTTCCTCCTAAATCCTAGCAGATGCTCCACCCAACCATGAACACACTCCCAGCCAGTGGGATGGGATGAGTGCAGGCAGACATCAGGATTCAGGATATAGTGTGAGGTAGGACTCTTGGCAGTATAGCTGAAACAGTCTGCATAGGTCTGGCACCTTTGTATGCTTTTTACTCTGGTAAAAAAAAAAAAAAAAAAAAAAGAAACCTCTCTAAAGTAGACTTTAATAATGAAATTAACTTTTATACTCCTCTGGTTTGCAGTTTTATGATGACACTGAACTTTCTCTAGGATATTTTATTTATTTTAATATTGTTGCAGACATTTACTAAGGAAATTATGTATTTTAAGAGTGATTATGTTCTATAAAGACAAATATATTTGTACAAAAAGTTTTATATTTGGATTGTTGGGAGTTTTTTTGCTACTGTTCTTTGATATCACATTATGATAGATCTGTTCAAAACGAGGGCAGCCCCAGAGCTAGGCCAGGTACTGTCCAATGCTGGTTTTGTGCACGAAAGTATTCTAGTGATACTGATATATTTTTTTTCTTTAAATAATAAAAGAATTAAAAAAGAGAGACTGCTTGTATGACACATTACAACACACACCCCCTTCAGTGCAGCCACCACCACTGTTCTGCTGCTTCCACTTCAGTCCTTGCTGCCTATCAAAGCCTACCCATCGCTTTATTGTGTTATTTATTTATTTTAAAATGTTATGTATTATGAAACCGGTGGATGGAACCCTCAGGCCGAACCGGGCCGGGCGGCACTAGGTGGTGCTGCGGGACTCCGGAGCAGCCGCTCACCCCCTCCTCCCCCCGGCCTTCTTCCCTCTGGCTCTGTTCCACAATAAATCTTTGCTGTCCCACACCGGAGATTTCCTCTGCAAATGCTTTTTTGCTCCGATTTTATAGTCTTTCCCACCTGCATCTTCATACTGTTCTTTTATTTTTGTCTTCCTGGCACGTACCTGGGCCTCTTTCTGTCTTCATTTCCCAAATTCCCCCCACAAAGCAGCTCACAGAGCTTTCCTCACAGAGCCTTCTGGATACCCCCTGAGTCTCCATTTTGCCACTCAGCCACTGAGCTCCCCTTGCTTTAGCCTGTATAAAAAATGAAAACAACTGTGTATTGAGAGAGCAGCAGCACCTTGGCCCTCTTTTTTTGCCCCGATGGTTCCCCTCACGTGGTTATCACACAGACAGCTCTGCTGGTACCACGCCTGTGGCCATGACTGTCTGGGAAGCCGAGCCCGAGGAGGAATGCCAAGGATCACTCTGGTTCAGGATGTTACTCAGAGGAGCAGACATACCTTGTGGGACAGCTTATTATCTAAATAAACAAGGTCATATGGAGAGATCAGCAACAAAAGGACTACTGCGTCATCGGAATCAGAGGGCACTTCAAAGCTGGCACAGTTGGTAGTGTCAATTTTTGGGGAGGTCATTGTGAAAGGGAGTTGGGAAATGGGGAGTTTCACTTAGTGGACAGGGAGACGTTTCAAGAAAGGGAAAGGTAAATATTGCTGGAGCACTTTGTAGAGGGGTTGTATGTACATGGAGCTGCTGACGCTGTCAGACAGGAGCAGTTTGAAAGAAAAGTAAAATCAGTGAATTGGCCGCCTTCTGCCCTGTAGCACAACACTCATCCAAGCAGCTTCTGCCACCAGTAGCCAGGCACCCCCATCCTGCAGACACTGCTGGCTCTGCCCTCCAAAGGCAAGTGGGGAAAGGCAGAACCTGCTATTTCTTCCAGTCTCCAAATACTGCTTAAACTACCTTGGAGCTCAGAGGCTGGAACAGGCACTGGGCTCCAAGAGGAGGAGGGCAGCACCTGCTGCCCAGCAAAGGTTGAGAAGAGCGCGTTGCCTTCTTGAATGAGTGTTCTAGAATGAGCCTTCACCAGGCTTATGAAGGGACTTGAGAACAGATCCTATGAGGAGAGGTTGAGGGAGCTGGGGGTGTTCAGCCTGGAGAAGAGGAGGCTCAGGGGAGACCTCATCGCTCTCTACAACTCCCTGAAAGGAGGCTGGAGCCAGGGGGGGTTGGTCTCTTTTTTTCAGGCAACTTTCAACAAGACAAAAGGGCATGGTCTCAAGTTGTGCCAGGGAAGGTTTAGGTTGGATATTAGAAAGAATTTCTTTACGGAGAGGGTGATCAGACATTGGAATGGGCTGCCCAGGGAAGTAGTGGATTCTCCGTCCCTGGAGATATTTAAAAAGAGACTGGATGTGGCACTCAGTGCCATGGCCTGGTAACCACAGCAGTAGTGGATCAAGGGTTGGACTTGATGATCTCTGAGGTCCCTTCCAACCCAGCCAATTCTATGATTCTTGTAGTTGCTGGTGGTGGAATAACAGCTCTCGGGGCTGTTTGCCTGAAGCTAAGCTGGGAAGTCACACATGCTGGTGGAATATGGAGCACAATAGGCAAACAAGCCAAAAAACAACCAACTAACAAAAAAAAAAAAAAAAAAAAAAAAAAGGAAGAAAATGAAGCTACAACCCAAGCACAGTGGAAGAAAAGACCAAGGACCTTCATAAACACAGGCTGAGCATTATTGGAGGATTTTTCTTTTCACGTACTTCATTTTGCATGCAAGTGATAAAACAAAACAAATATACTTTTCCCAAAGCAATTTGTTATCTAAAGACACCCACATACCACTTAAAGGGGCCTGGGTATGTGTTTAATACATGGTCAAAGACAAGACCACTCTGACTCTAATACTTCACATATTTTATTTTACAAGCTTGCTAAGAAATCAAAACAGTTGAAAAAAGTGAATTGATCCTACAAAGGGTCTGTAGTTCTCCTCAAGTACAGAGGAGAGGGTGTCCAAACTGCTAAAACAGAACTAATGAGCTCTTAGGACAACAGCAGCCATGCAAGATTAGCCTAAACAAACACATTTAACCAACTTTGCAAATCTTACATATGCAGTAACTACACTGAGGAGCTTCATAATCATCATTATTGGGAACGGGGCTCAGGTATTAGCTGGTATCTCACTGGACTCAAACAAGCCTTTATTCCAAAAACCAACTTGGCTCCCACAATTGCTTTACTGACATCTTAACAGCTTTATGTTTTATTAATAAAATACCTGTTTCCAAAGGTATTTAAGATCCACCTCCTCCATTTCCACAAGCCTCACATCCCTATGCCTATTACAGCAGCAGCAGAGCTGCTTGAACCCCAGTGACTTCCACGCTCTTGAATTCTTCCCCTGTTTAAATAACAGGTTAAAGTTTTTTCTCTGGAAAGTGGCAGCTCTCAGAAAAATTGCCCTTTCAAACATCTCACATTACGGTTGATTCCAATTGCCATTAATTGCTGGAGGTCAGTGCAGAACTATGAACTTGTTGCTTTTAATTTACTTCATTTAAAAACTTATAATCATTTTTTTTCTCCTCTTTCTGATCTAGATCTGGTATTTTAGCTCAACCATTACTTGCCTATGATTTAACATTTGGAAGGAAAAGAAAAATCACTTCAGAACTGTGTGTACAATTACTAATGACCAATTAATTGCTGCCCAAAAATCTTGCAAATTAAGCAACATGCAATGCAATAGAGTAACGCATTTCCTTTTAGAAAACCTCACGTTTGTCAAAACAAATTTCCTGTTCCTAGGATAAACAGTATTCCTAATAATTTTATTCACCAGGACTTACTCCAATCTCAAAACGCCGCCCTTGTAAATGCAACTGGAGGTTTTCAAGGGGATCTCTCTCTTCACTTACCTCTTTTAAAGATATGCCATGGGGTAATAGCAGAGGGAGCAGAGTGCAGCATGGGGCAGCGTGGCCCACCATCGATAGCACAGTTAAAAACCTCTCTGCTTGACACAGGAAGCAATGAAGAAAAATTATTTTGCCAACCACTGAGTCAAAATGAGAGTAGCTGATGTTACAAGTCATGTTTGTGGAGGGCTGGTTGTAGCATCACAGGAAGAGACTGAAGATCAAGTGAAGCTGTGAACTCAGGGACAGAGCCTTTCCCTGCTCCTGCACAAACTGTCTCAGCCCTGGTGATAAACCAGCAGGAAGCCAGGATGTTCATGTTCACATGCAAACCATTCTGTGGTTACGTGGTCAGTGTTTGAGGGCAGGAGCTGATACAGCCCAGCTAGAGAGCTTAACACTTACTACAGAAGGAGATGTGCAATATACCAGGTATATACCACGTTAAAGATGTATGGATACCACAGATTGTGCTGAACTAAAAGATGGACAAACCAAATGACAGCAGGGAGAAGTCAACCAGGTAAAAGGTGCAGATGGAGAGAGATACGGACAGCAGGCTTAAAAGAAAGGATAATGAGGGCATTGAAAGGCAGTGCTAACTTTAGAGAGAGAGAGATTGAACTTTCAAACCATGAACAGATGACCAAAGTTACTCCATCACCTGCAAATTTTCACTCCAAGTACAGTAAGGGAAACTCGATTCTCACAGTTTCAACATACATTTCAAAACATGATTTAGGATACTGTGCCTAAGACCTGTCCACACAGAAACACAGCTAACTTGAGCTAAATGAGGTCTGACATTTGCAAGGTGAAATTTCAATGAAGAACAAATCCAGCTTAGAACCATACAGGATTTTTCTTCTTATACTTTTTTTTTTTTCCCATAAAAAAGTACTTTGTTTTTATAATATATCCTGCTGTTAACAGCAACTCCTGTGATCACTGCAAAAAAAGCCTTTCTTTTCGTGTTCCTCCTCACCATGAAATCCATGTCTGAGCTGCTCACATGAGCTACCAGACTCCTGCCCCCTCAGCTTCAGCACATAAGGGATGCAAATTGCTGAGAGACATTGCTCTGACCTGCAGCGATTTGCAGCTGACTCATCCTGCCAAGAGCCAACAGCAAATGTGGCATCCCATTTTCAGCACCAAAATTAGTCCAAAAAACAAATATATAAATCTTTCTAGAAATCATCTGTATCCAGTCATACATCACTATCACACAAGAAACTCAAGTTTTAGAAAAACAGTGGTGACCAAGAGGCATGGTATTTTCTAAATATACTGTGCAGGAAATTATTACAGAAATAAGCTTCTAATATTCTGTATCAATTATAGATGCACACATACAAACTAAGAGACAGAAAGACAGACTGTTGTCTTGCAGTACAAAAATTTTATTGACATGAGTTTGGGATGACAGTTTTACATATAAAGGTGAAGTGTTAGGACACAGTTAGGTAATCTTCTCATCTTCCAGGCTTATTTTGAGAAAAACGGTACTTTGGAAATTATCAGCATGAGCATGCTACTGTCCACAGCTCTCAAAACAACCTCTGGGTAGCCCCCCTCAGAAGGCAGCTATGTCTGAGCTAAGAAAACTCTGCACTTTCCTTTGTCTCCATACCTCATCTGGTAGGCAAGAAGAGTTCCCAAGCTCTTACAGTTCCCGTGTACGCTGCTGCAGCTGCTGTAAGCAGAGAGTGGGGAAATTTCCCCTTCCCTTGTGGGAACATGAGCTACCTCTGTAGTGAGGGGAAAAATGAAAAATGCTTCATTTTAACTGCAACTCAAGTATCATTTCACAGCAATTACATCTTAAATCCACAACAGAAATTGATAATTACATAGTAACTCATGTTATCGCTACTACATTATCTCTGATAATACTGTAGTTAAATGTGTGCTCAAATCCCTTTCTGGTAAAATGTTTCTGTAAAACACTATTATTTCTTGAATACTTTTAAAACATTAATGAAGTATATAAAAGTTTTTACAGTATACAAGAAAAACTAAGTTAATAAATGATTATGTTTTCTTCAATTCTAGCAAAGAGTAAGAGTCTGAGAAAAATAACTTTTATTGCATTTTAATTTCTCAATCTCTTTCGTTTTATTAAAAGATAGAACAGAAATTATTCATGGTTTTAGATGAAGAGAAGCTTAGAAACAAAATCACAATGCAGTGGGCAGGTGATGGGGAAATCAAAATATTTAATATGGCTTGTAGCTGAAAGTAATTGATCTGCATTTCCAATCAATTTCATTATTGCCACATTCCATGTGTTTTTCATTAAGTGAAGACAAAACCATGTCTTTAAAATGCATGTACAACAGCTTTAAGCCACTGATGAAAATATTGTGCAACTCATCTGAATGCAGTTTAACACATGAACTTAATAGAATATATTTATGTACAGTATATACACAAACAGAATCTTGTGGTAATAACCCTGAATATTATCATTTATATGAGTAATTTTCATAAGAAGAAAAAAAAAAGCAACCATCTATGAAGGTGGCAAAACTGCCCATCTCTGAAGTTTAAATCAATATTTTTGACCCCATTTACATAGAAATAAAACCGTGGTCCTGTACAAACTTTACATTACAGGGAAACAGTTTATTTTAAAAAAATATTTACATATTTGAGTACTTGGTTCATTGCAATAGAGATTATATGAACACAGAAAACTGTATGGTAGGCAGTTTATTTATTAGATTTTTGTATTTGTTCTTTTTTGTGCAAATTCCAAATTTCTCTTTTTGTGTTATTATCTGCCTCTATTTGCCTTGTATTACTGCTGCTGCTTTTTTTAGTATTCTGAGAAGGCTGGGTGACTTTACTTCTAGGAACAGGAAGAAAAGATTTAACTCTCGAAACACCCAACTCTGTCTTAGATTTACTGTTGCTGCTTTCCACACTTCGACTGCTGCTGAGAGGATGCATTCCATCCTGTGAATTAAAAAACAGACATTTTCTGTATAAATAATTATTGCCATTGGACCTGGAAAACAATGCACCAAGCCTACCAGCCCCACAGAACCCTTGCTACTTATTATCTTTTGCAGCTTAATATTACAGTTTCTTACTGCTTCGTAAAAAAACTGTGGCTGTTTTTTTGCTTCTTTGCCTGAAAGGAAATATCAGCACCTTCTTAAAATACCAAAGTAAGTCAATAGGTTTACTGCCTTGAGACTGAAAAATACTTCAATTGATTCTGAGAGGTATCAATGTTGGAAGTACCAAAAATAAGAAGTGCATGTTCTTTCTTCCATTACTGAAGAAATAAGGCAGCTGCAGCTACAGGTAAAAGGGAAAAAAGGGAAATCTAGGTACTTATGAGCAAAAAATAAGCTTGAATAAAGATATTCGGTGTTTTAGTGCCATAAAGGCCATAAATAATAACAGAATAATAATGACAAAAATAGTACTTCAAGAATGGAAATAGAAATGCTAGTTACATTTTAACACATAATCTTATAGATTGCTTTATTTTGAATTAGGTTTTAGAATCTCAAATTATGTATGCTAAGTAGCTAAACTCTTAAGAACTGTACCATATTCACCCTGCCCAAATACAGATACCTGAACTGCCAAAGTTAAGCATGGTGTCACTTTTTTGTTCCCTTATAGTCAAGAAGGAGGATGTTTATTTTATTATGATCACTAACATACCTTTCATGAGAAGTGCCTGCCTTTCCACTGACATGAAAGGAGAATTAGAACCTCAACTGTTAGCATCAGTTGAATCCAAACCATCATCTGGAAAGCTATGAAACCTTCCATTTTCCCTACCAGCTACAGCTCTTTACAGAACAGTTGGTGGCATGAAAAAACTGTTTATCACTGTCTATTCCTCATTAATCTTTGATTCCACAGAATCATAGAATTTCTCCAGTTGGAAGGGACCCATAAAGATCATTAAGTCTGACTCCCTCCTCCTTGCTGGACTACCTAAGACTAAACCATAAGACTAAGATCAACGTCCAGATGCTTCTGGGACTCTACAGGCTTAGTGCCTGCTTCCCTGAGGAGCCTGTTCCAGTGACCAACCACACTCTCAGTGAAGAAACTTTTCCTAATGTCCCATCTGAACTTCCTCTGATGGACTTTCATTCCATTTCCTCGTGTCCTGTCACTGGTCCCCAGAGAGAGGAGATCAGCACCTCCCCTCACTGCCCATCCTGAGGAAGCTGTAGACTGCCATGAGGTCACCCCCCAGCCTTATCTTCATCTATCACCATCTATGTGTTTCTATCCTGGATAAAAGATTCTGCATCTCGTATCAGTTTTCCTTTTCTCCTTCGCACACTTTTTTCTTTCAGCCAATGAAAACAAAATAAATTAATTATGGGTAGGTTGCCCTTTTAAGTAACTTGTCTGATTACTGTTGGTTAAAACCTCCCCTGCTCATGCATTGTTGCTTTTGTTACCTGCAGAATTCTATTTCCTTTTGGAAAAGGATGTGTTTCTCATCTCAGAATCTTTTTCAAGCAATAGTTCTTGCAGCTGCGTAGTTTTCTCGTTGTTACAATTATCTCTAAAAGTTTGACTTCTGCTTCCAAACTGAGACTGTGCTCTGGACTGTGCTAGATTCTTGATACATTTGTTGTAGCAATGATTACATCCAGAAACAAAGCCTGTCTTTCTATTAGACTTATTTATAAAACCTAGCAAAAGGTTGGATTGGGTTTCATTTTGGCCAACATTTCCGCAACACAGATATGGGAAATCTTTTTTTTCTTTTTAATTCTCTATGAAATCTTTTGACTAATTTCTTAAAAAAACGGGTACAAAATACAGGTAGCTAAGACTGTCTACCTCCAAAGTCAATATAGTTATGTCTCACACTGTTAGAAGGAATTTTAAAAGGGAAAAAAATCACTAGGAAAAATTTACAGTAGGAATGGATAGGTCAGCTGACTTACCAAATTCTCAAATGTGAAGCTCTAATTTGGAATGTCTGAAATGAATATCTTTAGGGTAATTTCTAATATTTCTAATATAGAAACTAGAGAAATACCTGCAACACTAAAATTGTTTCTGTCCAGCAGAGATTGTTCTCTAGGTTTTTAGTAAAATTGCAGAAAATATTCTAGCATTTCAATATTTAGATATGAAAATATGATGGCAAGGATGGCAAGTAATCTCATTCAGCTTTTCTTATTTAATCCTGATGGGTGCAAGTTAAGCCATTTTCAGTGCTATTCCACTGCACCTGCAGAAGATGGACAATGTCTCCAGGAAACAATTTATCACAGTCAGATGAAAATGCTTGGACTGTACTCTAGAGGATACCTATAGAGGGAACACAGAGGGCTCAGTGAGGGAGCACAGAAAACAGACCCTACCCTGGCTAAGATTATTGAACTGGGTGCTCAGGAGCTCTCTTGATGTTCAAAAACCTGAAGAAGCCGAAAAAGGAAAAAAGTTTAACAGCCCAGACTTTATTATTCAGAGAATGAAAACTTAGCAGGGTATCTTTTCATCTTCTTATTTTGTAGAGAGGTTAGCACTCACTAGCAATGACTTCTTTTACTGAAAAGAAGAAAAGATAGTGGACCTATTGTATCTTTCAGTAGGATTCATGTTATCTTCCCACTCTGAATTTGCTCTGGCTTTAGTAAAGGTTGTTTAAATTTAGACTATTTTTTCCCAGAATCACCAAACTCATAACATAAGGTTTCTCTTGACTTCTCATAAATCATATAGCAAGAGACCTGTATATTACAACATATGGAAGAAACTTGGCAAGTCTAGGAGATTTCCTAAGAATCATGACAGCTTATTCTTGTGATAAACAGGGCACTTGGACAGTAACTCTTTGGATCCAATCAGAAATTCAGGTTTTGGAGAAACTCAAGATACCTTCCCTATTCTACTAGAGAACTCGTTTCACCTACCTTTTGTGCTGCTGTTTTACTTGGGTTAGTACCACTTGCTGAAAATACAGGACTCTTCTGAGAGTTACTGAACATCAATAGCTCATTCTTAGAATCTGCAATCTGAAAAAGATAAGAAAATGGTGATTTTTCAATTAGTCACAGAAGAGATGGTTCAATTTGCCAAATTGTGGATTTTATTTTCATGTAGTTTCTGTGCGATCCAATGCATAAATATCCAAAGGACCATTAAAATATTTTCCCTTTATTCTTGAGTGCATTTGCAGGAGATGGGAGATGCAGAGAGAAATTTCACATTGATTATTATGAGAGGAAGATTAAACACACATTTCCAGAGCAATACTATTCAGCAGAGTTTAAGTGCAATATCCCATTACATTTCATCCAGTAGGATAAAACAACACAGAACACAGAAAGGAACAATCATTTTCTCTTCCTCCTGCCATCTTTCTTCTCTGCTATTTTCCATCAAACCTTTTGACAGTGCAATAACAGATTGAGTCTGATCAACCTTCAGTCCTCACTGAAGACTTTCCAGGAGCAAGCCGATCTCTGCAAGCACAAAGGTGCAGAATCTCAACACAACAGAGGCAGCAGGAACATATTTGAGGGAAAGGACAATTTAGAGAGTAAAAGTACTTATTTTGATGGCAGCCTGAAATTATGTCACACCAAGAGAACATGCACTAGCACCCTCACTTCTGTAAAGCTCCATTAGGGAATTCACAACAGAAATTCCAGCCATGGATGGTTCCACCCATGGTGAGGAAACTGAACAAAAGACAGGGACATCTATCTCCTTCCTTATCTAACTTGTATTTCCTTTAATTGTCAACAATGAGCAGTTACATTTTACATGCTATAAACATAATTTTTAGTGGGTCACCATTTCTTTTAATCACATTCTCTCAAGAAGATATATGGTCAATCCCTGTGCTAACTGGCTGGTGATTTGCTTTTCAGCTTGGTGCATGTGACTCATGCAAGTACTGGAAATCCTTTAAAAAGCCAACCCAAACCAAAACACCATAATAAAAGATTTCATTAACTAGGCTGAAAAATCTTCCCAAATGCAGTATTTCTTATTTTTAATAAAAACTTTGTTGACTTCAAAGAATGAAAAGAGTACTTAATAAAGCAAAACTAACAGAGCTGCTGTTTGGGGAGATCCGAGCAGATGCAGAGGCACAGCCTGAGTTCACAGTAGCCTAAGACTGACTCTTATCTGTGTTTCAAAAGATGTGAAAGAGTTGCTCTGGTGTGAAGGCAGCCTGCTGTCACAGCCACCTACTACAGCTGTGCTAGGAGGAAAGAAGGAAAAATAAAAATGGCTACAGCTACAGGATGAGCTGGATGCTTTTGGTGCAAAAGGAAAAATGAGGGAGATGTATGGCTCCACTCTCTGCTTCAAGAGGCCTCCAATAACCACCCACAGCCCCCTCCAGCACAGAACTTGGCCTCAAACCTATGAGCCCTGCCAGCATCCTTCAGCCTCTTCTGCCATGGTTCAAGAAAAGAATTAGGCCAATTCATTCTTGCTTGCTTGGGGCAATGGAGCTGCATTTTGCCTTCAGAGCAGAGGAGCTTCAAGGCAGTTCTGTGAGGGCCAGTGGGATTACATTAAACCAACAAAATGTGCAGTGCATCTCAGGAAATACTCCTCTGTCTCTAAGACTACTAAACAGTTTACCAGCGGAAGCAGCAACAGCTTGAAGGATAACATGGGGAGCAATAATGCAAAGAAGGTCTCTAGCATTTATGAACTTATAAATTTATAAACTTAAAAACTTCAGTTTCCACTGCAAAAATCTCTACAAGAAAAAATAGTGAGGGTTCAATTTAAAATAATATATATTAAACCAGACCACTAGCCTTCAAATGTATAATTTATTAGTTGACTTTGGCTTATTCCCAAATAATTTAATAATTTTCTTCAGTTCAAGCAGTGCTTGTGAATTAAAAATTTATTTTAAGCACACAGCAAACAACTGCATATGGTAATGAAGTAAATTATTTAAGAACCTAGTGTTTACCTTGGTTATATCAGGCTCAGATTTGCTGGAACACATACTTTGAAGCTCCTGCACAAGATCTACTTCATCATCAGAACCAAGGGACAGCCTCTGCTGAAGATTTAGTGTTTTTAATTGATCCTTCTCTGAAGATCTGGTAAAAAAAAAACCCCAAAACCAGAGTGAACAATTAAAAATTGAACTGTTGTATAGAATTTTAAAATAAGTAATACACACACTCAGAAAAGAGTGATTTCTTTTCAAATTACCTTTGCTACCATAAACCGAATTAAAATAACATCTCATTCAGTGGCTGTTGTCAACAGTTGACACCATAAAAGATCTTCTTTCTATTAAAATTATTCTCTCCATTCTGAAATTCTAACACAGGATTCTTCCGTGTACTATTTTCAAAAAGTATGCTCTTTTTAAGATGGAGCAATCAATTTTATTCCACTCTTTTTTTGGACTTAATCCCAAAAATTTAAAAAAACCCTCGGCATACTGGAAGATGAATTATTCTATTCCTTCTATGCCTGTGGATATGGTAGAAACAAGGTTCCAGACTGAAGTAAAGTCTCAAATGCAGTTAGAACCCCCTGGCTAATTCGTACAGTTTCTTAAGGAAACTGTGTTATTTAGACTAAAGAGCATGTCCTATACCATTCTGAATTGCTATTCAGTTAGCTAAGAGAGCCAGAGGAGTTTTTAAAATGTAATGTCAGGTGAAAAAAGCATATGGCTGGCTTTTCATGTCAGAGTACATAACATGTTACATAATATGCTTAAGTCATAGACTATTCTTCTACATAAAAAGACATATAGTGCTGTAAGGTTTGAATTGCAGAATTGGGTTCTAAAATTATACTGAAGTACACCGATTTTACATTTTCTCTGAAATGAAAATTTAAAAGGATTCCTTTCTTCAGATCTAGAACCAAAGCATTATTAAATACAACCTCTTTATTTATTATCATGTGCTGATTTATAAAACAATTTTATCATCCTTCATCATCTTTATTATTTGCCAAGTGTTACCAATACCAGAAATTAAAACTTACTTAGTGGTGAGAGAAGCTCTTTTCTTGCAGTTTGGCTGCGACATAGTCTTAGATTTTATACCTGCACAAGAGAGAGATTGATTTATTATAGTGTGTTATCAGGTGTTGATTTCTTCATTCCAAGATCTGTGATAAACAGAGGAAATGTGTTCCCACTTACTGCCTAATTACATCAAATAGAGCCTGTCAAAGATCAGAATACATCCTTTCAAACTGCTGAGACTAGCATTAGGGACACATGGAACTGCTAAAATGGCAAATGGGGCATGGGTTGCCCAGGGTTTTGTGCAAGACAGAACATGAGGTTTCTGTGGGAGACACTTGAATCAACCTTACTGGTTCCCTCAAGAGAAATCACTTGTCAACAGAAACACATTTAGGCTTGCTTCATTTCAGTAACATCAAATAACTTACTCTTACTTGAATTGAGGAACAATTGGTTCTGATAGTCAGGAATGGAAGGCTACTAAAATGAAATTAATTATTCCATTTTTTTCATATATTCACAGATTTTAACTGTACTCCAAGCACGTACTCTGGTACAAGAAACATTATCAACCATCCCACTTGAGGTGATGTTCATTTGATTTCTTAAATCCTCTTGAGAAGAATTAGATAAATGCACAATTCAAACAGAAAACTAGCAAGCAAAATGAGGCATTAGAGCTGTAGCTCAGAAAAAGCAGACTTCTTCCAGAAGAGGAGCTGAAAACCTGAACAGCTCAATTTAACATTTCAAAGTGCCAGGCATCAAGTACTTCAGGCTTTTACCTATGAAGTAGTTGAGACTAGAATCTTCCTGTTTCTAAAGGGGGAATGTGTGCTTGTAATCTGCTTTCTCACCACATCCCTTCCTAACTCTTCTTTCTGAAGGTACCTTCGTTTTCTGAAGGAAAAATGAGTAATTTGATTTTGTCCTCTACAAGCTTTCCTGTTTGATATTATATTCAGCAACAGTATTCCTAAGTTTTCCTTCCAGACAGATTTGTACTTTTAGAAGAATGATATGTTGGCTTCTGCATATATCCAAACATTATCCCTGTGAAGTAAAGTGCTTGTTAGATGTCCTAGGAAGTTGAGGTCAGTTATTAGTTTAACTTTTACATTTATACACAGGCATAGACCCAGTCATACATAGCTTTTATCATCAAGCAGCATGCTGAAAATGATCTAGAAACTTCTTGAAAACTTTACAGTATCTGTGACTACACAGAATTTTTTACATTTATTTTTTGCAATTAGAGTGAAAATAAAACAGACTTTTCAATTTAATACCAAAGATCTCTCCACCCCCTACAGAATTTCTGGTTTATTCTAATCAATTTGTTTAATAAGACTGAAAAAGGGATGCATAATATGAGGATGCACATATTATTTTATTTTACTTCGATTCAGGCAAAAGCAATTATTGTAGTGAAGCTATAAAGTATCCTCAAAAAACCCAAAAAAGTAGTTACACTGTAAATTAGGTGCAGAACTAAGGAGTACCAATCAAGAATTAAAACACTCTCTCATCTTGCATCAAGGAAGAGAATGATAGAGCATAATTTCTTGCAAGACTCCCATCATCTGAGCCAAAGCCTCAAATCAGACAATAGGGATGAAATTAGAGCAAACAAACTAAAATTAATTAGGATACCTCATAGTAACACAGAATTTGGGTGTTGGGAGTAAGCCATTTTTTACCAATCAACATAAATATGAGTGTCACTGAATTGAGAATTTTAAACTCATGAGATAGAAGGAGTTAGATTCATATCTACACAGCTTAAAGCCCCACATTTTTCATTCAGAACTGGAAATAGAAAGCTTTACCTTCGGTATTTGTCTCCTGCTTATTCCATGTCTGGGAGGACAAATGGCCTGACTTTTTGCGAGGACTTGTGCTCACTTTTCTCCAAGAAGCATTCTCACCTCTCTTCTTACTACAGTTTTTGTAGCTTGAAACCACAGATAGAGGAAAATTTCCTCCTTTGAAATCTGCAATATAGTTATCTAGCTCTGAAACAAAAGTAGAACAATGTTAAGAATTGACTGTTGCAAATGGTTCTTCTTTCATCACCATATACTATGACTTAATTTAGTGACTGTAAATGCTTTTAACCATACACCTCCCATCATAACTACATGTATGTTTCAAAGAAATTTTTAAAAATTAATAAAAAATAAAAGCCCCACTTTGGAACTGTTACCTGTTCTGGGTAGAGGACAACCATGCAAAACAGCTTTATTTAGCAAGATACTGAGAGCAGCTTTAACAACAGCCTGTTGACCTTGGCTAGGATTTTTTTTGGCTATTGCTTGTCCTGGTACAGATGGTCTTTTCACAGAGGCTCTGGAGAGTATTGCTTCTTGAACTCTGGGAGCAATTACAGCATTCCATAATTTGGACATCCACCTGTCAGCACACAAACGATCCCTTAACTTCAGAGACAATTATCAAGCCCCTAGATTTTATACTTTGAGTAACATCAGATTTTGCATTTCCAAGAAACATATATTTTGGACTATGTGGGGTCAGTGAAGAACTGCTTTTGCTTAAGGTCAGGCTTATTTGTTTTTTTATATTAAATTGTTTGACCTAAATTTCTTCAGGCTGCTTTGGCAAACTATTTACCATCCAATGCTTTTCCTTCTTCAGATAGGAACAAAAAAGCATCCTTTTCATTTTAAGGCTATAAAAGAAAGAATGTTCCAGAAAGATGTGAGTTCAAGTATATACAAAAAAAATCCCCTTTTGCCTTTGCCAGTGCATGGAGAACTTCCCATGCTTGCAGGTGTTCATTCATAGTCCATTTGCTGCCAGAGTGGGGAAAAAAAAGAGGTATTCAGTTATGATTTCACCCTTTCCAGTATTCTTCCATTTCCAAACTTGTCCAGCTTATAAGACCTTTCTAATTGTACAGCTGCCTTGCTCTCACACTCTTTTTGTTTATTTGATCTGTGGTGAATTGTTTTTCCAGGATGCTGTGGATTTTCCAGATTCTCTGATTTAGAGGTCGGGTCTGATTAAAAAAAAATATGATTCAAGAGGACGTGGTTTTTCTGGAACTTCTGCTTTTCTAAGAGAGAAATATTGTGTTGTTTTAGCACAGAAATGAAAAAATTGTATTAGGAAATAAATAAATGCTATTTTTAGTTATAGTTCTCAAGGGATAAAGGCTAGGTGTTTCAGCTCCTGGCTCAGCTCACATCTATAACAGACATCCAGGACAATCTTTTTTAGATCAAATACAACTATTTTTTGCCTTACATCCTTTACCATGAGATGGCAAGATTGAAAGTTAGAGGGTTTATATTAAAGGTCTAGAGGAAATGATAGGTTATAAAAGCTGTGTTTCAGCTTTGCAAAAATCCATCAGAAAAAATGGAGGGTAAAATACCTCTGACTTAAATAAGCCATTTTGTTGGATAGGTTGATACACAGAAGCCATTTCATTACTCAAAATGTTATGACAAAATTTTTTTGCTTTTTCTTTTTTAGTGTTTTTAAGAGTTAAAATGCCTAAATAGTTTGATAGATGTATCTTTGTTTGTTTCAAAGCAAAAGACCAAGTTTTTATGATATATAGGCATGCTACAATGTGCTGGTAAAAGCTTGATGAAAGTTACACTACTGAGAAAAATACTTAGTACAGCTGTTAAAATAAGACATAAAATGCGTATTGGAGATGTTCCTTGAAGCTTCCCTGGCATAATATTGAAGATACCATTCCATGTAGATACAGTCTGCTTTTCCTAGCTGAGTTAAGCTACCAAAATAAACAATAACTTTAGTCACAAAAATTCTGTCTCTCTGCTTGTAAACTTTTCACATTTTGCAATAATACTGCTTGTATAAATGACCAGAAAGGAACACTGCAAATAAATTTGAGCACATTGTAATTTAATATTTAAGAATTGATAGGCTGTACAATGTCATCTCCTCTAAATAAAATTCTAGCCTGCTGTTTAAATTCAGTCTTATGCTGGCACTCATCTTGATCGATTCCCCAGTTCTTTGGCATTCCAGTTTAACACCTCCCTGCCTCTGGAATGGAGGAAATGTTTCCTGTTGGAACAACACATTTAATTCCCTAGATTAAAAGACTTTTAAAATGCAGCTAAATTTTTCCTCATTTATTTACTCTACTGTCCAAAACATGTGTAGCTACACGGAACAGCTCACAGTGGGAGAAAAAAATCCTGTCACACCTTCTCTCTCCCTTTTCTGCTGCCTGCTTCGACCACTTGCCTGGTGCTGCTGCTTAGCCCAGTACTGACCCAGTTTGCAGGGAGCTGTCTGCTGTCTTAATGAACTGAACTGGCTCAGTGACACTTTAATAAATGCAAAAAGCAGCTGAATAGCACAGTGGAGAGGAGAGGCAAGAGGACAGAAGGGTTTAATTAGATTGAAATAAGAGCAACCAGTGAGCTCCTAATTAAACCTATTTATTGCTGGTTCTATGACTCCACTGCCTTCATGCTACTAAACTGGAAGTTTACAGTAAATTCTCACTGGACAAAAAAGAAAACTTGGGATTGTACTCA
This sequence comes from Phaethornis superciliosus, assembly GCA_023637945.1. Taxonomy (NCBI): domain Eukaryota; kingdom Metazoa; phylum Chordata; class Aves; order Apodiformes; family Trochilidae; genus Phaethornis; species Phaethornis superciliosus. Next base: position 24,545,504 of record JAJQWJ010000001.1, on the reverse strand, counting down.
AAATTAAGCATTGTGAATCCAGTCAAAACTACACTAAGGAGAAATTCAAACTAAGAAATACATAATTACATATCTAAAGAATCATTTTTCTGTCCTTTACTAATGCCAATGCAATACATGAATGTCCATTTCAGAGGAAATGATTCAGGAGGAAGATGGGAGGTAGATGTGTGATGTACTTTATTCTTTTCATTATTTCACAGCATCCATAACATTTCCAATCAATGGTAGATCCACATTTAGACTTTGATAATTACTCTGCATATTAGATAATGTGTCCATTTTGAAAAAAAAAAAAAAAAAAAAGAAAAATGAACAAGCAAAATGTGAAGACCTGCAGAAAGAACTAAAGGTGAGGAAGCCAGTATTACTGGACATCTAACCATGTGCACTGCTAAAAAGTATGTATCTGCCTTATTTATTAAGCTTATACATCTGTGACATAAAGCCTTGCACATGTTTATAAATTATACCTGGTATTAAAAAGAGTGAGAAGTTATTCTCTGTATTTCCCTCATATACACAATTTCAAAAGGAAACACTGCCAGCTTTTGAAGCTCAGAATTCTTGAACCTTATATTGGTCTGCTCACTAATGAACAGCTTTCTTTACAGTGTAGTCTTGAAATTAAGAACAAGACCTTAAAGGGGCTGAGCAGTATCAGCCATCCCAGTACAAGTGGTATTTTGCATCCTCTGTCAGAAAATAACTGAAAGATCACAACAAAAGATTTGACTTTCAACCAATGTTAGATGCCCAGTTCCTACCTGTGTCTTGCAAAACTGCCCTTTTAGGAATCAATTATCACACAAAAGCCTTGAAACTTTCAATAGCTTCCACTAAAATACTTTCAAGGTTGCTAAGTCAGAGGGGTTTGGGAAAAATGCAACTACTACATTTGTAGTAAGTACTGAGCTGGCACTGAAGAGTGTCAAAACAGGAAAGGGAAATCTTACTTCACTGTTGCATGGCCATGCCCTGGCACGACAGGACAAGAGAAGAAATGTTTTGGTCCCATAAGTGCTTCAGGTGCTCCGAGACGCGATAAGCAAGAGTTCAGCTGGTGCCAAACAGCAAGAATCCAGTCTATGATCTTGCAGATGGGATCACATGGAGGAGGTACTTTGCCTCTGAACTGCAGAGATAAAAGATGTTTTACATGACACAAAACCTCTGTTAAAAACACTCTTCTCGAAACCCCAAGAAAGTCTGGGGTTTTTTTCCCTTATATTGCTATTCTATAAATCAGGCAGAGCCAAAACCTATTCAGCATTTTTATGGAGTACATTGGAGAATTTTGTATTAAAACTGATTTGTCAACTACACTTTAAAAGACATGCCTCTAGTTTCTTGTGGAAAAGTGACACAAAGTTCTTAAAATTAGGATTACAAGAGATACCTACCATTTCCTAATGCAATGTATATGATATAAATAAGGGACATAAAAGACCATCACATTGAACAGGGATGCTTGATCCAGGCACATTCTCAGTAGATTTCCATATTGATTTTAGATTTAGTAGTGATAAAAGCAAGATGTCTTTGTCTAAGACTACATTTTTTAGTATTCCTTGTTAAAGGCAAATTATTTGGTGCCAGAAAAATCTTTCAATTTATCTGACTAAATTACAGTCTTCACCATCCTAATGCCAGGGTTATCTCCCCAAACAGTTTGAATTACAGGAAGAATGAAAAGATATACTTGAAATAATATTTGCCAGCAATGTAGACAGAACTTAACAGAGTGTACAGCTGCGCAATATAAAGTTAGCACAGAAAAACATTAAAACTAATCACATTTATCCTGATAATCCAAAATAAAGGAAAACATGAATTTGAAAACATCACAGCACAAACAAGGTACCAGAATACAGAGAAGGATTTTTGAAATTGCCAAGTGATCAAACAATAAATGTGCTTTTACTCCACCTTAAATTTTTGTAACAGATTAATTTTTCTTCTACTTTTAACTTTGGAACCCACTATTTTAAGCCTCCTACCAACTGGCACTAGAGTTTCTACGTAGAAAATGTACGTATTAAAAAAAATAATGTACTAGCACACTGGACATTTTTATTTATTATTTTATTAGGGAAGATACAGGAAGACATGTGACTTTTTTCTCCAGTGCCACCTTTCTCTTAAGATAAACTTCATGAGATTACTACCCAAATTATGTTCAAATTCAGTCAGAGGTAGAAGCCTATTACTTTGTTAACCTCTAACCTACGAGACTAAGAATTGTTTTTCAGCCTAAACAAAACAGCTTGAACGTGACATCTGTTACATGACACTATAAATTCTGGTAGCCAAAGTAGTTTGGCAGAGTGAGTCTGATCCAGCTTTTGTCCTGAACAAGTCAGAATACCACTGCTACTGCAATCGACTGCATTGATGTATTTCTTTGCCTTATGCTCAAGTGAAGACAGTCCTTCTATTTGATCTGGAATGATCTACAATCAAAGTGTTTCTGTTCTTACAAAACATCTCCAGATCACTAGACATGCTCCAGTGTACAAAGCTTAAGAACACAATCTTTTTTCTTTAAGAGATGGAGGAGAGTTCTGCTATACACTTTTATGGCACTGTCCTCTGGCCATTCCAGCACTATAGTGTATCTGCAAGATACCAGTTTCAACCAACCTACCTACTTGCCTACAGACAATTGCTACCCTCCTCATCCTTTGCACAAGGATTCTGGAACCATTCACACCCTCAATCACACAGCTTCTCATAATGGTTCCAGCTTACTATGTCTGTAGTGTGGAAAAAAGTACACAAAGTTTTCACACAGAAAAAATTACAAAGAATGATATGCATTCAAAAAAAGTAATTTAAGAAAAATAATGTACTAAGAGTTCCACTGATATATTTCACGTGATTATTTTTTTTATTTTCTGTATTCCTGTTCTTGCTGTTACAGAATACCTAGACTGCTTCTGAAACTCCTCATTATCATAACTGAAATATTCAACTATCATACACTTCCTCTTTAGGGTCTCTTCGAATCAGTAAGCTTTTGTAGATGAGAACTGTGGCACAGGAACAGGAGATGACATCCCCACAGATAACCAAGATACATTCAGCTGAACACTCAGAGCCGACAGCAGCTCTGTTGTCCCAGGACAGGACTATTTACTACTGGCAGCTTTTTCTATTCCTAAAACAATCTCCCTTTTTAAATCCGTTCAAAACTCTGCTGCCAAGATTATTTTCCTTTGCAGCTGTTCTGATTAAACTCTACCTCCCAAGGTCTAACACTGCCTGACTGTCTGCAATAGCTGCTACGACACTGGAATGATTTCCTTTCAAATAACTTTAAAATTCCCACAATTCTGCTTTTGCCTGCATCTTTCTCCTTAATTCTCATCCTCCCATTTCTGGCTTTGGGTTTGGAGTTGTTTTTAATGTTGAAACATACTTCCCTTTTTTGTTCTCTTTTGGACTTTTGTTCCAGTTTCGGCAGGCCTATTGGCTCAAAACAACTTCTCTTACTAATATATTTTCACCTTTCTTTCATCCTTGATTTGAAAATAATGAAAACTCTTTTACTGCTTAAAACTTATGCAGTATGCACAGAGGATTTAACTATCTCTTCCTAATGTATCTCATTTATGTATGTAGAATAAATTCCTCAAGACAGGGATTTTACATTTGCTGAACAAATTCTTCCTATTATGCTCACACAGAAGATGAACACAATTATTGAAAGCTAAATACAGTCAATAAGCAAGTAGCCAGAGTATTGTTATTTGCAGCCATGGCCACAGACCTTGCTGTATGAGGCCAAGCACAACATTTACAGACACATAGCCTGTATTTTCCCGGAAGCTAATGTGTTTGGGTTTTTTTTTTATGAAACAACTTACTATCTGCTCAGCTTTTGACATCACTATCATAGAAATTTCACAGACCTGGTGATGAACAAAACTGCTGAAGCTGATTGAAATTCTTACCTTGTTTATAACTTTTCTTCTTAAAAACCTTTGAAGCAAGCCACACATTGGTTCCCCATCCCACCTCAGTTGAACCCAACGGAAATACTGCTGAACCAGCAGGTCACAGCCATGAAGATGACACTTTGCAATCGTCCCCAGTAAAAAGCAATTCTCATGAAAGTAAAAGGCACCAGAAACTCCATTTGCTAAAAATGAACCATAAAAAATTTACCTGAAATACTCAAAGCTTTGGTATGAATTAATATAAAAGCAAGAGGCAGTGACATAGTTAGAAAGAAAAAGCACCATAAACTAGCTTTAAAATAGACTATATTTAAGAAAACTTTTTGCAATAAAATATAAAGACTAGATAGATTACATTCTCCTCCTCTAAGTTTCCCATTTGTCATGTATCACAATTTAACTGTACTGTAGTTAAAAAAAAATCTCCATCCCAAATTCTTTAAATACCTCTTTGAATAGTGCAAGCATTATCCGAACTCCTATTCTCAAGAGGTGCCAGAAAATCTCCTAGTAATTCAGATAAAGAAGCTCTCTCCAGATTTTCTAAAATCACAATGGTTGTCTTGCTTGCAGGAGGCTGTTTAACTGGGACCAGACAAGCTGAAATATAAAAATCCCATTAATGTCTACTTACGAAAATTTACTTTTATTTATGTGAACATCTTTTACTGCTGCTAATGCAACAAAGGATTTTTTTTTTTTTTTTGTGCCTTTTAACTTGCTCACAGAAGCAGACATGCTGTAATTTGTTCAAAACTGGAAGCATATAATCAAACAATGTAAAGAATATCATTCTGCAAATTAAGGGAAAACAAAGGAAAGCTATTATATCTGGAAACATTTCTTTCAGATGCTGTAGTGTATCTTAAACTTGTAACACGTATTTATGCCATGTAGTGATAAAAGCATTCAGATTATTCCATATTTATGTGAAACATAATAATTCAGTGAGATTGCCTATTTGTTTGCTACTATCCTGTCTTCAAAATCACCTTAAATTTAAGAGTCACCTAAAGAATCCAATCTATTTTGAGGCACAAACAGTAGTAGTTACTTAATTTACAGGTTAAGTAACAAACTTAACCTAACAGGCATTAAATCTGTATATATATGTCTCCTATTTTCACTTCAGTTCTGTTTAAGCATACCACCCACTACATAAAAAGTTAATGTATTACTTTACTTTGTCCCAGGAAAAATTGTCCAACAAAGTACTAAAATCAGCCCTGTGGTTATTTTATGACCTTACCACTATTGATGAACAGTTCTGCAAGCTGCTCCTTGGAGAAACCAGCATCCACTTCAACTTTAACAATTTCACATGTGGATCCTGCAGCCAGTTGCTTTTGCTGTGTTGAAAATACATGGATTTGGTGAAATGGTGCAAAGTCTAATTTATGAACTAATTTAATGAGTATGTTTGTGTTAATACCTTCATGCAGGTTGCTATCTGATATGCTATATAGTCTTGCAAACTTCCTTCTGGACCATGGAAAATGACATTACGGTATTGTTCAACCTACAGACAGATCATAAATTATTCTTGAAAGTTCAAAGACTTGCATTTATTAATTTGTTTTACCTAGGAGAGACAATAAACATCTAACAAAAAAAATTACTAGGTTTGTACTACTAGAGCTGACATTCCTTACTATATTAGTTTCAAAATAGGCAATATTTCCATACAACATCTTGGAAATATATTGATAAATTTATACTCTAATTTGAAGGATAAGCTTAGGATACACAAATATTTTCTTGACTTTGAATTGCAATTCATAAACCATAAACATGTTAAAATATCAAAGGGTAGTTTAAGTCACGGGTAACTTAAGGACTTAGACTAAGGACTTATTTCCAGTTGAAATGGGATCATGTTATCGGTGTGGCATAATAATTATTTAATGTATCTTAACTTTATCTCTAAAACATCAGAAAGCAAAAACACATCACTGTGCAATGCTATTGAATACAGCAGAAACCTATGACACGTGACTATCCAAGGACATAGCAGTAATTATACAACCTTTAATTCTGATTTGATTAGCAATGTTTAAACAAATGATCATTGTAGATTAACTCGTATCATCCAATTATCCTTACATTTTAAAGTACTGAATTGGAAGAGTTAAAGGAAATACATACAAGCTAGTAATAAAGTCTCAAATAATTGCTTGCATTAATACTATTCTAATTTACTTTCCCTTCCAAAAGTGGAATGAAATAACTTTGGAAAGAATCAAGATATCACAGAGCATTCAATATATTAAATATATTTTCTTAAGCAGTTCACTTAATTAGATGGCAGCTTTTTGAAGACGAAAGTTGATGTCCTCACATGACTAAACTTCTTTGGGCAAGATTTAGAGGGAACTTTATTTTCAAGTAACAGCTTTCACCCCATTTAGTTTTTTTAAGTCTTGACATTGTTTCACAGAGTAGAATGATATTTTTTTTTCAGTCAACATTATTACAGAAGTATTTTCATGGGATAATAGCATACAAAGAGAATAGCTTAGTACTTACCAGGCGGAGGTAATTCTGAAGTGTCTGAAGATGGATCATGGATGCATAAGTCACACTATTTAGGCAGCCTTCTTGAGGTCCTTTAAAAAAAGATATACAAATAGCTTTTCTAATTCTTTCATGTTTATAAGCCCGTATAATGGATACATATGCTTCTCATGCATTATTCTACAGTGATTTCCTAAAATTACAGGGTATCTGAATTAAAATGTTAAAAAAATGAAAGGTATTTATCTAGCAACAGAGGCACATTTATCCATGACACGAGTAAAGTTGATACTAATGTGTAACTGGAAAAGCTAGCAGGGCATTTTCATGCCAGTGTGTTTTCTATATGTTGCAGATCCTTTCAAATCAGGTTAAACAATAAATTGGATATGTAATTTCTAAAGCTCAGGAAACACTGAAGAATAAAACCACTAGGTAATGATTCTTAAATTCTGTATTTCATATGGAGTACCTTAATATTAAAATTTGAAAATTATGAATTGAAAATTACCAAACAAAAACACTGTGATATGCTCAGCTCTGTTCTTCTTCAAAAAGTCCCATGGTGGCTGGGAAAAAATCTGACCTGTTGACCATGAAATGTTTCCTGTTAAAAAGAAAAAAATAGAGAAGAGAGATTTTCCTTAATCTATATGAACTGACCTACAATCAAGAATATTCATTTGCTTACAAAGATTGTGTGCATACACTGAGAAATCTGAAAAATAAACCAGTTCCATGGTTTCATTCAACATGGAGGCTACTAATGCTTCATGCCACTGAAGGCACAGGTTTAATATCTAGCCTGTCCTTACATCTTTACATGTAAAATAAAGTAAAATGGGATAATTTGCCCAGCCTAATGTACATAGGGCTTTTTTTGAGTGGTAGGCAGGTTGAGGGAGAAAGGTATTTAAGATGAAGCACAGGAATTTTCAGTACACTATGCAACTGTTACCACTTGTACCACATTTTGGCCAATTTCTCATAATTTTAAAGATTTTTCTGTTTTAGCTTGATAAAGTTACATAAACCAGGAGTAGTTCTCTTCCCTATGCTCATGATTTACATTCTGGATTTACTGTACATTCTGGATGTAGTCTAAAGACATAGTGTGGGCTTTGCTTTGACTTCCTTTTGTTTCACCTGTAATACAGGTCCCTCCTCTAGAGAACTAAATTGAGCACAGGACTAATTAACGTGGGACCTCATGGTCCCCAGGATGATATTAAAGTGCTTAATAAATTGTGCCATACACGTAGCTAAAAGTAAATAATGCTTTCCTGCCAGCACTATTCAAAGTTTCCTAGCTAGTACTGGTCTCTCTTTGTATAAGCCTTAAAAGATCAGAAATCTAAAGGTATTTTAACTTACAAGAACCCCCCCGAATAGTGCATTTCTTATTACACTAATACTGATACCTAGTTTGACAGATAATATACTGTTTGCACTGAGGCCAATGTTGGATTCTGCAGCACTACTGAATGATAGGTCTTCCAGGCTCCTCCATCCATCAGAAGCGATTACTTGGAAATGATTTGTCACTGCCTGACTCACTGCTTTTGAAAAATCCTCCCATGATGTCTGTTTGCGGATATTTAATGCACATATTGTGTTTTCTGTATCAAATTCCTCTTTACCACAATGGGCTGGTTCAATGCCACTGACTGAAATTCTTACAGGTACATTAAGAGCATCTGTTGAAAAACAGAAAGCCAAGAATGAGAAAAACTGTAGAACTCAATTAAAAAATTCATATTATTAAAGACCAGTAACATCTAGTATTGCAAAGGAATGCTGAAAAATAATTCCTTCTACAGAAAAGCAAATATAAAGAGCATCACAGATCATCACCACAAAATCAGCGCAGTGATGATAAACAAACACTAAGGTATATTTTTTTTACATTATGAAAAAAATCAATATTATTATGCTTTTAAAACAGGACTTAAGATAAAACTTACTTAATCTTTTATTTCCTCTTTATAGACTAATTTATTATAAATTAAGGCAAATGGTAGTTGGTGCCCTAGCCTTTTGGTTTATTGTGGTTGTGCATGTTTTTATTATCAACTCAGAAAGGAATTCTCTGGCACCAGTGCACAAGTGGAAGACACAGATGAGCCAAATATTATTGGAGAAAAAGGCTAAGAACTAAGACATAATTCACTTGGAAACGTATATTTGATTTTCTATAGAATAAATTGACATAATATTTAAAAAGAAAACAGGAAACTTATATGCACATTCTAGAAACAAAATTAATTTAATTAAGCTGTTTTAAATCTTGGTCTTTGAAAAATGGAATACAGCTCAGCAGAAGCAGCAGTCCAGATGGATCATTTAAATGACTAGAAAATGAAACTATCTTCTAACTTTAATGCCAAAACAAAGCAGAAATTATCCCAGAAACTGAAAATAAATGCACCCCCCAAAAATATATCAACTTATTATTAAATCTTGCAACATATTAGTTTTGGTTCTGAGCTCAGAAGCTGAATTTCAGCTCGTACAAACCAATGAAGCTTTTCTGTCAGAAAAACTCTGTTTTAAATCCACTAGCCTACCAGAGGGAAAAGATTACTTAAAGGCATCCCTCAGATGTGGAATTGTAAGAAATGTGTCAAAGGCTTGCCCTTCTGATGGCTGGACCTCAGGGAAATGAGCAATGACTGTAAGAAACTACTCTCTACAAGGGAACAGATCCCTAAGACAGAGGTTCAGTCTATGCCTAAATTTCAGTGCATGTGACCTCTATGGCATTAGCTGGCAATCCTGTCCCCCAGCCCTTCTGATCTGCTGGAACACATCCTCCTGTCCTACGTGTCCTCGGTGGATGTCATTCCTAGCAGTGGACACCTTACAGGATTGTAAGGAAGGCAGATGATGGTACAGGATGGTAAACACACAGCTTACCCAAAATGCAGTCTTGACATGTTGGCACATAAACTCAGATGAAAAGAGCACTGTTTGCAAGCTTCCAAGACCAGATATTGGTAGGGAAGAAAAGCTAATTATAATTGCACTGATGCTAATTACAGGTTTAATATATGACAGAAAAGAGAAATGGAGTCCAAAGGTTCTGACCTGACAAAAGCAGTTGGAAATTCACATAGAACTTGTAAGCAGACGAACCAAGTTTTAACTCAAGAAATAGACAGGTCAGCCTGCTTTACTGAATTTTGAGGAAAACTTGAGAAGGAAGAAGATGGCAGGTTACAACAGAATAACAATCTTCTGATTGTTATAACTTCTGACCAAAGTTATTGATGCTGGAAAAAATGATGCTTGATGTTGTCAGTAAGGCTTTTTTTGAATAATAAAGCAAGCAATCCCCTCAACAACAAACAAGTGACAAATAGAACTATGCTCTAAAAAGAGATTTAGGTATGATGAGATGATCATCTTAGCCTGATAAAATTTGACAGCTGTTCACCATTAAGTGATTTTTATGCACGAATTTAATGAAAAGACAAGAAGTTAGTATCTTTGGAAAAAGCAGTTACTAATATTAAACTCAGATATCGTAAGAGAATAAGGATGTTTGCACATGTAAAATATATACCACCTTTTCAAATGTTTTAAAAATAAAGGCATAAGTCATCTAATAACCTACAATAAAATTTCATTACGTGCTTTTGCAAAATTTGGAGAACAGAAACTTTCCAGATTAAGAAAATTTTGTGGTGACAACTACTCTTTTTAATGTTTCTCATTTTTGTCTCACAAGCTCTTTACTAAAATTACTTTAATGTAGTGCTGATAGTGTTTACTTACTTAAGTTTTCTAGGAGATGTTTGCAGTCATCAGTAGCAACATCATGCAATGTTCGATTACACTTATCTTTTCTCTCAGCCTCTAGTCCACCATGGCTACAAAGGATTTCTAGACAGTTCTGCAAAGGTAAGAACTGCATTATTTTCTTGTCCTTTTGCTGCATTACAGAGTTGTACCAATATGCAGTTAGACACTAGTGAAACTCTTACACATGCATTTCCAAAGATCATCGGATACATATGTTCCTCCCAGAGCTAAAAACCAGGAGTAAAAATATTTTATCAAAGTCTCAAATCCAGATTTTGAAAAAGCAGAACATATACAGCCAGGCTTCTACAGTCTCCAAGATCAAGTGATGAATTGAGAGATTCTTAATATCTGGCTACCAATTTAGGTACACTCATGAGGAAAAATAAGCCCCAACTTTGCATCCTGTATTGAACATGTTGGCCTCAATGTTCAAGCAACAAAGAAAAAAGCAGTTCTAGTGATAAATACAAATTAATTAATTAATCTATTCAGGTAGCAATCCATAAAACCATTTTTCATTTTGCAATTCACCAATTTCATCATGTCTGACACCTGAGTGGAATGCAGCAAAAGAAAAATAATTTTAAAATCACCTTTCAAGCTGCTTCTTTGCCAGGTAAACCTGAATTTCTAGTTACATGATTTTAAAGTCAGGGAACAAAAACATTGTGTATGCCAGCAATAAATGATATCCTCTTAAAATTCAAAGCCAAAATTCCTGTCAGTGATAAGAAGACTTTTAAAGTCTTGATTTTGAATAATCATGCATGCAGCAGCAATACCAGTGGCGTTCATGAAAGCTTTGCCATCCTCAGACATGTGTTTCAAGGACAAATATCCATATAAAAAGACACCACAGAAACTATACTAGTTAATACTGTTTCAATAATCTCAGGGGATAATCCTGGCAGAGAAATCAAATCTTGAATACAGAGGATATTAAGCATTTAAATTCAGAACAGTGGCTTTTTGCAGGTTGCTACTGTTACCTCTTTTGTAGCTGTTCTAATAGAAAGACTTTTGCCCATATGTCTTATACTCTGGCACCTCTCATAAACACAAAAGTTTTTCAAGCTATATTTCTCAGTGAGATTCTTTGCCAGAAGAAAATGAATAGGGGAAAAAAAAAGAAAAGAAAAAAAAAGAGGCTTATTTTCTTGCCAGGTTGATAAGTTAGCTCTCTCAAATGGTTGCAATGAATGGCAAAGACAGCAGAAGGCAAAGGACTGAACTGTGAGTCTGAATGTGGAAAGTAAAGAAGGAAGGAAGAAGTGCAACAGAACAAAAAATGAGACTTATTTCCTTAGTAAAATGAGAAGTTTTGTTGGCTGTCTTGCCTATGAAATAGCAGCTAAGACGGCCTAGTATAATGCATCTGTAAAGGATGGCACCTGCCCATCTCAAAAGTAAAGGCTGTCAATGCCAGTGTTATTAATATGCAATTATCATGTAATGCCACGAATTACATGCAGCACAGATAAAGCATAAGAAAATGAAGCATTAGCAGTACTTGAAGATGGCCATGAAGCTTTCTTTAGCTTCTTAATAGCCCAAGCATTTCTTGAGTCAATAAATGCCATGAAGAACAACTTGCCAAAGCCTTGTTTAGACAACAAATAAAACATAGCTTCCAAGTTCCTGAGGATTATATTACTGCAGAAAGGAGCAACATACTGAACATTGTTTAGGTATCTGCAGACTGTAACAGATACCTTAAACTCCATTTAAACTGAGATGAGTGCAAGCTATCTGAGTTTATATCTGTTTAACAGACATCGGTAAAGAGACGCTGACTTTGTAATGCAAAATGATGAGTAAACAGTGGCTGGTCCCTAAAAAACATAATTTAATGAACTGATTCTTAAAATTGTGACTATTTTGAAGTTATCGTAGCAAATTTAACAGGAAAATAAAAGCAAGCATAATGATAGACATTGAAGTAGGCAGGTAATCACAGGCTGGCTTTTCAGTCTTCAACTATATTTTCCTAAGATTCATCTTATGTGTGTTTAGTATCCTCTGTTTTCTTCCTGGATAAAAGTTTCATGGTGAGATCCGACTGACAGCTGTCATAAAAAAAATAAAAACCCTTTAAAAACCAGTCAGTGCTGGAAGCTTAAACCTTCTGATGTCAAATCCTTCAAGCAATATTAATTTTCCAGAAATATTCCTCTTTATCTTCAGCAACACCTGCCAGGTCATTCTCCATGTCATCAGTTATCCCAGTCACTCAAAAATTTATTCACTACCTGATAGAATGGCTGCCCAAAATGAAAAATTAAACAATGTATTAATACATAAACCTGGTTCTCGAATTTCTTTCCCCTCTCTCCCTCCACCAGGAAAAATTGTACATACTTAAGTCATCCCTAACTGTAACTGGAAACTATATCCATCTAATAATTATGCTTAGTCTATGACACTCAATTGGCATTTACAGTGGGATTCACCTCACACTAACTTTGGAAATCTGAATCTCAAGTAATCATGTATTTCTCTTTTTATTGTTGTCCCAAAAGTAACAGACATTAAAATATGGCCATTCACCCCATCTGACATGGAGCTTCTGACGTAAATTTTCCACTGGAAGTATCTCTGTTTCTGTTGAATCAAGTGTGACAATAAACTACATAACAACCCTTGATTGTAAGTTTCAGTTCTTCAAACACTAAAAAGGATTTATCTTGCCTAAATTCTATCCAGCTACTGTAACTTGTTCACACAGACTGACCTTAAAACCTTTTGATGCTGCTATGTGGGCAGCAGTCCATCCCTCTTTATCAGCATGGTTGATGAGATCTGCAGAAATAACAGGCTTTACTCCACCGCTAAAGTTGTCTTCTCTCTTCTCCAAATCACAGTAGTCTATATGAGGTTCTGCATCAGTCAAAGAGTTCCCATTGTTTGGCTCTCCATAGTACATAAGGAGCTTGAGGCTGTCAACATGACCAGAGTCCACTGCTGCGTGAACTGGTGACCAGCCATCCTAAAAAACAACAAAAGCAAAAAACACATTTCCACTAAACACATAGTTAAATATTTGCTGGACTTAATGTCAGCAATAAATCTGAACAGAATGTTCTGTTGGGAAATTAAAATGATAAGCAAGTGTGACATAATAATCCCTTGGGAAAACAGAGTTGCTTCTAAGTGTTTGGGATTGTAAAAAGAGAGGGAAAAAAATGGAGCAGAAAGAAAATTTTACAGACTTCTCCGAGGTCAGTCCAACAGACAGAGACCTCAAAATTTTTGAAAGAGTTTAAGTGATATAGAACTTACATTATGTTATCAGTCTGTTTCTTTATCATGTATCAAAATAACATAATTCTAATGATCAAGAATCTTTCATGTTGCATTAATAAATTTATCAGTCAGATATTTAATGGTTTCTACATCATCACTTTCTCTCATTTCAAGTCAAGTATGTATACTTTCCAAATCCAAAATAAATAAATCAAAAAAATTCAGTGTAATTGAGGAGCAAAATGAACTGTGAAGCTAATACTCTTTGTGCTGTGTTCCTGGACACCTTACATCCCACATTTATTGTTCTTTATGTCAAAATATTATGAAAAATTTTATGACAGCATCTGAAAAGGCAATTAATAGCAAATTAATTTCAATGCAATGCACCTCCCTTTTTTCTGAAGATACAATTTTCTTTTCCCATATTATTCTATTTGTGATATGTGAGACTTCATAATTCTGTCTGGCAAATCTGAAGGTGGAGGTTCTCTCAAGGACAACAATAAAGAACCCTTTATATCAAAATTCCTACCTTCACTTCACCTTAAAAATAAGCCAAAACAGAAAAGTTCTGCTTTTACATTCCAGTGCTCAAGATAAGTCTTCAGCAAACTGAAGGTAGAATCTGAGCTATGTAAAATGATATGGAAGTTGCATATTTCAGGAGATTTTACACAACACACAATTTTAAAAATTCCAAAATGTATGATGAGAAGAACGAAGTATTAACTTCTAATTATACATGGTTACTTCAGCTGTAAAGAAAACTTAAAAATCAATATTTTAATGTAAATATTACCTAGCTGCTTGTGGTTGATCAGTACTACACAAGGGACCTTAACTTTACAAACTGTGTTAACTTACAATGGTTTTTACTGTTCGATCTGCTCCACCATCCAACAATAGCTTAATACAATCATTACTTCCATTTTTGCAGGCCAGGTACAAAGGTGTCTGTCCTCTTTCAGCAGCATGGTTAATATCAGCCTGATACATAATTAATAGATCTGCACACCTACAGCAAAAAATAAGGTAGTGAGATTATCCATCCAAAACGTCTTTATAATGTAAATCATTTAAATTGATTTTTTTAGTACTGATGTACTAGATTCAGATCTACCTGTGGTTTCATCCATCACATATACACAGGTATAATTTTATACATAAGTATAAAGACATAAAATCAGGTTATTTTCAACCTGAAATCTTTAAACTACAGTAGCTGCATTTAAAAGCTATTATTAAAACATTTTATTTAAAAAGCTAAGAAAAACTTGATGACAGCTGCTTAAAAAAACCTTCAGCTGAGCAAAAAAATATTATTTCTTTTCTGACTATTAATATTTAAAATAGTTTTAAAAAGAAAAAAAAAAAAAAAGGACTAGAATTAGCATTAAATGCCAGTAAAAGGGACACTGTCCTAGGGAAGGCACCTGGTGGGGGCAGTACAAAAGCTATGGCACTACCTACCACTCAGACACCTGCATGGAGACTACACCAGAATGATGGCTTGGAGTGTGTTGTTGGTAGCAGCTACTGGATTAAGGAGAACAGAAGATCAGGTGGCGTGCTGAAGAGCAACTCACCAGAGACCAGCATCTGGATCCAAGATCCTGTACTTTCTCACAACTCTCTGTAGCCAAAGTTTACTTCCCAATTCTTATGCCAGGGGGTTGGCTCACTTTCCCTTTCCAAACCCAACTAATCAATAATTAAGACATTAGCAAAACCTTAATTCCAGTCAAAAGCCTCTGCAGTACAAACTAGACCTTTATTCAAAGATAGCTCCCCATTTCTCTGGCTCAATATTTATTAGTCCACAAAAATAGAAGGATATCAACAATAAAGCATGATAAATGCTATGCCATACAGCTACCAGTTAGGGGACTATGAAACAGGAAGACAAAATATTTAAAACAGTATAAGATACATATACATGAATACAAGTATTACAAAAACTATTTCCTCTAAAGAAATTCTTATTTAGTTAGAAAATCAATCAAGTTCAAGATAAAATGACTACTTTTAGAGAAGAGTAAAACAGAATGCATTAATCTGAATTGCTTGGCTGCATTTTCCAAAAATGCTCAAATGAACAGAACAAATAAATCAAACACAATGTTCTACCTTATAAAATGCTGAACGGGTACCCCAACCTTACAGTCACAAAAGTCATCTTACGATGGGCTTGTCAGAAAACAGCTCTATAAAGAAAACAGCTCAGCAAGCATGAGATTTAAGCCTGTTATGTTAAAAATGTATGGTTTGCTGTTTTGTATTGTATTCAATGATTCCTGAAATGCTACACTGACTTTCCCTCTCAAGGTCACCTAAGGTCATCCTGGATTAGAACACCCAGGAAATTATTTTGAAAGTTTCTCCCAAAAGCACTTTCTGAATTGGTGCTATTACTGATACTACCACTATAATTTCTTTTTGGAACAGGAACAACAGTATGCACCAATTCAGGAACAAGATTAGCTGATGTGTCACAGGGAACTGGCTAGCAAATGTGTCAGACAAGTACCAGGTAACTGACAGTAGTTTAGAGTTGTCATTAACCCCAAATTCTTAGTGCTTTAGTACAAATAACATGGTGTACACAACACAATACTTGAAGGGGACAGACTATACTATTGCCCCACATTTTGCCTATTGAAGATTTGTTCTGAGCCACAGCTTTGACGTGACCAACAAATCAAACAGCCTGAAGCATTCACAGTCTCTCTGATATTTTCAGCTGTCTGTTATTATTCCACTCACTTTTACAATTTGGTTCATGGTTAATGTCTAAAAAATGTGAAAGCAAGCAAAAAGCTTAGAGATTTCATACTACCTAAGTAACTGTGTGGGTAAAAGCATATAAAATATTCAATACCATAACAGAGCAGATGATATACAGCAATTTTGTGAGGGTGTCATAGCTTCCTATTTTAAAAAAAAGTATAAGGTATTTGTTTTAGTGAGAAAATATGAATTATATTTTTGATTCATCTTGTCAAGTCATGTGTAATTCTTACAGATTTCACATACACTAGATTCTGTTCTCAAAACACCTACTGGGGATCTGCTGCCTCTGGATTAGGACTTCTAGTCATAAATGCCCATTAGTTGTTAAGTTTGAAGTCCTTTAAGAAATGTCAAGAATCTCTTATATACTCATGGAATACAGGGATTCTACTCTTCCAGGGTCCATCATGGCATAACAACACTCAAAGACTCTGTCTGCTATATATTACTGTATCAGAGTAAAATCTTTAAAATTAGTGAATGAAACATTTAGAGAATCAAAGACAAAAATACATAAACAAAAAAAAACCATACACCAATGGAAAAGTCTGTAATGGACTTTTTGAATTTGTAGAATAGTTTTATCTGGATAAGGATGCTATGGAAAACTTTATCTAGTGGTTGCTTCCAACTTCCAATTCTAATTCCTACAGTTCTATGATATACCATAAAGCTGCAGATTGGAAATGCAACATGAACCTTCAGCTCCTCTGATGAAGGGAGGGTAAAAAAAGTCATCTAGATGAATATCACCCAGGAAAATACTCAGATATATGTTCTTTTGTGTCTTAAGGAATTCAAAGTTACAACACCCACGTAGATCAGCATTATATCGTGGTTACTAAGAATACATGTTCAGCAACCTTAAGAGATGCAATTGGAAAAAAAACCAAATGGAAAATACTAGTAACAGAATGGCAGAGTACGTTTCAGAACATTTCAAGAAATGACAGTTAAATGCATTTATACCTAAGAATGTAACAGTATCATAATGCAAAAAGTATATAACTTAAAAGAGAATATAAAATTGAGTAGCAGCTAACAGGCAAAATCTGAAGACTTCACTTACTTGACATGTCCCTGAGCAACTGCTGAACACAAGGGTGTAAAACCATTTTTATCAGCAGCATCAACTTGTGCTCCTGCAGTCAGCAGCAATCTCACACAATCTATAAAGTGAGCATAAATATAAAATAATGCAAGAGGAGTAAGTGTAAATAAACTACCAGAGGTTAAAACCTGCTCAAAGGGAAACAGGAGACAGTCTTTTTGACTATACATCACACACCTCAGCAAAGTAGAAGGTCAGGAAGTAGTGTGCAGGAGAGAAGTGAGAACTGACTCCCTGCAGGCACCAACTCCCAGAATATTAGCTAATTTACCTCCGAAGAGAGGAATTCAAATTATCCACAGCCCCCAAAGGCAGCACAGGCCCACTGGCACTCAAGTGAGACATCCCAAATATGACAGGCACAGGGGAGATGTTCACAAGCAACACGTAACTCAAACAATAGGCTGGCTACTCTTCTGTCAGGATAGTTTGACATGGGATTATAATGGCACATAAGATAAGCACACAAACTAAACCTCCCTAAACCATTTCCACTTTTATATTTCCAAAATGATGTGCTAAAAATAGTACCAGCCTCATTACACCAAATAATTAATTAATTGCATAATATTTGGACCGCACTTCATCCACAAAGTGGAATATCATTTGATGCAATTAACTTTGAACAAAATACTTAGTCTGCTCTATATTCTTGAAATTGGTTCTAGACCACAATAAAACAAGTCTTTCTACTTTGAAAATAAGCTCAGCAAGAACACCAGTTATACACCAGTTACTCCTGACCTGATTTTTGAGCAAGATTAATGTGTTCTGTTCCAGCACCGGGTATGATTCTGGAGCGAAGCTTTGCCAGTGAAGCTTATCTCTAGATATCAGAAACATATATTTACAATTTATTTGAAATCTGACTAATCTGAACTATGTACTTAGTCTGTATGTACTTAGTCTGGCAATGACTCTCAAATATTAATACAGATGTTGTGGAGTTGACTCGATAAATAATTTAATACTAAGAAATAGGATTTTAAAACAACTTCTTAAATTCTTAAATAATTAATATGATCTGAAATTATCTTTTTTGTTTGCCTGTTTGCTTGGCTGGTTGGGTTTTTTTGTTAAAGTTTCTTGTCAGGATTAGCTACCAGGACTTCACCTATAATAATCTTTTTAAGTCATAAAGAAGCTCTCAGTTAACTTATATCGAGTATTTTCATGTGTAAGATAATGCAAATTTAAATCAAATCACATCTTTAATGAATTTGTAACAGAAATAATACTCTGCTAAGAGAGACAATTTCTCTTTTCATAGTCAGTTTTATAGTAAACAATGAGTTTGAAGATGCAGATTCCTGCTTGATAACGTAAAATACTACTAAAATTTATGAGGAATGCTGAAAAATTCTCTTCTGGCAGTTTCAAGTATTTAGCTAGAATACTCTTTGGATTTTTCATAAAGCATATATTAGTCATGCAAAAGACAGGAACACACAGAACAAGAACCAGCTTTCGAGAAAGGTATGATTAACTCACAATTATTGATTGGCAGATCATTCAGTTAGTAGCTTATATATGTGAAAATACTGTTTCTTACGAAGACCACTGAAAAGAGATGTTTATTCTCAGGGATAGGTGCAAGTATGAGCAAACAAAAGTGACTTTTGTAAGGCTTACTATGGGAGCTAGTAAGCTCTACAGGACCTGTTCTGGTGGCATATAAAGTAAAAGAGCAATAACCTCCGAGATGCCTGGGTCTTCTGGATGGACTTTTGGGCTGGGATGTGGAGAAGGGTAATTTGGGTCAGTCCAGGATCATTAACTCCAGTTCACTGCTGTCTGCTACAGAAGTTACCAGCAGTGGAGAGGATGGCATGGAAGGGCAGACACAAGACACACAGTGATTTCTCTGGGGTAAAGGTTTTGGTCAAAGCAAAAGCAAAACACGGAAACTTACTAGCATGAACACCTGGAGATTTTAATGCTCTCCACCACAGCTGGGCAGTTGGTTCTTCCAGAGTGCTGGCAAACACCATGCTGATACATCCAGTGGCTCAGCAGAGCTGACTCTATGTAGCTGTATGTCACTGTCCCTCCCTCCTTTCTACTTCCTACATCGTTCCCACTTTTCCTATCAATCAGGCTGCCACAACCTCCAAATACTCAGGATGGAAGATGATCAATCATACCATAAATGCATATTATTGGCACATAGCTGAGTCCAAAGGATATTACTGTTATTCTCATCACATCTTTCAACTTCAGGAACTCCTCTATTACTTCATTCTCTCTGATCAGGATTGCCCACACAATACAGATGCAGATACATAAGCTAAGTGAACTACTGCACATGTTATCAAGTGTATAACAGACCAAAGTGGTTCCTGTTTTGTTAATGGATCAAACCAAGACAGCTTGACAAAACAATCTGTTCAGCTACACCAATCTAGTGGTTAAATCATAAAATCAACAGTATCCTCATGTCCATCCAAACACAACAAAAGTATTCTGTGTATATTTATAGGGTGAAGTTCTCTCTCACAGACCTACAGAACTGTGTGCAGGAAACAAAGCAGCTGCTATGAGCTTCATGTGCTGGAAAAACCCTCAGCTGCAGCTCTCAAAAGGCAACTGTTTATGAACAGGAAGACAACACATTGTGTAAATAGATTAAGAAAGAATATTTGAGTGCTCTCTTTTCCTGTGTAAGACCTTTTCCAACCTACATGATTCTACAATTCGAAGGGGAAAAAAACCAAGGACAGTAACTTACTCCTCACAATCCTAATCAATGCAATGAAAAAATCTGCCCATTTTATCCTTCAAATTACATCAGTATTATTTCCTTCCACCTGGTTATCTAAAAAAGCTATTAAAATATTTTGAAAATATTATTTTAAATATTGTAATTAATGAATACTAATAAATATTTAATAAAATAATATTCTGTTCTGAAGCCTATATACTTGTACATATTTTGTTTTTAAAAGTCTCCAATTTAAAGAGCTCCATCTATTCATGCACTTGGGAATAAACTGCAAGTAACAAAGAAAGGATTATATATTAAAGTTAAGCATGAAAACCCTTCTCCAAAAATATTATAAATCTACTACTCTGAATTTTAATATAATGCATTAAGCAGACATCAATACTGAAGCTGCGTGATTCTCTTATTCGGAATTCATACAATCCATTTATTCGCTAAAATGTGACGATTTGTACAATGAAGTGTTTTTCAAATTCAGCTATATATAGAAGAGAGAGCAACACTAAACCTTTGTCATACATCTATTATCTTAGAAAGTAAGATACTAAACAATTACAGGATGCCTATGAATATGTTTGCTTTTATTACTGCATTTTCATACTTTGGTCAAGTGCCTCTCATATTTGTAATTTTGACAATTAGAAAAAAAGAAATTAAATTACTTTCCCTGTTAGTAAGAGCTGCTCAGTAACTGTAACTGTAATGAGAGCATTTGCTTCAAAACATTTCAGGAATACAAGATAAGCAAAGAAGAATGGGGTCAATTACTGTCTCCCACAAACAGCAGCAATGATACATGGATGTAAGCCTTAAAGATTCTACACAACAACCATTCACTGAGGCAGGGGCAAAGAGATCCACACAGCGTAATAAAAGTGGACTCTTAATACTGAGGATAAAAAACAAGGGGAGGGGGGGTAAAAAAAAGAAAGAAAAAAAAATGCCAAAGAAAGAAAATAAAACTTTTCCAATATTTTAAGGGTTTGGCATCAGCAAAGTATCTGTCAGATGAAAAGGCCCAGATGTTATTACAAAGTAAGCCATAGCACCTAAACAAGCAAAGATAAAATACATTATTCTGAACCAAGGAAACATTCCTCCTATCCCTAAGCCTGGTGGCAAAATTAACCCTGAATGTGTCAGAAAAAGTATACATTATCTTCCTAGCTATGGATTTTAGATCCTTACTTTACTCTGATTTTTAAAATACTTGAGAAAAATAATAGTACCTCAAAACAATAGTTTGAACACTGGTTTGGTGTTTTCTAATTGTGTCACTAACAAATGCATTGTTAAATAAAACTAGAAAGTGCTCCTGAAGGCAGCTGGTTTATAGGCACTATATTCCACCTTTTACTGTGTTCAAAAAATGACAGTTTTTCCATTGGTATTGGTGAATTAAATCTTTGGGGTTCAAACCAGCCTAATGGTACTATTTGCAATATAAAAATCTAAGAGGTTTTTTGCATGAGCAAAATAATCTGCACAGTAAATGTGTACTGGAATTTTAAAGAGAGCTGCTGTTCAAAGAGAGCCTTATGTTAACAGTTTGAAATAGCCTGGAATCTGTAACCATTTCATAAATATATATTTTAAATATGACGTTAAAAGGTTCAGAGATGCTACTTTCTTGAGACTGATGGTTGGGGTAGTGGGAAAAAGAAAAATGTTAACAACCTCAGTAGAGCCTAGAGAACAAACTAAGGTTATTTAACCTAACTAAAAAATGAAGACAGTTAATTTTATTTCCCAAATAACAAATGACTCTGAAACCACCTTCATTATTTTCACCACTGCTAGGGAAGATGAAAACACCGGTGATGACCTACTCTTTTCTGCTTACTTCTCATAGATGAAAGTTCTTTCTTTCAAGCTCCCTTTACTACAATATCTTTACGTTGCCACAGAAAGGGGATGGAGAATTAGAATGGATTTGTCTGTAGAATGTTACCACAAGCCAGGATGTTTTCTCTGATCCAAAATTCTGCCTCTGGAAATATCGCTTGTATATATGCTACACTATGACTTCATATAATCTATATATATCAGTTTCAGTTGCATGTATCTTTTTAAGAACATGCTTACATTCAAAACTTAAGAAATAAGCTTTCGCTGTTTCACTTGAATATTGTAACAAAACTTAGAATCACTTACCTGTATGTCCATTTGTAGCAGCAGAATACAAGGCAGAATAGCCATCTTCACAAGAGTAATTAATGTCCAGTCCTTCTTCATTAAGCAGCATTGATAATAAAGTGACATTTCCCTGGGAAGCAGCTTGGTGAAGAAGGGTGGGCCTGCCACCCAGGGGGACAGGACCACCACTTGTTAA
Source organism: Phaethornis superciliosus (assembly GCA_023637945.1). NCBI lineage: Eukaryota > Metazoa > Chordata > Aves > Apodiformes > Trochilidae > Phaethornis > Phaethornis superciliosus. The sequence goes on along the minus strand of JAJQWJ010000001.1, from coordinate 24,523,020 downwards.
CAAAGGGGTTAGGGAGGAAGACCAGCCTGTGAGTTAAAGCAACAGAAGTTAGATGGAAGACACATAAGTGAAGCTCTGCATTTTCTGTGCTCTTTTAAAAATTAAAAAGGATCTCCAAAATTTCAAGATTCATTAGTTTAGCACGATTTTTGTGATGATGCTTTGTTTATACATCAGATGGTACTCTGAACAACAAAAACTGAGTACAGCAGTGACATTTGTTAATGCAAATGAGCAGGATTTAATTACAAAATGTTAACATAAAATTTGTTATGAACTGTAGTAGCAGCTGGATGTCTCAAAAAAAAAACAAACTATTAAAATTCAGAAACTTACAGAAGTTTTAAACAAGTTTTAATTTAATTGTTGATACACTGGAAAGATTTTATAAAGTATCTAAAGGAAGGTTTTGAAAACAAAATACTTCTTTTCATATTAAATTTCATCCTCCTTTACAGCCTTTGTGCAAACTTTACTATGTATGTCTCACCTGCAGTCATACAGAAAAACCAGAGAGAGCCCTTATTAACTTTAATTGTCTTTCAATAAGTCTTCAAAAAATGTAGAAATCATTTACACAAATACAGAAGTAAAGGTATTTATTACTGAATTTTACCTTAAGTTAACGTTCCTTTTATTCAGCAATACTTAAACAATATGCTATAGAATGTGACAATGTGAATGAGTAACAGGTTATATAAAATTTACAAGTAAAAGCTTTCAAGTCACCCTATGAAAAAAATAATATTCAAAGCTTTGAAAGCTTAGAAATTATCTTGGTCAGATGTTCTGTTCATTACTTATGAGCTTTAGTAGGGAGTTTGTTAAGAATATGAAGTTTGCTGCATAAAGCATAGAAAATTTTGTGCATTCTTCCTTGGTCAAGGACTGCAAGAGAAAATAGAAGAATGGTTTTTGCCTTATTTTCACTATTAGAAAATCCACATTATATTTCTCTCTTGAATAAATAATTTTGTATTCTGCAGTCACACATAAGCTATTACGTGAGGCTGAAATCAGACAATACAAAGCAAGTTTACACAGCTTTTACTGTCACTGCAACATCCAAGACTGAAAAGGAGCTGCAGGGCATTACATCCAGATCCATCAAGCTGATCAAGTGCTATCCAACCTTCAGCACCTAGAACAACACAAAGCATGTGGAGTAGGCTACCAGGCTGGGGTGATCTACTCTGCATTTTGGAAAACAGAAAATTAAATATAGAAGTTCCCAACAGATTTCTGTAGAAGCAATAGATTTGGGAACCTTGCAAGTTCTGGGTAACTTTAATTAAAGTCCAGATTACACAACAATACATTATTTAATCAGCCCCAATGAAGAACACAGATTTGACCCCAGTTTAAAACAACAAAAAATAAATGCTTGGATGATTTTCCTATTTGTTTCTGAAGTAAGCGAAGTTCATCATTTCAAATTTACTTTACTAACTGAGTATGTAAAGGAAATGCATTTGCAGTGTTTTCACAATGTTAGCTTATTATTCAACATATTTATTTGATCTTGCCTACAGAATTACATCACTACAGCTATGAAGTTACGTTATAAATCACTAATGATGATAAACCATAAAATTTATTTCATCCATCTTTATGCAACTTCAATTCTGAAGCTACCTTCTGACTATTAATACTATTAATAATATGTTTCTCCAATATCTTTCATCAGAGGATTGATTTGATCTTGATTTTCTGAAGACTGTAAAAAAAGCAATATACTAAACTACATCCTTTAAGTAATAATAATTTAAAAATTTATTTCCTGTTCCAACACTTGAGAACAGTTAACTCTTACAAAATCCCCAATAGACAAAATAACTTTTGTTCTTCCTTTCCATCACAAAAGTGCTTTTTTTCCCACAACCTTTGTTATTCTTTGAAACTAACAATGTTACTATATACTCCAATGTTTTTAAAATGGTACTTGTGTAGTTTTTACTGTCTTGCCATGGTAGTTAAGTGACAGTGGACATTGCTTGGGTGGCAGTCCATGTGCTAACATTCCTTGCTCTAGTTGTACTGGAATTATACAGGGAATTTAGGGAGCCAAACACTAAGCTTTAAACATGAAGTTCACTTCGTCAAGCAGTTTCTCAGTATTAATACTGAGTATTTCTGAGTTCCCTTCCTTATTGAAAATCGTGCCAGTTTTTTTGTTGTGGGTTTTTTCTTTCTTTTTTCAATTCATCACAAACAGAGGTGCCAAAAGGAAATTGTTTCGCACCATACGTGTTATCTTAACTTCCATTTCAACTGTCTGAAGTAAAAACATTTCAACTGAATTGTTGCTGCAATTCAGTGATGAAATTCATTATACTTTGTTATCATTAGATGAAAACCTACTGAAAAAGACACAAAAGCCAGGTAGTAATACAAGCATAAGCTTAGCTTCTATAATATAGAATATAATAAAGCTAAATTCATCCAACACAATACAGCAACATTAGAAAATACCAATAAATAAGGTACACCATTGCAGATGCAAAAAAGTTAGGAGATGCGAAGCATCTGTGAAAGCTTTTAGGGCATGCAGTGATGAAGGGCAGAGGGACAGACAAAAACAGCTTCTGGCATCAGCTTCAGAATGTGAGATGGTTAATTTCAGAGCCCAGATCAGTTCCTTTACCCCACACCCCCCCCCGGCTTTCATCCTCAAAGCCAATTGGATAGAGAGAACAAATCAATCATTAAAGAAATGAGCAAAATTAAAACCAAACTTCACTGAAGAGTGACATAAAAAGCGCAAAACCAAGAAGAAAGTGAAAGCAGAAATCTCAGGGGTATGAAAATCCATCTGCCTACATTTGTTTCCATTTTGAAGTCTTACAAGCCATTGAAATGTAGAAATCCAAACAGAGCAGAAGCATTTTGGCACCAGTTCAAAGGCTGTTGAGGTTAATGAAAACACTGTCACAGATTTTGAATCAGGCCATACATGTTCATTGTAAGTTCTCAGTGTGCAGTCTGTTCAACATTAATGACAAAAGCTGGTGTCTTTTCTTACAAGGGATGAAAAAAACATCCAGCACTATGTCCTGCCTCTGGAAGAAGGTACTGTCACATTCATTTAGAAGAACATGTAACTGAAACAATCAGTGCTCAGATTTTAAGTTTGTTCATAATAGCTGTTCCTTCTATAACCAAGATACTCTCTTACTGAAAAAATTAGGCTGTTGGTAAGTAAGTAAGTTCTTAAATCTGAGCTAACTAGAAAACTATTTTAAATTAATACAATACTTTAGTGATTATCAGTTCTCCAGATTTCACAGTAAGAATATGAATTCATTGACAAAACAGGATTCTTTCAATGTTTTTAATGTTAAATTCCTTTTGCACTGTTGTTTAAAAATATTAACAAATTCTGACTGCAGCTCACTACTTATAATACAATAAAATACCAACAATGCTCTGCTTTAACTGAAAGTAATACTGGAATTCTAAACATTTTCTGGAAGAAGTAAACAAAATAGATTAAAATCAACCACAACAATAATAAAACTAACTGAATCTGTGAGTAGAGGGCACAAAAATGCAGACCTGGGAAAAAGGTTTCAACAGTAATTGTTGTTTGTTAGATGCTGTTCACCCCAAGAAAAGTCATACTTAAAAAAAGAAACTGAAAATACAAAGTGGCATGTGTTCAGGCATTACCAACCACATTATTTTATCAAAACCTGCTGTTACTAGCTTTGGTTTATCTTTTCTAAGAGAAAGTCTTATTTCCATACATATGTATAAAATCTTTTTTTTTCCCTCAGCATAAAATCTTGAAGGAAATGTCTTTGTGTTCTTGCATAACATCTGTTGCTCAAAATTGTTTTAGTTCTGAAGTTTGCCAGAACACTCAGCCAAAATAGATTAAGTTCCCTTAAAAAACATAAATAAAATAGATTGAACAATAAGTGCAATAAAATATAAGCAATAGTTTGGGAAAAAAGGTTAAGGATTTCCTGAATATTTACTTGAATCTTGCAGATAAAGTTACTGAAATTCTTTGAGTCTGTTGGTAGTGAGTACAAGAGGGATATTAAGATAAATCAGTAAACCACTAACTGGAGTGTAAAACAATCTTTCCTTGCAGACTTCAGATTATGGGATATGTCTCCCCTATGCAATTGCAAAAATTCACAAATAGGACTGACACAAAAAGCTAGCAGCGCCAAAGGTTCAGAGCAAAGATTAAAAGGAGATTAAATGAACCCAAATGTTTCCATCCCTTCCAAAAAAAAGTGGATGGAGAGTAAAGGAAGAAAGGCAATCTGAACACATAAGCCAGCACAATTTGAAAGAACTAACAGTTTTTTTTAAAAATCTTTTTTGTGAGAATTGCCTCTGAGAACTGCCACAATTTCTATAAGAAATTCCAACCGACCATTTGGTGGAGGATTATTTGAGCCTACTTAAATTGTTCTCCTAATAAAAAAAATATACTTCAAAGCAAAAACTAAAGAAATAACTTGGATGTATGAAGTGGTGATATTTTCATTTTTAACACAAAAGATTTATGGGGTTTTTTAAGACTAATCAAAATCTGTCTTAAATGATCACCAAATCTTACCTAGCTAATGTAAGTCTAACTGAAGTATACACCCTAATTCATGCCAATAAGATTTCTGTAGGAGAGCCTCCTAATGACAAAAACCATTCCCTTCAAAGCTGATTTTGCCAATGATTTCTTGCAGAGTAATAAAATCTTAGGTATTTTTTAATGATGTTTGATATTGCATTATAGAGTCTATTTGCATCTGAAGGTAAATGAGGTTTGGAGAATATATGGAATACTAGGAAACTAGTTATCTGACACAGAAGTCAAACTCAGCTAGGAATGAGTTTAAGAAGAAAATTTAAGAAGAAATTGATGAGCAGAGGACCAGAGCATCTGCCATACAAGGAGAAACTGAGAAAACTGGGTACATTCAGCCTTGACAAGAGAAGGCTTAGGGTAGACCTTATTACAGTGTTCCAGTACTTAACAGGGGGGCTACAAAGAAGATGGAGACTTCTTATTTACAAGGAGCCCCACTGACAAGACAAGAGGCAGTGGCACAGGTTGCTCCTGGGCAGATTCCAATTGAACTTAAGAGGAGAATTTTTTACTATGAGGGCAGTCAGACACTGGAATGGTCTCCCAGGGCAAGTGATGGATTTCCCCACTTTGGAAGGTTTTAAGTCTCAGCTCACCAGGGTGCTCGGACATATCATATAAACAATATTAAAGGGTTGGACCAGATGATCCTTGAGGTCCCTTCCAACCTGACATTCTGTGACTCTATGAAAACTCAGGACAACCATTGGAAAAACAGGAAATTAAAAAGCAGTCATCAAATCTCACAGATGTTAACTTTGACAAGCAGTAGACAAACGGAAGTAAAATTTATGAGCTTGTATAATTATGGCCCAGTAAAGAAAGGAGAGGACTCTGACAGTATGGTGTCACAGCCAAATGTTAAAACCATGACTAATTTACTCCAGAAATGTGCAGAAAGTCTTCAGTGACGTGGAATGGGAATGAAAAATTCTTAATAATGTGAACCCAGGAATCTCCTGTATATACAGATACAAGTCTGCCACACGCTGCTTTTGGAACACCTTCTGGAAGTCTGGTGAGTGAGTTCTGCTGCCTTACCAGGCAGTGATGCAGATACCAAGAGAAAGTAGTTGGTTGTGTGATGGAAGCAGACCAGCTTGGGGCAGCAGGGGCTGTATAACCTCTGTATGATGATGCAGTGACTAAATTTATGAGGTACTGAAGCACCATAACAGACCTGAGAACTACTGTAGAGAGTCTGAGACTATTCAAACACTCTTCAGTGCTGCTGAAAGTCTAAAGTATCCCACAACTGTGTGTCTGACTCTCTCAGTGCAGTGCAAGTCAGGCTAAACAGGGCCTTCCACCTAATGCTATAGTGCTAGTGATCCCAGCAGGGAAAAATCATGACAAAAAGATTTAGGGGAGATCTACAATTAACTTAAAGGTAGATCAGGGACACCTTTGCTCAGTTAGCTGCCATCAAGAAGATACCCTGAAGCTGGCAGCACATTAGGGACACAAGTAAGTCCCCACAACAATGCAAAAAGAACATCAAGTACATGCACTGACTGCAGACTTAGACCACCAACATAATATGAAGATTTTAAATTTCCAACAGTAAACCTTTGCTGATCTCTGCTGAAGCAACCCTGTGAGATGCCACACACAAGTATTAACAAACCCTACCACAACATGCTTTGTTAGAACTATACAATGAACAACAGAAAATGTAAGAACTATAGAAAAATGCTAATAAATATGAAACATAGTCTAGTGGTTTGAAGTGATATATTTGAAACTGCACTGTTATCCAAACAATTGTATACCTTAACATGCAACCATCTAATGCCACAGAAGAATACAGTAGCCCCATCTACGTCCTATTTTCTAAAAGATTCACAAAGCACTGAAATGCAACGCATAGAAGATCACCAGCGAAGGGAACTTTCAAATCATTATTTCAGACTGAGAAAGCATCTCAAGTCAAAATAACAGCACTCACATTAAAAAAAAAAAAGTATTTTCTTTATAGTAAACCATAATCTGCATCCCATTTACTTTAAACATTAGTCCTCTTTACCTTTAAAAACCCCTTCAATTTGGAGACCTCCTTGAGGAAGTAAAGTACTAATTCATGACATTACTAAATCAACAAAAGAATTCTCATACCCCTGGAATGTGGTAAAAATACAAATGAAGTTTTTGGCTCTTAGAAAGTAAAAAAGAGAAAGGTATAAAAGATAAAGCCAATGAGAGATTTACAGAAAAAAAACATTATTTTAGAGGGAGACAGTTTGTAGCATATCAATCCCTTTACCTGATGCTGTTACCAGGAGGCTGTCTGAATCACATGGTCTACAGGATGAAGCACTAACAGGGTTTATGGAGGAGCTACAGGCAATGGTGGTGGGAATGACAAAGGAATTTTCTGAACATGCAGGTTGGTTCAGTCCAGGGAAGTGGGGAGGCCAGGCACCCACCTGAGATGAGGCTATGGCTGGTATGGCACAGCCTGCGGGTGCCACAGATAAATCTATAGCAGGTTTTGGTGGCAGCTGAGGTGAGGACTTAGAAATAATTTCCTCATTTATTACCCTGATTCCTTGTGGTGAACTTGAAAGAGGTGAGGTCACAGGTTTGCTGTCAGTTTTGGTACTTGTATTTGGGGACCGACTACTATCCATTAAAACTTTAAGCTGCGGGTGTGGTGGAGAAGGAGTTTGTGAAAGCCCTGGTTTTTTAGGAGGAATAGGTGGAGGATTTCCTCTGTCAATTCTTGATACACTGGGAGTCTTTAAAGTCATTCTACCAGCTTCCACTGAATGTGACGTCCCTGTCCGTGGCGGAGCACTGCCCTGAGGACTTGTAAATCTTGAAAGGACTTGGGTGACAGTATTTCGAGCTACCTGCTTGGCAACCAGGTTGTCACGACTAGTAGGGGACACATCCCTAGAGGGAGGGCTTTGGGTTGTGTTTCCATTTTGGTCTTGATCGTTCGCATTGGCTTGAAATCTAAATCTAGCTGCTTGGACCCGTGGATTTAGGCCTGGATGTGCAGCAGTGTTGGCAGATGGTGAATGTAAACTGTGCATAGATGAAGTGAGAGGGGAATTCTGAGCTGCAGCAGTCGGAGCTGCAGGGGTGCAAAGGGAAGAATTATTTGAAAAAGGGGAAGTGCTACTCGGTAGATCAGGTGATGAGCCTGGACTTGGTCCGTTTTCTTCAATTCTGTTTTGATTCTGTGTAAGAATGGGAGTTGTGGGAGGGACAAGTTCACTAGATGATGGCTGCCTATCGATGGCAGGCTTCACAAGTGCTGCACTGGTGCACACATTCATTTTCATATTGCCAGACACTAGTGGGCTCACTGTAGAAGGCTTTACAGACATAGTCAAAGGCAACTTCTTAACACTGTCTGTGCTACTGTCCATGACAACAGTATCTGTTTGGCAGGCAACAGTTCTTGAACTTGGCTCATCTGTTTCAACAGAAACAGAAACAAGATTCCTATCTTTATTTTTATCTTTATTTTTAAGAGGAAGATTAGCTTTACTTTCATTCTCCTTTTTTAACTGCTCAATCATTTTGATCATTTTATCTCTCTCTTCTCTGAGGTCACTGGTGTGTGCTTCCTCTCTATGAAGTTTGGCACGCAGCTGCTCTCTCTCTGTGTCAAACTCAGACAGCTGTTTTTCCATTTGAGCTTCCATTTGTGTACTCCTTTGTTTCTCAGCTGCAAGAGACTCCTCCAATTCAGTAGCCTTTTTCTTTTCTTCTTCAAATTTTGCCATCAGTTCTTCCAGTTTCTGAGCTTCCTCAACAATTCGTCCAGACAACTGCTTACACTCTTTCACCAGCATCAACACTACGTGCTTATTCTTTCCTCGTTCTTCTTCAAGACGAGCAGATAGCTTTCTGTGTTCCAGCTCAAGACTCTGTAACTGAGATTTTTCCATTTCCAACTACAAGAAAAAGCATAAAGGAAAATTCTCATTAACAAGATGGAGACTTTTAACACAACCCACCATTAACCTGACATAGATGTTTTAACCTTTGAGAATAAGCCTGAAATGAAACTGTCCACCTCAGGAAAGTGATTTGTGATACCTAACACAAATGCCTATGATCTTTTGCAAGCAAGAGACAGAGACAGTCATCTCTGATAAGCAATTCAGAAACTAAGTAAGGCAATCTAATTTCCTCTGTTGACAACACAGAGATTCCCCAAAGTGATTAAATGCTTATGTTTCCTGAGTGAGGAGCTACCTGTTCTCCAGAAATTAGATGTATCACAGAAAGTCTTCATCTCAATAAAGGAAACAGACACATGCAAGAGATGAGCTTTGCAAAAGTAACTGTGAGATTAGGAACTGAAGTTTTAGGATAGAGGTCTTCCTCAGACTGAAAAAGATTAGGGTTGAAATACAGTCTATCATCCCCATAAGAAGTGTCTTATATCTTGCTTTAACATTTATGACATTGATTTCTGAGACCAATTTTTTGCCACAGGCACAAATATCTTCCCGTACTTACTAACAGGGGAAGGTCTCACTGACATCAGCTATGCATAAATTACCTTATAAGCTAGAATCAAAACCCTATCTAATACATGCAAATAAGTTTTTCTCCTCATTCATATAGTCCTCACCTCTGATTCACCTGGATTGCTGATTATGCTTTTATTCAAAGACCATGTTCTAGAAAAGCACTTGGAAAATATGTTAATGTAACATTTAAAAAATAACTACTAATAATAATGCGACCTAAATTGCTTCATATTCTCCCAAGCAAATTTGTATACCAGGCAAACAACTACAAAAGACAACCTGCTTTCTGTCTTCCTACTTCTTCTTTCACATACAGATGTACTAGCTTCCTATATGGCTTATCAAAATGACTGATAAACAAACAAAACTATAAAACTGCTGAGCATTCCTCCTCCTGTACTTTTTATTGGTTCAGCCTTTCCATTTCTGCTTTACAGACAGATCAACACTGAAATAACACAGAAACTGTGCCACTGAAGTGCATTTTCTAAGTGGGCATTTTTTTTGAAAAATAATTTCAGATGCTTATAGAAAAAGAAATCATTAAGTGCTCACAAACATGAACAGTTAATTTTGAATGCAATGAGCAACTGTTTCATGCTCCTACAATAAAAGAACATTTCAGTGTTTAAAGAATAATCCAAGGAAAGCTGTGGCAAAGAGCAGTACATTTAAGATCTCAATTGGGATGTTTCACTTCAACAGATTATAGATTCAGATTACAGTGGCATGGTAAAATTATACTAATTTCAGAGTTTAAGACAATGCTGTGTTGTGAACATATTTACTGTAAATTAATATGGGAAACAAGATGGCTTAGGGGATTGGTAATAGCTATGGAATACCTCCTCTCTCAGTCAATGCTTAAAATATTATCTCAGTTGCTATATAAAAACAAACAAACAGACACAGAGGCAAAATCCCCCAGGCATTACAATGTAATAGCTTCTCAGAAAACTGTTGCTACAGCACACTATTCCCTGTCCACTCCACTAGAAGATACAATTTTTTAGCTCTTGAAGCTTTTTCCACATCACTGTAGATGTGTCTACACATCTTTTAAATAAAATGCATTTAAACAGAAGCTAGTATAAATACAACTTTTAAATAACAGTTTTGTAACTCTCCAGTTATACCAGCTGGGACTCATGCCATTAAAAGATAAGTACAAGAGCAGAAAGTCTGTGGTCATAATAGAAATAAAGCCCACCTGCTCACTGTCCCCAGGATAGTGTTTTCCACAGGATAAGTGGAATTTGAAAATACACAAAAAAACACTTAAAAAGGAAGGGAAGTGAAATGACATAGAGAGAATAAACAACAAATTCTGATGAATTAACACTTATGTCTCAGTCTCCCAACATTTCTGATCAGGTTTCCTCACTGTAAATTTCTCTTCTGTTTTCTTCAGAAGAATATGAAAAAGTTTAGAGGTGATAGCAATATTGATATGATGTATATAATAGTAAAATTTCTCCCTGAAATCATGCCATTATCATAAGAAACAGTGAACTAAGAGGAAGAAATCACCATGGGAAATTATGCCTACATTACAAACATCATCTTGGCTTCAAATACCTCAAAATTTGTTTAGCAGCGGAGGGGGGAGCTTCACTGGGGTTTTAGACCTTCATCCCAGGTTAACTAATACACTCTGTAAAATGTATTTCACAAAAACAAGCACACTTTTTCTCAAAAATAGTGTTAAATAAATAAAAAATAACATATGGCATTATTGGTCATTGCTAAACAAACAGTATCAGCAACAAGACCATCTCAATTATGTTAATGACAGTACATCTGCAAATTAAATTAACAAGATACTACTATAACACTCTATTTAAGAATGTTTTTTCTCAAATATTTTTTTTTGCAAAGGATCCATCAGCATTTGTATGCTTCACAAGTATTTCAAAGGAAGTGAATCATCCAACAGTTTGTTTTTTGTTAAAACAGATACAAAAATCATGAGAAATGTAAATTATTTTTAAAGCTTGGAAATGCAGTAAGATTATAGTGCAAACGTTTTTATCAATATTTTCTGTACTATTCTTCCATTTTGCTTTCAGATGAGTGACTGGTTCTGTAACTCCTGAGAAACAATACCACTTTCAAATAATTATGAGCAGATTTTAACATATAACTGGGATGAAATCTGCTTACCATACTATTGTAGTATCTTATTTGTTAGCACTGCATAAAAATAAAAAAAAAAACACAGTAATAAATGTGTCCTCTATTTGATTTCAAACTGACAAGAGCAGTAAGAGTTTCTCACTTTACGTTGTCTCCTATGTTTGTCTCTCCTCTCTGCCATCCTTGTTTTGGCTGCATCATCCTGAACAGTAAAAGCCTCTAATTATTCACACTGCCTTTTTTCCTATAGATGACAGATTTAGAACTAGCTGTAGTCCTTTATAGGTTTATGAACTAACTAAAACCTAATTTTTGCAAAGTGTACTATATTTATACACAAATTCATTTCAGTAATAAAAACATCTGGAAATGTGCCATAAAAGGATCTAAAAAGGGGTAAAAAATGGTAAGGAGAAAGATTATAGTGTCAGCCAAAGAACTAATCAGAAAAGCTCTTTAAAGGTGAAAGAGTTCATGCATGTAAGAAAAGGTCAAGGAAGCCTGGCTTGTACAGTCTAGTGAAAAAAAGACAGTGGGATGATCTACCATCAACGTACCACTCCTTCTGAAGGGCCCTTACAATGATGATGGAGGGAAATTCTTCTTGGTACTGGCAGGTGGGGCCCCACAACAAAGCTTAAGATGAAAAATTGCCCTAAAAGAGGCTCAGCCATAGGGGAAAAAAAGTTCTTTACAAGGACAGTAGAGCAGAAAGGCTGCAGTATTGCCATTCCTGGGGGTTTTCAGGACTCAGCCAGACAAATTCACAGATGAACAGATGTACTGCTGGTGATTATCTGCTTTAAGCACAAGGTTGAACTAAATCACATAATGGGCCTCTTCCAACCAACGTGTCTGTCTTGCTTTGAGTGTGCATCCCAATACTAAATTCACTGCAAAGACCTGACAAATCAAGGAAGTTTTATTACCTGGTTTTGAGTTGCCAAGAAACCAACATTAATTTTGAAATCGGTTCCAAGAAAAGCATTCACATAGACGGAAGAGGACAAAGATTTAACATGAAGCAGATGGCATCTGGGGATTAGGTGTTTGGTATATGGTAAGGCTAAGACTGACAGTCATTTGTACACCTTTTTCATTTTTCTATATTCTGGCATGTTGTTATGAGTTGCTTTTTACAATAAAATAAAAATTTTATTTGAAGAATAGTTTTAGGTCACTGCTTTCAGAGATAAGTGATACCCAGGAATAAGAGTTCAGTCTGAGTCCGTTTGAAGTCCAATAATATCCAGAGAAAATAAACACAGCTGTACACAGGCTTCATTATTTTGTGTAGGAGTGAGAAAATGAAGAAAAGTCAAACACAAATATGGAGGCATCACACATTAGGAACCACTCTTGGAGGGAGAAGGTTCAGCTGTCTCTGTATTTGAGTCACATTTCTCTAGGCTTTTTTGCTTTTTTTTTCCTTACATTGGGTCACACTTTGTAAAAAATTTCTATAAATTCTTCAGAATACTTTCACTATCCTCTTACAAGGAGGGATTTAAGGGATGGAGAACAGACAGAAAAATATGGAATTGAGGGAAGGTGAAATAATGAATGAATGGTTTGTGAATTAATGGAGATGGTTGAGAACTATGTCATCTATTGCCAAAAACACATGAAGTTTAAGAGGTGCTCTGTCCTAACAGCATTTTGAATTGGATTTAAAAGAGGAAGATATAAGTTCTGTATAGAACTATATAGCTCCTTAACACTATGCATCCTGTGATATTCAATTTTCCTGCTTGCTACAAGGAGTAAAATCAGTAGAATCATGACACACTTTCAAATCAATTAAGTTTTTACAAGTGTAGTGTTTTAAAGTTTACCTTCAAAGTTACTTCAGAATTGAAAAAAACCCTCAGTGTATTCTTCTAGGAAACAAAAGACAATCCTATACATGCAGACTTAGTGGACTTCATAGGCCAAAAAGCAATCCAATCTTCCTTAACCTTTCCTCACAAGGCACACACTCTGCCTCTCACTTTTGAATGGCCTAGAGACAAAGAATGAGGTACAAGAGGAGTCTTGTGGTCATGCAATGATACAAGAATCTAATCCAACTGGTAAGGCAGATGTGTTAAAGTCTTTCCCAATTTCATTCTTCAGTCAGTATAAGCAAGCTTACGCACTCTTCTCTATGCTAAAACAATCCCTTCCCCAAAATTTCAACTTACTTATAAAGCATATGAAAAAGAATTTTTAAAAAAAGGAAAAGAAAACTGGTATTTAAGTGTCCATAAGAAAATTGCTGCAAATACAGTAAGAGTTCCCTACACAGGCCATTACACTCTTTTCATATTTATATATCATGCATATAGGCTAACATTATTTATATTTTGCACATCATATCATTTAAGCATCAGGGATGCTTAAACTAAACAAAACAGCTGAGATAACAAGAAAAGGTTTGCTGACTGAATTTAAGCATGTATTTTCAGCATACTTCCAGTACTTTTGTACATGTGCATGTACTGTGCACATGATTTCCCAAAGAACAATTTCTACTAAAATCAGTTGTGTTCCAATTGTCTTAGCATTGTCTATTTAGTTGTTGGTTTTTTTTTTAGATCAGTATGAAAATGTCACCAAAACTCTCTTTCATAGCTGCTGAAGACAGTCCATCCATCTTATACCTGGTAAGGATGATTCAGCACCTAGCAAGCATTTGTTTTCTAATTATTAAAAATATCTGAACTAGATTATTCTATTACATTGTTTTTGCTCTCAGGAAGACCTATGCTTTAGGAATATTTGGTTTGCATATTAGTGAAATATATGCAAGCAACCAATAACTCAACAATAACAAAATAACAGTGTTTTGTTACCTGAGAGTTTTATGCCACATACTTACTCCAAAATAATTTTCTCTTTACAGCGAATTTCTAAGTATGCAAAAACCTATTTTGTTAGTTACAATTTTTTTTTTAGATTTATGAACCTAAGCCAGCTAATATAAAATGCAAATAAATTACTTATTTTATGTGATTTTGGTTAGAATAAAAATAACAGTAGCTCATCTAGGCTTCAATGGTGTTGGTTTAAAAATATATTGTGGTGATGCCTTCTCAGCTCACACTGAATTACCTACTTATATACAGCATCAACTTGTAACAGCTACCTGTGATTTATTCCATAAATAGAGGTAAATTCACTGAACAAATGAGGTTTGTGCAAAAAATACCACCTGAAAATCAGCTCTTCACTATATATGACCAGTAAGTGACAGCATTTTAACACTTGCAATGGTAACTAAGTAAGACAAAGATGCAAGCTAAATAAGTGGTATGAAAAAACAAATCAGGGGAGGGAAAGGGAAAAGAAGTTGGTATCAGGATACCTTCTTCTGTTTGTTTTCAGCAGCAGCCAACTGAGCTGACATTCTTTCTTGCATTTTCCTGCAGTGAGCCATAACTGCTTCTAAAATGGACAGCGGGTTCATGCATATTGGCTTCTTTTCTTTATCACCAGCACCTGCCTCGAAGTCTCTCTGAAGAGCCAGAAATGGGTCACTCATATTAAATCTTCCATATCGCTCCTGGATAAAAACCTCCTTGCGCCGGGCCTATAAAAAAAAAATCAAGCAGAGAAATAAAACTAAATGTGTTATTGGAGTAGCTCCACACACAGAAGAGTCCTTAGACACAGGGAAAATTATGTTACTTATTCATATTTTTTAAATATTTTCTTTACATATTTGTTTACAATCTCTAAAGTAGTCAGATGTGCTGCATACAGATTTCATTAAAGCCAGTATATTTCACCACATAAAACCCCTTTCTTAATACAGAAATAACAGTTTGGAGCAGTTTCAGAAGTATCAAAAAAATAACATCATCAATCATATCAGAAAAAAACCAACCTCACAGTGCCAAGAAACACCACTGAATAGAGGAATTCTTCCAAAAGTGGATAAAACATTTACCTGTGATTTGGTTCAAATTCAGTTTTGAAGAAGCAAAAAAGAGGAAGATAGAGATAGAAAAGAGGAGGAACAGGTCTAATCGTTGTGAAATGTGTGAGTAGATCCTTCAGAAAGCTTTAAGTTAAAATTGTAACATATGAAAAGGTGGTGGAAGGGCAGAAGAAACCAAATACCAACATAAGAGCTGTGCTAGAAAAATTCTCAAGTGACTATCTACAAATAACACACCTTATACCCATTTTTTTTCTATATATTGTCCTTGTGTTGTAGGAAATGAAAAGGTAGAAAGTAATTTGACTGCAAGAGAAACCAGTGTGCCTATATATTCGGATGCTTGAAATACTTGTAGTATATTTTTCAGTTTGATAATATACAGAGAACTTGGAATATTTATTAATTAACAGGCCTAAAAGGCATAACTTCTGAAGAAGGCTACAGAGTTCATTCAGATCTAAAGCCTAGTGAGGCTTACAAAGTCTGCCAGTGATAAGTTGAAGAGGAAAAAGGAAGCTGATAGAAACTAATGGGGTTTTTATAAATTGCTTTGCAAGTAACCCCTAATTTGTCTAATATTTTAATACCTTAAGTTTTAACACAGAACAGATGGGAAAGATACAGGAGAACAAAAAGGAGGAAGAAAAGGAAATAAAAAGGGAAAAGAAAAATAGCTAGTTCCAAATGTAATGTTACAAAGGCAGGTGGGGAGTGGCTGTATTCATGTAAAAGAAAAAACTAAAATCAAAACCCTGGTCCTAAATGGTCAAAAGTGCTAAGTGGACAAATCAGATGACAAATCTGAGCAGGTTAACACTTTAAATGGAGATTGAGGCACAACCCATACATAGATCATCAGCAGTGTAAAAGTCACTTTGTTTATATAGTGAAAATGAGACATCAAAGTAAAGGCAAAACCAGACATTCACTCATGCCTTTAAGAGAACATAGATAGGCAACCACTAAAATAATGTGCATTTTCCAGTTTTTAATATGGTCCATGACTATCTCTCCTCTCACCTCACACTTACCTATGCAATATGGATGCTTTCTTTGAAACGTTTTCTAATGTGCATAGCAATTAACTGAGCAAACAAAGAAAGGCTCTGTTTGCACCTGCCAAAATAGTAATGGAACAGGGTGTTCAGATTCATTAATTAACGAAAAGATGAATTTATATGGAAGAGATGATCTCCATTTGAACGAAAATCAAAACAGGCTGCTGGCATTGAGAATTAAAAGTGAATTAAAGCTAAAGACTTAGGAAAACCCTATGGGTCTCAAATAGTACTTGGTTTGGGATGACAGACCCTGCAGGGCTGATGCAGTAACTACGCCCTCAAGCACAGGGTAAAATAGACTGGTGATTCTCAAACCATAAACAGCAAAGTTGTCTCAGAATGCTTCCAACTCAAAAGAGAGCTAAATGCAAAATATTACAACATTTTTTTCCATGTTTCTATACAAGGACTAAAAATACAAAATAAAATGTTGGGATGAGAACACATGATTTCAAATGAAGATACCAGAATAAATGCTAAAGTAGAATCTTGGCAGGAAGGCAACAAGGAGTAATTCCTAAAACTTGGGCACAAAGTGACAGAATGACACGGTAGGCTTAATTTTTTTACATTATTTCTCCAGCTCCTAAATAATATTTCTGTCCTTTTGCACTTCACTAACATACATCGGATGGGAAAAATACAAATACCAGACTAAAAAAAATTTCTGCATTACATCATCACACAGAACTGAATTTCAAGACATAGGAGCTAGTAGTAACATCAAAATAAATGTTTTCTTCAGCACTCATTATCTGAGAAATACACAATCTAATGTAACACATGTAATTAATCTTTTAAAATAGTTTTTCCATAATTTGGTGGCTGTGCTGAAACAGCATTAGCAGTGTCTCACATATTAATTTCAGTTGCATAGCACTATATAAAAAAAATAAACTTTGAATGTTGATTTGTGAATAACGGAATGCCTTTTCAACCATAAAATTTTCAAAAAACAGACAGAATATACACCTGCTATAGAAGGTAATTAGGGCTGCTGCATTGTGAAAGGTCCTATATGAATTTATAAACCATCAGTTTTATTTTTCTGTACATACCCATCTGCACAGAGTCTAGAATTTTAATTGAAAGGCTGAGTTTGAAAGTACTTAATGGTATTAAAGATGTTAATGAGAAATCATACTTTTGGCAGACTGTGGTAAAAAGAATTACGACTTAAGACTTCAGCTAAATTCTCCAACAGGTAACTACCAACCAAAGCTAACACTAAGCACAAACAAATCAACAAAAAATAGCTAAAAATGAAGAAAAAACCCCTTTTAACTAGCTAATTAATGAAATTCTGCAGTAGAGTAAAAGCTTAAAACTTATTTTCAACAGCTTTTGAATTCAGTCCAGTAAGAACACCACATCTATATAGACCTTTAAATCCATGCACAGGATCTGAAGCATTAAACAAGGAAACAAAATTAACAGTGCAGATACCACCTAAGAAGAACAAAATCCCTGTTTCTTTATGGACAGGCTAACCTATAGCATTATGTTAGCTCAAAGACAGACTCTAAGTGTATACTTTAAAAAAATGCAGTAAGCCTGAAAAACATCTTGAGAGAGGAGTTAAAGGTGGGGAAAAAAGGCACAACACAGCTTCTTTTCAAGGAAGAACTAAGTAAAAATAGGACTTCTCAGTTTGAATCAGAGACAATCAGGAGAAACATGTTGGAGTCAGCAATTGCAGCAAGTAGCAACAGTCCACAATCTAATGAAGGAAAGTTGAGCTGGACATGAATTCTTCTTGCTGAGAGCAGATAAGCACTGGAACGTGTTGCCCAGGGAAAACATAACACCTCTGTCATTGGGAGATTTCCAGATCTAGATTGGATAAGGCCATCAGCAACCTGATCCGTGTTTGACGTTAGTCCTGCTTGAAGCACAAGATCAGGCTGAATGATCGCTCGAGGTAACTTCCAACCTGAATTACACTATGATCAGTGATCTCTTCTACGACTTATTTTTTATCTTGTAGATGCTAGCAAATTTCTCAAGTATCAAATGACAGAAATGAGCTCTCAGAGGAAGAAAAAACAGATAATGATGGAACAGCTCTTATGTCTTGGTTCGGATCACGAAACTGTTTTTATGACTGAGAAAACAGAGCTTTTGTTCTGTATTATTTTTAAAAATAAAAAAATCAGTACTGAACAATCCTAGGGGTTATGCAACTGTGAGACACAAAGGGAAGGTTTACACTCAGATTTTCTCTCTGAGGTCTACAGCTCTTAAGAAACCGAGGGATCAGGCTGTAAAATAATCTGCTTCTTTCAGTGCTCTCTTGAGGAGCTTGTCTCCTACCACACACACCAAGACATCTTTTTTACTCCTAACACCAAATTTTCCCACAATATTCACATCCCCTCTATCTGCCAGGTCCCTCCTGGATGCTTCCAAGCTGACCCTTTGCAGTCACTGATCCCATTTATCTCCTGGCAGAAAGAAGACTGGTTTCAGGATGTGCAGGCAGAGAACAAAAGGGAAGCAGGTAGCTGGATGATGGGCTGTGGAAGCTGCAAATCCAGTATAGTAATTGGCCCATAGTAATTTTTTTTGTATGTTCCATTTCAGAAGGAAAAAAAAATATTTTCAGTGATGAAACTGAGAATTATAAAGTGTAATTAGATCTTCTTCCCCTATTATTGAAATAGGAATAGAAGGGAACAGGGAGGCCTTCAGTATACATCTTACTGTGGACTTAAAAGCTAAAAGCATAAATAAAGCAATGAAAACTTATTAATATATGAGTTATAATAAGCCCATTAACAAAAAAAAAATCATAACATAATGCAAGTTATACTTTTTTTGGTATTAACCTACATTGAGATCTGTTGCACACATTTACTGGAATCAGTTTTGATTATCAGCTTATATATAAGCAATAGTATTTTTAAGACTTATACTGCATTTTCCTCCGATATATCTCAGTGTTTCTTCTTCATTTACCAAGTTAAGACTTCAGCAAGTCCAAGTCCTCGATGAAGTAATTTAAGATAAACATCAAAACCAGGACTCCATGTCCTACAGTTCTGTGGAACAATGGAACTGAATTAAAGCTGCCCCAAAACCCTTAAAAAAAATTTCCTTCCCTTCAAGAGTGTTTCTTTCTCTGATTGATTTTCTTTTCCACATATAACAACACTGTTTCAACAGATGTTGATATGCCCATAATTATAACCTCTCTTGGCATATCTATTAGGAAGTGGTAAATAGTTTTCTAAAACTAACCAGCACAGAAAAGGAAGCAGTAAAAGCCTATTTTATGTGTTATGTTCAGGATGAGGGTGAGCCCTTCATTCTAAGTAAAACTGAAAAAATAATAGATTTTTAAAGAGAGGAAGGTGGCTGAAAGAGAACATGTTCATAACTCTTCAGTGGCATTTTACAGTGTCTTGAAATGATTTTCTGGAGCTATTAATTTAAACAAAGGAGAATTAGCAGTGAATATATACTCGTAATAAAAGTGGTACTTTCAGAGATACTCCCAAAATACTGGGGTGTGGGTGAGGGATATCTTACTATGAGTGATTAGGAATGACTCCTTAAAGAAAGGTAACAACTTTGTTATGCAACAGGCTTTGGGGGCTTTGTTGGCTTTTTTTGGTTACCATTTCTTTAAAATGCAGATGTAAATGAATGTTGTCAAAGTATCATATGAGATGTTACTTAGATATAAAGTTTTACAGAACAAACTAAAACTGGAAATGCAAATATCGATGACTGCTAAAGAAATGGTATCCTGAAGCAGGATTTCTGTCAGTGAACATGTGACACTCAATTTCTCCTTACAGTCTAAATCCCTTTCTTCAGCACTGTGACAGGGCATACCTATGCAAAGTCTACCAGTCATTTATATTTTAATGAACTCAGCATTATTTTAAAAATATCTGAACAATATAGTCAAACTGCCTGTTTCCATATTAAATGTCAAGTATAATGTTCCATGCCATTAAAAAAATGCTGTTTACATATAACTGATCAGGATCATGAAATAATTCTAGTCTTTTGTTAAAGGTACTAATAAAGAACATAAAATATACCAGATTAATAATTTTTAATGTAAGGCACACGTACTGCTAAAAGCATTCAAAATTATCGTGGAACAGCGTCTTATAATAAAAAGCAACCCAAGAACACAAATGAAACTCATTAGACTGCATGAAAGTGGACATATAATCAGTTTTTTCTAGAAAACTGAAACAATAAAATAAGAGTAACAGAAAAGTTGCATTATTGTCTCATGCACAACAACCCATAGAACTTTTCCAAAATCATGTACTTCACAAAGTGTTCCTTGCTCTCAGAATCACAGAGATTTAAATCCATGTGTTTAAAAGGGTATTTTTCAACAACACAAAAGAAAGCTCTGAATGTTAAGACCATATGTTGTTTTACAAGGCTATCCTCTCTAATCTCATTTAAGAAGATACACAAACCCATCATTTCAAGATATAAAGGCCAGATCTTACCTAGCAGTTGATGAAAACAGCAAATCAGATTTTCTCTATTTCATGCCAAGTATCCAAACATTAAACTGGTTTGCAAAAAAGCTGTATGATTTCCCCTTCTCTGCACTAAATAGCAGGCTTAAGAGAAGTACAACATGGCTAACAATTAATGCAAATTTTTATGATATAGGACAGACATTTAATTAAAACTTAATCCTGATTTACAATAAAACAGAAAGCACTTAAGAAGAATTTATACAATTTATTTGATCACAGGTAGTGATCAAACATGAATTTCCTTAGGGGTCTGACTCCATAAATAGATCATATCAGTCACCAGCATCTGTTTGCTACTAACCCAGTATTTCTAAGTAGCACAACATCCTTCCCTTTCTCACTGCTGCCTGAAAAAAAACTTCTGTAAAAGAAACAGGTAAAGAGAGAACAGACAGATATATGCTTCCAAATCTTCATTACTAATTTTCTCCCTTAGAGTAATGATAATCCACTATTTTGAGGCTGCAGATTTAAAAATAACATCATATGTTGAAATTAAAATCAGCACCAACAAGAAAAACCATTATAGCCAACATATTCTCTTCACTTCTTACAGATGTAAAAAAGGGAAACTCAGGCCTTGCACTCAGTTTCTAAATGAGGAAAAAGAAAAAGCTCAAGTCATAAAACAACATGTG
The DNA here is from genome assembly GCA_023637945.1 of Phaethornis superciliosus. Classification (NCBI taxonomy): domain Eukaryota; kingdom Metazoa; phylum Chordata; class Aves; order Apodiformes; family Trochilidae; genus Phaethornis; species Phaethornis superciliosus. The sequence goes on along the minus strand of JAJQWJ010000001.1, from coordinate 24,501,647 downwards.
TTTTTAATTGGGAAGAGTCATCCAGATGTTCCAAATAAAGATGACATTAGACCTATTTTATGACAGCTTTGTTGTCTGATGCTTAAACATTTGCAAATTATAGGCAAATATTTCATAAGGAAGTATCAGTGTTTGATGCTCTCATTATCTAAACGCCCAGACATTTATTTCTGAAAATAATACAGGTTTTCATACCCATAATGAGTCTCAGTGGATAGAAGAGACTTTCTGGTTGCTTTAAATAACCATTTGTCATCTAGGCTTTTTTTGCATGTTCAAATTTACAGTTCAAATTCATGCAAATTGATTCATAATTCTTCACATGGAAATCTGCCAGCCATCCTTCTGAAGCTGTGAAGAAAATCTGATTTCACCTCTAGCCAAAAAAAGAGCACTTTAACCTCCATGCTTAGCAATTGAGAAGTTTCTTCAGCTCAGATAAAACATACCAAAGGCATAATAGGAAAACTTTAATTAAATTAACTTGTGTTTCCTTTTAATCTACAGCTTTTATATTTTCATATTTTTAAGACATCAAAATCTCAGCTAAAATATCCCATGTTACTGTATGACAATTACATGATTATCACATAAATTATTGAAATGAAAGGGTATGCAAATTACAAGTTTATAAGAAAATCATCAGGCACAGTCAACATGGATTCACAGAGGGAAAGTCCTGCTTAACTACTTTAATATCCTTGTACGATAGGATTACCCAGCTAGAAGATGGAAGGGAGGCAGTGGATGTAGTTTTTCTCAAATTTAGTGATGTTTTTGATGCTGTCCCTCACTGCATCCTTCTGGACAAGTTGTCCAAGTGTGGGATGTGTGGATTCACAGTGTGCTGGCTGAATCACACTGCACTCAGTTGCAGTGATTGGGGCTACATCTTGCTTGTGACTGGTCCCCACTGGTGTTCCTCAGGCCTCAATTTTAGGGCCAGTTCTAGTCAATATATTCATCAGTTATCTGGATGTAGGAGGTGAACACATCAGCAGTAAATTTGCCAATGACAGCAAACTGCCAAGTCCTGTTGACTCCTTTAAGGGAGGAGTTGCCTTGCAGAGGGATCTGGATAGTTTGCAGCACTGGGCTATGGTAATTGAAGAATAATGAGCCCAAATGTCAGATTCTGTACCTACGATGGAGTAACACTGAGCACAAACATAAATTGTGAATGACTGGAAAGCAGCCCTGCAGAAAGGGGTCTGGGGGGGGGTGGTGGCAGCAGGCCCAGCTGAGTAACCAGGGTGCCCTGGGAGCCAACAGGACCATGCATCTACATTCTGGGATGCATCAAGCACAGATAACCAGCTGGTCAAAAGAGACATTTGTCCTGTTCTACTCAGCACTGGCATGGCCTCACCTGGAATATACAGTTCTGGGCACTGAAATTTTAGAGGGATATGAAGGTCCTTGAATACATCCAGAAGAGCGCAACAAAACTGGTGAAAAGGCTGGAAGAAGTGTTTTATGAGGAGCAGTTAAGGACTTTGGGCCTGTCTATTTTGGAGAAAAGGAGTCCAAGAGTCAACCTCATTGCTCTCTACAGCTTCTTGAGGAAGGGAAGTGCTGATCTCCCTGTGAGATCCAGTGAGAGGACTTGTGGGAATGGCTCAAAGCTGCACCAAGAGAGGCTGTGCCTGGGAATTAGGAAGCATTTCTCTACCAAGATGATTGTCAAACACTGGAACAGGCTTCTGAGAGTGGCAGTCGATGCTTCAAGCCAGCCAGAATTTAAGAGGCATTTAGACAACACCCTTAATAGCATGCTTTAACTTTTGGTCAGCTGCAATTTTGTCAGGCAGGTGGAATAGCTGATCACTGTAGATCCCTTCCAACAGAATTGTTCTATTCTATTAACAGTATAGATTTGAGTTACAGTAAGAGAATTCAAGGTTTTCATATTATTTCCAGTATTCATTTTAGAAGGTAAATTGTGAAAGCAGTATGTATTACCTCCAGGAAGAATTTTTTCTTCCTTCTACCTCTAGTGAACAGGCTGAATGTAAAGACTTAAGTACATACATTTGATTTAGAATGCAACATTTTCAAGCAAACAGAATACTCAACTGTATTGTCTATTTAGGGTTTTATACCTTTTATTAAAAATAATTTGCAGCTAGTACTCTCTTCACATATCTCACTATTTAAAACTTGGCAAATTTCAAACTGTCATGCAACAGTTTATATTTCCACAATATTCAGTTAAAATTTTACTCTGATATTTCAGACAACTCGCTGTAATTACTGTTGCTCTATTTTCCCAATTTTTGCACTTATTTGTAGAAATGGAACACTGGCTTTTATCAGAGACCTCGTATTAAGAATTGTTAGTACACTGACAGATGCTTCTCTCTGGGAGATGTGCAGGTGAAGAAACCTACCCACCAGTAAGGATGGCATCAAAATGGGGAATGAGAGGGAGAAAAACATGGGAAAACATACACCCAAGCATAACAAAAGTAATTGCTGCTACATATTTGCACAAGAACTGAATTTGAAAAGAATGCAAATCAAATATCTTATTAATATTTTTCATAAATTACTATAATAATTTATTTGGAAGAACCACGAGCAAAGTTTATACGCTTTTTCTTCAGCAACAGTAACATGAAGATAGACACAAACAGAAGTGTTATGTTAGCAGTTGCAATTTAATGTCATAAACAAAATTAACTGTACCATTTTTTGTCATAGAGGAAATATCTTGTGTATGTTCACTTAGCTAAAGATGGAAAATTTCAGTTATCATCATAATATAGATACGAAGATCCAGTTACATTTCTCTCACTGTCAGCAAGGTGTAAAGATGTAAACCAGACACATTTCAAATGGCACTGTAACAATGGAGTCACAGATGTATTCTTCATGCAGATCACAGAAACTGTGGAACAGTTACATCAATGTGATGTTGGAATTTTTTATTATTATCTTTACAAATCTCTGCTCACTAGTTTAAGTTGGATTATGCAGAAAGATCAAAGAAGGGGATCTTCTTTGGAGGAATCAAGTGGAAAAGGCAAAGCAATTATCCAAATAAGCAACCAGCAGAACTCTATAAGCTAAATTAGTAGATACATGCCCAGCAACAATAAAGAGCGTATGAGAAAAACAAAAATAGACTATTATCAGTTTAACAGTCACTGATGGAAAGGGGAGAGTGAAAAGGATGTTAGTAATGCAATGCTGTACAGTTTCCACACCAAAAAAATAGTATCATATTTTCATACATGTAGTCTCAAATTTTAGGAAAGCCTGGAATAAGGGTATTTACCTGAATAGTGAAGTTGAAGCTTAGTAAAATACCACATACACAGGAATGACTTAATAAGGTTAACCAACAGTTTTGACTTGCTTAGTGCTTAACATCTCCCTTTGGCAACTAGAAAATAACTACCACAAGAAGTGATATAACACTACTGAAAACTTATTTTGTCAGTAGCTTGCAGAAGAGACCTTTTTATATGTCCATATACCAGGATCCCTCAGATCAAAAAAGTTAATCAGTTCAGGGACTGCTGCTGCTACATCCCCACCATCTACTGGAACATACAACACTTGTTCCTATTCATAATGGAGGATGCAGGAAGGATGCAGATGGACTGTTTGAAAAGGCCTTTAGTGACAGGACAAGGGGCAATAGTTTTAAATTAGAGAAGAGTAGATTTAGATTGCATGATAGGAAAAAGTTTTTTACCATGAGAGTAGTAGAAAAATGGAAGAGGTTGCCCAGTGAGGTAGTTGAGGCCCCGTCCCTGGAGATGTTTGAGGTGAAACTTGACAAAGTTCTGAGCAACCTGATCTAGTTGAGAATGTCCCAGCTTACTGCAGGCTGGTTGGACTAGATGACCTTTAGAGGTCCCTTCCAACCCAAATTATTCTATGATGCTATGATTCTATTCTATTAAGACAAGAACCACTGAATATAATAAGCTTAACTAATTAAATATTATATATTAAGCCAAACCACCAATACTACAAAGAGTATTTCCAAATTATTACAACATAGACTCTGGATCAAGGATAAGGTATAACACCGTCCTTTAATTTCACACCATGTCCTGAAGTACAGTGTTAGGTTTTGCTGTCTTAAAAAGACTTGCTCATTTTCTTGGAATGTAACAAAAGCTATTTCCTTACATTATAAACACTTATACAATTCTCAAACACTGAGGTCCACACAGATGTTTATTGAAATGCTTTTAGTTTCTTAATTGTCAGGCAATAAAGTGGTGTATCACATGTCAAGAAATTTTATGAAAATAGATTATTTGATATAAACTAAAAAAAAAACAATACATAAACCATGATCAAGATAGGAAAATAAATAAAAATTTGAACATTCTTCAAGGTTGTGTCTAACAGTTTTTCAAATAGGTAAACAAAGCAGCATGCTGCATTACTTTAAAACTTGCAAAAACACAGAGATAATGGAAGGAATCCAACCTAAGCACTGAAAAATCATTTCATCTACTAACCTGAAGTTTATTCATATTGCATAGTTTCCTTGCTTTCAAATTTTAAAAAGCTTGCAATAGTGAAATAGTATTTTTTGAGAGCAGTGTTCAGAAAATTACAATAAAGAAACATTAAGAAAAGAAAGACCTAATCAGAATCAGAATCACAGGACAGGTAAACAAAAACTATATATAAAGCAGTGATCAGATGAGCAGAAAACACAAGCTACAGATCAGTACCTCCCCCAAATTTATTAAAAACTAATGTTTTTTGCAAAGGAATTGCAACAACAATTTTTTTTGTGATACCGCAAATTCATTGCTGAAAATGCAGAGTCAGGCATGAAAGGCTCCATATTTTGCATAGTTATTCCAGTATCACTCTCTGTTAGGCACCAAAAATCTAATGTCATCATGATAAACTATGATATAGTCAGGTTTGATTTTCTTCTAGGTATTGTTTGATCTTCTCACTTAAAGAATGTCAAAAGTGGTATATAAATATGTACATGACAGTTATCACAAAAATACTTCATTATTTTTCAATGAGATTGAAATAAAAGGATATTTTTCAGTGCTTAATCATTGCTGGCTGCAATGGAAAGACAAGGTTTTTTACCAACAACAGCCTTCCACAATGCACAACTCAGGACCTGAAATCAAACTATCTTGAGCAGAAAATGGATTCTGCCCTTTGGGGAGAAAGAGACTCCAAAACAGCATTTTACAATGACCCATCTGGCAATTTCACAAGCAAGGTCCATCTGTCTTTAATTCAAGAATGACCATAATGGTAGATACCATTTGGAAATTTCTGTTTTTAGAAAGCAAACACGAGGATATAAAATTGTTTCTGTTTTGTGGGGGGGTTTTGTTGGTTAATTTTTTAAATACAGACCAAAACAACTCCTATTTCCTACTATGTTTTACACAAACAACCCTGGTAAAAGGGCATTTATAGGTATACAGTCACTATGTCAACATTAGCAGGTAGTGCAGCACAACAGGATTAAGTTTGTAGAGCAAAACAATCAGTACTGGTAATGTGCTGATGGTCCAGGTATTTGGAAAAAGGTGTTAAGTTAGGACTAGCTCTGCTCCCAGTTCAATTTACAGAGGCTGAGAGGGGTCTGTGAGGCAGGATGAAGAAAAGTAGGTGGGGACACTGAGGACGGTTTCTATAGAAGTGCATAAGGTCACTCATGTAGTTTATTCACAAATGTTTATTCTGTAGATATGTACAAAATGGTCTTTCTTACAATGAACCTCAACATCTTATAAGGTATTAATATCAATGGATTTTTTAATAGAATGTTAGGACAAAGACTTTTTTGTTTGTTTTTTCTAAAATGCAGTATTTTGCAAAACAGTTTTCAATTTTATTACATATACTTTCAGAATAAATGGAGTGGAGTTTAGAAGTACTGTTGGATTACACTATTACAGCCTTGCAATTAGTTATTTAAGAAATTTCAGAAAGAATCTGATCATTTCAGAACAAATTTTTTTTTTTAAGACTTGCTTTAAACTACTTATTTTCTCATGGAATTAAATACTGATATCCTTTTAGTTCTAAGATTATTAGCAGGAGAGTTGGAATCTGAAATCTGGCATTCAGCATACTGTGCATTATCTAATTTAAAGAAATATTGTATAAGCTACACAATAATCACTATACTTTCTAAAAGCTGTTTAGCTTATTTTAAAATCTTGTCTTTTCAGACCGGTAGCTTTTTAAGGTAAAGATAATAGAATGGATTATTAACCTTAAACATGCCTATGAGGTTTAATTATATGATGTATTAATTTCTGTCTTTTGACCTACTTAATTCACTACATTAATATCCCCACCTTCACTACAAAATTCAATGACTGTTCAAGAACTCACAAGTCTTCTAAGGGAAAGTCAGAAATTATCTTCTATGGATTTTCTACTCAGACATAATATAGTAAGTAGGATTTACTTCTAGCTCTATTGATTAGTCTGCAGGCCTGTCAAAATGCTTAGATTCAGGAGACAAGACTGTACTAACAATTCCTGCAGAACCAACTCCTACAGAAGAGATTCTTTTTCTTCTCCTCATCTTTTTATAAACTTACAATAGTCCAACTTAACTTCTCTGAGCAGCTAAATTCATGAAGTCCAATCTCCCCTAACCCTGTATTTTACAGTTCATAATCAGTGCTCATCAATAACAGATGCCACAAACCTCTGCCCTTCCTTCAACTAATGCCTTAGCAACAGCATGACTTGTCTTACCCAGATGCCTAGATTTATGACACCACCTATTTCTGAAATGCTTAGCATTTTTTCAGAAGCTGGCTAAAAGATTCAACAGACATTGGTGCAAACACATACACAGAAGATAAGCTTTTCTGCCTTAGCCAGTTATGGTAAAAATTAAATATAGCAGGGCTTTACAACACTGAAGAAACACCTATAGCCAAATTTACCTTGCCATTCTCATACTGTCCCTCCTGACCCAGCTGCTAGTAGGCAAAGAATCCATTGATCTGGAGTTCACCTAAGCTCAGAGAAAAGACATTGCTCCAAAGCAATGTCATTGATATTGCAGTCAATTTTAATTAAACGAAAATATATCCACTGTTAATACTTGGAATTCATTTAGCCATTTTTTATTTCATTAGTGATTTTTCTTAAGAATCCAAATACACTGTTCTAAACCTATGCAGTTTGGTACAGAATGATAGTTTCTAGTATCATAGGAGTTTGCATTTTTTGTTCACATAAATTAACGCATCCCGTAGAAGTATATAAATAATATTTCATTTTACCATTTACCACCTAATGAAATTTACATAGGCAAATAAAATTATTTTTAAAAAAACCTCAACTAAGTTGGGCTTTAAATTTTTAGATTAAAAATATCCTACTAATGATTTGACTTTAGAGGGAATCACCACTAAAAGCAGTGTTTGTAATTCCATGCTTGACAGCTAACACTAGCCCTTCAATTCATCATATGAGGGTCATTGCACTTTAAAGCAGCAGATACAGCAAACACTTTACAGATGAAGAGAAAAACAACAACAAATAAATGCTGTATTTCTGATCACGGTTGTGGGAGGCCAGACCTAGACGTTGATTATGTGGCCACATTACCTCCACATTATGAATATATTATCCTCTTATTACAGGCAGACAGTTTATTTGGATAATCGAGACAGATGGAGGCAGCAGCTATAGTTAAGTCTCCCTCCTTTTTTAACTATATGCATTCCCAATAGCAATTAAACAGCATGTTATTTGTCACTAATGATGTAATTTTAATGATTTAAATGTTAAACTGAAATTAATTACAGTGCAACCCTAACCATGGAGCTACTAAAATAAAGAAATTGTAGATTCAGAGTTAACCATCTTAAGTCATTTGGTGTAGTAGCTATACAATATCATAGCACTAATGAGAAAAATCTACACAAAGATCATCTCCTTTGAGGTGAATCCTTACACTTGTCCTCTAAAACAAACTGACTGCTTACATGGGAAATAAATCTGGAAATTTAACCCTAAATATGAAAAAGGTCTGCTCTTTCAGGGCTGTTGGTTCTTAGAGGGTTGAGCTTGTCCAGCAAGTTAAATTGTTGATAATTACTGTAACTTTTTCAAATCTGAATTTTCCAGCTTTCTAATTCCAGACAGCCATTGCTCCCCAAAAATAGTGTTCAGACAGAGATTAATTTTGCAAAATCAGACAGTTCTGTATTTTACAAATCAGCATGTAGCATAAGAAATTTATACATGCTAAGGGCAAAACATACCTCAGCTTTCTCTCTTTACATCAAAGTGCCCAACTACTTTTACAGCAATTGTAGGAGACATTGACCCAGTTAGATAAGGTTGCAATTGCTGAAGCAGTAAGCAACAACCATGTTTTAGAAATAGGAACAATATGTGTCCTTAGTATCTGCAGTCATGCACGTTATAAAGGAACAATGATATATTGTATAAATGTAGAAATATACAGAAGTTGCCTCCAGATTTCTAATTAATTCTGTTTGGATTTGAAGCTTAGGTTGTGTTTCAAAAGTAGGCTTCAATAAAATACAATGGAAACTCTACAATAAGTGATGGGAAAAGATGCAATAGGAGTTAAGTGTACAATATGACACCTTGGGTTTGGTTCTCTCTGTATTACTGTGGTACAAATTCAGCTGCCTCAATACAAATCTATGCCATCAAAAGTACTAACATCACTAAACTTGTTTTCCTACCAACCCCTGCTCGCCAGAGTCACTAATTTATCAAGATTTTTTCCCATACTCCTAAACTACTGTCCTTTCTCAGTTTTATTTATTTAAACAGAACTGACAGAATGGACAGTCTGCACTGGAACAATACCCAGTGCACAAACTTAACACACCCTGGTTCACTCTTTTCACAGCAAAGTAACAAACTCTGAAGCCTTCTTTCTTCTTGGACTGTACCTTTTTGAAACTAAGATTTAAATAAGCAGAAAAAGTTATGCAACACCCTGAAGTGGTAATTGAGGAGCTAGTAGCTATCTTTTCTGATAGATATTAGTCCCAAGAGAAGGTAAACTAAAAGTCATGAAATACAAGCTCATTTTATGACACAATGACTGCATAGTTAATGAAGAGCCAATAGACAAGCACCTGAAGACAATACAATTCTGAACAAGGACATTATCTCCCTGCCAAAAAAACAATATTACAGCAGTACTAACTGATACAGGGTACAATTTTAGAATTTCATTTTCATCACTGACAGTTCAAACTGTGCATAATTTTACAGCCATTTTTTAAATAAGAGGAAAAAACCCTGTAAGTCACAACACATTCAAAAAAATTGCTATTTTAGGTTTCTATGAGCTTTTAAGTAGTAGGCATTGCTCCATATATAGGACTGAGACTGAATAAAAAAACAAAAAAAACCAAAGAGGTCAGAAATGGTTTCTGCTTAATCAGCTGGAACCCATGCAAACAGATAACACGCTTGTCATACATCAAGAAGCATAAAACTGTAGTCCTGAAAAGCAACTTTTTAAAATAAGTGAGAAGATTTAATTTAAAACAAATTTTTAAAAGCTGTTTTACTGAAAACTCCATAATACACATATAAACTATAAACATGGCATAAAAAAAAAAACCAACAAACAAAACAACACAAACCAGTGATGTACAAGTTCTAACTCTGTATCTTATTTAAAAACACTTCTTCTGCTTCCTAGTTCTCTTTAACTCTGTGCCAGAAACTTCTGTTCCATTCCACCAAGGAAATGTGTAGATTCTGACAATGTGACATGTATATACAGAGAAAAAAAACCACCTGGCACTGGAAGGGCCATGCTCCTGTAAAAGTAAGCCTGAAAAGAAATCCTGGATGCTGAAGGTAGGTTTGGAGCCATAAACTGGCTTTACAGACAGAGAAAAAAAAAGAACTAGAGTACACGAGGCTTTATGCAAAACTATTGAACTGTGAAATAGGAAGTGAGGTCACTGTAAGAATTTATATAATAAGAACAGACTAACAGAGATGATCAAACAGGTCTTGTTAAAACGAGAAGCTTTATCCTAGGTGCATCTCAAGAGTAGTACCATGTGAGTCAGTCTTTAATTATATTCAGTATTATCAGTTCTTTTGTGATCAGACAACACTCATTCACTTTACATGCCCAAACTTCCCAGGACAGGTTTTTTCCAATATATACATGACTACTGTTTATTGCACAAATTTTACAAATGCTTGGTGAAACCCTGCAAAATGAGTATGAATAATGGCTCACACATTTAGGAACAGTGTAGTTAAACTTAAGTGATTACAGAATAAAATCTGAGATGATAACCACAAGAATGAGCAGCTACTTTCTAAGTGAAGGTGAAGAGATCTTTTGCAGCTTTACAAAAAACCCAAGAACGTAAAAAAAATTTTAAAACCGTAAAAATTTATATACCACAGTGACTGAAATCCAACCAGAAGATCACTTAAGAAGACAACACACATCTAATATGGGGCTGGAAATCACAAGGTTTTGACCTAACAGAGAAATTACTCTTTGAGACAGCCCTGCAGTACTAGAAGGATTAAAACAAACAAAAAACCTCAACTAACATAGTCACCAAGTTTCCTGTTTTCAAAACAAATCCTGATCAGCTTTTGAAATAACGACATAAGAACTCTTTTCTATGAAAAATATTTCCTTCTTGCTTTAAGGATACACAAAATATGCACGCCAATTTGTTGAAACAAATCAAAGTACTAAATTTGACACACTTCCAGTGGAATTCTCATTACTCCCTTTATAAAAAATTAAAAAATCATCGATATCTGGCTATCTAGTAGCTTATGTTCTGTCCTGCCTGGACACTCCAGATGTTAATAGTTGACTTTTGGCTTCCCAAGTAAGAAGCCAGAAGCCAAAAAATGTGCCAAGATACCAGGCTACAGTTCTTCCAGGTATAACTTCCAAGTTTTCCAATACAGGGACAGCTAACCAGGCAAGCTATATGGAAGACTTGAGTTCCACGTAGATTTTGTTCAGAGGGTTTTACTACAAAATACAAGAAGTAGGAACCGAGAAGCAGAAAAAAACCCAACACCCCACAAACCAAAACAACAACAAACCAACAAGCAACAAAAAACCCCTCAACTCACTATTATTACATTAATCTATATTAGTCATCAAAAAAATATTGTCTATATACTACCTATTTCAGAATGTGTGTGGGAATCTGATATAGTCTTTTTCTCTCCTGGAACTGCATTATGCTGAATGTTTAATGTTTACTATCATTAAATGTGTACTGGATTCTCTCTCTTTTTTTTTTTTTTTTTTTTTTTTTTTTTTTTTTTTAATTCTTTCTTTCATTTGATTTCAGTACATCCATTATTTGGTATGTAGTGTACCAGCTTGTTCATGAATACGCACTAGAGAAAATTGTGTGAGTATTCTACCAGCATTCCTCCAAAGTTAGAAGAGTCAAAAAAAAAAAAAAAAAAGAGATTCTGATGTGCATATTATTTCCCTTTTACAAATCTGCAATTGGCAGCCAGGGAAAATAACAAGTCCCAGTCCAGGCAAATGAGATGTGAAATTGTAAGCCAGCTAGTTGAAAAGGCAGTACAATTAAAACTGTGCATATACTTAGGGCCAAACACCAAAGTACTTCAAAGTGCAGTAATCCTCAGGTAACATTGCTTTCAGTGCCTTAATGTAATTACAAAATGAAAATTGCATTTTATAAGAGTCTTTTATACCTATAAAGTCTATTTACTAATGCAGGTACGTCAGTGACAGATACTTTAAAGCTCCAATTGCATCAAGTTATCTAAATCAAAACAAATTAAAATTTAATAAAAATGTATTTACAGTTGTAACTGTGACATAACGTTCCTACAATAGTGGATAATCCTTACACATTCTACTAAAAACTAGTATTAGATATATTTTATTAAACTAAAGTTTTGCTGTAAGAGACCTTAAAGAGCATGATTTCTCTATATCCAACTATGAAACAATAAATATTTTCAAATCATGTAAGGCTATTTCCCCCCCTAAACATGCAGTCAGTTTGACTGCTCTGTTAGATTTTATTCTGTTCAGATCAATTTTAAATTCATTGCAATGATAAAAAATTTATCATCTTTTGACTAAAATACAGTTTTGTTTGTACATTTCAAGTCAACTTTTTGTCTTTTAGATTGTAACCTTCTGAAGCAGTAAACCAACCTTCACATGTGACCACAACAGCACATCCAGTACATGTGAGTGGTGGTAAGAGTACAAATTCTGTATTTCACATTTTATTTAAAAAAGAAAGCAAAAAAACCCCAAACAAACCCATAAAAATCTTTTTCCTAAGTTGACATGACCATCCAAATTTTGTGCATTCTTCTATCTCACAGAAAATCAATGCACTGCATAGATTAGATGCACAAATATATAAGCCATTAGAACAAATGATGGACGGAATTTTCATTTGAAGTTACTACTTCTTTTCAGAAATAACAGACTCCACAATATCAAACAATTTAAAGAGGAAGTAATTTATCTCTTTTCACACTTATTTCTCTGAAATTTTCTTGATATTTTATACCAAAATTACATAGAATTACTACATGGCAAAAATTAAATAAGAACGTATTTTGTGATTACTGAGATTTAGTCGATCTAAAGCTTAAAAACCACCATTTATTCTTCCACTAATAATATTCTACACACAGTATAAAGGAAGTGGCAAAAGAGAATTAAAAAACAAGGAAACCACAACAACCCAGTAACTTACCCGCAAAGCTTCAATTACAAGGTCTCGTGCTTCTAGTTCTCCTTCCATTACACTCAAAAGCATCCGCAGTTCTGGCTTGCTCAAGTTATCCACATCAAACTCCCTTTTCTGCAAGAAACAAACCACTGATGAACACACTGACTGACTGCAATAGCCACTGTAGATGTGAAACAGACATATTGGCACCCTAATTATGGGTTCCCCAAACATTTAGAAATGTCAAAAGCTGAGGTGACTTCATTTGTCACATTTAAAGCTGGTATGTATATATTATATATATATATATATATATATATATATATATATATAAAAAAAAAGCAGCAAATAGTCTGACATGGTTAACATTCTCATTTTGCCACTATATAAAACCCTGGTACATCTCCAGGTACAACCCTGCTGCATCTCCAGCATTGCATAGTCCTCATCTAAAGGTACAGAACTTGCCAATTAAAAAGGTGAAGAGAGGACAAAAAGCTATTTTATGGGGAAGGAGTACAAGGCTGAAGTCTTGCTTTTGGAGGTGGAGTGAGGAAATGCAATTAATATTTACAAAATCACAAAGGTAGTAGATAAGATTAATTGTTCACCAATATCCACAATCCTAACACAAGGAGATGCATACTGAAATTACAAAGGGGTCATTTCAAGGGAAAGAAAACAATACTTATTTTATGTGCCAGATTCAGCTGACCAGCTTGATTTCCAATACTCTGTTTCTGCAAGGGAAATACTACAGACATAGCTATGATGTAGATGTGACTCCTAGCAAAGACCCACAACATGGATATTCAACTGCCTTCAGTATGAAGTAATCAGTTGCCAAAGCAGCTGAACTGTGTATCTGGATATACCATTTTCCCTGAAGGATGTAAAATCTAAGAGTTCCTCTACCCAGGAGCTTAACTTCATCACAGGAAAATCCAATGAAATTTAAAGCAAGTACCATTTCTGCTTTCTCAAGGCAAGAGAAGGGAAAAACAGTTGTTCTTTCCTCAGGCTAGCAGGCCAAAATTATTCAAAAGCCGTTACTGTATTACATTTACTCTGTGCTTCATTTTTACTTCATAGTTAAAACACACAAAAGTGCACAAATGGCTAGTAAAAACTGTATGCCAGAAGCTTAGCCAACAGCGTTTGACATTCAATGGACTGAGCTTCTGCATTTATGTGAACAGCACAGATCAACAAGAGGAGCAAAGATTTCTATTACGTCTCACTGTTTCGGGAATAGGACCATGCACCCAAACCAGTAATTCTAGACTGAATAATACTTAACCTCTATTTTTGCTGCCTGGGTCAGAAGTTCCTCTAACCCAAAAGATACCTCTTACGTCTCAGGCCAAATGATCAAGAAAACAACATGTTTCTCTGATGGCCTTTTCCCAACATATGGTGCAACAGCCTCTCAGTGTTCCTCCCCAACCTATAGCTTGCTCACCAGTCTATGAACATGTATAAATTGGAAAGTCACTAAACATACACAGTTCCTCATGAAACCCAATGTTAATAGACTGGGGATTTGACCTTATATGCTGCATCAGACTTCACTGTCAGCACTCCTAAATACTAAATTGAGTTCAGTCAGACAGCAGGACCCACTTATCCATCCTCCTTCTTCTATGAATCACTTTGCAATTTCTAATAGTACCAAGACAATGACTGGTTTAACTTTCATTAGGATAAAGAAAAACTGATGCATTGATATCAAATATTCTTTTCCAAGCCACAGTGTAAAAAATATTCAGTAACAGTCTTTTAAGTCTGCATTCAGTGGTTTAATCATTACATTATCTTCCCTTTCTAAAATATGCTTGCCTCCTCTGTCAAAATAAGCACCCAAGGTTTCTGAGAGACAGAGTTAAAAGGGGCATCCACAAAAGTACTGTGCGAGAAACATGATCCTACTCTTCAAGTCAGTAAATTCACCTGTTTAGGAGGTATAACATAGGGCAGAACTTTGTCAAAAGACTGATTATAAATTACAGGGGAAGCTTTTCATGTCTTCCAGAAGACAAAATGAAAACATTCTTACATTCTTAACAAACCAGAGGCATACTTCAACATACGTGATGCAGAGCTGGATCAAGCAATTAAGTTTTGCTCAAGTACACACCCCAAACTAGAACATATGAAAAGATAAAAATAACAAGTCATAGTTTTCTGTTAATTTATAGTTAGATACAGATAAGCACACAAAAATGTTAATAGAAAGACATACCAGCAAGATAAGAAGCTCCGCTTCTTGTATTTTTTAATTTTAAAACTTGAAATAAGAACTAGCAAACGCCCTTCACGCAGCATCATGGAATCACAGAAATCACAAAGTGGCAGGGGTTGGACAGGACCTCAAGAGCTCAAGTCCAACCCCCCTGCCAGAGCAGGATCACCTAGTGTAGGTCACAGAGGAACATGTCCAGGTGAGTTCTGAATGTCCCCAGAGAAGGAAACTCCACCTCACTGGGCAGCCTGTTCCAGTGCTCTGTCACCCTCACAGTGAAAAGGCTTTTTCTTATGCTTACAGGGAACCTCCTATGCACCAACTTGCACTTGTTACCCCCTGTCCTATCATTGGCCCTCAGAGAAGAGCCTGGCTCCATCCTCCTGACACTCGCCCTTTGCATATTTACAAACATTAATGAGGTCACCTCTCAGTCTCCTCCATTTCATATGTGAACAGTTCTAGCATACTAGACTTAAAACCCTTATAGCCAAGCATTCTGTCTCCAAAAGCAGCCAATAATGGTTGACTCGAAATTGGTACCAGGGGACAAACAAACACGTAATGTTACTTCCCAGAAATACTCTCCAGTCCTCCAGCAATGTTCAGCTTATGCACTTGCTGAGCCAGAAATGGTGATTTTTGCTTTTAGTAGCCATTGGCTGACACACCTGTTGTGAATTTACCCCATTCTTGAAGTTCTCTGTAATTTTAGCATCCATAAACATTCCACAGTGCAACTACACATTTTATGAAGAACCGCCTTTGCTGTTGGTCTGCCATTGCCTAATCTGTTTGATGCCTTTTGCTTTATTAAACACAATGATGTAATCTATTATTATTACACTATCCACACTACACACACTATCAGACTAAGTTTTCACATATGAAGAAGAGAAAATTTCCCAGAACTGATGTCCAAAATCAACTAGAGAAGACACACAAACAGAAAAAGTGAAATAAAGAGCATTTCAGGATGAAAGAAGTAAACCTTTGGATTGAAATACCTGTATCCATTTACAGAATAGTTATTTTAGTGTACAAAAAATGGCATCAATCAGGTGCGCATCATTATTTAACCATTAAATAAAAATATAAGCCATAAATTTTTCCCAAGTTTTGTTTCTGAACAATTTTGAGCCCACTGAGGCCTTCTTACCATAACTTCATGTGATACATTCCAGTACTGCAATGACCACTCTTCTCTAGTACTTCAATGACATGTTAGATTTGTTGATGATGGATAAATAACCTTTAATCCCCACACACATGGTAAGGGTGTGCATGGCTGTTGCTAAGGAAGCTACCACACCTCCCCATGCACATCTCTGAATGAGCATTTTTGCAGCTACAGTATTGCTAACTGGACCAAAATGCATAGTTTAAAAATTTAATATATCCTCAATAGCTGTGAAAACATTTTTAAGGTCTGAGCAGAAAAAGCATGTGGTGAAATAAAACAATCCTTCCTCCTACACACTTGGCTGCCATCTTTTGGGGACCAAGATGTCAGTCATTGCAGGGTTGCCTGAAGTTCTTATTCAGATGGAGCACTATTTGCCAAATCAGAGAGAAAACTGTTGTTTAGATCTAGAAAAGTAATCTTCCTAACATCTTCCAGTGGAGCAGTAAGTCTTAGATCCCCGGGAAACAAAGATTGCATTAGTAGCTCATGGCTTATGTGTCATATGGGGTTTAGCTACAATACCTCCAGTAGTGCCAAGCTGTAAAAATTTAAAAAACAATTTAACAACTATATAGCTGAGCCATCCATTACATTGGTTTTATAACAGAGGTACCAGAATACATTGCCCCAGAGTAAAATTTGGCATACACAATGAAAACACAAGAGAACTTTTTTGTCCTCTTTTGGATTTTAAAATGTCTGGTTTATTTGATTTATAAGAATAAAGTACCTGAAAAAGACTACAATTTCAGTTCTCTATGCCTCTAAAATGCATGTTATTTTT
Organism: Phaethornis superciliosus; assembly: GCA_023637945.1. Lineage (NCBI taxonomy): Eukaryota > Metazoa > Chordata > Aves > Apodiformes > Trochilidae > Phaethornis > Phaethornis superciliosus. The sequence continues at coordinate 24,484,728 of JAJQWJ010000001.1, read as the reverse complement.
CAGATCAGTTTTGTAAGGGGTGTGTGTTGCCTGGCAGCAAGTGCACTGACAATAAAGAGAACAGCTAATTAGCTAATACTCATTCAACTACATCACAAAAAGGGTACAGGCAAAAATGATAACCTGCATTGCTAAAGATGAAAAGAAGCTCTACCATGAACCAAAAAGATGACAAAAACATCTCTTCCAAGCAAGAGAAGGATGATTTAGGACTGCAGTGATCAAACTGCACAGGCATTTTCCCACCTTCATCATCTTTGGAAAAGATGGAAAAAGGATGAAATTCAAAGCTCACCAAAAAGCACAGGAACAGAAGGGTCCCTTTCACACAAGCATAGCTAATTAGAGCAGAGGTGGAAAAAGTCTCCAGGGTTTTATTTATCCCATCACCTTCTCTCTAAGAAAAAAAAAATTCTTGTGAGGGACTGGCAGTGCCAATAGTTTGGTTTTGCTGACAGAGCCCAGTTGATAGTACTAGCAGCTTCAGGAATTAAGAGTGCTGTTAACTGTGCTACCACAGGAGCTGTTAGAAACTCAGCTGCTTTCAGCAATCTAAATAGGTAATGTGCAAAAGCCACAGCTTTGTGCTTTCCCTAAGCAGAAAAGAGGCAAAAAACAAGATAGCTGTGAGCAACCTGGTCTACTGGGAAGTGTGCCCATGCAAGGGGGGTGGAACTACAGGATCTTTAAGGCCCCTTCCAACCCAAACTATTCTATGATAAGATTTCCACTGACTGTAACAGAATATTAAACACTGTGCATACATGCAGACACCTTAATTTAAAGTGCCTTGAACCTAATCCATACCTCCAAGAATCAGCTAAGTAACTTCACTGAAAAACAGAGAAGCTCACAAACCTGTTTCTAAAACAGGTTATTTCTTCCAACCACTTACTTGATGCCACTAGCTATTAAAGGAATTTTCAAGACTTAGCTCACTATAAACATGGTTGTTATGGTGAAAAGATTCCTAATCCTTTCTAATACAGAAAACTCTATAAACAGAGAGAGTATTAAAATAAGTTGTTACAATATCGATACAGTACTCAAGAAAAATTCATGGAAAACCACAATTTATTGCTTTGGCTGTGGACAGCTTGTTTTTCAGTCTGAAACTAGTGTAGGAGTCTGTGACCCCATGGTTCTCTAGAAATTATCTGATTCAAAAATACATGTCCATTTCCCAGCCCATTCAAGATGAACTTCAGAGGTAAGATGTGACCTATAGGAATGGATTGGGCAACAGAAACAAACACGAAGGCAGAAGAAACTTCCAAGAAAAGGCTATGATGTGGAACTTGTTCCGCAACTATGAACAAGTTCCTTGCTGAAGATAGTATAATCTGATGTTAAAACCCAGGACTTTGATGAAACTTCATACAGTCATATGTGGGGGATCATGAGGAGACTGCACATGCATTTGATCACACACAGTGACTTATATTGGATGGTGCACCAGAAGAAGTTACCTGCTTATTCTGCCCACCTCTTCCCCAAGTACAGCTCCCCTGCTTTTTGGGTTTTCCAAAGGTTTTCTTTAAAAAGTATGCAGGATGTTTTGTTTAGTTGCTATGGGCTGTTTGTTGTTGTTTGTTTGTTTGAGCTAACTGCAGAGGTTTCAACAGCTTCAACAATAAATACACCTCAAACTAGCAAATTTATTTTGGAAACAAAAAACACAGTCCCTCAACCTCTCCAAGATTCGTAAGACACTGACCTTTACACATACCAAGATATTGTCCTAGCTGTTAAAACATAGTTTCAATCTATTAACAGCCACAAAAGAACTTTGTAATTTTTTATTGCAGTACAAATTAGGTAACTAAGTCTTTCTTTTATGGGTCTAGGCCCGCAAGCCTTAAATAATCATGGCTTAATGCTTACTTAAGTGTAGCGAGTAACTTCTATTTGGAAAGTCACCTTCAGGTAAGTCACTTCTAATGCAAATAGTTTATTATTAGATCCAGATACAGGTTCATATGTTGATATCTTTTGAAGTTTTCCAGAAGCTATCTTTAAGACTTCCAGGATTTCACATTTTGCCCTGTGTTAGGCCCAAACATCAATGACCAGGAAAGGTTTGATTCATTTACCACAGAGGCAGTACCTCTTCCCCAAGCCTACTTGACATCTTCATATTTACATATTCAGGGATTACACAGGTATTGTAAATCAACTGATCCCTTTCTGGGGTAAGAATGAGGGCAGAGGAAGACCGCAAGCTCTTTCCTTCCTGTCCCAATTTCCATCTCTATTCCTGTCTTGCTATATCGGCTGTGAAGCCAAAGCAATGCTTACACAAATGAAGTCAAAGCAGTTAGGAAAACAAGAGGACGTACTGCACCCTACAAATTTGCACCTCTATGCCACTTTCGTACAACCAGCTCACAGCTCTGCCCCTCTGCACTTCACAAGTCCACATTTGGAAGTGAAAGGAACATTTACAAAGTGGACTACATCTGGTGGCTTTCTTTTCTTATCCCCCAGCACCTTTACAACAGGGGAAGAGAGGCCCTGCTGCGGGTTGTGGAGCAGAAGGCACAAATAAAGCAATGCTGTAGGTTGGAGTAAGGTAAGGAAAGGCAAAAAGGAAACTCAAGGTACATCACTGCAAGATGAATCAAGAGCAATCTCTCATCACAGAGGAACAGCAGGACTTGGACAGAACTGTACCACCACCTCTGCAACTCACCTACCTGTTGGAACACCACAAGGGCATTGTGCATCTGACTAGATGAAAATAACTTAGCAGAACAATAACGCTACACTGAGAACTTGTGTTTTGATGAGGACAGTGGTATTCAATCAAAATCCTTTTTCAAGTGACCATTTTCCAGGAGGTAATCCCTAGTGAGAGATAGAGTCTTTGCTTTTCAAGGGTTATGGTCTCATTTCCCACTACTATCAATTTTTTCTGATAAGAACCTTTCCAACTGATCTAAATCAGCCTCTATAACTGATCTGATCAAACCATTATTTAGCATTTCCTTATACTGACCAGAATGGCAGTTCTACTACAAGCATTCGTGCAGATCAATATCTAGTGAATACACCAAACTAACCATAAAATACCACGCAATGTCAGCACAAAGTGTCATGCAAGTTCTCTCCATTTTTATTTCTTTTTCTATTGACATGTTTTTCTGTAACCCAATGTTTTTATACTGTTATGTGAGCTGCAGCAACCCAGACTGATCCTTTTGGGTAAGCACACATTATTCTCTATGAAATTTTGAGCAGTAAGGACAACAGCAAAATCCCAGCTCACTTTAGAAGAGTCAAGATTCCACTTCACCATTATTCTCTGCATACACAGCTTTACAGACAGCATAAGGTAATACTTTTCAGAGAAAAAAAAATAAATTATGCTTTTGATCACTGATAAAGCAAAGTCAAATCCAGTGGAGCAATTTTAACAAACTTTGGTGATTGATTTAACAGGCTTTTCACAGGCTTTGTTAAAGCTACACTGAAGGTATGGCATTTGACAAGACAGCCCTCTGTGTGCAGCAGGCTGATGTTCAATGTTTCAACAAAAAGACTGTCAAATTGGATTATTTTTTTCTGTCATACAATCATTATTGATAGACGTTATGCAGATGGAAGTCATTCAAAGATGTTTTAAAATACACACGTATGTCTTCTCTCAATTCTAGTCCTAACTGCACCAACACAATTTTACTGGCTTCACTGCAATCAAGCTGTGCAGGTATGAAAAAGGACCAGAACCACTCCCCTAAGGTTTTTTCTTGTCATCCCTACCACAATAAATATACCAACATTTTGGGGGAAAGAAGTGGTGGGGTTACCAAATGTTCTGTTCCACTCCAGGAATCTCAGAATGACAAAGATTATCAGGTTTGTTCCTAAATGTAAAATACTATAGAACAGTCTAGGCTTCTTCAGCCAAATTCCCTGGTGAATGTAAAATAAGAAGGCAAGGGGCACTTTAAATCCTTTTCTACAGTGCTTCTACAGGCAGCAAAAAGAGTCTTTTTTTCCAGTGATATTACTGATAGTATACCAAGATGCAATAACAACATTTAGTATCAAGAAACTCTACTGTACCTGTTATACATTTCCAACTTATATCATCAAACTTAGACATTAACATATTACTATTTCAAATACTGTTCTTACACGGTCTTTTTACTGCACCATTTGTGCAATTAAGACACTAAGAATTAAGAAAAACTGTACTGAAAACAGTATTTCATTATAAGTCGAAGTTTAGTGTGACTTAGAAGATAGTCACCTGTACACTTACTGTGACCCTAAAAGTAAGCAAGTTGATCCAATTCATAATTCTGTATCTTGAATTTAAAGACAGAAAATAAGCTATTCATACTAACCCTTCAAAGGGAATACTGGAGTGTTATATAAATATTTTTTTAATCTTTTAATTTCACAGAGTTCTTTTTACTTTCCTGTACAAGAGATAAAATGAAATCAACAATATAACACTTATATTTCCAAGGATAAAAATATGAAAAGGAATACTAAATATTTAACGACTGACGGCAAATTAAAAGTAATAATTTAAACCAGTATTTTTTTATAACTTAAGTATAGCTATTACTCTTATTAGGGAGCAACTCACAGGCTACTTCCTAGCCTCTCTTCAGTTTAAAAAAAAAACTTTTAAAGGTAGCGTGAAGCGTAGAGCTATTGCTCCTACCTTTCACAATGAGAACACCAAAATATGAGTGGCTTACACTGTCCTGCCTAAGAGGACAATATTGAAGTGGTACGTGATTGTGATCTACATGTTTTGAGTTTTAAAAACTGAAATTTAAGGCAGTAACAATATGAGTACAGGAAAGAAACCAATGTAAGTATTTTTTACCAAAAACTAGAGCGTTAGAAGTATTTAATAGTGAGCTTTTACGACTTCTTACCGTAATATTAAGTTACAGCATGGCTAGACCGTTGTTTTAAAAGACAGTGATGTTATATTCACTGGGTAAGATTTACTTTTTTGTTAGTTTAAATTTAATTTCCACAACACCACAGAAGTTGAAACACTCAAGAAAGACTGAGTGCCCAGTTAGAACAGGGTTTTAGATAAGAATTAAGCGTCTGTTTGAAAGAAAACAAAATAATAATAGAATTTGTAAAAGGCCAGAAATAACCTCGGTTTCACACAAACTACTGTTCTCTCCCTTCAGGGGTCTTCACCTTCAGAAACGGTCCAAGGAAAACGTTCATCACAGGGGTTTTACTATCCCAAACTTCGCATGTCACAGCACTTCCAGCCCGGTTTCGGACCTGGCCGCCCTGGCTTTGTTAACCCGGGCTGAGGAGCCCCGCTCCATCCCCTGGCAGGTCTGACGCCGCCAGGTCTGGGATGCGCCGGGCGAGGGAGAGCTGCGGGGCTGAGAGGCCGCCTGCCAGCCCTCAGGTGAGGAGCCGGGGTCCCACCAAAGCAGCAGCCGGCCCGAGGGGATGAACCCAGGCTCCCCTGACAGGCTGCCAGGCCGGTAAGCAGGAGAGGAGCCCACCGCTAGCCCAGGGGAGGGAGCGCAGCCCCTCCCGACGCCGTTTTATCCGACTGATAGCACATCGCGCCCCTCCACTTCCACAAGCTGCTCGCCCACCCGCAGGAAAGACACAGCGGGAGAGAGGAGCGTTCTGTTCGGCTTTCGGGGATATTTTATGCAGGGAGCCAGATCCTGCACCTGGGGCGCAGGCCCGGGGTGCGGAGACGTCTCCACACACCAGGGCTGGGGCGGGAGGGAAAGGGAAGGGACCGCTGCCGAAAACGCCACAAGGGAAGAAGGAGATAGCGACCTCTTCGAGGGTCCGGCAAAGGGTTAAATTCTCCCTCTCCCGCCCTGGTCTGACAGCTCCCATCGTCCCGGCCGCTATCACCACCCCAGTCCTCCCGGAGACATGGGGCGCAGCCGCCCTGCCTGTGGCAAGCGGCGGGGGAAGAAGGGGTAGGTGTGAGAGACCGGGGAGCGGTTCCCCCGCGCCTCTCCGTGCCCCCCTCGCGGGAGCTGCACATCCACCCCGCGCCGGGGCAGCGGGAAAGAACAATGGGGGAGAGAACCCACCGCCCCCGTGAGGGGAAAAGGGAGGCCGAAAGGGAGAGAGGCCGAAAGGGAAGGAGACCTGAAGCCCTCTCTCTTTACCCCCGGGGAGGGACAGGGCTGTGGCGGGTCCCGCAGCCCTATCCCGCCCCGGGGGAGAAGGGAGAGGGGCGGGGGGACGGAGTGCGGCAGGCAGGTCTCCAAGCGCCGCTTCGTCCGGTCCCCACACAAGGAGCCCTTGCTGCCCCGGCTGTGCTGAACCCCCTCCTCCCGCCGAGCCGGTTACCGCTGCCGTAGCCGCCGAATCCTCCCGTCCGCCAGAGCCCGGCTCGCAGCTCGCGCCCTCCGTCGCCATCTTCCCGCTGTAACGGCTCCGGCGCGGAGAGCGGCGCGGAGCTGAGTGGCGGCAGCCGCCGCGGCCAGGAGCTTAACCCCCTCCCCGCCGGCAGCGAGCCCACCGGGAGCGGCGGCGCTTAACTCCTCCGGTGCCGCGCAGGCGGCGCTGCCGAAACCGAGCCGCCCCCCTTCGCCGGCTGAGGAGAGCGACTCCCGCCGGCGGGCGCTCGGCTTTCCCCACCCACCCCCTCACAGTCCGCCATAAGGCGGCCCAGAGCCAAGCGGAGGAGGGGGATCCGGATAGGGAATCGGGATTGGGATTCGAGATCCAGAGAGAGAGAGAGGGGAGCTGGCTGCCGGCGATCAGTGGTGGCTCAGGGGAGTGCCTCCAGCGCACAGCGCGGGCTCCGCGCAGGCACCGCTCTCTTCCCCGTGGTTTAGGAGCAGAAGAACGAAAGGAAAGGGTTATGGATGAGGTGGAAAGAAAAAAAAAAGAAAAAAGAAAAAAAAAAAGAAATAAAAGGTTTTTTGCAATGGTCTTGGCTCACCTGATGTATGAGATCCTTAAACCAGCTGAAGCCTTTGAGAGAGGGGCATCTGTTTTCTAGGGGCACGGACAAGGAGTCACCTTTCCCCATCCTCACGGAGGCTGAGGGAGGACGTTTCTGCCCCTAGCCCTTAGTGCCTTATTTTCACGGCAGAATTACTTCAGAGCCCGTGTCAGCGTGGGTGTTTGTCCAGGCTCAATGTGTCAGGCCCAACACTTCGGTTCCTCTCAGCCTCAGCCCTGGAGCCCACCCTGGCCTGTTCTAACTTCTCCAGAGGAAGGTTCAGGCCGCTGAGCCGAATTTGCCATCACGCAGGCTAAACCTTCTCCAGGATCACCCCTCCATCTCTGCCCCACTGTCTGCCCTCAGGGAGTGTCCCTCAAGATGTTGTCCCACTGCTTTCCCCTCACAGTGGGAACCCTCCTGCTCAGCTCTACACCAAAGTCGAATCTAAACGTACCCTTCTCTGGAACCGATTTACTGCATCTATTACCAGCTGAATTTGCAACACTGTTTGCAATGCAGCCACATGGAGCTTTCAGCAGCAGCATTCTTCTGAGCCTTGCCTGTCTCCTCTGGTAGAGCTGCTTAAGGTCTAGGTTCCAGCTTGGCTCCTTCAAGAGATAGAAATAGACTAATGATTTCCCTTCACCAAAGACAGAAAATATTCTTCTAAGCATGCTGAACCTAAGGATGTAAGTAAAAACATGCATCAGCTTTTTCCCCCTTTACATTACTGGAAGGGGAACTGACAAGCGATTAGTAGAATAAACTCCAACAGTTAATGTACACTGAACAGAATGAGCAGGAGGCAGTGTATACGATCCATTACAAGGCATGTAAAATCCAGTCAAACATGTTTTCTGGGTTTGGGATTTGTTTTTCCTTAAAAATCATCTAGCTGTCCTCCTACTAAAGCTTTACACTTTTATAGTGAGTGCTCTCATCCTTTCCACCACCAAAGCTGAGAAACTCCATTGATGACACAGCCCCAAATAAGTTGTTTTTCTCAGTTCCCAGAACTCTAATACCATTTAATTGGTTTTAGGATATATCGTTGCTTGCTTACTTTATTGTCAGTAAATTACTGTGCATTACTCATTATTTATATAAATTTTGACGAGCATGTGGTGCTTTGTCATCGAGAAACTCAATGAAAAGTCATTTGTTTCTTATGGACTTTGTCATACTTATTCCTCTCCAAAATTATTATAAACACTAAAGTTTTTAAACTGGTTTGGGAAAATGTTCTCTTTTTGATTCCTGTCTGCTGTTATCATTGCCAGTATTTCCTTTTTGCATTAGAATCATCTGCTGAACATCACAGTTACTTACAAGTCTTTCTAACTGAGTTGGTACAAAGCCTGCACACAACATACTGTGTAAGTACTATTTTTCTAACTCTATCCGTGTCACAGCCATGATGTGTCAAAAGCTGCACAATTTATCTATTGGCTGCTGCAATCATAAAATTTGTTTTAACTGATTTTTTACCATTTCCAAGCATACATTTATCAAAATAACAATGAATATTAGATTAGTTAAAACTTTCCATCTCAGATTTGATAACTGATCTCCCTTTCCTCATCTGAAGAAAAATCTAAAATTATTTATGAGAGAGGTGGGGGTGCTAAGATCTCCACCAGCAAAAAATTAATAGGAGATATGGATGAGTAACACTTCAGTTAAAAGCTCACCCCCAAAAAACTACTATCCAACACATCATCCTGACATTGCAAGCAGTCAGGCCTGCAGTTGTGGTCAAAAAGATGACAGTCATGCTTTTTAAGGAGGAATGATACCTAATTCTTCCTTATGTCATGAAATGAATCAGGACAAGATTTTGAAAATATTACTGCTTTTTGTAATTGTATGAGCCTATACTGCATGTTTGTGTTTCTTCACTCTTTCCCCTAATGATAGCAACAAGGCCTGCTGTTGGCATGAGAGCACTAGAATCCACATTAGATATTAGCAGCCACTAGCTGGAGTAGATTCTCATGCTGCATAGCAATCATTGCTGCATCTTCAGTGATGGTGGTAGGGTCCAAATGTCTCTGAGGTTTTGCTGCATGAAGAACAACTTTGGGATCATCTTCAAAGTAGAAAATGTTTTTTCATTGACAGTACTACATCACGGGGAAGGTCTAACTTACTGGTTACTCTGTTTACTGACATTCTCATGCAGAAGTGGATTTAAACCCTCAGTAATAACATCTACACACAAAAATCATTGTAATAAATGAGTTCAGAGGTAGGGACAGCATGACTTTGTGACTGCTCCCATTGTGCACTGTCACTGCTATGCCTGTGTTATACAGGGGAAAACACTTCCCTTAATGCACAGCTAAGTCAAAGCCCTTCTAGGAGAAGAAATTGCCTGTGCTTTTACAAATAATTCTGTCATTACAGTAAGGCAAAGGGTTGCATTGCTCAGAGGAAGGTGCTCACAGTTTTGATGCTAGCATGTATGTGTCAAACTGAATGCAATTAACTCTTTTTCTGCTTTTCCAGCTTAATTTGGCTTGAGTGACATAAAGGAAGGGCTAAGCCTATGAGCAGGTATTGCAGCAGAGCTCTAAATGTATTCCTTTCCTATGATCAGAGAGCTGGCATGCAGCAGTGGAATGTGCACACCTCACAGGATGCAGCTGCTGGGCTGAACAGTGCTCATTCTCTCCGTGTGACAGAAAAAGCATGCCTTGGCTTTGCATTGGTAGGGAAGCAAACTTCTGTGTATCTAGATCATACAGTGTACTGAGGCTTTGCCTTGCTAGTAACCATTTGCATGAAAGAAAACAAGAAACCAAGATAGTATTTTATTCATCCTTTTCTAGAAAATAAGCATATGTCTGAATTTAAAGCAAGCAGGGGATGCTGAAGTCCTGAGATAAATTTTTACAGAATATTGGTTATCTGAGGAAAAGTAATTAATCTTTGTATCATTGCTTGCTAACAATTGTTAGATTGTGTTTTGTGAAGAGAGACTTGCTTTCTCTGGAAGATGGTATACCACTGCCTAGGTGAAATCCAACAGAAAAAAGATCAATATTCTAGAAAGCTATTGGCTGCTTCTTAGGATGTTAAGCTAACATCAAAAACAAAAGTGAAACGGAGATAAAAATCAAAGTGTTGAGAACAAAATGGAATCTCCAGTAGGCATCAACAGAAGAGATGCTTTAATTGACTATGCTCAAGGAGCATGGCTAATAAATAAAAAGTGTTGGAATTGTTGATTTATGAGCAAAAATTCAACAGTGCAGCATATTGTTTCAAGCTAGTGATGTGATTCACATGACTGGAATGTTGAAAAAGGGCTATAATCTGCACAAGTGAAAAAAAAAAAAAGAAGGGAAAACTATCAAAATAGTGTTCTGTGTGTCAGCATTACTGACAACTCAGGAAAGACTATTTGATTGTTTATGAATTGCATTTTAATGTTTAAAACATAAAACATTGTATTAGATAGTGGCTACTACAAACCTCACTTCATACTTCAGACTAAAATGACAAGATCCTTCAGTATCTTTTACACAGAAAGAGGAAGCTGCTGTCCTTGAGGCTTCATCTTGAGTGACATCATTCTGCCAATACTGTAACATCTCGGAAATATCGAAAAACTATAGGTAGCAATTCAAAAATATGCCCTTGAGCAGGAGGATTCTAAATGAGACTTCATTTTAGCACATGAAGAAGGAAAGATAGTTCCAAGTGGAATCTAAAATTTGAGTGTTTGCTGTGCCTAACCTTGAGAAATCTGAGCCCAGAATGAAATCTGAAAACTAAAAATGGGTACAGACTATGAATTTGAAACATTTATTTTAGACAAGTCTTGCAGTCTGTGTTATGCAAAAAGAAAAGATCACACACTGATCTCCCTGGAGCTGAAATCCATAAGCTTTTAGTAGAGTATCAATATATTTCAAGTCTGTCTAAAAAAGTTGGATATTTGGTTTTCATGCATTTCCCTATGAGGAACAAAATTATAATTCATTTGCTGTCAAGGTAAAAAAGAATGTACAGCTTTTTAAGTATGAAAAAGGTACAGGCAGTTTAAATTATCAGAGTGAAAATGTCTGAAAATATTCAGAAATGCTAAAAGCTCTTTTTTATTTCCCTCTCTCATTCATCTTCTCATGGGTATGGGTAAGGAGTGTGAAGTAGATCCACTTGAGATTACCAACATAAGCAATAATGGCACAGGAATCAAGAATTCTCAAAACCAGTCTCCAGGCATGATGACTAACATACTTTTGCAGGCACCATCACTTCCAAGCAAAAAAACACTTCTTTTTTTTCTTTTTCTTTTTCTTTCTTTTTTTTTTTTTTTTCTTGGACACAGGAGAAATGCATCCTGCTGTGATCATATTGGCTGTAGTGAAAGGAGGCAGAGGAATTAATGATGCAACTGCCAGACATGGAAGAGTCTGTTCCTTCACTGGCAGGAGTTATGCAGTGATCTGCAGTGCTGGGAAGTGCACTACCTCATTTTGGAATTTAACTCTCAGCCCAAAAATCACCACACCATTAAGCTCATTTTTTTAGTGATTGTTAAATTATTTTATTGCAGAATTTTTTTTTTTTTTTTTTTTTTTTTTTGGCATTTCTCCCTGTTCATTGTAGAAAAGGTTAATTTTGAAATTGCCTTATGCCACTGACATCCTATTAATAAAACTGGATCACTGAATGCCCCCCTGTAGGGATGAATGTGTGAAGCTGTATCACTGCTAAAATGGGCCTCTGCCTCTTAGAAGAAACTCAGCTGGAATTGGAGTGATAGCACACACAGTAGAGATTGTCCTTCCTGCCAAACTCTGCTATTGCTCTGAGAGCTCACTGTGTGAGTGCAGCACTGCACACGGGCATTCAGCACACAAAAAATCTTCAAGAGGACCTTTACTCTGTAAGTGTAGAAATAAAATCTCAAGGGAGATCAATCAATTTGTTGCCAAGAAGGATCAGTCTCAGTAAGGTGGTAACTACCTTAGCACTTAGATTGAACTTCTTATACGGGGTCTTGGTAATGAAATGTTGTTTGTATTGAAATGCTCCACTAGGGAGAAATTCCCTTTCTAATAAACAAAATAGCTTCAATAGGTTGTTATCTCCATCACTGACACTGTAGAACCACAGCCCAGGAGAGTTAGCTGGTTAGTCCTGTGCTGCTGACATAGAACAGAAATAATTTTGCTGGGGAGTTAACTCCCTCCTGGAAAACAAGCATATGCTGGAGTACAGGAACAAATCTGCTTGCCTGTAGGAAAGTCATTCACTTACTCACTGATGCAATGCAACTTTTGAAATGTAGCTTTATTTATATTCTCAAAGTAGAAAAAGAATGCTGTGAAAAGACAAGATCTGAGAGTGTCTATGTTTCATAAACTGAACTTATGTGATCATATCCAGTCCATATTTTGTTTCCAGGTGGGACACTCGTGTGTAAGTCTGGGGTTCAAGTTCATGGGTAACACAAATGCTTATGAGTGTTTTAGAGAAAAAAAATCAGTAAGACTGACTTTAATTGTGAAATTACAAGTTAAAAAGTAGAAATTATAATTCATGAGGCTTTCACTATGTGTGCAAAATTCACTTATTTACATGTAAATGAGGCAAGTGGAAGAAAAACATTGAGACAAGAAAGATAACCCTGACTAGTCTTTCCTGTCAAGAACAAGCATCTTGCCATGTACAACTGTAATGAAGTCCTCAAGTTGGGGATTAGGGACTCTGCCTTTGTTGTACTGTTTACATTCTGAGTATCCATAATATTATCTTTCATTAGAATTTTGCTAGTGTGTCCCTCGAGGCTGCAATGTTTTACACCATCCCTTAGATTGTATGGGACTATGTTCCCCAGTGTGTCATTTGCCTACCTAACTGGGAATTAAGTGGGAATGCAATTTAAAAATGAGCATGAACTAACTGTGTTGCAAAACCAAGAAGTGTTTACATTCCTGAGTTTCATCATATCTCTAGTGGATGCTGAGGAACTCTCCTGCCTTCTGTGCCTTGACGATTTCCTCTGAGATTTCAAGACAGGGCATGAATTTAAAACCAAAGCTCTACTAAAAACCTGCTGCAGCCAGAAATCTGCATCAATGTAATGACAGAATAATAAAAAAACCTGGCAAATCTTGCTGCAGGACAAAGGCAGAAATAAAGGAATGTCACCCGACTTAGAAGGAAGAATATTTACATAATATTCGATCTTGTTATTTAAAACAGCTACAAAATTACATTCATAGGAACGCAGGACTGGATTACCCATCAGTCAGTCTAACCTCTTCCAGATCATGGCAAACATACATCACAGTCCTTTGAATAAAATTATTATTTTAAAATCAGAATTTTTGCTGCAGCTTTTTCTATTCAAATAATGCTGAATGTGTTAGCTTAAAATTATAAAAATTCTGCATTATTTATGAAAAAATTAAATATGTCCTGATACTGGTGACTTTTCCTTTAGGCCTACCAAATAACATAGTACCTACTAATTAAGCACGACAATATCTTTCTGAGTCTGAAGATATTTGACAGTTATTTCAATGTTAAAGTAAAGACAAAGGAAAGCTTAGTAAGTTGCTAAGAATCACAGAACAGTTGAGAAACTGTAACTGAGAAATGAAACCCTGAAATACTGGTCTCCATCCTCTTGCACTTATTGAAGTGACCATCTGAGTAAATACATACATTTAATGAAATGAGATTTTGGTTTCCCTGTGCCAAGGTAAAGAGATTTCACTGGAAATGAACTGATACTTTAAAAAATGGCACTATCAAGAAGGAATGCTTTCACAGCTGGGAAAGACTGCATTTCAGTGAAGTTTGTTCTATTCTGCACTGTATATCACCACTGATATACAACAGTATTTGTGTAAAAACACTTCACGGTTAAAAGAAAAAAAAGCATTTGATTGTAAAAAATGAGCGCTGTCACTGAGGGGAAATTAGAAGTAGGAATGTACCCACATAAACACTTCCTTTGGAAAAAAGGCTCCGTTATTGGAGGATAACAGGAGGATAGTAGTTATATTTCTAATCATAAAAAGTATTCTGAAGCATAAACAAATCAACATGTGCAGCATTTGGCTTCTGTTTAGCCTTTGAAAAGGCTTTTCAGACATGCAGCCTCTTCAGGGAAATTTGTTTTGCAGAGATCACTCCAGAAACAACCAGAACAGAGCAGCAGCCCAGAACAAAGCTGCTTCTCACCCATGGTGGTACAAAATGATCCCTCTCCTGCCTTTATTTGAGGCCCCTTAGGAAGCCTACAGGATGCTCGTTGCTAGGCAACCCCCAAAGCAATGGTGTTTATAGCATTAGGTATTAATTATTGTCATGGGCCTTTTCCACTGACGATTCTGAAAATATGCAATTAGACACATCATAGCATAAGTCATTTTGCATTCTGATGAACAAGCATTATTAATCTGCAGAAAACTCAGAATCTGAGAAATTGTTCAAAGGTGACTGTGCCAGGACTAATATTTTCTTTTCATTGTGCTGTTTTTTTTGTAATTGCAGACAGGAGATTTGAGCAGTAATATAGTTACACTAAACTATTTAAAGGTTCTGAAATAGAATATAATATATATATATATATAAAAATATATATAATTGCTTCATTTGTTTCCCCAGTTAAGGTGCCTAACTCTTAACTAACCTTTATTTTGAGTAGTTCGGGTCAGTAGTTGAGAAAAAACCCCTGAAGCCTCAATTAAAATATTTAATAGCTGCTGCATGCTGCAACACAAAAGTAGAAACAACCAACAAATTGAATCTTGTGAAAGAGGAAAGGTTGAGCCTGGTAGTGCTATCCTTGAGATAACTTTCTTCATATCAGTTAATGCACTGGATTATATTATGAGGAAGGACAGTTGCTCTTCTTTCTCTAGCTTTGCCTACCAAGCTAATCATCAATCATGGGATGGGTACATTTCCATTTTATGGAAATGTTTATCCGTTGCATGAGGCAGGTTATACCTCCTGAAATGAATTGGAACAGCCAGGAAGAGACTCCAGGTAGTGCAAATAAAAATGGAATTCATACTACAGCAAATCTTTATCAAAAGTGAAAGCACTTTGGATTAGGTATTTACACTTACAAAACAGGCTATTTTAGGCAAGAGACAGCAGCAGCAGAACTTTTTAAGATTCTGAGTCCTCAATCCCACTAGAGTTTAGAGAATCAGAACACAAGCTGTTTTAGGTGTTGTGCAATGTAACCTTTTTTGTATCCTTGAACTTTGTCAGAGTTAGTATAATATTTCATATTTATTGGAGACGAGGTTCTTGACTGTTTCATGAAATGAACAGCCAAAAGAACAAAACAATGCCAAACAGCTGCAGATCTACCCCAAACTGCAAGTTGCTTAAGCCCAGTTCAGTATTTTTCAGTGACCCAAAAGAAAAAAAAGAAAAAAAAAGAAAAAAAAAAAAAAAAAAGCAGTCTATGAAAAATTTCAATTCTGTGTTCCACAGTGCTGGGAAATAAGAGCTTAAATGACTTATATCCTCTAGTTCACTTTTCTTAGAGTGTTGCTGAAAGGTACACTATTATTTAACAGAAAGTACCATTCCTGCGCAGTTTAGTCAGCAAGATTGAAACAGGAAAGAAATCACTTTTTCCAATAGCTGAGAATAACACAAATGCAAATAATAAGTGGTCCTTGCTCTGCTGACCTGAAGTAAACATTTTTCCTCTCATCAAAGATGTTCCTTTGGGAAGAAGCTTTGTAAAGTTCTTAAGTCTTTTTTTAATGAATATACATCCAATAAAACAGACAGCAACATTTATGGCAGGCCTAGAGATGGACTCAACTTCAAAGTCAGATAACCTTCTCTATTGTTTCAAGTAGATTTCACAGTTTCATATTAACTGAAGTAATAAACATGGGATTCAGTGGATGAATCTCAATTTCTATCCCTGCAAGCTCATTTTCATTAGCCTTTTTTTCCCCCATTCATGCTGCTGAAAAGAAGAGCACAGTGATCATTAAGGAGTACACTTACATTCATACTTACTTATACTCGCTATGAAACGACACCTTTTTCCAGTTGTTTTCCATTGAAATGGAAGCATTTGCTACTTGCTTTAATCTCCTGTGCAAAAATTTAACTCAATGTAGTCTAGAATTCCAATACTTTTATTGCAAACATGATTTAAAATCAAAGGAAGTCAAATAAAGTGAAACTTTCTGAGCAACATTCCTGTTTTCATACTCAGTTGTAGCTAAGCTACATCAGTACAGTCTGTATTATTTATGGTGGAAGAACAATGAAATATTTCTAGGGAAGTTTTGTCTATCTACTAGCTATCCTTTTCAATGACAAATTCTTTTTTAATTCCCTCTTCATTTGAAAACAGAGGCCTCCTTCATCATGCACACTCATAACCCAAGAGAACAAAAAATCATTATAGTAGCTACTGAAGACCAAAAAGACAGATTGGTGTAGACAACTGTTAAGTGTTTTCAGTATATAGAATTAGAAAAGCTAATTTCCTGATTTACAGCTGTCTTCTTTAAATGTCCATCAGAACATGAAATCTTCCCTGTGCAGATAACCACATGGTACAGTATATAGTAGCCAACATCTCATAGAAACAACAATAAAGGATTTTTTGAGGACTTTCTTAGCCTCTCTTTTTTTTTTTTTTTTTGTTTTTGCTAAGGTCCTGGTGTAGCTTTTAGGACTCAATACTTCTGTCTCTGTAAAAGCAGAATGCTCTTAAACTTACATATCTTTTAGATTTTTTTTTCTGAGCGCTGTACTGACTTTGTTTTTTCTACCTATTTTCCTACTTAGAATTTCCTTATGCTCTGTTTTCCCAACATAATAGCACATTAATAAGCAGGGAAATAGTACAGTTTGTCAGACTGTTCTAAATGTTCTGGCAATTTTGGAAACGTTTTGGTGTCATTGGATGCATATAAATACAATGACCTACATGATGTAGGAATGAGAGAAACGCAGTTGACAGTAAAGCACTCATTGACGTAAATAAACCATGACTGATAGGAAATGAGCCTACACTAGTGGTGCCAGGATCACTATAGAAACAGAATGATCTTGTGGCAAAATTCAAAATGCTAATCAACTGGAGAGAGGCACAAAGTCTGTGAGTGCAACAGAGGAGAAGGAAAGCCACCAATGCTTCTACTGATAAGGCAGTAGGGAATCCCACCACTTAAAATGTCATACTAATGTTTGTGTTTCCTGTTACTCCACATGGGTGGAACAAAAGGAGATAAAACATTTCATGTTGGAATTACAATCAGTCACCCTTATGTATTACTTCCATCTCCACTGCCACAAAGTAGGTATTATAAGCCTCATGTGATCATCTGGAGAATTTTGTGTGGCTGCTCTGTGTACATCAATGTTAAAACAGAGGTTCCACTTTGAACATGGAACTTATCAGTCTCCTGTGCATCACTGTCACATGAGTTAATAGGAAAAAACTCTGTATCTTGTATGGAGATGAAAAGATGGATCACTAAACTTCTCTGGTGATGTGTTCAAATGGGGTATTGTTGAGTGAAAGAAATGAGCACTACACAAAACAGATTCTTCAAATCTGGACAGACCAATGGATTTTTTCCTGAGAACTTTGATCATTCGGGTTGATCATAAAATCACTTGAAATAGAGGTGTAGCCAATGTGCAAGGAGGGTTTTCAACAGATTGCTTTAGATGAAGATTAATCAGGACAATATGGAGGGAAGCAGATGGGCTGACTAGAGATGAAGCCATATATAAGAAATAGAAAAGGAAGCTGGTCTAAACTTAGAGTGCTTACTCTGAGGAAGAAACTGAGAAACAGTTTAGTTGTTTTATTTTAAGCACCAAGTAAAGTTAATTGTAAACCAGGGTCCTGATCAGAACTGTTTGAAAGAGAAAATGACTGGGTAGTCAGTGATACCCATCAATAGTTTTGGAGTCCTAGGGCATGTAGACCAAAATATCTTAATGAGAATGTTTAGCAGACAGAAAAGAATTGTTTGAGAGAGGGTATAGAAAGACACTGTGCTGGACTACGCTTGCTCAGAGATAAACTGTATAGTTTCCACTTAAATTTGCATTGTAAACACCTTCACTGCTTAAGAAATGGAACACTAGAAAATTAGTAATTAATGCTTGAAAACTGTCCTTCATTTACACTGAATAGAAATATTTCAATATGTTGAGAGCCTCTAATCTTCTAATAATAACTTTCAATAACTGGTAAAATTACTTGTTCTAATACAAAACAAGACCCTTCCTCAGCAAAGACCCCTTATTGGTTAGATGCATGGGATACAGTAAAGGGACCATCATCAGTAGCTACAGCATTGTTAGGACATAGACTGGTACATTAGATAGAACCATACTTCTGTTTTCTTCTTGTTCTTCCTCCTCCTCCACATGCAACAAGAATAAAGCCTTTCCAAAGGGAGAGTACTCTGGTGTATCTGTAATGCTCATGGGTAGCTGGAGCTTCCTAGGTGGTCACCAAAAATTGCAGAGATTCATATACATTTGAGTAAATGGCTGGAGATTCAACTTCTCTGCTCTCCCTTCACTTCACAATAAAACAGATCTCAGCCAGGCTCTGGCTACATGCAAAGTCAGTACTGGTAAAGGTAAAAATAATCCCTATTTATAACCCAATTTAATGTAACAAATTTGGTAACAAAATTACTAAGGCACTGCATATAACGTTGTGCTTTTTAGATAAAGTGATTATTTCATTATAGCCTGAGTTCTCTTCCAGGGGAGAATGAGTAATCACTACTACAGTTTGTCTGCAGGTTTCTTTTTGTTCCTTCTGTAGAAAAGACATATCGGTGTATTTGCCTGATGACCATTAGCAAGGAATAAGAGGTCAGGAATGGCCACTCTTCTGATCAGCTGCTTTCTCATTTTATTGATCTGTTCACCTTTCAAGTGAATTGCTTGTGAATAAGAACTTCTTGTTGAAAGATAGATAGCACAAATGTTTCCCAGCACTAAGGTATCACGTATGCACTGGACCAAGAGCAAAATATTTCAGTCTGGGGGAAAAAAAAAAAAAAAAAAAAATAATAATAACAAGTAGCAATATGATTTGACTTCACATTACCTAGCATGAAACCATGAAACCCATCATTTGAACTGCATAGGGAAAGATGCTGGCTGCCCACATCATCCTATGATATTATTAAATCTAATAAGAATAATTGCAAGTCTAGGAATGCTTCCAAGTGCATTTGCTTAGTGATCTTAAACTTTAAGGAAGAGATGTCCACTTATTGCTTAATTATTTAATCTATTAAAGGACATGTGTGTAATGCAACAACTTATCTGCCCATCAGTGCAACTCAGCAGGAATATAACTCTCTCTAATTGTGCTGTGCTGCTTTCCCTTTTGGTTGGTGAATCCAGCCAAAGGTTGTTACAGCCTGCCAGGACACTGAACCTGCTCAAAGAGACAATTGCCATCTCATCCTATAATTGATATTACCCTGGCAGATTACCTTCACTGGAATAATAAAATTGCTCAAAAACAATAAAGCACTTTATCTGCACAGGGCTAGACTTATCCCAGTCCTGTGGCTTCACTGGTAGACCTCATTGCATTGGGAGCTTCATGCAAATACACTCATTTTGACCTGGATGTTCCAGAATCATACTTGTAAGCATCACAACATTGTCAGATTTTGTAAATGCATATATCTGTATTTATATATGTGCAGACACACACACACAAACATGTATGTAATACATTTATAAACTAAAAAATCTGAAACTTTAAAAAGCTTGCTTTTGATAGCAGGCCTGGGAAGACAGATTGTGCAGATTTTTTCTGTATCACACAAAGAGGTAAGTGATCCATAAGTGTGTGTTTGTGCATTTTGTATGCTTATATGCACCCACTATGTATTAAAGATCAAGCATTCATAAATTTCTCTAGGTTTGGATCTGAATCCCTCTAAATTAACTCCTCAGGATGGTCAGGCAGTGATGCAGATCTTGTGTGAATGGCCACATTAAAGGGCTATTCCAGCACGGAGTGTTATGTTTCATTTTGTTTCCTCTGATGTTTTTGAAAAACTTAAAATTCTGACAGATAGGGTGTGGGGGGAGGCTGAAGATCCTACAAAACTAGGAAATAATTTCCTGTTCTGCTGTTCCACTTCTCAGATCCATGGAAATTAGGGAGCTGTGTAGCTACACAAATTAAGGTAGCAGAAAATCAAGCCATGAAATTGAAATAGAAAAGCAATGAGCCAGGTAAGCAATGAGCCATCTAGTCTCAGATTGACTTGTTTGAACCATGAAAATAAAAAGTTATTGTTTTATCTGAGGTCTCTGGGATCCTTTTGGGTCAGAATGGTTTGGGCTTCTCCTGAAATATATCCTTTAAAATACTCTCACCACAATACATTCAGCTCACTCTTGGGTTCTTTGGCCTCACTGCTGCCTTTCCCTGCAGTACACACAGCCCCCTCCCATAGCCCCATGCCCTCTTTTCACACTGCACTGGTCCTCCAGCCTATTGGTGTTAACCCAACTCTCCCCTCACCAGCACTTCTTATGAATCCAAGCTATTTTTTTTGATTTTAGCTTTGTAGCTGGTAAAATACACATTCTAACTGGCCAGTCAGGGCATGGCTGCTGACCAGCAACATGCTGCTAAAGAGATATCTCTGTCTTTACTTCAGATGAAACACCACTAGTGTCTCTTATCTTTAATCAGCATTTAGCTTTCAGTACAGAATCTTGTTGTGTTTGAGATCTCTAACCATCTGCTATACAGGGGCTGAAACTGGTCAAGGAGTACCCCTGTACTTGGCTACACCTCAAATATTCTGTTCAGTTTTGGGCCTCTCACTACAGGCAGCAGACTGAGGTTCTGGAGCTTGTCTAGAGAAGTAGAATAAAACTGGTGAAGGGTGTAGAGAACAAGTTTTATGAAGAGAGGCTAATGGAACTGAGGATGTTTGGCCTACAGAAAAGGAGACCGAAGGGAAACCTTACTGCTCTTTTCAGCTATCTAAAATGAGGCTGTAGCAAGGTGGGTGTCAGTCTCTTCTCCCAAGTAACAAGAGATGGGACAAGCCACAAGTGGAAAAAGAGATGTGGAAAAAGCCACAAGTTGTTACAGGGGGGTTTAGGTTGGATATTAACAAACAAATTTTCACAGAAAGTTTTGTCAGATGTTGAGGTATACCTTCTGTGGAGGCATTTAAAAACCATACAGATGTGGTTCTTAGGGCCCACAGCTAGAGTTGAAAATGCTACATTAATGGTTGGACTTGACAATCTTCAAAGTCTTTCCAGCCCAAACAATTCTATGATTCTATGAAGAATAATATGGAGAAGGGAAACGAGGGGGGGAAAACTGCCTGCCAGACAGCTAAAAAACGAAGTAAAGGGTATATTTTTGTAAAAAAAATAAAATTTTCTGTAAAAAGTGACCCCCAAGAATCATTTCACTATTCTTACTGCCAAATAACTGCATCTCCGTTTTCCTTTTGTTTTGCTTTTCTTTCTTTGTGTATTTTTCTTCTGAGCTATGATTTTTGTTTCTTTTTCTTACATATTCTTGTAGAGCTGAGAACCTATAAAAAACCATTTGCATTTACAAACTATAGCTTTCCTTTGACTGTGAATGCAAAGCATGAACCTGGCCGTCCTGACAATAATTGCTTTCATTGTTGCTGTGACCAAAGACAGTTTTGCACTTACTGTGAACCTCATGGTTGTTAAAGAAACTGTTTAGTTCTGCTTTTTAAAATGTCTTCTGCAACAAGTGGAAATAGTCAAACAGCCTGCAAAATATTATTTTGCAATATACAAAAGGAAGAACACATTTCAAAAATAAAAATGATCACTTGACTTGCAGAGAAACAGATGGGCATGAATTACAAAACTCTCTAGAATGAAAAATAGACCCAAAGTGAATTAAATGCTGGTGGGATGAAAATTAAGCATTTTTTTTTCTGCTGAAGTGAGAAAACATTCCTACTTATAATGGAAAATTATTCACTCTTTACTGTAGTGTAAGACAAAATCTATCACACTGGAAGGAGAGATAACTAGGCTATAGAAATACATGGTCTCACCAGTAGAATGGATTTTCTCACTGACAGGACGACTAGAAATATAAGAAAAAAAAAAAAAGAATGCTTTCAATGCTTACATATTTAAAACTGTTGCTGAACGTGTAGAACAAACAAACGCATTTTAAAATGTTCTAATACCGCTTTTATTTTTTTATTGTAAACTGGATATGATATTTCATCACATTTTTATTTCAATAGATATTTCTGTTATCATTAATTACAGTTGTGTCCAGTTCTTAATTGTTGAATGTTCCTATAGAATCTATCACTTCATCTTTGGCTTTCAAGGGACAACTGCTTTAATAAAACTGGTTGCTGTGTATCAGTTAATTCCCACAGTAATTCTTTAAGTATTATTTATATCAATGTAACCCAGCGAGATCTCAGCTGAGACTGAGGGCCTTTGTGCTAGATATTATCTAACAGTAAGGTTAATATTCTTAACCACATTAATCTAGCTTAACTGGAAATGGTCACTTTACAAAGTATCAACTGTGCTGCAATGATCAGAGCAGTTTTGTAGAGAATGATCTAATTGTTCAATGTGCTCGGGGCAGCGGAGCTGTTCCAACTTCCCAGTGAATTGCAGGAAAACATCTTTATTCTTTATGGGCACTCAGCGTGGGGCTGACAGTGAAGCTGTGGGAAAAGCACTGGAGAGCTAACCATAGGACAGGACCATTTGCATGCTACAGCATGATCATCCAAGCCTATAAAAAAATTGATAACTGTGTTTTTCTACCAGTTGGTGAACATGTTTTATTTTTAGAAACCTGTGGTACTGGGTTTGGGCTATTGTTACTTGACTTGGGGATGACACAGGTTATTACTGACAGCATTACAGAAGATCAAAAATTAGCAAAAGGCTTTGTCCAAAGAAATTACAGTCTAAATAAGGAAACAACAGACAGATGTACTAGAATAAATGAAACATCTTCTTTATTTATAGATGAGGAACATGAAGATTAAGAATTAAAATCTCTTTCTTTGCAGGTCAGTGGGAATTTTGCCATGATAGCAACTGGATTAGGCCTTTATCCACAAGGATGGTACTGCAGTGATAGAGGCACTATATAGTGGAGGTAGGAACCGAATGCAAGTTTTCTGATTCTAGACCAGACAAGGGACCCTAGGAACACTTTACTTGACTGTAGTTTGGTAGGCTTGTGGCCACTGTACTCTGCTGTACAGCATCAATATAATTACATTTATACAGCAGCGTGGTCAACTAGAACCATTTCCATCCCAATGCTGCCCCTTTAGATCTTGGACCACACCAGAAAGTGCCTTAGGGAATGTGTGCATGCTTCAGGAGGACCAGTCTACCATTTTAATAATCACTACAGCAAGCTCATCAGGGGACCAGCTGCAATGCATTTTTTACCATCTGGTTCTAATCAATCTTTGTGTGGCACCATGCCTACCATGCAAAAGTTCCCTGCTGTAAAACGCCATGTTACTGCAGAGTGGCCACTCATTATTTCAGTCGCTGTGTCCTCACAATGTCACGCAGTGCCTGGGGGGGTCTCATAAATGTATGTGCTGCAGTGAGGAGTGTGCTATAAAAGAAATGTTCCTAATGGACTTCACTTCGTTACAGCTGGCTGCAGTGGTTTTAGTTGTTCTCCTCACATTTTAACAACACTTGAGCACTAGCAAGAACATTTCTTGTCAGAACGACCACAGCAAGAATGCAGTGTGGAGTGAGGGAGGGACGATGCTGGTAGAGTTATACAATTCACTTTTCCTGTGCAGACTTTCGTTTTTTAACAGAAGCCCATGTTGATGATGCAAAAAGTTTAAGGACAAGAAGTTCCCTCATAAAGATGCACCATATACACTCTGCCCATGAATGCTGCAAGCTACACATGACAGAGGTTAAAATTTGATCTTGGAGCCTGCTAATTAAGATTCTGATAAAATCATTGCTCACACTGAAATATGCAAAAACTCATCTTACTCAAATGTCAAATACTGTGGACTTAGAAACTGAAAGATAAAATCTCACAGCTACAGATTAATGACCTACGCATTAGACAGATGAAAGACTAAATGTAACACACGCCTTGTGAGAAGGGGTATGCATAAGTAGGAAAACCAGGTGATTTGCAGAGAACAATTCTTTTGCCTACTGGAACTGTACACCTAAGGAATCTCAGAATGGAGAATCTCAAAAATGCTTGAATCTTTCACCACAGTGCTTTCAAACTTATATTTGCACAGAGGCTGTTTATGGCCCTCTATATACAATATTTCAAATATCTACAAAAACTATGATCTGAATTTTCCCAGTAAAAATTTTTATCCCACAAGATGAAAGATCCCTTCCCAGATCACCATACTTAAGAGTTTGCTGTCAAGAACCCACTCTGGCCTTGGATTTCACAATGTAAAATGTCTGCTGAAACCACTGTGTTCACAACAGAATAAAACAGGTAAGGGAAATCACGTGTAAAGCAATACTGGAGGCTTTGTTCATGCAAATGAATTTCAGATGCAATAAATTCTCATGGATTTTCTTCTCTCCCCAGAAAAATTATTTTAATAAGATAAATTAACTAGCACTGATTATACACAGGGCTTGCAGGTCCACACGCAAAGCTGTTTTTTGCATTCAGACAAGGGCAGGACATTTTTGTGCACTGGATTATTGCTACATTGCCTCCAGTGCCCTTTTCTCTGGAGCTGTCTCCTCCCTGGTCTCACTTCCCTCATGCTCCTCTCAGCTGCAAGACGTTTCTTCCAGGGTCTGCCCTGGACCTGCAGAGCACCCTGAGGTGGTGGCCTTCACATCTGTCACCATCTGCTGCCTCTCTTGCCCCACTGTGGTCACAACTCTGGATATGGCACATATTGCATATGCTTGTAGTTGACAGTTCACATGGATATGGGTATCCTGAACAACAACAACAAGATCTGGTCTCCAAATCATGTTTGACTTAGCATTTTAGGATACTTTGTCAAAATAGTTTGACAGTGAGGATCAGGTTGAATCCTGAGTAAATACATAAAAATATTTTACAAAATCAGTTCTTGATTGTGCCCCTACAGAGAAGATAATTCCACAGTAATTATGCCTGTGTCTGAGATTAGTAGCAGACCCTGAGTGCCACTGAGACATCTCTATGGGATATATTTCCTACTTTATTCCCAGCAAAGTGGTCAGCTACAAGGGGGCTATTACCCTTTGTCTTTTGGCTTACTTTTTCAGTAAGCACAGAACTTAGCTCAGAAAAAGGAGAAGCCTTATTTTTCAATATTTTAAAATATCCGTAGGTACAGTAGTTATATTAATTATTAAGCAAAAACTGTGGAAATCTTTGATTTGTGGTTCAAAGATAGTGTTGTCCTCAGATGTAAATCAAAGACTTCTGGAGCAAGTATTGAATGTCAGGAACAATCACCCTCATCCTGGAGTAATTAGGTCATTTGTACTAATGATTCTGATGTGGCTGTTATACTGGGTGGCAATTTATTCTTCAAAAATCACCCCTGATTTATACAAGGCTTTTTGCAGAAGACAGTGCCTAAAAATTTACAGTTGTTTGAATGCATTGAATGCATTTCTTAAGATTTTGACAGTGGCTTGCAGATGTCAAACACTTTGTAAATATTGCAACAAAAATGATGAATCCTCAAATAGATTTTGCACATGTAGAGGTAGGAAGTGACAGTGGGAGCAGTAAAATCATTCCCACTTTAAAATAGAGCCATCAGGAACATCTGAGCAGGGAATGTGTGCAGTCACTAAAGCACAGCCCGTCTGGTCTACCATTTGAAATACACTGTTCTGTAATCTTGTGAAACTGAAACTCCAGGGAAACCAAGTGCACAGCACCCACTTTGCAGGCTTCCAAAACGTTTTCAGGTTATTCAGTAGACCCACATTTTTCCTCTGGATTCTTGACTTATTGCAACTTCTGTCTGGGGCATCCAGCTGCCTCTGAAGTACTGTAGAAAGAACAGAACTCAGGCAGAGATCACCTTCAGCTGGAGGAACTCAGGAAGATTAAAAGTGTTGGTACCGCAGTACCTCTCAGACTCTTGTCTATTAACAAGGGTTTGAGATTCAAATTTCCAATTAACATGCCAGCAGAATCTGAATATGAAAGATAGCTACATATCAGCTGCGGAATGCCAGTTCCATCCTTATAGCTTCTCAGTGTTAAATCTCATGTAGCCAGCCGAATTTAAATAAATCTGCTACAAGCAGTTCAGTAATTCGTATAGAAAATGTAGTTAAATTTGCTGTTCACACCATACATGCATGCACAAATATATTTCCCATATTTTTTGTGTTCAGTTCATTGATATACTTTGCTTTTTCATTATATAATTAGGTCACAAAGTATTCCAAACATGTCCAAATGTATATGTAAATGTAAGTGTAAAGAAGAGGTCCGTGCCTACTACGTTTCCAGTTCATAGAGAAAGTTTAATTTCAAAGCACCAACTAGGAAAATAAAAACCCTTAACACCCACTGTCAGCCACAGGAGTTGTACAAATGCACAGTGGCTGAATTTCAAGGGTAAAAAGCTTTCCCTTCCCTCATAAACTGCTTTAGGAAAAGAGCTAGTAATCTTCTGCTAGTGTACATTTCCAGGTATTTAGTCAGATAACTGGACTGGGTTTAGGTCTGAAGGCAATAGGAAAAACCCACCAGCTTGCAGAACCAGGCAGCTGACATCTGCAGCCAGGGATACCCCCCAGTGCTCACCATTCTCATTCCAGTTTCCCATTCCCTATGCATATCAAGCTTTCAGGATGCTGAGCTGTGGCATCTTCAGAGCAGACTCCTGATTCACAGTTCTCATGAAAGGGCACCAAAAAGTGTGTGCAGGTGTGAAGCCCTTGAGAATGCAAATGGAGCTGATATTGGTGGGCATCCTCAGAGAGCTTCTGAGGCCAGTGCTCTTTGAAGGCTCCTGTCTCCCAGCAGCATCAGAGGAGTGGGGCTCTGGTCACTGTTCACCCCCAGTAATATTTTCAAGAGAAAGAAACTTAAGATCACCATCCTGCTTTCTCCTATTCAGGGTGAAAAAAGAAAACAAGATAAAAAAAAAACAACAAAAATCCCCAAACAAAAGAGCAAATGTAAGAAACAGGAAAAAATAAATCATACTACTATGTACATTAATTGGGAATTTTCTTTTCTGAACACAGAGAAGACAACTCCAAATATATTCCTTGCTGGCAATTACGAGTGCATAAAAAGGCTTCTACCATACCCTAGACCCTAGTGCAGAAATAGTGAATTAATTAAAAAACACAAAGTAAGGTAAGATATTCTCTCCTGCTTGTCCTCAGCAGTCAGCAGGTGTTGTGTCACATACTCAGAACCCTCATGGAAGCAAACAAGCCCAAAACTGCTCCCCAGGCCTTGGATGCCACACCAATGTTTCTAAGGTGTTCTTGTGCAAATTAGAATTTACACAAGGCAGACCCCTGACTTGCAGGTGTCTGAGTCCAGAGTAAGCATAGGAGTTTCCTTTAAAGGAAATTCTGGTCAGTTTCTATGAGGATAACATTTGGAAGTGTTTGTAGAGTTTGGGACCCCTTCCCTTCTGCCAGTGCCCAGGATATTTTGTGGTGTGGATGGTGGCCAGGCAGGAGCACCTGCATTGCCCCATGTACACCCAGCCCATGGCAGCTGCATCCCTGCCTGTGCAGATTCATGGGCTGCCTTTTCTTGGCACTGATGTGTGGTGTATGTTGTTCATATTCTATTCAGGTGCTTATAACTTGTCCATCACATTGCTGTCTGTGAGCTCATTACACCCATGTGCAATAAAAGGTTCCCCTTGCATGCTCTCCTTGTAACCACATTAAAGAGCCACATGTGTCTGCAGCAGTCAGGCTGTGCGTTGTGGTTATTCTCTCTTCTGAGGTTTCTGTGGTCTGCATTTCTGTGAATATCTCAAGGTTTTTCTCTGAGATTGTTTGCTTTTTTTTTTCCCCATTTTGCATATAAGGTATTTTTAAATTATTGAAACCTTTTGTTCATACAGTCTTTCTGTGGAATAAAATCATATAGCGTTGACCCAAAATTCCCTTGCAAGAAGATGGATTAGATGGTTTCTTGAGGCCTTTGTGTCATTTCATTTCTGCAGCTCTGTGTTTTTACTGCTGTTGAGGTGTGGGAGCCATACGGGAGGTGTTGATCTATGCTGAATGCTCCCCTGTGAATTATAGTTTGTATTTTGCCATCTGGCTGTCTGATAATTAGTCCATCTTATTATCCAGTAAACATGCCTTCCTTTTCTCACCACATATGCAAAACTATATATTTTAGAAAGGATTGTTTTCAACTTCAAAAAATATCCAGAAAGCAGTGTCTTTCTGCAGTCACATGTATGTCCTCAAATAAACCTCTCCCACGTTTGGACCTAGATCATCCCCTGCATCACACTGTGGTACTATGCACTCCAAGCATTGCAGTGCTGATTACTTGATATTTTGAATTTCCTACATACGTATATACATAAGATGAGATCTGGATGCTGTTATTGTACTGTATAGCTGTCATATGT
Organism: Phaethornis superciliosus; assembly: GCA_023637945.1. Lineage (NCBI taxonomy): Eukaryota > Metazoa > Chordata > Aves > Apodiformes > Trochilidae > Phaethornis > Phaethornis superciliosus. The sequence goes on along the minus strand of JAJQWJ010000001.1, from coordinate 24,456,192 downwards.
ATCTGTATTTTCCTACATGCAATGAATAAAAGAAATACCGAGTTTGACAGCATGTTAATTCTGCTGCATCCTCATCACTGCTCCAAGTGTATTTCTATGAGATCTGTACTTGATGGGACTCCATGGGTGGGGGCCCTTGGGAACAGCAGGCTGACCAGCAGGATTGTCTAAAAAGGACAAGAGAGAGTGAAGTACCCCACCTCATCTCTATGGTACTGCTGCTAGAGCAATCTGAAGTTCATGATGGCATGTGAAATCAGGACATCATGAATTCAATGCATTTGAATTTCTGGAACTTTTTCCTTCAGGAAGCACTGTGAAAATGTTGTCCAGAAGGAGACAGAAAGTATTTTCACACTCTGTGGCTTGCTTCTCTATTTTGAGATGTTGGCTATCCTAGTCAGTGCTTAAGAGCTATAATTCATGAGTCACTAGATATGTATTAAATGTACAGGGAAAATCTCTTTTATTGATACATATTCAGAGAAAGATATTTTTGATTTATAAAATTGAAAAAATTGTTGATTTTTTGAGACTTGAAAAGTTTGGGTTTTTATTTTTCAAGAATGCAACATGTTGAAAATTAAACTTGCATACTATCGAAAATAAATTTTTCCTGACTAGAAAGAGTTTTTACAACAAAATATATTAATTCATGTAACTTTCAGTAGATTGGCAATTGCCAAACTTCTTGAAAAGACAACTTAAGGGCCCACTTCTGCTCAGTCATTGTGATTCTCTTAGTGTGAAAATCATCTGCTGGAAATTGGTTTGAGACAACATCATCTGCCATCAAAGGGACATGAATAAAAATGTACCACACAGTCAACATTCCTCATTGAATGAGACTTTTAGCTATAACCAGACTAAGCTGTATTCAAATTGACAGTGTTAAATATGTATAAAGAAAATTACCATTTTCCTGAACGATCTAGTTCTATCTAGTAGAAAGGAACATGTATTCATTTTCTAGCAAATATGACTCCTTTGAGTCAGACATCCTCTTTCCTTTGGAATACCTTTACTTTTCTACTGCCATTCTCATACCATCTTTTGAAACCAAACATATTGTTTACACAGGAAAACTCCATTTAAAAAACCCAAACTATTATCAAGATCATATGGATCAGGGTAAACCCTTCTCTTCTCTTTGTAATATGTATCTGTTCTTTATTGTCATTGACATCACTGACAGCAAATGATGGCCAGAAAGGGAAATGACATATCTGAAGATTTTTCCTTCTACACAGTGAAGGCAACAGGACCCTTTGTCTTGAGGAAGCACTGCAGGATCAGTCTTTAGCTCATTTCAGGTTGATGCCTATTACATAGATTACACTGCATCTCCATTTCTTTGCTCAGTTCCAGCCTATTGCCTCCACTGTTAACTCCCATAACTGTGCAGATAGTGAGGTTTGGGAACAGGGCATGCTTTTTGTTATATATATGTACAGCACATGCCAAGTGGGGGCCCATATCTCCAGTTGGAACTGTAAGCACTACAGCAATACAAACACTATTCTTTGAAACAAATATTAACTCCAATAAAAATAATGAATATTGTCTTCCTAAGTTAGAAGAAAGAAAAACTTTTTTTTTTTCTGCCCACAAATGCACACACACACAGAAACACGTTCATACACAAACACATTAGTATGTATTTCTCATCATTAGTCTAGATGGTCTAGATGAGAATAATCCCTTCATCCTCCATAGATTCTATACTAGATTAACTTATGTGGCCAGATAGGAAAGAATAACCTAAATAAACCATAAAAGCTAAGTGAATACACCAGAAAAAAAATTCTCAGGATGCTACAGAAATAAAGCAAAACTCTCACAACCCCATATAGATCACGTTTTGCTCTGATCCTCACTCCCACCACCACAATTTTCTCTTTCTGCTGATGTAAAATGCCTCTCATGACCAACTTTGAATGTGATTCCTGGAGTGTGAGATGAGACTTCCTAGAAAGCCAGTCAAGAACCCAGTCCTACTCATATATTTTATTATGTCCTGGTCTTATGAGTAATAGCATGTCAATGTGATGAATCTTAATATGCAATATGGAGACAGAAGGGCACAGACCTCTTGTGGAAGGGTTTTACAGAGCATGGTGCACGCTGCTGTGAAACATTTGCTCCCAGCTCCTTTGCCTGCACCTCTGCTCTCTGACTCCATTTCCCAGATGATCAGCTGCCAGGAAGTTATGGGCACAGGGTACTTATTTTGCTGACTTCAGGTTTTGAAATGTTTCTTTATATCAGTACTTAGTTCTGCAGGGATAAAAGCTTCTCTTCCAGAGTGAGAAGTTATAATTAAAAAAACCTTCTCTTTCCACTCCCCAACCTTGCCTTTGGTCCAAGTCTCCAAGCAGTTCTGAAAGGAAATTGGATCACTGCTTGCATTCAACATATATCATAGTATATTAATCCTGTAATTCACAGCATTCGCTGTCTGCCTTTGGGACAAGAAGTGTTATTTTTTCCCTTTTCTCTCCTGATGTGTAATTTGGGTCCTAGTTTTTTTGGTTTTGACCTTTGTTCTATTTCTCGAAAGACCAGCCAACTGGAAATAGGCTCCTTCTCTAGGCAGGGTGCCACTCAGAGTAAGCTTAGAGTTAAACTGGTACCCAGATGTAGGATCAGCAAGGACTTTTTTCCCCTAATCCAACTAGAATGCTTATGGGTTTTTTGCTTTCTTTGTTTCATTCTTCAGCATTGAGGGACACAGGATTTGTCCCCTATCTGCCATGAGTATGCAAAAAACCCCCAAAAAACAAAACTGAAAAACCCTGTTATGCTGGAACCTACAATATTAGCAATATCATTGATTTATCCTGATTCCCTTTTTGTTTTTTCTTTATTTTTTTTTCCATGTAGATATTTCTTGTTTCTCATAAAAACTTGGGTAGTATTATAGCAGAAAGCATAATTTTTAGGCCATCCAAGGCTCAACTGCCTCCTAGTGCAGGGGGAAATGGATGTGTTGCCATTTCAGGCCAGTGTTCCTATAGAAGCTGAATCCTGCTGCTAGAACCATCATCACAAGTCACGTTAGACTTTCTTATTGCAAAAATGTGCAGAAAAGCAGAATTCAGGCTCTCCATACTTAAATGCACAGTAGCCATAATTTTTTTCAGGGCTGGAGAATATAACTCACCAAGCTCATCACCTTTCTATCAGCTTATTGCTTAGAGTAACTGAAGGACATTTCTCTAAAGGAATGATCATGAGAAGCACTGTCAGACAAGACACCCAAGCAGTTAAAAAAGAAACTTTTAAAGGCACATTCAGCTTTCTCAAGACCTTCTATTTAATCCATGAGAATCTTCTAAAGTGTGGTTTTTTTAACTGTAGGTATACTGTATTCTGAGTGTATGTATAAGATGCATCTAGTAAATAGAACAGAATTTTATAATTTGCTAAGGAAAAAATAGCATGTGAAATGTGAGATCTTTGTCCTGTTCAGAATAATCTTATCTGATTTATAATCCTCTTGTGCATACACTCACAGCTCTGTACTGTGGTTTTTTTCAGCTTAAAGATTTCCCCCTTGGAAATTCATTACAACAGAAATGGCAAGGTAGCTGCTCAAAAGATATTTAATACCTGTGAATTTTTGCATGAGAACACCCCAATTTTTAATACATAAGAATCAATCTGAAAATAAGACTGTTCTGCTACATTTTTGCACCATAAAAATGCCTGGTTTTTTTAATTCAGATTCTTATTCTGAATTTCTGTCAAGTCTAGAAGTATTTCTAGTAAATTTAGCTAAACAAAGAAATAACATTTATTTCAGATAAACAGAGATTTCTGCTAATATCAGTCCCATGCAGTCTCATGGCTGGGGCAACACTCTGGTATCACTAATGCCCATACAGCTCCTGGCAATTGAATCAAAGGTGCTGTAGTCTAAAAAGTCTTTTTACAGAGGATAAGAATAATTAAGATCAGCCACTTCAAAGTACATGTTTCCTGTTATGTCACTGCAATTGCAAATGATCTCAAATATAAAATAGCACAAGAGGTAGCCAGATATATTTAGTAAAGCTAGAAGTACATGGTACTTTTTAACTTCATCAACGTACGAATTTTGTAATATCCAGATTTCAACTGGTTTCATTCTCATTTTTTATGACTTCTGTGAAAATATGAGGCTGTTTTGGATTTCATAAACAAAGATGCAGATCTCTTTTTGTGAAGAAAACAGAAATTTTTGCATACTACCAACAGCACTACTTTAGTTTTGCCTCAGCTGCGATATGGAAACAAAACCCAGCCTTGATTAGTCACTTAATGCCACAGTGCAGAAAGGCATCTTGAGGTGTGCGTTCATCAGAAACATCTATTTGTCTTAATTGCTGCCCAGCCACTTTAAAGGTAATCTATTATAATCCCTGTAATGCAAGACTTGGATTTTCCTGACACTCTGTATTTATGATAAGCGCATTATTTATCACATAAAGCAGAGAAAACAAAGAGTCAGATTCTGATTTCCCTTGGAGTGACATAAATCAACAAAAGCTAATGAAATCATTGTAGATTTATGCTCTGGTGAGTGCAGGATTTGGCCCAGCAGCTCTATAAATTCTCTAGTTTTCAGCATAGCAGGACAATTATACACACCATGGAAGCCCTGAACCATTGGGTTTCTCTGAGAACATGGGAACTTTTCAGAGAGTTGTTTCTGGCTCTAATTAAATATGGTTTGCTGTTTTTTTCCTGTTCCTGCCATTGACTACAATGATCCCTTTCTCGCAAAGTTTAATTACTTCAGGAGCTGTACAGCACTCAACTGGGTGTTACTTCATTAAATTGTAGAGACTATATAAAAGAGATTGCAGCTCATATGAAGGAAAAAAAGCAAAGCCACAAGATCCTCTTCAGCAGAACTGGAGAAAGACTTGTGGCAGCTGGAGACTGCTGGCAAATAAAAGTCTTGGGAAGTAAAGGTGAAACACAAGATGAGATTGCAATTCTTGTTTGTAAACTATCAGGGGAGTATAGCAATAACAAATGCTTATAATAAGCACTTCCTTTTTGGAAAAACATAGCTCTGTAGATCACAATTAACCTACATTACAAATGCTATTCCCTTTTGTGCAAACAAATAACCAAGACTGCAAAATTGGCAGGATTAAAAGGAAAAAAAAAAAACCAAAACCAGAACCATTTTACTACAAATGTTATTTCACAGGCATGTCAAGACATACCTGACATCAGAGGTCCTTTGTAAAAGCAAAGACTTTTTTCTAAGCAGTTTACTAGTTTTGGAAAGTTTTTTGTCAGGTTGAGAAAGTGCTAAGGTATGAAAGGAACTGAGCAGTAATCCAGAAATATTTGCCTTCTCTGCAGTTAGAACTGTAGGAGAGCTCCTGATGTGTGTTGTTCTTTTATGGTCACAGTAATGCAGGAGAGGTTGAAAGGATTGACAAGTTCTGGAAAGTCAATAAAGTGTCATGGCCTGTTAGCAAATGTTCAGTCAACCCAACTCTTCGATTAGCTCAGCCTGTGAGTATTTTTTTCCAGGAGAAATTAATTGATGGCTCTGAACAGCTTTGCCCTTACTTTACCTTTAGGATATCTCTACCCTTCCATTTTTTATCTTCTAAAAAGAAAATAATATTTTTTTTCAGAAAGGACCCTTATTTTTTAGAATAATACCCATTGAGTATATGGTACAGACTTTCTCATGAAACTACAGGATATTTTCAAGAGATTTATTTTGAGTGACAAAGCTAACACACCAAACACATTGTTTATTAAGGAAAACCCTTTGTCTCAAACGCAGTATTCATGTGACCATTGTGATATTTGTAATATATGCTATAAACCCCTAGCTTTCTAACATGAGAATTTCACACTGTATGAAGCAAAGAACCAATATATTGATCTTGGTTATCCCTGTGAAACATCATGGACCTCAGAAAGTCTGATATAAAAATAGGAGCCATGATAAGCTCAAAGTCTTTGACATATCGTGTACAACAGTTTATAAAACTTGTACTTTTCCTTTACATAGCTGCTTTCATCAGTCTTTCATACCATCTGTGCAATAGTTGAGATTTTTAGCCTAATTTTGTGGAGAGAGTGGCAAAACCAAGTTAAAACATAATTCAGAATTCATAGGAACCTACCTTAGCAAGGAGAAGAGTAGCATAAAGCAGAGCTCAGAGTTTTAATCTTTTGTCACTGCAACACTGTTTAAAATATCACCAATAGAAGCCTTAATTTTGAAAATTTAGATCAGTGAACTCCAGCAGTTCTACCTGTCCTATCCAGGGATGGACCTTCCTTTCAGGTCAGCCATACTGTTTAAGACTCCAGCTTTTGGGACATCTGGAAGTCAGTCTGGAAGCAAGCATGAGACTCCCTTGCTTCCTCCTTGTTGTTTGTCCTTCCAACACTCCCCATCAATCCATGGGAACTCACATAACCCACCTATCTTTGGCTTTATCCTCTCATTTTGTTTTACAACAGAACAGTGTTGGTAGCAAGTCCCTGCTGATTCTGTATGTTTTTTTAATGGAATGGGCATTAGAGAGTTTGAAAGAAGGCCACTGTTCCAGCATATTGAGTTCAGCTAGAGCATATGAATGTTTTTCACAGTGCTATGCACTGGGAGACTAGAAATATTGAATATGAGATTGCACTGGAAAGTATTAGGAAACATATTGATTAGAGGGCAGAGCAACTGTGCCTTTGAAGTTAAACATACAGCCTTATCTATTTGAAAACATCAGGCAGCAACCAACGTATTACCCAGTTCTCAATTACTTGTGAGCAGATAACACAGTTGCTAATGAATGCCTTGTGTCCTTCCTCAGAAACCTTCTTGCTCTCCTCCAGAAGTACACACCTTCCTCTTTATGACAGATATGATGGGTATATGCTGCCTACACAACCCACTGCTTAGAGCTTGGTATCTTGTCTTCAGAAACCTATATAAGCATTTTCCAAAAGTAAATACACTATATATAGTGCTATAGCTTAATCTGTACTTTTTATAGATTACCCATGTTTTTGCTGCATACAGGTTTTGTCTTCTGCAGCTCCTTTACCCTGGACAACTGATGTGTAACCACTGCTCACTTCCACACACTGGTATCTCAGTGAGTAGAAGTTTCTGGGGGAGCACATGCACAGAACCAGCGTAAAGAGAAAGGGCCCAAAGAACCCCTATGCACAGACTACCCATGATGCAGAAGATTTTGTCCCTTAGCTTTGTCCCTTAGCATCTTAAATGGTGTTACATTTTTATCCAGTTGTACTTGTCTAAATGCTATAGATGGAGCAACACTAAGGAGGAGTGTTGGAAAACACTCCAAAAAGGTGCTGGCAAATGATGAACCATGCTTTTATCACTTAGCTGTTTTGAAAACACCCATAGCTTCTTGTTTCTCATTTTGGAAATGGAATATTGCTTTATGTTTGTTACCATGGCTCTTCAAAAACACTTTCCTTCTTCATTTTACTTTTGCTAGGATTTAAAATTTCATAGCTTAGTTTATAGTTGTATTTCTGCTGCTCAATGTAAATCTTGTTCTGTCCCTCCCAAGATACCCTGAAATCAGAATTTATGCAAAACTGTTCTTATCCTATGATTTAATTTGCAGATATGATGAGCTCATAAAAGTTATAAATATTTTGAAAACAGAACAGAAACATTTTCCTTTACTGGGACCTTTGCTTTGTTAAGATGTGTTGAACTGACTGCAGCTGATCAGGGTATCATTTTTCTCCTCACACTCACAGATGCTCAGCTCTGATCTGTTGATGTAATGTCGTAGGCAGTTGCACCATAACCTGGTTCTGTCAGTATGACTCAGGTTAGGGCAAACACTATATTTAAGCAATTTATTTTTATTTTTTTTTAACCTTCAGGATCCAGATAGACTGAATCACAGGGCAAGGGACCAACTACTTCCATAATCATAACATTAACAATTTAATCCAGATACAGGAGGAATCATTCAAGCAACTGGGCTTATTGAGCTAACATAAATTGCTCTAACCCCTGCAATAGGAAATCTGTTGGAGGCAAGGAGAAGATAAAAAAAGCTGAGAAAACTGGAGTGCTCAGCTCTGATCTGGATTAGGTTAGAAATAATTTTGCTCCACAGGAAAGCAGTATCTGATCTAATAACACTAAGCTCCTTTTTTGCAGTTGTTTTTTCCCCCCTGATTATTGGTATGAATAAATAATCAAATTACATTAATAGAAAATTATGTAAAGAAATCTGAAGAGAAGCTATACCACTATACTACCCCCTCCCCCTTCCATATATTGTAATAGAATTCAGGGACAGCTTTGAATATGGAACAATTACTCCTGTTTCTTAAGAGATAAGAGCTTGAAATACTGTTATCTGCATCAGCACATTTATTCAAATAAAGAAAATTTTCTGTCATTGGTTTCTATATAGGAGTCTGAAGGGGTTTTGTGACTACATCAATGTGTATCCCACCTGGAGAATGCACTCTCAAACAACAAAAGAACAAAGAAATAGAAAGCATGTTTTGGAGACCATACGATCCTGAAACTTATTGCACTGCTAATTAAATGTTTAGTCTCTGCTCTGTTTTTTTGTTAAATCTGTCTTTATTTAATCCTTCTCTAAATAATTCCTGATCATATTAAGGAATTATAAATAGTGCAACTGGCTGGTCTCTAATTAGAAGAGGAAAACACTCAGTGATTCATGAACTACAGGTTAATGTAGACCAGTCTGTAAATCATTCTGCCCAGGGCTCAGCAGATCATATTATACTCCTTAAGCAATGGCTTTAGAAAGCCTGAGTGAAGTAATGAAACCAAGCCAGAGTATCATTACTTTTTTTTTTTTAATTAATAAGAACAAAACAAGCATTCACTGAGCAAATCAGTGATGTACCCAAGATTTAAGAGAGTTTTTTTATAATACTGAACGTTTAGTATATAAAATAAACAGCAAAGAGGTCTCTGACTTCAGTATCTCCCATTTTATTAAGACAAGATAATGTAAGTTACATAATAATTCCTGGGGAGTAGCTTATTCATTATCTCACCAATTAACTGAATCTAATCAAGGAAAAAAAATTTGTGTGTTAAAAGAAACCAGAACAATCTGCACACAAATGTTACATCTTAAATGTGAGAAATGTCTCATTGCACTTCTGCTCTCTGAAGGACTAAAACCAGAAGCCTAAGGTGTAATCATAATTTAGGGTGGAAATGAATGAAAAATATTTGTGTTGCATTACTGGGATCCTGCTCCCAGTAATGCTTGAGATGAATTCACGTAGGAGTGGATTTTGTGCAGCAGTTGAACCCATTAGTGGGCTGTAGGCTTTGTTTCTTTTTTCAGTATTATGATTTTGTTTTGGTTTTGTTTAGTTCCAGGCTATTTGACAGGTATTGTACCCTCCAAATGTTTTGTTTTGGGGTTTTTTTGCTAAGAATCCTCCCCTTTACAAATCAAGGAATTACTTCGGTGCCTTAGTTTCCGTTTCCGTGATAATTTTCTTAATTTTGAGATTCACAGCCAGAGACAGGCATTGCTACAGAGGACTCAGTTCCTGTGCCTGGTTTACAGAGATGGGGCTTGTCCAGCCTGCATCTGTGACAAGGGGGGCATCTGTGAAAGCAGCTGGGGCAAATTACTGATGACCTTTGAGAAGAACACTTGTTGGCCCTCACAATACCTTCACAATACCTTACTTGGTTTTCTCCTCTCCCAGAGCTGTGTTGGTGCCTTGTTTGCTACAACTGTTGAGGTACTCATCATTCATTTATCATAAGGCTAATTTTTATTTTCTTTTTGTTAGTTGTCTTGATTTTAATGATGATTGGTGGTGAGTTCCACTACTGTTTGTGCTGTCACTGACCCAGTTTTGAACCCTTTTTCTTCCTGTTTATATCTCTGCTGAGGAAAGCTGACCAGAACTGAACACAGAAGAATCCAATCCAAGAAAGATTGATTTATGCAATATTAGATTACTTGCAATTGTATTTTCTACTCCGTTTCTTCCCTATTCTAACTTTGCTTTTTGGCTTTCATAATGGATAGCTGTGACTACACTGACTTGTCCTCCATAGTCCCAAATGCTTTTTTCAGTGCTAATACAATTAATTTAATATTCAGCCACACTATCTGAGTAGCTAAGTGCTGTTTTTCCAATGTATACTGCATTTCATTTGTTAGCTCTTTAAAAGTATTATAGTTCCAAAGAGTTGGGTTTTTTCCCTAATAATTGATTTTAAAACAGAAGTTTTATTATCTGATTGTGCTTTCTGTAAAAGGAACTATGTTAACTGTTCCATCTGATACTTCTTATCTGATTTCTGATTCAGAGTAACACTTTTTCTTTTCCTTCAGACCACAGTGTAATGGCCATATGGCTTATTTGACAGGAATTTCATTAGGCAATATGCAAATCCCCATGCTGATTATAAACAAATGGATTTTTACCCATTATTTCAGTCTGCACATGGGGAATTCTATTATATTAGAAAGGTATGGGGTTTTGTATGCACTAACTTTTCCTCTATAGGGCATTTATAATGCCAGTACTGAAACATATTACAGACATTCAATATTTCACAGCTTGAAATATTTTATTCCATTCACCTGGCACTGAAGTGAAGCTTATCCCCAGATAATCTATTATGCTTTCTTTCAAATGTTTCCAACACCCCAGCCTTCCATATCACTGAAGTACCACAGTAGCTGATTCTACTGTAAGTTCAACATTCATTTTAAATTCCTGGCACTACTCCCAGTGGAGCTATGTTAATTTGTAGCAACTAAAAATATGGCCCAACAGTGCTGTTTTGCTGCATATCTCCTCCTCCCCAAACAAAACAAAGCATTTCTATGCTTAGAGAACACACTTGTCATATATATAATGCTATTTAGTAACACAGTGACAGAAAATAGTGTATCTAGAATGCTGTGATGAGTGTCTTTGATCTGTTTCAGTAATAGCTTATAGTGCACTGAAATACCTGATTGATTTTATATAAAAATATTAACAACATTTCCCAAATTAATAGTGTTCTATTACTGATGGCTTTTCCCCTCCTGCTTCAGAGGCAATAGTGGAAAGCATCAGGTCTCACATCTCAGTATATCCTAATTTATCAGTTTTTCAAAGTCAAAATACTGTTAATAAACTGGAAAGTTTACATACTGGAAATCACCTTGTCAGGAATGGTTCATCATAGTGGTAGGAGCAAAGCAGCATCTTAGTGCATTACAAAAAAAGGAAACTTGCATCAGGAAGCTAAAGGATAACTTGGTTGCCTCTCTCAGCTCTGAGAAGACTCAGTGTGTTGAACAGATGTCACCTGTGCATGGGGCCTGCCTAGTCAGGGGACACATCTGTAAGTACCTTTGAATACATAGACTCAGGAGTAGAAATAAAAAAAGAATTAATGAGAACTCAAAAGATAATTAAGACAAAAAAACAATTAAAAGAAATATATACTCTTCAGTTTTTAAAAATAATTAAGACAAAGAACTTCAAAGAAATATAGACGTTTCTGGTTTTAAAACTAAACAACAAGAAGAACAAATCTAATTATTCTGGAGAGTAACCTATTCCTGTCTATTCCCACTCATTTGTTAAACCTTTGTACATTCTTCCCATTGATGGTCATGTGATTTGAGCAAATCCCTCCTGAACCAGGATGCTCTTGAACTGGGATTGAGTAAATGTCATGTCAATATGACATAACATCTTTCATGGACAAGATGAAGCAGTATTAGCATAAACATGTTGAAATCTGAAGTAAGATGAATCTCTGTTAACTATCAGAAGGTGCACTACCAGGAAAATATAGCACTAATATAAAAAAATCTACTCTGAGTCCATTGCTGACACTTGATTCAAAATCATCTTGAAGTTCACTCTACCCTGTCTTGGTGGTGAGCACTGGAAATTCCCAAAGCTGACTAAAAAGCAGAATGTCTGAATGCCTTTACATAATAGTTCTGCAGTTGGAACCAGCATCAGAGAACAAAATGAATCATTCATCCTACATGGAGAGAGAAGCAGAGGTAAAATCAGGTTTTCAGGCTAAGAACTTTAGGCATCTGTGTCATCAGAGGTATATGAGGAAAATGCCTCACAGGCTTCTGTGCTAGTGGTGAATCTTCTATATTAAAGGGAAGGAGAAGCTTACTCCTGTACTTCTGGGTGCAAAATCACTGCCTCAAGAACCACAGCATGTCTAAATCCTGCCCTTTGGTCAATCTGTGTAGCAGAAAGCATTAGAAAGAGAGGTAGCTTTTAGCATGTGAAGAACAGGCTAATAGAGACATTAGTAAAGCAGACTGCAAAGGGACTCCAGCAAGCATTCAAATTAGGTTGGATCCTTGCTCACATTTTTTTTCTCAGCAGATATCATGCACCTATTTCCTTTGGTAAGTCAGGGCACTTTCTCACAGCAGTACACAGTACAGTCTTCACTTCATGAGGGATTTTGCCTGGCAAGACCTGCAACATGGAGAACTGACATGCTAGGAAAAAAATATTTATTCTAAATCGCATAGATCATTGCAGGACAGCACACAGGTACTTGTAAAACATGCACCTTGACTTAGCAGGGGTCTGAAGTTCAACAGTTCAAAGTACTTCATGTACAATAAATTGCACATCTCCTTATACCTCCTGGGCCTCTCCACACTGTCACAGGGTAGCTGCTGTTCTTATTGGGCACTCTCTCCCTGCTCTGCTCATCCTCACAAAAAGTTGCTACTGCTGTTTGTATTGTGACTATCCTTACCCACTCATAGAGCAGTACTCCATCTTTTTTGGAAAAACTCTTCCTAAGAAACTGAATTCACTGTCCTTCATGAGCCTGAGTTTTCAGCTGTTCTTACAGTTTCATCCTCTTCCTTCTGCTCCTGTACATGATGGCTTATGAAAGTGCCTTGCCTGATTCTTAAACTTCTTTATGGTATTATAAACAAGATAAGCCCAGTTGCCTTTTGATCACATTGTTTGACCACTTACAGTATCTTTCATGTTCTGGAGGATTTTAACCACTACTGCTTTTAATGAATATTTTTATTATTATTACTGTTTTTCCTTCTGCGTCTCATCTTCACCAGCATTCTTTCTTTTGCCCCAAACTAATTTTCCTTAAGTCATCCTTAAGCTCACAGGTTTCACCTTAACTCTTCTGCAGACCCCACAGTATATAAGGTCCTAAGAGACTTTTAAAAATCCTTCTAACTATGTAAATGCAGTGCAAAAACATTAAGTTCAGTCTCTGATAGTATTTGGAGATTACTTGAGTCATATAAAGTTAGTTGGGATTTGATGCCATTCCCTGGACATACATTCCCATATTTTCCTTCAGATGTAGTGGCTATATTGCTGAAACTTGCAGTCAAGAAAGGATTTCAACATGTAAGCCTTCTGTAGTGCATATCCTTACCTGAAAATATCTAAGCTACTTATTAAGGTTGGGGCAAAGATTCAACCCATCTGCCACTTTGCAGATAAGTCGAGAGAAAGCTAAAATTTGTTTCAAAAGCTTCTACAAATGCTCAGGAGCAAAGACTCCTGAATGTGCAGTGAGAACTGATGGAGAGGTAAAAAGCTGATCTCCATTCTGGGCTGCATATTAAGATATTACTGAAATAGTTTCATCTCACACTTAATCTTATATCCAGCACCCACAGTGTCTCCTGAAACCTAGAGGAGTTGCAATGTTATTTGAAGTTATTATCAATGAACCATAGAACATATGGTTCGTATCCATAGAATAAAGATCCTCCTGAGATGATTGAGGCAGGAAATAATGAGATTAGGGACAATTTATTGATCACAGTCCAGAAAAATGTAGTCTAATACAAGCCAGTGCCTTGTCTTGTATTTGGGTACAAAGAACACCAGCTGTGCACACAGGACAAGACACTCATTGAGACAAATACTAGAAAACCCCAAGTGTCTCTTCACTGACCTGTTCCAATGTTATGACCATGTCATTTAATAAGATGCCTGCATATACACCAAGAATAATATTAGAATAAGTTGGAAAGGCACTTTGCCTCTGAATACAGCGTTTCTGGGCCCGTTACTAGAACCCTTTTTCTGAATCTTGACAGTCCCATTTGAGTAAGGATGTGGAAACTGCATAACATACAAAGGGGCCCACAAATTATTCAGGCCACAAAAGACATAATTTATTATGTGGAGACTGAGGAGTGCTACTGGATTTTTAAAAAATCTGATCCATCGAAAAAGCTTTTGTGTCACATAGCGGTGGGTTTTCCAGTCTTGCACACAAAGGCATTGGAACATCCAGTAGCTGTAACTGAAGATAAAGAGGGAGAAAACCAACTTTGAACTCTAAAACAAGGCATAATTCCCTATCTGTGTGCATTGAATCAGCTTCTCAGGAGGCTGCAAGTTTTTCACAACCTTAGGTCTTCAAGACATGGTTATGTGTCTTCCCATAAAATGTGCTTTAATCCAGCTTTTGAGCAAGTCTGAAGACAGAGAAGGTCAGACCAACTAATTATAAAGGACTCTACTGGCCATCACCTCCATGAAAGAAATCTGTGAAAAGCAGAGCTGAGATTTAATTAATCACATTTTTAAGCTAAAAGCTTTTCATTCATGTTGAGTTTTGCTTCTTTCTTTTGTTCATGAGAGCGATTACCAGTTCCACAGAGAAGAGTTTACAGTAAATATGAATAAGAGCTCAGCAATAATAGTTTAAAGCTGAAATATCATTTTACCATAAATACTTAGTGCGGAGCCTGTGGTGGAATTATGTCATTTGGAACAAGTAATGCCTGTAATCCACTTACTCCCTTCATTATTTTGTTCCTTTCAGTATTAATTCAAATTTTAATAGTATTGGAAAAACACAGCTGCTTCTTGTTGGAAAGATGGTTATTTTCTCTATATTTACAGGAATAATTGATTCAGTGAGATGTAATCTATAAATCTGTTGTTTGGGGTTTTTTTATGAAATTATATAGTGAACCATGTTTGTCCAAGATGTTTCTAGGGAAGATGTGTCATTAACCCTTTTTCTCATCCTGTGGATGGTTTCGTTCCAAATGTGATTAAAAGGCTACTGTCAAGATTGAGACACGAGTATTAATCTTCATACAAATTGCTCAGTTCCATTGGAGAAGTTTCCCACATTTGTGTTTGGTGTGATCTGGAGCAGAACTTTCACTGGTAGATGTTCATGCAGTGACTATCAAGGGACATTTGTGAACAAAATTGAAGCCTAAAACAAGAGAGGAAACTTGTATATACATATATGTCATACTTATTTTTTCAAATAAGTTTTTCAGGACTTTGTTGTTCAATATAAAACTATCTGTGGTTTAGTCCAAAATTATCTGATAACACATGGAAGTAATATCAGCAGGATTTTGGATAGTTAGTTACAAGTTAGTGGCAAATCATGAATTGGTTGCATAATTCACACCAAACTTATGTCTGCATAATTCACACACCCTCTGCAGAACGTATCATGTTGGGAGACGGCTCATACATTACAGGGCAGGAGAGAAGCACAATATTTAAGGGGATTTTTAGAATTGCTACTGGAGCTACTTTTCATATCCTTCTCCTTATAAATTAAGATGATTTATCTGTAACAGAACTGCACAAATTATCTAAAAACAACCTAATTTATGCCTTCTCAGTGCATTATCTTGAGATCTAGGCAGACAAATAGCTGTAAGCAACTGGCTTCCATTGGTAGGCTGCAGATTTCTTGTACTTAAAAGGATAAATTTCTGGACCTGTAATGTTGTGAGATATTACACTTTATCCATAGTTTTGTTGCATCTATTGAGGTTTTACAGTTTAATTACACTACACAGATTGAGTAAAGCATAATTGAGTGAAAATATTGACAATTTCAGGAAGAAGATAGATGGCTAAATGGTTAGAACATGGCCTGGGACGTAGGACAAAGCTTCAAATCTAGATCTACATGCAGTGAATGAAAGTTCTTAAACACAGACAATCTTGAAGCAATTAAAAAGCCCTGGCTGGGCACCTACCATCTTCTAAAGCCAGTACTTTAGTGACCATACTGCTAAAATCTTTCTCTTTTCTGTTTAAAATTGTATTGATAAACATTTGAGAAACATTTGCATTTGATTGTCACTTATGCACCAATGTTCCAGGCAGTTCTTAAAAATTTTGTTCGCAGACTCTATCAGAAGCAATAAAGAAATTCCTCTACACAGCATCTATTCCTCTACAACTCTCATCTGCACTTAGATACATTCCCTTTTCCAAGACCTGCCCTAACATCAGTGATACTTGCCCAGGAGTATGAGGGTTTTGCAGTGCCCATCCTCTTTGAGGACAGAACAGTCAGTGTTTGTTGCAAAATGCAGGAAACTAAATTAATTTATGAATGTCAGAGAAAAAAGGAGGGGTTTGGAGAAGGAGAAAAGACATTTCTGTATTTTTTTTTTAATTGTACTGTAGCAACACTTTAAAGTATCCCATATATATTAGATATCCAAATAATGATTGAAAACTATTTATAACCCACTTTCCCTATCACAATGGAACTCTATATGAAAACACAGGGATCAATATTAATTAGTACAACCCAACTGCACACAAAAACATACTAAACACAATAGTGTTACAAAAAATCAGGCAAAAAGTCTCCAGAGGAGGTCCAAAGGCAAAATGAGAAATCCATGAATTCTAAGCAGCTTTTGCTAATCTAATTCAATAGGTGACTTTGTTACTTAGCAGAAGTCTTGGAGGAATGCTCCAGAACATGGGCTCTTCTTGTGAGGGCACCTTCCCCCCCTCCTATGCCTCCCATGTGTCTCCCTGTGCTCTGGGCAATCTCAGCAGCACTGCTGGGGATTTGGTAAACTGGTACAAGCAAGAGCAGCCCTGAGGCTACTGTGTTGAAAGTGGAAAGTAGATCATTACACAGCTGGTCTAGGACCAAGCAGGACTGACATGGCTTACAGCCACCACTGCAGACTGTTCCTGAGTTATACTTTTGTCCTTCAGATAGCAGAAGAGGATTTGGGCCATTAGCTTCTATTCTGAGACAATCAAGCTAGTTAATAGATAAACTTCCCAGTGTTAAATGTCAGAATTCTTAAAAATATTTTTTCCTAACAAAAAAGACATGTAAAACCAACAGTTTCTACACAAACTGCACGCATGATCCCTTCTCCTCAGCCACTCAAAATGTGCCTCTGCATATCCTTTAGAGCTATGAAAACCTCTGTTGGTAATATTAAGTACTATTCAAAGAGCTAAACTGCAATAAATACAACTACTTCTAATACAGTAAGATCTGTCTGCTTTATTAAACAGCCTTCTTTATATCTTTACAGTACTGTAACTCCCAGTGTTTGTCTAATAGCAAGTGTATTAGATCTGGTTAAATGCCACAAGTAAGTAAGGCTTCAGTGGAAAAGACAGAATAATCTCTTGGTGCCTAAAGGATGAACAGCTTATGCAAGTGGGATATCATTTTGCCCTTGAGTAAATCATTACATTCTTTCAGTGCCCTACATATGTATACACACATAGTTTTGTCTGGAGAGTATTGTAAAATATCCTCTTTTAAACTTCAAACACTGCAAAAGCTACAACCACAACATTTCTCCCTGGGGAGAGTCTATCTGTTGTGCTGTGTGTGTTAATGTGTAGATCCAAGAACACCATCTTCTCTGTTTCCTTTCAATTCCCATCTAACTCAAATATGAACTACTGGGGGTGCGCAGTACTCCATTATCCAATACCCGTATGGAATCAGTTCTGTTGGATTTTTATCTGAAAGCTCCTCAGAACAAATACCAGCTGTGCAGTGTCAATCTGGTAGGTGATAGACACTGAATACTGTCCATTGTGGGTCATGGATGGACCACATATTCTGAAGGAGTTCTGTAGAAATTAATGATATCCCACCCACTTTAATCCACCCAAAGGTGGACATCCAGTCTGAGTTGGTGATGCTGTCACCCCCAAAAATTGCTGCCAAGAGACAGGCAATTGCAGAGGTCAATTCACATCACACTAAAACAGGTATCTGAGATAGTTAAGAAAAACTCGTACCTGGAGGTAGCTTTGTGCCATCACTGTGAATAGAGAGAGCTGAAATGATTAGTCAGGACCAAGCATCTATTTTCCAGATGGTATAATGTGGGTGAGATGAATCCAACCCTCATTGCCTTCCAATTAATTTATTGAAATAATTAAAAGACAATCACTTCAGTGTAACAATCAAAGAAGTAATTCAGATGGCATCTTTAGCTCCTTCTCCTTACTCTGTGGGGTGCTGAGGAACTTGCATGATGGAGTCATCCTAACAGTTTTGCAGGGAAAGGCCAAGGACTAACCCTCAGGAAACCCCAGGCACAGTCTGCATCTAAACAGGCTCTTTTCTGATCTCTTGGGGGAATAGGTGCCAAACTAGGAATAAATTAGGTGACAGGAGGCAGCAATCACTCAGCCTGGCAGGATAAATATTTGATCTGGAGAGACTTCTATTCTAAGAGTTCTTAAACCCAAATAGTTTCCAGTCCACCTCCTGACTCTGGGTAGTGGATCCAATGATACAATTGTGGTGGGCCTATTTTGCAGCTCATTTTTTACAATGGGCCACTGTGCAGCTAAAAATGCAGGATATGAAGGGATAACAAGAGCCTAAATAGGAGTAGTACTGACTTAACTGTGCTTAAGTCTCAGTCCTGTTTGTTAATACCCAATCCTATCCATACTCCCAGGAGTCTGCATGCATTTTCTATTGAAAAGTCACTTGATGAAATAGAGGCATAGACCTGGGAGCTTGGATCAAGATGGGTAGTCCTCAATGCTAAGATCAGAAAAAAACTATTAAAGAACAACTCTGATGATTATTATTGTTTTACCTGGTAAATTCAAACAGAATTTATATAAATATTTATTATTTTTATTTATTTATTTATTATTTTGTGTTAAGGACTTACTTTGGGTCCAGCAGTTGGGCTGAGAATAGCTCTAATAAAGACAGGTTTGTGAAATGAGCATATCAGGTGCTTAGATATACATTTTTGGCACACAAATCCTTTCAGTAACCTGGGAAGCACCCAGATTAGTGGGTAGTAAATCTTTCCCAGCTGCATTTGCCTGTGTCTTCACCCACCCTGCCTCTCTTCATCCCATCTTTCCTCCAACCCTGGACCTGGGAGCTCTCAGGTGCTTTAATATCCGTTTCCACAGTGAGAGGCTATAGCGCTGCTGATGTGAGAGATCTGGAGGTCTCCTCATGCTATGCCATGGTCCTGTATATAGAATAAAACAGAAATTTTGAAAAGACTCTTTAGGATAACAGAGAATCACAAAAGGATTTTGCTTGAAACAACATCCTGGAACCTTTCAGAAAAGAAATAACACAACCTAGAAGTGCACCATAATCCGTGACAGTTTGTCAGGTTAGTAAAATGATCCAAAAGATGCTGATATAACAAAAGCCAATGGAACAAAAGCAAAATCTGAAGAAAACCAGCTACCAGAGCTTTGAGCTCAGTTCATCTGGTGCCTTTGAACATCCCCTATATCTCCTGATTTGCAGTGAGCAGAGGTGACAATTCAATGAGTAACCCTAACCATCTTCATGGTATTACCCAAGAGAGCACTGTAGAGCACTAATGGCAGTAAGATGGTGATTTTGGTGACAGACCATGTACCTTGTTCTTTAGGGTGTTTGTCTTATGCCCTCAGCTTTAAATTAAGGGACTTAAAGCAGACAAGATCTTCAGTGCAAGATGTATTTGGATGTATGTTTTATCATATGCATTGTTGTAGGGCCTTAAAGATGATATAGGTCTCTAAAAACTCCTGCATCATAAATCATCTTTACCATTTTCTTCCTACTGGGACCCTCACCTGCCCCTTATAAGATTATCATTAGTCTGTTATAAAGTACCTGACCATTTCAAGCATTAATCTTCCTCTGTTGATGGATTGCAGAGTTTGCAACCAAAACAGGGGCCCAGTGTGAACCAGCTCACCCAAGGTAATGTGACACATTTGAACCCATCTTACTAAACATTACAGACCCGCCAAAGAACCAGCTTAGATGGAATTATATTAAGACTTAAATATTAGTTGTTTTGCTCTTTGCCAGCAGAACCAACAGAGACCTGCTCTGATTCTGTTGCCCTTTGAAAAAGTAATCTGTGGAGTAAGCTCAGTTGATAACAGTATTTCTTTCAGACCTCATATCACCTTATTCAAACTAAGAAGTACACTTTGGTTTGAAGGATAGAGAAAGTTTCCAGGCACAGAGAGGAAACAACCAAAATGGAACAGTGGGCTTTTAAGTCACACTGTGCTTGAGCAGGATTAAAATGCTCTCAGGGCTGTGTCCTGAATCCCTCCTTCAAATACTTCAGCATAATCAGCTTTTTAGGCCTTTCAGCTCCATGCCAAATGGCAATAATGCCAATGCTTGTCCACATAAGTCGAATCAGCTTCAAATAAGAAATAACATTATTGTCATCACACTACTCCAGTAACACTATGTGGCAAGAAGGAAATCTGGTTTCTTTATCTTGAGTTGAAAGACTGTCTATCATCATTCTCCTGTTAGAAGCAGAGTTACTAAAACCACAAGGTGGAAAAAACAAAAAAACGTGTTTCTCATTGCCAAACCCAACACCCCTATTATAGGAGATGCTGATGTTTCTGGTATTGGCTGTGGTCTAGAACTTACTGGTTTTGCTTTGTGAGTGCATGGGGAATAGACAGAGGCTTTATTCAGTAGACCTCTGTACAGAGGTAGCCTAGAAAGGTGTTCTGTGCTTGCTTCCTGAGATGCAGTCACTGAGTATGTTGACACTTCCCACCCTTCCAGTGCAATGTTAAATAGCTCAATGGACACCATGTTCATGCAGCCTCAGCTGGTAGCCTTTTGCCTGGAGTATTCACAGGTAGATAAGACATGGAGAGATAAGAAACTGGTTTCTCATCTATAACTGAGAAAAATAAACCTCACTGCCAGGTCACTCAGTTGGATGTTGGAGGCAATTGAAAAATCAGTGACTTCTTGTGGTGCTTAGCTGAGGCTGGTGACCAGCATGCTGCACTCCTCTTCTAGGCTGTTCTCCACTGAGAGCTTACACTTGCAGGCCATAGACAGCAATGCTTCATGTAGTGAATTACCAGCTCTGAGCTGGCAATCAAGTGTTTTAGCCATGAACAATTCAGCTGCCAACATCCATGAATTATTCCACATACCAAGTCTCTGTCACACTTTAAAACAAGTGTATTACTGGTGCGAGAAGCAAGAATAGACAGCCTGGGCCATCACTGATAATAACATGGTTATCCTGATACTTATTATGGGCATTGACAATTCATTGAGAGATGGCAGACCCTTATGTGGCATGTGTTGGAGAAGTTTAGATACAGAGCTCCCTCTTTGCATCCTGGCCAAACGCAAGGAGAATATTTGGCTATGACTGTGGGGAGAGGCTTTCTGTATCTTGCTAGTTACAGAATAAAAGCTGACATATGAAGAAGCATGTTCTGAACAAGTCTGAATTTGAATTCAGCCTCATAGGTTGTAGAACTGCACACACATAGGCTTCAGGAAATCAATACAGATCAATTCTCTCTCATCTTTTATTTAGATACCTTGCAAACAAGCATAGCTGTGCAGGCTACAGCTATTTTTTAAGGGAAGAAAAAGTATTTGCAAAAATACAAACTCATTAGAAGCTCAACTTTTCACAGGAACATGCCACCTAAAATATTTTTTTGCCAGAAACAGTTTGGGTCTTGTGTTTCTTTTTCAAATCCAGAACAAATTTTATCTTCAGAATGATGAAAAACACAGATCTTCCTCAATATAGTAGCAGTATTAGCCTTTTTGGGACAGGTTGTCAGCCTATAATCAAGTCTGCCTTCTGCACAAAACATAGGTCTTCAGCATTAGACTTTGCTGGGATGATTTAGTTTACTTCCAAGAAATTTGGGCTTGTTTGGATTCAGAATAAGAACATTTCTTAAAAGTAGAAGAGTTCTTCAGAATGAAAGAACATCTCTCGGCCAGCTTTGCCCCTCCAGTCCAGGGCAATATCTTGTTTTCCATAGCACTGCCATGACAATGAAAGATACTGGGGAAAAAAAAACAAACTTGTAAGTGACCCTCTCTGAAGAGTTCCTGACAATTTGAGCTGAATCTCAATACAATATCTTTATCATAATACCATATTTCCTCTCCGAAACTGTCACTGTTACTATAGTAACTGCTATATTAAAAAAAATCCCCTGCTAATCTTGAAATATGATCATATACCTAAAATAGCTATGCTTACTGTACCAGTAATATCACCCAAGGATTTTGCAGTACTTTCAGAGAGATCATAAACATAAAAGTTACAATGAAGAAACACTTAGTATTTGATATAGTAAATCTGATAACTGTCATATGTGAAATTATGTGGCTTCATCTCCTTAATGAATTAAGATGCTGATATAGAAAAGAGAGAAAAGATGAAAATTGTTTTAGAAGGGAGACATGGCTAAATTGTGAAAGACAAGGTATAAATTCTTCTCTGCCTTACAGCTGGTACAAGAGCAAGTTGTAGTCATAATAACATGCAGTATCTTTTCATATTGCTGGAAGGTAACTAAATTGCAGTGCCATGAGCAGACACAACTCACCATGTCTTGCTTGCCTTTGTTCTCCATGCTGAATTGCTCCTGGATTCTGAAAATCACTGGGAAGTACTGTGAAAAATTGCTTGTCATGTAGAGACAGCAAAGGGATAAGGGAGATCCCTACTGTACAATATATAAGGATCAGCATAAATTAGAGCTAGCACATGATCTGCTCTGTGCACAAAGAAGGATTTTCTCCCAAAGTAATTAGGCTTTATGTAAAAAAAGCTTTTTTTACGTTAGTTCTTTATAGATGCCTGATCAGATACTAATCTCTTTATTATCTTCCTTAGCCTAAATTTTGTTGCTGTTGTCGAGGTCTTTTACCATGGCAGCAGATACAGATCAAAGTTGATAGGTAAATGCATCCTATATCCAACTTCTTTGTTTCTTGATTCAATTGTTTCATTACAAGATGTGATATATAATTGTCATCAGTTATCCTTGTTTGGAGTAGAAACACTTAAAAATTAAGACTTTGATATATGAAGTACTGTGCTCTGTTTCAAATGTTACTGGACCTCCATTTGTTGACATATGCCTATAAAAAGGATCCTGCAGACAGTGCTGGACATGAAATAATTGTTTTAACAATGAAATAGATATATATAGACACAGAACCAACTTTCCTCATTGTTCTTGCAAGTTATTTTAAACTACAAACTCACACTAAGAAGGCAAGGAGGCAGACTGAGACCCAGTCCACGGGGGTGAAATGGGAGTTGAGTATCATCCACTCAGTCACCAGCTTCTCAGCTCAGAAGCCAAACACCAAGAAACACTTGTGCTGGCTCTATAGTCAAAATAAATGGATTTAAATGGAAATGGTTTGAAATTACCAGGTTGATTGAATTTGGGAAATATTTATTACAGGACAGTGGCCTTCAGACCATAACCGTATGGAAAATCAGTTAAAGATAGCAGCCTACTATTTGGATCAAACCTGGATATGCAGAGTCACCCATCAGGCTTTCTGTGCATCCAGGAGTCCTGGCAGCACCTTGTGCAAGTCTTCACATTGCCTTGGCCAGTGCTGTTTGGTGCTTCCTTCCTGCTGAGTTACAGAACACCCTTTTTCTTCTTCTGGCTTATGAAGTGAGCAGTGGGAAGTCATGTGGTGTGTGTGGCATTGTGGGTTCCTGTCCTTGCTATGAATTTTTTGGTTTACTAGTCCAGGTGAATTCCCAGTTGAAGATTTAGCTCAATTTAGCTGTCTCGGTTGGAAGGGCCACTGGAAGGTAATAAAGTTTTCTGTGTAGACAGAGAGGGAATAAGCAAGATGCCTACCTGCATCATGATGTCCTTAATGATTTTAGGTCTATTTTCTATACGTGATCTAACCCATCACCTGCACACATTTGTGGTCCAGGCTGAGTCTGCTTGCACAGAGGTGAGTTGCAGAACCTCTCTTGACCTACATGGCAATGAGAACAAAGATTCAGCAAATGCTATAAGAATAATAAACTCTGCACCCCAAACACAATGAGCTGCTGAAATTGGAGAAAATGAAATATGAAGTTACCTTGGAACAAACCAGAAATTCAATGAATTTGCAGAATTCATTCTCATTTTCAGATCTCTGCTCAGAGTACCACTAATGAAATAAAACCGACCAAGGAAAAAAAAATAGCTTTATGCTTCTGTAATGCAATGAAATCTAGAAAACCTGAGAAAGAAACAGGAAGATTTTGCAGGATTATGAGACCAAGAGTAGGAGAGAAGCTTCCAGAATTTGTTGCATTTGTTCAAGAACAGAATTTTAAGAGCCTTGTCCATCTGTTTCAAAACCAAAATAAAAATCTGTCCCCTCCCCAAAAAGTTTTGAAATGTATTCCATGTCTTTACTGAACAACATATTGCACATGGTAACATCAGAACATACACTTAATTAAAAGTATTAAAATGTCAAAACTCTGTCAAGAAGCTGGGAGATGTTGGCCTGTGTCCCAATTAGTTCTTTTATTAGCTACTCTTGTAGAATAATTTTTAATGAACAGGGGATGGATTTGATCAGGAACTGACTTAAAAGAGCAGGTTATTAACAGGTTATTATTCTTGCAGGGTAGGAGATCAGGTTATGTCCCAATAGAATTAGCTGTGTTAGACTAAGACACTCTCATAACCTCATTTGTGTTAGAATTTTTAACTGTTTGTTTTTTCCATGTACATGCTTTAGACTGACAGAAGGATGCCTTTTTATGGATTTTAGATTTATTATGTACCTTGAGGTTTGCAAGGGAAGCTTTAATTACATGGAACAAAGATTGTGTTTTAATTACCTGAAAACTTTATAGTTATGGGTGTTACACAGAAGGCATCTGAGAAACATGGAGTAACTGGGGAAAATTTGTCATCTTCAAAAAGACATTAATTCACCCAATATCTGTTGCAATCACCTGCAATCCTTGCTAGGACAGCATTGCTTGTCAGAAGCCCAGTTCTGTAAGATCCTGGCAGTCTGGATGTGATCTTGAGCACCCTCTTCCCTGCAGAATATGGTGGGAGGAGAGAGTGTTCTGGCTTCACCGGAGTACTTCTGTACTTCAGGAAGGGCAACGTTGCTTCTGCTTACTTTATTTTCTGTGGAAATGTATCCTAAATGAGTCAAAATTAAAAAAGGAATCAAACGTACATATATTAGCATAATAGTCCATGTTCAGCCTTTTCTTTTATATCAAGACCTTACCTCAAAAGACCGAAGCACACACTGAAAATTAAATACAGGATTGTTTTTTTATCTCAGGTGCAAAATCATCTTTGGTTTTACTCCATTTCTTTTTCTTTAACTGTAAACTAAATTCCATAGCGAGTCTGGGATCTCAAGTATTATTAGGTTTTTCTCACAGAAAGAAAGAAACTAGTGATTCTGCAGCTCAGTTTCTAATTACCAGTCATACTGATACATGGGCCAGGACACGGCTCTCCCTCTCCCACTGATATTCTGTCTCTTCAGTGCCTACCAGTATGAAAAGACAGAAAGACTGCTGAGAAAAAAGTGCTTAATTTTTTTCACATTAGCCGTTTTACTGGCCACTTTAAATAACATTACCACAGTGAAACTCAGTAAACACCGTACTCATTCTGTCAAACATCAGTGATCCACCATGCTTTGAAAACAGCTTTAAATCTCTTTTGGTTTATTTTAAAAATTTCTTTTCCAGAATATTCCTTGGAGATCTGCAGTTTCTTTGACAGCTTGGAGAGGGCCCCATCAGGCAGTATTCATGGTAATGTATGTTGAGAACAGATCCACAGAACTCCTGACTTCTGCCCATGTTTGAGGTAGAGTTTAAGTTACTATTTAATATCATTACAGAAAAGGTCTGCTTCTCACTTGACTTGGGTGATTTATTAATTTAATGTTGTGGTAAGGAAGATGGTTTATTATAGGAAATAGATCTAATTCCTAAAAAAAAATCAGTAGGGCACTTGAAAATCAGAATAATTCTGGATTTGGCCGATAGGGCATGGACTTAAGTTGTGCCAGGGGAAGTTTAGTTTAGATATTAGAAAGAATTTCTTTACGGAGAGGGTGATCAGACATTGGAATGGGCTGCCCAGAGAAGTAGTGGATTCTCTGTCCCTGGAGATATTTAAAAAGAGACTGGATGTGGCACTCAGTGCCGTGGTCTGGTAACCGCAGCGGTAGTGGTCAAGGGTTGGACTTGATGATCTCTGAGGTCCCTTCCAACCCAGCCAGTTCGATGATTCTATGATTCTAAGTCTCTAATAAAGTCTAGTTTGAGGGAAGATACATTCAAATTTATGTTGTCCTCCTTTTGTTGTAAGATGTATAAGGCTTTGTCAGAGTTATGCGTCTGAGTCAGCCTCAGCATAAATTCGTATTGTTCTACCTACATAGCACAGGCTTGTAGTTCCCAATCTAAAAAGACCCAAAGGAATAATTGAAACCTCTTATAAGGCCACGTGCAGATTGCAGACTAATCCTTATCTTCTCCCTGCATGAAATGGGATGACATACCTGTTTTACTGAACTCGATCCAATAGATTCCCTTTGCCGAGGGAAGCTCACGCTAACACTCGTTACCATGGAAACGGAGCTTGCAGGGGCGTCTTACATGCAGTGTTTTGGGTTATGTGGAGCAGAGTTTGGGTCCCACTTTCCACACAATCTAAACTGATTACGTACTGGAAATACGCAGTGCCAACCTCCACATCCAGGCAGTCACATTCCTTTGGGGATTCGGTGCCACCAGCTCACGCCTCTGCACTTTCCGCTGGCTCTGCCACACCCGTGCTCACTGCAGAGCTTCCCCTTGCCTTTTTTATCAATGAATTTATTTGTAGAGGATGGAAACCAAAGGATGCTGATCCACGTGCTGCCCTTTGTGCACTGCCTCTGCCTCTGCCCTGCCTGGGGTGACAGGGAGAGGGAGGATGCTAAGCTGGGGCAGTGTTTCAATCTTTTCAGCTGCAATTCAGCACTGCAGGCTGGAGCACAGACCAGCTCAGCTATCTGTGTGGTATTGCAGCACAATAGTTTTTGTGAGAAAAGAATGCCTGTTCTCTGGGTTCAATGCAGCTTATATTTTGCAAGTGCTTTGATCTCATCTGAATTCCAAAGTTTGTCCAGGTGAAAAGAGCCTGAGTATGTGAAACCATCACTGTAGGCAGCTGATTAGGAATCTCCTATTTGTTGCTTTGAAAGAAGGCAAAAATAATCAAATTCTGGTACATCATTGTGTCTCAATTAGCCAACAAAGACTTTGTGAAAATCCTGTTATTCTTCAAGTAGAAAATAGATTACATTCTTTATCTTTGGAAAAAAAAAAAAAAAAACAAAAAAAAAAACATGGTTCCTGAGTTTCTTTCTCCTTTTGTCTGTCTGATTTAATTTAGTTTCATTCCTTCAGGCTTTGCTCTTCATTTCTCATCCTGTTTGAGAGCATTATTAGTGAGTTCACTTTTCATTATTTTTTATTTGCACTACCCTAATGCATAAGGACCAACACTTCTTTGTCCGAAGAATTGTAAAAATCACCAAACAAAACAAATTTAAAAAAACATGAGATGGAAGTAGAAGACTAGAGACAGCAGACTAATCTAGATTGGCAGAGAAATACCAAGAAACACTGCAACCATATTTGTCAGCATGACAGGCAGGGTTCTCAGAGCATCAGCAGCCTAAACATTCAAGTTCTTGTTAAGCAAGAATGCAAAGGAGACTTTGACAGGCAATTTTGCAGGAAAGACCCATGTGACAGATTAACATAGACACATTTTTAAAATGCTTTTACATTTGCAAAGGAACAGCATCATGTCTATACACCATCTCTATCTCAAATGATCTCTTTAAGTAAAGTGAATATGGAAAAAGGAGGAAAGCTGAACTACAGATAGTATCATTAGATGCTGGAGTAGAATCTATATTTCTTGATGGTAACAAGATATATAATGTGCACATGCAAGATTGCACACATATACAAAGAAATGCATATACATTTTCAGACAAATGTAGTCCAGAGAATATATTATTACCTAGAATAACCTGGATAGTTCAGCTTTTTATCTTTCTTCATTACTGGATGTATAATATATCCAGTTTCATACAAAAATGCCATCAGCATTGTTTTTCACAAACTGTGTTACACTTCACAAAGGCAAATATTTTTAGGCTGAAAGTGAGCATGGTCTCTTTTTCCCTGAAGTAATTTATTGGAGGGGAGAGCTTCCCCTTTCAGAGCTCTCAGGCACTCAGTGCTGCAGAATAGTAAGCATGGCATCCCTCACGTGCTGTGTCCATGGGGTATCACATGGAGAGGGAAGGGGCATGGACTGACACAAGAAATATGTTTATGAATGTCAGGGGCAATTTATTCTATCTTTACAAGCAAACCTAGGGGAAAAAAGTACCTCAGCATGAAGAACTGTACTGTAGTCAGTCCCTTGGCTTAATGTATCAGAAAAACATATGCATCTCAATCTGATCCCTCCATGACTTCTCTGTCTGTGGCACATCAGCTATTCCAGTAGCATATAAACTGCATTCATTAATACCATATTCTCTCAGGTTCATCCTAAAGGAGTGTTACAGGTATGACCCTAGGCCCCAGCTTGAATTTAAATCTGGATTGTCAGCATACTACTCTGCAGTTTAAAAAATAACACTAGACATGGGCATTTTTCAGATTGCTGGGCTGACATAACACATATAGGATATATCTTTGATTTTCACACAGGATTTTGTCATAATTGATATGCATGTATTATTTCTGATTCTTAGCACATTCAACTGTATAATAAATTTGTATGTCTAATATTTCTTACTTGTGTTGCAAGATGGTCCCAGCTCCCGAGGGGGTCTTCTGTAGTAGGAGGCCACATACTAAACCTGAGCTAAGAGAAAGAGGCATCTTGAAATAATTATACAGTGTTTTAACTTTATTCCTGAGGAAAATTGTATCATACCCTGCTAACACTGATGATTTGTGTCTGTGTCCCAGGAAACCACCTGTAACAAGTTGGGATTAAAGCCCTGATGGTGCTACCTGTCCCTCACAGCACTCTATGTCAGGGCAAGACTGCAGAGGGGAGAAAACCAGAGGCTGACCTTGGCAGGGATGTGGTGCAGTGGTGGGACCACTGCTTGGAAAAACTCAGCACCCCCATGGAGCTCAGCTCTCCTTCTAGCCTGCTTCTGGTTGAAGGCTTCCTCTGTGCCAGGTGGAAAAGGCTGAGGAAAGAGGTACAGAGACAGCAAAGAGCATGTCCCTTGGAGCATCCAGCTTGGTGGCTTGGTGCATGTGTCCATGGAGAGAACTTGCTGCACCTGCACTGGGAGGCTGGACCTGTTGCACCACGACAAGGATTGCTCCATGCATGCAAAAACCTCCTTTGTTCTCTTCTTGTGCTATCTAAGTCTTCCCTTCTCCTCATAACTGTGTACATTCAAGTCACTCCACAGCTCCAGCTCTTTTTCCTTCTCTGCTCTTTTCTACCCAGTACATAATTTTTAAATTTCCATTTACTTGTTACTATGCCATGCAACCGACTTGAAAGAAAGTGCTTAAAGAGAACTAAATTATATTCAAGCATTACCTTGTTGTTTTTCATGTTACATTCTTTTCCTATATCTATTTCACTTTTAAGGCTCTTCAAGACAGATACTATATACCCTTCTGCATACAAATGGGCTCCCAAGTCAATTCTTAGGTGGAGCTGCACCAGACATACCTAGCAGATAATCAACAGCATTTGCAAAGAACTACAAAAAGCTAAGGCTCTGGATTTTGTATGAAGACATTCCACAAGTGATTATCAGACTATACATATGTCATCCTAGAAAATTTCTTATCTTTGTGCAAGCCTCCTCATTTTCCATCCTTCATCTTTGAATACCTAACACAACTTCTTGTTCTGGTTTGAACATCTCTAATGTTAACCTCTACTTCTTAGACTCTTGAAGAAATTACATCCATGAGGACGTTAATGTTGGTTTGAAAAGTTTTCAACAGGTTTGATTGATGATGTTACTTACTATTTCCTACTTCTTTAAACAAAGGATTATTTTTTTAAATAGAGCTAAATAGAAGGAACCAATGTTTTTGAGAAGCACGGGCACATGATACTTGAGAACTAAAGACCTCACACAATTTGGATCCCACACTGTAAAGGGCATGCCTCATCACTTAGGATATGGAAAAGTGATCCTAATTTTTCAAAACAGTCAGAATTATTATTTACTCTGTTTTGACAGAAGGAAAAAATATGGGCAGTGGAATAAAAGAAATTATACTGATAGATGGAAAGGCTGTAGCTAATACAGCATTCTCAAAATCTTATGTCTTTGCTGGATACCTCTCAGGTTTGAATGGTCATACTGAAACTTCCATCACAGATGGCAAAAGTCACCAAAGTTGAGCCTGACACTGATCTCAAGCCAGACTAATCTTCCAGTCTCCAGGGATGGGCTGGGAACTGGCTGCCACTTTCCACTGGTAACAACTGCACACTTTGAAACACACATGCAAACTCCGTCATATGAGCACTGATAACCTTCTTTTCATAGGCCACATACCCAGAAAGAAAAGCAATTCACAAAGAAAGAGTCATAGAGCACCTTAACCCACTGTAACACAAACTGTGAGGTTGCCAGCCAAACATCCTGGGAACACTCACATAACTACAGCATCAGTGACGCTAAGGTGAAAGAGTAGTGTTGAACTCTTACTCTTACCATAAGAAAGGAGGTGGTTATGAGAAAAAGTAAAGTTTTTTTAATAAAAATAGTTTCTTCAGAAAGCAATCTGCATGCTCTCTGTAGACCAATGGGAAGATGTTTTATCTTTCAGAAATTAGGGACCTTCAAGAC
Source organism: Phaethornis superciliosus (assembly GCA_023637945.1). Classification (NCBI taxonomy): domain Eukaryota; kingdom Metazoa; phylum Chordata; class Aves; order Apodiformes; family Trochilidae; genus Phaethornis; species Phaethornis superciliosus. The sequence goes on along the minus strand of JAJQWJ010000001.1, from coordinate 24,425,195 downwards.
CTTGAAGTTTCTCAGAGTAGCTCTAGTCTCTAAAGTGACTAGGGCCTGAATTGAAAACCATGGTCACTCTTCCATAAAGACTTTGTAATTGCTTTCGTTACCCTCAACTGGTTATTGTGTTAGTAAGACTGAAGTCTTTTCTCAAAGAAGTCATATGTAAGTATGATTTGCTGCATGCGGTAAAATTTGCTTTAATTGTATTACAATAACTAAACTGAAGCTTTTTCAAAATGTCCTTTCTTTTTAATTTTCAGCATTTTTACTTTCACCTTAGGCTACACTATCAAGCTCAGTTCTCAAAAAAGAAAAAGAAACATTCTGCAGGATGACTTGCAAATGAACACTTACTGCATACTGTGTATATTACATTAGTGTGCAGAGATCCCAACTTAATATGCCATTCTCAGTGCTGAGAAATTTATCAACCCTGCAGTGTGAACCTGTCCCTGCCCAGAGCTGTGTACAATCCTGTCATGGTTTAACGTGCCCAAACCAGGACAAATCCATATTAGCAAAAACATTGGTATCTTTCTTGTACTTTGACATTTTCTCTAATTTTGATTTGACACAAAGGAGACAGTGGAACTGACCACTATGAAATGATCACCTGTAGCAAAAGAGAGCAGAAAATAGACCTGATTCACTGCTGGAGCTTGAAGAATTCCATTGAGTAAAGTGCCAGGCCAGAATACAGCACTGTATAGAAACTTATCACACTTTTTAGACCTCCTAAATCTAACTTTCTGGAGAGTGAAAAGTGCATTTCTAGTGACTCATATGCTTCCTCCTCCTCATGATGATGGAGGAGATACGCAGGACTAGGAAAATGGATAGGCTCTGTTGCACATAAAGATCTGAATTGCATTAACTGTATTTGGGAAAACAGTGTATACCCAGTATCTGTGTGCTTATGTAAGCAGAACATATTCTCATAAAGGAAGGGAAGACTTTATTCTTGAAAACATTTTAATACCAACAGTCATGTGTTTAAAACAGGAACTTTACAGATAATTAGTTTAGTATACAAAAAAATCTGAAATGCAAAGGCACTCTTTGTCTAATGACTGATTTGTTAAAGGTTAAGACAAAACTTTGAGATGTGCATAATTCAGACATTAACAGAAACTGTCTTTGGTTCCTTGGTCCTATGTAAAATACTCTGTGGGATGCATACATGTTCCATCCTGCCCTTTTCCCTAAACTGAAACTAATTGCATCTTGAGCCTTAATCTTCCTTCAGAGATAATAACATGGGACTAAATTCTGCTCTCAGCTATAGCAGTATTAATCTGGAGTAAGACCTTTGAAGTGGGATTCAATTTTATGCAACATACTTTTCAATATATTCACTGTTTGCAGGTTTTATCTGGAAATCCCACTTTCATCAGCTTAAAGCATCACACTAACAATTAAAATACTAAGTAATAATAACTGGCAGTGGAACAGCATACTGCTCTGTAAGGATCTGACTGCTTCTCAAAAAGGTGAATGATTGCTAACTCGTAGGAGGAGACTGTAATGCACAAGAGCAATATGAATTAAAGAGTAGAAACCACCTCCTTAAAAGCATTGTAAAATGTCCCTGGGGCAGTTCCCATGGGGTTAGGGGAGGGCAGCAGGATTGCTGTGATGATGGCCAGTGGTTTTTCTGCCTTTTGGGAAGGAGCTGGGGGTGGTGTTTGTCTCCACCCGTGGGGTGGGGAGCAGCAGCGGCCCCTGGGAGCTGCGGCGCTGGGCAGCACTCAGCCTCCCCAAAACCAGGCAGACTCAGTGCCAGCAGCCCAGGATTTTTGGTTTGGCACCCACTTTTTGTGGCAGATCTGAGAGAGCAGCGAGGCAGCATAACAGGCTGGTGAGTGAGGTGGCTTATCATTATCACTGGGGGAGTTCAAACACTGGCTGATAAAAGCCTCCAGGGATTAATGTAGTGCAAGATCCTGCTTGAAGGAGCTGGTATGGATAGCTTAACGCATTTTTTGCCTCCTCCTGCCCCCCACTTCAGTCTTTCATCCATTTGTTTCTTTGATTTTGCTCATTAACCTGTGATTTTTATGTTTTCACCCTTTACTTCTTTCTTCTGTTCCAGTGTTTGAGGTCTGAAGCAAACACTAATTAACAAAAATTTCCTAAAAATCTTCACTGCAGATAGCATCTGTTTCTGCACTTCTTGAGATAACCTTCACACTCTTTGACATGCTTAGTCTGTTTTGTGGATTTTGAAAGAAGCTACAGTTGCAGGCAAGGCATCTTCTCCTGCTGCCCACCCTCCAAAACATCCTCAAGACGTGATCAGGAACTGCTTGCTGGCACACTGAGAAGCCACCATGTACACAAGCATTTGGGGTTTGTCCTTGCAGAGGAAGCTCTCCTGAAGGGAAGGGGTATGATTACAGGGCCTCTCTCCAGCTGCCAGCTGGGACACGCTTGGCCTTGGTTCAGCCCCTGAACCCCAGGCACGGAGCCAAAACACAGGAGATGGGAACATCCTCCCCCCACGTTTCCTCTCAGCTGTCACAGAGGTGGCTGCTGTCCTTCAGTGCATCTTCTGGGAAAGCAGAGGAGCAAACTTCCCCTGTACAAATTTCCCCTGAAGCAAATTTCCCCTGTACTCAGCGCTTTTCCCTGTACTCAGCCCTGGTGAGGCCACACCTCGAGTCCTGTGTCCAGTTCTGGGCCCCTCAGTTCAGGAAGGAGATTGAGGTCCTGGAGCAGGTCCAAAGGAGGGCAACCAGGCTGGTGAAGGGACTCCAGCACAAGTCCTGTGAGGAGAGGCTGAGGGAGCTGGGGGTGTTCAGCCTGGAGAAGAGGAGGCTCAGGGGAGACCTCATCGCTCTCTACAACTCCCTGAAAGGAGGCTGGAGCCAGGGGGTTTGGTCTCTTTTCCCAGCCAACTATCAGCAAGACGAGAGGGCATGGTCTCAAGTTGTGCCAAGGGAGGTTTAGGTTAGATATTAGAAAGAATTTCTTTACGGAAAGGGTGATCAGACATTGGAATGGGCTGCCCAGGGAAGTAGTGGATTCTCCGTCCCTGGAGATATTTAAAAAGGGACTGGATGTGGCAATCAGTGCCATGGGCTGGGAACCACAGTGGTTGTGGATCAAGGGTTGGACCTGATGATCTCTGCGGTCCCTTCCAACTCAGCCAATTCTATGATTCTATGACTCTATGAAACCTCCCAGCTGAGGCACTTCCTGTGAAGGTTTCAGATTTGCTTCTGTGAGAGCCTCAAGAGCACGGGAGCATTTTCTGTATCTCCATGCACATCCAGTCCCTTCCAGGCCCTGGCACAGGGAGCAGGCTGCTATTAAGTCTGTGGTGGACACTTTGTGTGGCCCTGAGGCTGTCCTGGTGACCACCAAGCCCACAGCCACAGCTTTGGCCCACACCCTGGGTTTGAAGGCAGAGGGGATGTCTTTCTGTCCAATGTGGGTCTCTGATTTGGAAAGGTGCTGCCCAACCACTGGTGTGGCTGGTGGGCACGGGGAATGGTGGCACAGCTCTGAAAAGTGATCTTGGTATCTGCAGAGTGATTAGCTAGTTGGGAGACTGCAGACCTGCCAAGCAGGTTGTACTTAAGACACAGAATAGTTTAGGTTAGAAGGAACATCAGATGTGATCTAGTCAGAAACACCCCTCAAAGCAGGGATAACCTCAGGTTGCAGCATTTGCTTAGGGTGTTCCCTACCTGCATGTTGAAAATCTCCGAGGGTGGAAAATCAACTGTCTCTTAAAGCAATGTGACCCAGTACTTACCCATGCTCAGTGTGAGGATGTTTTTCCATACAGATAGCCAGAACAGCCCATTGTCCAACATGTGACTGTGGCTTCTTTTCTTTTGCTGTGTATCTCTGAGGAGAGTTTGGCTCTGTCTCCTCTGTAATCTCCATTTAGTTGAAAACAGCAGTAAGATCCTTCCATAACCTTCCTCACCTTCTCCTCTCTGGGTCAAGCAAGGCCCATATCCCTCATCCTCTTCCTACACGTGTGCTCCATCCACTGCACTTGCTCCAGCTTGTGAAATGTCTCCTGTGTATGGGGGACTGGACACAGTACTCTGAGTGGCAAATAGAGGGCAGTGATCAGTTTTAGCACTCTATAACCATTCTCAAAGCCACATACTTGCCAGCTACTGTACAAAAATATCCAGCTTTTTCATAAGAAAAGTTTTCCTGAATTTTGTCTCATTATTCTTAAAAGTCCCAGCAGAAGTTGGAGTAAAATGCTTGCTTGCTTAGGTGTGGGATGTAGATCTGATAATAGGTTTCACAGAATAGTCGTTTATCCTATCTGTTATTCCAGAAGGATGTTGCTAAAACTGCAAAAAGTTTTGTTAATTTCTGGGGTCATTTCACCTTCTAAGGCTCCTATTTTCTAGATCTTCAGTAGTAGAGTTCACTTCTCTGTCAGCTAGGCTTGCTCACTAGTTTGTATGCACTTTGCTGACATTTAGTTATTTGGCCCATGTGCCTTGCTCCATTTTTATCTCATTTCAGCTCAAAAGACTTTAAAAAATAAATCTAGTGTTGGCTGTCTGTAGGCCTAAATATTAATTAAAGCCCCATGTGGTTCCAGCTAAAAGTGCTCTTTTAGAAGGTGCCACTTAGAATCTTCCTACATAAAGTATCACCAGATGACTAGGAAAGATATAACTATTCAAATAAATTCAGAGTGCATTAAAAGGTACAGACTGCCAGCAAAAAGCAGATGTCAAAGAGTCTCAGAAATGACCCATAGACTGATGTTGAGCAGCTCTGCATACAGCCCAGGCAAACAGCTGGCAGGATGGAAAGAGAGAGAAAATGTCACACAAAGAGGGTGGCCATGGAGAGGACAGAGGTGAAGCTCCATTGACTGAGACAGGGAGGACAACTTGTTTGGATGGCTGCTGGTGGTGTCTGCAGCCAACACAGCCTTTGGATAGCCAAGCTTCATCCTGTTTCCTATGTGCAACCCCCAGAGCTCGGGGCAGCAATTGTACAGTTTGTGCTTTGCATCAAGGCATCTTGGTTTTGGACACTTCTTGACTCTGTGTCATTTGGTAAAAGCAAACTTTCTAATTCTTTATTTGCCTGGGCAGCTGGGATGACTTGAGGGGTCTCTCCTTCAGCAAGCTTTGGCCATGGTTTCACAACACAAAGCACTTGGAGGCCATGCCAGCTCCGGGTACCCTTGTTCTGCCTGCTGCTCAGTTCCTGCCATGGTGTACTGCCTCCTCATCACACTCAGACAACAGCTTGCCCTGAGGACAATGATCTTTAAATACAACTCCAAATGATCCCAAACTGCTGTAACATGTAACTAAAGCCCCTCTCCCCTACTCAGGGCAGCAGCCTCCAGTCTGTTCCTCTTCTGTGAAAACTATGAGAGTTTCTTTCCAAACCTCAGTGGTTTTTACTATCATGCTGTGATGTGAATGTGAAACTTTCTTGAAATACCTGTAAAAATTTCTTAAAGGTTGTCATTCCATCTGAGGGAACACAGCTGTGATGGCTGTGCCATTGCTTGCTCATTAGATGTACTCAACCTGAGTGGCTGGTAATCACATTGATATGGAAGGAGAGGATATTGGAGGCTTTGCACCTCCCATTTTGTACGTGAAATGATCCTCTGAAAGAATTTAATGCTTATCAGGGGTCCAGATTAGGTATTAAGCACTAAACACTTCCTCATCTGTTGCTTGTCTTCTCCCCTAGTCTTACCTAGCGTGGACATATGTTAGCAGATAGACAGAAATACAGTCATTGCCCTCAGATGCCTCCTTTGCCCCAGAACCCAGATACTGCAGTATCAATAAATGAGGTGGGCCCAGAAACTTGGCTGTCTGTGTTGGTAATTCCTTAAAGCAGTTCTGTCCTGGTTCAAATGAGTCCCTTGCACAGGCTGGCCTGAGTAAACTCTAATGCACAAACAATTCAAGGATTTTTAAGTCCTCTCATATATGATTCAGGAACCAGCACAAGTCAGGGACTATCTGCAATAGAAAATATGCATATGGAAACTCTGTTTTGGAGGGTAAAAGAGTGTAATAATTTGAACGCAGGCTCTTCTGCACCATTTGACCTTGGAGGATCTTAAAGGCCCTAAGGATCTTTAAAATAATTTCAGTCTCTGTTGCTGGTACTGGGACCTGATTCTGCTGCTCCTTCCTACAATTTGCTCTCCCCAATTTCCTCTGCCTCCACTTTTGCTTCTGATGTTGTCTTGGTATGCATGGCTTCCTTACTGTCACCAGTAGTAGGGCTGACTACTGGTATTTTATCAAGAGTTTAACAGCTTAAACTAAGAAACAATATGAGTCTCATACCTTTCCTACTTAAGATGGAAGAAAAAAGGACAAGAAGAGCCAAAAAGAAAAAAAACAGAGGAAAAAAAAGTCTACACCAAAATGTTCCTTTTCAGCAAACTTTGAAAATATGAAATAGATAGAATTTAAGGACTCAGAAATCTAGATGTATGAAAAAAGTGTTCCTTAAAAATTTATTATTTAAACCAAATTTTGGAAGATGCTACATTCTGATTTTAGCAACAGAGCTGAGGGAACACTTCTGATCTGGAATGCTCTCACCTAAACAGGGATTTCTCAGTTTTACTAGTTCCAAATTGAGGCAAACATTTTGCATCCAGGGGAGTTAAAGGCAACTTGATCTGTGCTGGCATCACTGGAATGAGAATGAAGGCCAAATTGGGGGCTTGTATTTCAGTGAAACCAATGGGTATATCTATTTTTTCTTTCAGAAAAGAATATAAACAAATAAATAATGTCTGGGACAAATGAGAAGTTGACACCTCCAGGCTAGCTGACCCCAAAATTTAACAGCCCAGAGATTTGCTTGTCCTCCAAAACATCAGAGAAACAGATTCCTTTTGACAGACACAAAGTGAAGTGATTGCACAAAGCAAACATATTTTGAAAAACTTGGAAACTTTAACCTTCACTTGGGAATATTTTCTGACTGTTATCTGAGCTCAAATAAGCATTTCCCAGAAACACATCAGCTTCTTCTGAGTGTCAGGCTGAAGACTGAAGCTCTGAATTTGCCTACTGCTCCCAGGAACAAGCCTGTGGATGCTACCTGCCCTGTAAATGTGTAGTGGATACTTTAATGCAATACCTGGGGCCCAGCTATATTTTATTGTTCTTTTTCAAGGAGATGCTTTCTGTCAGCTCTAAAGAAAATGAAATTCTCCAGTGACTCCATAGTTTTTAATTTTTAGAGTGACTTGGGATCATTTCCTTTCTTGACTGATACACATACATATCAGTAAATAAGAATCAGAAGAGCTACCTAATGTTTTCCTACAGGAGATCTCAATAGAGCCAAGACTTTACCCTTCAGAGTGACTTGAAGAGAAAGTGTTTTTTCTATGCAATATTTGTTGTTTTGGTTAAAATTTTGGATGAGGGCATCAATTTAAGAATGGCTATAGAACCACTGTCTACTTTATTCTGTTGTTGAGAAAAACTCCTTCAAATTCTCACTAAGAATAATGCTTTCGCATACCCTATTTCTTACTGAAAGATGCATCTGCAAAGATAATATACTCTTGACATTCATTAAATTCTTTGATAATTCATTAAAATCTCTAATAATATTTTCTACATCAAACTTAACCTGGAGCTGGCAGAAATCTGATAATCAAGTATTGAATTATGTGAATGCCATCATAGTGTTGAGTTTTGCCTTTCGAAACAACATTAATGACTACAAATAAGTAGGGCTGTCTGGCTTTCAGAAGGCATAAAGGAGGTGACAGACTGGTACTGTGCTCACTGACAATTCATAGGAATTACAGAAGATCAGTTAATTTTGCTACCAGATGCTCTACAAATGGAGAGGAAAGTACATGTGCCCTGTTTGTGCTAAGCTTGTTAATGCTGTCACTGATTGCAGCCTCCTGCTCAAACAACATCCTGAATGTAAAATAAATGAAAAGTTATTGAAGAGACTGCTCATAGACTCATCTGATTTTTGAACACTTGCAGAGCTCAAGTTCATGCTTGATAATCACTACATGGGTAAAGTCACTATGTGCATAGCACCTGGACAGAGACAAAATAAGGACCCACAGCCTATTTCTTTTCAGAGAACACCTTTCTGAATTCTCCCCTTTTGAGTGGCTGTATGTGCAAAACTTCAGGAAAAAGCTGCATCAGGCTTACACTTCAGCATCAGAAGTGTCATTTAATAGCTTGGGCAGGTACATTTTTCCTTGTTTAACATGACATTGTTGTCTTGGGCTTAAATGTACTGGCTTGGGTGTTGTGCTTGGCAGAAAGGAATGGCAGATAGACCTTAATCTTGGTGAATTTGGGGGGCATCTGGGATCAGCCCTAGACTGCAAGGTAAGATACATGCACTGCTTGGGCTGCTATGCTTTATGGACCAAGATGCTCTCATTTGTGCCATTCTTCTTCCTTGAGATTATTTTTGCACCAACAGCCACGACAGACTGCATGAAGACCTGTTTTGTCAGATGTGGCTCAACAGGGAAACACTCAGAAGATGAACCCCTAGGTACCTGGTGGAGCAGAGCCATGCCAGCTAGCCTTCTCCTACAGCATCAAGCAGCCACATCAGAAAGGGACTATCTTGTGGTTCCTGTTCCACTTAAGAATTAGTCCGTTTTTGTGCTTCACCATCTGAACTACATGTTCTCTCAAGACTGGGAAGCTTGACACACAGAGAAAACTGAAATCCTGAAATTTTACTTTACTTCTGAATTAGAAACCCTTTCTCCCTTCAAAAAGTTTGAAATCTCCCCTAGAGGAAATTTATGCAAAACCATGAATCATTTCAGTGGAATAATCTTCTGTTTCAATTTCAGCTTCTTAAAACTCATATTTTGGTAAAGCAGATATAACACTCTGCAGGAACAATATGCTAATACTAGTACATTTTTTAACTTACCTAAAGGTAAATTTAAAACTTCAAATTATAATGTCTTGTTCTGTGGAAAAGTCCTGGAAATTTTTCCTTCAAAACTGACAGTTTCAGAATGTCTGTGTCTGATGCAACTGAATTCTGCAAGGGGAAACTATTCAGTCAGAGTTCTACTGTAGTGAGAACCTGATGCTACCAGGTACTGAGGAGGCAAATTACACAAGAGTACCCATATTTTATTTTGCCATCATTTGTTCAACCAAACTGTATTGTACACCACAGTGCCTATCAACAAAATGGAAAGCAAAGCACAACTGTAATTGCACAACCTGCTGATTTTATTCAAAAGGCTACTAAAATGTCTGTGGAAGAAATATGTCACAATTATCAGGTCAGTCACACCTCTTATTCCTCTAACTTTTTCAAAACCAGGCCAATCCTTACTTAACCCCAGTTCTAACAAATCTCTATCCCATCTGGAAATCATCTTTTTTCCAAGATGAGCTCCACAGCACTGAGGAAGAAGGAGAAGGAGGGATTTGTTTCCACAATTGTCTGCACAGATTTAGCTGCCTGGCTCCCCACAGTGCAGAGATATCAAAGATGACCTTGGTTGTGACATATGGCCAGGACTACCTCACCTTCCCTAGAAAGGCCTTTTATTCGTGTCTTCTTTCCATTACGAGTAACAAGGAGAAGCTATCTTGTGGTAGTGCAACATTATGGCATGCAAATAAGTAGGTGAACAGGTGGCTTTTGAGAAAACTCAGGGAAATACCATATAGGCAATCAACAGAGCAAACCTAGTGACTATCTAGAGGCAGATAGGCTGGTAGCAACCTCAGCACTTCCTACCCTGCCATGTGATGCTGTCACCTGGACGGATATTGAGGTCACCTACTGTAGTGGTGGGGTGCCAAGGTGCAAAAATCCTTCTGATGTGCAGAAACATATCAGGGATCATGTCAGACTATTCAGTATGCCTCAATACTGCCATGTAAAGTCAATCTAGGCATCGTTTCTGGGTAACCTGGACACCAAATTGGAGGTGTCCATGCTGCCACATTTGGTATGCATAGGATGGCATCGTGAGTCTGACCTGTGGGTATTACCAGCCTCTGAGCCCAGCTCTCATCAGAGCTTACCCCTCCCACCATCCTGTACCTCTGAGCAGAGCCACCTGCTTGACCAACACACAGAGCAGCTCTAGCAGTGATTACCTTGGCAGGGCTGAGTTATTTTCAGCACTTGCAATTCTGTTCCCTCCAAGTGTAATTACAAGAGCGATCAAAACCAGCCAGCTGTCTCCAAGTATTATTTATTGGGAAAACAGGTCTTGAAATAGGCTATATATACTCTACTGTCTTAACTATAGCTCAGGATGGCCCTAAAGTGCTCTTAGACAGCACTTTGTGTTTCTCTCCCTAACATGGCAAACCCCAGCCACTCTTTTTTGTGTTATTTAATATTGTTTATTAACAGGAGTTATTCTTTGAACTCATCATTTCCAGGCCTATCAGCTCAGTAGCTGGTAGGATAATTTGCCTCCTCCTTTTTTACTCGGAGGTTGGCTCTTGAAGACAGCTTGTACAGTCCATCCCTGGTTCCCCCCACCATAGTGTCCCATTATGGCAGGACTAAAGATCCATAAAGGAAAGTCTTACAGCATAAAATTTCCTTTTCACTGACTAAATCATGTACAGTTTTCATAGAATTGCTTCTCTGGACTCCTGTGCTGTTACACAAATTGTCAACAGACAAAAACAACGCAGCAAACAGCCTGCTATGGGCAAAGAAATAAGCAGATGCTTTCATGTTTAGAAAAAAGTAGGATAAAAAGAAAAACTAGAACACATTGGAAAGTTCAAGACGTGACAAAGAGCTGCAGTGTCTGATTGTGTAAGTCAGTCAAAAATAAAGGTTTCCTTTTGGCTGGTACTAGCTGAAGCTGGGCAGCTTTGTTTGGCAATCTATAAGAGATACTTTAATTTCCAAAGAACAGTGTTGATATGATTTCTGCAGTAAATTGGCTTCTCAGGAAATTGAAAAGCAGATTTCAGCCAATATTATAGCAATTTTTCATACTTAGAAAAATAAATAAAAACGTGGGAACATTCTCTGGGTGCTGAAGAAGTTCCCAGCTGAAAATTTGTGTCTTGGGAAACAACACCCATCAACCTACAGAGTAGAGATGAGATTCTAAATAAGCTAATGTAAGGAGATGCAAACCCCCTTGCTTCATCCAGTGAAGTTGTGAGCTGTAATGCAAATCCTAGCTGTCTCACATATGCCAGCATGGCAGTCCTCTGGTAAAGATGTACTAATTATACTGAGTTTGTGCAGAAGGACCACTTATTAACACCTTTATCTGTGATTGTACAGCTCCCGATAAAGTAATTTTTTTCATATGTGTTCACTCTGACTGTAAGTAGCAAGAAACACTTTATATCTGTAGTGTATCTGCAGCTCCAGAGGTGTTCTCTGTTCTTTGAAGCTTTTACCTCAAATGTGTTACATGATTTTGTGAAAGGAACTGTCATTTTACTGGAGTGAACTTAATTTTCTTTGCACAAAAAACCTCATCTTTAGGTAAAAATAGAAATATCTAGAACTGCAAGTGCATTGCTTGCCTGAGAAGTGATTAAAACAGTCTCTGAAAGGTATTTGCAAAGGGAGAGGGAACAAACTGGTCATTTTTAATTTTAATTGCTGTAAATACAATACCTTGTTTGCCTTTTTGTTATTGGAAGTCTTAGATGTAAAATAAGTCTGTGGAATAGGAGGAATTGCAGAAAATGGAGGAAAATAAAAAAAAAAAAAGAAAAGTTTGTGAAACCTTTGAAAGATGGCTGCATGCCAATGATACTGCTATAAGCATCTAGACTCTGACTGGCAAGAGGGATGAAACTTCAGGAGGAAGCTGATCAAAGAGAGAAAGTAGAGAGTCTACCAGAGCCAAAAAAGTTGTGTTTGTTGTTTTTTTCCCAACAGCAAAGTGCAGCAGTTCAAAAAGACAGGGAATGGAGAAAAATAGTGTCTTTTTGTGTACATGAAGAAAGAATCAAGCCACTGCTCAGGCCAGACAAAAGAAATGAGCTAAATAAAAAGCAATATTATTATATGTGCCTCAATTATGGCTTGATAATTTGTTAGTGGCAGCAAAATATAGGAAATGAACCCAAATAAATTCTCCTCTATCCACATTAATGTTGAGGGGGTAATTTACAGAGTACTGCTACCCCAATGATCTTTCCCTGTCCTGTGGTCCTGATTCAAGAACTCATTTGTTCCAGTGTGACATGAATGCCTGAGGACAGTTGCAAGAGATTCACATTTGTGTAGTACTACATTTTAGCTAATAATCTTGGCCAGATTTGAGATAGCCTGTGCAAAGTTGGTTTGAATATGTTGATAGTATGCTGGCTTAATTTACTTGTTATTCTTCTATAAGCTTTTTTTTTTATGTTTTTGTTTTGTGATATTAATTTGTGATACTGTAGGTGGGAAAACAGCAAAGACATTAATCATAAGAAAATCACTAACGCCAAAAATTTACAATAACCCCATTAGTCATTCCCTAAATTTTAAGCATACATTCTTTTGCTTTGCTGCCAACAACAGGAAAATGAGACATGACCCAGTTAAGAATAATGTTTTTGCTCTTTCCAAAAGGTCTTAAGAATATACATCACTAAATAATTGGAATACAGTAGAATTACTGTGTACTGAGGAACAGGCAGGTACCACTTTGTAGTCCAAAGCAGCTACATTGCCAACTTTTGCTACACATTCTCTTATCCAAGTCACTATGCCCACTGTTTGCCATTTTGGGCCTCAGCTGTGCAAAGCAACAATTATGTAGGCAATGTAAATTTGAACATAATCTGCTATCTAAAAAAAGTTTCAAGAGAATATGTTTTCAGTTTTATCATCTAGGTACTGACTGGGGTTTATTGAAGATGCCTTGCCTTAAACCCATGTGAGGAAAGCACAGTCAATGGTGCATACTTTGTAGCTTGTATGGCCTGTAGCCTTATAAATCTTTTTCACCATTCTTCAGTAGGGTCTTGTTGTACTTCTAGGCTGCACAACCTCTTCTTAACCCTGTCACTATTACTGTAATGGAGACTGATAATCGTATTTTGTCATGAACAGGGTTTTACCAGTCCTGCTTTATAGAATTCAAATTAATCAGACTTTTTGTGAATTAGACTCTCTCCTACTCCAAATCACTTAATCTGTGTCAGGAAAGGCACAGAAGTTGAGAGGCAATTCTGTGGAAAGCTGCATCTGCATCCTCTTGAGGAACATGTATGTGCAATCAGCCTCTGGGGAGGGATTGATTGCATGCACTGTATCTGCACCCATGTCTCTCTGTTTTTTTACTTGTTTTAATATATCCAAAGTACCCTTCTTACTAGATTAGCTTTCAGATTTTTGCTTTTTCAGCTTTGGAATTTCTAAGAGTGTTTAACAATCAGTTTTCTGAGCTGTTTGTACTTGAGCATTTTTCTTATGTTCCAGAGAAATTATTTATACTCTGTGCTGGCCAGTTGGCTTAGCTTCACATCCTCACATGTGAGGGTACTAATACTCAAAAACATTTTGTTTGCTTGGAGGGACATTACTTGTAGGCAAGAACTATTGTTGAGAACAATTTTCACAGAAAGGTTGAGGCAGAAAACTGTAGGTGGGAAACCAGTTTCTTTACTCCAGTGTTCAGGCTTCTAAGAAGAATGATGGCACAGCTAGAGGTAAGCATCTCCCTCCTGTTTTCCATCCCAAGATCTTAGTGTTCTATATACTGTAGAAAAAGAACTTGCTACCAAATTTGCATCGTATTTAGCTTGCTGCTACACAGTGTTACTGCTTTGAAAAGGAATGAATATGTGGTGAGGGAAAGTGCTTGAACACAGTGATCTCACCAGGATCTGTCTTCCAGCCCAGAAGCAGAGGAAGGAAATCCAAATGTCAGACTCGACAGGAAACATGGCAAATGGTATGGTGGCCTTAAAGGCAGTGGAAGTTGGGCAGAGGGACTCAGAGCTGTGTGAGTTGAAGGGAGATCATGAACAGGTATCAAGTCATCGGTATGGCTGGCTTGGAGCAGGTGAAAAAAAATGGCTGAAGCAGCAGTGTAGGGACAGGAGAGACCACAAAAGCATCTGAGGTGCTTCCTGGAAAGAAATCTTCACAGCAGCAAGGTCAGACAGTGATGGCATGGCAAAGGCAAGAGAAATGGGAGACCTGCTTTGCAAGAGAGCAGAAGGCAAGTGTGAGACAGAAATAATGAGCACTTCCCAGGTACTACAGAAACCAGAGTCACTCATTTGGCAGATTTGTATTCAAAGAGTCATGGAAAAGCCATCTCTACTGCCACTGATATTCCTTTAAATATCAATTGAAATAAGAAACTTAAAAGTAGCCTTAGTATCTCAAAGTAGCACAATTCAAGGCAGAACAAAGCTGAATATTGGTTTTGCTTGGTTGCCTTTCTCCCCTACCCCTCATCTGACATTCAGGATCACAATATACTCTGCAAATCTTCATGGTTACTGTGCCAAGTTTTCCAAGTAATCTATGAGGCATACTGTTCATGGTAGTCAGCTCTTCTTTTACATTCTAGAATTTTAAGTTAGAATTTAATAGCTGGTCGTGTATCTTACATGTATATCAGAAAAAAATGTCATTTGTTGAGAAGTGGGCAAACACCATATTGAGACTGTTAAACAGGCACATAAACTGGAAAAAGCAAGTGCTAATCTGTCTCCTCCACTTCAAAAGGTTCTAAGTGGGCTCAGCTGGAAGTGGTCTCACTCAAGAAAAGCAACGAGATTAGTCAGGTGGACAGAAAATTTGGTCTGTGAGGGGGAAGGAAAAAAGCAAAGTTCAGCTGGTGAAGTACAGCTACAAAGATCATCGAATCACTAAGGTTGAAAAAGACCTTTAAGATCATCATGTCCAGACATTAACCCAACTAAACCATGTCCTGAAGTGCCATGTCCATATGTTTTTTGAGCAGTCTAGGGATGGTGACCCCACCACTTCCCTGGGCAGCCTGTTCCAATGCCTGACCACTATTTCAGTGAAGAAATTTTTCCTAATATCCAATCTGAATCTCCTTTGGTGCAACTTGAGACCATTAAAGATGGATGAGTAAGCTGCCCTGTGTCTGCAGTAGAAATGCCAAAGCTGCAATTGATGACTCAAGATACAGTTTGGGGTAAAAAAAGAGATCTGAGGACCTGTGGAGACTGGAAAATACTATCTAGTAAAAACTGTCTGATGAGTCTCTTTCACTAGAAAGGTTAAATAGTTCAGACAAGAGATATGTCCTAAACAAATCTTATGTGGTACAGACCTGCAAAAGAAACCTAGTGATACCTAAGAAACCTCTGGGTCTCATTTTCAGGAGTGATGAATAAAGTATGTCATGATGGACAAATTCTGTACTAACACAACACAATGCAAAGTAAACTTTTACATCTATTGTTGAGTATAAGCAGATATTTGTTCTCTTGTCAGACAGTCTTTATCCACAAAAGAAAAAGAAAGGAAGAAGTAGAGGACATCAAACACAATCTTGGTATGAGGAAGCTCGATAGTCATTGCAATCTGAGATTCTTCTGAGCTGTATGGGCCAGAATGTCACTTACCACAAAAAGAAACAGAAAAAACCCACCACCACCAAAAACCCCCAAACAAACAAAGCAAAAACAAACCCAAACCAACCAAACAAAACCAAATCATTACTTACGCCAGTAATATATCATGTGTTTTTTTATCTTGTTGCTTGGCAATAGAAATGCAGGCCTGTTACTCCCTCCTCCATCTCCCTGGTACCCCTTGCAGATATTTTGTCTTGGCCTTTCCTTTGTTTTTACCTCCCTGTGGCAGTGTTAGTTGCACAAGGGTTTTCAGCCTTTTTTTTTTTATATATTTCACTTGCTATTTTTCACTTTATATTTTTATATTTCACTTGCTATTTTTAGATGACATATATATAAAGGCATGACACATATTAGCTGGTGATTAAAAGGGACAGAGCAGTGGGAGATCATTGTCACCTAAGGTGCATAACATATGGTTCATCTGCAGTGTCCTGGTGTCAGTGAGGAGATGAAGATGTCACCAGAAGACCATTCAGTACTCTTGGGACACAAGTCACCACCTAGAGCTGTCTACACATCAGCCACTGGCTTCACAGGGAAATGAGATCAGGAGAGGACAATTCCCATCCAGGCACCTCAGCAAGGCATCAGCTATCAGGTGGGCTCCCCTGCTCAGAAAATGCAGTGACCAAAGGTACCTATCACAGGCCTTCAGCACAAAGAGGCTGGGTCTTAAGCAGATAATGCCCATGTCCATGGGAATCTTCACTGCAGGGTCAGGAGACTCTCCAATTCTGAGCTCCCAGGTTAGATCAGTGACAGTGAATCATTTCCACATCTTACTCACTGCACCCTCTCCAAAAAAGCAGGTCTTGGTAGAACTTTGACCAATCTGCTCTTCTTTCTACAGACGTAAAAAGAGTTTTTTCTCCATCCCACTTTCCCTTGAACTTGTCTGCACTTCTGGGTACAAAAAGAGTTGTGGATAGGCAGGCAGGAGGTTATCAGCACCTTTGTGACTAAGACTTCAATGTCACCACAAAGCAGGTGAATCACCAGTCTAAAGAAGAGCAATTCTTGGCCTCAAGCTTATACATACATTTGTGCCACCTTGTGAAAACACCTTATGGGTGGGTGGATGGAAAAGTAGGAGCAAGAACTGAGAAAGAAAAGGGCTCCAACTGCAAGGGTGTCAACTCAAAGTGCTTTGCCCTCAGCTACCATGGCCATGGTTGCTACCCAGGCAGGAGCTTCTCATCCACTGCAGTTTTCAGCAGTAAAGACAAATTTTTATTTATCCTCATGTGCCCTACTGGAAAGTTTATCAGTCCAAGAGCTGATTTAGAAAGCAGATTGTGTGTTCCTGTTTTAAGGACAGGAAATCTTCAGCTGCCCAAATTTAATCACAAACCTGTCAGGGCACAAAGTCAGCAGTGGAGACATACCTAAGGGTTTACAGAGATACACACTGCCAAGCAAGTCACATTCTGACACTTTCTTTTCTTAATCCATCATGCATAAATGGTTGCCTTTCACCTCTTCCTCTGTTTGAGGTATGTGTGCAGGCGGATTGCAACATCCTCAGATATGCTCATTATTCAAAATTATTTTCAAATTGTTTTCCAGACTGTTTCCCAAGTGAAGAGCCTGAGAGTGTTTTGTAACAAAGCACTGGTTATCTGGGCTTTGTTGGTTGAGTAACTCATGCATTGCTGGGCTTGCCTCAGGATAAGGGGATGCAAAGGAAGGCAAATGGCAAGCTCTCATTGCCATCATAAAATATACCACTGGAAATTTATTGCCAGATGAAACATCCCTGTAGACCAAGTTTGAAAGCTAATAACCTGTCTTCATTTCAATGTGAATGTGAAAGTGTCATGAACTCAGAACTTGGTTTGGGATTCACATAATTATTTATAGGCATGTGTTTAGACTGTTTGCTCAGCTCTGGTGCTGTGTCTGCCCAATCGTTCAGTTAGATGACAATGCACATGGCAAAGTGACAGCTCTGTAGCCTTAATTTATTCATCACAAGGTGCTGGTTACTTGATCCAGTTTCTGGAGAAACTTTTAAACCTCCAGCTGGCGTGATGTAAAGTAATATTCTAAAATAAAAAGGTGACATTAAAGGAAAAAGTGATGAGTAGTCTGGAGTGAAGCTGACTGCATACAAAATCTTGGCATAATGCAAAATCAGAAGCCTCTCAGTCACTGTGCTGCTGAGCCTGGGCAACATAAATGCAAGAGTATGGGTCTGTCTGGCATTCACAGACATGGAGTTTCAGTGTAAGCTGATGAACACCTCTCACAGAGTGCCTTATGATAAATACAGGCAGAAGAGAAGCCCAGGCCTCAGTTTACCCCTCTGGTCACAGTCTGAAATTGCCATTTTCTATTTTGTATGTGCAAGCATGTGCTGGCAGTCCAGGGTGGTGACCTGATGCACCTTCAGTGTCCCAGGACTACCAGGAGTTAGGGCAAGCACAGCCTTAGCACAAATTGTTGTGCACATAGCCAGAAGACATTTCCTCCATAGACAAAAGATGCTCAGAGATTCACAAACACTGAATCAGGCCATATACCTTCATTATGTTCTCTATATTAGTCAAGATATGGGTTTTTTGAAAAAAAGAAAAAAATTGAAAAACACTGACTTTTGTATTAAAGAGGAAGAGGCTATATTTTTTAGTTATGTTGTAAACAGATGATAATAAATATTGTAATAAATAAAGTCATACATTTTAAAATGCCAATATAGATAAAAAGGAATCTATGGTAAGACAATAAACTCAAAATATTTAATTCCATAGTGCTGCTTAAGAAAACAGCTTTTCTTCTTTTACTCTTTTGGTAATTATTTTTCTCTCTGTCACTAATGTGACTTCCATTGAGTCACTAAAGGATTCAGTTTTGAATTTATTTCCAAAAGATCATTTGAAAATCCATCTGTAATGGAGATTTACAAGCTCCATCTTTTATTATTACTACCTGAGAGAAGCTCTGTCACTTCTGTACCACAAATTCTAACAAATATCTTCATTTCATATCCTAATATTCCACAGTAGCAGGGTCAGAACCATAGCTCTTGTTTGGAACTTTTCAGTTTGCAAATTTTTTTACTGGAGCTTAGTAGAGAGACAATTATGGTGCTGAAAGAGAAGGGATTTATTCAAGAGTTCATATAGCTGCCTCAAGAAAAATAGTGGCTCTTTTCTGTGCTCTTCTTTCATCATCTCTGCAGTTTTCTGAGGGTAGTTTGGGACTCAGTGTGGTTCCAGGTGGATCACAGTACTGTTATTTACCACTATAGCCTATTGTGGGGTAGCTTTAAACTACAGGAGGTGGCATCCAGCCAGCACAGTCCTGTGCATGCACCCTCAACCTTGTCTGCCTACTTGGGTTCCTGACTTGCCTCTCAGGAAGCTCCACATCTAGGGTCCCTCATCAGAACATGTAAAATGGGAAAGCTGTTTAATAAATTCCTGTGCTGGCTTTTGGAAAAGGAGAGATGTTTGTTTTTGGTTTTTTTTTTTACCAATCAGACAACAGAAGATCTTTCATTGGCATAATATATTAATCCAGTTTGGAATTTGGGTAGGGCATATCCTCTAACCCAAGTATGTCCTAGGAGCTGTTAGAACAATAACATTGTTGTCACATTGTATTTACACACACTGTGTAGGCTCCAGAAAATAATCCCCCCAGATTATATTTCTCAGAACTGTGCTTGGGCATAATATCAAAATTAATTTAAAAAGAAGACCAGCACTCTCAGCTTCTGCAGCACTATGGGATCGCTATCATCTCCACATCCAGTTGATAATCAGATGCTCCTGGCTTTTCTGGCATAGACAGATAGAAGGAAGATGGTTGTTCAGTTATGTGATTAAAGGCTAATCAACAGAAATGCAAAGACCTGCAAGGAACAGATGCACAGTTAAGCAGAGGAGCCCTAGCAAGCCAGTAACTGGGAAAATGGCACACACTGAACTGGCTGCTCTGAAGGCTATCCAAGGAGAAGCATTCACCCATCATGTCTGGTGTGAAGCACACCAAGATAAATTAACCAAAGAAACTGTCTTCCCAGAACACTGTGCAGACTGCCAGGGTATATTGTCTACAGGGACACAGAATTCACTACACGATGCTGGGAGGAGCATTGCTTAAAGATTATTGTGTCAAGTTTTAAGGAGATAGTGAGAAAGTGTGAGACGTATGGGATATCTGGGGCATGGAAGAAAAGCAAGGAAAGAGAAGCATCAAGGTAGATTGGGGAGGACCAGGCAAGTGAAAATAGAGGTTAAAGAGGACAAAAGGGGATGGTTATGTACAAGCAGGTTGTTAGTCAGTGCACTTGTCTGACTGAGGCCAGTGTTTTATCATCAATCTAACCAATATTCTCATTAAACTATTTATAATGATCTGTTCTCAGCAGGAATGTCTGAACATCAGTGAGCTTCAAGGTGGACTTGTGAGCAAGCAGGATAAGAGGTGGATGTACCAACAGCGAGGGCAGGATTGTGAACTTTCACAGCTAGTACATCTAGGTGCCAGCACCTGGTGAGACCAGGGAACCTGATTGCTGGAATGATCCATAGTGTGTTCTTACATATGTACATATATATATGTATATGTATACACACACACACACATTTTTTTACTATGGACTTCCAGCCTGATCAGCTGTAAACAGGAACAGTATGGAGCAGTGAGTGCTCTTTGTGAATGCTGTGTTTCTATGAGCACTGCTAAGACTGTTTCTGCCTCTGAGGCTGGCCATGTGTGTGTGTGAGCTTGTGCTCAGCCTCCCCACTGTCTGGATTTCACAATCAAAATACCTCTCTGGTTTCAGAGTTCAAAGAAGAGGAACTGTATGTCAAATATATAAAGAGATTTGAATATATATATATGGTGTATACATAAGCTTTGAGATATGATAATAAAGGCAGGACCCCAAAGCAGGCATCTCTGGTTGGTGCTGAGGTTTGTTATGCCAGTGTGCATGCTGCTTTGTATTAACAACTTTCTCCTGTTTTCTGTGGCATTTAATAACATTTTGGAAAGCTTCGTTGATGGAATGAAAACCCTCTGAACTTTTGGCAGTGTTGAGCTGGGCTCCTGGGATTGCACATGAGCAAACTGCAAGCAGAGGATGCCAAGAAGCATCTCTTCAAAAACTTCTCTTTGTCTTGCTGCAGAGCTATGAACAGCATCTCAATTGGTTGTGCTCTTTTATCTGTACACCCAACCATTATTCCTCCACATGTTAGGAGAGAAACTGGCTTCTTCTGCAGGAGTCTTTTGCTTAGGGAAGGTTTGCTTTCTAAAAGAGAGCTTGCACCTTGTTTTGTTGATGGAGATGTGGCTCTAATGTGCTTGTCCACTCTTTATATTCACCAAGTATTAACTAATGAGTAAGATCACTACTCCACTATAACCTTCCCAAGCCTGGCAGCATTGTACAGTGATTTCTTATTACAGACAAGTCTTTTGAAATAAGGATGAGGATTGTCCTCTTTGTGCTAACCCTCCCCATCCTAATTTTACATTTTTAGGAAAGTTTCTGAAAGGAAATAATAGGTAGTAAGGTCTGTTATGGGGAGGCCTTAGGGAGGCAACTTGGAATATGCCTTTTTGAAACACTGTCCTTTACCTCATTAATAGTGGAAGCTTTCCAGGAGTAAATCAAAACTTGAGCAACAAGTATGACAAATACAATTGCTTTACCCCAGAAACAAACTGCAAGCCTTCTGGTGCCACCCTTGCTTCTCCACCTGCCACCATGCTCTGCTGTCATACTGTCTGGTCCTTTCATAAATCTCAAAGCCAACACAATAAATCTCATTTTGTTTCCAAAATGGATCTGCTAAATTCCAGCTCTTAAGATTAGTCTCCATCACTTCTCTATGAGCATTAGCAGCACCAGCCTGTGTAACCTTTCCCAGTATTCGTTTCACACATATGAAAGTACACAGATGGCCAATTATGCCAGTGACTGCACTGAATTATTATGTATAATTAGAGACGGGAGAGAGTTTCTAAACTGAGAAAAAGTCAGGTCTGATTCTATCAGATTTGTGGATTTATGGGCTTAGAGGAGGCAGCTGGTTTGTCCTTCATCTATACATGTAGTGCTTCAGCACAGACATTTCATGAGCCATTCCCATCATGGATGTTAGCAGGGAACAAAGGGGTGGTGTGAGAAGCAGGGCAGAAAGCCATGCACTGCTGCCAGAAATGCATGGGGGCTGTGGGGGGGTTATGGGCTCAGCCAAGGGCAGGGAGGGCTGGTTCAGCATCTGGCCAGGGCTGCTTCAGAGCATGCACAGGGGAGGCACAGGGCACCCATCTTTCTCTTTATAACTCTCATTGACTGTAAGGTATCGATTGCTCAGCTTCTTGCTAAATATTATAGGTCAAGAGAGGGGGAAAAAACACCACAAGAGGAGGTAGAACTTATTATATATTTTTTGTATAAATAAGACAGCTGAAGGAGTAAACCCACTTCTCCTCCTACCCAATCTCGAGATGAATTAACAACATTCATTTCTTCCCTGCTGTGTTCTACAAGAAACAAAAGATTACACTTTTCACTTCAGAGCTGAGTAGAAAGACTTGACTGTGAAAAATCAAACCTTTTAGACAAAGGCAAAGTCTCAAATAATACTAAAAGAATTACATGCAAGCTGGTATTTTGTTCTCTCAAATTGATTCCAGTATAAAAGTAATTAATTCTTCAAGCACAATTGAACCTTATCTATTTTATACTAAAATCTGTGACTCACTTCAAGTTGAGAAGTTTTGCAGATTCATGAGCATGAAAGCAATAAACAGCAGAAATCAATGCTTTTTAAAACATACTTATTGTCATTTGATAGATTTTGTTCAATGTAATTTCAGACACTATGGATTTGCTAATCAGTCACCAAAATACAGTTATTGTATATTTTATAAGCAATAACATTTTGAAATAAAAGCTTCCTACCCCACTAAAAGATGTCCTGTGTGATCTTCTACTGAAACAAAGGAGAGATCACTGATTTTATGAACCATCCAGAAAGCCAGTAGAAGGTGCTTGCAATTATTTTTTAATATAATGGGCTACTGTTTGCTTCTATACATGTTTTGCAATAGTGGCATCTATGTCTTAGATGGCAAAATGTTAAATATTTGACAAAGCTCCCTGAAAATTGCTGGGTATTTATCAAAGATTTCTATAGCGAGCATTTAAATATATTGCTCTGTGATTTATTTTTTAATAACATTCAAGTTTGTCTCCAATTTGTCAAATGGAGCATTTTTCAGCCCACAGACTTATCAAAGCACTTCTCAGCCTCCAAATTTCTTCCTGTTTTTGAGGCCTGATCTTTGAAGAGTTATTACAAACATTTTAATGGTATATTTATGAAAAACACCTAGGATGAAAAATAAATTATAAATAAATTATAAGGAATGTGCTCAGCACAAATTTAACATCTTCACTTAAAAAAAATTAATAATGATTAGCAATACCAACCTCAAAAAAAGCAACACAGTGTGACACATAGTATTTTTTAATTTTGTTAATACTCAGTTACACATGTGTAATTCTTCCTGCCATGAAAAATCTAAAAAAGAAGAATCTCATTTAACACCTGAGAACTCTTTTTGATATAGTTGATGTAACAAGTCCCCCCAAGTCAGAGAATATGTCCAAAACCAAAGAAAAAAAAAAACCCAAGAACCCAAAGACAAAAGAATTACAAAATTCTACAGTATCAGCATTAGTTTTATGTGAATCTGAAGCTTGTTAGGTGCAGCCTGGGTTGCCACTGTTGCTGAATATTACCAGTGAGCTCCACTAACAGGGTTTCTACCTGCATATTAATAATAATCAATTGTTATTGTTATGATAGCTCTGCTATTTTAATCTTTTACTGTTCTCATTTTCTCCCTCCATCTCTGAGGTTACCTGCATGGATTGAAGTACCTTTATTCAAAACAATAGCTGAAGTAATTTTCTGTTCCAAACATCATTAGATCAGCTAAAGAGCAGTGTGACCAAAACAGCTTTACACCACCCCTCAAATACTGCCTGGCTTAAGCTTCTCCTTTCATGTAGAGCTGGGAAGCTGCTAGTCCAAGCTTTTATTGTGATACAGAGAGGACATTTTAATTCTCTGTGGGTTGGTTTTCCATCTAGAAATGAAAATCTCTACCTACGTTTCCAGGAGAGCCTAATGTTTCTGGCTCCCAGGTCAGAGTACCCTGGTATGTACCATGGTAAGGCTCAAAAAGGGGAATAAAATAACCATGGCTTGCCAGGTCATTGTCTTTTATTTCAACTTGCTTCATTTTTGAAAGAAAAGCAAAGCTGTGCTGAGTTGGGCCACAAAGGCTAACAATCAGAACATTTTTGTGGGAGGGAAAGCCTGAAAAAAATTCCACTTTGGAAGGAGGCAGATATTTTTTCAGCTTGTTTCCTGGGCTGCCCATCTCCTCTGGCTGCCTGCTACATGGGCAGGCTCCCACAGAGCTGAAATCCAGCTCCACAGAAAGAGGCAGCTGGAGAGCAGAGGGAGAAAACCTGGGGCCTGCTGGTGACCAGGGAGAGAGATTGACTGAGGGACCACTGCTCTCTCCTTCCCTGGTCTGATATGGAGATCTTGGGCAGCAGATGCCCAGTTAGGTAGCAATCTACTATGAGCAGTAGCAGGGTGAGCAGGAAAGCCAATGTTTGAGATGAGAGCTGCCGAGGCAGCCAGCTGGGATCCATAAGACCTGGCTCTGGTGGAGACTTGTGTTTTGTACTGCTCAGGTACCTGCCATCCATCCCCTGTGACTGCTGGCTGGGGCCTCAGAAGCCCCAGCCCATCCCCAGCCCACCAGAAACAAGCAGATAGAGAGGGGGTCAAAGACAGCCAAAAGGAAAGTTTAACTGGCAGAAGAGCTGGCTTGAGAACTCTTTTCCAACAAGCTGGTATTTCTGAATGGAAATTTGTTTCATAAGGAAGATCCTGATCACTCTGTGCAACATATACACTAAGGCTGAGTGATAGACTTAACACCTATATATTTAAGGGAAAACTGAACTCTGATTAGCTGCAGGGACTGCTGGCCCAGTGCCAGACTGTCCAAGAATCCGGACAGTCTGGACTGGAGTTCTTGACTGGAACAAGAATCTATCACCGAAAGCAAATGTGCACGGTGGGATGCATAACAAGTCTGAAGCAGGGATCCACAACTGCCAGTGCCCTCCTGCTAATGGATGTGCCATGATTTGATAATTTTAAAAGCTGGATTGACCAGTCTTGTCCATTAGGAACCTAACGTGTTGTGAAAGATTCATCACTCAGCTGGTAGCAGCCTCTGCAAGTTTCAGTGAAAAAGGTATTTGCTGAATAAGAAGGAAATGACTGTAGCTAGTCATCTAGCTCCTTTTTAAACTAGATTAGGTTCATCTGGACATTTCAAGTTTTAAGGTGCACTTTTTCCTGATGCTATTAACTACCTACACGTGGCACAAGACAAAATTAAGACTGAAACTTCAAGATCATTAGATTTGCTGCATGAAAGGAAATGGTCATTTATAAACTATCTAGCAGTCTAGCATCTGACATGCTTCTGTTATACTTTATACTAGCTCTAATCTCCCTTATTTCTTGTTTTATGTCTTTTATATCTATTTTTGTACTTTTGTTTCTTTTTTTTTCCTCTCAGAGGGCTAAGATAAGCATACTCAACAAATGTATTTTTAACTTAGGTCTCTGATCGCATTCCTGCAGGACAAAGGAACTGTAGATCTGCTTGCAAATATTATGTTACTTCTTTTAGTTGTCTTTATGCAATTTTTGATTAGGCTTTCAGCATCTACCTGCAGGGAATTCATGCTGAGCCATAAAAGCCTATTACAGCAGCAACTGGTGAGGCACTAAAAATACCTTAGCCTGAAACAGCTTGTTTCAGCTCTTTATCAGGCACTAAGAAAAGTGTGCTGCATAATATCTTACAAGAGAAGGATGATTTCCAAAGGACAATCACAATAACTTTGGAAGAGGCAGAAGGAGAAAAAAAAAGAGTGTAACAAGCTAAGCACTGGATGTTCCCTTCCATAAAAGAAGGAAACTCTTCAAAAACCAGGTCTATATAGTTAAGAGGAGCTACTCTGAAAAAAGGTAGCCTCAGTTCAATGTTCTCATTCACAAACTTGGCCATTGCTTTCTCTTGCTCATACTGCTTTCTCTAATTCAGCTTCAGATTTCCTCTTCCTCCCCCAGCGTGTCACCACTTTATTTCTCTGTAACATCTCAGATGTTATTTTTGACAATTTCTAATCTGTTCTTCTCGATTACCATCTGATCCTCTCTCCTACTGATGTGCTGATATGTGGTTAATTAAGCTTCAGTCTTCAGGCCTGTTTGATTTGTCTGTCCTTTCTCTCTCATCATAAGACTTTCCTTTCTAACTCTGATACCTGTTTCTCTTACATCTGCTCCCATTCTGCAGAATAAACTCTTCCTCCACATGAATTTCACTTGACCTATTTTATTTCAGCCATCTTCTCTCTCTCTCTTTCCCTCTCTCTCTCTCTCTTTTTCTAATTTAGCTGACACTTGAGCCAACATCCACAGTCCAATGTGTTTTTACTTCTTAGACCTACTCACAAGCAGTCCTGTTGTCTGAAGCATAGTTGGGTTTTTCTCACTCTTCCTTACCAGCTGCAAACCCAGAGAGCTCTTTCTCTCATAATCCATAAATTCTCTTTCTCTCATAATCCAGAATTGTTGTACATTTACTTTGGTCCATTGTTTACTAATTCTTCCTGTCTGTGTATGAGTATTGATGCAACATATGGTCATAATGCCGTCATTAGAAATAAACCATGCTTTTAGGCCTTAGCCTTTCAGGAATTATAACTCACAGTCAGCTCAAGTCCAAATAAAACTCAAGATCACAGTTCTTGAATTGTGAGATGAAATTCAGATTGTTTCTGTTGCTAAAATATGAACAAAAACTTGAGATTTTTAAAACCACTCATGTTTGTCTATAATTTTCAAGTCAGATCACAAACTTGGGCTTGGAACAACATTAAGTGTGAGTCTATTTACCTTCTCTTGTAATTATTCCTTCCAGAAGTGAAGTAGTAGATTTAAAATGCCACCAGCAATGAAGATCAATAATTCTAACAGAGCAACATTTTTACCTGTTATTACATGGTGTAATATGATTTAAATCTGAGGTTTTAGGTAAGCAGAAATTATTCTCCTATTTTTTTCCTATAGTCAGATATTCCTACACTTAGAGACCATGCATTATGCATCTGATTTTTCACAAAGCAATGCAGCTAGCAAGTAAAGTTAGCAAAAGCAAAAAAGAATATCTGATGCATTGACTAGCATAAATATTCAGAAAGACTGAGCTTTAAATAGCCTAAATTGGGAAGAGCTTTGGGGCTGTTGCTCCAAAACATGCCAGGCCTTCCACTGAGAAAAGATTAGGTTTTATTATTGACACAATGTTATTTATTATTAATCTTCAATTGTCCAAGTATTTCTGGTCAAGGAAGTGCATGGGAGATTTAGCAGCCCAAAGGTTGCCTTCTGCTGCTGCTTGAACTGGAAGCTATTAAAAAGTGTAAGAAAGGAAAAGTCAGAGCCCCACATAACGTCTACATATATTTCAGACTACACAAACTAAACATTGTGCCACATTCAGTATATCTTATTTGAATGAAGTGTATATAGAGTTAGTTCATTTATTAAGTAGAGTCCTCCTTCTCTCTTATGGTTATGTGGAAACCTCTTGTTTTCTTTTTAAATGTTGAAAGAAATCCTATCCCTTTCTTGCAACCATCCTTCCCCTCTTTCAAGGGGAAGCAGTCCCTAAATAAAGACACACTACAGTGAGCAGCTCTATAGAAGGTATCTTCATTTAGTGCAATACACCTCTTACATGATGTTAGTATGGGGCACTAGTAGAAGCTCTAATACCAGTAAGTTTTACATTAAACATGAGAGAGCTGAGCACAATCTAGGACCTCCAGGCTCCATTGTTCCTGCTTGTATGGAATTGTTGATTTTAAGGGCTGCTTCTAACTGAAGAATGTGGAAAATCGAATCTCAGGCTTTTGGGTGAGCATCAGAATTGAAAAAAAAAAAAAAAAAAAAAGCCAGAAAAGGAACTGCCTAGTGCTTTTCATTGACCCAAAGCACGAAATAGTTTACAGTCCTTAGCAAAATATCTGAAGAAGTAAAAAAACCCTTATGTAATACTTTATTGGGAAGTTTGAGAAATATTTTTTCTTTTCCCTAAATACTCCTCCAAAATTATAAGTCTGTCATCTATGAACACAGTTACAGCAGGTTGGAAGCATCCAGAGCAGCACAATTTTGAGAAGGTCCTGCTAAACCAAATGGCAGAAGTGATCATGTTGTTATCTTATGTCAACATTAAATAGTTATTATCACAAGAAAACAATGACCCTCCTAAATATTAACAATTGAGAAGTACAATTCACTTTTGTAAAAATCTCAAAAGGCTATCATGAAGTCTGAGCTGTCAAGCAGACAGAACTTTTGTCCTAGATCTTTTGTTCACCATCACACACTATATCTGTGGCTTCTTTCTTTCAAACCTTAACTGATCACAGTGAAGACCTCCAGTGAATGCCCTTGGCAGGAACTGACTTTAGCTGAATTAGTCAATGTCATAACCAGTGTCTGGACACTTTTCCACAGTGGCAAGCTCAGAAGAGAAGTGTACTTTTATGAATACTTACCAACTACATGAATTATTTTCAGGATAACGGACAAGAATGCATTCCAACTAACCTTTCTAAGCTTTTCTTTTCTAATGATTTATTTTTTTAAGCATATTTTGCAGAGCTGCAGCTATCCAGAGACCAATGGCTTCCCTGAAAATGCAGTGGAAGATGAACAAGACATCAAGGAGTAATGACCTAGCATTGCTGTCAAATTTTGCTACATTTCTTGTTATGGTTTCAGCTTACCTAAAGTGCTGGTGCCTGTAAACAGCTCTAGTAAGACCATTGGAGAGTACACTTTCAATAGCCAGACTTTCCAAGAAAAGGAAGGAAAACACTGAGACCAAAAAGACAAATACAAGAATTCCAGAACTCTGACATGTACTCACAGGCTGGTCAATGTGATGCTCTTCAATCTCTGCTGATTTCCCAGCTTCTCCATAGAAACTTTGTGTTAACCATGCTTTTCATCAGTCAGCTGAGGGAACAATCCAAAATACTGAGGACAAACCCAGGGATATATGGAGGCCTGCTGCTTGTGTGAGCTCTGAAGCCAACTTTTTCTGAAGCACTCCAGTAAAAATGCTTCTTTATGCTTTTCCTGTTAGAAGCTGAACAGAGAGTGGTCGTTTGGGATAGGGTTAGACTGTACTAAATTACCTTCAGGTTATTACCAATTAAAGATGTAGATCCTTAACTCTTGAGTCAGATAACCAAGACATACACCGTATCAAAGAAATTCAAACTATTAGTCTGGGACAAGAGAGGAGAAGATAAGAAGACCTGTGCTAGTTAGCACTTATCTTACTCATAGAGGTTATTTCAGCAAAGAGGAAAATACTGCAGGGAACCCCCTGTTAAAAATCAAGGACTTGAAAATGCATGTCTAGAAAGAATGTTGTGCAATGGAATAATTTTTGTCCCAGGTTATATGAGCTCCATATCATGGAACTCAACCACAGGAAAAGAGAAAGGGTATCTTTCAGCTTGAGGAATGATCTTGCACCAAATAATCTGTGTTTTTTCTCTGCTTTTTTTTTATTAAGAGGTGGAATTTTCAATGAGTAAAAATGGGACTGAAAACTCCCACCTACTAATGAAATCATAGGATGCTTTGTTATGGAAAAGACAATAAAGATCATTTAGTTTCCCTCCACCATGGGCAGGGACACCTAAGATTTCCTGGGACTCACAAAATAGACATGTCTCTTAGGAGACCCATCTGGAAGCTTGATCTGCACATATTGCACACATTGCACACACACTGAATTTAATGAAATGGCAGCTGTAACTTCCATTGATGGCAGTGACAGCAGCAACTGATCACTGTTGATACAATACCTTAACTATTAGGGCAGCTGCCAAGTAAAGAGGAAGCTGAAGACACAGCTCCACATTTTCCACATCTCAGCCTGCATTTAACCACTCAGCTGCTATCAAAGAGATGAGAGAGAGCCCAGTTTGTCTTTTGAAGGACTGAGCCACTTGGTCTATCTGATAGGGTGGACATCCAAAAGGACAGGCAGGCATCCTCTCACCCAGTACTGTGATTCTTGTTCTGAGGTACCTGGTGGTGCCCAGCCAGACTCGGGTGTCTGGGCTCTCCCAGGAGCAGGGACCCTTTGCTTTGGGTGCTGCAGTGATGGGTGACAGCTTTCAGCTCCAGGCTGGGAGCTGACACCAGGATCTCCTTGTAGCAGAACCAACTCGTTCTATCTCACCAGGGAGTTACTAGGGGTGGCACCATGGAGCAGAGGTGGCTCCAGGGGAACACCACTGCTGAAAGGGGAACACCACTTTTGGCCTATAATATCTTTTTTCTTCTTCTTCCTCCTTCTGATCATTATGAGAACTTGTGTTTTCACAGCATCTCAGATATGGTGTGCTGAGAGCAGCCTTGCCCAGGTGCTGTGGTACCAAAAAGGACAATTCTGCACCAGGGGATTTGAAATGAGGTCTGGGGTTTCTCCACTTAGCTGAACTGTACTGCCAAAACCAACACGGCTGTGAAAGCCCTAGTGGAATTACTGTGTCAGAAACTGTGGTGTTTTCAGTATTTCTGAATAAAAAAAATATACTTGGAGGAAATAATATAGAAATTGCCAAATATTTAAGGCCGAGTCATGTTTCCATAAATGTCAGCAGGAGATTTGCCACAGACTTTTAAAAGACAAGGATTAGACTCTAAATAGCTCATTTATAAGGAACAAGTGATATTTTAATATACCAGTATTTTTCCAAACTGTTTTCAGAAATTTATTAATAACTGAAGAAATATGAAAAAAAAACCCAAGGCCTTGAAAAATGCTTAATTACCATAGCAACGCCTGTCTTACTGTCAAATATCGTAACTCCTGAGAGATGCAGAGCTGCCATGACCAGACAGCTCCTTTTAAAATTTCCTGATTGCTAGAATCAAAGAATTGTGCTGCATAATCCTCTTTGAATGCAATAACAAAAACAGCTTCCCTCAGCATTAGTCACAGTCTGCCAAGCAGTTTTCCATACCTTTCCATACAGAAATGGAGATCACCTTTACTTGAAGCTTTTAAAGATATTTTTGTTACAAAAAGAAATATGAAGTTGAGTTCAATAATGGATGTTATTGCAAGAACTGTAGGGAGCCTTTCCTTTCATAATTCAGTCTCACTGAGAGAGGCAAAAAGTTTGAACCCTCTCAATATTAATATCCTGTACCCTGGTTCAGAATGCTATTGACTTGTTGCATAGTACATAAATACTAGAAGCATAAAAGGAAATAAATACATAATAGTTTTATTGACAATCCACTTGTCTTGATTATAGATTCAAAAGCTGATGATCTGCCTCTGAAAACTCTGTGCAGCCTCAGTTTGGCAAAATACCTGATAACTTCAAGTGCACAAAAATATTACTGGTATGCCAGAAGATCTTGTTCAGCCTCTCAGAATGAAAGGGCTACCTCCGACCTCAGCAGGTTTAGGATCAGACCTTAAAGTTGTTGAGCTGGAGGATTTATGGTCAATAAGGGGCAGGCAAACAGCGAGGCATAGTGCTGGGCATCACCTTACATCTCCTGAGAAAGTGTCCTGTTTCCCTCAACCCTGCCTGCAGCCAGTGGCCCCTTGGAAGATGAAAGCAGAAGCAGGTACCTTTGGTTTATTACCAAAAATCTGTTATGAATGCTCTTAGACTAACAAATTTGGGGAACAATTCTAAGTGATCAGATCCATTACAGAGGATAACAATCACACATTTGTGGTCTTAGAGCTGATATGACTGCAGATAGGTTGGGTTTTTTTAAGTCACTGAAATTCTGCCAACTTGGAGCAATTTTGGCATGCATTAATGAAATCTCTGAGAAGAAAGACCATGAAAAAACCTGATATACACATATCTGTACACTAACATGAGCTCCACAGAGCTCCATATTCATGCTGCAGGAGGCAATGGAGAGTGGAGGTGGCAGGCCAGCTAGGTGGAAGGAGTGCAGGGAGACATTTGCATAGTGTGGTCTTCAAATTCAGTTTTTCCAAGTTATTTTTGACTGCTGAGGAGCAGAGACCCTATGATAACAACAGAAATGGTATTCATGAAGTACCATAGGGAACAAGAATAGAACTTCACAGAGGAAGCAAGCTGTTTTATTTTATTTCTGGCTATTTATAGCTCACATGATCATTTTGACAACTGTAAATATTTCTGTCAACTAATTATTTAAACACCTCGCTGAATGTGTCCCAACAGGACCTTGAAGGGTTTTATTAATTTTTTAGCCAGAGAGAATTAAACTTATGATTCACTGGGGAATGTGCCAAAACAAGTCTGAATTTTAAAACTTTCACTTTTTATAAATGCTCTTTTAATTAGATTGTTGCCCCAACTGCCCCTATCCTCTTCACATGCAAGTCAACCATTTTACATGGTGAAAAAAAAAAACCAACCCAAACCAACCCCCTCACCATTTCAGCATAAGAAATTGCAGTGCCTCATATTGGAACTTTGCTTTGTCTGGAATCTAAGATGCCTTGAGCACTGGGTAAAAAGGAATAACTTTGTGGATGGATGGCTCTGTAGCACAAGTTTCACCACACTACAGGAAAACTTTCATTCAGCCATTACCATCACCAGGGAAATAGAAGTTAATTCTAGTTACCACCTTTTCAGACACAGACTTCTGCTAAAAAAAAGATATAGCCTATTTCTGAAACCTCTGTAAATATCTCTAATGACTTTTGCTGCTGTCAAGATTAATTTCCTGACTAGCACACTCCAGATAGCCTAAATTAAAATAAGTTTGATATTATGTGTCTTTAGTAAGTGAGCACTCTTACCTTTTAGATACAAGATATCTTCACATCATTTGCATTTGAAAGGGATGAGTAATTTTCAGTTTTGAGATAATTTAACCCACTATTTCTGCATAACTTTGCATTCCACTTAAAAATCCTCTCTCTCCTGCCATACCTTTCATATCCTTTTATGCTTAGGTTTCTCACTATCTCTTGCCCTACCAGTTTGTCCATATCTCTCATGAGTACTGTTTGTGAACTCTCAGAAGAAAGATGAAAGCTCAGTCTGGCTCTGTTTTCCCTCAAATCCCTTCACCAATGTCTGCTGAGGATTATCCGTGAAAAATCACTTAAGAAAAGGATTTATCTATGACATAAAAGGCAAAGTAAAAATAAGATTTATCTTCCATCTGATTAGTATTTGTGCTAATTTAGCATTAAACATCCTTCTTTTACTTGTCCCCCATCTTCTGTGAAGTTTCAAGAAAGTTTGTTTATACATGAAGCAAACAACAAAAAAAGTGTCTTAGACTTTTTGCTCGTTTTAGCTTTTGCAGCAGATTGATTGGCTGCTTCTTCTTCACCAATACAAACCAACACGGAAAAAAACAGAAGCAAGTCACCTCTTCTCTTTGGGTAAATAAAAACCACTCTTGAAGAAGGATTACAAGTCATCTTAGGTACCTATTACTAGTGTTCTCAGGGTAAGGATGTTCTCTATGCTAAGAACAGGATCAAAAGGATACGTTTTGCTACCGAAAATGTTGTTTCATCTCTTTTTAGTCTGTATGTAATATTCTATGGCAAAGCAAGATAATGCACGTCTGATCCTGAATACCACATCCTTTTCTATGATCAAGCTTTGAGTATGAATTCTCAATAAAGGAACTGTATGCTGCGTTCTGGCTGCATTCTAGCCAGTATATAATAACATCAAGTATTGCATGTCTGATTTTTTGAATTGTTTTATTTTTATAGGTTTGACCTATATGTTATACTTTATTTGGCTGAGGTGAGTCAAAACAGGTATGAAGAACAAACTGCTTCTACTAAAGAGATCTGACCTCTATTCTTTTCTGGGCCCCACTGTCAGCTGATACTGCTACAGAAGGAGCCCATCCTCCCTTCTTTAAAATTGTGTTGTGAAAGGTACCAACTAGATACCCCTCAAAGGAAGGTATCCTACTTCTCTGTATGTCAAGAAAAGCAACAAAAAAGTATTGATGAATACTACACAAGCATCCACAATAAATTACTACAACATTTTTGTGGGCCACAAATTATAAGAAACACTATTCTCAAGCATGTTGGCTGTGCAGTTTTTTTTCTATAAAAAGAAGTGGGAAAAAAATTACTGTTTTTATACATGCAGCACTGTATCAAGACCTCTTTGCACATAATCTAGCATGCTCTTCAGAAGTAATCACTTTTGGAACAATATCTGTGCATTTAGCTACTCTACCAGCAGTGTCCTCTCTATACTGACTGAGGTGGACACCCAAACCACAAATTTCAAAAAGTGTCCACAAGCTATGCATTCCTCATTTTCTGAGTACCTAATATGAAACATCTGGGAATGAATTTGCAGGCAAAGTGAACACTCACAACTCCAGCTGGAGCTGGTTCCCACCACACAGAACTTTTTTAAAAGGTTAAGTGCTCCAAACCATGAATTCCAGGCTGGCTGTCTAAAAGAAGTGGATATTTCTGGCAATGGGATATTTGCACAAACCATTTCTACACGAAGGCAGTGCAGGTTCACCCAGAACTGGTTGCACAGGATGGGGTCCAAGTGGATTTTGAATGTCTGCAAAAGCAGAGATTCCCCAACCTCACTGGGCAGCCTGTTCCAATGCTCTGCTACCCTTACGTTTTGGTTGAACCTCCTGTACAGAAATCCATAACTCTGTACCAGTAGTCTCCAAGATATTAAAAGGTCTTGCATAACACAAGTGCAAAAATTGAACCCCTTCTCCTACCACATATATATATAGTGTTATTCACACAAGCAAACAAACAAGGAGAGTTGAAGAAAACAAGAGGAATAAACAAACATTCCAGGCTAAACTGCTTGTAGGTATTTTTAAATTAAAACAGTTGTATTAACACTGCAAGACAGACCCCTTTACAAAAAATCAGATGTTTTTCTGCTTTAATAAGTTTGTGAAGGTCTGCCTTCTACACAAGAGGAAAGAGTGGCATCAACCAGAGTATCCAGCACATTGGGTTACCTAACGCCAGCATCCAGGCCACTCAAGAGTGACCCCTTTCACATCCCTGGATCTGAGTATGTATCTGAGTATGCCTTACTCAGCCAAGGCTGGGGATTCAGCTCTGTGCACTCTAGTTTTCACTGTGAGGAAACCCAGCTGACCATCACAGAGGCAGTCATACTAATTTTTCATATATTGTCAATATAATTTAATGGATCAACAGTTACAAGGAGACAAGCTAAACTAATTAGAAAGCTAACCACAAGGAACAAGGTCACATCACAAAACCTGCCTAACCCAGCAAGCATGTGGGAAGCTTGGGTTAAATTCCTCTTGCTGCCTGAGGGAATCTGATCTGACATCTCCCACCTTGGGGTGAATATGGTGATCACTAAAGGGCAGTTATTTTAAGGCACAAGGGTGAGGCTTCCTATTATTTCTGTTCAAACTGTTCCACTTTGCATGGAATGAATATTCATTGGGATCCTGAGAGAATGAAAGTGTGAAAATGTGTCTATAACTGGGTTGTTAGGGTGCTCAGTGGGGAAGGTGGGTGAGAGGAACATATTCTTTTGGAATATGAGAGCACACCTGGCTGAGCAGTAGAAGACCAAGAGCATTGATGATCTGTGTTAGCAACTGAGACAGCAATAAGACAGCATTTGAAAGCTTAAATCTGATTGTGGCAGCACAGTACTGAGGAAACAAGCTGGAAATTAACTGTTGTCTATTTAGTGTTAGATAATGTGAGGAAAATGCAGTGTGAAACCACTGACAGATCAGGAGAATGACTCTCTTACAGCCACAAAAATAAAATTTCTCTCTCTAAACTAGCCTTATATATAGATTTAGGAACAAAAAATATCCTGGCAGAAAAGTAATTAAGTAGAATGACTGCAGAGGTCTCATAATAGATTGTCCTATATTCAGCAAAAAGCCCCTCATCTAGATATACTAAAAAGTAGATTAAATAACTGTTCACATGAACTCTTCTATGAAGGTATTTTTCCCTTTAGACTGTTTTTTTCTAATGACTGTGTAATTATTGGAATAATTTGGTTTGAAGGAACACTAGCTTTTTAAACAGTTTTATCAGGAAGTAACAGTATCTATTGTCTTATCATAACTTTTTATTTTCACCCTCTGATGCATTACTATTGCATCAAAATTTTCAATTGTTAGAGTGGGTGATAAATTAATCTCTGGTGAAAAAAGCATTAATTTCAAGAATGAATCTGTCCCACGAAGTTTATTGTGAAATTAAATTAATTATTATTGTGATTATTTAAAGAGATGTTGAACAAGTTACGCTGTACATGTAAAGAAATTAATTTCTGTATATTGGCCTGAAACGGCCTTGCCTTGTAATGGAGAAGACTATTTGGGCATGTCTTCCTTCGTGGACAAAATCTATATAACTTAACAAGAGTAAACAACATGTTTTTAAAATCTAGCACCAAAAATTATTTATGGGATCTGTATGCAATAGCTAGTAGAAGAAGCTGATAATAGAGCAAGTAGAATTATATATAAAACAAACAAAAAAAACCCAAAACAAAACAACCCCCCATTTTATTCCTAAATTATTTTAGTTTTAGTGGGGAACCACAGAGCACCCACAAGTAAGATTGCATGAGGTCAGTGACAGCCCCACTAAGCAGAGGGGTCTTCCTGCTCTTGCATACAGCCCATTCAATTGGAGAGAAGAAAGGCTTCAGCTAAGGAACACCAGGAGGGCTTGTGCTTTTTCAGTTTAGTCAAAGTTCATTTAAGATCTGGCTCCCAACAACCAGCACGTTTTCTTCTGTTTCCATGCATGAGGCTGGGCTGGGACTGCAACTTCATTTTATGTGGAAAGGAAGAAGCAGAAGCCACTGCCTTCATGTGAACTTTGCTGAATAACTTTTACTAATAAAGGCTGGATGTACTAGATAAATAACCTCTTCTTTACATTGCAGACTGAGCCACGTTTCTGCCTCTCTAAAAAATGTCACTAGAGTCAGCCCAGTGCTTTTATACCTTTAATTGACCTGCAGAAGTTTTATGCTATCCCTCTTCTACAAGTGCATCTTCTAGCCAATGGAGACATGCTTATTTACACAAGCTGATGATCTGGGGACTGTGTGGGAAGAATTTAGATTATATTTGTTCTGGACACTTGAGGAAAAATATCTGAGGATTGGCATTCTCTCCTATTCCAGAAGAAAGATTTTTGATTACCCAGGGAGAAAATATCTCCAGCAAGAATATTTAAGAAGAGGCAGAGAGAGACGTTTACATTAGAGGAGGAAGATCATCCCAAGCTTTCAGTTTGCTGGCAGAAATGTAGTCTACTTCAGGAGCCCTTTAGGACTGCCTTTAGCACAGCATTAGTTGGTTTTATAAACTGCAATTCTTTCTCTATGGCCTTCTTCACTGGGTTTTAAAAAACAAAAATAATTATTTTTTATAAGGATCTTTTTTACATACTAGAAGAAGAATCATGCTGTTGCCTTTTAATCTTCCCTTTTGTAGCCCAAAGGAAATGAGTTACCTTTCTTACAGTCTGTGTTACAGTCTGTGTTTTTTAAACCTTTTAGCATTCTTTGCACCCTCCTCTGGATTTTCTCCAAGTCAACATCTTTTTAAAATATAGTGTCTAAAAGTGGACACAGTGTTCTGAGACCCAGTTGGCTCCCAAGTAGAGCAGAATAATTACTTCCCAAGGGTTCTGTACAATATTCCTATGAATGTAACTTTGACCAAGACTTTTTTTTTTTTTTTTCCAAATTCAGTGCTGTTATGATAGTCAGTTAGTGATTCACTACAACCCCCCATCCTTTTCTGGGTGAAATCCCTCTTGTTACATTTGACTATTTGAATTTGTCTTTGTTGACATCTGCATTCAATTTCAGATGCCTGATTTTTCAGACTCATTTAATTTCCCGTTCTGATTCTGTCACCAAAGTAGGACCGATTCTCCCTTCATATTGTCTGTAGATTTTCTAAACATATTGGTTGAATTTTGTCATTCAGTCATTAGAAATACTTAGTAGAAATGGGACTCCACATGAGGTGCTTATGTGCTCCTCCAGCTTAATGTGAATCACTGAAAACTCCTCTTGGCAGTCATTCAATAACAATGACATGCAGAGTAGAGGGCTCAGCACTTATATGATTTGGGTGTGAGTAAACCACACAGTGGCTGTGGTAATGCCTAGCTCTATCCCAGGAAATGAGATTATTCTTCACATTATAGGATGTGACTCTTTTTTCCAACATCCACCTTTTGAGAAAAGTTATGCAATGGAAGGGAGTAAAGCAGATAGACTCTTCTCAGTGGTATCTGGTGACAGGCTGAGAGGCAGCGATTACAAACTGAATTACTGGAAATTACATTTAAAGACAAGAGAAAACTTCTGGGCTATTTTTTCCTGTAAAGGGCAGCCAAACACTAAAGTAAGTTTCCCAGAAAAATGATAGACTCTCCACCTTGGCAACACAAAATGTGAATGGACATGGCCCTGAGCAACCTGCTGTAGCTGACTCTGCTTGAAGAGGGGCCTTGTACTAGAGACCTCCTGAGGTCCCTTCCAGCCTCAGACATTCTGTGATTCCATGAATCTATGGGACAATTTTATTTACTTTATACATCGTTGCTTGAATTCAGATAGAGTTTTACAAGCAGTTTTAACTTTTTGGAATAATAATTTTACAGAGCCTAAAGTCATGGCCAGATCTGCAGTGGTGCTATTGAAAAAAACTGAAGATCAGTGTGGGAATTAAATATGATGTTTGGCCAGTCTCTGCAATACTGTGAATGACACATAACATTTCAAACAGAATTTGAAAGTCTGTAATTGGCTCCTCTGCAAGCTGAGTGCACATCTTTTTAACTCTAGATCAAAGCCTTTCTCCCCAAGTTTGAGGACTGGAATGAAAGAGTTTCGCTATTACAGCCTTCCTCTTCCCACCATTCCACCTTTAAAAAGCAGTATGTTATTTTTAAGGAAGCCAAAGCCCAATGCTAACACTATTAGTAAAGATCTACATTCAAATTCATGACTCAAATGACCCAGGGATAGGCCTCTGCAGTCAAATGGGAGCATTGGCAAGCATCACTCGTGACCTGGACTCCATCCCCTGTGTTCCCAGAACCTCACAGTCACTTCATTAGTGCCCACATGGATGAGTAACATGAATAGCATGAGTCACGGTCAGGGACTGGATATGCCTCAACAGTCTTTCCACTGTGCCTGAGGTTTTTGGATTAATGAAGAAGCCCATGTCCCAGCAGGGCAGTCAGACTGGCAGATGGGCGTCTCTGGCCCCATTACAGGAGATTCTCTAAACACAGCCATCCACTGAGAAGTCTGTCACTGCACAGGAAATAACAGGATTGCACCTTACGGAAGAGTTGGACCAAAATGTGTCTGTCTTGAAGCTGGAAATTTTCAACATTTATCCCTACTAAAAGAGGTTTATCGTTCTTCCCTGCTGAAATCAGTGGGGAACTGCTGGCTTCCAACTTCATTAGGTACAGGACCTGACTCTTAAATGAACGCGCAGCTTTTACAGATTATTGATTTGGAAATTGAGGGGTTGGTTAGAATACTTTCAGCTAGTCTTGATTTTGATATTTGGCAGAAATTTTAGAAGTATTCACACTTCTTTTTGCTCTCTTATTTATCAAGCCTTTTTTCCAGCATTTTTCCACTTTCATGCCAGAATTTCTAGCTGTGAAATTCTGTAAAACCCACTTAACTATAATAAAAAATTTAAAATCATCTGTGCAGAGGGCTTACTAAAATGTAATACAAGCAAATGTTCCTGAATAGCACCTGCAATAGCAGGGTGTGGGGAAAGCAGCATTTAAGCCAGACCCCTCTATACATTTCTCTCATTTAATATTGAAATCCCCTCTATGTCAGCTGTGGTATAATTCTGTAATAGAGCCTCTTTTTCTCTTGTATGTTTTGAACACCATTGTCTTCTAGCATATTGGTAAACCTGCCTAACCATTTCCTTAAAAGGTTAAATGAGGCTTTTCAGTTAAAACTTCACTTGGAAGAATCCCTAAATGTGTCTTTTCTATTGGCAGACCTTCATATTCCCTTGTCCCAAAGGAGTGATTCCCCCCAGAAGATAATTTTACATGAAGACATCAGCACTTCTGTCCTGCAAGTGAGATACAGATGAGAAGGCCTCATTGGCAATCTTTGCCAGAGTATAGATATGAGGCAGTCATGGTGAGTACCAATTTTTCTGCAGCAAAGACTTGGGGCATGTTACCTATGGAAACAGGTACCAAGGGCTTGAAGACACCTAGAGAAGCTCAGGAAGGTTGTGCAAAACCCTTAATGATATATGATTTAGGCAAACTGAAAGATAGTTAGGTAAGAAGTCCTCCAGTAAATCTGGCCTCTTGTCCTAGGCATTTTATCAAACTAGTCAATCTTAAACTATATGGGAAAAAGGCAAAGCATTAGCTTGACCATTGAGGGGGGCTAGTAACCACAAAGTATTCAAACCTACCACAGTCTGCTTCTACTAAGAATTAATTGTGTTCCTATAATTTTACACCTCTAAACTCGTGTTTCCTTATCAAAGCTAATTGAAATGTTGGCCTAAGCAAAAATAGGACACCTTGAACTTTTTTAACCAGCAGCATGACCCTGTGGTAAGGCTAATTCACATGACTTCTATCTGATGTGAGGGCATTTCTGATTAATTTCATCCACATGGCTTGTTTACTAGGAGCTAGAAAATTCAAACCTGCAGGACAAACATAAAAGGCCATGGGTTTTCCTCCTTTTTCTGACAAAGCTCACAGTAAACTCTGCAGCTAGAAGGGTGTGTGTGGACTAGCGAGAGAAAAATGGAATAAACCCCTTAATAGTAATTCCTGGAAATATTTTCCTGCTAAGATGCATCTGTCTTATTGCAATAGGCTCTACAGATAGCTCCCTCCCACTTCCAAAAAGAGCAAGCAATCTTGCACATTTATAACAGCAAGTCATGATTTCCATGAGGCACGTCAGTTTGAATGCTCAATCACCACTGGTTTCTCAGAAATTATATTGGGCCAAAGTGTCTGCATATTTCTAAGACAAATCTACTGCTGTAGCACTGAAGGCACATCCCCACTACCCCATAGTGTTAAGCTATTTCAGGAATTAGGAGTTTTAAGAGCTCCCCAAGGTTAAGTACAGTATCCTGTATGCAAGCCGAGTTGCTATGGTAACATTGCTTCATACTTGCATCACTCACTTGTTCAACATAGGACTATGGCCTTCTGTTTTCTAATTGCTGATTAACTATCAAACTGTCTTAGATTAGGTCTACAAAGATGACATTAATTATATTTCAAAAAAACAAAACAAATGTGGTACAATTAAACCTGAGGAAAATATATCACCACAAACAAAACTGTTAAGACATACTGTAGGTTAAGCAGCAC
Organism: Phaethornis superciliosus; assembly: GCA_023637945.1. Taxonomy (NCBI): domain Eukaryota; kingdom Metazoa; phylum Chordata; class Aves; order Apodiformes; family Trochilidae; genus Phaethornis; species Phaethornis superciliosus. Next base: position 24,384,036 of record JAJQWJ010000001.1, on the reverse strand, counting down.
CTTTTAATTTGAAGAAATATTGTTGCCATCTAGTAGACACAAAGTATGTTCCAGGCGGTCAAGCTGAAAGCAGGATTTACAATTCAAAAAAGTAAGCCATTAAATGTCAGGAAACTGACATTTTTTTATCATTCTGAAATGCTAGCATGAGACACTCTGGATATTTCAGAGCTTCTGGTCTCATTCCTTAGAGTTGTCCTGGTTTCCACTAACTGGAACTTGAACCTCACTATCTACTATTTGGAAAGGAAAAAATATGTTCCATCACATATGTAAAATAATAGTAAAATTTATTTATTTGCACATTGTTTGTATATCGTTTACAATTTGAAAAGTATGATGATGTTTCAGGAAGCTTTCCAAGAAAGTAATAGATGATGCCTTGTCTAGGCTCTGATTTGTGAGATAGCAATTGACCTTAGGTATTCTTGATCGGGATCTCAACAGAAATCACAGCTCTTTCCACAGATGTGGCTTTAGTTTTTTTCACCTCTACCTAGAAATGATCAAAAGATCTGTGAAAAGCTACTATTTTTCTATAACTGTTAGGCCTTGTGTTTAGGGAGAACACTGTGATGTATCTATGTTGTGCTGAGGAGGCAGAATGTTTTTAGGCAGCTGGTGCACTTTAGTCCTGGTGCAGCATTAAGAGGCAAAATGTAACAAAAATGGATATTTCTCAAAGATCTTTTTGTCCACAGGAAAAAAAAAAATTCTGATTGTACCTTTTGCAAGCTCCAGAGAATGGTGGAAGTGAAGGCTCCTCTGCTTCCTCTTCCCAGGATTTAGACTTTTCCCTTAAAATTTTGTGCCACTCAGCACCTGCTACTACCCAGTGACTTCTGGTCAAACACAGGCCAAAAGAAAAAAATCTGAGACACATACTTAATTCCCTGTCATTTGACAAAAATTACCCTGGGGCAATATTTTTTTTTCTTTTGCCTGACATCAACATGATACAGTCTCCTCAACATCAGCATTCAAAACAGTTGTTTGTAGAACTGCATGTTTCACCCAGTTAGGGATCCAACTGTGTTTTTCATTTGTAGCAGTAACACATATAACATGCTAAATACTTTTCAACCACTTTATAAATACACTTATTCTGAGGAAGTCTAGATTTAGGTCCAGAACAGTAAACACTAATCCTTAAATAAAAAGAGACAATACCTTAATACCAAAAAACAAAAAAAGAAAAAGGTTCTATTCTGCTAAACTGACTGTGGTAAAAAGAGGTCTAGAGGCCTTAAATGTGTGTGAGGTTTGGTAAATTCTTATCCCCAGGATGCTGTTCATTACCTTTGCTGGAAATATTATGCTAAGGGTCACTTCTTCATTTCAAAGTTTCCATAGCTAATGCTTATAAAAGAATAACAATGCTATCTGCTCTGTTGTGCTGTTGAAGACAAGTCCAGTAAGCGAGGAGTAGGCTGAATTATCTGATGCATAACACACCAAGAAGCATATTTTTAGGAAAGAAAATCTTTAAAATATTACTGATTTCGTTTTTCACAAGAAGATCTAGTTTCATCCTTTAATGTATGTCACCCTGGAGACCTGAGGAGTTTGCAGTTCAAAGACTAACAAAATATTTCCTGTGAAATATGTGGGTATATAGATCCTAAACAATAATTAAGAATTCTTATTTGAGAACAGAACAGTAATTATGATTGTTACAACTTTAAAGTGTTATGTTCAGTATCTCGTGCTTATATGTCACATGCTGCAATCTTATAGCCAGACTTTTGGAATCCTGATGCATTATCTTCGTTACATATCTCTTGTAGTAGTAAATTGAAAGGGGTTCTTAAGAAAGTTGAGGCTAATTATCAAAGAAGTGCAGCAGGCAGTGAATGGGCTATTAGCTGGGGAGGGAATGAGCATGTGTATGCAAGTAGAGTAGTATCACTGTACCATTTCAGGACAAGGTTTGAGAATTAGCCATCCCAAACTGATGATGAAACCCTCTAGTCCCAAGAGAGAGCTTTTAATGAGATGCAGCTCTAATCCCATGCTTGTTCACACTTTTACAGTAAATATAAGGTGTCCTGGATATAAAGAAGTTTACAAATTGCCAGGGTAGAAAGAGCCTTTTATCTCATTGCAGAAAAGATTTACTAGCAGTTTACACAAGTCATGATAAACAAAACGTTTACCACTGAGAGAGGGGATGACTATAAAAGGAGTACTAACATTTCCATACAGGAAAAAGCAGTCTATGAGGGTCAACGTATATCTTGAATACATTTGGGATCAGTAGTCACAGAAGAAATAGAAGGATCAATGGAAATTCCAGCCCCTACCCCTTCCTGCTTCCTTCTCAGGGATCTCAAGGAAAGGATTATACAGTAATGCATTCACTCTTCCCCAGTCCACCATTTATATCCCATCAGGCCTGAATGCAACCTTTTTTGCAGATACTGTGTGTAAAGTCTGTGTCCCTGATCATATGGACTATTAACTGTTACTGTCTATGGCCTCTTAGCTAAATGATTGTCAGATATAAACTAAGGATCAATTTATAGGCTTTTTAAACTTTTGTCAGAAGGACATTAAATATTTACAACAGTGTTTATTTGGCACTTTTTAAATGAGTACTTTTGTTTGCTTTCAATATAATCTCTCTTGTGTTACAGATTCAGAATAGCTGGGTAAAATAAAAATATAGCAATCCTATAAAGAGGTAATACTCATTAGTACCAGATTCCTGGGCAATACTCAGAGAAATGCAAATACTTTGCTCCAGTATATTAGAGAAGTACCCACACATTCTTCTGCTGAGGTATTTTGGGAGCTGGAATGTGTATTCTGGAGACCAGCATTATTCATATAACTTTTCTCTAGCACATGTTTAAAATGGAGAAAACTTTTAAGATCATTGAGTCCATCTGTAAACTTAGCACTGCCAAGCCCCACTAAATCATGTCCCTAAGCATCACGTCTACACATCTTTTAAATACCTCCCACTACTTCCCTGGGCAACCTTTTCCAATGCTTGGTAGCCCTTTCAGAGAAGAAATTTTTTACAATGTCCAATCTAAATGTCCCCTGGCACAAGTTGGGGCCATTTCCTCTCATCTGATCGCTTGTTACTGGAGAGAAGAGACTGACACCCACCTCACCACAACCTCCTTTCAGGTAGTTTATGAGAATGGCAAAGGATAATGCATTTGCAGGGCTTATAGGGAGGTTGATGGGATGAGATGCAAGTCTGTTGTAGGTAAACTCAACTTGATGGGTAGTAAAGAGTGACATTAAAGATTTGCAGCACCTAACTTTAGGCTCCTTCTCTGAATTTTTCTCTGACAAAACTTCTGTCTATTCACTATAAAAAGAGCTGAAAGAAAATCTCTTATTATAGCCCATTTTCTTAGCAGCCCAACTGGTACCACTTGTCTTCGATGAAAATAAACTTGATCATTTGTGTGTCATTGCAAGGGAGGGTTTTAGCATTCAGAAGCACTGCAGAGTTGTTACTGCTTTTCAGTATGAAGTCATGAAGGCTTCCTCTCTGCTTTCTAAGGGTGGGCCTGCTACATCTGCCTGGAGTATATGCCAAGGGAAAGAACACAGGGCAGCTTGAGCAGGCACTGTCAGTGTTTTACTCATCCAAAAATACTTAAATACAGGATGACAGTCTCCAGAGTTGTCAGCTTGGTAATTTTCAAAAGCATTTAAATCCCTGACAAAAATTCCAGTAAAACAGCATTCTTCAGGTTAGTGCCAGAAATCTTGTACTGTGGTGAACAGTTAGTACTAAAATCAGTCTCCCTGCTGCCTTCCAATGTAAAAATAACTCAGTACTTCTGAGTATGCTACAGAAGCCAAAGCACCCTAACAGTGTTTTAGAGTCAATGAGGCAATTACTGGATGCTAAAGATGTGTTTCCAGCAGTGTATTTAAGGCGTAAGTCATGGGATGCATGTGTACCTGTACTACATTGTCTGTTTCACAGCAACTATTTTTAAAAATTACATGGATTTAATTAGTATCCATTTAAGTTCCTTCTTACTCACTTGAATTACACAGATACATCTTCAACCAACCAAACAAAAATGTCATTTAAAATCTATAATTAAATAACCATAAAATTTTGCATTAAGATTTTATAGTGGGGGGTGTATGATCATGGAATATGAAAGATTTTTCTCTGCTTTCTAGCTTCTTGCTTGCAAGGGCTTAAGAGTATACCCATCCACCCTGGTTATGTTGGGGAAAACTCCAGAGATCCATTTCTGGCTCAAAGGCAACAAGAAGCATCTTTGAAGAATACTGTCAGGACAGCAGCACTTTGAAGTCATTCCCATGTACAGAGACAGTCCTTGCTCAAAATACTTCTTCAGATAAGCCAGGCATAGAAAAAGAGAATAACACCATTTACACAGAGATTTGCTAAGGTCACTGAGGAAGGCTGGTGAAGACCTTGGGACAAGAATTCATTAATTGTTACACCATCCTTCCTCTGTAAGTTTCTGATACTAAATGCCTGATCTAAATTGAATTATGAGTTAATTAGCTTTCAGAAGGTTGAGAAGCTGTAGCCCACCAATTTGAACTAGAGCTCCTAGACATAGAATATTAATTGTAATAGAGAAAGGAAGAAAAAAAACCAAAAAAACCCAACCAAAGCCAGATTCTATTAACTCTCTTATTTGAAAGAACAGTCATTTACAAATCAAGGCATGTAACTAGTTTCCAAAGCAACAGTATCTAAGAGAAACCACTCATGGTTTTTGTTCACTGTTTGACAACAGGGTTAATAAATGGAGGCTTGAAATAGTCTATCCAAATCTATAGTATGATTGTCATAATTGATAATTAACTATTTTATGTTACAAAGGGAATTGCAAGAATATCATTAGCATAAGAAAACGTAAAGAATGTCATGCAAAATAGTTCTCAATTGAAGCAAGTGTTACAAAAAGATAAATGTACTTTACTTTGTAGCTGATGTAAATGGTGAATTTGAGGATCAATTATATTTTAATATTGACAGGGGTATCTTGGTAATGAAGTGTAAATAACTTCTTATTAACTAACAGAGAGATTAGCCAAAAGGAAAATTGAGAGCTGGAAGCAGATCTTCTAGGCATTGCCTGAGATGAAGAGCTCTCAGTGGAGTTCAAGGGACTGACATCTTTCAGAAAGACAAGCTTCTGCTGGAATCTTTAGTATAAATGTAAATCTCTAAGGCTCTGCACTCATGTTTACCATTCAGAGAAGACTTTATATTCAGTCATCAGGGAGTTTTACCCTTGATGAAAATATTCATACTGAAGCAGTCCTTTTGCTGAAAATTAGGGTTTTGGTTAATTTTCCAAGGTGTGCTTTTCATGCTCCATTTGATTGTTCTATGAAATATGAAAACCTGAAAGAAAAAAACATTTTTTGAGTGTCAAAATCTTATGTTGGGAAATGCAAGCAGGTGTTCTGTGAGTTTTATCATCTCCCTCTCTCCATTGTCTAGAGTTGCTCCCCTGAGTACATCTCCCCTGGTGTACTGTTGACAGGAACTCCAGTGATGCTCCTATTTAGCAATAGGTGACCAGATATGGGATGAATGGGATAAAAAAAAACAGACGAAAAGGTGAATTAACTATTACTTGCAAAATAACAAAACACTCACTGAAAAACTTTCACAGGTATAGGTATTGGTCTTCAATGTTTTTTGAAAATCACAAGTAGTTATACTTTATCCAGCTAGCTATAATCTTAGTTACTACTATCCCATGAAGCTGCCTAATGAACTGGGCACATAGCTCAGTAAAGTATGCATGAGGAGCAATGGTGATGGGAAATCTGAGTACTTAAACATCACAGAAACTAAAGAAACTTTTCCCCAAACCACTTGGGAAGTTTCATCCACTATCAAGTCGAGCTATATAACTGCAATGCTCTGCCCACTACAGTTCTCACTCCTTAGAAAAGTATCATCTGTGCATCTATCCATCAAATAAATGTCTGAGTCCTGCAGAAGCCTACCAGAACCAATGGGCTCACCTGCAGGTTGTGCTGGATTGTAGGAGCTGTCTGGTCTCAAATGCCAGCATTGCCCCACAGGACACTGCAATCACCACAATGAAGGATTTAATCAGTAACTGAATGTTTCTCAGGATTTCAAAAAGAGGAGTCTCTTGAGTGGGATCCCCCTCCCCCCTTTTGGATCACAAGGACAATGCTCCCCCCTGCATCCCTTGCCTGTGCCTCTGATGGATCCGCTATTAGGAGCAGCTGGATTAGCTGAGGGACTGATGGAAAGAGAAAAGATTGATGGGACAAATAGCATCTCCACACTCAGAGAAAAGATTGATGGGACAAATAGCATCTCCACACTCCACATTTTGCTAAAACAGTGTCTGAATTTTCCCCTCCACCTAAACAGCCCATCACTACATTTCCCCAAGGCCCAGGGATGTCACTTCAATATGAGTGGGGCCTCACACAACCTCCCTGGGAGGTGGTGTCTCTATGTTTGTGCTGTGTAAGAGCTGGCTGCCCCTAAAGGCTCAGTCCTGGAGCTCCTCTGGCATCCAAGCCATGTAGAGGAGGGACACAACTCTCAGCTGAATTGTAGTCAACAGGATCTACCCTCAAGGATCTATCAGACACAAAAGTCTACAGCTTTTAGGCCTGACACGCCAGGCTGGAGCTTTAAAGGGTGTTGGTGTAGGGACAGGCATGACTTACAGGCCTGCCCTGTAAGAAGAGCTCAAAGCTTTAGGATGTTTCACTAGGATGAAGCCTTAAAAACTTGTGTTGCATATCAGATTTTCTGTCCACAAACATTTTTAGTAATATGTGTAAGACTGATCTGATCTGGGATAGTACCCCAGGACTTCATCATTCTTGGAAAGTACATGCTTGGACTTGCTCCAAGGTGCCAGTTGAGTTGAAACTTCCCTCCATGCCCAAGAGTTGGCTCCCCCTCATTCTGGTCCATGTGTCAACCTAGAGGCACAATCATGCCAAGACATGGCAAATTTGGACTCCCAACAGGCTGGAGAATTTTAGATTGATTTCAAAAGCCAGGATACCAGGGCCTTTCCCCTTCACTCTGTTAACATCCATATTTTCCCAAGGTTTAATGTCCATTCTTTCAGGAAGAAAACTCTTTCATGTGTCAATATGCTGCATGCCTGATGCACTGTGTTCAGGGGCTTGTAAAGCTAAGAATACTGCATAAATGTAACCAAAAAGTGCTATCACAGCTATGTGCACTTGTGGGACAAAATTAAAGGGAAACAGTTCCAGGCTGAGGCCGCAGTAACTTGGTAATTGAAATGTTCACTACAGCATCCTTCAAACAATGAGCCAAATGCTGAAGACTTTATTTCAAACACTGCTCATTATTTCCTCTGAAGCCTTATGGAAGTAATGTTTAGAATAAAAAATGAGCTGGTAATTTAGGATTTATCCCACTGTTTGTATACAATTTTCTTTTTAAAATGTAAGGAGAAAAGGAAACAATGATTTCACAATGAGAACAAGCTGAAATACAAGAACTTATGTGGGAGACTGAGATAGCAGCAGGATTAAAAGCAGAAAATACATGCATCCCACAGACTCCTTTCTTGCCTCTGAGGTCTCTCATTCATGTGCTGACCAGGACTACTGTGGCTTTGTTTATGGCATCTGACAAGCTCAAAGCCTCTGGCTGTAGGACTGCATTAGGTATTTTTTTAAGTGGGTTTTTTTAAGCTCTAGGTAACAATAAAACAGTATTAGGAATCAAATTCAGCCCTTCTGTATTTGCTCAGCACACCATCTATATTGTTAATATAGAGGTAAATCTGTGTGTATGTCTAGGCATGAACATGTGTGTGTGTGAATGTATATATTAAAATATTTTATTTAAATATCACAGAATTTGTAAAATCTGCTGTTTATATTGCTCCAGAAAATTTCAGAACATGTGATGTGATACTCGTATCTTCTTATTTTATAAAACTGATATAATTTTTTATAATTACATTTAACAGTTATTTACAGCATATTAGATTAAATTAAATATCTTCATATTTAAGGATTTGGGGAAAACTTATAAGTATTTGTAGAAGAGAATGGATTTCTAAGGCTTGTGTTAGCACCACTGGAGTCAGTCATTTCTCATCAACCTCAACATCTGCAGGGCAGAACCCAAAAAATTCAAAAGGCTTACAGCTATTATCTTGCCCTCTAGTGGTATTTCTTTCAAGCCACCACTGAATAAAAACCAGATGGACTAAGTATTTTAAATTTATAAAAAAATAAATTGACTTATATTGCAGATGGAGAACTAAATAGGTATAAAAAAGGCTTAACTACTCTGATTTCTTCTAGCACAGCAGGCAAGATAAGGCTATTATAAAAGCTATGAAAACTTCACAGGAAAGTTTACAATTAAAGTCAAGCAACTCAGGTAGTTTTATTTATTTTGTTGGTAAATGATACTTCCATCTATTTTTCAATTTCTTCTCCAGAATTTCAATGTTTTTAATCTCTGATAAGCATATAGTAGTGTTCTGGCATTTTGTTGCCTCTTTAGGGACTACGGTGTCAGAGTTGTTTTATCACTAGATACCATCTAGTTTTGCAAGGACTGGGAGCAAAGGTTAAAAAAACATCATTACTGCAGGAATTGCTGCTTGTGAGTTTCTGCAAGTGTCTGTCTGGCTTGCTTATAGGATGCAGAGAGACAATGCTGAGATTTAAAAGTTCCAGTGGAGTCCAGCAAACAGTGGTTTTCTCATGGTCACAAGGGACAGAAGCACTTCTAGGCAGGCTTTGCTGAAGCTGATTCATAGCAGAGTAAAGGGATGCTGCATTGATCTCATCTATTTCAAATATTTCTGCAGTATGTTACATGATTCTTGCAAAATATTTTGGTATCTACTTGCACTGTTCCATGGGTAGAAAGGAAAGAAGGTGGGGAAAAGTGAAGAGAAAGACAAGTTGTAAGTCTTAGGCAGAAAAGACAATGAAAACTAAGGATAAAAACCCTTAGGATTTAAATTTCTTTCTTAAGCCTTGTCACTGGTTTCTACCCGATTTTAAACTGGACTAACACTGTCAGGCAGACGTTTGGGGAGCTGATCTAGATGAAACCAAATCCAGCACAGAAGGAGGTTTCATCTTTTCAGCTAGATTAGCTCTTCTATCCAGTTCACCAGGTAAATCCTAAAACTGGATCAACAGAGGGAAGAGCTTCCCAGGAAGCCTAGACTTTGAGCTTCATCTGCAAAGGTTCAGACTGAGAAACATGGCAGGAATTTGGGGCAGAAACAAGGACAGGGCACAAAAGCACTGCTCTACAGGAACTCTGTATGGGACATGCAAACCTTATATATATTTTAGAGATTGATGGAGAATTCATAATCTCTCAGAGTACAAAACTAGCTTTCTCCATGGAATCATTTTTTGACAACTCTGATTGGGAGACAATTCAATATGTAATCTCTAGCAGTTTGTATTTCCACAAAAGAGGAAATCTTAGGTTCTGGCTTTTATGTTTCAGCATTTTTAAGTAGTCCATGGAAGATTCTGTCAGAGATTCTGTCTTCTCATAAAGTTCCTTAATCAGATGCTCTTTCTACCAAGCAATAGCTCTACAGATAGAGACACTGAATGCAAAAACTTACAGTGCATTGCTCAGTACTTTTAACTTCCCCAAATGCCTTTAGAAGCCAGGTGAAATATATCAGTGACTGCGTTGTTCAGCCTGAATCTTTATTGTGATTATTATCATAGTGTATGAATCTAGAAAAATGTGTTTGGATAGTTCTAGTATTGCAACATTTGTTCTGCCCTGACCCTACTAAAAAAATTACCACCAATGCTGAATATTTACATCTACAGGCAGTAGAAAAAAATTTTCCTTCATGTGAGAAATAAGCTATTTGGTTAGTTATGTTCTTTGAAGAGATTACTCCAGGAGATGGGAATCAGTGAAGCTACTAAACTGGTAGAAAATTATTGAATGTGAAACTTTGCCGTTGTATTTTGTCCCTGATCAGGAAATAAAAGCTTTGATATTATATTTTATAAAACAGATAATATTCTTTAAATTTCCAACGAACTTTCTCTGTCCTACCTAACTTTTCAGATGTTAATTTAAAAATAAAAGTCTTAATAGCTTATCCTTTCAGAAGCAAAATTTGTGAAGCCAAAATTTGCAGAATTTTCTGGTGGTCTAGGATGTTTCCATTTTTACAGACTAAAATGAATTATACATTCTAATCTTTATTGTGTGTTAAGCAAGGATGTGTAACATGTGTCAAGGCTGGCAGCTTAAATCATGAACCACCACATAAAATAATTTTTAAATTTTTTCTGGACTGCAATAAAAGTACATCTCTGTTGGAGGCAATGATGGTGTAAGTACCTTATGTATATGTAGATATACTTAATTTAAATATAGGGTATGTAATTCTTATTATTCATGGTCTTTTTTATATATAAATTAACAACTTTTCCAGGTGCAAGGCAAATTAATTGCGAGAAGGTTCAAGTCTACCTTTGCTTTCCAAGTAGTTGTAGGATAGAATATTTTCAAAGTCATGTCCAAATATCACTCCTGCAGTGAAGCTGAAATGGAGAAAAAAAGAGTCCTCATCATAAGCATTTGAGCCCTCGCTCTCTAGTCACTGACTTCATCATCAAGTTTCTTGCTCATACTCTAACATAACCTCTGCAGCACTAGCACTAATAATGCTAAGAAAAAGGAAGCTATCGTGCAGTCAATCCACAGGTTGTAGATAATAAATATTGGGCAAGCAGAGAGAAAAGAAAGGGATGGGAATGCTGCGTCTAAAATGGAAGAGTCAAAAACGAGAGCTAAAAGAGGCTGTGATTATGCATAATTGACCTCAAGAGGTATCTTACAGATGGATGTGTCTTCTAAAGGCTCTGTGATGAGCTGAATTTCACTGAAAGCACTTAGCAGGTTTTCTTCTACCAGCATTATGTTCTGTAGGTCTACCTCAATTCTAGCATGATCCTGGCAAAGTTGCTGCAGTCAGACGGAGCTCAAAGCTCCATGGTGAGTTCTCTGCCTCCAAAGGTGAAAGCCTACACAAAAAAGAGAAGTTACAGCCTTGCTTGGTCTGAGCTATAGGTTCCTTGCTTACCATCTGGTCTTTGGTTTGCACTACCAGTCTCTCATGTCCTGGCCTGTAGGGAGGCAACAGATTTCACCTTTGGCAAATTGAAGCCTCTCAGGATCTCTGTTTCAGTTTTGTGGGCCACGTTTCTATGAGCAGAGGAAGACACTTAAATAGCACCGAAATACAGGGCAACGATTACTGTGTGCAGATCTCTGGAAAGCAGGTGGGAAATGTTCATCTGTATATGCTGTGAGCATTCATTAAATGCAGTAAACAGCCTGTCAAATTTGCATTGTGGAAAGAGGGCATTTCATTATTCCCTCTCTGTTTGAGAGAGACAAAGACCACTGAATATATCTCAGCAGTCATCATCTTAAGAGGATTCTGCTCACTACAGGGAAGTACTTGGTAACACTTCAGTGGGGCTAGGCTGCCCTCAGGCTCTTAATTCCAGAGATAAAAAAAAAATATATTCCTAGACTAGAAGAAAATTTCTTACAAGATTTTATGCAGCAAATCTTCACTGTTACATTGGTTCTACATATGTTAAACATCTGTACTCATGTATGTGCAAGAGAAAATACTAGAACAGAGACCTTCAAAGTGGCCATAAAAGAAATGTTTTAATTCAGTTTCAAGATGCAGCACTGTACTGTCAGACAGTATCACACAGTAAAGCTTTGCCATCTAGTTTGGGTGATCCTAGGTTATCTGCCATTTAACATTCAAACTGTGTCAGGAAACTGACAAACATATTTCCACTAAGTTACTTCTTCGAGGAGAATCCTTAAGTGGATTGCCTTCTCTTGTATGCATTTGCAGTATATAATTATTTTAAAGAAGAAAGAATGCTATGCCTTTGTACCTCTTTTTTTGATAGTAGTCATCTTGGATTTCAATAGAATTTACTCAGCTTGAAAGGGATGTGTTATTGTAATTGGTTGCTATTTATATGCCCCAAAATATCATTTGCTGTGGGTGGCGGTGGAACCTCCACCAACATGCTTATTTGTTCTGTTACTACATGTTCTTTGAGATTACCAACAGCATGAAAAAAATGAATCTGCCATATGTCTATACTCAGCCATTCTCCACTTGGTTGAATGTACAATTCCTATTTTATAGGGCTCTGGATTTTAATCTCTTGAAGCATGTTGAATGGAGAGACTTAGTACCCAGGTAAATCAAATGATCTAAAGCCAAGCCACACAACTACAATCATCCACCTGGCCTTCTTACCACATGTAATTGTATCTAACCAAGCCCAACCAATTTATGGTTGAAGGAGGGTATCTAATTTAGTAAGATATCTACCAGCTTAATCAGCTTTAAAGAGCCCGAAAGTGTGGGGCAGAGCATAAAACATTTTTCTAAATATTCTAAATTATCACAGCTAGACCAGAGTGAGCCCAGTCCAAGGAAACGTGCAACCTGCTAGTACAGTGAAATGATCACAGAATAAGACTGAGCTCTAATCTTGGCTTAAATATTGATTCAATGGATTGCTTCAGGCAAGGAAATGGTTAGATGGGATTAATTATCTCTATCTACCTATTTCAAAGGGCTGCTACAAGGATTCATTAGTCATTGTTTGTAGATTTTTTGAGAAGATGAAAATGTAGAACAGTATAATTAAATGAAATCATTACATATAAGGTTATGTGACTTTGATCTTTTCCCAAAATGCATAAATTAATACCAAAACATCTATGTCCCTTTAATTCTTAGGCATATTTGTAATCCTGGATAAAGAATTAACAATGCCTATGAAACATCCCTACAGAGTGGTTACACGAATGAAATCCAGTTTATAAATGCAGCTATATTAAAATCATAAAGATTAAAGCAATGAAATTTAGGTTTATAGATCAAGCTTCCTGTTGACATTCAATAGAAATATTTTAGTGAATCTAACATAGAACACTGCTGTTTCAAATTATTTTTTTATCTATAGAAACCAACTTCCTGGTTGCTTTCTGACACTTAGGAATTGTATCTGATGTTCTTCACAGCCCCAGCAAAACTGCACTGGAAAGGAACCACCCATGTACACATGATAATGATTACAGTCTAGCACTGGATATGTGCCTGCTGGGGTGACATCCTAGCCAGTGTGCATACATTTCACTGTCTTCCCCAAGACAGGCTCAGGCATGTCATATATGAGACAGGGGATGGATTTTACCCATCTCCCAGTAAAATGATCTGAATGATGGTGATGGTCTGATTGGTACATAACCTCAGAAAGCATGAAGTGCCAAAGACACACTAAATCAAAAGACTAAATCTCACCATCAGGCCAAATAGGTTAATATCTATGAGAGAATAATGTCTTTGAAGTCCAGTGTATTTTTGGTTCTGCACACTTACCCACATGAGTGTAAGAGGCTCCTTTGTGAGTTTTTACCACGGTATCATAGAATATCATAGCACAGAGTTGGAAGACAGTCATTGAGTCCAACCCCTGTCCCTGTGTAGGGCACCCCCAGGGTCACACCATGTGCCTGTGAGTGTCATCCAAATGCTTCTTGAACTCAGGCAGGCTTGGTGCTGTGACCCTGGGGAGCTTCTTCCTCTGCACAACTGCCCTCTGGGTGAAAAACCTTTTCCTGATATCAAACCTAAACCTCCCCTTCATACCTATGTCAGGAACAGTTTCTGGTGATCATAAACAACTCTTAAACCATTATGGAAAGCTCCTTTGGAAAGTTTCCTAGACTTGTTATCAAATACTTTTTTTCTCTTTTTAAAATAGAAATAAATGTTTCTGAAAGGACACAACAGCTCCAGTACCACACAGTTTGCTTTTTTATAGGAGTTGCTTAGCATTCATATCATTACAACAACACAAATGAAGTTTTGTTTTGTACTGGTTGTTTTCCAAGCAGCTTTTGTGCACTGATTAATTGAACTTGGTGGGGAGGGGGGATTGAGAGGGATTGTTAGATTCCTTCAGGGTCCAATCATCCCACCTTATTTTTCACAGCTCCTAAAATCCACACCATCCCTCTGCTAGTACCTCTGTGCTGGTAGGATCAGGTGTGCAGGGCACTGTAATTCTCACATAAAGGTTGTGAAGTGAAACAGAAGTTAGCACAGTGACTGAATAGAAATTAAAGTTGACTATATTTGTATTTACCTATCTTTAGGCCATATGCAGAATCTTCCTATACTCTGTTTGTCAACCCACTGCCTTGACCATGGAGTTCAGAATGTGATCCTTATGCAAGTCCATCATATACTGTGGAAACAAAGAAAACCTCAGCCAGAGAATGCAAACTTCCTCTCTTCAGCATCTGTTTGGATTAATTCTCACCTCTACAGCCTCTTTTGCTCTGCCCTTCTCACCTCCACCCTGACATTTGCTGTCCCTCAAGAGAATTATTGATTCTTAATTTATTCAGGACACAATGTCAATACTCACTCCCCCAGTATGCCTTTTGAGGCCAGGTACAGGCCCTCTCCTTCCTAGAAGCAGCACCTGCTAATGAGGAACACTCCTCAAATTTCACAAAATATTAAAAAAATCATTAGCCCACACTAAAATAAGGGACTGTTCAAATCTCACCATGAAGCCTTACCATATATTGAAACTCTTTTAACATACAAGCAGATACATATGCCTATATGTTTTGCCTCACCTTAAATATATCCATGCATTGCTGGTTCTTGATTGTGACTCTAATTACTTTGCAGTAATCAATCACCTGAGAGTGGTGAGGTTTGGTGTGAAAGAACGCTGAAGCAATCTTTAAGGGACACTGTGGTAGATTTATTGTTTGCGAGGCATGTGATTTGGTAGTGTATATTTCACACAACTCTTTATGAAGGGGGCTTTCCTCAGGAGCATGGGTAAGAAAGAGTCAGTACTTCTGGACTTTTTGGTTACAATTCACACACCTGTTTGCCTAACCCTGTCCATTACACACACTCTCAGTCCAGAGATTTCTGAGTAACCAACTTCAGCAAGTGAACTGAATGCAGAAAGGAGTTCTAGAAAAGATATAGGCAAGGGGTGCTAAGCATTCCAGACACAAAGGGTCTGGTTTATCATTACTCTCTACTTACATATAATGAAAACAAATGGCTATAAAAAGCAGGAAAATCAAAATTCCCCATCTACTTGCACATCTCTGCATCTCTCTACACCATCACTACAAATATAGAGCACAAAAAATGTTGCTATAGAGGCTAAGGAGAAAGGAGGAACAAATTAAAACATTCGGATTTTATAGGATCAGAATGAGGCCTACCCTACATAGAAGTAAATTGCCAAGAAAAACGTGAAGAACTGGCTCCAGCTGCCATCAGTACCTGAGCCTAGACTCTCAGTCCCTCCAGAAGCTGACTCTGGGTCCTTAGATGCTTCATGCCTCGAGACAGACAAACACACAGGTCTGATCTCACAGTCAGCCCTACAGTCTCTCTGCCATACGGACGGAACCCCCTGCCCTCCCTCCCACAGCCATCTCCTCCAGCTGTCTCTTTTTCAGGGACACATGTGCACATCTGGCTCCCAGGTCACTACTTATGAGCAAGCCCAGGTTGATACTGAGGAGCAATCACAGACCAACATACAAACCCTCACCCACTACAACTGTTCACCCCACAGACAGGTGCCCCTGTGAGGTCTCACTGGTTGCTGGCCTCAGACCTGCATTCACACAGCAGCGAGCCCTGCACTCGGGAAAATAAAAATGGAGCTTAATAATAAGTGAGGACAGACTGTGCTCTTCAAGTGCAGGGTATGGCCAGACAAGCCTACTGCCCAGCCTCCTGTTTACATTTGACTGTCCTCTTTTAGCTGCTTATCCCTCTGTTTTCCCAAGATTTTTCCTCTTTAAACCACGTCTGTCTCTCCTTTTTCCTGTTTGTGGTTCCTACCCTACATATTCTATGATAAGGTTTGCACAATCCCAAAATGCTCTTCCCTGCAACCCATAATGTGTCCTGTACTCCCAGGCAGTGATTCACCTCAGTCTGTGAGGTGCTGCAGAGACACACTCCCATCTTGCAGACAGCACTTTATATGTAATACAACAGACCTGGATCCTGACAAAACTCAGCAGGAAACAGAAGCCTTTATCCCTTACAGATTCCTCTACCAGCATAGCTTCATCCTGACATCCAATACCCTGTCTCCATGCTAAAGTTGCTCTAGAATTCTGAGATCTTGCCTGCATCTGGCACACATTCTACCTGGTGATCAATTGCTTTGCATTCCTTACCATGTGGAGAGAAAAAAGGTGGAGACTTGCATGTGAAAAAAAAAAAAAAAATCAATATGAAACAGCACACCAGGGCTGTAACCCAACCATCTCCTAAATCTATTGCACTAGCATTGTTCAAAATCTGTTTATTGGAGCATTAACTGGCATAATCTTGTTGCCAGCTTCCTTCATGCTCTTTTTATTTCTGTGTTCGAACAGTTGCCTTTGGAATTCTCACACTGCATAGAGGCTCCTTGCTGGACAATGTCTAAACCCAGAGAAGCAATTGTACCCTTCTGAACCGAGGCTTTGTTCAGCTGGAACACTACTTATTAATCACCAGTTTGGCACAACAATGCTTTAAAGTGAAAAATATACCTGCTTCAGAAAACCTGGCATTATACTTGGCATTATGTGTTGCAATGTCATGACATAGTTCCTAAAGCTGAGCATTTTCCTGGAAAGACTTTGTCCCTGATATATGAGGGATGCATGTTCAGTTTTTCCTACCTTAAGACAACTTAGAGATAGATATATTTATCCTGGACACAATACCTCCTGTAAAAATAACTTCCCTCTGCATAAGAATGGTGCAGCAGGAAAAAACCAAAACAAACCAAAACAAACCTAAACCCCTAAAAGCCTGCATTCAATAGCTGTCTAAAAAAAATTGCTAGCAGTGATTGGAGATCAGTTACCATGTCTCAGATGAAGATGAACTGAAGATAATTATGTGTCCCTCACCAAACACATTTTCATAATACAGTCATGTCACATTTGTATACAAGATTTTCTGAAAGTCTTGAAGTGCATTTCAAAAATCAGTGCCAGGCAAACCATTTGAAAGGGATTTTCCTGAACAAGAGCAATGTGTTGCTTTATCACACCAAATGCATTTTGGATATTAACAATATGATGAAGTTTAATAAAAAGATCTCCATTGTTTTCAGCAGTTGCCATTAAGAAGAGACATTGATAATTTCATCTAAGTAGTCACAGCTCTTAGGCTGAACTGGGAAGCTAAAAAAGAAATAGATGAGACTATATATTTGTAAGAGCTTTCCAATTTAACATAATACTTGCATTTCTAACACAATGATAATGTTCCGTAGGTACAGACTAGAAATCAGATCCCAATCTAGATGGCTTTGTACATGAATATAACAAACACTGGGTATATTCTTTGAAAAATAATCATAACACCCTCTTGCCAAAAAATAGCAACACTTTTAAAAATTATTTCCTCTATAAACCAGCCCCTTTTCCATGTGCAGAACAGATCACCTCCTGTTTAAATACCACAGTCGTGACTACAAAGTACCAGAGTCAGCCAATACTAAAAACACTTATGTGCTGTGTATGTTCATAATGAAGAACAAAAATATGAAAGCACTTGTGAAAACAGATTGTGCACATTAGCTTTGGTGCAGCAGAGACCTGCACAATGACAGTCTTCAGATTGTGCTTTAATTTGCAGCAGCCTGTTTTGCCTAGGACATGCACCTGCCTCATCACTTATCTGACTTAAAAGAAGACAGACCATTTAAAAAATATATATAAACACTCTAACATGTCAAGTCAGTGTCATCAGGAACAACAATGAATATTTTAATTATCTTCTTGCATATGTATTTAATTCCTTTTTTTTTTTTTAATTAAAATACAAACAAGCAGGTGGGGTAGATAATAATAGTGTTTTATCTCATGTGTTGTATACTGCTGTCCATATCCCACACAGAAATTTCAGCCACATTCTGAGCTTGAAAGAGAATTAAGGTGTTTAGCAAGCTACTGGAGTCTGGAAAAGGGAAAAGAAGGGGCAAGATGAGGTGGGAATGCTTCTCCATTTTGTCTCAGATTACATGCTGAGGTAGAAAGCGGGAGAACTTTTCTCAAGGACCAAAAGGGTGTTGTAAAATAAACAATGAGAAATTGATGAGAGTACAGTTCAGAAATCTGAATCTGGTTTCTACTGGTGGTATACAGCAGCCTCAGGCAAATCACTTTTCTTTGCATCCTGTCTGTAAAATGAAGACATTAATATTTCCTTCCTTCAGCACCTTCTCTTGGCTATACACTGTGCAAATCCCTTGTAGCCAAGACTTGTTACCTTTCTTCACATGCTTATGTAGAGAACTTAGAGTAATCAGACCCTAATATTGACTGATGCTTTCTGGTGTCATTGTCACACAAATATTTAAAAATTATCTAACTTCTATTTACAGTTCCGCCACTGAATTAAAAAGAAATTCTGCTACTTCTGTCTATGTGATTTAACTTATAGATTTAATTAAGAAATAGGATAATATGAAGCATTCTAACATCTGGTAATACTTATCTAAGATATACAGAATACTTTGAGTCTCTACAATAAGTGTCCAGACCATTAGTAGTAGCAGCATGTCTAACACAAGTTGAGTGAAATATAAAGGAAATTAGCATTATATTTGGAAATATGATGCCTTCAGGCTGGTTTCAATATTCAGTGGCATACATACTTCTGCCAATAACTATAGAGGGAATGCTTATGAATGACATTACACTCATTCCTCTTGCTATTCAATTAGATGTGGCTGATAAGTTAAGTGGTTTTCAGTAAGAACATAAGGGACCAGCAGGAATGGCTTTCAACAGCACTAATCAATAATGCAATAGCACAGTGGTTGATAATGAAAAGGCAGCAGTTACTAATGGTTAACACTCTGCTCCCCAAGACACTGCTCTTCTCTCATGTGAGATATTGTGGAGTGATGGAAACTCTCCTAAACCATAGCCAGGTGAGCATGCACTCCAATAGAAGGACATTTCTCAAGGCCTTTTATCATTTCCCTCCCAACTACTAGAGCACTACACATTTGCAAACTAACTTGCATTTTCAGGTATCAGATGTACCCATTCAAAGAGCCCAGAAATTCCAGGGTATGAGTTTATCTGTGCCATACATCACTCCAGAGTGGCAAGTGGGCCTTAGACACAAGACCATGTTAATCCAAGGAGAACAAATTTTGTCTGAGGGAAAACAAACAAACAAAAAACCCAAATGAAAAAAAACAAAACAAAACAAAACAAAACAAAAAACAAAGGGAAAAAACAAACCAAAACCAAAGAAAAAAAAACCCCACAACTGTGAGCACAATGCAACTTCTTGTTGTGAAGTAGATCTGATTCAAACAAAAAGCTTTACCCATGAGGATGCCTCTTCAAATAAGGGACACATCCTGGCATGTCCCAAAGCCCTGAGGGTTTTTTTGTTTACAAAGGTGTTCCCCAATTTAAACCAACAGTGCAAACACTAAATCAACAGAAAGACTTTCTTCTGCTGCCAATCATTCTTATCCCTGTTAATCTCTGTAATCACGATCTCTCTTCCTCTACAGATACCCTTGTGCTGGCCAGGGTCCAGAGTGCAGCATATACAGTTATCTTCTTTGCACTGAAGGCCTTGACACTGAGCACAGCATTGGTGCCAGCTGCCTGCCTGAGTGAATCATGAATTACCACAGCTGGGACAAGCAAACTCATTGAAGCTATCTGTTGCCCCCATAAGTTGACTGACCTCAGTATCTGAACATTAACAGCTAAGACTCACCACTAGAAGGAATGTCAGGGGCCAACAGAAACACTAACCAGAGGATGTGAAGAGAGTACCTGAAAGTACCAAGTGAAAGAGCTAGCTCATGCTCTGGCAGGGAACAAGGATGCCAATTGCAATTACCAAGGAGATTCTGGGGGACGCAAGAGAAAACATGCAGTTAGAGCAGTAGCTTGCAAAATCCTAGGGTAGAAATAATGACAGTACAGGATGTCCCTTTCAAGGCTGTGGAGAAAGCACAGAATCCATCATCCTCATGTACCACCTCTCTCATTTGCATTGATGCAATTCTGTTTGCTTGTGCTTCAAGTTTTGCCTTTCACAGCATGTCCTACTAATAAAAAAATTGACTCCTCCCTGCACTTTGGTCCTATGCCTTTTATTAGACAAAACACAGTTCAGTGCCTGTTAAAGAAAAAGCAGATTCTCCTATTTATCTTCTCTTCCTGTTGATCATTTTTCATTCACATGTTTCTAACAAGAATGTTTCTGGCATCTCCTCTAGACAGTATCACATTCACAGTATATTCTTCTTTCACTTCCATAATTGGTTTAAAGCTCCTGGTGCCAAAAGACTGCTCTGTGGTGGAACAATGAATAACTTACTTCACAAAATAATGATGCCATATAAGTAACAAAGCAGAATTAAATTGATTTTTTAGTGCAATTTAGATTACACCTGGCAGCAGGCAGTGTGTAAGTCACCTCTGAGTAGAGCCCTTTGACCACATGATATTTCTTTTACACAGTGATCTTGTGCCACTAGCAAATGAAAAAAGAAATGGAATGGGGATATGTGGGCATCCCTGCAGTGAGCATGTAAGATAAAAGACCTTATATTTAAAAATAGAAAATCTAGTCATCCTAACACAGGGCTAAAAATTAAGAGCAGTGCTTTTACAGGAAGATGAATTATACGTCAAGAAGCAGGGAATCTACCAGAAGGAAAAGCCTGCTTCATGAGAGCAATTTAGTAAATGAATGAAAAATTATGAACCTGGCATGCTAGTAAACGTCAGTTTCTTGAAGCTTATTTTTCATTTTACATACAATAAACTTGACTTAATATTCTGCTTAGAGGAGCTGAGAATCCATTTGCTCTGTAATTCTGTATTTGTAGGTAAGTGACCCATTAGCAATGACATTTTTCCTAACAATAGTTCATCCCACTCCCTAAAATAATTATCTAAAATGCTAACAGTACTGAACTTCTACAGGTATTTTCAGTGTCTTCTGCTTAAAAAAAAACCAAAAAAAAACCCGCCCAAAACAAACATTGTCTTTTTTTCTGCAAACAGAATAATGCAAAGGTGGTGGGGTTTTTTATGCTAACACATGAAGCTGGGATGTATTCATTAAAATTTTTATCATATTTTATTATTTTAGAAAAAATTGTTAGGAAAAAATACACTTTCTCTTATGAAGGAGCTCTTTGAATAAAACTATAAGGTTTTTTAATGTTTTCCATGACAGCAGCAGTTGCAATCATAACAAACAAAATTCAGATCTCAGTTAACACTGAGTTTCTAAAGTGAAATAAAAAGGATTTAGGGACTTCTTATACTACAGATTTGTTTCTAATGCATTGTAACTTACATTCAGAGTACCAACAATTTTTATACTGTTAAACTTTTGCAATATTTTCCACTCATTTCATTGTAAATCCCTGCCACTTGATATAATATACTACATGAAACACATACCAACTTAGATTGCAGATAGGCATGCATGAGGTGAGCAAGATCTTTCTACTTTTCTCTAGATACCAGGCAAAATCCGTGTCCTTGCAATGGATCCCTGGAGCCTCTACTGACTCGGAGGAACAAATCAGAGGTGAAATAATGTTTCTTTTTTCTCTGAACACATAAAGAAAGATCAATTCATTAAGTGAATATTTCTCCGTCTGATCTAACAGGGACCTGGCTTTACATGCCATGGCACAGCAGTTCTGGTCAGGCCACTCCTCTCACAGGAACTCCACAGAGCAGAGCAGGGTCTATAAAACCTGACTACTTAATAACTAAAAAACCCCAAGCCACCAGAAGCTAGCGTGTTTGGGGAGATATAGAGCTGATAAGCAATACTCAGTGACAGCAGCAATCAACCATCCATTCCATCAGCCCTAGGCTAGATAACAAGATTAAGCACAATAACTGCTTGCACATACACCCTACAACTACTGTTGCAGGGTTTCCTTCCTGACCTGACAAACTATGAGGAAGCAGGAAAGGGTGCAGAGACACTCCAGGGCATGATTAGTTGGTTATATATTCTGTGCAAAGCATTAACAGCAATCACTTGCCAAAGCAATCTTAATGTATGAAGAGCCAATTGCAGAAATAAACCAATTTTAATTGCCAGAGTAAATGTAATTAGCAAATAAGACATTTCTATGCAATACAAGAGAAAAAGAAAGCCTTTTTACAAGGGTCATTTGTTTTGGGCATGATGTTCATACTCAGTTATTTAGTGCATACTCGTATTGTTATTTAGAGTTTCCTCACGAGCAACTCTGCAGCAACTGAAGGGAAGAAACAGGCAAAAGGGTACCAAGATGCAGGTTTCTGATCCCAAAACCAGTGCTATATTGGCAGCTGTGGTCACCAGGAATAAAATTTGCTTGACCTAATGAAAATTTACTTGACAAGTGAACTTGTGAAATGCCCATGTCTGAGTTAGTCACCTTAGGCTCACATAGGTATTGGTGAAACACAGACATCTCTAGGTGAAAATGCATCTCATTCTAGAGTGAAAACTTTTTCCCCATAAAGAAGACCAGGGTGACATGCTTAGACTTTAGATACTGAATTTCTACACCTACAGTTAGGATTCAAGTGACCTTGTCCAGCTACAGAGAACTAATGCTCAAGGTTGCTTATTCATTTCATCTAAAATGCGACGGGATTTCTGTAGTAAGACCTTGTACTAACAACGAGAGGCAAAGACTTCCCTCTACTGGACAAGTACCTCAAACACAGTTTTAGACTCTGTCTCCAGCCTAATCAATCTCCAGCCTCATCAATCTCCAGCCTAATCAATAGGTGTTTTCTCAGCATGGGCACTGCTTCAACAAAATGTCAAATTATGGCCCCAGGTTATAAGTTACACTACCGAACTACTTGCTACTGAGGGGGAGAGGCAGGCAATATCTAAGTTTTTAGGGGGTTTGTTTGTTTGTTTTGTTTTTAAAATAAAATAAAAAACAACAAAAACTCCTATGTGGAGGTTTTTTACATAAGAGGAGAGTAACACTAGTGGTGGCTTCAAGCAATGCTGGACCTTGGTTAGGACTGTGAGAAAAAGGGCACAGCTCCTTGGACGAATTCAGAAAATCTCTTTCCAAAGTTCCTTTAAATTGAGAGTGCTGACTGCTGTTAAGCACTTAAGTTTAGAAAAGCCTGGGTACTTAGCTTCAGGAGCCCAGAACCAAACCTTACTCTTTGGGTCTTAGTCCTTCTTTATAAATTAAGAAAACCAGTCCTTTTCTGCTTTTCGGGGACACTGTTAAAATAAATAAGCAGATCAGAGATTCTCATGGGATCAAATACTGATGCAGTGTCACCATGAAGTATTTTAATATTTTATCCTACATACTTGTTTCTTAATGTTCTCATATCCTTGGCCTTTGAAAATATCTTTTAAAGGAAAGAAGAATAGGAAAAGGAAAATGTAAAAACACACACAAATCTTCAGCCTCTTATATGGAATATAGAATAATCACTTCCAATGCTGCTGTAAGTTTTAGTGGCAGTTGTTAAGCTCTTTATAAGAAGAACTTATAAGGATGTTTATTATGTAATGCCCAGTTCCAAGAGTATTTTATGTTCTCTGACATCTCTTGTCATGTTTTTGATAAAGGGTGAGCCATTAAGAGGAATTGCCTAGACTGCGTTGGTGTAACTACCTTCAGAGGTGCCAGGAAATGTCTATTTTTTTCTGGTTAGTTTGCCTTAAAACACTTCGTTTTTCTTTCTTTGTAGCTGCAAACACTACAATGTCAAGAGTAACAACCGGCATACCAGAAGGAGATTAAAAAATAACATTCTGCTCTCTGGAAATAGTATTCCACATGGGAATTAAATCCTGCGGACCAAACCACCGCACTCCCCCCCCCCCCCGCCGCCACCTCCGGCCGCTCCGCGCATGCGCAGCGCCCCGGGCTCTGCCTTGGCGCGACTGGTCTCGCGCCCCGGTGGAAGTTGGTGGTGCTGCGCGTGCGCGGCCGTTGGGGCGCGAGGCTGTGCGCCTGCACGGCCGTTGGAGCGCGAGGCTGTGCGCGTGCGCGGCCGTTGGGGCGCGAGGCTGTGCGCCTGCGCGAGGCGGGCGGGGTAGGGTGGGGGCCGCGCGTCAGCGTCGCGCGCCGGAGGTCCGGAGCCGGGGGTCCGGAGCGGGGGGTTCGGAGGAGGGTCCGGAGCGGGGTCCGCCGCCACAGGGTGAGGCGAAGCGCGGGAGCCGCCGCCGCCATGACCTCCGCCTTGGAGAACTACATCAACCGTATCCTTCCGTCGGGATAGGGGCAGCGGGAACGGGCCCTCCCTCTCCTTGGCGCCAGCGAGGGTGGGGGGGGCGGGGAGGCCGGGCGCGGGACGAGGCCGCTGCGGGCCGGTGGCTGCAGCATGGCGCCCAGTGGAGTGACAGAAATACTGTGGGCCCGGCAAGGCCTAGAGACAGGCCCGTGAAAATCTCATATCGGGTGCATCGCTTGGGTCCGACCTGGGTGGCTGTACCTGTTTCTCTTTACATCAGACTGGCTTGGCAGGTAGAATGGAGGTTACAGGAGACCCGGAGAAGAGTGTCCCCTGTAGCCTCAGGTGCTGCAGCCCTGAGCCTTGCTTGATCTGTGATGAGGGATGAGATTCACAATGGGCCTGACCCTTTAAAGCGCCCTTGACGTGTGGGATTTTCAGTTTTATTCACAAACAGCAAGGTATTAACCCAGTACCGTTCATAATGGTATCTGTGATTATGAAATTGGTAGAGTCACATCTTCAGAGCGAGGGGACATCCTCACTTTTATTAAGGTTGGAGTATTTGTAAAATTGTTTATGTTGTTACAATATTGGAGTACTGCAATTATTAACGGAAGGAAAGGTGGACTCGAATCTTTAGCCTGCTTGTAATGTTGTTCATGTTTGTGTAGGACTGTCCTTGTCTGGGTAGAGGGAAAATTTAAACCAGACAAATGTTAAATTTTGCTACTGACTGCTGCTGCTTTTTTTTTTTTAATCAAAAACAAATGCTGGTAGGCTTTTCCAGCTACTCATGGATCTTAAAACTCATGTATAAATGCTTGAGGAAATGTTAACAGTTCTATTTCATATACTTCTAAACATTTCCCTAATGAATTATCAGGTACTGTTGCAGTAATTACTTCTGATGGAAGAATGATTGTGGTGAGTCTTGTATTTTTTTTAACATTTTATTTTTCCCCATAAAGACTTTGTCATGGTCAGAAAGAAACCATACCAGGATATTATCACTTAAATATGCACAGTTTTACAATATTTTTTTTTTAAGCTTTATGGCCTTTACTTTATACTGTGTGATTTAAATGTTTACTGATTCTTGCCTGTCAGCTTTGTCTATCAGTAAACTTATGTGTGCATATGTTTTGACCTTTTGTCAAATGGTCTCTTCTACAGGAATGCACAAGAAAATGCATTTCTTTTTCTATTCAGTAATTTGGTTTTCATCTGGAATGTCCTTGTAGTTCAGCAAGCCCTTCAGATTTTATGCTAAGTCAAGTTTTGTCCATGTGATTGTAGCAAAACAGCTGATGGTTGCTGGAATGGAAAACTGTTGTGGCATGCTGTTTAAGTCTAAAAGGCTGAGAGTTGTATATGTAAAGTATGAAAGTATATGTAAGACTATATAATGTTCCAGTTTTATTTTGTTTTCTTGTATTCCTTCCCCTGCCCCTGTATTTGATTCCTTTGTGTTCTGAGTTTAACTTAGTAGTAGGATCATTGAATGAAGATTGTATCTTCATTGGTACTTAGCTTCATGTGGCATCTGGAAAGAGAAAACAGTACTTTTAGGTGGACTATGCTAGTTTCTCCAAATCCTGTGTCTGGTTGGAGTCACTGGTAAACTTTGTGTTGTGATACAAGTTACTTTCTGCCGTGTGAATGGAATTGGTACATGGGACTCATTGTTGCATGGTTAGGTGATATAAATAGGTATTATCACTGTTTGAATGATGGTTTACATGAATTTAGAAATTCTTCTTGTTGTGGGTTGATTTGGGAGTTTTTTGAGTAACTTTATGGAACCAAAGTAATGTTCCTTCAGGAGAAACCACTTAAAAATCACATGTTAAAATGGTTTCGTACTGTTGGCCACAGGAATCCATTGATTCTTTTCTTTGATTTAATTATTATTTATTCGGTGTCCAGAAACTTTCATACAAGAAAGACTAAAATAGTGTAAAAGTAGTAAAATTAGTTGTCTAGAGGGCTCTTACTGGTAAAAGGGAAATTGTACTTCTTTTAATGATAAAGATTACTGTAGCTTTTAGCATGAACCCACGATAGAAAATATGAGTAGTTTTCTTAAATTGATTATTGCTTTTAGAGCTCCATTTTACAGCTGTTTGTGTTTAAACTTAACATTAAAACCTACATAGAGCATATGTTCTCTAGTACCTTAGCATTTTCACCATGTTTAAGATAAATCCTTGAGACCAAAGATGGTAAATTTAAAAGGTAATTGGAGTGCTTTATTTTTGTGTTTTTTTTCAGGGAACCCTTAAAGGTTTTGATCAGACCATTAACTTGATCTTGGATGAAAGCCATGAACGAGTGTTCAGTTCTTCACAAGGAGTTGAACAAGTAGTGCTGGGATTATACATTGTAAGAGGTGATAATGTGTAAGTACAGAATACTTTTGTTTAAACCAATTAATAGAAAATGTGTGTGTGTATACACACATACATGGTGTATCCATACACACCTTAACAGCCTCAGACATCTTGCATCTCTGTATCTGTGGGTAGCAATGATGGCACCATCAAAGCTGAGGCATATTAAATAGCAAATATGTGTGATTCTGCTACAGAGGTGATGGCATTGTAGTGTTAAGATACTGTCTGGATTTACAGAGCTGTAATTTAACCACCTCCTGTGCTGATAGCAGTCTAGGAGAGGTCAGTATAAAGCTCAGCATTTTCCTTTCTTGAGTCTAGGCATTGTGTAGATGTTCTTTATTTCAGCCTGTGCAAGGCAAGATCTGTTGGCAGAGGAAAAGATAGAGGAATGAACAAAAGATAGAATTTGGTCAGCAATCTCGTACACAACTCTAACCAGGATTTTTTACATGAGGTGTTTAGAGAGACCACTTCATAAATCTGGAATATGCTTGACAGTGTAACAGTTGTTAAAGCCCATGCAGTGACTGATCCAAGTTATGAGTTGGTATTTGCCATGGCAAAAGGAGAGTAAAAGCTCAATAAATGGAGAGAAAAGTAGCTGGTGTGCCAAGCAGATAGGAGCATTACAAGAGAAGTGGAAAATATTCCTTGTAAGTGGGCCTGATAGAAAAAATGAGATCTTTTTTTTTTTTATCATAGTCAGAGGAAGAGCAGTTACAGTGACCAAGGTATGACCCTGAATAGAAATTTTAATGTTCTAATTCTAATGGATATTTCTGTGCACAGAAATGTCAAGACTTGAATTAATACTTGGGTGTGTTTATCTAACACTGAGAAGAGGATCATTTTGTCTTTAATTAATTTAAGCTTTCAAGCAAAGATACACAAATTGGTAAATGTGCAAAGGTTACTGTGCATGCTGTTACTAGTAACTTCATTGAAATTGTACAGATTTGTGTAACGAGCCAAATAATTGCTTGGTACTCCACTTTTTCACCATACCAGGCTGCCACATTGCTCAAATATACTCAAAACACTCTGTTGTAACAATTTTTGCTTCGATTTGGGTTTTTGTAATCTTAGCAAACTCAGAAGCTTTTGTTAGAAAGAATAATTCTGTATTCATGCAGTTCTTAACCTACTGAAATTCAGCATCCTAACAGGAAGAAGAATTAAAAACCAGATAGGTAACAATAACTTAAAAACAGGACACTTTTGGAAAATAGAGAAGAAAAATAAGCCAGTTGTGGGATAAAGTGTTTCCTTATCTTCTAGTGTGCATCAAAGATGCATGTTAGAAGATTGCAATGAATATACAGCACCAGTGAGAAAAACTCAGTAGGGTTGCAGAGCAGGTAAATGTTGTTAGAAGAAAAAAGACAACTTCTGTTTCTGAAATATATGTTGAATTAGTAAAACCAAAACAAAATATGTTAATACTTAGTTATGTGTAACACTAATAAAAAATTGTGAAGAAAAGCTGGTTAAAAAACCCAAACCTCTTTAAGTATGTGTGTTTGCTTTGCTGCATGGGAAGCAGAAAGCCTATGAAGCAGACATCAGGAGTGGCAGATGTTGCTTGTTCCTATTACATATAGGAGCCTTCTAATGAAAAACCTTCAAATTTTAAATGAGGTTTCATGCTGCTTAGTACTTGAATACTCAGTTGGAATAAGCAGTTTACAAATGTTGTTAAATTCCTCATTAATTTCCAGTGGGAACCTAGACATCTGTATTGGGATGTCATAACCTCAGTCTCACCCTGGTCTCTGAATTATTTTTGAAAATACCAAATCACTAGGAAGAAAGAATCTTGGGGGCTATTGGGAAGAACACTAAAGCAGCAGACATAGTCATGTCATTGCATTAACACCTGATATGCCACTGGCTTCAGAGGGGTGCAGTATGAAAATGCATGAAGAGCACAAGTGAGAATAACCAGAGATTTGAAATGCTTTCAGTCGAGAAAAGGCTGAATAGGCAAGGGCTCTTCAGTTTGGAAAAAGCACAGCTCAGGGGTTTTTGATCGCTGTGAAATCAGGAGTAGTTGAAAGAGATGGGAAGACAGTGGCATTATTTAATTTCCTCTAGTTTTTTCTATTAAAAACTGGAGATAATCCAACAAGTTATGTATAGAGGTATTGCATTGCACAAGGTAACACTTAATTGTGGAACTTGCTGCTGCAGGACCTAGCAAAGACCAACAATACACATTTATTCAGAAGGCTATTGGGTGGGTTAATATAACAATTTCTGCTGGCTTTTAAGTCATTTTGTGGATACAGCTTCTAGCTCACAAGTCTCTGAAGTGATGAACAGGAAGGTGTACGAGAAGGATTAGACTTTTTCTTCCTATGTTCCCTCTGTGTTACTTCCAATCTTGAGCCTACATGATTTATATTAATGAGCCCAGTAGTGGTTTAGACCAGATACATCTTAACATAGCATAGGTAAAATACCATGTCTTTTCCATTAGAGAAATTGGTTACAATTTACCAGGTTTTTCTGACGCTGCCTGCACTTACAAATTGCTATAGTTAGACATTACTTTTGAAAAGGCCAATTTCTAAAAAGTTTCCAGTTCTTGTTTCAGAGAATAACTTACTGCCTAAAACAGCCCCGTAGTATTTGGTTCTTACAGCCCATATCTTTAACAGAATTAAAAAAACTTCCTTTAGACTGTACTTAAGGCCATCAAAACTTGAAGTTCAAAGGATAGAGCTCTACAAGGAGTGGTGGTGGTGGTGGTCTCTTCAATAGCAACTTAATTTTGTGGCTTTTTAGATTTGCACCAGGGAATTTCAACAAATTATAATATTTTTTTTAATTGCAGGGCTGTCATTGGTGAAATTGATGAAGAAACAGATTCGGCTCTTGACTTGGGGAATATTCGAGCAGAACCTTTAAACTCAGTTGTGCATTGAGAAGAAGAAAATATACAGGGACCTTGTAAATCTTTGGTTGTACAGACCTATGTAAAAACATGGATGATTTTTGCAAATTGTGTTTAATTTGTTTAGTCACCAGTTTTTTTATTATGAATATGTTGTAGTTTTGCGTGTAAATTAAAAGTTTCTACGTTTTACTAAAGATTTTTTCATTGTATTAGCTTTGGAGTTTCATGCTGCATAATTTCACTGTAAAATACATACTGGGAAGCTCAGTGCATTCTCCAGGGGATTGAGAAAGGTAAGTTTAAACTCCTGGCTGCCCATAGCCCAAATGGGTTGATACACAGTGCATTGTTAAACTTGTTCTTCTGCAATGAGATAGGTACAGGACAGGCAGCTCACAGGTCTGATTGGGATTGTGGGTGTCCCTGGCAGGACAGAGCTGGTCTACACATAAAGGTCTACATAAAACCTTAATACTGGTAGTTGTGGAGTTTGCTTACCTTCACACTTAGGCAGCAACACTAGAAGTTTTCAGAGTTGTGATTTTTGGCTAAACACGCTTTTCAGCTTCCACACCAAATTTTCCTTCAATTTGGTGCAGGTGATTTTGGTCTGGATGTGGCTAAAGCCTCCTCTGAATGTGCAGGTCAAAGGATGAAAGTGAGGATACTCAGTCAGAAGGGGGTTTTGAAATATAATCTAGGGCCCTATATGGTTTTAAAAATTAGAAGATGAAATTATAGCCCTGCAAACCTACGGAAGCTGTCATCGATACTGGATAAGTGGGTCTGTGTAAGTATACTGTGGAGAAAAAGCAGTCAGGGAAACAGTACTTTATGCAGGAAGTTGAATTATAACCACTCTGAAACAGTACATTTATTGAATCAAACCTAAAAACAGGTCACCAATGAAAATTAATAATTTTTAAGTATTATTAATTTACTTTCATAAAATTAGTCAAACCAGGAAAAAATAAATAGGACTGAAACCAGAAAATGGACATAGGGTGATGGCCTTGTATGAGTCGTTCTAAAAAAAGAACATTTAGAGATTATTAATCCCCAGAGTGGTGGAGTGTGAAGGTTGTGTCTGTGTCTGGACTCTACCCTACAGCTTGCTTAGCAGAAGTGTTGAAAGCAGCAAAGAGGTAAAAGGGAAAGGAAATTAAGAAGCATTTTTTGGGGAGGAAAAGTTGTCTCCTTATATGCAGAGGAGGTATAGCAGAGGACTGGAATGGAAAAAGAGGACCACAGGTTATTAGTCTGTTGAGCAGGGATATGCCAGCTGGAGTGTACAAGATGGCTGGGGTTAAGGTTCTCCTGGCTGTTTCCTATTAATCCTACAGGTGCAGCAAAGCAAATATCTCCTATGAGAGGAGGGGTAATACTGTAAAAAGCCTTTGCTTTATTCTTACTGGAGGGAAAAGTACTCCCAGCAACAACAAAAACAGGGACTCCCTCCTCACACTTGAAGGCACTGTCAGTGAGTTGTGACCACTGTGGCCATCTGTCTCTCAGCTGGTTCTTCAGGGTACATGAGGAGCCCTGCTCAGACAGGAAAAAGGGGTCATAGTTTATAGTGTCCTTGGAACTGTCTTTTCCTGGAAAGAGCTTAGATTTAAGATCTGATAAACAACAGGTGATGTTCAGTAAAATCCAATGTGTCCTTGCAGAGTAATAAATCAGTTTTACCAAGAGAAAGGTGATGCTGAGGACAAAAGGAAGTAGTGCTGAATTGGAGGTAATTGTCATATTCCAATAATTATCCTGCATTGTCCTAGGTTTGTCACTTCCTCCTTTTGTTTAATAGAGATCTTGGAGTGAAAGGACATGTCTTGACTAAGACTGGAAAAGGATGCCTACGGTGAAATGACTGAGCTGGCTTAGAAAGTGGTTAATTAAGTTCAGTTGGTGTGCATGAAGAAACACAGAAGCCATCGTCTGTGTTCCAAGGGCAGCTTCCCTAATTGCAATCCATGTGATGTGCCTCCTTGTTCACTTAACATATTTGCCATCTAAACCTTCAAATATGTGGCCTTCAGGCGAGTTACTGGATTGAAAGAATGTGGATTCTGTTTTGAAGTCTTACCCTGACAACAGAGAATTCCCAGTGCAGCTCTACCTTTGCTATCAACTGCATCCCGATATTCTTAGGCCTTGGAGTTCGTGTTTATCCCTCAAACTATTTCAAATAAAGCAACTGAAAGACATCTAACAGATTGCACTAGAGCTGAAATTAAAACTTGAGTGGTTTCTAGTGGCAGATTTATCTCATGGCCATTGCCAAATTACTTTCATGGCAAATGTACCAGATCTGTATGCTTGAGTAGGTGCTTTGTATCTGTGGCAGCAAAATTCTACCTCTTAACCTTTGCCACATGAAGCTGCACTAAGCACTGAGAGTTCTGTGAATGAAGGTGCTTCTCCAGAAGGTAGAAAAGACCTAGGAACTGCAAATGTTTGTCGCAGCAGTGGACCATCAAGATGGTTTGTGCTTGCTTGTTATATTTGGTTTATGGTACATTTTGGCACCTGTATATGCACCTCTGCTAATTTCTACCACTTATGTTATTTTTGGTTTCAAGTTGTGGAGGCTGCATTCATTGATTAGAAAAATGATAAATAATCAAAAAAGTCTAGATTTTTTTTTGTACTTTGTTGTGCTGGTTATTTTTTTTTTAGTGGAAGAGAGTTCCTCAATCACAGTGAAAATCCAGAGAAGCTGTATCATATCAATCAGTCTCAGCTTCCTTCTTGCATAGATAAGATACACTTCACATACCAGGTATTCAGAGACAAAAAACCTACAAACCCCAGATGTGCTAGAAGGTGGTATCTGTACAGACTAACCCATGAGGTGAGGGAAGGAAAACATACCACATTTAAGTTCTAAACTTAAGACAGAAGACAGTAAAGAGCCAGGCGTTCGTCCTGGCATCCTGTTCCCAATATCCTCTTCCAGTGTGTTACATTCTGTATCAGAGTCCTTTATAGGGGCCTTTTTTAACATTAATTTTTACAGTAATGGCAGAAATGCTGATGTTTCTTCCAGTAGCAGCATTTTCCCTGAAGGAAAAAGGTCCACTGACAAAGGCAGAAGTCAAAGCTGAAAATAAAATTGCATTCAGACTTCTACTGAGAACTACTTACTAGCATCAAAAGCCTGACCTTACCTGGGTGGTAGCAGCATGCTCCAGGAATTCTGGAGGAACATGTGTTGAAACATGTGGAGCTGCTGTTCAGCCTTACATCAGTAATGAGGCCATTGAATGCCAAGTAATTTTGCCAATTGCCACCCCAGTGCTCCTGTGTGTTTATCAGTTTATCTACACAGACCGGATTTAGGGGAGTTCTGTTTTGCAGTGAGCTGCAGTGCTGATTAGAAGCCAAGGCAGGAAGTGATTATGGTTAAGGAGCTGATGCTAATTGAAAATGTGTGATGCTGTGGAGGAAACACCACACAATAGAACCTCAGTTAGTTTGGAAATTGATTTTAAAACCAGGGCACATGAAGATGTAAACAGTCAATAGGACTGGGGCCCTGCCTTTCTCTTAACAATAGGATCATTAGCAGTAGGAGCGTGCAGCATGATTTCCATGAGTAAACTGCAAGTGCAAAATGCATGAAAGTGTGTGCTCACCAGTGCTGGACAGAAACAGCCTACTTGCCATCTTTCTTCTACTGCTTGTTGTAACTCATCCTGGATACAAGAGTCAGGAGGAAGTGCAGGTGCTCAAGGTCCTTGAGAAGACAGGCTCAAAATTCTTTTGTGTGACTGTAATGGGGTAAGGTTGCCCTCTGGAACTGCACTTTTAATTTTCCGTACTTCTTCCCTGAAGAGCTGGCATCTCACATTCAATGAAAATGGTCAGGATCCAAGTGAAAACAGTCTCTGATGAGAAACTGAATTAAAGTAATTGGTAGAGTTAGCTATTGCTGTAATGTAATAGGGAACTTTTATGTACGTGGAGGGGACAGTTTCCTGTTTTATTTAGTTTAACATCTTGCATGGTTTTTAACAAGTAAGAAGTAATTGAGTTTTATGTTTCTGATTCAACCATTTTTCGAAAGTCCACCAAGAAAGCTACGCTATTTTATTTGTGGATAAGATAAACATAATGTTCTACAACCATACTGTATCTGTCAGTAATTTTGTGAGTGGTTCTAATTATACTTTTTCTGAGTACCAACAGCAAAGAGCAGATGGTAGCACAACAGCCCTCAGGGGAAAGGGAATTTCAGAGTACCCTGCTCTTAATGCCACACTTTGACATGCAACTCCTCATCTGGAAGAGGACTGCCTCACAGTATGCTCTGGAGCTGAAAGTCATATGGGTATGGTAGTAACCAAAGCTTATGTTAGAGAAGAGCACGTTGAATAGGGAGAGTTAAAGAGATGCAGTTTGGTAGTGGGAAACATCTCTTGACATTCCATGTTTGCTTGTTTGAAGTCTCATACATTTCAGCCTTGCTGAAGAAAGGCATTCTCTGCCTGATACAGAGCCAAACCCCCCTTTTGGAGTGCAAAGAACACTAGCAGATGAGTACAGGAGCAAGAGGAAATCCCCTTGTTCATGTCCAATTTGCCTCAGCACAATAGCCACGATGTGCCAGTAGTAT
This sequence comes from Phaethornis superciliosus, assembly GCA_023637945.1. Taxonomy (NCBI): domain Eukaryota; kingdom Metazoa; phylum Chordata; class Aves; order Apodiformes; family Trochilidae; genus Phaethornis; species Phaethornis superciliosus. The sequence goes on along the minus strand of JAJQWJ010000001.1, from coordinate 24,349,771 downwards.
GTGATCAAGCACTAAGACACAAGGGAACTAGTCCAGAGGCTTACATGGAAATTATGAGATACATACACAAAAGATCAACTCCCTGTTTTATGGAACAGGATGCAGGTCCTCTGCTTCAGGATAAACAGTGGCCTTGTATACTGTCATGCAGTGTGGTAGCAGTACCACTGTCTGGGTAGCTGGGGCTGTTTCCAAAAAGCAGCAGGAACCAGCCAGCCTTGAACATTTCAGATCACTAATGAACAGGAAAACAAACACATCAACTCCAAAGATAAAGAACTGACTAGACCTGCCTTTACCATCTACTCTCATGTACCCATGTAATTTGCCAGTGTTTCATGGCTACCAGAAGCACACCAATTACCCTCTACTCAGACCACAAAAATCAATTGCTCTGCAATAGAGGAGAAATCTCAGGACTGATAATCAACACGACTTCACTTCTAGTCCATGTTCTTGACACAAGTGTGCTTCAAGCCCCTAATAGAAAAAGGAAACAGGCACATGCTGGGCAACTGGAAAGGCTGTAGCAGTGAACAGAGCTGAAGCGAGCAGAAAACATCCCTGGAGAGTTACATGGGCAGGGAAGGGGTCAGAAAGCAAAGTCAAGGGTGGGAATAATCAAACAAACACATGCACTACATAACAAAGTTTATTAAATATCAATTTCAAGTAGAATATCTGGAATTAAATACAGTGTATTAGCTTCACAAAAATGTCTTTATATAAAAAGGAACAATGTCACAGTAGCATTCATTGCTTTCCTCACTGCTTGTTAACTCATGTTCTGGAATTAGTGGATAAAACCCCCAGTTTTGTCCAGTCTCAATTCATCTCAGCACAATCATTCTTACTTTTCCTGAATTGGGACTTTGCTCTATAATCTTCTGGTCTCTAGGGACTTATACAAACACAAAATTACAATCACAGATCTTCAGTAACAACAGCTTCCTGAAACAAGTAAAACTGTTTGTTTTTTTAATACAAATGGAACACTTTTCCTAAAACATGAATATGAGGCAGCAAAACAATACATCTAAATAAGAAACATGTTGACAATTTTGTCAAGCACAAAAGTCCAAATGAGTCAGTGTGCTAGTGAGGAAAAATAGGCATGGATCTTACAAAAAAAAACCAAACTATGCATCAGTAAACCAACAGGTAAGTGCAATGTGCCTGTCAAGCATGTAATTGAATTTTTAGTCAGACCACAAAAAACATTTTCACATCTGAACTGTGGGATGGGAAGCTGAAGACATACTATTTAAACAAAATTATTTCAGGAGCCTTTCGTTAGCATTTTGTTCAAATCATATAATTTTTGGTTAAAACATCATGGTACTCCTGTATTGCCCTGCAAAAGGGATCCTGGTCAACATTGAAATTTTTTGAAAAACCATCAGTAGATACAATGGGAGAAGCTCCAGGAGATGCTTTTTCAAGATCAGCATTGGCTAGAGAGAAAAGAGACAAGATTCCTGGTGTTACTCTTACAGTAGACAGGGGCAGCTAAGGTCACTGTAAAACCATTATGGGCAAGACAAAAGAGATTACAATCCAGAAAGAGTCTAAAAATCTTTAAAGGGGAACACCAATGAAAGAGCTGGGCACAAAGGAAGAAACACATTTTTCTACCTTTGCTTCTCAGTCAGCAGGATTTCTAAAGTGAGTGAAAGAAATTCAAGAGAAAAAGCAGACAAGAAGAGAAGGCAATTGTCTGAGGGGCTACCTGCTTTGCAACAGCACCAGTCACTGCAAAGCTGTGACTCTGGAGGAAGAATTATGAAAGAGGAGCAATTCCTCTTTGGACATCTGGCCTCAGATTACAGAAGTGCCTATGCTATGGATTACATACACCCAACTCCTCTTATGTTTGCCTAAACACTGCTGAATGATTCCCTAAGACAGGGTATCTTGTGTCACCAATTATACTCTTCTTGCTTGCTCAAAACAGACTGCAGCATAAAAGCTACAAATTGAAGCAGTGACAGAGAGACAGCAAAAATCCAGGCCTAATAGCAGAGAATGTTTCTGCTGAGTGAAGTACATGTAATCACAGAATCTGTACCTGGAAACACAGAATTGTCATGATTGGAAAAGTCCTCTAAGATCACTGCATCCAACATCACCATCTCCCCACTACCAATAAAATAAAATTAATTTTATCTATATCACCATACCCACTATAGCATAAGGGATGGCTGAAGTCGGTAAAAATTTGGTCTTCTTTTATGTTTGTGAACATCTAGTGAAAGATGACTTCAACTTAAGCCAGGTATGTCTGTATGGACAAAATGGGCCTGCTTTCTTTGTGCTTGTTTGGGTTTTTTTGTTTGTTTGGGTTTTTTAAGGTTTTTTTAGGCAACTATATAACTTTCTACACTGTATTTTGGCCAGCAGGAAGTTTTCACATTCGGATCTAAACTGCAGACAAAACTAGCAGAAAAAAACTGAAAAACCTGTGCTTAGCACAGGAACTTGACAGCTTTCAAGCCATTATTACCAAGTATTAGGAGCAGTCATCTTTTTCGTTGCAAACACTCCTGACATAATGACAGATTACCTTGTTCAAGTTCCTTGGAGATTTTTTCATCCAGTTCCTGACGGATCTAGAATTATATAGAAAAAACGCAATTAACGGTTTCGTAATGTGAAACTTCTGAAACATTCTTAAAATCCACACATAATGTAATAAAAGCAGAAATATCGTCCCAAAGGGAGACATTTTGGCTTGGGGTTTTTTTGTTTGTTTGTTTGGTGTTTTGTTTTTTTTTTAAATGTTGGAGGTTGGGAAGGACCTCTGCAGACCATCTAGTTCAAACCCACTGGCCTAGAGCAGGTTGCACAGGATGGTTTCCAGGTGTGTTTTGAATGTCTACAGAGATGGAAACTCCACATAATTTCTCTGTTTATTAAAATTCTCAGTCTGGCAGACTGTTTCAGTGCTCTGCCACTCTCAAAGTAAAGAACTTTCTCCTCATGTCCAGCTTTCTGTTGTTCAAGTTTGTGCCCATTACCTCTCGTCCTGTCAATGGGCACCACTGAATAATGAGCATCTCAATCCTCCTGATACCCACCTTTCAAGTATTTATAAATATTGATAAGAGCATCCCTCAGTCTTCTCTTCTGCAGACTAAAAAGACCCAAGTTCCTCATCCTTTTGTCATGAGAGTTGCCCTAGTCCCCCTGTCATCTTTGTAGCCCTTTGCTGTACCTCCTCCAGCATTTTCCTATCCATGTTGAACCAGGTTGCTCAGACAGGACACAGTACTCCAGATGGGGCCTCACCAGGGAAGAGCTGAGGGGGAGGATAGCATCCCTCAACTTGCTTGCTACAATTTTCTTTATGTACCCCAGGGTGCTATTGGCCTTCTTGGCCACACGGGCACACTGCTGGCTCATGGTCATCCTGCACTCCACCCAGGACTCCCAGATCTTTTTCCACAGAGCTGCTTTCCAGGTCAGCCCCTAACCTACGGGGTTATACATAGCATAAAACATTATTACAATGCATGGGGTTATTATTTCCTAGGTACAGCACCCTTCACTTGCCCTTGTTGAATTTCATAAGGTTTCTCTCTGCCTGTTTCCCTGCAGCCTGTCCAGATCATGCTGAATGGCAGCACAGCTTTCTGGAGTGTCAAACACCACTCCCAGTTTTGCGTCATCAGCAAACTTGGAGAGAGTATACTCTATCCCTGCATCCAGGTCATAAATAAATAGACTGAACAGGTGGCTCATCTACCACCTGAGTCAAAAAGGTACCATCAATAAACTGGAGGAACCTCCTCGATCGTGCATGGCTGTGTGGCCTTCCCAGCATATAGCAGGGTGACTGAAGTCCCCCACGATAACCAAAGCCTCTGGTTTGATTCATATCAAAGTGATATCAAAATAGATCCTACTCAGATTTCAGGCTTACAATGGCCATGAATATGCTGAAGACTTGGACCATATGAGCTACTTGGAGAGGCTGAGAAAGCTGCAAGAGTTTCTCTGCTGAAGAAGAGAAAGCTCAGGAGGGACCTTACCTAGGTGTATAAATACCTGGTGGAGTGACTAAAGAAGATGGAGCCAGACTCTTAGTGGTACCAAGTAAAAGAACAGGAGGAACGGGCACAAATCAAACCAGAGGAAATTTCATTTGAATATAGAGAATTTTAAATTTTTAAAAATTTATTTTTAAATTGTAAGTGTGGTTAAACATTAGAATAAGTTGCCCAGAAAAGGCTAGAGTGTCTATCCTTGGAGATGTACAAAGCCTGGCTGGATATAACACTGAGCAACCTACTATGGATGACTCTACTTTGAGCAGAGGTGGAGTTGGATTAGATGATCTTCAGAAGCCCCTTTTGTCCTCACCCATTCTGCAGTTCTCTCATTTTAGTACTGAAACCTGGGGGAGTAAGCTGCACACTCATCTAGCAACATACCTACAAAAATACCCACCACAGCAAGAAAACAAAAAAAAAACCAAAAAACAAACCACAAAAACCAAAAAAAAAAAACCCACAAAAAACCAAACCAAACAAATAAAGCAAAAAAATACCACCAAAAGAAAAACAAAAAACAAACAAAAAACACCACCAACAAAAAAACCTCAAAAAACCCCCCTAAAACAAACCCAAAACCCCAACACCCTGAAACATATACAATATACTCAAGAAGCCATGGAAAGCAAGAGCTGCAGCTCCTCACAAAAGGAGCAGAACAGGCAGGAACTCCCAGGGCCAAAGAAGTGGGGTCATAAACCAGCAAAGTGGATGGAAGTTCCCTCTCCCCAGGACTAAAGGGACAGCTGCAACAAAATTCATTGTCTCCTCCTGGACAGCCACCTCGTAGTACTTTGTTGGAATAGTCTGGGCCTTCACAGCTAGAAGAGGGGAGCATAGAGCTGAAACAACAGAAAAGGACCCCCAGATCCCTGAAGTTCTAATAATTTTCAAGTAGGTATAAACAACAGCAAAATCCGTGGGAGAAGAAGACCCCTAACACTTTAAATCAGACACAGGAAGTAAAAAATCAGGAAAACTGATTCCTAGGCCAAAAGACAACCCCAAAGCAGAAGCAATCCTCAGCAAAGTGGTGGTAGTTGAAGTGTTAGAAGAAACCACTTTCCCTGGTTTCTGGAGCCTTCCCAATGACCAGAAGGTCCACAAGACCCTCCACAACATGTGCAAATGGATCAGGAGAAGGAAACCATCTTGTTTTCCTCTTCCTCATTCCAGTAACACCTTTGTGATTCTCATCCCTGCCTGAGGAAAGAGAAACTGGTGGAAGTAAGGTCAGCATACTGATTTCGGAAAAGGGGTTGAAGAGCCAAGCAAAATACACCTTTGAGGACTTGTAACTTGCTTCCACTCTTCTCCTTCCAACCAGCCCCCTAGAAAAGGCATCACAACTGGCTCCAGAGCAGGCACTTCTCATCTTACTGCATATCTCTTCACACTGGGTTCCTTGCAACAGTCACCTTCTCAAGATTTCTTTTTCAGAGAGCAGTGTTGACTTACTGCTTACCCACAGTGGTTGCTTGAGCACAGAGTATGTTGCACCATGTGGGACTCCACAAGATGATGCTCAACAGTCTAGGAAATCAACCTCAGAACAGTACTGGTACTCCAGACACAACCACTGTTACTACCAAGAACTTTTTGAATATCAGAACTGACAGCAGGGGTAAACAAGCATACTCCTATGGTTTCAAGAAGTTCTACTTTAACAAGTGAAATCCATACACTGTCACCTTACAGATCCTTAATTACCAGAGAATCATTACATTACAAATCATTAACATTACAAATGCATACAGGATGCAAGTACTCTGCAGCAGTCATTCTTCCCTTGAACAAACTAACAATTTCAAAACATTGGCACTATTAGGAAACTGTGAATGCATCGGTAAGTTTTAATCAAAACCTAGCAGCTATAAATTGACAAAACATTTCCATTTTAAAATACCACCCAATATTAAATAATACTGGCTACAAACCTTGTCATGTATCTGGCTGCAGAGAAAAGAGAGAAGAACAGATTGTTGATTAAGGAGCTGAAGAAGAAAGAAAAATGGTCTTAAGTTCAAAGTTCTTCAGGGAGAGATAAGAACATGGCCCACACATATATGAAGCAAGTAAAAAAGCTAACAATACAAAAACTGCTACAATACAAGAGTACAGATGGAAAAGGAAACTAGAAAAGGAACAGAAATTGAGAGAGAAGGAGCAGATATTCCCTGTCTCACATTCTGTAGGAAAACTGGTTTCATAAAGCCACTAAATCACAATGGTTACAGCTAGCAGAGTTCACTAGCATTTTCTGTCAAGACACAGTCATTGTCACCAGCCTGTAGCACAGCTGTTAGGATTTAAGCTTAACATTTGTTTAACCTAACAACAGTATTCCAGTTCCAAAATCTCCTTGCAGTAGACAGTTCCCAAATTATGGTACACAGACCACTAACAGTATCTCATATTTGTATTTCATCTGCTTGTTCTGGATGGTGATGTACCAATTCCTGAGCAGTTTGGGAGTCAGTAGAGCAAGATCTCTTGACTCCTGTACAGGATAGGCAATACATGCCTACATCCTTCTTGCCACCCAAGACCTACTAACTAAAAAAATTTCAGCCAACCTCCTTGCACAACATAACAAACTGGAAGTTGTTAGAGTCACTGTTTGTAGTAACAGGCACGGAATTGTTCAAGTGCTTGTAATCTATTCCCCATTATTGGAGCTCTAATAAAAGTAAAGCCAACCAAAAAACTCCAAAGACATTTGTACATGATGGAGATTTTACTGGTAAGTGAACCTGTGTCAATGTGAACTTTTCCTGTATTTTTCCAGATATATTTGCACCTCCATGTCAAGGCTATTGACTTCTGTAGCATATATATTTGATAAGGTGGGGGAAAGGGCTATGCTGTAGAAGAATACATTTCTTTGTATTCTTTTTAATAAGAAAATGCTTATTTTTTGCTGGGCTTTCAAACTACTGTCTTCAAAACACAAGGCTACACACACTGACATCAAGCCTTGAAACTCCAAATTCCTCAGCTATGTCTAAGAGGAAGTGTATCCATTTGCCAGAGAAACAATTATTCCTCTTGCTTGCAGGCAGCTTCATTTTCCACTGCTTTTTCAAACAGTTGCACAAAGAATTCATATCAGCCTTTTGAATAACAAGAGTGTGAAGTTTTTCCAGCTCCTCTCCTCTGAAGCTATTTCAAAGCTTTTGCACCAACCAAACTGGCATCAACATCCTCCTCTTACCAATGGCATGTCCTCTGCTTCCAGTAGCCTCACCCACCTTGATGAAGCTACTGTGAGAAACACCAAATCTGAAGAGAACTGTGACTAAAGAAGTGCTCAAGGACTATTTGAGGGATGCTGCAATTTAAGCTCCTGAACCCCCTATCATGATGAGCTTTAGTGGCAGGAGCATTTATAAACTCCAGCCAAGAAGGAAATGCTCTGCTTGAAGTTTAAGGCAAGACCAATTCTGTAGAAGGGAACCAAGTTACTGGGAAGAATCTGAGCCACAACTGAACTGTGAAGGAAAGGCTTAAGAGTCATAGAAACTCTTATGTCTTGAAGTAATGTAGTGAGAAGGCAGAGTACTATGAAGCAAAGCTGCTTCAAAATAGACTAAAACTGTTGTAATCTCTGAATTCCTTCCTCATGCTCCAACTTGCCTCCTGGATGGCACAGGACTCCTGCCAAAATAACAGTACAGACTGTAGGTAGGAATTTTGCATTTGGAAAGTGAACAAGATTCACCCCATTATTGTATGCAGAGGGATACATGCAGTTTTTCCCTTTTACTGCTTCCTGAATGAAAGCCTTATTTCCAATTCAATCCTTTTTAGATGCACATGTCAGGAATACTGAACTTTCAGTTCCTCACAGATACTGTGTGGCTTCACTGTTAATGACACACTGCACCCAGTTCAGGAAACTTATGCCAGCAGTTCTAAGTGAAATATACACTTAGACTTATGCCCTCTAGGAACTATTGCACCTCAGAGAAACCTGTTTCTTTTTCTGAAGGACTTCTAAACAGGTCAGTTTTAAGGCTTTCCAGAATATACTGAACATATCCTGAAAATAATGAGTGACTTAAGACTACAGGCAGTGCTATCAATGTATCCCTTCTTTTCCTCACTTGATCCCTGCTCCCTACCCCTTTTTGTTCCCTTGTCCTGGCCTTCTCCTTATTTCATTTTTGCAGAGGGTTCCTGACTTTTGCCTCCTTTCTGCTGATACCATGGAGAATAGCCCCTGAAGACAGCACAGTATAAATTTCCTTCCAAGTTCTTTTTGCAAGGCATGTCCACCCCTCTGACCTGAAAAACACATTCACAATGCTACAAGGCATACTCCATCCAGAGGTACTGCAGAGGTTGCAGAATCACAGAAAAATTAGAAAGCCGTGAAAACTTCCTGAGGAGTAGTTACTTTTACCTCTTCATGTAGTAACACAGAGCAGGAACTACAAAACCAAATTCCTCCTGGGCACAGTATGTGTCCCACGCTGAAGTATAAAGCAAGAGGTTATGCAATCCCCTTAAAAGCATTCTGGTTTTGAAGCATCTCTTTGTTGGTATTAACGTACTAAAACAAGTTCCTGTGAAGAAACTGCTAGAATGAAGATGAAGGAAAGAGGAAAGGTGTCTCTGTAAGCAAAGATGTCTGAGGGGACTTTGCACTTGCCACAAATTTAGCCTTGTAAATAGGTCCTACATACTACAGAATAAAACTGAATGAAGAGCTTAGCTGGGAACTTCCCAATGCCACAGTTTCTTTATTACAATTTATCTTGTAAAAGAATGTAGTTACACTGTTCATTATTATTATTTCACAATCCTCACGACCTGAAGTCTTCACCCCTACCACAGGGAGTTGTGAACTGTTTTGGTGAGGATTTGTTTTGGCATATTAAACCCTATGTTTTGGCATCACAAATTAATTGTATATTTAGGCTGGAATGCATGTCCTTGCTCATGGATCCTCTTCAGCAATAGCTGAAGACAGTATTTCAAAATGCTTACCTTAGCCACAAAGGCTTCAACCCTGTTTCTTGATGATAATGCAGTCCCAGATGTACTTAGGAAGCTTCCTCCTAAACTTAAGCTTCTGTTCAGTGCCAAGTTGTTGCCAAGATGTCCCAGTTCATTTGAATATAGAACTGGGCTAGGAGCCAGACCTCCACTGACAATGCTGCTTGCAATCAAAGATTTTCTTCTATTGCGCTCATGCAGGAGCTTGGTGTTGGCTTCTGCTAGTTTCTCATTAGCTCTGAAACATTCAAAAGCATACAAAGAATTATCTTTGGAACTAACACTTTTGCAAAGTTACCCTCCAGGTCTCTATTATTCAAATTCTAAAAGCAGAAGGGATTAAGAGTGTTAGAAACAAGAACAGCATTTGATCTGCACTTTTTTTGGAGACCCTGTTAGCAGCCCCACTCCCTGAAATGAGCAGCAAGACTCAGACAACACTTAGGACTGCTCAGCATTAGGGCTTCAAAGCAAGCTGTGAATGCCACGTGTTCTCATAGCTTCTTCCAAAAGCTACATCACTGAACAAGAACCCTAAGCTACCCTCCCTTTCCCACAGAAAGTTCAAACCCCAGACATGCTGCTAAGAGGGAAGCTAAAATAAGGATTTTTTTTTTTCTCCTCCACAGAATCAAACTGTGTTCTCCATCAGGCCTGTCCTTATTCAAGCAGTAAAGGACACAAAATTAATCTTTTCAGCTATCCACTGAAAAAGAGTGGGACATTAATAGAGACTAATAAAAAGGCTGTTAAAACACAGACCAATTAAAAAAACCTCAACATATTAATTCCATGATCAGTGGTGTTATGGATAGAAAACTAGAGAAAAATGAACAGTTTTAAGGGGAAGGATCTTAAGGAACTTACCTCACAAATATGTCACCTTATGCTTACACACATGATGCTGACCAGATGTAGAATAATTTTTGAAGGAAAACACACAAGGAAAAAGCAGTATCTAATCAGCACTCCAAAAAGCACGTACTTACCTTTCCAGTTTACTTGCTAGGCATCCTCTAGTTTTCACTTCCTCCAGATACAGCTCTTTGTACTTTTCCACTTCTGCACGTGTAGATTCTTTTAGAGAAATGCTGTCCTGTTGGGTATTTTTTATCTTGTCCAATTCCCACTCGAGATCTTTAATTCTGTGTTTTAGCTGGTTTCTGAGGGACTCGTGATGACTGGCTCGGATTTGTTCTATTCGGTCCTGGGAGGCTGCCTGTGCCTGAAGCAGATAATGCACTTTCAACCTCCACAAAGAGAAAGAGAGAATTCTCATGTACCCAATTTCAGGGGCTCTGCTTTACCCACTGAAGTAACTGTGCCTCCTCACTACCATCAGCAATCAAGGCAGAATCCTGGAACTATCAGGTTAAATAATTCTTTTCATTCAGGAAGAATCCCCCCTTTAGTTCTATTATTCCTCACTGCTACTCACGAAATAATGCTGTCTCTGTAGGACAGGGCACATAGGAAAGGATTTCTCAAAGACATTAGGAGGATCCCTTATGTCCACCCCTCCCTTCAGCCACTTGGGTGACTTCTTTTCTGAGCACTTTCCCCTGTACAATGACAAAGCAGGATGACCTGTATGTCTGACCAGGACAACCACAAGTTGCAATACCCATTCAAGGAGAAACAGCGAGAAGAAAATGAGCAGAGAGCAGAACCCCACAAGAACTGCACATGGGAGGTCTGCCTTGGGCAAGCTTCTGATTCAGGGGCCTGCAGGCACCCTGCACACTCATGTGAGCACTCTGTACAGAAGTATAGCACTAGCAGACACGAAAATGGTAAAAAATGACAACCACAACAAAAGTGTTTAATAGGGACTATGGATACATGAGAAAAATTCCCTTACCTGCAAAAATAGATTGACTTCTTGTAGTATCTGCCTTATTTCTTGTCCAGCTCGTTCTTCCATCTCTTTTTTACATTGTTCTACTTGGCTGTGATCCACCATATTGTTCTCCAAACGATGTTTGAGGTTAGTCATCTCTTCTTTTAGCTGGCATTTGCTCTTCTCCAGTTGTTCATGGCTCCCGCGCATGCTGCACAACTCTTCTCGCAAATCCTGATTTTGTGTTTCTAGCTGCATGCATTTTTTAGACTCTGTCTCCAGCTGCTGAGAAAGTTCACCAACCTGCAGAAAGCAAAAATAAAATTACAAAAAAACACAAATAAAGAACTCAAAGGAATCTAAAAGTAGTTAATTTGTGAAAAATCAGGAGAAGGTTGGCAGTTGAGGTTGCATTTATCATCTGCTGCCTAAGGATTAAAATACAAAAGAAACCAGGCTCTTTCTTTAAAATAGGAATAGTTTGACATCATGTCTGAGAGGACTCATCAGGTTCCCATCCTTTCTCAGTTCTTCTGCAGTAGGTCACACACCAAGAAGTACCAAACTGGCAGCATTTCACCCATAGGGTTAGGTGGAAAAGCACTAGGACTACTATTTTGCAAGGTGCTCTTATGCCCCTGGGAAGTCAAACGCACTCATACTTTCTGCCACTTTCTGGTTTTATCAGAAACAACATGTACCATGTTTGGCTGTCAGCACAGCCAAAGCTTCATTAAAGAAATGATAAGACAAGAACCACACAATCTTTTTTTCCATTACACAGAAAGAATTTTAAATAGTGGCTCAGAACACTGCCTTTAGAGCAGTGATAGGGGAAGACTTATTCCCTTTAGGTCAAAGCTTCAGTTTACTTTCCAAAATTTACAGAAAATATGTTCGCAATATGTTGCAATGGTCAGCTACAGCACTATCATCCTCCTCCTCCTCCCCCTTCCAGAAACAAACCTTTTCTGTACCTATTAAAATAAGATGTCCTGCCAGTTATGAAAAACAGAAATGGAGGAAACCAGCATAATCAACACTTGAAAGTGACTCTAAGAGAAAGAAGAAACTTGAGACTAATTTAAAGCTGCCTAGATGCAATGCCTTTCCCTGTCATTCAAATACCTCTTCCAATAGAAAGAGAAAACCAAGATAAAATTTTGGACACCAAGGCAGGTGTCTCATTCTACGGTCTCATTCATCTACAACCTAACCTGGCTCTGAAACACAGCTGCCTTAGCAACAATACTGACTATGGCTGGGGAAGAAGATAAAAGGCTACATGCTGCTGAACAGCCAAAGCCACCACAAAAACACTTCTGGGAACTCTGCTTCTGTGTCTCCTTGACAAGGGGAAAATTGGTTGAGACAACAACTAGTGAGCAAAAAGTTACAGAACATTTTCTGTATCACCTCCCTGCATCCTGCTCTAGGAAGCAACACCACTCATTAGAAAAGCAAAACCTGAACTTTCTCCAGCTCAAGTCATGTCTAAAGTGGTGCTCGAGGGATGATCTTTGGTTAAAGCCAACTTCCTGCAGTTGTTCTGAGTTCTGGCAGTGTTACTTCCCTCTCTTCCAGAGAAGGAAATTCCTCTGCCAGACCTTAAAGACACTGTGACAGCCTCCAGATGCAGCCAGGTCTCTGCTGGGTCTCACTGCTCTCAGCTCTCCCCCATGGACCCGATGTCCCGGTAGAAACGCAGCTCTGCCTGTCCCTATGGACTGGCCTGGTGATCTTGGCTGATCCTCTTTACTGTCACGGGACCTGCTCTTCTTGGTGAGGCCACGTGGGAGTGTTCCCTGCCTCCTGAGGTCATGGACTGTGACAGCCTTGCTCTTTGGCTCTCCCTTCCTTTATAGAAACAGCCTGCCCTTGATGTGCCCTTGCAAATACTGCTTTGCACATCACGTTTTCATCATTTTACCCAGAATGGTAACTTCATGCAGCAGTAGAATGAGCATCAAGAGAAGCTGATCAGTTCCAAAATACAACCAAGAAATCACCACCACCTAAAAATCCACAAACAAATCAGAGCTCACCTTCATTCTTAATGTACCAACTTCCGTGACTATTTCAGAATACCCGTTCTTCATTTCTCCCTGTAAATTAAGATGGGAGTCTCTCTCCTCATACAGCCTTAGTTTCTTCATAGCTCTGCTCAGAAGTCTCTTCAACCTGCAACCAAATTAGTCAAAAAAACAATGAAGCACAGGGACAAACATCCCTCTTCACATACTCTTGTGTAAACATCTAAGAGAGAGCTTCCTTCAGCTTCAATGTGCTTTCTGAGAAAATCCAGCATTCCTATGCCATAAATCACTTGGAGGGTCCAAATGTCACCCAAAAAGGGGATTCAAACTTCCCTCCCAGGAGATCTGCAGGGCAACCTGCACTTTAAATTCTTTTGGCAGCTATCTACAACTATAAAACTCATGTGCAGAAGGGCCTTGCAAGGACTAACATGAGGCTTGACTATATTCAGTTATATACACCCATTTTTACATTGAAGCTCAATAGAGTTTGACTTGCACTCAGGGATACCAAAAAGCCTTACCTCTTACACTCTTTCTGCAGCTCAATATTTCTTTCCATTTCCTGGTCCAGCCGCAGTTCAACTGGGCGTTTCAGCTCGACCAGCTTCTTCACTTTCTTTCTTTCACTCTCACACTTGAAAAATAGAAAACACACATGACACATACAGCATCAGAACTGTATCTACATGCCGGACGTGCAGCATCCCTCTGTTATCTGACTTCCACAGAAAGCCAAGGGACAGAGCTTAGTTCATCAAAATAGTTCATCACTTCAGATTTCCCATCAGACAGGCTGACATCTAACAACAGAAACAGGTGCCCTCACTGAAGGAAAGGCAAAAGGGTGAAAGAGATGCTGGGGAACACTTTGGCAGTCCCTCTGCTCATAGAAGGGATGTCATAGGTATGCACATCATGGGAGAAAACAGATCTCTCTAAAGCTTTCAGGGGATCTTCAAGAACCAGCAGGCAGGGCTTGTGGAAGAATTTGGCCTTCTGGAATTCTTCAATGCCTTATTCCCCTCTACCATCATCTCCATCTCTTCTTAGAGGGTATTTACTGGTTCACATGTTGTTCTTCCTCTTAGTGTTTTCTCAGAGAAACAAGAGAAGAGCTAGCAGCTGGTCTGATTTTTTGTATTTAGATATTTCCTCTACAGAACAGGACAAAAGGGAAAGACTGCCCCTGGGAAAAGACAACCATTTCTTGTTTCCCAAGCACTAGTTCACTTGCCTCTGAATTCCTTCAGTGTTTTTTTCTTCACTGCTTTTAAGCTCCCACTATTCTGAAAACATGCAGTAGCTCCTCCATACATTTTACTGGAAACATAAAGCGTTTTAACCTACCCAGAAACTAAGAGGTCATAAGATGACCTGTAGGAAACCAAAAAATGAGCTGGGAAACTGTAGCCTTGCTCAATGTGCTCAACTGATAGCAAACTCCACTGGGAACTCCTCCTAATAGAACCACTCCAGAATGTATACAAAGATATTCAGCTAGCTTCTATTTGCTTCCTGGATGATCCCTATGTCACAAGATAGTCAGAGCCTGAATAGCAGAAATAACCAAAAAAGCCTAATATGTAAGTGCTTGACAGAAAGGTGAACAACATTCTCCTGGGTATTGGGTAGTCACCTGGAGAATTTCCTGGGCTCACCTGTTCCAAGAGTTCTGCCTTTTCCCTGTTGAGCTGACTGACACGCTCTTCCAGGTGTGTTCTCGACTTCAACTGCTCTTCCCAAATGCTGTGCAAGTCCTTTGATGTCAGAGGCAGCAAATTCTGCTTTTGCACCTGTGAAAGCAATAGTGGTAAATGGCAGAACTAAGTTGACTGGAAAGATAGTGCTGCAGCAGAAAGCAGTAACCTCCATGGAAACAGGCCTAAGCTCTCTGCATCCAAGATCTACAATTAAGGTTAAATGTAGAGTGCAAAACACACCTCAGAAAACATAACCAAGAACACCAATTGAAGCTGGTGGAAAGAACCAATGCTCTAGAAGTGACAAGATGAGGCTGCAGCTTGGAGAGATAAGAAGAGATGCACACACAACCCAAATCACCGTAGAGCTTTCTTCCAAAGGTCCTCTGGAGTTCCTAATATTGCATACATTATAATACTACAATTCCACCAGTGACTAGCACAGACATCACCCTCACTGCTTCTCTAGTGGTGTAAAGACTCAGGTGTAAAGACACCTCCTGAGAGCAAGAAAACATTTTCAAATCAGCAATACTATTTATGATTCTACCCAAAGGGGCAGAGATATTTGCCTAGCAGACATGTTGAAGTGGAACAGAACTTGCTGATTCAGTTCAAGTATGTAGAATGCCACTGTACTTGATACTCTTATTAAGAAAAAAAGGAAAAACCACAACAAAACAAACCAACACAAAAAGGTGTCTACTGATGGACAGAAAGGCATGAAAACCTTATCACAAAGGCTTAGATCAGAAAATCCTTGGGGTGTACAACTTTACCAAGTGTTCTCACTGAGTAGGTGAAATACTGGATCTTACGACAGAACCTAACCTGCTCTCAAGGGCAAGCTATTGCAAACCAGAAAAGACAATATGGATCTTCTTGGTCCAGTCTCCTCTCATGTTGCAACCACCCACCTCCTCCCTCTATACAACACCCACCCTTTTCATCCTTTGCCATGGTTTAACTCCAGGAGGCAGCCAGAGCACCACACAACCACTTGCTCACTCTCCCCTGGTGGTGAGACGAATTATGCTGATACACACAAGGATCTTGCACATGACAACACAGGTATAAAACAGAGCAGCAGGGGAAATTAGGACATTTACAGCCTTTTGCCTGGAGGGTGCCTTGCCCTAATCCCACATCTAAACTGTGCTGGTTTCTTGCCCTGACACCAGACAGGAACTTGTGGGCTGAACTGTGCCTACACAGCCCATCTGATCTTTCCATCAGTTACCTGTACACAAAACATTCACAGGCTAAAACAGTCATTCCCAGAAGCCAGTCAGGTACCTGCTGCTGGTGCTGGTCCTCTGCAGCTGCCTGTGCTGCCTGTATGTTTGTTATCAGGCTTTCCAGCCGGTCATGAACCTACAGAAGAATTAGAAGAAGCAAGAAGATACAATGTGATTTTGCAGACTGAAGTCTAGAGCTCCTTGCCAAAAAGTAGCACAGTGGCCTTAGTTTGATGTCACTGTCAAACTGGTTGCAATCATCATCTCTGCTGTTTGCTTCAGGGACAGACCCCACCATGAAGGATACAAAGACTCTGCAGTGAAAACAGGCAAAAGAAGCTCTTCCCATCCACAGTGCATTTGAAAACCAAGCCCCATTAGCCAAAGGGGAAGGACCAGCATCCTGACTGTTCCCTCCTCTCTTCTCACTATCCCTACAGCAAAGTCTAACTTTCACAAGCACACATTTACAAAATCTCTTCAGCGTTAACAGTTACAGTCGTAACAAGGACCCTAGTTCACTGGTTACAAAAATTATTTGCTTCAAACAGGCCTCAGATGAAAGCACCTTATCTGAGCTAAAACTAAGCGCTGTGCCGAGGCAGTGGGAAATTCCCAGGCTTGCACTGGAAATGGTACCACAGACCTTCCTCTGCACTGTTTTGTGAAAAAAAACCCAGATCAGTTGGCCAAAGGAAAAGCAATTCTGCACAGCAAAAGCTCTGGGGAGTGCAAGTTCTGTTCCAGTCTGATGATGCCAGTGAGGACTCTAGCACAAAGTGCTTGGCATCAATAGCCCCTGTGGAATTTCCAACAGTTAGCTTGATGACTGCAACTAATGATACACATTGTAATAAGGGTCTGAAGCAGCATCTGATGGCAGGACTGATGTGAAGCAGTCAATAGTTACACCACTGTATTAGTAACAACTCCTTAGCTTAAAGAGCATTAAATAAGGCTTCCTACAGTACCATGGGAAAACTCTGAAAGAGAAGAGAAAGCTGGGTGATGGCCCAGCTGCTTTCTGAACAGTCTGTACTCTGTGGAACACAGGAACTAAGCTCCCCCAGGCTCTCCAGGGAAACTTCATCTTAGCATTACCCCAGAGCAAGTGATAATGAGGCTCAGGAGCTCACAAAAAGGGAAGCTTATGACCAGCTTACTGAGACAGAGGCTTGCAGGTCTTCCTGAAGAGCTTCAATCCTGTTGTTTTGTTGCTGGACTGTGGCTTCCAGTCTGGCATTTTCAATTTCAAGGCTTAAAAAGAAACACAGGTCTTATAACAGAAATCCACTGGAGCACTATTTCTCAAAGAACAGTGTGAAACATCATCATCTAAACTAAAAGCATCCTTCACAATTGTGTATTAACTTGCTGTGATGCAACAAGGATATCCTGTGGCTTACACAGCCCCAGATAGCTACAGACACCTTGGTTTACTCCATTACTCTCTTACCGTTGTACATGTTCTTCCAGTTGTTTTATAGTAGTACTAGTCCCAGAAGATGCCAAAAGGAGGTCCTGCAGTTCCTGGGAAGAAGCTTTTAGCTCCCTCTCCTTATTATCCAAGGCAATCTTCAAGTCATGGACACAACGTTCAGATTGAACATGCTGTTCTTCCAACTCCTGCAACTATAAAATCACAGTATAAATCCTCAGTAGTCACTTAAACTTTATATAGAGGAGTCAGTGACTCTCTTGTGCCTCCAGTGATTCCATATATCATGGTCCAAAGCACTGACATTATTCTTTCAATGACACTGTTCATATCCACTTGTTTGCTCCTCCATTGAAAATATGAATTAAACCTTTCTCCTAACATGACTTTGGAGTGCCCACTCATTAGGAGATTAAGAACTACAAAGCCAACAGTTTTTGGGGAGAATGCTGTGAGAACTGCTCCCCATCTCAGAAAGTACCTTGTAATTCACTTGCAAGAAGACCACCTAACCATGGGAAATTACAGCAGTGCCAAACAAGGGAGGGGGGCATAAATAAATATATATACATACAGAATAAGTTACAAAAGCATTCCGAACTGGCAAGATTCTGGTGAATGGCATTAAATGTATCTGGCACAAGTGGTGCTCCCCAGGGCCCTGTTCTCTTTATTATCTTTATAAATTATCTGGTTGAGGAGATTGAGTGCACCAGCAATACATTTGCAGATGAGACCGAGTGGGCTGGCGTGTTGATCTGCCTGAGGGAAGGAAACTTCTGCAGAGGGACCTGGACAGGCTGGATTGATGGGCCTTGGCCAACTGTATGAGATTCAACAAGGCCAAGTGCTGGGTCCTTTACTTCAGTCACACCACCACTATGCAATGCTGCAGTCTTGGTGAAGAGTGGCTGGAAAACTGCCTGGCAGAAAAGAACCTGGAGTGCTGAACTACATCTGGCTAATTATAAGCCAGCAGTGTGCCCATCAGGCCAAAGAGGCCAACAGCATACTGGTTTCTATCAGAAATAGTGTGGCCAGAAGAACTAGGGAAGTGACTATAACTCAACACTGGTGAGGCTGCACCTCAAATGCTGTTTTTTGAGTTTTGAGACCCTCTCTACAACTGAGGTGCTGGAGTGTGTCCAAAGCAGGGCAACAAAGCTGTTGAAGTGTCTAGAGAATGAGTCTTATGAGGAACGGCCAGGGGAACTGTGGTGCTTAGCCTGGAGAAAAGAAAGTTCAAGGGAGACTTTAGTGCTCTCTACAACCACCTGAAAGTAGCTTGTAGCATGGTGGGTATGACTGTCTCTTCTCCCAGGTAACAAGACATAGAAGGGCACAAGACAAAATGGCTACAGGTTGTTAAAGGAGAAGCCTAAATTGGATATTAGGGGAAAAACAATTCACCAAAATGGTTGCAAGGCTCTGGAACTAGCTGCTGAGGGAAGGACCTCTGGAAATGGTGGACATGTAGATGTGGTGCCTAGGGACACAATTTAGTGGTGGACTTGGCAGTGCTAGATAATGGTTGAACTTGCTCTTAATGTCCTTTTCCAACCAAAACAGTTCTATGATTATGTGTTACCTGTATATGCGTGTGTAAGGGGAAGAAAAGGCACCAGAAAGAAGCTCAAAGGCAGCACTCCGGTATTTCTTAGTGCTCTTCAGAAATCAGAGAGCCTGCTTGGCCAAACCAAATGTAAGAAGCTATAGACACATCAGTTGATTTTGCAGAGCACCTTAGCAAATACAAACCTTTGACCAAGGCCATGGTATCCTCATGACAATGACATGGACACCAAGTTTATAATACAGGGCAATTCATTCACACAACATCCCATCTATCATGTTGAAATTCATTCTTTCTTGGATTTTGCACAATGTGTTGTACCTTAGTCTTAACCTTCTCCAATTCCTTTTGCAAAGACAACTTGTCCTCCTCCAGATCCCTGCGGTACCGTGTAGTAACTTCAAGAGAAGCTTCTGACATTGATTGCTTCTTAAGAGCATCAGCAAGCTCCTGCTGCAGCTGTCTGACCATGCCCTAATGAAACAGTTAAATGAGTATGAAGAAAGTTGTAAGAACATGACATATGCCTTTAGTTCAACTCATATATGTAATTAGAGCTGTCCTGGGACTGAACTCAAAAGGAATGAAATTTTGCCTGCCCTCAGCAGGCATATGCACAGATGCTGAACTCTCTTCATCTTTATCAGCTGAGCACCTCCAAACTTCTAGCAGCTGTTCATAAGGTCTACTGTGTCCTAATACACAAAAAGGGCTCAAGTATTATTCTTCTCAAGGAATAACATTTTTTTCTAAGGAAATTCAAATAAATCTCTTGTGATGTAAAAGCCATAGTCTGACTGCAGATATTTCCTCATTACACAAAGTAATTAAATGAATACATAAAGCTGAAAGCTCTTCTGAGATACACTTCAAGTATATGTTGAATCACATCCTTGTGCAGAGTTCATTTTAGAGTAACAACTGCCTCCATACTGACAAACTACGTTTCAAACATCTGGATATTTTGTCCTCCCTCCATCTTCAAAAGAACCTGTTACTTGGGTAGCAAGAATACAAAGGGAGTCACAGTTTAATAGGATTGACAGCACTGCTGAGGTTCTTACTCTCCTTCTCTTTAAAGAAAGTGATAAATGAAAAATACTGTGGTTATCTGACACATGCAGATAATTACCTGACTCAACAATTCTGGATTTGATATGAAGAGGGAAATGTAATGTTAAAACACGACTCAAAACATTAGGGAAGACAAACCTTATACCAGAGGTTCTAAATACTCAACGTGACTGGTTCTTTTTTTCCAAAAAGTGAAGGAAGATTAACAAAATGGGTAAGGCAACTGTGAAATCAGTGCTCCACCTGGTACTGGCAGAAAGCGCTTTCAAGGCGGAAGAGCACTCCTGCTCCTAAGAACAGATACTAGAGTGCACCCTCCCATTACCAATAGCTTTTTCAATTGTCTACCTATTTCTCCTCCTACCCCTGTCTTTATTCTCTTCAACCTAGTTTCTTGATAAAAGCCATCTACACGCAAAAATGGGAGCAAAACTTGGCTCATGCATGTTGGAGCAACAAAAACTTACGTTAGTGCTCTGCATAGGAGCGTGTTTCATACTTGGGTATGAATTTGCAAAAGACAGTTTAACTGATCTAAGTCTTCTGTCCACTTAATTAGACTCTCACAGAGCCACCAAGAGTGAACAAATGAAAATGCTACACATCATAAAACACAGAAGAAAAAGCTTAGGTCATTGTCTAAAAATAACTTTTTGAGGTAAAAAAGGTAAGCCCCTCAGAAGCCCCAAGACACATAAATAAACAGTAAGACACTACTATGTCTTACACACTGCTAATAGTGTTTTCTTTACCTCTCTTTCTACTTTGTCAGTCTCATATTTAAAGACTTGTTCTCTCAAATCAGAACACTTGGCACTTAATTCCTTGTTTCTCTCTTCCACAAGGGAAACTTGCTTTTCCGTGTCAGCTCTGAGTTTGTTGAAAATGTCATTAAACCTGTCCTGCACATCACTCACTACTTTTTCTTTGAGGATCCCCTTGTTCTGCACATCTTCCAGGTGCTGGTGGAGTAAAAGGTTTTCACTCTGGAGCTGTGCCAATCGCTCCTGCATGGATTCTTGTTTTATTATAAACTTGCTTACTTGATCTTTCTCAAGTTGTCGAGCACGATCGCATTCCTTTGCTTGACACTGGGCTTGACTTAACTCTTTTTGTGTCATTTCTAAAAGCAATGTTTTTTCTCTGAGGGTATGTTTCAACTGGTGAAGCTCATTTTCTAGACTATTAGCCTTGCTTTCAGCTGTACTCAGCTGCTGGGACAAGCTCTTGTTAGTTTCTTGCACAGCAGAGAGGTCATGATGGAGCTTGTCTTGCAAGCGAAGCCATTCATCGCGCTCTCTCTGAAACGTTCGCTCAACATCACCTTTTGAGGACTGATGACGTTCCAGTTCTTGAACAGCAGTGTTCAGGCGGGAACGAAACGATTCCATTTCTGTCTCTAGTCTGTCTTTGGTTTCTTTTGTCTGCTCAAGCTTGGAAGTTAGCACTGCAGATTCTGTCTTCAGTAAATTCAATTGTGCATTGTACTGAAAAGCTGTTTGCGTTAAAGCTTCCTCATTCAATTTAAGTTCCTTTCTGAGATCTTCATTTTTCTCTTTCAAGCTCTCATTTTCCTCCAAGTATTTCCCTTCTTCTTCCTGGTGCCTAAGTCTTACTTGATCAAGTTCCAGTCTTAGCATAGCCATCTCATCGTGTAGTAATTGATTTTTGTACAACAGATCCTTTTCTCTCTCAGTTGCAGATTCCTGAATGAAGATGGAACATGAACAAATAGTCAGTCGGGAAACTAATCTACAAAACCACTTCTGCATTAAACTGCATTTTAACATTTCCAGTACTGCACCATGACTTCAAAGATGAGAGTGAAATTTCATGTAATAAGTAACATGCATGGATAACGTATGCAGACAGTGTAAGTGTAACATACCCTTAAAACCTAAATGAACACCCCATATACACAAAGCCTTGATTTACCCGTTAAATCAGCAAACAAATAACCAAGTAAGAAAATAATTTGGAATGTCTGAAGTAGAAAGCTTCTAAAAATGACAATGTTTTCTTGTATGTGAACCCCTTTAAAACATTCCCTCTAAAGTTAAGTTAGTTGTATTACAAATCTGTTAAAAAAAGGTTAATAAGCGTATTTTCCTTCTCAAATGTCTTCTGAATACTTAACCTTTTGTATTGCTGACAGTTAGCTATACAGCTCAGTATTTAATAGTTTTTTTTATTTCTTATTATCTATATGATGTTTTTCATACAAACTTATTCACCTCAGTTATTGGAAAGGACAGACAAGAAAAGTAATTCTTCCATGCAATGCATGCTCTTGTAAATTCAGTAAACTCTCTATAAGACTTTTTAAAAAAAAAATATACAGAGTATTTATGATTGATTTTTCTCCTCCAATTATTTTAACTCCTCCAGAAATTTTAATTTGTTGCAGATATTCCTTCATAAGATGTTAGTATATGGAGGTGGAGAAGAATGGCATACTTGATGTTTGAAAAGGGAATAAGGAATTAAAACAAGAACTGGGAACAGAAAGTGTGTGTGTCAAACAAGTTTCTTCCTGATCAACCTTGATGAAGGTTGCTAGGTGTTTTGTTGCTAGAAATCTTAAAAACTGGTAACATAATGTCTTTCAAACGAAAAAACTATCGTTTAAGAAACAGCTTAAACAGTGTCTTTTATTAGTTTTCTATTGCACATGCAGTCTGGGGACATATGAGACTCATGCTGCTTTCCATAACTTTTAAAGATATAAGGGAAAACAGAAAACGTGTTTACAGATAAATTACACTGGTAAACTGTAAACAATCCACCAAGAAGCAGAGAAAGAATTCTGTAAAACTTATTACAAACTTCAGAACCAACACGGAGAAATTTCATTCATCAGAAAACAATCTGCTTGCCTCCGAGTTCTTTCCTATAGTCCTTCTTGTCTCTTCTTCTACTTCCTTTTGCCTCTGAAGGTGGTGGTTCAAAATTCCTTCTTGCAGGGCTCTGGCACTCTTTTCCCGAGAGAGCTGTCTCTGTGTTTCATCACGCTCTTCCTCAACCTGCAATAATACAATTAAACCACTTGCATCTTGAGAAAAATCTTCCCATTCCCAGTTGTACTCTTGCAAATATTTTTGCTTCTGCACATTTATGGTATGGACCTATAAATAATACATTTTCATTGTTTCCTGAAAAATTAAGAAGAAATCCAGAATGTTTTGTACTCATTCAGAAAATTAATTCAAAGTCAGGCTTTGCCTGAAATGCAAATGAAACCTGTATTTTGATAAAGGAGTAAAGGAATCATGAACTTGCATTGAACCAACTGTTCCCAAATGTCCTCAAAATCTGGCAATATCCAATGCCTCTTCCATGAACAAAGTACCTTCTTTTGGCACATTGGAGTACAATGTCAACTAAAATGCAGCAGAAAGCAAGACAGCAAGTATTTAACTCACTATTTAATATACCTGTTTCAAATGATTTCTCAGTGTTATTAACTCCATTTCTAAATTGCCTGAGTGTAACTCAAGCTGTTGTTTCTCCTCCAGCTCTTTACAATATTCATCTTCTTTCCTTCTGAGTTTTTCTCTTGTTTTCTCATACAGTGATTCTGCTCTGAGCCTCTTTTCCTCTTCTTCTTTCAGTGTTAACCTGGGATTTAACAGAATATTTGAGAAATTGAAGCAACCATTTCAAAGGTAATATTCCACATGATGAACTTGCACAGACAAGTCATCCCATAAATTGTCAAATCTTTATCAATTTAATATTTCAATACAATTTTTAACTTTTTAAAGAATTCTAGCTTCATTCCATTATCCATGGGAGCAGTTGTAGATAATATAGAAATAAGCCATTGAGTGATTTATCATATTTTCAAGTAAGTTTACATAGGTAAGTATACAGCAGTATGCACATTTTTGTAATGTTTTTAAAAAATCATCTTCATAATACAGACATTTGATTGAAAGGAGTTTGTTGCCTTACCACATCAAAGCATCATAAGCTTTTATTATGACAGACCAAGTACTTTTTTACAAGTCTCCTACAAGCTTAAACAACTTCTGACCATAGGAAGAGCAAGCAAATTCTATTTACTCAGGTATGAGGACAGTGTTCAAATGAAAACAGATTTAGAAAGGCCTGGGGTTTAAGATGAGTATGATTAAAACCAATAATAAACTCCAATGGATCTACATCTGGGAGAAACAGCAATATAATTTTGAAGCTGATTTAAAATTAAAGCCTTAGGGAACGTCAACTTCGACAGTAACTGAAACATCAGCAATAACCATAATCATGGTATAAATGGAGCATTGTGTATCCACAATACCCAAACAAGAAAGCAATTTTGAATTTTGTTATTATCTTGTGTATTTTTTCTGATATCCCTGCAAATGGTCAGCAAGAAAAAAAAAATCAATAAAATCAAGTATTAACATAAGGAAAGAGCTGCCAATTGAAATTCTGCTTTAGAAATTCTGAAAAACAAGTAACAGCAGCCACTAATTAAGTATTTGAAAGGTTGGCAGTAACATTTGGATTTGAATGTTTTTTATTTCAAGGAAAAAGCTTTACGAACAATTTTTAGCGTAATTTCACAAAAAGTATAGCTTCTATAAGCACAAAGTGAAAACTGCTTTGAGAATTTACTTAAAGCAAAAATATTAATTGTTTTTAACCAACAGATATTGAAGAGTTTTGCAAAAAAGGCTGGAGTCCTATCCAGGCCAAGATGGGACTGACTTTGTCTTCCTCCTAAACCTCTTCCACACATGGAGAGGCACAAGTTCTGGAAACTCAGTTCCCTCAACTCTCTTGGCCAGGCTGGTGCTCCTCCTCCCTGAATAGATGGGTAGCTCTCTGATGAAGCCCAAAATTGGACTCCGTGCTCTAGGCATAGGGGTGGATGCTCACTCCCTCAGACTCTTGGCTCTGCTGCTCTTAACACACCCCACAATGCTGTTTGGCCTTCCCATCTGCCAGCTCATACTGGCTCACGTTGAGCTTGTTCTCTGTTAAGACCACCAGGGCCTTCTCAGCAAACTCCCCAGCCAGGTCACCTCTGTCCCAAGTGCACAGTTCTGCATTTGTCCTTGCTGATGGTTTCTCTTGCTTGAAGTGATGTGTACAGTGATTAAAAACCTCACAAAGTGTGAGAAGAATAGTGGGGAAGGAGCAAACTCAAATTCGACCTTGCAAATAGACACCTCACATTTATGTCCTTTATAGCATAATCTTCTTATGGAATTAAAACCCAAAAGACTTCTCATCCTACTGCCTGTACCATCAGCATCTTTTGGAACATGAAAACTGACAAAATAGCACATCATCAGAACACAAGCTTACATACTTTAGGCTTTGGATATCACTCTTCCATTCCACTGCTTGGGGAGCCAACATGGGTTTCAAATCTTGCGTCTCTTCTGCTTTTAATTGTGACTCCTTTTTGCTTTCCAATTTCCTTACTTTTCTACAGACAGCTGCATACCGATTTTTTTCATGTTCTATTATCTGTTCATATTTAAGAATTATGTCTTGAATTTTTGACAAAATAGCAGAACCTAATTTGAGATAGAAAAGACACAGAGCTACAAATCTGCACAAACACTTTCCAATGTATAAAATATTTAATGTTTTGCTGTGTTGGGTGGGGATGGCAAGGTACTAGGAGTGAGGTGTTCTTTTAATTTTTTTCTTTGCTTCCCCATCCAAATTTATCTTAATTGGTAACAGTTAATTTCAGTTTCCCCAAGTGGAGTTTGTTTTGCTTGTGACAGTAACTGTTAAGTGATAGTCCTGCCTTGGGATTTATTCTCAAGGTTTTTTTATCCTATTTCGTGCTGCTGAGGAGGGTCAGAAGGAGAGCAGCTGGCTGGCAGTTTGGCCTTTAGCCAAGGCTATCCCTTGCCTAACAAAATTTTAGCCTGATTTAATAAACAAAGTAAATGATGTTCATGTTTATATAATGCTATGTGTGTAACTGCAAGCATCCTAAACCAGCTGATTTTATACCTATCTATGTCTATATCTATATCTATCCATACATACTTATACTTAAGCAAAGTGCTTAATTTGCAGCACTATTTGTCATTAGCTCTTGAGGGGCCAACTTCTGATGGCTGCATTAAAAGGAGCTGAACCAGACTTTGCAAGAACCTGCTTCTCCAGCTCTGACTAGACAGAGAACCTGTGCTAAAAAGTAAGGCATGTTTGCTGACAACACAGGCAGACATCCAAGCTTTGGTTAAATCACTTAAGCTCTCTTGAGGGAGGTCTCTTATTATAAAGAAATATTAGACAGAAACACTGGAATACCTAATAGGGCATACAAAGAAATCATGTTTTAGAAAGGAACTTGTAACAGCTGAAGAACAAGAAATTGAAAACACACCTGCAGGATCCCCACTAAGCTGTTCCAACAGCAACATAGCCTCTTTGTAGCTTGAAGTTGGTAATTCAAAATCCTCTGAAGTTGTGTCAGATGAGTGAGTTGAATCATCATCAGCTACATCCATCTGTATGCTGACCTATAAAGAATAAGTATTTTCTGTGTAAAGCTGTGAAGTAACGTAGAAGATTACAAATGTAGGAATGATTCATTCTGTCATTCACAGCCCATAGATCCGACTCGAATAGAATAAAGCTGCATGCTAGTGGACATTTTTGCATCTGGATGGGAACAGTATTTATGTAGTGATCATCTAAGAGACTAAATACTGATACAAGCTATTTATCAAGAAGCTAATTTGACAGTACCTTGTTCTTTTCACTCCCCGTTTTTGTTGCAGGTCTGGAAAACAGAAATGTATTTCAGTACTGGAATGCTTATACTAGAGGTAAATTAAACTAAAATTTAAGAACTTAGCTATATCTAGTTAAGACAGAAAAAAACCTTTGTACTCTCATGTCTATTGGAAGGTATTTTTTCCATAAGATATGAAGCAAATAGTTGAAATAACTGTTCTCTGCACTTTATTCAAAGCAACAGGAATCTTACAGCTACAGATATGCACTTGTATAGCCATACAGTTATGTGCAATCCCTGTTTAAGACTAGAGGTTTAGCTCTCTTCAGTATTGAAAATCCTTCTCTTTCAGGTCAAAGAACCATAATTCTGGATTCTCTAGTGTACTGGGTCTTGCTGGTATGAAGTTTATTTTCTTCATAGCAGCAATGAAGTGCTGTGTGTTAGGCTTCTGACCAAAGCTGTTTTGATAACATGCAAAGGTTTTAGCTATTGCTTAACAGTACTTGTACAGCATTTCCAGCTTCTGTTTCTCACTTTGCCTCCCATACAACTAAGTTTTGGTGGGGTAGGGAAGCAAGAAGTCAGGAGGGGACACAGCTGAGGTAGGGGAAAAAAAGACAGAAAAAACATGAGATGCCTGCAGTGAAAGAGTAATTTTGGTCTAAGTATTTCTCCCTTTTTAAAAATTACAAAAGATTATACTTACATATGCACACAGAGTCAGTTAATTATTCAGAATTTGTGCACATTTAACCTGATTTATCACTAACTTGGCTAATATGTTCAAAGCATTATAAGCAAAATAGAAGTGTTTTTGAACAGAAAGGGCATCAGGTACTATGGTCACATGAAAGAATAAGAATCATTGTACATGTCAGGTTTACAAAACTTACCTTTAGCTTTAAGGTCAATTTTTATCACTAGGTAAGTTTTATTTATACCACTTCTTATATTCAGTACCTTTCTTCATCTTGAGATGTTTCAGTGAAACTGCTATCATCCAGTACTGGAAAAGCATTGTCAGTAGAAGAGCTCATCTGCTTATTACCCTTCTGCTTTGAAGTCTGTCTTCTATTTTTCTTTGCATTTTGGGCAAATTTACTGCATTAAAGAGGAAAAAAAAAATATAATCACCAACTGAGTAGTTTCACAGAAAATATTTCTGTAAAGTATTTTCTGTGAAACAGACGTAATAAAGATGAAACCCAGAAACAATGAAGACAGAAATATCCATGATAAAACACAAATTTGACCCCAAAGACTGCGGAAGATATTAAAATATTTTAAAAATCTTCCCCTAGGAATGAGGAGAAATGCAGAATCTGGGCTAGAGTCAGGCAAGCTGGAACACATCTAATATGACCATTAAAGGAAATATCTAGAAATATCTTTGAAGTACAGACAGGAAGAAACATGTTTATGGTTACATAAAATTATCTGTTCCTTCTCCAAATGTTAGAGAGGCTGGTTTGGTAATGCCATCTTTTCCCTTTTATTGAAAAAGAGCCTCTGAAACTGATAAAAAAGAAAACACCAACTGCATGGGAGTTTACTAAAATCACCTAGAAAAGGGACAAAAAGTAAACTCCAAGTTTCTACTTTTCTTTTCTAGATGGCCGGTTCCTACAAAGTAACTTTTTTCCAGTGTTCAGCTTTGATTTTGAAGACACGTTTTGCCACAGACAAAGAAATACATGGGAAATTGGTTTTGCCTTTTTTTCCCCCCTTTTTCTTTTTCTAAAGCAGACAATAAATTTGAGCCTTCATTATAACCTTATTTTTTTTCTAAAATTTTTTTTTCTTTCCTTAAACGTTTGAGGAGCAGTGAACAACTCAGTATGGCTTCCAGCACTGAGAAAACTACTTCAGCTACTACAATATTAGAAAATCTAAATACCACATCTATACTACAACCTAAAAGATACATTAATAATACTACAAATACAAATTAGAGATTATTTCCTTGGTTTACCCTTTCAATGGCATTTTAATCTGCTTTGATCTCTCCTCAGATGAAAAGTTCTTCTTGTTTTTTTCTTCTCTAGTGTTTTCACTCTCCATGTCCAAACAGTCACTCATCCTTAGGGTCAGCTTTTGTTTCATTTGCTGATTAGCAACATCACTTGATGGTGTATTTAATTTGTCAAGATCATCTTGTTTTGCCACTGCCTGCATTTTGAAAACTCTTTGTTTGCTTTTTTCCTTCTCAACCTACAAAAAGAAAGTTCAAGTTTCAGATATTTTTAGTATTTCTAGGAGAGAGAAATATGACATTCAATAATTTTCACTCTGAAATAATGTAAAATTAATTATTTTTTTCAATTCACATAGAGAAGCATATTCACAAAATCACACTACAAAGCGTATTAAGTCATTGAAAATACTTTGAATTAAGTCATGATTAAAGACATAAAAACATAGCCCTTAGAAAGAAAACAACAGCATTTCTTAAAACATAAATGACAAAAAAGTGAAAGCACTACTGATGAAAAAAATTAGGACTGCACAATGTTAGTTACAAAACCACAATAAAATCAAGTAGAAGTTGGCTGGGCTACTGCTTCCTTAATGATAGGAAAAAATTAAAAGATCCCAAACCCACAAGCAGAAAGGGTTTCACAGCAAACATGAATTTTAGTAAAGTGTAACAAAGACACACCATGCAGAAATCACAGCAAATTAAGAGATGAGTCAAGACCCTGTTCAGAAGCTATTTTCATTCTTTGATTTGGAATGTGAACTGATGTAATTGTCTGCATTTCTTTTTATAGCAATGAAGTGATAACTACTTACACTGGAACTGAGTGCCACCTACTGTTAAACTGGAACAACAATATATTCTGTATTTTGAGAAAATAAGGACAACTCTCCAGTGCTCTCTTAATTCATAAGTAAGATATGTCCATTAAAACAAAAACCAATTTGTAGAGAGTGTCTTCCCTTAATGATGAATAGCTATAGTGAACAGGACCATAGATATGGAGAAAGACTCAAGAATATGGAGTAGCAGGAGAACTTCTACCTCTTTTTGGAGCTGTACCTTCTCCTTTTCCAAAGCCAGGAATACTATTCGTAGCATTCCTACCTTACTCTTAAATCTTTCCATATCTTGTTTTAGTTCTTCATCAAGATTCCTTTCCAGCATGCTAGCTGATTGCTGAGCATCTGCAAAAAGACTTTCAGTTTCTGTTTCTCCTATCTTATTCTTGTTGATAAGGCAGTACCTGGGAACATCATCATTAAACCCAGAGTCTTTTCCAATTTTCCTTTCTGTTACAAAAAGTGCATTTTCATCACTTGTAGAAACAGGTGTTATTTTAGGAAGAATAGTAGAAGCATCACCCAAAATACTTCTTCTTAAGCTATGTTTCGAGGTGTAGCCAGGACTTTCCCCTACATTTCTCCTACTTCCTTTTTCATTCTCTTCCATTTCCACAGCAAGCATTTTCTTTTCTTCTCCTTTTGCTAGAGGTGCCTTTTTATTATCTGTATTGTTTGTGCCATCTTCTCCATCTGCACTCCAGCTATTTTCCAGGTTTGTATTTAAGTTACTTTGATCAGGAGAGACACCAGGATTCGGAACTACAATTTCCAGTTTGGGTACTTTTCCACCCAGCATAAGCTTAATATCTCCAAATTGACCTTTACTTTCTAACTTATTATTTGATTCTGTTGCATGAGATGAAACAACACAAAAGCTCTTCAACTCTTCACTGAAGCCATCTTCAGGTATTTCTTTCATAAGGGAAGTAGTTTTCCCAGTTTCAATAATTTCACCAAACAGCTGCTTCAGCTCTGCTGTAATGTTTTTAAAATTTGACTTCAATTCCCTTTTCTCAGTTTCAACCCACATTCTTTCATATCTTTCTTCCCAAGATTTTAAAATAAATGGCTTGTCAGCACTGTGTGATTCCTCATTTTCTGCTAGGGCATCCTGATGTGAAATCTCTGCTTTGTCAGTCTGATTTCCATGTGCTGTTTTTTCTATCAAGTTGGTAGTTTCTAAAATATATTTATCCTTAAGTAAACAAGTACAGACAGAAAGATTACCAAGGAAAAGGAGGTTACAGTTATTTTAGTTCAGTTCTGTTATAAACTCCTCCTATCACGTAACAGAAATAATAGAAATAGAGCATTTTGGAAGCAATTTTTATGATAAAAAAAACCAAGGGATACTAAATTAAATGTTCACTGAATCACCATTTTCTTCATAATAGAAGAGCTTAGTTTTGTGACAACAGTTTTTCCTGGATTAGATTTGTCTGGACAATAGGCTTTCTTTTAAATTTTAACCTGCCTGCTTTCTGTAACACCTGGCATTTGTTACAAAGTAATTTATTTTTTTCACAGTTTATTGCTTTAACAATTTTTAAGTACAACTGCCTATATTTTCTCACCCTTCTTCCTCCTCCATTCTTTACTGTCTGGCATTTTACAGGTTCCTGTTAGGTAAGCTAACATGATGTGAATGAATGTGATAAGCTTTTTACTGTCTACCACATGGAAAATTGGCTAAGTTAGGATTATTTCTTCACCCAAGATTCAGAAATACTAAATTCCATTCCACTCCATGATCCAAAGAAAAGCATTTATTGGGAAAATCTGCTCAATCCTTCCCCCCACTCACCAAAAATCAGGAACCTAAGCTTGTATGAAAAGGGTACCATAGCTCAACACAGCCCAGTCTCCTCACATCCCAGACCCCATGCTCTATTACTGAGCAGTTCTGACTGCTCCTGGCATGGTCACAGTCCTAGTATGCTCCCTCCCCACATGCCTTCTTAGCTGATGATGCCTTTTAAATAGAGCCTGTAGTCTAAGACCATCTAACTCCTCCCTCTTTTCTTGTTTCTCTGCAAAAAATCCTCATTTCAGAACAGGGAAGGAGCACTTCAGCCAGCCACTACCTGTACCTGTCTCAGCCTCTCTATTCCCAAGTTTGTTGCCCAACTACTACCACCTTCCAACAGGTTCCAGTTCTGTGCTCTGCCTGTTAGAATTAAACACGTCCATCTTTCATGGTGCCTCAGTGTGGGGTAGAAATAATTTGCTCTGCTGTCCCTTGAGGTGTTACAGAAGACTCCAGACCCCTCCATCCAGCCCTGTCCTGTGTGCCCAGCACAAACAAGATGCCTGCCTTATTGCCCTCTAGAACACCCCCTGAAAAAAAGACAACAAACCCTTTCCAAACACATTAACAAGACCAAACAAGTGCAGGTATTGCATAGATAAAGCATAGGAAAGGTCAACAAAATTCAAGGATTTTTCCATGATCTTTCTCTTACAAAAAGGAAGACCAGACACATTTAATCAAACAGATCAGCAGGTGATAGGCAAATCTGCCTCTTCACTTTAATATGGATTTTGCATATAGGAAGAAATCCATTTGACTGCATTGTTTTTCTACACAGTATATCAGGAAAAAACAAGGGTCAAAACTTAAGCCAACCAGCTGGAAATGAAACTGTACTACAGCAAGTATCCAACAGGATGACAAAATTTTTACTCAGCTGTTAGAAGACTGTATCCAACTTCACTTCAGATTGTGAGAAAACTTCCATCTACAGGATTACCCCTTCAGTATTATTCACTTACTGGTTAGTTTTCTTTACCTTAGTGTACAGTACAATTTACCAATTCAGACTCTAATTGATAATATTTGATTATACATACCTTCACCCCATAATTTTCAGTGGCATCCTTGATGTCTTCTTTTTCAGCTGATGACATATGAAAGGCAGATCCTGAGTACTCACCTAGAGCAAAAAAACACATTTTTACAACCAGCATGACTTAACACTACTTATTTACACCTAGTATGAATCTTGAATATTTGTGAGAAAAACCTTACACAAAATAACACATTCCTTCAAATTTGTGGGCTGCCATAGAGAAAATTATTAATATAATTTATATGATTAAATATGCACCTGTCTGAATTCCTTTCTTCCATAGCATTTTTCTTAATGCAAAAAGGAAATTTTCTGAATATCACCATAATTGGCCACAATTAAACCATTCCTGTTTCTTAAGGGTGTGTAATCTCACTCCCTGTGCCCCATGCAGCAACTAGCTACATTCTTCCAGCAATTTTAACTTCTGTGTGTTGTGCACAGAAAATCATAAACCACAAAATCACAGCCATGAAACATTTAAGGCCCCAGGTTTACTTCGTGCATGAAACACACCTGTCTTTAGATGTGAATCCGGACTGAATATTTCAGTCTAACTATTGCCTGATCTGTCTAATAAGACACAGGTAGCAGACTGAACAAAAGACAGGCTTGTGAAATGCTGAGAAATAACCTGTAACCTGGATGTTTCATCTGTACTGCTGAAAACTGGATTTAATTCTTTCCTCTTGCAGAATTTCAGAGAAATACTGAACAGGTCACAAACTCCTCAGAAGCAGTCATTCAGGACTGGACTCCCCATTATGGGTTACCTATCTTGAATCTATGCTATATCTGATAACTGGACTCCAGATAGTCCCAGATACAGTTTAGAAGCAGCAACTCAATGTCCCTGTTTGTGTTCAAGGCACACTGAACCCTTTCAAGTATCAAGTATTCAGAAAGAAACAAGTCCCACCAGCTGAAGGGTGGCATCTAAAAGCAGACATGGAGGGTCTTCATCTCAGTCACTCATCCTTTCCAGCTCCATGATTCTATGATCTCTACACAGTAAGGTTTCTATACACAAAAGAGGGACAAAAAATTCTACAAGAAAAGTGAGCAAGAAGGGAGAAAATTGGTCTCATAAAAAAAATACTAGAAGGTCAAGTATTTATGAGTCACAGGGCCAACCTCACTTCTGGCATTATCTGCTTCAGGTAAATCCTTTTCCAAATTTTTCTTCCATAAGGGGACTGCATTAGATACAAGCTTAGAGTTCCAACTCATACATCTGAACTGGGAACCCAAGCCCCCCAACCAGTCATACAGGTCTCCAGGGGTCAGTTCTAATCTCAAATTACACAGTGTGGAATAATAATTTTCTCCTTCTACCTCAGTCACTGGTGGGTGCAGTTTCATGAATTTTCTGTAAATGTAGGGGGTTGTTTTTTGGGGTATTTTAGCACAAGGCATTTCCCACATCAGCCATCAGTGGGTTGGAAGCACTTATTTCACAGGGTTGTTACAATCATCTACTGATGCTTGTGATGCATTTCAAACATTCTCACCACTATTAAAGATAATAGCAACAACAATAATTAATGATTATCTAATAAATATTAAGGTTCCATAAGAAAACCAGGTATTTCCCCCTTTTTCTTGTTCTTCAAGCTCACAGAGTAGATGTAGTCTTTAGAGATGCTTGTAGATACCCCCAATACCAAGCTGCTTGCTGGTGCAGAGGAAGGCTCCAACCAGCATCAGAAATAGAGGACAGATACGTTGGTGGTCAAAGAATATTTGTAGATAGCACCATAGAAAGTACTAGAGAAAGCAATAAATTATCAATACCAAGATTCTTGGAATAATTAAACACTCAGCTCCTATACAAAGAACTTCCATAACTTGAAGATCAACATCTTCCTTCCCTATGATAGTTATGCACAGTTTTTTGTAGAAGGGTCCACATCCCCCTTACTAGAACTGTGATGTGGCTGGATAATTTGAACCAGCAAGTTCCTCTCTCACCAATCATACAGTTCTGGGAGTGCTAACTGGAAGGGGTGGCCAGAAGCACTGGAGTCTGATGAAGTTCCAGAGAAGTATCTGCACAGATGCCACACTTATTTGTAACATCCTTTCAGAAAACAAAAGGAAAAGAACTCCAGAGAGCAGAACTAGGCATAGACAGGCAGCCAGTTTGTTGGTAATCTGCACAGAAGCCTTTTGAGATGTCTCCTAGAATGAGCAAAGCCTAGATCCACCTGTGTGCTTGGAGTTTCTACTACTCCTAGAAGCCTTCTTCCCTCAGATAGAGCAGGGGGTGGTCAGACAGACAGGATTGTTTCCAGAAAGGTATATTTACCATATTTCTTCTATCACTTTGACAAAGTTCATTCAGGTCACACGCTGCAATGTGCATGCAGCTTCCTACTGTACAACTCGCATCACTCTCAACGTGTCACACAGACATCACAATTTTACTTAAGAGACAGACTAAGTATTTTGTGTATGCACGAGAGAGCTGTGACACTTTTTCCTGACCCATACTGTATGACAGAGATTTTTCTGGTCAACTCTGTCAGTCAGAAAGCTGAATAAAAGCAGACCTGCCAGAACCCAGTACTGGCCTCCAAACACACAATTCACATTCTCTGTTCAGAGTATGTAGGTGTCTTAATCTTTTGCACTTTCAGAGTTCATACACTTCAAAATTAGGTGCCATGCTGCTATTAATCAAAAGCAATCCAGACTCCTATTCAGTCTTCCCCACTATGGTCAACAGTAAAGTTTAAGTAGGAGAGATCTGAGCCTGAAGTCTCAGCCTTCAGATAATATTTCAGGATCCTTGGAGACATTAAGATTTCATTTCTATGGGGTTTAATCAGCTTTGAAATTTCTGTGTGATGGTCACAGAACAAGGAAAAAGGCAATGTTTTTCCATCTGCAAAATTCCAGTCCTCATGGTCAGTAATTCTAGTCAGTAATTCTTTTTCAAGCCACTAGAAAAATAATTCAAAAACAAACTGAAATAAGGACTTCTCCAATTAGCTGTTGCAACTAAAAGTCCTTACTACTGTTAAAAGGGCATTTTTGTTTTTTTTCCTTTCTTTCTTCTAAAACAAAGATGTAAAAGAACTTGGAACTATTTTTATTCTATACTTAGAAGTTACAAGTTCGCTTACTTGCTTTAACATATCTGTTCACTTCTCCCTGGTTTGCATTTTCAGGGGCCGATTGTAGCAACTCTAAAACCTGAATGGGGAATTGTTTCTCATCTCATTACAAATAAGCAAATAAAAATGCAATAAACTTTAGGATGAAGAAACTAAAAATCCATCCTCTTCATACATAGTGAACCAGCTATACACTTTAGCCTTTTTTCCAAAGAAAAGATTACTCCTGACAACATGCTGACATTGTAACTTACTCCCACCTTGTTTCTATTTTCCATTTACTTCCCCTACCTCTG
The DNA here is from genome assembly GCA_023637945.1 of Phaethornis superciliosus. Classification (NCBI taxonomy): domain Eukaryota; kingdom Metazoa; phylum Chordata; class Aves; order Apodiformes; family Trochilidae; genus Phaethornis; species Phaethornis superciliosus. Next base: position 24,314,011 of record JAJQWJ010000001.1, on the reverse strand, counting down.
AGCCTGCAGATCAGTTTTCAAGAAAGGAGAGGGAAACCTCTGAGGAATGTACTTGCTACTTGTTTCCAGACAACTGCCAAACAGGTAGAGAACAGCTAGGCAAGTAACAGTTCCTGTGAAGTACAGCTACAGCACAAGCCCAAGAATTATCCCATCTCACCTGAAGCTCCTGGACAGCTTAGCTTGGAATCAGCTACAGCACATGCTCAGAGAGACAGGAATATCAGGAAGGGTGTTTTTGAGAAACTGGAAGGAAAGTAAACTTGAGCTCTGCCTGAAAATGGGAGACGACAGCAAGTACGGTGGAGGAAACCTTCACGGTGCTGATTGTCAGACTAGAGGATGCAGCACCACAGGCAAAAGAGCATATTTCAATAGACCTACTCCCAGAACACCTTGTGAGAACCACTAATTAAAAATTAGGAAAAAATCTGCAAGTACAATGTGTCTGTCCATAAAAGAACACTATGAAGAGACAGTTATGAATACCTTCAATATCTTCTGCACCTCCTGACCCAAATTCCTCCAATAGCTCTGCAAAACAAATAAATCAGATGCTTTATGAAATACTCTTATCCATAAAGACTATAATGCTAAATCCAGAATCACATTAAATGAATATTACCTGATTTCTGCTGCCATTTTTTAGAAGATGTTTCATTAATTTCCAAAATAGATTCAGAAGTTTTCAGCTATGAAAGACACAATCCAAAGATAAAAAAATGAAATTCAAAGTAACTACCTAGTATTTAATGAGCAGAACAAGTAGACAGTCTGACAGGAAGCAACACTCACCTGTGAATTGTGGGGTTTCTCTGAAAAGCCTGGAGGGAAAAAATGGGTGGGGAAGTGTTATTTAGGGTAACTTTTACTTCATTCAACATCAGGAGTTTCTGCAACTAAGTAGTAGTTGCAAGCATTATTGCATCAAGAGTACAATACCTAACATTTAATTACCTCATTATACAGCATTTGTATTAGTATACCAGAAGTGGACAATGCATACATCCCATCATGCACCTCTGGTTTAAAAAATAATAATCACAGATCTAGTAAGATTCATGTTAAGGAACAAGGCTAAGAACAAGATCAAAACACCTAGACCTTCTGAGGAACCAAATTCCACTTTCTAAAAAGAATTCTTTCAAAAGCCAAAGCTGATCTGCTGCAATGATTGAACATAAAATTGTCCAGTAGCACTATGACTGTGATTAACCTCTGTGTTTAAGAGCTTAATGTTGAGGAGTCTTTTCCCTTCTAGTGATGGGACACAGAAAGCACACCTTCAGACAAAGAAGCCTCATACACATGCCATTCAATGAGGTAAAAAATGGTGGTTCTCATCAGATTGTTCTGGTTTAGCTACCAGGGAAACAAAAGAAACAAATGCTGTTTTGTTGTAATCTGCATTTATAGCATAGTTCCAAATTTTAATAAAAACCCAACATTTTTGTCCAACATAAAATCATTTCCAAACCTACACAATCTCTAGCCCATCTGTATTTCTCATTCTTCCTTAGCTATTTTACAGTCTGAGACATCTCATGAAAGAATTATATGAAATGTTACTCTGAATGGCTCCACAGCAAAAGTTTTATATTTAAAAAAACAAACAACAAAAAACCCACCAAAACCCAGCACATTAAAAGAAATCCAGTATTTGATTTCAGTAAACTTGGTGATCTAGCAGTATGGAAATCCCTTAGAAAGATTAGCAATCACCAGTAAAATCATATTGGTTTTAAACTTATCTTAGTAGAATCATTCATAGCAGACTTCCATGACAACTACTCAACATCTACACTTACAAGAGCCCAGAAGCTCGTAAAGTTTTGCTTTCAGCTTACTAAACTACAACTGGATTCAATTCTTCAGCTATTCCACTGAACCTATACTACAAGTAGAACTGACAAACCACTTGTTATAAGAGAAATACTTCAGAAAAAAATTCAACCCCAATAACAAAACTTCCCTGCCAAAACTTCCTATGCTCCAGACACTCAAAGAGATGAGTGTCACAAACTACAGGCAAAAACCCTTAGCAACAAAACTTGAACTTTAAGTCACATTTAAGTCACATAAATCACCTAGGCAAAGAACAAAAGGGGGAAAAACAAAACACTTTGCCAGATTATGGCTTTCTTCTGCTGCATTCTCATCAAGAATGTTTCAATGTTCAGATGTGTCAATCCAACACCACCTGCACTTTCATCACTGTGCAAAAAGTACCTGAATCCAAAGAACACACACAATGCAAACAAGACAACTTCCTTCACAAAGTGCTCAGCAAGAGCCAGGATAACTGGTGTTAATTAAAAATTACTAAGTGCTTCATCTGTATCATGCATATCCACATCATAACAGCATTCCTAAGACAGACACAGATAAAAGTTCACTTTAGCCCATAAAAGCTTACAACAGACAAACATTTAGTTCACCAGGAATTTACCATTGTCATGTCCCTCTGAAACACTCTGTGAACATGCTCCATGTTGGTCTGCAGCTGGGAGCAACACACCAGACCATACTCTTCTTGGACTTTCCGACTCCGTTTGTATAATCTAGAACACATGCATGAGAACTGGTACCATTGATTTTCAACTCATTTCTACAGAAAATGCTCCTGCTAAACCAAACTGCAAAGCATAGTATCAGGTATATTAGAGATACAAAACCACAAGCCTTGGAAAGGACACACTGAGACATAGTCTATCGGACAATCAGAGCAGCTGGGTTTGTTTTCAGATCTTAGGCAAAGACCTCACAACTCATCTGAACTACTGTGAGGGTGGTGAAACACTGGAACAGGTCGCTCAGGAAACCCGTGGATGCTCCCTATCCCTGGAAGTGTTTGAGGCCAGGCTGGATGGGGCTTTGAGCAACCTGGTCTAGTGTGAGGTGTCTCTTGCCATGGTAGCAGGGGTGGAAATAGATGGTCTTTAAGGTCCCTTCCAACCCAAAACACTCTGCAATTCTGTTCTGTCACACTAATAAACCAGTAACTGCAGGTCTGCAATGATCCAACTTTTGTACTGAACTTGTACCTCACATTGAAGTTTGTGCTTAAGTTCCCTAGACATGTATCCAGCAGTGCTGGGTGAACACATTGCTACTCACAAGCAGAAGGGCAAACTGCACTGAACAAAGACAATCAAGGCAAAGCTTACAGAAAAGAAGGCTATGTAAAAAAAAAAATCTGTGTTATATTTTAGTCTTGCATTTTTCAGAAGGGAGTAGGGAGGAGTTCATTTTTCGTACAAGAAAAGTCAAAGAGGGTTAGCTACAGACCCTGCTCTTTTTCTTCTAACCTATTATCACAGATGGAAAGTACTAAAGGGCGAACACAGCCAGCACATGCGGTGTGTCTGTTGAACATAACTTTCAAAAAGGGCCAAAATACAACTTCAAAAAGTAGAAGAGAGGACCTATTCAGAAGCAGCTAACCACCTAGGCTGCAGATCTTAAGGGCAACCACTGACCAGGTCAGTGCAATACAGCTGTATGGTGAAAAAGCAACAATCCTCCCTGCCAGCCTCTGTGGAAATGTCAGAGTATTTTAAGCAGCAAGAAACTTCAGTACTTTGATAGTATACTAGAAACCAAACTCAAAGGTCAGTTGCTATAACACCTGACCTAACTTTGTCTTGCTCTGAACAGCTGGTGAAGAGCATGACAATTTCAATGGGCCCCAGTTACACACATGTGGCAGAAGCAGGACATGAGGAAATAAGCCTCAGCAATTGTAGGGCCTAAACCAAAACCAAGCTCTCAGGTGCTTCTGGATCTTATTCCTACACTTTCTCCCCTTTCCTTCACAGAAAGTACCTCAGAATCCCAGGGAGAATCAGCATCATCTTCATCCTCTGCTCCCACTGCTGGCAAGACACCTATAAATGAGGTAAGAAGTGAGATACTGAATGTTTTTATTTCACTCTGCTAGTTCCCATCAGCAAGCCCGGCATCCAAAAAATGTGCAGTGCTTGTCCTGTTGAAGGACAAATTAAGTGAGTCTTACTGAAGGTTTTCTTCACACCTAGCCATATCATAGTATTTCCTTTACACTGTTACCTCCTCTTGCCTCCTTCCTAGCAGAAGATGTCTGTGCACAACAGCTGGCACAGCTACAAGCAACACCCAACCCATGTTTAGATATATTCAGAAAGTTGTGGTCCTATGGTAGACAGAGTTAAGGTCACCTGCTCACCAGCCTACAGCTTCAAAATTTGGCATTTACTATCATTTTCCACTGCACAGCAGGTACCATAGAAACACCATCCAAAACATCCTCAACCTAACATCACTAAAATCCCCAAGAAACAATGCTTCTTTCGTAGTGCTGTTTCAGAATTAGTAGAGGCTCACAGCTCACTCACCCCAAACACACACAAAACATGTTTCTGTTCCAGAGGTTTAACCTCTAAGTCTCTTCTCTAGCAGGCAGACATAAGGCTCAGTCTCAGTGGGTTCCTGGACAGATTAGACCATCTTCACTGCTTTATTTTAAGCTATTTTATTAGGTAAAATTGACTGAAGATTCACTCAAGTGATGACATGGATGCAGAGGGAAGAAGAAGCTGGAGACCAGTGAGGGCACCCACCCCAGAAAAGGGCAACTGGTGGTTCCAGCCTGGGCTATGATTATTTAAGTGATGCCAAATGCACGCTTATGGTGAAAAGCACACAGACAGAAAAGTGTATATAGGCACAACACCTGAATACGGCAGGTTCTGCCAGCTGTGTAGCATCAGACAGATGAGCAGCCACACATGTTCTGGTAACATCTACCACACCAAGCTACTCTCTGGAGACAGACAATGGGAACAGTGCTCTGAGACCTGAGCCAAGTATCAAAGGTGCTCAACTCTGACCAAGCTGGCAATGCTTTCAAGCACAAAGAAGTGGGGCACTGGAGAGACCTCCTACATTCTGGAACCAAACAAAGTGAGGCACTGAAAGAGAACAGCTTGCTCTCAGCTTGACTCAAAGCCTTCACAGGCTTCAGCCAAGAGCCAAGAGCAAGCATGGGTTTTCAATCTGATGGTATGGGAAGGGGAATTACAGTCACACCCAAGACACTCTAGTGCTTCTCTTTTCCATCTGTACATTTTGTTCAGATCAATTCAGGAAGAACACAGCAACAAAAGCAAGAGTGGCACTTGATCTGTATAGCACAGTTTTGAATACAATGCCACAATTTAAATTTTTAAAGAATAAGAAAATAGGAACAAAAGCTGCTTTCCTGCTCTGCCAGTGCCCACTAGGATTCACAGGTGAGGGAAAAATTTCCTATCTCAAAAGTCAATCATCATTTTAGTTCATTTACTGTGCCTTAGTATCTACAGAGGAAGAATTTGGATCAGTATTTACTAACTCATTTCTCTCACCAGTGTTGTCCTTTAAAGCACTGTGCACTTGATGGCTATCATTAGAAGTAGATTGTTTCACATCCTCAATAACTGCAGTTTGTAGCTCTTTACCACTGTCTTCCTTCTCCTGCTCCTCCTCTTTTTCCTGTTCAGGTGATTCTTCCTGAAAGAGATGGACCAAAACAGCTTGACAGAGCAGAAACAAGCATCTTTGCCATCCACTGACAACCTGAAAAATACTTTTCTTGTATAATACTTCTCTTGTTTTAAGTCTCAGCTCAATGAGGTGCTGAGACATCTCATATAAACAATAATATTAGAAAGGTTTGACCAGATGATCCTTGAGGTCCCTTCCAACCTGATATTCTATGATTATGACTATGAAGACAAAAGGGAAACTTTGTTGAGCTGTGTTTTACCAAGCCTTCAATTTTCTATGGAAATATGTATGAGTAGAAATACCTAATGTCCTAAGTCTCATCCCTGCTTCTGCAAAGCCCCAAGTACTTCCTCATGTCAGTCTAAGTCTAGCTTCATTTCACAGAATCATCAAGGTTGGAAAAATCCTTCAAGATCATCAAGTCCAATCCTCAGTCCTACACCACTGTAACAACTAAAACCATCTCCAGAAGTGCCATGTCTATCCATTCTTTAACATTCCCAGGGACAACAACTCTACCACCTCCCTGGACAATCTCTTCCCATGCTCTACCACTCTTTTGGTCAAGAAATTGTTCCTAACATCCAACATGAATCTCCTCTGGTGCAATGTGAACTAATTTCCTCATCCCATCACTAGTCACTAGGGAGAAGAAGCCAACACCTGCCACACTACAGCCTCCTTTCAAGTAGCTGCAGAAGGCAGTAAGGTTTCCCCTCAGCCTTCTATTCTCCAGGCTGAACAGCCCCAGCTCCCTCAGCCTCTCCTCATAAGACCTGTTCTCCAGATCTCTAATCAGCCTCATTGCCCTTCTCTGCACCCTCTCCGGCACCCCAGTGTCCTTCCTATACTCTGGTGCCTAAAACTGCACACAGTACCCGAGGTGTGAGTTTCAGTTACATCATTCCAGAACACATTCCTTCTTTTCCTCTACTTTGCTCCAAGGAAAATCACTAGCTTCTTGCTCTCAAGTGCAACCTTTCAGCCACCACACCATTTATCGCAGTAAATCAATGTACATACAATTGAGAAAAATTTAGATTCCAGGGAAAGTCCACTGCCTATTCTTTTTCCTGCAAAACCATAGTAATCAATAGAAAAAAAATATTGAAAATACAGCCTGATATTATTCTTATACCCAAGAAACTTCTTTGGCTAGGAGTTCAAAGATTTTCTAATATCAAAAGGATGATCAAAAGATGGATGTATGTGAAGAATAAGTATTAACAGAAATCCAGTTTACCATTTGTTTATAACTTATGCTAACATTTAGAAAATAGCCTTGGGACTGAATCATCCCTATATACTTACTTTGGTGCTTGAGTGAAATGCTTCTCTTAATCTTTCTCCACACCTATTTAAGTGCAAGTTTTCTCTTTCTTGTTTCAGTGCTTCACAGACTTCATCAGCTACTTCGTCATATTGCTCTTCTGCAGTATCTTCATCATTTACATGTTCAAGAATGACAGAGTTTGGTTTTTGACTTTCAAGCCTTGGGCTTTTTGCTGCTGACCAAGAATTTGTACCATTTTCAAGGCCATCACTGAAGCTTGACTTTTTCTCCTTGTCGTTCTCACTATCTGTGAGGGATTGAGGTATCTCCTTTTTCCAGTCTGTCATTTCAGAGTCTGAAAAACAGGACTCAGCACTTCTATGAAACTTCTCTTGAACCATGCTTTTCCTGTTCCAGCCCTCTTGTCTATCTTGTAAATTATTTAGATTTTGAAAGACAGCTTGTTTTGGTACTGACTTGCAAGATACTTCATTATTCATTACCATCGGAGACATAGTAGTTACATCTTCTTGCAACTTTTCATAACACCCAGCTATAAAAGACACAGGAGAATCAACAGATTCCTCGACCTTTTCATCACATTTTTCACTTATTTTTACATCACAGACATCTTCAGTTCCACACCGAGCTCCTCCTTCATACTTCAAGTTACTCAAATACTTCAATTTCTGATTAATTTTTTCTTCAGGTTCTGTTTTCTCCCTCTGCTCCTTCTTCTGTATGTCATTAGACTGAGTTTCTTCAAGATCTTCCAACTTTTCATCTTGACTAAGATCGTCATCCTCCTCCTCCTCTTCTTCCTCTTCCTCCTCATATTCTTCATCATCATCTCCAGTGTCATTTTCATCACCTTCCTCCTCCTCCTCCTCCTCCTCCTCTTCTTCCTCCAATTCTTCTTCCTCCAGGTTGCTTGTATCAGAGACATCTTGATTCAACAACTTGCCAGCTTCTTCTTTGTTCAGGTCTGCATCTGTAGAGGTTCTTTGTTTGAGGCTTTTCTTTGGTGACCTAGGACTTTCAATTCCAGAACCATCACCACCCTCTTAAAACAGGAAAAAAAGGAAAAATGCATGTGAACAAAAGGAGTTATTTAGATTAATTGCAACAGTCGTATTTCCAGACTAATGCACAGAAGAGGAATCATCTGAGAATGTCAGGAAAAGGAGCTAGATAAGGGATGGGCAGGATGGAGGAAGGACTTGACCAGGGACAAAGGCTTAGGAGGAGATTAATATCTTCATTTTAATTATATGGCTTATTTATTTCTCAAATGAGTATGTGCTGTGTTCTCAAAATTTACTTTTTTTACTATAAAATATAAAAAGTTACTTAGCAAGCCATGTGTCATGCAAGCTTTTCCAGATAGCTTACTGTTTTTCCTGAGCTGCTCAGAAGCATTCATCAACAGTGTCAAATTTGGCTTCTGTGGTTTCTGCAAAAAAAGATTTAAGAAAAAAATTTTATTTAAGAAAAAAACAAAGCAGTAACAACAAATAATTTGTTCACAACAGATCCTGAACAGTAAATAAAATCTAGCTGACCTTTTGGTAGTGCTCAAGTGCTGGCTTTATCCTTTACTTCAAACTCCTCAAATATGCAACTACACAGTGAGTTTCTCATCCCAAAGCACTGTGCAGCAAGCCATCTGCTTCCAAAACTATGTTTACATGCAGAGCAGTTCTAAAAATACATTTTTAGTCTAATACTTATTAAAATTCATCTGTCTTTAAGATGGCAGTTTCAAAATGCTTACTTACAAATGTGCACACTGCAAGTAGCTGTTAAGTTCCCCAGACTTAATGAACAACTTAGTCCCTGTAAGTACATGCCCCTAAATTTCAGTATCATGCCAGAATTTGCAAGAAACAATGTTTGAAGAAGAACAGAATAGATTATAATAGGAACTTAGAAACTTACAGGGTCTGCAAATCTGACCCAAGTGAACAAGAAGAAATAAAACAATATAGCTGTTATCTTATCACCCATTCCTCTTTTGCACTGAACCACAAATTTACTGAATGCTCTGCCATGGCTACAGGTTTTCTTAGGAAAAAAATCTCACAGCAGAAGAAAGGCTATAGGGACAGAAGTTGCTTCTATGGAAAAAGTAATACTGGCTGGAAATGCAGTTTCTTTCAATCCCAGAGAAAACTTGCCTTCAAATAATTTGTTTCAAAGGACATTTCTCTTGTAAATGCACCATACCTTGGGGGTAAAATCAAGTTCTTCTTCTTCAGAAGTATGCCAGCTGTCATCACTCCCCTCTTTCTCAGAGCTGCTTAGAAAGCAAAGCAGAATGAGTACTGTGTCACTCAGATCATGCCTCAAGTAAGTGTTACGTATTTTTACAGTCTCACCTTATTAAGTCTCCTTGGGAAAAGTCATCTATTGCTGTTCAAACATTAATCAACATGTTGAAATTAGTTTTGGCATGCTAAAAATTAACCAGTACATATAAACATTTAACAAGCACAACTGTACAGGTCATAACAGAATGAAACCTCAGGTAGCCAGTTCAAGACAAGAAAGCACGAATGAATGCATTTCCAAAACAACTGCTTTTTAAAGCCATACTGTATTAAGCAATAAACAAACAAACAAAACTATAAACATAACAAAAGAACCACAAACCAGAAACAAACACACACACACACACACACACACAAAAGATCAGAGTTCTATCTTCTTTGGACCCTTACGCCTAGAAGTTAAACAGTTAACAAAATATTGGTTGTTTAGCGAGACAGCAAATGAGCCTCTGAAGTACTCATTACGCATGAGTAGGTAGAGCTTTTTTTAAATAATAAATCATAAGATTTAATCATAATTGAGATCTAAAGCTTAACTTCACACCAGCAGTTTCTACAGTGTACCAAGAGACAAAAGGGACCTATCCAGGGCACTCTACTACATTCAAGCTTTCATCAGCATCAGGAAAGCAACTTGCAAGTAGGATCACAAGATAAATCAGGTCATTTGGGGACCTCAGAAAGTCTCATAGGCAACTGCCTCCGCAAAGAAGGCTCAGCTATGAGGTCAGATAGCGTTGCTTAGGACTTTATCCAGTCTTGTCTTGAGCAGGGAAACTGTACAACCTCTTGGTATTACTGTCCCCATCATGGTCAACCTTCTCACACCCAATGTTTCCATTTATGCCTCTTGTATCTCTGCTTCCTGTCATGCCCTACTGCGAAGCACTTGTCTTCTCCTTTTGTGTGCTAAAATGGTGCTAAAACCTCTCAACTACCACTAACTACCATGAAATAAAAGGGCTCCTCAATTCCCACAACAAAAGAGAAAAACAAACCAATAATCTCCACATAGCAGCCACCTGAGCATTTCTCAAGTTCTCAATAACCAATTCTTGTTAGCTATCACAACAAAATGAAGTCCATTATAAACAGGGGATTGGTGACCTCCCATAGTCTCACAATGACAACTAAACTGAGGTCTTGGACCAGATCAGTAAAGAGAAAAGAAAATATAGGCATATAATGCCTGAAGGCATCTCTTCTACTAACAGTAAGCCACAACTGAGCATAGAAATTTTTTCTATCCTGAAGACAGCATTTATGTGGAAACTTTGATGAGCTCATCTCCTGACCTGAACAGGGCTTTCAGACAATGAGACACAGTGTGCATCTTCAGTGTACCCACCATGTAGAGGCTGAAATGTCCAGTGTGAGGACCAGCTAAAATAGCTAAAATACCATCAGTGTGTCTGTTTTTTAATGCTTTCTATTACAAAAACACAGTATTTAAAAATATAACCTAATTATACATACCCCAGTTTTGTGTAAAGTCACTTAGTAGCAGCAGTCTAACTGACCTGCTAACATTCCAAGCTGAATAAAAAATCTGTCTCTTAGAAATGGAAGGATAGTGCAGAGCAGGCAGTGATAAACTCTGGACAGGTGACTTCACTTCTATTTTCTATTAGTATGGTTATTACTCAAACCAGCTGAATAAGTTACCTGAACTTTTCCTTTCAATGTAGAGTATGTTTAAGAAATGGCCAAAGCAGGTAGCATTGTCCTTTAGAAGGCAGGAGAGAAAGTTCATGAGCTACCATTCAGACAAATGCACAGAAATGGGATCTAGAAAAGCAGGGAGTGCTTCTTTCCACTTTAATTGAAGTCCATTTCTATTTTGAAGTAATACAAGAACAAAAAATATTTACTATCACTAATTACACAAAGTAAACACTCAGCTCAATAATAAAAGAACCCATGCAAAAAAATGAAACAAAAGCACTCAAAAGCCTGCTCTCAAATCTCATTTATAAAATACAGAGACCTGCATGATAGTAAATATCATCGATGTGTTAATATTTTAGATTGTACAACATGTTTTGTAATTGAAATGCTACTGCATAGAATACCTTTCCTTGATTTTCCTGTTCTTGATGTCTGGTTAGGAGACTGTTGCATTCCTATATCCATTTAGGAAAAGGCATGGAAAGGACAGATGAAACAATGACATCAGAATAAAAGCGAATTCCCAGAAGTTTGGAAAACATAAGCAGTACATCAACAAAGCTACAGAAGTGGGAGAACAGCTGAATTGTGTATTTGTGTGTGCATCCACGGACATGTGTTGTGGAATTTTAGAATATGAATCACTATCCACCTCCTCTACCCATACTACTGAATGAAGATTTATACTTCAAGCTAACAAGCAGTGTGATTCTGTTATTCCAGTTACACAAGACCAAATTTCTTCCTGACAAAGCCATAATTTTTGTCTCAGAGCAGAGGGGAGTGCTACCCATGTTAATTTTATCACAAATACATGGAATGGACATGGCAAAAGGACCCCTATCAAAAATACAGACTTAAAGGGACATCAAGGTGGTTTCTCATCCCTTCTCCATTTTTGAGCTTCTTAAAACACAGTACAACCTTTCTTGACCTCAGGAGTTATATATAACAACGAAGCACTTATTTTTCTTCCAAGATTCTATGATGAAAAATCAACAGTTCCTGTAGGGACCTTGGGAACAATCCACTAATATGCAGTGCAATACTAAAAAAACGCTGCAGGACACGTGTTTTGTGGGTGCAAGCCACAGATTTAAGAATTAATGCCAGTAAATAAATGTTCCCTGAACACTGTCTGCTGTCCATTTGCCACACAGTTCTCATTAAAAACCCTTAAACAAACCCAGAAAGAATAAAACCTCCCACTGCATTGTCTGAGGTGTAATGCACAAGACAATATTTAATTTATATTAAAATATTCTTTTTCCAAGATTCCTCAGGGCTATGGGAGCTCATAAGCGTAGGGTACATTTTAAAAACTCACTGAAGGAGGTAGGTTTTTGATCACAAGACGATTTGTTTTTCTGGGTCGTTAGGTAATAAGCATTGTTTTTCATTTATTTCCAAAAATTACTGCAAGTGGGGGAAAAGCATGATTTTGGTTGTAAATCAAACTGTGATCAGGAAGATACAGTACACACAGACACTGCATTGCTGCTGCTGTTAACTTTCCCTCAAACTGCCTCTACATAAACAATTGTAACTGATGCTGAGAAATAAGATGACTCACTAAAAGGAGCTTAGTGCAGTTTAAACTATTAGTATCAAAATAAAAGCAGAAAAAACTCAGTGGAAATCTACACAAAACAAGTACCTTCCTGCTAACTCATCTGTTGCTTCTCAACTACATCAAGACTGACAACTACTCAGGATGAACCCACTGCTTTTGCAATTAGATTTTCACACTCTGAATGGCCATCTAGAGGGTGAAAGTACACACCTTGAAAAAAAATCAAAACAATAAAACCCACACTCTCGCCCAGTTTCTTCCCTGTCGCCCTTCTTTCTGTTGGAAAACCTATATAGATGGTTAACTGGACAGGTAGAAGGAAACAACCCTGTAAGTGGACATGAAGCACACAAATCAACTGCCTTCACAGCTTGACAAGAAGCATCTCCAACTAGCAACAAAAAAGCACATTCCCAAAACTACTCGTGCTGCTCCATCTGGTGCCTGCACTAGAGCCAACACAGAATACCACAAGCTTTAACAATACAAACCACCTGAAGAAAAGGCCCCATTGCCTTTCCTCATGAGCTGCTCCACAGTTAAGGATCCTACCTCCTCTGTCCACAGCAGGTGCACCCAACGTAATGCCAGAAGCTCCTGCCCGGTGAGAAGTCCCAAATACTGTGATACCTTGTGCTCCACCATGAGCAGCTTCTCCTGTGTTTTCCCAGCCTGTGTATTCTGCCAGATGTTTACTAAGACTATATAGAGAAAGAGAGAAAATAAATTTGGTAAAAAGAACGGCTACAGGCACTTTGGAAAGTTTACATTATGCAGGTATGAGATTGGCAACAAATCTTGAAATGTAACAAAGAATCATGGGCAGAATTTTTCCTCAACTTCGAAGTTAACACTGGCACAGGAACTGTTCACATCAGAAGACATCAGCTAAACACAGGTTCAAAACAGGTTGAAACACACCATTAAACCTTGCTACTATTACCAAAAACATTCATAACCCACACTGGTAACTAACAACTTGGTTCCATTACACAATTATAAGTTTACCTAGAGTATCCATGGATAACAGCATAATCCTCAGCTGTCCAGCCATTAGTGTCTCTGTGGGAAACATCAGCACCGTACTGTAGAAGAACTTTTATCAAATTAAGCTCTCCACCAGAAGCAGCAGTTATAAGTGGGGTTCTGAAAGATACAAAATATGAGGTGAAACAGATGGTTTCACACAGACACTGTGATGATTTTCAACCCTGTTTTCTCCCAGAAGACTTTTTTTCCTCCACTACTTCAAAATGAAGGAAAGAAAAAGCAGCTTCCATTAAAAGCAACAACTAAACAGGAAAGGTACTCAATTAAATTTTCAGACAAAGCTTCCACATATACAACACTTACCCATAAACTAAACTGCTATGCAGGAAATGGTTTTGTGAACTGAGGCAATGCTGCTGAGCTTAAGACACATTTCCTACCAGGCAATGCCTTCTTGCAGCCCTCGACAGGGAAAGCATCCATGGAAGTGTGACAGCAAGCAAGCACAGACACTGCTCCTTCTGTGTGCTTCCCTGCTTTTTCAGAGCTCATTCCCATGCCTCTCATCCATCAAAACCTAAAGCATACTCAGGGGATCCTTTTTGATCAACCCCTTACCTTTCACACTGATCTCGAGCGTGCACATCAGCTCCTTTTTTAAGGAGAAACTCTACTATTTCTCCATGATGTCCAGAGACAGCGAGAATAAGTGGAGTAAATCCCTCCTGAAAGGACAGACAAATAAATCAAGCTAAAAATCAAACTCAAAATTCCTTCAAGAGAAATAACAATGCAACTTTCTGAAACAACTTTAGGAACAAATATCAAAAGTTACCTTATTCTTGGCATCAATATCAGCATTATGCTCAAGTAACAGCCCCACTACTGTTGTACTAGGACACAGGACAGCCAGGTGAAGGGCAGTGTTGCCATCAGCATCTGCCAGATTTGGGTCTGCACCATGCTCTAGCAGAACAGCCACACATTTTTCTTGCTGGCACTGCACTGCCTGGGAGTAACACACAACAAGAGAAAACCTTACAGCATTTACATTGCACTCTGTTACAACTTCTCTAGCTTCCCAATGCTGGAAAATAAGAACATCTCCAAAAGCTAGCAGACATATGCCTATTCCATGCCAATCACAATATGCATGTTTCTACCCAGCTCTGTGTTGAGAGTCCTGCAACATACATCAGTTCAGTGCATAATGAACAAGCCCCACTTACAAAAAGGTGACAGATGACACAAACCTTCATCAGTGGTGACCTGGTATCCTTGTCAAAGAGATTCAGCTGACATTTGTTTTCTACTAGATAGGAAACGACATCCACGTGGCCATTCGCACAAGCGAGATGCAGGGGTGTCCTAAAAATAAATACATTACATTAGCACAGAAAACTGAAGAAGTCATTTCAGGCTGTGCTAAATGGGTATCACCACAAGTTTCACTGTGCAAGCTTAGGAGAGTACTCATTCCATTACCAGTAATGGCATTTGCAGCCCAAATTTAGGCGTTTCCAGGGCAATCAGCAGCTACCCGGCCGGCCAAAGCCCGCTCTCCAGCACCGGCAGCCGAGGCAGCGGAGCTGCTCCGACAAAACCCGCGGCTCTTCAGAGCACCGTGAAGGTCCTGACCCACTCCTTCCAGAGACGGCACCGAAGGGCTGACGCACACAAGACCCACACCCCGCCTTACCGCTCCGCCTTGTCCCGCCCGTCGATGCCGTGTTTCTTCAGCCCCTGCCGCACCTGGGCCAGGTCGCCGCTGGCGGCCGCGCGGTGCAGCTTGCCCAGCTCCTTCGGCCGGAGCTCGTAGGCTGCACCGCCGGGGCCGGGCTGGGAGGCGCTGCCGGCCGGCGGCTGCCCCTTCCTCTTCCTCCCGAACCCGAAGATCCGCTTCATCCCCCGGCAGGGACGCGGGCACGGTCCCGCCTCACGGGGCGCGCAGCGGGAGGAGGCACCCGGAGCGGCGGGCGGTGTCGGGCTCCGGGCAGGGGTGGGGGAGCGGAGACCTCGCCAGCGGCCCCGGCCCCGGCTGCTGCGAAGGCCCCGTACAGGCACCGCCTTCCCCGCGGCAGCCGGCAGGACCGCGGCCGCCCACAGCGGAGCGCTCCGCGCAGGCGCGGCGGGTCGGAACGGCCGCGGCACGGCCCCGCTCCGCCGCCGCGGGGGAAGCGCGGACGCATGCGCGGGCTCGGGAGGGTGAGGGCGGGAGGCGGGCGCCCAGGCAGCAAGGGGGCGAGCGTCTGATTTTGCGCCGAGATTCAAGAACTCGGGAGCGGTGCCCGCGGGTCCCTCGCAGCCCTGCGGAAAGCCGCCCCTCTCCTGGTGCTGCCTGCAGCTTGAGGGTATTCTGGGTTCTTCAGGCACAGGCCCTGGGGCTCTCCATAACGCCGCGGCAGTCCCTCCTCCCGTCCCGACCCGTCCCGTCGCGTCCCGACCCGTCCCGTCCCCTCCCGACCCGTCCTGACCCGTCCCGACCCGTCCCGTCCCGTTCCGACCTGTCCCGTCCCGTCCCGTCCCGTCCCGTCCTGTCCTGTCCCGTCCCGTCCCGTCCCGTCCCGTCCCGTCCGGCGATGTGGTGTTTGCTTTTTGCTTTCTCAGACTCCCTCTCTTCAGTCAATACAGACTTCTTGGTTCTCTCTTCCCTGACGTCAGCTTGGAATTTCGTGAACTTGCTTTTCAGTATCAGCTCTGAGTTTGGTCTTCAGGACCCTGAGGTATCCCAGGAGTGGCAGAACAGAGGGAGATCGATATTCTTTCTATTTCCTCATGTGTTGTCTCTCAGCATTTGCTTCAAGTGCTGAAGCTTGTTTTCTAGACTCTTCGTTTTGATTCCAGCTGTATTTAGCTGCTGAGAAGCTCGTGTTGGTTTCTTGCACAGCAGAGATGTCTCTTGCTTGTGAAGCCATTGGTTGTGTTTGCTCTGAAACGTTTGCTCAACATCACCTTTTGAGGACTGATGACGTTCCAGTTCTCGATCAGCAGTGTTCAGGTGGGAACGAAACAATTCCATTCCTGTCTCTGGTCTGTCTTTGGTTTCTTTCGTCTGCTCAATCTTGTCATTTGGCACTACAGATTCTGTCTTCAGTAAATTCAGCTGCGTACTGGCCCTTGGCATCAGCAGACCCAAACTGTATTTCTGCATTGCTCTTTGTGCCGTGCAGAGGAATGTCTGCAGAGCCCTTTCTCCCTCTCTCCTGTGTTATTAGATACACTGTATTTAAACTGGTAGACTGCAGTTACCGAGGAATCAATATAGGGAATGGCACAATTTAAAAGCTTTTAGAAAACCTCTGTCACAAAATGATAGAAATGTGGGGAGGGTAAATACCTAGCTATGCTATTAGGGGCTATTTGCTTGGTTCAGCAAAACTGCTCTACACTGCAGCTGGGAACGATGGCCTTTCATGGAGCCTCTGGCCATGCAGGTTGACCTCTAAGATTCTGGGGTCAAAACTACACAGGCTCCGAGGCCAACTACAAAGCCACAGAAAAAGAGATAGAGGATGCATATGAAGAAGTTAGAGCTGCTTCAGAAGCAATTGGTACTGAAGCACAGCTCCTCCTGGTGCCCCAATTACCTGTACTGGGTTTTACGTATACAGATAGAGCCTCTTCCCTTCATCATGCCACCGATGCTACATGGAGTAAACAGACTGCCTTACTGTCACAGAGAGATGGAACAGAAAAACTCAGTCATCCAGGAATCGTAGAACTGATCATAGACTGGACAGAGGAACATACATTGGAATGCCATGAGAAGTGGTACAGTGAGGTGAAAGCCCTGCCATATGACCAACTTCCAGAGAATGAGAAACAATATGTTCTTTTCACTGATGGATCCTTCTGTCTGCTAGAAAGCCGTCGGAGGTGGAAAGCTGCTGTATGGAATCCTACATGACAAGCTGCAAAAACAGCTGAAGGAGAACGTGAATTGAGTCCATTTGCAGAGGTAAAAGCATTCCAGTTGGCTTTGGACATTGCTGAACAAGAAAGTTGTGTGAGACTTCATACTGACTCATTAATGGCAGCAAATGCCTTATGGGGGTGGTTGAAGCAGTGGAAGCAAAACAGGGAGCAACATCGAAGTCAACTGATCTGGACTGTGGAGCTGTGGGAACACATTGCTGCTTGGTCAGAGAAACTTGATGTAAAAGTGAGTCCTGTAGATGCCCATGTACCTTTAGGTCGAGCTACTAACAAACGTGTAAACAACAAATGAGCAGATGAGGCTGCTCAAGTATTCCAGATAGATTTGGATGGGGACCATAAAGGTGAATGTTCTCAACTTAGTTCTATAACTACCCCCTCCCCATCTCCCAGACTTCTCCAGTCACAATTTTACTCAGCACAACCATTCTTACTTTTCCAGAATTGGGACTTTGTTCTGTAACCTTCTTGCCTCCAGGGACTGCTGCAGAACAACATTAGAAGCACAGATCTTCCGTAAGAACAGGCAACTCCCAGAAATAAGTAAAACTGCTTGGTTTATTAACATGAACAGAACACTTTTCTTGAAACACCAAACATGAAGGAAGCAAAATAATGCAACAACCATAAGAGGGTGAATGTAAAATCAAACAACTGAGAAATGGGAAAACAAAGATGCACTATGTGAACAAAACTGTATGAAGAGTCTTTCCATAGCCTGTTCTTCAGATCTTGTAATTTTTCAATAAAACATCACAGTACAAGCTCTTGGTCAGCCAGGCTGTAGCACTCCCACTGCTGAAGCTTAACTGTAACACAAAACAACCTGCAGCTCAGCAACTGGATTATAACCAGGTATTTAGAAATGTGCAGGAAGAAAGCACAGTGGAGTGACTGCAAGGAAGGTATGGCTCAAGTCTGTTATCCAATATATGAGCAGCATGTCAGCTAACTGCAGAGATAGACACAAATGCCATCCACAGGGACAAACTCAGTTGAGGCTTCTGCAGCTTCCTCGGAGAAGAGGTGCAACAGCAGCTGCTGCAGGACTGACACACACCATTGTCTTGAGACATGTATGAGCCCTTGTTCTTCTTTTCTCAATTCCATATAGACTCTATACCCTGACCAGAGGTATTGCAGAGGTTGCAGAATTGCTGAAAAATTACAAAGCTGTGAAGACTTCCTGAGGAGTAGTTACTTTTACTAACAAAAAACGGGAAATACAAAACCAAATTCCTCCTAGGCACAGTATGTGTCCCTCACTGAAGTATAAAGTGAGAGGTTATGCAGTGCCCTTCATACCATTCTGGTTTTGAAGCATCCCTGTGTTGCTATTATTGTACTAAAACAAGTTTCTGTGAAGAAACTGCTAGAATGAAGATGAAGGAAGGAGGAAAGGTGTCTATGTAAGCAAACATGTCTGAGGGGATTTTGCACTTACCTCAAATTTAGCTCTTGTGAATAGGTCCTACATACTACAGCATAAAACTGAATGAAAAGCTTAGCTGGGAACTTCCCATGCCATGGTTTTCGTCATTACAGTTTCTCTTATAAAGAATATAGTTACACAGATTAAGAAGTTACACAGGAGTTACACTGTAGTTACACAGTATTTAGATTTCAGCATTTCTTTTCTCTCTTGGCACTCTTGGAAACCTTTAGAACCATCAGGACCAGAAGTCTTCACCCTTTCACCCACTTCACAGGGGGCTGTGAACTGTTTTGGTGAGGAGGAGTTGTTTTAGTGTATTAGACCATATGGTTTGGCACTACAAATGAATTGTAACTTTAGGCTAGACAGAACGTCCATGCTTATGGATCCTCTTCAGCAGTAGCTAGGACAATATTTCAAAATCCTTACCCACGCCACAAAGGCTTCAGTGCTCACCTTTGGCCCTGATGTGTTTCTTTTTGGGCTTTCAAATGGATGTCCACCTCCAATTGTTGAAACTGAAGATACTCTCCTATCATATTCCTGCAGGAGTTTAGTGCTGGTGTCTCTTATTTCTTGATTAGCTCTGAAACATTCAGAAACGTACAAAGACTTATCCTTATTCATAAAGTTACCCTCCAGGTCTTTTACTATTCAAGTTCTAAATGCATAAGGGAGTCAAGGTTGTCCAAAATAAAAACAGTATTTCATCTAAAGTTTTTTGCAGAGCCTTAGAAGCCCCACTACCTGAAATGAGAGGCAAGACTTAGCAACACTTACAACTGCTCAGTATTAGGCCTTCAAAGCAATCCATGAATGTCACATAGCTTCTTCCAAAGGGCACATCACCTGCACAAGAACTCTGAGGTACCCTCCCTTCCCCACAGAAACCTCTGACATGGTGCTGCTAAAATGGCAGCTAAAAAAAGTTCAACAGAGTGAAGGAAATATAATTAATCATTTCTGCCATACACAGAATAAGAGCATGAGATTAGTAGAGATTTGTAAAAAGGCTGTCTGTTAAAACACAGACAAGTGAAAAAGCCCCTATTAATTCCATAGTCAGTGGTGTTACTGCTGGAACACTAAAGAGAAATGAAGACAGTTCCAATGAAGGGGAAGGTTCTTGAGGAATGTTCCTCAGAAATATGCCACTTTACACTTACATAAATGAACACTGACCTCATGTAGAAGAGGAATATTTAGAGAAAAACATGTGAGGAAAACGTGGTATCTTATTACTACTCCAAATCCATGTGTGCCTTGATCAGGGGGCTGGAACACCTCTCCTATTGGGAGAGGTGGGGACAGCTGAGGTTGTTCAGCTTGGAGAAAAGAAGGCTCTGGGAAGAACCAACTGTGACCAACTGTGATCTGAATAGGGCCTACATGAAGGTTGGAGATGGACTGTTTGCAAGGGCCTGTAGTGATAGGGTGAGAGGCAATGGTTTTAAACTAGAGAAGAGTAGATTTAAACTGGGTGTTAGGAAAGAGTTTTTTACCATGAGGATAGTGGAAAAATGGAACAGGTTTCCCAGGGAGGTAGTTCAGGCCTCATCCATGGAGATGTTCAAGGTGAATCTTGACAAAGCTCTGAGCAACCTGATCTGGTTGAGGGTATCCCTACTTACAGCAGAGGGCATAGACTGGATGACCTTTAGAGATCCCTTCCATCCCAAATTTTGCTATGATTCTGCTTACCTTTCCAGATTGTTTTCTAGGCCTTTTTGAACCTCAGCTGCTTCCATATATCTTTTTGTGTGTTTTTTCACATCTGCCTGCATGGCCTCTCTCTCAAAAATAAGGTTGTTTTTTATATTGTCCAATTGAGACTGAAGATCTTTGATTCCATGTTTAAACTGGTGATGGTAGTCATTGAGAGTGGTTTGAATCTGTAGTACTGGGTCCTTGGAGACTTTCTGTGGCTGAAGCAGATAACACAGATTTCGCAACAACAACAACAAAAAAAAAAAAACAAAAAAGGAACTCACCCTCCTCTTCCCTGTATGAAACTTTCAAGAGATTTAGCACAGTAAACACTTGAAAGAGTCTCTAACAGAAAGTAAAAAAAAGTTAGACTTATTTAAAACTGACCAGATGTAATGCCCTGTTGTGGGGTTTTTCCATAGAAGCAGACATGAACAAGCCATGTTCAGGAATGTGTTAATGAACTTAACCTTGGTGTGAGAATAACACCAGAGCTGGCTTTCTAGAAAAGCAAGATATCAGAGTAATGGCAAAAGAAAACATTTTCAAGCCAGGATAGCCCTTGGCATGGACATGGACATTCACTTTTAACCAATTAGCTTATAAGTTAGGAGTAAGTTTGAAGAGTGTTAACCAATCACTTAATGCCATGCATGTAACACAGATAAGAGAAAAGTATATATCCAGCATCAGTGAACTCAATAAACAAGATTTTGCTTGTTGATCATACTGGTCCATGTTTGGCAATCTCTCTGTGCCCTCTTGCAACACCATGTCATTCAAAGTAACTCTGAACAGAAAGAAAAAAAACAAGGTAAAACTTTGGACTAAAAATGAGCCACTGCCAAGGCAGGTGTTTCATTCTTCTATACGCCAACCTATCTCTGCAACACAGCTGCCTTAGCAACAGTACTGAGTAGGGTCTGGGAGGTAGATAAAAGTCACAGTGGAGTGACTGCAAGGAAGGTATGGCTGAAGTCTGTCATCCAGTACATGAGCAGCATGTCAGCTAACTGCAGAGATAGACACAAATGCCATCCTCAGGGACAAACTCAGTTGAGGCTTCTGCAGCTTCCTCGGAGAAGAGGTGCAACAGCAGCTGCTGCAGGACTGACACACACCATTGTCTCGAGATATGTATGAGCCCTTATTCTTCTTTTCTCCACCTTAACAGTTACTCCATATAGACTCCATACTATGACCAAAGGTATTGCAGAGGTTGCAGCATTGCTGACAAATCATAAAGCTGTGAAGACTTCCTGAGGAGTAGTTACTCTTTCTAAGAAAAAACTACAAAACCAAATTCCTTCTAGGCACAGTATGTGTCCCTCACTGAAGTATAAAGTGAGAGGCTATGCAATGCCCTTCATACCATCCTGGTTTTGAAGCATCCCTGTGTTGCTATTATTGTACTAAAACAAGTTCCTGTGAAGAAACTGCTAGAACGAAGACGAAGGAAGGAGGAAAAGATGTCTATGTAAACAAAGATGTCTAAGGGGATTGTTTTGGTCTCTGAGCACTCTTGGAAATTTGTACAACCCTCATGACCTGAAGTCATCACTCCTATCACATGGGGCTGTGAACTGTTTTTGTGAGGAGGAGTTTTTCTGGTGTGTTAGACCATATATTTTGGCACCACAAATGAATTGTAACTTTAGGCTAGACAGCACGTCCATGCTTATGGATCCTCTTCAGCAGTAGCTGAGGACAATATTTCAAAATGCTTACCCGTGCCACAAAGGCTTCAGTGCTCACCTTTGGCCCTGATGTGTTTCTTTTTGGGCTTTCAGCTGGATGTTCATTTGCAATTGTTGAAATTGATGATATTCTTCTATTGATGGTGTCTCTTATTTCTTGATTAGCTCTGAAACATTCAGAAACATACAAAGAAATATCATTATCTGTTACTATTCAAGTTCTAAATGCATAAGGGAGTCAAGGTTGTCCAACACAAAACCAGCATTTTATCTGTAGGTTTTTTTGCAGAGCCTTAGCAGCCCCACTGCCTGAAATGAGAGGCAAGACTTAGCAACACTTAGAACTCCTCAGCATTATGCCTCCAAAGCAATCCATGAATGTCACATAGCTTCTTCCAAAGGGCACATCACCTGCACAAGAACTCTGAGGTACCCTCTCTTTCCCACAGAAACCTCAGACATGCTGCTGTTAAATTGAACCTAAAAAGGTATTTCTTTTTTATTCTTTTTTTGTTTCTTCACAAAATCAGTATTCTCTGGATGGACTGTTTGCAAGGGAATGTAGTGATAGGATGAGGGTCAATGGTTTTAAACTAGAGAAGAGTAGATTTAAACTGGATATTAGGAAAGAGTTTTTTACCATGAAGGTAATGGAAAAATGGAACAGGTTTCCCAGGGAGGTGGTTGAGGCCTCATCCATGGAGATGTTCAAGGTGAAGCTTGACAAAGCTCTGAGCAACCTGATCTGGTTGAGGGTATCCCTACTTACAGCAGAGGGCATGGACTGGATGACCTTTAGAGGTCCCTTCCATCCCAAATTTTGCTATGATTCTACTTACCTTTCCAGGATCTTTTCTAGGCCTTTTTGAATCTCGGTGTCTTCCATGTACCTCCCTTTGTGCTTATTCACATCTGCCTTCACGGACTCTCTCTCAAAAATAAGGTTGTTTTTTATATTGTCCAATTGAGACTGAAGATCTTTGATTCCATGTGTAAATTGGTGATGGTATTCATCGAGAGTGGTTTGGATTTTTAGTACTGGGTCCTTGGAGGCTTCCTGTGGCTGAAGCAGATAACACAGATTTAACAACCACAACAATGAAAAAAAAAAAAAAGGAACTCACCCTCCTCCTCCCTGCATGGAACTTTCAAGAGATTTAGCACAGTAAACACTTGAAAGAGTCTCTAACAGAAAGTAAAAAATGTTAAACTTATTTAAAACTGCCCAGATGTAATGCCCTGTCATTCAAAGTAATTCTTTGAACAAGAAGACCCAAAACTCACAGAACCCAAAACTCACAGTCCAGTTGCCTGTCCCACATTTCTTTTAGGGGTTTTGTGTGTTATTTCAGTTTATCCAAGTGATCTCTGGCCAGATCCATGCTGACCAGTGCAGAGTCTTCCTCCCTCCAGTTATGCTCCCTTACTTCTAGTGCCTGGGATTCCTCAGGGCTGGTCTTTGGAGTAAAGACTGAGGCAAAGAAGGCATTCATCAATGCTGCCATCTCTGCACCTTCTGTTATCATCTCTCCCACTTCATTTATCTGTAGACCCACTTTATCCCTAACCTTGTCTTTCTCATTGATGCATTTAAAGAAACTCTTCTTGTTTTCTTTCACCTCCCTAGCCAGATTAAGTTCCAAGAGAGCCCTGACCTTTCTTGTCAAATTTCCATGGACTCTCACCCCATTTCTGTAATCCTCCCCATTAACCAATCCCTTTTTCCACAGTTACCTGCACACAAAACATTCAAAGGCTAAAACAGTCATTCACAGAAGCCAGTCAGGTACCTGCTTCTGGTACTGGTTCTCCACAGCTGCTTGTGCTGCCTGTATGCTTGTTACGAGTTTTTCCAGGTGGGCATGAACCTACAGAAGCATTAGAAGAAGAAAGAAGACACAATGTGACTTTGCAGACTGAAGTCTAGAGCTCCTTGACAAAAAGTAGCACAGTGGCCTTAGTTTGATGTCACTGTCAAGCTGGTTGCAACCATCATCTCTGCTGTTTGCTTCAGGGACAGACCCCAACATGAAGGATACAAAGACTGCAGTCTTTGTAGGAGGAGAATCTCTTCCCATCCACACTACATTTGCAAACCATGCCCCATTAACCAAAAGGGAAGGACCAGCATCCTGACTGCCTTCCCTCTTCTCACTATCCCTACCGCAAAGTCCAATTTTCACAAGCACTTATTTTCAAAATCTCTTCAGCACTTTCAGATGAAAGCATTGTTCCAGTCTGATGATGCCAGTCAGGACTCTGGCACAAAGTGCTTGGCATCAATAGCCCCCGTGGAATTTCCACCAGTTAGCTTGATGACTGCCCTTAATGATACACATTTTCACAAGCAATCGACAATGTGGCTCAGGAGCTCACAAAAAGGGGAGCTTATGACCAGCTTACTGAAGCTGTGGCTTGAAGGTCTTGATGAAGAGCTCCAATCCTGTTGTTTTGTTGCTGGACTGTAGCTTCTAATTTGGCATTTTCCGTTTCAAGGCTTAAAAAGAAACAGCGATCTTATTACAGATAACCACCGGAACAGTGTTTCTCAAAAAACAGTGTGAAATACCATCATCTGAACCAAAATTATCCTTCACAATTGTGTATTGACTTGCTGTGATAAAAAAGGCCATCTGGTGGTGTTCATCCCAGAAAGCACCAGACACCTTGGTTCCCTCTGTTATTCTCTTACTGGTGCACATGTTCTTCCAGCTCTTTTATCCTTGCTTTAGCCCCAGAGGATGTCAGATGGAGGTCCTGCAGTTGCTGGGAAGAAGCTTTTAGTTCCTTCTCCTTATTACTCAGGGCAAACTTCAACTCTTGGACAGAATGCTCAGATTGAAGATGCTGTTCTTCCAACTCCTGCACCTGAAAAATCACAGTAAGAAGCATCAATAGTCATTTGAGCTTTTCTACTGGGGAATCAACCCCTGCTGAATATTTCAAGTACCGCATGTATCTGTACAGACCCTCTACCCAAAGAACTGAAATACTTTCAAGTGCATTGAGTTCTTCACTTCTACTTGCAAGTGAACACAAACTGTGCCACCTGATCACCTTTTAGACTTGACTCTCCCCTGCCTCCACTTTGATTCAGCACCTCTGGAGATATTTAAAAGACATGTAGATGTGGTGCCTAGGGACATGATTTAGTGGTGGACTTGGCAGTGATAGGTAATGGTTGGACTTGCTTTTAAGGTCTTTTCCAACCAAAACAGTTCCAAGATTCTGTGTTACCTGCAGGGAGGGGAGGTTGGCGTGTGGGTGAAGCAGAGCCAGCAAAAAGAAGCCCCAAGACAGCACTCCAGTATTTCTTAGTGTTCTTCAGAAATCAAAGAGCCTGCTTGGCCAACCCAAATGTAAGAAGCTATAGACACATCAGTTGATTTTGCAGAGTGCCTTAGCAAATACAAACCTTTGACCAAGTAAGGACACGGTGTCCTCATGTCAGGGACAGGGGCACCAAGTTTTTAAAAGAGGGCAATTAATTCACACATCAGCCAATTTATTATGTTCAAGTTTTGTCTTGGATTTCAGGACAACAAGATGTACCTTCTTTTGATCCTTTTTCAGTTCCTTATGCAAACTCAACTTCTCCTCCTCCAGGCGCCTGCAGTACCGCATCGTAACTTCAAGACAAGCTTCTGACAGGGATTGCTTCTGCAGAGCAACAGAGAGGTCTTGCTGCAGCTGATTGACCATGTCCTAATGAAACAGTTAATGAGCATGAAGAAAGCTGTATGAACATGACATATGTCTTTACTTCAACTTCTTAAAGATGATCTCTCTTCATCTTTTTAATTTAAGCAGGTGCTTAACCCTAACTGTAACCCCAAATACCAGAAGCTCTTCATGAGGTTTTCTGTTTCCTAATACATAAAAAGGGCTCAAGTCTTATTCTTCTTAAGGAATAATATATTTTTTTTTCCAAAGGAAATCCAAAGAAATCTGTTGTGATGTGAGAGGCATAGTTTTACTATGGATATTACTCTAAGGACAAAAGTCAGGACTTTGATCTTTCTTGGTTCTGTTTCTCCAGTACACAGCTACAGTTAAATGAATATGTAGAGCTGAAAGCACTTTTGAGATACACTTCAGGCATATGTTGAATCACATCCCCTTGCAGTCTTCTTATGGAGTTTATTTTAGAGTAACAATTGCTGCCATACTGACAGATTAGGATTCAAA
This sequence comes from Phaethornis superciliosus, assembly GCA_023637945.1. Lineage (NCBI taxonomy): Eukaryota > Metazoa > Chordata > Aves > Apodiformes > Trochilidae > Phaethornis > Phaethornis superciliosus. The sequence goes on along the minus strand of JAJQWJ010000001.1, from coordinate 24,287,688 downwards.
CATCCATCCAGCTCCCCCAGGCTCTCCAGGGAAACCTCATCTTAGCATTTCCCCACAGCAGTCCATAACGAGGCTCAGGAGCTCACAAAAAGGGAAGCTTATGACCAGCTTACTGAGACAGAAGCTTGCAGGTTTTCTTGAGGAGCTTGAGTCTGGCTTCCTTCTTGGTGGACTGTCTCTTCCAATCTGCGGTGTTCAAGTTCAAGGATTCAAAAAAAAAAAAAATAAAAAATGCAGGTTTCATTACGGAAATCCTCTGAAGCACCATTGCTCAAAGAACAGCAATCCCTTGCATGTCCCTTGTTGTTGGGTGATGTTGCTTTCTCCCAGTGCTTCCACTGACAACACTTACACCCCAATTATGCCTCCGCTTAAAAGCCCCTCTCCTGCAGAGCAGCAGTGCTGCTGGGCTAATGGCCAGTTTCCTGCTGGGTGCGGGTCTGTGTGGGGAGGGGACACCAGACAACGCTTTCTTTCAGAGCTGGGTGTGGAAATTTTGAGAGCAGGTGAGAGATGAGGGCAGCCCAGTGCAGATCTGCTTTTACCAGTACCACAGGGATCATCTTCTCATGCCTCTCATCAGTCATACTTGCTGACAACTAAGGAGACCCATGTGCCATTTTGACAAAGCCCTCACCTTTCATGCTGATCTTGACCATGCCCATCACTGCTGGTTTTCTGAAGAAACTCCACCATCTCCTTACGGTTGCTGGAGCCAGCAAGATTAAGGGGGCTATATCCCTCCTGAAAGGATAAATAATCCCTACTAGAAGAATAGAGACAAGTTCTGCACCCTTTCAAAAGAGCAGCTTTATCGAAGTGCCAAGGTTGCCTGGTTCTGAGCATTCATATTGGCGTTATGCTCAAGTAAAAGCCTCACTATACTCCTGCTAGGATATAGCACAGCCAGTGAAGGGCCGTGTTGCCACGGGCATTTGGCAGGTTTGGGTTGGCACCATGCTCCAGGGGAATGGCCACGCATTCTTCTTGCTGACACTGGACTGCCTGGGAAGAAGACACAAAAAAAGGAAAGACTTCCAAACCTGATGCTTCCCTCTGTCACTGTTCCCACAGCTTCTGAACGCCGGGAAAGATGAGACCTTCAAGCGTTAGCTAACATGCCTAATGATCACCAATTACAACACACATGTTTCTACACAGGTCTGTGTAAAGAATCCCACCAGACACCTCTCATGGAATGCCCAGTGGAGAAGCACTGCTTACAAGAGCACGACGTACTCCACATACCTTCATCAGTGGTGATCTCTGGAAATTGTCAGCCAAGTTCAGACGGCATTTCTCTTGTACCAGAAACTGAACCACGTCTGCATGGCCACTTGCACAAGTGAGATGCAGAGGTGTCCTAAAAATTACAGAGATGAGCTTAGCACAGGCAGACAACAAAAGAACCGAAGCTGTGTCACCACCCAGCCCTGGGGACCCAGCCCAGGCTCTCTTCCTCCCACTCGCTGCTGCTACTTGTGCTGCTGCTGTAATCCTGCACCAGTCCCCACAGGGCAGAAGAGAACTGGTGCTGCCTCAGGAGCTGCAGAACAAGCCTGAAAAAGCCTTCAGGGTGGATGGTTCCGCATGGCTCCCAAAAGCTGCCAGGGGGGTCGGTGGCACCATGCTAGTGCTCCCACTGGATCACTGTGTCCTAACACAGTCCTTGTGCTTGAGAGAGGGCTCTCGGAGCTTGGCTGAGAACCTGCTACAGCAAAGGCTGCCAGAAGCGGCCAAAGTGTCCCATCAGTGGCCAACAGCCCCTCACCGATTGTCCCTGTCTCGCCTGTTGATGCCACGCATCGTCAACAACCAGCGCCATCGCCACAGCCAGAGCAGATCGCCGCGGGCAGAAGCACGGTGCAAGCGGCTGAGGTGGCTGTTGTGCAGCTCAGAGGCACTGCTGGTGGCGGTGGTGGCAGCGCTGCCAGAGGGTGACAGCTGCTGCTTCTGTCCAGAGAGCACCATCACCCTCCGGATGCTGGGGCACGGGCACGGCCCCGCTGGGAGCAGCAGGAGGCAGGCGGTGGGTCCCAGGGAAAAGAGCAGGACTAGAGGAAGGGTGGGGAGGAGAGGAAGGGTGAGGAGAAGAGCAAGGAGCAGGAGGAGAGCAAGAAGCAGGAGGAGGAGGCGGAGGAGGAGAGGCACTCGGGCAGACCCGCTCCCCGACCCTCCCGGCCCGGGACCCAGTGCCGCCGCTCCTGAGGGAGCAACAACAGCGTCGCCAGGGGCGTCGCTAGGGGGCGCAACAGCGCGCGGGAGGGGGCCGGCCCACCTCGGGGGCGGAAAGGGGGGGGTCAGGGGCCGCGGGGCTCGGAAGGTGCCCGCGGGTCGCTCCGAGCCTGGGACACCAGAGCTCCGGGACGATGTGCTCTCTCTCTTCCAGCAAAAGGCGGCCTGAACTGCCCGCAGGCTGGCGAAAATCAAGGGCCCCACCTCTCTGTGGAGGTGGCTGCTGCCCCCCTGCTCCCTTCCCCCACCCACCCAGAATCTGGGAATGGCTGAGGTCCTCTGGACCAAGTCCTCAGCTCCAGCAGGCTCGCCTGGAGCCGGCTCTCCAGGACTGTGTCCACCAGCTCTATCCACCAGATCTATCTCTAAGCATAGAGACGCCACTGCCGTCCTGGGCAACCTCTGGCATGGTGTTTTTTCCCATCGATGTTGAGAGGGAGTCTCCTGTGTTCCAGTTTACGCCCATCCCCTCTTGTCCCGTCACTGTGCGCCCCTGGAAAAAGCCTCGAACCCTCCCTGTGTGTCTATCTATACATTGAGATCCCCCCTGAGCTTTCTCTTTTCCCAGCTGAACCGTTCCAAGCTCTCTCAGCCTTTCCTCAAGTGACACGCTCCAGTCCCTTCATCGACTTGGTGGTCCTGTGAGGGCCTTTCTGCACTATGTCCCTCTCTGTCTTGTTCTGAGGAGCCCAGGACTGGACACAATACTCCCCTCACCAGCGCTGAGGAGAGGGGAAGTGTCACCTCCCTGCACCTGCTGGCAATACTTTGTGGAGGGCAACCAATCCACTGCACCGCATTCCTTCTTGGATGCAAGGACACGTGGCTGGTTCCTGTCAGGCCCCAGGCTGCCGAGGTCCCTCTGGGTGACAGAACAAGCTCCTGGCGTACCAGCCGCTCCTCCCTCCCACTTTAGTGTCAGTAGCAAACTTGCTGGGGGTACCCACCCTCTGCCTCATCATCTAGATCCTTGATGAAGGTGTTGATTAGGATGGAATCAGGACTTACTCCTGGGACACGCTTCTAGTCACTGGCCTCCAACTAGACATTGCCCCACTGATCATCAGCCTCTGAGCCTGGCTCTTCAGACAGTTTCCAGTCCACCTTGCTGTCTGCTCACACAGGTAGCTTGCTGAGGTAGACCTACATTCTGTGGTAGGATGGCTTTTTTTGCATAGATCGTGTTGCCACAGCTGGATTTGTTTCCCTAAACAAGACAGGGAGCCTGCTTAGCAGTATGTTCACCCTATTTACCAGGAGAGCTGCCATGAGGACAGACCCTTAATCCCGCCTCATTTAATGGGTGCCTTGTAAGCTGTTTCCCCACCAGTGGCTCACCTGTCCCCTCTGTGAAACCTACTGATTTCTGTGTCAGATACTGATATGCTCAGAGCTATTGCAAGAAGTCTTGTAGGTTTTACTACTTGTGTTTCTAGCACTTTTACTTTTGTGCTGTGTAGTCCCTCTCCTGTCTCTCACTGATGCCTGAGTCAGCAGAGCTATCAGTGACTATCTGCTACCTGATACACCCTAACAGGGAAGTTGTCAGAAGTTATATGCATGAGCACTGCAGCATGAACCTTGTCTGGTGACTATGGTATGTGGAAAGAGTAACCCAGATGTCTTCCTTAGGTTTATAGCCTCATGTTCATCTGTCTCACTGGTGTTTCAGGAAGAGTACACAACTTCCCTGACAGCCAGAGCTAGGTAATTGCCTGCCCCAGTTTGCTGTTAAGTACACTCCATTCCTGCCTGTCAGTTTGTCCTTGACACACAATCAGTTTAATACTCCAAACCAGTGAATGACCAGACAGATTGATCCTGAGTTCAACTCTTCAGGTACTGAAATCTAGTGTTATCTCAGCAGTGTCACTCCTTCCTGACACCAATTTTCCCTGTAAACAGTCCTTTTCACTCAGTTCTTTGACTGCCCACCCTCCCAGATTTCTCCAGCCTCAGTTCGACTCAGCACAACCATTCTTACTTTTCCAGAACTGGGACTTTGTTCTATAACCTTCTTGCCTCCGGGGACTGCTGCAGACACAACATTACAAGCACAGATCTTCCGTAAGAACAGGCAACTCCCAGAAATAAGTAAAACTGCTTGGTTTATTAACAGGAACAGAACACTTTTCTTGAAACACCAAACATGAGGGAAGAAAAAGAACGCAATAACCGTAAGAGGGCGAGTGTAGAATCAAACAACTGGGAAATGGGAAAACAAAGATGCACTATGTGAACAAAACTGTATGAAGAGTCTTTCCATAACCTGTTCTTCAGATCTTGTAATTTTTCAATAAAACATGACGGTACTCATGCATTGCCATCTGAAAGGGATCCTGGTCAGCTGTATAAGCAGAGCGTACGGCAGGAACTCGAGCAGATGAGTTTTCAAGGTCAGCATTGGCTAGAGAGAAAAGAGACAAGATTCCTGGTGTTACTCTTACAGTAGACAGGGGCAGCTAAGGTCACTGTAAAACCACTATGGGCAAAACGGAAGAGATTACAATCCAGAAAGAGACTAAAAATCTTTCAAGGGGAACACCAATGAAAGAGCTGGGCACAAAGGAAGAAACACATTTTTCTGCCTTTGCTTCTCAGTCAGCAGGATTTCTAAAGTGAGTGAAAGGAATTCAAGAGAAAAAGCAGACAAGAAGAGAAGGCAATTGTCTGAGGGGCTACCTGCTTTGCAACAGCACCAGTCACTGCAAAGCTGTGACTCTGGAGGAAGAATTATGAAAGAGGAGCAATTCCTCTTTGGACATCTGGCCTCAGATTACACAGCATGTTTTATGCTATGGATTACAAGCACCCAATTCCTCTGGTGTTTACCTAAACACTGCTGAATGACTCCCTAAAGACAGGTACCTGCAGCCTCGGTGGTGACGTGAGAATTATTGGGGGGAAGGGGGGAGGAATGTGGTATCAATTTTCCTGTATATTTGTATATATTTAGTAATTTTTTCCTATTTATCATTACTGTTTGATTAAAATTCTGTAGTTTAGTTTCCAACCCATAAGTCTCTCTTCCTTATTCTCTCTCTTTTCTTTATCAGTGAGGAGAGAGTGATTAATATATAAATCTGTTACTTGGTTTAAATCTGTTGTTTTGCCAGGCCAGTGTTAAACTGTGACACCAGTCTATAAAAAACACCCTGTGCTTAGCACAGGAGCTCAACAGCTTTCAAGCCATTATTTGCCAGTGTTAGGAGCAGTCATATTTTCCCTTACAAACACTCCTGACATAACAACAACACATCACCTTGTTCAGTTTCTTCAGGGATTTTTTCATTCGTTTCCTGCTGCATCTAGAATTAGAGAAAATATGCAGTTAGTGTTTTTGTAAACTAACACTTTTGTACTATGAAATTTCTTAAATATCCTTCAAAAACACACATATTGTGATAGAACCTAAAAATATCCTTCCAGAGGGAGACATCTTGGTTTGTGGGTTGTTTTTTCATGAACAGAAGCTCTTGGTCAGCCAGGCTGTAGCACTCCCACTGCTGAACAACATTAACTGTAACACAAAACAGCCTGCAGCTCAGCAACTGGATTATAACCAGGTATTTAGAAATGTGCAGGAAGAAAGCACAATGGAGTGACTGCAAGGAAGGTATGGCTCAAGTCTGTCATCCAATACATGAGCAGCATGTCAGCTAACTGCAGAGATAGACACAAATGCCATCCACAGGGACAAACTCAGTTTAGGCTTCTGCAGCTTATAGATCCAGTTTAGCAGTAGCTTAGGACAGTATTTCAAAATGCTTACCTGAGCCACAAAGGCTTCAACATTCCCTGTTGGCCTCAATGCATTTCTTCTCAGGCTGTCATTGTGATGGCCTCTGGCAATGCTCCATCTAAGTGAAGATATTCTTCTGTCATATTCCTGAAGGAGTTTAGCATTGGCTTCTGCTATTTCCTCATTAGTTCTAAAAAATTCAGAAGCATTCAAGGAATTATCATTGTTCATAAAGTTACCCTCCAGGTCTTTGAACGTTCACCTTCCTGAAGCAGAAGGCAGAAATACTGTCCTAAACCAGAGCAACATTTTATCTACAGGTTTTTTCAAGAGCCTATTTCTTAGCAGCCCCACTACCTGAAAGTAGCAGCAAACTTTACTAACACTTAGGACTGCTCAGCATTAGGGCTTTAAAGCAATCTGTGAATGCCACGTGTTCACACAGATTCTTTAGAAAGTTACATCACCTGCACAAGAACTTGGAGCTACTCCTTTCCCATGGAAAGCTCAAACCCCAGACACTGCTAAAAGGGAAGCTAAAAGAAGGATTATTCTTTCTTTTTGCTTTGCAGAATCAGTGTTCTCTCAAGGGCCTATATTTATTCAAGCAAGAAAGGACATAGACTTCACTTTTTCTGCCACATATTTAACAAGAGCAGGAGATTAGTAGAGACTGATGATAATAAGGCTGTCTGTTAAAACAGAGTGCAAAAACACACTCCTGTGAATTCCACCATCAGAGGTGTTACTAGTGGAAAAGTAGTGAAAACTGAAGACAGCTACAATGAAGGGGAATGGTCTTAAGGAATGTTCCTCACAAATATGCCACCTTATGCTTACATACATAATGCTGACTGGATGTAGAAGAGCAATTTTTGAAGGAAAACACACAAGGAAAAAGTAGTATCTAATTATCACTCCAAACAGCATGCACATACCTTTCCAGCTCATTAACAAAGCGTGCTCGAATTTTTGTTTCCTGCAGGTACAGCTGTGTATACATTTCCACCTCTGCTTCCAAAGATTCTTTCAGAGAAATAAAGTCTTGTTGTTTCTTTTTCATGTTGTCCAACTCCAACTCAAAATGTCTAATTCTCTCTTTTAGCTGGTTTCTGAGGGACTCGTGATGACTGGCTCGGATTTGTTCTATTCGGTCCTGGGAGGCTGCCTGTGCCTGAAGCAGATAATGCACTTTCAACCTCCACAAAGAGAAAGAGAGAATTCTCATGTACCCAATTTCAGGGGCTCTGCTTTACCCACTGAAGTAACTGTGCCTCCTCACTACCATCAGCAATCAAGGCAGAACCCTGGAACTATCAGGTTAAATAATTCTTTTCATTCAGGAAGAATCCCCCCTTTAGTTCTATTATTCCTCACTGCTACTCATGAAATAATGCTGTCTCTGTAGGACAGGGCACATAGGAAAGGATTCCTCAAAGACATTAGGAGGATCCCTTATGTCCACCCCTCCCTTCAGCCACCTGGGTGACTTCTTTTCTGAGCACTTTCCCCTGTACAATGACAAAGCAGGATGACCTGTATGTCTGACCAGGACAACCACAAGTTGCAATACCCATTCAAGGAGAAACATCAAGAAAACAATCAGAGAGCAGAACCTCACAAGAACTGCACATGGGAGGTCTGCCTTGGGCAAGCTTCTGATTCAAGGCCCTGCAGGCACCCTGCACACTCATGTGAGCACTCTCACCCAGACGTAAGCCCTTATCCCTCTGCCCTTCAGGAAAGACAGAAGTACATCAGTAGCACACACAGCACCAGGCACTAACAAGAAAACAGTGAAAAATGACAACCACAACAAAAGTGTATAACAGGGGCTACAGGCACATGTGAAAACTTCTCTTACCTGCAAAAATAGATTGACTTGTTGCAGTATTTGTCTTATTTCTTGTGCAGCTCGTTCTTCAGCCTCTCTTTTACATAGTTCCATTTGGCTGTGATCCACCATGTTAGTCTCCAAACAATTTTTTAGGCAAGTCACCTCTTCTTTCAGCTGGGATTTGCTCTTCTTCAGTTGCTCATGCTTACAACGCATGGCAGACAACTCTGCTCGCAAATCCCGATTTTCTGTTTCTAGCTGAGCTCTTTTTTTAAATTCCATCTCCAGCTGCTGAAGAAGTTCACAAACCTGTAGGCAGCAAAATAAAAAATATTTAAAAAGCAGAGGCCTCTAAAAGCAGTCAATTTGTGAAAAATAAGGAAAACATTTGCAACTGAGATTGCACCAGAACTATTTTTCTGTGAGGTGCTCACATGTTCATTGTCAAACACATCCATAGCTGTCCACCAGCTTGAGCTGTGTTTGATCAGAATCAACATGTACCATGCTTTAGAGGAATTTTATAAGCTGTCAGCAGTTAAAGCTTCATTATAGAGGTGAAGAGACAAGAAACACACATGCATTTTTTTTCTATTACATGGAGCAGTTTCTAAATAGAGGTTCAAAATTTTTACAGTAGTGGTGGGGGAAACAGCTGCTTTAGCAACAAACCTGAGTATGGTCAGGGAAGTAGACAGAGGGCTGCATGCTGCTGAACAGGCACAGCCACCTCAAAAGCACTTCTGGGGACTTTGTTTTTGGGATTTCTTGACAAAGGGAAGATGGGCCAAGACAGCTACTAGTGAGAAAGAGGGTACAGAACTTTTTCTTCATCACTTCCTTGGGCAGCTGGGGACAGCCCATGTGTTTTAATGGAATACATTTCTTTATGGGCATTTTAAGAGGAAAATGCTCATTTTTTAAATACAGTGTTTATGGCTGATTTTAGGTATTCATAAGATGTTAGTATGTGGAGATAGAAAATAAAGGTATACTCCAAATGGAGTACACGTAGTATTGGGAACACGAACAGTGCATGTCAAAAAAATTTCTTTCTGGTCAACCTTGATGCTGGTTGCTAGGTGTTTAGCTGCTAGAAACCTTAAAAAGTTATGATAAAACGTCTTTCAAATGAAAAACAACAGCTTGAGGAAGGGCATAAATATCTTCTATTAGTTTCTTACGTGCACATGCAATTTTTGTACATACAGGATAGGTGCTGAATTTTGTAACTTTTAAAGTTAAGGGGAAAACAGAAAAAGTATTTATGCAGTTAAGTGACACTGGTAAACTTCTAAGAGTCCACCAAGAAATTAAAAAACAATAACAAAAAACAATTCTGTAAAATTTATTATGACTTCAGAACCTGCACGTTGAAATTTCATTTCTTAGAAAAAAAAATCTGCTTACATTTGAATTCTGTTTTATATCCCTTCTTGTTTCTTCTTGTTCCTTGTGTCTCTGAAGGTGGTGGCGCTGCAAAATTCCTCCTTGTGAGGCTCTGCAGCTCTTTTCCTGAGAGATCTGACTTCGTATTTCATCATGCTCCTCTTCAACCTGCAGTAATACAATTAAACCACTTGCCTCTTGAGAGCAAGCAGAACTAGCACCATCTTCCCTTTCCCTTTTGGATTCTTGCAAATACTGTTGCTTCTCCACACTTACAACATGGATACGTTATAATAATTTTATTGTTTCCCCAATGAATTAATGTTTTGCAGTAAGTTAGAATAATAACTCCAAGTCAGGCTTTTCCTGAAAGGCAAACAAATTATGTATTGTGATAAAGGAGAAAAGGAATCATGAACTTGCAAAGCACAACCAAAAAACCCAAAACAAACAACATGCTCCTTTGGAACCAGCTGTTCTCAACTGCCCTCAAAATTTGGTCTGATGCCTCTTCCCTCAAGAAATTATCTCCTTCAGGTTAATACAATGTCAATTAAAAAGAAACAGCAAGAAGACAAATGATTAACTCAATACTTATCATACCTGTTTCAATTGATTTCTCAGTGCTACTATTATCATCTCTAAATTCCCCAAGCGTAACTCAAGCTGTTGTTTCTCCTCCATCTCTTTACATTATTAGTTGTATATCCTCCTGAATTTTTCTCTACTCAGAGATTCAACTCTGAGACTCTTCCTCTTGTTGTTTCAATGCTAACCTGGGATTTAACAGAAGATTTGAGAAACTAAAGCAATCATGTCAAAGATCGATATTCCAAATTATAAACTTGCAGAGACAACTCAAACCATAAATTGTTAAATCTTTTGCAGTTTCATATTTTCAACCTAGGTTTTAATATTTTTTTATAGAGCAGTTTGCATATTTCTGTAATTCTTTACAAAACCACTTTCAGACTACTAACATTTGATTCAAAAGGAGTTTGTTGTCTTATCACATCAAAGCATCATAAACTTTTACTATAATACATTATATAAATAAAATGTATTTTCTTAATATGCTGAGCCTTGCATATTACAAATCAGTGACTGCAAGTAATGCTGATGAAGCAGTACAGCACTCATCTATGACAGACCAAATAATTTTTTACAAGTCTTCTACAAGCTTAAACAACTGCTGACCCTGGGAAGAACAAGCAGTTTCTATTCACTCAAGTATGAGGGCAGTTTTCAAAAACAGATTTAGAAAGGCACAGGATTTAAGCAGAGTATGATTAAAATTAGTAATAAACTCCAGTGGATCTACATCTGGGAGAAACAACGGGGATGCACTTTTGAAGGGGATTTACTACGAAAGCCTTAGGGAATGTTGTCACGACCCAGACTGAGCAAGCCAGGATGGGAGCCCCTCGCTCTAAATCCCCCTCGGAGAGGGGCCGAGCTGTGGCGGGATCTGACCAGGCCCCCCCAGGGCATCCGAACGGTTCTGCCATCCCCCCGGGACCAGGTAAGGTGAAACGACACCGAAGGGCAGGCTCAGGGTTTTCGTTTACGGCAGAAGCAACTTGCAACTGGGAACGTGTATTCACAGAAAAAGCCACTAGAAACTTCTGCAAGTGTAATGGTGGGGGGGCTGAGCCCTCACTTGAAACGGTTATAAAAAGAAGAAGGGAAAGGAAAAAGAGGAAGAAAGGAGAAAAAGCCACCCTTGGATCCCACGGGGACGACGACAGAGGCAGGCGTCGCCCCGCAGGCGGCTCAGTGCCCCTTCCCATGCCAGGTTCGGATTCGGGTTCGGACTCCTGGACGGGTCTTTTATAGCCCAGTTGCCGCCCCTGCAGGACTCCTCTGGGGAGCTCAGCAGGCACAGCCCCGGGGCTCCCAGCAAGCCGGCTCCTCCCTCATTCGCGGGGCCCTGGCACTGGGCAGACCAACTCCCCTCCCGCCACAAGCCCTGAGGCACCGAGGCCTTCACTCCTTACTCCTCACAAATGTCACCTTCAGGACTACCTGAAACAATCCCCAAGAAGCTCCAACATGGGTAAAATGGGCCAGGCTGTGTCCACAGTACCCAAACAAAAAACTTTCAAGTTTCACGATTATTTTGAGTATTTTTTTCCCGAGATCCCTGCTAATGGTCAACATGAAAAACTCAAGTATTAATGTATGGAAAGAGTTGCCAATTGTAATTCTGCTTTAGAAACTCGGAGAAACAAGTAGCAGCAACCACTACTAAAGTATTTGAAAGGTTGGCGGCAACAATAATATTTGAATGGTTTACATTTCAAGGAGAAAGCATTACATACAATTTTCAGTGTAATTTTGCAAAAAGTATAGCTTTTATAAGCACAAAGTTAACACTGCTCTGAGAGTTTATTTAGAGCAAAAATAATAATTTTTTTTAACCGACAGATATTTGAGAAATTTGCAAAACAGTTGGAGTCCTATCCAGGCCAAACTGCCACTGGCTTTGTCCTCCTCCTAATCCTCTTCCACAAATATGGGGAGGCACAACTCCTGGAAGCTCAGTTCCCTCAGCCTCTCCTGGCTGGGCTGGTGCTGCTGCTCTCTGAAGAGATGGGCAGCTCTATGATGAACTCATACATAATAAGATATCCCTTGACCTTGCAAATAAACAAACAAGCAAGCAAGCAAGCAAGCAATTAAGCAAAGGTTCTGAGCTGCATTCTCTTAGCGTTACGAGAATTCCTCATATTAGGAATGAAGAGAAACTATGAAGACAAAAATAAAAGTACATGTATCTCCTATAAATCTCCCTCCTATGAGGCTCATCTTCCCACACCAATTCTTGTTCTCCTCTCTTGCTATTAAAAAACCCCATGACATTAAACATCCAGAAAATTTTACATGGAGCTAATATTCAGGCATTCCACTCCTCCTCACCCCACCTTTATGTCCTTTAAAGCATAACCAGCCCATGGGATTAAAACCCGAAAAACTAGAAACTTCTCATTCTATTGCCTGTACCATCAGCATCTTTTGGAACATGAAAACTGACACAGTAACACATCAGAACACAAGCTTACATACTTTAGGCTTTGGGTATCTCTCTTCCATTCCACTGCTTGGGGAGCCAGCACGCATTTCAAATCTTGAGTCTCTTCTGCTTTTAATTGCAACTCCTCCTTTTTGCTTTCCAATTTCGTTACTTTTCTGCAGACAGCTGCATCCCGATTTTTTTCACATTCTACTATCTGTTCATATTTAGGTAGTATGATGTCTTGAATTTTTGACAAAAGAGCAGAACCTATTTTGAGACAGGAAAGACACAAAGCTACACATACTTTCCAATGTATACATTACTTAATGTTTTGCTGGGTGGCAAGTGGGAGTGGGAAGACTGCAGGTAGTGGGAAGGTCTGTGAGAAGAGGCCAGGGCTTGCCTGTGCCCTGTTCCAACAGACCTTCTACTGAGCAGAACTGAACCTCTTGGCCACACTGGAGGCATCTCAGGGAAAACATCTTTAGGAAAGAGCAGAAACACCACACAGGCAGAGGAGAAGGGGGAAAGAACACAAAGAACAGCCTTGTGAAGACCCAAGCTTGTGAAGAAGGAGGAGGTGCTTCAGGTGCCAGAGCACAGATTTTCCTGCAAGCCCTGGAGAGGACCATGCTGGAGCTGCTATCCACAGGGCAGTGCTGTGGAGGTATTTCCTGAAGAACCTGTGGCCCGTGGAGACCCCAGTGTGGAGCATATTTTCACTCAAGGACTGTAGCCCATAGAAAGCTTCACACAAGAACAGGGGAAAAGTGTGAGGAAGAAGGATGCTACTACATCCTTAATGCACATCCCAGCCTCCCTGTGCTGCTTGGCCTGTGCGAGTCAAGAGTCAAGGTCTTAAATTGAACTTGAGAAAGGGGCACTGAGGAGGTGTTCTTTTAAATTTTCTTTGTTTCCCCACCCAAATTTATCTTAATTGGTAACAAATTAAGTTGAGTTTCCCCAAGTGGAGTCTGTTTTGCCTGTGACAGTAATTGTTAAGTGATAGCCCTGCCTTTGTCCTATTTTGTCCTGATAAGGAGGGTCAGCAGAACAGCTGGCTGGCAGTTTGGCCTAACAAAATTTTAGCCTGGTTTAATGAACACAGTAAATGTGTTTACTGTTTCTATAATGCTATGTGCATAACTGCAAGCATCTGAATACAGATTATTTTATATCTATACATATGTATATTTAAGCAAAGCACTTAATTTGCAGCACTATTTGTCATTAGCTCTTGAGGGTCCAACTTCTGATGGCTGCATTAAAAGGAGCTGAACTGGACTTTGCAAGAACCTGCTTCTCCAGCTCTGACTAGACAGAGAACGAGTGCTAAAGTAAGGCATGTTTGCTGACAACACAGGCAGACATCCAAGCTTTGGTTAAATCACTTAACATGTCTTGAGGGTGATCTCTTATCATAGAGAAGTATGAAACTCAAATATAGAACTAAAACACCTAATAGGGCATACAAAGAAATAACATTTTAGAAAATGAATTTGTGACAGCTGAAGACAAAGTGACTTGGAAACATACCTGCAAGATCCACACAAAGCTGTTACAACAGCAACACATCCTCTTTGTAGCTTGAAGTTGGTAATTCAGCATCCTCTGAAGTTGTGTCAGATGAGCGAGTTGAATCAGTCATCAGTTACATCCATCTGTATGCTGACCTATAAAGAATAAATATTTCCTGTGTACAGCTGTGAAGTAATGCAGAGCATTACAAATGTAAGCATGATTCATCCTGTCATTCACAGCCCACAGATCTGGCTCAAACATGATAAAGCTGCATGCTAGCAGCAATTTGTGCAGCTAGTCGATCATATCTACATGGAGAAAAAACTTGACCAGGGACAAAGGCTTAGGAGTGGATTAATATCTTCATTCTAACTATATAGCTAACTGATGTGTTTTCTAATATTTTTTTCTTTGACTATATAAAAAAATATTTTAAAAGCTACTTAGTAAGTTTAGTTCTATAGATCAGTATATCATGCAACCTTTCCCAGATAGCTCACTATTTCTCCTGATCTGCTGGGAAGCATTGATTTGCAGTGTCAAGTTTGGCTTCTGCAAATAAAGATTTATTTAAAAAAAACCAAAACAAAAAAAACACCCTCAAAAAACCCCCAAACATTTATTTTTAAACAAACAACAGTAAAAACAAAACACGTTGTTCACATCAAATCTTGAACAACAAATATAATCAGGCTGTCCTTTTGATAGTGCTCAGGTGCAGGCTCCATCCTGTACTTCTAACTACACAAACACTTCTCATCTATCTGACTCAGTAAGTATTTCACTCCAAAACACTGTGCAGGGACCCATCTGCAAATTGCTTCCAAAACTATGTCTACATACATAACAATTCTAAAAAACCATTTTTAATCTTTCCAATACTTCCACCAGAAGCAGCAGTCATAAGTGGGGTTCTGAAAGATACAAAACATGAGATGAAACAGATGGTTTCACACAGACACTGTGATGATTTTCAACTCTGTTTTCTCCCAAAAGACGTTTTCTCCCCCACTACTTCAAAATGAAGGAAAGAAAAAGCAGCTTCCATTAAAAGCAACAACTAAACAGGAAAGGTACTCAATTAAATTTTCAGACAAAGCTTCCACATATACAACACTTACCCATAAACTAAACTGCTATGCAGGAAATGGTTTTGTGAACTGAGGCAATGCTGCTGAGCTTAAGACACATTTCCTACCAGGCAATGCCTTCTTGCAGCCCTCGACAGGGAAAGCATCCATGGAAGTGTGACAGCAAGCAAGCTGTCTCACCAAGCAAGGCGAGATCACCTTCACTGTAGACCTGAATCTGCACCAGATTCCTGTGCCCAGGCATCAGTCACTGTCTCCAGAAAGACTGTACACTGCACAGCAGTACTACAGCACAACGTAGCAAGGACCAGATCCTAACACCTTTCAAATGCCTCCAGGGATGGTGACTCCACCACTGGCCTGGGCAGGACATTCCGATGCCTGACAATCCTCCCAGTGAAACAGCGTTTCCCAACATCAAGCCTAAACCTCCCCTGGATCAGCTTCCATCCGATTCCTCTGGTCCCATCACAGTCCCCCAAGGAGAAGAGGCTGTTTCCCTCCTTCCTCTGACCTCTGTCTTTCTACAGACTGAAGCATCAACAGAAAAGTCCCTCGAGAGGGACCACCACTGCTTTTTGAGAAATTCCTGTGGAAGCAGGCAGGAGGATCCTTCATCTCTCGAGACAAATGAAACAAAGCTTTCTAGACAAGATGAACTTAAAAAGCAAAAACTAGCCCAATTTCATACCAGGGCCTCTGAGACCGATCTGATGACTGCATGAGCCACAGGGAACGAGCAGGCGGGAAGAGGAAAACCAGAAAAGCATTCAACAGCTATTTCCATCCCTGCCATCAGGCACCTCGGCTCCGGCTGCTGGGGTAGGCACAAGGCTCAGTCCACCTTCAGCTGCACCTCCCAGCTCCAGACGCGTAAGAACCACGGGCGGACCAGCACCACGGAGGCACAGAGCCCACATTACCGAAGGGCGTGCTTGCCCTGCTCTCCCTTGCCTCTCCCAACAACCCAGGCGGGTTTAGGCGTTTCCAGGGCAATAAGCAGCTACCCGGCCGGCCAAAGCCCGCTCTCCAGCACCGGCAGCCGAGGCAGCGGAGCTGCTCCGACAAAACCCGCGGCTCTTCAGAGCACCGTGAAGGTCCTGACCCAGTCCTTCCAGAGACGGCACCGAAGGGCTGACGCACACAAGACCCACACCCCGCCTTACCGCTCCGCCTTGTCCCGCCCGTCGATGCCGTGTTTCTTCAGCCCCTGCCGCACCTGGGCCAGGTCGCCGCTGGCGGCCGCGCGGTGCAGCTTGCCCAGCTCCTTCGGCCGGAGCTCGTAGGCTGCACCGCCGGGGCCGGGCTGGGAGGCGCTGCCGGCCGGCGGCTGCCCCTTCCTCTTCCTCCCGAACCCGAAGATCCGCTTCATCCCCCGGCAGGGACGCGGGCACGGTCCCGCCTCACGGGGCGCGCAGCGGGAGGAGGCACCCGGAGCGGCGGGCGGTGTCGGGCTCCGGGCAGGGATAGGGGAGCGGAGACCTCGCCAGCGGCCCCGGCCCCAGAAGGCCCCGTACAGGAACCGCCTTCCCCGCGGCAGCCGCCAGGACCGCGGCCGCCCACAGCGGAGCGCTCCGCGCAGGCGCGGCGGGAGGCGGGCCCCGGGGCAGCACGGGAGGGAACGCCTGATTTTGCGCCGAGATTCAAGAACTCGGGAGCGGTGCCCGCGGGTCCCTCGCAGCCCTGCGGAAAGCCGCCCCTCTCCTGGTGCTGCCTGCAGCTTGAGGGTATTCTGGGTTCTTCAGGCACAGGCCCTGGGGCTCTCCATAACGCCGCGGCAGTCCCTCCTCCCTCCCTCCCTCCCTCCCGTCCCGTCCCGTCCCGTCCCGACCCGTCCCGTCCCGTCCCGTCCCGTCCCGTCCCGTCCCGTCCCGTCCGGCGATGTGGTGTTTGCTTTCTGCTTTCTCAGACTCCCTCTCTTCAGTCAGTACAGACTTCTTGGTTCTCTCTTCCCTGACGTCAACTTGTAATTTCGTGAACTTGCTTTTCAGTATCAGCTCTGAGTTTGGTCTTCAGGACCCTGAGGTATCCAAGAGTGTTGTAGGCAATGGGATGGTTGGAAGTCTGTTTCTAGTGGAGACTCTCAAGGGACTGTACTGGGATCAATATATCGATGACCTGGATGAGGGAATAGAGTGTACTATCAGCAAGTTTGGTGATGACACAAAACTCGGTGGGCTGTCTGACACCCCAGAAGGCTGTGCTACCATTCAGAAGGACTTAGACAGACTGGAAAGTTGGGCAGGGAGAAATTAAATGTATAACAACAAGGGCAAGTGTAAAGCCTTGCATCAGGGAAAGAACAACCCCAGGTACCAGTATAGGTTGTGGATTGAGCTGTTGGAGAGCAGCACAGGGGAAAGGGACCTGGGGGTGCTGGTGGATGGAAGGATGAAATGAGCCAGCAATGTGCCCTTGTGGCCAAGAAGGCCAATGGCATCCTGGGGTGCATTAGAAGGGGGGTCAAGAGAGGTTCTCCTCCCCATCTGCCCTGGTGAGGCTGCATCTGGAATATTGTGTCCAGTTCTGGGCCCCTCAGTTCCAGAAGGACAGGGAACTGCTTGAGAGAGTCCAGAACAGAGTGACCAAGATGATTAAGGGAGTGAACATCTCCCATATGAGGAAAGGCTGAGGGAGCTGGGTCTCTTCAGCTTGGAGGGGAATGAGGGGTGGCCTCATTAATCTATAAATATATATAAATAAGGGATGAGTGCCAGGAGGATGGAGTCAAGCTTTTCTCAGGGGTGACTAACAGTAGGACAAGGGGCAATGGTTATAAACTGGAGCATAGGTGGTTCCATATAAATATAAGGAGGAATTTTTTCCCTGTGAGGGTGACAGAGTACAGCACAGGCTGCCCAGGGAGGTTGTGGAGTCTCCTTCCCTGGAGACATTCAAAACCCACCTGGCCTGAAGTGTTCCTATGTGACCTGCTGTAGGTGCCCTTCTCTGTCAGTGGGGGTTGGACTAGATGATCTCTAGAAGTCCCTTCCAGCTTCTAAGTTTCTATGGTCTAGTCCAACCCCTGGCAATGACATTTTCAACTAGAGCTGATTGCTAAGAGCCCTGTCCAAACTGACCTTGAGTGTTTCCTGGGATGGAGCAACTACTGCCTCTCTGGGTGACCTTTTTAGTGTTTCACCACCCCCATTGCAAAAATGCCTTCCTTATACATAGACTGATGTAAGCATCTACATGAACTGAGGAGGCCTTAGCTATTTTGGAGCAACATTTCACACATTGTTACTTTAGTATCATTAAATTTATTTCAGTTTTTCAAAACTTCACCATGAAGCTTAAAACCCAAGTCCTACTCTTAATGTTACCACGCTTCTTGACTGCAAAGAATATTTCTGTTTGATTATAACTGGAGGCAGTATTTCCTTATTGTCTTCTGTGAGTCAGTAAACCAGAAGGGACCCATAAGAACATTTGCAAAGCTGACAGGTATTTCTCCATAGCAATACTGGCTGCTTAAGTCTCCAGAGTGCCTTCTGAGCAAGTGTGCATTCCCTGGGGAAACCTGGACCATGTGATATTTAGCATGGTATATTACAGCTATGAATACAGCATGTATCCTGTAAGCAAAAACAGAGACTGAGGTAACTGTGTGAAGCTAATACCGGGTGTGTCTCTGAGGAATAGAATGGATCATAAAGCAAATTTTGCAATAAACACCATTTTCCAGTCTAAGATATGTGCCAGTGCAATGTGCACCAATGCTTATTTTCCTTTTAATGACACAGTGTGATGGCAAAAGTGTAGATGCCACTGGCCCCTGAAGAAAAGGCTTAAAACTCCACTGTATAGTGTACAGAACAGCACCTATCTATGATCTACTGCACAGTAGCCAAGAGGAACCTGAAGGAAATGCTGAGAACTGCTCTTCACACCAGCGCAGTGAAAGTGTCTTTGTTGGAAGATAAACCTTCTCAGTTATGTTGGGAGCTGTAAGTCTAACATGGGCTCCAGTGATGAGATAATTGCTGTATAACTTGGTGTAATACAGAAGTTCCCATTTTAAGAAGTGCTTTGCCTTTCCCTTTGCCAGCACCGAGAGCTTTTTTTTTCCTTATTGAAACATTAGCAATTTACATAGCAATAAATGTGAAAAAACCCTGAGATTTAAATCTTGATTGTTGATGATTCTGTAATAGGAGAATAGAAACGTCTCTAAGAGCTAGTTTCCTCACCTATTTGATTTTGTGTTCAGTAACTCCTTCCCAAGGATAGCTCTTTAGTGGTTATATTCCTTGTCAGCTTACCCTCACGTTCACTGGAAAAAAAAATTCCTTCTGTAGTATTTTATTTCTTCATAGTTTTTCATTGTTATTATTATATATAAGGTAGTATAGTGCAAAAGCACATGGATGATTGCATTGTCTCTTGTGCTTTTCACTGTGCTAGCACCTTTATATCATTCAGTATCTATTGGATGGGTTGCCACTCTTTATTGCTGTCTCCTTCTGCCTGAACTGTTATTTCTAGGAATTGGGCCCTGATAGGGACTGCAAGCTGATGAATTGTTTCTTTGGAAGGGCCATGTGTGACCTAGAAAACTCGGTGCTATCTGAGCATTTACAACATCTCTGTTGGGAAACAAATCAGTAACTTCAACGTCACACTAGAAATAAGCACTTTGCTTTGATAAAATAGAGTTCAAGTTTAATGGGCTCCATCAGATTTGTATTGTGCAGGCAACTTGATGTTAGACATCAGAGATATCCTGAGCATTGCCAACAGAATAAATGAATGACAGTGGGAGACATGCCTAGAGTTCCCTCTAAAAATGACACAAAAGCAGCATGCAACCTGTTCCCATAGTTGCCAGCAGCAAAAATAACTTCTGACCAGTCTATTTGATTAATATATTGCTTGTCACACTTAATATAGTAGGGCAATTTTTTTCACATATTCTCAGCTTTTGGTGGTGTAACCAACTCTCTTGTCCTACAGAATCCATGTGCCTATTCACAGAGTTTACCAGTCTATTTGTTAATAATATATAAGCCCCAGACAGATGTATATGCTACATGGGAAATGTAATCAAAGCTGAATGTTCACCTAAGCAGTCTGACCTGCTACTGTTTGTCTGCTCTTGTCTGGATTATGCTCCCATTAAATGCAAAAGCAAAATGTTTATGGTGCTATTCATGTGTTCATGATGGAAACTTGATGGCCCATCTGACATGGAAAAAAAAATTATATTTCTGAGTCCACTTTGTTTGGTTGGTTTTTTTTTAGGCCATACATAGGTAGTGTATATAATATCTGAAACATTTTTAGTCTGAATTCCTAAAAAAAACCTATATAGAGCTGTTTTTCCTGGATGTTCTCTGCCTTTCTAGTAAATTTAAAAAATTTGACCAGGGTTCACATTTTGGAGAAGAACTGAGGTCCTGAGAATAAATTCTTGTCAGTCTGGTTATTACTGAGCCCTAAATAGAGGAGAGAAATCTGCATTACTGAGGGAAAGGCTGATGACTTCCTCTTGGCAGCCTATGGGCAGCTCAAGGCCAATCCCAGCCCACACCAGCCAGTGGGTGCATGAAGTTTGGCACGAGGTGTGGAAGGGGTCATAAGCAGAGATGGGGGACACAGAGCTATCAGATGACATGCATTAGTATTCTCATTGCTCAGGCAATTTCATTTATTTGAGGGAATGAGCACAGAAAAAGAAAAGCAAATGCTTTGGAACCAGAGTAGCAGTAATTGTACCAGTCTGTGGGTGAAACTCTGCAATATCTTATATGTAATTGTGGTACTTTCAACAGGGAGAAAACTACTGGCTCTGTTTTCACTATCCATTCAATTCTTACAGTATGAGTAATCTGTAAATTAAACACTCCTCACAGAGCCCCAGACCGGGTAAAAAAATTTCTCAGTGTAAAGAACTAATGGAGTTTTTGATGTAGTCTTTGTGAGGTATTCCTTGGAATTTTCTTCCTCTTTTCCCTTTCTCTATGTATGGGGTAATATGACCTATTTTATTTGGCAGTGTGATTTCAGTGAGAGCAGATGAGACTGCAGTGCAGTGTGAGCAAAGGAAGCACCTTTCAGAGGCAGCTGGGGAAATGCCTTGACAGAGTCAGGAACTTGATGATCAGTATCAGCTGCCCTAGGTGGGCTGGGCAAGGTTCTGCTGAACACTTTCCTCTGGGAGCCTTTATTAGTCAAAGCAGGGAATCAAGGGCCAAAATACTGCCCTGGAAATTAAAATGAAAGATGTAGGGAGAAGATGCTTGCTTTTGAGTTTTATACTAACTTATTAAAAAGATAAATTAAATTAATTGTAAAACACTGATAAACAAAGTCTGAAGTACAGTGATGCTTAAGGAATAATACTGTAATACCCTCTGGAAATTCAGCAAAAATAATTCCAATTATGGGCTTAATTGTTTTGTTATAAGTCAGTAATCAAAGTTATTTTTTACTGTTGCTATCTAAATATCACCTTTTGTTCCCAGAGACCATTATATATTATTAAATTATGATCTGAATGATCTTGCAGATGATAAACATATATATACCACTAAAACGCATTTCCTAGAAATAGTTTTCAAATAAAAGGAATTACAAGGCTATGCTATATATTCTCAGTATAACTAAATTGATATATTTTGAAATTTTTGAACCTTGGTAAGGTACAACTTAAATAGGTAGCTAAAAGTAATATATAAAGGTAGGTAGGTAGTATTTTTTTTGTTTTGTTTTGGTTTTTTTTAGCAAAAAGAACATAGTATTTTGACAAATGGTCACGGTAGGTCTTATATTAGAATAATCACTAATTTAATTCAGCTCAGTGCAGTCTTTTTTATACTGAAAATCTGAAAGAAAATTGGCATTCTTACTTCACAGATGGAGTGACAGAAGTACTCCTGAAGACTGACATTCAGAGATTTCCAGTAAGGAACAGCAAATGAACACAAAAATCCCACACATATTGGGTCTGCCACTTCAGATGGCAAAAGGAAGAGTGTTTTGGCTTCTGGTATGTCATCTTAAGAGTAGTGGCTATTTCTGCACTTCAAAGGCATAATAAAATTAGCAGATATTTTAATTTCTGCTTATATAAATTGGAAAGCCAAATATTGCAATTAGGCTTGCTCTGCTAAGGTAAAATAACTTTTTCCCAGCAAATGTCAGAATCCTATGATAGTTAACTATCATAGTGCTTTGGGTGGTAATGACAAGAGAATAAACATTTTGTAGAAAGCATTGCTTGTAGCCCTGGTAAGACTGAACAGGCACATTTCTCCAGTTTGCAGACTTCAAGGCCAAACGCTTGCTTTAATAAAACCAGAAATTCACTATGAGTGATTTGTAACCCGTAGTATACAAGTTACAGTATATGAAGAATTGAGTTATGCAAATCTAAGTCATATAAAAACCAATATCCAATAAATAAGTAAGCAGAGTTCTATGTTCTTAGCAGTTTCTTGATTACATCATATTAGATTCATTTTCAGGGATATTACTAGAACAAAACAAGTATATAGCATCTCTAATTTAGTTGTTTATCCCAGTTTCAGATCAGTTCCTTCCCTGGTGCCTAATTACCATTAGAATAAGAAGGCATGATACATAATGAGGTTTTGGAAAATATCTCCTCTGAGGTTTGCTAAAGACACTAATATTTATTGAAATACGTTTTATGTTTTCAAAGGTACTTTTTACTTCTGTAACATTGTAGACTGGCTAAGTTTTACTGAATATGAGTCCCCATAGAGTCTGATAATGAATATATCATTGCTCTAAGCACAGTTGAAAACAAAGATCAAAAAATAGCTTCCATCTTTACCTGAAGCATTAATATTCTACCCCTTTTTTTTCAATCTCACATTATTCTGTTCATGCC
The DNA here is from genome assembly GCA_023637945.1 of Phaethornis superciliosus. Classification (NCBI taxonomy): domain Eukaryota; kingdom Metazoa; phylum Chordata; class Aves; order Apodiformes; family Trochilidae; genus Phaethornis; species Phaethornis superciliosus. Next base: position 24,264,999 of record JAJQWJ010000001.1, on the reverse strand, counting down.
ACTGTTAATGTATGGGCTTTATGTGTTTTTTAAAAACTTAACAGCAATGGTTTAAACCATTCTAAATGAGGAACATTAACCATATGCCATAAAGGAATTCATTGGCCTTGTTATTTGAAATGAACTACAATTGCACAGTATTATTGCTTGAGCCTTGAAAAACCTTTAGGTATATTTTTTCCTTAATTTTACCTCCTACAGTTTGAATATAAAATACCTCTGAAAATACACTTTTTATAAACCAATAGAAATAAAACAACTTTTGAGGAAGATTTATATTATCAGGGATCCACATGAACATACCTGTAATTTCAAATGCTGCCCTGGGAAATGGGTTTCCAGAAAAATGGTTTAACTGGTTGACAGGCAATAATTCTTTGAAAAATGTAGACTAATTAGACACTTCTTCTTTGTCAATGATATTCAGCTGTTGTTCTTTGTGGAGCGACATGCTGACAGACATGCTGCCCCATTTATAGTCTGGTGACAAGGAAGCTTTTAAAACAAATTAACCATGTTGACATTATTTAGAAGACACTTTAATTTACTAAGAATTAATGTTACTTTAGTTACTTAGGTGAAACATAAACTTTTAAAAACAGAAAGACTTGCGTGGTGCTATTCACATGAATCAAGTGACTGTATGCTACAGTAATTTTTTCTGCCAAATCCGTGGGTGGTTCTCATTTATTCTGAAATAGAAACTTTATTGCTATACCTTCTTACTTTCCTCTGTGAGAAGTATAATAGAAAGTCAACAGCTGAACGAAATCTTTCTTACTTTGTTTTTGGTTTGGATCAACTCAGGCCCACAGAATCCCTCCAAATGTGACACATTTCATGTGACAGGGCATGACCCTGCTGAGCAATAGGCAGCAGTCTTGGCTGTTCACCTGTAACACTTGCTTATCCATGGAGTTCTGTAGGCAGTTCAGATGAACTATGATTTATTGACTAATGGAGTAGCTTCTTAGGCTAAATTAGGAACATACAGTTGGTGCCCTTCCTTAGTTTTATCCCTGCATTCAGTGGCTGTGGAGATGGGACTCTTTTTGTGTCAGGCCCTACATGCTATGTAATACTTTGTATTTGCCACAGCTGATTTGCAGTGAAAGAAAAATGGACAAAGCTGCATAAGAAAAAGCTTATGATTGCATGTTATGTCATAACGAGTGCTAGGTGAATGCTAAGTCCAGTCTTTTGCCTGATGAGGGGCCTTAAACCCAACAATTTATGTTTACAGAATTTTGGTTTCTTGGGGAGATATTATGGGTTTTAATAAACTCGTATTTTGCCTTCCAGCACATATTTTATACAGACTTAGTACAATGATGGACAATTCAAAGCCACTGGAAATGTAGAATTAAGTTAGACATTAGTTGGAAATTCTTTATTGTGAGAGTGGTGGGACACTGGAACAGGTTGCCCAGGGAAGTTGTAGATGCCCCATCATTGTAAGTGTTCAAGGGCAGGTTGGATGGGGCTTTGAGCAATGTAGTCTAGTAAAAGGTGTCCTTGCCCATGACAGGGATTTGGAACTAGGTGGTCTTTAGCCATTCTGTTATTCTATGGAATGATCTAGTAAATATTCACCTGCAAGTCCAGGAAAGCTCACTAGTGTCCTGTATTTTAGCTTCCAGTTCCATGAAGATGTCTAAAGTACCACAGAGTGTCTCAAACAGCACTAAATGACTGTGTTTCAGGAACTGAATTTCACTTACCATCTCCTCCTCATCCCCCTGTGTGTTTCACCATCATATGCTCTTTTCTTAATCTGTTTTTTACATTTCTTAAATTTCAACTTTCAGTTTTCCCATTCTACTCCCCCAAGCACTCTTCCTATCAGAAGCATGTCCCTCAGGACCTCTCCTTACACATCTGTTAACAATAGCCTCTTTGTGCTAGGAACATCATCTCCAGTCTCTTCCTTCTTTAGTTGGTGTGTCCTTCCATCAAACTTCTGCCTCCATTCAACTGGAGACAAAGGTAAGACAGATGAAGAAGATGTTCAAACTACAGAGATGAAGTTGAGGCTTTGAAAAAGTTTTGTGCATGGAAAAGTATGAAGAGGCTGCTAAGTGAAAGAAGTAATCTTTACTTACACAGAATGACAGCCATTGGCCCTTGATGGTCCTCTTTTGAAGTCTGACTGGAAGAAAGAGGATTCCTCAAGGAAGTACAGACAAGCAGCCTGAAATAGCATAGCCATGGGGAAACAGGAAGCAGACAACCAGTTGTTTGTTTTGGGAAGGAATGGAGGAGAATTAAAAGAAAATTGTATTTGTGACTGAGAACTACAAACCCCAAAACATTGTGTCTCCTCTCCTCCAGGTATTAACAGCCCTTGGCTGATAAAAGAAACAAGCCTGTAAACATTTGCAGGCCTAGATTTGTGCAGTGCTTGAGGAAGCAATGAAATTAACTAAATGCAGCTGCTCTCATATTTAGCATATGTGAGTGGGTGATTTACACAAGTAGAGTTACAGTTTCCACAGTGCTAAATGAATGAACAAGCTGCTAGCAGTGGACTATTTCCATTAAAAAAAATCCAAAAGGTAACATGCAGTTTAGGACTCTTAATGTTAACAAGAACCAGAGTATGTCTATGGGGAACATATTACATATTTTCCACCTTTTCTAGCATTTATTTCTTACAATAGTACTTTTACTATTTGCCATTCAGTTCAATGTGACACTTCTGTATAATCAAGGGATGTGTTGAGGCGGTAATTTTGGCTCAGGGATTTGGGGAAAACATTCATATTTATGGACCACCCAGTCTTGCAATTAAAAATATTTAATCAGAAGGAAGTACCTTGGCTATCGTAGTATGTCCATGAAAAGTAGGTAAAGTGAACACTTCTGTGCCTTCATGTTGTGACTGGTCCTATGCTGTTCTCCCACAATGACTGTTAGCACATTTTAGTTGTGTTTGCTACTGGCATGAAGAGAGAGGTTTATATCATTGTTGGCCCTTGTGATGGGTCTGTGCAACATTCACCTTTTCACTTGTACTGTTTCACAAACTCATGGCTCAGATCAGATACTGCACTATAATGCACTGTTACAGGCAAGACTATAATGCAGTGAGTGTATATATATATATGCAGTGTAAATATATATAAATCATAGAATTATAGAATGGTTTGGATTGGAAGGGACATTTATATCTGTATATAAATAGATATGTGCTATATTGCTTAGGTAGCTGCAATGAGTAGGGTGTAAAAATTATTCATTTGCAGGAGAAAAATACGTGTTAGGTGCTTGGACAAAGAGCTCCACCTCATCCAGGTTCAGCTTGCCTACATAACTGAGTGTTTATTGTTACACTCTCCCTGCAATAGTTGTTTGCTTGTTTTTTTTTCCATTTGCAGTGGCTGAGCTGGTGGCCTGTGTGTTAATTTTACAACATTATTCCCAGAGTAAATCTCATAACCCCATGTTCAGTAAGTGTTTCTACAATATGAAATACGTAAGTCACATAACAGTGTGGTTATTCAGCTATGCTGTTCTGTTCTTAATCCTGTAATGTATAATTAACTTGGCAATTGTTAATTAAAAATGTAATTACTGCTTATGATATGTAACCATTATATAATAAAGATAATTTTTTACTTGCCTATAAAAGAAGAATGAAGATACTAGGAATAATTCTGCAAATTTTAATACAATACTCAACTTACTGTTCTTGGCAGCATATTTTCAGTAGGTAATTTTTTAGGGCATATATAAAAAATAGAGTCTTCTAGCTAATTCTCATGGTCTGCTCACATTAATAATAAAAGGAACAAGAGGTAAGACATTCTGAACTGTTTCAGTATCTTTACACTCTAACTCACATTAAAAAAAAAAAATCCCTGCCAGGTTCAAAGCTATGTACCTGAATTCAGGCAGCGTTTTACTTCAGCTAATTATCATCATTGGCAGAGCATGTAAGGAGGAATCAAGCTGTTTATCTTCTGAGCTGGGCTGGTCCTTGTGGCAACAGCTGTCACTGGTGCTCTGCTTGATGTTCTGTATTCACATGCTTGTCAGGACTGGTGCATAGGTGTCCAAACTCAGAGTTGCCATTGGCTTTACACCAGGCATTGGCTAATTATACGCTGAACCTTTTCAACAGAAACATGCAATAAGACAGTAGCTTGTTGATTATAGAAAGTTTGCAAGCTGGGAGAAAAAAAACAAAACATGAAAAACTGACCAAAACACTTCACTGTCTAAATTACATCTCTTAATGGATCCATATGCTGTTTTCCCTCCTGATTCTTCTGGCAGGCAGCTAATTAATAAGTATTTGATATTTTGAAATTCTTAGTTTTTGACAACTCTTCAGACAAAAACCATAATCAATCATGGTCACTTACATGAATAAAGGTCAGTGGCAGCCATGTGGTGTCACACAATGGTGAATATTGAAAAGTAAATGGGTCTCAGTCCCATTTATTCTGATGGCAAACTGAGGAATTAATGGTTACTGGGAAGTGTTTTGAGATCCCCTAATTGAGAGTTCTACCTAAAATTATTATTACCATTATTAGCATTAATTATAATAGTAAAAACCATAGCAGGATCCAGTCAGTAAGAATGCCAGTATGTGACTAAATGAGGAGTCACTGTCAGATCCCCCCAGCATACCCCTGCTCATGCCTCATAAGAAACGTATTTTATTATGAATGCCTTGTGGTTTGAACGTCTGCTACCTCTGAAAGCATCCCACTTCAATTATACACATGACCTTATGTCCTGTGTTTCAACCCCCAATTTCTCCTATGCATCAGAGATCTTTCAGAGATTAATCTGAAGGATGCAGTTGCCGTGTGTCACAGTTTGGGCCCGGACAGTATCAGCCAGGCCTCAGCTCTCGCCCCCCAGCCCTGCTGTGGGGAAGGGAGGAGAAATCCACCCAAAGGCTTCTTAATCACCACGAGGATAGGGAAGTTTTCACTCCCCACTTACAGGAATAGGCAAAACCAGACAGACTTAATTTGGGAAGAAAAGTTTAATCTATCAAGAGGAAGAGAAACCATGACCAGATCTTAATACCTTCCCCCATCCTTCCAGTCTTTCCAGGCCTGGATCGCTTCAGTGCTGCCTCCCCCTCAGGGCACAGGGGATGGGCAGGCAGGGGGGATGTAGGGTCAGTTCAACACACGGTGTTTCTGCTGCTTCTTCCTTCTCCCCCCATTCTTCCCCAGTTACAATGCAGAGTCCCTCACCAACCCCTCCAGCATGACTCCCTCTCATGAGATGCACTCCCTCGGGAACAGACTGCTCCAGCCTGGGCTGCCCACAGAGTCACAGATACTTTGGGAGCAGTCACCTCCCTTGGCAGGGGGTCCTCCATGGCTGCAGAGCCACATCTGCCCCTCTACGTGACCCTGCACAGGCTGCAGCTTGACGCCTGCCCACCTGTGACACTTAAGGGGCTACAAATCCATCCCTTCCCCACTTTCTTTCAGGCACTGCCCCACGGTGCTCCGCCATGTGCTGCAGGGGCACAGCTGCCATCTCACCATGGGCTGCAGGAAATTCTCTGCTTGGTCACCATCTCCCCCTCCTTCCTCACTGACCTCGATGGCTTTGCTCTGGCATTGCTCTCACCTCATCCTCTCCTCTGCTCTGGAAGTCTTTTTTTTTTCCCCACTTTTGCAGTTTTGTTTTTCCTTTTCTTGAATAAGTTAGTGGCAGAGGTGCATACTGACTTTTAAGTTGTTAATGATTTTAGCCTAGGAGTTATTTGTATTAAATACCAGGGAGCTGCACAGTTCATAGCTTTTGTTGGCTGAGCACACTGAAGTTACTAAGGGCAGCTTCAGCACACATTTCTTGTATGCCTTCCCAACTGCTGCCTCACCTTGTCTCCCTCTTTTAGAGTCTCCCTGTCTTCATACCATCCTCTTGGTATGGGGACTGTTTGGGGAATCTCTATCCCGCTAGTCCTGATCCTCCAACCCCAGGGACAGGGTGTTTGACTGTCTGTGGCCCCATTTCTCTTTTGACTGCATTGCACCTCCATTCCTTCTTCCCGTAATTCCCCTCTCTGCCCATTCACTCTTGTCTTCCCTCTGCAGACACCCTGCATGTGTCACTGCACAGTTGTACTATTTCTCCAGGCAGAAGGAGAGCATGTTTCTGAGGTACTGTGCCCAGTGATGGGCTTCCTCTGACTCACTGTCAGACATGAAAGCTGTACCATGACCTGGAAGGACACACAGAGAAGTGGCAGCTGTAACCCTTTCTATGGAGCGTATTGTGGTGGGCATGGAACATAGAGCTGGCTAAATGAAGCAGAATGCAAAACGTAAGTAATCTCTTTAGTTTGTGGCACATCTGGTGACAAGCTGTGTGGACACAACTACTGCACTACCAAGGTTCAAGCCCTTTTCTGTGTGTATGCCAGTAGAGCATGCCAATATTACCAAGATCATATATGCATACCTGTGCAGTCTTGGCTGCCACAGAGAGACTAAAAGCTTTTGTGTACACCCAGTTTCTCTCCTCATGATTTTTTGACTGTCACCAGGATGGATGAGATTTAGCCAGCTATTCCCTCTATTGCTGTCAGTGATCAGATACAACTTTCATTGTGTAATGAATTAACAAGAACACAGAATTGAACAGAATGGAGCACTTTGCCTCACCCAGCTGATTATATAGCTCCAAATAACACTGATGACCAGCATGGCTCTTGACATCTTGGAACTCTGTTTTTGCTGGAATATGCATGATTTGTATATTCTAGCCAGGTACAGTGCAATTCCAGTACATCTCAATGCATACTTTTTCTTTAAACATTTTTGAACATTTTCTTCAGAAAATGCCAGATGGCCACCTTTTCCCCACAACTGATAGTGCATATAAATTGCTAAATGATTTTATCATTTCTGCTGGAGGTGGAGAGTATGATCTCCTTTGATGCTTAAGCAATTTTGCCAGTACTAATTAAAGGTATTTTAATGAGATTTTTTAGGAATTACCTCAAGTGATAAGAAAAAATATTTTTTTGATTAAATTTTGCATAATTAAATTATATTTTTCAAATCCTATTTAACCCACAGCTTTTCACTTTTAAGACGAAAATATGGATGAATTGTAGAAATAAGAAATTGATCTGGGCAAAGAAATACTCTTCCAACTAGGTTTAAATATTCAGGCACCTGGAAATACCAATTAAATATAAACTTTAATCCCAAATCTATTCTTTTGTACACCCAAAGTGAATATAATGTTTAGGGGAGTAAGTTCCTTAATTCTGAAGAGCTAGACAAGAGCAATTAATCAGCAAAATGATAATTAATTTAACATAGTGGACATAATTCAAAACATCGGTTGCTAACAAAGAAAAACAGAATTAACTTTATTTTCCTTGAATAGACACAATATTTCTATGAAAAGTAATTTAATAATATTTTGAAAAGTAGAAAACAATGTAAAACCTCAAGCTGTCATTGGCATCCAGTGGAAAATAACCACCTCACGACTCCTGTATGGGTGTGAAAATTTTCCAGAGCTTGTAGACAAATCTGGTATGAGGAGCAGATCTAAGGTATGAAAAGCTAGAGGGGCCTTAGTGTTAGGTGGCAAAGCACTTAGTCTCTCCTAAGTCTCTCCATGTGGCAGTGGTTATGTGGATGTACAACCTACCTATCCCTCTGCTCCCTGATGTATGAAGGATGAAGCTGGCCATGATTTTTGCTGATGGTCTAGATATGTTGGATAAAAAACATTCCTCTCATGGATAACCTGTTAGTAACCAGTCTGTTACTATTCATGTTGAGACTGAAGTAATGCAGTGTTGTTTCTGCTTCCAGTTTGAGCAGGTAAAACTTTTAAAAGGAAAAAATGGATGATGAATAACCTGATTACTAAGAGCAAGTAGTAAATAAAGAATAATGAGTGTTCCTTGGCATGTGAAAGTAAGTTTTGTTAGCTTTCCTAAGCATTTGCTAGGGAAAAATCTGTAACAGTACTTCTGAAAACATTCACCCAGTCCGAACTTATGTGTACCAGGGTTTGTTTGAGACCAAGAATGCAGCCTCTGAAGTTTTCATGGAAGTTCACAGATAGTGTTTTGATTGTATCATTCTTGCTTTCTCCAGTTTGTTACAGAACAGATAGTAGTGGTCCTTATGAATGCTGTCAGGGCACCCATAATAACGACTGATGATTCCTGTCAGTGGTTCCAGGATTTTGTAGTCGCTGATGAATATACAATTCCGAAGCCATATTATATCTGTCTCATATTTTCTCTTTCTTGAGCATGAAAAATGACTATCAGAGAATCCCATAAGCATCAGTTTCTAGGTATCAAAAATTTGTTATATTTATTTCTGACCTTTATTGCTTGACAGTTGTGTTTTGTGTGGAAATACTTGGGTTTCTTTGCTGAAATCTGAGCTTGTGACTGAATTTATGGTAATAGTGGTGGTAAAGAAGGTGTTTAGCTTTAAAAAAGTTATATATATGGTTTAAAATGAATTAGCCTAGACATTTATTAGTCAAAGTGAAGTTTCAGAATTAAAGTTTTAACATGGTTTCCTTGCAGTCAGCTAGGTCATTGTGCAGTGAAATGCATGCTTTGGTGAAGCAATATATCCATGTAATGTTATGAGATTCAGTTATAATGATGTCAGCATTTCTTTATTTGGAGAATGTCCATAAAGCAAAGTATTTGCATTCACCCATTGCGAGGCTTGAAACTGTCATCTTCACCAATAGATTTAGTGTTTCTGCTTACATCCATTGCACTAAACTGTGTGTGTTGAAGTATGTTATTTTCCCAGATGTGCAACAGATGTTTTAAAACATCAGCTAGAGTTGTATAAACTGTATAATTCAATTCCAAATCATGACAGGAGTAATATTACTTCAGTGCTAAGAAGGATTTTTATGTCCAAGAGTAAATAACTAATAGAGTAGTTGCTACACAGGGAAGATTACACTGGTTAAAAGTAGATGATAGATAATAGCAAACCAAACATTTCCTATAGACATCACATTAGAGCCTTCAAAGGCTGTCAGGGGTGAATTAGTTCTGGATTTAGCTCTTCATTTTCTAATATATGTACTTGTCTTCTAACAAGTCACCTCTGTCAAACAGATGTGACAGGTACATCACTAAATTGAAAACATCAAGAAAAAGCTGAGTCAGTGTCTGTTATAGGATTTATTCCCCTTGCAGAAATTGTATTGCTGTGATTCCACCTCACATGACAGGATTTGGATAGTCATCTAACTGTGATGCATACAGAAAAATTCCTCAAATGAAAGGAAGGCTAAAGCTCAACTAGAGTAAAGCAATGATACTTTTTTTTTTTTTTTTCTATATTTCTGTCTTGTGAACATAGATGAAGGATTCTCACCAAAAGGTTTTGTGTTCTGTGAAATTGTAGATAGAGGGCAGACATGCTACCCCTGTGAGGCTGTCTTTTATTGCTTGGTTTTCGAGCAAAATGTTGTCTTGGTTAAAAAGAAAACAGGACAGCTCATTGAAAATGAATGTGTTGGGCTGTTCTTCCCCTCAGAAGCTGTGGTAGGTCTTCTTTGCCAAAGTAACTCTTTAACTTATGCAGAAATTAATACTTTACCTCTGTAGTTTTCATGTAGTACTTCTCATTTAAGTCTCTGCAAATGTAGGAAGACATGAAGAATTAAAATAAGTTTAGATACTGAACAAAGCTGCCTGCTTGGCTGGTATATGGTGCTCAAGAAGAATTCAGCCCGTGTCATAGTTGTAGGAAGGAAATAATACTTGGGATAGGTCCAACTGTATTCTAAGTCTTGTGATGAGTTTCACCTATAGTAGATGACATTTTCACTTAAAGACAATTGCATGTGATTGCTCTAACACAGCAAATAAAAATTATTTTTGGGATACTGGTATTGGACTTATTTTGGCCAGTGAGAGTGTAATGAGTGATTTCCAGCAAAACACCTGTTCTATGAAATACAAAGGCAAAGTTAATCTGATTTACTATTTTGTCCACTGTCATTCAGCATATTTCTAGCAGTTGAAAAGAGTTCTGAAAAACATCTTAGACAGCAAAGATGGGGGCTGGATCGCTCACAAGTCAGCTCAAAAGGGACAAATCTCTGAAGTGAAAAGCCTTCCCCTGAAGTGTTTGTTGAGATTATATAAAAACACCTTCATATAAAAAGATAGTGTGTGAACAGCCTGTCAGAAAAAAACAGTTCTTATATGTCTTGCAGATTTATAGAAAATATACTCCCTACATATTTTTTCATGTTTGCTGTAAAAAAAAAATATTTCGCATTCTTTTAAATTAAAATGGAGCTTGTGACTCTCCATAGTCAATATCTGCAAAAAAGTCTTGGTAGTGACACTAATCCATTTGATGAGGTTCCCTGTGCCTCTGCTGTTTCCCAGTGCTTACACCACCAGCTGTGGCATCTTCTCCTTTGTGCAGGACAAGTCCTTTTTCTAGGACTTCACTTCTTCCTTCCCAAAATAAGCAAGCTAAGTGATGCTGTGAACTGCTGCTCATGTCAAAGAGCTATCAGGGTCTCTGATCTCTGTTGGTGATCTTGTGCCATGGTGTAACCTTGTGATATTTTGATCCACACAGTACATACATCCTGCTTCAGTGGGAGAGGGGCTAGATGATCTCTAGGGGTACCTTCCAACTCTGATGATTCTGTGATTCTTTGATTCTGTGATAATATTGGTAAAACCAAACTGAATTTTGTAGCTTGAATCTATTATATTTGTTCCCCATTAAAAATGCTCAGTTAAATTAACAGCTATTTTCCACTTAAGGACATACGTGAAGAGAAGTAAACATGGTCTGTACATTTCCATGAGTACATCTTCAATATAGAATTATAGGCTCTTTCCCATGATCTTTTCCTTGGAAATTGTACTCCCTCTGCAATGGGAGAGGGAGAGAACCTAGAGCAATGTTCTTGGTGAATATGTAGTTAAAAAAATTTCATCATATGCAGACATAATGAGGAGAAGGTATTGTAGCAAAAATAATTTTACTTCTGGCATTCCTTAGCTTTTCTGTGGTTGATTTTATTTTCCTCACTCCATTTTTTGCTTATTTTATAGGTCTTTTTGACCTCATACTTTAAAAATTGAGTCTGAATTGTCTATGTTTATCTATGTTTGTAATGGAGAATTTTGGGGGAAATGGGCAACATTCCCCATCCTTTTTTATTTATTTAGTCTCATCAGACTTTTTCTGAAATTAGTGGAACTCAGTCTCCTGAATCTGAACTTAACATCTCTGAGTACTCTGATATCCCTGTAATTTCATAAAGACATTTTAAACATTTTTAGGTGTATGTCAGTCTCTTTCATTTAAACATAGGGGCATAAAATTCAGCAGCTCAGGATTTGTGTTAAAACAAACTTGATTTTTGAGTACAGAGGCAGTTAAGAAACATTAAAGTGTATGTCTAAAATTGAACATAAGTCGTGCTGCATCTGTGTGGGTATCATCATGGCAAATATGCTGGCTTCTGCTTTTATGGAATTCTTTGCAATTTCAGAATAATCTTTGAAAATGTTTGGTTAAATCATTTCAGCATAAGTTTGTACCTCTGGGCATAATAGTTCTTTCTGCTTGAAGTGTGATAACAGCTGTATTCTTTTGAGATTAAGGAAATTATCATTGCAGACAACACAGACAGATGACTTTACATTGTGTACTGTTTTCACCGTGCTACTTAAGTCTCATCATAATTTGATGTCATAGTTCAACCATGTTTCTTTTGTTAACAAAACAGGAACAACAATCCATCTTCAACCCTCACCATATGGCAGAGATACTGATATGCAACAAGACATTAGTCAAATTAGCATTTTCTGCAAGCCATGCTCATCTGTGTAACTAGTACAATAATTAGATGTGTTCTTTCCTGTCTACAATGAAACTTATCATCATTGCTAATTAAAAATGCCTAGGCTCCTTTTGGTAAATCCATGTGAGTAATCTAGTTTTGGAAGGAAAATGTTTGAGTTCTCCTTAGATTTTCTTTACTGCTGACATTTGCTTTCTGGAGAGAGGAGGGAGTCCAATGTGTTACTATGCAATAATTAAGAGCTTGAGATTGTGGTACCCATCTTTCATTTTGCAACTGCTTGTTCTGCAACCTTTCTGTGGTTATCTGGAGTCTGTAGCTGTCTGAATGTATAGAAGTCCATTTGGATATACCTTGCCTTTTAGTAAAAAAAATAAATCCCTATTTTTCCTCTCATTTAAATTTAGTCCTAGTATCTTACTGTTCTTCATTAAATAAATGTTCCCATTTAAAGTCAGAACACAACTTAAAATATAACAGTCTATTACCTCTTTGTTACAGATTTATCTAAGCTGTTTAGTTTTTGTTTAAACTCCACCACTCAGGAGCTTCACGTCTGCTGTTTCTCCTCCCTTATCTCACTTATCTTTCTGAGAACATAAGGTACAAAATGATAATTCACTCTCCTGCTGTCTACCTCCTTCCAGGCTGTGCCACTAACTGTACCCTCCATGGCTCAAAGCAATTAAGTAGTCAGTGGCATTTATTAATTTATACACAGCAATCACATTTGTTTCTTGCAAAACACCAGATATTAAATTAATTGCAGCAGTTACACAAATAGATGCATGGGGGGAGTTGTGAATCAGGCTGTGTGCTTCTGTGTCTGCCTGACCTCGGGCTTGGGGCAGGGCAGTGCTGGGGCCACTTTTGTAGTGTTAGCTCTTGGGAAACCTCCTAGGAAGATTCTTTTTTTTAAATTTTTTTTCGGCTGGGTTGGAAGGGACCTCAGAGATCATCAAGTCCAACCCTTGATCCACTACCGCTGTGGTTACCAGACCATGGCACTGAGTGCCACATCCAGTCTCTTTTTAAATATCTCCAGGGATGGAGAATCCACCACTTCCCTGGGCAGCCCATTCCAATGTCTGATCACCCTCTCCGTAAAGAAATTCTTTATAATATCCAACCTAAACTTCCCCTGGCACAACTTAAGACCATGCCCTCTTGTCTTGTTGATAGTTGCCTGGGAAAAGAGCCCAACCCCCCCCTGGCTCCAGCCTCCTTTCAGGAAGTTGTAGAGAGCGATGAGGTCTCCCCTGAGCCTCCTCTTCTCCAGACTGAACACCCCCAGCTCCCTCAGCCTCTCCTCACAGGACTTGTGCTGGAGTCCCTTCACCAGCCTGGTTGCCCTCCTTTGGACCTGCTCCAGGACCTCAATCTCCTTCCTGAACTGAGGGGCCCAGAACTGGACACAGGACTCGAGCTGTGGCCTCACCAGGGCTGAGTCCAGATGAAGATCCTTCATCTGCTGCTGCTGCTGCTCTTTTGGGGTGGTGGGTTACCTACCCCCTTGCTGACCCCAGGGCATTCTGCTTCCTGCCTCCTGTTCTGGGAGGCAGCATGGGAGCTGGTCTGCCCTCCCAGCCCTGGCCTCCCCTCCTGAGCCTGGCTCCGTCCTTCTCCAATCTCCTGACAGCAGAAGAAGGGGCTTTCCGTGTCCTTTTGGCAGCCTAACGCTGCCCATATACAGCATCCTTTCCCAAGCAGGTCCGCCACCCCTCTGCCCCTTGCAAAGGTTCTCCTGCAGGTGAATCCGAGTTGTGGCTTCGCAGCCTTTCTCTTACGACACACAATTTCAGACCACAAGAGAGCAGCAGTGCACAGCCACCCGCCTGCTTTACCAGCCTGCTCTTAAATCCAGTGCCTTGCTCTGGTGTGACTGAAGGATCTGATTTTCAGGAACTGCTGAACAGTCGGACCTCACGGGAGTAGTAAACATGAACTCTGGCCTTAAGCTTCAGGAAAAATCAGATCCGTAACGATGCAGGGCAATCTTTAATTCTCAGGCTGGAGGTAGTTTTTAGGAGCTGCAGGTAAACTGTTGCATACAATCAGAGCTGAAGGCATATTTATCTTAATGGAAAATGAAAAATATACCCTTCCTTCCACTGATTAAATCTGTTCTCGTGTGTTGCAAACCTTTCCATGGCAGCTATCCACTATTATTTTCATTACACTTCAGGCACTGCAGGAGAACTAAAGTAAAATCAGGAGGTAGCTGCAAATTAAGCTGTTGCATAAACCTCTGCTCCTGACACTCAGCCAAACAACTGACTGCTGCGTTGTGGAGGAAGCCTCAGTCCCCATTTCAAGTAAAAGAAGCTTCTGGCATCAATGGCTGTAACCCAGGGCTCTGAGAACTCAGTGGCAGCATTTTTAGCTCCAGTTGCAGACAAAAGGAAAGTTAAACTTACACAGCAATAACTTGCAAAAAAATTTTAATAATTTGTGTAGTTTGGGGTGAGAAAATCCTGTCTATCCTCTTGGTTGTGTGTCCTTCGACCAGCTAATGCACAGAATTTTCTTCTCCATCAAGAATTGCAGTAGGAATTTTAGGGAGGCTGAGAAGGTGTCTGCTTGGCATGCATGCATTAAATGGAAAAATAGAGAAATGGTTTGGGATATACCAGTCTTCAGGAAGCCCCGAGGGCTGTGCTGGCAGAACTGGATACTCTGGAGCTGTGCTGGTGCAGTAGTGGGGCCATAGCAGCCTGAGGACACTGAGGATATGTGACACCAGAGCACATTTGTCCTGCACATCAGCAACAGCAGCAGGCCAGAGGACAGACATCTGGCATCTTCTGGTTCAAAATACCTGTGGCCTCTGTTTCTGCAAGTGTGTCCTGTATAGGCAGGCTGCTGCTGCTGCTGACGTCTGGGATTTATCTCTAATGGAGTCTGGGATTTATTTCTCTCTTCCTCAAACACACAACCCACAACCAGTTTTCAGCTGGACTGTAATTGAGCCGTGCATCCCTCTACCTGGAAGTTACATTGCTGGCTGAAGATTTTGAGGCTTGCCTGTGGACAACTGTGAGGGAATAACTGGGGGTGAATAGTGAAAGGTATGTGAGGAAGCCAGTGGTAGCACTGTTACTCCCTGAGAGCCCAGGAGACCCCTCTATCCCATGGATAAATCATCTCTCAACTCACCACAGATTAATGGATCCCCAGACTGAGAGATTTATGATCATATACTGTGACTTATCCATAATGAATGAAAGGTGCAGATTAAAGCAGTGACCAGTGGTGTTATTTGTAAGTAAGAAACATTGGCCTGTTGTGAGGATAGCTTAAGAAAGGTATAATTCACCCAACAGTACATTAAATATTGCCTCATGTAGAAAAATTGCTTGTGCTGATCTCACTTATAAAATATTTGCTGAGCTGATGATGGGCAATGTTGTCAGTGCTAAATTTAGGTGTTATGGATGCTACACAAGAAACTGTGCTGTAAAATATGACAGCACCTCCATACTCAGCAAATCTGCTCCCCCTCTGTGTTCATAAACATGCCTGCTAGTGTTACAAATAATTTTTACTAGTTTTTTTGGCCTTTCTAGCACTTCAAAAACAATATAACTAACTGGTGTCAGCTGGATTTTATTCACCTGAGTGTATTATCATTAGAATCGTGCTCTACTTTTCATTACAGGGACAAACAGGACAGCATTGCTGCAGAGCTGTAATGGGTTGCAAGGCACAGGGAAAATTCTGTCCCTCAAATTAATCTGTTCAGGGCAGCTATATGGCTCAAGGGCACGTGCTTGTGCTCTCTAACTGTTCACACTTCCCATACACTGGCTTTGACCCATGCTGACTATTCCTTTCCAGGCAGCGTGTGGGCACAGCTGTAGCCATTCTTATAGGGGAGGATGCCTTCTGTTTCTGGCAGGGTTTGAGCTATTTTTTTGACCAACAAAGGAAGAACTTCCTGATCCTGTTCGTGTGCAGCTGGGGAGCCTTGACTTTACCCTAGACTCAGGGAGGAGCCCTTTCACATGCCCCCTCCGTCCCCACCCCCATTGGAAATATCCCCATGTCCAGCTTGCATGTACCCTGGCCTCTGCTGCTCTGGGAGATCAAATTCAGCACCATGCAAGAGTTTAACTTGGTGAGATCAGATTTTGGTTTATCAAGGTCATTTGCTTTCTCACAGAACATTGCTGGTGGCAATCACTAGCAAAAAGTCTTCATGCTTTGGACAAGACAAATATTAGAAAGATACATGCAGCTTAGCAGGGCCTCCATAGATTTCCTCAAACAAACCTTTCCCAAAGCTAGTTTGACTTTCTGCTAGAGCTTCTGCCTGTCAGGCAACAGCTTGAAAAACTTCATGACTGCACTAGAGAGAAACTGATCAAAATGAAGCCAAGGATGAAGAGCATGAGGCCACATGGCTGCTAAACCATTGCCGACTAGAAGAGGAGCGCTGCTGGATCTTGTACTAACCAACAAGGAGGGCCTTGTTGAAGCAGTGATGGTCAATGGCAGCCTTGGCTGCAGTGATCATGAGATGGTTGAGTTCAGGATCCAGTGTGGAAGGAACAGAATACCCAGTAGGGTCAGAACCCTGAACTTCCACAGGGCAAACTTTGGCCTCCTCAATCAACTGTTAAAAGTAATCCCATGGGACAGGGTGTTGGAAGATAAAGGGGCTCAAGATAGCTGGTCAATATTCAAAAACCACTATCTGCAAGCACAGGATCAGAGCGTCCCTATGGTTAGGAAATCTAGTAAGGGAGCTAGGAGACCAGCATGGTTAAAAAAGGAACTGCTGGGAAAACTTAAGTGGAAAAGAAAAATCTACAGATCATGGAAGGGGGGGCTGGTCACTTGGGAGGAATACAGGACTGTTGTCAGAGGATGTAGGGAGGAAATTAGGAAAGCTAAGGCCTCCTTGGAACTTACCCTTGCAAGTCAGGTTAAGGATAATAGAAAGGGCTTTTTCAAATACATAGCTAGGAAAACTAACACTAGAGGCAATATTGGCCCATTAAGGAATGAGCTAGGAGCCCTGGTGACAGAGGATATAAAGAAGGCAGAGGTGCTGAACGCCTTCTTTGCCTCTGTCTTTACTCCTGCAGGGTTTCCGCACGAGCCCCAGATTCATTTAGCCCCAAAAGTAGTCAAGATAGATGAGGAGCTTGACATAGTAGATGAGGATTGGGTTAGGGATCAGCTGAGTAATCTGGACATCCATAAGTCGATGGGTCCAGATGGAATGCATCCAAGGGTGCTGAGGGAACTGGCGGAGGTCGTTGCTAGGCCACTCTCCATCATCTTCAGTAAGTCATGGGTAACAGGAGAGGTGCCTGAGGACTGGAGGATAGCAAATGTCACTCCAGTCTACAAGAAGGGCAAGAAGGAGGACCCGGGTAACTATAGACCGGTCAGCCTCACCTCCATCCCTGGAAAGGTGATGGAACAACTTGTTCTTGTCACTATCTCCAGGCATATCATGGACACGGGGGTCATCAAGAGCAGTCAGCATGGTTTTATCAAGGGTAAATCATGTTTAACTAACCTCATAGCCTTCTATGAGGAAATTACTAGGTGGATAGATGATGGAAGAGCGGTAGATGTGGTTTATCTTGATTTCAGTAAAGCATTTGACACCGTCTCTCACAGCATCCTTGTAGATAAGTTGATCAAGTATGGGTTTGGTGATCAGGTAGTGAGGTGGATCAGGAACTGGTTGAAAGGAAGGAGTCAGAGAGTTGTAGTCAATGGGGCAGAATCTGGTTGGAGGTGTGTGACTAGTGGAGTCCCTCAAGGGTCGGTACTGGGACTGGTGTTGTTCAATATCTTCATCAACGACTTGGATGAGGGTATAGAATGTACCCTCAGCAAGTTTGCTGATGACACTAAGCTGGGAGGAGTGGCTGACACACCAGAAGGCTGTGCTGCCATCCAGAGAGACTTAGACAGGCTGGAGAGTTGGGCAGGGAGAAACAAGATGAAATTCAACAAGGGGAAGTGTAGAGTTTTGCATTTGGGGAAGAACAACATTATGTCCCAGTATAGGTTGGGGGCTGACCTGCTGGAGAGCAGTGTAGGTGAAAGAGACCTGGGGGTCCTGGTAGACAAGAAGATGACCATGAGCCAGCAATGTGCCCTTGTGGCCAAGAAGGCCAATGGCATCCTGGGGTGCATTAGAAAGGGTGTGGTCAGTAGGTCAAGAGAGGTTCTCCTCCCCCTCTATTCTGCATTGGTGAGGCCGCACCTGGAGTATTGTGTCCAGTTCTGGGCCCCTCAGTTCAAGAAGGACAGGGAAGTGCTTGAAAGAGTCCAGCGCAGGGCTACTAAGATGATTAAGGGAGTGGAGCATCTCCCTTATGAGGATAGGCTGCGGGATCTGGGTCTCTTTAGCTTGGAGAAAAGGAGACTGAGGGGTGACCTCATCAATGTTTTCAAATATGTGAGGGGTGAGTGCCAGGGAGATGGAGTTAGGCTTTTCTCAGTGGTGACCAGCGATAGGACAAGGGATAATGGGTGTAAATTGAAGCATAGGAGGTTCAAGTTGAATATCAGAAAAAATTTCTTTACTGTGAGGGTGACAGAGCCCTGGAACAGGCTGCCCAGGGGGGTTGTGGAGTCTCCTTCACTGGAGACATTCAAAACCCGCCTGGACACGTTCCTGGGCGATGTACTCTAGGTGGCCCTGCTCTGGCAGGGGGGGTTGGACTAGATGATCTTTCGAGGTCCCTTCCAACCCCTAGGATTCTATGATTCTATGATTCTATGATCCTCTGCTAGAGGATAACACAGGCTCAGTGCAGCTGTTGGTGAGGTGTGGGATCCCTGTCCTTCTGCACTCAGCTGTAAATGTCTTAATTTTCCTATTGGAAAAGATCTTAACGTAACATAATCAACCCTGCACATGAGAAAAAATCTTATAGTTTTCTGTGCAAACACATTCCTGGCAATTGTTTGAAAGTTGATTTTGTGTCTGTACTATTAATCCTTCAGATAATTCTCCCCTCTCTTAATTAACTCTCTTAATATATTTGTAAAGGCTTATCAGACCCCTTTTCAACAGGTGTTTTTCTAGGCTACAGAGGTGAAAGTAACTTAACGTGTTCCATAGGATGTACTAAGTGTCTCAAGATTTCTCCAGCCTTTGTCATTGTGATGTTGCCTCTGAGCATGTTCTCGTTTGAATTACTCTTTCACAAACAGAAGTCAAAGCATACCTTGTCTTTATAGCGGATTGTCTATTTTTACCTTCCTATGAAATAAAAGACTTCTGTCCACTACTCCTGTGTCTGTCTTCTTCTTCCCTCTTCTTAATGCTGTTTTGATTTCTCCCTCTGCATCCTCATTCTTTTCAATCTCTCTTTAATGTGAGGCATAAACAAAGCATCTTATTTTGGGAAAATACTGCTATAAAAAGTTGATTGAAAACATAAAATAAAATCAAAGCTCTGCCTATTTTATGCCATACTTGCAGTGACAGAATTGGGACAAAAATGAACAATTTCAAGTTTTTTTCACAATTTCAAAGTAACCTGAAGCACTTTGTTTTGGCAAAGAACATCTAATGAGTATTGCCATGGTAACTATTTGAAGATACTACACTGAATACTGTGTGGTTTTACTGCTGTCACCTTACAGTAATAAAAATTGTGGACAGACTATCCTCATTGCAAAACTTGGATCAGTTTGAATGATTTATGATGGAACTGGAAAAAAGATTCTTTGCTTGCAGACCTGCACATACTTCATCTGAGAGGGGCAATGAGCTATCCATGAGTGCTGTCCTCATCAGCCTGGGGATCTGGCTGGTTTCCCATTTTTGACTATGTGTTTATCATAATGAGCCATCACTTAGCTCTGTGGAAAGTAACAACATGATTAGATGTTAAGTTATACCATGGGAAAAAATATGCTGATGACAATGTTTATCTCATCTAGTGGCAGAAACGTAGGCAGAGGTAGAATAGGAAAGCAGGAAAGAATCACTCCTACTTTTTGAGGTGAGCCCAGTTATAAATGTTTTCCAATTTACAGGCAAATAGGCCCAAGTAGGAGGTGGCATGGCAGGAAGTGTGGTCAGAAATGAGAAATGCAACAGATGGAGTGTGAAAAGAGGCAGCAGTGTGACTCCGTGTATTTTGGCAGGTATAAATTTATAGTTTTGGAAGGTATCAGCCTATTAACTTTGAAGAAAAGGCTGGACAGATAAAGTACAAGTAGGAAGATACAAAGGTAGACTGGCTTACACCTAACTGGAGCTATCTTTAAATGTCATCCCTGAATTTTTTGCAAGATGGAAAGATGAATTTAAATCTCCATTGATTTTTCAGATATGTCATTTTGTATGATGGGTGATTATGAGATGGTCTGAAAGACACTGAATTCCTTCTTTAAAATTCAGGTGCTCTCCATCCTCATAAACTCATGGCAATTTAATAGAAATTGATTACTTACACAGTTTTGCAGGGTCATATCTTTATACAAATTTATGTTTCATTTTGCACATATATGAAGAATGTCGTCAAACAGTATATTTTCATCACAGAACTCATTTTGCAGAAATACTGTGTGTTTCATAATGTCAGAAATTTCTCTGATAGCTTGAGAGGGAACTCTAAGGCAGCATTCGTTTGCTTTCCTTTTTTTACTCTATACTTGCTGTATTCTAAAAAGACTTAAAATGGTTCAAATCAAAAAGCATAACTGTCTTGTTTTATCCCTGGCAGTTTTATGCTTCTTTATTTATTACCTACTCCAACCTCAGGTGATGTCAGCTGGGGATTCTTGTACATATGAACAACAATAACAGATTGGGTTTTATGGGTATATTTGTCTGACAGAGTAGGTAAAATTAGAAGAAAAAAAATGGAGCTTCAGTAGTTGTTGGTAATAAAGAAGAGTTACGGTCTTGTTCAATATGATTTTGAAGTAGATGCTTAATTTAAAGCATGTGAGCAACTCCATTAAACTTGATTGTACAATTAAGTGTTTGAAAGATCAGTCCTGCAAAGGCTTTTAATGTTTAGGGCATAATGTAGAAGTGCACAAGCTTCTGATAACCTCTCCTATTTGGACTGAAAAGTAATCAATTAATGTTTCCCAGAGGTTGTTAAAAGGCTGCCAGAAATAGCCTTAGGAAGTAAAAATAGTGTCTGAAATGAAGGGCAAAAGGGAATTTCAGGCTTGGCCAGAAGTACTTGATTTTGACCTAATACCTCACTGAAATAAGGGGAAAGAACTAATAGGTCTCAGTTTTCACAAAAAAATCAGTTGTCTCCTTGTGGAATATCAATGTCTTCTTGATAGGAACACAATGAAACAAGTCTTCAAACCTTAATTGTGTTCAGACCCTATGAAGTGAAGAACTGGGACATTGAATGTTAGCTCATTCAGTGATTCTGGATAACCTTATGACACAGACTCAGCTGGAGATCTAAAATAAGAACATGCTTCAATTTCTACAGTCTTAGCAACTTGTCAAGGGACAAATAAGATGAGAACCTATCTGTAGATCTCTGAGGGAGCAATTGTAAACATTCCACATGTATAGGTGAAACATAAAGACACGCAGGTCCCAGAACTCGTAAAAAGTAACCTCTGCACAAGTCAAAACCTCTGCACAAGTCAAGTTGGAAGGCAGAGAACAGATAAGAAAATAGAACCTGGGGTGTAAAGTTCTTCTATGAAAGCTGTCTGAAAATATATTTAGTACAGGTCACTGTATATTGGAGATTTCTCAGTAGTGTGTCTTGCAGCACAATGGAGGTGTTCAAGGATGACACCTCTAAGATATCTTCCATTTAGATTACAGTGCTTATTTAATTGGTATCTTTGTACAAAACTCCACTTACCCTTTCATGGGATGAGATACAATTTAGTAAATTGCAGAGATTATGGGGAAATCTGTACTTCCCATGTGACCTTAAGGCTATTCAGTGCTCTATATGTGGCATGAAATCTATTAACTAAATGGAGAGTGACTAAAAGAAAACACCATGACTTTTGGTATGATCACATTGCATAATGTAAACAAGCTAACTCTTACCCTAATCTCTCATATGTGTGTTGCTTAAAAGCATTTTAAGTGATACTCCTACTTCTTGTTAACTATATAATCAGACCTTGTTGCTTCTAGTGGAATTCCTTAACCTTGTTAACTGCTGACTTCTTTCTTGCCCATTTCAAGTATCAAATTTTCCTGAAGAACTAAAGCAGCAAGGGTTCTGAATTCTGTATCTTATATGAATCAAAATATGATTTTATATGAGTGGTTTATGCAAAATGGAAACTGAAACATCAGGAGCAGTTAAAGTCTTTTTTTCTCATCCCTCTACTGTGTTTGAGCATATATTAAAAATTGCTTTTTTTTCTTTATAATGGGCAAGGGACAGTCTGCTTATGTAGGTAGTGCTCAAATCCCATTATGGCAATTGGGAAATCTTCAGCTAGCCACTAAAAGTTGAAATTTTTCCTCCTGGTTTGCACGGTGTGACATCTTTGACAAAAGCAAGTTGAAGTACAAATAGCAAGTTTCTTGTTAAAGTATCAGTTGTCAATGGCCTTGAGATATCAAATGGGAAACTTATAATATCAATCAGACAATGATTGCACTGGAAGGTGGCATAATTAAGTTACATGCACAGAATATTTTTAGGTCGTATATTTAATCTAGGCTTGAACCCTGGGTCTGGCCTGATGAGCGTGATGACACTTCCCTTTGCCTCTGTGGTGAGGCATCAATCTTACCATCCCTCTCATCTCTATTCCTAGCTGTGAAGTTCTCCCTTAGCCCCAGTTTCACACTCAGGTATCAGCCAAGCACTTTCATAAACCCTGGTTAGGGATCCTGTACCTGAGCCTTAGGGATTTACAGTACAAGCAGGGAAGAGCTAAGGGTTAAACAATGTAAATGGAATATAAATATAACCACAGTGAACAACAGTGGCTAACTGTGTGTAGACTGGAGCAAACTAAAGCCTGTAATATGTCCTGTAGAACTAATTAGTATTCCACAAGGAGTCTGCAAACAGACTTTGTAAAATAGGAGCACTACATAATTAATAGGTACTCATATCACACTGAAGGATTGATTGATTACTAGAAATAGGGGCAGTATGTCAATCTTTTGTATGCTGTAGGATGTGCTAATAAGAATATTTCAAGTTTAAGTTAGGAAAGAAGTGTACTATAGCCTGCACAAATATGTTCCTGTGTTACTGCCTGTGGAAAGAGGAGCCAGGGAAAGCTCTTACATTTTCTCACACAAAGTACGCATGCAGTGTAGGATGTCAGGTTTGCTGGAAGTTTATATGTGCCTAAGCAAGGTTTTTGTGGATTTGTGGAGCAAAGCAGGAATCTGTTGGCTTTCCTATCAGAACCTGCTGGTTCTGTGCCACCGCAGTAGTGTAATGTTGTTGCATGATTCATATTCACTGTCCCATTTAAAATGGGCCTGCTTTCATGCCTATGCTTATGCTAAAAGACATGCAAATAATACTCTTTTTTGATGGCTTATTTTAATTTATAGACAGGGTTTCACTGACCTACTGTTAAGCTCCTTATTCATATATTGGAGGATGGAAACAACTATTGATTTATGAGTGACATGCAGCTATAGGAATAATAAATTATAATGTATCAGTTCATTCTAATATACCTTCTAGAGCATTAAAAAGTAGCAAGACACTTCCCATACCAAGAAAAAACAAACCAAATACTCAGTTTTTATCTCACTTTCATGGTGGACTTAATCATAACCGCCTTTATTAATTGATTTTATTTTAGCACCTACAAGCACTAGAAAAATCTGTCACTGCTGCAGTTAGATTACAACCTTAGCTGAAGAGAAAGCACTGCCTGATTTTTGGTTTAGGGTATTGAATATTTGGAGTAAATCATGCACAATATCTAGGAAAAAAATTATCAGGATGAAGAGACATCATTCTCTTGGAAATAGCTGTAAGAAGAATAAAAACTATAATACGGTCCATATTCTTCTGGGTGAGGATATAAACTTTTACTGCTATATTTATTTTCATTCATAACTTCTGCACTTGACAACTGATACCCATCTTGCTGGGACACAGTTCTAATGGGCTTGAACTCCATGTAAAAAATCCTATCCACTTTACTGGGACAAAATCAGGCTCTGAGCACTGCTTTTTCCTAGTGGCATACAGACAAAGCTGTAGAAAGTGTTTCTTCAGCCTTACTAAACCACAGTAATAACTCCTTTTGCTTTTAACATGGGTGCTGATTTTGCTAATTTACTGATTCTAAATTCTGAATGCTGAGCATTATATGTGTTAATGAACCAACCATAAGAAATCTTTACAGTTAAAAACAAGTCAAAAATAATTTCTTGAGCTATTTTACATACTGACTGAGAGAGGTTCTTCCATGAACAACCCCCTGTTCAGCCATGTTATTGTCTGAATGATTTGTTAGATTCTTCTAATGTATGGGATTAACTCAGGTGAGATGACTAGTAAAATATTAGTTATAACAGTATTGTTTTAATAAATATTTTCATTCATTTCTATCTATAATGGATGTAGAGATTGTTATTAATTGAAATTAACTGTAACCAGGGATTGCTTTGAGTCTCAGTGTTTTCCCTCAGTTCTTGCAGCCTGAAGAGGATTCCGTGGCTAGCAGCAATTTTGTTGAATGACCATGGAGGTCTTACAAAGGAAGAAGGGATTAATTCTGGGGGAGGTTGTTATCTGAATGTTCTCATTTTTTGAAAGAACCAAAGAAGTCACTAGAAATTCTTAATGGAAGAGCAGAGGTAGTGATGTATTTAAAGAGCAGATCCAGAGAAGTGTTATAACTAAAATAATTGATTACACTCATGAGAACGTGGTATTAATGACCAGTCACAGGTTTACCACAGAAACAATGAAGGCTTAGAGATGAAAATGGTATAGTAGGCTTTCAAAAGTCAAGTTTTCTGTCAATTCAGGGTTGATTCTTGCAGTGCACATTGCAGTGTTCTGTGCAGTCTGATTTAAAATGTTTCTAGCAATAGAAATTTTATAATGTCTTACTGACAAGCAGTTGTCAACAAGAAAGTCATTAAAGGCTCAGTAAGCCTCTAGTGACAAAGGATGGTAGCTCTCCTTTAGTTACTGAGAAGTGCTATTGGGCTTGCTCAAGACACCTAAATCCTGTGTTGGATAGATGCAAGTTGTATAGATATGACTGGTTTTTGGAAGTGTTAGACACTGAATAATTCCCAGTCTTCCAGGACCTCAATAGTATTTTTGAAATAAAATGCTAATTGCTAGCCTTGTAGCTGAAGCTTTGATTGACTTTATGAACAGCAGGTACGTTTGTATTCTACTTTATCTGTAGCAGATGGATAGGTGCTATCTTGGAACAGATTCCGAAATTTGGACTGAGGTTCCTGAAAGATGTGTTTACTTATATGTCACTTGCAGCCACCACAGTGCAAGGAGTTACTAGTTGCAGCAAATACCAGATCTTACAAGCTTTACAAGATATGTTAAAGGAAAAGTCAAATAATTTTATGTAGTCAATGCTCACCAGAAACTGTGCAGCCTTTTACAGTGCTCAGACATTTTTCTCTACTGAATTACTTGACTGCATTTGGGAAAGGTTTGCACTTATTTTGATCGAACCAAGAGTGAATTTCCTGCTTTTCAGTAAATGTCATTTAGCTGTACTTGTGCACAAGAGAAATTGACTCTCTGCATCCCCAGAGTTATCTGCTGCACAGCACTCTTCTGGGTGTTTACTGAATGTCTTATGAATTAAATAAAACAACGAATTTTACCAAAATTTGAAACATTTCAAATATTTGCAAGTCAGTTCCAATTGTAATTAAAAGAATACTCAAGAAGCCTTTTACAGCTGACCGACCATTTACTAAAATGAAAGTCACAGTAGTTGATGGGAGGCTCCAGGCAAATTGTTCAGTAAACAGTGAGGTAGAAAAGATAAAAAATAGTTTGCTGCTCTTCAGTGAACTTAGTGAGTGATAATGATTTCTCTTCAACAGTATGAAGTTATTGGATTACACATCACTGTTTTGAGGCATTAGTTTTTTCTCCACTGAGGTTACTATTACATCTCTGACTTGAATAGGCCAATAATTTACCCTAAATTTTGTGGTCAAGAGCAAAGTATTCTCATTTTTCTCCATCCTTCTGCTTTCTCAGTTCAATAATTCAGTTCTTATCAGGACAAGTGAGATGTAGTAACCTGAAATACAACCTTGTAAAGTTATTTGTTGCTTTTCTGAAGGGAACATGCTTGTATGAAGGCCTTCAGGTGTAGCTTAAACAGGCAAAGAGACAGTGGAGACATCTTATGTTTTATTTATGATGAAAAAAACCCCTCAAACCTACAGTTTTCAAACACCTGCCAATAGCGTTTGAAGACATTCATTCTGTCAAAGCCAAATCTATTATTCAGATGTGTAAACACACATGTAGATTTCTCTCTCAAAATACCCAAGCACATTTCTTTCTACTGTGATGGGAACTGAGCACTGAACAGGTTGCCCTGAGAGTTGTAGTATTTACCCTTGAAAATATTAAAAGTCCATCTGCACGTGGTTACAAGCAACCTGCTCTTTATGACCCTGCTTTTGAACAGGGGGATTGTCTAGGTAAAATACAGAAGTGCTTTCCAGTTTACCATGTTCTGTTATCCTGTGATAAAACAACTGCTGTCACACAGTAGTGTAAGTAACCAAGGTCTCACTGGAGAAAGGATTTAATGCTGTACTGCTCAGCATTGTCACTACTTACTTTTTTTGTACTGAACTGATGAACTTGCATGGGGCAGTTTTGTAATGAGGCTTTCCTATATAGGTGAATGAGAAGTTCTGTTTTCTTGTAGAGTGTTGTACTTTAGATAGAGAAAAATTCCGTGTTTTGTTGTTGTGGTGTTTTTTTTTTTTCTTTTCCCCAGTGGAGGCCGGAATCTGAAGATTTGCTTAGAAAATTTTCTCCTCCAGTTTAAGCAGAGATTAATTTATATTAGACTGAATGAAAGCAAGTGTATGAGGCTATTATTTGGCCTCTGGTTACTCATTACCATTTATGAGAACCTGTCTAATGCTTAAAAATTTAAATGCTGACTAAAGTAAATTTTAAAACTTATGGGCTATATAGACACTATATGGGCTCTTTATCCCAATAAATAAAGCTATACAGGAGACGTTTAAATTTTCCAAAGATAAAAGACTGTTCTTAAATTTGGAATGCTAACATTTGCAGTATTGTGTAAAGGCAAACTATAATTGTAAAGAAAGTGTAGGGAGTGTTTTCTACCAGAAAGTATTCCAAGGTTAGTGCTGCTCTAGCACTCTTTATTTGAATTCATGAACTAATGCCCTGAGATAGAACAGAGACATGCATGTACTCTTCCTTCTGAGAAGCTGAACTCAGTGAATGTTGAATTACAGTCTGGGAGATAATAATTCTGATCTTTTTGTTTTGTTCTTATGGAGTAATCAATAAATGAACAGGATATTCACATGCGTCAATTTCTTATTTTTTCTAGGCCCACCTCCTCTGATCTACACAAGTTTGACCCACGGTATTTTTTTATCTAAGATAATTCCTGAAAGTGCTTTGTCTGTGATGTATACACCCGGAATCACATACATTTTTTGTAGTAGTGAGACTGATCATATAAAATTTTTCACTTTCAAAGAACTTACTTAGTCTTGTTGCAATGTTTGCAGGCTGATGTGTGATCATGGTAAAGCAATTTACGTTGCAGGCACAGCTTTTTAGGTAATCTGTGTGGATGTCCTCAAAAGAATTGATTTTGTAGAAAGAAAAGATTTTGTAAAAGAGGAGAAAAAAAATAATCTGGGGGACTCAGGTAGTGCTCAAAGACCTTTTTGTCCTGCAGCTAGCTCTTGTGGCCAGGTCTGCTGTTGGACCTTTGGAGTGACCCAGACATTCTGTATCAGTGACTGCCAGAGGCAATGTCTGCACTCCAGTGGCTTCATTCCAGGATAAGATGTAAACCAAAACAGGCCCAGAAGTTCACTACAATTAGTTATAAGCAGGAGTTCAGTACCTGGTGGGTCTAATCTGTCTTGCTTGTGAGTAGTTCAGGAAGCTTTCTGGAGTTATTTGAAGGGAAAGAAGCCTTATAAAATTGTGAAATTCCAGATCATGTCTGCAAGTTCCTTTGAGTGCCCTTTCCCAATGGGTTACCGATTAGAAAAAGGCAGTTATCTCTTCTGCCCTGCTGCTCTGCATTTTCATAGCACAGTAACGCTTGACTTACATTTGCCTGACGTTTTCTACGAGATGTCGTTTCTCTTAATTAATTTATTTAGAAAACACATGGATAACTCGGCTACAAGCCTCTTCATGGTCTTGATTGCTTCAGAGTGATAGGCTGTTTCAGTGCCCATAGAATGAATTTTTATTGATGAGGAGCAGTAAGAATTTCCTGAATAAGTCAGTATGTTTTGCCAAGAGCTTCTCTCTATCGGTTTCTTGAGGCTGTGGAAGTTAAAGAGCTATTAAATCATGCTGCTTTACACAATAGTTTCAAAGTTATGTTTTCTTTCTCCAGATGCTGGAACTGCAGGTTCTGTGCAGTGTCTTCTGTGTTCTTTGAAAATCAGTTCTACATACAAAGCTTTGTGTTTTAGAAATACTGTTGAGGCAGTGGCATATTGATACATCTAAGAACTGGACGTCTCTGATTTATCTGTATCCAGCTCTTTTAGTTTTCATTATAAATTTATTTTAGATTTTTTGAACATGTTTGTGACTGTGACGTTCTCTCTAGGACTGATTTTTGGTTTCTAGTGTACTACAGTTTTTTGAAGACCTCTTGGTTTTATATTAATGTAGTAAATGATGAAGGTGTTCTGTGCTGAATACAAATCTTGATAGTTTTCCTACTGTGCTTTAGGCTCTTGCCAATGCTAACAGCTTTGGTGGTTTAGCAGACTAGCATATGAATAAAACATACTCATTTTTCAAAGGCACTACACCTTTGAATTTAAAACAGCAATAATAACTTCAATTGATTCTCTGGCTTGTAAGTGTACAGTCCGTGAACTGTCTTGGTTAACAAGTAGATACATCAGATGAATGTACCACAAAGATTTTGTTATTAGCCTTTAAATACATGGTAACTTCATGCATGGTTAAAAAAAGTCACCTTAGAAATAGTTTTATATTGACAATCATGTAACTTTATTCTAATTACCTACTGAGTAACAGTGCAAATTGCAAGATTTCAAAAGCCTGTGGGCCAGTAAAGAAGCAAAGATGAGTTAAATGCAAAAGTTTATTGCAGGTGCAGGTGTTTTGGGGTGATGTGAAATGAGCTATCAGAAAATTCACAAACTTGGCTTGTATTTTGAGGTAGTAACTGGCATAGGTTATTTAGTTTAAGGTAATCAGTTAAAAATCTTTGTTTCAATGAGTGTTTATCATAAAAACTCCATCCAGCCACCATCCATCCATCCATCCATCCATCCACCCAAACATCCATCTTTTTTGCTTAAAGTTAAGAACTGTCAATGGCCTTTGCCTGGAGAGCAGTCATAATATGAAATTATATTCTGTAAGCTCATCAGCATTTACCTAGGAAGTTTCTTTTTCACATCCATTAGAAACTAGTAGTTTCTCTCCAGATTATATTTTCTTTTCTGTGCCAGGCCTCCGGTTTTGGGTGGATTTCTGTTCCTGAAGAATTTTTTGCCCTCCTGGGATCATCTGCAGCCTTTTTACTGGCACAACTATAGGCTCATGGCCAGTGGCCACAACAAAGCAGACTTCTGAGTCCATCTCTCATCTCAGCTCCTTCATTTTCTTTCCTTACCTGCTTCATGCTGCCCAAAGCTGTCCTCACAAACCTGCCCGCACATCTTCCTGTTAGACACATTTTCCAGGAGCTTCTTTTAAAATCCTTTAATTCAACAGTCTTTAACACTACCTCCATTCTGGAAACGGTTCATAATTTCCGAAAGGATTTCCCGTTTTTCTTGCTCTTTACTAAATCGTAGAGCTAAAGAGTATAGACGCCTCTTGTACATTCATCTTTTTTTTGACACTTCTGCCCTTTGTATTGTATATTTGGATTGTAAAGGTCTTCTGGGAAATGGCTGTATCATATGCCTGCCTTTAAAATTCTTAATTTATTGCTGAATATATAGCAGGAAATGGATGAAACAATTTAAACATAATTCTTTTTCTATCAAAAAGGAAATTTTATCAAAATTGGAATGTTTCCCAGAGAGGTACTGATTTTTATGACATTTTTCAAAAAGGAAAGTCTACACATTCTAGCAGTGTGCAACTATTTTATTCACATAAGTAATTTGTATTCATCTTCTTGTGACTTTTTTATACAAACAGGCCTTATGATGTTAAAATACTATTTTGGAAATACAGACTGGCTGTATCCACTCACAAGTGCTACATATTACACTTAGGATTTTACTGTGCTAATGTTCAGCTTCTCTTACTTTTCACCATGCCCCTTTTGGACAGAGAATGGTGAACCCCTGCTCTGTAACTGCACTGGAGATGTCCTGCCAACACAAAGAAGTGTTCGTGCCCTTTCATGCAATGGACTTGTAGGAGCCCTGAGATGGAAGTATTTATGGGTCTTGGAGCAAGAAGTGGCTTTCATTGTGATTATATGAACTAGGATCACAGGATGTCAGGCTTCAGGAAGCAAGTGCTAGGCCATGAGAACACTTTCCTCAGACTTGTGGTCTGCTTTCTGCTTGCATCTTAAGGACCCTGGGGAAAGAAGCTGGTAGCTGGTAGGCTGCAAGCTGAGTTAATTAGTCAGGAAATATTGTAGATGTGGTCCATAAACCGTAGGTTTCCTACATCCTTGGACTTACAACATCACCGAAGAAAAAATTAAATGAACCAAAATGATAGAAAAATGTTTAACACTGAGATGTCCTTCAGAATGCCCTTTTTGTGGGGAATATCTACATGTGTCTCCTTGAGCAGATTTAGAGTGATGTTTATGTCATTGATTATTTCAATTTCTGGTGGACTGCTTGTTCTCTGGAATGGAGACCCCAGTTCTTGATAATCTCTTGTGATGGAGTCAGCATCTGGGAATTGGCAGGAAAACCTTTGCTGACACTACTTTATTCTCTTGAGCTAAAATTAAATTCTCTGTGACTGCAAACAGCAGAGGCTCATTTGCTTTTATTTTTCTGTTCTGTTCATGGAGATGTCCATAGTGCTTTTTGCCCTCTCTCCAACAAGAGACATTCAGAACCATGGAAATGTCATAGAACTCTCCTTCACAACAGAGAGTGAAAAACTACACAGTCCTGGTTTTTTTAGAGGAGAAAAGGCAGTGTTTTCTTTCCTCTTTTAGCAGGAGTGGTGTCACAGTGTTGTCTCTCTTCTGTACCCGATTCATAGGATCTTCTCCTCTTGTTGCATAAATAATGCTCCCCAGAGATGAACCTGAAATATTTCCCTCAAAATATTTGTTTTCTGAACAGGAGAGGGACATTTCTTCCTTCTCAGAGTTGATGTTTGAAGATAACCTGACAACAGATGGAGGCATTTAATTTTTTGTATGTGTGTGTGTATATATGTACATGTTTTTTTTTTTTGTTTTTTAATGTATGTCTGTCTCATGGCCACGTAAGGGTTCTGATTTTTTTTTTTTAATTAAAAAGTTCCTACTTAATTGCATCACTTAAAGGGCTGAACTTTTATGTGTTGGTCTGTAGCACCTTCAATCTGTTGACTCTTCTGTGTCCTATACTTACATTATACCCTACTTTGAGCAGGCCTGTCTTTGTAATGGTTTCTATTGTGTTTTCTGTGATGGGGTTCTAAATCCAGTAGGATCTACTGGATCCTACAGTAGCAGTAACAGTAATAAGACACTTTTACTCCCACTGGCTGGAGTTCTGTTTAAGATATCGTGTCATGGTGAAATCTCCTGGTAACTCCCAGAGCAGCCCCAGTGGTGTTGTGGCAGTTCTGGCACCCTTAATTGAGGTTTATGGAAGTTTGTGGCTTTCTAATGCCTCCAACCAGAGCCAGCAGCAAATGTGACAATGTGGCAGCTAATTAAAAGGCAATTCTTCAGCATGGTATTGAGGAGTGGATTCATTATCTCTTAACTCTGGTTTTGAATAATACCCGATAAACCTAGGTGGATATAAACACAACCACAATGTCATTTTGACATTGTTACCATTCTTGCCTGAATTATTTGCTGATATTAGTGAGAGTAATTTTAGCAGGTACAAAAGGCCACCAGATGTCAGTGTAAGCTTCTGAAATGTATTCTGTGGGATGATAATTAACTCACTTTTTAACAGACAGAATCAGGAGTTTTCAATCTACTTTTTTTCTAAGAAAAGATCTATTTTGTGTGACTGAAAAAAAATACAGTCAATTCTTAAGTACCTTCTTCAGCTTCAAGTGAGTCTTTTAATTATTGAAAAGGAAGGGCAAGAATGCATGCTCAAGAAATTCTGTGTGTTTTATACTGGACTTTTGCAGAAAACTCAGACTGGCTGGTAGGGTGGTAAGAAGCACAGACTTTTTGCAGTCACAGAATACAATGCTGAATGCAGTTCCTTCTGTGGAGTGGTCCTACTTTCTTCATCTATCCAACTTAGTTGTGCTACATGACAGCCTTGCTGAGGCAGGGGAAGGTAGCTTGCAGTTTTTACCTCCTGGATAAACCACTGCTGCCCTGGACCAAATAACAGGGATGTATGGAATCAAAAAGATTTTTTTTTTTAATTATCTTGTTTTTTCTTAAACTTTTTCATGATTTCTTTGTTTGGCTACATCTAGGTTACTTGGCACTGGAAACTTTCCTAAGTCCGAGTATGAGTGGTCATGTGGCCATTATTTATTGGGATGAGTCCTGGACATGTGTCCCTTTTGCCTCTGTGGATGCTGTTTCTCGTGTCAAGGAAACCTTGCTTCACAGACCCGGTGGTAACTGCAGTGAAAAACCTAAGTGCTCCAATTTGGTGAGTTTGGGGAATAGGAACAAAGAGGGTGCTTTGGCACACTCAGTCTCTTTGAAAATAAAAAAAGTTTAGAAAAATATACCTTTTTTTTTTAAATATACTTTTTTTTTTCTCCAGATGAAATGGAAAACAGAAATGGTTTTATTCCTTTGTCTTCAGTTCACAGGGCTTGTGTTGTGGTTCAAAGCTAGAAAAAAAAACACATCTTGATATAACTATGAAAGTTCACAACATTGCTAATGTTCTAATATGTAAGGAGATGTGGCATGATTATATTTCCATGGTCCTTTGCAGTTCAAGGCAAGGTGTTAGAAGTCGTGTACTTTCTCACACTCATCTGTCCATTGCAGGCTTTCATCTAGAATTTCTTAATCGGTGAACAAATAGGTGCCCTAAGCATTTGCATTCAGGAGAAGTATGTGCTAAAATCCTTTAAGTGTATTAGTATAAAGTATTTTTAAGGTGAGAAGCTTTAATTTTAACCAAACCACTGACCTTTGCAATCTAGACCAATGAATTAAGCACTTATTAAATCCAGCATGTCTGATGAATTAATGTTCAGTGAAATACGTGTTCGTAACTTTTTTGTGGTTAATAACTTGCACTCATGCAGTAACATCATATTGGGTGAAAGTGTTGATCTGCCTGGTGGTAGAAAGGCTCTGCAGAGGACCTGGACATGCTGGATCAATGGGCTGAGGCCAATTGCATGAGGTTCAACAAGGCCAAGTGCTGAATCCTGCTCTTGGGCCACAACCAACAATCTCAGGCAGTGCTACAGGCTTGGAAAAGCGTGGCTGGAAGACTGCCCAGTGGAAAAAGACCTGGGGTTGTTTATGGTGAATGGGCTGAATATGGTGAACAGTGTGCCCAGGTGGCCAAGAAGGCCGGCAGCATCCTGTATCCTTCTGTCAGGAATAGGGTAGCCACCAGAAGAAGGGAAGTGATGGTGCCCCCAGGCTCGGCACTGATGAAGCTGCTTTTCAGATACTGTGTTCAGTTCTGGGCCCCTCTCTACGAGAAGGACATTGAGATGCTGGAGAATCCAGAGAAGGGCAATCAAGTTGGTGAAGGGTCTAGAGCACAGGTCTTATGAGGAGCATCTGAGAGAACTGGGGTTGTTCAGCCTGAAGAAAAGGAGTCTGAGAGGAGACCTTACTGCTCTCTGCAAGTGCCTGAAAGGAGACTGTAGAGAGGTGTCCATCTGTCTGTTCTCCCTAGTAGCAAGTGATGGGAAATGGCCTCAAGTTGTGCCAGAGGAGGTTTAGATTGGATATTAGGAAAAATGTTTTCACTGAAAGAGTTTCCAGCCACTGGAACTGGCTGCCCAGGGAAGGGTTTGAGTCTCCATCTCTGGACGTATTAAAAAGCTGTATAGATGTGGTGCTTAGGGACATGGTTTAGTGGTGGACTTGTCAGTGATAGGTTAAAGGTTGGACTTGATGATCTTATAGGTCTTTTCCAACAGAAAGGGCTCTATGATTCTATGAATCCAACTGTAGAGTCACGTACAAAGAAGAACATTACTAAGGAAGAACATTTTTTAGCAAGGAGGGAATTATTTTCAAAAGTGCTAATCTGAGGTACAGTAACAATTGCCTCTATTAAAATGTAAAAGTTCTGTAATCTGTAATACTGTATCTTTTCTTTTTAAAAAGATTTTTGATTACTTTAATCTGAGGTGACTACAATTTCTTCCCTGCACTTTCCCTTCCTTTCCTATACTCAGAGTGCTCACAGTTTGCTGTACATTCTGTTGTCTTCAGAGGGATTTGCGAATCCTCAAATAGTATTAGCTAATGTTTGGACAGCTTAGAAAATACAACATACAAGATACAGGTTAAAGATTTGTGCTAGGCAGAGAGGCAACGACTGTAGCTATTTGTATAGTGGATGTTCTGTTTTCAAAATATGTCAAAATTTGGCTAAATTTCAAAGATGGAACACACTCCCAAATGTCAGAGTGCTTTATAAAGGAAAGAAAAGACAAACAAACCTTTTTAAACTAAATATTTAATTTCAATAAAGTGGAAATGTTTCCCTTCATCTTTTAATTTTGAATATTTTGTTATATTACAATGTGGGCTAAAACAAAAAAGAAATCAAAATTAAGCTATTTAAAAATGAGTTATCAAATTCTTTACTTTAAAATATCTTAAAGTCCATAGCAGAATTTTTAGCTGATATGTTTATATTTTTTTAAAAATAGAACCAATTAAACCATTTCAAAAATTACTGACCAGATAATGGAAAAAAAATCCATCATAAGCTCTTAAATTCTTAAATTTTGCATCTATCCTCGGCACCTCCAAATCTGGGAAGCATCATTGCGTGCTTGTCTTTTTCTTATACTTTTCCTTAATAATCTTCTATCAGCGTTTTTGGGAGATAGGATACTGTATTAGTTAGCTTTTAGGTTTCACACACATGCCTTTCTTACATTGTTGAGAGTATCTGCTGAGTGCATATTCTGTGGGAGATGAATTATATCCAAAGCTTCACTGCTCTATTTTTCTTTCTAAAGTTATGTTTAAAAAAATCTTTCAGTATAAACCTTGCATTAAGCCATTCAATAACTGCCTTAGCTTGAAAATTGTCAGGTGTATTCTGAAGAGAAAGATGAAGTTGGTGTTTAGTTAAAAATGTTATCAAATTTTTCGCTTTGGTTTTTCAGTATTACTGCTTTATCTCTTCCTAGCAGAAAATCAGCTGTTTTCTTCCCAGACTGAAAGCACTCTTAAAACCTCTGGCTTACTACTCCTTTAACAAGAGGAATGTGAGATACCAAAATTTGTAATGATTTTTTTTTTGGATAACTGTGGCTTCCTTCTGTGGAGCACAGGGTCCTTATTAGCATTTCAGGTTGAGAAGAATGAGAAAGTGAAATGTGAAAACTCATTTTTCATTACATAATCCATCAGAAAACAATATGTGTTGGGGAATCACAAAATCATTAAAGTTAGAAGGGACCCCTAAGATCAAGTCCAACCTTCAACCCAACACCACTATGCCACCTAAGCCGTGTTCTGCAGTGCCACACCTAAACGTTTTTGAATACCTCCAGGGTGACTCTCCCACTTCCCTGGGCAGCCTTTTCCAATCTTGACTACTATTTCACTAGAGAAATATTTCCTAATATTGAAGACAAAGCTCCCTTGGCACAACCTGAGGCCATTTCCCCTAGTGCTGTTGCTTGTTACCTGGGAGAGGAGACCAACACCTACCACACTGCAAACTCCTCTCAGGTAGTTGTAGAGAGTTATAAGGTCTCACCTCAGCCTCCTTTACTCCAGAAATCAACATGTCCTCTCCAAAAGAACTTGCTCACACCCCTGGAATGACTTGAATGCTAATGGTGAGTGTGACAGATAGTCCAAGGGCTGGTGACAGATATATCAGGAACTGATTTCTCCATGAAGATTATCAAAACTCTTTCAAACCCTCATATCCTTTCCAGCTGAGCGATGCAGTAAGTTCAGCAGCCATATATACAATTTCAGGTTGTTGTCAGCTTCTTATTTACTATTCTGTATTGTGATTAACTTGAGCAATTAAAAAAACCAAAAGAGTCACCATCACAAAGAGGCTTGCATGAAAGGCAGATCAAACAGAAGCAAAAGGGCTGGGACAACTGTGGAGAGGAGGACAGGAGTGGAAGGAAGTAATGGTTGATTCAGTGCATGCTGCAGGTGAGCAAAGGGGAGCAGCAGAAGGATGCATCTGGATTTGAGCTGATCAGTAGCCCAAACAGCAGGAACTCAATGGGACCATTTGTTGATGCTAAATTCCTGCTGGCTTCCAAGACAGCTGTTCCTCCTCCCCCTCTGTCCCTTCCACTATGATGCACAGCATGAAAGAAGACAGCATAGTACATGGTTTTGTTCTCCTGCTTTTGATGCACTAAATAAAACTAAAACTTATCATTTATGAACTTCCCTTTGTTACCGAACTAATAGACTCTTCTAAAGGACATATCTGGTTAATTCCCCACTTACTCTATCACCTAATTTCAGTTATAGACTTTGATCATAGTAATCACTAGGAAGTTCCAAGAGATGCAAATTTCTATTATTTCTTGCATGAAGTATGAAAGGAATTGGATTTATAAGCCGAAATCACATTTTCTACCCAAGAAAGGAGCTGGCAGAAAAGCTGCACAAAACTGCTCATACAGAGACTGACGGATGCTGGCTGATTTCTATGATTCTCACCCAAAAGCTGATATAATGAACTAAAAGTGAATCAGTCATGGAATTATCATGGGGCTTGCAGCCATCTCTCTGATTTATTGGCACAAATGATGTATTCCTCCCCTTCTTCCCATTCTTGTTTATTGATTGAGACTGGTAGGTAGTAGAACATGGATCATCTCCCTTAACATCAGTGTTCTGCAATCTTGTCATATTTGGCTCTTAGATTGTACTGTAATAAGCATGATGAGCAGTTAATAGTCTGCATTAATTTTTAATATTTTAAATACAGTTTAAATACATTCCACAGATATCTGTAGAGTAACATTTTAAACTTTAAGTTGTCCCTTAAGAAGGTTAATACTGAATCTGATATATGTGAGTGTTTGGGTTTTTTTAAAGAAAAAAAAGTTAAAATGATTTGTAAAATAGCATGAGGCAAATGGAGCAAAAGATTCTTTTGAATGCTCACTTATATATATATGTTTAGATATGATAATGTCTACTGTGCACAAAATGGAGTTGCCAGAACAATATCCATGTTGAGCAAATCTTTTTACAATTGAACATATATGAAGACAGTGGGACCTAAGCACAGATCTGGAAATCTGTCTCTTCTTTCTATGATGCATAATTTAGTATTTCTATCAAATGCTCATCAATCTCTCCTTGGCTCCTGTGTGATGTCATTTGCTCATCTGAAACCATCAAAATAGATCTGTGTGCAAGTCTGCAAATACTTTTACAGTCTATTTCAGGTGACACAGTAAAAGATAGTTCAGAATATCCTCAAAATTGGTGATTTATATCCTTTAATTTAATACAAATTCCTATTGCTCAGATAGAAAGGTGTTGATACCAAGTGGAAACTGATCTTTGGAATATTACTTAAAACAAATGTTGCTGAACTAATATTACTGAAATAATCAGTGTAAGTGAAAGTGCAGATGTCAAACGTTTTTCAACAATGGCAAATACAGATTTTTTTTTTTCTTCCTATCCATAGAATGGAAGGGGAGAATATGCTTTCTAGGGTGTCTTAGAATGTGTTCATAGTTTCAATTTAAAGGGCAACAAAACAATTTCACAGCAATTCTGCCTGGTTGGATTGCACAACATCCCAGTGTTCCAGTGTTCTGATTTCCCGTTAGTCACATCTGTTCAGTCCTGGAATAATCACAGAGCCTCTGGACACTGTTGAGATTATTCATGAGAGACTGCTGTGGTTAAGAAAAATTGTTGAATGATGAAAGCAATCGCTGGAAAAATCTCTGCTTGGCCCTACCGCATTTTTAAATGTGTACTTTTGTCTCTCTGGGGAAAAAAAAAAAAGTCAAGAAACGTAACTAGAGGGACATATTCTGTTCTGACAGACATACAGCTGTAGGGATTCATGATGTGTTTATTCAGGTTTAGATTTCATCAGTCTTAATAAGATTTGTCTGCTTTTCTTATTGAGCTAGTGGCTTGTAGGTAACTTATTTTCGACACTCTAGGAATAAGGAGAGAGACATTTAGTCTCCACCTCAAAGATTTTGCTAACTACTGAAGCTCCAGGCAGAAAATGAGGGTGTTTTATTCAAGTGGTACTTTAGGAAAGCAATTGAAAAACAAAGTGCAGCAGCACAGGATTTCCCAGACCTTAAAAACCATCTCTCCATTGCCCTCCCTGTGCTAGACAAGAACTGGATAATGCCTCTTTCAGAAAGTGGCCCACAGCATCTGTTGTGTGCTTTTGTTATTATGCCAAGTACCAGATCTGCAAGGTTGTTGAGTTGGTTAAATATGTAGATGGGAGCTGAGTAAAATTTTTAGAAGTGCTGTGATATTGAATTCAACCGAAGGTTTAGCCAGTACATTATGTTTATGGAAGGATAGCACATAATATGCTGGGACTTCCAGACCCCTCTATGTCAAAATTCTTCATGACTTTGCTCTGCTTTGCTTTCACCGTCTGCTCTTCCCAACCTGTTCTTCAACTCCATCTTTGCTTGACTTACAACTCTCTCCCAGCTCTCTTTTGCTTGAAGGTGCAACAAGGGAACGTTTTGCCATCTGATCTATGATTAACTCCCTCTACTTAATCACTTCTTAAAATATTCCTTTTTCTAGTTAGTCTGTAACAGATTGTGTCTGCAAAGCATTTTTTACTTCAGGTGAGAAGGATACTATGTACAACAAAATTGCATTGTGTCTGTAATTGAATTTATTACTTGTGCAACTTGCTGCACAGTTGAACAACAATACTGGGTTTCATAGGTACAGCTAGTACATTAAGTGGACTAAAACCAATCAAGCTGATTGCATATTTGAAATTTAAGAACACTGCTAGTAGCATACTAATTCTGCACATGATTAGAAGACTGAGCTCTGAAGCTGAGACAGTAAAATAGATAAAAAATAGACCTTTCTCTTTTCTGTGCTTTGTGAGCACTTTGTCTTTTGAGTTTCTTTTACTGCCTTTAACAAGTATGAACTTTTCTCTACTCATATACCTATATAACCCAAGCTACTCTGCCTAATGTGTTTTAATTTAAATTATATTATTCCATCTAACTTCAAGCAATGAGTGAGTACAGACTAGCTATTTTTCAGAAGTTCTAAGCAGCTTGGAAGAAATTAAAAGAAAAAGTAGAGTTTTCAGGCAGTGAGAAATAGAACCAACAGAGAAATACAATATTCAGTTGGAAAAAAAATTAGAGGAATTCTCTTGTACCCAGGGAAACAAACCTACTATTTCTCTATTCAGTATGTTATTTTTCTAGTTTATAGATGACAGAGCTTTCTTCAAGCACATTAGCTAGAGGAGTACTTCTTATGACCGCAAGATGTTGCTTTTCTCAGTGACTGGTTTCAAACGTTGAAATAACAGGAAAGAAAAATTATATAGGTAGCATTATTTCTCACATTATTTTATAGTATTAGCCTTGAGTGGATAGAAGATGGATCCCTTTTGGGCTAGATGTGATGAAAAATGAAGAGCAAATAATGAATGCCTTACATTGTTAACCTAAATAGGCAAGACCGCCACAAAACCACCAAAAATCAGACAGGTTTATCACTGAAGCAGTACTAAAATACAGTATGGTGCAATGGTCACAACATGTCTAAGACTCGTTTTTAGGGATTTTTTGGCAGCTGAATTCCTTTTCGTGACATAAAGTTGAGATCAGAGAATTTTAGGTGACTATATATAGAGAGAACGAGCTATTGTAGAGGGCATGACACTAACAGCCATTCGACACAGAATGTAAACTAAAGAGATAATAGCAGAAAGCAGTCCAGTATTTGAGCTTACTCTTTTCTATACTTAGTGAAAGAACTCTGATCTCTGTATGGTTTCTTCTTTCTTCAAGAAAATTTCAGTGAGGAAGGTAGATCCTCAGAGATTCTATCGAGTTATTGAAGAAAATGATCTGGCATTGCTTTGAGTCAGTCAAGAAAGCTTGTGAGGGGCTGACATTGCTGAAAATTCTCTTATCCTCTCTCTGTCCTCCTCTCAGTGAAGTCGCCCTTACTTGGTTGCTTTCTCTAATCTTGTGTTGGCTGTGCTCTATTTGGCATTGTCCCTCCCAGGGGGAACTGGAAGATTCATCTTCACGGCACAGATTTTTCACAATTAAAACCATGTAAAACCAAATAACTTCTCCTGTCTTTGCTCTATTACAGAAAGGATGGAGAACCTCGGGGTTAACTCTATAATCACATCAAAGGGTGGCACTGCACCTCCCCGCTGTGCACAGATGTCCTGTCAAGGGGAACACGGTAGGGTAATAACAGACTTTTCCACTGGGCTTTGGAATAGGTCCTAAATATTTTGTATGTTCAGTGGGAGATTTGGATATGTGAGGGTGGCTGAGTCTAAGAGAGATACCAAAGCAAAGGTTTTTCCTTAGAAAGAGGTATACACAGCAGCATATGGCAGGCTAATTAAAATCAGTGTTTTCCAAAGCTTAGAAAATGGAGTTCTAGTGCCAAAGTGGGAAATGCTTTTCTAATCCAATTTAAAAATTTTACAGGTCATCTATAAATGAATACTTTGTTAATCATCAGTTTTGTTAAGAGATTTTTTGTAATTTTGCCATGTTCTTTTGGAAAGACTGCCTAAAAGGACTGCCTACATATGCTAAAAGCACTGGGGACAATATTATGTTTATGAAAAAAACAAAAGCACTTCTGTCAAAACAGAAATTATTTTTTTGCTAAAGTGCAAAGCTCAAAATTAGGAAAAACCCACTCATTATATTCTTGGAAATATAAAATGACAATTTCTTCTGTCTATTTTTTTCTGTAGAATACAGAATAATTTCTTCCCACTTCTCCATAGTGAAGAAACAGACCTGTAGTGTGTGCCAGAGCTTTAGACTTATTGATGAATAAAACGTTTTGTGAGATTTCGTGATTTTTGAGAAGGACAACACACAGGTTTGTAAACAAACTTATGGCAAGATTTGTGATACAGACTGGCTGAATTACACTTCTTGCCATTCTAGAGCTTGCAGTTGGTGTCTCTGCACTGATTTTGACTCTCTCAGAGGGTACAGTCTTCTAGGGAATTATCTTCACTTGTAGCACCTGCTGTCTCTAGCTGTTCAAAGTAAATTGACAGATATCCTTAATAGGCTTCTCAAGCACCAGCTGTAACCCATCTCAAGGGCTTTTGGCAGCTGTGAGTATCCACAACCAACCAGTTCTTCTCTCCAGTGTGTTCCTTGTCCTGTAATTGTATACAACCAGAATCAAATTTTAAAAATCAGAGTAGAAGCAGTGGAATAC
Organism: Phaethornis superciliosus; assembly: GCA_023637945.1. Lineage (NCBI taxonomy): Eukaryota > Metazoa > Chordata > Aves > Apodiformes > Trochilidae > Phaethornis > Phaethornis superciliosus. The sequence continues at coordinate 24,223,233 of JAJQWJ010000001.1, read as the reverse complement.
TCCTTGTTAGAAGTAGGATGAAATTTATGAAGAAGACCTGTAAGTGCAATGTTATTTAGATTTCTCAGCCCTACTTTTAGCTTGTTTCTCTGGCCTTCTAATATTGGCATTTTACCTTGTGCAGAGGCATGTTGCCATCCTAACAGATGGGTATGAGTGTAGGTGGATAGGGGCACATGTTTGCTCATCAGATGTGTTTGTTGAAAGCAGTATTACCAGCCAGATATATTGGATCAGCTGTTCATCATAAGCTTTCATATCTATTTTCAAAACTGCTATTCTGTAAAAATTGCATTAAATCATGAAACAATTAAGTGTTTACAACCCTGTAAGTCAGCATTTTGAAGTCTAAGATGGTGGGTTACAACAGAGGCATTATAACTAAGGTTCAGCTATGTAGTTTAAAAGAATCTTCTGAGACTACACTGAGTGTGAGCTGTACCTACTGGGTCACTAACGGGTATCACAAGTAGATGGTACCCAGAGAGAGTGAACTGCAGCATTCCATGGGGGTAGAGACCATTGATTGTATAGAGTACATCTTTAAACTCTATGATGTTTTTTACTTTTGCACCTTACACTCAATTACTTAGTACTAGTAGTAGAGTCATTTGTGGACCTATATTGAGTCAAAACTGGAATTTAACTTAAGTAGTGACGTATCACAAGACATGCATTAATCACTGTTTTTCAACTGTTTCCCCTCTTTCTGTTCCAGAGGAAAATGTCAGAGAACTAAAATGATGTTTGGTTCTTTTAGAGTGCACATATTTAATAAGTGCATGTAACATTAAAATTTTCCCATGTGAGATACTTCATTTGGAGTTTCAGTTTACAGTGCTGAGCACGAGACGACATCAAACAGGAGAGCTGGGTAAGTAAATTGGATCTGTGGTGAAAATTTGTGACTGCCACCCGGTTCCTGTCTCAGCTGCTTTTTGCCTCGTGCTCCAAAGTGAACCAGAAGCTTGCAGAGCTGGAGATCTACTAGAAGAAGATAGTTAAAAATGTGTGGTAGCATCATTAACGCATATCATGCAGAATCTGGTGTCCCGCTTCTTCAGCTTGCATCATGTTTCCTGCTGTCTTTTCAAGGAAGAGCTGAAATGCAGTAAAGTTGTGCAGGGCAAGGGATAAAGATTGCTGTCCTGAGCTGAATGATTTGCTTTTAGATTGAGATGCCATGATCAGTCTGTGAATAAAGTACAGTGCTTCGTACAGCTCTCTACATCACTTCTGTTGTTCAGTGTGAAAATAATAAAAATGTGGCCCCCTGGCAACATACTAAATCCATGTGACAAGGAATATATTATGATAGAGCATGCAGTAAGGAACTTCTAACCCAAAGAACTTTATTATGGAAATACGCTCCACACTGCTGAAACTGATCTAATTTAGAGACAAAACTTGAACTGATTTTTTTTTTTTCTTTTTAAACTGATTGTAAAGGTAATCTGAATTACAAGATGAGGTCTAGGCAACATGATAAACTGTAAGATAGTTCCATGTATCAGTTCACAAGCATTAAATTTGTCCTAGTCTCTTAAGCTTCAAGCCCATGTCCTCAGATGTGTGCAGCCTCTTGACTCCCACTGTTCAAACAAGCTCTGTGTTCCCAGATCAGTCTGACTCTTACTCTGTTTGAAGTCTCTTTGAGCCTGTACATGGCTAGACACATGCTGAAACAAATTTGATGGATTGTGCTTATGATTTTCCTTATGTGTCAATTACCTGAAGTGTAAAGCTTTGGTAAAAATAGAAATATGTGTAGCACCTGGGTGCCTCTTGCAGCTCAGGGACATAAAAATTGCTTATCTTAGAACTTCAGAGGAAATAGAAACTCACTGATTCCATCTTGTAAAACTGAAGGTGAATTAATGGATACAAGTGAAACTTTTTTTTTTTTTTAAAGCTAATTCAAATGTGGTTTGAGCAAACACAGTCCTTTATTTTCTGGAGACATCCGTAAGCAGATTTATTACAAATATCGCTATACTATATATAGATATAGATATACTATATATATATACACTATATATACTATAAAAGTGTACTATAAAGTCAAATAGAACATGTGTCCTTACTCCTGACCTGCATTGCTTTTTTCTGTACTGGAATCTCTGTCTTGGTTTTCTGCAGTTAGAGGTGTTAAATGATATTTCTAGAATTGCCTTTCCAAGTGGATCCAAGTGAATGGCAGAGAAATTCAGTTCTCATAAGTTAAGGGAATTTTCCCTGGATGTTTTATATGTGCAACTACAAAAAGTAAAAAAAAAATAAAAGTAAAGCAACTAGACCAAAATGTGGAGTGAGAATGTGGAGTGCTCTTTCCTCTTCTTTGGCATGTACCTTGCAGCAAGTTCTGTTTGTCTCTACATAAGTTGCCTTCTGGATTTAAAAAAAAAAACAAACAAAGCTCCACAACTTTGTTGAATCACAAGGGACTGTAAGAAGCAGAGACCCAAACAATCCCTATAATTTATCCCTGCTATAGTCTGCATAGTTTTGCACATAGCTTGTAAAAGCTTCACACCTGTGAAGCATTGGTGTTTAAGGTACATGTTCAATAGCAGAAATTGAGGGTCTTAATGACTGAAATTTAAGTGCTTCCAAGGTAGGATTTTGAAGGATTTGACTATTTATTCACAAGTTCATGTCCTGATCAGGGCAGATGTGTCCTGCCTGCTGGAGAGAGGGGCCCCAGCTCTGGTGAGAGAGCAGTGACTAAGGACATGCCCTTCTTCCCAGTGTATTGCTCCCTTAATCCCTCCAGGGCACAGAAGGGCACCTTCCCAAGTTATGGGAAGGATGGAGGTACTGGTGTCCTCAGTGTCCTTTGAGAAGTCTGAATGTCTGGGGACCACTTCTCATGCCCTTCAGGGATGCAACCACACTCCCTCCAGCATTATCCATCTTTGAAGAAATTATAATTTCATATTATGAAGTGAAAACTTACATTTTTGTTTTAAACATAGATTCTTCCACATAAATTTGGCCTCTTTCAGAGGGAAAAATACCTCTATGTGCATTCTCAAAAAAAAAAAAAAAAAAAAAAAAAAAAAAGTGAATCTTGAAGCAAAAGAACAACATTCTGTGTGCTTTGAACTCTGAGATGAAAAATCTATTTAAGAAACCTGCGCCACCCATAAATATTTCCGGTTCCATAGAGCTGCCTGAAAAGTCATGACAGCCTTGGCTGTGATGAAATCTTTTATTTAAAAAGAAAAAAATAAAGTAGATGGAGAGGCATAACCTTGGATTAGTATTGCTTGGTTCACTTATGGAAAAAAATTGCAGTTGTGCTGACTTAGATATGCTTTAACTTCAGCCAGTGCATCCTTTTATTTTATGTATTTCCATTGTGATTGCACAGAGGAAACTAACCTGCAGAATTCAGGTAAAAATGACAGCTCAAATGCCTTTCTGAATCATTGTAAGCCTCATTCAAACAGCGATGCAGGTAAATGAATGTAGATATTCAGTCTCCATAGAAGTCTCTGACATACCAGTAAATGAAACTGAAAGTCTGATTCTTTTTAGTGACTGAAATTATTCAGAATAGCTCAGGGAAAATGTCATCACGTGAATCAGTTGAACACATTGATTAATCTTGTCTCTGGCTTCACTAGTTTTCCCCTTTCATACTAGGATATATGAGAATCTTAATAAATTCAAAGGCATTGTTATGCTAGTAGGGTTTGAATTGGTTTCTAAATATTTGGAACACAGAGCCTTATTTTTCCATTAGATAGGATTCTAGGAGTCTCCCTGTGAATATGGTGCTTACATCTCAATGGCAGAAGCCAGAGTTTCTAAGAATGACTTAGGTTGCTTGTAGCCAGGTCTGAGGCCATGGCTTTGATGTTAAGCAGCCATGGTTTCGAAGCATCACTTGGTTTCTCCTTAACTCTTGGGCAAACAGGTGATGGAAATACTTGCTGGTTTGAGTGCAGAGTACAGATGACATTTTTGGTTTGAGTGCAGACACGATGACACTCTTCTCATTGTGGTGCTTCTTTCACTACACAAAATATGAAGGAACAGATGTGACATTTCCTGCAAAAGGTTGTCTTGGGATCTGGACACAAGGGAAAGACAATTACAAGTCTTCCCCCGAGCTACAAAAAAGAAGATTTAAATCACAAGCAAGCATATTTGAGCCAACAAAGCAATCTCTTCTGCCTGTTACCTGCCACATAGTTTGGACACATGTTGCTCTTTCCCTGTTGCTGGACCCTAGGAGATGGCAGTAGGGCACAGTGTTTGTTGATTTAGTGATTTTGTGTCACATACTGGCATTTCACCACCTTCTGCATAAGGAACTAACTGTATCAATATTGATCAATTATCTCCACAATCACTGCAAATGTGTGCACCTTATTGCAGCTCAGCCAAGGTCAGAAAACAACTTGTTTTTCTTTCTTTTTACTATAGCAGTGTCAGTGCCTGTGTAGCATTGACTTTTGATTGGAAAATACTATTGAATGGTGGTGCTTGTACTCTAGACCTAAACAGCTCCAAATCCTTGGTGAATATTAGGGTTAATCTTCATAGGTATATCCTGTTCCTATAGATTGTATCAAAATCTGCCATCTTCAGTCTTTGGGACCCTTAGTTTATTTAAATAAGGCATTTTGAACAGATAAGGTATTTAGCAGAAAACTCAGTTTCAGATCAATACCAAGTATCGCATGCCAATTTTTTAGGATGGGCAATAGTTCCAGAACTCCTTTCCCTCCCTGACACTCTATTTCCAACATCCTCTAGTAGCCAAAAAAAACCCCAAAGTTAAAAAAGAAAAAGAAAATCTGCTTGTTAAAATTAAATGAGAATCCTTGTGCATCATTAGATCACAATTAGGCTTTTTTTTCCTTCTGCTTTATCACCTATCTCTCCCTAGTAGTGAGAGTAGAAGTTTAAAAAAAACATGAAAAAAACCAAACCCAAACCCCAAACAAAACTAGTCAAAGCCATTCTTAACATTTTGAAGAACCTAAGTTATTTTCCTGAGGATATTATATGGTTCTCTGGGACTCACCACAAGTATGATGGGCGGCAACAGATTTATTAGTTTTACACATTAGGGCAGAAAATTACTTTTACACTATCACAGAATTGCTGAGGACACTTACCACATTCCCTGAGCTATTGACAAAGTAAAGCCTAAAAACTGGGAGTTAATCCCATTGACCTCAAAATTTTCTTCCCTGCGTTTGGAAATGCTCTGGGTGCTCTAGAATTTAATCTCGTACAAGAATGTATTAGAAAGGTTTTTTACTATTACTGCATTACTGAATAAGATATGAAAGTGATTACATTAGTGTGTTTGATATTGGTTGGAAAAAACTTTCTGAAACTCGTTCTTAAGCCATGATTGTTTCAGCAAAGGCATTTGAATACTTGCTTCTTTTCTACATTTGAGGAGTTTGAGCTGCCTTATCTTACAGTATTCGTCTGGGATTAGTTAATTATTGGTAGCTTGCAGAAGTTTTTATGGTGTCAAGTTTTCCAAGTCATCTGTCTTTCAAGTCTAAAATCTTAGAATGAAAATTTGTTTTCCACTTTTTTTTTTTTGGTTGTTGTTTTTTTTTGTTTGTTTTGTTTTGTTTCATTCTTTTTAAAAAAGCATACAGATTATAGACTTTACCAAATCATTCTTCTAGAGAGGGCTGTCAGGTCCCTGTCATGATAGCATCTTGTTTCAGATTTTCTAAGTCTGCCAAACTTCTGCAATTTGGGGATGAAAATTTCTAAGGACAATGTCTGTATCCAATTGAGATTTTCTTCTGGATACTTTGGCCAAGGTAGCAAAACTGTTTCCAAGAACAACAATAAGAGCAAACACCAATGATCTTTCCCTAAAAACTGCAGATTCCATGTGGGATTAGAGAAGTCAAGAAGTATTTGTCTGGAAGCTGACCTTTGGGTTAGAGATCTCCTATCTGTCTGTGAAAATCTCCCCAAATCTGGCCAAGACACAAACTTCCAAATCCTTGAGAACTAGCGTGAAGTAGAAGTAAATGAGCTTGGGAAAAAACGTATTCCCTTTCTGAGAACAAGTTAGGGATTTCATTCTTCAGGCTCACTATTTGTGTCTCAAATAACTGAAATATTTTGTGGAGTGAATGGAATCACAGAAAGTTAGGGGTTGAAAGGGACCTCAAAAGATCATCGAGCCCAACCCCCCTGCCAGAGCAGGATCATTTACAGGAGGTCACATAGGAACAAGTCCAGGTGGGTTTTGAATGTCGCCAGGGTAGGGGACTCCACAACCTCCTTGGGCAGCCTGTGCTGTGCTCTGTCACCCTCACAGTTTCTCTTTGTGTTTATATGGAACCTCCTATGTTCCAGTTTATGACCATTGCCCCTTGTCCTATTGTTAGCCACCCCCTGAGAAAAGCTTTACTCTGTCCTCCTTGGTTGCCATCCTTTGATTTAAGGTATGGTTAGGTTCTGTTTCAGGGAGATAGACTTAAGATGTCATCAACAACATAAAAAGAACCCTGAACAGCAGTAGAAGATGCACTCAATATAGTTTGAAAAGAGATCATTCTTTTTAGAGTTTGGAAAAGTATGTGCAATCCCATGTGTGTAATGAGGGCTAACTTCAACAGGAGCTAGTTGCTTACTGTTCCTTTAATCTCTCTAAAGGTTAATTTTCTGATAATGGCAGTAGTCTGAAAACAGTGTGATTTTATTTAGTTCATTATTTATTTATGTAGGTTTGCTGCCAGTCTAGACATTATGAATTATTCTTGGTTCTCAGGTTTACAGAGAAATCACAGCCTTCATTCTCTTCATTCTCTGTCTTATCCCTTGCAGAGAGTGCCCACACAGTGCCCACCTGGAGAAAACATTCTGTTGACATCTGGTATATTAGTAGGGGGAAAAAAAATCATGGAGGCTTGACTTCAAATACAGTGCATCAAAAGATGTCCGAAAGACAGGCTGGAGATCTGAGATCTGTCTTAGATCTCTTTTAGAAGGGAAAACTCACCTTTTTCATCATGGAAGGAGGCAGGAAAACATCTTGTCAGAAGATGTCTTCAGAAAAGTTCATTTTTGCTCATCCAAAAGCAATAACTATAGTACCCAAACAAACAAACAAATTACAAACAAATTAGGTAATTTTTTTTCCAAGAAACTGATTCATGTTCAAAACAGAAAATTAGTTTCCTAGTACTTGGTGATGGTTGGGTTTTTGTTTTTGTCCTGTAATAAATGAATCTGACTTTCTTGCTTCCAAATGGCTCCAGAGGGCTTTTCTCAAGTCATGAGCCTTCTGGCTGTTTGTTGTCTGAATGGTACTAACTTCAACCCTATGGCTGATTTGTATTTAGTATTTATCCCAGGGGAGGGCTTTGATTTAAATTTGGGTTAGGTCACTGTAAGTACAATTAGGGGAAGAAATTTTTTTATTTTCTTTTATTTTTAAACAAAGTGATGTTGAGGATAGGTACTCATCTGGGCTTACTTACACTGCTGGCTTGCTAATGAAGATCTTGTCTGGAGGCTGAGGATAACAAATGTGATAAATCTGAGGCTAAGAGAGAACTGGAGCTCCTTATTAAGGAGAACTGTGGGTTTAACTTTTCTCTTCTCTTCTCTTCTCTTCTCTTCTCTTCTCTTCTCTTCTCTTCTCTTCTCTTCTCTTCTCTTCTCTTCTCTTCTCTTCTCTTCTCTTCTCTTCTCTTCTCTTCTCTCCTCTCCTCTCCTCTCCTCTCCTCTCCTCTCCTCTCCTCTCCTCTCCTCTCCTCTCCTCTCCTCTCCTCTCCTCTCCTCTCCTCTCCTCTCCTCTCCTCTCCTCTCCTCTCCTCTCCTCTCCTCTCCTCTCCTCTCCTCTCCTCTCCTCTCCTCTCCTCTCCTCTCCTCTCCTCTCCTCTCCTCTCCTCTCCTCTCCTCTCCTCTCCTCTCCTCTCCTCTCCTCTCCTCTCCTCTCCTCTCCTCTCCTCTCCTCTCCTCTCCTCTCCTCTCCTCTCCTCTCCTCTCCTCTCCTCTCCTCTCCTCTCCTCTCCTCTCCTCTCCTCTCCTCTCCTCTCCTCTCCTCTCCTCTCCTCTCCTCTCCTCTCCTCTCCTCTCCTCTCCTCTCCTCTCCTCTCCTCTCCTCTCCTCTCCTCTCCTCTCCTCTCCTCTCCTCTCCTCTCCTCTCCTCTCCTCTTCTCTTCTCTTCTCTTTTCTCTTCTCTTTTTTCCCCCTCCTGTGGCCGAGCTACTCAGTCCTGTGACTGACATGCTTAAGGTTTTGATGAAGTTAGGTTATTTGGGCTTGCTCAGGGAGGGCTAGGAGAATTGGATGATTTTTGAGTTAAGGCCTGATGTGTCATTCCTTACTATATTTTGATCTATTCTAGTAAGAATAGACTAGCATTAATGTTCTGAATTACATTTAGTTATAAGCTGGAATTCAGACAAAGTAATGGAAGATGAGCATGTGATTAAAAATTATTGAAGCTTAATCCTCTTCTTCTCTGTGAACAGTCAATTAGAGGTACCATGAGCCTTACAGATAGGATAAGAAGAAATCTAGTCCTATCTAAGTGACATGGAGAACCCTAGAATTAGGAATTGTACTCTCAGTCTGTCAGTAGACTTAATTCACTTAAGTGTGTCAGTGGAATCTTAAAACTAGTGCTCCCCTTGCAATAGTTGCTACTTTTCTGTGAGTACAGAAGACTCTCTCAAGTTAATCTGCAAATATAATTAGCTGACAGTAGTTTGCTTGGCTGGCTGGGTATACCTGAGCTGTGTAAGATGGAAAACATGAATTGGAGAGGAACCAGCTATGCTCCTTTCTGGAAGGTTAAAAGGCTTTTCCAAAAAATGGTACAAGATCCGTAACTCTTTTGGACAAGACTTTGCATTTCAGTTGACTACCTGATTACTTTGATTACATATGAATAGCTAAGATGATCAGTAATGCATAAATGTTCTTAAATAATTCACAGGCTTAGGTATTAATGAGGGTTAGGGGAATATAAGTGATTCTGGGCTGAAGATTGGACAAAGTTTTGTGAACATATACTGCACTGATTGATCAGAGTGATGTCCAGCAGACCTGGCACAGGTCTTTACTGTGAGAGCTGAGCAAGAGAGTACTTTAAAGTATCTGTCTTCAGGTCTGAGGTCACAGATAACTTGATCTTGTTTTGAATCTGGCTGATGTGCTATGTCTATGCTAAATGTAGGGATGTACTTCATGAACCAGAGAGCCCAGAAGGGAAGAGGCAGCTTGGCCAAAAGGAAGAGTCCTAGTTAAGGTGCTGAGAGAGGCATTGAGAACAGATATGAAGTAGGGGGTCTGACAAGGGCTTGACCTTTGGATTAGGTTGGTGAGAAGCTTCTGCAAGAGTTCTATGAGAAGATTCCTTGCGAGGAAAACCATAAAGACAGATGCCCTAATTGTGAGGTGGAAAGTTTTGAACTTGACTGCATGGCAGGCCTTGAGTTACAGATAGGCAATCAAGGCTTACCTAAACAGTTCTGGGTTTGCTAGCATATATTATCTAAGTGAGTGCCTCTCTTAAAAAAAAACAAAACAAACAAGCCAACCCAAAATTTAAATTAAATTAAATTTAAATTAAATGAAACCAATATGTATCTTTATGTCAATTCTGAATACCTCTTAAAAAATAATTATCTTGCTTATGGGTTAGCATTTCTCCTGAAGCCCCCCCAGAGCCTAAATAGAAGTCAAGATTTATGAGTTCAGGAAATCCATTAACACTGCTACATCCTTGTCTGAAGTCCACTTGTACTGAATTTAAAAAATAATAGAAAAAAAAATTCTATATGTCTAACTCCTAAATGTAAGTGCATTTTTACCTGATGTTCTGCAGCTTAGCAAAGTTTAGGACTAATGACAGCCAACTCAATAGACAGGAGGGTAAGGTGTACTTTTATCCCTGTGCTAAAGTGACATCTGTCCTCAACTTAACCTGACATCTCTTCTCAATGAAACTCAAAATTCTGTCTTCACAAACAATAACCCTTTTTCCTTTTTCAGAGACTTATCTTGTTTTCTGTACCTCGTACCCATGAGAACTGCTAAAGAGAAGTGCTCAAGCTAGTATCAGTTTAAGCTTTATAGCATAATTTTTGTTAAAAATATAATTTAAGATTATCAGCAACTCTGAATCCTAATTCTAGACTTTACCCTAAAGGAAGGTGTGTTTTATATGAAGATCCAAAGCTATCATCATTCTTACAGTTAGCAAAATGGTTCAGTTCACACTGTTCTTGCTCTTGACAGAGTTATGGGTTGACCCCCATAGGCAAAGCCTCACACAGCTGCTTGCTTTCCTCTCTTGCCTCTTCCCCCAAAATGGGATGAGGGAGAGAAGCCAAAGGGCAAAAATGAGAAAACATGGAATGAGATAAAGACTGTATAATAGGTCAAGCTAAACCCGTACATGCAAGAAAAGCAAAACAAGGAATTAATTCACTACTTGCCATCAGTGGGCAGGTGTTCATCATCTCCAGGAGGACCAGGCTCCGTCACTCTTAATGGGTGCTTGGGAAGATAAACACCTTTACTCTGAACATTCCCCTTTCCTCCTTCCCACAGCTTTAATTGCTGAGCATGATGGAATTTCCCTTTGGTAATTTGGGGTCAGCTATTTCAACTATGGTCCCTTTCATCTCCTTGTGTACCTCCAGCCTATTCACTGGCAGGGCATTGTGAGAAGCAAAAAAGGGCTTGACATTGTACAAGCAGTCTTCAGCAACAGCTAAAACATCGGTGTTATCAACATTGTTTTCATCACAATTCCAAAACATAGACCCATACAACCTATGAAGAAAATAAATTCTATTGCAGCCTAAGCCAGTAGACAAAGTTAATGCTCTTGTCCACCTGCATTTACCCAACTGAAACCTAATCCTAAAGTTAATGAACATTGGTCAGAATTTATTTGGCAGTAAAATTATTTTTTTATCACCTCTATTAGAATTGGCTCTTTCAAAACCAGCTGGACTGAGGAGACTTCAGCAAGTACTTTGTCTTCCCATACTGCACCTGAATGTTGAGATACCCAGGCCTAGCCTGAATACTGCCCTGATTTACCAGCCATGTGAACACTCCTTAGTTAGGTACTGCAGTATGGTTAAAATTCCTATTTACTTCAGTAACTTGTTTAGTCCCACAGGACTTCTGGATTTAATCAGGAGTTCAGCCTGTTTTTTCTGTCACTAAGACCAATACTCTCACTGTTTCAGACTGTAAACCAGGATTTAATACAATGCAGCCTTTCCCCCTATACAAATCACAAAAATCTCAGGTAGATACAGCTGTCATTTTTCTTTCTGATATATTCCATTAAAATCTTCAATTTTCACTTCCAAACCTGGGTCTCAGTTACTGAGCAAACAATCAGACCTATGTCTGAAAGAGCAATAGGTCTGTTATTACCTGCCCTTAAATTCCAGTAAAAACCTTCCAAGATCAATCAATAAACACAGATCTCTCAGCCTCTGCTTTGCCAACTTGTTATCTCAGCACAGTGCTGAATTTTATCAAAGGCCATGTAACTGCACCTGATTTGGAAATAAATTTATCTTAATGTCAATTATATTTGTAAATGTTAAAGGACTCGGCAGTAAATGTGAATGTATAGAGCTGAACTGCAAAGACAGTTCAACTCAGGATTAAAATTCAACCTAAAATTAAGGTTAAACAACTATATGTAAGTTGATACTAAAAATAACACATTAGCTTCTGCTGTCACCATTCCTCATCTTCCTTCTGCAGCTTTTATGGAATGATCAGTTAACACACCTGTGAGCCTTCATCTTCCTAAATGTTCTTCCCAACCATAATCATAAACTGGGCAAACATGTTTTCCTTGCTACCGAAAATGCTACAACAAGCTGTCATCATCTCTTTTCATTTAAGATTTTGCAGGTGTTTGAACTAGGTTTTAATAAATCTGAATTCTATCCAAAGCCTTTCTTTGTTGATCAATAAAACAGTTGGTGCTGTAGTAATGGAAGTAAGGCTCCTGACATATTTCATTTAGACTTTCAGAATCTGGAGGTCATTCAGGAGGTGTGAGAAATGTAAACATTGATCAAGCTCTGCTTTGCAGACTCATTTGGACCATTTCCTGAAAGCTAAGTATTTTTAGCAGTCAAGCTGATGAATGGTTCCTACTTGAGCCAGCCCTCACTTCAACCTGGAATGGTCTACAGTACTGATCAGTCAACAAACCCCTGAAATTTTCACCTTAGGATTCTGACCTTGGACCTTGCACTTGCATTAATTATAATTAAGATAAAACATGTGTCAGGACCAACAATTGCACATCACTGATAACTATTGTTTTATTCCTGTAAAATTCCTAGGATTGATCATAAAACTGATTCTTCAGTCTTCATTTTCCTAAATCCTAATTCCCTAATCTGGCTTTAAAATGCAAATTAGAAAGTTTATCTGCATTAGAAACATTATTCTGCTTTTATAAATTCATCAGTTAAAACAGTGTTTCCAGCAGTAACTTTGATTGTAATGCTAACCTGAGCCTTAGAGATTTACACTTCCTGTAGAAATAATAATGAGATCAGGTCTTCTTGGCCTCTGTAGTCAGTGATGCAGAAATAATGTAAAATAGGTCTTCACCCCATCCTTTCTCAACACCTAAGTTTTATCTGAACTTTTAATTACAGTGAGAAGAAGCATACCATTAGTCCCAACTCAGTGTTCTTCCAGGGCTGACTGTACAACATGAGCTTTCACAAACACTCTTATTCAATCTTTAATCTCAGAACTGACCTTTATTATGGAAACTATTGTTGCTCTAAAGTTCTCTGAAAAATAAGAGCTTTTAACCTAGCACCTGTACCAGATTGTTTCTGTACTGTAGTGTAGGTTAAAAAAAAGTGAATTACATAACAAAGTAAATGTAGTGTTCTCAAGTGGTTATTATAGATAAGGAGGAATAAATAGAAAAAAAGTAAGGCATTGTCTAGAAACTTGGGAAAGGCCAAACATGATCATTAATTAATGAAGATCTTTGCACTAAATGAAGATTTTGTAAGGCCTGCTCTTGACTTTCTGTGAGTCGGCAGATAATTGGATATTTTGTATCTAATATCACTGCATAATATGTAACAGATTTATTTTTATTATTGTCCTTTTTTTTATGGTTCAGTAAAAACCCAACAATAATGAAAAGCACAGCCCATGGACATTTACTTGAACTCCATGTTCGTTGTCTGCCTCTAAGATCTTACTTTTGTTTCCTGACCAGGGTCATATCAAAGTATCAATTTCTTGTGCAACTTGCATTTTAGCAGAAATAATGCTAAGAAGAAAGTTCAATAACACAGATTTCTTATGTGTAGGCTTCTATATATCTGGGCAAAACTTAAAAAAAATCAGAGGCTGACTTAATGCCTTGTAGCTCTTCACACTTGCTGTATGTGTGTGTGCTTAGACATATTTATAGGGCATAAAAAACACCCTACTGAATATAGTAAATCATTGTCTCCTAATATGATAAAGTTGTTTACTTCTTATTTTTCTATTTTTGAGCTCCACTAGAATAAAAAAGTGCTTATTCATCTATACAGCATATTGTGAGCTTGTAACATCATATCTATTGTATAGCCAAAAGAAAACTAACTTATCTATAAAAGAAAGAATTTTGCATTGTGCCAGTTCATTAACTTCTTTTTTGTAGCTTGATATTGATATAGAGCAGTTACATATACATCCTTCCCCCAAGAAAATACATCCACCAACCAAACCAAACAGCAAAAAAAACCTATTTGCTATTTCTGTCTATAGAGGCATTAAAATTCAGTTCTCAGGTACATCAGTGATATAGACACAAAAAGATTAGCATGTTGAACAATAACATTTTTTAAAGGAAAAAATCTACCAAATCCTAAAATAAATAACTTTGAACAAAAGCATACATGTGTTTGTCTAACATCTTCATTTTAAAATGAAGGCATTGTGAATTCAGATGTATCTATTGGTTCTAAAAATGGGACACTTAAGCTATCAAGGTGGGCTTTTGCTGAATAATTCAAATTCCCATCAGTGCAAAAGAAGTTATCTTTATGTTCAGTCTGGCGTACAAAACAAAATAGTGATAAATTGAAGGTGACACCTCTTTTTAGATTAACTAAAAATATACTATGAGAAAACTCCCACTTTTTCCTAGACTGTGGTGATAAATATTCCTTGTTGACTCCTTATTTTATTCCAGTTCCTGTTTAAGATTTGTGATTACTGAAATGATATTATAGGGAGTATATCAGATCATATATTTTTCAGCTTTTTTTTTTTTTTTCTTTAGCTGGATGGGTATTTATAGGCATTTTCCAGGATGTATTTTTAAAAAATCCTTCAAGCAATGAAATCTATATCACAACCACGAGGAGAGGTTGTCAGAAACTGCAAGGTTTCTGGAGGGCCACAGGGATCATAATGTGAACTGGAAAGAAAATGAAGAAAGGTTCAGTATGTGTGTGTGTGTGTGCTGTGTCATAGTTGAACCAACACTTATATTCTCTCTGTGGAATTTTCTGATTTTGAAAATAAGAATTTTCTGGTAACAACCTCTTTCATTTTTTTATGGTCTTTCTGGAAAAAGACTTGTCACAGTTGAAAGTGCTTTGGAAGAGAGTTCTTCCTTGATTTTTCTGAGGCTTGAGCCCAAGCACATGTTATTTGTCTCACATTGTAACTCTCCATCGTAAATGTTTTTCTTCATGGTACATGATACATCAAGCTTGATGGTGGAAGTAATGCAGAGCTGTATAGAATTTACTAGTAGACAGTAATATTTACTCCATTCACTTAAACAGCAGTTGTACACAGATATACTGCCTTGTTTATGTGTACAGCTTTTTACCACTAGGATTTATCCAGAAAATATATAACAGTAGTAATTGTTGTCATGTTTTTCTAGAGATAAGTTTTCAACAATTTCTAACATGACTAGCATTGAGACTCACAAATTACCATGATTTAGTATTTACTTTGAAATAATCACATTTTACAAAGTCTAAGTTTCTAAGCTGTCTGCCTCTTCCAAGCCCTTACATTTATATATCTGTATAACATAGACCTCACTATCTTTTCATACCAGTGTAAATCAAAAATAACTTCATTAAAATTGGTGGTGGTAGGTGAAAATAAAATTGTGAGTGAGTGATGACTTCTATATACCTCCATAACTTTCTTTTTGATGTATGGGTGGTGTAGAACATGTCACCACTATCTTAAATTGATTTCTGCATTTTAAATTCACATGCCATTACTGCTGCTGAGAATAAACTTCATTTCCTTCTTCCATGTGGCATCATACACCACGAACACAAATTAATTGCAGTGGTATCAGTAGGCTGATGTAGAAATACACACTAATGTGTATCACACAATGGGAATATGATCCCAAAATGTAATGTTGGGCAAACTTCAGCCATGAGCTGCTGCTGGTTTTTTGCCAGCCAGTCTTCCCTCTAGCTAATGCTCAGCATTTATTCTTCCCGGTGCTATAGCCTGGTCACCATGGGGTCATACAGCAATCATTCCCTGCAGCAAGAGGAAAGGAACTGAGGGAAAACCAAAACAAGGATGTCTTAAAATTAATTTATTTTATCCCGCTAAGGAAGACTAGATTTCCAGTGCTGCCCCAGAATACACAATGAACTAGAAGTGGGTTTTGAGAATGGTCCAATGCTTTTTGCTTAGAATCTTTTACTGCCAAGAAAATGATAATCAAATATTTCTAGGCTGCTGGGCAAGCTACGCAGTGCTGAAGTGGAATCCTGATAACAGATTATGGGCTGAGTACAATGGCAGACTTTCTCTGCCATTTTAAACTGTGTATTTCTAGTACAATTTTTTTGACTGAATAATGTATACTCTGTGATGAACAAAACAGCAAAGGGATCACAGAGAAAACCTGAGAAGAAATACAGTAGTGTTGTAAATGAGATAATGATGTAACTGCTAGATGCACTTCATAGAATAGTATAGTTTGGGTTGGAAGGGACCTTTAAATGTAATCTAGTCCAATGTACCAAGAGAGCTTTCTGAAAGTTCTCCAAAATGAAGACCTAACATGAGTAATCATAACTGAAAATCAAAGTCAGCCAGTCACATAGATGATGAGTTTCTTTTGTATCTTAACTTGCCTTCCCTGATTCACAGCAAAGCAATGATACTCAAAAACTAAATAGTACAGTTGCATCCAATGGGAGTATGTACATCCGCAGAGAGACTCTGCTAGTAAATAAACTTCTTCCTCAGGGATTTTGTTTTATCCTGTGTTCTTACTCAGGAGTATATTAATCTTTCAGAAGTAAGAAAGGGAATAAGGGTGGATGAGGAATCAAAAAGCAATGATCCTCAGGATCTCTTGTGTTTTCTCATGCCTTTTCAGAGCCTTCTATGGAATTATACACCGCAGTATCGATTGTGTGATCAAGTCCTCAAAAGGCTATGGTCAAATTGTTGTCTTGACTGCTACACAACAGTATAGTCATCTAGGAGGGAAAAAAAAGCTTTTCAGTTCTCACAGAGTGACAGACACCTTACTGGAATGTTTATAACTGTTTTTGTTTATAACTGTTTTTTAGAGTTACATTTCTCCTTACAACAGGATGTAGTTATCAGCAGGCCAATGCCATCACAGTGCTCCAACAAGACATGCATAAGTTTTGGACTGTGGTCTACCAGCTGCAGCTGCTAGCATCACATTCCAGTAATGAGTCCTGTGAGCTTGGTGATGATGATCTCTGCATCTCTCTTAATTTTTTTTCTTAGCCAAGAGAGAAACAGGATAGTCTTGGCCTTTTAACTTAAAAGAGCATTCTGGAAGTAAAAGAAATGAAGATAACTCATGATCTAGGAGTGATTGAATGGGCTTGTGGGTTAGTGATGAGCTGAAGAGGCGCACTTCTAGAAATTTCTAAATTCCAGGAAACAAAAGGGAAAGAAAGAGCCTGATACTGAAAACTGGAAAATGTGACATAGAGAAAGTGAAAAACTTGAGGAAGGATAAAGATGATTACACTTGGAGGAGAGAACTGATAGCTAAGGAGAGGGAAGAGAAGGGAACCAAGAAAAAATGAAAGAGAACAAGATAAAAAAAAAATAAAAGAGAGAAGTGCAAGCAAAGATTCAGAATGAGCTATACAGGTGAGAATACCACAGGGGAGAAGTAAGCCAAGTGGAGGAAAGCTGAACAGGATGACAAGTCCTAAGGGCCATCTTTGTTCTTTTTGAGCAGGATAATACTGAATTCGTACTGGCAATATTGCATGACAGAGGGGGAGGGCATCTCAAAGGCCAGTGCACTGATAGGGTGCAAGAACAATGCGTGAGCTCCTTGTGTCACGTGTGGGGGTAAAGGGAGAAAAAAGGCAGAATATTGTTCCAAACTAAAATTTTATATCTATGTATACATATTAGAGCCAGAATAATAAACATAGCCAACAAAAATAGTTGAAAGTACAACTAAACCCGCATACATAGTGTTTAATTTCTTCAGTGAACTTTTGCACCAGACTGGCAACTTGATCGAGTGGATCTAAACTTAGCTGACTGGTAAATATAATTTACTGACAATTTTTATTGCATAAAAATATTTTACTCTAGTCAGTAGAGTTTAGATAATATTTTCTGACCCTATCCAGAATGGCTGTCACCATCTTAACTTGAATAGATCTCAGATCTCCGCAGTTGCCTTTGCTATGGAAAACTTTACAGGCATGAAAGCAGAGACTGACAACTGATCCTTTTAGTCTGTCCCAAACTGAAACTTCAGGGACTGTTTGAACCAGCAACCTTCTTTTGTAATGGACAAGTGTTACTTGTCAACTTTGGCCATGCTTATGACCTGCTAAAGGTCTACTGGCAGACTCCTTTTTAATTCTTCTGCCATTCCTTATAGTAAGCTTTTATTCCTCTGTGAAGAGGAAATCTTCACAATGAGACAGCAAAGACAGAGCCTTAATAATAATCTTTGGTATCATTTGCACATACTAGGAAATGCTTGCCTGGTATTTTGCCTGGTAATTTTCTTCAGACAGAGTGCTGCAAAGAGCTTGTATAGAGTGCACACAAAACAGATCATAATTTTAAAATACTTGTTTATGGTTCCAGCAGTTATTTATTTTTATTTTCCTATGTGTTATGAAGAATACGGCAAAGAAATGTTAGGAAATTGCTTAAGAAATAAATAAAAACCTCAATGAAAGATAAAATAGACAGTTTGAGAAAAAAGTGCAAGGCCACCAGTAGAAAAAATAGCACGAGTAGGACTAATTTTGAAAGATGTAGCTGCAGAAAAAAAGGGACCTTTTAGAACATTATGCTGAGGCAGTGCTCTACTTCTCATTCAGAGGGAAGTATGTTACCTACTGAATTATGAGTAAAATCTTGTTCACCTTGTTCAGCATCCTGCTTAGGGATTGCATTTTCTCTTTGTGATGCAAAGGAAGGGAACAGAAGCCTTCTAATAAAAAGAGATGGCTGCCCTTTAGCTGAAATGCCTGCATTAAAATGGTCTCGTTTGTACATTTATTTAAAGATAAGATAAGGATTTTTTAAAATTTAAACATGCATGAAATTACTGCGGAATCTGAATTGAAGTTGGCCACCCAGAGTGAAGATGAGATGTCAAGGACACCTGAGAAAGACAGAAGGGGAAGGAAAGGATGTAAACTTAATGGGGAGCTCAGAGGAGGTGATGTTGAATAGATGGACTTGTGGCTTTTGCCATCACACAAGGAAAAAAGGGTGAGAAGTATCTGTCACCTGATTCATCCCACTTCATCCTCTGCTGTCCACATCTATGACCTACTGAAAATAATTGATAGTGTAGGGACATTTAGTACTCTGGAGGCATCTGTTGCTTTAAGTGTCTGCATGACCGAGGGGTGAGCCAGACTAGCATACTACATGTGCTCACAAAGCTACATCCCATTGTATTCTGACTCTGGAAAAATAAGCAGTACTCACAATGGACTAGCACATGATAATATAGTAGCCACTTCACATATATAAGCAAGAAAACTGAGAAGTCCGCTCCACATTTAAATTTTCACATTTTTATTTTGAATGCTTCCTATAGCATATGATGGCACATTTTATAAAATAATATAGTATGTGAATTATTTCAAACACAGTGTGTTGTTCCTCATTGAAGTTTTCATAACCTACTTATTTCTAGTAATATGATATTCAGCCAGTGGCAACTCATATTTTCTACAGATTTTTTTTAATTATTGTCACAGTTCTTCAGTTTGATTTTATTGGTAATTATGTTTGTGGTTATGCTGATTCTCCACGTTCTTTTGAATTGCTACCACAGGACACACAAATTAAATGCATAAAATTACTTCTTTTGGATGACTGTATAAACTATATGTGTTCCAAAAAGGTATCACAGATACCGGTCTTCAGCTCTTAAAAACAAGGGATTGTAAAGATGGTGGATTCTCAGAAAGTCACTGTCCAAGGATTAACAAGCCATAGAAGTTCCAAATTCAGACCATACACTACATGGTGCCCAGTACATATCCCCAGTTAATGTATAGCAAATCAAATGTACTTCTGCTGGAACTAAAGTATTTTTTAATAGTGATATTATAACAAATGTTAATAATACTGTTTCAAAACTTCTCACTTAGGTTCCTCTATATTTACAGATGGTTAAGCTATAACCCTTTCCCCCCTTACTATTGCGTAATTTTGCTGAAAACTGTTAGTCCCCACCAGAGAGAGATATTTTATTAGTGGAGTAATTCTGGATAAGCTCTTTTCATTTACTACACCATTTGACTGAGTTTAAGGTGTTAGGAAAAGCTGTCCAGAACATGTTGCACATATTTATAGAATATAAGAACGTCACAGGTGACAATGCAAGGAGGGTTAAATTAGAGACAAAGAGACCAAAATTTTGTGCTATACTTAGACATCCACTGGAGCAGCACTAAAACTGAGTTCCTCTTGAGATCATTTGATGTGAGGTTTAGATGGTGATACACAAATGTCTCTGTGTCAAAGGAGACCTTAGTAGAGATCTTAGTCTTTATACAGTTGTTTCAACGTAGATTGCTTCCAGTATTTGATACATCATATGCATTTTTATGTGGCCCCAGCAGCTTCTCTGGGGATGAGGATATCCTATAGACATCCTCTAGGATATTTTCCAGACCTTAGAGATTTTCTCACATTCTTTGTGACACTTCAAATGAGGTTAAATTCTTGCCTTTAGACAACTGAATTCATCTTCTGGGGTTGACCAGCTGAATTGCTCTGCAGAAACCACTACCTGCATTTACTGAAATGGGAGGTTTAGACACTTAAGACATATGTAGATTACTGTCTGCAGAAACTTGTATTTAGTTGTTTGATTTTTCAATAGAATTGTACCTTTCATGTCAAAGATGACAGGAGGGCAGGAAACTGTAATACATCCTATTGTAGTTGGTACTGATTTTGTGAATATCTTCTAATATGAGTCTGAAAGACTCATATTAGGGAACACCTACAAGAGTACTTGTAGATAAAACTGTTCTGATCCATTTCTGGTGAGATAAGGCCTGAGAGCTGCCTCCTCTGTAGATTACCTGTCCTGGCCTAAATAATAGTAATGGAACCTTTCTGTTTTGTGTGGATTCTTGTTCATGTTTTTGGGTAGTTTCAGATGATGGTGTTGATTGTGCAGTAAATCATGTATACAGTCACAGGCAATGCAAACAGAAGCAGGCATTTAGACCCCTGGGCAATGCAAACAGGAATAGGTATTTAGAGCCCTGCCCTAAGTTACTATTTTTCTGATAAAATTGAGTAATGGGATGAAATTAATTTTTGTTAAGTTTTTAAATATATGGTGCAGGTCTTCTGCCTGGCTAGTTACCTCAGGTTCCCTTTAGAGTCAGCAAAGAGTAATAGTTACCCCAGGGGTGCAATTCATCTCATTCTATTGCTGACATAAAAAATTAATCATACTCTAGAATTGCCTTTTTGTCTTTGTGGTCTATAAAGACAACATAGTAAAATTAATTCAAAAGTAGGTATCTCTATTTCAGATGGCTGAAACTCATTGAGATGAAATAATCTGCAGTAGCTCACCTTTGCCAGGGGTGTTATCACCTTGGGAAGAATGATAGAGACAATACCTTATTTTTCCACAAGATCTACTCATGTTTAGCAGGCTTATGGCTGCTTGCTCAATATGCAGTCTCCTTTAGGTCTTATACTACATAAATTGTAACTTGCTCTTGAAAGCAAAGCACATTTTGATTGGCATAGAAAACAAGATGAGTCACTGTGTCTGAATTAACCTGGGAGAACAGTTACTGGGACCAGACTGTTCATGCTGTACCACAGGGAACAGGAAAACTCAATCATCCATTCCAGTGGAGTACTTGGATAACCTTCCAGAAACACTTAGCAATGGGTTTGTGTCTGCTGGTACTATTCAACATTGGCCCTGGTAATATGTTACTTTATTCATTTTCCTATTTTAAAAACGATGTATTCTATGCCATTTCTGTTTTACTTTATTGCTGACAGAAGTCTTTGTCCCAGCACAACATAGTAAAATGAAGTCTGAGTAACTAATCTTGCCGGGGCAGAACACTCTACATTTCTATAAAGTGTTTATTCAATTTGGAACAAGTAACATCTTTTCTCTCCTATATAAAAAACACATGCAATTATATTTTCAGTGTTTATACATTGTCTGTTCTTTTGACAAGTAGCAGACAGTATATAGTAAGCTATGCTATTATGTGGTAAAAATGTTGTCAACTACATAAAGAGACAAAAACTTTTGGATAAATTAGACGATATTTTCTATTTCAACAGATTTTCTCAGTAGGGAGCTGAGAGGCATTTGTTGTAATGGGGATTAAAGTGGTGCCCATTTGCTGTTTTTTGAGATGGACAGCAGCTGTTCCTTTAGAATAAATGCCATAGGTTAATAACTGGGTCAGTGCTACATTCATGCCACTCTTTTATTTTTGAGGGAATGATTACTGCTGAAAAAATGACTCCGAGGGTCAAAATGCTCAATTCTGGCTTTGCTTTTTTATGAGTCTTCAGCAGATGTGCTTAACATTGTCTGACTGATGTGCCTGCAAACTTCCCTGAAGTTATCTATTTCTCACTTATTATAAACTGTAATAATAACTCTGTTGATCAATATATGCCTAGTCTCATTAATTTTAAATTCTGAAACAATAAAGATGGGTAAAATCTATTGCCTGCTTTTCTGTGACTTCTTGGAACATAAAATACCAATTCTTTTGAAAATTCATAAGGATGTAGGATCTAATTCAGCTCCTCATTGCTATGGTTTAATTTTGAAGTCTACCAGCAGCAAACTTAAACTTCTCTGTGGAGCAGGCACGTGTTACACTGAAGACATAGAGGGAACAGATCTGAGGAGGGAGAATTGTCAAGCAGTTTCCATAGAAGTGCTGCAGCTTAATATATGTGCCTAGCGTGTGAGTCACTGTTTGATATCAGGATTGCATTCAGACACAGCAAGTTTCAAAGTCTGGTTTGTTCTCAGGGTATTTGAGGACTCCTTTTTCACAGCGGTAACCTACATTCGTCTGCAAGGTCTCAGGCATACTGAAAAATGCAGGCTCTTAAGTAAAATTTTTTGTTTTCCCCTCTTAATTTTCTTAGTATTTCTTCAGATATATAATATTATTCCAGATATCCTTTGACCAAAATCTTTTTTTTTTATGTCAGTGCAGTTTGATATCTAGACTGTAGCCCCTTGTGGAGCTGCAATGGAAGTGGCCTATATTCTTTCATCTAGCACAGTTCTAATGAAAGAGACAAAATTTCCTCCGTATGTGAAGGAAGGCATTTTATAGCATAGAAATCTCAGAAAAGAAGAAAGGAGGAAAGATAATAAATGAGAACACAATCTATACACAGAAAGACAGAGCTGGAGGTAATAGAAGAAAAGTTAGAAAATAAATGTAGGTTCCAAGTGTTTTGGAGAAGAAACCCGAAAAGAAGAATTAAGAGACATAAAATTACTGAATCACCTCAAGTATAACTAAGCTATACTGCTTTGAAAACAATGAACAAAATCCTGAGCTAAGCCCAAAAGGAAGAGTAGGTGGCAAAGAGAAAGGGGAGAGACTGAGAAAGCAGAAGAGTAGTCTCTACCTGCTTGCTACTCAGAGGCAATAGTCTATATGGTGTACATTCATCCATCCTGCTGCAGTTCACAGCCTGCTTGGGGGTCACTTTTAGTGTGATCAGCCTCTGGATTGAGAATTATGGAATATTTTATGTTATGTAATACTATAAAATAATTTTGAGATGGCCAGGGATAGTCTCACCATGGATAAGAAGAAGCCAGGGCAAGCAGATAATATTTCAGATAATATTTCAGTAAACGTGCAGTGCAGACAATATGAGAATATTAGAAAAAGAAACTAAAAGGAAAGACAAACGGAGCAGCATGCAGAGACCACACCATGTAACCTGTTTTTCAAAATGTGAAAAGATGTGGGATGTCAGTTTGTTGGGTTTTTTTGTTATTGTTTTTTTTATAGACACCTGCTGTAAGAGAGAAGTGAAGGAATACTCCTTATCCTTTTGAAGAAATCATATCAGCATCTATTTGGCTAGGAAATTGCATTCCAATCTGGTGAACAGTGACCTGTTCATTTACCACTGTTTTGTCACTTCTCAAATGTATTGTATTATTTGGTGTTAGGATATTCAAAATAACAGCAAATTCAGAAGAGGGCATCCAACAGCAGATTGCATTTATACACAGAAGTGGCTGAGATACTCAAAAGGGCAGGCACAACTTTCAGAGGAAGGCATAGCAAAGGATAACTTTGTTCATGGAGGGAGATGCTTGTTGATGGCTGTATTTGGTTTATGTGGCAAGGTTTTTGTAGAAGGGACTTTGCAGTTCTGGCTTCTGTGAGAAGACACCCACTCTGGAGCCCATGGGAAGAATTCACATGGGAGAAATTGATGAAGAACAGTATCTTGTGGGAGGCACCCCACACTGGAGGAGGGGAAGAGTGTGAAAAGGAGTGGTATTATGAGAGACGAAGCATTATGAACTGACTGACCACAACCCCCATTCCTCATCCACCTCTGCAGCCCAAGGAGGAGAGGAGATAGAAAAGCTGGGAGTAGAAAGAAAGAGGTGTAGGGGCAAGGTGTTTTTTAGACTTGTTCTTATTTCTTACTACCCTACCTGGATTAAATTGGCAATAAATTAAATTAATTTTCCCCAAGCTGAGTCTGTTTTGCCTGTGACAGTAACTGGTGAGTGATCTCCCTGTCCTTATCTCAACCTACAAGCTTTGTGTTGTGTTTTCTCCTCCTGTCCTAGTGATCGTGAGGGAGTGATAGAGCAGCTTGGTCATCAGCTGGCAGTCATCCAAGTTCAACCCCAATGACATGGGCAGAATATCCCCAGGGTTTAAGGCTGCAGAATGAGCGCCTGGTGTCTGTCCTTTTGATCTTTTTTTCTCTTGGGTAAATACACAGAAGGCATACTAAAACAGGTAAAACAAAACCAGCAAACAATTACTATTCTGTAATAAATCAGTCTGCAGAGAAGATGAAAGAGAAAACAGCTCCTCCAAAATAGATATTAGTTACGATTTGATTCTTTATGTAAAAGTCCTTAAATCATAGAGTAGCTTGTGTAAGAAGGGACCTTTAAAGGTCATCGAATCCAACTCCCCTGGAATAAGCCAGGACATCTTCTAAAAGATCAGGTTTCTCAGAGTCCTGTACAACCTGACCTTGAATTTTCCCAGGCTTAGGGCATTTACAACCTCTTTGGGCAACCTGTTCCAATGGTTCACCAACCTCATCATGAAAAATTTCTACCTTCTGTCTAGTCTAAATCTATCCTCTTTTAGTCTAAAACCATCAACCCTTGTCCTGCCACAACAGGCTCTGCTGAAGTACTCTGTCAGCAGCCACATGAGAATGAAGAGAGCAGTCAGGCCAAGTTTATGGGCTTGCTTGTGCCTTAATCTGGGGGGAAAATGTGAGCAATGTTTTGTGACTGTATTTAGGATCTAAGGACATAAACTGTGAAAAGCATATAGAAGGAGAATGTGCAGGTATACAGAAATAGAATATCTTGAAGGTATAAAGCAAATGTCTACAAGAAAAGACTCCTTTCAACAGGAATTTGATTTTACTAACCTTGACCTTCACCATACATACATACTGCTTTTTTCCCACATAGTAGACATGGAAGACCACCACTAATAAGGAAATACATTTAATTTACTGCATTATGACTTTGGTATGAGATGGGTGGAATATTTTTTTTTTTTCCCTAGTCTCTTCTAAACAAAGCTAAATAATTTTGTAATTTTTAGCCTTTTTTAACTCTTAGAATTATGTACTGGTCTGTACTGTTAATAAGTTATCTGCTTTGGCTGAGTAGAAGTAGCAATCTATTTGTACCATCTCATTAGGAAAGACCTGGTTCAAAGCATATCTTCCCTCAGCTAGTATTTGATAAAAATACAAATCTTGTTTATTTTTAAATTAGAGGATTTAAATGGTTCTTGATTTCTTTCTTAGTCTTTCCTTACTTTTTATTCTTATGCAGAAGGAATGTATCATAATGTTTTAACAATAAAAGCATTTTACAGTAAGCAGGATTGACTTCATGCTAAGTAGGTTTTATTCCTTCACATTAGCTTTTGGAAGCTAAAGCAAACACATCAATGATTTTATGTCATTCTCTGCAAGACAGGAAGGAAATGCACAATTAACACTGCAAGAAGCTTTAAAAGCTTCTCTCCTAACAAGAAAAAGAAATAATAAACTCTCAGTTTCTTACAAACTAAAGCATTTTCAGCTTATATATTTGTTGTCATAATTTGTAATCAGTAAAAAAAATCTGAAAGTGTTGCCATGACCAGCTCCAGAATATCTCGTGATACAACTCTACCTCTCATGCTTCAAACAGTACTGAGAGTCCATTTTTTTTTACAGTCAGAGTAACAGTCAGTTTTTACTGACATGTTCCATAGACACTAGGAGAACAGTATGCTGAAAATGCGTCTATTATCTTCTGAAAAGAGGAAAAAAATAACAACACTTTTAAGAGCTACGGTGATAATGCTGCAGGAGACATAAAGCATGCAATAATCAAAGCTTTGCTGGGACCAAGGCTCTGCGCAAAAAGGAGGAGATCAGTAGACTTTCAGAAAATGATCAGGAAGTTTTGAACATCAGATGCTCAGTATGAGAAGTCCTTCCTTCCTTCCTTCCTTCCTTCCTTCCTTCCTTCCTTCCTTCCTTCCTTCCTTCCTTCCTTCCTTCCTTCCTTCCTTCCTTCCTTCCTTCCTTCCTTCCTTCCTTCCTTCCTTCCTTCCTTCCTTCCTTCCTTCCTTCCTTCCTTCCTTCCTTCCTTCCTTCCTTCCTTCCTTCCTTCCTTCCTTCCTTCCTTCCTTCCTTTTTCTTTAGTTCTTTACACATTGTGTATAAATTTGTTACCTACTATCTGGGGAGAAAAAAATTACCTTAATAGAATTATGATTGAAATGATACTCCAGAGCACGAATACAGATTCAAATGTGAGAAGTGACTGATGAGGCTCTGTCTGATCTGTCACTGCCATTCACCATGATGAGGCAGTGGAGTCTTATAGAAAACAGGATCCAGACAGGAGGTGCACTTCATGAAGTGGGCAAATTATCACAACCATAAAAGCACAATGTGCTGGAACTGCAGTTCCCAGTGCCTTGTAAATTTTGTTTCACATTTTTAGGGGCTGCTGTCTTATGTTGCAAATATTTCTACTGCATATATGTTTGTATGAAAAACTGATCAAGAAAAGGATGTTGTTTCAAATAAAAACGTCTTCCAGCTTGAATGAGACAATTTCCATTGTGAAGTATTTATGAATAACTTTGAAATAAACTTTGAACCACTGAAATATTAAAATGTTAATCAAATGCCAGACACAAAATTTTTTTCATAATTCCTTAAAATGTTTTGCTCTGCAGAAACAAGTTAGTGAGGTCAACACCAGTTTGGTAAACATTTTAGCCAGACCAAAGCTGTTCTTTGCTGGTGAAAAGAGTTGAAGTGGAAACATTTATATCTAAGAATATACCACTGGTCTTCCACAGGCTGGCTGCTGGCTCACTCTCAAATGTGGGGTCTGCTGGCAGTGAGGAGATCCAGCTGGGCTCTTGTGGGGCTGGCTTTGCTCTTGTCACGGTTTAACACTGGCCTGGCAAAACAACAGATTTAAACTGAGTAACAGATCTATATATTAATCTCTTTCTCCTCGCTGATAAAGAAAAGAGAATAAAGAAGAGAGACTTATGGGTTGGAAACTAAACTACAGAACTTTAATGAAACAGTAATGATAAATAGGAAAAATTACTAAATATATACAAATATACAGGAAAATTGATACCACGTTCCTCCCCTCTACCCCCCCATTAACTCTCACGTCACCACCGAGGCTGCAGGGCAGCCCTGGGAAAGTCCAGGCTGGAATCCTGGAGTCAGCAGCAGTCGGGAGCTGGGGACAGGAACACACAGATTCAGGCTGGCAGGGATCAGGACCACAGGCAGAGGAACGGGCGGAATCCTTTCAGGATGCCGAAGGAAGCAGGGAGGAAGGAAGGAAGAAGTAAGGAAGTTGTTTGACCCTTGTGATCCCTCAAATTTATACCGAGTATGACGTGTATGGGATGGAATACTCTGTTTGGTCAATTCTGGCATCTGTCTTGTCTGGTCTTCCCCAGAGGAGGGTTTCAGGTGGGACCTCCTTAACTCCTTCTGGAGGGTAAAATGTTTCTCAGAGCTGAGCAGTGTGCTTGGCTCTGCATGCCAGTCTCTGGCAGTAACTATAAACATCGAGTGTTATCAGTCCTAGAAGCAGACACTGTCTGAGAAACTTGCTGTTAATTTCAGCAAGTGCAACTACTTACAAGAGACTTAGCTGAAAGCAAAAGTACAAACCAGAAAATCACTTTTATCCTGGCCTAAACCAGGACAGCTCTGCAGAAGCCAGGCCAAGACCTGTTAACTTTAAAGGAAAGTCTTGTGGAACAGCTGGTTGGGGCACAGTCTGTTAGGTCTAGGGAGTGTCCCAATTGAAAAGAGATGTGACACTTCATAGGCTTAGAGGATGGTGGAGATAATGCTCCACTGCATTGTTATGTTTCAGATTAGTCTACCAGGGATTGCTGCAGCTAAATGAGTTTGGTTGCAGGGAAGTGACCTGGAACACTGTTCCCACACTTAGCACCATGGCTGCATGATTGAGGTTGTAGTTGGATGGCTACAGTCAGCCAGTTCTGTCCCGAAGGAGAGATGTCAATAACCAGAGAGACAAGAAGCAAATAATAAACCCCAAGTAACCATATATTGATGCATCAAAGCCTGTTTAAAATATCACCTAGTAGTGATTAAAAACAAATCCTCTTCCCCAGCCTTCAGGTGCAAGGCTTCACAAGGAATTAATGACCTAAACAAAACCTTTAACCCAGTCTAGGAAAGGAATTGCTTGAAAGGATCATAAAATTTATCAAACTGCCCAGAAAAAAATCCAGCTGGTTGTTTTACATCTACATCTTGTATTGCCTTTTCAGGCAGGTTGAAGGCATTTATATGAGCAAAAGTAGGAATAGTAATCAAATATGCAAAGCAGAATAAAGGTGCACACAAGCCCCCTCAGATTTGTAAATCCTCCTCTTTAAAATCAATGCTTTCAACATTATCTGCCTTTTTTTTTTTTTTTAATTTTTTTTTAAAAAGGTATGAGAAATCTGAAGTATTGCAGTTTCCAGAATCAAAACTCTAAACTGCATATTGTGAACAAAGTAATTACTACCCAAATGGCAGTGCTTTCCACTGCTCAGTTCCCTGCAATATCTTTTTCCAAAATCTCATTGAAAATTGGATTCATAACAGTAAGCTAACACTGTAATTTTAAACATGTGCTATCTTACTGTCCTTATGTTATTTCACAGAGTACTTTGCCCATACAAAATATTAAGAAAGTAATTTCATATGCATCTTTACCAGAACATTATCTTTTTCAGATACAGTGAACTTAATGAAGCAGATTACCGCAAACTGCAGAGCAGGTAATATAGGTCCTTATTTTTGTGAAAGTTGGAAAAAGCTACAAAATTATTTCATTGAACCCAGTCTTCAGTTATTTTAAACTATATATTTTCCATTTTTCTCTCTTGCTTTATATTCCTCACCCCCATGTCTCAGAGGGCACTACTTTACTCTATATATTCCCTGATGCCATTCATGTGTCTTTATGTCAGAATTCATCCATGTTGATTGCTGTTCTCTCTCACATACTATATAGATAATCCTATGCAGCATCGTGGAAGAGTTGTTCCCTATTTATTTGAGCTGTTTTTGCTGTCAGTGCTGAACTACAATGGCTTCTAGTTGTCTGTAAATAGCTTTGTCCTGAGAGCCTGGATGGAGTTTTATTTTTCCTGAAGCACAGCACAAATGAGATGCAGTTGAATAGATATTGTAATACACCCTAAGTACTGTAGGGCCTTTGCAATGCCAAAATGAGGATGATGAAATTTTCCTATTTCTTTTCTGCATAAATTGAGTCGATTTTTAATCTTCAGAAGAAAAACTGACTAGAGCAAAGGGAATTATATTGATATTTCTAACAGTCTGAAGAATAATAGCTTTGAGGAATAACATCATTCATCTGTACGTTTTTATGAAGCTGGCTTTCTTCCATAATCAGGCGAATAGACTTTTTGATATCTACTGTGTAACTATGTAAGTGAAACTTTTAACACTGAAACTGAAAACAGTCCTTAAAAGTAGTTTACAAGCTGCTAAATACTTCACATGTAGGTAAGTAATTTTCAAAGATGAGTGGTTCTTCCACATTTAAAAATTAATAATTATATTTCTTGTATTTATCAGTTAGTATCATCATGCTCTCTCTGTTCACTGTGATTTTCTTCATAAGATGATTTGGTTTTACAGTTTTAGTGGAATTTGAATATGGGTTTATCCAGAAGCTCTTGGGCCTCTAAGGGCACATTGCCCAAAAACCTTTGAGTAAATAATCAAGGTTGTAATGTGGATTCACACTTTCAGCTGAGCAATGTTGGGCTCCTTGTTGTGGTGTAGGTAACTTGGTTTACATTATGCTCTCATTTGTCACATATGAACAACTTTGCATCTGTTGTTTTCTTTCAGTTTAAGCAAACCATGTCTGTGGTAGCCAAGGACAAAATTAGCTCAGTAGAAAGCAAAATTTATTTTTAAACACAAAATTATTTATTCTGCTAGAGAAGAAGGGAAAAAAAAAAAGCTTTATATACAACCAGTGTATTTTTTACCATAATTTCAGAAGCAGATGCCTCTAAAATGTATTTTCCTTTGCAAGTGTTCCAAACTCAACATTTGCTGAATGAAATGAACATTTCCTGAAATACTCCATATTTGATTTATTGTAGGAGAATTTGTGTTCTATGTTGTTTTTTTTCTCTCAGATATTTTTATTAAGTTACTCAGATGTTACTTTTATGTCCTGAGACAAACACGAACCCAGCAAAACTCTAAGACTTCTTTTAAATGTGACCTGGCTTATGCAAATTGAGATGTTAAACATTGCAAGAGTTGTTTTTTTTTTTTAGTACCTCACTATAAGAATAGTTCATTTTTTTTAATACTCTTTAAAGTAGTAACTCCTTCAGAGAATCTCAAACCACTTTACAAATAGCAATTAGTTAAACCTTTTGTTTCTTGAAAGAGCATCACAGTCCTTAACCAAGAAATTGAATTTCCATATTTATTTTTCTATGACTGTTGGCAATTTCTGCTCCTTGAGGCTGAAATATGGACATTCCCATGTTCAAACAGTGGTGGGAAGCCATGGAATAGCCTTTGCTATGATCTTGTTCTGCTAGTGCTGTGTTTAGTACCTCTACCTCCTCCTAGTGCTGTATTTGTACCTTTACAGACCTTCTCAATAGAGATTTTCTCCTGACTTTTCTCAGCCTTCAAGGTAAGTCCAGGAGAAGTATTTCATCTGATGGGTGAGGATAGCCTAACCTATGGTTCTCACACCAGATCCCCTCTTAACATGCTGCAGGAACTGTAGTGGGCTGATACCAGGACACTAGTTTTGATAAATGTGATTTAAGGATATTCCCACTATTCCGGTAATTATGCAAAGTCTTGGGGGACAGCCCTGTGATGAACACACATTTTAGTTCTGAAAGTTCAACATTTTCCTGCCCTGGATGCCATCAATTCACTGCCTCTTGTCTCTTAACTCCAAGTGCTCCTTCACACAGATCTCTGTCTGCAGGAATGAGTTTTCTGTTGTGAAGATGCTGAGCTGCCCCAGTACATGCTCACTTGCCTGCTTCATGTTGCCATGCTCAAGTGTAATGCTCAGTGGAAAAGAGTGCTCTCTTAAAAGATCTTGAAACACTAGTTTATGCATTGTGTGTTACTTGCCAGGGAAGCACTCTTAAATATTTATTTTGTGTTACTGCTTATTTTCTAATACCAGAAAGTAGAAAGAATGAAAAGAAAAAGTAGAGGAAAGTAGAGGGAGGCATTCGCTTGTATCCAAGGATGAATTTGAAAATAATTACTTCTGCCATAAATCTTGCAGTCCATATGGATGAGGTGCAATACTGGCACTGATATCTACAGGTCCATCTGCACAGAGCCTCATTTTACTGCATAAGGTAAAGCATTTTAAGTCTAGCCATCTGTTTTCAGTGCTGTTTATTCCCCAGAACCTCTAAGACTGGACAGTGAAGATAAAATTTAAAGAATTCCTCTGTATCATATGACTGAATTAAAAAAAAAATAATATCAAAGGATTCAGAATGATATTTGAATGTCATAAACCAATATATTTTGTTATTTTATCATTTACATCAAAAATTATTTAAGATAATAAACACATCATTTTACTATGGTAATGGCCTCTATTAAATGTTACATAGTCATAAAGACCTAATCCTGCTTCACCTTGCTGTAGCACACAGCTTCTCCACCAAAGCCAATGAAGTGACAGCACTGAAGAACCAGGATCCTTATGTATTTTTTTCCCCATGGATTTGCTGTCGTTGATAAAAATGACAGGAAAATTTGATTTAACTCTCTCAGTGATTTCCTTTTGGATTTTGGAGTATGAATATAGTTTAAGAAAATATTACTCATCCCTCTGTTTGAGAACACATGATCATAAATACATTTGGTAATATCTACTTCATGACTTGATACTTTTCATAGAATCATAGAATTGTCTGGGTTGGAAGGGGCCTCTGAGATCATCAAGTCCAACCCTTGATCCACTACCACTGCAGTTCCCAGACCATGGCACTGAGTGCCACATCCTATCTCTTTTTAAATATCTCCAGGGACTGAGAATCCACTACTTTCCTGGGCAGCCCATTCCAATGTCTGATCACCCTCTCCATGAAGCTTAATCAACTTAGTTTATGTATCTGTGTGGGGACAGTTGAAGTCACTTTCCAGATTACACTGATTTCTGTGACTTGAGCTTCACTGACTACAGCTCCGTCCATGTTGTGTGGACATCTGTCACAAACTGTCCTCAGTTCCCATTTTGGTCTTCATTAGTGGTATTAATGAGGAACGAAATTTAAGTGTATTGTAAGGTTATAGCAAAGTATGCTTCTGTTTGGCATAGGCAGCTTGACTCTATGGCAGTCTGAGATGTTCCCCTTTACCCAAATACTTGTGTGGAAAAAATTAATAGTGAGTGCAGTTAACCTTACTTCCTACATGCGAGCAGACAAAACCATTACCTAGTCTATTGTGAAATGCTATAATGGTGTGATATTCTGTTCCTGTCTAAGGTACGCCACTAAATTAAATTACTACATTAATGATATTTACTTTGAAGCAACATGTAATGAAATCTTTATTTTTATGTAATTAAAAAATTCCATATCAATTGGAAAGGCATAATTGATAGCTGTTTTATCTAATCTCTATAATTTCCATAATATAAGTAGCAGGGCACCAGAAGTAATTTTACACAGAATATCCAGCAAGCAAAGCAATGATGATTAGCAATGGAAAAAAAAACCCAAGTTCAAGATGAGTTTTTTGATACTGAGAAATTATTATTTAGAAAAAAAAGCATAGAAAAAGAAATGATGTCCTGAATCTGTTGACTGGGAATCCAATTTTGGTTCTATGTTCTTGGTTATAATTCCTAAATTAACCTTGAGCTGAGCAGTTATATTTATTGCAGTCCTTTATTTTTTTTTTTAAATAGAATTTTAATTAAACAAAATATGCAAAACCCACTCTGTTAATTTATTTGCCATGACAGGACCACTTAATGTTGCTAGTTTATACCTGCAGAAATATTTGAAATGAAATTGAAATATTGAATAGAACACTGAATTGTTTCAAATGAGTAGCTGTAAGTAACAAAGTAAAACATGGTTTTCTCAGTGGTGTGCTAAACTTCATGTTTTCAGTGCAATAGCTAGTTAAAACAGAGTGAGAGTTATTAAATCCCAACACCAGTATTAAACCAATACCCAGGACATAAATCTTTTGTACTTTAGCTTAAATGCTGGTACTCATGCCCAACTCAGTGCAGGGGTCTGTAGGTGAAATTCCATGTTCTTTTCTATATACAAAGTTAAGCAAATAGTTCTTTGCTTCCAATTAAATATATCTTTAACAGTAACAGTTAATTTTTCATTAGATGTTCCTCTTTAAAGATTACTTTCATTGTTTGATAACATAATTTTAAAAAATCTTTATCTTTGAAACAAAAAATATAACTCTGGAGCATTAGGTGAGGGTTCCACATTCTAGAAGAAACAAACAGCAGCAAAAAAAGCCCCAAACCCTGATACTGCTTTATTAATGACTATGGTAACTTGCATTTGGCAAGAAAACTATATCTTGTGATTAGACAAGTTTTTAAATTTTTCTTGCTTATTTATTTTATTTATTTGCAAGTTTATCCATCTATTAAATTACTATTGCATATGCCTGGTGCAGTTAACATAGAACTGTAACAATGTTCAGAAAGAAGATTGTCCATATGCCTTGTCAAAGCTTCTCTTTAGGATAAAATTACATTTTTCACTAGAAAGTAGTAACAGCTCTGTAGATGTCTGATGATGGATATATTATATTGCTTGCTCTGGTGTGTTCTTCCCTTTCCTATTATGCATCCCATTCCAGTCTGTTCTGCAGTCATGCTTACTTTTAGTTTACACACCGACATGTTTAGGAAATGAGGCAAATAGTCTTTATTCCACCTGGAAAGATTTTGCCAAGGGTTGTATAAATCTGGTTATAAAGACCTGTTAACCATGAGGCAGACTCTACCCCTAATATTAAGTGACTGATAGAAATGCAGTCCCTCTGAGAGAACTGCACATATAGATACATATTTGTCAATAATCACAACTGACCTTTTTAGTTTTAATTTTGACCACAATACTCACTAATTAAAGAAAATAATTCTTAAAAAAATATCCAAATGTAAACAGTGTCACAGAATGGCCGAGGTTTACAGGGAGCTCTGGAGGTCATCTGGTTCAAGTCCTCTGCTCCAGCAGGGTCATCAAGAGCCAGTTGCCCATGAGTCTGTCTAGACACCTTTTGAATATCTCCAAGGAGAGAGAGACTACAACCTGCCTGGGCAACCTGTTCATCACTTGTCTACACTCACCCTAAAAATGTATTTCCTGATATTTCCTGTGTTTTGGTTTGCGCCCGCTGCATTTTGTCCCACGCTCTTTTTACCCTCCCTTTGGATATGGGATTGATGTGATTTCCCCAGCCCTCCTCTTCTCGAGGCCCAACAGTCCCAGCTTTTTCATCTCAGAGAGGAGATACTCTGGTTCCTCAGCCATCTTAGTGGATCTCTGCTGGACGTTCTCCAGTACCTCCCCATTTCTCTTGCAACTGGGGAGTCCAGAACTGGACACAGTACTCCAGTTGTGGCCTTGCCAGTGCTGAGTAGAGGTAAAGGATCCCCCTTTCTGACCCTGCTGGCAACACTCCTCCTAATGTGACCCAGGATATAATAAGGTCTCTTCATGGTAAGAGTACATTTCCCTGAGATAGTCAAGACTGGCTTTGTATGTACTCACTTCACAAAACTTCTCTGGGTCATTCTGTAGTCTTGAAATGAAAGTATTCATCTATCTGGGTTTTCAGGTCAGAGAATCTGAAACAATCCTTGATCCATGTAGAAACCATCAGAGAGGGATATCAGCAGTGTATGGATGAGGGAATATCTCCATGACTTTAGGGTTTTCAAAAGGACATGCTGTGATGCTCTAGAGTGAAAAACCTGCTGGGGCGGTGCTGGAAAATGCAAGACATGAGGGAGCCAGATCAGATGCAATCTCCTCGTCACCACCCTGTGTAAATAACCTCACTTGTGCAATAGCTCAGTGTGTGTCTGAGCATTGAAGCCTAGATGGCACTGGGAGAACAAATGACAGCAAGATTGTGAGAAAACCCAGTATGTGTGACGAGGGCTGTATGGATCAATGCTTAAGGCTGTATCACCATCCCATTTTATTCATTTAGAGAAATCAGTAATCTTATTTATTCAGATATTATTAACATGAGTCTTTTTGTAGAAATGCTTTTAGGCACACCTTCAGATTCAACCTGAACACACTTTTTTACATGTTTAGCTGTAACTTTCTAGTTTCATATCTGTGCCACTGAGGCATATAACTAAAATCAAGGATTTGTGTGAATTCCTTTCTAGAGGAGGCACTTTCCTAAATTTTTCTAGTTATTTATGTTCTGGTGGCAGTTTCCAAGCTCACTTGGCATGCTTTGCAGAAGTGTAAGGAATACAAATAGGCAGCTTTAGAGTGAGGACATAAGACTGGGTATTTTAAAGATTTTTGCTGAAGAAGACTTTAGTTCTGGGAACATTTCAGCCAAGTAAAGGTGCTTTGTGCAGGAGCATGGGGTCTGACAAATTGATTCACTAAAAAATCTTTGCTTTTGTCCCTGGGCTCTTGTAGGATAAAATCTGGTCATCTCCACAAGCGCAGGAGAGGAGAAGCCTGCTGGAAGGGAGGGCAGATGCGGTTGGGCAGCTGGTGGTTGCTCCAGGGCACTGACAACACAGGTGGTGTGAGCTGTGTGTTGATAAACCTGCAAGCATCTTGGCATGTGTCCTGTCCACTCACTGTTTACTGGAGTTCAGGGGTTTGCCTCTTGCTTACCCAGAAAACAGAAGACTTGAATGATGGCATTCTGTATCTTGTTCTGTAGGCATAAAAAACCCCCCAAATCAGCTCCACAGCCAATGGGAAGAGATTATTAATTTCTTTAAAATAATTATTGTGAGATTAGCCCATGATATCGGATTTATAAATGAAAGATTTTAATTTTGTACTGTACTATGGTTTTTTTCCTGCCTTCCTCTCTGTTAATCAAAATTAAAATTCTAAGCTTCATCCCTTAGAATGCTTCAGTGAAGTATATGACAGATCTAAAATTTAAAAGGTTGCCATGCCAAGCTTCTACAGAGAGGTTTTTCTAATTGATCAGAACTTCTGAATTATTCTACAGTCTGGCACTGCACAGTCCTGCATATTGCAAGTTCCAGTGAGCTGCGGATGTCAGTAAAAACTAAAACAAAAGAACAGGCATTTCATCAGTGCTTTATTCTATTCAGACAGTTTTCATATATTTTCATGGGTGGCACAACTATTCATACATTTGAATTGATCGTGGTAATGACTGCACTGACAACTGATACAAATGAGATAAGAAGGAACATTTAGTCATCAGATGATAACTTCTCTATTTAATATTCTATCCTAAATTAAGTAGGACAATAGCTGTCAGGAATTAATACTGAGGGAGACTATTATGTGTTTAAAAATACCCTACCATTGACATTTTCACTAAA
The DNA here is from genome assembly GCA_023637945.1 of Phaethornis superciliosus. NCBI lineage: Eukaryota > Metazoa > Chordata > Aves > Apodiformes > Trochilidae > Phaethornis > Phaethornis superciliosus. The sequence continues at coordinate 24,186,320 of JAJQWJ010000001.1, read as the reverse complement.
TATGTCAACTAAATCCACAATTAGTATTCATTTTGAGGAACAATCTGACATGTGAATAGTCTACAGTATCAGAAAAGACCCCCCCCCCCAAAAAAAAAAAAGTGTAATAACATGAATACACAAGTTAATTAAATTTATAATAAAATATTGTGAAATTAGACGAAATATAAAGTGTGAACACCAGTGCATAGTTATCTGCTAAGCTCTAAACCTGCGAATTCTGTCAAAGTAGATACAGTCTACTGTTTCTGAAGAAAATATTTTCTTCTCTGAATTCATCTGAGTAGTCACACTTTCTTTGAGAAGCACACAGAAATCTGAGTTTAGAGATTGATTTAATTGCCCAGGGAAATACATCAATAAAATTTTTAGAGAAATATGTTCTGGACAAATAGCTGAATGTCACATGAGCATTTCTTGAGTTTCGAGTGTATAATATCATCTAATTACCTTTAATGATGAAATTAATTATTAATTTAATGATTCTGTGATGCAGAATATTGAGTTTTACATTATTTATTTACAGTGGCATGTTTTGTAGGTATGTCCCCTGTAATATATTTACATATTTACATTGTAATATATTTACATTGTGGTAAATTAAATAGTGGCCTCTAATCCAAGTACTGAAGTATGTGGACTGACTAACTTTCTCCTTAAATGTGGGTGTTCATTCTTTTTTCTGCAGTCATTAGTGGATATTGGTATCCACATAGCTGGACAGTGAACCAGGCCAGGATCAGATCTAAGCTGAAACTAAGCCTGAAAAAAGCCAAACCAAACCAAACCCCAAACAAAAACCAACCAGCCAACCAAAAAACCAAAACCCCAAAAAACGAAAAAAACAACCAACCAACCCAAAAAACCTACAAAAAAAAAAAAAAAAAAAAAAAAAAAAGAAAGATTAATTTAGCTATGTCCAGTTTGTTGCATGCCTCAATAAGTGCTTTTGCTGGCTTAAGGGGAATGGAGCAAGGGATTTCTGAGGAATGAAGAGTGAGGGTGAGAGACTAACAGAAGCTTATACAAACTTTAAGGGTTCACAGAGCCATAGTGTTTGCTTTGGTAATCTCTTCTGAGTCCATGCTATGGAATATTAGAACAAAATCTTCTTTTAAATCTCCAGACTTTAATTAGAAAATTGCTAGAAGGAAATACAACACAGAATGAATCACACTTTGACAATGAAGTTTTGTTTACTACTGTGCATGGTATTTCTATCCAGTTGCGTAAGCTGACATTAGCTAACTACATCTTCCTCTCTTAAGAGAAATAGTCATGTGCAAATCATCTCAGGAAAAAAAGGCAGTAGTTAGTAAAAGAAATATATTTCTCTTAATGCAAAATATTACTGTTTCATGATAAGAGCTATCGAATGTAGCTCATTGTGTATAATATAACTCTTAGAAATAAAATAGTGGCATTCTTTTTCAGATAGTTTGTTCACATATAATTTAAAACATAAATGGCTGGGTAATATTGAAAGATGAATCAAAGACATAATACTGTTCCTACTATTTAAGGCTGAATTTGTGCTGCAGGGGAAGACTGAATAGTTTTTGGTTTGTTTTTTTTTTCCTACAGTGAAATAAAAGTACATTTTTAAAATCAGGAAAAAGGAACATAGATCTGGAAATTATCTCTTTGATCCTGAAGTCCTAATGCCTTGTTGCTACAGGCAGCATCATTGTATAATCCTATCTGGGAAGGTATTGGGTTTCTACATCAGCTTGCTGCTTTCCTGCTTGAAAGTCTTTACCAGAATCCCATCCCTTTAACAGTTACAAATTTCCAATTTTGAACTCAAGTTAATTACAGTGATCAAGGAACATATTTATGAATAGAGAATCCACATTTGTTTGTCAAAGTCTGGCTTGCCTTGGAATTATCATTTTATCCATGTCTTGCCAAGATATATTTTTATAAAGAAAGGTAATATAACATGTCATGATAACATTAATTGCTGATTCTGGCTTTTCAAAACCAGTCTTTGATTGGCAAGCTGAAGTAGCAGTCTGAAATGAAGGGTTCCCTTCATGTAATTTAGCTTTGTGGGATATTCTCCACCTCAGTGTAGAAAGGATATGGTGTTTTTTGTTTTTTTTCCAGTGGAGACATCTACAATTGGCTCTGACAATAGAACTTCACCTTTTCATGTTGCCTGTTTTTTTCATTCAAGTGGCAGATGAGGTGCTAACACAAAAATATCACACACTCATCATTGATTTTCATGAATTTTTGAATCTCTAAGGATCCTTTACTGGGGAGCATTTCCCAAGTTACTAAAGATGAGGCCACATTGCTTTGCCAGGGGATGAGAGTAGAGCCATGAGGGTAAGAGCTGTGATGAGCTATTTGACAATCCATGGCCCATTCTTTCACTGATTATAAATAATCATTGTCTGAAGAACTTGGATATAAATTGTGCTTCTATTTCCAGAAAGGTGAAACAGCTCACCTAGTTTTTGTTTTCTAGGCCACACACTCTACTCTTCATCTTGGTTTGATAGGAACTCATGGGACCTCATGTCAGTGGGGTGTATAACATTACACAGTTGCGTACCTATCACAATTAGTATCTTTTGATGCAGTGGTATGCTCTATGAAAAATAAACATATTTTTAGCTACAACATCACAGATGTGTTTTCTCAATCAGTGCACAATAATTTATGTATTCTGTACTTGTGGAATAACATACAGAGATCACAGTTTCTTTAGAAAAGAAAGTTCTTAAAACAAATCTACAGTTACTCCAGTATTTTGTTAAATTTCCTAATAGCTTTTTGTTTTGTTGGCTATTAGTCCAATAAATCATCTGGAATTATTTCTGCCACTTGACTGGATAAAATATTAAAAATTATATAGTCTGAAGTTTTATAAAATATTTACTTTCAAGACAAAAGTCAAAACCTCTTTTTCTGTGAACACTCCTGACAAAAAGAGAACTGTTCTGATGTTTGTGAAGAGGAAACAAAGTTATGGATGTAATGCAAGTGCAATATACATGAAATTTATCCTGGACTTGAAAAATTATCTTTGAATAAAAAGTATGTTGCTCATAAGACCTCCTTACATTTCAGACACAGCCATATCTTCATTTTCTTATTCAATTGTCTTGGTTTTGTTTCTATGTGACAATAATATAGAAATATACTACCTAGTGCTGCTAAAGAATTTCATCTAGGTTGAGGAGGTTGCTAGAATTCTCTTCTTTTAGAACAGGCAGTGCTTTTAGACTTAAATTTTTAACGTAGAATTTATGCTGTTCAAGCAGTACCCTCAGTGTGCGTTGAAAAAAACTTTATCTTCTCTATATATGTCAGAATTGGAATTAGTAGCAGTAATAGCAGCAAGCCTACTCATGATACTGAGATTCTGATTAAAATTTTGTGGCAGAAAGTGACTATAAGACATATCTTAGTTTAGCAAACTGATGCTGACTCACTAACTCATGCTTCAACACTTTTTTTCAGAGACATATTTAATTTCAAATCAGTTTGAAGTGTTCAATAAGAAAAATCATAAATTCTCAGGGAAAGTTGTTATTGCAAAGATTTTGTATTATAGAATTCTGCAAAAAAAGAAAGAAATGCCCAACTGCCACTATTACTCTTTACTTTTATGCCCCCAATTTATATACTTTTTTCTTTTTTTCCTTTTTTTAGACAAAGGAAAGCAGAGATGTCCTCCATTTTTTTAGTATATGGAAAGCACATGAGCTGAATGTACATTGACATTGGCTTGACTTTCAGGCTGTAGCCTTCAGCTAAAATAAGAAGAGTTTAAAAAATGGTGGAGTCAAACTCTTCTTGGAACTGGTGGTGGTAGATAGCGCAGCAGCCACAGGTAGTAGCTTGTGAAGTTCAGGATGCAGATTAGGAAAAAAATCTTCACTATGAGCGTGCATCAGCTTTGGAAAAGGTCTTTGAGAGAGACAGGGACTCTCCGTCCATGGAGTTTTCAAGACTTCAGTACACAAAGCCATGACTGAACTAACCTGGTTCTGTCTATAGTCCTCTCCCAGCAAGAAAAGGAAATGAACTTTTGCTTCATTATGGTCCAAAGTTGTTCATCTTCAGAGATGCTTTCCAAACTAGTGTTTCTGTGATTTTACAGAGTAGCTGACATCCCATAGAACAACATGCTATGCATAAAAGATATGTTTAGTTCTTTAAAATGACCATCTTAGCCTTCCCAATTCAGTCTGTCTAAAGGCAGATTTTGGAATTTCAGTAAGTATTGGTATATACAATACTTGAATGTTGAAGGCACACCTTTGTTCTTGATTGTTGTTTGATCTAATCTAGTTTAAATAATTTTTTACAGATATATTACCAAACATGTTAGATATTTCAGAGGGGTATACAGAGAGGATAATTTATCATACTGAGAAGACAATTAGTGGATATTACTTTCCACCTAATTCTAGACCCACAAAAATTAGATTTTCATGTTTAAGTAAGCTAGAGCTGTATGTTTACCAGTCAAGAGAAAAGGGCAGCTTGTGAGCATATGCTAGCTTTCCTAAGATACTTGTTTCAGACAGACTTCTGAAAATGTTAATTTCTCTTAATTATGGAGTTGACTCAGGCATGAAGTTTTAAATGCCTAAACTAGGGCACAGGAACACAAGGCGTGATACTGTGTAACTGAAAATATTTTGATTTTATACAACGGAGCATTAGAGGAAGTCAAATAAGCATACAGCTTAATATTTTAATTCCAACCTTAACAACCCCAACATTACATTTTAGGATATCTGATGCCAGTGCATTAGTTTTAAACTCATCAGAAAAGGCCTCTCAATTATTACTATATTTGGAAGTACAAACACTTCAAACCATTTCACCTGCTTTGATGCTGATTTTTTTGTTACTTCTTGTAACAGAAATTCTAAAGAAAAAATAAAAGGGGAAAATTTAACATCTTAAACTAGCATTACAGTATGTCAGTTTATATTGTATAATTATAGAAACATTGTATAATTATAGAAACCCTGTTTTATGATAAAGTATCTTGGATGTTTCTTTGAATAACCCAAGTTAAATTTTCCCTTGATCAATTATTCAAGCGATTTCATGAAAGGAAGAATTCTTTACACTTTCTCAGTCAGCTGTAATGTAAGTAACCTTGATCTTTGTAGTTGTCATTTGGTGACTTAGAGGGATGGCAACGTGTTTCCTTTCTGACTGATGCCAACACAAACAGTTTAGTCCTAAGATTTGCATTGCTATGCCCATCAGACCTCTGAGATACAAATGATGACATGTTAATATCTAGACTGAAGCATACATCCTGGAGGCAGTGCTGAGTTACATGAGAAAAATGAACATTTGATCTTCATGAAGACAACAACTTGACAGTTCAAGAAGAAAATGAGAGTCAGCTGGCCACTTATGCTGTACTCTAATAAATCCATTCATGGCTCTGGAATCAATCCCTTGCTTTAAATCATCAACCTGTGTTTTAGTACACAAGGGATGCACAACTACAGTACAACTATAGAGTATCCTGTCTCGGTCTAGATATTTTAACTTTGTAAGTAAAAAACAAGTTTAAATAGTATCTGCTAATTTCTGTGGAGGGTGCCACTGAAATTGAAATAAATTTCCAGGTATTCTTGCTGAGCCAGTATTGAAAGGACTTGTTAAAATTCTATCAGGTCCAGTTCCAATTATTATTCTATGGTTGTTATATGAACCTATTGGAAGTTTTAAAGGATCTTCAGGGTTATAAATCCAAATCTGAAGTGAAGAATGCATAGGCCCTCCTGCCTAATGAAATATGTTTTTCAACTGTGAGTTCAGGCTTTAGTCCCACTAAAAAGAATTTTGTTTCAGATCTCAGTGTATTTTACTGGCATACCTCATATGTTTTAGATAGACACTTGGCAGATATAAGCAAGTGTTGCAAAGTAGGAAGCTGACAGAGCAAAAGCACCAGAAGAAGGCAGTTTGTTTTGATTTGCTGCATCTCAGCCATCTGGGGAGCGAGGCACTACTAATGGAAGTAATACAACTAAGGCTATTTAAAGAATCTTACAGCAGCTACTGTAAAAGTATAAACCTGAGAGGCTTTTTATTAATTCCTTAGAGAGAGATTTACTCCCAGTGCTTCTGAATTGAACTTCTGATTAATATAAAATACCTTGGTCACATTTGCTGAACATCTCATTTCCTTTTTGAAAAGTTTGGCTTGCACAGTTTTGCCGATTAAGTCCGTAGTAATAGATTTGAGGATAATGGATTTATTACTGTATGGATTATGTTATGTTGTTATAGTATATATGTATATTACTGAATTAGTATTATTGTGTATGCAGAATCTTATCCAGGCAAGCATCTTATTCTAAGAGGGACAGTAGGGGATGCTCATAAGCAAAAGATAAATCCCAGTGGAGTTATAGTGCCATAAAAAAAGCAAGGAGCCGAACTTTCTCTACCAATTCATTCAGGAACATAGCATAAATTTTTGATAAAAAGAGAAAAAATAAGAGTAGAAAATAAAAATAGACTTAATGTGTCTGATCTGTTTGTAATAGACTTCTGTTCAAGTCTACAGTATTTTTGAGATGAGTTCAGCACTGCACTGCACAGAGCAGTGTATAACAAAATGCAAAACTTTAGGGTAGTCTGGATGCCTCTGATTGCATCCTTAGAACAGCAGATTCAGATCTTTGAAGGTTCAGGGTAGGATGACATAAGAGGGAAACTTGTCAGAAGACTAGAAAAGCTAACAGAAGTGGTTACTGGCTAAACATTCTGTTCAGGAAGGGAACAGAATGCAGAACAAAACAGCAGGCCTAGTAGCCTTTTTAAGAGGTAAAATTACCTGTGGAGGTAGGATGGAGTAAGTGGGGCACAAGAAAGTGAATTTCACCCAAAAAAAACCAATACCATTTTTCCACAAGGAGAAGACTGTTTCTGAACGTTTTCTCACAAGAGAAAGGTAAATGCCAAAGCTTGCTGCAAGAAAGACATTTAATATGGCTCTATGAACAAAAACTAGATTTTACCCCATGGTGGGGGCAGGGGGGGGAATGATCAAGGATCATGCCCTCCTAAAGGTACTAAAGAAAACAAGGTTAGTGTATCTTGGCTTTGTCAATTATACCATACATACACAAACACAGAATTCAATAGAAACTGCATTATTTTTTTCATACTCTGTCTTGCCCAAATAAAAAGGTGCCATATGCCCTCTTTGCAGTCCTTGTTAGTATACATATATGCCCTTGTTATAAGATGTAGCTAAATACACAGATGAGAAGGGTTAATGCACAGATTTTAGCAAGTGAGAACATTTTTCCTTCCTGCCTTGCAGCTAGCAGAAAGATTTCCTTTAAGAAATTTACCCTGCCTCCAAGCTTGTGGCTGTGGAATTCCAGTCTATTTCTAGTGATCTTACCACAGACTCTAAATAAAAAATATCAAGGATTTCCATTAAAAAATGCCTTGTGGAGGTTACTTGCAAGGACTATTTTAAACTCATCTTACTACTTGCTATTATTTTAGCAAATAACTGGTGAAAAGAGAAGGGAAAGGAGATGTGTCTTTTATGGCCTGTCTGGCTGATTGACTGGCACTGTTGAAATGTGCCATGGTAACTTCATGAGTGAGCTGAGCAAACACAGATTGTCTAATCAGTAAACACACCCTGTTCCCATAGCTTGGACTTCCATCCATGGCAAATATATTGCTTGAGATTTGCCTTCAACTTTCTGATGAATAAGTATGTTTTTCTTTCTCTCCTGCTATGCCATATGTACCCAATAAATAAGTGATGTGGTGGTGATAGCAGAACACCCTTTGCATCTCTGTGGTGGCATGACAGTCTTCCTTCTAATTAAACTCCTAACTCAACCTTTAAGTTGTTGCCTATCTGCACAGTGAAAGAGAAAATGAAGAACCTGGGAATCTCCTGCTTGCATTCAACACAGGACTGTCCTGGCAGCTCACACTGCTCTTAGAGAAAGACTTAGAATCAGCTTAAATTTGTAAGGTAAATTTCTTTAACAGTATCAAAGAAAGCACACTCCTAAAAGTTCTGGGAGATTTTGTGTCTTCTGGTATGGTGACTAGTCGGTGTTTTTTTGAATGTGAGTTACTGAGTCCTGAAGACACTGTGAGTGAGTCCTGTGAGTCCTGAAGAGAGACAGTTGTAGCATCAGTATGTTTTAAGGTAATTGTACCATGTTGTCGGTATAGAGCTCTTCTAAGAACTTGAAATCAGAAAATTACTCATAATAATTTGGAAACATTTTTGATCAGAAATGTCTGTGTCCTGAAAACACACATAAAAAGAATCTAATCAGAATGTAGAGAAAATGTTACTGTGGTTTACATTTATTTTAATATTTGTGTTACTTTTTAATGTAAATCTACTTTTATGTTAAGCCTATTTATCCTTCAAGGAGGTAATTTAATTTTATCTAACAAGTTTCCTTCTTGAGAGAAGCTTTGCAAGGTTTCCCTTGAAAAAACTAACAACCAATCTTGAGTAAAATTCAAGAGTGGTGTTTAAAAAAGACAGGTTAGGTAATAAATAAAGAAAATAATAGAATATAGATTTCACACTTAAATGATCATCTCTTTAATTAGGAAGACTTAGCACTGTTAGATAATGGGTGTCAAGGAGAAAGTGAACAAACCACATTTTACTCAGAAGTACCCTATAAATCTGTACAGCCAAGCTACTTGGCTAATTAATTTCTTTCTTAGCACTCTGTGTTACACTGTGCAACTAACAGTTCCTGCAAGCAACAAGAGTTTTTTTGAAACTTGTTTTAGTATTGTTCTATGGTTTTACTTTTGTATTACTGCTCAGATATCCTTTAAAAAATTGACTGCAGAACACAATCACTTCAATTGTAACCAGAAAGGTGAGGGTAGTTAATTTTTTCACATTCTGAACTACCAATGAGCTACAGTAGTTACAAATTACTCAGTGTTTCTTTACCATCAGATTCATCTAGTACCCCAAAGGAAACTTTAATGACTTTAATGCCATATGTAAGCAAGATGTTAAAATGAAAAGTAGTTCTACTGCTTATTTTAGATGTGTCAAAAAGTGGAAAGTTTTTTTAGTCTGTAAAGATTCAATCTTTTTCAAACGATCAGTGCTAGAATGCTGTTATTTCACAAGAAAACCCTGTTGTGTTTGAGGCTGTCTATAAGTTTGTCTCATGGCCATGTTATCATTTATATGACTAAAAGGGACAATTCCTAGTGAAATCTGTGTGACTGAACGTACACTTTTCATACTCCTTCAGTGAATAAAGATTTTCTGTGATCATTTGTGTCATCCAAATGCTTGATGACAATAAATAAGAAAATCCTAAGAACACTGTCATGCTCAAATCCACATTAATTTTGAGTGAATATTCTTGCAACACGTTCTTTGTGCTTCAGACATTAATCTCATCAACATGTGCAAGAGCTTTCCTCGTGACAAGTGATTCCAGTTGCAGGTGGTGTGGAGCACGTGTTTGCTCCATAGTGTTCACCTTTTTGCATGTTAAGCCTTTTGCTTGTAATAGCTATATTTTATCTTGTTTAAATAGCCTAAATACTGCATGCCATTGTGGCTTAATAGTTACCACACAACTAATTCAGTTTCCCAGACTTCTTCATCTACTCCTCTGGCACATTTTCTGTCTTAGATGTGCTGCTCATTGGCAGCCAGGGCTCAAGTGCAAGCTTCTGTGACTGCTAGTTTACAATTAGATGTTGTAGGAGGAGTAATTCAAGACTTTAAAAAAAACAAACAACAGTGAAACATCTCATTTTTGTTGTTCTATACTGCAGAATTTCCATCAGATGCTGCTGTATTCAGTTTTATTTCTTTATTAAGGTGTTGTTTTCTTCATCTACGTGTCTCTGTAGCATGTGTTATGTAGATATGACAGGTAGATAGACACTAATGGTGTGAAGTGGTGATAAATAAAAAAGCTGTTATGTTTCCAGGGTGAAATTCTGATTCTCAAAGTGCCTCTGTATTGTTCTGGTGTAGATGGAAGAAAATTAAAAACTGTTAATGGATACCGAGCTGCATATGAAGAAGTTTACTATTCTTTATGCATAATTCTGCACTGCTCTCTACCACATGTTCAGAAAGAGAGACTGATGGAAGGCTGCTCTTTTCCATTCCTGACTAGAAATATAGGCAGAAGGCTTGCAAAAGGAAGAAACTATGTGACTTGGGGGGAAGTGACAAACTTCACTGTGTCTGTTAGAATTAAAATCTTTGGAAGAAATTATTCTTTATTCTTTATTAACGGCAATGGTGAATATGTATGAGTAAATGTAGCCTCTCAACTCCTTTCTAAAAAAAGCAGATACTGAAAAAAACCAAACAAAACCCCAAACAAAACAAAAAAAAACCCAGAAAAAAACCCAGCCCAAACCAGAAAAAAAAAACAAAAACCCAAACAAAAAACCCCAAACAAAAAACAAACCCAAAAAACATCAAGCAAAAAATTGTGTCACCGTAATTTTGGGATCAGGGAGCAAAACTGCAAATCTACTTGGATTGCATGATATTGCATAGAACTGCAGTCGGAAAAGAACATAACTGTTCTGAAGGGGAGGGAAAGTGTGCTTGGGATGCTGGGTGTCTGAGTACTGTTAGGTAGTGGAGTCGTTCTCAAACACTGTATACATCAAGTTTTATGGTAGATCATTTATTTATTACTAACTTTGGAGATAACTAAACAGTCAAACAACCTTGCGCCTCAGATCTCATTAAGGGAGATATATTAACAAGGGCCACTAGGTTTGGAAAAATAGCAAAGCATGCTTAGTATATGGTGAATGATGATCCCTGAGGGGAAGCATGAAGAGGGTAGAGCATCTATACTCTTTCAGCACCATTAATTTTAATTTGAAGCTCAGGTCTGAAAGGCAAATTCAAATGAACATATAGGACTTTGCAAAAAGTTCTCTTGGAGCCTAAACCTACTAAGAGCAATGATAAAAATCTGAAAAGCCGGACATTAAATAACCCTGGAGATCTGAGTTGGTACAGTCCCTTGTCATTCAGTTGTATCCTGGCCTGTGCCTTCCATTAAGCTGTTGGGGTTGATAGACACCATGGCAGTAGTGGATTAATGGTTGGACTTGATGATTTCAGGGGTCCTTTCCAACCCAGCTGATTCTATGATTCTATGGTGCTTTAGAAGAAATGAAAGATGTTCTGTGCCATATGAAAAGGAAACTCTGGGGCCAGGAATGTGACCATACTTTTTTAGAAGCACTGCATGAAAGTTTATGAATGCATTAGTGTGTGAATTCAGTGACTGTACTTTTCTGGATATAGCCCCTAAAGCTGATGAAGCAGTACATACTCATTCCTAGTCAGCTGCACATTCCTTGTATGGACAGGAAGAAAGTATTTGTAGCAAAAAGGCAGTAAGATAGGGAAAAAATACGGTCTGTTGAATAGCACTTAGATGTTGAAGTGATTGAAATGGTCAGTTAAGAGCTTCTGTGGACAGTAAGGATCCAACAACATATTCAGCCCTATAATAATCCATGTGGATAATTTAATGTATCTGGATATTAACAGATGCATTACCTCAACTGCTAGCATATGACAGAAAGGTAATTTATATATCTGCACTTTTATAACAAGAACTTAGACTTCTAGTATTTCATTTTCCTGCCCTGTGAAAGAAGAAAGATGAATCTGACAGTTGTGACTGATGAGTCAAATAACTGTAATGAATCAATGTATATTTCTAGCTGCCAGATATAATGTGCTAACTATAATGTTACTGAAGAAAACTATTTTTGTAAAATAGTAGCAAATGAAGCAACTGGATGTGCTCTTTTTACCTCTGTGCTTACCATAATGAGGAAAGAAAATCTTAATATGTTTATATTCATACCATTCTTAGCAGCTTGACTTGTCCTGTTTATATATATATGCTTTTTGACTAGCCATAAAAATATTAATTCAAGACAAGTCATCTAAATTCCCACTTACCTCACTGGGACTGCCAACTAAATAATTTTCAATTTTAACAATATTTTGCTTTGAATTTCATGAGTTTGCAATAGATAAAATTAAAATATCTATAAAGATAAGTACATATTTCATGTGTCATCCCTTTCAGTGTTTATTTTTTCCTAAAAAAATAAAATAACTAAATTTTATATCAAACTGAACTTACTTTTTCTGTTTTTTTAGACTAACTCTGTTTGGTGCCTGAACCAAATAATTAGTTATTATATCTCTGTTTTAATTTCATATTTTACCACACTGTGAGACAACAGTCTCCTGATCCATTCAAAGCATTGCAAGTCCATATTGCCTTTAGAGTAGAGCTGAAGCAGATGTCTAGATGAATAGTCACTTCTGAGGCAAGATTACAGCTTTACTGATACACAAATGTTGAATAGTGTAAATATGTAACATGACAGCAAGAAGACTCAATGCAATATTTCCTTTGCTCACTAGAAGTGGGTACCAAATATTTTGATAGGTGGAACGCAGTTATGATTGACAGATATCTTTTTATGAATTCTGCACAAATAAAATGAGTTTATTTTTATCATTTCAGTTAGATCCTAACATCTTTCCTCTCTTTCTCCAGAGGCCCACTGCTTCACTTGAGGTCTAATGTCATGGTCCAAAAGCTGGTGAGGAAAATAGAAGCATCTGATGAGGTACTTTCAGGAGGGGGTGTAATGTGTAGGTGCAAGTGCTGGTTATGATACTTGTGAGAAAGGCACTCGGGCTCTCTAAGGATGAGTTGGGTCTCTCTGTGAGGTGCTGGGAGCAGGCACTGAGGGGCAGCTCTGTGAGGAGAGGCAAGGGCTGCCCACTGCCAGACACCAGTTCCAGCCATCTCCAACCCACCCACCTCAGGGCATGGCTGAGCCAAGGTGGTGGCCCCACTTGTGATAACAATTGTTTTAAAAAGTGAAGAAAACTGGGGAGGAGGAAGTAAAAAGAAGAGAGAAATGGCAGAGGAAATGCCAAGGTCAGGGGAGGAGAAGGAGGGCAGGAGGTGCTCCAGGAATCTGATCAGAGATTCCTTACAGCCTGTGTAATAATCTTGGGGAACAAAAGGAAAGTGTGAAGAGAGAGGAACCACGGAGGGAATCCTGTGTCTACTGATCGTAAACCAGATATTCATGCTCCTGGTGCTTCCTGGAGCAGGGAGAGTAGCTGGGAGTGAAATTAATTCTGGAAAAGAAGGAAGAAAGGTATTGATTTAATATTTGTCTGAATGCAGAATGTAATTGGGTGATGGAGTGTGGTGGGTCACCCTTGGCTGACAGAAAAACACCCATCCAGACACTCCCTCCCTGCCTCTGCTCATCAGGAAAGGGGGAGAAAATGGGATCAGAAGCTCAGGCGTCAAGATAAAGACAGAGAAATTACTTAATAACTACCGTTGCAAGAAAAAGGATTCAAATTGGGGGAAATTAATTTATTATTAATTAAGGTAGATTTGTGTGGTGACAAAAAAAGTCAATCATTAAAGCACCACTTTTCTCCTGCCCTTTCCCAGGCTCAAATTTCTTCCTCTACTCTGCTCAGTCCTCTTCCCCCATGAGTGGCACAGGAGGGGTGAGGTGTGTGAGGTCAGTATGCAGTGGCTTTGCTGTGCCATTCCTTTCTTACACATTTCCTCTGCTCCAGCATGGCCTCCCCACTGGAGCTGGCTGGAACTATATCTCTCCAGCCCTCAGCAGCCCTTCTCTGGACCCTTCTCAGAGAGGGCACTTCTGTCAACACCTGGATACCATCACCCAGTACACAGGTAAACCCTGAGATACACCTGAGTGTGTGCTGTAGAAGGAGTCTGGCTCCACCATCACACTGCAGCACATTTTTCCTGTGCCTGTCTATGGGTGCATCAGGACAGAGCAGTGCATGGGATTGCAGTATGGGAGAAAGGCTCTAGCTCCACCTTACTGATGGTGAAAAGCTGCCACACAGATGGCTGGTTGCTGTTTATTCTGTTGCCGCTTGTAACTGTGGATTATACTTCAGTTTTCAAATTTCTCCTTGCACTTACTGTGCAGATTTTTTTTTCTTGATTTGTCAAAAGTCTAGATCAAAATAACTTAAGATCCTAACCCTTTTTCATCCACCATGTCTGCTTGTAATGTTATTTATTTTTTAGAAAAGGTGTGAACACACATCAGATTATTTTCTGAAACATAAAGCTTTCCTCAGTTCACACAATGCGTAGACTTAATATACCCTCCAGCAATAAAGTAGCTGTTGATTATTGCCTCGCACAGTTTCAGCATCCTCATTAGTTTTACTAGGTAGCTTGCAGTAATTTCATGCCAGATTAAAAATATGGGTCATTCAAAGGACTCATGTGAGATCAGCCTGCAGAAATCTGAAGCTCATCTGAATTCAGCAATTTATAAACATACAAAGCCACTTCATACTCCATCCAAATGCAAACATTCACAGTGGGTATAATTAGGAGTATTGTTAAATTAAACTGTGGCGGATACATACATGATTACAAAAATCAGAAATATGTTTTTATTATTTGCCCTCTATTTACATATTGAATGCTTATCCAGGGTTATCCTGGTCATGTGAAATATTAAACAACTGAAACAACTTCTATTTTTAAAAATTTTACTTACTGGGCAATGAGCCTGATTTGAAGACCACTGAAAGCAAGGAGTTCTTTTCATTGTGTGGATTGCATTATTTGTCAAGCTTGGTGTCTAGCTTTGGGTAGGATAGTACAAACAGGCACCCTCACTGTCATGATATTTTAATGGAATAGGATGGGTCCTTCCTACAGCCAAAACATGTTAGGACAGTGTAGGAATTAGGGTATCAGGTACTCATGAATGTCCCTTTGGAGAACAAATAGGATGATGAGGAGGAATGGAGAGAATCCTGTGTGAGATTGGCCTGCTTGGCCTAATGAAGACTCTTAGAGGACGTTATTCTTTTCTGCAGGTAAACCAAAAGTATAAATCAGGTAGGTGGCCACTTATGAATGTTGCTGACATCTCCTTTCACACACAAGTCATGAACTGTGGGGAGGTAGAGGGAGGAGGCATAAGCAGAAGAGAAACTAAGCCCCGTCTTCTCTCTCCTTTACATGTCAGCACCACAACTTCTTCCTGGTTTATAAACTTGGCATATGGGATTGGGGAGATGAGAAGCAGTATCCTGGAGACAGGATCTAATGGAAAGCTAAAGTTCCCATAATCTTCCCTGATAAATCATCACCTGGGTAAACACCAAGGAGGGAGACCATCTGCTTATGAAAAAGAAAAACGTTGGCTGTGGAAAATGTGTGAGAACTGATGAAAAATGTTGAAAATCAGAATAAACTTGATTGTAAGCTGAAAAGTAAAGTTTCTGAGCATTCTGTTCTTAACACAGTTTTATGTTTAGCAGGTTTAAGGAGAGAACCTAATGAAATTACAGAGAGGACTGTATGAGTTGGCTGCAGGGAACAGGTTTCAATTGCCCAAGATGTGCTTTCCAAGCTTTCACAATCTGTTTCTAAGTAATTTCTCTTCTGATGATTGAAGATTGCCAGTTTTCAAAATTATACCCTAGTTGATGTATCTACACAAGCTATTTTTGCATAGCTGTTTACTCTTCTCTGACTGATTTTCTTTTTTCCTCTGTCATTTCTAGGAAGAATTTTCTCTAGCATTCAAACACCTACCATCAAAAGGCTTAAAGAAGCTGTTTTTCTGGTGATTGCCCATTACTGGATAACTCTCTATAGATATGAAAATCTTAAAGATATTCAAATAATTAAATAATTCACAGGAAATAATTTTAATTTAACAATACCTGTAAGACAGAGTAGTGGTTTATTTCTGCTTGCAGACAGTAGTAACAGCTTTTCAAGAATTTTGTGTCTGCTGTATGGTTGAATGTCTCAGAATGCATTCTTTTCCCACAGTTTTGATGCTCTTATAAGGAAATTACTTTTTTTCCCCTTTTGAAATCCATGTGTAAATAATCTGCTTCACCAAACAACTAAAACAAAAGGGAATAACTCAGATTTTAATTGGTCAGATATATATGCAGAAAATATGGTCAAGGAGTATTGATAGAAATGAAGGCAAATGTGAATCAAACTCACGATGAACAAATTGCAAACAATAGTTGCAAAGTAGTTAATTATCAGTTTCATAATAAAGTCTTGCACAGATACTACATTTCTGAAGCTATTTGAAATAGTACTCACCAGAAGTAATAGCTAGTTTAGTTTCCTCCCATAAGTATAACAGCCATTCTTTGTAAATTATTCACAGTTCAGGAGCTGTGAACTGAGACCACTGAGAGGAAGCCTCTCTTCAGGTTGGAAAGCACATATATGAAAATGTAATTCTGTCTAGTTGTGACCCCAAATCACTAAGACTGACAAGGATGTTCTCATTGATTTCTGTTGCAATGGTGCTCTCCATGCATATAAGTACGGTTTAAATATATGAAAGATATAGCACAATATTAAAAAGTGGTAATAATGCTTATCACCATCACTGTAAAACAGTAAAGTACTGAAATAAAGCAGAATAGGACTCCATAAAAAAAAATCTAAACATTCATAATTTCAGTTATGTTATCATAGTCATATACACAATCAGTTCTCTTCAATAGTGTTACATGAATGGTGTCAACATGAGCAAAAGTGTGATTCAGGGCTTTGTAAACAGAATTTAATTTCTCAGGTGATAGGTAACTAGTTTAACTGCCTCAGCATCTCAACAAAATGAGATATCAGAGTGAAGGATTTATCAGCTTTGATGAAAATGGTAACCTGGGTCAAAAGGATACAGGAACGTTCTCTTGCAGACAGTTGACACTATCCTAATTACAGGCAATAAAAGGGAATTAAAAAATCTGCCAGGTTCTGAAAGAATGGGACAGTCCTTAACTGGTCTTTAAAAACTGGAGAGAGAAACTCTGAAGGTTCATTTGAACTAAAATGTGCTCCTGCCACTCATCTGTGTGCTTAAAATGCCCACCACATCTATCATCCTTAATTCTGTCTTCAGGATCTTCTCTTTCTTGGAAAGGGGACAGGGTGCTGATACCACTCTCTATGAGTATGGATTAGGATTGGCTAGATCAGGACTTTCATTTTTAATAATGCACACAGAAACAGAAACTGTCCATGCTAAGGAATTCCGTACAAGGACATAGATAAGAAAAAGCTTTGGGAAACAATATGTCATTGTGTAGGGGAGCTAAAAATAATACACAGCCCTCAAAACATCTTTCACTCACCACACTTTTCCATATCTCATTCAGCTAAGCACCAGAGTATTTCTTACAGTGTAAATTACATGAGAGGCTAAGGGGGTAACTTTGTGGCTGATAAGCTGCTGGAGGATTCAGAGCCAGGAGGCCAGTGAGAAGTAAAATTTCAAGAGAATAAACTAGTCTGGATGCAGCAGAAGGGCTAGAGGGATAACTTCACCATGGATCTCTATTTCCTCTTCTACTACTAACAAACTCTTCACCAGTCCTGAGGACAGCAAATTCCATTCCATCAGAGTATTAAAAATTATATGTAAACGAGAAAGGGAGACCTAATCAGAGTGCAGGAATTGCATGGTTCAAGGAAAAGTTCAGTTATGTACCATAATTACACAAAACCTCTTTTTCCTAATGGGCTAAAACAACTCCATTTCAGCATAATAAGTATTATAATTAAAAAAGCTTTTCAAACTAATGATGCATGAAATATATAATAAAAAAGGTAAATTCCAAACAGCTATAGGATTTGTTTAAAGACCCAGGAAGCATGCAAATTAGCAAAAGCATTATTTTGATACAGATAATATAATAGTCTTCTTATTTTTAACTGTAGAATGTTAATAACAAGTGCAAAATATTCAATGTCAAGGAAGATTCATATTCTGCTACAATATGAATTTCAAATTTTGACTTTGTTCTTGTTAGAGGTAAGGTAGAATAAATTACATAGGTATGAATGCTGAAGGAGGGGCCTGAATAGTTGCAATAGATGTTCAGAATAAAGGCTGGCACTGATGAATTAAATGTAATGGGCCAATTCAGTCTTTTCAATCATATTATTAAATCTAAGTATTGAAATGCACATTTTCTCTTTGGAAGTACTATTAATTTTGGTATCTTCCTGACTTTTCCTTCACTTACCAGACAAAAATATTCTTCTCTAAAAGATGAAATTACAGCAGTCTAACAAATTCTAACAAAGCAAAGAACTGTGCTTCCTAAAAAGGAAAAGTGTCTGAACAACAGCAGTATAAACTTCTGGGTGTTGAATAATTTTTACATATATTTAAATGATACTGTTTGATTACAGGAGTTCATTTTTCTCCATTCTATGCTCTGCTCAGAACCTAATGAAAGCTTGATTTGGGATGTTAAAAATTAAGGGTTTTGTTCTTGCCTTACAGTTCACCTGTCAGAACAATACCCTGAAGTTATACCACATTTTCTCTGTGTTGATCAGATCACTGATACAAATGAGCTAAAATGTGAGGTGTTGCATTGTTTGTTTTTTTTTTGTTTGTTTGTTTGTTTTGTTTTTTTTGTTTTTTTTTTTTCCAGAGAGGACAATTCCCCCTGACTCAAGGAAAACTGATGGAAAACTGATGGAAAACAAAAAATATTAAGAAAAAAATAATATTAATGTCATGCTACTATATGCTGGGAAAGATGACTGGACTCAGAGAGTAGTTATTAGTCCAAGACAAAATGCATTTAATTTTGGGGATATTTTTGTGTTTATTTTGTTCTTTTTTTCTCCATGAAGTTTCTTCCAGAATCTTTGGAGCTTTCACTGCAAATCTGACAAAAAGTTCAGGCTGTCTGTATAACACACAGAGTAAACCTTTAGGAAAAGAAATAGCATTAGGTTTCAGGATAAATATTTGCTCTTACAGGCTGGTGTAAAAAATGTACCTAACACATCAGCTTTTTTTAACTTTTTGTACCTCTGAGAGATCTTTAACTGTGCTTTGAAATTATTTGAATTATAGGTCTTTAATTATTCTTTTGTCTAGGATTATGCATGTGAGATTTAAAGGAGAAAAAAATCTTCTGCTAATACCAATTTAATTGTGTTGATATTGAAGATATGCAGAACTGAATTATATTTGTTATGAGGAGATAAAACTTTTAAACCAAATTACTTCTGGAACATAACTGATGAGGCCAAAGAATTCTATGCCTAATTTTAGATTGGGTTTTTTCTTTTTTTCTTTTTTTTCTATGAGATGCTTATTGTGGGAACCAAACCTTAACGTTACATAGTGCATAACTTTCCATTTTATTACTCCACTAAATAAATTTGTACTTTGAGCTTTTGAGATTCCACTAGCTGTGCAATGCAACAGATCCATCTGCTGTGTAGTTATATATCATCATGGAGCAGATCATCCTCAGTACAATCACACAGCACCTGCAGGACGGGCAAGGGATCAGACCCAGCCAGCACAGGTTCAGGAAGGGCAGGTCCTGTCTGACCAACCTGATCTCCTTTTATGATCGGGTGACCCGCCTGGGGGATGAGGGGAAGGCTGTGGATGTGGTCTGCCTGGACTTCAGCAAAGCCTTTGACACCGTCTCCCACAGCATTCTCCTGAAAAAGCTGTCAGCCCACAGCTTGGACAGGGGCACTCTGTGCTGGGTTAGGAACTGGCTGGAGGGCCGGGCCCAGAGAGTGGTGCTGAACGGTGCTGATCCAGTTCGCGGCCGGTCACCAGTGGTGCCCCCCAGGGATCAGTGTTGGGCCCAGTTCTGTTTAATATCTTCATTGATGATTTAGATGAGGGGATTGAGTCCATTATCAGCAAATTTGCAGATGACACTAAGCTGGGGGGGAGTGTGGATCAGCTGGAAGGCAGGAGGGCTCTGCAGAGGGACCTGGACAGACTGGAGAGTTGGGCTGATTCCAATGGGATGAGGTTCAACACGGCCAAGTGCCGGGTCCTGCACTTTGGCCACAACAACCCCATGGGGAGCTCCAGGCTGGGCACAGAGTGGCTGAGAGCAGCCAGGCAGAGAGGGACCTGGGAGTCTGGATTGACAGGAAGCTGAACAGGAGCCAGCAGTGTGCCCAGGTGGCCAAGAAGGCCAATGGCATCCTGGCCTGGATCAGGAACAGCGTGGCCAGCAGGTCCAGGGAAGTGATTCTGCCCCTGTACTCAGCCCTGGTGAGGCCACAGCTCGAGTCCTGTGTCCAGTTCTGGGCCCCTCAGCTCAGGAAGGAGATTGAGGTCCTGGAGCAGGTCCAAAGGAGGGCAACCAGGCTGGTGAAGGGACTCCAGCACAAGTCCTGTGAGGAGAGGCTGAGGGAGCTGGGGGTGTTCAGCCTGGAGAAGAGGAGGCTCAGGGGAGACCTCATCGCTCTCTACAACTCCCTGAAAGGAGGCTGGAGCCAGTCAGGGGTTGGTCTCTTTTCCCAGGCAACTATCAGCAAGACAAGAGGGCATGGTCTTAAGTTGTGCCAAGGGAGGTTTAGGTTGGATATTAGAAAGAATTTCTTTATGGAGAGAGTGATCAGACATTGGAATGGGCTGCCCAGGGAAGTGGTGGATTCTCTGTCCCTGGAGATATTTAAAAAGAGACTGGATGTGGCACTCAGTGCCATGGTCTGGTAACCACAGCGGTAGTGGATCAAGGGTTGGACTTGATGATCTCTGAGGTCCCTTCCAACCCATCCGATTCTATGATCACATCTTTACCCACAGAAATAAGAAAACCAAACCCAAGTTTTCTTATCAAATCTATGCTTTTAGGATACTGTATGATGTTAATTTCCACTCCTCAAATTACTGTGAAGTGAGGAATTTAGGATAGCAGATGACAGTTTATTTGAGTAATATACTGGTCCCATGAGTAATGTTTGAGACCATGCCACTTTCCTAACAATTGTGAGATAAGAGTCACTTTTGCTGCAAGAGTGTTACACAATCTGGCATAATGGAATTTGTTTTCCCAGAACTATTAACTGCCCAGTTAGCAGATTTGGGAAAATGAACACAGAAGACTACTACACGTTTTTTCACAGAGCTTATTTATGGTTCAGCTACCAAAATACATCTGGAAAGTTCCCTTCAGAATATTTTAAAATAAAATAAATTATATACATATGTATGGGCTACTTATGAATACGTATGGTATGCCACCTGTAGAATTGGCTTCTATTCCTGAAACCAATGGAAATCCATTGTTCTCCACACCCTTTTAAACATGATCTGCATGGTCAATTTCTCAAAAAGCTTGTTTCTTTCGATCTGATCTTTCCTTGTCCTCCATGAAATCAGGATTCATGATTTTCTTTCTCCTACCCTCCAGCTATTTTTTCTTTTAAGGTCAAAGCAATGGTTTTATTTTTTAAAATCTTGTAGTAACTTCTATGTGGTGTCACGTTGAACTCCATTTCCAGCTTTCAGAGATTTACTTTAGTGAAATAGCTGTTCAATTATTCTTTTACTAGAAGATTATTTTCAGATGCCTCTTCATCTCAAGTGCTCTCTTTCTAAACACAAAGTATTTCTTTGCTGGTATAGTGTAATATTTGGCTTTCAGCTTTCTGTTTATTTTTCTTGTATAACTGTTATCAAGAAATCAAAAATATTGCACATTACCTACACCATTACAGCTTTCCTCATCTTCGTCCTCAATTCTCTTTTCTTGGTTTCTCATTCCCACATTCTAACATTTTATCTTATGTTATATATGAACATTACTTAAGTAAAAAATAGGCTGCTGGTCACTCCTTTCATCCTATGTTCTATTCTAAACTACATCCTTTGATTTTTAAAGTTCTCATTTGATTTTTCGGTCACATCTCCCACGCTTGATACATGTTTCTATCTTTGTTTTTTTCCTCTTTGCTCATGGTCACCAGCACTCTCAGTCACCCACAGGATTGCCAACACATTTCTCAGATGCTCCTAAATGTAGTAGAGTTTTGGTTTTTTTTTTTTCTGTAACAAAGCACACTTCACAATTCTCTGACATTATTTATTTTTTTCCTTAAAAGCTATCTAGACCCATAGCCTGTACGGGAGATGTACAGAAAGTAAAAGTAAATCACATTACATTTTAACCTCACTGAAAATGTACTTGTCAAATATGGCAGAGGCTTTTTGGTAGTCTTTTCAACCATAGAGGGATATTATAAAAATGCCAAACACAAGCAGAGGAAAAAAATGTGAGAGATAAGTGACTGTTTCCTTTGTATTTTCCTGAATGGGTGTTTTAGTGATTTTCTTCAACTCTTGCATGGAGATTATAACCTGAAGCCCAGCATAAGAAAGGCATAGTGCATGGCTGCTTTAGTCTGAGAGCAAGAGCCAGAATGGGACAACCTTAGTTGTCAGCCTGAATCCAGCTCCTGCCTTGTCTGTAGTAGAAAACTCTAGCTGTCAAACCTGCAGTTACTCCAGGTACCATCTTCATCCCTGTTTCTGCCTGGTGGCTGCTGCAGAGTGATTATTTCCATTTTTATCACTGCCTGCTATTAATCGTTTTTCTTCCATTGCAGAGGTGTAGTTTCTTTGAACTATTTCAAGTTTTCATATTTTTTATGTGGGGATGTGCAGCTGTGTAGGAAGTGGCTAAGTAATTGCTTTTCCAAAAGCCTTTTATTTTGTCTTTATCCAAGACCCTATTGCTGTTGTCTTGAGAAAAATAGGAGGGATTCCATCACCATCCTGGTTTAGAAAGCATCTGCACATTTCACTTGCCCCCTCTGTTAGCATATTGATTGGCTGTTGAATGTCAATTAGTGCATTTCTTCAGCACATCGATCAAAGTACAGTGAAGTCAGAAGGTGTCATTCTGCTGTCTTTAATGGGTTAAGCCCACAGTTTTTCCTTTTGATCTGGCATTTTCAGTGTAAATGATTTCACAGAAAAGTCACGATGGGTTCTAAAAAAGAATCATTTGCATATTGGAAGTTGTTGTGAGCATCTGCTAGAGATCACTTTGTCAGAAAGAAAAAAATAGAAGCAGCTTTCTCTGGTGCTGATAAGATGCATTTATAAGCGCTGAGAGAGCTGACCAATATCAATGTGGACACACTGAGTTATCTTTGATTTGGTGGAGGTTCCTGAGGACTGGAAGGGAACAAATGTCTCTCCTTTTTTCAAGAAGGAGGCAAGAAGGAGGATCTGAGGAGCAACAGGCTAGTCACCTTGAAATCTTGTTGAAGGCAATCTTGATGGAAGCTGTTTCCAAAGTTTTTTTTAGGACAAGAAGGTGACTGGAAGCAAAAAATTTATAAGCAGCCTGATATCCATCCACAAGACGGCTGGCTTGGTGGATCAGGGCAGAGCAGTGTCTGTTTTTTGTTGTGACTTTGGCAGAGCTATCAACACTTTCCCATAAAGCTATCACAGACAAGCTCATTAAGTACAGACTAGAAAAACATACAGCAAGGTGGACTGAAAAGTGGCTGAACTCTTTAACTTGAAGGTTTCTCTACAGTCTAATTGGAAACCAGTCACTACTGGTGAACCCAAGGGATTGATAATGATGCCAGTACTGCTTATCATCGTTAGTGACCTGGCTGATGCAGTGGAGTTCATCCTTAGCAAGTTTGCAGACTGCACATACTCAGCAGAAGTGGTTTGCATTCCCAAGCAGACTGGAAAAATGGGCATCTATTAGGAATATTATTATTATTATTATTATATTATTATATAATTAGGAATCTAATGAAGTTCAACAAAGAGAAAAGTCAAGTCTTTCAACTGCAAAGGAATGCATGCACTGGTGCAGCCTGGGGGCTGACTGGAAAGCACATTTGCAGAAAAGGATGTTGGGGTCTTAGTGTATAAGAAGTTGAATTTGAATGAAAAATCTGCAATAGAGACAAAGATGATTAGCAATATACTGTGTTACATTATGAAGAATTTTACCAGCTGGTTGATTATATGATACTTCATCTCTCTTTAGCACTGGAGATATCACAGCTGGACCACTGGCTGCAGTCTTGGCTCCTCTGTAGAACAGGGACATGGACATAACTGAGTGAGTCTTGCAGAGGGTCATAAACATGATGAAGGGCTTGCAGTGTGTGAGCTCCATGGTTGCCTGGAGAGGCTATGGAGTCTCTATCCTTGGAGATACTCAAAACCTGACTGAATGCAGCCCTGAATAAGTTCCTCTTTGTGACACAGCTTTGAGAAAAGGGTAGGCCTGGGCAATCTACAGATGTCCTTCTCAGCTCAGTGAGTATGTGATTTTCTGAAAAAGGGTTAAGTCCCTATGAAACACTGGTAGCAGATTTGTGTGTGTATATGTGCATATGTGTGTGCGTTTTCAGTGGGAGAAAGTGAGAAAGCATATGTGTGTGCATGAATATGGGAGAAGAGACAGGGCACGCAACACACTTTTATTGCTTAAATATCACCCAATTCTTCTAGGGCTGTTTTTCTCTGCTCTGAATAGTGCCAGCAACCACTCAGTTTAATGTCAAATTTCCACTTCTGTCCCACACTTGTGGGTAACTGAGATTAAAAGAACTCCGTGGTAAGCAAAACAGAATAAATCTGTGCAGGATATTTTAGCATGCTGAGCAGCTGCTACTTATAATACAGATCAGAACTTGTTCTTTTGGGAGAGTACCCAGTGACGGTTTTTCAGAAGCACAAGCAATATGTTTACTAATCTCTCCTGGCTAGCAGCAGTATGTTTAGTTTCCATAAACCCGGAGGCCAGGAGTCCTATGGGAAACTACAGTTGCAACAGTTCAAGCAAAATAATTTTGACTTCGAATGACACAGTAATTCCTCAGCTTTTATATGGTTCCAGCTGCACACTTCAGCTCTACAAGGAATACAAAAGAAGTGACATCATGACTACCTACATAATATTTTTAGCTCATGCTGGAATCTAATGCTGTTAAGAGGCTACGATAAGAAGCCAAGTTCTAAATCCTTCAAAATATCAGGCATATGGCAATCACATCTACACATCCCATTAGCTTATGCTGGATTTCAATGAAATTTCAGAGGCCATTTGTGACAGTGTTTTTTTTTTAACTGACTATAAAGAGTACAAGAACCAGGCCAAAAAAAAAATAAATCAAAGACAGGATTTTTCAGCTTCTTTTGCATTTTTTTCTGACAGTTTCTTTTCACTCTAGTATCATTTGACTAGATTTTGTTTATTTTGAGCGTTATATTTCTGTGGATGTCTACAAATGTATCAACATGAATTATATATTCATAAATGCACACATATGTTTTCACACACACACACTAAACTACCACTCAAATCTCTGAACTTGCACTTCTTGGTGCCCCAGCACTGGGGGCTGGGGGTGGTCTCTGTGAGGAGAGGCCACACAATGTCACTATAGTGACAGCTATAACTAACAGCTGAAATCAGCAAAATTATGCTTTTTAATCTACATATGTAACTGATTATCCTGTTATACATGTGGAGTGAATTGTATTACACTATGTATGGCATTATTTATTGCATTATACATGGTTCTGCAATTTTTATCTTAGTTATTTATGCACGTGAACATATGAAAATGAGCAAGTAATCATATGTTATCAATGCTCCTTTATTAGTACTGGGCTTTCAGCAGTTCAAGGAGCTTCCTCAGTCATAATTTTCTTGAAATTCAGCAGTAATGGTGTGACTGGTTGGATACCTATCTTAAAATTTTAGAAATGCTGGTTTGCTCTGGGAGATAAGAACTCACTCTTCATTTGAGAGGAGAAGCAGACTCTGTGTAAACTACAGGCTTGACAATGAGTCTACTTTAATGGATGCATGTTTATTATTTAAATATTTTTCTAAAGTTCTGCTTAGTATTTATGTGAATTTAGCTTACATGAAAGTTGCTACACTGTGAGTCCTTGACTGCAAAACCTCATATACATATCAGGGCCATCAGAAGTCTACATATCCTTGTCCTGCATTTTAGTGCTGATTTGCAAAGTTAACTTTCAAGATTCATAATGAAAGTGCTTTATGCAAAGATGTACACAAAAGAAACCATTCACAGTATACAACAGATTTTATTGACCTTACAAAGACCAAAACTGTGCTGTGCACTTTTGTGCTGTCTGCTGCACCTCATCTATCTACCTAAATCTAAAGGTATGTAGAAACCGCAGCTTTATAGAATGCTCCATAATGTGGTAGCTTAAGGGAGTGCTTGGAATTTCTGCTGGAACTACAGGGAAGGAAAAAGCAAAAGTTCAAATTAGGATGCATGAAACTGTACAATAAACCAAGCAGAATACACAAGATTTTTGTAGAGGCTATACAATCACAAATTTACTGACCACCACTGATCTGTATTGGAGCTGTGACAATTCCAATATTATTACTATTTGTATTATCACCTCTGTGACTAGCTATATATGGTTTGCACAGAATGGATTTGTGAAACAGAAGGTGTGGATAAGACTGTGAACAAGAAATGTTTTCTTCCTTTCCTCTGTAAGAGTGGCATGTAAAGATAGTGTGATTTACCAAAAAGCTCTATGGCAAAGGAAAGAGAAAAATCTATAGATTGGGTCAAGAATTTTAATAATAAGATGGTTTTCACTCTGACCTTAGTGAGAAAACTCCCCCTATTACTTTGCTGATACCCTAAATGTTGCAATCTCCCCGAGTATTACATTTGGAAGACACTCTAGAAAATAAATTTCTGAGGTTGGTAAACACATAGTCTAGTAAATATGCATACAGCTAGAAGATCATTCCAAAATAAGGAATGGAAAACATGGAGTAACAAACTTACACAGAAGGAAACAAGAATGAATTCTGCTGCCTGATTATGAAAGCTGGCTTAGCTGCCATTCATCCCTGAAAAGTGTCTACAAACTGCATATTCTCAATGAAATTAATGATGATTCTCCCAGTAACATTTAGCCATGAAAAAATGGGATTCTTCCCTGCTCTGTGACTTGTGTAGTACAATCATTTCAAACCCACTGAGGTACAGTCTAGTAGCACTGCAGTAAGATAAGTAAATTTCTTTGCACAAAGGTGAAGAACTACCCATGTTGAAAGGGATGGTGATAAATCTCAGATCCAAAGCATCACTGAGCCAAGGGGATAGCACAGCTTCTTCACACATAGTGCAGAAAAGGATTTCCTAGAGGTGAAGGTTGTCTGTGTGTTTAAGCATTACTTATTTCTTATTTTCTCTGCTGGTAATTTTTTTCTGTATTATATTTAGGAAAAACTATTTTAAACCAAAACTACAGTCCTTGTGATATCTAAGATATATCTTAAAAATATTGGGAACTTTAAATATGATATTGAACATCTGTATGTTTTATATATTTTCGATATTACTGGGAAAAACAACTCACATCTCAACAGAAATCTGAAAAGTCACAAGTGATCTTTACAAATTGGCAAGGGTATTCTGCTGGAGAGAAGATAACTCCCTTAGGAAAAACTAGCAGTAGCTGCTTAAGTTATCCTTTCTGCTGGTGCATTTTACTTCAATAGTTCTGATTCTGATAAAGGCTCAGGTCTACTTTATTTGAGGGAAAATAAGAATTCTCCTTTAAAATGCTTACAGAAATGAGAATCTTTAGCCTGTAGCCTTCAAGATTCAAGAGCTGCTCTGATTCCAGGCAGAGCTTTATTGTGGCAATCTCTGAAGTGAATGGAAAGCAGCCCACACAGTGTATAATCACTGCTTCTGAGTTTCCTCTGTGGGTTATTAAGATTAAAATGATTAGGCTACAGACTCTGTGCTAGGAACAATTGTTCATTTAACTGTGCATAAATTGCTTTAACGGTGTGAATAGGTCTTGTTGCTGAATCAAGCATTTTGCATAAAAATATCGTTAGAAAGACACCCTGGTGTGGTGTTATGGGAAAATAATTCTGGTAATAGAAATGTGAACTCTGTTATATACAACATAAAAGCTTGTTACTCTGTGGATTCCACAGAAAGTGAGGCAGCCACAATTCCCTTGTATATTGTTTCCCTTCTATTGATGGAGAAATACTGTAGCTGGGGTTAGATACTAAATCAATATATTACTTCTACCCTATTGTCTTGTACACTTCATTTTGGAACTGAAAATTTCTTGAAATATAAATTCATAAAGTAGCATTAAAAAGGCTTCAAACTCAATGCATTTCTTCAAGGATGAAATAACTGTTCATATGTATTTTATATTTACTATTCTGGAAAAATATACTAAAACTCAGAAGTGGGGTACAGGCCATTTATTGTTCCTGTACTTCAAATCAAAGTTGTTAGAGCGATGGAAAAAAATTCTGTTAAATGCATTTTATGATCTAATTTTTTGCAGGCTGTATTGATCAAAGTTATTCTGGCAGCAAAAATGGAACAATGGAATAATAGCCAAACTCCATCACACAACAAAATAATAGCATGAAGCAGTAAATAGAAAGCAAGACAAAGAAGACCACAGAGATCACATAAAATGTGCTATTGCATAACATAAAATTCATTTCATATAACCAGTGGCAGATGAAAAAAAGTAAAATAGACAGTCTGAAGCTACAAACTGGGAAACATAAATTTGTATCTCACTAATGTTCCCCTAATGGGTAATTCCAGTGCATGATGGGGATTTATTTTTAAATAATTTAATTTCACTGCTAACTGACCTTCCTGTCCAGTCCAATTTATATAAGCAATTGCGATGCTTAGAAGGTATGATTTTTGGACGAAAGAGGATTTTTGGACAAAAGAGTATTTTTGCAAAGTCACTCTGAAACCCAGAATCAGAATGAGACTTCTTTTGTTTTGTTTTAGGGAAGTATTATGATAAACAATATTCTTAAAATAGAGTGCAGAAAACCAATTCTTTTAAAATGTAATTCCAAGACCATACTACATCCCCAAGCTTGGAGTGAGTTGCATTTTGTCTGAGGTTTGTGCTTCTGTGAAACTTTAGGAGCTATAATAGGGCTTTGGGCAAATGCAGACATCTGCCCACATAGAGTTTATTTCAACTCAAGGGCCTAACACTAGATTAACTATATTGGGCCATAAATAATGCACCTGTCAAGTGCACAAAATAGAGCTAAAGAACAGATGGTTCCTCAAAGTAAGTGATATGGGACAATATGCTAGCAATGCCCAGGTTTTGGTAGTGGTGAGGATAGATCATGCACAGGTGTAGGTAATAATTGCATTGCAAGTAATTGTTACTGTAATTAGTACTTTCTGTTTGCTTTACAGTAGCTCTTGATTTTTTTTAATTTTTTTTATTTTTTTTTTATAGATGTTTATAAGACTATGGCACATTGTGACAGCGTGTGACTGAACAAACTGGTAATTCTGCTTCACCCTGGTTATTACGGTTTGTACTTGACAACATGAAAACCTGTTCATATACCTGACATTTTAATATATACTGTTAGTCTGTAAAATCATACTGTGTTTATACAGGTAAATTAGTATTATTAGTATTATTCTAGTAAATCAGGCAACATTTGTTGTACCAATATTCAGTTGCCTACATTGCTGAATTATTAGTCCAATCTCTTTTTCAGATTCAGCCTGGGCAAACTAGCTGTGTCGTAAATAGTTCTTGGATAGAGTTTGGAAATTATCACAGTCCAATGACTATTCCCCGTAGTAATTTTGGATATTTAGAGTGGGTTCTTCACAGAAAGACTTGAATATTATGGGTGCCAGCCTTTCTAGGTTAGCTGTCTTCAGTGCTGGAGAAAGGTCATAAACATATTTAATTTATTAGCATCAAAATTGCTTCACAGTCTGGTAGTACATCACAGCTGTAACTTAGCAATTAGAAGCTCTGGGTCTGGGGAAGAAACAGCTTTCAAGAAATCTTTTGAACTGTAAATGACTATGTAAGCAGATGCTATACTTTTAGGTAGATTTAAACCAAAATATTCAGAAATAGCTTAGTTTTTCCTTTTCACTCTGCTTTGCAGTAGCCTGGAAGATCTCTTCACAGTCTATGAGAGCTGAGAAGTGTGTAGGCAGCTGGTGTGTATCTCCTTTCTGCTGTTAGTTAGTATATGGGGGGATAGCTTTGAGCTCGGGATGTCAATTCACACAGCATGAAGCACAGGCTTAGTCAAGCTCTACTAAACATCTACCATGGCAAATTACTTGTCCTCCACTATGGCCTGATTACACCAAAATTATCATTCTGTAGACACAAGAAAGAGATAATAACTGCATGAACATGCTATACAGGCATTTGAGAATTTTGTTTCTTTCTAAATATTAGGTCGATGAACAAGAAGTTTTAAATATATATATACTCACATATACATATATATATATAAAAATAGGGTGACCTTCAGTCAGGCTTCATACAAGTGAGGGCTGCAACATCCTTATGAATCCTCTGGTTCTCTCCTACCACATAGCTGCCAGGATGTGTTATGGGAAAGGGACCTTCTGATGTTACTTCTGATGTGGACTCTGCCTGGAGGGATAAGGGAGACCCATATTGGAAAACTGTAGCAGGGCTCAGAAAAGTATGCCTCAAGCCTTCCCTGGTAAAGCCACCCTTAAGCTGTCTTCCTAGTGTCCTAATCAGATATAAGGCTTCTGTTTCTGTCCTTCTTTCTCTTGGCCATTAAGGAGTCTAATTATTTTAGGATGTGAGTGGCAAAAAACCTTGTAGAGAATATTCAATAGGGAAATAAGAAGACAGGCTTTGTGTCTGAAAGAATTTTTAGCCCAGATACATATCCCTTTTCATATTGCTCCTGTATCTCACGATTAAACTGCTGTTAAATAAGGCAATGGCTTCTTTCCCCATTAAACAAGAACAAATGGGAAAGTATTTTCACAAGACTGACCTGCTGATTACCAATCTGAAATGTAGGTTCCAAGTACATTTTCTAGATTTATTATTTTCTGCCAAAATTGATTTGGATAAAAAACATACTAATCACCTAATATGTGGTTTGCAATTTTCCATCTCATTTCACAACCCTTGTATCTTATTACCCATTTAAATGAATACCTGTTAAATGAACAGCCCTGTACAATGCAAACAATTTTTCGATCCATCAAGCCAAAACAAATAGAGGGCTCCAATAAAGTCTTTACAACACTGTACCACACTACAGAATGCAATAAAAATGGGATTTATAAATGTAATACATCAGCTAAATGAATATAAAACTTTGTAACATAATAAAAATTACTTTTGGGGATGTCACATGATTGTGCTATAACCCTAATCTTTCAAAATCCCAAGGAACTCTGAGGAGGCATTCTGTATCATCCAGGTAAGGTCTCTCAATATTTGTTGCTACAGCATTTGTAAAGCTGACACTTTTAATGCTAGCTGCAAATAAACTTAACACCAAATTCTCAAAAATCTATCTTGCTGACTGTGAATCTGCAGGCCTGAATCTCTTTAAAACAGAGATAACCATAGCAAGATGCAGTGAACAGGAAGATTGCAGTGAATTAGATTATCTATTCAATCAAACTGTGATTTAGAAACAAGTTCTTAGAGGTGGCAGGAGACATGTTCACTCCTGGTTCTCTTCAGGACAAAATTCAGACCTAAAGCTGCACACTGTAGGAAAGTTTTTGTGTATGTGGATAGAGTTAATTAGATAATTTATTGACAGAATGAAGAGGACAAGCACTGGGTGATAATCTCATTTTTTTAAACAAGGACTAGGAGAGGGAAGAGAGGGAATATATCTTTACTATGAACCAAGTGAATCAACATTAGAATGAAGTGACAAGGGAAACTCTCAGAAAACAATATTTTGGAATGACTGAAACAGTGTATTTGTCTCCTTGTCAAATTTACTAGGTAAATAGAATTTCTTAAAGCTAACTTCACTTTTCCCAGACACATGTTTGAATGTAATTGATCAGTTCTGAGTTAAACTGAACGACCTTGCATGGACCTTTCTGTCTGTAATCCTTTAGACTTGTTACTTCACTTCCAGAGTTGAGTGTAGCTGAGATGTGGTTAAAAAAAGCTATCCCATTGCATGGCTACACATCTGCTAGCAGCTATGTCCTGGTTCAGATCCTCTAACCCTTTGAAAGCACTTCTGCATAGAAAGAACAGCCTTACCATTTTGAGACTAAGCTGCAACCTGTCTTTTCTGAGCCCTTACTCTTGCCCTGTATTGAGAAGTGAAGAACTTCATACAAATACCTCTGTCAACCAAGATATGGTAATAACCTGTCTCACCTGAATGGTAGCTGACACATAGTTTCTCTTCAGCTGTGTTTCTCTCAGCTGATGAAGATGTCTTATCTCTCACGAAAGACTCAAAGATTCCATATGGTCTATTTCCTGAACCTATTGTCTTTTACCTACCACATTCCAGCCCTAAATTGTATGCAATTCTTGCGTTGTGATTGACAGAATAATCCTGGAGCATAAGATCAGTGGGGAAATTACAATACTATGACCTAAAAATAGTTTGAACATCATGCTCAAATCTTCTCACCAGTCAATAGTTCTCAGTTTTATCCTTGAAAAAGACTCATAGACTTTCCTCTGGTAATGCATATGAAGTGTATAGATACTCTGGGGATAGTAAAGCAATGCTGTCTCTATCTAGACACTACCTGTTTTTGACATACATTATTTCCTTATTTGTTGGCCAGATCCTTCTAGGATGTGTGTGAATTCTGATAGGATCAATATTGAGACTTCTGTCTCTCAGTAAAAACAACTACCTTTGAGTTATGAAGAGTGAAAGATACACAGCATATCCTGAATACGCAGGAAAAAACTAGAGAGAAAGAATGATGTGCAAAGATGTCAGTAGAAGCTGATTTTTGCTCAGAACAGTGGCAGGTTGATATGTATTTGCTAGCCAGGGGATTTCTACCATTATCTGAATTATTGGCAATTTGATATGTAGGATAGATTTTTGTAGTATGGTGACATTGGCATTCCTGAGTGTTTCTGGTTAGCCTCTGCTATCTGTCTGCTTTGACAAAATCTGTTCTTTTCAGGGTGTTTATATACTGTCTAATGAATGGATTTTAGCCATTACTGTCCAAAATAAAACTTTAGTTCAGAATAAAAATCCCCATTGAAACAGAGGTAGAAGAGTTTTCCCTTCTGCTATTTCTCACTGTATAGCAGACACAAAAACAAGAACTCTTGTCTTTGCCCAATAATCAACCAAACCAAGTGAGAACAGGGTCAATAGAGAGGTGGAAAATGCAGACTTATGTAACGAGTCCTTAACTGTATATAGTAGCACAGTTGAAGTTGAAAAGCCTAAGGACATTAATTTCCTAAGAGACAATTGTTCAGAACCACTTCCTTTTGTGAT
This sequence comes from Phaethornis superciliosus, assembly GCA_023637945.1. NCBI lineage: Eukaryota > Metazoa > Chordata > Aves > Apodiformes > Trochilidae > Phaethornis > Phaethornis superciliosus. The sequence continues at coordinate 24,153,085 of JAJQWJ010000001.1, read as the reverse complement.
ATGTGGGGATCTTAAGATTCATGTTCTGCCTGAAGTTCCAATCTAGGATCCGGTGTTGTCTCTCTGTCATTCAAAATGGTTATTCATCTACAAAAATGAATACAAAGATGATCCAACATGAAAAGAACACTCTATGTAAAGTTTGTCTGTCCTCAGTTTCATGCTGATATAGAAAAGGAATAATTTCAAAATAAAAGATTCTCTTGAGTTACATTGATGTTTTTAAGCTATTTGATATCTTGACTCCTGCACTTACTTTAGTTACCACTTCTTGACACACATCTGTAGTTGGAGAAAACAGACCTAGGACACAGTTCATATAAGGTTTTTTGTCAGGGACAGCACTGTAGACCTGAATATGAAATCAGTTAATGTCTTATACAGAATGTTCTTCATGACATTTAATTTATACTAGCAGCGCTTTTAACAAATGTATAGCGAATAGTCCAAGCCTCAGATAAAGAATTCATCTAAGCCAGTTAAAACAGCAAATCCTTCATATGTCAAATGCTGATGTAGCTGTGACCCTGACCTCTTTCCACTACACAATTTCTTGTGTTCCCAGATATATACTACTTTGTATCTTGCCTACTAGAATTGTGTAATTTATGAAAGGATCATACGGTAACAAGGGCCGTGAAAGTCAGAGAATAGATTTAGAGACTATGGAGGCATATCTAATCCCTATTCAACACCATAAAACATTTAAAAATTCCTGTAGGATAAGTGCCCATATTGTGATTCCATGCTATATGAGGCTAAATAAATTGGACAAAAATAAGAATTATTGCCTTACAGGACTTTTACCTGAACCTTAATCTAAGTCTTCCTACTCTATAGTCAGAGTATCATAGTAAAGTATTTTACCTCAAATAGTAAGAGAACTTCTGCCTTTGAAATGAGAAAGTATAAATTCTGAAAAATTCTGAAAAATAGATATTTTTCAGTTTCCTTTCAAGAGTTTATATTAGAAAATACTAGGCTATCACAAATAAAGTGGATATCATATTATATTCCATAAAAGTATGGAAATATAGCATAAAATTGAGTGGAAAATGCCTTTTAAAGGTGTATGAAAGACCACAAATAATTTATTTGTATGTCATACTTAAAGTGAGAGTGATTTCTACAAGGGCCAAAATCAAAGCACACGGAATCCAATATGAGATCTTTCAGTGCATTTAATGGTGGTTGGGTCCCACTCTTTTGAGAACATTAGGGTTTTTCTACTACATTTGTCAGCAGCTAGAACAAAGAAGTAATAAATACTTTACCTAACCAGTTATTTTCAAATAGCATTCATCCTTGTGCAATGTACCAGGAGCCTGAAATGCTACAAATGTTACAAATAAAAAAATTTGTCTTGCAGTACAAATTTGGGAAGTGTAAGATATTAAAATTCAGAACAACCATTACTTAAAAAGACATTTGCTTAAACTACAGTGATTTTATTATTCTCTCTTTTCAAGTAATACTACTCTTTCTATCATTTATATATGACAGTTACATAGTTGACATATGTAGAAAGGTAACAATGAATAAAGGCTGTCCCTGAAGCACAGAAATTTTACGGATTGTTAGACAAAAATATAGAGTGATATACAATTTACTAAATAATGAAACTCTTATTCACATTTAATACTAGCTTTGTTTCAGAGGGATCAGTATTAGATGTTTTTAATAAAAATTATAAAAATTATTAGTCGTATAAAAGCAGGAAGGAAATGAAGGGTACAGTTTGTGATGAGTGGTTTATTTATGCTCTTGTTATACATCACTTTAATTAGTCACTTATGGCTAAATGGAAGGTGAGAAACCATTTTCCTATTTTTGTTTGAAACTTTTATTGTGGTTTCCCTCATACACTTATGTAGCAATGCAGTTTGTGTCTTTATTGGTCTTGCTCATATAACTTGAATCTATGACTTTATTGAGCCAAATCTGCCAAGGAAGGTTTCAAAAGGGTGGGATGGTTTCATAGATGAGCACATTTCTACCAGTTCAATGAATAAGTAAGGGCTGATTGGCTGTTTAAATGGCACATCACTTAAGGATACAGCATGAGTTCAATACCTGAGAAGATAGAGTGATGTCAGTTTTGTAGAGAAGTCCTACAAATCCAGCTTTGAAGCTGGGAAAATGAGTTGGAACTCATCCTGTCTTGACCATCAAAGTAAGTTCATCATAAATTGTATAGAGCAGAATTTATCACCTACCTGTAAATGTCTACAGTATAGATGTGTACATCTGAGCTAGTCATGCTTTTTATAGTCAATGGGGAGTAAAAGGCACTGCAAGGGCACAATTTGTCTGACCTGCTTGAGAAATCTATTTTAAGATGAGATAAATTGTGCCCTAGAAATGCCAGATTTTCCATTGATTGAAAATGCAGTCTGGGGCAACTTACTCAAATATAGATGGTTTGTTTAAATCCCAGTCAGAATGCATGGGAAATCAAGGTACTTATTCCTCAGCTAATTAATAGAATTTTAACTCTGAAAAAATGTTTCCCTTGCTCATGACAGATCTGGAAAATAATGTGACATTTTCTAATTTACTCATGGATTTTTTTTTTTTTTTTTTTTTTTTTTTTTGTAATAGTTGAGTCAATTGCTTATTTCTCAAATGGGAACAAGTACGTTGTTATTCCATTATCTTTTCTGTACCCCCCCCCCCCCCCCCCTTTTCATCTCAGCTTTACTGAGTAGTGGATTCTCCGTCCCTGGAGATATTTAAAAAGAGACTGGATGTGGCACTCAGTGTCATAGTCTAGTAACTGCAGTGGTAGTGATCAAGGGTTGGACTTGATGATCTCAGAGGTCCCTTCCAACCCATCCAATTCTATGACTCTATGATTCTATGAATTTACACTTTCCCCCTTAACATTTAATTCTGAAAGAAGTCACTGGGATACAAATAGTGATTAAACCATGGCACTTATTATCTGTATGCCTTACTTCCCATATTAATTTAGGACTAAAAATATTTTTCTCAAGGTTTTTGTGAGGAGAGGTAAAAGAAACAGCTCAAAAGAATTCAGGATCAAAATAAGTTTTTTAAACAATGCTTATATTTTTATTTAGGCAAAAAACAGCCTGTTCACAGCAGGGAGTTGAGTCTTTTAAGCATAAATACAGCTTCTTTGACTATTTTGCTGTACTTCAGGAACAAGTGAAATGATGAATACAGTTTCTATTAGGCAGAAATCCCAGGAAATTGGTAGTTACAGATTCTAGCAACTAGACTGGTGGAGTGTTAATGATTAGTTACTTTTCACTGCGTATTATGCTGATAAAAGCCATTTTCTTCAAGATTAGTGGCTAGGGTAAGAATCTGTCTTTTTTTCTTTTAAAAGGGTTATTGAAATTATAAATCAAACTCCAGCAGAACTGCAAATTTAGTGGCTTCTTGCTGTTGTGATTATATGTTGTATTTCTCTAGCAAATGCTTGTAGATAATTGCTACATTTGTACTTTTACAGGTGGGCTGAAAATGAAATATAGAGTACAATTGCTGAAGAAGGTATAACAAAAGATATGAGAAATAAATTACTGTGTTTGCTTCCGGCATGTAAGAGGCAAGGCATTTTCAGGTTGCTTGGTTCATTCAGCAGTTTTTCTGTGGACAGAAGATATTTTGACACAGTCAGGAGAATGGTCATTGATCTGTTAGATAAAGACTCTGTAGTTATGCACTATCATGACTCATATCCCATAGAATGGAAGAATTCCTTTTGTGTAGGAAAAAGAAGACATTTCCTTATTTTACTATTTATTTTTGCACAATATGTTGTAGTTTTTGAATCCTTAGTTCAGTGCCAGAGTCTTTTTGGGGGAATGAGGAATGTCTCGCCGTTTCTGTAGCTCGAATTTGCTTCCTCAGCAGATTCTCAAGCATCCACCAGTAGAATCATATTAACAGAGGTCACTGAAAAGGCTGCTCCTGACAGTATGTATTATAACAGAGAGTCATCATTGTTGTAGCTGTAATTTTTATTAACATTACTCATTACTCACAACCTGTAAATGCCAAGAGTAGTTCAGGCCCAAGCTCCTTTCTCACTCTCCTCTCCAGAACTACTTCTCTCATTTTCCTGCCAGCTTGCTTATCTCCAGGGTTTGTTTTTTTTTTTTTGAATACTGACCTGATAAATCAGAACAGCAAATGCAAGTAGATGTTTTTAATTTTGGAAGTCTTACTGACAGTCTTTCACTTTGTTGTGAATAACTTCTGCATTGGAAGAGCATCCTAGTATGATATTCTGTTCATTCCTTTTTATCACAAGCACAACCTTCTTTACCAAAACTCCAGAGCTTTATTTCATTAATTGTCAATGTGATAACTTGCTCTACAGAGTAACGAATGCTATCTGAATTATTTTGTGTGCTTTTCTGCCTAGTGCTCAAAATGTGCTCTAAAGACTGAAAAAAATCATGGTTTGGTAGCATTTTCTTCCAAGTTGCATGAAAAAGTCTTGTTTTGCTAACTGTGTTTATACTGGTCAGGAATGGCAAGAAGAACACTCAAAGGAATATTCCCGGGGCATTTTGCTCATGGGCAGCACCTGGTTCTGGAACCATACTCCCAGTTCATCACAGTGAGACTGACACTTGTCACTGGGAATATGAGCATGGGCGAATTTACTGCAGAAAAGTTAGGATCATTTGAGAAGACAGGTAAGTGTACTGATGCAGACCAAATAATTGACTAATACTTCTCTAAAGACTTCAGTAGTTTCATTCTGGTACCATGAGAATGTGTGACTGAGCTGGCTTGTTTCTGGCAGTCAGTGCCTGGGTAAGAACAGTCGTCTCTGCAGTTGCCTATAGAGAAACATATCCCAAACCACAATTGGACTTTAAATCTATGATAAGTCAAAGCTAAACTTCTCAGATGGTGAACATCCCTCACCAATAGTGAACAACAAAATCCTAATTCAAAATGGAAACTGTAAATACTTAATCTAAGCACAAAATAAAATGTGCTGTTAATTACACTACAAAGTACCTTTTATTGTTACCCTTGCATGAAAATATGTGTTCCTTTTCATGAAAGCAAATTTGCCTTCATGACCACGTCTACTACAGAAAACCCAAATTATCACTGAGAGAAAAGCAGACTGATAAATATTAACTGAAAGCTTCCACTATGAATGAAGGGATTTTTCCTAACTCCTTCAGTGCTACAGCTACAGACACTTTACATGTCTTCCTTCTGTGCAAAAATGACTCCAACCTTCATGATGGTGGAAATTCATCAGGTACGTTTAACTTCTGATGATGGGTTTTATAAATTACAAATTACATCATAATGTAACTTTTAACCAGAATGGATTCTAATAATTAAAGCTTTTTCTTTTGACTGCATTGTAGAATTAAATTTCCTATGTCAAAAATAGTCATTGAGAGTGTAAAAGCAAGGATAAACACTGAGCCCTTTTATCATTACTATTTAACTATTCTAGTCACTGAACCTCTTTGTTTCAATTTCTGTAAATACTACACTATATGAGCTACCTTGACCAACACATTTTACAAGCTGGAGTCATCCATTAAACTTGTGAAATGACTTTGCCAATACAGCTTGTACAAAAAGCCAATAAGTAAAAAATTGTTCTCCTATGGGCTATCTCAACATTTCTTACCATGATTAATATATGCAATTGTCTCAGTTTCACTCTTCAAGGAACTGATAACTAAACTGAACTAAGATGCTAATTGATGGTAAAGATAAACTTGTATTTTATACCACTGCCTGGAGTTTACATGCAAAATACACTTAAAATGTGCCAGATTTATTGCATTGTTAAAAACATGGAAAGGTGATGATGGGGATACAAATATTAATGTCACTTACTGAAAGTGCCAAATGCAGAGCACGCTGGCAGTGCATAATTCAGCAATGATGGATTTTCTTTGCCAAATATGATAACTGATAGTAGCCAAGCATTTTTAGGCTTCTATTCCAGCAGCTATGCCTCTACATATGAGAATTAACTCAGACTAATAAAAAAACAGTCTGTCTCCAGAATTAGTTTAACAGTTATAATGCTCACTAATTATGCATAACAAAGTAATACAAATACTATAAACTCTGTTGCCTAAAATCATTCAAGCAGTTGTCTTCCCTGTTATTCTATGTTTTGAAATGCTTCCCACTAGTCTATCACAGCCACAAAACTTTTGAAAAGAGACCTTTCATTGCTATTCAGATGATGTGGTGCTTTGTAGGATGCTGCAGGCCAGGATTTATATTCATTTAGACCTCTTATTAGAGGCAGATTATTTCTTTTTAAAAAAATTGAAAAGAGGAGAGAGAGAAAAGGAACATAATAATTAAAACAGTCTCCAACAGAACATCAGCCATGTTCTCTGCTAAAAATGGTCTCCCTCTTATTAAATACAAACTGTTCTGCCTTTCTAATCTAGAATTAATTTGTGCAATATTTCAATTATTTATAATTTTCTGTGTCATCAGCTGCTCAGTAGATTAACAATACTTCTTTATGAGAGTGATTGTAATAGGAAAGCTTTTGTATTCATCAGACTTTTAAATGAGGATATTAATACTTACATCTCATTACATTTGTTGAATCATAATTTAATTTTTAATTAGCACATGCATTTGTGTATTTTGTATATCTGTATATGTACGCACTGATTGTTGGAATTGTTTATATCACACAGGCTAAGAATAATTTCAGACAAGAAAACAGTTATTGTGCCAGTGTTTTCAGTAGAATTTTTTTTTTAATAGATATTCTGATCTTTTGGCTATTGATGAGAGAACTCTTTAATTGATGTTCACTAAATTTAACATTTTTTAACCTAATTCAAAACCTGCTTATGTTAATGGAGAAACTTCAATGATTTCACTGGTTTTTTTTTCAGGTCAGTAAAATATTTTATTCCCATCTCTCTCTATTTCTTAAGGAAAATAAAATGACTTTATACATTCGGAAGTTAAGGACATAACAGACCAGTGGACAGTAAGAAGGATGTGTAGCTACTTCAAGTGAATTAATCTCAGAAATTGCAGAATTTTTATTTTGTGAAGGGAAATGAAATGACACCTTCTTTTCCCCCCATACTTAAAAGACAACGCAGCAAATTTTGGATAAAAAAGCCACCAGGAAACCTGAAGAATACTCAGGCCTGGATCCAGAAAAGTACTAAGGCAAGTGCTTATCTTTAAGTATGTGAATACTCCTACATGAATCAATGCACCTTACATGTCTCTCTGGCTGCTGCCTGGGGAGAGAAAGGGAGTAGGAACTGAATAGTGGGTTCATGATTACAGTCATGGTTGGGGTTAGGATTAGGGCCAAACTCTGGTCACAGTTACAGTGACCAATTTTCATCAGTGCTGAATTTCTCCTGCATAAACTTGGAAGACTTAAACGGACACTTCACTTAAAATGCTTCTGAGACCCTCAAAGACCAAATTTATGTATTCTGAAATTGAAGAGGTGACTTGGGATGGTATTTAATATCACGAACTTCAGCCTTTCTGGCATGGAAGCCTATGCTAGTCACCACAGAGCAGCTTTTCCAGGGGAACTGATAACACCTGTAATATTTTACATTTGAGTGGGATGAATGAGCCTTTCAGATTTCCTGAATCTCTCCAGAAGTTATGAAGGGGGCGCAGAGAACTGCCTTACTATGGCATGATCATTTTCTAGTTATCTCAAATTAGTGGAGATGATGAAGATGAATGTATCTTTACACCTTTTAAATGTATTCCACTGGCCCAGATGAACCTGCAGTGAACTACAAATACACTAAGCAATGAATTAGCTGCTATGGGTATTTAATGAATCCCATTTGTCTGTATTAACACACACAAAACCCCAAATGATTGTTCAATTAAGTGCCTTCATTTGCATTCCATATGCAAAACTCCTTTTCCTTCCCACCAAATATCAATGAATGCACAAATACCTTATGATTCTATGTGCAAGCATGGTATTTAGTTCATGTGTAAATAAATGCCATTTTAAAAATGTGGAACTACATAATAAATCACTTATTCAATGACAAGGGAAAGCAAATCAAAGTTGATGATTATAGGTTCATGATTATAGGTTCATGATAACTAAAATGGGCATGACCAAACACAGCCTGAAGGCAGACAAAGCCTCCTATTGAAATCAATGCCATGAAAAAGCATGAAGAAACAAAACAATGAACATGATAAATTTGAATAAAATTTACCAGTTGTGAATAAATTAGAGGTAATACCAAGATGAGTTTGTTGATAAATGATGGAATCATGCAATCATACTACCCCTGTTCAAAATACATAGTTTATACATCCCAGATATCAAAACCAAACTCTTTGTATTTGTAGTCATTTAATTAAAACTTTATGAATTACTCAATTTTGCCATTATATACAGCTTCCTTGATTTTAAAGTAGGTCATACAACTGTTTTTAAGGTTATAATCTCTTGATCCAGTTTTTATCATCACTGAAATTTTCATCTGCCCATTCCAGCCCATCCCAGTTCTCTATCCCACTCGTGGCCTCTACTGGATGGGGGAACAAAGTGAGAAAAAGAGAAGGCATTGATACTGTGCAAGTACTGTTCAGTCATAGATAAACAAGTGCTGTGTTAACAATACTACTTCAGTCACACATGCAAAACATGGCACTGTATGTCCTATTCTGAATAAAATTAAATCCTTCCCAACCAGATGAATTATAGAGTGTACCTTTGCAATAAACTTGCTTTTGACAGGTAGATGTCCCATTTTTACTCCATTCTTTTCATATATCTTATAAAAAATATGATTGTAATCACAGGGTCAGATCATCTAATATCCTAGGGAACTCTTCTGAAATTGTAATGTAGTAGGTTAGCTGTCTGAGAAGATGAATAAGATTCAGAACAGTACAGAAATTAGAAACTCAGTAAAAGGCAAAGCCTATGAACAGTAAATATAGAAAAATAACTGAGATTCATATTTTAATTAGAGCAATTATGATCAGAGAAAGAAATATTTTTATTAGTGTGCTGTCTTGTAAGTAGTCATATAAAATTGTTTGGAAGTAATACTAGCTCAACTCAGATTGGCTCCTAAGCAATTTAGTCTAAAGTAAAAGACTACCTTAAAGTAAATAGAAAGCAAAGTCACAAGTAATTACTGTGAGAAGTGTTTGCATCAAGTGACTGCCAGATAAGCTTTTAAACGATGTGTATTGAGTGATTGCTGTAATTTTTAAATTATAATTTTATGAAAAATGGTAAGAAATTAACAAGCAGAGTAAGAGCCACAACCACCTCAATAAGCAGTGAAGTTCCAACCCTCAGCCCTTGGATCTAAGTATCTAAAGCTAATTAAAGCTTCCCGATCTACAGTAACTTATCCATTTAAAGTATCTAGGAACTCCAAAGCAATATCATTTACTAGAAATAATTTACCAGGCATAATTTCTGCAATACTGTAATTTTTCTAAACAACTTTTACCTTTGCCAGCTGCATGACAAAATTAAAATTGCCACTTGTAATTTTGCAGTTGGCTTGACAGTGCTCAGCTTGTTCAAGTGAATGTCCAGTTGGGTGGTATCTTATTATGAGTGAATTAGTGGCTTCATCAGTTTTTCTGTATGGAGAAAAGAAAAAGAATTATCAGGAATAATGAGGATATTGGAGTCTTTTAGCTTTTTAATTGGGGAAGAAAGGTGATCCTTCAAATCTCACTCATCCAAAGTCTCATTTATTCTTTAAAAAACTGCCCTGTTAGAAAGCTTCTCCATATGTTTTTCTGGCATAGGAATAAGAAGTTCAGTGAATTTGAAGTATGTAATTTTTCAGTTAATTGACAGGAAGGAGTTTTTCTACATGCAAGAAAATAGAGATCTATTTCTCTTCATACAGGAAAGAAAATATACATCGTCTTTTTCAATCAGCCTAACAAATGACTCCCTACACCCTGACAGTACTGACACTTATCAAGTCTTTTGATCTTCATTTCTAATGTTGCTCATTGACTTCATGCAGGAGCTTTGCCTGTGCTCACCTGACACTGCTGCCGTGCCCTTGTTGCTGAACTGCTCCCACACTTTGCTCTTCAGCACAGAGTGGACCACTTGTGCAAGATGTGTTGAGGCAGACAATGGATAGGGAACACTGTGGAGTCTGTCTCCATAGTGTTTTGCAGACCTTTGATCCTGAGCTTTATTTTTCTTTCACTTGGACATGAATGAATGGCTTTACTGTTGTTGAGCCTGAACTAATATGTTGAATGCGAAGTGCATTACTTCTACATTATGTTACACAAAGTTACCTCACAACTGTCTGAAAACAGTGCAGATGACTTAAAGTTTTGGGTAGCTGACATTTTCTCTAAGAGACCCATTTGATTACAAATATTTTTCCCCAAATATGAGTAATTTCTTACTTGTGTGTGTAGCAGCCTCATGGAAAAACTTGTATCTTGTTCTCAAGAAGAATTTTTTTTCAGTACGCACTGCATAGTGATATAAGAATTGGCTTATACCAACCTTTCTGAAGAGGAGTCAATTTATTAAATTAGATTATTTGTGCTGCTGATAAAATACTGGCTTCTAGCTTTAAGTTTCATTCACTACACAGAAGAACACATCTTAAAGAAAATTTCCAAGAAATATTTTCTTATCAGAATAGTGTATTTTCCAATGTTAGCACCTTCTAATTAGTTTAAAGATAAACCAGGTGAAGAAAATTGTATGATTGCTATTTAGAGTGACACATTTACAAAGAATTTTATTGCTTGCCAGCTCATGGTTTTGTGTGTGATTGTGTGTAAAGATCTCCTGTCTTTTCTGGGTTAAGTTTCACAGTGCTTACAAACACATAACTTGATTTCCCAGATGAAGAAAACGTAATGGAAAATCCAAATAAGTGGATCATAAACTCTGCAATACAACAGTGGAGCATAGCTGCTTTATTTCTGTGGGGTTTTTTCCAGATGGAAGGTAATTAAAAGGATCTTTCTTGATTTATAGTATATCTCTCATTCTTTTTATGCTGCAAAGTTAAACAAGTATTATCCTCATATTGGCTGTATTCTGATTTGTTTTATTCTGTAGTTTTCCAAAAAGGTTAGATTTGAAATTAGCTCCTGAGCTCCCTTACATTAGCTGTCTTTCTTCATCAACTGAAAATAGTAGTATCTTTATTTTAATTTCTTGTCTTAAGAGACAAGAATGTTTATTAGGAGAGAAGGATCATTTCTTCTGTGATGTATTTTTTGAGAGATTTAGCACAGATTCTGAAGAGTGTAATAACTAGCAGAAGGTACCAGAAATCTCTTCACTCCAGTCCATTCTCCTAATAATTTTCTACTTTAGGGCCTAGTGTTTCCTGTTTATGGATGAGTTGCTCCCATCATGTTTTCAAATACTGGCAGTTCTGCACAAGAGAAAGGTGAAATTCATCTCACTAGTCATAGCCATAGAGAGATAAAGAGGTACACAACTTTAGAGTTGTCTCCACCCCATCAGCCTTTAATTGTGATGAATTTTCTGTCAACAGCTGTTGAGGGCAGCTCACACGACTACCTTGGAGTACATGTGGGTGCCTGTCTTCCACACAGCTGAAAATGGAAAGACAACGCTCATCCAAGCTACAGAACATCTAACTTTATGAAGCGTTAGAACTTAGTGAATTTAACAACCTGCTCTGTACATGTACCTCTATGCAGCACCACCATAGAGGAGACCTCAGAGAAGAGGTTTTTGACTTCCTATTGTCAATCAGCCCTGCAGCTGGCAAGGGATAAATATCAATGTTAACTCAAGTTCTTTGTGTGTACTTAGAAACAATAGGTTCTGGTGCATTCTATAGAAAACAATGTGATAACTATAAACTCAATTAGCATATGATACTCCCAGGTCAATATCTTTAGGTATGTGTTGAGCAAGAGATGTTTCGGGAATTCTACTTGAAGATAGAAAACTGTGATCAGTATCCTGCCACCAAACAGTCTCAGAAAGAGCTAAGCAATGATAGAGCTATGTCATCTTTTAAACACTACTCTAAATCTTATCTCTTAATTGCATGAACCAGGAAATATGAATTTTTGTACTAGTTTATCTGAGGTTCTCGTATCATCAAATAATTGTAGCTCAAAGCCTATGGAGGTGAAAGCTGTGACAAAACATGGTTCTTGTTTTCTCACTGGGAAAACTGTTTTAGGAAACAGAAACTTTTGGTATCAACATAAATATAGTAGTTGAACAGTTGCCTCCTAGTACCTTCTTCTGTATTTAATCCAGTAAGACATTATTGCTTAAATTGGGAAGATAACAGAGAAATAGGACATCTTCCAATGTAAGAGCTCCACATTTCTATCATATATGTTTTAAAAATCAAAGGACAGGCTTTAGGGATACTACTATAATGTTTTGTTTTCTGAGGACAAGGAAAAAACACTGAAAAATACAGCACAGCCTACACTGTTCCAACAAATTTTCTGTGTAAAGTGACTAGATTACTTTACTGTCTCTTGGGATCCTGTGAATTAATTAATACTTGTCTGGCTCTTTGAAGGTATAAAGTATAGAGTCCTTCGGTAGTTAAAGCTGTAACTAAGTTTCCTTTCAAAGCACCTTAAAGGTTTCTCTGTCCCTTTCTAATTATGTATCATAAATGCCAGATGTTCTGGGTGCACAAAGTGGCACTAATGTGGGGATAGAAGTAATGTTTTTTGAGTGACTTTAATTATGCATTCCTATACTGCTAGCAGTGCTGGTGATTTGGTAAGTGCTTTAAATTAGAATCATTTGGCATTGGGATATTGTGGCATAAAAGTTACCATTAAGGGAATTTTCACTGAAGTTGTTGATGCAATTTTGTACTTAACCATGTGTCTGGGTCTGATTATGATTAAGAGTTCTAGAAGTGGAGCAATCAATATCCTTGTGTTTTACCACCCACAGGCCCCTAAATGCAGAAAAATGTAAAAGCACAAGCTTTTATTTGTAGGGGTTTTTGTTTGTTTGTTTTCAATTCTTAGTCTCACATTCTAATGCTTCATCATTTGGGCTAGATAGCCTGAAGAGATAATTTTGAGGTCACTATCTTTAGTGCTACCATTAGTAATGGAAGACCCTCCCCTAGGCAATGAGCTGTACCCCTTTGGGCAGTGGAGATAGTGCCTGAAATAGTAAATCTGCTAGAAACTTATGCTAAGGGAACTCTTCTACTTGCTTCAGTTTGTACTAATGCTGCTGCTATCAGACATCTCTATGTTGTACAATACCTTTCTTTATATTTCTGTCTTCTCATCTCATGCCTTCTAACCTGCTGAAATTCCTGTAGTAATTTGCATCAAAGGTCACCTTCTTCCATGGCAAGAATCACCCTTTTTCCAGTGCATACAGTGCTTAGCAGAAATGAATCTTTAAAATAAATAGATGCACTGATGTGTTACTGCAATAACAGCCTATTGGATTTTCCAGTAAACCTCATTCTCAGTGAGATATTTGAGTCTGCAGGAGATCAATTTTTGTTGCTCCTTGTTCTTCTAATGTCTTTAGGAGAGTAATAATTTACTTGCCTTTTATGCAACAGTTGTGGACGACACAGAATCACAGAATGGTTCAGATTGGAAGGGACCTTAAAGATCATATAGTTCCACCTAGTCTGCATGGGCAAGGACAACTCCCACTTATCCAGGTTGCCCAAAGCTCCATCTAGCCTGGCTTTGAACATTTCCAGGGGATGGGACATCCACAATTTCTCTGGGCAACCTGTTACAGTGTCCCACCACCTTTACAGTCAAGAGTTTCTTCCTAATGTCTAATCCTAACCTACTCTCTCCCAGTTTACCACTAGGTAAACTAGGTAATGTCCCCAGGACATTACCCCTAGTCCTATCACTACATGCCCTTGTAAAAAGTCACTCGCTGCCTTTCCTGTAGGTCCCCTTCAGGTACTGGAAGGCCACTATATATTGCATATAATAAGAGAGCCTTCTCTTCTCCAGGCTGAACAACACCAACTCTCTCATCCTGTCTTCAGGATGGGTGAGGAGAAGTGCTCCACTGCTCTGACCATCTTCATGGCCCTCCCTTGTACTCATTCCAAGACCTCCATGTCTTCCCTGTGTTGGGGGCTCCAGAACTGTACACAGAAACTCTAGTGGGGTCACAAGAGCAAAAAAGAGGGTGAAATCACCTCCTTTGACCTGGTGGCCACTCTTTTGATGCAGCTCAGGATACGGCTGGCTTTCTTGGCTGCAAACACACATTGCTGGATTGTGTTAAACTTCTCATCAATCAACAGACCCAGGTCTTTCTCCTCAAGTTTGTTCCAAATCCAATCTCCACCCAATCTGTATTTGTGTTTGGGATTGTCCCAGGTGCAGGTCCTTGAACTTGGTCTTGTTGAACTTCATGAGGTTGTAATGAGCCCACCTCTAAAGCCTGTCAAAACATGTGCATGTGTTTTTTCTGGACTGCTGAAAGGGTTAAGGATTTTAAAAAATTAGGTTTATACTGTAGCAGTTTAAGCATAACCACACCTAGACTAACTCTGTTACACCCAGTTTAGACTGAAAATATTTAGAGTTTAGAGTTTAGACTCTGTATTACAGCTCATGGAAAATGAAAATGGGCTTGTGCAAGGATTACAAAATATTACTGTTGATTAGCTTGAACATTTTGTAGTATAAGCTATATTTTCATTTGATAGTGCACGACTTATTTTTTAAAGAAAGATATTTCTCTACCAAATATCTTTGACAGAGTGGTAAAAATTGAAAAGCTGTTGCCTGTAGTATATTAAAGAATGCATTTTGTTAATTCTAGAGCATGCATGGGTATTCACAGAGCAGAATTTCCAGTTCATATTTAGTTAGTAGTAATAAAACAATAAAATGAATTTACTTTTTAAGAAAAAGGACAGAATAAATGCTCAGATCCTCCAGCAAAGATATATTACATCTTTATTTTCTGAATAGAAAGCTTAAAGAAATCAGAGAGGATCATAAAAAGGATAGTAATTAGGACTTGATAAATCTGTTCTGTAAAACTATGAACGTTACCCAGCAAAATACCAGCTATTTTTTAAGCTGTAGAAAGCAATTACTGCCCCTTTGTGGGAGAAGTTTCACAGCTGAAGCTTACATATTTCTTTATTGCATTCCAAGTAAAAGAGGCTGAAATGTTTTGCTGGTTATGTTATCAATAACCTTAGAAATAACTTGCAGGCCTCAATTATCCATGCACGTGCACATGTCCAGAATCCATTTGACTAAGCTTAAGGGTGCCAGAAAGAAAAGTGTCAGGGATATATGTTAATTCAGATGTCCTGCAGTAGGAAAAGTGTACTTACCTGCCCTGTGTGGCAGACATCTCTGAGCAGAGTTCAGAGAGTTCAGTCCTCTATCCTCCTTTCCTTTTTCTTTTATTTACTTTTTTTTTTTTTTTTTTTTTTTTTTTTTTAAAGATGTGATTTTTGTAGAAAACAGATTGATAGCTAGATCTCAGAAGGACACTGAGATTTTTTGCATGCAGCAAGTCTAGTAACAACATTTATTTATGCTTCCCTCATATAAGGTAAGTTATGGGTTAGGGTTGTCTGGATAATCCTATGGCCAGAGGCCATGTATGACTGTATTGAAAGCATACAGGAGAGGAAAATGCACCAAGAAAACATTTCTACCACAGTGACAGAGTTAGAGATGGTACCTGAATGCTGAAAAACTACTGTAAAAAAAAAAAAAAGCACCACTGAAAAGCCTCAAATTTGTTTAAAACCAAAACTCTCTTGATTTATATCCTTGGTTAACATAAGGGCTGACAATTTTTCAAATAACTTGTCAAATATTGAGTGTCTTAATTTAAACATCTCATCTACAAAAACCTGTAGGAGAACAGTAGAGGAGAAGGCCTCCATGGGATAGAGGAGTGCTGCAGATTCCCTGGCACTCACTGACCCCGAAGAAGAACAAAGAGCTGTAAATAACTTAAGGAACGTGCCATCTGGCTGATGTTATGTCCTGGTACCAGGTGGCTCCGGTGGGAATGGGTAGATAAGGTTTTATGTTAGTAGAAAGAGCACTTTAAGGTGTAAATTGTAGATCAATTAATAGATATTGGGATACTATGTAAGTGTAGCAACCACACAACAAACTGATTCTGATTGTGCACAGCAATTGGGGTCTGTGCCTTCATGTCTTCTGTCAAAAACCCTTCATAGAAAATACAGAAAAGTGGTGTCAGAGCAGTAAAATCACTATGTCAAGGAGGTAAGAAATGAGGATTGTAAGGCACTTGACAACTGTTTTGCTGACCTGGGCTGTTGATGGCAGCCAGAAGACACTGTATGCACTCAGCTGACAGACTTAAGAGGCAAGAACACCCATGAGAAGCCCAACAAAAGAAATACACTGAAACTAACATGCGTCATAATAGCTTTATTGTGAAGCTGATTCTCTTTGGCTGCACAAAGCCTTTAACTGCTGTATGTCCATCAATTACTTACGTCTCTCAGATCATCTGAGATAAGCTTTCCATTGAAACAAAAATATTCATTCCTTATTGCACACAAAAGCAACTATTTTTTGCTAATACATGATGTTCTTCATGTACTGTTTTTTCACTTTGAATCTACATAATGTATTCTCAGGGAAACACTCTGTTTTAAGATGAGTGCATACTTCTGGTTAAGAAGTTTCCTGTATATGTCTTGGAGCACTTCTGGAAGTTATTAAAACCATGCCTACCTTTACTTTTACCAAAATTATCTCTTTGGTTTAATTATTCTGCTGTGCACATTTCTGATTAAAAATCCCTTGCAAAGGGAGGAAAGGGTTTGAATATAAATTGCAAAGTAGAATGAGCATTCATACAGCTGATGTTTTCTTCTATCTCCTGAGGAAATGATGGGTTAAACTTGGTGGAGGATGATACTTTTGGAGGGGATGTTTACAGATTTCAGTTAGCTTTACAAACTAACTGAAATAAAAGCTATGGAGAGCAAGATGTAAATGACCCAATGAACTGAAGGATTTTTGTTAGCTCTTCTCTGTAAGCATATTATTTAGAATGGACTATTTTCAAAGTCTCCAGAGATCAAAGGAAAATTTTGAGCATTCTATATTAAGGCTATCACATAGAAAATTTTTAGTTTTTTTTTTTTTTTCAGTGCAGGATTGAAGGCAATAAAATGCTATGAATTTCATGCTTTGGTGTGGCATGTTATGTAAGAGCAAAATTTAGATTCGAGTCTTGCATGGAAGAGATAGATGTGGAACTCATAAGACGTGCAAAGTCTGCTTACAGTCCTATTCCCTCTGAAAACTTATCCCTGGGTTTCTAAGAAGCCTTCTCTAGCTGAGGCACTGCAGCAGTGTTTTGAATCACAACATTAAAGAATCTTTATGAAACTGAAATATCAAGTGTTATGAAAAAAGTAATCTAATAACATTTTTTGAGTTAGAGAAAGTAAATTAAAAAAAAAAAAAAAAGGATCCCAGGCAAATTTTTCATGGTTTTCTTTGCTGCTCTAAACTCAAAATTAAATGGGGGTAACAGCCTGTTCAATATTATTTATGATGTAAGTTTGACCTTACTTGTACAGACTGTGCCAGCCCATGCTTGTGTACCACAATTTGTCTTTGAGCCAATTTCATCTCAAAAGCCATCACATTAGTGTAAGTAAGACTGCTGATCTGAGAAGAGTACGTGCAAATTTTTGTGGTATTTTTATTCCAGTTTATTTCCACAGACAAATTCATCATTAATCATCCACAGAGAAGCAACGTAATATATTAAAGTTGAGGAGATAATGTTATTTTATCCTTTTTAAAAAAAAAAAAAATTAAAAAAAAAAATTATTTTGATTAAGGATGCTAAAAGAAAGGGAAGATTGCAGTTTCCATCCATGGCAGCAGAACTTGTTTTCGTTAATTTTACTTAACAATTAATTTTACTTAACTAGGAGTCAAGTCCCAGTCAGTGTCTTCAGCTTCCCATGCAACTTCTGGAATAATTTAAGTGCTAGCAGATGACAGTCCATGTTATTAAAGCCATTGCTGAAAATAGATGCACCCATTCTACTAGTATACTTCTTCCTCTGTATTGACAAAGATGACTGGCTGGAGCAAGGTACCTAACCGAGTGAGGTGCATCAAGTAATACACAGTGAATGGGAGTCAGGCTGCATTCAGACTGTGTATGAGAGATGATTGAAACAGCTCTTATGACAATAAAGCATGTTAGTAGAGACTTGAGAAATGCAGAGCTAAAATTACAGTGGGCTTCCACATCTGGACTCATTACAGCAGAGTAGTTCTGATGTCTAATCTGGGACCTTTAAATAATCAGTTGGCAACTATTTTTCTGACTAGGTTATACAATGTAACAATCACGTGCTCTGAATTCCTGATAATTTTCTTGAACTGAAAAGCTATGAAAAATTCATAATAGGGAGAAAAGGCAGAAAACTCCATTTACCATAGTTAGATGTCAGTGTTACCTTAGAGTCTGTTGATTTAGCATTTGTTCAAGATCTTTTCTTTTGCTATAGAATACGTGAAAAATAAAAAAGGCATTCAGAAGAAAACAATCCATGAGATTGCTTTACAATAGAATATTAACAAGATTTCTAACCCCGGCACACTGCTGAGTCAGTGTGACATGTATCTAGTAATTTGAATTCCTTGTACACCCCTAGCCAAACTGAAATCAAATGCAAATATTAGTATTTCATACGTACCTAAGAAATTCCTTGTTCTACACATGTAGAAATATATAATGTACATCAGGGCTGCAGAAAAGATTTGGGTATTACATGGGTTGCTTTAAAACTACTTGTACTTCTGTTGACTTCAGAAGGGGAGGATCTCAGCTCTTTTCTTCCACAAAACATCATTATTCTGTTACTATCTCTTGGTTCTTTGTATCATAGTGCTGGCTTTTCTTCTCCTGTGTGCCTTCAGCCTAATACAGTGTTATATCACCAGGCTTGCATTATTATCAGGAACAGAGAGAAATAAATTGAACCATAGTTAGAGGAATTAATGAAAGATGGGCTGTCTTTAGTAAAGAGAATCTTGCTTAGGACCAATAACCCTGTAATATTAATCAAGACTTTCAAAGGAATTATTTTCCCTCATGCCCACTCATTCTGCTGAACATATACTGCTAAAAAACTACAAAACAACATTCTCTATAGCCAAAATTTTGCTTTTCAAGCCCACACACTTCATATGGTTCTTACTGATTCATTTGTTCCTATATTGTCTGTGTTGGTAATGGACCTGTCATCTGATTCAGCATCTTATGTCTTTGCTGCCAAATCATTCCACCTGTGCTTGCTAACTTGTTCTATTTCACATGTGCTGCTCTATCCTCTTCTCCCAGGCGTGCTTTCTCCCAGATTTTTGTTCCTTTCCTGCAGCGTTTCCTGTGGTGAGGAACTTTGCTGGGCACTGTCTTGGGCCGTGTTTTGGTGACTGGTGTGTTACATAGTTGTGAACAATTAAAATATGAAGGAAACTCAAACTCTGGGCTATGAGCACCCACTGGACAGTGCAAGCATCACAATTCACAAGAAGGAAATTGAATATAGCAAATGACTGCAACATGCATCAGTATTTACCAAGCATACATGTGTTTTAAATACAATGTATTTTAAAATTAATATATTGATATATATGTGTGAGAAACTGCATGTTCATTTTTTGACTGCTTTGTGGAAAAAAATGTGATGGTTTGCTTCATGGATTATGTTGGATTTTTAAGAAAGGACTGACCTTGCCAGCTACCTATAGCAGCAAACCCCTTGCCTCATGTGGAAACACGGTAATATCAGCGTGTCTCTGTCTGGACTACCCACTTGATTTAGTGTATGAGGGCTCACTATCATAAAATATTCAAGCCAGGATTTGTGCTTTTTACATTCTTTAATAAAAAACTGTGTATAAACTGTTCCGAATAAATAATAATGTCAATAGCTGTGGAGGAGTTTCATGAACAAAACTTGCCTTTCTATTTTTAAAAATGCTACATCTGGCACCATGTTATAGGTAGTAAAGATTTGATTGAACGTGGTGATCTGAGCAGACTATATTTGGGGGAATAGGTTGTTTTATATATTGTGCTCCACTTTGCCTAGCATTGTCTCACTACATACATTAAACAAGAATTCTCTTTCCCCTCCTTATCTCTTTAATATCACACAGATTGCTAAAATAAATCTCAAATGTTCCTCTATTATATCTCATTTACATCCGTTCTTGACAGATTTCTCATTGTTTTCAGAACTAGCAATGAAGAGGATATGAGTCATAAGAAACTGGAAGAGGATATAAAGGCAAAATTGTAAAGTAAAAAATAAGAAAATTGGAACGGAGAACTCAACAATTCGAGTAAAGATAATAAAATATATATAAGAGAAGGGCAAAATTCATCCAAATAAGATGCAGTAGAGCAGATGAACTAAAAATGTCAAGGGGTAATTCCTTTTTGTTCATTTGTACACAGAGTTGAAAGCTAAATAAATCCTCAGCAGACAGAGAGTAATGTCTGTTCATTGACGGCAGGTATCTGTGCAACTCTGTTCACAAAAGAAATGGCTGCAGTCTTTCTAGTGTTTGCCTGTGCTGCACAGAGCAAGCAGCAGGGATACCAACAGAATGACTTGTGCACATGTGGGATTAATTTAAGTAGCTCACAGAGCAACGAAAATGAATGCGGTTTTGCAGAAAGATACTTCACCATCTTTACCTCAAGCGGAATTTAGAAAATATCTTAAAATTTAAAAAGAAGCACCCAAAGTGGATGAATACTGTGAAGATAATATAAAACTGCATCTTATCCGGAATGATCATACATTTAACAATTTTTTCCAGCTGAAAAAATAACAAAAATATTTGTGTCTTGGGAGCTGCTCTAGTTTGTGGAAACTTTCTTAAAATCATCAATGAAATACTCTAGGGCCAAAAATATCTCTTATACTCCTATTCCCATGGTAAGTATCTTGCAAGTGCCATGCCAACAGCCACAGTGGAATTGCAGTTGCTGCTAGTTTCAAATTAATCTAAGACTGGATATAGCAGCTCACATCAAAAGCTTATGTTGCCCAGCATCTTGCCTCTGATGGGGACTGATAGGACACCTTGCAAAGAATGTAGGAGCAGAAAAAACATGGAGCACATAAAAATGTGTATCTTGGGGTTTTACTGAACATCAGAAATGTGGTGCCCAAGAATGCTAAAGATATGTATCTGCTTGGTGTTTTTAATACATTTTGCTGAATCCCTTTTCCATAAACTCATATGTGACTAGTGTGCACCTCAGTTACTCTGTATGTCATTGGGCTGGAGTCTGGTTAAATGATATCAAGAGATTTCTTGATCAACTACTATTTATTTGGTAGTTCCATTAGATCCATTTTGTGTATTGCTTTGTAAAACAAAGAACAGGGAGTAGATTTTGTCCCAGGTAACATAATCTGGGGTATTTCAACGTTATCTTCATTTAGTCTTGTGAACAATGCTAATTTATCAGTATTATTCTGTGCACAAATAAGCTCCTGCATATCACACTATGAACTGTAATTAACTGTAATGAATTCTTATGTTCCTGAGGACCATTTTATTTCTGTTTATTCAAAGACCATTAAACTTCTCTTTGAAACTGTAATTTCAGTATTTGATACTTATTTCCTGAGAGATCTTAACATTTTCACGTAAATAAGCCCCAAGCCATTCTTCTCTGGGAACCACTGATAAATTGAAAAGGCAATTGCCTCTTTAACCTCATTGTGTGAAATCTGATCCAACATAGAGCAATGGAATTCTTAACTAGAACTCCATGAAGCTGGATAGTATCCAAACAAGTCTTAATCTGGGCAACATCAATATTCGTTTTAATAAAATCTTTGCAAATACTGATACAAGGGGATATATATATAGGCTTTGGGGTGTTATGGTATTTTAATTGTGTTATTATTACATCTTAAGTACATGCTTCCAAGATCATCTGCTATAGTGAAGCAACTCTGTTAAGGCCTACATCACTTGTCTACCTCCTTTGCAAATGAGATGAATCCTACTGAGGGTGCTAAATGCAAATGTTAAATTGCATTCTCTCTTCTCCATATGTGCTCAGAACTGATATTGCTAGCATTGTATCCTTGATCAGTAGGAATTACTATCTTTAGAAAAGCTGTGCTGTTGAAGTGTGAAAAATATATAGTGCCATTTTTTGCTGGGATTATTCACAGAATATATTCACAGAATATTACTCCTAAAAGGGTAAGTTTACAATCTTAACATATTTGCATCTGTTTAATAAAAAAACAAGTTCAAACAAGCATAAGCTACAAATCCAGACTGCTTAACTTTTTGCACAATGTCATAACACAGGAGAAAGGAGACATTCCATTTTGTTCTACGTTACTAGTTAGTAGAACTTTTGTTCTAGTAATATTTCATGCATAAGACACTGATGATTCAGGCAGTGGAAATGGTAGCACAGTCTCACATTTTATTTTTAGCCTTAAAATATTGTAGTAATATACCTGTTGTAATTAATTCCAATACTGAAACATAGATAAAAGAGACGAAAAATCTTAGAAGAATGAGATATTCTAGTTCTCTTAAGACCTACCTATTGCAGGGGATGCATTAGTGAGGCTAGTTCTGTGCTGTTCTTTTTTTCTTAAGAGTGTGACACATTTTCCAATTAGACATATTTCTCTGACCTGTTGCTATTTTTGTATCTGTAAGTACTACATCACAGGTTAATGAATTTGATACTAAGAAAAAAAACCTGAATTGGGACCAAAAGTGTATCAGTATTCATCCAGGACTGGAACTGTCTCTGAAGTTTCTTCTGACCTCTAGCTGGAGACAAACAAGAATATTTACAGTCAGAGATGAAATTTAGAACGGAGAAAATGTTGAGGTTTAACATCTTGTTCAGTATTTTTCTGTCAGCTAGTACTCAAGCTTACAGAAATAAGTAAATTTTAAATAAATCAATGGCAAAGCTATGGCAACGCTATAAAAATATACAGTAATTACACCGAATTTCAAGTTCTTTCAAGAGGGAAGCACTGAGGTAGTTTGATATCAAAGAAATAAAATGCCTCATATTCCCCATAGTGCTGGAGCATGGGCTAGGAATGTGGATTGTGAGGTGGCCTCCTCAGGCAGTACCAGCCCAGCAACTACTATAGAACAGCTGACACTGCACTTCAGAGCAAGGCCATGTCTTTCAGTTACTGCCTCCCTCAAGTACCAGCCCCTCAGCTTCTTATTAGTAGAGTAGGAAAGTAAGTGAAATACTATTCAGGAGTGAAAACTGCTCATTAATTCATAGGCAATTTGCTGCAAAAAATTTTTATCTCATAAAAGTATTTTTGTTTCTTCTTCTATCACAGAATCAGAGAACTGTCATGGTTGGAAAAGACTTTTAAGACCACTTCGTCCAACCATCAATGATAAATTCAATATCTAAAGTATTGTCATTGATTGTTGGATGTTGTGTTATGGTAAAGAATCCATCTGCTCAAACCTTGATAAATAGAGTAAACTACCACATGAACTTTCTTAGGAAGGAGACCTATTCTGTTTAAAGATAGAATTTATTGCCTATTTTCCTAAGTAATCTGAAATCATTAGATCTCCTTAGAACCCTAAATGGAGGACAAAGATGTTTTTTTAGCAAAGTTGTGTGTAAGACAAGGGCGTGCTGAGAAAATCCATAGTTGGGGGGAAAGGATAATGTTGACGATGGCAGAAACTTCTTAGTTTTAAAAGCAGCTCTATAGATGATTTTGGTAACTACTTTCCTGTGACTTATAATAAAAGCAGAAACATCAGTCACATGACAGAATGACTCCAAAGGACTACTTACCCTATTTTCATTTTTTTCCTTTATTCCATAGCCTTTTTCAGATACAATGCATCAGCAAAATAAGCTTTTTCTTATGCTGTTCTGATTTATACTGTCTGCAAAGAAGTATTAATTTCAGGGAAACATGTCCAGAATTATTCCTACACACCAAAATATGCTAACCCTTTAAAAAAAAAAAAAAAAAAAAATAAAAAAAAAGGTCATGAAGGAAAGGGAAAAGGAGAAGAAAAAGGAGTCTTGAGAAAAGCTTGGAGTCAAGGAAAAGCTTGATGCTACCTTTCAAGGAAAACTCATACTAATGATGTGGCAGAATAAAAATGGAAGATCCAATTCATCCCATCATCTGTGCATTTAAGCAACCTTCTTTCACCCTAAAGGAGAAATTAAAAAAGAGTAATAGCTAAGCTACAACTACAAGAGTTGCAAGTTTTTTTACTTTAGTCACTTTAGGAAAAAAGAAAGAAAAACGGCAAAAAGAACCATCCACTTACATTTTTAGCCAAGGTAATGTATATGAATATGTGAAAATACATTTTACTAAATACAAGGGGAGAAATGCATGAGCTGTGGTTGATTATAAATAATTTTGATGCTTGCTTGCTTGATGAGCAACACCTGATAGAGACCACAAGACAAAACAGGAGACAAGCTTAGAAACACTTATTCTTTGAGAGATCTCCTTTAGCAGCCACCTGAGCTGTGCTCACTTTGTGTTATGGAAAAATATAAATAATTTTGATGATAAAAATGCCACCACAATTTACAGAAATTAAGTTTTAGCCCATTGTGAAAAAGTACATGATCATGACCAGAAAAACCTGAAGGAGTGTACTGAACCATAACTGCTTGATTAAAGATAAACTCAAAATTAGTCCCCAAAATGAAAATGGTGTAGCTGGAACAGACAACATGGTCAAATATTCAAGAGTGTTGCTAGCACATGCACTGCAGTGATGTAACAGACATGAAAAGAAAACAAGATTTGCCATTAAGAAGACTCACATAATTGTCTAGGGTTAAAATAGGTTTAAAGCACATATCTGCAAAGACTTCCAATGAGTATAAGGACTAAATATCTAAAAAAAAGGGCTAAGAAAGTGAGGTTATTAATTATGGAGGTCATATTCCTGAGACAGGGAAACTATGTATGAAAACTGAATTTCCCGCAGGTGCTTTAAAGGAAGGCATTTGGTATTTTTTCAAATAACACAAACAAATTCACCACACTTGCTAACATAACTATTGCTAAACTCCAGCAGAGAATGAAACTTCAGCAATAATGTGTGGATATAAAAAGATCTTTTCTTTAAATATGCTGAAATGAACCATGCACCACTTGTTACAGCTGCCAAAATAAAGCTGTAGCACCTCCTTTCCCAAGCATACAGTCTTTATTTTTCTGTATAACTTATTATTTGAAAACTGAATATAAATATAAGTGCACTTTGCTGATTGCAGCTGCCTACTTTGAAATATTTGTCAAATTCTAATGGAGTACAGGCCATATTTAAGCAATCAATGTATTGATCTGATTTTTTTAAGGTCTGCTTTTAGGCAAAATGCAGACTGTATGAGCCAGAGCAAAAGTTCAGGAGGGCATGGAGGATTTTAAACTACAACAACAAGAGTATATTTCCAGACCCTCTCCCAGCCACCAGGGAGCTTTCCAAGGTGTAAATATGTTTACTAATATCAGGTTAATGATTTAGAAAAATTTGATGAAAGACACACTACTTCCATTTGGGAGCTGAAAAATGTGAGAGTAGAGGAGGTTACACACCAGATTTATTGGAGTTAGCTCTGGCCCACTGATAGGAATATCTGTCAGGAGGGTGTAATTCAGCTGGTGCGAGTTTAAATGGCTTACAGAGAAGATTAGTTTCATGACAACAGTCACAGACTGGATGAGGGGTCACGTTTGAGACAAGAATCAATAATGAACCAATGCCATTAATCCTTTTTGTGTGGTTGTGTAACACGTTAGTTGGCGCTATAAGTTTTAGATGAAATACGTGATTCAATGTATTAAAAAAACAGACTTATTTGAACACAGTCCTTCAAGGCAGAAGACAGAGGTTTTCCTCATGGTAAACTTATAATTGAAGCTCTTTTAATTAAGGACTAAATCAATAGGTGAAGACAGCCAGACCCCTAATTTTACAGTGCCAAAACAAATGATCTTAACTTCTGCCAGCAGTAGTTTTCACATTTCAGGGCACAGCAACTGTGCAAGCCATGCCAGAGATCAATTGGGAATGGCTTGTCAGTTCGCTCGGGGCTTGTTTTTGAGTGCCTGGAAGAGTGTTGCACATAAAAGTGGCTGGAAAGGTGCAACAATCTTTGCTTGGGGAAGGATGTGTGTCACTAACGAGCTTGGTTTTAGGAGGGAACATTTTGGAGCAGGGATGTGAGAAGTTCAAGGTTCATTGGGCAACTGAAGTCTGAACTGGGTTCTGAGTGAGAAAGCATTAGCAAAGCACCCTGAACACCATCTATGATACAGTGTTAGTCTCAAGACTTTTCTTTTTGGTTTTATTTGTTTTTTTTTTTCTTTTGTTTTTTTTTGTTGGTTTTTTTTTTTTTTGGTTTTTTTTTTTTGGTTTTTTTTTTTATTGCTGTAAGAGGGAAAATTTATTTTATTTATATTATCAGTATTAATCCTAGAGTTTGTCCCTAGAAGAGACATATGTTCTGTGCATTTCATTAGAACTCTTGAATGTGTTATATTCCTTTATGTTTTTCCACTTTCACTGTACTTGCAACTTCTCTTAGTTACCATTTGGAAGAATGATTGATATGCCATCTATCTTCTTTCAGAATATCAATAGAGATCTTAAATCAGAATGGACCTAATACTGATACTTTCAGAGGTTTGGGAGAGATCACCTAAAACAATTGCCTTTCATTTAAATTACCTTACATTAATAGTCTTTGAACTATGACCCATAATACTCCTCCAGCCTCATTTTGGTTAATTCTGCAAGTCTAATATTACGACACATTATGTAAAAAGCTCTACCAAACTCAAGTTGTACTTGACTCATTTAGTTACCTTTGTTAACTGACTACGTAACCTTATTCAAAGTCATTCAAATTTACTTTTCATTTCTATACTTCAAATGTTTGCATTGGCAGTTATTCTTGAATCTGTTGTTAACCTTTGAATACTCATAGAACTTCTTTCCTAATAATTGTTTCAATATTTTGTTGGGGAGGGAATTTCTCAACATCTTCTTTGTCCTCTTCACTCTCTGTCTGATGCTCTTTCTCTCCCAAAGGAGAGAATGCTGTTTGCCCTGCAATGAATTCTTCCTGGAGACATAGGAACCAAAGCTCAGAGTAAACTGAACAACTTCACAAAATTGTGTTGACAAAATCTGCATCATATGAAGTCCTGGAGTAAAGAATCTCAAAATATTACACTGCCAAACAGCCTTATTTCTGACTGGGTCACCAGCATCTCTGTAGCTGGATCATCAAACTAGCACAAAGGAATATGTTTGCCCTGCCAGAGGGAGAGCCTGAAAATGGACCCTATACAGCATGATGGAGAAGGAGTGACTTAGTCTCTTCCAGAGGCTTAGTTTTGCTGAGTTTTGCATCATCTTTTCAAGGGATATGAAAACCACAGTCAGTTTCTTAAGTATTCTGCAGATACAATTCTCAAATGAACTTTTTATTTATTTGGAATTGTACTGAATGGAAAAGTAAACAGTTCTTTTTCTTACATGTTCACATCAAGGTTTCCCATCTAGTTCTGTCTCTGCATCTAGAACACACTCTGTTTGTCCTATGGGACTGCTTAGAGCGTGATGGAGACAAGACAAGAATCCTGCTGCCTAGTTCTGCTCTAAACATTCAATATTCCTAAAAGTTAATTTAGGTTTCTGAAAGTTGACGGGTATGTGATTGCATTTTTGTGTCCTTCAAAGGCCTTGAGAAACTACCGAGAATAGGGAGGTTAACAATTTCAATTTTGCTTTAATGAGATACTGCAGTCTTGAGAAGCTGTAGAGATAAGGAGAGAAATAACTACAAAAATAAATGAGAAAAAGCAGAGATGTAACAGAGAACCAGGAGATACAAGACTGTTTATAAATTAAAGGCTTGGGGAATATGCCATGGGAAATAAAATAAGAAACTGTCAAAAGGAAAGATCTCATCTTTGTATGAGCATTTCTATTTCTGTAAATCAGTGATAGTCATAAAAAAGGTGCACTGGGATCACCATCTTGTTCTGAGATGAGATTATGGTAATGTATAGGGTAATGCAACAGGACTGGGTGAGTGATTTGAAAATATGCTGAGCTGCTGCTACATCCAAAGTGATGAGCAAATTGAGATCTTCAAAGTGAGAGATTAGAGGTAAAAAGGAGACTGGGCAACATTTGGTTGTCCCAGGGTCACAGCAAGGAGCTTCCAAAAGACTGTCTCTCTCTCGTGAGGAAACAAATACTGAAAAAGTTTTTAACATCTCAGCTGATAGTGATACAATTCTAGAGTGACCTCAGGAGAAAAATCAGAAAAAAAAGTATTAAAATAACTGAAAGTCATTGTCATAGACTTGAAAAATGTCAAGATGATTTCTGAATTTGTGTTTCTCGGACAGCAAGTGCAATCATTACATAATTAAAAATGCTTACACCAGGTCTTAGCATCTCACCAGTTGTTTATAATTATTTATGCTGATAGGTAAAACTGATTTGAACGGAATGGTATAGCTTTAGATTTTTAATGTAAATGCTCTTTTTTTACCACTGGTGAAAAAATTGTGTTGCTACTTTCCCCTTTGCCCCAGACAGATTCTTTCTGCTTGCTTAAGGCTGTAGAATATTGTTTTTTTCTCAGTCAGGTTGTCTCTTGTTATTGCACTTTTAAAATACAGATATGTAATTTTAAAGGAAATTTTCAATCAAAATAACTGGTTCAGAATGTTTAATTGGATAACGAGGGTAGATGACTAGCCCCTGAGGATGGATGATTTTACTCTCTTTGTGAAATTGTGTTGAAAATATCCACCATTTGGTGAAAGGTTACCCGTTCCAGAGGCAAAATATTTTTTTCTATGAGTCTGCTTCCTAAGTTAAATCTTGTGGTGATTATTTAATAGAAGCAGATAGAGGGAAAAAGTGAAACTGCTTGATTGCTTTTCCATTTTTATTGTAGTACAGCAGCAAGAGGCCCTCCAGCACACACTGTTTTGTCTCTCTAGGCAAGGACAGCTGTGAGCTGGGTTCCCAAATCCACCTGGAACTGATATGTGAACAGGAATAAAAGGTAAGGGTTGTTTTTTTCCTGGCTTAGCTTTCTGATCTGCAGCTTCTGCTGCCTGACTCTCCATTGCTCTGGAGACACCAACTCTGTGATGCTGCCAGAATTCCTAGGAACTTTAGAAGCTTCCTTCCAGTTGTTGCAGATGGGCTGTGTGTTTCTATATAGCAATGATTTCAAGTCTGTCAGGGAAATGACTGATCTGGAATCTGTTGTCAGGATGTATAGCTGTAATTTGAGGTTCATCATTGATGGTATTTTTTGATCAGGAGAAGCTATAGTAAACTGAAAACAGATTACTTTTGCATTTTACTCAGAAATAAAACACTAGGGTGTTTTTTTTGCAATATCATGAATTTTGTTATCTTGCTAACTATTGATATGGGAAGGTATAATATAATATACTTCTTTGACAATGAAAAAAAAAACCCCACCATACAGCCTTTACAGATATTTCAGAAGCAAATACATTTAAACATGTTAAATTAATAAAACCCAAAGAATTAGAGTAAAAATGATTTAACATGACTATGTGGTTAAAGCTGGATGAAACTAATTCAGCAAACAGCAAATTTGCTGAAAATACACAGCTGAAGGAGACAGAAACTATTCACCAGTGTGAATCCTGAAAGAACCTCACTCCTGGAAAAATCAAAAAGATATGTAAACTACTTGTTTCAAAATCAACCTTACCTGTAGAAGTGTAAAACTGTTGTTAAGAAATCACACATGTAATAAGTTTTGTGTTTAGCATGAGGAGATATGTTTGTTTGGAAGATTCAAAATAAGCCTGATTTTGAGGTTTTGGTTGGCATATTTTTTTTCCTAAAAAACAAACAAACAAACAAACAAAGCATAATTTCCAGGTCAGCTGGGAAAATATTTTTCTTTACCTCAGTTTTAAGTTGAACAGCCCACCTAAAAGCCCATTATTCACACCACAATTTTTACTTGAGAAAGGAATTTCCTGCCATGTTCTCCTCTTCCTTTTTCTCCTCCATCTTCCTTTATCTTTGTGAATCCCTTCCACAGAGTTCCTCTTTGTCTGATAACTCCCTTAGCAATCTCCTCCACTGATCAAAGTTTCCTATCTGGTCATCTGTTGCTTGGTTACATTCCCCTAGAATAAAATGTTGAAGACCTGGCTTGGCAAAGCGACTGCTATCTCACCATTCAAGGCTGCTTCATTTGAACAGATGATCATCAAAGATTAGTAACCCTTATTGTATGGCATTTCCTCAGAAATAGAAATATTGCCACCTCCCCTGGAATTATCCCTTCATGGAAACGAAAATTAGTACAGAATGTGATTTAATCCTAGTCTGCCTCACATTTACAAACTCAATTTCTAAATGAAACGGAAGGAATAATTTCTAGCTGTACAACCTCCATAAATTGTCATAGAAATTTATATCAAAAGCACTTCTCTATAAGGATCATGACACTTTAAATCTTTTTCTCTTTGTTTTCAATTCCTCTTACTAAACAAATTTGCTATCTAATACAGAAGATTTGTAGAAATACAGAATGTTTGAACTGTTAAAAATAGGAAAATAAATAATCTTTACATTGTATATAAGCACTTTGCTACCATTTGGGTCTTTTGTTTTAACCTGTTTATTCTTCATGTAGAGTTTAATATATTCAATACAACATATTAATATAGTATGTGTTGGTGATAAAGTTTTCCTTTCCATATCTAGCAGAGATGACAGCAAATCACTGGAGATTCTTTATGACATTGTTCCCAGAGGAAAAAAAAAGACTCTTCAAGTAGGCTATTCTATCCCCATAGTAATAAATTAAAAATAAGGAAAATGTTTTACTGTTCTAGTACTTGAGAGAGGTTTTTTGCTTTAATCTACCAGGACTGTTCTTTGCAGATTAGTTTTGTAGCAAATAGATATTGTGGTGGATTTTTTATTTCATATTCTCTGTCATAGTGACCTCTCAATCTCTATCCATTGCTTCAGATGCCATTCTTGCTCTCCACAAGAGACTTCCAAGTAAGAAATTGGGGCTGGGTCTTTACTTCATGGCCACTTTAATTTGCTGCTCTGCAGTACCAGCCAGTTGGTAGCTCAGCTGAAGTGTATGTATGCTGTGGGAGAAATGCTTCAAGAGAATGCACTTGAAGGTAGTCTCATATGTGCCTTTCCAATGTTTTATTAGTTTAAATGTAGTATCATTCAAATTATGCTAATTGGCCAGAAAAAGGGAAATACATTCTTTACACCAGCAGTGCTAATCAAGAATTCAATACATGAACACCTGGTGGAAATAAAAAATGATCCTTAAACTCTAAGGTATTGTCCCTGCTCTACTTCAAAATTGCAGAGAAAAGAATTTTGAGTGGCTCAGTAAAGTTTCTTCAAGTGCAAAAATAAATTTTAAAAGGTTTACATTTACTTTGATGACTCCAAAGTTGAGAAAATCATACGAGATCTACATTGAACACCTGAGAGAAATTGTGCTAGGCAAATGCAAACTATGTAGCACCTTGCCAATTTTTTTCCTGTCTGTGGGGCTCTCACATGTGTGCATGTTTCTGGGGCTCTAAGACCAGCCCCTGGAGAGGGACCAGGGCTTGGAGGCCTTCATGCCCCTCATGGCAGCAGCTGGAGCAGGGGAGGCTGTGTGTTTGTGTGAGTGCTGGCCAGGGGATGAGGCCCTGGATGTTTTTCCTGCTCGTTTTGGTACTGAGTGTGCAGATTTGTGTCTGGTGGTGTGTATTTATGTGGGGGGTGTAGGTGTGTGTGCTTGTGTGTCTTTGTGTGCCTGCATACTGGGATGTAACTCCATTCACCATGACTCTTTGGCCATCCAGAGAGTTTTTTTAACTAAGAATACACCCCTATGAGCTATGAGCAGCCAGCTTCTCCAGGTGAATGCTGTGGGAAACAGTTTCAAAAGCTTTATTAAAAGGCCATGGGGACAACACCCACGGCCTTTCTTTCATCCAGAAATTGGGTCACCTTGTCATAGCAGGAGATCAGGTTAGCCAAGCAGGACTTGCCTTCTGTAAACCCTTGCTGACTGAACCTGATTGCTTTGTTGTTCTGCATGTGGCACATACTAGAATTCAAGATGATCTCCTCCATAACCTTCCCTGACACTGAAGTCAGGCTGAAAGGACTGTAGTTCCTGCAGGTACTTCTTGTAGATGGATGTCACATTTGCGTCCAGGCAGCTGGGACCTCCTTGGTTAGTCAGAACTGTTGGTAAATGATTCAAAGTGGCTTGGTGATTGCTTCAGCCAGCTTCAGTACCTTTAGGTGCATCTTTTAGGTCTTTTATGACTTATCTAATTCTGTGATTCTATGACCCCTTTCAGTCATCTACCAAAAGTCTTGGGAGTCTGTGGAGGTCCTTACTGGCTGGAAGCTAGACAATGTTATTCCAATTTAAAAGAAAGATATGAGTAAAGCCCAGGAAACTACAGACTTGTTAGTCTAACCTCAGTTCCTGGAAAAATTTTGGAGAAGAACATTCTGGCTACTATTCAAAGGCATTTAAAATACAATGCAATCATCAGGCATAGTCAACATGGATTCACAAAGGGAAAGTCTTGTTTAACTATATTGGTATACTTCTACAGTAAGGTCACAGAGTTAATGCCTGAAGGGAAGGCAGTGAATGCAGTTTTTCTGACTGAGGTACTTAATGCTTTCTTTGCCTCAGTCATCAGTACTAGAGACCAGTTGTTCTCAGGGTACCCAGACCCCTGAGCTGGAAGACAGCAACAGGGAGCAGAATGAAGCCCCCACAGTCCAAAGGAAAAGGGACACTGAGCTGTTATACCACTTCCAACTGGAACTATTTTATCTTATCCTGCTCTATTCATGATACAGTTACAAATTAGTGTGGTGATATTAACAGAATATCATCAAAAACAAGAAAAAAAAAATTCCCATTTGGAGAATACTAAATAATCATTGATGTATTCAGTGTGATAAAAATACCAAACAGTGCTCTGATGCATGACTTGAATGGGCTTAAATCTCTACATCAACCATTTTAGGAGCTCAGTGCAGAAACTGTTTGCAAAATGCATTAGTAAATGTAGCTCATGAGGTCAGATTCAATGTTCATAGCAATTATATATGACCTTAAAAATGTGGAAATTTAATTCCATGAAATCTATATTTTGATTTCTAGTATGTAACAAATGTTCATCCTGCATTCTCTACAATCTTGAAAGTCTCTCTTTAAAAGTAGACCAGATACATTTAAACCTATAAGCTTCTCCAATTACACCCCAAACAGGCTGTAACAAAAGCTTAAACACCAATGCCCTTAGAGTGAAATTTAGTTTAAAGCTTTCCTTTCACACTGTAAGAGTTCCAAAATGCTAATTTGATACATATCTTTGGAGAGTAGTAATATTGTGTCACACAATAAGTAATGTATGTATGAAAGAGTTTAGATTAATGCAGTATCAGCTATGCTAAAGTCTATTGTATTCAGGCTCTTACACCCCTGCTAGGTTATTTTAAGAGCTGCAAGATTTTCAGTTAGTGAGGTGACTTAAAGCCTCTCATTTGGCAATGACCTGAATACTTCATTTGATCTTGTAGCACCCTGACTTCTGTTGAAGGTTGTAGATGCTGTCATACTACCAACATGCTATATTATTTTTTTGCTAGTTATCTTTGAGATAATAAATAAGTGAATGTCATGTCTACTTAAGAGTACTTTCATATACTAGAAGCATTATCAATTTATCAAGTCAATCTAAATTTTGTTTGAGTCTTTTGTTGTGCATGACAATCATTCTGATGCCTTTGACACATTTCTTCTGCATGGTTCAGCCCTACTACTGCTACTTCAGTTTCTCACTTGGTTAATGAAATCCTTTCTTAGCCTGAGAATACATAAAGGACCTATGTGAATATCTTATGAAAAATAAACTACAAACGATCTTGAGAAATGTTTAGCTATGGGCTCAGTGGATGTCTGAAAAAATAGTAGTAAATAGCTAACCTGTGTGTGCAAAAGAGAAGAATGTTTAAGTTGCCTTTTTGACAAATAATTTCTAGGATTGTTTCACAAAATTTACACGATAATTTCATAGATGTATTTCTATACTTTTTCCTGCAAGGCTACTTATTCAAATAATTTAATGCTTAATCTGTTTACCTCTGTGTGTATCTGGAATAAAATGCGATCACAGATTAAAAAGAATAATTTTCCTGTAAGGTGTTTGACCTTTGAATATAGATACATAGGTACAAACTCAGGCACTCAGACTGACTCAAGTTATTCCTAATCTGAAAGTAGCATGAATATACACAGGGCAAATTGTGTACCAAAAAACCCCCAATCCTGTGTTGCTTCTTAGGTATCATGAGAAAAACTTCTGCAAGAAGAATAGTACATATGTAAATACATTTGATATAGTTGGTATTTATTGAACTTGGTGGTTTTATTTTACATGTCCTGAATGTTGAAATCCCTGCTTAACTAGACTAGATGGAGCAGGTGGAAGGAAAGCAAGGTGGTAGTTCTATTAAAACTACTCTTATATGTACTTTGCAGTTACCAGTTATGCTTATGCTGCTTTAATGCAGTGTAATACATGTAAGTATCTGCTAAATTTTAATGGGCTGACATAACTACCCAAAGCAATCGTTTCAGTACAGACCTGAAAAAAGACCAATTTAGTGTGTTGAGAGTAAGGGAGTGAAAACTGATGCAGGCAGAGAGATGAGACGGAGATGGAAATAGGGAGATGATGTAAGACCAATGGCCTGAGGTTTTTGTAGGAAGCATGGCAAGGGACAAAATTCTGGAGTAACTTTACCATGAGGCAAGTGTGCAGATGTTTGTGCCAAGTTTTCCTAAATAAAAAGCACACAGAATGTGCCCGAGTGTGTATTTTTTTAAGATATAATGAGTGATATAGACTGGAATCACTGCAGGCGGAAAGTGGGGAGTCAGCCAGGCATCTGATGATAGCTAATAAAAGATGCTAAAAAACCATAGTCTTCTTACTAAAGAAATCACAGATATATACATGTGTAAAATAGATTCTTGAAGGAAAACTCACTGGTAAAGGCATAGAGAAGCACAGTGCTTTTGAGATTAGAATGTACACACTCAGGCTAGAGATAATAGGTAAGTTTTCAGTTGGAGAAGATTTAATGATTTGCATTCAATTGTAATCAAAGACTGGAATCCAGTTAAAGGTTTATCTGCACAGATGTAAACATGTTCTTTCCACCTGCCACCCAGAGCCTGCAAGGCAAACAGTTCATTCAGTAGGGAGCCACAGAACAGTATTATGTGGTGGTACAAAGCTGAGCTGGATGCAGAGTGAACTAACTTGCCGTAGTAAGCTCCATTTTATTTTTGGTACAACGTTATGTCAATGCAGCTACAGAGCTTCAGGTTAAAAATTGGCTGGTGTTTAACAGCTTGAGAAAAATTAATATCCAGCTTCCAATGTACATGTAACCTTGGAGAAACGCTATGGTGATAAGGCAGATATCATTGCTGGTCAACAAGAGTAAGTGGATGAAGTTCCTCAAGTTGTGCTATTTAGTAGATAAACCCATATTAACAAAATTCCTCTGTCTGTAAAATCTATTATTCTAAGTGAAAACAATTGAAAAATGGGAGATATCAAATAATGAAGAATGAATTAAATGTGTTGTTATTTGAATTGCTAGATCTGCTGTTTACTTCAGTATTTAAAATTATTTCCAGTAGCAGAATTATCACTATGCCTTGTCTGAGTTGCTTGTTTGTTTCAGTCTTGCCATGTTGTGATTTGTGTCTTCATGGAAATAAGGAAATCTGTTATTGTCACAGTTTGACAGTGTGTGACAAAATGAAATGCCATAAATTATTTATCTCTTATTCATTATACTTAGATCCATCACATTCCTGAACATCGCTCTCTATAAATTTTAATTAATTTATTAGTTTAAATGCATCCATCCAGATTTTTTTTTTAGGATTGAAAGAAAGAAGATTATGTAAAGCTGATGTAGGTCTCTCTGGAAAAGCTGGACAAATGTGCAGAGAGTGTTATAGTGTAATTTAACAAGTATAATTCTTCATGTAATGTACTGAGGTTTGCAAATTTAATTCATACCTCTATTTGCTGCATTATTTCATCTTTTATGTTATTAAATCAATCCTTATCTACCTTTCCTTGAACAGTGACTGATAAAAAGTTTTTTAAACAAGTTTTATGGTCTTGTTTTAACAACACTAGATGGGGATTCCCATGCTTTCTTCTGCACAACTGCTTTGATTCCTTGTGATTATGAAGAAAGTGCTGCTTATGGCCACCAGCTCTTAAGGAAACTTCAGTAATTGTCTTGAAAATACACCGGAAGATTTAAAATAAAGATAAAAAATTTAAACTGTTTGCTTTTAATATATACCAAAATTGACAAACATTGAAAACTTCGTAAAAGACAAAACCTATTTACTGTGTTTTGTTTTTTCAGTAAGATGGTGAAAAGTCTTTCATGCACTTTGTACCTAAAAGTCTCTGTAGTAGATCAACAGTTTCTTTATAGCTTATGGAGTGAATAACCAACAGCAGAAACACTAGGTCACTCTTTCCATGTTGTAACCTGAACTCCTAATTAAGGTACCTAAAGGTTAATTGAGTGCCTTAAAACAAGGACACATATATCAAATGATTCAAGAATCACGCTGCTGTGTTGAACTCTTATGTGGAAGTTCAGGCATATTTCTGCATTTCAACCCTCCTTTGCTTGCTGAAGGCAGTTCTTCAGTCAGTGTGTTGACAATTATCAGGCAGGTTATGAGGCCTCTTAATTACTGCATATGTAGCCTAGATAATTATCAAGACTTTGTATTCTGTTGCAGTGAAGCCAAGCCTAGATTAATCCCATCAGCTAACATCAGAAATGTGTTTGAAACATTGAAGTCATAGTTTTACTGAACTCCCTACAGAGTGACCAGACAGTCTCACTGGGAAAAGCACAGCACATGTGAGACCTCTGGGTAACCACACTTCTCTTCACTGATTTTAGAAGGAACCATGAGTATCTGTTTCTGTAAAAGAAATACGTCTGCTTGGAAGAAGATTCTGGGCTCAGAGACCAAAGCCATTCTGTAGACAAAAATCCTTGACTTTCTTTAGGGAGGGATCACCAAAGTATGGATCAATCTGAAGCTCTAAGAATTATAGAGAGAAGTGAAAGAATAGGATTAAACCTTGTGTGCGTAAATTCTGGAAATAAAACTATTCATAAGGCAGTCAGAATGTTTTAGAGCCGGTATATTATTATCTCTAAACAATAATAACAATAAAAAAATCTAGGCTGACAAGTAAAAATATCCAACCTTCCTCAAATGAACTTATGCTATCTAATAAGAATTTATACTTATTTGTTCTTAAACTTGATGATGTACGAACCAATAAAACAAAAAGAGTTAAAAGTAATGTATTATACAAGTTACAATGACAAATCTAAGACCATCATTCAAATATACAGGATACATTTTGAAAGCGATAATTATATTAGATTGCCTCCTGGATATATTATTTTCTTTCTTAATTTGAAAAACTTAATAATGCTCCTACTGGACTGTTTCACCTATAGCAACATTTCAATTATGTTAAACTGGTGTACATTAAATCAGAGATTTACTTAGTGAAAAGTGGTCGACAGTTTACGAAAGGCATGAATTAGCAATTTTTCTTTTTTTTGTCTGTAGAAGCTTGAAAAATCACCCTTAATTCCTCCACTTCCCCAGCTCCAGAAAATTACACATTTTCTAATGTCTTGCAATAACAGCTTTCAACTTTTAAATGAAAATAAAAGTAGATTAGATGTCAATAATTCCCCTTACTTTCCCAGTATGAGAGATTTTCAAGTGCTGTAACAATGTCTTCTGCTTCCCTGCTGTTTTTTACTGGACGATTGAAGAGCTTCCATAATTCACCCACTTGCATAATTTTTATGGTTAATCTTTTTATAACAGAATATTTATTGATTTTTATTTTTTGTGTATTCTAATGAATACAGTTAGGAACAATCCCTTCCTAAAACCTTACCATACAAAAATATGTCTTTTAATACATAGATTCCATTCTTTTTTTTTTTTTTTTTTTCCCCTCCTTAAAAATCTGCTTTATATCACCTCTGTTACAGGCTTAATACCATGCTTTCTGAATAATGTTTAGCTTTCCAGAAGTATGATTCAGCTCCATCTCACGCAGTGAGCTGTTCCTTGATTTTTTTCAGCTTTCAGACCCTTATGACTGGTCCTGCAGATACAGCCCATGGGTCTTCTGCACCACTGAAATTCTCACATTTGACTTAATGTCTCTTATCCTGCAGAAACAGGAACTGATGGAGGATGTTTCACTGGGTAAAAGGAAGCAGGTAATTAATGGGCAGGTGGTGAAATAGAGGAGTATTCACTTGGATCCTGATCCTGAAAATCACACCTTTTTCCCAAAGGGAATAAGGTGTAGTTGGCAGCTGTACTCAGACTCGGAGGGCAGGCAGCTGATGCACAAGCATCACCCATGTGCAGGGCAGAAATTTCTGCTTGTTTCCTATCAGTGAGCAGACTTCCAGAGGCTGGATTAGTGCGGGGAAGAAAAGACAGTTCCCACTCGTTTTCACAGCTGAGTAACTGAGGATGTCTTTCCCTTAGGACAACTCTTGGAGGGGTCTTCCCTGAAGCAGAACTGGAGCTTTGACCGTGGCAAATGTTGGCTGTGAAATATTTTAATATAACTCTTACTATTATTTTTACCCTATTTATTTCTGGCTTCAAGGGCATGCATCAAAGTGAAAAAAGAATATCTGTGTCTATAAGTATTTTTCACAAATGGTCCCTGACCTGTTACCTAGTGTTTGTATTTTATTATGCAGTCATTTTTAATGCATTTTTCTAGTGCTAAAAGAAAAAAAAAAAAAAGCAGTCATTCTTCTTCTTGCTGCTCTATTTGTATGCTTGTTTCTTTTCCAGTTAAGACAAAGAATTTTACATAACATATTCCAAATATTCTGGAAGTGTTTCTTACATCAAAGTGTCAAGCTGCAATTTCCATAATAATACTTGTATTCTGGAGATCTAGTGTGATGTCACCCTGTGAGACAGACAGGTTCATTTGCTGCAGTGTTTGCTCCATCTCCATTATCTGCAAAACCCCAGGCAAATAGTTTACTGCATGGATGGTATCCCAGAGCCAAGTAAAAGCTGTCATGGCTGATGATATTTGACATTTTGCAGAAAATGCTCAGGGAACGAGGTCTCTTTCTCATAGCTAATAAGGCCAGCATTTTCTCAGGTTATCAGATTCACACTTTCTAATGATTTCTTCTCAGTTTTGTCATGCCATAATGGCAGGCTGGAAAGTCATTTGATGAGCATCAGCTAAACATATGTAGGACAGCCATTTCTGACACATGAAATTTTAATGCATGCTGATTATTCAGACTGACATAATACAGAAGTGGTATCTGTTTTGGGACTTCGTATTTTGGCTTTCAGTCAGGTGTGAAATGAAAGTTCTTCAATATGATAAAACTGCTGTCTTACATTGACATGGAGAGCCAAAGTGTCCTTGGGTCAGCTCACCACATCTGTTAGCAGTCTTCTGCACTGAATTTCTGTGCAAACACACCAAAAATGCATTGCTGCCTCAGTGTGGCATTTTGCTTTCTGCTGATGGGCTACAGCTAATGTTTTGAAACTGCCAAACCAGCAGTAAAGCAGGTTGTCCTTCAGTTCCTCCCTGCTTAATTACCATTGACTCATGAATTGCCTTTCATTTTCACTATGTCAATCCTGGCAATCCCAGTGGTCCAAAGGACCAATTAGTGACAAGGCAGCAGAGGAACTTCAGACGTCTTGGTTTAGAGCTGAGTTTAGCTTCTGCTTAGGAGTGTTAACAGCCTCATGATTAGATTCCTTTCTAAACATAAAGTGAATTCTGTAAAAGATCTCAGAGGTTTAAGGCCAAGCAATAATCTTGTTAGTATTGCAACCATGTCTTTTTTACCAAACAGCTTTTAACTGTCATGTTTTTTACTGGGCTGCTTCTTCATCTTTGATATCTGGAGACTGAGCCTAGCTATGCTTCAGTCCATACCATGATTTACATCTTTTTGCTGCACTCAGTCTTCCTAAGCAGCAAAAATGGATAATCTCGAGCATTTCCATTCTTCATGGGATGCCAGGGAAAGGAAACTGGCTAAATGAAGCATAGTGTGATGAAGGAAGAGTAACAGTGAGGTGATATGTTTTTCTCCCTTCCTTGTGTCACCAGCCAGTCCTCCATCATACCCTTGCTGTGCAGCCACCTCCAGTCAGTCTGTCCTGAGCCAGATGAGCTGTGCGGCAATATTCTGTAAATGAATTGTGTGCAGTAAAGGAGATGTTTCTATGAGGAATTGGTGTGATATGAAGCAAGAACACTGCTGTAGTGACAGCAGCTCATGTCCCAATATTCAAGCAGAGATGTGCTCTTGGCATGTGAGAGTCATGGAGTGCTGAGGCATTGTGTTCTGCAGATTGTCCAAGGAGTAGCCTGTCTTCAGCTTCAACTATTTCATCCATGCTATGAGCATGTTCTGTTGCAGCTGCTGCTGTGGCTACTGCAGCTTCAGGACTGAAGCAACTTCCATTGTTCTCTTTCTTCCAGCTTGTGGGGTCTAATGGTTTGAATCCATTGCCCTCCTGCAAAGAAATGATATTCATTTCTGTGCATGCAGATCATGTCTTATGGAAATCCAGACATAAATATGCATAAAAGCTTTTGTCTACAAAATTTCACCTTTGGGAATGTAAAGTCATGTATTTATAAAAGCCTAAGTAATCTTGAAGTAATCCCCATTCACTAGAGAAAGTAAAGCATGGAAGGCAGCAATGAAATGAAAATTGTATGTATTTTGAAATACATACGGTCATTGCATTCATATGGTTATGAAGAACCATAAATCACAAAATAATTTCTATCTGAAGCATATAATAAAACTGATCAAATAATTTGCCTCAGCAGTTTTGCAAGACAGACAGGCTTGAAGGCCTTTAAGTACCTGTTATTATTTTCTAATTTTTTTTTTAATAAACTTATTTCAAAAAATTTGGTCAGTTAAACAAAGCTTTATCTCACACTATTGAAATAACTTCCTCCTCCTAAGATTCTCTAATTTGCTACCTGGTTCCTTAAGCAGCATGAATTTTTTTCTTAATTTACCTCATAAGGTGTTGCATTTAGTTCCCAGACACAATTTTTTAATTCTGTATAATCCTTTACTAAATACAGCACAATTTATATTGTTGGGGTTGAGGTTCCTAAAGGCAACTCACTGTCCTAGTGAACAAAACTTGGTGAGCAACTTTTAATTTACCCAAGAGCAAGCCTTCATTTTATTGACATCAGGCATAGATCCATCCTCCTCTTTGGAGCTTCTCCAGGTTAAGTAATTCATAATTCTTTTCCTCACCACTCTGGCAGAGAGTAAATCATGTGCTAGAAAAAACCTTATTTCGAAATCCTAAGAAAGTTTCACAAACTAAAGAGAAATTATAGTGGAATTCATATGCTTAGCTACAGAAACAAATTACTTGGGCAATACAGAGACCAGAGGCATGTCAGCAGTCCTATAAAACTAC
This sequence comes from Phaethornis superciliosus, assembly GCA_023637945.1. Classification (NCBI taxonomy): domain Eukaryota; kingdom Metazoa; phylum Chordata; class Aves; order Apodiformes; family Trochilidae; genus Phaethornis; species Phaethornis superciliosus. The sequence goes on along the minus strand of JAJQWJ010000001.1, from coordinate 24,111,330 downwards.
TTAGACACTTAAAATTCTACTATTTTGTATACCCAGAGGGAGGCATACCCACTGACAAACCGACAGACTTATGGGAGTATACCAAAAAGAGGACAAATATCTTGTCTCTGGTGACTGTGTCAAGTCTGCTTATATACTTATTTCTAAACTATACTTGGCTAATAAAGAAAATAGTGACCCTTCACCCCAAACTTTGGTGTCAGGAACTGTCCTCTCCCCCATGTCCAATTTCTTCTGCAAAGTTCCTCATCATATGGTTTTCTGACATGTTTTGCTCTCCATCTTTGTTAGGAAAATTCTTTGTTCTCTCCTGCTTTATGATAAAACCACATCAGGGTCTGTAACACTGTCCAGGGGCAATGTAAGGGGACAATTACACAAAGCAGATTTACCCAGAAAACACACAGTGTCAAAATCAACCAAATATGTCTATTTGTATACTTAGGGCCTTTGTTAAATATTGTAACTGTTATTCTGAATGGAGAGATCATGTTTAGTTGCTTATAGTCAGAGTTTCACTAAGTGTGTTTAGAATCATGTATTTAAACATACGGTCCCCAGTCCTTAGCATGGTTTGGTTCTTCGATGTTTGTTTCCTTGCATTTTTGAATCATGCCATTTACCAGATAACTAGTCAGCTCCTTATTTCCCCTTTGTTTAGATCTTCACTAGCCCTTGTGTTTCATGCAAATTTTATGAACAGATATTTTATAGACTTTTCTGGTTTGCTTTGGTGTTTTTTTTTTTTTTTTTTCCCATTTCAGCATTGATACTAACTTAGGGCTCACCCATAAACCTGTATGTGTATAGATTAGGCTGTCAGGCTGGGAGGTTGAGGTCTTATATATTATGTATAATGCATGACTCCCCTGGTTATGAGACTAAAGGACATGACCTGCTAAATGAGGATATTTTAATACTGCATTTTTAAAACTCTTTTGAAAAAACTTTAGTTCACATATTTTCAATATGGAAATTAAACTTTAGAATATTAATGTGTATGGATATGAGTATGCATTTACTTGTGCATATAAATGCTATATAGAAATTATTAAATGTTTTTTTAATGTTGGAACATATTGACATATTTTATACTTATGACTTTTTACTAGAGTATTGGAGGATCTACCTTTACAACACTGACTTATAAATTGAAAAATCTCTCTCTGAAACATTTCATGATGGTATTTGAAACCATCTAACCTCTTCCGTCTTAAAATGCATGAAGAGCTGTTAGTGCATTTGCAAATTATTTTGAAAGTGCAGTTGGTAAGGTAGTCTGTTCTGACCAGTGATAGTTAAGTGCTGTGCAACATCACTCAGACAAAGATCAATTCATGATAAAATAAGAATGTGTAACCTGATAATGTATCAGGTTTGACACAAAAACATTTATATACTTTAAAAAGCAATAATTTTACAGAAATAGCAGTTATTAAGCTATTATTTTTCTTAAGAAAATAACACACAGTGCTACAGTGTCATCTAAAGTAAATCTTGCATTGTTTAGTAAATTTAATAAAAAGGATTCAGTGTTGTGTTAGAAAAAATTTAGTTGAGCTGTAAGCAGGTTATTGCTACTGTATTTGTATAAAATATCATATGTGTTTATGCACAAATTGCAAAAACCTTTTTATGGACAATTTGACAAACACAACTTTGATTGTAAGCAGCAGCAGAGGAGAATGTAATTAAATTAATGAATTTTTGCTCTCATATTCTAGTTCCTCAAAATGCAATACTGAAAATGCTAACTTCCAACTCAAAACTACTGAGGAGACTTCAGCCAATCTGATTCCAAAATGGTGAAGTTTTTTAAGAGGCTCTGTCTGCAAACTGAGTTGTTTTCAGATTCTTCCTCTTTAGCTGCTGGTTACTCTGCTTAAGGGTTACTGTGAAGAAGGAAATGCATTTTAGTCTCAAATAAAATAGTTTCTTTCACTTCTAGTTTTGTGTAGTTTAATCTCTGAGACAAGCAATGAGCACGAGAAGACAGAGTCCAGGTATACAGAGAGATACATTTGAAAACAGTATCAGAAAAGAATTAGCCATCTCTGGGAGGACTTCCAGTGTTCTGTTGAAAGACATTAGATTATTAGGTTGTTTGTTATTCTGTAAACATTACTACTTAATGATTTTACTCATGTCAGCTGTGTTGTGATGTTAACAGAAGTATTCACATGAACAGAACAAACTGAACATGCAGAATCTGGGATTTTAGATATTTACCTATGCTCAAAATAAAATTATTGTCTCTGGAATTAGATTAAGACAACCCAGCAAACACCATGGGGATGAAAAGATCTTTGAGCTGACTAAATTGGTTATATTGAGCACTATCACCATGATTGCACGAAATTCTACATGGACTAGTTATCCTCCTTCTTGGCTGAGCAAATTAGTATGAGTATGCCCAGTACATAAGGTAGCTAGTTTAAAGCTAGTCCATTTTTCTCACTATTGCACTATGGTCTTGAATACAGCCACATTCCAATTAAAGAGGCAAAATCATGTTTTGGTGGTGGAAATTTTCTCAGGAGTCTAAATGTGTTAAAATTTCATTGCCACGCAAACCTGACTTCCATTTAAAATACTGTGGATCACATGGAACTGTAGCTCTATAAATTTGAGTATGCAGTTATTGACCAAACAACTGGCCACAAATCATCCAGCACAAACAGGATTTATGTAGGATCTTATGCTGGTTAGTTACTCAGCTAAAAGTAATTTTTCACTGCACAGTTTCAGTATAGAAAGCGTAACTAGTGAAGCAGTGAAAATAATAAGGAATGGTTTTTTAAATTACAACTTCCCTACTATTACTGAGGTTGAGAAATTTTGATTATTATTCAAAAAGGTGTCTTTTTAAAATGCCTTACAATCCCTTGGCTTGTTTGGGTTGCTACAATGTTAGAGATACTGGATGAGGTAGAGATTTCAGTACGGGATTATCATAAAAAAACCCTGAACCTTCCTTTGTCAACATGCATACATTTCCACCTGCCATCATATCACTTTGAGCACATTCACCTTGAATTCTCTGCTGCAAGTTGGCCTTCCCTGGGTTTATGCCTGCCCTCTGGCTGATTCTAGTTACTCAGCATTTATTCCAGATAATCCCCGAAGTGTCTTTGGAAAAGGGAAGAGTTCCTGTGAAGGGAAGAGTTCAGCTCATTGCTGAAACCAAGGACTTGTTCGCATTTATGAGTGGGAGGTTTTCTGTCTCCACGAGCTGTAGCAGCTCTGAGGGACATTCCTTGCCTCTAGGGTACATATCTGCCACTCCCTAGCAGAACTCTTGGTGGCATATGCAGAAATTTTGGCACTGTCCTCATAAACAAGGATGTGAAGGATGGGGAGAGCAGGAGAGTGGGGGAAGCTATCAGGTGATTTGTGCAGATATATTTAAAGTGCTTCAAGTGTGTTTTGAAGGACACTGATTGTTTCACAGGGCAGTGATTTAAGGGCAAGAGAGTTAAGGAAACAGAAACACAGGTCTGGGTTGTGCAAGGGAGGCAGGAGAATGAAAACAGAAGGGGAGGTATATGGATATGAATGGGAGGGGAGTAGTGAGGGGTCTGAGGGCTGAGGCCAGAAAAAATATCTTGGATATTTCAGCTTTACATGCATTGATAAATCATATCTGATATAATAAGCAGTGTATGATATCATAATTTTCAGAAGGACCAGGAGTGCAAATCAACTGGTTCAGTGTGGGTGATATAATTGAGATAGGCAATATTGATAGCTGTGTTTTAGCACCACTGGTTCCAACCATAGAGCCAATGCATTGTAATGTAAATAATATCCTAAAAATTCAATGGAGCAGAAAAATAAAGTGGAGCAGGGGATTTCTCCAAGTGTAACTGGTCCTTGAGAAGGAAAACAGAGCCAACTGTGTAATGGAGCACAGGGGCAAAGACATAGCAGACTGGTCTCATGGTAGAGTTAAAATCACCAGCCTTTCCAAGGTGGAAAAAGGTGACGTGGAATCATGGATCTGAAGTGAAGAAACTAGCTAATAAAACAAGAAGATATTAGCAAGCACAGGTTTAAAACTAAGATACTGGAAGATGACAGCAAATAAAGAGTGCCCACAGCACTTACTGTATTTTGAGAGTGTCCAAAGGTTATCATAAGTGTGAGAACACAACAGAATGGAAGCAGGGTCCCCTGTCACTACTAAGGCTTGACTGAACTTCCTTATCTTGATACTATATACTGGAGAAGTGATTGAGGTCCAGAATTGGTCCAGCATAGGATCCTTTACTTGCTGCATGTGGACGTGTACTCCACTCTGGTCCCCCATGGTCTTCATCACAGGCTGCTGCAGAATCCCTGGTCCAGCACCTGCAGCACCTCCTCTTTCTCTGACATTGGTGTTCACAGGCTTGTTTCCCATGACCCTCCATTTTTTATTTTCTTTATATTCACCACCTTTCTAACCTTTTTTTCCCTCTTTATGTCATATATATTTCCCCACTTGGTTGATGTATCCTGCAGAGGGTCTGTTAGATGTGGCTAGAACCATCTGGAACTAGCTGAGTCTTATGGGTCAGCCCCAGGCTCATTCCACAAAGCCCCTCTCTGTCAACACCCTGACACTAACACCCCACACAGAAGCTCACAAAAAAAGATGGCAGGGACACCAAGAGGGGCATCCAGTGATAGGATGAAAGGAAATGCAGATGTGATGGTTAGGGATGTAGTTTAGTAGCAGAGTTTCTGGTTAATGGTTGGACCTGATGATCTAAAGGTCTTTTCCAACCAAAATGATTCTATGATTCTAATTCAGAGTGAGTTTGTCTGACTTGGTGACCTTTGCAAGGACTACCCTCCAATTTATCATGGAAGTGCTCATCACCTACAACTGAATGTAAGGATTGTTTCAGGAGAACCATGGTGAAGGGCTGCTCACACTTGTCAAAATAACAGCATTTGTAGTAGCTTTGCTGAGGCAAGTCCTACCTTACTGTGAGGGAAGAAAGGACTGATGGTAAAGGTGATTTGGTCCCTGAAGATCACTGAGTGTGTGCTGGTGTAGTGTTGAGGAGAAGCAAGGTCTACAGAACCTCTTATAAAGGAAACTTCTTTATAAGGAGAAATGAATTATTAAGGTCTGAATTTGAGTGTATGTACTTTATCCTGGAACAACTACCCAACTTCTGGAGTCATATAAAGCACGTATACTTGAAAAGCAATGAAGGAAGAAAGGGAATAGGGGAAAGACATCAGTGGAAAGCATTATCTCTCACTCATATAGCCCTTTTCCTCTATCAGAATGGATCATACATCTCTTCCTGTGCACATCCCACGTGAGGCACGAGCACTACAAGGAGGCTTCTGTGATACTCTGCAGCCTCCACAGTGCTCTTATGTAGAAAGAGAAATATCAAATGGTAATTACCTTCTGATCCTCAGTGGCTGTGCTACTGCTGGACCTCATGGACAAGTAGTCCAAAGGAGCTAGAAGAAGAACTGCTCTGTCTTCCCACTGGCATTATACACCTATAGATAGAGGGAAAATAGGTACTGACTAACTAAGGAATCAGCTAATTAACCCTTTCCACATGCCACTGTTAACATTTGAAGTCATTCAATGTGGGTCAAAGGGCAGCACAAAGCTGTTACAGCCCATCAAGTGAATGGGATTGGAAGAGACCAGATTTCCAAGGCCTGAGTAGGGAAATAGGAGTTCAGCACTGGAGAGAAATAGCAAACCAAAATGTCTATGAGCCAGCCATATGCCGATATTTTTCAAGGGTGTAACTCCAACAAATGTCCCCTTTTCCAGTGCACAGGGAGTGAAGGATGGATAGAGGTTCTGATTTGAAAGAACATGTAGAAGAAAAAGTTTTGTGGTGCTGTAGGGAAAAAACTGCTTGATTAACACATTTTATGTCAGACTAGCATTCAAATCAAGTAGTTAATTGATTTATTAACTCCACATAATTAACCAGCAGTGAAAAATTCATCCAGAATCATTGTCAGCAATGCAGCAGAGAAGTCGTAGTACTGGACACTTAAAAAAATCTCAACAAACACATGCAAATTTTCTAGAAACTCTTCTATCACTAGTTCTAGAAAGTTCTAATTTCACCACGACTATACACATGTTTACATCCCCAGCTCCCCTTTGTCCCCCACCCTTGGTCCTGTACATTATAAACATATACACCTCTCTGAAGGTTCCCATTCCCTTATTTATCCACCTGTGCTCAAGATCACACATATTCATACACAGAATCACAAAGAATTGTCACAGGTGGTAAAGACTTCTAATATCACAGCATCCAACTGTCAACATCCCCCTGACAACAAAATATACATATCAGTATCTCTATCACCCACTAGAACATGTTCTGAAATGCCTTACCTGCACAGTTTTTAAATATTTCCAGGGTTGGGGATTCCACCACCTCCCTGGGCAGCCTGTTTCTATGCCTAACTGTTCTCTCAGTAAAGATGGGAGTGCTCTAGCATTGTTCCCCATGCTTTGTTAATGCATGTGCCATGGAGAAAGCCCTCCATGAGGTGACATAAATACACCTCATGTGTAGGTTCATACATATTTCACCCCTGCTGTCAGTCCTCTAGATGGATGCAAGCTCTTCAGGGTGTCTGATGTGTAGGCCACTCTGGGCTACCCAGAAGGAGGTCATGACTTCTGGTAGTACCAAAACTAGATTTCACAGCTGCTCTGTTACTTTCTTCTCACTAAAAAGTGTCACAATTTTTCATGTTTCTTCAACACTGTTTTCAATTCCTTGTTTTCTAAAAGCCCTCCCTGCTATTAAGTGATTTCTATTTAAAGATGGCTGCCTTAAAAAAACTTCATTTTGGGGATTTTCCTTGTGGTGTTACATGTTTTTTTATGTTTTATTTTTTTGTGAATATCCTTGCAGGACAGTTTTGGACAGTTCATTCACACACCCAGTTTATGCTCTCAAAGGAGGCCATATGTACTTCCCCACAGTGTGGGAAAGGAGAAAGGGGAATGTGTTCCTTAGTTAAAGAATGAAGTTGTGCAAATGAGAGACACAAAAAAGCAGTTACTGAAAATAGATGATGAGTAGAGGCTGAAGTGCTGTTTTTCCCTTTCCTAAAAAGAAGGACGGTGCAGTTTCCACACTGCAGAAAGATTTTCATATCTCAGGTTAGGACAGAAGCCTTGTCTTCTACTTTTCCCCTCTGTTTTCCCACCATCCCTGATATTAAACAGCAAAGAAGAATAACTGCAAAAGAGCTTCTTTCTTCACCTACCAGGCACCTAATGCAGCCTTCATTAGGTATGAGGTTATTACTTATTCTCTCTCCCTCAAGATATACACAGCTAGACTGGCAGAAGTCCACAGCTATTACAAAGAGCCTGAGCTAGAGGAACCTTCATTTTGACCCAGTCATGACTGTGATATAAGTGTAAGTTAGGGTAATTTATGTATATTTTTTTACATGTCACTTTGATTGTAAACACACCTATGAAAGACGATTTCCACATACTGAGATTGTGTCCCTCGAGTTTAGCAACATGCTGAAGTACATATATATATATATATATATCAAACACAGTAATTTTTTTGCTTAACCACACACAAGTCAGCAATGAGAAGTTTAGGGACAGAGAAGGCTAAATTTCTGCCATGCATATCCTACTGATCCTTCCATTATAGAGCCATAGCTTAATAAGTGTATCTGGGTAAAGGCAGAGATCCTTTGTGAATATTCCATCTCCAAATGAGCATTTATAAGTGTGCCTTAATGTATTCTTTTTTATTAGTACAGTTTGCTGAGGCCACAGAATATTGCAACTCTTTTAGCAAATTTTCAGTGATTTTTCAGCACTTGATGACAGATCATCAGCTGGCAGAAAGCCACCCTAACTTTTAGAGAGTGCTATACTGATTTTTCCTTGCACCAATTCAATATATAATTATACAACTCTAACACAATTACATGACTTTATTTCTTCATGAGAAACAACAGACCTGACCCCTAGGGCAGGAGAAGGTACTATTTTCAAACATTCACTGTTTTGTAAATAGAGTTCCAGTATTTTGGAATTTACTCATGGCAGATTGCATTAGTACCTCAAATTGAAAGCTTCTTAAGTAAGTATGCATTGCTAGTAGAACAGCTATGGAAGACATTAGGGAAAAAACAATATAAGCTATCTTGTGACACGATTACTCTAATTAAATGCAAGGTCAAGTGTGGCTATAATATATTCTGTTCAGTGTTTGCCTTTTTTGATTACATCTAGAAATAGCAGATGAATTACAGAGGAAAAAAATCACAGATCTTCTACTGATTTATGTTCCTGACACTTTTCCTGTATGACAGATACAACAGCTTTTGATTTGATCTACATAGCATATTGTTAAATGTTCCAAATCTTTGCTTACTGGACAGTAATTTGAAATTATTTTAGTGCAAAAACTTGCAGAAATAAAAAATTTGAAAGATAATTCAGGCACAAAGACAGCAATATATAACAACTTATGCCCCACTAAACTTCTATTCAATATTTATGTATCCCTGGGGAGGAATAGCATTGACCTGCTAGAAAAACTTAGAAATATATGATCCACTGTACTAAATCTAAAGTAGGACCTGAGTTTAAAAAACAAGACCAGTATCCTAAAGTATCAATTGTTAATGATGCGCTATAGGTTTATATATTCAATGCATCAAAATTTTTATAAGTAAGAACATAAACAAATTGTCAGTCTTTTACAGCAGATTGTGCTACTCACTGAGATATTTCTTAAATAAAAATATAATAGTATCTGAATAAGTGATTGATAAAGTAAATATAAGGAAAGATCATTAATTGATGCTGTAAGGTCTACAGGTCTTTACTTAGATAAAGGACACATTGCCTTGGGCTGACTCAGATAAAGAATGTTCCAGAACAAATCCACCCTCAAGACAGCCTAATGCTAAAGGGGATCCATAATATAAAACCCTCAGTAAGGGATCCTTGCATAGTTATAATGTTTTTTAGGTGAGGAGATGTTTCAAAGTCCACTTTGCCTCTAACTTGGAGCTGATGCCTTCTCAACTTAATATTCATTTCTGATAAATCAAATTATGTAGTGCAATGCCACATATCATTATTGTGTATTATAACAATATTTGGGTTTTTTTGGTTTGTTTGGTGGTTTTTTTTGTTTTTTTTTTTTTTTTTTTTTTTTTTTTTTGTTTGTTTTTTTTCTGGTTGGTTTTGTTTGGTTTTGGTTTTTTGTTTTTTTCAGTATGAATATTTCCAAAGGGTCAAAATGGCACCTTCGGTTGATTCTGGTACACCTTACAGATTGAACGTTAGCAAAAGTTATGAAGCAAGTTATGAAGCTGGCAGGTCAGACTTTGGACATGTTAGATGTAAATAGGAAATTAAAAGTGCCAAAGAATTTAAACAGTATTCAAAGCATGCTTGAACTAACAGTAGGGGTTCTTTGATTCTTTAAAAGCAATAAAAGCAGGAAGCTGGGAAATGGTGCAGCTGCCTAATGACAGAAACATAAGAGGAAGACTCTCAAAAAAGCAGCTTTTTTTTCTTTCTTCTTTTTTCCTCAAACTCTGAAGTGGTCTGGTAAAAATCTGATGCCAGAACATCTTTTTGTAACAGGTCAGAGGATTTAGGTTAGTTTGAAATAAATATGTGGCTATAAGACCGAGCAGATTTTTGTGTAACATTTTAGTAAATCATCAGGGACTGGATGGTATTCACCAGGATGGCACTTGTATGTGAAATTGCTGAGCAGCTGTCCAAGAATGTAACCTGTCATCAGAAGCAGCAACTGTGTCAGAGTATTGGTGAGCTGCCAGTATATCTCCCAGCCACAGAAAGTACTGTTGAAGGAATCAAACTTCGTTAACTTTGACTTTTGTCTCCTGTTAGATTATAAGAGTCTGTGTTAAAGAATATGGAATCTGAATGTGTGGATAAAGATGGTATCTAGAGACAGAGATGACAGGGCTGCCTCTCCCTACCTAACTGATCTGCTGGAGTTCTTTGAAAGTATTGCAGAATGTAGAAAAAGAGGAATGAGGTACATAAGATATTTGAATTTTTTAAAAAGTCTTTGACAAGGTTATATACCAAAGTTTATTAAAGACACTATGGTGTCGAAAGGTTGGAGCATTTCTGAAGGTAGTAAAACAAGGGACATAAGGTTTGACATGATCAGCACTGCACTAAAATTAAGCATTCGACTTACAGGGTTGGAAGGCTGAGTTAAGTACCTGAGCTACCCCTGCAGTGAGCATGGAGAATTAGGTCTCAAAGAATTTGCATATGCCAGCGCAAAGAAAGAATAAAGAAACTTACTGTTAGAAGAGCGGGAGATTTAGTCTTCATGTGAAAGAGACAGCAGAATTTTCCCTTCTCCTTCAAATATTCCTGCATTTATCACAAGAACATATTCAGATTAAAATATAGGAGAAACCATGCTGGAAAGATGAAATATTTTTCCAATTTCAGATATTTGTCATAATATAGTGAGAGTTCACAAAATTTTACTTCAAACACGCACTTGACAATAACATTATAGCCAAATAACAATAAGTTTTTTTTAGGGGTTTACTTGCATATATGCAACCAAACTACTGAAATAGAAGGCTAAGGAATAGAAAGAAGAAACTATTTTCCTACTTTGAGCACTATTAACAGCGCTACATGCTGTATAAAGAACAAGGATGAGTTTATATGGAGCTTACAGAACCTTTTTTATCCAGTACAATTGATCATATATAACACTACAAAATAAAAATCCTCACAAAGGTCAGAAGTCCACTTGTCATAAGTTCCAATTGTTATTCTAGCTCATCTGAGGCCCACTTTTCAGAACACTTAGTGCCTGGTGTACTTTATGCCAGGTGGATTTAAGTGTGATCAGTATATATATTTGTAAATAAGAGCCCAAGTGCCTTAGCTACAGGATTCAGGAAAAGAAGGATGTGCAGAAATTTGGAACTGAGTCCAGGGACATGCATGAAACTGGTGTCAAAGGCAGGAGCAGAACAAATCTCTTCTTGGCAGCCATCAATTTAAATTTTTTTTTTTTCTTCCCATTAATATTCCCTACTTCATCCACTATCAATCATATAAATTTTTGTTATAATTTGTTGGAAAATTTTTGGAAGAAAATGGACATGTGAGCAATCCTGACTATTTAGCATTAGCCAGAGTGAGCTAAGGGCCTTGAGGCCCAGCTGCAAGGTTATTAAAAGATCTACTACTGGCAAAAGGGAGTGGACAGCAGGAAAGAAGTATAACAGGATGGGAAATCATCTTGTAGACAGCACATAAACAGTTGTATTTAACCAGTTAGATAGTGCCCTGTGGCATATGAAGAATGTGTTGTACCAGTCAGAAATATGCTTATACAATGTTATCAGCCTAACTGTGTATAAAAGGGCTACTGCTACTCTCAATAAATGGCAATACTTTGATTACATTAATCTGTGTGTTGTCCACTGTTCTCCTGCAATAATTGACATGGAAATCCTGCTGAAAAAAAATTCACTCAGCTTTATTAAATGCTTCATTCAATCTGAAATGCACATCTGAAATTGCTCCCTGCCACTGTATATCAACTAAACATATTAAGAAAGAAATAGGCCAGTGTGAAGCAGTTATAGAAGGAAGACCCCCATCTAATGGTTTTCAAGAGACAATCAAATTAAAATTCTTCCTGGAGATTGAGTTACTAGCTTTGCAAACTTATTCAATTGAGAAATACCTCTGATTGTCTGCATAATTAAAGCTCAGAAACTGACTTCACAGGTATATTTGTGAAACTAAGCCAAGGAGAATACTCAGAAATAGAATTCAAGAACTCATAACCAGTGGTTCTCAAACCTTATTCACTGATCCATTTTTGATGCTCCCCATACACCAATTAGCTCTCTCCAAGACAATGTTTCTATGAGTAGGTGCTAGATCTAAGCAAATCAAACCATGCCATACGGCTTGGTTTCAGGATCCTCATTCTCTAGTAGGAGAGATGTAGTTCACAATTTGAAAATCTTCGGAAAAATGAGTATACTGGAAATGGGATCATAATTTTACAAGACACCCAAAGATAAAGTGTAATGACAGGTACTTTTCCTCGAGTCAGTGTGAAACATGTCTCTGAGTTGTTTACAAGTGATAATCATCAAGAACTAGATTTTCTGAGTGTTTCTTGAAGTGCAGATAAACCCTGGCTCTTAATAAGATCCATAGTGCATATGGTGAAGACAGATATTAAAAACTGGACAGAAAAGACAATACTCTGCTTAAATCAAAGAGATCCTAGATTCCCTGCTAGTGCCAGGAAACATGTCTTCTATGATTTCTGATTCAAGTGGGGTGATATTGCCAGGATCGTTGAAGTTATATGGGACTGAATATTATTCAGACAGTGAGCTACTGTCCCAAAACCTTAATGATCCATAGCAAAACTGTCTTTAGACGAATGAGATTTTACTTGTCTCTAAAAATCCCTCTCATCCTGTGTTGTGCGATATTTTTAAATACCACCATGACCTTAGTGTCCTGTGCCCATTCATCACTGCTTATAGACTGCTGCGTGCAAGCTTAGAAAAGTGGGTATTTTTTTCCTCAGACATTTACTGAAGTGGCAAGAAAGTCTGTATAAATCGTGACAACTTAGTCTAGGTTCATTAGCTTCTTAAAATCCTTACAGTTTCTACTTGAGTAATTATTTAACACAACCATAAAAGTTCAATAAATTACTGTTAGGACACAGATAGAATCACCATCAGTCCTAAAACAAGTTAGATAAAATACTTCGAAAAAACAAGGAATAATTTCTTGACAGTTGATTGCCTGATTCTGTTATGACTAAAAAACAATCTGACCTTTCTCATGTTGCCTGTGTGAACAAACAACAGAGCAAGATGATGCTGTCATTAGGGCACTGTGATCATGTGAAAGATAAATTCTCTATGCAGCACAGGCATGCAGGACCTGACATTTTCCCAGCACCAATAATTGTCTGTCATTTTTCTTTTATGCTTTAACATCTTCTTAAATGTGTCAGGACTAGACATGGTTACCCTGAATGAACATTTTTCTGAACTGATGGATGTAAAACATACACAACACACTGACACTTGAAACTTTGCAGATTTCCTAAAGCAACAAAGCTGTTAAAGGTAGGGCAAGGTTGATTAAGTGCGGAAGCATTAAACTTTTAATGATGTCTCATTGATACCCTGCATAATTGTTGCTATATTCAGTGGCTGTCTCCGTAAGTGCTCCTTCATTATTCAGCAGGCCAAGGCACTTTGTGAATGCCATCAAAATCAATTATAGTTTGGCTACTTTGGGGGGCCAATGAGGCAAAGAATTAACCTCCAACTAATTTCCAAAGTCATTTACTCACTGATAGCTTAGCACATTTACTTCCAGAGGCACTGTATGTTATGAAGCGTTTACAAAATGCAATAAAGTATGGGAAGAAAATAATCTGAATAATAACAGGAAGACTTTGGGGGCAACTGCTAATACAGGAACAGCACAAAAAAATGCTGCAGACTGAAGGTTTTAGGGCAAGAGGTTATGCATGAGAATTTATCTGCCAGATACATTTTCGTTCATTCTTTAAAAATTGGCATGCTGGTTGGCTTGTCTGCAAACATTAATAATTGCTTACAAGACATGGTTGTCCAGCTATCTGATTGAATCTGTTCCTGTTGAGTATCATAACTGGACTAATTGAAATGATAGTATGGAAGGTGGTAGACTGTGAATTAGAGAATTGCTTAGAAGATGCTTTGTTTCAGCTAGTCTTGCTTAGTCAATCATTTCATTCATCTTAATGTGAGAATCTTAGAGAAAGGGCAAGACGATAATCCAAAAAGGCAATCTTCTTTTTCCTCCCTGAAGAAGCTGAGTGTACAGTCTGTGAAACATCTATGACATTTGGACAAATGACTCTGTAATACTCTCAGGAAATCTCTTTTCATTAAGTTAAACTATTAAAAACACACCTGAAGTCAGGGGTCTACTGCTTTTCTGATAGGAGCAAAGTATGGAACAAGTGCGTAGGTCTAGGCTTGATAGATTGTGTTATACACTAGATAAATGCAGTGTAAAGAAACTGTATATGTAGACTTTCAAAGAAATAGAAGTTTTTTCTTATACACAAGTACACTTTCTGTATTGTCTCTGGCAATAACCTTATGAGGACTTTACGGCAGCACAAGTATCTAAGCTAAGAAAACAAGAATTGTTTCTCTGCAGGAAGTGTAAAAAGAACCGAGAGGGAGAAGTCTCAACAAATGTCACAGTGATGCTATGTCTGTATACCCACTAATGCTTGACCTGTACTGACTGCAAGAAAGGGTGGCTTTTATATTGTGGATGTCATTGTTGCCACAGGCATTAGCCATCCTGAGAAACCTTCTCTTAAGAAAAAAATTTTGTTGAAGCACAAAGAGATGGTAACTCAAGCATTTCTGGGTGCAGAAGCAGATGTAAGCCACATGTTTCAGAATGGACACAACTGTGTCATATTTCAGCATATACAAATCCTATGTAATGTGCCTAGCACAAAATATTATGGATTCAGGTCCTCACAAACTGGCCGCTCCTTGCAACACCTGCAAAACACCATGGTCTTCGGAGGGAATTACATACTGAAATGTTCCAGTGCTGCTGATTCACAAATTGATCTGTAGTCCACTGTAGAGAGTTAATGAACATTGTCAGAGAAAATATTCTTCCAGAACACTGCAAGACCTCGTTCATCATCATGGTATCTTCATGAACCCTATGTCAGTTTGACTATCTGTGATGCCTGCATGTTTCAGAACACCAGTCCCTTCCCCTTGGAACAATTTGTCACCTATATTCAACTTCATGACACAGATACTGGCAATATGCTGATGCTATCTACTCTACCTTCTTCCCACTGCTGTGGAGACTTAGGCAGTACAAAGCTCTTCCTAGGTGTCCGCTGACTCTTCTTTCCACAGGCTGAAAGCCCTTGTCTCTTTTTCATTAACACTGGAGTAGGTCAACCTTGATGGCCTGGAGAAACCAGATTATTCTTTTATTTTACTAGTTGATTACATCTCCCATGAAAAAAGGCATTTGATTTCTCCCAGTCTTGCTTGCTGTATGTTTCAAATACAGAGAGAAATTATTTTCAAGTTTTGGAAACAGTCTTATCCTTCATATGGACCAATTTTTAAAGAAGTATCTAAAACCTATATATGTGAGTTTCAAAGTCATTATTGCTTCCCTAAGGGCCTGCTAATGATGGTGTGGTGTACTCAAAAGTCAAAGAGGTCAACTGCACTTTAGCCCTCCCAATGCTTACCCTGAGGGCTAGCTTCATGTCCTTAGCTCTGCAAATTCTAGGACTAGATCTTGAGCCCAGTTCCATACTTATGTTTCACCATCAACCATATAAAGAATTGTGGCTTTCTTATCCTTCTGTCTTCACCTGAGTCTACATACTTGCATTAGAATGAGAAAGAGTTCCTTTGTTCAAATAAAATTCCCTCTTGTTCACTGGCCTATATGCTAAATCACAAGTGCAGAAGGAACTTCTGACCTAAAGGCTTTGTGAAGCCAAAGAAGAGAAGCTTTAGGCACAAATTGTACAAGCAAAATTAATACAAAATTGGCAAATGAAATCTGTTTTGTTGTGAAATGTAAAAAAACTATTGTCTTTTACTAAAAGGTAATTTTGTGAAGATGTCCTGAAAGGAAACATAAAACCAGCTCTCTGAGAATTGCTTTTTCAGGGAGACTAGAAAAAGATACTTATTAATTATTCCTATAGTAATAATAAATACAAAATGAATTGGCTTTTAGAAAAAGAAAACAAAACTATTTTTTTTCCACAAATAAATATTTTGGTTTTTTTTTCTTTGAAAACAAGTTAGACATGTCCTTATGTGTACAGTTGGAAGCCACATTATATGGATAGCAAATGTATATACAAATACTGACTTGGTCTGATAGGCTATAATATCTGAACAAACGCAACAAAAGATTGGAAAATACTTGTGGTCTAGATGGTCTTAATTGGGTCTCCATGCTTTTGACTAAGTGAGGAATTTGATCCAGAAGACAGAAAAGTATTGCGTAAGCATAGTAAAAATATTTGATTTCAGTTTCAGCAAAAGATTTAGAAAGGGGAAACCTTTAAGGAAAAATCTGGAAAAAACTGTCATTGAGTAGAAAAGCTTTGCACTACTTAGAACTGGATTATTTGTGCTTTGGATTGTACAGCTGTGACAGAAGTTTTGATAGTGCTTCTACCAGGAGCTGAGCATCCTTATGGCCTCCAGAGATACTTGAAGGGGACTGCATGCACCATATATGGTTCATAAAGTTTGTTGCTTCTTTAGTAAAGATAGTTGTCAAAAGAATTAAATAGCAATAGTTTTTAACAGAAATTTCAAGTAGGAGGTTAACAGCCCACATTTTCATTGCATTCATTTAAAGGTGAAGGCCCTTGTTACATTGATGAACATAAATTCAGCATTGCAGGAAAGTAAACTGGTGTTGCTGGAAATATGTTGTCCTATGTCTTTAAGCAATGTAGTCTAGATTCACAGAAGGATTTGATGTGCTTAAAGGAATACATAGTGCGATTCATATTGAGATATATAGATATGAAAAGATATTCTATATTATATTTTACATTTATATTTGGGTAAATTGAATAGATTATATTTTATAATAGTACATTGTACAAATATAGAATTAAATTTTATAATATTTTATATAAATGTAAACTGGATCATCAGTAGGATAATGCAGGATCAGGATGAGACAAAGGCAGTATAATTCTTTAATAGGGGCAGTCATCTCAGAAAAGAGTCCCTGCTTCTAAGCCTTCTAAGGCATTTTGTATTAAACCTTTATGTTCATAAACAAGGCAATGACTGTTCTCTCCCAGATGAATGCCCTCATCACTCATGTACAGACTCAATTTTATGTGTTTTTTTTTTTCCTCTTAGAAGCCTGAATGTTTAGCTTCATCATTCTTAAAGGAAGATGGATGTTATCTTTATCTCTAGCACAGTAGATTAGATCTTTTTATCCTAATTTTTTGTTTTTTGGCTAAGAATCCCAATCTTAGATAGGTTTGTAAACTTGGTAGGAGCAGACCTGTAGAAATCTGTGTCTATAGGCTGCCTTTCTACTCAGCTCACTTATGTCTGTACATCCCACTGCTACCTGTCCAGCTCTCCCCTTGAATAACATCAGGATCTCAGGAGCCCACCTTGCAATAACAATCCTGCTACTGGAGACGACTGACTAAAAGTTATCTTTGGGAACAACCAATATTAGCACACTTTTGTGGACCTGAGCCTGTGCTACTGTATGTTAAAAAAAATGTGAAATTTCATTGGTGTTTCTGCTGGAAGCAGGTAAGTGAAACAAAATCACCTACAGCTGAGTGCTTTCGGAAAAAAAAAATAAATCTAATGACTTAATGTGGTATATTTCATTAAAGCCTTTCAAAGAATATCACTACGCTTTATCTTGATGTCAGGATGGAGGCTTGTTAATTGCAGTCACTCTAGTTAGTTTATCCATGATAAGGTTAAAAGGTGTCTTCATTATGCTATTTAAGTAACTATATAGGAAAATCATTTCTGATGGTAGATGCCTTTTTAAACTAACAGGGAAAGGTGTAATGAGATCCAGTAGTTAGTAGATGAGGCTAGACAAATTCGAATTAGGAATAAAGCAGAAATTTTAATCATGAGAGTAATTAATCACTGGAAAAGCTCAGAAAGGGATGTGGTGGGTTCTTCATCATTTAAAGAAGTAAGATTGGATATCTTTCTTAAAAATATGGTGTAGATCACATCGAGATTATTAATATAGAAACTGCCTGATATAGTTCATTGCTCATTCATTTAAGAGGTCAGACTAGGTCATCATTGTGATACCTTCTATCCTTAAAATATATGAATCAATAGACAGGAAGGTAAGAAGTAAGATTCAAGGCTCCTTACTTATCTGGAGCTTCCCCAACCATTTATTCCAAGTTACCTGATCTGATGCCTGATTTTCCTCAGTAGTCTCTCAAGAACTCCTGCCTCACTACCAGGCAGATCAAAAGCCCTGAGCTCCTTTCTACGTACCTGTTGCTTCAGACCTCTTACTCCATATATCTTCTATTTACATGATCTGAAGTCAGCAGCCAGGAAAGAAACTATTGCCCAAACTAAAAAGATGGATATCTTAGAGAACAGGAGGCTTTTTGGGAGTACAGATGCAAAGGTATTGAACTTTGTCCATTCACAGGTTTTGGGAAATAGTTTGACAGGTCTTTGAAAACTCTGAATATTACATTCAGTTTTAAATGTTCAAGCTTACATTGTTGTTAAATGTAATTTGAAGTATCTGCCAGTTCCAATTTTTTCTCCACTCCTAATGAAGGCAAAATGCAGAATTATGACAATCCATGTGTGGGCTAGAACAAAAACACAGACTACCTTATCAGTACATCTCAAAAAATACTACATCTCAGAGAATATTATATCAGCACATCTTCTTCATTCAGACAGTCTACAGGGAAGCTGAAAATATCCTGAGCTCTGCAGAAGATGTAGCCATTGCTGTATTAACCAGAAAGGGATATTAGTGACAAGATACATTAATATTAGGTGGTGTGATATGGCCTCTGGAAATAGCCATTTCTTCATTTCTTATTTCATTAGTGCAGAAAAAGCCAGATGAATTCTTCCAGCCACTCTTCAAACCTGATAAAAAAGGCATATTTAAAATATGTTAAATCTTTTCCATTTGCAAATACTGAGTCCGAGGATTTATGCAAAGAGGAATGTAAGGGGATAGAGGACAGCTGAATAAAGAAAAATAGTAAAGTTGGAAAAAAGACAGCAATTTCTATTTTTGCAGTGCATATAAGAACCTGCTAGGTGTCTTGATGAGGGTCTAACCTTGATTCTCCTTGTGGATGTCAGTAGCTTCTAAAAACTGTCTGTTCTAGGACATCTGCTTCCTTTTCTTTTTAGTTCAAGTAAGTATTCTGTGCTAAGCCATCCTATCTACCCTGAGAGCTGTGCTGTTTCAGGAGCAAAAAGAGATGGGAGTTGCACATATGAAGCTCTAGTATTTCAGGTCTCCTCATCGCTGCTGGCACTTTCCGAAAGAGAGCAGAACTACATAAAATGCACAACAGAGAATGTATAGGCTTCTCATAACAACAGACAAAATATTTTTTTGCCCACGAGTTTAAGACTTTCACACTGGTTAACACAGAACTACAGGCTATCTTTTACTGAAATGCCCCTGAGGCCCTGAGCTCTCTGCTTTTCACCAGCATGTGACAGCCAGTTCAGTCCAGCATCTTACAGCATCTGGCTATTTGGGGTTCTCATGCTGCTCAGAGCTAATCCCATTCTTCTTCATTAGCACAGGACGTTTAAGAGTTTTTCTAGGCTAGAGGGCTTACACTCAAATATGCATTTCATTGAAAGGGTCAAAGAACTGTAGAACATCACAGAGTACCACTGAACAGCTTTATGGGAAAGGGAGATTTTTCAAGGAAGATGCTCTACTACTAGAAGAATCATGAGGTACTTAATGTCTGCACAGAAACAATGCAATTTAGTTCTGTAATTTCACTTCCTCTGTACAAGTGTCATATTCATGGGTTTATGCTTCTTGTTGGTTTATAATTAGCTTTTTACTTTGCTGACAACAGGTAGGTCTCGCAGGTCTTGATAGGGAATGATAAGGACATGAAATAGATTTCATTCCTTCTTGTGAATCGCCTACACCACTATTATTTATTAAAATCCAGTTAAATAAGAAATCATTAACACCAGCACATGTTTTAAAGCTCGCCTGATTCATAAATTCCAGGGTGCATGACATGACTGGTAATTTGACAAACAAATACATGTCTCATGGTTTACATTTTTACATTTGATATGGAGTGTGTATGAACCAGTGAAACACAAAAAAACCCCCACAAAATCCCACAAGCCTGCTTTTATAGAGGAAGGCTATAATATAACAAACTGCAGAGACATTAATTTGATTATGTGAACGTTCCCTGCTGCATTTTGAAACTCTGATTTGAGGGATACCAGGATCTGCAGCCTGGCTTTTAGGTCATCAAACCGTTTTCTACAGCTGGGATGCTTTTCTTGGATGGTAGATGTGCATCAAACTATGACTAGACAGCCCTGGGTGCCTTGAATGCAGTCATTGATGATGATGAATTTCCTCTGTAACAGAGCTTTTTAGGGGACTGATTGGACCATTTTTTCTGAAAGAATCCTTTATACTAGCTAATCTGAGAAATGGCATTTTTTGCTTTAGGAGCTAAAGGTGGGTACTTTGCACCTAAATTGTAAAAAGATTTTCCCAACATCCTTGAGTACTGCTACTGATGAATAAAATTGTTTGCTGCCAGACGATATTGAATGGAGTCATTCATTATTCTTGTCATTTTGCCAGATTTACGATGTCAGGTGTGAAGAACAGGCTCTATTATTAATTATCCTGTGATTGTTTTTCTACTTTCTTCTTTTCCAATTAAAAAACAATTGCAACTGAAAAAAAAATTATGATTTAGCTAAAGCACCACTCAGTGATATTTTCAGCACAGAAACACCTGTTCCTGAAATTTGTTAAATGTGAAAATACCTTGAACTGCAAAAGGGGACATTAAAGTATCTATATAAATAACAGAAAAACATGTTACAAGAAAGCAAGTCAAATCTCAGAATATTTTTGCTGTAATAAAGCAGTAACTTTTACATGTGTATGTTTGCTTAGAAAAAGATACGAAGATAAACTTAAAATGTTCAGATTCTGATGTTATAATTTTTTTATTTTTTTTTTTTCACTTTTGTGACAATCTGCCAAATGTTGGAGTAATTGTATTAGCCAGCATTCAGAGTATGGCAGACAGCCAGAGGAGCACTCAGTAGTATTTCCTGTTCACCTGTCCATTCCCATGCAAAGTGAAGAGCTGAAATGCATAAAACTAGAAAATTAATCATCCACAGAGTCTGTTTGCTCTGAATTTGCATGTCACACTACAGCTCCAAATGGTTAACAAAAATAACTTCAGCACTGCTGTGTTTTGGATGCTGTCCATCTGTAGCTTTGAAATTAGCACTCTCTCTCCTCTTTTCTGCCCCTGCATTCACTGCATTTTTTTGTTTAGGCATTAACTTTCCTCCTTAAGGATAATTTAGTTCACAAGAGTCTTTTATTATGAGCAACACAATATTCTTACTTTGATTAGCAGCTTTTCTAAAATTCACTTCTTTCAAAAACGTTATTTATGATACCCAAGGTTATATGCAAATTATAGTAGTAACACTGGAAGTACAGTTACATAGTGTCTGCTGGATCATTAAAACTACAGAATGATAAATAATCATTGTTGTGGATATTTATTGCAGGAAGACATATGGTAATCTCTTGAAACAAATCCTGATATCCAGTGATCATTAGAAATTTTGCAGAAAAATATTTACATAGGTGTCTTTTTTTGATTAACTCGTTACTATTTGAAGTAATTACTTAATTTTTCATCTAGTTTTTCTGCTTATACTTATTGATGTTTCATATACAGATGATAAAAACTTTCTTTTTCCCCATTACCACAGTTCATCTAGCAAGGTGTGTTGTTTTAACAACAAATTCTAGTAATATTTGAAAGTATGGTTCAGCTGACTACCATCACTGAAGTGACTTTGTACCGAGTGTACTCTTCAGGGAGAAACAATCTTTAACAGGCCTTGACCAAGGCACTTTGTCTCCATTTCTCAGTTTCCTTTCTGTAAAGTACTCATGGCAGTGCTTCTTTTCTTTAATCTGCTGGAGCTATTTGGGACATTTGCATTGTAAGTATTTACTACTATCATGCCCAGAGTGAACAGTGCTTGGTTTTGACTGAGGCTGCAACAAATGAACAATAATATCCCTTGACCTAGATAAATATAAACAAGTATTATAAAAATACAGAGCTGTTCACTTGAAATATACATCCTGGGATGAATCCAGGAGGATGGATCATTAAGGAAAATTACTTCTGCCTACGGGTTCCTATATGTTTTGTATTTGCTCCACCTTTCAATCTTTTCCATTAGTCATGGTCAGAAGGTGGAAACACCTCCATGGGGTGCCATATCTACTGCACAGATCCTGTCAGCCATCCTCAATGGACTCTGTGCCAAACCCCCACCTCACATACGAAAGGAAGCCTAGTGAATACATCATAAAAAACAGTTTTTAGAAGAGAAAAAGTGTGTCCATGTAGCTGAAAAGAGCTACTGGGTGGGGAAGGTTATTCAGGGGCAAGGCAGGAGAGAGGTTTAAATGAGTTTCACTGTGAAGATCCTTAAGACTGCTTCTTCGTTTTTGTGATTCATTCACTAGAGGCTGATGTCTTGGTGATATGTATCTGTACACCACTCTGTATTGTGGAGGCTGAACAAGCATGTTTGAGACTAGGGTTAAACCTTTTACTTGGCTCTGCAAAATTTCCAATTTCAGCTGCTTTAGAGGCAAGCTATCATACCGGTGAGCATCAAACTAAAGATATGATTCTTATTTACAGCTTGCACTCTCTGGACATTGGCTAAATAATTTACCTCACTGTTAAATTTTTTGCATGGACTCCAATTCCAAGAATATATAATTCTTTCAATTGAATAATGATAACATTGCCTGGATATAAACTGTCTCCTTTATCTAGAAGGGATCAGTATCTTAAATGGACCCAGGAGGATTTTTCACAACAGGTTACAGGGAGAGATGCCTGCTCACATTATTTGCACCACATCATATTAACTTGTTTTAGTTTCACTTAATTAAAATATGGGGCAAACCATAATGTACTGTAACCCTATCACCTAAGTGGATGTAACATTTTTTTCAACTAAAAAAAATTCTACACATTTATAGGGCATAGTTGTGTATTTGTGTGCGTGCATGTGTTTTAACAGGTGGTACAATTGTTGATTGAAAAAAAAAAGCATATAAAAGTTCAACAACAAGTGTTCTTCAACTATCATCTATTCTATCTATCTATCTATCTATCTATATTATAAATGTTCTTCATCTATCATCTATTCTATCATCTATCTATGTACCTCTCTATTCTGATAAAATGTCTATGATTGTGACTGGTGTTCTTTATGGCATATCTTTATGGCATGTGTCCACATCCCCAACTTATTGTGTAGATGTATACCATTGTGTAATATATACCACTGAGTTGTGTGTGAAAAGCTGAGCTACAGCATAGTCCTTTCTAGTCTGGAAAGCACTCTACTTCCAGAAAATAAGCCATCCAAACATTTTAATAGATTGAGTGCTAAGGTGGGATATCAAGGAAGGAAGAAGAGGTAAGAACAGGTTTACACTTCTCTGACACTGTGCTGACAATCATATATCTTTTCCACCTTTCTCTTGTTCCAGATCAGATCTGGTGACCTTTCTGAATGCCTACACTGATACAGTTTTCTGGGTGAAAACCAGATCAACTGAATTATCCTGTCTAAATTTAGGTATGTAGCTGGTCCCACAGATGATAGAGGAGGTACATACAACCTCTATTTATCCCAATTCTCCTTGCATTTTGAGCCTGTGAATAACTGCTAGTCAAAAGATGGATTCCTATATCTACAAAATGGTTGCATATCCCCTTTTCAGCTTGTTTCTGTCAAATGTCAGTGCCATTATTACTTATCATTAAGGTCCCTTTGAGTCATGATTTTTTTCTTCTCTGCAGCATCTTGCTTTACACAGCTGAAAGATGAAGAAAAGCTTTTGGTGAAAAACCAGAATATTTAGTGAAAATAATTATGTGTGTAGGAACATGCAATCAAAAATTAAAGTAGTAAGAATTTTTTTTGTTCCTTTTAGAGGTAGTGTGAGCTTATTACTTCAGTAACTGCTTTATACATTTACTGACAGGGCTTTAGATTGTGACAGGTGCCCTTTCAAAAGTTGCTCTTGTAATTCTAATCTAAATATGGGACACAGTTTACTTTTCAGTTCCAAATAATAAATTGTGAAGATAAGGGAGAAGGAATGACATTATTATTACTGGAACTTCCTATGCATACATCTTAGATTTGTTAAAAAGTGTCTGAAATCAGTTGAATCTGAAATCACTAGATGGCAATGTTACATATACTCTTACAGGCTCTTCCATTAGAATGCAAGCAAGTGTTCAGTCTCTGAAGACATGCTATACAGTTGCTACTGTGGTTGTGCAGTTGTATTTCAAAAGTACCCAAGTTTGCTTTTAACCAGTTTAATCCCTGTATTTGTTAATGACAAACATGACTTTTCAGATCATATTTCTACAGCAGCATAGGTTTTAATGCTTTTTAAAGCTGGCTTCATTGCATACAGGTGGAGGGCATGAGGAAGGCAAACAGACTTTGGACAGACCCAGGCAAAATTCATCTCTGCTGGATAAACTGACATATTACTATTCTCCTATTGCACTGCAGGTAGCCAGTGAGGGTACCAGAAACAAAAGATTGTTTTGAAAGAAACAGCATTATGTCTGTCTTTCTCTTCATCTGTTCTTTACCTATAAATGACACCAGGTTCCTCACAGCTGGTTAAGGTATTTCCAGGTTCCTCACAGCTGGTTAAGGTATTTCCAGAAGCACAGTGTTACAACACAGGCATCCTCACTGTTCTCCCTAGAGTAAAGAGAGAGTGAAGTAGCTCCAGAGACTGTATCACCTCACTGATGGGTTCTTGAAGTGCCCCTCTCTACTCTTAGCCCATAAAGAGATTTCTGAAGAGGCATCTCCTAAACGAGGCAAGTCATATAGATGCACAAGGCATTGTAGTTCTGGGCTACAATACCCACGATACTCACTTATTCAGAAGTCTATACATTTGAAAATTATTCCACTTTCAATTAACTTTTGATTACAGAACCACCTTTATAGGGAAAAACAGAACAAAGGTTGAACGGTGAGGGGGAGAAGAAAGTATTATCTTTGCAGGAAGGAGGAGAAAAGACAGATCAGTAAGAAAGCAAGAAGCTGAAGTAGACTGAAGCCCATGAAGAAACATGAGAAGAAAAAGGTAAAAACTGCAGTGGGCCTGCCAATGTTGAGTCTGAGCTCTTCCTTTGCACTAAACAGTATTACCTCTTAAATGAGTAACGAGTAAAAGAATTACAATATTCTGATATGGAGAAACAATATATAGAAGCAAATAAGTTGCAGAATACAATAGGCCAACTTTCAGCTTCCTCCTAGAAGGAAGATGGATGATTGTACCTCTTGGCTGCTCTAACTACAAGTCTTCTGCTGCCAATACCATTGCAGGGCCATGCATGGTTTTGGCACCTTGGAGAACATCTTTTACATGTATTAGATAGCTGTAGCTCACCAGCAGATTTTCTAGGGATTGAATCTGGATTGTGTGACAGCAGAAACCAGACTAGTGCAAAGCCTGAGTGCATGTGAGCTGTTTGTAGATGAAAAGGCTGAGGATCTTGTTATCTAGTTGTAATAACATGGGTAAAATAACAAGGATGTCTTGATCTAGTTCCTTCTTCTGCAGCTATTTTAATGGCTAACCAGTGTGGATCAGTTACCTACTTCTTTTGTTATGTAGTTAGCCTTAACATAAATTATATAATTAATAATTTAATCTATTGATTAGTATTGCCTGATGTTAAGGCTATGTAACCTGATAGGTAATACTCAGTTCCCATCAGCTTGGGCATTTAAGATGCCACTGGCCTTATAAGATCAAGCTCTAAATTATTGTTAATCTATTGGGTGATTGTCCATTTAGTGATATATTAAAGAAGCAAGTTAGGTCTCTCTGTAATGGACTGAAGTCCATATTGCCTCCAAACAAGTCAGAAGAAAATACAGTTGTTTGGAACAACGTACTGCTGTGTTTACTTTCTGTAGACCAGTTCAGTGACTTCAGCAGCACATTGATTATAAGGTGTGTATCTGTAATCATGAAATGGAGATAGGAATTAAGCAGAGATATTTAAAGGACTGATTTAAGGTTGCAGCCTAACAGCATTCCGCTGGGTGATAATATTCCCATCTTATCATAAGGTCTATATATTTCTACACCTGAGCTTATGTATTTATATCTAAGACAGCCATGTTTCTATGTGGTTCAGCAAATTTTATTCTTGGTGGTGGCATATGAAAATAGTAAGACAAGATTGCTTAGTTTTTGTCAAATGATGCCTCAGAAAAAATGTAGGTAGGCACATTACAGACACTGGAGACTACAGCAGCATTGTCAATATTTTTAAAGTGTTAATCTGATGAATAAAGCAAACATTTTTCCACTATTTAGAAAGACATTATTTTAAGGTTTATGTTTTGTATTTTATATAAACAGTCCTGAGAAAAAATTATTTAATTTATGACCTTGCTGAAAAGGCATATTTCAAAAACATTTTGTTCGCTTGCAGAGTTTTCATGTAGGACTCAGAACATTGTTTTTGGTGAAACAAACCCAAGTTTTTATTCACTTGTAGTGGGATTCTACTGACATATTAAAACATATAGATGTGGATGTCTGCTTATAAATATGTACTTGTGATCCATATAGCTTGTGTACTCCTGTTGTTTTGCTCCTGAATGCTGATAGGATTAAATTTGGAGATATGTTTAGCTGGCCAGGTGAAATTGCTGCTGATGTCACTACAATGGAGGACTGTAGGAATTAAATGGATGTTTATGTTAAAAATTAAGTATTACATGAATTTATGATAGTGATTGATGAGCAAAAGTTCAATGACTAGAAGTCTCTGAATTTAGTGCTGAGTCATTTAAACTATAATTACAGTCTGTTTTCAATTTGCAAGTCTTTTTTCCAGGGTTGTTCTTTGATTGTAAGGATTCTACTTTTCTAGAAAGTTCTCTGAATATTTACACAGAAATTATACTAATCATGATTTCAAAAATGCTTTCTTCAGGTTCTATCTGTACTTTTCATGTGGTTTCATTCTTCTGTGACTCTGTAAATGCAATCAGTGGGAGTAAAAAAAATTATTGTAGTTAATCAGATCAAACCCCATTCTTAGGACCTCCCCCCAAGTCAAGATATTTCATGCTTTGTTAAAAACAAATAAACAGAATTCCCAAAACTATGACAAATGGGTTAAACATGAATAACTCTTCATTATTAACTCCCAGTTTGTGGCAGTCAGCAGTCTAGAAAATTCCTGATACAGATTGTCTTCTTCAGGAGCCTGTTAAATAGTTATTGGTTGTTCTATGGGTTTCTCTAATGTTTCCACATGAACCCTACTATTACGACAGAAGAAATATTATTATATTAGTGTTTGTTCTTTTTCAAGTATCTCAGGATGTGAACTTCAGTTGGACTTGACAAATTAATTAAAAAAATCCCATAGCATTTGCTTGTATTCAGTTCTGAAAGTGCTAGATATTCCTGCAGGGTTCTATGCTTTCTTGGTATTGATGAAGTTATAGCAATGAAAGTAAAGCAGCTTTCAGAATAAAATGCTCAGTGTATTTTCATTTGAACAAGTGTCTGAAGGCAAACAGTTGTCATTAACTGGCAAAACACAAAAGGCTAAGGCAACTGCTTAACAAGAAAAAGAAGTCCTATCTTTTGAGATCTAATCTAAGCAGAGCTGGCACTCTAAAAATTGCTCACCTTCTTTTATTTCTTGTCAGACTAAAGCCAAGATGTTTCTCTGCTTAAGTATTACTGCATCTTTTTAATAGATTATTTCAGGAAGCAAATGCTTTTGACTGACGTGTTATCACCTTTTAAGTAACATTGGGAAAGATAAATGATCTTGAAAATATATGCTTATGCTGTTTTGTGGCTACTATTCTTCATTAAATGACAATTCCCACTTTTCCTTTTGTACTAAAAAGACAATTTATCTATGATGTCCAAATAAAAAAAATGACATTCACATGGATAAAGTATTTTATTATTTTATATTCTGACCTGCAAGGCAAAATAATGGTTAAAATATGGTTGCCATCAATTGCCAATTTGTATCTTAGATGAAACTTATTACAGTTTGCATATGCTTTGAAGTTAAAAATAAATAGGATATTGACTTTTTGTCACTGTTTGGGTGATGAGTACCTTGCATAATGAAAGACAGATGTGCTCCTCTAACAGACAAATTCTCTTCTGTCTGCTCAGCAGCTCAATCTTTTATTGCTGAAATATGACTGTAGATGTTTTATCTCTGAACTGCTTTCAACAGTTCTCAAGGTCTCCTAAGTTATCTCTTGCTAAGACAATGTAAGCCAATATTATAAGACTGAGCATCATTCTTTCACTGTCAGTGAAAAACAGCGTTAAAAATTCCATGTTAAAAACACAGATTTGGTGTCATCTGTGCTTGCATCACAGTCTCATCTCTTAGTCTGCATGCAGGAAAGCATTCAACTCAACTATTGTTAGGAATAAGGGATATTGTTATTATTATATCCAGAATCTAGCATAATGCTGTCACAGTTTAACACTGTCCCAGCAATTAAACAGAATGACAGATGCTCTCTATTAATCTCCCTCCCCTCCCTGATAAAGAAAGGAGATAGAATAAGGGAGAGAGACTTATGGGTTGGAAACTAAACTACACAGCTTTAATAAGACAGAAATGATAAAAAGGAAAGTTTACTAAATATATACAAATATACAGGAAAATTGATACCATGTTCCTCCCCCCTTCCTCCCAGTAACTCTCACATCATCACTGAAGATGCAGGGCAGTCCTGGGAAAGTCCAGGATGAACTCCCAGGGTCAGCAGCAGTCGGGAGCTGGAGGCAGGAACACACAGATTCAGGCTGGCATGGATCAGGACCACAGGTGGAGGAATGGACAGAATCCTCCCAGGATGCCAAAGCAAACAGGAACAGGTGAAGAAGGAAGAGAAGGAAGGAATGAATTTGACCCTTGTGGTCCCTCAAATTTATACTGAGTATGATGTGCATGGGATGAAATACTCTGTTTGGTCAATTTTGGCCATTTATCTTGTCTGTTCCTCCCTAAGGGAGGGCTGCAGGTGTGACCTCTTTAGTCCTTTTCTCCTCTGGAGGGCAAAATGTTCCTCAGAGCTGAGCAGTGGCCTTGGTTCTGCACACCAGTCTCTAGCTGTAACTATAAACATTGAGTGTTATCAGTCCTAGAAGCAGACACTGTCTGAGAAACTTTCTGTAATTTCAGCAAGTGCAGCTACTTACAAGAAACTTAGCTGAAAGCAAAATTACAAGACAGAGAATCATCTTTATCCTAGCCCAAACCAGGACAAATGCCAACCTAGAGGTTTGTGAGAAAACAACATTCTGTCATGAAAGGCAGGTTCACCTGAGAAATTGGTTGTATTTCACACTGAACTAACTCTCAAAGTAAGAGAAAAGGGGGAAAAAAACCTCACCTGAACTCAATGCAAAGTGAGTTTGAGATATCTTCAGTTTGGGCAGCAGGACTGTGATGTTTAATATAGAAACAGAACTGAAGAATGGTTTAGGTTAGAAAGGACCTTTATAGATCATGTAGTTCAACCTCCCTGTCACGGGCAGGCACAACTTTCACTACATGAGGTCACACAAAGAGCTATTCAAAGCTGAAGACACCACTTATTACTGGTTTCCACTTGGACACTGAGCTATTGATGGAACTCCTTGGATGCTGCCATCCAGCCAATTTCTGAGTCATCTGGCAGTCCATCCATCAAAACTTCATATTTCTAATTTAACAGCAAGAATGTTGACAGAGACTATATCAAAAGCCTTGCAGAAATCTAGGGAGATTGACATCTCTAGTTTTTCCCCTGTCCACTGATGCAGTAGCTCCATTGTAGAAGGCCACTTGGTTAGTCAGGCATAATTTGCCCTTTGTGAAGTCATGTAGAATCTCTAGTCCCCTCCCTGTGTCCTGT
The DNA here is from genome assembly GCA_023637945.1 of Phaethornis superciliosus. Classification (NCBI taxonomy): domain Eukaryota; kingdom Metazoa; phylum Chordata; class Aves; order Apodiformes; family Trochilidae; genus Phaethornis; species Phaethornis superciliosus. The sequence continues at coordinate 24,081,414 of JAJQWJ010000001.1, read as the reverse complement.
GTATTGTGACATATATAATCTGTTTCTTGATCTTACCAGGCAAGGAGGTGAAGCTGACCGGTTGTTAAAACATGGACACACAGGTTTTTTTTCCCATCAAAATGTGAGCTTTATGGCTTTTACAAAAATTAAACAAAATTAAACACTAGTGGTTGTTAAAATTTTAGATTACTTACAACCTGCTTATAAATCTATTGAATTTCTACACTGAAAACAATACATTAATACAGAGAATCTAAGTGACTCTGGAACAACAGATACTATTTAGTTAGAAAGTTGGTTTTCATCATATCAGCCTTGTCTTTGTTCCTGAGCATTGAAAAAATAACTAAGGGTGCTGTGTACCTAAATGGGGAGCAAGGTGTTATGTATAATGTGGTGAATTTGGAAGACAAGAAACATTCTTTGTCCTTCTCAGTTGCTTTGTTGCTATCATACTGTTTCACTCCACTTAAAAAGATTGTTGAAATCATACCTGATACCTGCCAGATACCTTGAGAATATGAACCACCCTAGTACTCAAGGTATTGTTTCATAAAACAGATTGTATAAAAATCCTTAGAAACATTGCAGATGATTTTCATAGTTGCTGCCAAAGCAGAATAACAACATAGAACTGTCTGATTTTGGTCACGTTTTTAACTAAATATGCTATAGGCCAGAGATTTCACTATATCCTAAATACCTTACTAAAAGTAAAGATTTTTGCAATTTATCCCATCAGTCCTACTAGGTTTCCTGTTTTGTTTGTTTGATCTCTGCAATTAAGGCTTTATGCTATTACTATCGCTATTACTATCACTGCTTCTCCTTCTTCTAGTACTACTATTAGAAATCTGCAAATTTATGTTATCTGCTGCCAGTCTGCTGCCAGACTTGGAAGTTCTCAGATTAAGAATCTCTCTCAACACTTGCCTCCTAGTTGGTGGCAGATGTAGCTAAAGTCTAATGATAATATTTAGTCTGTCACAAGATTCATAATCCAGATTACTCAGGGCTAATCACCCAGTTCACTCATTAACTTTAAATTACTTAGATGTGAAAGAGATTAACATAAACGGATTTGCATTGACAGCCCATGAAAAGGCATCTTATTGATTTCCAGCTGCAGTATCAATTAGTCAAATCATGCTTTCATGAAAATCGATGACTGGCTTTTTTCTGCCTTTACGTGGAAACTGAAGTCAGTATTGTACTAATTTTGTGTTTCTGCAGAATATCTTTTGTGGATGTCACAGAATTGTAATTCCAGCATTCTGAGTTCCATATTTCTTTATTTCACATTAATTATTCATTTTAAGTCCTCAGAAGTGCATAACAAAACTCATTATTGTGTCATAAATCTCTTTTTCTATTACCTGCTTTCCAGACACTTCTTGGTTTCTTTTACCACTCATAACTTCAACTGTCATTTCTCTGACAAATGTTCATTTACTTTATGCTTCTACCTTTATCTTATGCTATGTCATCTTTGTTCTATAGTTAAAGCAGGATGTCATACTGTTCATTTTACACAAGGCCAAAGCTTATAGTTTTCTAAAAGCTTTCTTAATTTTCACCACATTATTGTACTTGATGCTTGTTGCCAATCAGGCTGATTTTCAGTTCTCTCTATTTTCTTACATATCTCATAAATTTGTGTTCTGTCATTCACCTGCTAAATGTACAGTCCAGTTATACACTGATTCCATTTAATAGTTTCAGTTGGAATTCTTACCATAGAGACATGGGGTTTTTTTTTGTAAGACTGGGGCCTTCCCTCCCTTCCTTATCCTTGGATTAGTAATCTTGGAATTTTGAAGGCTGAAGAGGAAAACATTTTTCTACATTCTTCTTATCTCATTTATGTTTGTTGTCTTGTGGATGCAAAAACGAAAAGAGAATTTGGACAGCTGTTTTCATAGGTACTACACAACTCCTTATAAGTGTATTTCAAAGTGACTGAAGTTAAACAATACATTTTGTGACGATTTACTTTATTTTCAGTATCCATTCACCACTAAGGTTAGTAAAAGAAATAATTTTAGGTTTATCATGCACAGACTCATGCAATGGAAACAATATGCCCGGCTCAGGTTATAGCTGAACAAGAAGCAAGACTGCTGTTGAATTTTTGTTGATTATACAGCAATAATATTTTGCTTATTAGTTGTTCTGTAGTAACTAAAAATGATAGATCAAGTCTTCTGGAGCTCTAATGATAATCGCATGAACATCTTGTGAAATCAAAAGAAGACAGACAAACAAAATTTATAGATTCCATTTTTAAATGTGAATGCTAGATCCAAAATTCTATTGTCTTGTCATGTATTTATTTTACTACTTTGAAAAAAAAATCAAGGAAATTTGATTGATTTAATCATCCATATATTGAGCAAGCCAGTCGTTCTTAATTTATGCTTAATTCTTATTTACCCAATTATTTTTTCAACTTTGATTGTTGTTAATTCTCTTCCTTTAGAGCATTCAGTAGATCTATAGGCTGCAATTTTCAATAATTTTTTCAGGTTTCATTTGGATGTCGGACACGTAACTCATATAAACACAGAAAATACAGTATTTTGTTTCCTTGTACATTATAGAAACTGTTTGATGTTAGAAAAGCTTGTTATTTCCTACAACATACTCTTACTTCAAATTTCAAGCTCTTAATAGGAATTAAATCCTTCTATCAGTTCAGGAGGGAGCAGTCCAGTGAGTGGAAATAATGAGATTATAGTAAATGAATGAAGTACATTCTGCTTCTAGCATGGTGCCAAATTCCACAGACTCATATTTATTAGTATGTATCATACCTACAAAATACACAGACTCAGGGGATGGACTTTAAAGTTTGGAATGAGTTATTGTGTTTCCAAGAAGAATTAAAACAATGTTATGGGGGGGCTGAAGAATTTACCTGTGTTTTACTTGATTAGAGCAGAGTTTTATAACCAAGTGCTGTTGATCCAGGAATTTCCAGAAGGATTAAATACATAGAAAAACAAATTGTTTGCCTTGTTTCTTAAATGGCAGTGTCAATCATGTTTCTGCCCAAGAAGACATTTAAGAAGTGATACTGCAGCATCCAGAGAGAGAAACACCTATCAGCTTATAGGGATCTTACTGATGTTATTAAAATGTGTTAATGTTTAGTAGTCCCTTAGAAGGAATGATAAGGTAGAATTTTTTTAATGTCTGAGTTAACCCAATTTTTAAATAATTCCATTTCTTCCAGTTTGTGCTATTCTACTTGGGTTATGTTAGCAAGAGATAATTTTGAGCAACAAAGGAAAGAGATAAGAAGGGGCTTAAAATGAGTTTTATACTTACTATTTCTATTATTCTGGTCTCTTTCTTACAGTAAACAGATTTTTTTTTAAAAAAAAAAGAAGAAAAAAAAAAAAAAGGAAAAAGAACATGAAAAAATGAAAACAATCAGCAAAAACCAAACCCAGCAGATGAAATTTTACTTTTGGTTTGTCTAGAGGCAATAAAGTAACAGGAAGTGATGCTTTTGGAAAAATGTTTGTCATACACGCCATCCTTTTACACTTACAACCTGGATACACATCAGATGGAATCACATGTAGGATCAGAGTAGCACTGGCCTGGTAATTTTTGGCAGTTTTCAAAACAGAAATAAATAAATGATAAATAAATAAGAAATCTTTAGTGAGAAGATGTTGTTACCAAGCAATAATAAATTCTGCATTAGCATCCTAAAGCAGAGACTCTTGTTTAGAGTCTCAAAAGGGTTAAATATAGCAATTTACATTATATTATTGTGCATAGTAGTGAATCAGGATTTGGATATTGTCTGGGGATATGGAGCAATTTGCTGTCAATTTTAGGAACAAAAGCAATGAATATACTTCATTTTCCTTGATAAACCTATTGATTTTACTCGTTGATGTGCTTTCTTTTTCTTCAGGTCACAGACAGTGCTTTTTAAAGGGGGAAGGATGTACCCTTTTTATTCTATTTATTTTTTGAGTAACACTCTCGTTGAGGATTAACTTTTCTTAGCATCAGATTTCAGAAAGTCTGGCTGTAGCTGTTGCCGGCGTAGGTCAATTGGAAAATGCTGGCATTTCCTATTCATTCAAAGAATTCAGACACTCAGTGTGGCTCAGATGTAATGGCAATTCTGAAGTGCAAGACAAAAATTCCTTAAAATTAATCTAAAATATATATTGCCTTGAAAGACATTACTATGAAAACATCCTTAAACACTAAATAAAATATATTTAAAGAAAGTAAAACTGAAAATATTAAGAGGTAAATAAAAAAATTTTGAATTTAGTGTCAGATTGTAAACTTTAAATGTGTACAGTGATATCAAATGAATGGATAACAAATCAGTGTACAGATGAGATATATTCAGATGATGCTGCACTATTGCATGTGTGAATACTATTTTTAAAAAATAGAGGTAAAGCAATAGAGATTGTTATAAGGCACTTACTATTTTTACTATTTTATTGTCTCCATTTTAAATTATATGTGGCCATTATGTGCAAGATTATGGGTATCAATCATAGCTCAATACCTAAAATCCATAGCAATTTCATCTTAAATACTCAGTATCTAGGTGACAAAAGCTAATAATTAAGCCAAGATTTAGGGCTCTCCAGGTATTTGGGCTCAAAAATTACATTATTCATACTACTGCTGTAATATATTCAATTTTAATATCAGTTCCACAGACTAAATAGATGTTATACAAGCAAGGACATACTGAAGTTCATAGGAATATTTTTAAAAAGAAATATTACTAGAAAGAATATAATAATAATAGAAATAATCAACATTTCTCAAGAGCTGAGTAAAAGTAGAATGAATGGTATGATGATTACTTTCTAACTGTTTGTGTAAGGAGAAAACTTAAATGGGAAGCATGGGAAATTACTACAGTTTTAATCTTAAATTATTTCCTTATACAAACAAAGCAAAAAATTATTGACTTGTGGAAAGCAGCAAATCACTACTATTCTGACTAAATAGAAGCTTTATTCTATTTTTCCTTTGTAAAAAGTTACTAGTGCCATTCTATTGAACTTAGCAGTGAGCTTTCGTATTGTGTGAATTCTTGATATGGAATGTTTCTATAAAATGAGCCTCAGCATTTTGAATGGCATACTCTTCTGCCTTAATTTTATGTATAATTCACAGACATTTTTAAAGAATATGTGTCCTCTTGTCCGCTCTTATTTCAGATAAGGATTGAGAATTGTTACATATTAAAGAAAGACAACTTATTAACAGCTAGGGAAACCTGCTGGTAAAGCAGATATCTAATTTTCCCCTAGCATCTTCTCCAGAGGTTAATTACTTCAGTGATGATGTTATATATCTTTGGAGCTAAAATAAAGAAGGGCCTGTTGTCTAAAAATTTTCAAGCCATTTATAGGAAGAATACACAGAATATGTGAATATATGTGAATATATTCACAGAATGACTCATCTTGATCTTTGGTCTTTATCTTACCCTTATTATCAGATCTGAGAAATTTTCCCTTCTCTTAAATTTTGGGTTCATTTCCTCTCTTAATTATCCAAGAAGTTATTTCAGAAATGATATTGAAAAACTTCCCTTAAATGCTGCAAAAATTGAAGACAATCATACTTCTTAAACCTTTTAAAGTGCAGAAGTAGAAAAGCATGTGAAACTTTTCTAAAGCAAAGAAATTAATGAAGGCTCTCAGATAGGATAGAATAAATAGACTCTGTAATGCTGTTTTCACAGAAAATCTTTTGTGATATCAAGACACAGGAGTCTATTTGGATGGATATGCTATGCTTACAGCATTGGGTCAGTGTATGTGACATCTCTGCTTTATCTAAGCAGAACATAAGTTAATGTGACAGATAATTGTGAAATTATGAGATCATACAGCTCTGCTTCCTGTATTGGTGATGATTGAAGAGTGTTCTATTCTGTTCCTTTGGACATTTCAGTCGTTTTAATCTGAGGATCAGAAGATGGAAGTCAGGTTGGTGAATGTTAAAGCACAGTCACCTCAGTGTCACTTTGTCTTATCAAAGTTTCTGTATCAGATTCCTGTTTCCAATCATCTTTCAGATTTATCCCCACGTAATTGCAGCTAACCTTGGAAAATTTAGACAAAGGAAAAAAAAAAAAAAAAAGAGGCTGACTTTAAGGGCTTGGGGGTATTTTATTGGAATAATTCCAACTGCCATTCTTGTTATGTCTTTTCATAAGCTGCTACCCTCTTTTGCATATTTGACTATGTCTTCATTAATTCTCTTTTGGCAAACATGTCCTCAAATATATTTTAGGAATCTGTTCCAAAAAGAGAATAAAATAGGCTTCTGCCTCATTCCCTTACCAATTTAGTAAGCTTCATTTTCATGAAGGTACTGCTGTACCTTTTATATACTCCAGAAATGAGCGTGTTACCGGTAGGATTCCAGGTGATCTTTAATGGCAAAATTGTCACACTAGGGGATTCCTTTAATAGTTCCACTTTCTAATCAAGATTGACACTCTCCAAGTCACTGCTTTCAGTAAAGTTATTTAAATGACAGGAGTAGCAGCCAATTTGTCTCTTTCTACCCACCCCTTTTCTAAAGTCTTTAGAAGATTTAGTGCCATGTACCTTCCTTAAATGCTATTTTAATACAGTTTCTTCTCAACTATAAATGATTGGTTTGTATGTGCTTTTTGGCACTAACATAATACTGTATAGTACTGTACACTGTGGACATCTTGTTTTTTGCTGGACCTTAGTGTTCAGAGTGTGTATGGTTTTGTGTATATAAAAATAAAAGTATGTATTTATAACATTTGGACAGCAGTTGCATTACATTTAGCCTTTCTAGCAGATACATGGTATTTCAGAGGGAAAAAGAAGCACCAGCATCATGCTCCTTCAGTTCTTAACATAAGTTACTCACTGATGAAAATGGAAGTTCTAATTATAGATTGGAGCAAAGGCAGAGATTTCCTATTGCTTCATGTTTTGACATTTCTGGAAGGCAGAGAGAAGAAAATTTTTTTTTCTTTTCCTCCTGAAATATAAATAATAATAAAAGCTGTTGCTGCTTTGTGCACTCTTCTGGGAGAGTCAAGAAAATCTTTCATTGTAACAAAGAAACTTAAAAAGCTATATAAAAGTGAAAGCAGCATTGTAAAGTGGCATATAAAGTATTATATAGAGGGCATGTAGAGTATCCAACATTGTTACATTGGAGTATCTAATCACCAGCACAGAACTGGAGAGTCTGGGCGTGGAACATTGCAGTCCTGGCTGAAATCTGGATTGTGAAAGCAAAGAATTGTTTTTTGTTTTGTTTTGGGTTTTTTTTGTTTTGTTTTTATGTGTCTGATTCCACTAAAGTAAATGGAAAAACTTCCTTTACCTGTAATGACCTTTTAGATTAGGCCTGTAGGTCTCAGATGCCAAAGATGGAGGAATGGTATTCTTTACATCTATTTCTCCTCTTCCTGATGTATTATAATTTTCTACATATATTGTAACTTTAAATACTCTCTCATGTATATTAAAAACATTCTTGTTATTCACTGTGACACAGTAAAATAATTTGATATTAAAACCCCAAAACCCCAAAAGACCAACAAAATGGTTCTTCATGGAGCAAAAAACAAAATGCAAAACCTCACAGTATGACTTCTTAATATGGTCCAGGGAAATAATTTTCCCAAAGTAAAGGTTAATACAGACAAAAAATCCCAAAACAAAACAAAACCAAAACAAACAATCAAAAAAACAAACAAAAAAGCACATAGTAAAAAAAAAACAAAAACAAACAAAAGCAAACCAAGGTTTGCCAATACTCAGTCCTTTGTAAAATAAAGAAGCTAGAAATAATGAAATTGGAAATTTCAGAAATTACAATATAGCAAGCAGTATTGCAATATGTATATATCAGAGGAACACATTAAACCACTTAAAGACAGCGAATCTTATCTTGAGAGTTTATTTTAAATTGACTAAAAGAATAGGCACTTTTCACATCATGCATAGCCTAATCTTTGCAAAAGATGTAATGATGAAATAGAAATTTAAGGTTGTTAAATAGTGATACTATCTAGTCATAATGTTCTTCCTTGGCATAAAATTATTTCAATGTGAATTATTAATGTATCTATGGATACTAATAAAATGCCTTCCTATCACTTGAACATGTACAATAAAATCTGCTATTAGAAAATAAGATTATGATAAGGCATCATAAATATGGTCTAATAAATCCAAATTATTAAGATACTAGTCTTGGGGAATTTGAGTTTTAGGAAATCCAAAGAACTGTCCAAAGAATCATTGCCTAGTCAAAATGACACCTAATTATATCACAGGTTGCTCTTTCTAGCAGCCCTAACCTAACTTCATCCAGAGTCTAACATTTTGCCAGAGTGTCCTTTAGGAATCTCTTTTCTATCCTACCTACTCAGTTGGAACTCTAACTTTTCTCTTTTCAACCTGGAATTGTTCTAATAAGGCAGTGCCAAAGGAAATGCACTGCTGCCAAAGGAATTCTCTGTGGAATCTCTCTCCACTATAGAGAAATTCTGGGGTGTGTAGTATGAAATCCAGAGCCCTCGTAGCAGTAGGACTGAAAAGTAATTAAGTGAAGAATAATATTTTTTTTTTTTCCCTATGATACATTTAATTGCTGAAAGGTCCAGGCCTACAGATCAGATGTGGTTTAGTATTTTAATTAAGGCTAGAGTTAGGATTATGGCTAGGACTTCAGGCAGTGAGAAAAAGAAAGCCAAGAATCTCAGTTTGATTTGGAGGAGGAACAGCTGCCAAAGGAAAGTGCTGGCTACAAAAATATTTGCCTCAAAGAGTAATTCAGGTGTGTCTTGTGTGAGCCAAGCATAGTGTTGAAGGTAGAATTACATCTGGAAGAGCAAGCCCTGGATTCCCATTGAAGGGGAACCGGAAGAGTTCTGCCAAAGTAGGACTGACAAATCTTTCTCCCCTGATGACCATTAACTATTTGAAAGACCTAGACTGCCTTGGTCTGTGACTCAGTTTAGGATTAGAGTTATGGTTAGGATTACTGTCATCTTGGGTTTGGTTTGTGAGAAAGAAGTCCAGAGGTCCATCTGGACTGCAGTTAGAAAAAGGTTAGGAAATCAAACTGAGAGCTGCCGGAATAATTTTACTCCCAGCAGTTCTTCATCTAAGACCAGGAATGTGTGTGTAAAGACCATATTTTGGTTATATATAGCGTTGAGGTTATATATGAGAGAAAGAGAAAGCCCAAATCTTCACTTTGATGTGTCCGGAATACTTTTTGCAAAAGTTAAATTCCCTGTGGCTGACCAATCTGCTTTGAGGCAATCTCTGCTGAGTTTTCAGTTTCTGGGCTTTTCAAGCCCATAGATGTACTTGGAAAGAGGCTATAAATGGCTGCTCAGGGAAATATAAGTCTGCCAAAAGATGTTACTTCAGATCAGTTTTTCCTCTGAAACTAGTCTGGGGTGTCACATGTAAACTATGATTAGAGCCAGGGTTAGAGCTGAGAGAATGAGAAAGCCCAGAGCTCTGTCTTCTCTCAACCCTAACTCTTCACTTCAACCAAGAGCTGGGTTTAAAAAAGACACCAAGGTTCTCAACTGCAGAGAGTTCTCCAGGGCAGAATTTATTCTGTCAGCCTCTCTCCAGCCTCTCTTGGACTTCTGTTCTTGGCCTCTTTCCTGCAGCCCATGCAGAGTCTAGTAGATCAATATGTATACTTACTTTTTGTGACCCCTTATTATTTGTGTCCATCTTTTTTCTTTCTGTGGCTACACACACTGTCACTTTTACAAAATTATGGTAGCTCTTAAGCTGAATAGAGCTGAATTTTTTATTAGCTTTATTTTCCTCCTTATATATGTGCAGGTTCCTTCTGGCTCTGACCTCAGTTTAGAACTGCCTTGTTTTCAGCTTTCTGCAAAACAGAACAAAATGTCAGCAGGTAACAATCTGAGCTTTCTTGATATCATTCTATAATTTAGAATTGCTAAATGTGGACCAATGTCTGCATTCATTTTTTTTATTTAAAACACTTAATTCATTCTTTCTAAAGAACTTATGTTATTTGTACATCTCATTATATTAAGAAATGGGGACAAACATTGAATGTTTATTAAACTATGTATTCTTTTATTCATGTCCATTAAACTATAGTGCAGGCTCACAAACTGCTATCTATTTGACATACACAGTGTGGCAAAAAGGTATTCTAGAAGTAAAGTTGTATATTGTTAGCTGTAAAGCTTTGTTAAGCACAATAGTGAGAAGCAATCCTGTGTTCACACACAGATATATGCAGACTTTGTTTGAAGGCTTATTTTATTCTACTTTACAAATAAAGATATAGTAATTAGATGCTACTTGCTGGCAAAGAACATTAGGAAGCACCTCTGAAATTCTTCACTTCTTTGTTACCATTCTAACTTTCAAGAATCTTGAATGAAGGTATCTGTAACTTTTGAGAAAATTTGTCCAGATTCTTTTAATAAAAACCCCACCTAATACTGAGATCACCCTTTAAAACAATAATAGGATTTAGAATTATTCTGTCTTGGCTGCCCTTTGTTAACATCTTAGTTAGTCTTTTTGAAGTAAATAATAATGGCTTTGTCTACCAATGTCATGAATACCTGCAAGGGTAGGACTTCCACAGCCTCCCTCAATGTCTTATTCGAGTACTGCAAATTGACAGTCCTCTGTGCCACTGACAATTTTTCCCCTGATATTAATTTGGATGCCCTATACCTGGTTTTGCAGTTATTGAACTTGTTATTTTAGTAACTCCCTTTCAAGTTCTCTGTAGAGAACTATTAGGTTAATTTTTATCCTTCTCTTTATCTGGATAAACAAACCTAGCTCAAACAACCTCTTATTACAGGAAATATTCTCTTTTTCCTCCTTATAAACCTACTTCATTTTCTTCACATCTCTCCTAGGGACAACAGATACATTATTCCCACAGTATTCTCACCAACACCAGATAGAAGGGGATAATAATTTCGCTTGATCTTCTAGTCACACATCCAATGTATTTAGCATGCAGTTTGCTGTAGCTGTAAGATAAGTTTGGGCCTGTATTCAAAGTACTTTCTTGATGACTTTGATTTTCAGATGGACTCCTACTCAGCAAAATCAACGCTTCACACACAACTCAATGGATCATATTTAGTGACATCAGAACTTAATGGTCATATGTGAGAAATCTAGGCATCACAGTTACCAACCAGGAGTAAAGGCAAAACCAAAAAGAAGTTAATGTATCTACGAATGCACATCTTTGTTAATGGGACTCAGAATCTCAGAATGGCTGAGGTTGGAAGGGGTCTCTCCGGGTGTCATCTTCTCCAATCCCCCCCACTCAAGGCCATTCTTACATCTCAATTTTTCCTGTCAATGATGGTTCATCTGAACTCTATTCTATTTCAAGATCCATAGAAGTGCCCCAAGCATTTGGAGTATTGTATTTCAGTTTACTTAAGGCTCTGGCCCCACTCTTTAGGCCTGGATTGCCCAAAGATGAAAGGAGGAAATGTAGCAATTATTGTTGTAATCTTTTTGTTAACACACATAGATATATAAATCTCCCGTGCCTCTTCTAATGATTCAAAGTGTCTTTTTCCATTTGTTCCCTTACATAGCTACAAACATTACCAAAGCATAGGTAGCTGTGTTCTTTTATGAGCTATGGGTCTTAATATTATTTTAAAAAAAAAAAAAAAAATTATTCAGCAAGAGTACTGTTATAAATGGTCCATTCTTTTCATAAGTGGACAATGACTTGGGGACTTCTTGTGTATGCTGTAAGGAATGGCCTGCTGACTAGTCCAGAAAAGAAAATAGGACGTGTCCCATATTTGTAGAAGCCCCTCATTATATGGTGTTCCTAGAATCTCTGAGACATCTAGGGACTTCCAGTCCATTTCAGTGATTAAAAACGTTTTCTCACATTATTGAATGTTGATATCTCTAGTCTCTTAAAAATATTGTTAAATGCTCAAGATGCATATTTCCACATGGTAAGTTTGTGTTTATTTAGTGTATTTACTTGAAAATTACATTTTATAATTTCCTAGTCTTCATCAATCAGATGAATCACCTTTTCTCAAACAGAGCTTAGTCCTACATCTGTGTAATAGCATATTTGATGTTATCTTCAACTTTGCTACTAGTGCTTTTTAGCTTTCATTTAATTCACTGGGTTTATTTCACACAACTACATATGTACGCTGATGTTAACGGATGATTTATGAGTATTCAGGTTTCCTCAGCTGACTTTGGTGGGATTAATCACACTGGATCTTTCAGTAGATTCAAGAAATTTTTTAGAACCTAAAATGGCTAAATCCCTAGGCTCAAGAAGGTAAACTGGAGTTGTATTTGGCATCTGAATTGTATGTCTTCTTTTATTGGGACAATAGTGCTTTTCAGAACGATGAAAAACGTGTAGACGGGGCCCAGAACTAGCAGTCTCATTATGCCCAATGAGAACAAAAAGTTAAGGAAGGTCTGGAGGCAAATACTTCCATTCAGCTGGGATCAAAACCCATTTCTAAAATCCTCCCATGTTCTTTTAAAATTACGTGATGGTGATGGAGCTGTATAGATATTATGCTTTATCAGAAAACAGAACTGTCTTTATCTTCAGTCTTGTGAGGATTCAAACTGTTTTGCACATTTCAAAGAGGATGGGAAGTAGAGAGCAATGGAGATCACTATTTCACTCTCCTTTCAAAGCAATGCCACCAGATTAGAATAGTTCCAGTGTTTTATATTGAGACTTAGATGCAGGTGAGGCAAACATGTTCATGATTCTGCAGATTGGTGGTCTTTTGTGCTAAACTGAAATAAGAAACACTGGCATTTTTTCTGTCATTTCTTCATAAACTCTTTCAAAATTTCATTGTAAAATATGGTCTAAAAATCAGGAGAGAGATGAGTCTGGCAGGTGCCCTCACAGCTGAGCACCTCTGGGCTTCAGCATAGAGCTTGCCTTACCAGTTCTCCACCTATACACTGATGTTCGTTCACTTTTTATACGGAGGTGTGGAATGCAGACTTGAAGTTGGAATTGAACCCTGGTTTACTTGATGAGTGAAAGACTTAATTTGCAGAGAGCACCGAACTGCACAACTGCTGCGGCCTCTTTTTAAACAAATATCAATGAGTTATTGCTATATTTTTCAAAAATCCAGTCAAGAACTAACAGGTTTTCTTTAACATGTTTATGAATTCTCGCTTCAGCCAACCAGAAGGTTTAGTAATGCAGTTGTGTAGACAACTTGAAACCAGATTTCAATTCATATCTTGGTTGAGTCACAGTAAAGTACTGATAATATGACATATATATTTCCCTATTTACAAGTTAAAATTGCATAGGTATTGATATGTCACCTTGTGGTGATCATCATTGCTGCCCGACTCCTGCTATTTTCATATCTCTGGTTTTAACACCCTGGAAAACTTTTCAAAAAATCAGATCTAAATTCTCAGAACAAAAGGAAAATCTTTCAACCCAGTATTTGTTGTGCTAAGTTATTTCAAAGCATATAATTGAATCATAGAATCATAGAAACTTAAGGGTTGGAAAGGACCTCAAAAGATCATCTAGTCCAACACTCCCTGCCAGAGCAGGGTCAAATGACTATATATATATATATATGTATATATATATATATAAATATATATAAAGGATTCCTCAAAGTTTTCACAGGCTGAGGTGACATTTCTTCATGTCTGGTGACTTGAGCGATAATGTATACAAACAAAAGATGATTTTTCTAATGGAAGAGAAATGTGTAAATAAAGGGTGCAGAAAGAGTTTGAGACTTTTTTTTCCTCATAATTTTAATTGCATCACACAATTCTGATGATTTTTTTAAAATTAAAGAGGTGAGTTTATATTCATCTGAATAAAACTGATGTCCTACTCTACTGAATTTGATGAATGATAACATCGAATTTTAGCAAAACAGAAAGAGGAGTTAAGTAAAACTTTGTTATACTTAGCTGTAAAATATGTCACTTACCTCCATGAACCTTCTTAGATCATGAACTCCTTTATTTTGGGATGATCCAATTACTGTAAAGAAAGAGACATGCAGAAAAAAAACCCAGAAAGGTTCTGGAGATTTTGTCAGATCCTTTAGGATAAAATATGGTTCAGTCTTGCCAAATTCAATGAAGCTGGAGTTCAAAACTTTTACTGTTCCAATTAGTTGGGTTTTTGTAATCAAGGACAGAAGTTTGTGCAAGAGTAAAGATGGATGTCTTGTCATTTGCTTTCATTTGAAAAAACAGCTTGGAGGAACTCAAGATATATTTGAAATTAATCTTTTATGCTTCATCATTGGAGTAATATATCAGTCTATAATATTGAAATTTAAAAAAAATAATGTATACATAATTTCAAATGGACTATGTTGGAGGTAAACTTATTTAAGTCACTAAAATAACACAAAAGCAAGACAGCACAATTAATCTATAAAATCTACACAGTATGATGCCCATGAAGTACCTGGCTTTTTTGGCTGGGATTTATAGGATTGATTCACATTGTCTGTCCTGCAACTTGTAATTAATCTTTGAAGTACATAATGCTCTATATGGTTAAGCATCTTCAGAGGCAGAACTGTGTTACTGTGAAGAATCTATTATCAAGTGGTATATAGATTTCAAATTATTTGAGAACTATTTTTTTTCTTTGCTGATGTATTTTTTTATATGCTCATGGTACTAACCTGTTAGCTGTTTTCTAATGACCTAAATTTTACTTCACAGTAACATCGATTTAAAAAAATATAATAAAATTAATTTCTTATTTCTTTGCAGTTGAAATTCATATCTAATTTCTCATACCCAATTTAAAGAAAAATGAATAATGGTTTTAAAATGAAAACAGCAGGGAAATTAGTTTTTTTAAAAACAAGACACAATTTAAATAATTACCTCCTTTTTATTATGTGCATTATATTTGTGTATATTTACATACATACCTCTCTAGAGTGGTACTGAATCTGAGGTATGACTTCTTATTAAATTTTTACCCATTAAAATGAGAATCTAATAGACATTTGTCAGTACCATAGACTAATAGCAGAAAATCAATGTAGAAATCAAGTAGAAAATCAACATGCTTCAGTTACAGCTGTGTTCTCTTCAGGGATATTTTTACACTATCTAATGTCAGAGTGTTTCTTTAGTCTCAGTAGCAATCATTGTTCATGCAGAGCAATCAGACAGATCTGATTTGTCAGGAGACATCTATGATGTTTCACAGAATATAAATCTCAAGCAGCTAAGCCCTCTGTCTTTACATTAATACAAATGAAGATTGGCTCTGAATTCGCTGTTCACCATGTTTGCAGAGAGTTCTGTGCAAAGACATTTTTCTATTTTCATGAAATTTTTATTTTATGATGCCAGAATACAAAAATATAAAATGTGATGGTCTAATGAATGTTTTGAATGGGCACCACATTCTCCACTGGTTGCATATAAGATTGTAGGATAATCCAGATTGGAAGGGATCACAGGCAGTCTCTAGGGCAGCACTCATCACAAAGTGAGCTCTGCTCTGAGGTCAGATCAGGCTGTCCAGGGTTTTACCTAGTCTGGTTTTCATAGCCACCAAGTAGAGAGGCTGCAAAACTTTCTGAGGCAATCCGTTCCACTGCTTGACCATCCTCACTGGAAAAATATTTCTCCTGACACCCAGTCAGAACCTTCTTTATTCTCATATATGCTCCCTGCCTCTCCTATTCTCACCTTGCACTCCAACAAAAGTGCCTGGTTTTGTCTTCATTATGATCTCCAGCAGTATTGGAAGATTGCTGTCAGGTCCCTCTCAAGTCACCTCTCCTTCAGGCTGAAGAAACTCATCTGTCCTCAGTCTCTCCTCATAGGGCAAGTGGTCCTGCCTCTGATCAGCTCCATGACCTGGTTGGTCAGTTCAGGATCTCAACTTGGACACTAGATCTGAACTGTGGATATGGCCTCATGAGTACAAGTTGAAGGGGCAAATCACTTCCCTTGATCTCCTGGCTATGTGGTAGCACAGTAAGACACTTCTGAAGCTTTTGATATTCTGTCTATCTCCAGTTCAGGGCAGGATACACACATGGTAATACAAATTGCTAAGGCCTCAAGTAGACTTTGCAAGCCCTGACTGTAGGATCCCCTAAGGAGAGACTGCTCTTTGCTGTTTTTAATGCTCTGTGTTTTTTCTGTAGCCTTCTAGATCCATCTTAGGCTGGAACACTGAAATTGGCATAATACCTTTTGTGTGGGCAGTGTGCCACACTAACAACAGATGGCCATACTAGTGGACAAGTTATACACATCAATTTTGATTAGGATGGGCAGAAGTCCTGAAACAGCCATAAGTGTAGAGCTTCCGAACATGTTGTTACAGCCATAAGCCATCACTGCTGTTGCTCAGAGATGCAGCTCTGACTATCCCAGAATAGCTTCTGTCTCCATGTAAAGTATTTCTGCTCCAGAAGATCAGATTAATTTTGAGATAGAGTAATAATATTTAAAAGTCTAAGTAAACTTCCCTCAGGTTTTCATGATTACTGGGAAACACATTGCCTGTGACCTATAACTCCTGTGTCTCACACAAATCATTATTTGGTTTTGGTTTGGTTTTGTTTGTTTTGAGGGTTTTTTTTTCAGACAAGCATCCTACTAACCAGTGCAGCAATATTTTTTCACAGGTGTATCTTCCCACATATAAAAAAGATAGGTAAATGGTTAAATAGAATGATCCTTCCATTTGACAAGTGTCTTTAAAACTTTTGGTATGCTTTTCCTAAATAGTTTAATACTTTGAATGCTTAATGGTACCTCTTCCTCTTTTAATGGGAACCAATAAAATTGTAATAAGGGCTTTTGAAACCAGGATCTGTTAAACAGGAAATCTATTTTTGCTCATAACTGTGGATGAGGGACCACTGAGAAAATTATTGTCTATGGTGATTGTGTCTCCATTCAGACATTTATGTTTTATGTGCCCCCACTTGGGGACAATACCTTCTGAATTATTTCAGACGAAGAGAGCTGGTTTGAACTGTCAAAATAAACTTGGTTTTCCAAAGGCAAATTTTTATGGAAGTGTGCTGCACCTTGATGGTGATCTTTATTCTGTGCTTTTAGATTTTTAATTCTCCATTAAGCATAATGTGTCCCAGTATTTTATTTTTTTAAAATTATATTAAAAAACAAGAAAAAAACTGATGGGAAGTATCTTCAGAAATGATTTGATGAAAAATGTAATGGAACTAGCTTTTACACTTTCTTAGCTTCTGTGAAAAAAAAATAATTTTAAGAATTATCTTCATACTGATGGCATTATCTTTATCTCCATATTCACTGTCTTTTTTTAGGAAACATTATAATGTGAATTAACATGTATATAGATATATCGATATGTTATGGAGCTCAAAGGCATGGGACAGTACTGTTATTTATGTTACTGTTATATTTGGGAGCTTTTACCTAACCATGGAAGCTAGCCAGTGAGTAGTAAGGGGAGATCATCTTTTGGAAGCTGATTATTGCTGCACTGTCAGTATGTGTCAAAGTGGCACATATCACCATCAATGATATTGCACTGAGAATGATCAGAACTCCATAAAAAATTGACTTGTGAAAGAAGATTTGAGGTTTTTTAGTTTACAAAAGAAAGCTGAGAGAACATAGAGAAACTTCATATACAAAAAAGATGTCAGGAAGAAAAGGAATAAATGGTACTTATTCTCTGAATATATAGTGAAGAGTAGCAGGCTTTAATTGAAACAAGGAGCAGGTAGGTGATACATTAGGTAGAAGTATTATATAGCTGAGAAGGATTGACCACAGAAACAGATTACCCAGGTGAGTAGTGCATCATCTGTCACTGGAAATTTTTAAGAACTGGTTATGCTAATAAAATAGAGGAATGCCTGGTTCTTCAGATGGGGATGGATTACATTACCTGTCAAGATTTCTTCCAGGCTGTTTATTCTATTATTACTAAATGTCTTTTCAACAGATAGAGTTGCCATCTTTTCTTCTTTAGTGTACAATGGGATGAAAGTCTCTACTCAAAACAAATAATATTCTACACATATACAAAACATGTAAATAACAAAAACATTTAAACATTAAAAAAGCCCCAAATCTTAATGAATTGTGTTGAAAATGAAAGACTGAAAGAACCATTTGTAATTTCACTATTTCACACAACAAAGTAAAAATGACATTTTCAGATGTCAAAGTATACTGTGTATATCACTGTGATGAATACAAAGAGTGAATTGCAAAAGATTAATTGACTTTTAATGCTGCATAAATTTTTCAAAATTTGATTGAAGATAGTTTTACATTTTCCAGGAGAAATCTTGACCCTAAATAATTTTCTAACCTGCATGTCTGGGATTGCAAATGGCTTACTGTCCTTAGTTCCCCAAAGAGTCTGAAGAAAATAGGAATTGAGGAAGATCAGCAATTACAGGATCATTTTTTTTTCTTCCATTAAAATGAATATGGTTAAAAAAAATTCAGTTAAAAAAAATTAGTACGCTTGTGGTCTATGCACATTGAAACAGCAAAACTGTTCCTGAAAAAGGAACTTCCTAAAGACAAGCAAAATGAAAATGGAGAACTGAAATCTATAGAGAAGATGAAATACTGACTTGCAGAACATGGCAGCCGTTCAAATCCACAAGACAAAACTAAATTAAATTTCTTTTTGCTTTTAATAAAACCACCATGAAAAAGAGAGGTCTTTTCCAGATGGATCCTGAGTTAACCAATAAGCCACAACAGAATTACCAGAGCCTCATATGCTGAACTGAAATAAAAAATACACCACAGTTTCCGAGGAAAACTGTACCATTCTTATCCACAAACATGCTATTCTAGAATCAGATTTGAAGCCTGATAAACTGTGAAATTATAATCTTTAGTATGTTAGAACATCTAAAACCTTAATACTAGTCTCCAGTAAATGACAAACAAAAACTGAAAAAAAAGTAATACAGGACTCCAGATTCCTTCTGCTGATCTTTCCAGATGTCAAATTTAACATTTAGCCTTGCAGCTCCTGTTTTTTTCAGCTTTGTAAGGAGTGGATGTTTCTCAGCTTGTCTTTCCCAGTTCAATCAATAATGAGTGGTTGAAAATCCATGTTTGGTAGATTTTCTATGAGCTATGAGCATGAGGTACCCTAAATTTAAAAAAAACCCTGTTCTTAAACAACAACAACAAAAAGAACCCCTACTGAATGAAAATAACCATTAAAGACTAAATGTCCATGTTAATTCTTCAAAGGAACAGAAATTTCTATTCACTTGCCAGAATTATTATGCTTGGAGTTCCACTAACATATTGCCTGAGATTAGTTAGTGGCATATACTGTGTAAGAATTGTAATCTTTAGCAAAGATTTTACCTAGAAAGCAAGGCTGCTTATGACCACTCAGAGGATGGAAGGAAAGGGTTCTTTGCATCCCTCTGAAGCACAGAAGACATGCAATCTGTTTATATCAGGAGCTGTAGGTCTCTTCTAAAGGGCAAGATTCTCTCAAGTGGGACCAGAAGGAGTTCCACATAGACAGCAATACATAAGTAAACAGGAAAAGAGATCCTGGTCCCAGTATATATACAAGAGAGGAAGGAAATCTCAGTGCTCACTCTACATTGTCCCTGAAAATTTGTGTTCCCTAGTCTGGTGTTCAGTACTCTCACCTCCTTCTTCTTATGTATTCCTCAAATATTTTTTTCTATGATTGTGGCAGTCATGAGGTACGTGAACTCCCATGAGCTGCCCTGCTACTCTTTTAGTTCTTCTTTTTACCCCATAATCATAGATCCAAATTGGTCCTTCGTGTTCTTTCCTACTTTCCACTAGGACAGGTAATTTTCATCTGAGATTTTTTTTAATATCTGAAATTATTATCTTCCCTACAATTTACTTTTCTGAAATAAACTTGTATTTCCTCAGAGATGACAATAGTAACACAACTGTACACTTCCTTCATATATTGCTAATGTCAGGTTCAAAGTTGCACTGCTAGAAAAGAAGCACCAATTCAGTAATAGCATCATGGTTCTTAGGCCATTTACAAAGCTGTTCAAATTTATTTTTCTGTTTTCATATATGTGCATTTTTTAGAGTCTGTCAAGTCTAGAATAGGCTGAATAAAGGTGATAAAGCTGAATGGACCAAGCACTTTTGTGGAAGCAGGTTAAGTTGATGAGGTATCAGAATAGTAGCCTGAACCTTCAGTGTGATATGCATATATGCACACATGAATGTAGTAGATCATACCAAGCATCTTATGTTTTTTGTCTTTCAGATATAGTGTTTCCAATGCCATATTTAGATGGTTGATGGTATTTCTTACCATAGTAATGCATAACAAGTGTCAAAACAGTTCATGTAATTACACATACACACTATAGGCTTCTGGCATCAAGGGCTTCTCAGTCTTACTGTCAGTTGTTACCACACTATAAAAAGCTTCTGTTTTGCCTTTGGTAGAAGCAGGAGTTCACTTTAAATGAGTTTAATTACCCTTTCTCAGACTAGTAGGACTCAGGAGTTGTTACTAAAGACTGTCAGAGGTATGCTGGCAAGCCACTGTGTGTAATGAGATCTGTCAGAGTATTTCCCCCACAGCCTTTTTCAGGCTCTTTGGAAATATGGTAGAGGAAATTTTAGTTGCAAGCATCAAATGAACATCTGATACTGAAAACTACACTGAATTCTAACTGTGCCTATAATAAGCATTCTATAAGTATACTTGTACAGGCTTCCTGGTTAAAGGTGAGAGGCAAGCAGGACTCTGGGCTGTAGACTATGAAAGCCAAAAGTGGAGAATAAGCAGCCTGCAACCATATCCAAATTGTTTGCCAAAGCATATTTTCTAATTATTCTTTTAGCGTACTAGGTTTTTTTTTTTTGTTTTTTTTTTTTCAGATAGTACTCAGGGAAGGTGGTGGTAAAAAAAAAAATCCTTTCTAATATTCATGTATATTTTTATTTAAAAAAAAAAAAACATTTTTTTCTTACTGTTTTTTTTCTTTCTTTCTTTTTTCTTTGCACTACCAGAAATAATTCATAGTCTCAGCTCAACACCTACTATGTTCTAACATGTATAAATGTTACCCTGGCCACCTTTGCACATTCAGCTGTGCTGAATATATTATCTCGTCATTTGATTTCAAGGCAGTTCTGTATCAGTGGTTTTTCTGCTTCTTGAATATCAAATGCTCAGAACTCAACTGAAGTCTTACTGATTGCAACAGAGAACTGAAACAAAAATGTGGTAAATTGAGGTAATATTTACAGAGAAATATGAATGCCACCAATATATATCTGGAAACTGCAATTTCAATAAACTGTGCTCTTATAATGGTGCTGGTGAAGGCAAACTTGCAGCTTTGCTCTGGGGGTGTCCAACAAAGAAACTAGATACTTTGTTAAGAAGAGTTAGCTATAAAATTGCATTAGTTAGTCAGTCTTGAATGCTTTCTTACAAATTAATAGATTAAAAAGTAGAAAAAATAATATGAAAAATAGAAGAGCTCATCTAAAACCAGGAAGAACTACACAGAAGAAGAGTGAAGGTTGAGAGGCAAAGAAGTAAAACATGAGAAAACTAAAATAGCTGTTATCTATCTAAGTGAATTCTTATAAGTGAATTCTAAAGATTCTACCTCAACAACTAAAGTGAAAGGAACTTCAGAACAACAAGCATTTTTTCTCTTGGTTCTAGCCAACATATACATCTGGAGGTGGTTAGAACCAACAATATTAATATGTCTCAAAAGAATTACATATAAACACTTAAAAATAAGATGTAATCTATTTACAGTTTTTATGAAAACTTATTTAGCTTTCTTGGAGCTATTTCTGGAAGCTTGTGTGGAAATGTGTAGAAATAACATTACAACAGAGTACATCTGAATAAATTTGCAGATGCATTATGGTCTTATTTCAGAAATTAATTTATTGCTATTCCATAAATACATATATATATATATACAGTACTCCTATATTTAATTTTTTTTTCCACATTGAATTAGGAAGTTTTTCCTGATCTTGCTCCTACTGACATCAGTGACAACTACTGAATAAAGCAGTACATTTGGGGCAGCAGAATTTTAAGATTTGATGGGAATAATAGGTAGAAAAAGGAAGAAGTGGTCTACATGTCACCCAGCAATCCAACCTTTACAAAGTTGGGATGATTTAAAAAATATATATATAATTTCTTCCTGTATTACAGAACCATGGAGAATGGTTTCCTTCTAAAGCAGAGCTCTTAGTAGAATTAAATAAGAGTATTTCCTATTATATTTTGCTATGGGTTTTTGAAAATATTCTCAGTGTTTACTTCCTTATACATTTTTCCTAGGAAAAGAAATACTTTCTCTAAGCCCAGTAAAATTCTGAAAGGTTTATGTAGTGCTTGTGAAAGTATTGGTAACATAGCTCTTGTTATCTTTTTCAAAATTATGACAACATTAAGTCCTAAAGTTGTTGAACAAGAACTCCTATGTAGAACACTTAATGGTCTTTTTAAAAGGGTAAGTCACTTTGGCTAGGGCTGTAGAATGTAGTCATAAAGTTTAAACCAGGCTAGGACCAGTTGAAAATGTTACTTGATTTTGCATTTCTGAGTGAATTTATCACTTTTCAAAATCATATAGTCCTAAATAACCAATAACAAGAACTAGGAATGCTATAAGCAGTGACTGAGAAATGTTATGAGTTTTTCCATATCTTGAGTTGATTCTCTTGCTGTTCTGTGAAACTCACATGAATCCATCCATTGTCATGTCATTTTACAAACAAAAATACAGAATCATAGAATCACAGAATTGCTTGGGCTGGAAAATACCTTCAAGATCATTGATTCCAGCCTTGTCCTAACCCTACTACCCTATTCCTGATGACCCAACACTAAGCCATGTCCCCAAGAACCACATCCAGGTGATTTTTAAACACACTCAGGGATATAGAAACTAAAGACCATGAAAAACTAGTTTTTATTAGTGATACAAAAATGCAAGATTCTTTAGCCAAATTATATGCTCCAGTCCAAAACTGTGTGAGGATGAAATCTGATTATTTTTATAAGGCCACTCTATGGTGGTAGAAAGGCTTTACAGAGGGGCCTGGACAGACTGGATCTCTGGGTGGAGACCAACTGTATGAAATACAATAAGGCCAAGTGTCGGGTCCTGCATTTTGGTCACAACAACCACAGGCAACACGACAGGCTTAGAGAAGAGTCCACAGAAAGCTGCCTGGCAGAAAAGGACCTTGGTGTGTTGATTGACAGTCATATGAATATAAGCCAGAAATGTGCACAGGTGGCCAAGAAAGCCAATGGCATTCTGGCTTCTATCAGAAATCGTGTGACCAGCAGGACCAGGGAAGTAATCCTGACCCTGTGCTTGGCACTGGTGAGGCCCCACCTTGAGTACTGTGTTCAGTTTGGGGCATCTCAGTACAAAAAGGACATTGAGGTGTTGGAGCAAGTCCAAAGAAGGGCAACAAAGCTGGTGAAGGGTTTAGAAAACATCCCCTATGAGGAGTAACTGAGGGAATTGGGGCTATTTAGTCTGGGGAAACAGAAGCAGTGGGAGACCTTATCACTCTTTTAAAATATCTGAAAGGAGGTTGTAGTGAAAGTGGGGTTGGTCTCTTCTCACTGGTGACAGATAACAGGACAAGGGGAAATGGATTCAAGTTGCATCAGGGGAGATTTAGGTTGGGTATCAGGAGAAACTTCTTTACAGAAAGGGTTGTTAAGCACTGGAACAGGCTCCCCAAGGAGGTGGCTGAGTCTCCATCCCTGAGTGTGTCTTGAATGTTACTTTCCATAGCCCCAAAAGATCAGCTGTTGAAATTTGCTGGTCTGATGCTGAAAAAGCATCAGCTTTTCAGTGATAGTATGGAACAGTTTTGGACCTGACAGTGTGAACAGTAGTAATGGCTCCACATTTGTACAAACAGGTTGTAAATTGTCATCTTGCCACATCCTCCAGCTTGACTGGTGTGTGTTCACTAAAGAAAAATTTTCATTGGAATTTTTTTGTGGGGAGAGAGAAAGTATTTGGGAGTGACTATGATTTACATACTATTATGGAGTATTTTGCATTTTGTAGGTTTGGCTTTGTTTGGTTTCTCAAATATTTTAGAGAGTATTTTTCCTTCCATGTTCCAGTTGGTATTATTGTGAAAGCACTAAGGTAAATTTTAAGCAAAATTCCTGCCAAAAGGTGGTGGTTGGGTTTTTTTTTTTTACTTTGCAGTAGTGAAATATTTGAAATAGGGCTATATGAATAACAGAGCAAATTGTGCCTAATGAGTAATTAATAATCCTATTAACACATCTTTTTAAAGACAAGTAATCCTAAGCGTTTCAGACATGCCAAGTGAGGATTTTAATCATAGCATTGATAATTTGGAGGAGAAGCAGAAATTACTTAAAATAAGGAAACTTTATTTCTCCCCTTTGTGTTTTTAACCATTCAGTTATAGGGCAGAAACTCTGTGCTGGTAAATTAGATGACTGGTAAGAAAATAAAATTTGTGATTATTTTATTTCCTCAGACAGATGCTACATTTTCAATTATATTGTCTAAATAAATTAATAATTTGACTTTGGAGAAGTCTAGACCAAAATATGTACACTTGGCAGAAAGGAATCCAGTGCAGGCTAGTGTTGTATTTTCAATGAGTTTGCATGACTTGGTGTTGTGATCTCTCAATCTAATTCCCAACAAAAGTAAAAATTATTCAGAAAACTGTTCAATTGAAGGCAGTGGTGTTATCACTGAGGTGACGTATTACTCAGTGTAAGTGCAACTGTTACTGCATGGATCCTGGTAATGAACAAGTCAAAACACAGTTTGGAGAAAGGTCAGATTACTCAGACATGAAAAAAATAGCATTAATTATCTGGCTAATTTATTAAAATAAATTATTTTGTAATTTCACCATTTGTAGGGGAAATCTGAATACAGATTTTCAGGTAGGTAGATTTGCACAATGTGAGTAAGTGTGCGTGAATACGGATTTTTAGTTGTGAAACCATTCAGTGACACTTTCTGACTTTTTGATCAGGCATAATTTTGGTTTATATGGATATGCTCTGAAGGCACCAATTGTGAAGCAAAAAGTTGCCTCATAGAATCACAGGCTGGAAGAGACTGACAAGACACAACAGGGATTCATTTGAGTTTCCAGTGCATACAACTTATGTAGTACCACACGCCATGGTCTGCCAAACCCTTCCTATTATCTTCCAAGAAACTTAAAAAAAACTAATATATTATTTGCAAGGACTGGGCAGAAGCAACACCGCTGAAACTACTGGAAAAATACAGGTGTGAAATTTGTCGTCCCATAAATTTAGCTTAAAAAAAATAAAAGGGAGTTTCTAAAAATGTTTGCTGGAGAAATAGAAAAGCAAGACAATTCTGTTTTCAAGTTGTGTTTTCAAGCTGTGCAAAAAAGGTCACAGCTCTAAAAAAGGTTTAAAGATAAATAATATTCTAGTTATTTTCTTTTCACTTATTTATCTGCAATAAAAGACTTACCTAACCATTTCATATGCTGTCTGAATCTTAGTTTGTTAACTGCATAGGAAGGTATTGATTTGTCTTTTCAAAGGTCAAGTGATGAAATGGCTGGATTAGAATTCTTCAGGTATTGCAAAAGTGGATATCTCTTCATAAAGGACAGATAGTCTTAATCTCCAGACATTCTCTGCTCTTTAGCCAAAAAAATTCTTCGCATCAGGGCCAAAAGAAGTGGTTTTCTTTTGAGAAAGACAACCACTCTCTATCTAATGCATTTATTTTTTCACCCAGTTGGACAGTTTCAGACAATTTACAAACCAAACCAAAACAAAAACATCCATCTGCAAGATGGGAAAAAGTCTTATTTGTTTTCTATATCAGTTGGAAGATGAACTTAAATTTGTATATCTTAATAAACAGATCCAGCTGTCTTCTACTTTTGCTACCCCATACTGACTGATGTAATTATAGTGTGCACAAGAAAATACAACAGTTTGCTAGACAGACAATAAAGTCTTTGTTCAAAGTGTAAGGGAAAAGGAAGCAAACCAACTCCTTTGTTTTTCTGCTTGAATACATATTAACTGAAATGTCTTCACGATGACTTTCAGTATATGACTATATATACATATTCATGTATGTAAGGCTGTAGCACCATAGGCTTAGCTATAGTTGAATCTTAGCAAAGGAAGAACCCTAGTTAGTTTTAAAAGATGAAGACTTCTTGAGCAAGGAGAAAAATAGAAATAGAATCACCAAACTAGCCTCTGGCAATGTAGACATGCCAAACTGAGATGATAAGATTATACTAAATGATCGTACTGGTAAACAAGAGGTAGTGAATTCAACACCAACAACAAAAAAGGACATGAACAATACATTTGAAAGGGAGAAAATGCCATGTTTCAATTTGAAGATTTTTATTCCTCTAGAGTCTCAGAAAAAAATGAAAAAAGAGATTTATTACCTTGAAAGATGGTGCTTCCTCTGAAGCTGTCTTATGCATTCTACTTTAGATAAGGAAAGTTAAGCTGGCTGGGCTACAAAAACTACATTAAAAAACACTTGCTGCATTTATCAGCAAAGCTGTTGAATTCCAACCCCACCCCCTGTGCTTCCTTTTCATAGGTGATATTGTTAATAAAAATAGTTATATGCCAAATAAAACCAGGCAGGCATGAGAAGCCTGGCGAGGAACACTCTTTGAATGCAACTGAGGAATTCAAATTCATACTGGACTGTGTGTCTTCACCCTTATGAATATGAGACAGAATATATCCAGTGCTGAAAGTGTTCTTTAATAACTTCCCAATTTTATGCTGGCACAAGGTTGATTTCCTTACAAAACATATAACAGAGAATACAGTGTCAGATTGATGGCAAAATGAAGGTAGATCAGTAAGTAAATCAAGACAGTGCCTGAACCTAGTGTACATTTCAACACAATCTTTTTGTGTACATTTGTTGCAGACCATACTGTCTTTTATGCTTTTTCTAGACTGTGCTTGAGCTCTATAATAAAAGTGTAGTTGCCCTATTTCTTAAATTGACATATTACATTCCTTTCTTCAGGGTTACTTGTCTTTTTCTACACAGCTTTAATGAGAATTGAGAACACATCGTAACTACAATTCCAAACTGGTTTTTTTTGCAAATATTATTAGCAAAACAACTGCAGCGGAAAGTTCAGAAATGCTAGTTTAATATATTCTGCTATATCCACTGGGGAGGCATACTTGGTGTTTTCTAAATCTTATAATTTCTGGACCAAAATAAATTGACAGAATTTATAATAATACAACTACTATAAAGTTCTGAAAAGGGACCCTGAAGAAACAATTTTCATACATTTTATTATTTATGTAGATTCTACCTCAAATGTTTTCTGATATACCTCTTCTGGACAGAATGAGATGCAGTCATTCAATATATAAACATGTTTTCAAGAAAGAAAATGATTACCTGACCTGTGTAAAAAAAAAAAAATCAAACAAAAAACCCCTCAAACAAACCCCAAACCCAAACCAAATCAAATCAAACAAACAAAACCAAAAAAACCTTACTTTTTCCAGCTATCTCTACTCCATTTCTGGCAGTGGACTTTCAATATAGACCGTTCTTGTCCTGCTCAGGTCCAGAAATGTAATCGCTGTGTAGTAATTTCTTCTCTTAACTGTTGCTTGTTACCACCTGTTTGTGGCCTTGATGTTCATCTTCAAGCAACGTAAGTTTATTGTTGGAGAATTTTTGGAATAAAATGTCCATTTTATTCCAAAAACTCTCCAACAGTTTATGAGCTCTCCTTTATGAAACTCATGGTCTGAAGTAAAATTTATACAGCAATCTCATTCTTTTGTACTAGCCTATCTGTAATGGCATCCACTCATTTGCAGTTATCCTTCCTCAGCATTAGGAAGGTCACTGCTGTGCTTCCACAGTGTAACTGTGACCTGCAAGATAGCACGATATCTTTGGGATTTGTAAATCAAATGAGACTCTTAAAGTAATTAAAAGGAAGGATCATGGAACAATTTTTTTCCAATAAATCAGGTCAAAGGAAATGAAGTGTGCTTTTAAGTTTGGAATTTGACCTTTTGTGCAACCAATTGCTTTATTAAGCCACTGCCCTTTAATAACATACATGCACAATAAATGCACTAACTACTGTATCAGTAGTAAGAAGGCTACAGACAGATGGCTTACCCTCAAAGATCCCATTTAGGTTATTGGGAGAAAAATTCTTTGCAATAAAGAGTGAAAGGTGATAGAATAGTAAAAGGATTTGCCTCATTTATGATAGGAATTCAGCTGGAAAGTAGTATGTGGCAGCTTTGGAATGTAAAGTATTTTCATATATTTGCTTCATTCTTTCAGAATAACAGAAATATAGAAATAGGACCTACAGAAGTACTGCATCTTTCAGTGCATATCTCGCCCTCTCAAACACACACATCCTCACTTAAAAAAACAAACCAAACCAAAAAGAATAAGAAAAAACAAACCAAAGCCAAAAATAAAACCAAGAATACAAGCATGTTGTCAGTATGAAACAAATTGTCTTCAGACACTGCAGTCTATATAAAAGTCAGGGAATGAGACTGATATAAGGAGTTTTTGAAAACTGTGAAATTTTTCAGTCACAATTTTTGATTTTCCTAAATCATGTTGTGACTTCTTAAAACAAGTCAAATCCTAAGCCAAATGAAAGTTCACTTGAATGAGACTATGTTGATTATTGAACTAAAGTATATCAGCATTTGCCATTGCATTGGTAGACTACAGCTATACCTGTTATCATGCCAGCAGCTGTTTACAGTTGATCATATTTATCAAATGGAAAAATAATATAAAGAGAGATATACCAAAGCAGGGGTACAACAATGCTTGGGCCTTATACCATCCTTTGCTGACCTTGATATTTGATTTTTTTTCCTTCCTGCCATGCACAGTCTATTACCAGACATATATTTTGCATTTATATGTCATTATTTCTAGTCAACATCTATAACCAGAACTTATTTTGTTGTTTAAATGCAAACTTAGTTTTCATTGTTAACACCATTATCTTGCTCTGTGTCAGAATTAGACACTAACCAAAAGTCTAATATTCTTGCAAAGAAACATTTAGATGTTATAAGGTGATATTAAAATGCATCTATCATAAATTAGTGTTTACATTATGCAGAAAGTATAAATGGTCTATTTGCACAAAATGACTTTTTATTTATGTTTTCTAGATCACTGCCTTAAGCAACTTTTCACTATGATGGGAAAGAAAAGTTCTTTGAAAATTCAGATGATTGTTGATATTGGTTTTATTTCCAGGGAAACTTCAAAAGCTATCTCCTTCACATGCTGACCAGACAAAAATAAAATAATAGTCAATTTTGCACAGAACCCTTCTAGATTAAAAAAAGTCTGTAAATGAAATTCTGTTATGCTTCTCCACTTACTAAATGTAATGAGTATTATTTGGATAATGCTTTAATCTGTATTTTACTGTATTCACACACACTTGATGTAATTTAATAATATTTCAATGTTTCTAATAATATTTTAAAGCTATAATAGGTTGATTTAAATCTAGAGACTTAATTTCCTAGATTATATAATGATTTTATGATTTTGATTAAAATAATTAATGATTTAAACTCCATGAGTACTTGCTCAGTGACCTTCAGATTTAGGCTGGTATTCTGAACATGAAGAATTCCTTGGCAGCATCCACAGACTGTGAAATTGCTCCCTTTGCAAGTGGACCAAATGCTCTCTTCCACAGCTGTGCCAATTACAGCCAGAAGCTACTATAGGATGAGGGAACACTGTCATTTATGTGATGTGTGCATGTCTCTAGGCAGCTCCTTGATTCCCTCCACAGACCAAGAACAGATCACCATTTCTGCTTATCAGTTCAGAATGCAATTAGAATAGTGAGCTGCCTGGCTTGGCTTCAAAATTTTAGAAAGTGTTGCAAAAACCCCCTTTTTTTTTATGAAGGCAAAGGGCTAGCAAGCAGCTTTCCTTCCTTCCTTCCTTCCTTCCTTCCTTCCTTCCTTCCTTCCTTCCTTCCTTCCTTCCTTCCTTCCTTCCTTCCTTCCTTCCTTCCTTCCTTCCTTCCTTCCTTCCTTCCTTCCTTCCTTCCTTCCTTCCTTCCTTCCTTCCTTCCTTCCTTCCTTCCTTCCTTCCTTCCTTCCTTCCTTCCTTCCTTCCTTCCTTCCTTCCTTCCTCCCTCCCTCCCTCCCTCCCTCCCTCCCTCCCTCCCTCCCTCCCTCCCTCCCTCCCTCCCTCCTTCCCTCCTTCCCTCCTTCCTTCCCTTCCTCCCTTCCTTCCTATTTGAACACAGCACATTTCCACGTTCCCTCCCACAGGATCTTTATTTTGATTTCAAAACTTTCCTATCACAATAAAGTAAAGTGACTCATCATTAGTTATGGGTTTGTTTTAAGTTTTGAGTGACTTATTGTTAATTAAAGATGACAGTTTAAAACAACAGAAATTGAAGCCTTCTGTTAAAAGAACAATCACAAAAAAACTAGCAATGATTCTCATTCTTGACCAGAGCAGCTCTTGAAGATATCTGGGAACAAAATGATAGAGTAGAAATGAACTTAATTTACTCCAGCACTTTCTGATGGGAGAAGTGATGAAATTATTTATTTCTGAATTTTTTTCAAAGTAAACATATGGATGTAGTTGACCAATTAATTTTTTAAAATGCCAGATATTATAATAATACTTGAGAAGTGATACTGACATCAAAAAGATATGTAAGGTATTACTTCCCATGAGTAAACATAGGCATATCTGTCTTATTATTTGTCTTCTTCAGAAAAGTGGAAGGACGATGCAATTCTGTTCTGCAGAACAGAAAATCCTTCTTTTTTTCCAGGGGAAAATCATGGTTTTCAGTCAAGTATTCAATCAACATGTGAATTAGAATTAATGTAGTCTTTGTAGACTTCTGAAAGGCTTCTGATAATGTCATTTACCAAAGACTTAGGAAATTAAACGAAATATAATAAAGCAGGAAGATCTTTTCCGATGGATCACAAATTGTTTGAAAGAGAAGCATTAAGGGGTAGGAGTATGTGAACTTCCAGTTAGATTTCTCCAGTGGAGTGACCATGAAAGTTTTGCAGGGATAAATACTAGGATCTGTGATGTTCAACATAGAAACATCAGAGAACGGGAGAAATTATTAATTTTAGTCTAGGTTTTCTACATATCATTAATCTGGAGTTTGAAATACATTGCATTTTAAACTAATTTTGAAATTTAAAAATAATTTTGCATTTTGAAATTATTCAATAGTGACAGTATTTTATCCTTTTCCAGTTCATCAGTCAATCAATCAATCAATATTCTGATATACTGTGATCTTCATATGGAAGAATCAGGTGGTCATGCTAGGGAACTTTGAATAGAGAGTGGAAATGATTTGCTTAGCAATCATGCCAAGTTCTTTTCTGTTCTTACACAAATACGTTGTATGTTTCTGAACTTTTTCCGTCTCACTTATAAAACAGTTTGATTTGTTCTTTAAGATCTTCCTAAGCCTCACTCATTCTTCTAGTTTCCAGACTCCGTTTTAACATTTATACACATTTCTTCTTGTTTCAACCTTGTCTTTTAAACAACTTTCTCCTTCTTTGGCATTTATCTATCTCTGAAGTATTTATAAAGAGCAATGATATGCCCTATCAAACTCCATTAAGTTATTTTAGTCTCTTACAAGATAAGCCCTTTTTTCCCTGATCATCTTAGCAGTCGTTCCCTGCAACTATTGCAGTTGAATTAATCTTTCTTAAACGGGTTATCAGAACAGCGTATAAAGTTTTGCAGAGGAAATCTTACTAGAGCCTTGTCTAACTGTATTAATACTTCCTAATCTCTAACAAGTAATACTTCCCTTCATACATTCATGGATTTCATTTGTTGTTCATGATCACACACTATTTTTATATCCGTAATTTGACTGATTAACCTAAAGCTGAAAATTCACAGGAAATTTCAAATCTAATTATTTATTCTCTGTACTTCCATCTCTGTTTTAGATATAACAAAATTAGACCTAACTACAGAACAATGAAGTGCCCATAATTGACAGTTCTCTGTGTGTATCCATATATCTGTTGCAATTTTATGAGAAGGTTATTTTCTAACTCCACTTTCCGTGTGATGGAACTTCTCAGTTGTGCCCAGTTTCTCAAGAGTGGTAAAGCCAAAATGATTCCGTACTTTTATGATGACTAAAGAAAATAATCTTGTGTAAGTTTGTTGATAGAAAGTTTTCAAATAATATCAAAGTTATGATTTAGCAATTTTTTCAGATATGTGCTCAATATAAAAAAGAAAAAAAAACAACTTATTTAAGTTGAATTGTGGCCTCTTTGTCCCAGAAACAGAGAGGTCAACCAACTATCTAATTTCGCATTTAAGTTACAATAGTGCAGATCATGAACCAGAACGTCATGAAAATACCTAAGAAATTATTTCAGTCCTGATTTAAAGATTAATATGGAAAGAATACTTTTGTAATCAAGTCTTTAGGGCAATTTTTGTAATGGGGTCTTTAGCAGGTGACACAGCAGCTATACTATTCAGCTTCTTTTTCATTCATGGCTCTACTAAATTTTGTACATACCAAGAGATCTTACTACATAAATCTTCATTTCTGAGCAGTATTGTTGACACAGGCCATTACTTCCAATTACCCTGACTCACAACTACTGGTTGCCATCAAATGAATATGAAGTCCATGAGATTTTTTTATATTTAAGGTGTGGGCTTTCTTGTGCCTGGTGACTTGTCTAAAAACATTGTCTGTGCTCAGGTAAGCAAGTAGCAGTATGCTCTGAGACTCCTGTTAGGTATTTATAGTTTTGAAACAGATTGTTCTAGATGGCTATGTGTGTAGATCTGATCTGGTTGATTGTGCTAGTTCTCAAGAGAAAGTATTTTAAATATTTGTAATGTACTAAAAATGATAAGGAGTATAAGTAAAATGCTAAGTAGAACTCTTATTTCCATTTTATCTTGATTAATTTTAATTTTTTCTAGAATAAAATATCTTTGTGGTTATCTTGAGATTACCAAAACTGTAAAATTGTTTATACATCAGTCACCTCAAGACTTTTATTCCAATTTTAATCACTTAGAATGGCACTACTACTGATCATTATTACCACTGGTAGTGGATATTGCCACCTAGCTAATTCTATGTACTTACGAAAATGTTGTAAATAAAGTGTCTCGGTTTACTAAATCTCTTAAAATTACTAATACATTTTGCCTAAGCTATGACATAAAAAAGTAAAATTTCCAGTGCTACATCAGTGAAGAGCTTGTCTTGTCCTTATTATGTCAGTAAGCGCCCCAGAACATCAAAATGTACCTATTTCAGTTTCTAAACAAATCATGTTTTCTGGCTCTCTTTTTGTTTCTTCATTTAAATAGTTGGAAAATTTTCTTGATCGTAACAGCTGCTTTGAAGAAAAGGATCTAAGGTCTAAGTACAAAATTAGACTAAAATTCAGCATATTAAAGCTGACATCTGGCTAATGTTTATAACAGAACAATTACATGCATGGTTATTAATAGCAGCGTAAACATAGGCATATACTTTAAAGGTTAAAAAAGGACAAGTAAAAAGAAATTTATCTAAACCAAGCTAAGACATTTCAACTGGAAGCAGCAGTTGAAATATTTCCAATTAAAAACCATAGAAGCAGGCCACAGAGGTAGTTTTACAATAGGTATTATTAGACTTTCAGCAAGACAGGAATGCACACTTTTATGTGTTTTGCTGAAAAATTCCCATGGGGGAGAAAAAGTAAGAGGTGTAGTTAATTTAGAGAGGCAAAACATGTAGAAAGGTTTGGCAATGGACTCTGAATTATGAAAAGCAAACAGGAACCTGTTCTTGTTGCTCACTGTGCATAGAACATGTTGTAAAAGGCTTAAAGAGCAGCTGTAGGCATTTGATTTTACACAAGCAAAGCTTTGCAAGAGTAAGGATATATAAGCAGGAGACTACCTTGACTGGGAGTCCCTATATCAGGACACTTTTAAGAAGTGTCATGGCATGTGGTGTCAGTGTTGACAAAATGGCCTTTCTTCAAGCCTTGAAAAAGAGGATAGAGTAGAAGAACTTTTGAGGTTCTGTGGTCTGCTACAACTGTGTGTAGGCACTTGAGAAATGTCATGAAAATCACTAATTTTCCTTATCTGTTCACAGTGAAGTGTTTGCTTAAGTTTCTACAAGAGAAGAGCAACTGCAAGTTGGAAAATTTTTTCAGAATCATTGTGATGTGTTTGTCTTCATTATATTTTCATGGTATAAATCCCATTACTTGCCCTTATGTATTGGCAACTGAACTGAGTCTTCCACTGACAATAAGTCATTCAACTGCAACCTCCTTAGTGACATGAAAAGGATTGCAAGCTATTAATGTTGTTTATAAGACATCCTGTTAAACTGTCTGGCTGCTTAAGAAAGATAAATCATCTATAGAAAACAGAAGAACTTTTTCCTTCAAACAGGGAAGAGGGGACAAGTTCACTGCAGATAAGAGGAGCCCTTTTGTTTATACATTTTGAGAAACAAAATTTTTATGTAATATGTGGGTAGAAATCAGATGGACTATAAGTGCCACACTTTTCATGTTCTCTCTGATTCTCATTCTCACTCCCATTTCAAATTCTGAATTAGGTCTGGGAGAAACACTGACCAGAACACTTATGGGATGGCAAAACCAGAAAAAAAAAGGTCTTTCTTATTTCTTCACTCTTGTTATATGTTGTTTCTGTGGGTTTTTAAAGAAAAGATAGATTTTTTTGAAAGAGAAAACAAAGGAGAAGAAACACTCACTGAAGGACTGGAACACTCACTGGAACAAACTGGGACTAAGTAAATCCCTTTATTCCTAAGGAGATGAAAGATGACCTGTTTTCTCATCCAGTTCAAAAGAGAAGACTATGTGACTCAACATATCATGGAAAGCAAGCCGAGTGTACCACAGGAAGCTGTTATTTGAACTGATTATTTCATGCAGTTCCACATATGTGTCCATAAGTAAGCCTAAAATACCATAAATAACTGACTTAGACACAATTGGTATATTTTGCCATCTCTTTTAATGTCTTTTTTAAAAACTCCTTGGGATGGAAAAAAGAATTCTGTTTTATGTATGTAGTCTTCCTAACATTCTTGGTTTCAGAATAGGAATAAATGAAACAACACACTTTCTTCAGTCTGTTCATCCTGAGTCACAGCACCCTAGAGATGATCAAGTAGGTGCTTGAACCCAATTGTTGCGATGCACTTTAAGTTTCTGGTGTTGACTCAGTGCTTGTATCAGAGTAGAAGAAATATGAATATATATCTAAAGATGGTATTTAAAGTAAAATGCCTCTAACTTGGAAAGAAGCATCCAGGGAGACTAGAAAGGAGAAGGAGTTACAATGATGACAAATGCTATTCTTACTATGCTTTGGTTTTTTCCCGGCATCACGCCTTAAAAATCACAATACCGTTAATGCACATCACAGTTTACCTCTTGCATTGAGTTTTCAAATAAATGATCAATAAGAAAGTATTATTTATCTAATTTTTTGAGATGAGTAAAAGAAAGGCTACTATGTCCTTTTTTAAACGAAATAAAGTTATCTGAAGCCTTGGTGTAAAAATTAAATGAAGTCTGCAAGATAGTAACAGGCAAAACAAAATGTAGGTTTTTGTCTGTGAACTGACTAGAAGAGCCAGTAAAAACTAAATTCCCAACCATTACTGAATACTGTCATTCTTTAGGGAGACCATTCAAACTTTAACAGGGGAGAGAGGACTCTAAGCTTTCTGTTACTGTAACAGAATCACAACTTCCATGAAAGCACTCATCAGGCAGGAGGCACGCTTGTGGACAGATGGATAGGCAGTCTCTGTCAAGAATAATATAATCCTGCCATTTGCTGAATAGCAGCCAATGAAAATTCACTGTTTTATGTAGCAGAGAGGGTTTAGTTTATTTGTAATTCCTGTTCAATGCTCTGTGAATGGATGTTTGGCTACTGAGTGCTTTGAATCATGTGTGTCTATGGGGATACAATTCTTTGATCGACTTGCATATGCATTTCATTAGGATCAAGTGAAAGACTATTTACAAAATGCAAAAGGAAATAAACAGCCCTCAAAGCAAAAGATGTTAAAAAAATATAAAAATGCTCTGACAGCAGAAACAACAATTAGGAAGCATACCCCATACTGAGCATGCCGTCAGTTGCTTAGCTTCCCTTTTCAACTGGCAACGTACTTGGTAAATGATGAAAATTGAATCTTCAGGTACCTAGATATAGTCCATTGCTTAAAAACCTCCCACAACCATGCCTTGACATATGGATCATGTAACTGCCAAATACACCTCCTGTTTGGCTTTAGTGCAAGAACATACGATGGGAGGGGGGACGGGATGGGACAGGACACAGAGCTTGCTGAAGAACAAGAGAGAGAGGAAATAGTGGTAAACAGCTGATACTAAAAATGCATGGCAGATACCACTGTGCAGAGTAATCATATTAACATTTAAGAAAAACAAAAAATATGCTAATGGAATGAGCTCTTCTTATTTGGCTTAGTATTTGTAGTGACTTATGAAATTTAGATGGAACCTCTATTTACTGTATTTTTGCTACAGGACTTTCAGCACCTTTGTAAGTATTTGTGAAGGAAAGAGTAATGGTTTCTTCAGATCATAGAGAAGTCCTGCCTTTCTGAAGATAGAACAATATATTATTACTGAATTTAGCCTTTTCATAGGAAACTTAATCAAAATGGAAAAATCGAAATTGTTATGCTTAATTCAACTCAACGAAATATTTTTTATAAAGGAAAGGGTGAACTGCAAATAGCACATGTAATCTACTTATAAATCTAACAATTTCTGTAGTTCAAGTGCTGTTGTTTTCTTATTTAATCATTTGTATTTTTTTAATGACATATACAAGTTTTGGCATAGTATGAATATTTTGAATGAGAGTTATGCAGTCAGACTCGAAGTGCTGAAGTGCTAGAAGGAGACTCATCTTAGAAGTCTATGTTTAGTAGAGTGCTAATGAGCATTTTGCTTTGGACTTCATAAGTCAGGTCACTTTACACTGTGAAATAAAACTTGCTGGCTACATTTGTAGATGCTGATTGATTTGCAGTTGTTGCAATTGCCAGTGAAAAAGAAGCTGACAGATGAAGTACTTGTGCATGAAGTTTAGATACTGAGATACAAATCTTTTGTCCAGGGACATTATTGAATCACACAACACCTGCAGGATGGGCAAGGGATTAGACACAGACAGCATGGGTTTAGGAAGGGCAGGTCCTGTCTGACCAACCTGATCTCTTCTATGATCTGATAACCCGCCTGGTGGATGAGGGGAAGGCTGTGGATGTGGTCTGCCTGGACATCAGCAAAGCCTTTGACACCGTTTCCCACAGCATTCTCCTGAAAAAGCTGTCAGCCCACAGCTTGGACAGGGGCACTCTGTGCTGGGTTAGGAACTGGCTGGAGGGCCGGGCCCAGAGAGTGGTGCTGAACGGTGCTGATCCAGCTGGCAGCCAGTCACCAGTGGTGTCCCCAAGGGATCAGTGTTGGGCCCAGTTCTGTTTAATATCTTTATTGATGATTTAGATGAGGGGATTGAGTCCATCATCAGCACATTTGCAGATGACACTAAGCTGGGGGGGAGTGTGGATCAGCTGGAAGGCAGGAGGGCTCTGCAGAGGGACCTGGACAGAC
Source organism: Phaethornis superciliosus (assembly GCA_023637945.1). Taxonomy (NCBI): domain Eukaryota; kingdom Metazoa; phylum Chordata; class Aves; order Apodiformes; family Trochilidae; genus Phaethornis; species Phaethornis superciliosus. Next base: position 24,043,557 of record JAJQWJ010000001.1, on the reverse strand, counting down.
TGGAGAGTTGGGCTGATTCCAATGGGATGAGGTTCAACACGGCCAAGTGCCGGGTCCTGCACTTTGGCCACAACAACCCCATGGGGAGCTCCAGGCTGGGCACAGAGTGGCTGAGAGCAGCCAGGCAGAGAGGGACCTGGGAGTCTGGATTGACAGGAAGCTGAACAGGAGCCAGCAGTGTGCCCAGGTGGCCAAGAAGGCCAATGGCATCCTGGCCTGGATCAGGAACAGCGTGGCCAGCAGGTCCAAGGAAGTGATTCTGCCCCTGTACTCAGCCCTGGTGAGGCCACAGCTCGAGTCCTGTGTCCAGTTCTGGGCCCCTCAGTTCAGGAAGGAGATTGAGGTCCTGGAGCAGGTCCAAAGGAGGGCAACCAGGCTGGTGAAGGGACTCCAGCACAAGTCCTGTGAGGAGAGGCTGAGGGAGCTGGGGGTGTTCAGCCTGGAGAAGAGGAGGCTCAGGGGAGACCTCATCGCTCTCTACAACTCCCTGAAAGGAGGCTGGAGCCAGGGGGGGGTTGGGCTCTTTTCCCAGGCAACTATCAGCAAGACAAGAGGGCATGGTCTCAAGTTCTGCCAGGGGAAGTTTAGGTTGGATATTAGAAAGAATTTCTTTACGGAGAGGGTGATCAGACATTGGAATGGGCTGCCCAGGGAAGTAGTGGATTCTCCATCCCTGGAGATATTTAAAAAGAGCCTGGATGTGGCACTCAGTGCCATGGTCTGGTAACTGCAGCAGTAGTGGTCAAGGGTTGGACTTGATGATCTCTGAGGTCCCTTCCAACCCAGCCAATTCTATGATTCTATGATTCTATGATTCTATGACTGTATGAATGAAGTTGTCACACACCTTTCAGAAGAAACAGAATACCTCTGGCAGCTCTCCTCAGCCTAGTGTCACAACAGAAATATCTGCTCTCCATCTCGGGAGGCGACCTATGCCTTCATTCATGCTCAGGCTTGTTTCTAGCTTTTGGATCAAGATCAGAGCCAGGTTTGAAGAAAATTCCAGACAGTTCTAGGGAAGGAAATGTTAGACCTCATGTGCTTTTCAGCATAAATTCAGACTTTCTGCAGGGTGTATAAGCCAGCCAAAGCACCACATATCCCATCTCTCCTGGTACAGATGTCAGATGAGGACATGTGATGCTGTTCAAAGGACTGACAGGTGGAAGGTGGTTTAAAATTTGCCCACTTTCTGTTGTATAAGCAGCAGTATCCAAAATGGAAGCACCTGACAGGCATTCAGATGTGTATGTGTTCAAAGAAGTCAGGAAGCCCACATGTTTTGGTGTTGGGCCAAAACTTCTAAATGCAATGTACATTCAGTCCAATTTTTCAGAAACAAAGCAAGAATATCCTTTTTGTATCAAACTGCTCTCTATGAAAGGCTATGTTAAATATGTGAAAAGGGGGTTGTAAATTAAAAAAAAGGAATCAGATAATCAGAATTCTTTGTCAAAGGTCCATAACAAATGTAATAAAGTTCTATGGACTCAGCCTTTGAATTCATTCCTATAAAGCACCTCTAGGAATTACAAACCTCTAGAGACACTTTAAAAAGTGCTGCTGAATGGTAGTGTTTGGCAAAGTGACAGCTAGAATCTTACATAAGAAATTAACTATTTCAGTTAATTTTTTTTTTTTCTACTTTTTTCCCACAGAATATTCTAGTCATACTTTATCTAGGAAGATTAAGAGAAGAAGCAGATGGTGGTATTATTTATTTCTTCCATCATAATTATTTGAAAGCATTTCCTTCTATTTTGACAACAATTTTTTTAAAATCAAGATGTTTTTAGTATACATCATTATGCATGCATATATGAATATGATAAGTCCCAGGTGTGTGCAAATATACACACATATGCATTAATTATTTATTCACAAGATGTTATTTCACATACAATTTATTCACAAAATGTTACTTCAGAATGTCTACAAGTTGATGGTTTATTAATATTAATGTATTCCAATTGCTTTGGATTGTCCTGTTTATTGAACAATGAGAAAACATAATACCCATGATCTCCAAAGAGACAGGCAAAATGACTGTAGCTGTTTTAAATGAAAACTTATGAAATGCTTTATGGGAATTGTTTTACATAGGGTAGAAAACATAGGTCTTTACTATTTCATGACAAACAAAAACCTTACTACTTTCTTTTAAGCATTCCAGCTTTGCAGTGGACTAAATATAAATAAACATAGCAGCCCAAATAAAGAGGATTTCATGGGTCATCTAAAATGTCTTCTCATCTTAGTGATATAAAATTATTTAAAATGCCATGTGACATATGTAAGGAATTGCTCACACAAAGAGAAAAAATTGTAACATCTGCATTCTTTACAGATATGTACCGAATTTAGACTTACGTACTTTATGAATTTATACTACTTAAGAATGGAATGACTAACTATTTTCCTGTGTATTGATCTGCTATGTATTTTATATGTTATACATATATAAATAAAAAATCAATGGATTCACTGAAATAAGTGTAGCCTGTAAGGAAATAAAGAGCTTGCATAGTTTATGCATACACTTAGGGCAATGAGGGGTTTTCTCCAAAGAAAGCATTCACTTTGACAGGCCTTTTTTGATAAAATCTATGCCTTATTCAAATTCACAAAATTACAGAATCAGCCAGGTTGGAAGGACCTCTGAGATCATCTCGACCAACCCTTAATCCACTAGCACTGTGGTTATAAGACCATGGCACTGAGTGCCACATCCAGTCTCTTTCTAAAAATGTCGAGGGACGGAAAATGGGCAGCCCATTCCAATGTCTGATCACCACCTCTGTAAAGAATTTTCTCCTAATATCTAACTTAAACCTCCCCTAAACCTAAACCTCATTAATTTTCCATTGCCTTCTGTAGGTTCAATATTTCATCGGTTGTAGTTAAGGAGTAAAACCCTTGATGTTGTACGCAACTAGAGGTAAAGAGGACAGGTGAATTTTGTTGATTAAAACAATGTTATGAACACTAGCTCATCTTGGAATACTTAGAAGCAAGTAATAGGCACCTGAAAGAGCTGAGGCTGAAGCAGATTAAATGTTACCTGGCTAAAAATACAGAAGCCAAGTCTATTCTTGGGACATTTAGAAGGGGTATGCTTTCATGGAAGGCTTAAAACTGTATTGGTTTTTAGTATTTCAGATTGCTGCTTAGAATTGCACAGTGTTATCCTAGGTTTACATCAAGTTATTTTTGTTCCCAAATGCACACAGCAGACACTAAAAAAATTTGGTCCTTTCTGTTATCCTCACAGGATATTTTCAGCATTCCAAATTCTTTCTTTTTTTCCCCATTGTTTTGAATATATATCCTAATAGCAATTATGAAATAAAAACCACTAGACATCTGGCACCACTGGCATTTAAGGTATTTTGCATTCTTTGAAGATGTGAATCTCCTTTTATTTTTCTCTTCTCCGTGCTCCTTTAAAAGGCTGAAGCAATTTGAAGGGCCCTTTGAGATCAAGCATCAAGCCAAGACACCACTGAATTCTGTATGTTTGCCCCATAATCCGATTTAGTAAATGCCTGCATGAAAGGCCATGCTGAGCAAGGGACGGACATGCCAAGAAGACATTTAGAGGTTTGGCACTATTTTGGGCTACAGGACAGGCTGAGAAGCAGCTTTCAGCTAAACGATGTCTGTGGAGGAGACTATATTACATGATGTACATTTTTCCAGTCTGAAGAAGTCAAGAAGTTAGTGTTACTTACAGATGTCTTCATCAGCCTTCCCTAGGGCTGGCTACTGCAGTTGTGCTGCCTTTCACTGCTTTGCAATGCCCCAGGCTTCAGGGTGCCAGTGTGTAACTCCTAAACAGAACAGGTTATAACAGCTAAAATCGTGTTTTCTTTTGAATACCAAAAGGTAAAAAATGAGTGACTTAATTATGAGACTCTTCATTCAGTTTTGTTTCTCTTTCCTCTGGCTGAAAATTTATTATAACAGGATATTTTACATTCAGGAAATCTTCTAACTGAATGATATCTTTATTTATATTCGTGCTGACAGGCATCATGATGTGAACATATTAGCATATGCTTGTGCAGAAAACAAAATGGTTTAAGCTTATCCAGTGGGATTACATTGAAGGACTAATATCCAAATATAAATAACTTGATATTTAATTTCTTCAATGTTTTAAGAATGGCAGAAATTACTACTGTCATGTAACATACTATACTTGTATTCTATGCTTGTATTACAAAAATAATGCATTAAAAAATAAATTGCATTAAAAATTACAAGTTGTTTTTGGGTTTTTTTGTTAAAATATGGTATTGTTACAATTGTATCAGTACAAAAAACTCGTTCAAGGTTCTGTAACCCAAGATGTGTTTTTTTTAACCTAGCACAAAATAGTAGTGTTAAAAAGTGTTAAAATTTTGCAAAAAGTTTTTGCAAAACAAAAATAATAAACAAAATAATTTCTATTGAAGAAGTGTTATTTAAGTAATTCACAGACATAAAAAAATCAGACCAACTTTTATTTTCTTAGTATCAAGAAGTTCATAGCTGAGAATGCTGAGGACTCAGATGAACTTTAGTAATTTTTTTAAGTCCCAAATTTAAAGTCTGTTATTTCTCTTTAAAGGAGTTTGGTTTTACTACTGTCATACAACTACATGTCTAAACCAGTCTTTTTCAAAGTTCCTTTTTAGGTAGCATTTGAAATGTTTTTTATCAAATAATATATTATGCTCACAACTGTTATTTACACCTTAGTGGTTTTATCCTGTAAATAACAGTTCTAACGATTTAGTCTTTCAGGGAAGGCGATGTTAAAGTGTTGCAAAGTCTTGCTTGAAGTATAAGTTGATGTTATAGACTCTTATGCAGTGTTTTACATACAGACTAATTATTGTATGTTAATGAAAAATCATTAAAATTTTAGATAGCTCATTTAAATTGTTTAGCATATCTACACTGTGATAATGCTTATAATTGCAATAATTTCAAATCATATATTCCTCCCTCTACTCTTTCACCATAAATTATTTCTAGCATTGAAAGTTTATTTGTTTAATCTACCCACTGCCACATTTTCTGCTGTTCTGCATTTTCTGACTGCTTTACTCCAGATCTCTTCCTCGGTAATGATATAACCACTGATCTATAACAGCAAGACATGAGCTGACATCTACAAAAGGGTTAACAGACATGTTCTTTTTAGCAGACATGATCTTTTTAGCATCACCCTCATTAGCAGGTTTGAGACCTCACAAAGATTGTGATTCACCCCCTCTCCACACTGTTTGTCTCATGTGGAGGGATGCTCAAGACTAGTTTTAGGATAAGTTAGCCAAAACAATTAGTGGGAAGCCAGTGTTACTATGGTAAAAAAATATCTAAGGAAGTTGTAAGGATGCTGAGAAGAGAGAGGGACAATCCAATGGCTCCTGTCTTCTTCTACCAGCTGAGTGTTCTGAGTGTCACGATGGCTGGACAGTTGTCAGAATGTGTGCATTTTGTCTCTGCTCTTTGGAGGCACTGTGCCTGGCTATGCTGAGAAACATCTATAAGTTATTTTGAGGCCCCAGCTGTTCCACTGACATTAGCAGGGCTACAGTGCCTACATAATCTTGAGAAGCTAAGCCTAAGAGAGGTGAACTCTCTTGAAGGTAGGCTGACTATTTGATTTAGAGACTTTTATTAAAGGTCAAAAAATGTGTACAACATTTCTCTTATTCTTTTTGCGAATCTTCTAGGAGGTAATTTTCCTGGCTATCTCTAAGATGCATCATCTTTTTGAGCTGTAAAGGCAATAACAGTAAGGAATATTAATCAAACATTGCAGGGTTTATTAGGTTTTCAGGCAGGGTGTTCTTGTTCTTACCACTCACACAACACATTTTACTCTTCTTTATCTGTAAAAGTTTGTTTTACTCAAGCCTTCTACAAACTTCTCCTGCAATAGTAACAGCACTGCCCTCTAGTTCACTGGCTATTTCAAACACTCAGGATGGTGCAGTTTTTCACTCTGACAGAAAGAAACAACGGATCAATTCTCGTGGACAAGAATACAAATAATTAAAATCTTAGAAATACGACAAAAATCAGAATGTGTGACTCCATTGAAGACAGAAAATGTGACAACAAACAAATTAAGTTTTTTTAAATGCTGTTTGAAAATAGTTTTGGTCAACAAGTAAATCTACTATGACATATTGAGCTGGGATGACAACACATTTTTTTTTCCTTCTTAAATATCTTACAGTATTTGTTTTAATGACTTTCAAATGAATGCTACTTTTATGTAATATTAAACAGCTGGTGCACATCTCTGTGGATTAAAGTCGAAACCAGGGTCAGAATACATAGGCAAAGGTTCCTGGTAAGAGCTAAGTGTTTGCTTCAAATATGAACACCCAGTGCACAAATGGACCTATGTTTCAAAGATGCTAAAGTAACTGGTTAAATGAGATGGATGTCTTAGGCAACTGGATGTCCCCAGAAGTTTTACTTTTGAAATAGCTTTGACAGATAAAGTGTAGGGTACTGCATACTGCACCTACAGAAGGATACCCTTATGTATCAACAGGTTAGAGGCTGACCTGCTGGAAAGCCAGAAGACCTGGGACTCCTGGTGGACATCAGAATGGCCATGATCCAGCAAAATGTCCTTGTGTCCAAGAAGGTAAATGGCACCCTGGGGTGCATCAAGAAGAGTGTGGCAAATGGGTCAAGGGAGGTTATCTTCCCCCTCTACTCTTCCCCAGTGAGACCCCATCTGGAGTACTCTGGGGTACCTGTTTCAAGAAGGACAGGGAACAGATGGAGAGGGTACAGCAAAAGGCTACAAAGATGATTATGGGACTAGAAAACCTCTCTTATGGCCAAAGGCTGAGGAACTTTGTCTTTTTGTGTGGAGAAGCAAAGACTGAGGGGGGATCTTATTAACACTTATAAATATGTAAAGGATGGGTGTCAGGAGAACTGGGCTAGTCTTTTTTCAGTGGTGCCCAGTGACAGGACAAATGGTAATGGCACAAACTTGAACACTAGGAAGTTCCATCTGAATATGAGGTGGAACATCTTTAATTTGACAGTGGCAGAGCATTGGAGCAGGGTGCCCAGAGAGGTGGTGGAAGCTGTTTCTTGAGACATTCAAAGCCCAACTGGACACTGCCCTGCACAACCTGCTCTAGGTGAAACTTCTTTGGCAATGGTGTTGTACTAGATGACTTCCAGAAGTCCCTTTAAACTAAAATTCTGTATTTCTTTGATATTGAAGCTATAAGGTTCCTAGTCATGCAGAACTGAAGTAAAATGCCAATTCAACCTTAATTATCTAGAGGGCTGATAAGAGTCATATTTTTTTTATATGTAGACTCATTCTCTGACCAAATTAGATTCCTTGCAGCACAAAAGCTTTACTTACAAAAAAAATACAGAAAATCTATTTTGCTACATTACTGGTGTTCTGTGGCAGGCAAGACATTCTTAATAGGAATTGCTAAATTGTCTTACAAATGACCTTTTAATTGCTACCCTCAAAAAATCATATGAATGATACAACACAAAAGTGGGTGATTTTTCTAGCTGTTGAGGATGAAACAAAACGGACATCAGGATGCAAATCTCACTAGAAAATAGACTCACAACAGCTATGTGATCAGTGTTCAGAGAGCTTAGTATCATTTGTAGATAGACTTCCTGGACTGGATTTATTTTTTTATTTTACTTATTTTAATATTATATAGGTGCATACCCAGATTTCAAAATCTAATGTGTTGGGCTTCCATTGGGAAGACAGCTAAAAATACATTGTAATGTGGCAGTGAAGGGGTATGAATACTATTCGCTGTGAAAAACCTGACACAAAGACTGACTTCAGTGATTATATTTTGACTTTGGTTAAATTAAAAAAAAAAATTAAAATCTCATATCAAAGATCAAAGATTCTTCAGTTTTGACACAAATGCTTTCTAGATCTTTGAAGTTCTAGTTTTGTAAATATCCAGAATTACCTAAGTCCGAAAAGGACTGAACAATTTGGCACCTAGCCCAGACCTAACAATCCATACAATAAGCAGTTCTCAGCCTGACTTAAGGGAGGCTTGATTGAGGCTGAAGGGTTTGAATAAAACTGTGGTCTTTTTCTGCCTGAGAAGGTTTAAGAAAAATTCAGTTCTGGTGTGTTTTACAGCTAAGCTGAAGGTTCATGTAGAGGTGATTACTAAAAAGCTCTTTGGTAAAAGCTGCTTCTGAGAATATTGAAAACTTATTTGATTTATGCTCATGCTTGGAGTCATACTTGCCTTCCTGGATGAGATACTAATCATGATGACATAAAATTTTCTAAAATATTAATATGTGCTCACCCCCCTTTGAATCAGCTCTGTTGCAAGAGTACATTAGTCCAGCACTTAATACTAAAAGAGACAAAGAAAGACAAAACAAACTCATCTGCATTGAGTGGTTCCATTACTGAAACTTCAGTAATAATTTTGCTCTAGGGATCCCTTCTTCTTTCAAAGATTTGATAGAAATTAGATAAAACATTGTCAGCTCTCCTAACCACTGAAAATTTTTTGTCTTTTTTCAATGTTTTTTCTCCCATCTCATTGCCTAGACAAGTGGTCTATGCACCTGACAGACTGCACCCGTAGAGTAATAGTAAATAGTTCATCCTTCATGGGGATAGACCCATCCCATCCTGGCAATGGGTCACAAGTGGAATCCCCCAGGGGTCGATATTGGGCCCAATGCTGTTTAACATCTTCATAGGCAACGTGGATAATGGGATCAAGAGCACCCTGATGAAGTTTGCCAATGATACCAAGATAAGTGTGGAGGTTGACACCCTAGAATGGAGAGCCACCCTCAAGGATGACTTAGACAGACTGAACAGGTGGGCTGACAGGAAGTTTATGAAGCTCATTGTGGAGAAGTGCAAGATCTTGCACCTGGGAACTCATAACCCAAGAGTGTAGCTCAGACTGGGATCAAGATTGCCAGAAAGCAGCCTTGTGGAAAGGAACCTGGGGGTCTTGGTGGACAACAGGTTCAACATGAGCAAACAGTGTGCAGCAGCTGCAAAGAAAGCCAACAAGATGTTGGGTTGCATCAACAAGGGCATCACCAGCAGAGACAAAGAAGTCACCATACCACTCTACTTGGTGCTTGTCAGACCACACCTGGAGTATTGTATCCAGTTTTGGTCCCTGCTGTACAAAAGGGATGTGGGCAGGCTGGAGAGGGTCCAGAGAAGAGCCACGAAGAGGATCAGAGGACTGTAGCACCTACTATATGAGGACAGGCTGAGATGACTGTGTTTGCTCAGCTTTGAGAAGACAAGGTTTAGGGGAGACTTTATTACAATGTTCCAGTACTTAAAGGGGCGCTACAATTGGATAAGACAAGGGGCAATGGGGACAAGTTGCTCCTGGGGAAATTCTGTTTGAATACAAGAGGAAAATGTTTCACTATGTGGACAGTCAGACATTGGAATGGTCTCCCAGCGGAAGTGTTGGAGTCCCCCACTTTGGAAAATTTAAAGTCTCAGCTCGACAAGGTGCTGGGACATATATAAACAATAATATTAGAAGGGTTGGACCAGATGATCCTTGAGGTCCCTTCCAACCTGACATTCTATGATTTTATGGTATGATTGTATGATATTAAAGACAACCATAATGAATGAATTATGTGAAAAGTTCCTCTGAAGTAATTTTTACAACTTGTAGGAGACAACAAAGAAAGAAAAAAGGCTAACAGGAATTACTAAAGTGAATCTAGATGAATATGAGTTGGCCAGGGAAAATGGCTCTGCATTAATTCCTTTGCAAATTACTTTAAACTCTTGTATCCCCTACAGTTTCATCCTTAAGCTCTTAAGGACTAACCTACACATTTTGAAAGGGATAGAAGAGACCACTAGAAAAGAGAGAAGATAAAAGAGACTAGCACTGAGAGGAAAATGATGGAACCTTTGTTTTCGGCAAAATAAGTGACACCAACTGAACAGCATTGAGAACTACAAACACTTGCTGTCACCTTTGGTGTGCTCTGCTGCTGCCTTCTTGAGAGGTTTATAAATGAATAAATATCTAGGGGCACCTGAACCAAGCTATATTAGAATACTAAACTCGATTACATGAACTATGTATGAAAATAACTTCAGGGCACAGAATCACTGTCAGCTCTAAATTAGTCTGCCAGAAACTTAAACCAACATTTGCACTGAAGGAAAAAGTTATGAAAAAAAATATCAACCAAAAAGCAAACAAACAAACAGAAAAACCCCACCTTGGTTTAGGGAACTTTTGTCAACTTTGAATGGTGCAAAATTCTTGACCAGTTCGTGACTAATGTAAAATTCAGTCGATTTGACTTTTTCATATCAAAGTAGATGCAGTTCCTAAATTTGCTTTGGACTTTGAGCTTGAATGAACTGAAAGTGCAGCTTACTCCTTCTAAATATAAATCACTAAAGAAAAGTCAGAAGCTGGGCCAGAGCAGCATCATACTGGTGCTTGTGCAGAGCAGATTGGGACAGTCATATTTGTAAACTCTGAATCGTTATTAGAGGAAAAAGAAAGTACAAGACTAGTAGGGGGAGCACCAGTGTAAGGATCTCAGGGAGTAAATTTGCATTTCAGCCACATAGCTGCTGGTAAGGCTGTAAAATCAATGCTGTGGAATGTCTCCAGTTTTGGCACTGTATAAGGGCTATGGGGAACCTACATTCATCCACCACCATCAGCCTTCCAGGACTGGCAGAAAGTCTTTGTCATTTTCTTTTCCAAGGTAGCAGCTCCTCACATTTATTCTGAGAACTGACAACAAACACACATATTCTGGTATGCTGTTAACTGTGAAGAATATGTTGGAAGTGAGATTGTTTTGCAAGCTTTTGTGAAAAGAAATTGGGAAAGGTCTGAGTAATAGAAAAAGTAATTATAGGATTGCTTCTAATTAGATTACACAATTCTCTGGGGAAACACAAAGATGTTACAGTTTGACATTTTGGCCCCACACAGATGCAACCACATTTAGCAAAGAGAAAATTTTATCTTGGTGAATAAGATGTATCTCAGAAAGAAAGTGCATCGGTTAGAGTAATGTGGATTAGACTTCAGTAAAATCAGATTTTTAATTGGAATATGTGACTCAGATGACTATAATCTCCCTAAAAGAGGCTTATTGTTAAATGTAAAATGAGTGTGGAAATAGTAAAGGTTTATTTTCTAATGAAAAGATTTGAATGAAAAAATGGCTAAATTTTTTTATCTTTCCATTATTGTTGGTGTAATGCTTTTTAGCTGATTCAAACTCTCTTGATGTGGATTGCAGTGTATTTAATGAGAAATGTAGTTCTGATGATTTTGTTCTTCACCCCCTTTTGTTATCATCAACAGATGAGGTAGATATTTTCACCAATAAATCAGTACCAATTTGTAGGATTATTTTGGCTATTTCTGCTGCCTGAATGCCTGATTTTATCCAGAAATAATCCCACAGAAAGCAGAACTATGATATAAGCATTTCTGAAGTGTCTGTCTCTTTTGAACATAACTGCCTCCTTTGAATCAGAGAAAAGGATATTAATTAGAGGAGATAGGCAATTATCATTCATTGGTTAGATTAACATATTGTACCCTTGGAAAAGACTGTGTCTGGACTATTTAAGGAATTATCAGATAAAGATACAACTCTTATGTTGGTATTCTGGAACTTCCAGGATTTAGACTTTTAGATTAAAGATTTACCAAGAATACTTGTGCTGGTGTCTTCAGTGTTGACAGTACTCAACTCATTGTCTTCCTGTGGGTTTGTATCAGTATTTGTACCAGCTCTATTAATAAACTGGAAGCAGAATACACTGAGTGAACTGATTGGTCTCAGTCTGGGAAAGTATTGTCTTAGACAGACATCTGCTCCAAACTGCTTAGGAATCAGAATGAACTGACTATGAAAATATCTAAGTAACTAGAAATAGAAATCCTTTTTCTAAGGAAAAAAACTTTTTTCTTTTTAAAGTAAGTTTTTGAATCAAGAGAACTCTGTTATTTCTCTTTTATTGCTAAAGCAGAATTTTGTTTTGTTTTTGTTGTGGTTTTTTTTTTCTTTTACACATCAAATAAGTACCAACCAGACCTGTGAATTCTCCATCCAGACCTTCTTGGTTAAGATTAACCTTGACTTGGTTAAAGGTATATTACCTGCACTTTATTCCTTTACAGGTAATATGTCATAGAGCATTAGGAGGCAAGTAGTCCAGCACAGTCAGCATCTTTTAAGTATCAGGTTCTTAAAGTTTATGAAGAGAAGACAACAGTAAAAGACAAGAAAACAACCACTTCAGATCAAAAAACAACAAACCAACAAGCAGATGATCTACAGCTCCCTGAAGCATGCAGAATTTAGTGAGATGTCCCAGGAGGCCAACATTTGCCCTTTACTTTCTGTGATTATCAAAAGCAGTTGTTGGTTTATGATAAAGTTGAGAACATAATTTTTATTTAAACATATTGAAAAGTATTAGAGAATTTCCTTTGCCTTGAGTGTCACTGAATCAGATTTGTGAATATTTATAGACATTTTTTATTAGTTATTACTTTATTACTACAGAATAGTAGAAGGGATCTACTTTTGAGCTATAAACCATTTTTCTCAGTGAGCAGAGCAAATAACTTGATTTTGGAGTTAGAAAAAGCAAGGTATGGGTAGAAAGATGAGGAAGACTGGTTAATTAATAGTTTCTAATCAATTGTGCATTGATGTCATTAGCTTATCATTGAATTTTTACCAGTTCCTGACACCTTATATTTATGAAAATTGAATTAATATCTTCTTACAGCTTAGGTATTCTGGGTTTTTATTGCTAGTTTCATCAAGTCCATAATAACATATTTTCATGAGTTCATTAAGCTATGTCTTAGATTAAGATGAGATAAATAAGTGTCTGAACATAATATTTAATGAGATAGCTATTAAAGACTGTCAATAAATGAACAGGCTGAGCCTGATGGTGTGATGGTTTAAGCCTAAGACAACTAATTCATTCCTTCCATCAAGAAAGAATGAAAAAAAGCCCAGGAATAAAATAAATATGAGCTATTGGTTTCATCTTTAAAAAGAGAATTGAGAAATTGAAGGCTCTCACATGGGAACAGAGAGAAGCTTTCTGAGAATAAGAACTTTGGAAAGACACAGAACTGTCAAGCTAAATCTTTGTAAGCAGAAATTTAAATTCCAAGCAATGGAAATAAAATATTTATGAAAGAAAGAAAATAGCATGAAGTTTAGATGATCACTTTAGTCCTGTCTACAGTGTGCTGCTAAGCTTTTGTAGAAGGTTCTTTCTCTAAAGGAGAGCCACAATTACACTTCCCCTCCATGTTCAGACCACAGTCCTGCTGGCTGCCTCCATCCTGCCCCCCTCAAGCCCCCACAGTGCCCTCTGCTTGAGGGTCACTCATCCTCCAGGGCTCTCCTGTGACATAGCCACCCTGATTTGACCTCTGCACCAGTCCTACCTCACGATCCCACCTACAATGTGACATTATCTGTCCCACCTTCTTCAGCCTTCAGTTTTCTCCCTTACCTCCAGATGCAATCTGGCCATGACTAGAGATCAGTAAGGCACTACTTACTTTTGCCCCCAAAAGTAAGCAGAGCATTACATTTCATTATGGTTATTTGTATTTCTGTCATTAACAGTAGCTGTTCAATATTGCATTTCTCAACTTTCAGGAGGCTGATAAAAAGACTGTTTGCAATACAATGGATTTGGTTTGACCACTCCTACAATTTCATTTGATACTCTCTATTAGAAATGTTGGTATGCTATAAATTGCTGCAGCAGGGGTTAAACTGTATTCTTCCTCCTCTGTGGAGGAAGGGAAATTCAAAAGAGTTGAAATGCCTCTAGTACACATTTTTCTAATGTGACCTGAAAATCTCTTTTCAGCTTTACTGTAAATCTATAGAGGCATGAAAGTAGTTATTCTGCTCTGCATAATGGCCACTGACTTATTAGAGGGCACTTCTTAATATCAGTTAGACTACCTAGGATTGCAAAACTGAAAGGTGAAGCTCTTGTTATGTAAAGTGTTACCTTTTGTTACATTGAAGTGGTTCCGGAAAGTTAATAATGACTCACAAATCAATGCCAAATGCATAGTTTAGGCTTCTCCCTCTTCACAGCTTGTGGATTTGCAGACTGTAATTAAACCCTGCACTTCCTTTTAGTCTCCCACTAGAGCACCTTGTCATTCACTGTACAGTTTTGACACAATTACCATTTCTGCTGGCCTGCCAATATTACCTTGTCCCTTGGGAAATGGTCTGTGTACAAAGGCATAAGCTTTAAAGAACAAACTAGATCGGGAAACGTCACCACAACCATTTCTTAGTATTACTACAGAGTGCCAGGGAATACTAATACTGGTTCAGCAGCATAATGAATAATTAAACACAACTGGGGCTGTTTCAATTATTTTTTTTTCCAGTGTCTTCAAATCATGGCATAAAGGCAAGTATTTCAGAAACATGGATCTTTGAAGGACCTGTATCATAATGAACATTAGCTGAAAATTGCATACTGAAAATATGACATCAGCAAAGTCTCCCAGGTTTACAGGATAGAATTAATCTACATATATTGATAGACTGTAGAGTATTTTAGTTTCTTCTAGTAACATTCTCGTATTTTAGCTTGTTGCTTGGCAACACTATTTTTAGATGTTCAAATAAAGGGTATCTTTGCAAATTAATCTCTGAAATATGGTTGCTGAAATATTTCTAAATAGACCCTTCTTGTGATACTGAAATACAAATCAGTGTAATATCCATATCTCTAGCATTTTAATGTTAGTAGAATAGAAGAAAAAAAAAAAACAACAAAAAATCCCAATAATGAAAACACACAGTTTCTAAATCTGCTCTGGGGCATCACTATCTGTATGTCACAACACATAAAAATTTAGAACCACAGAACTGTGAAACTAGTTTCAGGGTCATCTATTAAGACTTCTCAATGTGCTGAACAATTGCTAAAGATTCCTAGATAAACTAACAAATGAAATTTGTGTCTGCAACTTTTGATGAAACGTTGTGGAAATGACTTCAAAATTTCCAAATGCATAATCACTGGCATCAATATTTGTGTATGAAAAAAATTCCTGCAATTTTTTATCAGATATATATTTCAAAGCTAGCCATGATTTTGTTTCCTTCGTATTCTTTTTTGGTGGGAAAGTGATAAAAGAAATAATTTGGATTTTGTCATTTCAAGAATAAAAGTTAAATTATTTTCATTATCTTTTATTATTACCTTCATGTGCATATTCACATAGTTATTTCTATGCAATATTTTACACGGCTACATCCAAGATTTGGGTGCTACATGATTTAACTTATGGAAAAAAGTTTACCTAAAAATATAATGTGTTCAAATGAATCATAGAATATTTACAGATCAAATTTCTTTAAGATTTTTTTCTGGGAAGCAGACAATACTAGTAAAAATACTCAAAATACAGGAGTAAAATTGTATGAATAATGCTATTGTTACATTATCAATTGTGGGTTTTTTAAATTTACTTTATAGTGCTGATAATTGAAATGTCAGACATCTGATCATCCTTGTTAAAAATCTTAGTTAAGTTAGATTTCAATTGCACAACATAATAGCAAAGAAATCAGTGAAAATGAAACATATCACATTGTTAACGTATGGAGACCACCAATACCATCTTGTTTTACACTTTCTTGATCTCTTTACCACAGCATCTAAATTCAAATCATGTAAATGATAAAATAGTAAACAAATGTCACAACTACTAACCTATCTATTTATGTGCACTTTAAGAAGCTTACAACAAGTGTTTTTATAGAACCATAATGGAGAACAGGGTAAAATTTCCTTTGCTTTAGCTCAATAAGATTTTCAACAGCTCAGAACTGATGTAGTTGTATGACCTCTTTTTTCTTTGTATTTGTAATTCATCACTTAAAAAATACTGCTGTGCATTGTATTAATCTGTCTACAACTTTCAGGACAGATCTGGTAATATGTAAATTATGTTATTTTGGTCTTGAAGTCACAATTTGTATCTGTATTTTTCAAAAAAACGGGAATTTAAACTGTATTTTGAATAAACCTAAATAAATGCTTAATTAATGCATAGAGAATTTCACCACTATCATATTTCTAAATATTTTAGTATAGTTTTATGAATGTTGCTTTCACACACACCTTTTAATTAAGAAATTAACTAAGAAAATCTTGAAAGGTTTATTTGCAGTTGTATGCTACTTCTTATATTCAATGCAAAAATAGTTTCACTTTTGCAAACATATACTCTGAACCAAACTTTTTGCCATAATGTTTGTTACCTTATTACAGTGAGATAAACTGATATCAAATGTCCTTAGATGTTAGGGGAAAGCTCTTGTATCCAGTAGGGAGGGACAGAGACTTTCAATTTCACAGGTACTCTTATCTATCTAATGCACCTCAATGTTTTTGATATGCATCAAGGTCATAAAAATCATCTGTAATGTCAGCTCCCAGTCCTTTCTACAAGTAAGCACATTAAAACTAAAATAAAATTACACTAAAGGTGAATGCAGAAAGTGAGGGATGGGACATGTAAAGGGATTCAAATTTGATTATACAGTCTTAGTTGCTATTTCATACTATTTCAGACTAAATGCCTTTTGAGTGTTCATTAATCCACGTCTTTCTCCCAGAGCAAAGAATAGTGAAGACTTCTCAACTCCAGTATGGCAATGCAGTCTCACACATATATTAGTACCTTCTACTTTGTCAAACTGAATCTAGCATAAAATCTTGCAATTAACCTTACACCTCATTGATGAAATTAATTAGCACATTTAGGAGTCACACATTAAAAACACCAATATACAGCTGTCACGAAGCTAGAGTATATATACTATATAAGTTTTTTTGCTATATGGAAGTGGCCATGTAGGATGGGGGCAGAAGATTAGGAAGAGATGGAAATCAAGTGAAGAAAACAAGATAGGAGGGCAGCTGGGTTGACATAATTAAAATTCACAGGGTGATGAAGTGCAAGGGAAGTGCTAAGGCCTACACGAAATGGCAAAGACTTTATGAATTTTAACCTAATAAAAGGCAAACATACATATATATATATATTTAATAAATTTCTGATGAGAAACACTTCCACTTGTGGATACATGAGAGATTCTTACTTTAATTCTAATGCACATAGCCTATTTTTCTTCTTTTCTGGGGTGCAGGCATGTTCTCTTCAGAACATACACATAGAAGATTGCTTTGCATTAGGTTCTCCACAGTATGCACATCCAAAGAAATTATTAGGGAGAAGCTGGCTGTATACTTCTGAAGTAACATATCTGAGATAAAAGCATAAATTGTTTTCTTGTTAAAAAAATACATTTACCTAATCTTTCAAATGACAACTGGATCTTCCTTTCATAGTGAGAAACAATATTACTACTAGAAATTGAATTCTTACACAGAAATATTATATCAAAATATAAAAACGAATGTTCCAGGAATATTTTCTATCCTTTACTATTATTTTTTTCTGTCTTCCTATTGAGGAAACTAATATAAATTCCACTTTGAAATGTGAAGTATACATGTAGAAATTAAAATAGTGTCTTTTTGCAGATCTTAAAATTAAAATGCAGAAAACAAGCAGGAAGAGGAGACTAAAACTGAACGAGATATTGAAAAATCCATCGAGGACAATATGAGTCTTTTGGTAGAAAGTAATTAGAGAGTTCAACTAAAGCACAAGAGCATAATCCCATCCCTATTTTCTCAAAAGTTTCTCAGCACAGTCAGCATCTTCATAACTCCCATGTCCAACTGAAATGAAGAAGACAGTCTCCAGACCAGTATAAACCACAGACTATGAGGTAGTCCATATATATATATATTTATAAAATGAATAAAAAATAGCCAGACATCAAATCTCGTTTCATTATTCCCTTGGTCTGATAAGTTCTGAAGGCCCAGAGGTTAAATGGAAAAACATTTAGTCTGTTAAAATGCATCCACATAAATAACTAGATCTTTCAAAAAGTTCTGATCAAGTGGGATTAAAAGTAAAACGTGTTTGAAAACAGTACATCTCAACCACAAGGAACTTTTAAACAGGGGAATATCAGTATTCATTGAACTTAAACAATAAAGGTATAACCACCATAAAGGGGGGTAGGTATTTCCTTTGTGGGAATGGGAAACTTCATTTCCTATCTCTGTAGTGAACAAAAAAACCTTGAAATCAAATGAAATAAAAATACTTGGAAAGGGGATATTAAACAGTTTCTTTGTAAGACAGAAGTAAATTCTATGTGTTACTTCTCTTTCTCAGTAAGTAAAAAATGTTTTGGAGATCAAAGATCTGAAGTATTTAATTAGCAGATGTAAAACAACTTAATCACTGGGTTAAGCAAACATACTATCATAAATTTTTGCTCTTTCTTTCTTATTTAAGTAGAAAGTTCCATCACTATATGTGGTCTATGTCTTGTGGAAAAGGTGATCACTACCTTAACTTGTTTATTTTTTTCAGGACTGCTTGAAAGTGTGGATTGTTCAAGAGGATGAAAGTTCCAAAAAGAATTACCCGTTGGGTGGTGCAGGGCAACAGTTTTTCCCACTCAGAAACCACAGCTCTGTGTGTGTGTGTTTATATCTTAACATGCACACAAAAGCATCACAACATTGTTTTATCAAAAAACTGGTACTGTAGAGTGGTCATTCTTTTCTTACATATAAATTTTATAACCTTTCAAAGGCCCCATTGTAATTAATTTAGTGGAGTATCAAAAGGAGCAGCAACTCCTTACTTTGTGAATCTTGTCTTTCATTAGTAAAACACTGCATTACGTAGAACTTGATTGAAGAATAACCATCATTTAACAGCTGCACAAGTGCTGTTAGCCCCACGTGGTAATTAAACTCTCTGCAACAATTTCTTCTGTAGCAATTGTAAAAAAACATGTGAAACTCACAAAACTACTGATTTGTTATATTTCCATATTTTTTATGGTTTTGATATTCAGGATGACATATCAGATCCATGAATACCTCCATATTCTAACTACATAAAATAATTAGACATGATGTGTGGATGCTTTTTTAATACTGTGAAATATTGGTACCCAAGAATACCTGAAAACAATGAGAACACAAGATAAAATGAGAGCCTAGTACATCATCCATGACCTTGAAAATTACCCTGAAGATATGATGATTTATAGGTTTGCTCCATTTATACTACTACTATTATCTCAATATATCTTGCAAAACTCTGAATAGGATTCAAGTGGAGAGCCTTAGTCCTTAGTATGGAGAAGAATATTTATCCTGCCACCTAAGGTGCAATGATAAATTGAACTGGAAACTGATATAACATATGAATAATAAATATGGCACAACAAGGACTGCATCTCAAAAGAAATGATACTTAAACTCCAGAACCAGATAAAATTTTAAATATAATTACAATGAATATGCCCTCTCCTGAGATCTACTGGGTTCCACATTACATGTTTCACCTTGCATATAATCAAGACTGTAAAAAATATTTACTTTTAATTTTTGCAGGAGTGTCCTTTATCTCAGATGACAATAACTCAAATCGTCATAGTGGTAACAATAAAAATAAGATAGCAGATGATAACGGACCTTTAGTGCAAAGTCTTAATAATGATATTAAGCTCTATATACTCAGATTTTTTTTTTTTTAAAGAACAACGCAGAATCATTTGTTGATTTGTTTCTTTAACATGTCAAAATCTGAAACCACAAGAAGACCCTAACTTTATTTTGGCCTTGAATTAAAGAATCACATTTAACAATCTGAAAAATAACATGACAACTTTTACAATTTGGAATTCCAAATTAAGCCACTATCAGAGAAAGAGAAAGAAAAATTAAAGGTGCTGCTGCTTCTTCTGTTGGCGTCGCTTGGAATCCAAAAGAAAATATAATCTTATTGATTATGAGTTACTAATAGCAATGCAATGTTTCTAGAACATGTCTACAGGATTTTCCAAATGTAGATGGTAAAATAGGTTGAAGAAATTTAGGAATCAGGCATTGAGAAATGTCTGAATGGAACAGCTGATAAATGTTCCAGGGACAGGCGATAAATGCTTCTGTGACTCCAGTGTGGTACCTTTGAGAAGATGGAAAATAGCAAAGAGTTTTAACATTTTCCTCATTTTATAAACATATGTAGGTGGGACAATTAAAGTTTGCATAGTTACAGGTCATGTTCCACTTTTCTAAGTCAAAACAATCAAAACAACCATTTGCTTAATCAAAACAAAGTGATAAAGTAATGATAAGAGGAAAATAGCTTTATTAACTTTAGAGTGGCTTGATTGATCAGCCATTGTATGAACCTGAAACTCAAATGGTATTCTGTACAGGTAATCAATTGTGTAATAGTCAGCAACAAATGCTGAGAAACTGTTAAGATGCATTTATCCTATATTCTTAAGGAACAAATTATGAGTGAAAAATTCTTAGCCTAACTGCAGCACACGTAATCTAAGATGTATGCATGTCAGATAATGTAATGTGAAATAAGACAGAATTTGCAAGAAATATGACATTTGACCCTCACTTGTGAATAAAATTCATCAGTCCAATTTTGCTACGATCTGCTCGCACTGGTGAGGTTGCTTCATCTGTTGAATAATTATGGTCTTGTGTGAAAATAGTAGCTCTGTAAATTTTGGAAGTAAATTATCTAAAAGATCCTTAAAAAAACAAAAAAAACTTGTTTCTGACCACTTTTTTTGAGTTTTCAGTTTTAGCCTCTTTGTTGAAAAGCAAATTTAGTCACCTGCTGACAATAACATCTTTTACTGGCAGTGAAGGTAATCAATAAGAAATGCACGTACAGCCATTCTCATCCTCACTTTATTTAGTTCTGTTCAGCAGTGGTGGTCATCCAGGTTTTTTATAATAGCATAGTAGCTTATCAGTCACTGTAAAGAGATCAAGGGGTGGTTCTGGTACCTAAGCACTCAGTGCCATTTGATATTGGGGCATCAAAGATATCTGCATGGGGCTGGAACATACAAAACTGGATGAGCTAGAGATTAATCCCTGGAGCAGCAGACAGAGGCCAGGTGACTTACTCCTAAGGGGACAACACTGACATGAGATTCCTCAGTTTAAACAAGAGGACCCTGTCCCAAGGAATCAGCATGTGAGACCTCTCTTGGACACAGACTCAGTTTCCTATATATTCTTAATAATAATACTTTTTTCCCTATACTTGAGACTGGCTTACTGTGCAGGCAGGAACACTACAAACATGTGATCAGCTGGAGCACAGGCAAGAGAAAATGGCTAGTATTCCCCTGGGGAACATGGAGAAGAAGTGTTCAAAAACATGTCACTAACTTATTTTTTTCTGATGGTATCAATGTGTCTAAAATCTTCCATATTTGAAATAGGTGTAACAAAATACTATTCAACTGGTATTGGAACGAATAGCAATGTCATTCATTCCTGTAAAGACTGATCTTAACCAATATCTTCCTATTCTGTTAAATATAGGTAATAGAGGTTCATGAATACATATCTTGCAGGTAACCCTGCAAGATTGCAATTAACATTTCTAAAGTGGAATAAATAACATGAGGACAATTGCATTTAGCACTGAAGGTCAATTCTAGATTTACAAGGATGTTAAAGAATACATGGAAGAAATTCCATCCTACAGAGATTGCTAACAGCTTGAGTATGTTTCAGTCTATGTACTTATTAATAAAGAAAAATATAGGCATTCTAAAAAGTAAAAATACAGAATACTGTGAGTTTCAATTATATTACTTTTTTGGGTGCAAGTAATTTTGCAAATGCTTTACAGGATGATCATATCTTACTTATATTTGCTTTGCCCAATGGAACTCTCTGCGCAGAAAGATTAATTTATGCTCTGGGTAAACCTTGACAAACTCATTTCGAGAGCTTCTGCTAGAGCTAGGCATTGAATAAGCATTTTTTTTCTGAAAGAAAAAGCTTTACAATAGTCACTAACTAAAGACATATAGTAAGGAGATTAATTAAAATCCTCTACTGGAAAGTTTAACGTTCTTGTTAGCAAAACATCTGACCTTTGTCTAGCCTTTATTAGACTAATCAGGAAAATTTATATGAGCATGTTTCTTCCTCTTTGTTATTTTTTTCCTAGGAATGAATTCAAAGAAATTTAGATTAATCACTCATGTAAAAGTCATTTTCATTGAGCAAAGAGTTTAAATTTTTTTGAACAGTAAAATTAATTTTCATGAGTCTAAAACAGTAGATTAAGAATGGTAGAGGTTTTACAGTGGATAAGTATCTCAACACTATACTTAGAGTTTATGCTGTATGTTTTACAGCAAGGTTCAGTTATTGATTTTTTAGCATTAAATAATGGTAAGCAACTCATTTATTGTAGAACACAATTGTGCATCTCTGACATAATACTTTAAAAATAAGCTAGGTGAGGTTACATCTAACTGCTTGGAAAAGTCCAGCATATTGTTGTCAGCCCCAACTATTTGAAAATAATAAGGCAGTGGAAACAAATCTTAAAACTGGTTTTTTTTTTGTTTTTTTTTTGTTTTTTTTTTTTTTTTTCTGTGGAAATTTAATGATTGTGTGAAAATGTGAGGGAAAATTATTTACTTTTTTGCTTTTTTGTTCATAAGACAATCTTGGGTCAATATTAAAACATTCTTTTGCTGTCTTGAGAAGCAGAACTTCTACAAATTATAAGAATATTTTTTCAGATAGTGTGACTCTGGAAGATGGTGTTTTAGATAAGAATTTATGAAGCCTGCACCTCTATAATCATTGGATTTTCCAAACTACAAGATGATGAAACTTTCTTTATTATCTTTTCTCAGGGATGGGGTATTCATTTGAACCATTTGCTGCAAAATTCAGGAACATCTAACAATATACTTTTCTGTACCAATAACATTAATTAGATAAATATAAGCAAACACCCATTTAGCCAGCTTTCCTTTTCCACATAGAGGCTTTTGCTTTCTGCAAGATTTTCTTACAGAAAACAAGCTTTCAATTAATCCAGGAAGGGGAGATGGACACAGACACAATTATCCCTAAAGTGTGTCTCATTTTTTAAAAATTCTGAGCAGTTTGCAGAAAATGTGTGTGAAAAACCTGTGAAGGAAGGATGAATGAAAACCTTGATTTCAGATAAATTGCCAGCAGGAAAAAGAGATTGCTAGTTATTTCTCAGGAGGCACCTAACTCATCTTTGCACAGTTGGCTCAATGGCAATGGATTGTAAATTGCAGCAGGGAAGTTTTTTCCAGACTGTCCAGCTCCATATGCTATGCAGCTGATGATGTAAGCACAGTTCTGCCACAATGATTTAAGGCTTACCTTGGGTTACTGACCTTATCTTTGTGCAAATAGAAGTGAAATCTGTGTCCACAAAATATCTGTTATGTCAATGAAAGTAAAAGTAAAAATTAAAAGGATTACTATATTGAGTACAGCACAACCCTCCAGCCCTATCTGTCTTTCCAAACTTAAAGATCTTGAGCTGTTGTCAATATCATCGCTATTCTGGTCAGGTCCACCTTCAAGTTTGATTAAAGCAGACTGCTCTCAAGGCATGGATGGATGGATGCAATGGCATGGATGACATTTTCTCAGTTATTCTGAACAATTGCACAGGAAATCTTAGCAGAGAACAAACAGCCTGCCTTTGAGATGCAGGTTTGGGTGATGTTCCTGAATCAGTACAGCATATCATTGAAATTGACAAAGACCCACTGGATCATGAGGTCAGTCTTTCTGATTCAGCAGTATATTTCTCTGAAGTACAGGATCTATCTTATTCTGAAACTTCAGCTTCATTTTAATGGCACTAGTCCAAAATCAGAATCATTGGGAACCCTCGTCTAAGAATGACAATGATAATGAGTCTGTTCATATTCCCAGTGGAAGGAATCCATCTAGTTAAAACAGCAACAGATCTTTTCCTATTCTGGTTATTGAGCTGAAGGGACCAGTCAAACAGTAATCAAATATCTACAATTTAAAGTTCATCTGCACAAAATTGTGAGTGGTATCTTCAAAGAAGCTGACGTGCTTGTCAACTTGTCAATGTAACCTACATCATGATCCATACTCACGGGGAAACACTACAGCACTTCATGATAGCAAGGACATGTCCTGAAGGGAGATTTAGAGGAGTTTTAGAGTGTATATTAATAAAAATTTCTTTACTGAAAAGATTGTCAGGAATAGGAACTGGCTGCACCGGGAACAGGCATGTGCTGGGTTGGTGTGGTGCCATTTTGACAGCAGGGAAGAGGCCCAACATATGGCTCCTGTGAGAAGCTCAAAAAATACAGTCTCTCTCAGACAGATGAAAAACGGAAAACCAACAGTTCCCTGAGCTGCATCAAAAGAAGAATAGTCAGCTGGTCAAGGGTGGTGATTCTCCCCTTCTACTCTGTTCTTGTGAGAACCCACCTAGAGTAGTGTGTCCAATTTTGAAGCCTCCAACATAAAAAAAAAAACCATAGACCTTGAGCACATCCAGAGAAATGCCACCAAAATGATCAGACAGCTGGAGCACCTCTCCTGTGAAGACATGCTGAGAGAATTGGGGTTCTGCAGTCTGGAGAAGGGAAGACTTCTTATAGTGGCTTTCCAATATCTGAAGGGGGCCTACAAGAAAGCTGGGGTAGGGCTTTTTGCACAGGTCTGTAACAAGATGACAAGGGACAATGTTTTAAAATCTAAAGTGGGTTTATTTAAATTAAACATTAGCAATAAATTCTTTCCTGGGAGGGGGTGAGATGCTGCAACAGGTTGCCCAGGTTAGTTGCGGATGCCCCTTCCTGGAAGTGTTTGAGGCCAGGTTGGATGGGGACTTGAGCAACCTGGTCTAGTGGAAGGTGTCCCTTGGCAGCACTAGGTTAAGGGTTGCACTTGATACTTGTAAAGGTCTTTTCCAACCAAAATGATTCTATGATCAAACATTTTGCTCTGAGTTTGAGATCTCCTTAGCCAGAAAGATGGTGACTCCAGCTGACAGCCAAGCATGGAGTTCTGCTTTGTGGTGTCCTCTGCCATTCACAGTGAAACACAAGCTTTCAAGAAGTATGTAGCAGTACATACAATATTTAGAAAGGGGCTTCATTGCTCTTTTACTTTTGATGGTTTTCTTCTTCCTTCTTGCTATCTCTTTCTGTAATATTCCTCCTGGGTATTTAGGCAACCACTTCATAGCATCAATAGTGACAACAAAATCCCAGTGAAGGTAGCAATTCCATTGACAATTTCTGCATTATGGACCAGACTCTAGGATATTAGTAGGTCTATTTATTTACAAGCTTTGCATTCATTTCAGTGTTTCCACTATATATACACAATTTTATGTGAGTCACAGAGTGGATAGCATTGCTAACTGTGTTTTGATACGGTACAAAAATTACTTGAAAGTCTTTTTTTTGAATCTTTAAAATCAGTCAAATCCTGTATTCTTTTCATTTTTCCCGAGAAGCTGAATGCTCTAAATAAAATGTTTTGTCCCTAACTATACCATTTACCCAAATATTTACAAATATTGATTGCAAATATTTCTCGACCCACCAGTTCCTAGTGCAGTTAAAATAATTCATTAGATCTGTTCACACATTTTAAAAAAAACACCTATTAGTTCAAACTATTAGTCAACATTCGTTAACTAATTATCATTATGAGTGTTACTAGAGGAAGAAACGTATTTGGGAACCATTTCTACTTTTCAGTATTAGTTATATTGTACTTTATTTATACAGAAGATATAACCATGGACTTTATGATTTTACTGCAGAGACTGGAGCTCTGAACCACTCTGGTAAGTCATGAGAATCACTTTTCTGAAGTTGTTATTATACAAGTGGCAGCAGACTTCTAATCAGCAGAAAGAGACAAAGAGAGAAAGAGAAAACCAAGGATGACAACTGAATATTCAATATTGATTGTTTAAAGGAGGTGACGAGGTAAAAGGGTTCAGACAACATTATCATAACTCTGGAAGTATCATCAGCATTTATGTCATCACTGTACACAAAGTGTGAACTGTGGTACTTTAAAGACCCATCCATTAATGGCTTTTTATATCATATATATTCTGTACTTTATGACTCTTACTCTCATTCTGGGATCTTCCATTCACAGCTTAAAACAGAACATGTCCTCGAGTTTAAACAAATAAATATGATTTAGAGAGAGAAAAAAAAATCCTTGAGAAAATTAGTGAAGCTGACTGATTTATTAAAGCTAATTTTCAGTAGTATACAATATCCATGATGGTATAATAGTTTTTTTAATGACTTTAGAGTTTTTTCCTCAACAATCTTTCCTGGGAGGCTTGCCTGGCACTTTAATAATTCTCTGTATGAAAAAAAAAGTCTTGGCATCTGTCTAAATGTTATTTGTCTTTATATTTCCTTTTACCTCTTTGTCCCACTCTTTGTAGTCATATTACCTGGAAAAAATAACAAAATGCATAATATCAGTATGAATTTTCACTTTTTAATGAAAAGCTTTAATAGAATTCCGTTTATCTGTATTACAAAGTTTAAAAATAAGCAAAGATTTGCAGAATCTTCTTTTGGGCTTATATGACATGCCTTGGATTAATCATTGCATCATTTTAAATTTTTCCACAGTGTTATTTATATATGATACTTTTATCTAAATTATGAATTAAAAAATAAAATCTGAGATTCCATGTCTGTACCCTTATCACCCTTAGCACCTCTTCTAGTGAGAAACTCTTCAACTTCATGGCTTTTTTACCTTCTCTAGAAGACTGTAGGTCTTTCCATGCTCTCCACATGAAGTCTAGTATCCAACTCCAGTCTCTATATCATTGCAGGGGCCAGGCTACCCAAGTTGAGTGCTTAGACATGTGTAAGGAGTTTGATCATGTGCTTACCTTTATCCCCTAACTGGGATCTTAAAAAAGTTTTTTTTCTGTTTTCCAGCAGCTGCTTTCATTAACACATTATTATTCACAATAATTTATCAAGACTAGAAACACTAGAAAACAATTGCTTTTGAAATGAGATTTGTGACTGCAGTAACCAGTTTCACAAACTGAGCTCAACACTTAAACTCTCAAGGATAATTCAGGCCTTCAAAAACCCATACCTTGGAAAACAGGCCACTTGATTCAGAACATTATTTGCAATTCTTTCTTGAGACTTTAGTCTAGTGAGGCCAGGTAATAGTAGCCAATTACTTAGACAGTCCTCATCTTTACCTGTAATTCTTGATCTGGAACTGTTTCTAGATTTCTGAAATTGTAATATTTAACTTTCCTATGACAGCTACTTTACAGCCTTATCTTTATATTCACCAAATATGAGATTTTAAAATAAAGGTGGTGTTTAGAGCTACATTAATGTAAACCCACCAAAGCTCAATCCTACAGCAATAGTGTTTCCTGAGAAATTGCATTCTTGGTTAGACTGTGGGAAAGAAAAATTCTGTAGAAGTGTTATCAGTTTGAAAGAAGCATGGCCAATAGACTACCAAAGTCCTGATTTGAAAATTTAGGTACCATCAAGAATTTGTTGTGCTTTCAATATATCACACAGATTTTTAACCACATGTTTGCTATCATGTCACTCCAATTCTTTAACTGAGTTATGAAAATAAACTAGTACTTCAGCTTGTTGTTCTCAAGCTAGGACAGGATGTCCAGAGAATTATTGTATTGCAAACCACTTTATTGGTGGGGATTTAGTCTGTCCCTGTATATAGTGACACAGGGATGGACTGATACAGAAACTGATAGTTGATTTAAAAAGCAGTTGAAGACAGTTCAGCAAGTGAATATACAACCAGGATAAACTAAATAGGTTCACCTGCTCTTCTATTTGACACTATCATTGCCTCAGTTTCCTTTCTTCATTTTCATTCTTTTCTTCACACAACCTCAAGGTTGGTATTGTGCAGTTGCTACCCTTCTTCACGCCGAGACTACTTTTTTTATTATACTAGATCAAAAGAAGCTTTTATTTATTTATTTATTTATTTGAGTGGCCGTGTGTGTGTGTGTGTGTTTCCCTATTCCTTGGAAAATAACCCTGGGTTAATTGTATTGTCATTTTAACACAGAGCACAATACAATGTTTCTTTACATTGATTTTCAAGCCCAATCTGAGAAGAAAAGATTATGTGATTCCAATTGGAAGTCTAAAAGGGATGGGGCTCTGAAAACTTCACACTTAGGCCACACTGAAGACAGGTTTCTCCTTCTGCCATTTCTTTTTGAGCTGTGAGATATTCATAGGAAGTTCCTTGTTATTTCTCATTAAGTCTTCTGTAGGAAAAGGAAGAGAGAAAAAGGAAGGGAAAGCTTTGTTTTCTGAAAGACTTCTCTATTACAAATCACTAAATAATCTGCTACTGGAGTGAGACTTAAAAAATAGCAATCGGTTCAGATATAACATTTTAAGTACTCAATGACTATATTAAGATATTTAAATAGGTTCGATGCAATGCAAATTCCATTACATATATTTCTAAAATAACTTCTGGATTGCAATAATAATAATGCTTGGAAGACAGAGACACTTCCACAGAAAGAAAAAAGAACTGCCAGACACAATGGACAAGGTAGAATCATCGATAAAAAAAAGAGTGCAGTAATGTGAAGAACAGCAATATCTCCCTTGACACATTTGAGGTTATATAAAAATGCATTATCACATTCCTCATGAAGTATATCACCTCATCAGTTCCAGAAGTTTCTAGTCTTGGAACTGGAGATAACCTGAAAAAGCATGAAATAAGTTTAGTGTCACCCATGTCACATGAATGTTGCTGCAGTAAAGTATTTACTATACTTATGAATATTCAAAACAACTTTACATCCTCATGTATTTGTTCAAAAGGCTAGATCAGGTCTTTCTTGTCCTCAGAAGAAAGAATATTCCTCTGAAACAAACGTCTTTTTCCTTCAAATCACACTTTTTTTTCAGTATCACTTTTCAGTCTCAGATCAGGAGCTTTTTTGTTTCAATGAGACAAACAAACACAGTTCTATTAATTTTCTAATATGATTATTTAAAATTTGGACTTCATAGCCACTACTCATCTATTGCATTGCACAGCAAGTATTATTTTAGGTTTTTGTCTAATCTCTTCAGTCAGTCTGCTTATATGTAGAATCTAATATAAGAATACAGTTTACTTATCCTTGGACGATGTAGGTTTATTCACACAAACTGCAAAGTTGTTTATGGTCACTTACTCTTGTAATATTAAGAGGTTCTAGCAACTATTCTGCCCTAACAGGCCTAGCAATGACAGGATATACATATACAACTAAATTTTTTCACAGTCTGTTAGGTGCAGAATGAAAGGATAAGCAGGAATTGAAAACAGCAGGAATAAAGCACAGCCACTGCAGAATAGAAGGGTTTGCATTTATTTTACCTAGCTGCAACTAGAAGAACTAGTTGCACGCAAAAGACAATCAGGACCAGAAACTGTGTATACCAGTCTTTCACCAGTTATAAATTTTCCCAGGTCAATTGATTTCAATGGAAGCAGACAAATTTTCAGCAGTGAAAGCTCTGGGCCATTGTATTGCTCAGATTCTTTTCTGAAAATGACCTTTATGCAGCTAGGATGGATATAACAGACTTATTTTCATCTCTGACCCAGCAGAAGATGAGATTTTTCCCAGAGAGTTTTAATATGTTTCACTAATGAAATATGAGTGGCAGTCAGACTGCTGCAGAAGAGGGGGACATAACACCCATTGCTTTGCATTCTCACCTCATCTGCATCGATGTGCTGCTGGTAGGGGAGAGCAGTACATAAGTAGAGGCATGAACAGTGAATACTTCTTGAAGGGAAAATCATCTGCATGGCCTCTGGGAGTCTAAGCAGTTGTGAAAATCCAGCCTTCATCTAGTTGTTCTTAGATAGTTTTGATTGATGGGATTAAAAAGCAGTTTAAAAATCTCAGGGTGCTATTCTGCATAGGTTTGCATGTCATATCACATAAGGCCAATTTTCTCATAATTTATTAATTTTAATTCATAATTTAAATGAGAAAGTTGTAAAACATGGCACTAGCTGAAGTTATGAAAAATCAGTATTCTCCAGCATGACTTCTTTGTTCAATTCCCTGCACCATGAAACTGACATCAAGGTGGATGAAATGTAAAGTAAGTTGTTTTGGGTTTTTTTGCCAGAAAAGAAAAGGTAGAGCCAAACAAAATAATGTGCATTTGTGCCTAAGAGGCGTATTCGTTAAAATCAAGTAAAGAGCTTTTGTTTGCCAGAATACATTGACAGCCAAGTGAAGTGTCCAGAAATAGATTCCTGGCAGTTCAGGAAGTATGAGACAAACTCAGCTACACATCAGCTGAACAGCCTTTGGCAATGTATTTTTAATTGGCTGTGTGGTGCAAGGTGAGCAAGCACAATGAAGCAGAACTTGTAGAAATATTTAGGAATACTTTTAAAGCGTTGTAAGTAACAAGATAGGAAACAGTTAAAGGTATAGATAAGACACTTCATGAACTTCTCTTCACCTCATCTTATTAGGCAAGTACAAAGGGATACTGAGTGAAGCAAAATGATAGGAAAGTAAAAAAAAAAAAAAAAAAATCATTATTTTCCACAGCATATAATTAGCAATACTCATTATCCCCAATATCAGCAAGAGCAAGGGTGACAGTTAATAATGCAGTCAGGTGCTTAAAAATGCTGGTACATTCCAGCAGGATTTTCAGAAGGAGCCCAGAGATTATGTAGTTAATCTGCACTAGATTTGCTTACACTCCTATGAAAGCATGATCCCTGGAAACACAGCTTTACATGTGGTGTATTATACTTCCTATCTTGTCCCAACCAACTTTACAGAAATGGAGAACATAAACAGACTACCTGTGAAACATCCCAGTGTATCTGGCAATACACAAGCACCAGCACAAGAGGTGTGCTCCAGCACAAGAGATCCCCAATTTTTTAAGGCTCTTCTCTGGTCATCATGAACACCCAGCCTGAATTTTCAATCAGTAGCCCTCAGGGTGGCTCTAATATTTGTATCAGACATCTAGGTGTCTTTTGAGCATTGCAGTAAATGTTAAACATCATGATTTTAAGGCATTTTTGCCCTTTTGTGAATAATTTCAGGAGTATTTGAAAAATGGACAGACTTTTTAATGGTTAGATGAGGTTAGGAGAGAGACATTAAAATGAAAGATCTAAAATACATTAAACAAAACAAAACAAACACTAGACAAAGAAACAAAAATAGATAGCATTTTGAAAGGAATAGAAATCCTTTTGATATCAGGCATGAGCCACCTTATACCACTGGATAATAAAAGGAAGCTTTGAGGTGAACAGATAGTGTCTAGAGTGTTTTCTGCACCTTTCAGGAGTGGCAGGTAGTGCTGGTGTCAGTAAATGGTGCTGTATGACATGCTGTCTGAATGAGTGTGGCCATAGCTCTGTTCATATGGGCACAAGACAGGATCTGCCAATTAGTTATGGTTAGCCAGGCTCAGTCCATTTTCTAATGAGGGTATTTTCACCTGTCAAGCCACTGTACTTTGCCACACTTTAATTTGTTTCATTTTAAACCTCTCTCATCATCTTCACTTTCTCATGTGATTTTTTGTTCAGAGAGAAAGGACTTTAAATTAATTTTTTAGAAGTGCTTAATGTAGGTAGTGCATGAGGGCAGACAGAATTCAATTTAGTTAAATGTAAGCTAATGCGTGCTTGCAAAAAATTGACTGAATTTCTTGTGCATTCTCAAAGGCTCTGGTGTCCTGTTCCTGAGAGAATAAAGCTCCTTAATTTCCTTGTCAGGAGTTAAGGACTCTCTTTGTACTCAGTCAGCAATGCAAAGGCCTTAGCACTGCACTTTGACCCCTCTTGAGAAGAATCTAAGTGACTGTTATTCAGTGAAGATAGCTTATTGCTATACTGCAGCAAACAGGTTGCTTGGGTGAATTATAGGGATTGAAAAATGGCAAATAAACATCATAATCCTGTTAAACAAGCCAATGGTATGAGATGGGTGGGTGCTGAGTCCCACATTCATAGGATCACTTCAAAAGATTTAATACTAGAACTTTGGAGAAGGTTAATGAAAGCAGTAAATGATATGCTAGAATTTACAGGAAACAAGCAGCAAAACACTCAAACTGGACCATTACCCAAGGGAGAGAGAGAATTTAAAGTCGCTATAAGCAGTGTTATTGCATTGCCCTCTGCTGTTTTCAGGATCATTACAGCACTGTTGGAAGTGACCTGGAAAAGGAAGGAAAGAGCAAGATCTCTATGCTGGATAACTCAACTAGACCAGCAACCCAGTGAGGTGTGTGAACAGCCACCCATAGCAGTACCCTTCTAAGCAGAATATAGGCAGGATCTGCCATCTCTTGGTGTCAAAAAAAGCAAGTTTTCCTCCTTCCCCATCTTCATTCCTCAGTAGTGGCAAGTATTGGTTAGTGTAACACAAGGAGATAGGCAAGATACTTAATTTGGCCCAAATTCTGACTTCTCACCGAAGTTTTTTCATTTCCTATGCACTTTACCATAAAGTGAAGCATGGATGATGTACCTTTTTCCCTTTACACACTTATTTTATTAGCTATATAAATTTCTGCTGAATGCCCCTCTCTGGTTGAACATGGGAAATGAGGTTTCATGGTCTTCAGAAATATACATCCACATTTTGAATGAAGAATTGCATATCTATAAATTTCAAAATTTGTAACTTATTTCATGGTTCTGAGTGTATGAAAAAAATATAATTACCACACTCAAAGAGATGTCAAAGATTCAAGACTTTTTTTCTGGGATTTCAATCAAATTTAGTTTCTTAATGCTTATAAGGAGGTTGTTATGGTTTTAAATGAGATCTGTTGCTAATGGCAACTGTTTCAGTAATTGTAAAATCTATAAAATAGACAGGGCTATTTAAGCTACTTAAAAATTTATGTCATAGTAGACTTAATTAATACATTCACGTATGAGAAGGCATTAATGATTTAAAAAAATGAATCAATATTTTTCTATATGTGTATGTTTTGTATTGAAAATAATATCATTTCTCTCAATAGTGTTAGTGGAAAATTTGTTTAAAATGGTACAGTGACTTACACCTCTATTGATGGGCCATTGAGCAGTGTGGCCTAGTGGAAGGTGTCCCTGTTCATGCAGAGGAGTTGGAACTACATGATTTTTAATGTCCTTTGAAAATCAAACCATTCTATGACTATGATTTCTTTACCTCTGTATGCCACAATTGAAGTCTGAAATATAAAGGAAAGTGTCACAGTTTAGCCCAGCTGATAATAACCAGGCCTCCACTCAGTCACCCACCCCCCGCCACCCATTGTGGGGCAGGGAGAAGAAAATCCACCTGAAATTTCATTATTTAAGAAACAGATATGTAGATTTTTAAGTCCCTAATTATGGTGGGGTGTGTGTGTGTGTGTGTTCGGGGTGGGGGGTAGAAACAGACAGACTAAGCTTGGAGAGAAGAAAAATAAAATAAAATTCAATCTATTAGAACAGGAGAAAGAAAAAACAACCAGATCTTAATACCCCTTCCCTACCCCTCCCTTTTTCCCAGGCCTGGATCACTTCACTGCTGCCTCCACTCAGGGCACAGGGGATGGGCAGGGGGGTTTAGGGTCAGTTCCCCACACTGTTTCTGCCATTCCTTCCTCTTCACATTCTTCCCTTGCTACAAAGTAGGCTCCCTCTCATGGTAAAGAGTCCTTCATGAACCCCTCGAACATGAGTCTCTCCCACCATGAGCATTCCCTCAGGAGCAGACTGTTCCAGCCTGGGCTGCCCACAGTCACAGCCAGCTTCAGAAATGGTCACTTCCCCTGGTGTGGGGTTCTCCACAGCTGATGATCCACATCTGCCCCTCTGTGATCCTCCATGGCTGAAGATCTTCAACTGCACCACCATGGTCTATCAGGGATTGCTCCACCATTCTCCTCCATGGACTACAAGAGGGACATCCTGCCATCTCAGCAAGGGCTGCGGGGAATTCTCTGCTCGGGCACCTCCACCCCTTTCTTCCTCACCAACCTTGGTATCTCTGCTCCGTCATTGCTCTCACCTCTTTTCCTGTGCTCTGAAGGTCTTTTTTTTTGCATTTTACTTTTCCCAGTCTTGAATATATCACTCTCAGAAGCTCATCCACCTTCCCTAATCTGCTTGACCTTAGCCAGAGGTGGTGTGGGAATTGGAATTGAGGGAAGCTGCCAGCAGTTTCTCACAGGAGCCATGCCTGTGGCTCCAGTACTACCCAAACCCTGCTGCACTAACCTGAAACAGTAGACATTACTGTGGGAGATTCAGCAGAGCTCTTTTGTTGTCATGTGAAAACCAAGATTTATTAGCAGGTTGGTCATTGTATAGTCATTGCAGTGTTTATAATGCATGTGGCTCCAGGTGCAATTAGCATATCTAACCTTGCATTGTTTTATAAACTATCTTTCACAACCTAATAAATAAATTCAAAGTTGTTATATTTCTTTCAGCATAATTATGTTTTTAAAGTCTTAAATAATACATACAGTTCATTGCTTAAACTGATACTTTCAAAGCTCCTTGAGGTCATCAGATAAAGAGAACTCAGTAAGTACAAATTTATTGTTGTTATTGCTATTACACAGAAAGTGTAGGCAAGACTGTAAATAGAGTATGTATATACATATAGGTCTATATATTTGTACTGGCGGTATCTGAAGTACTTGTAATTACATTTCAGTGTTTTTTCATTCTACTGGAAAGACCAGTATAAACCTATTCTTTCCCTAAATCAGATCTCTTAAAAGCTGTCTTCTTGAACTATGTAAATAAGAGATATTATCTAAAAGAGTGAGTTTTCTCTAGCAGGAGATGACATAGAAACTTAAGGCTATAGTATTTCACTGTTTTTTGCTTTGGAAAAGATTTGCAGTAAAATTATGTAGAGTTTACCTTATTAATATTTCCCCAAAATCTCTAGTGCTGAGTAAAGCATGGACTGTATTTTTCTCAAAGACTCAGCTGTGGTTAGAGTAGAAGATCTCTGCAGATTTGTATCAGTCTCCAGTTTAGACTGTCCCCCATAGATTGAGGACCCACAAGACAGAGTCTGTGTCTCAGTTCCTTCCTCTGCTGTGATTCCTGGTTAATCAGAGGCTTCATATCCTGAGATGTTCTCTGAACTTCTAAACAGAGATATTTTTCATCAGCATGGAAATTATGCTGTGCTTGCTTCTCTCAGCCCCAGTGAAATGAATTCAGAAGATGAAGAACTGTAAATCCATGAGTATAGCAGGATGTATCTTAGTGAATTTCTGCAGTGACTGCAGCTTGTACAGGAGTAGCTTTAAACTAGACATTTCTAGCCATGCATTAAGTTACATCACACAGTTCAGCAGCTGACCAAATCCAGAAAGATTTTACAGCTTGTGTTGAATGTACTGTCCTAATTGCACTGCTGCAATTAGCTATATGAAAATTAGTGTGAGCATGTTTACAGAAGCAATAGTGACCATCATGATCATGTAGTGATCAGAATGATCTGATCGAGTTGTATATGAATTAAACATATACTCTAAGCTAATTACTTTACTCAGTGAAGTACAGTAATTGCCACAGACATGTAGAGACATATAGTAGACATATGGAGACATTTATCGATTTGATTGAAAGATACTGGCCATAAAGAATGGGAGCCTACCTACCTAGCTACCTACCTTAAACTCAAGACTTCATTAAAACAGACAAATCCCATTCTCAAGGCTTCATGGCTGAGAAAAAGATAAAGTTCATTCTATTTAAGAATAAGTATTTAGGATTTCACACCAAACCCAAAGACAAATGAGCTAGAATGTCAGGTATAGGGTACAGGTCTTGAGACAACAGTTATGCAATGTGTCTGAAATCAATCCTATTGCAGGCAGGGAACACTCAGACAAAGAAAAGGTAATATAGTTTTGTACTTAAGAAATTTCATAGAACAAGATACATTCTTGGAAAGAGCCCACACAACCGCCATATTAATCTCTAAGCATAAAAATACAAATATGCTATTTGTCTTTCCAAGCTCTAAGTCACACTATGCAATGCAGAACTGTAGTTGTCTACACAGATGCTGGTGAAGTGGTACAAGGGGAAAAAAGAGTGAGACACTACCTTAACACTTCAGATATTTCCACTTATGAAAGCAATATTTATCACTTAACAGAAGATGATAGTACCAAACTCTGGTTAAATAAGGCAAAAAACCTACTTTAAGAATACCTATAATTGGCAGGTCACATGATGATGCATCAGTGGAAAGCAAGTCTATCCATAAAATCTCATCTGAATAATTTTAAAATATTAATATTAAGTGATAATCCCCTGCTCTCCAACTGATTAAACTGCAGATTGTAAGCAAAAGACTACCTCCTTCATGGAAAAAGAGGTAAGTGTTCACATTGCACAACTTGCAGTACTCATCAGCCTCCCACAAAGATCAATCATGATAGCATGTTAACCTAAAAATATTAACATTCGTTAATATGCTCAAAGAATTGAATGGATTCATTTATTGAAAAAGGATCCTCTAAGCACTCAACAAGCAAGGCATGTTTCAAAACTGCAGTGAGACACAGACTCCATGCAGGTAAAGATATCTTCAGAGTGATAGGCAACACTCCATACAACCAGAAGACAAAAATCATCTGTTCAAATGATTGAATTTAATGTGTTGAAAATGGCACTTCTAGTAGAATATAACTACCAGTTCTCAGTAGTCATAATTAAACTTTTGAATTTACTTCGCTCAGTATACAATCTGAATGTGAACAGCCTGTTGCTTTGTCTGTGTGAATTTAGTCACATGTATGAACGTATTGGTTAACTTCAATCAACTTTGTTACAGAAGCAGATGTTTCAAAAGTAAGTAATATCTGATGAAAATAGATGATGCAGAAAAGAGCAATCTGAGTAGTGTGTCTGGGGGTAAATAATAAAAATCAGGAGACCACTGTGTTTACCCTGGATATAAAATTATGCAGTAACCAGGGGATGGGGCCCTGTGATCACATATGCCCTGTGATTTTGAACATTTCTTTAAGTATTTTTGTTTTCTAAAAAGACTATGAAGCTTGCAGACACTCATGAGTGAAGGCCTTTTTGGAATTATTGTTGGCTTAGATCAGCGCTGGTGTAGTGAAATAACCGAATAAATAATATAGAAATATAATATAATAACAATAACAAAAAATTAAAAATAATGTTAATAATATTATCAATAATAATAATTGGTTGAGAAGATAAAAATAGACTTGAATTTTAAATCTCCAAATTATAAACAATGACAATGCAATACACCACATAATTCCTGTCAGCTCAGTATTCTTGTTAGGTTCTATTAGGCACAGCGTGAAGTGGAAGCAGGGAAAGATATTTCTGTGCCACCTCATCTTGATCCTAGTAACAACTGGGCTGACGAAGTAACTTCTTTAAAGTGTACTTGGCTCATTGTGTGCAGCTTCAGCAGCAAATTGCTAAAACATTCCTCAGCTGTACTCTTTTTTTCCTTACTCTGAAACAGCTAGTGTTTTCTACTGCCAGAGGTCTGATACCAGGTTTAGCAGACCAGGGAATTGCTTCAGGTTGTCACTTCTTTGTTAAAATCAGTAACTGCCAAACTGCCTCTAGAAATTGTATTAATCATCCTGCGGGTTCTCTTTAGACAGAAAAGGTTGAAATAAGAGTGTATTAACTGACTGAGTACAAGAAAAGAATTTTAACACTTTCTGGTAGCTTAGCCTTAAGACTCTCTCATCATGCTTTTCCTACCCTTCTGTGAAAGTGATGCCTTATTTCAGCCCTGACTCCCATTACTGCAATAATGTCAGTTGGTTAAAGGTAACAGGTGGGAGAAGACAGGCATCTGTTACATATGCATTCAGACTATCATTAGAGTTATAGAAATCTGTAGCACTTCAGGGCTCATTTTTTCAGCAATGTTAACTAGATTCAGAAGCAGGGTTGTGAAATTTCCATGACAATTTCGTAGCAGTAAATGTTGCATAATTTATAACAGCAGGAAATACATGTATTTTAAAGCATTTTATTATCATTTGGCTTTATAACCAAATAATAAATTAGACAATATAGACTAGTTGGGCTAAAAGGCAAACATCTAGCAAACTTAATATTTGCTATGCAATCTCACAAAAGAAGAATTTTTTTTCCTTCCGGCAGCATGTGGTGGGAAGCTATTCCTCTCAATGGATAAACTGACCCTTTTCACTGCAGTCATTGTTTTGTTCAAATATTTGCATTCACTTTGTGTATTTTCCATTATTTATTTACATGTATATTAGAAAACACCACAAGAATTTGACAAAAACTATCCTGTCAGAAAATACATTCTTTCAAATTTGAAAAATGGAAACATAAATACTAGCAGTTTTATAATAAAACATCCCAATGCTAACAAAATAAATTTTAAAAAATCCATATTATTTCAGCGCATTTGACTGAATTTTGCAAATTGTGAAGTGTTTCAAGTTGATGTTCACAAGTGTGTCAGAAGTTTTTTTCCTCTATGGCACTGACATATTTAATGAAAAAATAATCAACTGTTGATTTAAAAAGCCTTTCAAACTTAAACATTTAAATATTTCTTTTTTGATTTTAAAAATATTTTCTTCCAGGAGGTCTGAACTACTTGTATACACAATACTTAGTCTTACATGCTCAAATGCTTATTTCATAAACATGGGAAACCAAGTACCGAAAACTTTCACATGAAAAATTCTAGATAGGTGATGTGGAGCAGCAGTTGTGTTCCTCTAGTAGTATGTGAAATAAAGGATAGAATAACAAGGGTGGTTCCTGTGTTACTTCATTTTACTGCTTACAGTGATAAAATTTATGCCTTTTCACTAATTTAATCAAATTAGGAAGCAAGATAAGCAGTTAGACAGTGAAAAGAACCTGCAAAGGCATCCAGAACTCCTGTAATAGGACTTACAAAGAGGAAGTAATACAGGTCAGATCTTTGGACTTTTCTGAAAGTGAAAGGGGGAAGAATGCCCTCAAGCTTCCTATCACCCAATACCAAAGAAATGAGGTGGTTAAAGAAACCACAGATTAACATCGTAGTTATTTGTACTGTGTTGAATTTGTTGCCCCATATGTTCTGTCCTGATAAATAGATCTCCTTTGACAGATAACAGCCTTGTCTCTTTTAATGTGGCAAAAAGTCACACCAAAACTCCTAACTGGTATTTGTTGCAAGACAAACCTTTCTTGGGGTATGACTCTCTGAAGTCAGACCGGTGCTCTGGCAGAAGCTGATGCCTTCAGAGTCAATCAGTCTGGGCCAGTGCTGATGCTCCCAACCCAACCAACCTCTCCTCTGGGCTGCTCTGCAAGTGGAGCCTTTTATTGGCCTCCTGATTCTGCCCCTGCGCAGTTGGGCCCAGCCCTAACCAGGCACAGGTGGGCTGAATGCAGGCTCACACCCACTGCCTGCTGATTAGCAGCACCTGGGTGTTGCCTCATTTCACTACAGGTATTAACTGATGACAACTGATGTTGTCACACTTCTGTAACCTGAAATAAATGAATTGTGACAACATTGTTCACGGAAGCAAAATTTTGCCTAATGGCAGGTTGCAAATTGTGTATGTAGAGTTTTTTAAATAGAAATAGATTCGAAAAAAATGCCTGATCACAAAGAAAATGGGATTAATTTTTCTGCATGTCTATGATTATAGTGGTAACCACACACAATATACAAACAAAGAGATCCAAAAATATGAAAACTGCTGTTAATTGTCAGTTGTGTACATAATAACTGTTACTTCTACCTTTATAGTTCATCCTTAGTCATAATTTAAAACATCAAAACCTGAGGCTAATTACTTTCCGCATAACCTCTGGTGAAAACATAAGTCAAGCCTTTTGAAAACAGAATGTGCTGTTCCTGACAGTTTTTCCATGCTTGCTGATGTTTTCAAAGAATACACAACATTCAGTAACTTTTCCTTTGTAAAAGCTACCTACTTCCTGACACATTATCTTATAGTTTCAAACCAGTGTTTCTGCCTTGAAGCCAAACTTTTTTTGTGTTAGACTACCAAATTACCTCTGATGCCTTTTATAAGGTAGGTCCAGATTTACTATCTTCCATTTGTCTGGAAAATCACTTGTTCTTACTGAGAGAAGGCATATCCTTGGTAATAATTTAGCAATGTCATCTTAAAAGTTCATTTAATTTAACTGCCTTCTCCTTTTAGGTTAGAAAATCCCACCAAAAATTCTATTGCTTTGAAGTTGCAGTTCTGTGATAGTGACCTCTTGATGCTTATGAATAGATGCTGGCCAAAAGTAAAGACATCTCCTTGCTAATGTATGTAAACTATGAAAAAACCCTGCAGATTTGATCAATAATTTGCTAAAAGAACTCTTGTGTCAGGGACAATATAAACCATATGTAAGCTTTAGTAAGTTTATGGGCCAACATTTTGTGCATGTTGGTTGGTTAACTTAGCATAACAAATTTTATTTTAATATACTGTTAGTAAGATGAACATGGCAAGAACTGTTGATAAGTAGATAAAGTTAATTAGACTTTTCATCTGGTTAATTGTTTGACGGTGTTTGCAGAATCAAGTCTGTGATATATAAGCATATCAAGGACCATTTCCAAGCAGTTTCATGAATATCTGTCTGTCTGTTGGTGTAACACAATAAACATTAATTACTTTTCAAATTTCTAAAGTGAATTTGAAGTTTGAATTGAGAAACCAGATTACCAGTAGCACCATGACACTACTGACTTGGAGGCAACTGTATCTGTCTCTGAGCCTATTTCCTCTTGCATCATCCTTTCTAAAGGCCCACCCAACAAAACTGTCTATTATAAGGGTATATTTAATATATTGAATAACTCTCTTCCAGGGCATAGCCTCTAAGTCACTTTGGATGTCATTAACACTCCATCAGAGTATTAAATAATCGTTTTGTCCTTGCTCTGTCTATGGAATTTTTATGGACATGCACGTGGTCTTTGTTGGATTTTGTGACTTGCCTCATTGCTGTGAGTACCTCAATTTACATTCATGTATGAATACAATTTTTAGGTAGAAATAAGATATTTTTTCACCTAGTCCTCTAAGTTGCTAATTTTTTAGAGCACATTTAAAACACATGAAAATAAGTGGTATTAGACTCCACAGAAAATACAGCTATTCCTGCTTTTTTCTTAAAAGCAGATCTAGAAGTGATTATACTGATGGTTATCTTTTTACACTTGTCTACTTGCTTATGTATCAATTCAGGATGTGAAATATTCAGTTCTTGAAGATTTCAGCTTGCATTTACATAAAACATACCCTAGTGCACAAAGCTATTAAGCAAATGTGGCAACAGCCTCCATTCATCCTTATTAGAAATCTTTATTTTATGCCCAAAATTTAGATAAATTATACGGTCTTCTCATTACACTCCATCTCTAACTCTTTTCCTTGCTGCAGGAATCTCAGTCTGCTGTGCCTGGAGATTTGAGACCCTGGACTCAGGGTCCTGTATGTCTGTGGTGGGAGGGACTAGAGGGGTCAGAGCTTGTGTACATTGTGTGGAGATGTGTATGTCAGTGTGTCACCACTGACCTGCATCAAGCTGGACTATATGACGAGTAGGACAGGAGGTTTGAGAGACAGGTATTGGGGTGGCCATAGGTCTGTTCTGGGTACTGAAGAGACCAGGAGGTCTGAGCATTGGATACTGGAGGGACCAGGAGGTCCACACTGATACTGGATAGATCGTGGGGTCTCATGTGGGCTACTGGAGGGGTCATAGAGCTGAACCAGCTACTGAAGGGACTCAGAGTTCCATGTGTGTCTATGTGTGAGGCAGCTGGGAGACCAGGGGGCTGGGGCCAGCTACTGAGCAGAATGAGTTTTTAAAGCTAGTTAGCAGAGGGGTCTGTATATATGACTGTATGTACATATGCCTTATGTTTTTTGTCACAGGCTTTCGGCAGGAACTGTCAGTGGATAGTTGAAATTTATCTAGCTGTTCATATGTGTATATATATATCAGGTGTATGTGCCTACTGGGAATAACTAATTCAGATAACTGAGGTAAATGTCCAAAATTGCTGTGAATGAATCTAGAATTTTGTCTAGATGTTATTCTGTACAAATTCATGCAAATCCTAAA
The DNA here is from genome assembly GCA_023637945.1 of Phaethornis superciliosus. NCBI lineage: Eukaryota > Metazoa > Chordata > Aves > Apodiformes > Trochilidae > Phaethornis > Phaethornis superciliosus. Next base: position 24,001,295 of record JAJQWJ010000001.1, on the reverse strand, counting down.
TATTTGATCTGAGAAGATAACAATTTAAATCTATAGAAATAAAAGGCACACTTGTAGTACTTTTTTTCTGGAAAACTAAAAGTCAAAGATGAACCAAGATAATAAAAAAATAATAAGCTGTGGGACGGTCAGGCTTGGAGAAGCAGATATACACTATTCTGGATGTAATTTATTTGACAGCAGCAGGTAATCTGAAAGACAATATAGCCTAAATGATTCATGTGTACTGAGAAAGCAGGTCTAATTCACCTTGGGAAAAGCTGTCTCAGTCTCAGTCATTAAGTCAGGCTGAGTTCAGTCCTGAATGCTTCTACTACATCTGTGTGTCTACTGTGTTTACAGTTTGAAGATTACCAAGTCAGAGAGAGCCTGAATGCCTGTTCTTTGGTACACACTATCAGCATCTTTATATCCTGCTTGCTTTCCCAGGGCTTTGAGTCACAGTGAGGCACTGTAGTTATTGTGGGACCCCTGATTCCTGTGTATGGCACGCATACAGTGTCAGCCTGCATTCTGCATATGTCTTTGCTTTACTTTCTGGCAGCTATGTGGTACTTCCCTTCATGAAAATGTGGGAAGTCAACAAGCAGTGAAGCCATCTTTGCTCACAATGTGCCTGGATTCTGCCTAATTGCTCTCTTGGATAAGGAATCAATAAAGCTAATTTTTTAAATCCTGCATGTTTTCAGAATTTTAGAAATGCAAAAAAGCAATTGTAAATAAATATGCTCAGACTAAAGTATAGCATGATAGACCTCAGTGCCAAACAATTCAAGCTGCTAGAAAAAGTGAAATTAATTGGCACAGCTGTTTTTTCAGTAGTTTTGGCCATTTTCCCTTTCTGAGTGGGACTCAGACAACAAGCTCACCTTTGAACCCTGTAGGTAGACTTTATAATATTGGTCTGACACATTAATTCTCAGTCTAGGCTAGATGTTTTACATGGGAATTAGGACTGTCAAATTGTTAGATTGTAAATGATAACTTGAACCATATTATTCCTTGAAAAGGCTTCATGTTTTACAGGATATCTCTGCTGAGAGTTTTTATCTCATTTCACAATTATTAAAGCTCTGATCAACAGCTGTGCTTGTGTCACAGCTCAGAGCTGGTAGTGCTTTGATCAGCACAATCAGGCTGCTCTGCCCACCCAACTCACCAGTAATGGAAATTATGAAGAACAAATGTAGGTGGCAGAGTTTTGATTTGGTCCAAGACTGAGCAATGATGAGACACGGTCTTCTACATCCTTTTTTGTTCCCCTTCATCCCACTTGAGCAATTCTATATCTGTTATAAAAGTTAAGCAAAGTGATAGGCTATATTCTGCAAATCTGGATGAGAAGAAACAGAACAAGTGGAATACCTAGGTAATAATGGTCATTGCAATTGGAAGATGCTGCTGCCCATTGACAAAATGCTACCTGTGCAAAAATAAAGTAGGGAATCAGCTAGGGACTATTTGGACATTATAGACATTTTTGATATAAAGAAAATAGTTGTAGGTACAGTGATATATGTGATAGATTGTTGTTTTACTACACAAGAAAATCTGTATTTTAATAGGGTGTATGAAGAAACAGAGAATATAAATATACACATAAAAAAACTTTAATGTGAAATACAGAAACTATGTATAAGGTTTGTTTTGGTACCTATTATTTTGATAGTATGGGGTTTTGAACTCTGTAATTAACATGGCAATATGATCATAAATGCTGACTGAGTTTTGATGCAAATAAGCAGCATTTTGTATAATCTATTTCAGTTTTACCAAAATGTTTTAGGATATGTTTGGAAGATTGTATATGTAAAACTAATATTCAACATGAAAAGATTACTAAGACATTTTTTCAGTTTTTCTCACATATTGTTTACTGACTCTCCAGTTCTCTTTTGCTAAGAAGGTTTAAGGCACAAAAGGTAAGTTGCAAATATGATCATATATAAAGACTGAAGTAGCTCTTGCTGTATAACTATGTCCTGTTTATTGATGGAAAACAAATGTGGGCTTTGGTAATAAAAATACTAACCTATACATCAGTTTCCGTTGTATGATGTAATGATTTCAGTGCAACTTATCAAGCTAAATTGAAGAGATGGATTTACTCAAACTTAAGCTGACTGCCACTAGCATGGAGGTAGTGGAGAGCTGACAAAAGATGGTGTACAGGGAAGGTTCAGAGAAATTGACACAGTCAAGAAAAGAAGAGGTATGTGTTTAGTTCCTGTTTTATTAGACTGATGAACGAACCAGAGATGAATGTTTGGCACTAGCTCTTGGTGGAACTTCTGTAACAGAATATTAATTTGTTATGTGTTATTTTGTTATATATTATAAATATATAACTTTAACAATATTGTTATATATGTATATATGTATATTTGTATATTTATATTATATATAAATATTATATATATATTATGTATATAAAACAATAAATATATTGCTATTTTTTATGGGTGTTCTTTAGACCCAGGATCTTTATTCAGAGAAAGTACAGAACTTTTACCCAAAACACTGAAGCACTGGTCTTGGTTCACCGATGATACTTTTTTTTTTTCCTGGGAAAATATTTGATTCCCTTTACACAAAACTTCATCTTATAGTGAAGAAACATCCTGATTACAAGTGGGAAAAATATGGATTTTAAAGGATATGAAGTGAAGACAGTTTTTCAAAGTGTTTGGGTAGGACCTCAAACCAGTTTGTTATTCAATTTTTCAAATAAATTTTAGATTTTTGAGTGGGCTGCTGGTACTACAGACTTTGGCTGAAAAGTTATTTTATCACTGTGAAATGGAGCAAGAAAAGTGGATGAACTTCTAAGGCAGCTATTTTTGTTCCGTGTACTGCATCTAATCCTTCCATTTGGCAGTGGAGATGATTTGGTTTCTGAAAATAATGTTGAAAAGCTAATAAAAATCTCCTATAATAGGACTGTACATTATGCATTTATTCAAGTTCATTCTTGTTAAAAATTTCCAATCTGAATGTTTACTGGAGTGGGAGAATTTGCCAAATTCTGAGCTATTACTGAGTGCTAATTAAAACCCGAAATTCACACTGACATGCATATGAGCCAAAAGTCCTTTGTGAAAACATAAGATGCTCAGTTCATATTGCAAGTTCATATCATATATTGTTTCCTTGCAATAAAAAGCATATTTACATTTGATCCTTCCTTTAAATCATAGTTTTTCTAGCATTTTTGCATTGAATTTCTCAACATTTTTTCACCTTCATTTCATATCTACTGGATTTTTTTTTTAATCCAGTGTAGGTTTGGGGAAAATAATTAGACTGCCACAGGGGATACTAATTTCTGCTAATCTTTTTTTTCCAAACATTAATCTCTAAATTTTAATGAGGATCTGTTTTATCCTTTTAAAAATAGAAAGTTATATTAAAGTTTTAGTTCTTATCTAATTGGTAATTTGGTTATGTTGTATGTGCAGTGACTTAGTATCAATTTAAAATTATCTACTACTAATAATACTATCAAGGGAATACAGAGAACAGGATGGCACAATCCTATCTGACACTATCTACGTGATATTGCAATTTTGATGTGCTTTAAGGCTATTCTGTGAGACAGACTTGTCATGCTGGTCTCCTTCATTGAACTAAATGATGTCCTGGCATCTTTTTTTCCTACCCCATCGTTATGAAGTGCTGAGTTTATGCCATTTATTGTGGTATTAATTAGACTATCGCTAAATTTAATATTGTCTAGAGAAAGTTTCTTGATAAAAACAGGCAGGCTATAAATTTTGAAAGTGAGGGAAGGAAAACAAAAACAAATTGAAACTGGATGCTCAATTTATAGTTAGTTTTCTGGAAGTCTAAAGGGAGATGCATCTATTTCTGGTGTGTGTATGAATATACTGGAAAACGGATCCTTACAGTGCTACTTTCTTTTAGTGTGGTTGCTGGCAAAACAAAGAATTTAACTTTATTGAATCTTATGGAATAAAACTTACTTAGTTTACATAGAGACAAACGTGAAGAAATAACAATCTTCACAAAATACTTCTAACTTTCACCAAAATTTCAGGGAATAAGTCATCAGATCAGTGTTAATTGTAATGCAGTAGATAATGCTTATGTTTAAATTAGCAGAGGAATGTTCTTACTCTGTCAGAATGAAGGAGTATTCAAGGTAGGTGAATCAACTATCAGAGCTAAGGCAGTTAAAAGCAGCCATGAAGTACCACAGAGGTCCAGTCAGGAACACTGAATGAATCAGACATATTCCTGTTCTCTGGTGATCCAGGCTCTTTGGAGAGGGTAGAGAAAGTTTTCCTGAAGCTAATTTAACAAGGTAGAACATTGTGTTTTGTAGAGAAAGAGAATGTTGCTGGGTTTCTTTATGCCTTCTTGCTCTTTGGCAGATATGAAGGATATGCCACTTTACTTTGAGGTAAACCTCAGTGCACAAATGGTTCTACCAGTTTTGGCACTTGCTTGTTCTAACTTGATCTGAGACTTGACCCAAAACCCAAAGACCAAATACCTTTGTATGATGCCTAAATCACCAAACAAAGAGCAAATCAGAAGAAATTGAAGCCCAAAGGCTCTAAGCAGGCTGGAAATGGACCTCACTGGTATCTTGCAAAAGATACCAGTCAAACAATGTTAAAAACCCAACAAAACAAACAAAACCACAAAAATGAAGAAAGAAAAAATTAGTTTCTGATATTCTCAGTTGAAATTGCTAGAAAAGTTAGATCTCTGTTGTTATTATTCATGAAAATTGAAGTGATTTTGGCTTTCTGTGCAAATCATGTTCATGAAAGATTAGCTATATATACTATATATACAGATATCCTGCATAAAATTTCATAAATAAATCCTGTAGTTTAATATGTTTTACTGTAATTTGAAATTTTATTTGTACTTTTAAAAGTACTCATCAAAAAATAAACTACCATCTTTAAACAGCTTAAAGTCCAGGAGACTTGCAAGTCCTTAGAAAGGCATTGCAAAAATGCTTCAGAATTTCAGAATTGAAAATCCTTAGCCAGTCAATATACCAGAGGGTAGCTGTTACGGCATTTAGAAGATGCTAACACTTAGAGAAAACTGCTGGAGCTCAATCCTTTAAAACATAGCCTTTGATTTTTTTCAAATATCCTCTTGAAGAATATCTGAACTCAGAAAATGTGAATTGTCAGATTAACTGAGCACCTAGATGGAATACTGACTTCAGTTATAGTTCAGACCATACAAATAAGACCTCCTAATTGTCATAAAATGAAAAGAGCCCACTGATTGAATTCCGCTCACTGAACTATTTATTTCTCTCCAAAAGGTATCTAGGGTTAGCTGAGAAATATGCTTTTCCAAGGACAATTAATAGTATCTTCAGAGAAGTATCTGCCCTCTAATTGTATCTGCCCAAAGCTAACTGATTTTTTTTTTTAATAATTTTTTTCCTGCCATGGAGCTTATATAAATCTGATATTTAAAAGTTTCAGGGTGTATTATGAGTTCTAATTCTTTCCCATTCCAAAATTACAACATTTTCAGACCTGAATTTATGTAGGAAAGATAGAATATTGATGCTAGGGAGACAGTATGCCTAACACATTGTGTCTCTGGGTTACAGGGAAGTGATTTTTCAGCACCTGTATATTTAGCTCCATATATACAGCTACAAAGAAATAAGAGCTTTTGAGAAATACATTTATCTTGTTTTAGTATCTTTTGAAAATTAAATAGTGACATGGGAAAGGTAAAATATATTAGTATACCTGGCTGTTAGATTGATTTTTTTTCTTCACATTGTGAAGAAACATTTCAGAAGAAATGAACTGTTATCCCATATTTTGTCATGAACATTATATAAACTATTAAAAAACACTTATGAAAACTACTACTGGATACTACTGGAAAACATTTTAGGCTACACAATTATATATTTTTAAAATGCATTGTAAATAAACATCCATGAAATCACCATAGAGTTGTTTACATCGTCACCACTGAAACAGTCTGGTGTAGTGCACTTAAGAATTATGAGATATGCTTTAATTTTTCCAATGGTATTAATGTGGTAACAATTACAGGTCATATTGCCACTGAAGAGGAAATAGATTTTTACAAATAACACAAAGAGAAGAAAAATCCCCTAGTTTAGATTGATGTGTTCTGAATGTAGAAGCAAAATGGAAAACAAGATTTTTTTTATTCTATTCACAGAATACCTTGCTTGTTTAGGCAGTGAGATACAAAATAATGTGTGTGCTGCTGTGAGATAACGCTCACCTCTGGGGCTGCTGCAAAGGAATAAAAATACAAATTGCCTTGTAAGTAGAGCTGGTTGCTTTCAAAGAACTCAAGAAAATTGGTATTACAGTTAAAAACACTTCAAAACACCTAATTAGGATCTGGGGGATGGGATTTAATGAACCATTTTTAAAGAAAAGAATCCATGGTTGTTAGAGCAGCGATAGATATTTCCACTTACGAGTTCTAAAAACATAATGGATGTTTCTTACTGCACTTCCTTTCAGATGTGCACGTATGTATGACTTTGTATCTTTAATGGATTGACTGATGATCTTAAAGGTCTTTTCCAGCCAGGATGATTCTGTGATTCTCTGACTTTTTAAATATACAAAAAGAATACCAAGATTTCAAAGAGGTAAGTGCTAAGAATCTGTCTACTACAGTAGCTTTAATTGCCCCTTGTGCTCACGTCTTGGAATTTCTGTCTCAGTTGAAGATTATTACTTCTTTTATCTGTAGTGGAATAGGCTTTTTTTAGCTTCTTAGCAGTAATCTCTGATTAATTTAAAGACAATTGTTCCCTCCAGTTAGCTCCTGTTCACAATGATACCCAATGAGATAATCTTTCCTCTCCAACAACTCTCTTTTTTTGAACCACTGTTACTGTTTACCTCTGAACCTCTTGTACATTTATGTTTGTTTTTAAAAATATGTGGTAGTCAGAGCTGGAAAAAAAATGAACCCATAGACCCTATTGATACTGAGGGGAGTGGGCTTCATGTATCTTACATATGAACTATTTATGCATTCCAGTTCAATAACAGATTAATTTGTGTTGACAGTCATACAACACTGTTGGATTTCACTCGGCACCTACTCAGAGAGACACTTCTCTACAAAACCACTCTTCAGTGCAAAACCAGTTGTTTCCCACTTTATTTCTGTGGGTGATTAATCCTGTCCTAGTAATGTGAATATGAGCCTTTGCAATACATATTCCTGACCAGTACACTTTCTCCAGATTATGCTAATCCTCCCCAGGATTCTAGCAGTGGATTATAATCTATACTCTCTGCATCATTTTAATTCAAAGCTGGCCTTCACTAGTGCTCATTGAAGATTCCAGTGTTTTCTACAAAGCTATTTGTGAGAAATGTGAGATTTTTCATTTGAATTTAATCTTCTTGTTTGTTTAATTATTAATCTTTAGCATAATAACTGAGACTGTTCTATGGGAAAAGTCCACCTAACTAGAGACATAAAGGTTTTCTTTGGTGAGCTGCAGTTGTGGGCACTATGAGGTGCAGAAGGGACCCCATAGCAGCTCTTGGCATTTAACAGCATATGAATGTTCTCCCAGTGTTCTTCCTGAATAATGGAGATGCAAGATTCATGAGTGTTTTATGCTACTCAAGTAAGAAATTTAAACAGGTGTAGGTCACATCTAAAAAACGCCAAACGCTTTCCTAATAAATGTATCTTGTCTGACTTTCACTGTATATCTAGAGCTATCAACACCTAGCAAAGCTAACAGTATTACTTCCCATTGCAATGATTCAAAGGGCTAAAAGAAGAGAAAGGCATAATAAACGACTCTCTCTGAAGAGAAAGTACACAGAAACATAAACACAATGGACAACAAAACATGTCTCATTTGAGGCATCACAATCTTTACAGGCTTATCATTCACAGACATACACCAACCAGCAACTTCTTCTGCCTGAGAGAGGTTACAGTTTTTGAGTTAGTGCCCGTGTCTTGACTTGTCTGTATTGCCAGTGAAGCCAAAAGGTAGGATGTTAGTCTTCAATTGTACTGAGCAAAAGTTAGTCCAGCCTGATGAACAGCAGGTTTACTACCCATTACTGTAATTAAGCCAATGTCAAAGTTAATATGGCAAAATAAAGAAATGTTTTTGAATATCTAACCTACAGTTAAAATAGGACAATTTGAAAATGAAACACATAACACATCTTGAAATATGTATATGTCTGCCAAGTTTTTTTTATGTGTGTTATAGATTTTGGTGGAATAGGTCATTTGGATAAATGACATTTTAATTTGTTTATTTTAATAGGGGTTATTTGTTTTGCATGGTGAGAAGCCAATTTCCATCAATTAATTAAAATAGCTAAATTTTTTAAACATCTAAACCTGTTCTTTTCAAGCTTTCTATTGAAATGATTGTGGATGTATAGATAAAAATCCCAGATAAAATACTGGAACACTTTACAACATCAATCAAATCTGAAAAAGATAATAAGAGAAAATGAAAAGTAATGCACCCTCCCTTTTTTGACATGATAAGCAACTGAATAAAATGTGAGAAAACACAATTTTCTCTTCAGGTCCATCCAGATTGACAGGTAATTTATATTCCAGAAGAAAAAGATAAACCGTTTATTTAGGAAAGTAATGATCTAAATTATAAAACCTTTGAAGACTGTTTAAAAAGTTAAATATGTTTTTTGGGGGTTTTTGTCTTTTAAAAATGAAATAGAAATGTCAAGAAGCAGAGTAATATTTAAACTACAGGAAGATATGTTTACTTCATTACATTGATAACAGACCATTATAGTCATTCTTATGAAGCCATTCTAGATATTAAAAAAAATCTTTAATATGAACTGGTTAATGTTTGGCATGCACTATGTGCCTGAAATTTTTTTCTGCTCCTAAGATAATGCTTAAATTACTGCATACAGCTGGCAGCAGATGCTGGTAATGACCATAATAGAAGAGAAGAACAAAACACATTGCAAAATGTATTTCTGTTGGCAATTTAAAGAAAATTTTCTTGCTATGATAACTGTAAGGTTTCTCTGTTTTAATCAAGATGCAGATTCACCCTAGCAAGTTTAGTAAGCTTTCCTACTTTGTCCTTGAGGGAAAGTTGTGTTAATTCCAGAGCCAGGTATGCTGTTTGAAAAAGATGAGGTATCATTGATAAATTACGGAATTTTTTACTTTGTGTTAGAGGTGAGGAGAAACTTCTGCTCAGTATTATAGAGTGCCTAAGCTAAAAGATGTCTGTAGTATGTAATCCCTAAGTAATATTTCCCGTGATTATTTTTAAACTAGAAAACCAGCAGGAAACAGCACACCTCCTCACCCAGGCAAGCTGGTAAATTGGGTCTTGCAAACAAGAAAGATAAAATGCCATAAAGCAGGTTAACAGCATCAGGATACTTTAACCACTGTTTACATACTGTGCTACATGTTGCTCAAACAAAATCCTCTGCAGTGTAAAATAGATTACCACTATAAAGACTGAAATCTAAGGGCTCAGATGTACTTGACTCACTCTTAGATGCAGGAAAACCACTAAGGTTTTCAAAGATGATTGCATCAATTTTTAAAAAAATATCCTTCTGATTTGGGGTATGCAATTGACCTATTTGACGTTGAGAATACTTGTAAATGCAGAAGAATGTGAATACACAAATACCTCACCCAAAACCAAAACGATGCATCCAGTAATTTATACTACAGCTTTTTAAAGTATACTTAATTCAGACAAAGTTAATAATTTATTGCCCACATTTCATTACTGGTTAAACACAAATTTCACAAAGCCTACAAATAGCCTACATTATACACCGGTTATTTTAAACCTAGTATATGCACAGTAGCATGATAAGCCCATATAGTTTTGCATATTTTAATACATAATTCATTACCTTGGCATCATACAATGTATTGCTTTCTAGTTCTCCACACACTATATGTTAAGTTTATAAGGTGCAGGAAAATAAACTGTCCAAAGGGATCTTACCTTCTTGCCAATGAAATGAAAGCTATGTCTTAATGTGTGGTCATTAACAAGGCTGCCAATTTCTGAAGTAGTAACTGTTCAATTGGAAAGCCTTATGGGATTTTTAAATTTTTAATGGCTAGTTATGAGTGTCAAACCGAAACCGAAAACTTAGATGAGGAGAATATGATTGAAGTATTTACTTTTAACTGATTACACATCAACAAGGTGAGACTCTCTTTTAAGAGACAATATCAATGGCAGAAAGGTAAATATACACGTGTATGCCAAATGAGTGATCGTTTTTTCACAGAAGAAATTTGTTCTTGTCTGTATCTTTAACACTAATGATATTATCTGTCTAGTCTTACAGATTTTCAGTGTATTTTACCATGACACTTAAAATTTTTTACTTATATTATGGATTGATAGTTTTACAAACTATTCTAGTTTGTAAAAATTCTTCCAGACAACGGGACTAATGACTAGTTTTTCCATGGCTTCCTGTCCTAGCATCCTGCCTTAGCCTTTGGGGTTGGAATTTATTTCATCTAATATTAGAAATCTAAAATTTATCCATTTAAGTATGGGATAGTCACCTATGTTCCACTCACAGTCAATGGAAAGAAACATGCACCTCCAGAGGGTGATACATTGTACCTGTCTTATATGGCTTCAGCAGCACAGAAAAATGGCTCTCTGGTGTCTTTTTCTCTTCATTGATTCTAAAAAGAGACCCATATGAGTACAACAGACTTAGATGTATAACTTTTAGATGCTTAAGCTAAGGCAGATGTATTCAAATCTGAGTTGTCAGTTCTTTTATTTATTTTTGTTTATTCACTCAAAATCAAATGCTTTCAGATGAAAGGACACAGAAATACCCACCACAGAAAACTATAATATGTGCATGCTTCTCTGGAAGATGTGCATTGACATTGACTGAACAAGCTGAACTTGGATCTCTTAATTCCCAGGGCAGATTCTATACGTCAGTTCAATGAATATAAGGTTTATGTTATCAGTTTGACTCATCCTGAAGCCTAATTTGAGAGCAGGGTTGGTGGCTGTAGTTTAAAAAATAGGAAAATCCATCGGGGCATGAACTGATTGGACAGTAGCATTTCCTACGAAGAAGATGTGGAAACGTTTTGTCATACTGGTCCTTGAGTTAGGAAATGTATATAGGATTTGGCATCCCATAACTTTTGGAAAAATTTAACTTTAAAAATTCAGCTAATTTAACATGGGCATGAAGAGAACATGGACTGTTAGACAGGTGTGCCTTTAATGGAATTCCAGTTTTAGCTGTATTTGAAGCTAAAATTTAACTTGCTTTCATGTACTTATACATTCAATGAATATTGAGAATGAATAATGATGTGTTCACTTTCTGAAATACACTCATTATATTTTGTGACCCATGGTCAATTTACAGCCACATAAAAGACAGATTTTTATCATAGAGAAGACACCTAGAACAAGGAAAAACCCTAATGATTGTATGAGATGAGGCCCTTGTAGAAATTGCAAGTGATTGACTATTAACATGCTGTCATAAAATCCATCCCTAACAACTGAGGAATTCACTATTTTAACCAGAGAAGGAAAATTAAAGACGACTATGGCTGTCAGTATCTACTGAATCTACTGAAACATAAATCACTTCAAAGTAACAAATTAAACAGAAATAATTGCTAATCTTTTCATTCCAATCTATTTCTGTTGGTGATTTAACTTAAATTTAGATATATTTTTAAGCTATGCATATTATTTCACACTGTAATTTTAAAATCTTTCATTCAAACTGATAGAGGAGTTTTGTTTCTCCTAGAGGAAGTCACCATTCTGATATTCAGTTTGATACTCAGGGACATTATTCAAGCCATCAGATGCCCTTTCATAAATGTTCTTTCCAGCCTCACACTAAAACTTGGCTTCCACTAGTTCATGGGTAAATGATGCGTGCAATGTGTATCTGTGTTGCCACAGAAATACCAAGCAGACATTTGGTAAGATCTGGCTGCCCTGATTAGAGGAAAGATGAAATAATTGTGAATGCTATAACCTCTTAGTGCTACTCTGGGCCCTGAGGGTTTTTACACTAGATAAGTCCTCTTTCTTGTCTTTCAGTGTCTTTGAAACAGTACACCTTTGTAGAGCATACTCATCCTACCTGCTTCAAGAGATGGTGCATCCCTGCAGAAAGAAATTAAGGAATTAATTTCTACAACAACCATTGTTTTCTAATCACTGTGAGACATCTGCTCTTGCCCACTGTGCCAAGCACCTGGCAAACACATGTTCAGACTTGGCTTGACAACTTATAGCACAGCTGTGTGGCTTTGTTCAGCACAGAACTTTGAGTTTGCCCTTGTTAGAATGAGTGGAAATCTACGTTTAGGTACCCACTGGGCACTGCAGTTCAAAGATAAAAGTGTCATACATTTTTTTTTTGTGTTCCCAATTGTGATGATACATAAAAGAATACATATCTGAAGGAAAGGTTATTTGAGAAAGGAACATAAGTTAGAATGTATTTGGTCTGGATCTACTGCCATATATTCCTGCAGAAGCTTTACTGTTCATATTAAAATACTGTAATGCCTTCAATAATACAAACAATTAGTAAAGCAAAATGTTTTCTAAAGGTCATCTCTGAAGCTACCAGATGCCTCAGTGTTTACAAAATATCTTCAATGGTATATAACTGTTATGTAGTCTAAAGGAGTTAGAGATCGAGTAATTTTTGTGGATTACTCTGTCTCTAGAATTCAAGCTAAGTGCAAGAAATCATAGAATTGGCTGGGTTGGAAGGGACCTCAGAGATCATCAGGTCCAACCCTTGATCCACTACCGCTGCGGTTACCAGACCATGGCACTGAGTGCCACATCCAGTCTCTTTTGAAATATCTCCAGGGATGGAGAATCCACTACTTCCCTGGGCAGCCCATTCCAGTGCCTGATCACCCTCTCCGTAAAGAAATTCTTTCTAATATCCAACCTAAACTTCCCCTAACACAACTTAAGACCATGCCCTCTTGTCTTGCTGATAGTTGCCTGGGAAAAGAGACCAACCCCCCTGGCTCCAGCCTCCTTTCAGGGAGTTGTAGAGAGCGATGAGGTCTCCCCTGAGCCTCCTCTTCTCCAGGCTGAACACCCCCAGCTCCCTCAGCCTCTCCTCACAGGACTTGTGCTGGATCCCTTCACCAGCCTGGTTGCCCTCCTTTGGACCTGCTCCAGGACCTCAATCTCCTTCCTGAACTGAGGGGCCCAGAACTGGACACAGGACTCGAGCTGTGGCCTCACCAGGGCTGAGTACAGGGGAAATGTATTAACTGAGATGAAATGTAAAGATTTGTAGGAATTTCACTTTGACTTTGCCTTTTACACAAGACATTTATTTACAAATGCGAACATACTTGATAAACTTGATAAAGTATATTAAAACAAGTAGATCTGTATGATAATTCAGCATTTTTCTATACAGTACTGTAAAAAAGGAAATGGCTTCCTCTCTTAGAAATGTTACTCCAATCACAATCTAGAGTCGGCATCTGGATGCAAACTCATTTGTAGCTCAGTGCCTGGAAAATGAATAATATATTCTACATCCTGTAATTTTATTATATAATTAAGACTTCAAGGAAAAAAAAAAAAAAAAAGAAAAAAGAATTTCAGAGGTAAAATGCAATAGAAGATAGATCAATAAATGCTCATGTTCTTCATGTACTTCACTTTTGTTCAGTTGCTGGTAAAAATAACAGGAAAAGAGAGGATTAAAAAATACGAGAAGAAGATCCTTTATTTTTTAACTAGAGAAAGGAATAAAATCCATTATATAGAGTCTGTTTTACTTAGTAAAAATTGTACAGTCAGTTGAAAGAGCAGCTGGTGACACTGTCCAAAAGCTAATCGAGAATGATAGAAAAAAAAAAATCTGATGTAATGTATAGTTGCACAGATTTCCATCTCACTCCAGACTCTCATTACACACATCTGTTTTTAATTCCCAATGAACAACACAATTCCTCTGAGTTTCTTCCAAAGAAATTCATCAACAACCCAGAAAAGAGGCATATGTGAAACACTTTAAATTTTATCCACCCTGGATTAACAGTTGCTCTAATTATTATCATCTTCCAATGTAATTTGAAGTATACGATAGATGTACATTTTTTCATTAAATTTAGAAATATTTTTATGACACTTGTTATTTTGATGCCCATAAAGTAAAAAATTATATTCAGAAATACAGGGAAATTTTTGCAATGAAACACTTTTTAAGATGAAAGGTACAGCAAATATTGATTCAAATCTACGACTTGAAATAACAAAATCTATTTTAAAAATTTGGTGTTCTAAAAGATCTATGCCATTTTCCTGAATATTCTCAAGTGTTTAGATTCTTACAGAGTATTTTATATTAGTTGGGATATTAAATCAAGCAGTATGTAGAAAAAACTTTAAAAATGCTTTTGCTTCTCACATTTTCTCAAAGGTCATAGGAAATGAGTATTAATTTATCATTTGATTGTTAATCTGGTAGACACTTTCAGGTGTCAACAAGTTGTGTTCCACTAATAACATCCTTCTCAATGCATCATTAATTGTATTTTTTGTCAGCTGATATTAAAAGTCAGTTTTCTACTTGTTCACAGTTGTAGAGTCCTATCCACATAGACCTGACACCATTTTATGCATACTAAGAACACAGGCCACACACAATTAAAAGGTTTTTGTCTTTATCTAGGATTCCGGTTTTTTTTGGTGTAATGGGAAGTGCCACAACATTCTTTTCTAGATTCATATTTCTTCTCAACTAAACACATCAGCTGAAACGGTGTCCAGAAATTGAAGGATTTATGTTTCCAGATACTTGTCTCTGCCATCAGACTGTCAGTAACTGGGACTAACTGTAATGGGAAAGTCTTTCCCTGTGTGGGTGCTGGAGGAACTTAAGCTCAAAAATGCAGCACTCTCTTGCCTCTCATATTGAACATGACCTAGAATTGTCTTCCATCTCTTACTCCTTTCCATCTGGGCCTACATGACCTAGAACTGTCTTCCATCTCTTACTCCTTTCCATCTGGGCCTGTATCATAATTGTTTGCACCTCTGTGTCATCTCATTGTGATTCTGTAGTCTCATTTGTCTGACATAGCTAAATAGACCAATATTGCAATTTACTATTCTTCTTGGGAGTGCTGTTGGTGACAGATATGGAGTAGAGGTTTGTAGATACAGGGAAGAAGTTCAGGGTGTTGCTTTCTAGCTTTGAACGTGCTCACTGAACAGAGTCCATATTCAAATGGTGCTATCATAATTCATGCTTCTAATGTCTTCTATTATTTCCATAAAATGATGTCATGCTTCTTGTCTTTTGGGAGGAAAGAACCTTGAGAAGACTACAGAAGAGTTCTGATGGATATACTGTATGACATTAACAAGACAGTACTTAAACTCCTTCAGGGATGTGCAGAGGAGCATACACCCACTATTGGATGTTTGCCATCAACATTGCACCATAATAAGAAATGCTGTTCTGAAAAGGAGGCCCCGAGGAGTAATTGCATGTCAAAAAAATGATGAGAACTCCTATTCCAAATACCAGGAACACCTCTGAGACTTAATTTTTCCTCCAATGCAATGCGAGGAGCTAGTTAATCTATTATATTTACCAGTGCAAATGTGGGGGTTTATACTATCTTACACAGAAAATCATTGAACAAACTCTTTGGAGTATAAAATTCACAAGAATTAGTAAACTGTATATTATTTAATTGAGAAATAAAAATGGGAGCAGTGCTTCCAAAACATACAATGAGTTTGGTGTTCTACATACCAAAGAAAGTGTTTTATATGGGTGTGCACTGGTTACTACTTACATTCTAAATCTGTGGAAAAGTCCAAAAGAAAAATATTTATCTCCGGAGTCATACAGTAAGAGCTAAAAGACTAAATCAAACCTACATTGTCCTAAGGATTTTCAATAATTTAGAGATGAGTTAGTTATCCTATCTAATTCAGCAGAGCTCCTGAAGAGACTGCAGTACTTTGAGTGAATTCTCATTTACTAACACAGACACTCTTCTAATCCAGTCTACCACTGATAATTATGTTGGACTGAAAAGACATAACAATTGTCCATTTTGTCTGGTAAATGCACAGAGGAACACAGAGTTTTGAAGGACAGAAGCTCTATTTCCAGGACAGAAGCTCTATTTCATCCTCTTGTAGCCAGCATCATCAATGAAAAGTCTCACAGTGCCCCTGGAAAGGATGATACTTAACAACTCATTTTATAAGCAAGTCCTCATACAATAATATGTATATAATATGACCTATTTTTAGCAATATTATACACCTATGTGATATAGAATCTTTGTTCTGTTGTTCACTTCAACTTATTCTACTGAGAGGCAGAATGATAAAATCCTAATGTGAAAAACACTTAACCTTATAAGGTTGTAATTTTATGTTCAAAGCTACCACCACATGTCATCAAATATGACTGTTGCTTGGTAATCTTGGTTTTATCATTCTGTTCTCTTTTTGATAGTTTCTGTTACTTGTAGAATAGTAATAAAAAGAAATCCATGTTCTGAATCACCAGCTATCTCCCACAAACCACCAGGTCTGCTTGATTTGTAAAGACTATAAGAAAGATCTTGTCTTCCTTGTCTCATATTTTTTTGTGTTAGTTCTTTGATCTCAGAGTTCTGAGGTCCATGATGAAAAATTAAGCGTATATTTTAGCAGAGCCTAGCTTTGGCTGTGTCTGCTGGTTTTACAAACCTGTAGAACTAATAAGAGCCTCTGTCTGTGTCAGATCTTAACCAAAATAGCTTTCGTATGTGGCTGACAAGGAGCAGAAATTTCAGACTAGGGCCCTTCCTAACAGGGTCCCAGACTCAAATATCACAGTATCAGATAAAGATTGACCCTGCTGTTAAGAATCTGCTATTAAAGCCCATTGCATGTCTTACAGGCTGCAGTATCAGCGTATGGTGATGGGCTTGGGAGCCTGCCAAGCCTTAATTACAGCCTGGACTGCAGGATCTCAGTAACAAATAAATTAGCAAATCCTCTTGCTGACTTTAGGTTTTCTGGTCATCCATAATCTCCCTATAACGTATTATTGGAAAAATGGCTCTAACATCTTTCACAGTGGAGACTTCCCCAAGTAGCCTCATTACTCCATATTTCTTATTTGGAAGTTGTCTAATGATCGAAATAAGATGCAATTCTCCTGCTTTTAGGAGCAACCTTGTTCTTCAAATGGAAAATGTTCAGCACAATGTTAGCTGGTAAATGCTTAGGGTAAGATTCAGTTCCCTAAAGATGGGTTTCTTAAACCACTTTAGGTGCTGCAGGTAGCTATAGGGGGTTGGAGAATATGACACATGGACCTTCAGCAGACTTGATTTTCTAGAGCTGGTGGCCAGATCAGAAGTTTCAAAGCAGCTCAAAGCCTATATTCATACCACAGTATCCCTCTTCTAATGTCTGATCACTTCTCATGAATCCATGGAAATGGATAAAAGGCAATCCTTCTTATACTGCTCATCTGAGATGCCATCAGTAACACACTTCCATTATAATCTTTTTTTTCCTTTTCCCCTCTATTTTTAGAGATAAAAAAGCTTTCCTCTGACAGTTGGGAAGCTTCTTGCTCTGGCGAAGCCTGCTTTGGAAAATATTCTGTGACTGTAACCAGTTGGGGCATAAAGATTTCTGAAGGACTTTCCAATAAAATGTCTCAAGACTTTTACTGGGCTGATTTGAAAACATATTCTGTTTAAAAACAGGACAACTGCCAGATGAACAAAAGGAAGGCTAATACTCTTTCAGATAAGTCTAGGAAAATTCCAGTTTTAGCACTAATTTCATCATCTATTCACATTTTATGAAAGATAATATCTGTATGGGACAGTTTATTATTTTCCCAAGGTCCTGATAGGAAGTTTGTCAAACAGAGTCTAATTTAACTATGAAGTCTTTCTGGACATCTTCCTTTGGGCTTCCAGCTGAAGCATCAAAGTATCAGGATTAGAAAGTCCTCTTTCTAATTGCCTTTAATTGCTGTCATTCTATTTTTCTTCAGTTCAAATTGGGCTACATAACTGTAGATGACCATGGATTATGCCCTTAATTTCTGGACTTGCAGAAGGAAACCTTTACATTCTTATTTATTTCACCTAAGACAAATAACACTTAACTATGAAAATCCAATTTAGAAACTGCATCAAGATGACATAACTGAAATTTCTCTTTCTCTTGCTTCCAAGATTTGATACAGGGAATCACAACCTTCAAAACTCAGTGAATGTAAGCCTTTGAATTCTTCTACCCTCCAGATTTCAACCAGCTGCAGAGACCAATGTGTACCTCTGTAGACATAAAAGATGCAAACCTCCTTTAAGGAAGTCAAGATGACAAAACTCTGCTGTCCTCATCAGACAGACTCTTGCAAGAACTGTACTCTGTCTTCCAATGGAAAAGAACAGCTTGCATATTCCCTCTGCTCTCTGTGAAGTAAATAAAGATTTGAGGATTTGCAACCTCATAATCAACAAGTGGACTGTGAAGAACAGCCCCTAAGTCTGACAGCATAGTTGAACACAAAGTTGATGTAGATTTTGTAACAACAGTATTTTCTGCTACTTTACTCCAGACTCCACTTACCAAAGATGCAAATACTACCAATTTCTATTTCAAGGTGTTCCCTTCCTTCTCAGAGAGATTTAACTAAATGAATTTTAACTCACTATATCAACTAAATTCTCTCTGGAGAGAAATCAGCAATGTTGATGTAAGTTGAAAGACACCCAAGCTCTCCTTTAGACTGGGAAGAAATAAAAGAAAGTGGAACGAATGAGTAACAGCTCAGAAACAGACAGTGCAGATCTTAAAAATGCCAGGTAGGTGCAGTAAGTTTCTTTTCTTAAATATGGAAGAGGTATCAGAGTACTGTTGTTGATTTGCACTTCTTACTCAAATAGGTCAGCTACTCATGTTCTTAACTTTGAATAGACTGTGGTAAAACATTTGTTCACCCTGATCAAGAGCAAATGTCCTATCGTTTACTTACTTCCCATAAAGTACAATGGGGCTTTAAGGAAAGGAGAAAAGGACCTTAAGGGAGTAATATCTTTCTAGATTAGAAAATTTTGGTTGAGTTTTTAGCTAAATATGAAGGGGTATAAACAAAATGAAATAATTTTCTACTTTGAAAACATTCTCAGAACATATGACAGTACAAATTTGCTAGTTCTTGAAAATTAGATATACTGCTGTGAATGAGTAATTAGATATAATTGGATAGCAAATTAATGAACTGAAGAGCTTAAAAGGAATGAAGGAAAAATATGGCCCAAATGAATTACAGTAAAACAGACAGATGACAAAATGAGGTATGCAATACTTATTATTAAATACTTTAAACAATTTCAAATATTTCTTTTCTATAGAATGTTCTTTCATTTACTTAGTAGGTCAAACTTATGATTTTTGAACTGCTGCTGTAATCTTTGCAGGCTCCGTATCTGGAAGTAATAGTCTATCTCTATGTGTGACATTCATGAAAAATGCAGGATATTTCTCGCAAATGCTAGAGCATGCATGTCTCTGTGGGTGGCTGTGCACATGCATACACTCACATGCATATGCATTCACTTGGATTTCAGTGCTCCAGCCCCCATGGAAACACTCCAAGCTGTACCTTCTTAAATAATGTCTATATTGCTCTAACGTAATTACTATGCATCTATTGCTATTTTGCTTGGTGAAAGTTGCTCATATGTGCTGCATACTAATTCAGGAAATGTTTGCCATTGGTGGTGAGTGAGTAATCTATTTCAAGCTTTTTTGCTCTTTCTGTAATAGCAAAACCTGTTTTACTAATGTTTCCTGCTAGATAAGAGAGCATTTTTTTCATATAAATTTCTCTTTCATTTTTCTTTCTTTGCCAGTTTCAAATGTTAGTAGAAAAAGTGATAATGCCCTGAGATACTGCAATGTTTCAAGGAAGATTCATCTTGTATCTTTCACAATAGACTGTTTATTAGTAGATAATAAAACCCAAGTAGTACACAATGCTGAGAAATAGGGAGATGTTCAGCACCCAAAATCAATGCATATAGATCCAAGTTATGAGGCTGATCCAAGTCAGAACTGTCTTTTCAGTTGACTGAACAGTACCAATACAGGATGGAAGTACAGGATGAAAATTGTACCCAGAAGGGAAATTCATGTTTATTTACATAGATATATTCATGTTCATACATGAGTAGATCAGGATATATTATTTTATTTTCATAATACATAGACTTCCTTCCATTGAATTATCTTTTATTGTCGTCTTCACAGGAGAGGTTGTGTTTCTCGTGAACTTCACCTCTACATCTTCTTTCTAGTTAGTAATTTATTCACCTGCATGCAGCTGCTTATTTGAGCCATAGTTTCCAGCACTCCTGGACACAGTGAAAAAATATAACAAGGGAGAAAATAAATTCATTTTGGACAATATCTCCCCTGTGTTAACTAGCACCTGATTAGGGGTCTCACCCTTCCTTTGAAAAGCAGCTCATCAATTTTGTATCTGTGTTACAGAAAGTTCTCTTATCTCTTTTTACTCTTATAGTACCTTTGTTTTGTGGAAACACATTGTTTCCCTTGTAATGCAGCCTGCTTTTCTTTTGATTCTTTACCTCACCAGTAGTTAACTGGTTTCAGGCTTTAAAATATACAAAAAATGAACTGACATACCTCTTCCTTGTATTCTGTTAAAAAAGGGAGGAAGACCATAAATTCAGTTGTCATGCATACATATATTGCTTTAGTTTTCTTCCTTACTGCAGCCAGAATCATTTCAATGTGAACTGTCTGCCCAGCAAAGACCTCGTTTCCCATCAGACCTGATCATTAAGGTTTAGGCAGATACAGGTTGGTATTGTGTGTGCACTTGTGAATGTGTGCCACAGAGTACAAAAATTAACCTCCAAACTAACTTATGTGTCATTTTTTTCCTTGGATAGAAGTTAGTGGGCTGTTCTTCTACAGCTAAACAAGGGAGAAATGTTAGCTTGTATAAAGACTTTTTAGAAGAGGATTAGTATTTTGTGCTATTTGGCTACATGGGGTGATTCACTAAATAAAGGTGTGTATGAGCATTAGATATTCTTGTCAGTATCTGAATATCAAAATGGAAATGCAGCTGACATGTTTATGCTTTTTGGTTTGTGGACTAATTAGGAGAGATGTTTTGACATCTCACTTGTTAATATAAACTTTTAACAAACACAGCATATACAGACAAATACATAATTCAAAGCAGCTAAGGCGAATAATGTGAAAGGAACAGTAAAACTACAAACGTACTCAGCTAGGGCCCAGTTTCTGGAATGATATTTCAAAAAACAGAAATCCCTAACTTAAAATGAACACTCATATCCCCAACATGGCATCTTTTGGCAGATTTGTCACATCAGAATGTACTCTGTAGGAAAGATGCACAAAGGCATTAGGCAGAGATTGCTATTCCCCACAGGCAAATATTCCCTTAAAAACTCATCTGGCCCCTAATCTGGCATGTCAGGCTCTGATAGGTTCCCCCAAGCTACATTAAATTATTTCCTCTGTCATTATGGTGTGCAGTTCCAGTGGGTGAGATCTTTAGAAGATTTACAATGTAAGCATCAAAAGTTTCAGGCTGATAGAGCAAATGACTCTTCAGACATTTAGGTACAATACTAGCTTATAACTTGGTATCCTTTAAAACAGAACTATTACATGTATGAACTATTACAACTCTATGAACTGGTGTTTGTAACTGATAAATAAAACCTCTCAGCATATGTGAAAATAGTTTGACTCTCTTACAGAATTCTGCCAGAAAGGTCATTGTGAAAGATAAATTGTTCTTAAATTTCTTATGTGTGCCCAGCTGTATGGCAAGAATATTTTCCATTTATGTACCATAAATTATTCTCATTCATTGTTTTCTTCAAAGACAGCAACAGCAAACCTCCATCAGGAAAATTTTCTAAAACATAATCCTGAGGTATAAAAATGAGATATGACTTGGATGGGGACATACAGAAAGGTTTATAATAGTATTCCAGAATTCTGAGTTCTGGGACTATGTCTAGAATAGAAAGCCTACAGTTTGGAAAACAAAATACATCAAAAGATCACTATGCTTGTGGATTACATAATTGTTCTTGAAACAGGAAAGAACCTTTAGAATTTCAAAAGTGTATCTATTTTTTTTTCTCAAGGGAATAATGATTAAATGATGCAAGATGCTTTTTCCTAATCTATTATTAATTGGAACATATTTGTAGTTCCTATTACTGCCTGCGGATATTGAAACTGAATCAACATTTAGAGGAAATGTGTGGCATTTTTTGCTAAGGTTTAATTACTGGGCAGCATAGCAATAATCATACAGATACTGTGCTGCAGTACCTTCTGAATGGCTCACCCCAAGTTATTCTGGGGTGTGATGGCTGTGAAGCCATTTTTTACCATCACAGTGGACCAAAACTTTCAAAGCCCAGTCTAAGAAAGCAGACAACTTAGGGGCAGTTAAATGCTTGAATGCTTTACATAGCCAGTTTAAAATGTTCAAATATATTTCACTAATTTGAAGATCTGTGACCCACTGATGAAAGTGCTCAAAATTAATTTATGGCAATACTACACTGTCAAAGCATATCTCACTTTTTTGTGAATCACCTGGGTTCTGAAATATCGAATTAATGTTTCTAAAATAGTGATGGGGCTCATATTTTCAAAATTTAAAGCTAAAATCTAGTGTGAGGGGGAAATGTCATCTGTAGATGTGACAAGTTATCTTTGGGATATTTTTAATTGATGATTTTCTGCAGAACTATTTTGGGGATCTACATTATACACGTCTGTGTGTTTATAGGCAGTACTTATATATTTTTGTGGGGCATTATTTTTGCAAATACAAAAAACCCGACAATTTTAATGAATTTGACAGGAAGTGTCACAAATTCATGTAAGAAGATGACAAAGAAATGGAAAAAGAGACAAGAAGCCCGATGACTTCAATGAAAAAGATTATATATATATGTATATGTATGAAGTTTATATAAAAGTCCTCTATTCATACAGATGCCACCAGCAACCTCCAGAAATATAGAATGCATGAACAATTCAGTTTCAGCAAGACGGAAGCAAAGATCTTTCTCTACATCCCAAACTTTTTCTACAGTCATGGAAAAAGACAAGCTTCTCTTAGAAGAATATTGATTGGACACATTTATGTTGCTTTGGAGATCAGTCTTTCTACCGTGGCTAAAGATGGAGTCAGAGGCAATTAAATTCCTGAGTGTTCAGGTTCAAACGCTTCTAGTTCACTAGAATGAATTCAGTCATTATTTGAATACCCAGTAGAATGTGGTCTTTCAAAATTTTGATTGTCTAATAGAAATATTTTTCTAAATTAATCTCTAACTGCTTATAGAAATAATCTCAAAGGCTATTACTTAACTGACTGAAGTGAGTATTTTCATCATTATATGCCACATGTTAAACTGGCCTCTGTTCAAAATGTGAAATTTCTCTGTTGTTCCATAATACAAAGGAAGTTTATTGTTTCTATTGCACAGTGGATTGGATGTGGAAGGTATTTCAGAGTTCGTGAAGAATTGGTAAGATATGAATAAAGTATCCTTTAAAAATATTCTGCCTCAGTTAGACATTGTACTTTACAAAGTAAAATGAAAAATCAGATTGACTTTCTTAGCTTCCACAAATCCATCAAACTGCCAACCTATCAGACTACCACATTTCTTTTCCTTCAGACCCAAACGGAAATTCAGGTAGGTGGTTTCTTTATTACAGTACTATCTACAGATGTCACTGGTTTATTAGAACAGGATGCCTTTGACTTTCTGATTTACTTTCATCATCCATCTTCCTGTTCCATAGAATCACACTGAAGAAAGATGTTTGTTGATGGCTGGTGAAATAAATTTATGAATACATTGCAAACGGAAATATGGTCACAAACGTATTGAGTTTTATACTAGTGATGCAGACTGAGATCTAAGCACATGCTTAAGGTATTTAAACATGCTGTTAAAAATATTATATAAGTCCAAAAAGAGTTTTGTTTTTTGTTTGGTTTGGTTTTTTTTTTTGCCCATGACGGTACACAGTTCTTTTTTTTTTTTTTTTTTTAAATGCTGAGTATAGTATTTTCTCTATTGTGGAGGCAATCTCCACCATTTCAAGTACATTAGTGTTATGCACTTTACCATTGCCCATCTTTGTCACTCCCCACTCTAGATCCAGGCACTGACAAAGTGTCAGTCTTCTTCTAAGAAAATTCAAATACTCAGAAGAATTCCACACTTTTTGTAAATAACATTGAGATTAAACTGGAAAATAAAGAGAATGAGTACACCTCTTTCTGTTTTGTTTTGGTTTTTTTTTTTTTTTTAGCTTTTTAATCTTGACCTCTCTTATAAACATAGTTCTCCCTGTAGAAGTTTATTGCTGCATATTCAGGTGGGTCTTTCCAAGGAAAATGCAACTATGGAAGAATATATGAAAGAAATATGAAAGAAAGAAAAAAAAAACCCTCTTCCTAGAATTCTTCTTCTTTTCCTTTCTCTCTCTTTCTCCTCTTTCTCTCTTTCTCTTTCTTCCTCTTCCTCTTTCCCTTTCTTCCTCTTCCTCTTCTTCTCCCTCTCCTTCTCCCTCTCCCTCTCCCTCTCCCTCTCCCTCTCCCTCTCCCTCTCCCTTTCCCTCTCCCTCTTCTTTTATTTTATTTTATTTTATTTTATTTTATTTTATTTTATTTTATTTTATTGTTTTATTTTATTTTATAACATTTTATGAAATACTGCTACCTTGAGCTCTTAGCAAACTCTCAAACTGGATACTCTCAATAAGTTGTATCCATATGGCAACATAGAACTATACTGCTTGAGTTGAAACAATATAATCTTTCATTACTTACATCTGCTAAGTAGAAGATGTGAAAGATACGAATGAGAAAGCACTCTCTAAATTACTGAGATGTAATTTTTTTTTGCCCTGTTTCTCAGTAAGTAACTTCAAATACAGCTGTTGCAAGCAGAGTAATTTGGTGTAAACAGTAGCATAGGAAGTCAACTTGCCCATCTCAGCTAAACTAGGTCTTTATTGGTGAGCTTAAGGAAATCAAAATGAAAATGAGACAGGAAAGATTAAATCAAATTGCAGAGAGTCTAAACAGTTATAACCAGTATGGTGCCACACATATGAAATGATGTAAACATAATAGTTTGAATTTTTCAGTAGTTTTGTTTAAAATCTTTTTGAGTTAACTTGTAACTCCATCTATGAATTAGGTCACTACAGTAAATGCATTTGTTTTCATTTCATACTTGAAATTTTGCTTGTTTTTAACAATTTATGCTAATGGAAGCAAGGTCATTTTTCTTGTTCTACAGAATAAAATAAGGAATCGGTTTTGGGGAAATCAATGCAACCTTTTATCTCAGATCAGCCATGAAGAGATAACAATGTGGTTTAGTATCTATATCAGCATGGTAATGTGTCACAGTGCTTCTGAATCAGTTATTCATCTAATGGCAATTATAAATCTCAGGTTAGAAAACAAGCTCCTAACCCTTTATCTTCTAAGAGATTCTACAGTAATGGGGACACTGATTGCAGTAAGAATTAGAATTAGTGTGACAAGTTAGTGGATTCTCTAGTTGAATAATAGCCTTCACTCATTAGCAAATTGATGAATTCAGCTAGTGGCTTTTTAATAAACTGCTTCTTTCTGTGGGAATGACACACCTGTCCATTTCTATAGGAGGAATTCAGAAACTCCTGAAAACTATCTTGAAAAAGATCTTTCTCACTCGTTTCTTCTGCAAGGTAAAACTGCAATGTTTATGGGTCTGTCTCCACCACCTGAGCTCACCTATGTTTTCACTCTAAGGTACAAATAAGGAAAAACTGATTTTACTTAGCAGCATTTTCATTTGAAACATTAACGTGGCCAAATAACCAAAATGTACTTCAACTGAGTAGTCAAACGTTGACAGAAGATCAATAGTCAAGTGTCCTGGGATACAGGCTCTAATGTTTTGTGTCATTAGGTCTCAAAATATTTTAAAAAGAGTAATGCTGAGATCTAATGGCACAAAAACTGTACATAATTACAAAACAATTCTTAAGTCTAATTCTTAAACTGTAGTAATTGATCCTACAGTGAGATTTATTCTGTAACCAGGAAAGGCAATAGCATTCACCACTAGAATAAATTAAAGTAAATGAAGAGGAAAATTGTATTCTGTGTAACATTTAGTTCATTATAGGCTTAAACAACTGTGCCAATCCATGTTCATCAGTATAAGTT
This sequence comes from Phaethornis superciliosus, assembly GCA_023637945.1. NCBI lineage: Eukaryota > Metazoa > Chordata > Aves > Apodiformes > Trochilidae > Phaethornis > Phaethornis superciliosus. The sequence goes on along the minus strand of JAJQWJ010000001.1, from coordinate 23,974,911 downwards.
ACGATGCTCACAGACATAATTAAATAAAAATGTTATCACCAAGAAACAGTTCGTGTTACACAAGCATAGAAATTGTTACATTATAAGAGATTTGAGGGGATTTTAAAAGGTTTTACTGGCAGTACTCAGGATTATAGTAGTAGACATAGTATAGAAATTTTTTTGGTGATTTGTTGGGGTTTTTTCCTGTAGTGATCATAATATATAAAATTACAGCCTTTCCTGCACTCTCTGCTTCTGGGTCTTACTCGTTATGCTGCTTATTCCATACTTTATTAAGTGTCTCTGTGGCTCTTTATTTTTTTTAATTATTAGATCGTGGCTAAACTTTCTTCACTGAGTTTAAAAAAGCATAATTACTTCTTTTTCAGTATGAGTACTTCAAAAGTGTTTTAATATAAGTGCTTTATATACATATATAGTCAGGAAAACATGCTGTAGACAGCCCCTTCTGTTCTGACTTTGCTGTTTTTATAACTAAAATGAATAATTTAAAAATTAGGTAATTTCATTAATTTCTTCCAACTAAATATAAGATTTATTCTTAAAAGTACAAAGAAATAAACCTCAAAAGACAACCTCATGCGACTTATGAGCACAGAAATGAGAGATATTCAAGGAAACTGAAAGTTAATACTTAAAAAAAGTAATAATAAATGTGAGACACACACTACAACAAGACTTTGGCACAAAAATGAGTAATGAAAAATTGTGCATTTGTATTGGAATACAAATATATGGAGAAGTCTTCAAACTTCAGGACACAAAACAACTACTAACAAAAGGAATTTTGAATAAACTTTCCCTTTTGGTAGATCAATAAAAGTAATGAAACTCACAAACTATCCCCTGAAGTCAGCAAAACTGGCATCTATGCACACCAGCTGCAACATAGAGATGTTGCTGAAACACCGAAAAAAAAAAAAAAAAAGAAAAGAGAAAGAAAAAAAAGAAAAATAGAAAGAAAAAAAAATGATTGAATGCAACAACTGGAGAAGAATCACTCTACTATGAGAAAGTAATTGACAAAATGAAACCATGCATGGTAAGACAGTTAATGGATGCCAAGTTCAGATATGGACAAAATAAATTTGGGCCCCGGGGGAACCTGTGTACACTGAAAACTCACATCAAAGAAATTAATAGAAATACTCACAGAAGAAGAGGTCCAGCTCACCATTAATTTGATTGATTTTTGCAACACGTGTGTTTGCTCAGGTGTACAGTGAGGTCCACACTTATCATCAACCTGCAAAGTGAACCCCAGGCAGTATCCATCTGTGAGGATGTTCATCTATCAAGATGTTCATGAGACATGTACCAAACTAGTTGGTGCTGGAAGGTAAAATTCCCAGATTGTACTGTGTTAATCTCTAAATTTGAATTGAGACATTGTGGATCTTCTCCTGTGATTTTAGTGAAAATAGAAAAATAGACCACATGGCTGGTTTATATTAGTAATACCGGAGAAAGTTCTTAGGTTCATTTATTTTGGTTTTTTGTTCTGTTGGGTTTTTTTCCTTTTTTTTTTTTTTTGTCAGAGTTTAATAACGAAAACATTTCAGGCTAAATAACTCTATCTATAGAGACTTATTCCTTAGCTAAGATTGAACTTTATTTCTTTGTCACATTAATTTGATATGATTTTCAGTTTTATATAGTTTCTGCACCTTTTCACTCAATGGCAACGGGTTCAGAACTAAAATATAAACCAGTATGATGACATTATTTTTAAACTTGCATGAGAAAAATAAATGTTTTTTTTAAGCAGTAGTGATCACTTAACTATTTTTTATGTGATTTTCTAATCAAGGGATCACTGGAGAAATAGATTTTTGAAACAACTATTTTTTTTTCTATGTAGCATAGCCTGGAGAATGTCAGATAATTTATGAAAGGATTTTCATCTATCCAGTGATTTTAAACATTACACATCTCAAAAATACTTGTTTTCCAACATTAATTTGCTCCATTGTTACATATTGGAACAGAATAATTAAAACCCAGAGGATATAACTGAACTTTGGCTAACTGCAATTTGCTGGATTGCATTATACTTTTTTAGGGAGCTTTTTACATTCATGGGTTTCATTTCATTGTTATTGAAACTGAAGTTAGAATATTGCAATGATAAGTACTCAAGGAGGGTTTTAATTCAAAATATTGAGCAATGTCAAACTTGTAAACACTGGAGGAGCAGCAGTGGGAAAACTACTCACTGGCTGATAAAAAACCCTTCTAATCTGTATATAAAAGCTAGACATCTAGTATAAAATCTAGTAATAATCTAATTAGTAATTATCTAATCTAGTATAAAAGCTAGACATCAAAGATAAGAATTGCAGTACTTTTTCATTCAGAAATGTACCTGGTGTATGAAAAATACCCTAGAATGACACTACTACTACAAAAAAACCCAAAACAGTTTGGATTTCTACACCTAAGCATAAGCCAATTTTTTTAGAAGTTCTGACTGAGAAATGGATTAATATATGTTAACTATATAAAGCACAAACGACACAAAATCTTGCCATTCAAGTATAGCGACTCCACCTCTTACTTGCTGTCAGGAAAACCCCTGCACACTGTAATTTATGATGAGGGTCACATCTAGAGGGCACCACATAGTAATCACGTCTCCCTTCTCTTAAGTCTTGAGACAATCAGTGATCCAGTGGATTTTAATTTGACTCATCTAGGAGTCACGTGTTGGGGTTACTCTGAAAATAACAGATGCAATAGTACTTGTTTGCATTCATTGACAGATTTATAGTTTTATATTAAAAAAAACAAAATAACTTAAGCATTCTATTGAAAGCTGTTTCCAAATCAGTAGTTGACAACAAAAGTACATTACTGAATCTGAAGTTGTCATTGGAAAGAGATGAAACTTATTAAAGAGCATAAGCATTTAAATAATATTTAGTGTTTGTTCTTATGTGCAAACTTGTGGTCTAGTTACACTACTTTTAAAATTTTAATTCTACCATGCAAGGCATTTAAATCTATTTGGAAAAAAAATGCATTCATAATATGAACTGCACAATGTCCTTTTACTGAAAAATGAAAAACCTGTAAAAAAAAAAAGAAAGTAAAAGTAAATCTAAAACTAAACATGCTAAAATTTTGAGTTCACGAATTGTATGTCATGTGTTAATTACAGTACAAAGCATATGAAAAAATACTTTATTAAACCAATATCAAAAATAAAATATGGCTAATATTTTGACAGAAGATTGTTTTCATTAGGCAAAGGATGCATTTGGGTAACAGTTGTTCTACTGAATTTTATTTTTTTTTTTTCATTTTGCTGTCTTTTTTCATTTTGCTGTCCCTCAAAACACTATGATTAATTTTAAAAAAATTGAGTGCCACATATTTTGCTGGACATCACCACTTGTTTTATTCAACGTTGAACCAAATATGTTGATTTCCTATTAGTAGACCCTATTGCTATATTTTTTGCTATAAACATCAAGTTATTTATGCAAATTCGCAGCACACAAAACACCAATTTTTCAGTTCTCTTTTTATTTTACTTTTGCAGCTTATTTCAGGGGCTGCTTTCAGTTTCTCACAAAAACAATTTAATCTTTGATTAAATTCTGTGACATACTCCTTAAAACCAGATAGAAATACCAAACGTAACATATTTTAATCTACTTCACATAATGGTAATGACACTGTAAAATAAGTGTGTTCTTATTCTCCTTTTTTTTTTTTTTTGTGATTGACTAATGAGTTTTTCTCAACAAGCTGTAGTTGTGTTGTTTTGTTTTTTGACAGTGATAGTGTAGATTTCAGTTAATAACTTTGCCCAGTTCTCTTTGCTGCAGATTGTAATACATTTTGGCTGACCTACAAGATCTCTGAGCTGCAGTACTTTTTTTCACTTCTCCCATATCTGTAGTTCGAAACTTGTTGTTGTGTAATGTTTCTTAACTGAATGTAATAATTTAGGCATCCACACAATGCCTAAATATTTTAAATTCTCCAGTACACATGGACATCAAGTATTTATTTAATTCTTTCCAAGAAAGTGTCATACAATAGAATGACAGAAGATAGCCCCCTTGTCTCCCAGTTCTTATATCACTTCTTACATGCATTTTATTCTGACAATGACTGCTCAAATATTTTCAAAAACATTATTCAAAAAATATTCCAGTGGGACTAGCACCGTATAATGTTCTTTCATTATGATGGTATTAAAACTACGACTCTTCAAGGTTCATGTAGATTTAACACTTGGTTCTAACATTGATGTCTGGATTTCCCCAGATCCTTTTGTTCAACTGACTTTGAAACTCCCAAAGGAGGTGAGACACCTTTTCAGATAGCATAATGTGCTCCCTTTAAATTTCAGCATACTAAAATAAAGACGAAAGTCTATTCAAAAGTGTGAGGAGAGATACCACTCAGCGGTGGAGACTACCATTCCCACCCTGTTTGTGACTGTTCCTCTCTAATTTGCTGTCTAGAACTGAGACAATGTTGGGTTTCAGATTCAAGGTAAATTTTATTTTCATGGCAATGGCAAACCAAGGGGTGGAGAGTGCCATCATTAGTTTACCAGTTTAACATTAAACTCCTTTTTATACTATCCTTTCAGCAGTGGCCTCTCTTTGATTACTCTCTTTCCTCATCCACTATCATTACAAATGCTACATCTCTTACAATTTAATCTCTTTACTTTATCTCAGTCTCTTACCTAGACACTCAACAATTCTTCACTGATCAGATTACTTTCATTTTCGCTCCTGATTTCAACACTCACAAAATGTATGAGGAGGAGAGAAGGATTACCAGCAAAAAAATCATTCAACTCAGTGAACCCCAGAGACACCTCAGTAAGTGCAGAGATAAACTTCAGGATCCAGGGGCAATATGCAGCATGGACACAGGACCAAGCTTGCCAGTGCAGATGAGAAGCAAATTGTAAAAATCTATCAAGCAGTGTAGCAGTGTGACTATGCTCTGGCAGAATCCCATCTACCTTAACCAATAACAGCTGAGATAGCTCTATAAGGCTGTGGAGTCCACAGATATCTTGGGGAGGTCAGCTTCTTGTCCAGCTCTTACCCTTCAACTCTCTTTGGGTTCCTTCCCTGTTACATCATGAGCAAAGCCTCTGCCTATCTTCAAAACTGTTACTTGTTACAGTTGGCTTCTTCTAACAATAGTAGTCTTCCACTTCAAGCCACAAATTTCTTTCTGCCATACATGTTCAGACAAATAGAACATTGTGATAATCACAGCCCTCCATCTGCCTGAAAAACCTACAGGCTTTTTAAATTTCTCCTCAGGACCTAAACCCTGCCCTTCCTACAGAAAACAAAATTATTTTACTTAATTAACTGACCAAATTTGTTTTTTTCTTTTTCACAGAGTGAGGAGTACAAGCAATGAATAATTTTAAAGTATAGTAACTAGAGATTTGTGGAACAAGGCTGGAGTGATTTTATTTCAGAACACCTGGACAGCAAATTAATTGAAGAGCTGTTACATTGATTTTACTGAGTGCAGAAAATGTTTCTAGAAGGCTCTGGTAGAACTTTTTTACTTCATTGCATTTACAGCTGTACAAAATGGAACAATTTCAGTGTTTATTATTTTCTGTTTCTTTATTTTTCCTCTCAGTATTTCTTGACTTACTCTCATTTTCCTTTCCATTTCAAAGAAACCCTGAAAGACTTTTGATATCCAACGACATCTGAAATCAAATGCAGCAGAATCTACTTAAATGTCTACATTGTAGACATTGTAGAATATAAAAGCAGTCATTGAGGGACATGCTGACCCTATTCTACTTAGCCTAATCTGTACTGTAGCTCCATGATAGGTGAACTTGTTTTAGGACTGCACCACTGAAAATCAAAGTATTTCTAATTAGAGAAAATCTTTTCCTCTGGTGTCTATGTACTAGCTGGCTTGTGTAAGTGTAATGTCTGTGCAACTTTATTAAAAATAAGATCTGCTGTACTTTCTTTTTAAAGAGAAATAAATCTACTGTTTAGAGTCTTTCAATATAGAAGAAGACAAAAAGTCCTCATATAAAGGTTTATGGCTAATTTACAATTTCTTAATTTTTTCTCTAGAATGGGTCAAGAACGCATTTAAAATATTGGTTTGGATTGCAAAGTTAAATAGTGTGATTTTATCAATTTAAATAAGCCTTTTAGGAACAAATGGAGACCATGTTGACATATTGTAATCTGAGTTCCCTTACAGTGGAAATTAAATTTACTGAATCATAAACTATTGAAAAACAAGTATTATAACAGAGCTATGCTAGTAGGCATAGCTATAGTTAACTCTTCAAATCATGACAATGATAAAATAACAGATTTAACACACTTTTCCACTAAAAATGGAAACACAGCTTCCCTGTGCCTAGTGGTGATGAGCAAAGTAAACACTGAAAAGGGACGGAATGTCATTTTTTTCAGAACTGTGATGTGGAAGCATCTTGTTTCCTTCCTGCTGCCAATGACATTGGGTAGCTCACTGTTGGACAGAAAGATAATACCAGCATTATCCAGAGCATAAAAGCTCTTGCCAATTTTAAAGTTCTGGTTTTCACAGTTCCTGATTTCTTTTCTTGCTATTGTATATATTACATTTGTTCTTCACTGAGATGACCAGCATGAGGGATCCTACTGCAGTGTTAGTTAATATTTGATGACCTCCTACTGTTTCTCCAAGGTTTTCAATAAAGATATGGAAAAGTATCAGTATCAGTGTCAGAAAAGACATCACATAAAGACATGACTACTTAATCTTTTATGGGAAAGCTACTTTATTTATTACAGAAAGAGCAGTGTTCAGAGGATGGCTGAGGCTGACAGGGATCTCTGCAGAGAGATCCCTGTTAGTACAGGGATCATTTATTCTAACACACCTGCTCAAACAGGGTCATCTATAGCCAGTCACCCAAGGCAAGTCTAGACAGCTTTTGAATACCTCCACAGATGGAGACTCCACAACCTCCCTTTGACAACCTGTTCATTGCACAGTCAACTTCAGAGTTAAAAAAAAAAAAAAAAAAAAAAAAAAAAAAAAAGACTTTCAGATGGATCCTCCCTAGTTTCAGTGTGTGCCCATTGCCTCAGGCTGCAGCTGGGTTCCATTGAAAAGAGATGTGTTTTCTTTCCACCCTCCCTTCAGGTATCCATCCAGAGTGATAAAAACATCTCTGAACCTCCTCTTCTCTAGCCCGAACAATCCCAGATCACTCAATTTTTCCCCATATGACAGATGGGCTTTTCTCCACAGAGAGGAAGACTCGCAAAGTTGAATTACAGAGGCTAAAATGAACCTGGCATTCACTTAGTGCAACACTCTGCTACTCTTGGTTTAGCAATGCTTTTCTGTTATAGAAAAAAGGATAGATGAGAGGAAGGGTTTGTTAAGACTTACGGTTGAAATAGCCATAAACACAATTAAAGAGGTCAGTCAGTTCAGGGAACTAAAAGGGTATGTTTTGGTGGATGGTAACCAAAGACAAAATAATTAAAAAAGGTGCTACATTCAAAGAAATAAAAGTAAGGTCATGATTACAAAATATCTTACTGCAGAAGAAAAGTATGGAGAATAACAAGAGATCAAGGATTAAATCATGCATGGTCCATAGAGCTCAGGCACAAGAATGAGGCATAGGGAACATAGACAAAGCCAGATAACTAAGGAAGAATTAAAAAGTGTAGCACAGATATGTACAGGCAAAACTATAAGATGGATTGGGTTGGAAAGGACCTTAAAGATCATCTAATTCCAAGCCCCCTGAATGGCAGGGACACATACCACCACATCAGGTTGCTCAAAGATCTATCCAACCTTGCCCTGAATACTTTCAAAGATAAGGCATCCACTTCTCTAGGTGACCTATTCCAGCATCTCACCTCCATCACAGTGAAGAACTTCTTAATGTCTAACCTAAATCTGCCCTCAGAGATCATGAAACCATTACCCATTATCTATCACAACATGCCCTTGTAAAAGGTTCCTCTCCTACTTTACTGTAGCCCCTTCAGGTACTGGAGGATTGCTATAAGGGCTTCCCGGAGCCTTTCCTTCTCCAGGTCCAACCCCAAGTCCTTTGTCCTGTCTTTAGGAGAGGTGCTCTAGCACTCTGATCATCTTTGTGGTCCTCCTCTGTACTCATTCCAAGACCTTCATGTCCTTCCTTTTGTTGGGGGCTCCAGAATTGTACACAGTATTCCAGGTAGGGTCTCACAAGAGAAGTAGACACTACTACAAATGGTTGTATCTTGAAGAAAACATTACTGTAATTTGTTTTCAGAATGTAGTTAAATCAGCCTAATCAAGGTTAGACAAGTTTTTTTACATCCTAAATGAGCACTTATAAATGTTACACCCTGAAGCAATTTAGGTTTTTTCTAACTATGGTAAAAATTCCTTTATTTACCACTGAACATAACAGTCTCTAGCAGCTGGTGACAGCTGATCTGTGCATGAGTCATATTGGCTATAAAGAACAATTCATGTTAAGAATGAATTATGGAATTAGTACTTCTTTAAGAATGGCCTGAATGAGCTTCAAGGTGACTTTTCCAGTCAAATTTAACTCTAAGCATAGACAGAACAATCAACAGACAGCCTTGGAAAAGAGGGCATTCATTTGGGGTGTTATGGTAAAAAGTGAAACATGACCTGTAGGTCAATTTTCAGTGAATTCATTTGTCTCCTTCCTGGTAATGATGTTGGTACCAATGGTCAGGAAGATTTGAGAACCCATGAAAGAAATGACAGTGCTGCAAGAAACAAGATCTATAGCTATGGAAAGGGTAACTATATTGAAAAATACAGGTTTACTTTATTTTCATGCTCTTTGGCTTATAAATATTGTGTTACCGGAGTCAATAAATAATATTTGTATACAATATATATATAATGATATACAATTTGCATACAATATAGAATTTGTATGCATCATTTATACCAGTATAGATATGTACTGTAGTCACATAACCCCCACCGTAACAATAGGAGAAAAGGAAATCTCAGTAGAAATCTCACTGCTATTGTAGAACAGGTTTTTCACCTGGTGGTGAAGGAAAGCCTGCAAAATACAGTGGAATATGGGTTGTTAAGGTATTCAACAAGGACAATGAAATGTTCATGCACACTTACTATGTGCCAAGAATTCATGAAATTGTTCTGCATAAATAACTAAAGAAGAATACCTCTGTTCTTCCTCATTCACCATTGTTCACAAAAGAAGACAAATTTCTCAGCCTCAGTGGGCTGCTAGCCTAAATGTAATAGCCTAGTAGAAGGAAATACCACCTTCTGAATGCCCGCTTTGACTCCAGTGCTACATGTTATTTGCCATTGATGAGTGAGCATTAGGTGACTCCACTTAAGTAGCCCTATCTTCCATTGCCTGATGGTACAACTGAAAAGTTTAAGAGAAAAAAACATTAGTGAAATTGCATAGTGAATTGAACATAGAGAATATTTTACCTCTGGGATAAATTTTCCTTAAAATGGCTTTATATTCTGAAGTCCATAAAAATACATATTTCACTCATATGTAAGACTCATAACTAATGAAGGATAAAATCTGATAGTAAGGAGAGAGGTGAAGCTGCCTTTTCTTTCTTAGATGTATCCACAAAACCTGTGATTGGTAAAAGAGGGTAATTTCTCCCATATTCCTCGTAAGTAAGGAACGTATAAACCAGCACTGTCTAACCTGAGAGAAAGGCAAATGAACAACAGTGTGAAAATAACAGGAATGACAGAAAGTGCAGAGGAAGCTATTGTTCTTGCTCTCCATCTAATAAAATGTCTAGAAGTGATCACATCAAAACAACAGTTGACATTTACAACAAGCAAGAAGAGATGCTTCTTCACTCTTTTATTTATGTTTTAGACCTTCTTGTTATAGGTGTTAATCATTTACAAGGAGGCCAAAAAGCAAATGGCAAACAGCAAAAATAAAGACCACTGAGAATAATAAATACAATCTCTGAATGGAAAAGTTCTTGAGATAGCAATGCTGGGGAGCTGGGAGAAAGCTCTGCGAAATACCACAACATCCTGCTGACTCCTTTTCATCTCTCTTCCAGAGGCATCCTCTACTACACACTTCTGAAGGTGGCATGCTGGAGATGGTGATCTCTTGGTATGACCTGAAATAACTTTTCTTTTTAAGCTCCAGCAGTATCCTGTCTTCTACAAGATTCAGCATTACCCTTTACAACTATTCTCCAAATGCTTGTATAATTCCATTTCTTCATTAATTTCAAATTGAGGAACTGATTTCAAAATTATAAATCCAAAAAGCCTATTTCTGTCCTGGTCTTTATCTATTACCTCATCTCTTTAATTACAGTGCATGATCTATTGCAATTTGAGCTACATTAGGGACACGAAACGTTTCAAACCATTAAAGCGATGTGATACTGTGGGTTTTATGTCATTATTTCTCAGAGCAATTTTATGTTCCAATATTCTTATTTTTAACATTTTACAACTGTCCTCAGTATAAACTGAACCATGTAGACATTTTGCTAAATGAACAACATATTCACTATGGCAATTCAAAAAATATTTAACATGATTTTTTTTTTCCCCACAGATGAAAATGATATTATAAATCCCCTGTAATCCCATTATTTCATTATGTGCAATGTCTACAAAGATAAATCTTGTCTGAGTTGCTTTGAGTCAGCTTAGCAAACTTCTTCCCTCCCATTCCTGTAGGTGTTGTGTGGAGAGGCACAAGCCCTACAGCAATTCTTTTCAAGTTTGCACTTTTATGGAGAAATTTGGATCATGCAAAGACATAGATTTCTTGTATTCCTAGTGTCCAGAAAGCAGCACAAATGATTACAGAGTTCAGTGATAATGAATAGCAAAATACTGCAAAATACTTTCAGTATTTTCAGAAAATACTGAAAATACAGTGCTTTCAGTATTTTCAGTCCCTACTGAAAGCACTGGACAAATATAGCAGGGCTATCTGAAAAATATTTTTACCCTCTACCTGATTCTTATGCTTATACTTAGAATCTTTTTCAGCCCCCTTGTTTTGGTTTCTGGATTTATTTTTGAAGAAGAAAACTGCTAGTAGAGACACTTGTGCTAAAATGAATGCAGAACCTAACTATACAGTAAGGAAAATTATAATAGGAATCTTCAAACAAATAATTAATTTAATAGATTTCCCCTTTTGTTCTGTGTTGGCATAGATCTTGAACATATCAAATTTTTCTAAACTTTTTTTTTTCATTATTTGAAATTACTAAACCAACACATGGACCGATCTATACTTGGGCTGCTGTTAACTCATGAAGAATATATTTCATTTATCTGGTACTTTAGATAGTCACATTTGCAGACCTCCAAGAACCCCAAATTTGCCAGACTTATGTAGGTCTGTGCTTATCAATATTGCCATGATTTTCCCCATGCTGCTCCCTCTGAAAGATGTTGAGTCAAGATGGCTGCACAGCACACTGGAAACTTTTCATTTGTTGATGTTAACTGATTTATTTATGTAGACACCATGCTGATTACCCAGGAATTTTCTGGAAGTTACTTGCACCATGCAGAACAATCTCATTGATGAAAGGGAACATGTTTGATATTTTAATTTTCTACTGATTATTGACTTGAATTATTTGACTCACATGTTTTTCAGAGACACAGAGGGCAGGAACAACATCTACTTCTTTTTGTATTTCATTACTCTAGAACATATAGAGAATTTTATAATTTTACTGTACTTTGCAGCTAAATATTATGGTTCCAGATCACTTTACTGCATACAGCTTTGGAGACCCCAGCGCAGGAAAGATATAGACCTGTTGGAGAGTCCAGAGGGGGGCCTCAAAGGTCATCAGAGATTCTTCTGGGTCTGCCTTTGTCCACCGAGGCTGTGATCCCATTGTAAAAGGGCACGAAATTAGTTAGGCAGGACTTGCTCTTAGTGAAGTCGTGTTGGTTGTCACCAGTTACCCCTTGGTTACCTGCTTGCCTTAGCAGAGCCTTCAGGAGGATCTGCTCCATGGTCAGATGCTTGGCACAAAGCTGGCACACGCCTGACAGGCATCTCACATGCCTGGCACATGCATCTCACACGCCTGGCACACGCACCTCACACGCCTGGCACGTGCATCTCACACGCACCTCACACACTGGGTACACGCCTGGCACACGCACCTCACACACCTGGCACATGCACCTCACACGCCTGGCACATGTATCTCACATGCACCTCACGCACTGGGTACACGCCTGCTGCATGCATCTCACACGCTTGGCACATGCTTTTCACATACATCTCACACATGTGGGACACACCTGGAACACGCCCAGCACACACATCTTACATGCCTGGCGCACGCCAAGTACACACGTCTCACAGGGTTGGCAGTGCACAAGCCTGTTGGTGAGTGGTGACATGGACGGAGGGCAGTGACACACGGGGGGTTAGGCGAGAGGGAGGTTACAGGGCAGGGGACATAGGCGGGGACACAGGGGGTGAGACTGGGGGGGACACAGTATGACACGAGGGGGGACACAGGGACGGGACACAAGGGAGGACAAGGGGAAGGGAGATGGAGGTGACAGGGGAGTGACACGGCGGGGACAACACGTGGCGGAAAAAATGGGGTTCCGTAGTTTGAGCAGGAGGAACTAAAGCAGAAGGGCCTGCAGTCCCGGCGAGGGGCAGAGCGCTCAATGGTGCCTGACTGGGGCCCGCCCTCTCTTTCAGCCGCCCTCTTTTTCTTTTGGTTGTTCCTTGCTTCGCTGCTTCTTCCCTGTTTGTGCTTCTTTAGCGAGAGCTCGCTCTCCATGGGAATCCACATGCATCGGGGCTGGGCAGAGCCCTGGAGTCCCCCTCCTGAGTCGGGCCTTCCGCAGGGCCCCTGGGGCACCCATCCCAGCCAGCATCCAGATGGGTTTGTATAGATTGGCGTATTTGTTCCTTGCTTTTCCTTGCTACTGCCTTTTCCTTCTTCTCGTAAACCTGGAGCCAGTTTTAATTTTCAACTTCCAAGTTCCTCGTTCCCCTTTCATCTTCCCTTGAATGCCTGTTATTTTATTCCTAGAATGCCCTCTGCAGCCTGACTAGCACAGCATAGATAAATCCTGCAGAGGGGGACAGTACTTTCCTGTTTGTCACTATGAAACAGTGATTTTCAGTGTCCCCAGAGAGAGCAGCTGTTCAAAACAGAGCCAGGGAGCTGTAAGGCAGTTTAGCTTAAATTATCCAGCCCAACTGGCTACAGTTGAGAAATATCAACAGAGAGAGAGCATCCACAAACCCAAACTCCAGAAAAACGTCTTCTGAAACATACCATTATGGCCCACAAGAGAGACAGGAGATATTGCTTCATGTTACAAAGCTGAACATAAAACACCTGAAATATTGCATGTTATCTGAGGATTTAAAATATCTACCATATTTCTGATTTTCATAGCCAGACTCTAAAATGTTCTTCCATTTCTTGGAATTTTTTTGTCACTGGGGACTGCTTTTCCTTCAGATTCTTTAGTTATTCCTTGGCCTGGTCTTTGCTTTGCTTTAGTTGCTCAGGCTTCTGATGAACGTATTCCTGGGAAGAACTGAGAGTGAAATAACATAAGACTTTTGTCTGCTGTTCCTTTTTCTTTAATTGCACATGATTTGTAGGAGAAAAATTTCATTGAGATGCTAGTATTAGTGCAACTACTCCTACTACTGTAGGAGGACTACAAGCAGTCCTCCTGTTACTAGTTACTATGACTAGGAGTTGTAGGGATCGTTCACAACCCCCAAGACAAGCTGCCAAAGAACACCATGTTCCATGATCATTAGGCAGAGGAGCAGAGACATGTAGGTGGGGTGCAGAGGGAAAGCTGTTGGATTTGTCAGGCAGTCAAGAAAGCCCCTGGTTTAGAGCACATACTGGGAGTATTCCAAGCTTTAGAACATTAGAAAAATAATAAGTAAAGATACCCTGCAAGCTCTGTCTCTAGCAGCTAACTGGACTTTTTCTACTACCACTTTTTACTAGTTAGTTCTTGAATTACACCAGTCATAAACACACATGATTAATCACAAATAAATCCACTCAGGCTGTTAAATCCAAATTCTTTCTTCATAGTGTCTTTTTTATAAAGCCTAAAAGTATTTGAAGAAAGCTGCTGTAATTTTATGATGTAGCCACCATTACAAACTTACAGAGGTAAAGCTGTACTACTCAGCTGATAAAACAGCTTCAGATTCTGCTCTGTTCTAAATAAGGTTTCACATTTCAAGTTTGAAATGAATGCACACAGATACAGCTACACCTCATTTTTTCAGAGACAAAATGCAGGCACATTTCCCTAGAAATTGTGAATACATGGTTTTGATACAGCAAATCCCTTTAACAGTTTAAGAAAACCTGACTTGATATAGACCCTTGAAACAAATAATCTTGAAGCTTCTAACCATACTCTTAGATGAAGATCTGCAGAATTTCCAAATGATTTTAGCCCTCACAAGGTATATTTCACCCTAAAATAGAAAACAAAGTGTTTCTCAGTTGTGAATGGAAGAGGAGGAAAAGAAGAAAGACATGGCTTGGTCAAAACCCGTTTTCAGAAGTGTGTGTTTTCAGTACATTTAGAGCAGAAGGAACAGCACCTCCTGCTACTATACAGACTTATAGTAGTATACTTTAGGGTAGACTATATTACCTTAATCTTTAAGTTCAGAGCAGTAAAAAACCCTGGTTTTGGAGACCCTACAGAATAACCGTCTCTGTAAAAGAACTGCAGCTGTTTCAGTCTGCTTACTGATTGTAAGTGACAGAATCATTTGATGGAAGCCCCAGTCAGGGTACACACAGCAACAGAAATTGTCCCCTACATTCTTTGAGACTGCATCTTTAACATTGTACTTCCAGAGTCCCATCTCAGGGAATTTAAACCAGATGCTCAGAGACCAATTAGACACAGACATACATCAGAATGTCCTATAGTCCCCCCTGATGTGTGGAAACAAACTTTACAACCCACAGAAGGTTATAAAGGAGGTATGTTTATTATAGCACCGGGTGAGAAAGGAATCTCTCTTCCGCAGCTAAATGCAAGCATCTATTTATTACCCAAAATAATACATATGTATTAAAGAAGCATGCATATGCATAGAAGAAGTGAGATTATTCAGATCAGCTATTAATATAAGTCTCCACGCATCTTCACATGTGCACTATTGCCTGGCGGTCTTATGCAGGGGTCTTCAGGATGAAGGCTCTGAGTCTTCCTCATGGTGAATTTTTTGACCTTTGGTTCAAAATGCTGAGTTGTTACAAGACATTATTCACAGAACCAGCTCAAACCAGCACATACCTTTGCTGCCTGCCCTTGCGTACCACAAAGTTCCTCCTCAAGGTCCTAATTTATTATCTGAGACAATGTTCTGAAATGCATCTGCACACTAAGCTATACTTTGTAAAAAATTGTTAGCCTTATGCTACTCCTATAGCTTGTGTCACTTTATTATTAGACTGCAATCTTTATTAATTGGTGTGAAGTCCCCATATTACCAGCACTGATCCCGGCGGGACTCCACTAGGTCCAGGCCTCCAACTAGTCTCTGTCCCATTGACCACAACTCTCTGACTTCTTTCCTTTAACCTGTTTATTCTCCACCTCACTACTTGATCATCCAGACCACAGACCACATTTCCATAGTTAAGCTGTGAGGATGGTATGGGAGACGGTATCAAGTGCTTTACTGGCATCTTGATAAAATGCTGTCTGCTCAGCACACTCAGGGTGCTGTCTGTATGAAGGACACCATGGCACTGGGATTCTTCTACCACCTTCATTTGCACACTGCCTGCTGCCCCAGGAGACCTTCCTCCGCTCCCTGTTTCTTCAGGTCAGGGTTGATTTGTGGCAAGATATTGTCCTTGAGGCATCTCATGAGATACAGGAGCCCAGTGCTTGGAGGGACCATCCTGATCTGATCAGCTGCCACTCCCACGTAGTTCTCAGCATCTCAAAGGTTCAGGCTGCCAGGGAATGGACTGAGTGGTCAGGGTCATTCTCCAGGCACTCCAGCAGGGCCTTGCCCTGCATTTTTTTTGACCGTGTGAAGCAGAGGATTTCTGTGATGGTGACAGAGAGCAGGAGCAGCCTGGCACAAACGCCATGCGCACTGAGCACCAGCCTCCCACCCCGCTTCCTGGCAGGCGCTTCCAGCATTCCCAAGGGAGAGCCGGGCAGGGCAGGACAGTAAAGACTGTGGCCCCTGCTTAGCCACCCCCTCTGCTGAAATCCGCCTCCTTCCTTGCAGCCAGGCCCGAGCCATCGTGTTACCCACTGCCCCAGCGCCAGGCTGCCAACGTGGTTCTTCCTGACTATGCCTTGCTCACCATCTCCGGATCCTGCAGTGGTGCCACCAAGCCCCTGACTTCCAGCAAACGCATTGTGTGACTGCCACCATTCCAATATGACTGGAGGCAGCACAGGTCACTCTGACTGTTCTCCATGTCTTGTCAGCCCAGCAGTTGAAAGAATGACAGTGGTGAGAGACTGGCAGAGCTGCAGGACCCTGGTGCTGTGTAGCTCCTGGCTCCCACTGCCAGCCCAGGGCCTGGGGGCCTGACAGCCTGTCCAGGGAGAAGCCCTGCCTGTGGAGGTGCAGGGGTGTTGCCCCAGCAGAAAGGGCTGGAGGCCAGAGGAACTGACTCTGCCTTTATATCCTTGGGGTCCCTCACAGCCTCAGGGCTGACACCGATCTGCCATGACCAGGGAGGTGACCAGAGCCCTTTCCCACTGCAGCTTCTGCTCCTTTCTAGCTGTCCTCCAAAAGCAGACTCTGTACTCTTCAGGGTGCAGAACCCTTGCGGGGGGTTTGGACTGGGGAAGCTGTGACCTGCTCTGGAAATGCCAGACCTGCAAGACATGCTGCTGCTCCCTGAGGCTGGAAAGTGATGGGCTGAGTTCTAAATCCCTCAGCCAGTTGTCCAAAGCACTCAGGTCCTGAGCAAAGGTCAAAAACACTTCCACCCAGCTCCTGTCCTGCTCCATCTGGGAAGAGCCCAAGGTCACAGGGCTGGTTCAGACCATTGCCTCAGACCAGTCCCTCTTCCCATTCCTCCCCTTCCCTTTTCTGTCTGCCAGCCAGGAGCCCGGGGGAGCTGAGGTGTGGCCAGAACCACAGGGAGATGGGTCTGGGGTTACTGAGACCCCTGTGTGCTGCTGGCACAGGTGAGCAGGGGGGAGAGCAGCACCCAAGGGTTGGGGGGAGGAGAGGCCTGCAGAAGAGCCCCTGGGGGCTGTGTGCCTGAGGGAGGGGGAGGGGAAAGTGGAAAGGGAAAAGGGTAAAGGCAAGGGGAAAACTGGAAAGGGCAAGGGGAAGGGAAAAGGGGACTAAGTTCCAGACTGGTCTGCTCTAAGCAGGTCCAGGGAGGAACAGCTGCAGACTGACACCCTGGGCACATGGGGCATCCCTTGTCTAGCCAAGGCCCTGGCATCTGCTGGCTGTCCTCACCAAGGTCTCTCCAATCCTTCATGTCTCCTAAGTCCTCCAAGTCTCCTTGAATGCTTTCCGGAGCTTCCTCCACCCCAGGAACTCTGGTGAGGAGGGCTTGAAGAGAGGCCAGCAAAGCAGCAGCATCTGGGAGCTGCCACCACAGCTCAGAGAAGGAGACCTGTCATCCCCCTCTTGGCAAGGCTGTGAGCTTTTCCCATCTACTTAAGGGAAGAGGCAGCTGGGGACAGAGCCTGAAGGACATTCAGTGGCTGAGGCAGGGACACGGGGTAGCCACCATCTCACATACTGCACTCTGCCAGTCAGCACAAGAGAGATGGCCAAGAGCTCCTGAGCTGCTGCCATGGCTGTGGCAGAGGGAAGGGCAAAGCAGGTGGTCAGCTTTGAAGTCTGTACCTTGGCTACACTCTTGGTCTCATCACTCATTTGCAGGAAGAGAGAGACAAGGGCATGCGGTGTTGTCCCCTTCATCTCTCCCGTGTCTCTCTTCACAACATGTCTCTGAAGAGCCTGATGGAGAGCTCTCGCACTTGCCTGGATTTCTGAGTCCAGCTGAAAGAATGACAGTGGTGAGAGACTGGCAGAGCTGCAGGACCCCGGCACTGTGCAGCTCTTGGTTCCCAGCTCAGGGCCGGGGGGTCTGACACAGCCCATCTGGGGTGAAGCCCTGCCTGGGGAGATGCAGGGGTGCTACCCCAGGAGAATGAGCTGGAGGCCAGAGGGAGTGACAGTGGAGCCCTCTGTCCCAGCTGCGGGGGCTGTCATCTCACACAGCAGCCGCCTGTGCCAGAGGGACAGGCTCAGAAGCATCTTGCAGAGAAACTGCTTTCCATTAGGCCTAATTCAACATAGAAAGTCATGGCAAAATTGTTATGCTGTTCCTCCCTACAGCTAGGAATCCTTTTCATGTGCCAGAACGTGGAGGATCGCTGCTCAGCTGGGCTCTTCCTCATCTCTCTGGGAAGAGAAAGAAAAGCACTGCTGGCAGTGAGCAGGGTAGACAAAGCCTTGCTGGGATTGCCCTGCTCAGCCCAGTCAGGATAGCCCAGGCCAGGACACGTTTGTCCCCAGCCGCAGCCTCCACACCACTTGGTGACAGCACCCTGGTCTCTCTCCAGGCAAGGAGCACCCCTTGCCACTTGGATCACTCCCTGGCCAGCACTGTGGCTGCAGCCTGGGGCTTGGGTGCTTGGAGACCTCTTTCCTCCCCTGGGGTTGGGGCTGCCGAGGCACTGCTGCCTGAAAGGGGCTCTGACCTGGCCAGCAAACTGACTCCTGTCTCGAGGGTCTCTGCTCAGAGGATCATGTCTCAGGCAGGCATCTTGGGTCCTGTAACAGGCTCAGCCAGCAGCCCCATTGTCAGGGGAACCTGGAAGTGCTTTTTCCCAGGCTCCTCATGAACCTGATCAACCAGCTTGCATGGGCTGTACCCATCCTGGGATGCAAGCAGCCTCAGGCCAATCAACCCATCCCTTTCTGGTGAGCCATCCTCCTCCCCTGCCATTCCCCCAGGCCCTTGGCCAGGTCCCCTGCTCTGTGTGTAATTGGACCTTGCTCTGTACACAGGTTGGCAGTGAGAGCATTAAAGCTCTGCTGTGGGCTGCTGGCTGTGAAGAGCATGTCCACAACATCCAGCAGGAGCAGGGTGGCTGCAGAAAACACATAAGAACAGCTCTCAGTGCAAATCTGCTGCTGTTGCACTGCCAAAGCCCATGGGGTGCATGTGGGGTGCAGCTTAGGCACTGGCCTGGCCCAGAGGCACCAATGGAGGCTGCGACCCATCTGCCAGGCCATGACCAAGCAGCTCTGGGGGCTCCCCTCCTGCTTCACTCTGGCCCCACAAGCCTCCCTGGGCCAGCATGGTGACTGACCCCCTGGTACCCATCTCTGGCCCCTGCCCCAGGTTTCCAGCTGCAGTGCAGGGCAGGAGGTGCAGGCAATGGGGAGGCAGAGTTGTTTAGCAATTGCCTTCAGCATGCTTTGCTGAAGAAATATCTGATGGCTCGATTCCTTTTTTAATGAAATATAGTTATACCAAAACCAAATAACTGAGAAAAAGGGAGATAGAATATGAGAATGTTAACACAACGCTTATAAAACAGTGGAAAAAACAAATTTCAGTTCCCTCTTACACCCATCTCTCTAGTGTGGACTCTGTTGCATAGGCCTTGCTTTCTGAATATATAATGATGTCTAGTGAGACTCTTGCAGGGGTTATCTTGCAAGGGTTGGACTTGATAATCTCTGAGGTCCCTTCCAACCCAGCCAATTCTATGATTCTATGATTCTATGATCTTTTGACCCTCCAGACTATCATGCAGATTCTTAATTTAATATACCAGGGTTCAACTCACTACCTTCAAAAAGGGCTGCGACATAACACTGATCTCGTCTGCTGTTTGCCCTCTCACATCTGCATCCCAAACACATGCAAATTCCATTCAAATAACTCATAAACTGTCCCACTGAAATTTTTGCCCCTTGATTGGACACAAGTAATTTTTTGTCTTTTTCTTGCCATTTGTTCCACGCCGCTACCCGCCCTAAACTTCCACAAAGAAAAACCAAAGTGCAGGAGACGAGGAAATTGAGAATAAAATCCAAAGCATTTCTGGAAGCCAGCTTTTATCTACTCAGTGTTTTGCTGGTTACGATATTCACTCAGGATGTGCAAAACTACAAAATAGCATTTTAACAAATACATGATTTGTTTCCAAATGTCACAGTTTTTAATTCCAGATGACTGCCAAGTTACCAAGACTGTTTCTAATTCTATTAACATGCAAATGTTATTTAGATATTGTTCTGATCAATAAACAAATGTGCAATTTTGAGGACTCCAACATTTCTCAGAAAATTGAATTCTCATTCTCCAACCAGTCTGTTTCAAATATTATAATATCACTGATTTATAATATAATAATGTGGGTGACGTTTCCCATTCTTACAATTTAGAACACGGTTTGGAGTAAAAGACGTTAATGCTTTCTAATAAGTACTCAGTTGAGCTATTGTTTTAAAAGCTAAAATAGATACATATTTGGTTTGTGCCCATGTTTTAGCTTATTTCATTAGATGCATTTGATAGAGGTAATTGTTTAGAAATTATTCTCTCATTATTCACATTAATCTCAGGATTGGACACATACGTGAGGTAAGTTTTTATTTTGCAGCTCAATTAATGCTCACTCATTCTAAAAGCCAGAGCCATTCCTTCTAAAACATTCCAACCTACATCCTTCAAAAAAACCTCCCCTAAATCTGTTCTTAGAAAGGCGGCTGAATCAAAGGCTCTAGATAATCTCCACAGTCGTCTTCATCAATCAGCTACTTAGAAATCCACAGCTGGACAAGCAAAGTAAAGGAATCTGAATCTTCAAATATATCCCAAATAGCTCATGGCAAAAAAGGACCTTGGCATTCAAGGTCAGACAGCTTTTTTTAAAGATCACATTACACCTTTGTAATTAAAATTCCAGTTCTTTGGCTTAATATCTTTATTCTTAATATATTTTCATCTCATTAATTAATCTACTATTTCTCAAAATCCTTGGGCCTAATCAGTTTTGAATCAGTTAAAATCATACATTCAGCATTCAGAGAACTGTATGATCTCATGCTCTTCTTTAAATCAGATCATGAACAGAACTGAAAGAAGTGAATATAGTCATGATAATCTTATGCTGCAAGGTAGTTAGTTACTCCTAGTTCTGTTCTCTGTAAAGGGTTTTACATTCTGATTAGTTGTTCTTAAGTCATCATTCATGGCTTGTAGCTCACATCTGCATTTATAAAAGTAAACCTGTCAGCATAATAGTATATTTTAGAGGTTAGATCTGGATTTACACTAACCCCTTTTTTCATTCCTTTCAGCTTTCTTAATTGGTAACAGACAGATGAGACAAAATAACAGATTGTTTTAAATTGTTGGAGTCACTTCAGATTACATCTCTTACTTTATATGATGTTGCTCGTTATTATCACATGATGTAATGTAATTTGTCAAAATGACATATCAGTAACATGGCAGGAACACCAGATGTCATAGGAATGTAAGAACTGCCAGCTCAATTTAGTTAGTTCGTCCTTTCCAGCCAACCCATCTCTAATAGTGGCCAGTACCAGATGCTTCAGGAGAAGCAAAA
Organism: Phaethornis superciliosus; assembly: GCA_023637945.1. Taxonomy (NCBI): domain Eukaryota; kingdom Metazoa; phylum Chordata; class Aves; order Apodiformes; family Trochilidae; genus Phaethornis; species Phaethornis superciliosus. Next base: position 23,953,260 of record JAJQWJ010000001.1, on the reverse strand, counting down.
AGCATTCTGCAATGAAAACGATTTGAAAAATCACTGTAGGAGAGCATTTGCTTTCTTTCTAAATTTACTCAGCAAATGATTGGCTTATTTCCTGCAATATAAGGATATAAATTCATGCTGGTTTTGTAAACAGCTATTATTCCTAATGTACTTGTTGATTTATTTCCTTTGTCTGAATTCTGTTAAAATGTGACCAGAGGAATTCCCTGTCATGATCATGATGAGGAATTAATGATGAATTTGAACATTTGATTCTTCTCTATTATTATTTCCACCCAATTATTTTAAATATGTACCCCCTCAATTTAACTGGCTTTCTCATTTTATTAATTGAGATTGAAATAAAGCAATAGCCTTACTTTACCTAGAAACCAGTGTTAAATGAATTAAAATATGGGCATTTACCAAATATTAGTAAATCATAAAAGGCTATCTTTATTCAGCTAAGTAAAACTGCCATATACATTGGTGCTCCTCTGAAACACTGCTGGGCTAACTCTTATGTTCCTGAAATCCCCCAAAACTCTTCAGCTCCCTCTATTTTTAAATTCTCTTCTCAGTTTTAAGTTTTATATAATTCTCAGCTTCTTTACTCCATGTCTCAACTGGTTTATTCTGTGTCATTTTGGATGTGATTCAGCAAGCCAAAGAGAAGAAATATTTGTACACATAACCATATATGCATTGATTATTTTAGTTTATAAATAAATAAACTATATTAAACTGTTCTCTAAAGAGGTAGCACCTTTTTGTGAAAAAAGGAAAATCACAAGAGTAAATTTTTGAAAAAAATCTTACTTTGAGAGAATAAAAATTGTTTGTTTTTTTCAGACTGAATTATTTTGATGAGTCTCCCACATCACCTGCTAGATGAATTGATGACAAACAGTAAAGTGATCTGCGTGTTTATATTTTGTCAAAAATTCAGATGATCTTTGCATAAGGAAGGTTTGACCAACTTGAGACAAAGGAGTGTAATCAAATTTCCTTTTTCCGAGTTCAGGAATCTTAAGGAATACATGTATTTTTAAGAGTGTAGGTAGACTTCCTGTCCTTTTCTATTTGAAGCAATTTGCTAATGCCTGGTTCCCACTACCTACTTAATAAGCAGAAGACATTAACAGTATAGAAAATATTAATTTATCTGTGAAAATTAATGGTTTACTGATTTTCTGTTAAGTCAAATAGAAAAGATCAATTTCCTGACTTCTAGGAAGGAGCAAGTAATCATCGTTTTACACCATGGGTTCATGGAATAATATTCATCTAGTTCAAGAAGGCTGTTCCTTGTTCTTGTTGCCCTTACAGAAACAGAACTTATGATTTTTTTAATCCTATTTGCTAGCTTTTGTGTGCAATACCTGCACTTCTATAAAGGCCTTACTATCACTCCTGCTTCAAATTCTCAGAAGCTGCAGAAAAAAATATTTCTTTCCTGTAGACAGGCGCTACCAAGCAGCAACATGCTCAGGCAGTTGAGAAACAGTTTATATGAAAAACACAATGTTGGAGTTACATGGATGAAATAGGTAAAAGGGAGGACAATTTCACTGAGAATGTAGTTGGCTTATATCATCTCCCAACAAGGATTTAATTTTAAAGAAGAAATAGTATTAAAAACCAGGGTTTTGTCCTCTTAAAATACTATAGTTGCAGGATGATTCTCAGACAAAACATCTTATTGAAGCAGCATTGCTAGACAGGGAATGACTGACAGTCTGAGCAACCAGCCTCCTCAGAGGCATCTAAACATAGTGCTTCATAGCAATCCAAACCCAGTAATGAACCTTTAAGCTGTGATCTATCTGCTTTGCTGCATTTTGGTGGGCTTTGGTTCCTGAGCCCCAGACTATTTAGGGGAAAAAAAAAAGGCAATATCATATATATTGCATTTCAGTCACACTTGATTGCATCTTTCTACTAAATAGATGAAGTCTGACCTTGACTTTGTTGTTTATAGGGCAAAGGAAAGGTACAGCACAAAAAAAGCAGCAAATAGGCAGACAGCTTTTTTTTTTTTTTTTTTCTTTTCTTTTCTTTATAAACATGGTCTATTTTATTTCAGGTTTTATTTCCTATTCTGTCAGGTATAAAGGGTGATTTAGATATCTATTGCTCCATACACTCAAATCAAGCATACTGGCCTGAGAGCTAACATTGGCCTGCAGTACTTCTATTGCTGAATTTACAGGAAAAGGAAAAGCTTATTTTTAGCACTAATTAATTTTCATTATTAATGACTTTGTGTTACACTTTCAGGCCATAAGCGGAGACACAGGAAATGATGCACACCATGTAATTTTTCTCATATTTTTAATCACCCTTCAATTTTAGACCAAGTTAGAATGTAAACTCCCTTTTTTTTCCTGCAAAGGTCTAAAGTCAGGACAATTCCTTCTGGTACAGATTTCCTGCTCAAGAGTGGAATTCTGCTGCTAGAGATAAAGCAGTGTGTACATACATGGACTTGCAGAGCTATACATGGGAAATTGCAGGGACATAAGATGTTACTGTAGATCTGGTGTGATGGGCTGCCCTGATCCAGCTTCTTAGCCTCCCCCACAGCTGTTCAGTTACCCTGCCCCATCCCAGAGGACAAGAGAGAGAATGGGAAGGGGAAAATCAAGGAAACTCATTGACTGGGAGAAAGACTGTTTAACAAGCAAAGGAAAGATAATAAAACCCCATCAGCTTCAACTTCCTGAAGGACTGTTAAGGAAGCTCTAAAGATGAATGCTGTTGAGATGATGAGACGAACAAAAATTGTTCTTATCAAACTGGTTGGCAACTCCTATCCACAGTGTCCTAAACATCTCAGATTCTAATGATTGTCTCAGTCCACGAACCCTCCTACTCTCCTAGGATTTTTTCTGATTTCACCCATGCTACTTCAGTTCCAGAAACCCTTGAGCTGAGTCGTCAGAAAATGGCTTTTTAGGAGCCACGACAATCTACCTTACACTAGAGCATTTTCTAAAAAAAATATCAGGACACAGAATATGGAACTTTTTTCACAGAAACCCCAACACTTTTTGACATTGTCTTCACCCCACTAGGAACTGTCTGTTCGCTCAGAGAGACTAAACGTATTTTTATTGCTCACAGACTTTATAATTAGCAAAATCTTCAGGTTTCTTAGCCAACATTATCTGTAAAGGACTATTTAGAATTCCACAAGCTTGTTGACTAGATAATGATTAGACAGGCTTCCCATTATAAATGATCCTGAAGAGGATAAGGACTTCTATGTGATTTAACTTTCTGTGAAAACAGTCATGGATGGAATTTTTGTGATTTTAGCACACCTTGGCTTTTGCAGAGAAGGCCTATTTTGCTATATCATAATTATTTGTAAATAGAAAAGTTTAAAAAATAATGCAAGACTGTGCACTGTATGTTTTTTTATTTAATTAAAAGGACTATTAGCACACCAAAAATGAGCACTGAACATGATGGCTGCATAATTTTAATTTCTGTCTAATCAAAACTTTTGGGAAAGCAGAAAAAATATGAAAAGGTTTCTATAGGAAATAGGTCTTAGTATTATGCATTTACCTTTTTTCTTCAATAAATTTTTAGTTGTGGCTTGAATACTGAGGTTATGAAGTTAAATTATAAATTACACTATAGGCAAATAATCCTTCTGGGAATTAAACAGGAACAATGGGAAGAAAACCGCTGTGAGACTTTCTTGTAAAGAAATCAAAATGAATTAAGGGCTCTCTAACATTTAGATATTAAGCCCAAGAGAATTGCTAGTGTTGGAGCTGGTATGAGCAGTCATGTGGTATTATCTCATTTTATTAGAATTAAATAGAAGGTTTCAAGCCTTTATGAATTTAAATACGAATGTAATGCAGTTTCTGTGAGAAGGAAGACACTCACTAAACAATTCCCTTGTTTACTTTAGCTGAAAAATCCCACACCTAATAAGATAGGAAGGAAGTGACCATATGTCATTTGCAAGAGTGTAATGGTGAAGACAGTGCTGCAAAATACTAAAATCTTGCAACTCTGTAAACAAACTGATTAAAAAGCATTAATATGTGTATAGTAAGGCAACAGTAAATTGGTATGTTCTTAGATACGGTAGCATGTTGAGCTCTAAGCAATAATCAGCTATCATTTCTAATTCATCAAAAGAAAATAGGTAGATTTTTAAAATATTACCAAATATCATGTACTTAGAAATTTATCCACTTCTGGGGTCTATTGTACTGTTCTAGACATAATAGTCTCAGTCAGTGTTAGAATCTATGAAGGGACTTACCTATTCCTGTGAACTGCAAATATTCCTGTGAACTGCAAAAAGAAGACAAGAGAGAGGCGAGTTCTCCAGATCCTCATTTGGTATCCCTGATACTTCCCCATACCGTCTTTCATACATCTACTGGTTTGTGGAGTTGGAACCTCACCTGGTGATTTACCTGATGTGCATAAACTCACCTGGAGTAGCCAACAGCCACAGACTGCTTAGGTAATACAATACTGTCAATGCTAATTTATAAGGATGTATCTACAGATTGGGAGAAAAGCTGTCTTCAGTATCATGTTCTCCACAAACTTAATTTATCATTATTATTGTGTAAATTGCCATCCTCTTAGAATTTCCTTTACACAGTCTGAAGATGAGGCATATTCCCAGTTACATGCTTCCTTTTTCTGAATTTTCTTCTTCCTCCAGTCCCCTCCATATTTCACACTACTGAAGAAAACAAATTTTGTCCATTTCCAGAAAGGCAAATTGTAACATTTCCATTCAGCTGAGCAGTCCTGACTCTCTTTAGTTTTCATTTGTGTGCTTTTCTAAAGACAGTAGGAACATTTGTAATTGAAAATGGAAGGAAGGCCTTAAATTGTACCTTTACACCTCTAGAAAAGAACAAATGCTGTAGTGATGTTATGATTTTTAGCATATGCTTTCTATGACGCTACAACATATGCAGAAACATATTTGTATCACAGGTCTGTCAAAAATCCATCAGCTATTCATCATCCTTTTCTCGTCTACCTTTAGGTATCTTTGAATTTTTCATTTCTGCTTAAAGAAATTATGGAAAACTTTAAAAATTCTATAGTACCTCAGTAAAGTCTTCACTTCTTTTTTCTACTTTTAGTGTTTTGATCTTAGTTCGAGTTGGAAACTGGAACTACCAAAATCTTTCAATGCTCTTCCCATTTTCCTATTTCATTTTTTATTCCTTCAATATGAGTACACTCTTGAATGTTTATCATTATTTATGAAAATAGTGAATAATTTTTTTTGTATTTGTGACCAACAACGAGAATAGTTTTAGGCACTGAGTATTTGAATACCTCTAAAATATTAATTGGTGTCTTCATCTCTTCAGAATTTTAGAAATGTACACGATGATATATATTCAGGAACTAAGCTTCCCCATGGAAAGTTAGAGGCTGCTCAGGCATAATAAGAGAAGATACAGAACCAGTCTCTGGTAAGCCTCCATAGATTAGTAGTTGGCAGAGAAAAGCTGTTAGAAAACACATTCCCAATTACCAGACTTGTTCCCCAATAAATGTTAGCTTTAGAGATAGTTACTAAGCAACTCTATGAGAAATTTCTTCAAGAAAAGAATCTAGAGTTTAATTTGATGATAGATGTCAAAATGTTTTCTGTAACTAGGAATTTTATCCTGCACTGTTTTCTCTTTTCAGAATAGGCCATTTCTGCTGGAACTGTAGCATTCATATATATTCGTAAATCAAACTGTTTCTTGTAACTGTATTGACTTAAGTAATAGAGAGAAAAACTTGTCATGAATTCTTTAGCTCAGAACCTTTGTTATTAATTCATAATTATTATGCTCAGTGTTACCTGAAAATTTCAACTAACATGCTTAATTTTAGCCATCCATGCTCCTGCTTCTTACTATATATACAGTGACAAGGATTTTGCCAAATGAAAGGGGAATACTAACTGGCACAAAACAAGTGATACAGAAGACCTCTATTAATTTGAGGTTTAAGCAGTAAAATATAAGTTTGTGCTTAGTGAAGTTGACTATTTTTATCAGATATTGGTTGTACAGTTGTACTGAATGGCCCAATTAAACTAAATAATGTAATTCTTATGCCATAGAGCATGAATGCTTTAACATTTACACATTTTTTACCGGTATTCCTTTATTAAAAATGATGAAGTACTAACCTGAATGCTCTATGAAACTGTAATTTTGCTAGTAGAATTATATGGATACACATAGTCCTTATTTAAATTTATTCATTAAACTTGTTTAAACAGATTCAGACACCTAAATTTGGACATTTACATGGAAGCTGAGTAGAGCTTCTTTTGTAAGCAATGCAGGCCTGGCTGATTCAGAGTACAGTTTTTGAAGACTGGTCTCTGGACTCCACTGACTGTATTGACTAGGTGTCCACTGAGCAAGCTGTCATTATATACAGAGCGGCATTAAATTCCCTACTCATAAAGTTTGAATATCATTTCATTCACCTGAGGATATCTGTGACTTCTACTGTATCAGTCAGATATCACCCAGTTTCCAATGGAGAGCCTCTTCTTCCTGAGGTGTTCCCTCTGAGAACATTCAGGGCATTCTGGAGGATCTAAACCTCACTAGATTACCATTTAGTCAGTTCAGTAGTGAATCACACCTGTAATGACACAGTAACTTAGAATTTGTACTGGATAATATTAATGAAAAATACAGGGCAATTAAACCTACCTTCCCCTTCTCCATTTAAAACATATGTTCCAAAGTTCTTAAAGAACTTGCCCTATTATTTCTGGTTTATTAATACTGTGACAAATGCATTTATAGCAAGTTAGTCAGGTTGAACTCTTTCACCATTAAGTGACACAGCTTAATGGAATTCAGAGTTCAGCAGGAATAGCCCTACTGTTTCTAACTTGTATAAACCTTTTATTGATAGTCTCCTTTGGCACATAGCATGTATAAGACAGAGGAAAAGTACACCATATGTTTGTATCTGCTCTGAAGATGCAACAGTAGGCACTTTGCCTCTTTGAGAGCTAGAGGTACTGGACTGGCTCTAGGAAAATCTTCCTTCCAAGAATTTGTGTATACATTCTTGTATGTAAAATTTTGGTTACTGTAGTACCATGTGGGAACACATTCCCTTAATGATGTATTACCTGAAAATAGACATTGCTTTGTTTTGAGTTTATATAATGATCAGGTGATCATTAAATAGTGTATCACTATCTCTTCTACTGACATAAATACTTTAGTCTGTGTATTGTTGATGCCTCTTTCTGAATGGTCACATTTTCTTTGTACTCATGCCTTTCTCAGATCAATCAAGATCTAGGAAGTCATTCAGTAGTGAAAGGCAGAAGAATGAGGTAATTTTCAAGTGTTCGGTTTCACGGATGAATTGGTCGACATTTTACAGAACAGTGATCCTTCCCCAAGAAACACTGAAATTCAGCTTCCAAAAAGAATCTTTTCCAGTTGATGAACCTGGTCCTGCCTCTCAATCCTCTTCCTCATTCTCTCATGGGTGAGATTCAGTAAATGAAAGAACACAGTGGATTTGGCGATTATTTAAGAACAGACTAGATGAGAGCTTTAAACTTCCTTTTATGATTTCATACCCTCATTTTCTCACACTCTTCCAGTCCCAGTACTTGCTCTTGACTTCTTTCTCCACAGAGGGTTTGCACGTGTCCCAGGAATGTTGTGCAGAAAGTCATATCATTTTGTGCTGTTCATCTGCTTAAACTTACTGGTCTTGGACATTAATGGTCAAGGTCTCCGGGCATTCTCCAGCATTTGTTGCCACTCAGCTCTCTGATCTCCTGAATCTTCTCCCACTTCCAGAGTTTTTAGTCTACTCAGAACCTTCACTTTCTTCTTTCCAGACCCCCTGTTCTTTCTGGGATTACTTCTTTTATGAAACCCTTCTTTAATGCACCAGCTCTTCTTATGAATGCAAAACCCATGGTTTACCCAGTCTAATTTGTGTATGTGCAGAAGCACAATACATGATCAGCATTTAAACTGGCAGTTCTCTCTCATGTCTCTTTATTAATTGAAGGATTCAGGACAAGTTACTTTTGTTTAGTTATGGTGTTACCAAAATTTAGATCTAACCAATCATAGACTTGCAGACAGCATTTTTCACCTCAAACACATACATACAGTCCTTGTGCATTTCTTAAGTCCCAGCACACCAGCCCTTCAATTCAATTAAATTAATTTTCATGGAAAAAAGTTGCTTTGAATTGCTAAACACCATACTTACCACCCTCAATGGATGTAGGTGCATGAGTTTACTATGAGAATAATAATTCGTTTTCCCATGGCACTAAATGATTGTAGTGGCGGCATCAATGTTACTAAGCAATGTCATTCAGTAGGAGCAGAATCATAAAGTGAAACAGCTGGTGCTGAGTGTTAAGATATGCAGCCTCGGCAGGAGTTTTAGCTGTCTGAACAGGCCCTGAGAAATTATGGAACGTGACATGAGAAATTGCTGAACACGACAAACATCACAGTGAGAAGCTGGCAAAAGTTACAGCTAGTGCTGTGAGGGATGGCTGGATTGGACAGATGGCTAAGCTATCTGCGAAAAAGCCAAGAGTAATGGGTATTTTGGGGAGTATTTGGGATCTTGGAGGAGAAACACCCAGGTAATTGTATTGACAATATGAGGTTAGACTGAGATGGCTTAGGTAACAGCAACAGAAATACCAAATTTGGGTAAAGCTGCAGCAAAAACTTGAGGCCACTGGAGAAAAAATAATTGCATGGGGGTTGTTTATTTAGCAGAAGACAAGGGTGGAGAAAGCAGGAATCAGTGTGGACTGGGGGGAAGTACAACTATGGGAAAACAAAGGGGACAGGAGGAGACCTAATGTTATGTAAGAATGTGTCTGGTCAGTGCCCTTGTCTGACTGAGCTTCACTGCTTTTGCTTTGTAACATCGCCCTATTTCCTATGCAAAGCGTGACAGCAACTAGAAACTGGGTTGTGTGCAGTGAACCTCAGTCCTATGTGTGCATCTGTGTGTGTGGGCAGGCATGCCTATCTAGCCCTCCAAAATACATGTTCAGTCCTGCTACTGTCAGGAACAGTAGCAGCTTTAGTAAACGTGGTAAAATATAGGAAACGGTGATAATTGGGAGTTTGACTTCAAACGTACACTCTAAATAAGAACTAAAACAACAGTGTAGTCACATGCAATGCTACTGCATACATTCTCATTCACTTGTCACCAAAGACCTTTCAGAATGCTAAACACCATTTGCAGTTTTACTGTAAAAAGAAAGCTAAAATGACCATAGCTTGCTTTCAGAGGCTATGAAGTAACAGCTGAGCAATACTGGCAGTGGTTTCCATGTATAAAAAATCCACATCTGACCACTTTCCCTCTTCTCCAATACACTGGTTCCAGTTCTGAACACTGCAGAAGAACATCATCTTTCAGTGGGTTGATGTAAAAGTGGATTTAGAAATGTTTGTAGAAACACCTATCAGTATGATAACGTGTGCTGACTTTTTAAAGTTGGCTAACACAGAGATGTAATAACATGGAGAGACATGTAATAACACAGACATGTAATAACATGTATTTTACACCGGCTACTTCATAGGACTGTCTACTAGCTCCAGGACTCAATTACAGAATCCAAACTGCATGTCAGGCTGAGATGGGCATTATTTCTCCCAAGAGCTGACTTATCTTGAAATGACACTGGGCTTGTAGGAAAAGAGTGAGGTTCAGCAGGATGCCCTTCACTAGAGAACCAGGGGAGCTGATCATAGAGAATGAATGCCCCTATTTAAGACCTTTTTCCTGATACCAAGTTAATTCTACTTCCAAATTTGATGACTAGGACTCACATACTATAGTAAAATGTCCCCAGTTTCCACTATATTCCTGTTTTCAAGGTTTGGCCTGAAATTATATTTTTTTCTGAATAGAACTTTTAATATATATTCCTCACAGTGGGAAGTGTGTCATGACTTCATACTAACATCTAAATTCCAAGAATAGTCCTGAAGGACCAATAGGCTTTGAGTTCTCTGGCTTCAAAAGTAAACTAAGTTCCTGTTCTGGAATTGGAGGAAGGTGGAAGGCTAAGGTTTGATTCATCTCTTCAGGAGAAATTTGTTCTTTTTGCCTTTACAGAGGTGGTTCATGCAACTCAACAAAGCCAAATTTTTTGGGTAAGTTCCCAGAATCCTTGATTACTTTGCATGATCCAGTGTGCCAGAAGTGGTTGCATTTGTTTTCACATGTGCAAGACAGTAGTGTCTCTAAGGCATTTCAAGACAGCATAGATTGAAACGGCATATACAAATTTCCAAAAGTAATGTACCAGAGTGCAAGTTGCACATAACATTAAGACTAATGAAACTTTGCTACTTAGTTCAGACACTGTTCCTCTCCACTTGTCTTATATTTTTGATTTTGCATATATATGCAAATCAGCATACATGTAAAACAACTGTGGTAGTGAAATCAGAAACTCTGGTTGCTGGTAATTTCTTTTAAAATAATTAAAAAATGCAAATTTCCAAGGTACTTTTCTAGTACTTGTGTATGGACTTGATTCTAGAAATTCTTGCAATTAACAGAATCAAATCTTTTCTCCTTGAAGTGTTTCTTGCAAGATTCATTTTCCTAATGCTTTTTACAAAATGAAAGATCATTATTTTAGATTGCAAAACTTCATCGCCCTTCCCCTCAAATAAACAGTGCAAGACAATTTTGTTATGATTCATGCATTTTCCCTACTTACGTGTCTGGACTAAAGCTCAGACAGACTGCCTAAATGCATTTGTTCTTTGAATGAAACCTGTGTACTTCAAGCTCCGTAGATATGACCTAGCTGAAATAATGACTACAAACACATATACACATCCTACCTTTCTGGAAATTCTCTCATTAATAAATAAAAGATAATTTAGTAGAATGGGAACACCACTGTCTAACCAAAGCAGCAGCAATGGTAACAGATGTTCATTTGACATGGATGAATAGAGGTGTGTTTTCATCATGTTAAGCTAGGGAAATCTGTACAATTCAGATGCTGCAGTCAGAAAACCTGATACTAATTTCTTGCTTCAGTGTTTGGAGCTACGCAGTACACTGTGTTTATACACAAATAGGAGGAAGAGACACTTATATAAATTTGCCCTCCCCAATATATCTCAAATTCTTCTGATATCTGAGAATTATTATCAGTTCAGTCAGCAACATGTTTATCCCTTTTCTAATAATTTTCACTGCTTGCTCACAGACAGATCTTCCTTGCAAATTGCATTTCCGTCTTTTGGAAACAAATGGTGCCAAAAAGACCATTTTAAAGATACAAAATGCAAAAGGATTCTTTCACCAAAAGATAAGCCTTTGTATAGAAGAAAAAAGAAAAAGATAAGAATGTCTCAATGAAAAATATGAATGCATAATTTGTTGTGAACATGTCTCTCATGTTATTCTTTCACATCCTGAAAAAAATGAGCTTGTATCAATACAGTAGCTGTTTCTAAAGACACTTTTATTTTTTTCAGTAAGACATACCAAATCCCAAAGCATTGTTTCGATTGCATGATGCATGACAGAAGTTATTTTTAATTATTATTTATCTGTATTCACCCAGCTTAGTAGTCCTACAATGAAAATATCTTTATGACTCATTCTTAAGATTCTGTTTATCCAGTTCTATAACAAGTTTTCTCTTGGAAGGTTTCTTGCTCACAAACTTTTAGATTATTTCTTACATAAGGAATGAATGGATGATGAATTCTATCAGTAGTTTCAAATTATAATATGTGTGCTTCCCTCCTGTGTAAAACTATGTGTATGCTAATTTTTATATTTACTATGCAGCACAGATGAAAACTACACAAATATTTTATTCTTAGTTTTTCACAGTGGGATTTAGGAAGTCTTTTGCAGCATGTGTAAAGAGGTACTCACTTTTTTAGACCTAGCCTTGTAATCTACTTTCAGCAGCACACTAAAATCTCATATGTGTTTTTGGCAGGCCTCCACAGAAGAGGTGAATGGCAATTCTTTTTGCAGTATATTGAAGGTGGTACTTCAGGGTTTTCACCCAGAATTTTGGCTTAAGGCGATAACAGTGTGACCCACAAAGCATTCTGTCCTAAAAGAGCTTGCTACCTATATTTGCATTGATTAAATGCTGTCAGCACAGTTCTGTGATTGCCCAGAACAGCAGCTTTTCTGTTTAACAAAAGTCACAGCTAAACTGGTATCAAGAGAAAGACAAAGGGAGATCTGACAATGAATGAGTCCTTTACACTTTATTTCAAAAATTAATGTAGATTTCCAGATTAAACTAGGGCTTTCTGATTGTAATTTAAAACTCTTAACAAAGAAGTCTAGTGAGACTCCATTGTTTTTCTGTATGAATTCTAAATTGTAATGGCAGTAAATTGTGCATTTCAGGTCCTTTATTATATTTCATACTAGGCTAGAATTGCTTGGTTCTTTGGTCTAATGTTTATTCTTCTGTCCAAGAGATACTAAAACTGGCTCAAAATGCACTGCTTTCTTTGTCTTAATTGTTTAAGGAATTTAAACTATCTCAGTAGGTACTATTCTATACCTGTTTAAAATATCAGATACATAATTCTTGGCAATTTATACTCCCACACCCACATAAGAAGAACCTGAAAAGGACGAAAAGGACTTGGGGATTCTGGTTGATGAGAAGCTCACCACGAGCCAGCAATGTGTGCTTGCAGCCCGGAAAGCCGGCCGTACAACTGTGCTGCATCCATGGCCGGGAGGTTAAGTGAGGTTATCCTCCCCCTCTGCCCTCATGAGACCTCACCTGGAGTACTGTGTCCAGTTCTGTGGCCCCAGAATGAGGAAGGACATGGAACTCTTGGAGAGACTCCAGACCAGGGCCACAAACATGGTCAGAGGGCTGGAGCACTTCTCCTATGACAACAGGTTGGGGTTGTTCTGGAGAGGAGAAGGCTCCAGGAAGACCTTATAGCAGCCTTTCAGTATCTGAAGGGGGAAGCTGGGGAGTGACTTTTTTTCAAGGGCATGTAGGTAAAGGATAGAGGGTAACAGCTTTAGACTGGAAGAGGGAAGATTTAAATTAGATGTTAGGAAGAAATTTTTCACTGTGGAGTTGGTGGTGAAAATTTTATTAGCATTTCTCTGCAATGCAAAGGCATCAGGTGCTAAACTTGGTACTGACTGGTTAATCTCGATTGTCATTAATATCTTTGTTGGAATGAGGCAATAAACTGTGTCACAGGTGCAGCTGCATAATGTTTGCTACACAGGCTTCAAATTTTGGTCAGCTGGATGGAGAAGGGAAGTTATAAAAGAGTGGCTTTATAACATTTGTGGAGGGGACTGCCTTAAGGTCTTTTTTTTTTTTTTTCTTTTTCCCACCGAAATGGAACTTATTTAAATGATCAGTAAATCCTGATTCTGGATCTAGAATAATGTGAGTAAAGTTTAATGGCATCACAAATGGAAATCACAAATGGCATTTTTGTCTTAGAATTCTAGGACATTTATTTCTAGAGGGAGAGATGGTTAGCATACTGTAGGATGCAATCTAAACATAAAATTATACACAGACTACTCCTTTACTGAACATTGAAAGGAATATGTGACAGCTTGGGAGATAAAAATATGTGAGTAAATTTAATTTGTTGATAATTTAATTACTTCTATGCATGGGATTATAAAGGTTGTAAAAGAATAGGAATTATAGTAAAAATGTCTGCTTCAAAAAGAAGTGTCAGAAATGTCTTTTATTGAAGATTTCAAAAAGTGTTCCATCATGTGACCAATGTCTGTCATATCTGAAGCAAATGACTGTTTTAAGGGACTTACTCTGATTTAGCCCTGAACACAGTAAAACAATATTCATTAATGAACATAAAAAGATGGATAAAGCAAACTCACTTGTTTTGGAGAAAAGAATGTTATCTGTATTATGATAAAGAAAACATTGAAAGTCTCAAGCAAAATATATAAGGGGAAAATACTTCAAAGTCTTTTCTCTGTTCTGAAAATGTTGCTATTTTCCCCTGTATGATGGCCAGTAGTACAGGTACCACTGATAAAACAGGCCAGGAGTAATGGTGTACCACATCCAGCTTCTGGCAGAATTTCCACCCCCCCTCCCATCACCCTCATGGGCCATCTGCTCTAGAAATCACTCTCAATCCCCTAGTAAACATTTGTTCATTGTGGCTGTCTGGCAGGACCAGCCATGCCTCCTGTTTTGCAGAGAAGAAACCGGACCCGGGAGACCCTTCCTCTACCTACACGAGGGGATAACATTTTGTTTTGGCCTCCAGTTTATGACAGGGCACTGCTATTTTGTTTAACAACATAACCCACAGTTTTTCATACTGCTCTGTGACTGGCTGACATCCATTTCTTGTATATAAGTGCATATTTTTGTATATGTAAACACATAAAATTTAAAGTGGTTGCCTTCCTGTCTGCAGCGTTTGGGAGCTTCCTTTTGTAAAGGGTTGGGCAAAGTGCTAGGATCAGCTGGACCTGCCAGCACATTGCAGCCTGAGGACATGTGTATGACTGCATCAAGAACTGGCTACTAGCCTATAATGTATGAAAGTATATGAATATATGGATATGTGAATTTAAACAGTAGCATATAGCCCAGCTAGTTATGTTTTGGGGAGGGATGGTTACATAGTAGTAAAACATAAGTTTTTAGGTGGAGTGTGCAAGATCTTTCATGGAACAGGTAAAGTATATGAAGAGATAAACATGAGGGAATGAAGGCGGGTGGAAATACTCAGAACCAATTAACACAAAATGTCCTTAGCCCCTGAGAGGCATTCTTTACCTAAACTTCATTTGCAATGCAAATGCACAGCATGAATTACAACTGGGATAGAGGCAGTTCACCTTCTTATTTTTTTTTTCTGTCTGTGTTCTGTATTGAATGTATTTATTTTTAGAGCTGAAACTTCAACAAGTGACTTATTTTCAGAAACCCACTGTATGAATTTTGAAAGGTAATTAATAGAGCTCTGGTGAAACTGTTGAGATAACTGCTAACAGGCTCAAACTAGCATATCCATTCAATGACATTTTACTTTTTTATTCAATGAACCCGTTTCAGAGCATGCAGAACCCTGGGAAAAGGTTAAGTTGAATAAAAGAAGCTTTTCTGAATGGTTCAGCTTAAGGCAGTCATCTTGATAATTTCTCCATTCTCAAATCTCTAACAATTCTTCCATTCAAGAAAGCCTGGCAAGTACTGTTTGAGGAGTATTTCTTCCTTTCTTCATCCAAAGGTTCCAGAGAAGCTGTCAACTCATGCCAGCATAGAATGTAAGACTGACCTCCTATCCAGGACCTGAAGTCTTTTCTTGTAGATAAACTGTTGCGTTCTTCTAGGAGATCTTCATAAATAAGTGTCAATAATTAAATATCCTTCTGTAATAGTGCGGAAAATTTTGGCAGGTTGGAAAACCATGAGAAAAACATTACTAAAAGAATGTTGAGAAAAGTAATATCCATGTGATGTCTGCTTCATTCAGTAATAAAAATGAGTTTTTGTAGTTTCTGGAGATTTATTGCATTTGAAAAACACAGTATTTCCACTTCTCAAAAACCTAACCCAGGAAACCACAAAATTTTAAGAGCTGTTGTGCTACTTTGGTCTAATAAAGCTGCGAATTTTCAAACCGCAGTAAATCAGGATCTGTAAAAGAGTTTTTATAGGCTATTGGCAGGAGAATTAAATAACATGTAAAATAGGCAAGGAATGAGTCTATTCTCACTGATGTATGTGATCTCGTGGTTTTGATAGGAGTGATAGGAGTGTATTTGATTTACAGGAGAATGCATCCACTCTAATGGGGTGGAGTCAGCTGAAGGGTTTTAAAGTTCACCTGTACTCAGGTTGCCTATTTCAATATTCAGAACTTAAGCCTATCCTAAATACTGTGTTCGCGAACTCTTTAATGTATTTCAGTTCCCATTGCCTTCATTGGGAGCTAACAGAAGAGCAGCCTGCAAGATCCAGTGCTCTGAGCTCTTCAAAACCATGAATCTATTTGAAGGCAGGCTATTTACACTGGAGTTAGAGAAGTTAGTTCACCCCCTTGAAAAAGGCTAATTTTCTGAAAAGACAGTTGTTCCAGCCCTTTACTCAGCCTTCTATTTCATCAGTACCTAGCAACAACATTCATGATGCTAAATTTTGTAAGATTCTTAGGGCAGGAAAATTGGAAAGGGAGGATGTCTCTATATAAAGAAAGGCTGCAAGCTAAACAAGCATGTGCATGTGATCACAAGTTTGACTTGGTTACTACAGCCTCCTGTTCTCCAACTAAAATCATCATGCAGCAATATTAAACCAGTATTTGTTAGAGCAGGCAGGCAATGAAATGAAAGTACTATTAATTGGCTATAGAGACAGGTTGGGTTTCATGGCTTGTCTGGGGCCATGATGCAGTCACCTGATGAATATGAAAGAGCTGTTCCTCTTGCCCCTAACTTGTCCATTCAGATTACAAGCCCTCAGCTTGTCCTGTCTCTGCTTAAAATAAAAGAAACAAAAGCTGTTTAAGAATTACAAAAGGGCCTTCCATCATAACAGCATGCCAAAGTAGACAAATACACATTTTTCAACTGAGCAGAAAGCCTAGATTTACCAGTTTGAGTACAGGTATGTTGTATTATGTTCATAGCAGACACCACTGATGCTGGAAGATATCCAAAATCACCCATGCTAACAGTTTGTCCATTTCCCTGCCTATCTGCAGTCTACTGTGACTTAGTGACTTTGTGTGCAGGATTTTTTTGCACTGCTTATGCAGCAATCTCATGCAATCCCCAGCCAGATTTTATCTCCATTAAACAGGAAGAATCAATCCCATCCCAATAATACTCAGGGAAAAGAAAGCTTCGCAAGGTCCAGGAGCAGTAACTCTTTCTTCATTTATTGCTCGAAATGAAATGGTGGCTTCTAAAGGAGAAGAAAAATAAAAGTAGCAGCTTCCCAATGAAAACAAAAGTGTGGGGCCATAGGTCACACATGCTACTGTGCTTTACTGAGATGTTGCTCTGTAGCCCAAGTAGGGTTCCTTGTGCACAGTGCCTCAGCTAATGAGCATAGCATTTGCCAACTGCTATATTGGTAATTTGCTTCCTTTTTTAAACTTGTATTCTACATGGAGCAATTGTACCCTGAGCTCATAGTCTGAAGTCCCACACTTATCACTGCTGCAACTTCTAAATACACCACAATGTGAATAAATAATACTATGTGGTTCTTTGTAGTAGTAGCAGTCTCTTCTAAGCAGATGCTTAGGTGTGGGGGTTTGGCTCATTATCATTAGCCTCATGAAAGAATACACCACTAATTATATCTTTTTTCAGTCTTCCTCTCTTTATTTTAACAAGAAGCCAGAGAAAGGCAGACTCAGTAAGTTTTGAAGGAAAAAACCAAACATTTTCATTCTACAGAGACTTCAGAAAACAAAGAGAACAAATTCCAGGGTAAGCCTGTTATGCCTCTTGTTTCTTGTTCAGTATTAGAAAAGAATGGTTCCCACACATTTTTGATTTTAACCATTTGATACAGGTGATCCTGTCTTGCTGTTACAGAAATTGGTCCATGCATCAACAGAAAAGAGGTGGACTCAATTTAGGTATGCAGAGGGCAAGGTAACTTCCCTTGCAGCTCCAAAGCACATACTCCTCTTTATGCAAGCAATAGTCTATGTTCTCACTTTGATCTGTGTATCCAGCACTGCTTTTCTGTCTAATCTGTTGTATAAAGCTATATGTACAAAACTGTAATCATAGTAGGAACACACACACTTGAGGAAATAAAAAGAAAAAAAAAAGTTAAAAAAGTAAAAAAAAACAACAAAAAACAAAAACAAAAGTGGTGGCAGGCAGAAAAGCTAGTGTGTAGCTTACTACCAGATTTCTCTCATGTCAAATGCCTGAAATCACAGGATTTTTTTTTTCCTGGTTGGAGGAGTAGAGAATTTTTCATTTTTTTCTCTTCACATTCATGAAGTGTAATTGCACATACTTTCACTAGCCCATCCATCTTGATTCATTTAATCACTCCTATTCTCACACCGTATGGAAATCTGTCCTCTATTTTCTGAAGTGGTTTACCATTCCAGTGTGTAAAATGTACTCACATAAAAACTTGCAGCAGTTTAACCTAAAATGTTTGTTCTGGGAATATCCATCCAAGACTCAAAACCTCTATTGGAAGGAAACATAAAAAAGAACATAAGAGAAGAGAAACTCAGTCAAGCTCAGGGAAATGCTCAGAGAAATTATTTTTTGTATTCATCAGCCTCTAGTGAATGGCATGCAATGCACAAAGGAAGAGATGGGAGTGGACACCCTGTCAGTCCCATTTTCCTTAAGGGTTTAAATGAAGTGGAACACCTATTGGACAGAAAGTGGAACTCTCAATAGCAATACTGAAATATTTTCACTTAAAGACCATCTTTTTAAAATTTTTATTTATGTGTGCAACCTTTTTATCCAAACAAACTTTTTCAAGCACATCAGTGCTTGATTTCTCAACTGCACCACATGATAAATTGCAAACCAAAAAATTTTTTGCACAATGTCACAGAAGTATAGGTATTACAGTTCTTATAAATTCACAGGCATGCTAGACTAGGTACTTCTTTTTGCAGTATATAGAAAAGAATTTTTTTCTTTCAGCAAAGAATTTCATTTGCCTTCTTAAATTATGAGAACAGTTTGTCTCTAGTGACATACTGATGTCCAAGAATATTATGTCATTACCCAGAAGAAGTTATGTTCTGCAATTAGTCCATTGAAGTATGACATCCCAGATTGGACAAAAGTGTCTTACAATGGCCCTTTTTCAGGTATAAGTTGTAGAACTGGCATTTGTAATTTCAAACCTGTTGATAAACCCTAACTAAAGTTGATGACAAAAGTGGCACTTGACTGAAACTTTAAAGCCAGAATTAATGCTTTACAAAGCCAGCTTTTTCACATCACAAAATTCTTCATAATTTTGCATAATTCAGTTCCAAAATTAAAATTAAATACCAAAGAATTTCATTAAGACCCCAAAGTGAACGGGGAAATCAATAACTATCAAACACAGATTTTATTGAAGTGTGACTAACATGTTCTTTGCAAGCTGCTTAAATAAGTGTTATTTCCTTATTCAAGACTATGTTTTTTCAGACATGCTGTGATCATTTGGAAATAAGTATTTTTACTGTTTTTTTCTCTAAACTATTTAAAAATGTTATTTTTTATCTTGAAGAAACAAGTTTTAGAAGCTTTTTTTTTTCATGACAGTGTTTTCCATGGATTCTGCAGAAGCTATAGTTGTCTGCAGAAATATTTAGCAATATTTTGAATGTTAATAACCAACATGACATTTAATACATTTGTACTTTCTTTGTTGCAGGATAGCCAAGCAGGTAAAATGTAAATTTACATTGGCTGTTACTAAGAAATAGATAATTTTCTAATTTCTCATTGTGTATTCTAGTGAATTGTCTCATTATTTTAACAGTTTAGCTGGTGAATTAAATTATTAAATAGCCAGATGCCTAATGCTTTCTTGCTTTAGCTGCAGTGGTATTAAAATCAGCAAAGGGCTCAGTGGAAAACCTCACTAGTGGGTTGGTAGAATGCTGCCCCTATTTCTCCTTTCTACTTAGATCTTCTTATAACTGTGCCTGTATGTATCAGAGAACACAGAGAGGATGGGGTATTTCTAACAGTTCTGGAGGTAAGAGGGACATAAGCCCTGCTGTCAGTAGGTTTATTGGCACTGACAGCTCCAGCATGGGACAAAGTTACTCTGCCTGCCTGCTGGCTAATAGCTTTAGTCTGCATAAAGGATCTTCCTAGAAGACAACTTTTGACTGAGTCAGTTTTGTTGTCCCTGTCAGTCAGCATCCTCCTCTAACTTTCCCAAATCTGTCCATAGAACGCTGTTCTATGTTTAATTTTCTGTATCCGTATGGACATATACATGGTACAGGGGTAGATTTGGTGGTGAAGGGAGGTCGTATAGCTGATGACATTGTTTAGTATGACAGAAAATGTTCTCAGTGCCATAAGATAGTACCATGGCTACACAATTAGGTGTTACACCTCTCTCACACCCCTCTTCTTCGCTCAGTTTTTCTGCTATACCTTCACCTTAAGTAATAAACAGAAATGGAACAGAGAAAAGATTTTGCTCCTCCCCCCTGATTGTACATACCTTTCTCTATTTCTATTGCATTTGAAACAGCAGATAAATGATAAGGAAAAAAAAAACCTCTGTCAAGGTGAATAAATTGTATTAAGAGAACAGAAAAGTCTGAGGGTGTACAAATTCTAACATTCCTGTTGATGTGACTGACTTGAAAGATAATACCGAGCTATATGATGAGATTCTCTTCTAAGAATGCATTCAATTTCTAGGACTATATGTAAAGTTGATCACAGATACAAACAGCAGGGATACATTTATTCATCTTTTATCTTAGCTGGTCTTTTTAAAAGCAGTGTAATTACTTATACCATGTTTTTTATATATATTCCATAGCAAACATAAGTCAGGTGACCTGAGCTGTCCTCCAGACTCTTCTACTGAGCAGCTTTACCTCTTTGGAGTAACCCTTAGACTTTACTGTGCACTCTGTGCAGGTAATGATTACACAGGGACATTTAGCAAAGTGACAAGAGCATTTTTGCTTCTGCTTTCATAGCCCAAAAATGCTGTGCACTTTCATAGTTGAAACAGAACTATTTTTTTCCAAATATGCATTTTATTTAATTTAGTGAACAAACAGTTGAAATTCGTGCTTCTGAACCTACCAGGATGGCTTCTTGATTAAATATAGAAAGCAGTACAGTTGGATATGATTAACTCCTCAGATATTCCAGTAAATATTTCTGTTCTGCAATTGAAATAAATCTGGCAGATCTAGCTTCCATTCTATATAATACTGTAAGGAAGCACACAACTCAGCATGGAAAATGTATAATACAGCAGAAAAAATGCATCCACAAACAATATATGTTGAGAAATACAGAGCTGAAGATCCTAGGAAATCATTGGGTCAGAGTAGGAATTAGTGAGCACAGTTTATTATTGTCCCAAATAAAAGCTCATAGTGCAATGATGGAGCAAAAAGGACTAGTGAGATCTTCATAGATACAAAGCAGGAATATCCAATAGAAGCCAGAGAATGATCTTGCTCTTTGTAGAGAAGGCTTCTTGGATTTGGTGTCCTCATTTCTTGAGAGATGAATTAGTAAAACTAGTTATAAGAATGGCCATAAAATGATTAGGCCTTACAAACTGACTCGTTCACCTTGAAGTTTAAGAAGCCCAGTTTTTTCCTATCTCATTATAAGTCTGGGAGATGACTTAATCATTATAGTTTAATACTTAAAAATGAAAAGGATATCTGATGTGCAGTGAGGCTTTTTCAGAATTGCTGACAAAGGCATAAAAAGATGCAGTGACTTGAAATTAAACTGACGCAAATTCACTACCATAATAGAATGCAAATAAGTGGGTAATCAAAACTGGAACAGATTGTTGAGGAAGGAGTTGAGCTGATTGTCAGTTGAAATATTAAGAAAACGTTTTTTTTAATAAGGTTATGATATATTCAGAATATAAGAGTGAAAAAGTCAGTATCTGAAGCCAGACAATTAGGCTATTTCATCTTGGTAGCCTCTTATGACTATCCTTGGCATTAGTAATTATGTTCCCTATGCATTTATTCAAGTGGTACAAAACTGAATCAAAGAAAGGGAAGAAGTAAAGAGAGGAGGAAAGAAACATTTGAATAGAATTATCACCTTAGAAAAGAGGAAAACCAAAGGGAAGGGAGGAGAAGAGAAGGGAAGGGAAAATACTTCAACCTGTTGATCCTATAGGTTAAAACAGTTATGCAGTCAGACAAGATTTGTTTTATAATGATAAGGCAATATTTGATCCCGGAGATAAGCTTACATCACTGTTTAATTCACAGTAGTCATTGTCCATTGTCACTAACTAAATGAATTAGCAGGGGGCTGGTGTTTAGAACTGTGGAGTCTCCAAAATGGTGATTGGAAGCTCTGGGAGCTGGGGTTTTCAGCCTCTGCAAACTGTAGGGGTTACTTTCATCCTCATTATTTTCACATCACTGTGCAAGATCCGGTCATCATGCTTAACTACTTACTTATAGCTTCATGCTTACATGAAGCTATACAACATACTTAACATTACTTTCTCTGTTGACTATGGGGAGTGTGTGTGTGGGAGAAACAGAGTCTGCACAATGCAATTATATTTAGTTTATTGCATTTCCAGAACAACTAACAAATGTTTGTCTTGCACCAATTATACATTCATTATATGTACAAAACCAAGTACATATTAGCACAAATCACCTACTGTGGCACTCATGCATGTACAAACATTGGGAAAATTGTCATTGTAGTTCAAACAGAAAATATTTCAATAATATTTAAAAGAAACAGTTACTGAGTTGTTGTCCGCCAGCTGTTACCATGTTTTTCAGTTTTATATAGGAAACCACTCTAGTGACTTTTAATGTTTTATCTCTTTGTTTTAAATTGCTGGGTAATGTCTAATGTTGTACTCCGAAGTTCTGCTTAGGAATTCATATTTTCCAAATTTCTTACCTTCCACAGCTTTCAGAAATATTCAACATCTGTTTTTTGAGTTGTGGAAGAATATAGTAATAAAAAAAGCAAAATATCATCTTAAAGAAAATGATAAATTTTATTGGATTTTTTTTCCACAAGTTACTAAAAATTACCTAAAATGGAGCTGTTGTTCCACAGGACTCCATCTGGCCAAGAGCTCGTTTCTCCCTTGCTGTCTGCATCACAAGTAACCACAAGAAAAAAAAATAATCAGAAGTTTAGCCAAACAAATGCAAAACAGTTTTGACGTTGTAGCATTCTGCCTTCATTTAATCATCCAAATCCTTCCTCTAAATACATAAGAGCCATTGTCTGGATTCTTGTTGATGCATTAAAAGCCACAAAAATGAAGTTATGGGCAAGACCACAATGTGAAATGCCCCTGATCTGACAACTCTGTGTTGTTAGTCAAAAGAAGCAATGACTTACAGGTGACTTCTCTATGATCTGAAGCACTGCAGTGCAATAACAATAACAGAGCCTCTGCAGCTCACTTGGAATTGCGGCTCAGGGATGTGGCTTAGGTTCCAGACAGTACTATGAAAGGAAAAGGTTAGTAGCAGTTTTGCATGTGTGTTTCTCTGCTATCACTTATTCTCCAAGACTGCAATTTTATGGGAGGGTTCTCTAAACTGGTTAGCTGAGTGACAAGTATCATTTATGGAAGCCAAGAACAAAGATGGTGTAACTTATAATAGAAGCTTTAATAACTTCATGCTATCCCTTGTATCACTGAGCAAGAAGTTCTGAGTTTGTATGGTGGTGTAATCAAAAGAGAGAACAGAAATCAGATAAACTTTTGAAGAGCTACTGCAAATTACTTGAGCATTCTCCACTGGGATTAAAATTCAGCCAAGTGAAATATTGCTTTTCTTGTGGTTTTACTAAGGAAATTGGGAAAATTGCACATTCTCTGCACAATCTATTTGGGGGTGCTGCTAATCTTGTCATGTTGTTGAAGCAATTTGCATCTGAATTTTCATTTGAAACACACAGAAGAAAATCCTGCAGCAATCCTGCCTAATACAAGACACAGGACAAAAATAATGAGCTAAAAATAATTTAAGACCCCACATTGTCTCATTTTAACATAACCTGAATCATCTAATATTTTTGCAAAACACTGACACATATACACATATATATTCTATGTGATGTTTCATTATGTATGTAGATACGAATAATATGGACATAAACCATTATAACTATTCTACTTGTGTTTTATTGCTTGCTTTTTAATATTGTTCCAAAGTGTCTTTGTTCCCACATGCAAATTGCGTTTCATATTATATCTCTTATGCCACAGTCATATCCTGCAAGATAAATATAATGCTTGCTACCTGACAGATGTGATGAATCTTTCATAGTCATTTCAGTGCCAATGTTAAAACTTCCAGTCTTTCACAAGAACAGTTTGTTATAAATTTATTAATGTGTAAAATAGTTGATACCCTAAATACTGTGAACATGTTTAGTTTTAAATATTTATTTGTTAAATCACAAGTATTATAGTATTGCACAGTAGATTTGTTACTTTTCCTATGAGAATCTTGTCTCTTGGATTCTTAACTTGTGCTCCTCTAAATGCATAATCAAAGTATTACATTCATGCAGGATTTTCCATCAGCTTTATAAGAAGCACAGTTAGAGCTATGAAATCTATGTACTCTATTAATAAACTGATACACATTATAAATCAAAGCACCAAAAAGAATCATCAGGAGAATGAGGGGTTTTTTTCCTCCCTAGGTTTTTCTTGTAATTTGATTTAAAGATAAAGTGAGTTAGCAGCACTGTGTCAGGGTATTACAGCTAAAAGGCTTTAGAAATAATGTGGGAGACAGAATATAGGCATAACACAGCATGATCACAACCAAGCAGCATAGCAACCAAGCCAGATTTATGATTTCATAAAGATGAACATAATGTGAAGAAAGAATATATAAAGCTTATTATGCAAAATACTAATGTTAGAGATAATAACACGTGAGAACAAAATAAGATACATCTTCAAAAAATTTGGAAGGAAAAAGTACAAAACCCAAATGACATAAAATGAACACAGAAAAGAGCAGAAGTAACTCTGACCACAAGAAAATTTATCTTAATGTCTTTCTTTCCCATTTAAAATACTAAGTGGATATGTCCCTAGTCCTGCCAATTAAAACCCAAAGCATTTCTCATTGTGTATATCTGGAGAGAACACATGATTCTCTCTGTAATAGCTGAAAAAAATATCTCTATACAGAGTCAGACACGGTAGTCATTAGAAATCAGAAATGTGCTCATCCTTCCTGTTTCTGGCCATGGACTCAGAGACTGGCATCTTATTTAAAATACATTTGTCATAAGTTCTGTATTTGCTGATGATATACAATCATTAAATTAATTGGCTTATTTATATTGTATTGGTTTATTTTATACTTTATTAGCTTATTTATACTTTAGAAAAAGCTTAAGTTTATGCCACTTACACTTAGTTGTAGGCTTATCTTCTAAACCTGACTGTGCTAGGAACTTCAAAATACATGTTCTCTACAGAACAAGAGAGAAACGGATGTGTATTCTAAACCCTGTTCATGTGTACCCATTGGACCTGCTGCTTTGCAATATAATTCCCAGAACTACTGTGTCTGGACAGTGGTGATTCCGAGAAATATATTTCAAGACAAGGCAAATCAATGAGTTGATAGCTGAAATCTAATTTCAAGTAGTTGAGTGTGGCATGTTCTAGTAGTTGAGCCATACGTTCGAGACTGATAATGCAATAAAAAAAGAAAAAAGGGGGGACTTGGGGATGGAGGGAGGGGGGCAGAGGGGGGGAACTATGAGGGACAGGATGAGCAAGGAGAGCAGAATGTGGCTTCAGACAGCATATGGTAGCATAAATAGGAAAACTAAACATGAGTTCCATTTTCAATAATTCCTTTATAAAGTCTGCATTTTGGATACTTGAAATCCCACTTATATATAAAAGTTTTTAAATTGTTTTTTCAGCTATTTACTCATGATTTTCAATATTAAAACATAGATAGACATAATCTGAGTATATGAGAACATTATTTCTTTTCTGAAACTATCCTAAAAACTCACATTTGCAATCATTCTGAGCCATCATGTATTCTTAAAATAATCTCTTTTATGTTAACAGTATAGTAGTCTCACAAGACATTTTCTAACACTGTGGAAATTATCTATGTTTAATCACAAAATTTAGCTATGACTAACTTTTATAAATGCATTTTTCCGCCCCAAAAATGAAACAGATCTCTCCTTACCCCAAAATACTGCTATTCTGGCATGAAAGTGGATACTTCAACCATTCAATTTCGCTATAATGAAATTCAGTTTCTCAATCATTAAAACAAATGAATCGAATAAACCTCACATTTTATTTTCAAAATGATGTGAATAGAGTTACACAGTACTGATTTTAAATAAAGATGGTATTCATTGAAAAGACATTGTAGTGATTAAGACTTTTTTATGCAATTAGTGCACATCTTTGAAGAGAAAACTAGCATCTTGAAAGCATTCAATAACCTGGGTACGTTTTACGTCATTGCAACTATGTCTTGTCCAGGTTTATCTCACTCTCCATTTCAAACTAACTACCGATCTTCTGCCTTCATTGACATAATACAATAGTTTTTATTTTTGAAACATATTCAGCATCTTTCTGACAGAATGTGCCATAATGGTGTGACTAAAAAAATTAACATTTTTATTATATTGAATAAAATCTTAAATTTAAAAAGAATGTCACTTGTTTCATTGGGGAATCACTCCTAGAATCTGTGTTGCCAGTACCTCTGAAACTCTCTTTAGCTATTCTTCAATGTTATGCAGTTTATGACATTTCTAGAGATTGAAATGTCTACATTTTTCTTTTTTCTTTCAGATTTAACTTCAAACTTTGCTGCTAGCACAACCACTGCATAGCGATAGCACACTATGTCTACAAGTCTCACCATCTTTGTTCAGTAAGGGACAGCTTCAGAAGATACATTAAAAAAATAAGGGTATTACATTATCAAGGATGTCATAGGGATATGACATTATCAGGCAAATATATGCGAAATGTATGTGAGGTTTGAAGATTTAGTTTTCACTTTATTTTGTCATGAATGACCTAGAGAGTGGCAATGGGAATTATCCACCAAAGAACAGACAGAAGCTGTTGCATTTCAGGTGCTAAATAGTGTACAAGGAATAATTACCTGCTAATATTATACCAGAATATGCCAGTAGTACCAAAAATTCTGGAAAGAAGTGAGAAAAATTTGAGACCAACTTGTAAAAGCCAGAAAGAAATAATATTTGCTATTAAAACTCTGCCCATAGTCAAAAATTAGAAGACCAACAAAACAGGTGTTCAGGCATTCAAGAAACTACTCTTCATGCACCAGTACGAAGAAAATTGTTCTTTCCAGAATATTTATCTCCATGTCACCCTTACAAAGACCTACATGTTACAGAAGCCATTCTTTAAGAAGATATAAAAAAATTAGATAACTAGAAGTAGAAAGGAAGTTATAGTAGGAATATCTCATATTCACATTGATACTATTACTATTATTTGAAAAAGGGTGCCACCCAAAGAACCAAGTAGTAGGGTTCTAGAGAATATCCAGAAATCTGTTCAAAAGACATACCACAGGAGTAAAAAGTCAGTAGAGAGGTGGCAGAAGCAGGGACATGAAATAACTAATCTCCTACATTACTTCAGGCAGATAGATATTATAAAATGTTTTTTGTGAAGCTCTTCAAGTTGTGCATTGGAATCTTGTGCTGCTCAGGTTTAAAGATATCATCTGAAGTTCTCCATGACTAAATGTTTCTTCAGTTTCCTGGACTAAGAAACTAACTTTTTTAAACTTACTTTTTCTTCCATTTTATGAGTGAAAGTTGTTAAAGGACAAGCCACTCACACACCATTCACGGAGTCACACGCCACCAGAGTCTTTGACTGCTGGGATGGATTCCTTTCACAGCAGGTGACCCCAGCGAGCCATTGATTGCTCCTTTCCTCTCCAAATGCAGGTTCACACACTGCACTCACACTGTCAGACATGCTTCGTCTTTCTTCAGGCTCAAACCTTGCTTTCCCACAGAAGACTCTCAGGAAACAGAACTTAATAAAATAAATAATTTATTTGAAAAGAAGAGCAGCAGAGGCAACTCAGGCTGGGTACCTCCAGAGCAGGACCCCGATCAAAGAAATCATTGGGTAATTGGAGTCTTGTGAGCTATACACCTGCTCCTCACATGCTGTTCACTTGTCTTTCAGTCCAATGATGATTTTTGGTCTGAAGTCTTCTAGCACCTTATTGGATTCTTCTTCTGAAGATTGGATTCTTCTGAACTTTTTTATCTAAGGTTCATTTGTCTGAGAATACTGGAACATAGCTGAATGACTAATGTTAAATCTTGTGCAGAGATGTAGAGATTGTAGTCTAACCAGCAGCTGATGTGCTGTTGTATCTTATGACAGTTGCAAAGATGACTACAGGAAAATTTGTCAAAGTGCTATCATTTTCTTTAATGGAGGCACAATCAAATCTCGTTCAGGAATTTTCATATTGCCAGTTTCTATGGGCATATAAATGCTGTTTTAGTTTAAATAATAGTGTGAAAAAGAATATAATTTGGAACAATAATTGCCATATCTAGAGTGTTGAAAGTTCTTCTACTCCACCACTACAAAGGTTGTTTTTTGGTTGTGCTGTTGCATATTTACAATGCAGCACTGGATGAAATAGATGCTGTAAAATTCTAATCATCCATTAATATGTTAATCTTTCCATCATATACTACAAAGCAAACCCCTTATGTGTTGTATTTCTGCCTTCTCAGATGTTCCGCAGCCAATAAATTAATATTGATTTTTTTATATAAAACACTGCCATTTCACTGCCCCATTGAAATTTATTAAAACAATGTCCTTATAACTATAAAATTCTGTTTGTCATATCACACTCTTTGATTAGGCTTGACATATTAAAGAAACAGAAATACACCTTTGATGTAGATATTTCAACATAATTAATTCATAGTATATTAAATTAGAACATATCAAATAATTTCAAACAGTAACTTGACCATTTCAGAGACTCTCCTTTCAGAGATGAATGATAGTATAAGCAAGTACTGATTTTATACCTGAGAAGTCTAGAGAAGTATTTCAGTATATTTATCCTAAATGTAACAATGCATCATTTTAACAAGAACAATAGGAGGGGGTGCAGTATGAATAGAAATATTTTTCTCCCCTCTGATTCATATCTAGCAGATCGTTTCTTGCATACATATGTGCTTAGTTATTAATATTCTTAGCTAAAGTATTTGCTTCTGAAATTACAATTTCTGCTCCAGACTTTTGGGAATAGTGATCTGGTTACTCCTGAAAACAAACATTAAAAAAAAGAAAAACAATACTTAATGACTTTGAACCTTACTCCACGTTAACCGAGAAAGATAAATGCAGGTACCTTTAAATCCACTTTTTAAATATTCATGTGAAACTGATTGATTAATAATCATACAGCTGCTATACACTTTTGTCTTCCGTGAAGTTTTGAAGATATCACTGAACAGATTATATTACATTTGAAATTCTAAGTCTTCAGAAACCATAGATAAAGTGAACAGTTGTGAACATTTAACCTGTTTCCTGGATGACAGCATTTGCAATAAAGGGCTCAGTCCTTTTCAATATGAAGAGTCTTCAACCAGAATAATTATATAGCCAGAGCACCTGCCTGGTATTTTTTGGATGAACTCTTTCTATTAGATAAATTGATGAGATGAAGACAAAGTAAAGTGATAATCGATGACTTAATACGGAAGAGTTATAGGGCTAAAGTCTATGATGTCATTGTGCCATCCAAAACATTTTTTATCAGGTAATGCTAATGTGCTAGATCCTGGTATTTAATTCAGCTGCCCTTTGTCCTGCCACAACCCATTACTAGCACCATTTGTACGACAACCCCATAGAAATGTATTTGGTTTGCCTTGAGTAGCCATTCACAACCTTTGATTTCACACTCTATCAGCTTTAGATCAGATAGATTTCCCTGAGTATAGGGCTGCCTTTTTGATAGATAACTCCTGCCTTGGAAAGTCTTCTTTCCTGAATCAAATCCTGACAGCTGGGTTAGAGCCAGTTCTTTTTTTGCAGTATACATTACTGGAAGAAATTCAGGGTCACTTGTCAAGCCACTGTTCCTTAGGGTAATAGAGTGGCTGACCACCAGCTTTCTGCTGCAAATGTATTGTTTAAGGCCATTTAATAGTGACTTCAGGAAGAATGCACTGAACAGACGGGCTGATTGTTTAGGCTAGAGTGAAACTGAAGATAAAAGTTTCATTCCAGTAAATGAAATGTAACTACACATATATAAGCATATACATAAATGTTTTCTAAAGCACAAGTTCCCATGCTAATGTTTGAAGTGTCAGCTGTTAAAAACCAGCATCATCGCTTGACCTAAAATTTGTCAACTGGGCAAACAGATAAACCAAAGGGAAACATGAAAGCCTGAATCCAGTTCTGAGTTCCTGAATCTAGAAAACATGTGAAGATATTGGAGAATGTCTGGTGGAGAGCAAAAGGCATGATTCAAGTTCAAAAAACATGAACTTTAGGGAAGATTAAAAGGACTGTAGTTGTTCAGAGAGAGAAACAAAAATCAAGAGTCAACATCATTACAGCCTTGAAAAGCATGAAAGTCTTCTGCAAAGAGAAAGGGAAGCTGAAGAACAGATTGCTTGGGAAGTCTCTTCTGGTCTGTAATGAAGGCAGTATATTCTGAAATGTAACAAGAAGCCCAAAATATGTTCCACAGATACACTGGGAGGCCTTGGATTGTGTTATAATAGGACTACTTACTTACTTACTGCAATTCCTAACAGGAAATGAACAGATGGAGACCAGTTGGTCTGATGCACAAATGTATCATAGGGCATCAATCTGCCATGTGATTCTGGATGTCTTATTAAAAAACTCTAAAAAATTTCAGCCAGGATCTGAAAACACCCAAGAGAAGTTGCATCTGTCATGCAACAAACATAAGAAAAGGGAAGTAAAAGAGAAAGGGTTATCTATTTCCCAAACTTTACCACTGGACCATGACTAACAAAATATGGGCAAATATTCATTAGCAGCAATGCTTCAGTAGCTGACTGTGTCTTTAAGAGGGGATTATTGTAGATAAACTTTGGAGGACCCTTCCAGAATTGGGACATAGTGATTATCATGTCTCATACAGAAGAAGAGGTTCATAAATGCTACTGATCTTTTTATGTGGTGAGTTAATCTGTGAGCATATGAATTGAGTATAAGATATCAAAGTGAAAAAGTGTGTGGATGCTGAAGGTTCTCATGTATGGTACCTTAGAATCCTCCTTGCCATCTGAGTAAAGCTGTCTATGTAGCAGTTTTATTTTAAATACCTCAGTCTGCTGCTTTACATTTCGACCCTTTCAAAAAGGATGAAAGAGTGACCCAGAGTTCAGAAGTTAATGCTCTTAGAAAGCTGATTAATCCTTCATAGCTAAGAATCATAGTCATGATACATCTGTCAACATGACCTCCAAAACATCCATATTCTGCAAAAATTTAGCAAATTCTTAGGAAGACGGAGAGGAATTTTTTACAGCCACCAGATCTTATTGTTTGAGGTCACTGACTAATTTATTTAAATCTGTTATTCAAAATACAGATAATATCCCCATACTAAGTTTCGATGTTCAGATACTGTTAATGGTAAGATCTTCAATGATAACCCAAATGTGGTTTGCAGTAAATTAAGAATATCTATATTAAAATATATCTAAGAGGGTCATGACAGTTTAGGTATTTCTCAACTCTCTTGTTCAATGCCTGAGCA
The DNA here is from genome assembly GCA_023637945.1 of Phaethornis superciliosus. Taxonomy (NCBI): domain Eukaryota; kingdom Metazoa; phylum Chordata; class Aves; order Apodiformes; family Trochilidae; genus Phaethornis; species Phaethornis superciliosus. The sequence goes on along the minus strand of JAJQWJ010000001.1, from coordinate 23,921,686 downwards.
CTGTGTTTTCTCAACACTGTGTATATTTGTAAAAGAAAAAAAATTCTCAGTGGTAGTGAGCAGCTCTGTCAACAAGTTCATATGCAGGCTTTAGAATTGCTTTGCTTTTCACACAAATTTTCCTTGGTGTAGTGAGGCTGGCTGGAATGGAATTGTCTTTCCCCAATTAGTTACGCAGCTCTCATAGTGCTGTGGTTATAGCTAGAATGTGTTGAGAACACACTGATGTTTTGGCTACTGCTAAGCAGTGCTCCCACAGCATTAAGGATATCTCTCCAAACCACTCCTCTCCCAGAAAGGCTGGGAGTAGGCATAGCCAGGACACATGATCTAAACCTACCAAAAGGAGGTCCCATGCCTATGACATTATGCTCAATAAAAAGTAGAAAAAAACCCAACCCAAACCAAAACAAAAAATGAAGGAGGAGTCAGGGCATTTGTTATTAAGTCACTTGTCTTTTGAAGCCCAATACTGTTTCTTAAAAAGTAACTTACAACTTTCCCAGAATTTCAGGTTACCAAGTTTCTTAAATTTATTTCATACAATTACACTTAGAGAAGGTATGTACATGTAACACTAAAATGAATTTTTCACTTGAGATACGGTTTTAATTACTGATTACTACAGTTTTGAAGGTAAAAATGTGTTTTATTTCTGTAACTGAAGCATTTCATACATAAATTGTCAGACTACTTTATTCATTTTCCACATCATTCTTCAATATGCAACTTTATTTTAGGTGTAGTGCTTTGCGCAAGTTATTTGCAACTATGAATGAATGAATGATTATGAATGAAATTTTAATACCATTGTAATCAGAGAAGCAAAAATTTTTATTTACTGATCATGCATAAAAGTTCATTACAGCACCAATTTGCTTAAATACTATTTCTGACTTATCTTTCTTATTTAATGTTTTTATAGAATTCCCATGAAAAAAACCCACACTGAATTAGTTTATAATTAATATTTTTAGATAATAGGAGATTCTATCTGATATTGAAATTGGTTTAAAAGGACTTTTGATTCAAAAGCTGGTCTATGCTCAGCTATGGTTCACAAGCAAAATCAATAATGTTGCTACTGTTGTTAAGTACAGAGTGATGTAGATAGGAACTCTGTGATTTCACTAGGAAAGAATATTTCAAGAAATCATAAACAGATTGCCAATAAATTATCTTGTGCTGAAAAAGAACTTCAGACAAAATATTTTAATTTTTTGTTGAGAATTATTTTTATATTACATAGCATGAACCAGCCAATCTCCCTGTTCACCAAGCACCAACAATACCAAAAATGGATATTCTGAAATGAGAATTAATATTAAAATATTTTTCCTGTGTCCATAAGAAAAAAAAAAAAAAAGCAAAATTAAATTGATTTGGTTTAGACTGTCACATTATTTTAAAAAGTAAAATTTGTTTCTGCATATTTTCTATTTTTAAAGTCTGATTAAATTAATAGGTTCTTTTAATTCTGTTTAGTAAAAACACATTACCCTTCTAACTTAATATTCCTTTATTTATGTAATACCCAACTAAAAATAACTCAAAACAATAAGATTCTGAAAGAAGTATTATTTCACTTGACTTAAAACACTGTTTCAAATCTCTGTGTGAAAAACATCTGTAACAGAAATTGTGCTGCAACAACAACAACAAAAAACCCCTCAGACTGTATTTCTTCTATAGAGTCATTGTACTGATATTAAACTAATTTAGAAATCTCATGTGTTCTCAAACATTGGAATATGATCCTCTGATCAATAGTACACTTCCCCATATTTGTCACTGGAAATCTTTTGAAGACACAAACAGTTCACAAGATAAATAAACATCACTGGTAACCCCATAATGCTTTCCTTCATACTTATTGGTTCTCAGTCCTATGTCTATTTTTAAAACAGTCAGCTACTATTAAACTGTTTTAAAAATACTTCAATTTACTTTCTTTGCCTCTTCATAAAAATTAATAAAGTTATTACTTTGTAACATTGCTTCAAAACAACCTGATATTTAGACTGACTTTTTTCTTCTGTGAGGATGATTCACACTATAGGTACATGAAGGGATGCTGAGAAGGCCTTGGAAGACAACAGAAGGTTCCCATTTATTTGCATTATGTTTGTATCCAAATAAGCAAGAGTGAGATTGGATGTTTCAGTCTCTATCTTCCCTTCAGTAGGATCAATATGATTATCAGGCAAAGGACCAACCTGGTGGCATGAACTCTTAACTTTTTAATGGACAAAGTGTATTACAGGTTAGACTTACGGCCTATCTTGGAAAGCTGGTCCTTTTTACAACCTTCTAATCTCTTGTTTGATTACCAATTCAATAAATTTACAGAGATTCCTGAGTTAACAAGATATGTCTTTTTACGGGTTTTATTTACAGTTAATATTAGACCCTTATTATTTTTCTTCACAACAGGTAATGAAATAGTAAAAACTGATGACAATATTACTGCTAAAATATCTGCTGAATTCTTCTCGCTTACATGTGCAGGTTTCTACTACACTTGTCTGAAAGTATGCAGAGAAGTGACAGGTGTTAGCAAAAATGGTTACAAATTTTAAAGATGCACCAGGCTACAGTAAAAATAATTGGGTTTTTTAAAACTTGCATTGATTAAATGCATTGTTCATTGTTTCTTATTCTTCTATTTAAAATACTTCAAGCACCAATGAAAGAGCAGAACTACTGATGTATAATTTGGGTGTTTGCATACAAAATATAGCTAGTCATTCACAGGTGACCTGCCAGAGAAAACTATATATTGAATCTATTCAAGGAATAACTAAACCCGAAAATTCTGAAGTGAACATCACTGTCACTTCACAGTCAGTTTTGTAACAGAGAATGATTTTGAAAGATATTAATCTACTTTGACTAGCTCTGTTATAAAATTTTATTCCACTGGTGCTAGTCTCCTGCAGTATTTGTTTTATTATCTTAGGAAAAGAAAATAAGGTAAGATATGAAATTTTCTTGAAAGTCAAATGACATACACTAAGTAAGATTTTATCTTATCATTCTGAAGAGCAGCAATAGCAGTGGAGGTAGCATGTATTATCTCACCTGCAAATTATTAATATAAAGGAGTTACACTCTTACAAAGCTTTTGTACAGCTCATTTTATTTCTAAAACAACTTTCCATTAGTAACATGTAATGATAAGGCTAAACCCAAAGTTTTACTCCTAATCTCAAACCACATCAATTTTGTTGCATACATAGGCAGAAGCCTTACTTCAGATCACTTGGCAGCTGCAACTAAAACCTTTAAAACAGGTTTAAGGTAGAAATCAAACCTAAAATTCCCTTAAATTTTGAGCTATTAATTATTTTATGTATCTGTGCACGTCTCTTCCAATAACCAGCCCCAAAGCCCTAAAACTTAAGACACAGACCTGTATGTTTTTCTTATATCTGTGTGTTAAAGAATAATAGGCTATTATAGGCTTCAAGTGTACCATTTACAGAGAACGATGTTGGGCCGGTGTCACTGAGCTTCTAACATAATTTGCAAAACTTCTTAATAGTGGTACAGAGAAAGCTGTTTGCCTTGGAGTACTAGGCAAATCTGCGAGATTTACAGGTATTTTATTTATGTGTTGAAAACTGACAGAGGAGGGAAGTGCAGGATATCACAGGGCTGAAGTTTTTGAACCTTGACTTTCAGACTGAATCCTAATTTTTAAAAAGCACTTTTAAAGTTCAGCACTAACTGACAAGAATAGTGGTCTCTGTTCTTTATGTTATCGCCAGACCTGTATGTCTATTCAGAAGATAGATTTTTTTTTTTTTTTTTTTGATTTTTTTTTTTTTTTTTTTGGTGTTGTTGAACAGGGTTTTCTTTTAAGAGACCCTGAGGTTCCTGAAGGAGCTCATCTGAAAAATTAGATCAGGCAGAGAAGGTGTGTCTGTCTTCATGTTCTATGGGTGCCCAACAGTTATCTTTTCATGTGTGAGTACTTATAATCTAATATGGGAATGGTTCTGAAGTGTTTTTACTTAAAAATGTTAGATGAAAGAAAGAAGAATGACTTCATGAGCTTTGAACTTTTCTCGACTTTACCAGAAGAAGAGTGGGCAGGAAGCAGCACTGTCCACTTGGTTTCTCTACTAACACACAAATAATTTCAATTTAAGGGTGTTCCAATTGTAAGGTTTTATGTCTGAGTTTCCCGGGTTGAGAAAACAACTAGCCTTGTGTTTCTGACTTCATGAGTGAGTATTGCACAGTACAGTACTTACAACTTCAAACTCTAATTTATCTTAGCTGTCTTCAGGGCACACCTGTTGCATGGGTCCCTTAAAGGACACAGGTGCTGCTCTTCCAGCTGTCTGAATCTGGCATTGTTTAATCAGGATTTAGGCACATTTGTCTACAATAAGGTAGGCAAGATTAGGAAAGAATTCTGAAGGTACCTAGAAATTCTTGCAGTACATAACTGAGTGCAGAAACCCATTGAGCAGCTCTTCTGTTCTACAGTGTGTCTAACTCATTTTATAGATATGGCTCTGGATACTTTTATTTTTGAAACTCTTGAAAGACAAATCATGAGAGTAACCTCTTTGCCATTTTTGCAGTCAACTAAATCATGCATTCATTTAATACAGTCAGCAGTAATAATGGCTGAGCTGGCTCCTGACCTGAGCCTTACCTAACATTTTGTCTGAACTTGGACAGTAACATTTGTCAGCCAAAATGTCTGGCTCCTGGAAGTCTGCTCCCTGGAAGCTGCTTCTGATGCTGAGAACTGGCATGTCTAAGAAAACCATCTGTGACATGGATGTGGGAGGAAACAAGGAACTGCAGAGCAGTGGGGTTACTACTGCATTATTTGTCAAGGATTCTGCATGCTGCACTGTACCCAGGTAACAAAGATGAGAGAAAGACCAAAGTCCCCTTAACTCTGTTAAACTCCTTGTTCTCTCCATCTTGAAATAACTGGTTGAAATACAAATGGGGGGAAAAAAAAAATAAATAAATAGAGGAATATGTATGAAGGTAAATAAAAGTCTGGATTTCGTTTTATAATAAAAAACCCAGACAAATAAAAAAATCCAGTTTGGAAGAACAGTAAAAAAGATGTATTAATTAAGTTGAGCAGATAGTCTGTGGTGAGCTGGATAGCTTAAGAGGAAATAACAGTTTGCACTTACTTAAAAGGTTCTTAGGTGGATGAAGATAATAAAATTTTTGCAGGTAACAAGAAAGGCAACTTAATCTAACCCACCTTATCAAAAGAAGAATGCCCTTGTTCCTTTACAGATGCTTATATGACAGTACTTACTACAATCTAGTGTAAGGATAAGATCTTTCTGCCTGCCAGTGTTGGTAAGCTTAGGGAAGCTGTCCTCTAACTAGCAAGGCCTAGAAAAGCTTTTCTAAAGCACTTCATAGAACCTGAAATGTGTAAAACAAACTTTGAAATAACTACTTGGTCCAAAGTAACATTTATTTTGAGGGGTTTTATTTTTAATTCTTTGATAGAGATGAGAGATGGAAAAATGAAAAATAAATGAATACAGAATCTAGTGACAACTATCTAGTACTTTATAGAACATGTTATAAATGTTCTCTGAAAAAAATAAAAAGTTTAGGGCTCAAAATCACCAAAATTCTTATCCTCTCCAAATTAAATTACTGGGATAAAAAATTCAGTTAGAAATCTCCTACAAAAAACCTTTTATATAGGTTTTTTAGCAATTATGTGGGGTTTAAAATTTTTTTTCACAAATAGAGTACTGAAAGAACCCACAAAAATCTAAAATTCCACTTCCCCGGCCACCTGAGGCAGATATAAAATTAATGAGTACATGTAATCATATATAATAAAGAGTTTGCTTTCTTTTTCATAATTACTATCACTGTAGCACAGGGCAAACAAAAAAATTTGAGGTCACACTGCTCTGTTTTCATAAATTTTCAAAAACACTCACTTAGTACTTCAGCATTTCCAGGATCTAAAATTTTAATTTGTGCTATGCTACCTGCCAGTATTTTGGAACAAAACAGACCAGTATTTAAATATTGTTCAGTATTACAGTTTTGCTTAAACTGATAAAAATATTCTTCTCAGGTATTGAAAACAGAGCCAGAATGCAATTGCTAAGTGATTTCTGTGCCTTGTGTCACTAGACTGCAAAGGCCACATCACCCGTGTTTCTCCCAAGATAATCACTTGTGGTGACCCCCCCTGCTTTCCTGTTTCTACTGTGTTCCCATATGTAGGCAGCACACTGCTGTTTGTGTGTCTGAACTAGCTTTAATCTACTTATGTGCAGTTAAAAAAATGCAGTAAATATGCAACCAAATTTGATGCAGCCCTCTCATAAAGGAGATCTGTCAGTGTGTATCTTGAAATTTGACCTACAAGAATTTACTGTAGAGTTGCTTTTATATTGAAACTATTAAATATTAGATAACTGCTTATCTGTTTCTGTTCCCCCCTGACATTTTTCCCCTGCATCTCTTCCCTCTTTTTTTCATGAAGAGCAGTTCTCCTTTCAGACTATTCAGTGTTTTCTATAAATTTGTCCTGATCTTCTGTAGCCTATATCCTGTAATACATTTTTTTTCCTGGTGCTTAGAAATCCTTTTTGAAGGCTTTATTTTAAAATACAAATATAAAATTACATAAGATATTAAAGGAAATCTTGTGCATCAGAAAATGAAAACTTCCGTGATCAAGCTCTGCCTTTCACATCCAAGAGTGGACCATTGCCCACAGTTTTTAATGTTTCACAGTGAATTCCATATTTACTTTACAGTACACTTTTCCTTCCTATTGTTGCTACAACATTAGACACTTTTTATGTTCCATGATTTTTTTTTTTTCCTTTTCTGGCTTTGTACGTGTACAAAAAATCAGGAAGAGATGGAACAATGTCATGGATAATTGCTTAATGGTAAAAGGAATCAACAAAAAAATTAACAAGATCATGTGCTGTATTCTTCATCTTAGGGTAATCCGGAGTATATGTACAAAGTGGGGGCTAAAAGGCTGGAGAGCAGTCCTGCAGAAGGTGATCTGGAGGTTTGGGCTGATGGCAAGTTGAATGTGAGGCAACTGTTTGCACTGGCAGCAAAAAGGGACAACCATGTTCTGGGGCATGTAGCCAGCTGACCAACAGCATTGATTGTCCCCCTCTACATTGCACTGGTGCAGCCCCACCTTGAGTACTGTGTGAAGTTTTTGGCACCTCAATATAGAAAGAACATCAAAATATTGGAGTGTGTCCAGAAGAGAATTGTTCTTCACTGAGAGGGTCATCACTTCTCTTCTAAGTGTCACTTAGAAGAGACTTAACTGAAAAGTAAAATTACCTAAAATAAAATTGGTTCTGTTCTGGCTCAAACCTGGGCAATACTTATTAATAAGGGTATATATGTTTTGAAAGGTGAATTGTTATGTTCACAACATATTTTTTTTTCTAGGAGTATTGTATGAATGAAAAGAATTATAAAAAGAAAATACTCAAAGCAAGGAATGATTACAGCAAATAAATGCTAAGTAATCCATGCATTATTTTTTTTTGTGCATAAAAGACATGCAAACCAAGAAATGCATATTTTGCTATATTAGCTTTTTCTTCAAATAATTTGCAAACAAGAATGTTGCTATTTTTTCTAAGTTTCATAAAGACATTATTTTTTACTTGTATAAATGGAGAAGATAAGGTTTCATTCATATGTTTCTTTGACACCATTTGATTTGGCTTTAGATTTTTCTTTTTTCTTTTTCAAGTGCAGATCAAAGAATAAGCAAAGCCACCACCTTTCAGATACAGGTTAAATAACAGTGTGTAATTTTGAACAAAGTATTATAAGGAATACCTGCAATGAAACTTTGATCAAGCTTATGTCAGAAAATAAATGTAAGCTCATACCAAGATCATCCACAGTTCCAAGCCAAATAAAAATCCCCAAGTCCAAAGCATCCACAGCCAGCAGAAGATAATTTTTATACCTTTCCAGCACTGCATTTAAGTACAGAAATCTAGCCAGGATTGTGGACAGGAAAATTAAGGCATATTGCTTAGGATTACATTTGTTGCACTGTTTTTTTCCCTAAATTTCATTTAGTTTGGATAACCAATTGCTAGATGGTTCACTTCAAATTTCCTGTGTATCTTCTTTAAAAGCTTTGATATTGTGTATACTGTGTATAATTTATGCTTGTAGTGCTCATATTTTTGTTTTTATATATTCTATCTGCACTGGAAAAAGTATGCATTTGGGAATATTATTTGCTTGTTTATATCTTTCTCCTTTTTGCGAATGTGCCTTTGACAGATAGTGCACATTGTTAAAATAAAATTCTACTTCAAATGACAATTGCTTTCTATCAGCCTACAGGCATCTATAATATATCTAGAGGGGAAGGTATTATGAAAAGGGTGTGTAAAAGGAAGTTGCATGATCTCTGAAAAAAATTCAAAAGAGGTAAAATATATACTGTAGTGCAATTTTGAAACATACCTAGACTCCTGAGAAAAACTCCACTCTCATTCATTAAGATTTTCATTTTTATCCCACATATATGAGATCATGTATCTATTTCCTGCTACCTTTTGGGGTGAGTTTCTGATCAAGGAGGTTGTACCTCTATGCTATTTCTAACAATGACTTCAGGCATTTTCTTTTCTTCCTTCTCTCTTTGGAAGAACTGTTCACTCATCACTGCAACTGATATACAGTGTACTCCAGCCTTCAGATTATCAGCTGAAGTAGCAACTAAATTAACAATCCTAAATGTTTCTTGAAACAGGTAATGCAACACCGATGTGAACTTTGTTCCATGGTTGTCCATCATAAAAGAAAGCAGTTGAACACCTGGAAATTTTATATTTTTCATTCTATACCCTGTGTTTCATTGCAGTTCCTAGATAATAGATCTCTTTTATCAGTAAAAAAAGTTTCAATTGTCTCCCCCTTGCTCTGGGGAAAAATATCTTTCCATAAAATCATCTTTCCCTTTGACACTCTCACTATTGCACAGTGGTAAAAAAGTGCTTTCTTTCCTCTGTTTTCTCACTTCTACTTTTTTTTTGTGACCAAACGGAAAACCCATGAAATAGCCATATTATATATATAGTCTTGAATGTCTAGCCTACAGTGGTAACATTCAGCTGTTCTCTTAAGTCAATAATGACACTTTCAAGAGTAAATGAGTTGCATTTAAGTAAAAATTAAATATAGATAAATGCATAAATACAAATCAACTTTGACTGTCATGCATTTTTACACATGCACATGTATTTTTATATATGCGAGAGTTGATTTTTATACTATCCAAGGAGTTTCCATATTCATGAGTGATACAACTTGGGAATTTACAAACACAATTTATTGCATGGCAAATAACTTTAAATCTGATTTAGAATTAGGGACTACAAGACCATCAGTAAATGGTCATTAAATCTGATTTAGAATTAGGGACTACAGACCATCAGTTTAATAACAAGAAATAGGAGACTTTAAAATACAACAATTCAATAAAATTGAAAGAGTATTTAATATATCACGGTGATAGTGAATTATGAAAAAATACAGAACTTTGCCCATGGTGGTATATTCTAGAATTTTCCACCATTTCACCTATTTTGCTTATGAATTAATCTGTTTCATCTACTTTCCAAGTACTTTGGTGTTGATGAATAGTGTTAGATATTGATGTTGAACAATGTTTGGTGTTGATGAACGATAAGAAGCAATGTAACTTCCCTCTATTTTAAAAGGCAGGGCTGAGTTTCTATGCATGTCAAGCAAGTATTCTAACCTGGTCTTCCTCACAGCTTCTCTCTTTCCTTCTCTTGTGACACACACTCCTTGAGCATGTCTGGAGGGGAGCCACAAAAATGATCAGAGGACTGGAGCACCTCCCCTATGAAGACAGTCTGAGGGATTTGGGGTTGTTCAGCCTAGATAAGAGGAGGCTCTGAGGTCATCTTATAGTGGCTTTCCAATATCCAAGGGGGGGCTACAAGAAAGCTGGGGTAGGGCTTTTTGCATGTAGGGTCAATGGTTTCTAAAACTTGAAGAGGGGAGATTTAGGTTAGACATTAGAAAAAAATTCTTTCCTGCATGGGTGGTGAGACACTGGAACAGGTTGTCCAGAGAAGTTATGGTTGCCCCCTCCCTGGAAGTGTTCGAGTCCAGACTGGAAGGGGCTTTGAGCAACCTATCTAGTGGAAAGTGTTCCTGTCCATGGAAGAGGGGTTGTAGTTCCTAGTTCGGGGATTTTTAAGGCTCCTTCCAGCCCTGGCCATTCTCTGATTCTGTTCTACGATTCTATACTCAAATGCATGTTTGTAACTCTCCAGAGATCTCAGTGATATGCAGCATGAATCAGAGGGAAGAATAAGTCAATACATTAAAATGAGAAAAGTATCATAAATGGCTGTAAACTTTCAACTTTTATTTCATATTAAATGTCCATATTCTATATAAAAAGTCTATAAAACAATAATGTTTTCATTATTTGTCTCACTGTCTCCCTCTTCCAGTTGTGAATATGGGAACTCATTCCTTTTCCACTTCTCCAAGGAGAGATTTCTCTATCTTAGTCTTAATCCAGTCACAATATGTCAGGTTGAAGGTATGGAATATTACTTGCCTTGGTATGAAGGGAGAACAGCAACACAGCTTTTCACCTGGCTGGAACTATTTCAGTATGAGCAGCCAAGCTTTGTGACCATGGGATTTACAATGAGGGCGGCAGGATGAATTTAGTAACATTTACACTGCACAGCTGTCCTAGGCTGTCATTGCAGAGCTGGAGCTGCACAGTTGGACTCATGAGACTGCCTGGCTAACAGATTGTACAGGTGGGCAGAGCCCCAAGTGACTGATGCCTGAATCATTTGGGCAATCCAACATACTAGGCAGGTTAGCTATTCTCATTTTCACTCGGACCCTAAAAATAGCTACTTCAGCTGTGGTTTTAGGGTTTGCTTTTTTCTTGTGCAGGTCTGGTGTAAGTACTTCTTTTTTTTTCACCTTTATGATGGAGGGACATTGTCCAGAATCTAAATTACATTTCAAAAGCACATAATCTTATATTCATATTACCTCTTTCCTGGGCTAATTGTAGACAATCAGGTAGCTGGTATTGACTCCATCCTCTGGGTTGCAAGCTGCTGAGATGTCTTCTCTACTTCAAATGAGTGTTATGATTGTTCTTGTCTTCCTTTTCTTCCTTGTCCTTCCTTTTTTGCTTTTGTGGATCCAGGGCTGTTTGACTGCTCTGACCCTTGGCTTTCACACTGCCATCATCACAGTTTTCAAATGTGATATTTCCATCTTGGACTGCAGCCTTCATCACTCCAACCTATGCTTAAAAACCTTTCATGCCAGGTATGGGAATATTGACAGTCTCTTCTTTCATGGGGCTCTGCATAATGGAGGGAAATAAAAATAGAAACATTGCTAAAAAGATGTTTTAATCCCTTACTTTGATTTTTCCAGTGTTGAATATTACTAGCAAAGAGCAGGAGTCACCAATACATGATCAGAATATATATAAAAAATTTTAATTGGACAGCTATCAACTATCACAATGTGGCTATCCTTCAGTCACTGCATGGACCACTTCTGTATTGACTTCGTATTGTTAAGCCCATGACACCCAGTTCTTAATATGCTAGAGACTTCTTTTGTTTGAATGAATGTTTGCAGAAGATGGTCCTAAAAATATGTGAACAGATTGAACAGATGCTTGAATCTAAACATGTGTCCTTGACAATTTATTCTTTTGGAATTCTCTTAAACAGTTATTACTTCTGTAATCCATGAGACAGAGTAATCCTATACTGTACAACGCAGATGATCATTTGCATTGACACTTCATTCCTTAATTTCTATAAAAAATATCCAGTGAGAAAATCAGAGGCACATCTAGAGTGTTTTAAAACTCTTGAGACCATAACTTAAAATCAGCACATAGGGAAGGTGTAAAGCCTATTGTCAAATAAATTGTTAACAGGAAAGGGACAAAACTCTTGGATGTTTATTTTATAACTAGCTGACTGTTTTAAAATTATTCAGTGTTTTTTTATGAAAATAAGAGTTAGAAGAGCTACCAAGAAAGAATATATATATCCACCATCTTTCAATCCTCAAAAAATAGTAGTAAAAATAATAAAAAAGAATGGGCAACAATTTATTTACCTTTTATTTTTATTCAGGACACTTCTTACCAAAATTGAGAGAAGGTGATTTGTTATTCAAACTGTGAAGTTAATGAAAACTAGAAGGGAAAGAGAAAAAAGTAGGAGCTACTTATAAGTATTTTCGTTTTCCTCCGGCTGTTTTATTTCATGTGCGCAGATTACTTCAGGCACTTGTACTTATCTTGTGCCTCAGCATAATCCTGCAGTGGATTACTGTGAAATGGGAAGCTGTGAAAAAGTTCTGTATTCACAGTTTAATAAATACATTCAAGTACCCTTTTCATTTACAGTGGAATGAATATTGTTTCCCACTAGAAGCCATTAGACACTCTACCACAAGAAAAGTGAAATGCTGTGGTACATTTGAAATGGAAAGTGCCTTTCTCAAGGTGTTGATCCTACAAGTGTTTATCCTAAAAAATCTGAAACGTCTTTAAAATGTATTTCGTTCTATTAACTATTAAGTAATAACAAAGGGGTCTGGCAGATAGATCTTTATAGGATAAATATAGCAAATACACCAGTTATTTATATGGAGAAATTAAATCCAAGTGAATTTTAATAGTTATTTTAGGTGGAGAGTGACTTAGAGTTGAATTTGGCTCAGAAAAGGCATTTACACTCTGCAGTAGTAGTGTGATCTTATACTGGGATGCTGATCAAGATGTGAGGCATTGATCATCCTTCATTTTTCAAAGGAGTATTCATATCAGCTTCTCCAGTGGCATAATATCTTATTCATAAGTCTATCTTGCAGCTGACAATGCAACACAAGCAACAGTGTCATATTGAAGAAGGCTGATGACAAGGGCAAGTTAAAAGTCAAAAAATATTGACATATCTACCAAGTATCTATGTTTGAAATAAATGCTGTGATAGCAACTAAAGGGACAATTATTTTACTTATTTGGTGAGATCATTGTTAACAGAATCTGAATCTGGCACTGCTCCTTTTTCTAGTAGTTTTCTTTTGTATGACATGATTCAATGCTATTCAGAAGGACAGAATTAAAAAAGCCAACTAAAATTAATTCTTTTCATTTACTTGCCTTCACTGTGGAAAAGGGGAAAGAAAATAAATAATAATCTTTGGGAGACATGAAATATGATGATACCTGCCTAACTGATAAATATCGAGACACCAGGCATCCCCAAGGAACAAACAGACTCATAATATCATTAATCTCTAAAAACCTCTTTATGACTTGTCCAGTATTCCTACTGCAAGGCTTCTCTTCCCTTTTAAAGAACATGAGAGAAATGTATGCTTACATATTTTCAGAAAAAACACCTTTTCTTTCTTGGTACTTTTCAGTATTCCTCTAGAATATTAAAACCTCTTGCACTTGTGTCTACTTTGTGCTTCTCTTTACCCTACATCACACCCGAGAATTAGTTTACAATGTTCTACCTGAAAATTCTTCAGAAATTATTGTACTACTCATCTGAAACAGATTGCAGGGTTTTTTTTTTATTAGTGCCATGCAACTGTCTACATAGCTAAAATTGATCTGTTGTCCACGATGTTAATATGTAACTTGTAGACAGATACACTTAGAGATAAACTTACACAGTGATATGTTGCATACACTCCCAGAGTGATATAAGTAAATCTTCAAAGTATGAGTGTGCTTGGCTCAATATAGGTTAGGATATTTATATATTAATTTTAGTTTGAAAACCAAAGCAAGCAAAATCTATAGCATGGGAATAAGTTTTTACAGAATTTCTTCATTCATGATCAGTGACATTAGTGGAAATTAAAAGTCTGTGTGATGCTATTTCTGAAGCAGGACACCTTTTGGACTTCTTCAAAGTGATCTGTTTAGATCAGTACCTATATCAATTTTGGGGAAGTGTTCTCAAAATGTTCTAAAGATACCTGTGAATGCATCAATTACTTAGGATGTTTTTCACAAACACACAGACACATCAGAAAGCATACAGTGCGTTCATTGCAAGAGTGAACACAAACTTTTCTTGTGCCTGGTCTGGTATAGGGTCACTAAGCCTTGCGCTGTCAGTACCCACAACAGTTGTATTTTGGAATCCTTAACTTGAGGAATTATTGAACTAAGATCAATGAATAAACATAGTGATGGGTTTTTTTGTTTTCTTATTCACCTTGGGTCTGTGGTTTCCATATTGTATTTAAGTTCTATAAAAAGAATAGCTGTTGACTCGAAAATATCTGTGACTCTGGGGTTATTCTGTCCATGGCAGGGCATTTCATTCTGCTCTCTGGTTTCATGAGATAATTCCAAAATAATTAAAATGTGTACTTAGTCTCATGGTTTGGCAAGAAAAACTGTATGTGATTTTTCAAGTCTCCATTAAGCTACTTCCAACTCACCATGTAAATAGAGGCTGGCTGTAATCAAAACCAAGTTACCTTTCATTCCTAAATCATTTACATTGTCAAATTAGTAATAATTGAAAAAGGAACCGCATTCTGCTCTTGTCCAAGTGGAATTTCTATTACATCTCCTAAAAAAGGAAGAACACAAACTCTTAGTACAGCCAGCAGTTGCTTGCTTCTTGCAATTTTCCACTATGTCAATATCATGAAGTAGCAATTTGAGGGAGAAAATTCAGTGTAAAAGAGGAAAAACTATAGCTATGCAAAAACTGGAATTTTAAATTTTGGTAAATTGTCTGTTTATTGATATAACTAAACATCATCAAGCACTAAAATGAAAATTTGTTATTTTGAAATACCTTGAATAATAGGAAGCATTCAAACCTTTTATTACAAACAATTTACTCCGGTCTATTTTAATTTTTTTCCTGAAGTGAACATGATGAATTGCCCTGGCTACATATGTCTCTGTTTGTTAGTGTAATGAGGTGTAGAGACAAGAGATTTGAGAGCTATAACAGGTCTTAAATCTCAGATCCCTTTCTCCTTGAAGTGGACAGCTGCTTAAGACAAAGCTTCTTAGTTCCTAAAATGTCTTGTAACTCAAGCAAGCAGTCATCTCTGCCGCAGAAACAACTGCTTGTTTGGGCATAAGGATATCCAGATTTTCCAGTGGAAAAATGTAGTACCAAAAATTTCTTGGATGCCTTTAACATTCAGTTTGGTGCACTCCATGTAGCTGACTGACTTGATAATTCTGTTGAAGTACTGAAAAATAAAGTGGATTTCCAATAGGTGACCTGAGAATTCCATTGAAGTACTGAAAAAATTAAGTGGATTTCCAGTAGGTGTTCCACTCTGTTACTATGCATTTATCCCCATCTACCATATGACAGAAGATTAAAACAGTGATTTTCAACTCTCAGCTTTCAGGGCTATATTAGTAGCCAAATAAATCTTATATATATTGCAGAAACTAACAGAAATAAGAAGGGTACACAGTTAGAAATCTAATGGTCAGCATCTGACCTTATATATGAACAGACATTCAATATAAAGTGAAGACAGCTCAAATGCTCAAAGGGAACATTCCAGTCACATCATAAATATGGAGTCATCTGATTTCCTGCTCCCCTGAAACTCTTCTCTTATGCAATGAATAGCATATTTAAATACTTCCCAACAGAGAATGTGAACTGCTGACACTACAGTGTACATATCATAACCTCGAAGTAATTACTACTGAATATGTGGTGATAATTTTGCTGTCTCCTCATCTGTCTCTTTCTAGTTTTGTGCATACCCATGTACTGCTATTCGATTATACTTTACTTTACATGTAGACTTCTTTATTCTCACAGTCTCAATGTCATTTTTTCTATCTTCCTAAGGCACTTAGTGCTTTCTAAATTTCTGTGACTGCAAGTAAAAAGATCTTGCATTTTTTATATGTATTTTTTCCTTCATTTGTACATCATCACCATTTATGGACTGTTTAAGGGAAAGATAATGTGAAGTAACAGAAATTAAGGCAGTCACAGAATCAATAAAAAAATTAAATGATTATACCATTAACTCGAAATAATAATGAGATTGCAAATAGAGGAAGACATAAATAGCAGAAATACAATGAGATAAATATTTTCAGAAAGGGTTGAAGTACAAAAATATCAGGAAAACAAAATGATAAGCAATATTTATTGTAAGGAACTGGAGCTAGAAAAGGGAAGATAATGCTGATTATATGCATCTGAATGCATGAAAGTGTTTGCACTCAGCAAGACAGAAAGAAGTCATATTGAGACCTTTTAATTCTATTTTGTATCTCTGTAAGAATTCCCATGCTGTATCAGATTTCTCCTTTGTTAGGCTGAATATCTTATTTCAATGTCGCCTTTACAGATTCTGAGAAAAGTGTATGCACAGTAGACAGAGGTAAAGTGGTCTGCCTTTCATCTTAGGTCTTTTCTCAGTTACTAGAGTTTTTTATTAACCCTGAAGTTCAGGACTGAATACCAATTCTTACAATATTGTTATTGCCACGGTAATTTCATAGGAAAAATCTCAGACTGTACTGTTTATATTTGTTGAGTTTAGAAAGACCCTGACCTCAAGAATTGTGAAAAGTTTCAAAGTAAGTTCCAAAGCCAAAGCACACACTCTGGAAACAGGTACAAGTTTTCAAATCTCTTTGAATGTTTGCTTTCCTTGCATTGTGAAACTGGGGAAGAAGTAATTTCTGATATCTGGCATGTCATTGATATGCATATTCCTTTCCCTAGTTAATGTTATGATAATTTCCTGTTCTATGAAAAAATATGTCAGTAAATCTTTCTTCTCTGTAGAATGTTGTTTTGGAGCAAGTACATTTTTTCTTATCACATTCATTTTCATTTGTTCTACTTAATTCCATTTTCTTAATGTTTTTAAATTTGATGTTACTTTGTCAGGTTCTACCGCTTCTGACTAACTAAAATATTTTGCCACATCTTAGCCTGCTTCCAATTCCATGTTGTCTGGGATTTGCATGATGCCGTGACAAAGTAAAAACAAAAAAAAATATAGAAAGAGCTAAAATCCAGTGGAAATCCAACTGGAAAAGACAGACATACTGTGTCACAACGAATCTGAAACATCTGTATGGAGCATATATGCTTTTTCACTTATTCAACTGAAATATGGTACTGAACAAAATGTTCTATATATGATTTTTTGTCTCCTCAGCTATGATGATTGGTATAACAAAATAAATTACCTTTTCTGAAAAGCTTGTCTTTTCCATTTGGTCTCCTAGGATTTTTAACAATGCAAGTTACTTATAATTCCACAGCTGCTTAACTTCTTTAGTACTTTTTCGACGTTTTTAATAATCCTTTGGAAACATAAATACAATTCCACTTATCCTCAGTTTTAATTTGCCTACACTTTTCTGGTTATTTATAGTAACGACCTACATCTTTTCACCAGTCTGTTTCTACATATATAAACATATTATTCTATAGAACATTAAGATCCATATAGTTATTTGCCCTCAGATCTTCATCAGAACCTTAAGAGAAAAAAGATGTCCACTGTCACATGCCCTAAAGTTTTATAAAAAAGAAAATAAGCTACTGGTGATTGAAACCAAGTATAGAACTCTTTATAGTCCTTTTCTGGCTGGTCAGGGAATCTCCCCCTAAAAGGAAGAAGATTAAATAATTTTAGCATGTTTAAAAGATTACAAAAAGGTATCTTTAGTCATTGGACAAAAAAAATTACCCCTAGTTATAGCAAAGAAGGTAATCAAGGCTATTTCATGTGACAATATTCAGTAAAAGTAAGTGTTTTTTGATAGGGAATGCTTGAAAAAAAAACAACCTGGAAAATATGATATATATATATTATGAAGGAGAAGCAAAATAGGTACTAACTGCATGGCAGGACTAACTACAAGTTGTTGAAGAATAGTAAATAGAATAGAAGAAAGGCTGTTAAAGTGTAGTACTATACTCGTAAGCCAGTAGATGATGTATACCAAAGTTAAATCACACAAAGAAACTGACTGAAATTTAAGTTACTGGTAAAAAAAATAGGAGTTTAAAACATACCAAATAAAGAACAATATATTTTCCATAAAGGCTTTTGTCCTCTAGAGTAACTGAAAATATTTACATACAATGTTATGTTGTTTCTCATTGCGTGTATATTTTCCTTGAAAGATCAAAGACCAGAGTTGTCATAATTTATTCAACACTCTGGTGTCTAATTGGAGGTCATTATTCCCTCACTGCTTGTGCATATTGCTTGTCCTTAGCTGATTGTTTTTCTCATTACTAATTGCATGAATTGAAGATCCTTTTTAATTCATTGGACAATTTAATATTTCCCTTTTTCTTAGGAAAGCAACATATCACTTTTCATTGTTAACTGTCAAAGCTGTTTAATTGTGGTTAAAATGACTGTATTTAATATGATACAGATAGAAAGCTGATGTGTTTTATCCAATTTTCTAAACTGTGATGGAAAATATCATCCTTATGCTGTATTCTTTAGCTCCAGACTTATGAAAAAAAATCTCCTTGGTAGAAAAATACCATTGAAGGAGGGTCATGAGTGCAGGGGATGGAGGAGGGTCATGAGTGCATATTGAAGAGGATCTAGTAGCAGAGCTGTGTAATTTATATCTTTGATTTGGCAATAAAAATAAAAAACAACAGGAAAGATTTATTCAAGCCAAAATGGCACTAACGTTTTTCAGAAATGTATGAAATCAGGAAAAAATGTGGCTGTTGTGTAAGCATTTGAGACAATTAAAAAATTTATTATTTGCCATATCTTGGAGTTTCCTGAATCACTTGTAAAATAGCATGTGAAACAAAGCAATATTACTGAAAAAAATGTGCCTTGTTTGTTAAGGTATACATAGTATCAATATGTACAATTAATTTCTATGCGATTTCTGTGATTCAGTTAAGTGAACATGTAGGTTCAAATTGTCTTATCTGTTATAGAAATTTCAATTTAATCTCCTCTGTTCAAGAAAATACTCTGAACAAATAGCAGTGAGATAATTTGGTATGAAGAATCTCTCCATAATCCTACCTGTGGATGAATGCAGTTACTAATTATGAATGAAAAATAAAATTTTGTTAATGATCTGTAATAAATTGAAATATTTTATTACTGAAATATAAATCCTCTCCCTCTTACATACTGTAATACACATTGCCAAATTAACAGGAAGGACTGTCTCCATTAAATCACTAAATTGAAACTCATATGATTTTCACTCTGCTTATAACAACCCTTAAATTTCTTGTAATATAGATATGCTCTTTCTCCCCAATAATTGAAAGAAGTAACAAGCTCTGCTGTTCTACTCTAAATATAGGGTAGGAGAAGAAAAATCAAACATTTCCTACTCCAGACTTGCTCTGGCAACAGAAGTCTCACCAGCAAGACAAAATCTAGCAGCTTAAGTATTTCAGGAACAACTCGCAAATTACTTCAAGTTTAAAACAGCATCCATTCAAAGAAAAACTTTGATGGGGAAGGATGATTTGCCTCTCACCTTTGATGTAGTGGGGTGTATCCTTCTAGTTGAGAAAATGAATTAAGGTATGATTCCACACTAAATGAGGTTTAATATGCAGTGTAAGCATGCTTAAAAGTATGCTAACTACTTTTACAACTACTACAAAATATACAGTGATTTTTCAGCTCAGAAAGTACAGTCTCAACCAGAACTCCAGCAAACACAAACATGGGGAATGTCATGATAAACTCATTTGGAGAAGACATGCACAAATTCTGCTCTTCCCACCTCCCACCAGGTCCTTTTTGAGAGCTTGAAAGCAACATTTTCACAGACCAACTCCCATGAGTGAGAGTTATTTGCAACTGTGGATGTGCACACAATCTAGGGCATATAGGCATTCACATTCTTTAAAAATATTTGCTTAAATTTAAATCTGGAATTTCACTGTATACTTTGAATTTGCAGCATCTAACTTGATATAAGGTTAAGAAATTTAAAACTGAACATCACTTCAAAAATTCTTGATGTAAGTTTTTTGAGAATTAAATTCATAGTTCATAAATTCTCTTTTCTAATTAATCTACTTTTTTTGACATCCTCAATGAAATCCAGACCTGCTGTCTCAGGTCAATGTATTCATCCCTTCTGCTTCCAGAACCCTAAATATTTAACTGGTTTATTTGACATAATTCCATTGCATATCATTTAATGTTTTAACAATTTAACAATTATTCTCTGTAAGTATTTTAGTAGCAATCCCTTAAAAGAAATAGGTGAAAAGAACACACATTTCTTTTCCGTATTTAGTATTTAAAGTCACTGCTCTATTTGTGAGTTTGAAATTACATTAGGAGTAAAAAATGTTGCTTTTCTGAAAGATTCAATAGAGCAAGGGAGTATGAAACAAGCTTATAAAAGATAAATCTTCCAGTGCTTTACTTAATTTTTAAGATACCTTCTCAGTCATTTTTATCAGAACTCTTAAGAAAATACACAGGATCCACTATACTGAAACAGAAGTATTTAGGGGTAATAACGCACACCTCTATCTCCAGTATAAGAACCCTGAAAGGAGCTGACATTCTTCTGTTATTAGACAATAAAAAAACATGACATCAGAGCAGAGTTAATTCTGAGATTAAAGAACTCTGTCCGACTTCAGATCTGTTGCACTCATTCCTGTGTATCTGATAGTCCTTAAAATCTTATAGTTGATATTGTGCTTATTGACAATTCTTTACATCAGATTACTCTGAGCTATTTCTAGGTCATATGATTATAAAACCAAATAACTCCAGTGTAGCATATGCCATCCAGTGGCATTCAGAGTCCAAATTAATTGGTCAAGAGAAATGCTTTCTGTAGTCCTTCTTTGTATAGCCCTATTAATCATGGGTTTATGTTTCTTTCAGATCTGGCAACTCCATTGTTTTCAAATGTTATTTCTTACCCTTTTTTATAAAATTCTTGGCTTTATTTTATTCTATCTGTACAAACGGATATGGTGTTCAGGTCAGTTTTGAGGGATAATAATAATCTAAAATTACAAAAATCACAGAATGTTATGTGTTCAAAGACACCTCTGGCGACCGTCTAGTCCAACACCCTTGTCAGAGCAAGTTGACATAGAGTAGGTTGGCATCCAGGTGGGTTTTAAATAGTTCTCTATAGATGAAGACTCCACCACCTCTTTGGCAGCCAGTGCTCTGGCACCCTCACATTAAAGTTACTCCTCATGTTTAGATGGAACTTCCTATGTTCAAGTTTGTGCCAGTTACTTCTTGTTATGTCACTGGTCACCACTGAAAAAAAAGACTGGCCCCATCCTCCTAACACCCACCCTTTAAGTATTTATAAGCGTAAGGGATTTTCTTTCAGACTCTGAAGACAATAAGGAAAATATTTGTCCCCCTCTAGCCCATGGGTGACCACATGATGGAGCAGATGTCTGCACTGCAGTCCCTGGAGGGCTTTCCCTCAGGTGGAGGTGTCCTGAAGGAATCTACAGTTCATGGAAAGCTCACATTGGAGTAGGCTTCTAAGAAGAACTATAGTCCATGTAGAGGAGCCATGCAGGAGCAGGTTGTCTGCTGTGAATTTGAGACTATGGGGGACCTACACTGGAGCAATCTGTTCCTGTAGTCCATGGAGAGGATCCATGCTGAGGCAATTCTTGAAAACCTGCATGCTGTGAAAGGTGGAAGTGCTGGGAATGAAAGGGTGAAATTGAGCCTTGGAAGAAGGCAGAGGGTGAAAGGTGTTTTATCTTATTACTACCCTGCTCCTTATTTTTTTTCAATAATTAAATTAATTTTCCCCAAGTCAAGTCAGTTTTGACAGTGATGCCAGTCCATGAGCAATCTCTCCATTTCTCTATCCACAATATTTTCTATCTGATTTTCTCTCCTCTTATGAAGAGGGGGAGTGAGAGGGCAGCTGAACAGACACCTGCCAGACAGCCAGGGTCAACCAACCATAAATCTGTATTAGTATATCTGGCTGGAAATGTAGGTTAGAGGTTAGGTTTGATTTTTATTCAAATTTTACAGCAACGTTAAGTACTAAATCATTAATGGGCTCATAGTTCCCCAGTATCTTTCCATTGTTCCCCAAAGGAAAACAGGGAACTATTTGTTATTGCAAGTGACTAAACAAGGTAGGAAAACACCACGTGTTTTCTTGAATCGAAAACCAGGATGTGACAGTAGTCAAAAGGAAGAGATTACAGCACCTGCAAGGACACACTGAAGTCCAGGGAAGTTTACCTGGCCCAGATTCATTCACCTTATTTCCCTCAGGTTGTCAGATATCTGGGTAACTTAGTGAAGAAATTTCATTACTTTTTACATATAATTTTGCAAATGCATATATCAAGGAAAGAAGGCATTAGAGTATTATTTTTTTGTTCCCCAGAAGTATTTTAGGTAAGTTTCAAAAGGCAAAAGAAGTATT
This sequence comes from Phaethornis superciliosus, assembly GCA_023637945.1. Classification (NCBI taxonomy): domain Eukaryota; kingdom Metazoa; phylum Chordata; class Aves; order Apodiformes; family Trochilidae; genus Phaethornis; species Phaethornis superciliosus. The sequence continues at coordinate 23,899,170 of JAJQWJ010000001.1, read as the reverse complement.
TAAAAAGATCTGCTTCATCAGAATATGACCTTCAGCAAGGAGCTGTCAACAAGGTAGTGAGAGAGTCAGAATTATTAACTGGATCCCAGAGAACTCAATTGCAAGCTGTTTTGTGAGGTTTAAGAGTTAGAGTATACAAATCAGACAGTGGAACCTTTAACTGTCATAATGTTAACCATCACTCTGTACTGATAATCTTCTGCATAGTGTTTCAGCTGATTCATCTTTGTTCTGTGACAAAGATATAGATTCCAGTGATTCATTACTGTGACGTTGCCATTAGTAGAATATTCACTTACCCTAAGGGCTTGTGTAACGACAATGTACTGTAAGAAGAAAGCATTTCAGGCTGTGCAGACTTTTTTTCAGTACTTTAATTATTTTATCTTTGGGTAAGTATAAATAAAAAAAGAAAATTGAATTCTCTCATGGCTGTTATTTTCGTTTAAGGCCCAAAACAGTAGATAAAAAACACAATACAAAGAAGGCTGAGACTCAAACAGTGATGCAGACTATATACGTCAAACACAGTGGTCTGAGGTAATAATATAAAAAGCAGGCAATGATTTGGTCTGCAAGTACACAGCAGTTATCTGCTCATCAATAGCTCACCCTCACTGTTAGTCATTAAAACGCTCTCACAAGAGATGACTTTCTGGCCAGGGCTATGGAATTTTCAGCCACTATTTTTTATTTTCTTTTTCACCATGATAAATGGGAAGAATCTGAACTGACCAAGCTTGGTACCTGCATTTTTCTAATTCTGCACTGCTTCTGTTCTAGGTTATTCACTTCCAAATCAATGTGTTTGATAATAATAGTTCAGTTTTAGAAGGAGTGATATATCTGATCTGATGAAATTACCTGACCATCTAGACTCTCTAGTCAACAGAGAAAACAGCTGCCTTCTGACATGCTTGTCTTCCTAGGTCAGGTGATTTTTATTCCATAATTCCTTGTTATCTCTTTATCTGTAAGTAATATGTGATTTGTTAATTCTGGATACCTGGATAATCCAGTTCAGTTGTTCAAGCACCTACGTTAGACCAGATGCAACCCTTTTCTCTTACATTAAGGAACTTAGGAATCTTAATTGAATACTTAAACCTAGGTAAAAGGAATCCACAACTTCAGGGGACCATTGAAAAGCAAACTACTGGAAGTTTAACTGCTGCCTAAATTAAGCAAGTTCAGCCTCTTCCAGACAAGTCTCCCTGGGACACACTGAAAGCTTCCACACCTTAGCTGATCTTAGTTATTATTGGGAATAACCTCTTTCCAGCCTTCTCTCTTCAGGTAGCTTTTCTTCACATCACACATCCTTCACATAAACAAAAGGTTCTTTTATCATAAAGAGCTATGGTAATCCTCCAAGAATAATGAATTTTTAATATTAGCATTGTTACAAAGTCTAGACTCTAGATATGTTACACTAAAAAGAAACAATTCCTCTTCCAACCAAACACTGTGATGGAAAAGGCTAATTTTTCAGTCTATACATGTCTTCCATCAGGCAGCTACTCAAATTAAGATGAGATATGGGGACTCAAAATGATAGCAGTCAATGGAAAAATCTATCTCTGTGAATGGCAGCAATAATAGTTCCAAGAATATTGTTGTGATCAAGCCTCAAGTTATGGCATATTCTGCTATCAGCTGAAGTACCACTTGTTAAAGAGTTCATAGCTATAAGAATGCATGCATATATCTCAGCAACTTCTATTTCATTTTGATCTCCCTGGAAAACATTATGTACTAGAATAACCTCAATATTTCTCCTATCCCTATGAAATCTAATTTTAGTCAAGTGTACTTTTTTACTTTCAAAATAGACTATGTTAGCAATATTGTTACTGTTCCTACTATTAATGTTCAAAAATATTGCAAGGGAAAGAAAGAGAGTGTCCTTTCAGTAAAATCCTACTAAGCATCTTTCAGTACTTACAACTAAAAATTACTAAGTCATTCTAAATAAAAAAAACATGGTATGCAGTGACTATTTAGTTTTTTACAAATTCTGTGGACATATTATTCAGTTCTGGATCTGAGATGTCAATTTTAACTGCCTAATAATGTGAATAATTGCTGTGGCATTATTGCATCTTCTCATCTAGTGTTGCTCTGTCATGCGCTGCTTGAGTTCTCACTGTAATCAGCTATCATTCTACTGGGCAAAGTGGTGAATATGTATCATTTAATTGCATGGCCCATTTACCTAAAGGAGAATCAGAGTGGTACCTTGAGGTAGCAGAAATAAATTTAATTCCATTAATCCATAAGTATTAATCCAATAAGGTTGTAAGGTTCCTGTCTGCATCATAAAGATGCTTACCTGTGACTTCAGTTAATGACCTGGTCATCCAACAAGTTAATATAAATCACTTAAAGTTGAGAAAGTAGGCTATACTTTTAAAATTTTAAAAGTTTTTTTAATATTAACTTGGAAGCAGTTATTGCTCACCTTTATTTTTTTCCTCAATCTTTAGTTAATTGCCATTCCTGTCTCTGGATATGTACCAAACAGAAGCATAGTGATCCTTGTTACAGCCTTTCAGTACCTCTGGAGGGTTCCAGGATTTAAGTTTTTCCCATATCATTTCAGTAATCTAAGGTAAGCAGATCATATTAGGGCCCTTTTGTAGTTAATGAACTAAAATGGTACAGTAACAGCTAAAAAGATGCAGTACATCTGACCTTTGGTCAGATTTAATCCAAACTGCTCCCATGGACTATAAAGGAGTATTAGTGTTACTGGCTGAAACATAATATTAGATATTTTCTTCCAGAGAAAAGAATACACATTGAATTTTACAATATTTTGTAAAAATAATGAGGTTATAGACAGAGAGATTTGTAAAAAAGGATAATTATTCAATGAATACACACTTAAATTCTTAGATAATTGAATAATTAATCCAAACCTCCTATAATTTGTGTATTCTCTGTTGAAGTATTTCCCAGATTTACTGAAAGGACTCTCTCTTCCCCTCCTAATATTTTTTAGTATTAATAGGTTTTTTTTAGAAGGAAAACCTTCCTTTTTTTCTATCCTAAGTTATATTTTTGCAACTACTGGAATTTTAGTGGGTTCACTTTTCTTCATGGAGTCCCCTCCATCTACCATATAAAAAATTGTCCCATTTATTCAACTTAAAATGACTTGAGAATATAGTTCTCTGACTCCACAGTCTTGTCCTGAAAAGCCATTTTTAGAATAGCATGCTCTATATCACCTCAAAAAAACATTAAAATGTAAAAGAGTGTTCTTGATTTACTTTTCTGTTATTTTGATCAGCTTTATGGCTGGTACAAATATCTTACTTGTTTCTTGCAGTTGTGCTTCTAACCCTCCTTCCCACAAGTCACAGGGGCATGGGATTTTTCTGTCAGCTGAACCAGAATAAACAACCAGGGAAAGAATGAATGTTCCAGCAGTACTTGCTCTCTTTGAGTGCTACCAGATCCTGAAACACCTGATTAATTCACTGGGCCTGTAGCTTTCAGATTTGGCTCATGCAAAATTTACCAATGAACAGTGCAGTGTATTTGGGGTTTGGCCAGCTATGCTTACAAGCATATTCATATGGTAAGTGAATGTCTAAAGATTATTCCACTGGTGCCAAAGCATTTTCCTCTCCTTATCATGATGACTAAAAGTCATCTTCCTGAGACCAGTAGAACAGCTCTGTCCCGCTGTTCCATGACATTTATGGCTACTGCCCTGATGCAGATAATATCATTAAGTATTTCCTTCATGCACTGAGCAAGCTGAAGAAAACCAGCTGAGAAGCAGCACCTGTTATTATAATTTCCATTGCCTACACTGAAAATTTAAATCAAATTTAACCACAGCAATTTTATGCTTTCCTTAACTAAAAATGCATGCAAGACAATGAAAATGCCATTAAGTCAATGTATTTTCATAATATGCCTTTTTTAATACTGTGGTATTATGACAGAGGAGAATTCTAAAGATTCATGTGTACCAGTCTGAAGTGTTATTATTGAAGTGTATTCCATGCATTTTCAAATATTTATGAAGTAGTACATGTTTGGTAACTTCTATGGAATATTCAGCTGCAAAAATATATCCAGAGGGTAAAATATTTAGAAGGGTGTCTAGATTTGCAGAGTCTGGCAAATTTATATCACTGCATACTGTGCTGTTCATATAGGCTCTGTCTGCATTATTTAGAAATTTTCTATGTCATAGTCTTGACTGCAATTTTACACACATCATTTTCTAAATTCTGACTTCAGGCGACAAGTTTCAGAGCTCCATGTAACATTCACTGGGGAAACAGAAGCAAAAGGAGGTTACCAGTGTACTAAGAAGTCAAGGACAGACAAGTATTTTACTGTCCTGTCAGACCACTGACAGAGTGGCTTGTCAACTAAGCAGCATTTTTCCTGACTTCCAACTGTTTTCATTTGTAAAAAGAATAAGAAAACAGTTGGACCAGAAAATGAGCACTTTCCCATCAAAGTTCAGGTTACACATCACAATGAGCCTTCAACTTTGCTCATTTACAATTTCAGTGTAACATGAGGTCCAGACAAGTATTACGTGTGACATCAAATCTTTGAGTCTTTCTCTGTTATGACTTGTTGCATCATTTGCATGGAACAGAGGAGGACCCAGGATTAATCAAGCAGCTGAATACTTTGGGCATTTTAAATACAAACTGCAACATCTGTGGAAGTAACCTTAACAACAGTTTTCATTCTGTAAATCTGAGATCATACAGTCGTTCTTCCTAAAAGGTGGTACAGCACAAACTTCTTTTTTAGTCTTAGACTAAAAAATCTTGCCCTTTCTCTTATCATAAATGGCAGTGTGTAAGGACTCAGCAGCAGAGCACAGTGGGTGATAAACTTGCAGGTGTTCATTGTTCATTTTTTCAGTGAATTCTGAGCTATGTATGGTATGACTGAGGAGCAGGACACTGCTTTCTGTTGCATATTCTTCAGAACTGTCACTCTCCCACAAATTGCCTGTACAGGCAGCTATGAAAGCATGTTGCTAAGAAGCTGCACTTAGAGCTGCAAGATCTTAATTACAAGAGACAAGTCAGAGCCAGCTGATTTCTAAAACCTTTGAATTCTCTGAGCAGGTTATTTTTTGCATTGCCAGTTGAATACCTATTGAGCCTACAAGATGTTTTAAATCTGGAAAAAAATAAGAGTAGAAAACCCACATTTTTATGTCAGCACTCAGTGTCATCAGCTGCCAAATTTTTTCATGTCTCACACTGGTTTAGCCTAAAAATGCTCCATACATATGTGTATATGCTACTATCTGGAGACTGGAAGTCTGAACTTCACTGTGGAGGGGATTTATACATTACAGACACCAGCTAGAAATCCTTTGTGTAGTCTCGACTGCACAATTTCAGTACCAGGCATGATATATCCTTCTTGGAAAATTCAAAAATTCCTCTGGAAAATAACAGGATGCATCTCAATCATTTCTGGATGGTACTGGAAGTGAATTGTAATTCCCAGCTTTTGGGTTTCTACAACATAAGAGGCACAAGGTGACTTCTCTGGTTTTAGAAACAGTGAGCCTTGATCAGCTAGGTCCTTACCCATCTGGCTTCTCACTGGTCCAAGAGCTTACAGTTCAAGTCCTGAGTCAGCCATCAAAGCTGTTGTGAGATTCTGTAATTCTCCATCACCACTATATTTTCTACCTACTCTGAATGGCTCTCCATCACCATACACAGCTTTTGTGGATTACCTTTCTAAGAAACTTAATTTCCCTATCAAAGTGATAAGGAATTAATATACCTATTTGTGGTGCTTTGAATTATACTCCTGACACACTATGAAACCACATAATCTACATGAACTCATGGTGAAACAAAATCAAAGGAGAATCCATTCAGGTCAGCAACATCAGTTTATTACATATCAGTGCCATCTCAAAACTGAAATATAAAGTTGGAGTGTTTGTTATGCTCAGGTTGTGTGGATGTAAGTACAAGCAAGATTCCCTAGGATGGTGAATGTTTTCCTACCAACTCCAGTGGGATCTGTTCCATGGTGAAAGTCCTTGTGAGACTGAAAATGTCATGTGGAATGTAGAGAAATATCACTAACAGATGAGAGCATCACATTTCAGTGAAGAAAAAAACATAAGTGGAAAGGTACAGAATTCTAAAACACTAAAAGGCAAAGTTGTGAGGTCAAAAGGCTAACAACGTCATACTGATATAACACAAATAAATCCTGAAGTTACTTAAATGGAGATATTTCATTTCTTCAATACTCAGATTGAGAATGCAGCAAAATGACTCATTCACCACATCTGAAGATTAAAGAAACTCCAATAATGGTGTTTTTTTTCAAAAGATGTCATACTAAAATCCAAAAGGATGTCTTTATAATAACTTTTTTTGACAAAGACTGCTACCTCCAGGGTTAGCAATGCTAGCATTTAAGTTTTCACCCTGGCAGGCAGGTGCTGTGCTTGGTATCATGAATAAGAGATCAGGTATCAATGTCTCAAGTAACTCAGGAAGTGAAAAAAACTAGCACTTTTGAAGTAATCTCTGTTCCGCTTTTCCTTCTAACATTCAAGCTCTCCTGAGTTGCTTTCACTTGCTCCTTTTTCAGGTAATTTAGTTTCTTTTTTAAGATATTATTCATTAAATATTAAATTCAAAGCATTTGATCAGGACACTCACAGCTGGAAATGAGTCAGATATAAACATTATAACTTACTTATTTTCTCTGTCATTGTAATTTCTCTCTGATTGCTAAATGACTTATAGGAGAAAAGATCCCTCAAACTAACTCACGAAAAAAAGTGACATAAATCAATGGGAAATATATGTCAACAGCAAGTTTTTATCTCCACATTTTTTATTAGTAGGGGAAGAAGCAACTGATATTCAAATAACATACAGAGGAGCAAGATATTTTAGTCAGGGTGCAGAACCTTTTGCCACCATTTTTGCATGCTAGATCTCTTCTCTTTTCATAGATTTTTCCAGCATTTATAGATACAAGAAAAAGCTATATAATTAATATATATAGTGAATAATGAATAATATATAATGAAAATATATAATGAATGTGAATGAAGTGTTCTGAACATATCTCTTTAAAATGGTGAACTTCCTCTTTTAGGATCCAAACTGCTGCTGGATACTACATCTGAGAAAGTAATATTTTTTTTAAAACAGTAAAAAAAAAATTATTTTTGGTCAGATTTTACTGTAGCTACCATTTGACTATAAGCAATCATTTAATATCTCTTTTTCTGTTATAGGGCTCTACTAGGATAAACTTGAAAGTGACCTTTTGTCTCTATGTGTCCCAATGCAAGGCAGATTAATGGGTTGCAGTACACATTTCCTGTGCTGGTTTAGGAAATAATAAGGACCAGAGGTCCCCTTACAACCAAGATTTCTGGTAAATGGAGCTGACTAGGGAAGCTGAAAAGGGATGAGAGGTTTTCAGTCCCTCTGAAACACTGCACAGCTTGAAGGAGGCTGGTCTAGTGTCACAGTTTAATGATGGGCTACCTATTCAGCAAATGACAGAAGCTCTCTGTTAACCCCTCTCCCTTCTCCTGTAGGGAAACGAGAGAGTAAGAGACAGATTTAGCAGTTGGAAGCTGAACTAGAGAGCTGTGATGAAACAATATCGATGAAAAATAAATAAATGAAATAGATACAAATAGATACAAATGAGATACCACATTCCTCTGCCATAATGTTCATGTCATCACTGAGACTGTAGGCCAGCCCTCAAAAAATCCCAGACTGGGCTCCTGGAGCCAGCAGCAGATGGGAGATGGATGCAGCAATACACAGATACAGGAATGCCCAGGTTGGGATTAAAGGTAGATGAAAGGATGGAACCCTCTAAGGACACCATGGATGAGTAAAGTGAGAAATACCTTTTAAAGTAAAGTAGTAAAGTGAGTAGGCGAATGAACCCTAGTACTATCAGAGCTGTTTTTTTCTGGGCTTCTTAGTTTGCTTGATTGACTTTTTAACTGACCTATACTAAAATTTTCTTTTCTGTACACTATTTACCTGCTCCAGTGTAACGATTTGGTTGTCAATTGTGACCTGTAGAAACTAGCAGACCGTCATCAAAAGTTGTTAAGGAAAAAATTGGAAAGACCCCTACTCCAATTGCCCTCTAGCCCTTTAGCTATTTTGGTGTTCAGTTGCTTTTTTTTTTTTTTTTTTGCTTGTTTTTGGTTTTGGGTTTTTTGGTTGTTTTTTTTTTTTTTTTTTTTTTTTATAATGATGGGGAGTAATTATCTGGAAGACATCTAGACCTTCAACCAATTTCTTAAGAATAAAACAATGGTTGATTATAGAAGGATGAACACATCACAGGTTGTGTGATATCTTAAACTTTGTTTTTGCAGGAAAAAATACTAATAAGTAAAAAAAAAAGACTTTTTTTTTAATATATTTTTCAGCAAAATGAGAATAATGGCTAAAGAAATGTACCTGCCAAGTAGATAAAATGTACAAATAAGTTTCGTAGGGCTAACTGAGGCAACAATTTTTGCTCAGTATGAGCAAACCTGCCTAAACCACATTGAATCCTAATAGTGCTCCCTTAACCCCTGGAAGTCATCGCTGCTTGAGTTAGGGGTGGAATTGCCAGGGCTTTCTGAGGTCTCCCATTAGAAATCTCCTCCTTAAACAGCTGAGAGTTTACTTGTGGAAGGCCAGGGAAGCCTGAAAGTTCCTTGTTAGCACACTGTAGCATATACATACCAGATCCTATGATTGAACAATTTGAAACAATTTTGCAGGGTTGCACTGACCTCCACCATATCTTCTCCACCTCCAGAAAGCTCACAGGACTACTATAGGCTCGGAGGTCAAGTATTGGACAAGAAAAGTAAGGCATGTAGTTAATTGCTGATACACTCTTTTTTTTCAAGTGAAAAAATTTCAGTTTCCAAGTGAAAAAAAAAAAAATTATTGCAGTGAAAAGGCTTCTGCTCTGTATATATAATTTTTAAAACCCACGACAAAAAGCTATTTAAATAAATAAGCAAAGCAATTGGAACAGAACAGCTGTAGTAATTTGTCTGCTTTCTCATATAAGATATCTTCAATAATATCTTCAAGTGCCCTTAGTTATAGTGTTAACTGTATAAATACGAAGTTAAAGATGATTGCTGAAGTGTCAAATTAATTCTATGACTTGAATCCTGTGGGTACAGAGCTAAGTCCATAGTCACTGTAGTGACTATTTTAATGAAAATATCATTGGTTACCAAAAGATATTTATATGCACAGCTGCAAGGTCTTTGGATTCTGCCAAACAGATATTATATTTTTGTTTAGTACAGGCATAATAAGATCTATCTTGATTACCTATGTTAATAAAAATTTTATAGACAAGAGGACAGAAATTGCTACAGATACTTTTACCTTAGCAATCCAGCTTTCAGACATGGTTATTATATTTCATAGTAGTATCTGTGATACATACTATTGTGTATCTAAGGCAACACACACATCCACACAAGCTAAGAAAAAGATAAGGGTTCTTAGATTGTCAAGTGGCAAATGTCACTCCCTCAGTATATTCAGTAAATGTGAATGAGATGAAAAATCAGATTCTCATGGAAATGAAGAGCAATAAAGGAAATATACAAGAAACATTTACATACATATTTTCTTCTTGGGATAAAATAATTTCTGTGTAAATGGTACCTCACTATTTTACTTCTTGCTAAGGTTAGTAAATTCAAAGGTAACATATTGTACCCACTGAAATTCATGACAACGCATTTGTGTAATTTTGTTTAGTATTTGATCATGAGAATGTCACGATTAGTGTTCAATGTCTTACTGCTTGCCAGACCAAGGGACAGAAAAGACAATGTTTTTATGAAGAGTAATTTTAAAAAAGATTACTTGATTAGGATTATTTGCTGAGAGTGCATTTTAAGCCTATATTGCGGGATATGAAACCAGATAAATTTTATATCTTTAATCATTCCTAATAATGCCAAAAACTCCAATTCTTAGACTTATAGTCACAGAACTAGAAAATACCCTGTTTCTGTGCCTCCATTCAAAGCTCTTTTTTATTTAAACAAAATATTTTATGACAGAATGCTATAACACAGAATAATTTCCACAAATGATTCTCAGAAATATTTAGTATAATAAACATGTTTCATAAAATATTGATTGTGGAGGGAGTTTTATTTCTACATAGATATGTAACAAAAATATTATTAACTATGAAATATGTTTATTTGACTCTTGATTTTCCATATGAACTTATGGTAATTTTCTGCCTCAAGTAAGCAGTAGTAGCAGTGACTCGTGTTGGAAGATGCATTGGCTGAATTACAAATTCAGAAACTTCAACGTCTGTATACATAATGGCACATTAAAGGCAAGAACCAAAGCTGCTATGTTCACCTTTGACTGTGTAAGAGAAAGTAGCTATCATCTAATTAATGATTTAGAATATCTGTACAATAAAGATGTTCAATTTTTCTCAGCCTGATTCATTGGAAGGAAAAAAATGAGCAATCAAGTGAATTAGAGTCCTTGGCTACCACTAAGCATTTGTTTTCTTATAGAGAGTTTTTTGTTTCTGCTTGGTCAGAAAGTTTGTGAGCTATATTCAAAGAGATTCAATTATCCCTTTAAAATGGTGGATGACCAAGCTTCAAAACAGAGCAAATCAAAGCAGTATACATTGTGTACAGACAGCTAAGATGGCTTTATGAGGAACCAGCTCAATTCCATAGGATTTATTGGATCAGGCACAATAATCAAGCAGAGAATTCAAGCTAAAGCTAAATAGCTATATTATCATGGCCTTGATCCCAAGCTAATAAACCCTGTCAAACTTGATTTGGCAGCAGGAAAAATCAGCCCAGATATCTTGGCATGATAATTTCTGGGAACACTCATTTGATCAGGCAGAGCACCACATAGTCATGGCAGTCTTCATCTACTCAGTTCTGCGGTACTCTGTCAAATCTCATAACCCCTTCAGAAACCAGACACAGTACGGAGTGCACTGGAAAGCTTCTCAGTCTGGATCCATGGGCACCAGCTCAAATCCATCCCCTAGAATACATCAGGACTATACAGTCTGGTATGATGGAGACAAAAGACTACATACACAAGTATCAATTTTATGGTAAGCGAAATAAAAGCAGTAAAGGCAAAATGCAAAGAACTGAAAATCATTGTATTTTCCAGCAAAAAACCCCAAACCAACCCAGTATTAAATTACTGCTCTGTCATCCTTAATAGAGGGCCTGGAAATATATATCTGGATATCAAAATAAAAAAGCTGAAGAAAAAAAAACCTTCCAATGTGTATTCAAAGACTGATAGAGCAGATACCAGTCAGATGGCTGTATCCCCTGCCTCTTTCTGAGATAGAGATGCCTCTCTGCAGCAGCTCTTCATTTTTGCTCCAGCTGAACAAGCACATACTTAAATCTGTCCATGTTCAGTGAAGGGCTAGAGTTCATGTTTAATTATAAGCACTTTAACTGATTACAGATGTAATCAGTGTGAATTAAGCATGTGCTTAATTGCATTGCTGAACAAAACCAGAGTGCTGAACTGGGTCGTGTGGACCCCAAGAGGAGAAAAGTCCCTCCAAATAGGATTCTTTCTCCATTTAACAAATTTTCTCTACAACATCAAAATCATTTACACTGAAAATTAACCTGCTCATGTAACCTTTACATTTCTCAAAGGCTGACATATGGTCCACAGAACCAAAAGACCTAGGTTTCCTAAGCAGCATTTTAGGAATTTTCTCTCTATATCTCTTTTTTTGTTTGTTTGTTTATTTGGGGGGTTTTTTGTTTGTTTTTGGTTTTGTTTTTTGGTTGTTGTTTGTTTTGGGGTTTTTTGTGCAGGGTTGCTCTTTATTTTGTTTATATTAATTTATTTCCTGTAATAGCCCAAGGAATATTTGGCTAATACTTTCATGCAAGTTATCTTCTTTGTGCATATTTTTGCATATGCTACCAGTGCCAAATTTACAGCTGCCAAAGGAAATTAAATTTTTAGACTGTCAGAAATATGTCTAGGTTTGTTTTTTTTTTTTTCTATTGCTTATAAATTATTGTGATTCAAATTTATGTTTTATATATTCAAGATTATACCTGCAAACATAAAGGAGATCACTTAAGATCAATTTTTTTCAAAACTGACATTCTCAGTAAATAACATAACTCTATTTTTCTGTTCTTCACTGTTCAGTCAGATTTTCAGTTTCTGGCCATTACCATAATATCTGAGTACATCCTCCAGATAGGCTTTTCGAGGAATTAATCTGACCTTTGGCAAGATCCTTCTGACCTCTGTCTTGGGCAGTCTGCCATCATTGACCTCTCCCTGTCATAACATCTTAGTGTGGAGGGCGGGTTTAGATAAAGGTTTCTGTATTTTCTTCATTATTTTACCAGCCATAGGCTGTTATTCTTCCCTTGATGAGAATTGACTAAAGGAGTTTATAATGAAATAAAGACTATAAAGCCACCATGGCACAAAGTTAGCTACTACATTGTATTTGTACAATGGCTTTCAGCCTCGATTTTGGGCTAGGGGAGTCTGCTGGGGGTCAGTTCCCTCTGCTGGAAGCAGAGCCTGGGGGCTGCCTCTGTGAGGAGAGAGCAACCCAGGCTGCCCCGAGCCAGACCAAGGGAGTTTCACCTGGTTCCAACCAACCCTGAAGAAGAGGAGGCTCAGGGGAGACCTCATCGCACTTTACAACTCCCTGAAAGGAGGCTGGAGCCAGGGGGGGGTTGGGCTCTTTTCCCAGGCAACTTTCAACAAGACAAGAGGGCATGGACTTAAACTGTGCCAGGGGAAGTTTAGGTTGGATATTAGAAAGAATTTCTTTATGGAGAGGGTGATCAGACATTGGAATGGGCTGCCCAGGGAAGTAGTGGATTCTCCGTCCCTGGAGATATTTAAAAAGAGACTGGATGTGGCACTCAGTGCCATGGTCTGGTAACCACAGCAGTAGTGGATCAAGGGTTGGACTTGATGATCTCAGAGGTCCCTTCCAACCCAGCCAATTCTATGATTCTATGATTCTGTGAACCCCTGCAGGGCATGGCTGAGCCCCTCGGCCAACATGGTGGCACCTTTGTGATCATGTATTTGAGAAAGGGCAAAAAAGCACAGAAAGAGAGGAAGAGCAAGGCAAACAGATAAATAAATAAATAATTAAATAAATAGACTGAGAAGAAGCAACAGGAATACTAGGGTCAGCGAAGCAGGAGTGGAGGAGGTGTCCCAGGCACTGGAGCACACATTCCCCTACATTCCATGGAAAAGAGCACAGTGGAGAAGGAGATACTTGTTCCCTGCCACTCATGGAGAACCACACCAGAACAGGTATCCACAATGCAGTCCACAGACTACCCTTGGTCCAGAGCTGGTGGGTATTCCCTGAAAGACCTGCTGCCCATGGAGAGCCTCCACCAGAGCAGGTTTATTCTGAAGCAGTGTGGAGCCCATGGACTGGAGCAGGAGAGAAATGTGAGGAGAAAGGAGAAGCAGAGAGCTGTTATAAACTGACTGTAACTCCCTATTCTCTATCTCCCCCATGATGTAGGCAGCTAGAAAGGAAGGAGGTAGAGGAGGTGGGAATTAAGAAGTTAAGTTAAGCCTGATAAAAAGAGGCATGAGTGTGTGTGAGGTGTTTTCATGTTTTCCAAGTCTCTTTGGCCTGTGACAGTAATTGGGAAGTGTTTTCCTTGTCTTTATCTCAACCCATAAGCTTTCTTATTTTATTTTTTTTCCCCATCCTGTTGAGGATGCAAGATGCATCTGGTGGATGTCTGGCAGCTGGCCAAGGTCAACTCACCCAAGCATCTTCATTACTATTTTAGTAATACCAAGATACATAAACAATACAAAACATATCAGAACTTTTTCATAATTACGCACACATAAGAAAGAGGATTAAGATCATGATGGACCTGGCTGTGATCAGGGAACTGCTTTCAATGATTCTCACAGTTCTATGTTCATTCTTCCTTGTTGCCCTCATGCCACTCCCTAAAATACCTTTGTAAACTTACCACTCTGAAGAAATATTTCTTGCTGTGACACCACAACGATTTCTATGTATTTGGCTGATTAGATGTTAATGTAAAGGATTGTTGATTCTCAAACTGAAGCACTAGTTATTGTTTGGTTTTGGTTTATTTTTTTCTAGTTTTTCTAGAGATTCTGATATGTATTAAGTAGTAATAAAAGTAATGAAGGGAATGACACAGTCAATTACAGAACTAATTTATCTCATGCAGTTTAGACTTTCGTGTATGAAAATCATGGTTTCAGACAGTTGAACAATACCAGAGTAGGCCATATTTTCTACTGGGATATTTTCTTTAGCTATTTATGGTATATTTCATAGATAACATAGTAATATGCATTGAGTTTACTGAAGAAAATTATGTAATACTTTGCTTAGTAATTTTAACAACCTCTGTATATGCATTTATCAATCCCTCTTAAAAGATCACTGTTTTTTATCAGTTTGTGCATGTATGATAATTTTTTTTTTAATTTTACAACACCAGCTAGAGAAATTTCCATGTTTCTCAGAATATTGTTCTTCTTTCCTGGTGGAAAAAAAATATGTATAATTCTCTGAATGCTGTTCCACATGTGTAAGCTTGAAATCCTTTTTCTTCTTCTGTCTTTCTCCTTTGCTGTTGGCATGTTTTGCTATTTGGAAAAGAAAAAGAAAAGCAAGCCACAGATGTATTTTGGACTGTGTCTTCTTAATCCCCATTCCCTTTTAAATATGCTCCCCTGAGATGTTGTTTACATGTCTACGTTCCCTCTGGTTTTAGAGGCAGAAGTTGCTTAGAGTTACAGGATTTTAATTATATAAAGTTTAAATATGCCACAGAAAATCATCTCTAATTCTCCTTCATTTCCATTAGTAGAGCTCTTAGTGTAGTCTATAGGAATTTCACCTACATAAGAAGCATAATTTCCTTTTCAGAGGAAAAGGAAAGTTTCACACAGAAACCCCATCAAATAGTTAGAGAAATTCTTATCAAATTAATGTGACTTTACAGAAGACCTTAGATTTCTAGCAGTTCCTAGAAAGATCTGTACCAAAATGGTATAGAGGAAACAGATACTGTTTGTTTTCATACGGCCTCAAGTGTCATAATCATGTAGGTCTGAAAGGAAATGCCTATGGAAGAAATTTAAACACACCAGGAACCTTCTCTGGATCTGAGATTAAATGGCACCATCAAGCACTTTTTCCCTCAAAATAGGATGACCAAATCCAAACTGAGAATGATCATCTGGCAGATTGCTGTTTGACACAAACCATGCCAGGGTCTATGCTAAAATTTAAACAGTGTTGACAGTCACAGGCTATTACAAGCTCACACTCTGGAACAGTTTTATTTACTTGTGTAGACATTTCCAATGAAACAGAATGACTCATCTACTCCCATTTCTACAAGAAAGCTGGGGTAGAGCTTTTTACATGGGTGTGTAGTGACAGAACAAGGGGAAGTGGTTTTAAACTTGAAGAGTGGAGATGTAGGTTAGACATGAGGAAAAAAATTTCCTGTGAGGGTATTGGTTGCCCAAGGAATGGATCAGGTTGCCCAAGGATGGCAGGATCAGGTTGGATGGATCAGGTTGCCCAAGGAACAACTTGTCCTCTCCCTGGAAGTGTTGAAGGCCAGCTTGAATGGAGCTCTGAACAACGTGGTCTACTGGTAGGAGGAGTCCCTGCCCATGCAGGGGGGTTAGAACTAGATGATCTTTAAGGTCCCTTTCAACCCAAACCATTCTGTGATTCTATGATTCATCCTATGTCATCCTCCAGCATCTGACCCTCTTCTTCCTACAGCAGTGGTCTGTTATCTTAAGAACTTTGCAAGAGGACTGTACATAAAGGACAGGACCTTCTGAGGCTTCTTGGAATTTTTGCATTGTAAAATATTACTTGAAAAATTCTATGGGAGAAACCATGTTTCAAAAAGGAATGATCAAGGGACCCAGGTACAGAAAGTCAGCTGGTGTAGCTAGCGGCTTCTGTAAAGACCATTTAAAAATAATCTAATATTTTAATTTCCCCACTGAATCATTATTTTAGTGTCTTTTATAATAACAGCTACAGTAATTATAATAATAGATATTATTGTTAATCATAAGTTAAACCCTAAATATTTATGCAATTTATCTTAGGCCTATTTCTGATGTCCTATCAGTTGTAAATGTACTTTCTTAAACCTTTATATTCCAATCACATGCTGTTTGTATCAACTTACTTAAATCTCATTTTGCAAAATCTTTCAAGTTTCAGAAGCATATTTCAGAAATGTATTTAAATCCTCTCATTTACATTCACATTATGCTTTCCTTTCACTTTAAAATTGTTCCCTTTTAAAAGTAAAGTTTATATGACCCACATCACTCAGCAGGGGAGAAAAAAATAAGACTGATGTGAATTATAAGGAAATAGTTGGTGATGTAGGTTTCAAAAGTGTTGCTACTATGCATGTAGTTTACATTCACAACTGAGTTTTACTGATTAATTGTTTCTGATAGGTTGTGATATTGGTTTTTGACTTTTCATTTGGAAATATGATGAATTTTTATTCATGTATAGATTTATTTTATTTGGAAAGAAGTGGATTAATTCTCTCTGGCATATGTTGCAGGTTTCCCTCTTATGTAACAAAGCTCCTCTTAAAGTTTGAATTATTATTCTGCCTAATCAAGATCTGAAAATTGTTCCAGTTTTATTGGAATTCAGAATAAATAATATAAATTGAACATGATCATTTGAAACCCAGATGACATCTCAGAATCATGAGTACTTCAATACTGGCAAACAAAGGTTGAGAGAAAATTTGTTGTAAAAATTGTTTTTAGAATAGACTGACTAGCTCACAATATTGATGCCCATGTTGTAAATGCTGCTCCAAGAGAAATGCAGAATATAATATTTATACTTGTGTAAGTATACAAGTATACTTTATATGCAGATTCTGATCTTTTGCATCATTAATCCAACACAATATAAAGTCCCACTGTAGCAAATGTAGAGGTAGGAAAATAATTGGAGATTACATCTATTTTGGGGAACCAAGCTTTTCAGTTCCTCTGATGGGATACATATAACAGCACCAAGCTCGAACTCTGGTGCAACAAATCCAGGGAACATATTGTTCCCTTTTCTTCAGCCTGATGTACTGATCTCAGCTGGAGCAAAATCCTTACCTGATGGTCAGAAGGGGCTCTAATAGGTTGCCAGTCTTGCTGCTTAAGGGACTAGGACTCTGGAGTGCTCTGTAGCACACTCAGCCATGCTTATCTGCAGACAGAATCAACCTTTATTGTCAGAAGAGAAATCATCAGGAAATATCTAGAAACCCATCTAGAACTGGGCTTACAAGGGAAATACTATATACCTAATTTCTTAGGCAATACAGCTTGAAGGTTTAGCACAATATATTCATAGTCTGAACCGAGAAATACCAATATCTTGGAGTCACTTTGGCGATATATGTGAAAATGTATGCACAGATATGTAAGTCATGGACATAGTTTCATTATACTTTCCCCTGAAGTGGGTCCATCTTCTTTTGTTTTAATCTGTACTTTTATTTAGATTAGCTATATTAAATTCTGTATTTCAAAGCTTCAATTTAAAAATTTACTATGTCTCCATTATTAATTTAATACTGAGTTAATTATAAAGATAATGTAAAAAGGATCTCTAATTTCCGAAGAGGATTCTCTACTTATTAACTCTATCTCAAATGAGACTGATGAAATGTAGGGTTTTTTAAAATACTGTAAGTTATGCAGTTTAATGTGGCAATAGAAGCTTAATTAAACTTGAAAAAAACCCACTACTAAAATGAACTGAAATTAGTAATCAATATTATTGTAATGGAAATGGCTACCATCACCTGCGCAAATGCACAGATTTCTTGTAAAAAGAAATACTGATGATGAACTTTTGATAGATGTGTAAGAAGCTGAGAGTAAGATCTTGGAAATCTGAAGCTGCCTTCATCAGTTTACACTAGGAAGTATGAATGGCAGTTATCTGCCCCAAAATGCATGCTCACCAGTGATTTTTTCACATTTCAACTCAATGAGTGAATCTCGGTGTTCTACTAATGTCACATGTATTTTCAAGCCTCTAGAAGCTTAATCACAGAAGTTAACCCAAGGCTTTTAAAAAATGTGTAGTCAAGGAAAATTGTTTTCCAGAATTTTTAATATATATATATATAATATATTTTTTAATATATTTGGAAACAATGGCTGCTAATAATTGCACTCAGTAATTCAGAAGTCAATAATAAATTCATATGTGCACACACAAAAAAAGCCTTGCATAATGACTTGCAGTAATGACTTGCATAAGTCATTAGGGACAGAAACATCATTTTGACTGCCTATTTATAGTTTGAGAACCTATTTGATGTTCCATTTTGGAAGAAAGGTGTAATCTCTGATTCAAATGCTCTCCACTATGGCTCAGGATCAAGGATCATGAGTGCTGTTGTTTCACTGTGCAGTAGAATACCAACATACTGGTTTAACTCCTAATTTTATACGTATTTCAGAATAATTAATTTCATTAATTTAAAAAATAATTTTTTCAGTTTTGTAGAATCTCATTTACTTTTGGAAAATTTCAAAAAATACAGTTCTTGAAATACATTAGCTTCTATCTAAAACCAGAACTTTTTTCCTTTCTTCCCTTGCTCCTAAAGGGACTAAATGCAGCTTTGAAAAGATGGAATGGCAAATACGTATAATAAAAAGTGAAAAATTGGTCTTAGTGATGTAAACTGGATCTGAACCAGATGAAAAGCATGGGCATAACACATCATTGCATTAAATAACAGCCTTATAACCTTTTCATTAAATAACAACCTTATAACTTTTGCATTAAATAACAACCTTTTGTCTGAACAAAAGACCCTTGCAAATATTTTGGTGGGGTTTTTTTTTACTTTTCTGCTCTCTTCCTAGCATAATAATTAATGATATTTGCTTTTCTTGCTCTGTAACATGCAGCAAGTCTGTGATAAAGGTAACAGCCTGACTGAACTGAGTGCTTAGAAGTCAGCAAGGGTTTATCAGCATCTCCAGAAATCAGATTACATGAGAACTATTATAACTATTATATGAGAAACAGGAGTTAGCTTCAGCCTTTGCATCTAAAAATGATGAGCTCATTTATTTTTCCTGTTCCTCCATCTCCATCAACTGAGTTAAAATAATTTCTCTAAATTGTCAAGGTGTTAGTTGTGGTGATATTAATATTTCCTTTGACCTTATTAGGACAGCTTGAAGTATGCAAAATATAAACTGTAATATTGGGAAAACACTAAGACAATTAGCTGAAAGAACAGTCAAAAATAATAACCATCTTCCTTTTAAAGTTAGAGTTTGTTGTTTGATTTTTTTCTACGCAAGTAATTTCTATGCAAGTACTTTTTTACGCAGAACATACAGATAAACATAATGTGACTAAACCTGTGTCCAAATCTGCAATATGTATGTAAAGAGAGGTTTAGCAGTGAACTAAGCAGTTAGATCCTCAAAACAAAATATTGATGCTAAATCTTCTATAGACAGTATTAAATTTGCAAGGAGGTCTACTGAGTCAGGAGAGTAAACTCGTTATATATAGACCTATTAACCACTCCATGTCACCTTTATTACCAGATATAAAAAACATGAAATTTTCTGTTCAGTTACTAATCGTCACAGAACTAGCATTTCATTATTTGCTATCACAACCAGCTCAACAAAAACACAGAGCATTTTACACAATTCAGAAATATGCTTTGCGTTTCTTTTGCCACCCATTAATTCATAAGCATTGATAATGGTGTTTGCTTGAAATGTTCATTGTTATTCAGTAATGTGAATAAAATATTAAGGGCTAACATCCAGGAACATGAATTTAAAAGAAATATTTACCCTGTTGTTATTATTCTGGAGACATTTTACTTGTCTTGATGTATTGCTCACATTTCAAAGACTGCTGGAAGCTCTTACCCTCCCTGAAACTGAAGAAAGTTTTCAAATAATTTTTATTGTATTGTTTTCTTTCTATTATTCTAAACAATAAATAATAATAAAATTATTTTAGAATTGCTTATGTTTTTGTCTCCTTTCCAAGGAAATAAAAGTATTCATTTAGACTAGAAATTACTATTCTTTTCTAACAGAACCTAACACTTTCCAAAGTAAACAGTGACTTCTATGCAGTGGTGGTAATTTTTTTCACCTGTTTTGATTTGATAAAAAGATTATACCAATTCTTATTTGCTGCAAAAATGGGAGCTTCTGGTTAGGAATTATCTAAGAAGTGTCATAAAAGTTATTGCAATAATTATTCATATCTGTTTTTAGAAAAGGGGTTGATTATTAAGCATATTTTAAGTGCCAAATTCCAACAGTTAATTATCATACTTAAAAATTAAATTGGATTTGTGGCAGAACTAAGCCAATTTAAATTTTTTTTTTTTGTGGTAATAATCTTTCTTCACCATCTATTTTTAAAGTACAATTGTACAGACATTTACCACTGTCCTGAAGTAGTTTAGGCAGTTTTCAAACTTTGGATTGTCATAACATCTGCAGGAATAACAGTTGCATTTGTGTTTTTCCATTGAATTGCATGGAACTTTTCCATTTCCATCAAGGATATTCTTCAGGTCTCACCTATGTTTAGAAATGTTTTTTCTATTTTAAACTGTAGCTTTTGTAGAAAGTAAAGAAATATATATGTATAAAAGAGGGGCAACCCAAAACAAAACAACAGAAAAAACTGAAAGGTACAGTTATTATTCATGTTTTTTAAAAAGGGAAAAGTTTAGAACGCTTTTTTTTTTTTTCTTTTTCATAAAGTTTTCAGTAAAGAATGAAATTCATCAGTGAAGTGGCCCTTGTTGACAAAGATTTCCCAGTCATACTTACCAAAAACTAGTTGTACGTTTAGATTCATATAGTAAAAATACAAGCATTTTTCAGTATTTTTTAGGAGACCTGGAAACTCTGAAAAATCTCCCCATGCTACTCGTGTCTATATGAGTCTTTGTCAGCTGGACAAATCCTTATGAAATAAAGCAAATATTCCATACTTTTGTCATCTTATACACTCCTTTGTAATACACCAGCAGAGAAACTCTGCTACCTGCTTAAAAACCTAATACTTTATGCACTCATGTTGCTTCTTAGAGCCTTCTTAATGGATGCTGTGGGCCTAGAAAGTAGGTAGATGCAATTAAGGATAAGATTCAGCTCAAAATATAATGTTTACATTTGCTCTATAGAGAGAACCTCAGCTTCCATCACAACCCATTGTATTAACAGCAAGTTACTACCACTAGTGGAACCAAGGAGGTGATTCAGTTCCAATAGCAGTTGTCTACTGCATGAATCAGTTTATTAAGCACATGTATTTATAGCCAGTTGAGATTTCCTGGTACATCTTCTGTGGTCTCCAGCTTCTTACATGGGAAAATGTTGTAACTTCAAGTCCTGTAGGGGTTCCTCAAGTAACCTTAGGCTTCTCCCATGACACTGGATTCCCATTTAGGTACCTGAATCCCCTCTACACAAGCTATAACAAGAAACCTAGGTATCTGTCACACATGTAAAGATCCCCAGACTTAGGTTATTTAATCTTAATTACATAACCTTGTAATACTAGAAGACCCAAACAAAAAACCAAAAAGCAACTTCAGAATCTTTGTATTAGGCAGAAGAAGTGCCAGCCTCAATACCTGGAAGAATAGAATTATAGAGATAATCCTCGTGGAAGCTATTTCTAGGCACATGAAGGGAGAACAAAAAAAAACAGAAAAAACAAAAAACAAAAAAACCCACAAAAAAACAAAAACAAAACCAAAAAAGGTGACTAAGCAGAGTCAGCATATATTTCTCAAGGGTAAATCGTGTTTTCCTTGTTCTGAATAAATTACAGGCTCTGTGGCTTAAGGGCAGTGGAACTGTGCTTTCCATATGTTTTTTCAGAGCTGTGCTAGCTAGAGAGAAAATATAAAGATTGAATGTATGAACTAGAAACTGGGTTAAAAAACTGGACAATCAGACTTAAAGGGTAGAAGCCAGTAAGCCAGTGACCTAAAATGTACCCAGTGATCTACTGTAAGTCATGTTCCTCCAGAACTTATAAAGAAATTATAGTATTTAAAAATTTTGACACTGACCTCAATGAGGTTTCATTCTGGGTTTTTGGATGGTTCCTCAAACTGTGGGTCACGGTCGATATGCTGTAGAGATGTGTCATTCTTGTTGAGAACTTCAACAAGCTGGAAAAGTGAGCTAATAAGAATCTCATAAAGTTCAATAAACAGAAACACAGAGTCTTGCTGGGATGCTTGGGACAGTCTGACTGTGTAGAATGCCTAGGAAAGGACCTGGGACCCTATAGGACAAGAAGATACCTTTCCATCAATGACGACTGCCTATTGAGTTGAATTAGCAAGAGTGTAGTTAGCAGCCTGAGGCAAGTGATTGTTCTTCTCCATTCAGTGACTCTGGTTTCAGTGTGTGCATCTGAATATTGTGCCTAGTTTTCAACCCTTGGTAAAAGGAACATACCAACAGAGTATAGTGGAGAATTGCCAAGATGGTTAGAGAGGCTGAAAAACATGATATATCTGGAGAGGCTTAAGAAACATTGCTTCTTCCCCATGAAAAAACAAGAATAACCGAGGATCCTAATTTCAGGGAGTTATAGAGAAAACAGAGACAGATTTCTCTCATGGTTATGCTCAGCAAAAATCAAGAGCTAGTAGCCACAGTTAGCAGGAAGAAAAATTCTCATTGTTTTTATTATTCACCACTTCAAGCACTGGAAGAGGCTGCACAGAAAGACTACAGAATCTCCCTCCCTAGTGATTTTCAAAATGCTCAAGACCCTGAGCTATCCTGCTTGAACAGAAGGTTGAACAGATCTGAGTCACTTGCCCTCCTGCAGTTTCCCCCTAACAGTAAAAATGAAAACAGCTGATAAATCCTTCCACCAAATACACACATAAAAAATATTTTACACTATTTCTCTCCCTCTACCTACATAAATATTTTTGACGATTTCAAAGTTGAATCTCTGCAGTCCAATTATGAGGTGTCTGATGCATTCACAAATCCTAGTGATAAATATCAATTTTCATTATGCCCTCTGCAAGTTCAATTGCAGCCTCTGATTTACAGAGCTGCCATTGAAAAGACAGAAGGAAACAAGAAGAGAATCTTTAATCAAAATATAATTTACTCAAAAATAGAAAGTTCAAATTGATTTCCAAACCTCCTCAAAATATTTCACAGCAAAAAAGAAAGAAAATAATGTTTTAGTATTTTTTTCAAATTATAAAAAAAATGCCAGACAGCAGTTTTGTGTGTGTGTGTTGTTTTTATTTGGTTTTATTCCTTTTTGGAGTGGAGAGATTCAATTTACAGAAGAGTGCAAGCAAATGAATAGTGAAATTTGTCTGTAATACCACCTAGCTAGCACAGTCACGTGTTTCTGAGGGTTTTCAAGCCAACTATTTTGTCTTGTTGGATTGTATTATGACATTAATATTCAGACCACGTTGGAAGAAAGCAGGAAGGACCATGTTACAGTTTCCATTGTGCTTGTTTGTGAATTGAAGCGTAAGATGTCATCCTGTAGTAGAATCAAGAAATGCAAGCAGCACAATTCATAAACCTGCTTTTCTCAGGTTTTATCACATAAGGATGTAAATGCTTGAAGTATATTTTACTCAATAGGACATTCTATTCTAGTTTTGCCTTCAAGAAAAAGACAATTTACCTAATTTTATTTGCTGTTTTAAATATTACAGTAGTATTGGAGAGAGTAGAGATTTTACAGCCATAGCACTGATGAAAAGCACAAACAGATGCACAGAGTGTGCTAGAAATAGCATGCCTCATGCCTCAGACAGTTACAGTAGAGCTAAGAGAGCAAGTCCAGAATAGCCAGTAAATATGGTTGTACTATTCACCTTGGATTTAAAAGGTGGAAGTTCGAGTGCTGTTTCTTTCAGATTTAGATCAGGGCTTTGAACTTGTGTGTTCCTGGATAATGTAATCTCCTGATAGTTTTTGAACACTTTTTCCCTTTCCTTCCCATTTGGTTATTTGTAAGATTTTCCATCAGATAAAAGTGTCAGACTATGATTTTATCAGTGCTAAAGTTTAATGACAGAGCTTCTGTTCCTACATATAAGGCCTTTATTTGGTTCTAGTGAAGTGACCCAAAGATTGTAGTTGAAATATAATTCAGATATTTCCATCAATCCATTTTACCAGTTTGTTGGTATCTCACGCTGAAGTCGGGATTTATATTCACTTTGATAGCAGTATACCTAATCTCTGATTTCAGCACAAAGTACGGACCACAGGTTAATTATCTCAACATCACCATCATGTTAATAAAGCATAAATTCTCCCCCTCCCTCACCCAGTGTCAATGCAAACCACAGAAGTTAGCAGGCAGTTTGGCATCACAGTAAAATGGCTTTAAGCTCCTCAGATCTTAAAGGTTCAAGACCTTCAGAAACATTCTAGCCTTTGAATCCCAATGTTTACCTTCACCAACTTTGGATCAGCATGGGGAATACAGCAGGAATCTGCTTGAGGCTTAGAAGGGGTTCAGTTGTGGTTCTCATGCCAAAGCATTGCCCTGTTTCTGGCAGCAGTGCTGTAGAGGAAAGCAGGCTATTGAGTAGTCCATGCCTGGTGCAATGCACTTACTGAGAACAATCATACTCATTTTTATAGCTCACTCATACACCTACTAAACTCTCCGGTGAGCCACTAGGAAATGGAGGTGGCACCTGTCAGCTATTTGTGACTTGTCCCTTGAACACTCCCGCCCTTAAGGAGCTTATGAAGTTTGTAGTATGAACATTTTGTCTAATGGAAGACAAGAAACTGTGGTCCATGGTGTCAGAAAGACTAAGCTGATTGCTAAGCTATTAAATAATTTCTCATGAACACTTTTTCCTTGGCTTCTGGTCTATACTTTGCTGTTTATCATCAGTACACCGTGGTCTTGGCATTGAAATTAACCTTTATAATTTAAACTACAGCTGAGTTCCTTCTTTCTGATTCAGAATATTTTAGAGTTATATATACTAGAACAGAAAAAGTTATCTGTGACACATGAGTGTAAAAAATAAGTATTGATGTAGCAGGAAAAACAGAAAATTTAAATATACCTTTTGAGTCTTAGTTATCTCAGTTAAAAAAAAAACAACCCAAGCTAATCAGAAAATAGTGAGAACCTCAGTGGTCATCATCACAGTTAAACATGTGAACTTCTGAAGTGATTCATGTTTAAACTTATCTTCATATTAACAATTTTGGTCTTTTTTCTAAAAAAAAAAATATGAGGATTAAAAGTATATTAAGTAACACCACATGTCTGAGTATTCTACTAGAGAAATATTTGCTTTTCAACACTCATCAGCTTGAAATAGAGAATTTCTGAAGTTCTGTTCCACAGTCTGTGTATGTGGAAAAGATGTTATCAGTCTGGCATGTAGGCAAATATTGATAAGCCACTGATACAACAATCTTGCTGCTAGACTAAGAGAATCTTGTATTTTTTTTCTGATATAATAAAATTAATTTATTTTAGGTAACTTTTTAGAATTACGTTGGTAGGGAATGTAAAAATGGTTTTTAATGTACCTTGTAGGTAGTTTAGCATATTTTATACAGCTAATGAGTTCTTTCTTCTTTCACATTTTGCCCTATACTTGTACTTTACATAGAGAACTTTATAAATTCTAATTTCTTTGTTGGCATTTCTGTCTAGATATTTTTCCATGGTATCTCAACTAAAATTTTTTAGTTTCTATATTGAAATATCACAGAATCACAGGCACTCGAAAGACACTTTTGTATCAGGGAAGCTGAGAAATCACTGCTTTCTCCTTTCTGTTTCCTGTGAGTGTAGTCATTGAGCTTTAGAACAGAGTTCACATCTGTCAAACTTGAGTGGCAACAAACATGTCTGTCCAGCTTCATCTGGTCTGAAAGTTCGATTCTCCCCTTCCCTAGGACTTTCCTATTGGTAGCTGTATATATCTCCAAACATAACTGGAAGCACTTACTATTACAAAAAAAATCTACAGAAAGAAATGTCAGCAGGATACCAATTGGAATACAGACCTTTAAATATACAACCACTTGAAATAATCATAATAATCATAATAATATGTTAGTATTCAAAATACTGAGCTTTCAAGGAGTTTCTTGTAAAAAAACACATTTATTCTGTTACTGAAACAACTGATATTTAAGTTAGGTGTATGAATGTTGTTTTCTTCTACAGATCAGTACAGTAGCAACATAAACAGTAAAATTTTAACCATCTGCATTACTAAAACAGAACCAGCCACATAACAGACCAGCTGGGAACCTGAGGAAAGGAGCAATGGCACCTTGATGTGTGATCTAGGATCACTGCATTGTTTCTGCAGCTTATCTGCAGCTGTTTTATACAAGCTGACAGGTAGTTTAGTAAGTGGTATAGCAAAGTTAGAACCTAAGAAAGTGGAAGGAGCTTGTTTCTGATAGTACACCTTTGCAAGCAGCCAAGAAAAAGCACATCTCACATACAACCTAGATGTTGCATATGAAATACAAGACAAAGAGAGACTTGCAGACAGTTCAAACAGTGAAATATTTGTGCTCTTCCCATTTGTACTGTCTACAGATGTGTTTCTTTAAGAACTGGACCAGCGTCTAGCTTAAACTAGACTTATGCAGAAAAAAGTGAGCACTACAACCATAAAAGAAAGAAATAAATATATTAAAAATTTTAGGAAAGCCTAATTTATATTCTACCAGGTCTCAATGCTTTAGTATTATGAGAGTAAAAATGAAGGTAAAACCATGTATATCTTCTGAAATATTCAAAGACAGTGGGATGTTTCTCAACTTTGGCATGGACTAATTGTAAACAAAGTTATTTAGGATTGTTCTGCTGTAGATAGTATTTTACGATGACTAGAATGACTAACAATGACTAGGATCCCACTGGCTTGCAGAGATATAAAACAGAAGGGTTGTTGAATACAGACAGGTCTGATTACCTCATCTATACAGACAGCACACACTTGAGCCAGATCACCTACCTCTGCATTTTGGATAATATTCTAGTTCCCACTGAAAAAAACTAAAAGATTTTGTGAGGACAGTTAGGCATGCTCACACCCCAAAGGAGACTGGCTCATGCCCAGTGCTATATCCCTAATAACAGTACGGATGAAACCAACTTGAGCCACATGCTTTCTGTAACCTTGGTATAGACACTGGCAGTACTACTGTAGGCAGTAGGAACAATTAAACCAAATTTACTGTTAAGACTGGTCTATACAAAGATGAATTTATCAGTTATAACATGAAGAAATGAAGCAAAGAGTAAATACCTGGGTATTCAAAGTTACTTGACATGTTAATGTACTAGTCTACACTATGTTATGCAATCAGTACTCTTACGGAAAGTACACTTTAGAAACTAGAAGTAATCATGTCATCATCAAAGTTTTTCAGTTTTTTTCTGCAAACGTGTTTCCTGGCCTGATAATACTTCATATTGTTATTCATTCATTGCAATATGCAATGATATTTCACGCTTAGAGTAAATACCCTGTGGAAACCTTAGCTCCTTCTAAAGTGATAAGTGATATAGGATCAGGGACCACTAGCTCAGAAGCCAAATAGCATAGCCTGGCTGTATTTAATTTGGCCAGCACATGGCCCTTGATTTCCCCTCATTTTCAGGCAAGTCTCACTCCTTAATATTATTTTGCTTGTTTTATGCTTTGAGTGTTGCAATGGATAGTGCTGTAGGAATACATGAGGAACAGAGGGAAACAAACCACTATAGGCTATCTCTGTTGCCTCTTATGAGTGGTCTTTGGCATGTGCTGTTCCCAAAATTATGCTTGTAATCTTGCAAGTGCCAGTAAACCCCACACAGCTAAAATTCAGCTATTAGAGACAGCCAATGTTCCAAAGCTGAAGCATATTTGGTTTTTCTTTTTAGCAGTATAGATTCGGTCATTGAAAAGGTGCTAATATTTAGCTGTCAGTGAAATTAAGCATAATGAAATTCCAGAAATCAAATTTCCTTCACATCCACATTTTTAAAATGTCATACCTACTGCTGCCCTATATTTTCAGTCAAATCCTTCAAATTTTTGTCAGGCAAGATGTCTACTGAGGCCTTGCAGAAACTAAAATGCCTATCCATTCCTCAAGAAACAGTTCTTTGTTGAAAAAAAAATTCCCTCCAGTTTTGTTTCTGAGCATGGTGTTTTATATTATGGAATATATCTTTGATCAGATTTTGTCATCTGTCCCAGTTGTGTCTACTCTCAACTCTTGCCCATTGCCCAGCTTCGTTCTGAGAGGTAGAGTGAGAAATGACACTATACAAGTACTGTTTAGCAGTAGCTAAAACATTGCTATATATAATATATATATATTTATATATGTGGTGTAGTGCTGCAGCATTCTCTAGCAATGACTAATTTAGAACTGGAACTTTTCATCTTTTCATAGAATCTGTTCCTCACATCTCTATATTAATTTTTTAATATTGATTTAATTTATGATAAATTTGAATGTAAAACTTCTGACACCATCAAAATTTTATAGATTCCTTATACGATGTGGGTCAAACAAGTGAATACGGAGATAAGACAGAAAAAATTTTCAACACTTTCAAGAACACTTTCAAAAGCATCCATTAGTATCCCCTGCCAAGGCAAATTACAGTCTTACAAAAAGGAACTTATCGCTTAAAAACATAATGTAATGATTTCACCAACTCATATTCTTGACTCCTCTTGTCAGCTTACGTACCTTCTAGAAACAAAAACACAAATTCAAAGTTTGTAGAGGAAATTGCTTTTCTTCTTTGCTTTTTGTCTGCCTAACTACTGGAACTAAAAGTGACATAACTGACAACATGTTAAAAAAACATTTTCTGAGCAGGTGGCTTGGATTGCTTTCTTATTAGTACTGAATGTAGTTTTTCCAGTAACTTTGCTGTTAATATTAGCACTCTACAAATTTTCAAAATATTCCTTTCCTCTCACATAAACACAAAGTAACTGTTCATCTTCAGGAACATCACATCCTTGGTACAAAAATCATACATAAATCTATGCCACTGTCTTTTTTCTAAGTTGTGGCTGAAGAATAGCACAATTTTTTAAATCCTTCCTGTCAGTTATGTACTTTCTGAGCAAGAACACAAATGTAGAGAATGTTTTCAGTGAATCTACAGCTTTAGGACTGATTTTTATCTCAGTGCAATGCATAAGGTAGCTAATGTGCAAGGTTTTGAAATGGTATTATTACCTTAATATTATAATTTTTATGTCTCTGTAAACATACTCTATATTCTCAGGGCAGCTGGCAATTCCTTTTCCATACTTCAAGCTCCAGTCCTACAGCTTTTTCTATAAAGTGTGCCACTCAATCCATGCATAACTTCATTAAAATCTGAGAACTCTACAAAGATACAGGATTCTTGTTTAAGAAATGAAATTGTAAAGTCAAAATGACATTTCTTTCTTGGCCTTGTTCCATTTAGAATCTTGTCCTAGATCACCATGATTAAATTAATATTTTATATTTTAGGCTGAAGGAAAACTTTAGATATGGTTCCAGTGAAAAGCAAAAGAATTTTTAAAATTGTTAATTTTCCTATTGAAGATTTCTTTTTAGATAGCAAGATAGAAGCAATTATTCCTTCCTTTCTCTAAGTTTTGGGGGTTTTGTTTTAAAATCTTTTTATATTATGTAAATTTCCCTTTTCTGGGAACAGATGCCTATTGAATTCAGTACTTCAACTATTGTTCCATTCATCAAAAAAGCTTTGTGATTCAGCAGTTTTATCTAACCATAGGCTTATGACTCAATTATCTCTGTTGTTAAGTCATGGAACAGAAGTTTTTTAATTACTTGCAATATTTTTTTTGAGAGATGTTAGTGTGACTTTAGGGAAAAGTACAGGACAAAAGTACAGGACAAACTTTATGTTCTTCATAATTCAGTAAAAATACTTCTTATCTTAATAAAATAGTCTTAAAATTAATTGAACCCATTAATGATACAAAATGTCCTGCGTAGGTCAATGGAAAT
Source organism: Phaethornis superciliosus (assembly GCA_023637945.1). NCBI lineage: Eukaryota > Metazoa > Chordata > Aves > Apodiformes > Trochilidae > Phaethornis > Phaethornis superciliosus. Next base: position 23,868,967 of record JAJQWJ010000001.1, on the reverse strand, counting down.
TTTAGCAGTGATGCAATTGGTTAGCTGAAATAGAATACTGGACCTTTAGACCCAAATCTTCCCATTTGCAGCCAACACACGTCACTATAAAACCTTACCAACTTCATCAATTGTTTATCATTTTTGCTTTTGTTAGAAATTAAGTAACCCTTACTTCTGCTTGCAAAATTTCAAGGTTATGTTTAAGATGCATTTTCTGAAGAAAATATTGGCAGTATATAAGAGCATCTCCTCTAGGTGATGAAGGTTTAAAGGCTGATGGATGCACATCAAACTGAAGATACCGAATATAAGATCATGAGACCTTCATAAAACAAGTATGGGTTTGATTAATAAAATAAATCAAACTAAGTGCTGTTTTATGACCTTTCACCACTATTCAGGGAAAGCTAATGCTGTTGGCTGACAACAAGCCAATCTTTCCTGTAATAGTAGCTATTAAATCCATGAGAAATCAAGTCATTATCCAATTCATACCAATTAATCAGATACCTTGGTGAAGCAGAACTAATATCCTACTTTGTTGCTGGGACCCACAGTAAAACATAATAACTCTGCTAGGTGTCAGTCTAGTAGTAAACCCAAGGTTAGAAGCCAGAATTTACTTATTTTATGATATTTATGTTTTAATGTGGTTTTAATTAGAAATAACTTTTTCTGTTTTGGTTTTATGACATCCATGACAGTTCACAAACTAAATGAAGGAAATCTATTGTGATCTTTTAAAGCATCAGATACTAGTGAAAGATATCATTAGCACAATAGATACAACAAATGCTCTGTAAATAAAACATCAGTTGAGAAGGAAACATAACAGATAGATTGTTTCAGAATATGTGTATTTGCCACATCAAGGCAAATATGGAGATTATAATGATGCATTTCTGAAGGAAGGAGAAGTATTTCAGTGAGGAGAAAATGAATAAGAATCCAACCAGTAAACCAAAGTTTTATATCACATTTTAGGGCAATTAACTTGACCCTTGTAAAGATGTTCTCTTTAAAGAATTTGTGACATTCACTATAAAGAATTCTCATTAAGAAGGTTAGTGAATGTCGTACTAGAGCTTAGCAGAATTTGAACTGAACAATATTAAGTTATTTTGATTCATTTACAAGATTATATAGCTAAAATAACCAGATATTCATCATTATGTAGATATTCAAATATCCATTTGATTTCTCTTACCATCTGATGGATTAGTGGCACTCAATGGTTACCTCATGTAAGTTATAACATATTGCTAATGATGATATGTAACCATTTTGCTCCTGAATGGTTTTGTCAAGCTTCCATTTTGACATAAATTATGGTAGGACCAGCCCAATAGTCAGGTCATTAGGACTATGTCAGTAGTACCAACAGCTTTGGTTGTACCAAAGTTTTGGTCGTACATATCTGTCCAGTTTTCTCAGATTGCAACACTGATGAGTGCTAGCAAAGGGGAAACAGCTTTTAGTAGTAGGAGATGTGACTCCTTGGTGAACTGAGAACTGAGTGAGGCAAAATTAAAGGTAAAAAGCTTTACTGTCTAGATGGGCAGTAGGAGGATAGTGTGGGTAATGTACAAGACTACCTTCCTCATGTGGAAATTATGTAGAACTAGTCCCTGACACTCTCAAAGGACTGAGTACTGTTCTTGTGAGTGACTGCTCTTGGGGAATAGTTTGAAGGGAACTATTTTCCTGCTTCTTTATAGATAACATCATAAGGAGTACAGGACATCTCTCCTAATTTAACTAATCTCAGCAGAACACTGTAACTTAGATAAACCTCTTTACAAAATAAAATTGTTTATTCTTTGCATATATGTTGTATGTGAACATATGTGGTAGAAGAGAGTAATAGAAGAAAGATGACAAAAATCACAAGAATCAGCTGTAGACTAATCACCAAAATTGGACAAAGATTCAAATCTCAGTTCTCTTAACATTTAAAATGAGGGGGGGAGGTGTATCAGTCTTCCTTTTATCACTAACATACCAATAGGAGCCTTTTCTCTTCACACCCCCTGCCAAATTTAGCTCCAGTTGTACCTTAGCTTTCATGATCCTGTTTCTACAGTCTTAGGCATCATCCCTAAATTCCTCCCAGAGCCCTACAGCTCTGTTGTGCAATGTAATGGAGAAGGCATACTCAGTCCAACCAGTGCTACCAAAGTGAGGGACACAGGCATTTTACCTTTCTTGAACAAAAATCTGTCATCTGAGAATCCTATACCTCCCCCCTTTCTACACATTCTTACTCAAATAGCAGCACTATTTAAAGTTGCCCATGGTTCTGCTTTAGGAATCCCTACACCTGCATAAAGATGTCACTTTTAGTCTTACTTCAGTTGATTTAAAATGCACCTAAAGTGGAATTGCACATGCTCTACTGACTTGACGAGTGCAGGTGTATTGATAAATACACAAAATTTCACCTGCTCTCATTTACCATTCTCTGAACCTAACATTTTACCTCTTTACATATGTACTCAGGGCATACTTTGGCTAAAAAGTCAGACCAAACTGACTGCATTATAGCTTGTTCCTAAATCTCTGTATTTAATCAGGTTAGATATTTTGCTAGGGAAATTGCACAAGAAAGCTAAGCTTCAGTGAAAAACAAAACCAACACAAAATCACCATCACAAAATCTCTTAGCATGCACAGCTAAATTATAAGCCTATGGAAGTATGGTGTTGTAACAGAAAACTGACACAATCTTAACCATAGCTTCGTGGACACAGCAAACTGTGATTGATTCCATTAAAGACTTGAACTGGCAGCATATCTCACAGAACTGATTGCAATCTGGCTATAATTTGTTTCTTAACTACTGTTTAAAAACGTTCCTGATTACAGAAAAATATTTGTTGTGGTTTGGCCTTTTTTCTGAATTTTGTACTTACATTTTTCCTATGGTACAGCTTGATCTGTTCTAAGTGCTTGTAATTCTTTCATTGTAATTATTGCAGATTGCTACCTTTTCTCTTTGAGAACACAATACTGTAATTGCACTAATCAATTCTCTCCTCCTATACTGGAGCTTCAGGTTCCTTTTTCACCTCAGACACATTTCATGTCCACCTTTTCCACCTACTAAAGGATGCAAGATTATATACCCATCCTTTACTCCACAGCACCTGCTGCCTACAATACAAGAAGCCAAGTGGTGGAAAAGTAGCCATTTTGAAAGTAGGACTTTTGTATATATGCAAGAGAAGGGTAGAAATGGATAGAACTGGCTATGAACACCAGCACAGGTTTGGTGATGCTCTTTTGAGTAATATTGCTCATCCGAATAAAAGGCAAGCACAGATTATTTCTCCCTTCTTTCTGCAGCACAGAGGAAATAGGTTTTGTGTGCAAGGAGCATAATCTGCTTCTTGCTTTCCACTTCAGGGAACACAGCTATGCACAGCCAAGGTTTCTGCAGAGTCAGATTTGCTCCTTGCTGTGTGGAAACACCTTTTCCTTTGATTTGTGAAATATCTGAGATGACACATTTGGGATGACCTTTTTCTCACATCAGTGAACACATGCTTAAAAGTGTCCTATGGTTGCCCACAAAGATGATGCTGAGTTATCCAGTTCGTTGAAGCAGTAATTTCTGTAGTTTACTTCATCACAAAATAAATAAGTTGTGTTGTTCTTCTTCTAAAGTATTACTGTTAAATAATTCTTGGAATCATTTTAGCTGTAAAAAATGTTCAACTCTTTTCTTATGAAAAAGGTATATTTTATCACTAGATATATCTCCCATCATATTAATGAACAGTGGTTTCCTTTCTTGTTTGTGACAGAGTTATATCCAATTCCTATTACACTTAATGGGCATCTGTCAGATTTAATTTGAGTATATTGAAATCTCTAAACAGCAGTTCTGGTCACTGCTGTCAAGCACTACATTGTATGGAAGCAAATAATTTTCATTTAGATGAGCACCTAATGAGCAACATCATTGCAAACCTCAATATGTAATGTTAAAAATAGTACAACAGGTTTGGAAATTATGTAATATCATCTGTGAAGTAAACTGAAGAATAATTTATATCAGCTAAGAATATTACACAAATTGTTCTTCAACTACTCTGTACACTGATGAATTATTCATACATTTATTACAAAATGTAAGAAATGTCTGACAGGTCACCTCCCCTAAAAATCTTCCACAGAAAGAATCCTTGAGTTTCTTCTGTGCTGTGAGACCTCACTATGTGCCCGCCTGACCTTTTTATAAATACGAAGGAGGAACTGGTTCTCAACTAAGAATATGTAGTGGAATTTTTGTCTCTGCTAGAAATATAACCTATGTAAATAACAGAATAGCAAAAGTGAACTTACCTTTCTTAGTCACTTTTTGTGGAGTCCCTGCAAGTCAGCCAATCTTAATAAATAATAACAGGAGCCTTTAACTCAGATTACTAATGTGCATTTGGCAATGTACCAACTGGTTCTATAGTACAGTGTTTAGAGAATTAGAGAGAAAGTTTGAGATGGATTGTAAAATATCAAGGAGCCATATCTTGGAAATTCAATACAAGAACATGAACTGGATTGTAAGATACAGGAATCTTGGCAAAATTCCTTATATGACATAATTAGTATCATAAAATTTCTGATGAAAAAATTTTTATTTGGAGTGAAAGATAGGGAAAGAAATATTGTGTCTATTCTTCATGGTTACATTTAGAGTTTATTAAGAGCTGAGAGGGTAACTAATATTCTTTGTCCTGGTAAAAGAGAAACCAAGAATGGACTAAAGGCAGCAATCTGTACAGATCTTTGTTGAAGAGTGTGGTTTAGCATTTCTTAGCCTACTCAAAATTTAAAATGTGGTGGCAGCAGAGAATTCTAACAGAGTACTTGATGGAGAAATATTATGACAGGCTATAGACTGACAATCATGATCATGAAATTTTCTGAGAACTTTGTTTAGGAGATTAAAAGGGGACCAACTAATTTAGATCTTGTTCTGCCTAAAAGGGAGAATTGATTGAGATGCGAAAGAGGCATTGTAGTATAGGGTGGAAGTAATCACAAAATGATGAAGGAAACTACCCTAAAGGAAAAAAATGTGATGGAAGAACTGAAAATAACATACTTTAGGAAGTCAAGCTTCACCAAGGAACATGAGAAATGCATATGATACTCATTTGGAAAGTTAATCTGAGAGATAAAGGAATGCAGTAAATCTGGCAGTTACTGAAAGAAATCAAATTAATGCACAATAACAAACTAGCTAATGAAAAAAGCAGATAGGCTAGAGACCATTTTATCTACATCAGGGTATACTCAGTGAGTTGAAAATCAAAAAGCAATCACCTTCCAAGGTCCTATGGCTATTGGTAATATAATTAAGAACAGAAAGGAAAAGTCCATACTTGTAAGGATAAATGCAGAAGTGCAACAGAGCATACGAGTTTAAAATAGAAAGAGAAACAAAAGAAAAAAATTCAGGTATTAAATCCACATAAGAAACACTTAGTTCTTTCTTTTGGAGATCTAAGTTGAAACTAGATTCCTGAAGTTGTCTTTAACAAGAAGGTGGTGGTGCAGATCTCACTGTGGAAAAAGCAAGTCAAATAATACTTTTTTGAGATAGTAGTATTTAAGTTACAAGTGCTCAGCAAAATCACCTATTGTGTTTCTGGTGCTAGGTGAAGAATCTGAAACATGATGATACTTTCAAAAAATGCCACAAGTAGGAAAAAACTTAGAGGATTGGAAATGGTAAAAAAAAAAAAAAAAAAAAAAAAAAAAAAAAAAAAAGAAATGTATCTTCAATGTGTCTTCAGCTTTTTTCCCAGAAAGGTTCTATAATATATAGTTAACCAGTTTCTACATTCAGACCATTAAAAAATGTTTAAGAGAAATATCTAAATATTAATTTTTTAACTTCAATTATCAATAAAATTAGGTCTAAACTAAGCCAAAGAAGTCTATATGTGTGGACAGATGTATCCTTCCACTGAAAATAATGGGCAGTGAAGCGAGGTACACAGGAGGATGCCGAGAACTCGTTGACAGAACTTGATACTCTGTTCAGTCCTATTGATCCTCAGCTGTGATACCAGAGTCAATTTTAGGTGCTACATTTTAAGAAAGAAAAAAACTTACCAGAGGATAACATAAATGTAAGCATGTTAGAGAATGTATGGGGCAAAAAATACCCAAATTGTCTTTGCTGCAAATGTGAAGACAAAGACTCCTAGTTATAACGGGTTTCTATGAAGAAGTAATGGCAACAATAGGAAAGGATAAGTAGAAATCAGTTCAATTTGTAACAAAGTACTGTAGATAAAATTTTAATTTTCTTTTTAATGTTATGAGGCAGTGGACCAGACTACTGTGGGATGTTATGAAACATATTTCCAGAGTAGTTTTGAGCAGATTAGAAAAACATTTGTTAAGATGGTTTCAATGCCAAATGACACAGGTGATTTTTCAAGATCCTTCTAAATCTTGTAGCTGTATGATTTACTTCCCTTTCATTTTGTGTTAGCATGAGTAGAATGCATTTTGTATCTAGAATTAAATAGACAGCATCATATAGTTGTATGCAATATATTTTATGCTACTGCTAACATTTCATTAGTGGTTGTTTACTGCAGAGAGAAAATATTTAAAAAACAGTCTTCAAAGCAGAAAAGTGGAGAGACTCTTCATTAAATAATAATTATAGAATTATACAGAATTAATTGCATCCAGATTTTTAAAAAACATTTCACCTGTACACTTTTCAAACATCAACCATTTGTTATCACATTTACTGTTTAATTTGCAGTGCAATCAGATTCAGATCTGTTCCACATGGTAATTGTCTCAGCCTGATGATAAAGATAGCATATTTTTGTACTGCATACTAAATTATACTAAAAAAATTCTTTTAAGTTAACTATTTTAGGGGTTATGTCACCAGAAATTCAAATGCATGAATATGCAAGGCTCATGATTAACACAGAGGCCTGAAGAAGGCTGTGCAGACTTCTAAAATTCCGAACTACTGCAACACAGCCAAGTGTTGTATGTTCTCTTGTATTTACAGATCAACATCTTCCTAGTGCTAAGACAAACACAAAAAACAAATTCCAACATAATTCTGTCTTTTAACAATTGGTTTTAAAGCCCTTCTAAGTCTAGTCTCAAATCCATGACACGGACGAATTATATTATAGGACTATATTCCCAATTAAAAAGAAAAGAAAAAGCTCATGGTATTTTTAGAAATCTGGTTAATTGATTAAACTGCTGGCTGGCTGCTACAGTCTTACTCATCTCCCTCTAGTAAAGCTATCAACTTTTAATCACAACTAATTTCTTTGAAGAGTTAATAGACAGCTTAATATACAACTAGCTTTACAATGCCATTCTGATTTCATGTGCTGACATGTGTTGGCTACAGCCTCCTTTTTAGATAATACCAAATGTGTTAAAAATCAGCTGAACAATTGATTTTCATTATTCTGGTGGAAAAAATATCATTTCGTAATTCAGGTTTGCACTATGAACTGTACAGAAGCACAGCTCTTCATAAACATAGCTTGAAGAAAACTGGTACGGTTCCTATTCGGAGAAAAAAAATCTAGGAATCATGGAATCATAGAATGACATCTATGTTGGTCTGGTATCTACATTTTTAAGAGTAGTCTAAGTGCTCATTATAGTAGATAGAGGTCTGAGAGGAAGAGAATGGTGCAGTTGCCTTCACATGGGTTTCAATACTGTTTTATTAACCATGAATTATCTTCCTGGCCTCCAGCTGCATCTTCAGTGTGGGCTTGCCATAAGACCAGTGTCATAGGTCCCACTTAATTTGTGCCAAGATATGCCAGTTCTATGAATAATATTTAATATTTCTACATTAGCATAATGATATTATTACTTCTTAAAGCTACATTCCTACCTGGTAAATATTTTTTTTTTTTAAAAAGACACAGGCTTTCCTTACCCTTTGGTAAGGTTTGATTCACCTATAAATTTCTTTTTCATATCATTCTAAATGTTTGGAGAACTAGGGTGCTTTGGAGGTGCTAAAGGGAACGAATATGCTGAATGTCTGTTATGTGAAATAAACTAATGTGCTTTGAATGGCTACGCTGAGCAGAGAACTGAAGACATTCTATTTGACTTCACATACAAAAAGGATTAACAAAAAGCTCTTTTCTGTTTTCCAGTGTCATAATTACTTGTGCTTTTTAAAAAAACAGACTATACTTACCTTTGAATGAACAAATACAGATACTGTAATGAGAAACTGTCTCTAAGAGTGCTTATATTTTGGCTATATTTTAAAATGACATTTTAAATACTAGGCAAGGTTTAACACTGGGAGTGCATTCAAATGAATGACAGATGTTCTCTATCAAGCCCTCTCCCTTTCCAAAAAAAGAAAAGAGAATATGGTAGCGAGGCTTACCTACTGGAAACCAACTACACAGCTTTAATGAAAGAAAAATGATGAAATATAAAAATAATGAAATATAAGAATACCTATACAAATGTACGCAGAGCCAATATTGAGCTCTCCCCAGTAAAGCTCACATCACCACTGAAGCTGCAGGGCAAGTCCTGGAAAAGTCCCAGACTGGACTGCTAGACTCAGCAGCAGGTGGCAACTGGATTTAGGACTGCAAGCATGCAGGAATACATGGATTGGAAGTGCACCATTTGGGATCAAAGGCAGAGGAGAGACTTAACTGAAAAGTAAAATTACTAAAAAGGAAACTGGTTCTGTTCTGTCTGAAACCCTTATTCCACAGCATTTGCATAATATTTTGGACACAATTACATTTTGTCCTCAAGTATATACATATTATGAGCATTATTCCATCTTAGAATTATAGAATAATTTGGGTTGGAAGGGACCTCTAAAGGCCATCTAGTCCAATTCCTCTGCAGTAAGCAGGGACACCCTCATCCAGATGGGTTTGTTCAGAGCCTTGTCAAGCCTCACCTTGAATGTCTCCGTGGGTGATGCCTCAACTACCTTCCTGGGCAACCTGTTCCATTTTTCCACGACCTTTATGGTAAATCATGTTTTCCTATCATCCAATCTAAATAGACTATAATATAAACCATTACACTTCATCCTTATGTTACAAGCCCTTGCAAAGTCCCTCTCCAGATTCCCCATATAGGAAATATGGGTACTGGAAGGTCACTCTCAGGGCTTCCTCCCTTTTTCCAGGCTGAACAATCCCATCTCCCTCCACCTGTCTTCTTAGTAGAGGTGTTCCAGCCCCCGGATCATTTTTGTAGCCTGCTTCCTTTAGTTCATGAATGCAGATGTGCATCTCCCATAGCAGTCACTGAAGCAAGAGACAAAAGTTGTCAGTGTTCATATCTGTGGCTTTTGGGTTACAGATATCAGCCTATATATCAACATATGAACTATATGAACACCATATAGTGAAGTTAGCTCCAAAGTCATCACTATGATGTAATCTTGAAGAGATGTTGAACAACTAGTACTATGGAGCAATTCATACATGTGAGGCCCGAAGTCACGTGCCTGGAACCCTGATCTGCTGATAATGTTGCGTATAACCTCTCGAGAGTTAAATAAAGATGTCAGAAGTGGGATTCGAACCCACGCCTCCAGAGGAGACTGCGACCTGAACGCAGCGCCTTAGACCGCTCGGCCATCCTGACCTCTGCTGGGGAGAAGCGACCTCTAGTGGAAAGAATTAAGGGAATGGGTTTAATTCTGCCCAGAGCAGGACTCGGGTTTTCCCTGGAAAATTCCATTCACACACCACAGAAACCTTGCCCCATCCATTGTATGCAAGGGTCTGTTTGAGCAGGACCAGGCCAATTGGTGGATCCCCTGATGTTAACTAACCGGGAGGCTTGTCCCAATCTATAAAGATTCCACCACCTGTTGCTTCCACGGTTGTTTCTAACTGTACCTTGTATCATTACAATACCTATATATTGATATACATTTGAAATTACCCCCGCTGTCCAACTCAGTTCTTTCTTGAGTACTTCATTGCCACAAAACATTTTTCTCAAGGCCTGCAATAAGGCTCCAGGTGGTGGCATGAGGCACAGGATATGTTTCCAGTAACCTGTGATTATCTACATGATAGCCCTTTACATCCAGTTTCTCTAATTGGGCAGCAATGTTTTGCCACAGTTCAGTGGCTCAGATACCTTTATCCTTTCACCTATTTCGCCTACACTGCTTTAGCCACTCTCACAAGGCATCTGCTTCTTCATGCTTCATTCATGCTGCTTCAGCACCTCTTCTGTGGTGTTGTGGCACCACCTCTCCTGCTGGCATTTGAAAGTGTTTCCCTTCTGGTCTGTGATCACTTCTACAATTCCTGGATTCCAAGTTTTCTATTTGAGCCCACTGTGTGATTAATACAATCTATTTACTCCGTGTAGTATCGGTGACATGATGAGTCGAAGAAACTTTATGCTTGAACATCCAACACAGTAATGGTAATCAGGGTGCCAGGAGGTGCTGCACTTCACTACCTATCACTTCTGAAGCAGCTCTAATTCTTATGTTGTCAATTTTTGCTACAACTGCAGTATAGTTTGCTTCGGAATCTTTGTAACTTTGACTAAAGAATCCTAGGGGTCGACCTCAAGTCTCTGCTGGTGATTTCTGCTAGAGTATCCAGGTACAACCATTGTCCCTGGCTGTAGTGTAAAGCACATTTTTGGTGTCCAGTCCTGTTTGGACTGGTCCAAGGGCTACTGCAGGCACAATCTCTCAATTTGTTCAAAGGCTGCTCACATTTTTAAAAATCATTCTTCCTTCAGACCACTTCATAGAGAGGCCAACACCTAAAAGGGTTTTGTGTCTTTTTGTTTTTCTTAGTTCTGTGTTAGTTGATGGGGACATAGTGTTTTTGTTAAATATGACCACTGAGATCTGGCAATGCTCATCTTTTCACTTAATTCTCAGGAACCAGATGTCCCTTGCCAGTTTCTTGACTTTTCCTTTTTATGTAGCAAACCAGGTTTTCAAAATATTTTGGGTTGTTTTCTAGACTGTCTGAAAGACTTCTGCTGTGTTAACCTACTTGATGATTTCATCAATATATTGCAATATTATACCTAAACAAATCTGTACAGGAAAAGTCATCAAAAACTATATCATATTTTTAAAGTTCCCATAAAAACACTGATCTGATTTACTGAAAGTTCTGTAACTGATTTACTTATAAATCCTGCAGCTTAAATGGGGGAGTATTGCTCAAATATGCTTTATGGGATTCTTTAAGAACCCTAGAAATTTGACTGAGTTAAAAGAAAAAATAAAATAGAATGGCTATATGTTCATTATTTTACCTGGCAAAAATGTGTGTGGGCTTAGTGGGGAGGTGTAATTGGATAATGTATGATCATAGGAATATGATTTTATTGAAAGATCATCAATTTAAGTAAATTTCTGTAGGCATTATATACATTCAGGATCTATCTTTTAATTGTATGACCTGATGCCGAGTAAATTTCCCAGTCCTTCCAAAAGCTCCAACTTTATGAACATTATTTGAAAGATATTTCTTAAATCTATTGTGTGTAATCTGAATGTGATCCTGTATTCCTTTCTGGATTTGAGTTTTACCTGAGAAAACCTGGGCTGATTGTTCACTTAATTGTGAGCACGAACAAGTGGCAGGAGAAGTGTAGTGACTCAAGAAACTTAGGTCCCTCAGAAAACACAAGTTTGAATATACTGCAGCAACTAGGTAGGAATCAAATCAACTTCTCCAGTTTTAGACCTCTTCTTTTATCCTTATTTTTTACATTTTTTCTGCTTTATGGATTGTTCTTGCTTCTTTGCACGTGGAATATCTCTTTTTGTCCCTGTGAAGAACAACCAGTACATGTGGTGATATAAAGAAATACATATAAAAATTAAAAGAAACTGAAGGGTTCCAGCACTATCTGGCATCACATTCATTTCATAGAGGTGGTGACATTGTACTTCCAGCTTGAAGTAAAGTTGCTGGCAGGTGTTTCTTGCAGAGGGAGTTTTGGATAGTAGTGTCTGATACTTTGTGGTGGAATTTTGTGAGGAGGAAAAATAGTGTTAATCATTCAAATCTATATAGGATTACTGAAAAAAATTATATTTACACTTCTATGCCCCTGCCTTTTTCATTATCTCCAGAGGTGGTGAGTACACTTGACAAAGACTGGAAATAAATTACTTTGAATTAGAATTCAAAATTTACTTCAAATGCCTCTTTCTTCTCTTTTTTTCATCCAAAATTATCTTCCATCAGTTTCCTGGTTTCATTTTCTATACAATATATTCTTAAATTTTAAATAACTTTAAAAATTTTATTTGCAAAATTTTAAATTTGAAACAAGATGTAAAATTCTTGTGGATCAGTTTGAATTAATTTGCTTTTGGATTAAAAGAAAAGAAATGCCATAGTGTAATGAAATTATCATGGCTTGGAATCATCAAAGCAGTCCTGAACATGAAACAATTTCTCCTCCTTCAGGCCCACATGAATAAATTATACGTTGCCCTTTCCCTTCTCCTTTCTTCAAATTGCTTTCCTTGAAAGAATATAAAAAGGACTCAAATAGAGATTATTTTGAAACTTTGTAAAAGTTTTCTTTCAAGTTAATATAGTAAACATTTTTTACCATTTGGCACTAATAAGAACTTCAGTTCTATATATATACCTGACAGAGAAGTAGATCTATTTAATTGCAAGGGCAGAAACCCTAAGTCTGAAATGTAATATTTCACATTGTGTAAGGTTCCTTAGAAATGAATGATCAAGAAATCTTGATGTATGTTGCATGAATAGGATTTACAGACTTTCTGGAATTCACCAGTTTTCTAGGAAATCAATGTACGCATTTACTTGCTTCATCTGAAATTAAAAAAAACCTTACTTTTGAAACCTTAAGCTGTCACAATCAAGGCAGACTCAAATCACAGAACTTGATTGCTGTACTTAATACTTCTTTTCATTTGCTCCAGTTTATCTTTGCATATCCTGTTCAGTGTGATTAAATGCTCTTGATCACTCATGAGCACATGCTGAGCTGTATCATCTCACACAAAGCACCCCAAGGTAAAGCTATTCAGGATGAACACTTCCAGAGAAAACACTTGACCCGAAATTCAACTTTTTCCATTATAAGTGGGCCTCTGGAGACAACATTATTTCAAATTAAGATAAAAAATAATTAATTAGTGCAAGAAATTTATAGAAAAAAGCATGATTACCATTCTGAAAATATTTCGCTGTGGTGATTTTGTCAAAGGTTAGGAAGAGAGGGTTAACCTTCCTTTGTAGCTGACAAGTTAAATTCTTAGACTTCTTGTGTTGGCTTCGTTCTTAGACAGAAAGAAGGTGAAGAAGTGGTAAGTTCAGAGAAGTCAGAGGATTTTGTGAAAAGCATACTTTGAAGGGAATCTTAGTTTACTATTTCAGGGAAAAAGAAACCTGTTCATAGTTTGTTTGTTTTTAATAAGAGTCTATTGAATGACTAATATTTATTTATGCACTTAATGTCATGCAAGTGTTAGCAGAAGTGGGGCATGACATGGAAATGGACAAAGACCTGAAACTTAGAGCAGCCCCTGTCCTCTAAGCCTGGTCACCCATGGCTGACAATGTTTCTGTCTGACATTCTTCTCAGGTGGGGTAGAAGAGGCTTCTCCACAACTTTACATGCCACCTTGGATGTGAAGTGACACTCACAGGGAGGTGAGGAAACCCCTTACCTCCTAGGGTTTCACATTCCAAAGTTATGAGGTGAACTGTGAAGAGCAGCTCTTACTCTCTTTTCCTGTGTTTTTGAATGAGTCTTGCTTTATCACTCTGCTTAGGAGTGCATTGCCTCGGAAGTAACCGTGGTAGAAAAGAACATGAATTACCACATAGGTAATCCAGAATTGATTATAGGAGTCTATTTTTCCAGACCAGAATACTTCTACCATATGTTCAGTACCCCACACTATCGATCTGGGGATGTTGTTACTCTTGGCTTTAGGCATTGCTGTAGACTGAGTAGACCACACTCTCCAAAATATGTTTTGATAGGCTCCTTTTTGACACTGCTAAAACTTGGAGTTTCTGTTGTCTGGATCAGAACTTTAACAGCGCTGCAAGTCCAGTTTCCATTAATAAAGAATGGGTAGGTATCATGATATCTTATGTATTTAGACTGTAAATTCCTTAGGAGAGGGACTTTCTCATACTCATACATTGGCATTTATTTGTATTTACAATGACTGCTGCTACAATTTCTTTTACCAGCATATCAGATGCTGTTCAAAGGTTTATGCCAGCTTGCATATGATACTCATGGAGTTATGGAGTGTTTTCCCAGTTTTCTGGACAGACTGAGTTTTGCTTAAATCGATACATAACCTTATTCCTTGTATGAATGCATTTCCTTGACTTCATTCAATTAAGTTTCTCCTGGGTAACCACTTATCTGCATATAGTGAAAGCAAAACTTCTAACTGAACTTGGCAAAGAGTATCAGCAATTCATTTTACATTTCCACAGATACTTTCACTAGAGCATGAAAGAATATTCTTGCATATTTTTTTCCATTTTAGTATCTAAAGAGCATAAGAATGATAGCAAATCTTTCCTCCATAAATAATCATTCTTTACCATAGATCTTTTTATTGGTTTCTGGACTTGAACAACATTGTAATTTAATAACTGTAATTTTTAATAACTTCATTTTCTAACACCACCTGCCTAAAATGAGACACCTACTGTCCATCTCTATTTCCATTCCTCTTCATTAGTTTGTTTTTTATTGGTCAAATATTATACTGGAAACTGTTTTTCATATTTTGTCTCCGACGCAAAATATGTTTATAAACTACTCATTTTTTCTCAGACTTACAGTTTCACTTATTTGGGATTAAGTTCTTCATTTTCATTAAGTTGTGAATAATGAGGAGGGAAACAGATGTTTTCTTTTTAAGATGAAACCTCATTATCTTATGGTGAGTGACCCTTGTAGTGGAATGATGATATAATAGTTTTTGGTCATTGCATTGGTTTGATTTTCATCCAGACATCTTTCCTCATTGTTATACTGGGGGGAAAAATGATTTTTCAGTGGACACTCAGTGCTCCTCTCTATTGTTTTGTGTCAATAACTATATGGGTATAAATTAGTATACTGATAATTAGATCAAATATTTAAAAATTTCAAGAAAAGATAATTTAAACTTTGGATCCCAAAGCAACCTTTAAAACTTTCTGTACCTCTAAGGTAAATCTGGGAATTTAACACTTATTTCATACTTGCACTGTTTCCTACTTAAATTTAGAAAATTTATATTTCAAAAATTTTACAACTATTTTAATGTCAAATTATGGATCAAGAATCCAAGTCCCAGCCATTTAAAGGGAAACCCTATAATTGCCTCTAAAATTTAGATTTTGTTTCACTTTCAAGAAAATAAGTACAGTTAAAATATATTTTCCTTTGGCTAAAACTGGCCATAAAAACACATCCACACATGTTTAAACTGTAAGCTAATGTCACTGATGTTGACTTGAGGGGCTATAATTTAAATTCAGACTACAGTACACCAAAAGACTGTACTGATTTTTGAAGAATGCTAACCAGTGGTTGATTAAAACCACCACAGTTTCAGAGTATTTCATACTTGGGTTAGGATCTTAAGAGTGAGAATTTACAGTTGTAGCTTCTGCATCTCCATTGCATTTGAATTAAATATACAGAAATGTAATAGCTCATGATGTGAAATAGAAAGTGATAAAAATTTTGAAAATGCCTTTTCTGACCAGTCCCATAAATCTCTTAATTCATCTAATGGTCTGAAACCAATCTGCATTTCTCCAGAAGAATTAGCTAGCTATATTAAAAAAATATGTATCTTTGAATATCTTCCAACTCACAGTCAGCTGATATTTTAATCACAATTTAGATATTTATTTTATATAGTCTAAGAATTGGTTTGTTGTTTGTTGTTTTTTTTTCCTCATTCTTTTATTGGAAGAAATAGATTTCCAGCTTAGTCAAAATGATTCTGCTGATAAGGGGTAATATGAATAACATGGAGTATTATGTTCCAGTGGACTCTTATATGGACGGAGGGAGCAATAGGTTTTGTTCAGATAATAACAAAAAATTATAAATTAAATCTTTGAAAATTCTTCTGTGTAAAATCTGACTATCTGCAATATTATACCCGGAACATTGCATATAAGGACATGAAGGTATACTATACACCCATTTCATGTCTGTAAACTGAGTTTCTGAAAGAAATGTATAGTTCATTAAACTTTAGACATCAGGAAGACAAATATTAAAGAATCAAAGTAATGCTATCAGTGCACTAAAATGCATTTCCTTGAAAATTAATATATTTTTCTTAGTAAGATCAAATTTTAGACACTGGTGTAAGTTTCCGGACAGAAAAACATTTTACATGCCTGTACTAAAAAGGTTCAACAGCTTGAGTTTTGCTAGAAAGAAACCCTTTGCATTGTGAACTCATTGCCAGAGAAAATAGTCATCAGAATCCAAAAATGACATGGATAAATACTGACATTTTCTTATCCAGTTGTAGTTTCCAAACTGGTGGAAATAAAAATAAATAAGCAAAGCAAAAAAACAAGATCACAATGTTATTGTAAATGTGAAAATTGTATGGATTGTAATTTGGTTGTAAATATGAAGCTGTAAAAATTCCTTTCTGAAAGATGTTAAAAACATGGATAAAGATATTGAAAGAAATATGATTCTTCTTTTACAATCCTGTGGTTTGCAACTCACCATTTATTCTCCCAGAATACTTTTTACTTGACAAGTACCAGCTCTGAATCTCCTGAAGTTCTTTCTGTTTAAATAATTGTGGATGTTGCGGGTACCAAAAATATTTGAGTTCAGAATGCAGTACTACATGTATAAGCATATAGTAAGATACTTCCTTCTCTGCCTTTCCCACGTAAAGAATTTTTACAAATGCTGTGCTATCCATATCAAATGGTATACAGTCATCTTGTCACATTCCCCTCAACCTTTAAAACATGTTTTATATCCCGTGTTTGAAATCTCACGTCTTACCAGTGAAATAAATGCTGCTGCTGACTGGAACCAAAAAAGCTCTTGTATGTGCCCATTTCTTTTGTTGTTCTTTATTTCAACAGCATGCCTCAAAGAACTTTGGACATTATACTGCCATCATTCAGCTAAACAATTACACATCTAACATGAAGGCTATCACCTCTGCTTGTATACATTAGCTCCTACAATGAAAGATGAGATGATCCATGGCAAGGTCATGTCCTCTGCACTGTCTGCAAGACTCAGTCCTGCACAGCTCTGCCAAAGTCCACCAGTATTGTCCTGAGAATTATAACTATGCAATTGCTAAGTCAAGCAGTGATGCCAATAGTCAAACTGTTCTGTCTCAGCATGTTTAAAACTTGTGTACTGGTTACAGGGCACTGCTTTACCATGCCCTCTTTTCTGTCTCTTTTTTGTAGCATATAGACAGAAGAAAAAAAATCCCACTGATTAATCCTTAACACTCGAAGTGCTTAATGAAAATTATTCTAACATGTGGAGGGGGGTGAGGAGGAAGAAAAACAGAAAACAAAACCAAAAAGCTTTAAAAATTTAAATCAATACTGCCAAAGATTCATTGAGATTAGAATGACAAGCCAAATACAGATCCCTGGATACTGAAGGGTTTGTCATTTGGACTCTTCTTTATCCTGTTTTCATTATTTAATTTAACTGAAATTTTTCCCTAATTTGTAAAGTTAGTAGGAATCTAAAAAAATGGTTGTAAAGTGACCAATGTTTATCAAAAATTTATCCACAAGAAAGAAAAATAACCAGTGTATTATAGTTTAGGTGATCCAAGGACTATTTGTGATTAAAAAGATGAACAGCCATTAGGAGTAAATAATGAGAATAAGATTATAGTAATTATAGTAATTGCACTTCATCATGGTGGTTTCTTTAATATTGGGCATGGATAATTTTCTTCTTTGATAATACTTTGACATTAATAGTATTCTATTTTACTTTATTGCACTGTGTTTCTAGAAGACAGGGTTTACTAAGGATATGTTTTTAAAAATTCTTTGTGATTTGACACAAAAATCTGGCAATCTAACTCCTCTTAGTGGGGATGAATGTCAGTAATGCTATTAGGCTTTTTTAGTGGTAAAGAACTTGAAGGTGCTTACACTGCTTGACACAGTCTTTATTCAAACAAACTTTTTTAATGTCAGAGCTTCACCTGAGGATACCTCAGTAAGAACTTGTTAAGGCAAGGAACTGAATGCAGTTATGGTTTCTAATAGTTTAAGATTCAATAGACGCTTGTAAATATATCAAATTATTTTCATTGCTTTCAACAGGATTTTGATCAGATATGGATGGTTACGTATTTGCAGAACCTCGATATCCATTTTGATAATCCCATTGCCATTTTCCTGCACTATGGAGAAACTCCAACTTTAATAACTACACAAATAGAAAGACACCTAAAGTGTTTTGCTGAACTTGGCTCCCACGTGATTTAATATACTATGCACTTTCTACATTCATGGTGGCAGGATGCATGAGTTAAAATGCATTATATCTCAGAGCTCTTTACTTCCTTGTGCTCACGCAGTTCATGATTAGTACACAAGCCAGGTTTCAGTCAAATTAAGATGAAAAAAACACCAATAAATCATGGAGCTCATATCTGCTAATTCGGGACTTTTTCTCAAAGAATATTTACAACCAAAATTTACACTATACTTTCCAAAGTTCTAGTTGAGAGTCTTTTCTCTTCTTTTGGAAGCAGTTTTCTGTTCTTCCATTGAAAAGTGTGCATGCAGTATCATCTTCTATGTAACTGCTAATGAACTAATATTTATCTGATATTCTTTTTCCCATGGTTTTCCAAAGTGCAACAAAATCTCATCTCAAACCCTGCCAGCATGAATTACTTTGCTTGCTTTTTTCTGCTCAGTTCTATATTATAAAGAATTATAAGTAGGAAGCAAATCACGTAACATTAAAATTGAAAACTAAATGACAGAAATATTTAAGTGCAGGTGGATGGAAAAGTGTCACTAATTTAGGCCATGCTCAGATCATTCCTTGCTTATCTCCACAAATAAGCTTTTTAACTCATTTTGGACCAGAATATTCTGGGTTTGTTTGTTTGTTTTTTTCCCCAAGTATACAGGCTGAGCAGTCACGTGTTTGATTTTTTTTTTTTTTTTTTTCCATTCTCCCGGAACATGGAGCAGAGGTCATCTTTTAATACCTATTGCATGCTTCCAGTGGGATCAATTTCTAGAAACTGAAGGGTTTGGGTGCTGATAGGGTGCTCTCTTTCTTTCAAGTAGCTCTTTTCTGTCATGTAGATAATAGCAAATTTCTTCTCTGAGTCAGGCAGTTAAACTTTTGCTAACCCTACAGCTGATTCTACATGTTCCTGCTGTCAGAAAATAAGTTCTCTATAGGAAGGGAAATGGATACCGTGCTCTTTTTTATTAATATTATTATTAAGATTACTATGTAGGTGTTTAGGAGGAGCTTGCTGCTGTTGAAAAGAAGCTTCAGAGCCCAGAGAAAAAAAAGTGTTTTTTCTAGATGCACAGGAAAGCAAAATTAAAGATCAGATACTCTGCCTGAGACCTAGGCTTTCTTTTCATAGTTTGGGAGGTTTTATATTTCTTAAATTTCCTGTATCGGTCACAAACATTTAATCTGAGACTCTGGGACAAATTTATTCTTCTGGATGTCACGTCAGAAATATTGGTTCTTGGAGGAAAAACTTCGTTGCACTGGAGTTTCTCATAGCCTTGCAGACACCAAAAAGATATGTTCACACTTAAAGGGATTACTTCAGAAAATCATGTCTTGTTCTTCTAAACAATTATAAATGCTTTCCTCCTACATTTTTCTCAGTGAGTGCCTAGACTTGCAGCATGCCAGAACACCTTGGTGCAAAATGATAGCTGTGCACTCAGCTAGGTTTTAAATTTAAAGGGATTTCTCTTTCTGTGCTCCTAGATTATTCTCATTTTGATTCCTGGATTTCACTAACATACAATAATGATTTTGTCATCAAATATTTCTTAGGAACTGTGGAGAGAATATGTGCAGAGCTCCAAAAGAGGAGCTAGAAAAAAAATGTTGCTTGAAAAGAAATGCTAAAAAGAAATTTTGAGACAGAATGGGATCTGGGCAGTACGTTTAGATTTCTTTTCCATCTTTCTCCCCTTCCTGCTGTCAGTTCTCTGGCCTTTTATTTTTACTGAAGGATGTGGCCTATTGAAAGAGTGCATCATTTTAGATTTGCCAGAAACTAAAAGACTCTTCCTGCTTACATGCAGGGAAGGCTAGCAGTATCCTGGGCTGCACTAGGGAGAAGGAGGTGATTTCTCCCCATGGCTCAGCATGGAGCCAGAGCAGGGAACCTCAGCAGCCTCCCCTCTGCAGTGATGCCAGATTCAGCCAGATTCCCCTGACAGATTTCACATGCCATTTCAAGACCAGTTTCTTGGGTTTAGGTGCTCTGATCTTTATTTGGTCACTATATGGATTCTGCACTCAGCCTGAGTTTAATGTTACCAGTGACAAAATGAACATCGATTAAGAAATAATTTATGACTGCAACGCAAACACATTCTGAACCAGGCATTTCTGCCTTCATCCTCCAGTGCTCCATCTTAATTTCACAGTCTTATTCATGTGCTTTCCAGAAATTTATAGGCAATAAATGCTCAAAGTGACACATTATAATTCCTGGAAATCAGAACCTCTCCAATGTCTAGTTATTCTGAATTCAAATTATGCAGGAGGTTTGTCCCTATTTCACTAAATTTTTTGCGTGCTTTACACCCTAAGCAAAACTTTGATTTCCCTTTTCTTCTTAAACTCAAAGGGATTAAATAATGCTATCATAGATAAATCAGATTCTAACTTCTCAAACTTCTTTCTTCACTTTAGATTTATTTATAATTTCAAAAATACATCATGTTTGAACTCAAGTGTCTCTGCCCCTTCTATACAATTTTTTTATCCTTCCACGCTGCCTCTATCTCAGTAACAGTTGGGTAAGAAACTGTTAGATTTAGAGCTTTGTAACCACTGCTTTTTCCTTAGTTCTTCATAGAAGCATGTATTTGCACCTTGATAGACTTGTCTCTTTCCTTATTAAGGAAATTAGCAAGTCATACTTTTGTTCAATTAGATTAATTTGATTTTGCATTTTGAGAAGTTAAGATAAGTCAGTAGCAGCGGGGAGAAGAATAATGAGAAGAAGGATTCAGAATCTGAGAAAAGAAAGAGGAAGTTCTGAGGACAATGAGGACAGTGGAAAGACTCAATGTCTTCAACTGAGGCAAGATGTCACCCCAGGTTACTGTTCAGAAAATATCCAGATGGTTTCCTTTGCCTTTCTTTATGACTTTCTATCAGGTCATCCTGAAATAGATTCACTCATCTATTTTTAGCTCGTTCATTATTCCCCTTCATGTCCCTCTGTGATGACAAAGGGACAGGTCTGGTGTCAGTGGAAGCAATTTGAAATGAATAGATGTACTAACTGACCCCTTCACCACCACATCACAAGAAAACATTTAGTGCTACTATTTACGGTCTACACAGAGGATCCAAGCTCTTAAATGACTAAGATAAAGCTATCATTTGGAGGTTACTGCCACAGCTTGTCCTACACAATTACTCTCAAGGCTAGAAAGTTGTTTGCTAGTCAACAAAAAGTAGATTTTGGTTTTCAATAATTGCTAATCACGAATAATAAAATTTGCAAGTAGGATTAACAACAGGTAACTCTTTAGTGCACGATATTGTGTCCAAAACTACTTGGAAGAAAATATAATTCAAATGTGTATCATCTATACTTTGATAGCCATCTATCATATGTAATCTAATGAGATTTTTAATGAGATATAATCCAATAAACAATATATGATAGTAACAATTTTTTTTAAAAATAGGTTACTGTTTTCAACAATTCCACTAGCCCCACCCGTCATCTGGACACATTAACAGACAGTAAAAGTTTGTAAAAGCTCTAAATGCAATGCAGATCTGATCCACTGACCTCTCGGCACACATTCAGTAAACTTTTCCTGCATTGTACCATTCAATACTTACATCGGGCTTGGTCTACTTCTACTGCATTTGCAAATTGTTTGTCCAGGTTGCCTATTTCAGTACATTTTAAAATTTGTTTTATCATTTCTTTTTATCTGTCAGGAATTCCACTTCCACTTGTCTATTTTATTTATGCTTCCTGCAATGGATTTTTCAGTGTGTATGTTAGCTCAGATACATGATCTTCATATTAGATAGTACTTGCAAAGAAAGGTTCAGGTGCAAACTGAGCCTTGCTTCACCTGACAGATGGGCAGAACGTTCTCTTCTTCTTGATCTGGGTTGCAGCCAGATTGCATCACTATTGAGGAATCACATGCAGGTAAGGAGAAAAACTTTGAGATAAATATTCCAATAAAGATGCGAGTTTTTGATAGGAGAGCCAAACATAGGAACAAAAAACTCAGGGAGACCTAAATTTACCTCTTAACAAGTAAATTAAAATTTTCTGAGCAGCTGAAGGCTGGCCAAAAAATGCTGATATAGAATGGACAGTAGCACTGTTAATGTGACAAAGTGAATTTGATCAAGAGTTGCTGTATTCAGAAAACCACAGAAGAAAACCTAAAAGATGGTACAAGACAGGGAGACAGAAATGGTACACAAGCAATGTTATATCAGAACCAGGAGATTCTATCTGTCTGAAAATCATTCTTAATCTATTCTATATTTAATTAAAGGATATATGTCACCAGAGAAGGGTTCTAATTATCCCATTTAGGCAGTGATTTATGTCATATGAAGGGATAAGTCACTGTTCAGGTTTGTTTCTCTGTCTCATTTGACTGCATAGGAGCCACAGCTACTATTTCAGATTAAATATATGGAAATTAGGTGAGACGAATTCGACTCACTTTAACAAACAGCACAATTTAGGTAACATGCAGTCTACAAGAGAGCTTGTGAGAAGTGTCATGGATAGCTACTGCCCCAAGTTTTCCTGATCCTTCCTCCCTTTTTCCTGATCCAGGACAGCATTTTCAGTGTCATCAAGAAGACCGTATCAATATCACTGGTGAAGGTACCTTGCTCTTTTACTCATGCACCCTCCCCACCCATGAAACAATAGATAGAATCACAGATTCATAGAATCATTTAAGTTAGAAAAGACCTTGTCTGTCTAGAAAGGCAAAATTACCGAGCAGAAGAAAATGTCTGCTGAAAAATACTGACAGAAATATTACCTGCCAGCCTGGGAACTGGGAACAAGGCCTTCAAACCAGAAAAATCCTTGAAAAGGGGAGCTGGCCTCAACAAAGTACAGCTGATGTAACTAGAAACTGGACACATCCTGAGATACTATTGGTAAACTCAAATACACCTCAGCAAAGAGCATGAGAATAGGAAACATTGAGGTTGCACACCAAAGAGACTGTGAAAGAAAAATGCTAGTGAAAAAGTGCTAATGAAAAAAATTCAGTCCCTTATTCCCCTGTTTTCTGGGCTCTGCCAGCTCTGCAAATGAAGTGCACATCTGCAGCAAAGATTGATGTTCACATCTATAGATGAATGACATTAGTTACTCTGCTCTCTAATTAGATTCTAAGAGATAATGACCATATTCTACAGTTCTTGAAAATATTTCATCTTTCACAAATGAAGATAATAAGTTTGCCATTTTTTCTGGGAAGATCTGTCAGCTAACCACTACTACAGTATAAACTACCCAAATCCCAAGATGTCAAAAAATTGTGATAATTATACTTACTACTGTCTTCTACTAATATTTCAAGGGAATATACAGATAAAGAAAGGCTGCTGCAAAGCAACTGAATGGGGTTTTCTTGTTGGATTTTTAAAAAATTATTTATTTGTCTGAATAAATGCATTTGAAAATTCATGTGGTATAAAACATTCACTAGATTTGCTTAGGGAAAGAAAGTATAGAGATTTTATCATTAAGTGATTTAATTTTAAAAAGAAGCAGTCTGGACCAGAAATAGGAAGACATAGAGAGAAGGCTTTAATAAGGTTATATTCCACTAGGTAACTGCAACTGGAATTCAGCCTATTTTTTAAACCATGCAGACTCAAAGTAACTCCTGATTGCCAAGGCTTACAAGACCTTTCTTTGCACAAGGATCCAGAATTTTGTACATTTTCATGTAACCAAAATTAGAATTTTTCAAATATTATTTCTGCACAAATAACCTAAAGATTCTAAACAGTATCTTTCCTGATATATCTTTCCCTTCTATACAGGAGGCAGCTCATCTACTTGGATAAATCAGTGTGCACTCTAACTCCCCCAAGAAAAATGTTGTGAATTCACATTTACTCATAACATATCTCTTATTTAATCTTTTCAACTATGTTTTCTTTCCATAGATTTTCTAAACAAAATAAAAATAAAAATTAAAACATTGTAAATTATTGTACAACCCAACCAAGCAAAATGGAACTGTATCACATAGCAGTGAAGAGGGACCACATCCAACTGTGAGATTGCCCTGCTGAGTAAATTGGGAAAAAAAATAAGCATATGTTAAGAATTCCTGAAGAGAAAACTATCAGAATAGATTATTGAGCATAAAAACAGAAAAGACAGCAGGATGCAAAATCAGTTATTTGACAATATAAATAATATCATAAATTAAGGTGATAATCTAAGTGCATTGCTTTCATTAAACTATATTAGTTCAACTCCCATGCACTGATTTTTTTATAGAATACAAATACAAAATTTATGAAAGATGTAGAGACAGCTGCCATGTTGATTTTGTTTAATTTTTTGTTCTGAAATCCAAATATTGGTAGGTAAAGGGTTGAGATTCTGTAACTATCACACAAAGACCATAATGGTGTTACATTAATGCATAATAACATGTCTAGATGATATAAACTTGAAAAGTTTTATGGCATTATTCTGGACTTGAATTAGGATTACAATTTATTTTTTTTTCCACATTTACAGAATTGTTGACACCTATTCCAATCAAGTAAGAGTCTCTGTCTCAGATGATCTTTTAGCTAAATGAAGTAAACCGGTTTTCTCTTTAAGCATTGCAAGATATGTATCAAGCAATATTGTACACAACCCTTTTCCTTCTATTGATATCCTGTCTTTTGCCTTTCTTTTTCTTTTTTGTATTCTTTTATTAAATTTCTTGATTTTCTTTCCCATGACATTAAAAACTGCAACCTAAGTGAATGATGTTATCACACAGCCAGTGAAATTTCTTCTGAAGGATATACAAGGAATCATTCAACTTATTTTGTGGCACTTAGAAAGTTCAAAGAAACAGAAAGATGAGTGAGGAAATTGACAATTTCTATAGAAAAGGGTTTATAAGATAAAACAGAAAGAATGTTGTGGTATTCTAATGCTTACATCAACGGAGGAAGAGAGAGCACTGCTTCTTTTGCTCCATGGAGATAAATTTCCTATCATTTAATTTGAGCTTTTGCTTTTCACCCCACGGTGTTACCAGTTTTCAAAATTAGCCTTCCTTGCACGTGCTGGGATGCCACTGATCTACCTAAGGAATAGAAAGAACAGAATTTCTTGATTCTTTGGCTCTTGAAAAAGCATTTTATTTAAATATAAACTAGAACTTACAGCTGCTGCAGGCTTCACTCTGCAATCTTTATGCATAGGAAAAAAAGCAACAACTAGAATGCAAACCTTCTGTGAGAAGAGACTGTGGTAAGGATTCATGTGTCCTAATTCTAGCTGTCAAAAAAACACAACAACCCAAGCCAAAAAAAAACAATCAAAAAAACCCCAAGCAAACCAAACCAACAAACAAGGAACCTATCACCACCTTAGAAACCAGTATAAAATTAGAGGATTTGTTAAAAGTTCATTTTTGACTTTCTAATCCCTCTGAAGCCAATGGAAAGGCAGAGACTTCTCCAGAGCTTAATTTGGGTGCTCTGCATAGTTTTTCTAGAGGAGTCTCTAACTCTTCACTGAGTATTGTGAGATCTGCTGGGTTATTACTCTCATTACAGAATATCCCTCAAGGCACACCTATAGATCATGCTGTCATTCCTCTTACCTTGGTACTCTGTTTTAAGATGGAATTAATTATCTGCTTGAGTTTCTCTTTCTGCTCTGTGAGCATAGGAAGATCTGAGGGCAGCTACCTTAGGTGAGACTCCTACCTTTAGGTGAACTAAACTTGGAAAGATCAGTCCAATTCAACACTCATAAAATATAAAGCTGCTAAAGAGAATCTGAACTGTAACTGCATTTAAGCTGATAATTCAATTTCACCAGTAGACCTAATTTGTGGTTTTAAATCAGAAGAAATGACCTCTCTATTAACGTTTCAGTTCTTTGCAATATACTTCATACTGAGTTTTTGCAATCCTTGTCCTAATAGTTATCTTAACTTTCTCTCAAAAGACTGTCAAACCACGGGGTAAAAGAGAACTATGAAAGGTGTTTATTAATACTAAACACATGGAATTGTATTTAAATAATGCTTTATAGAGGACAGAAGGAAAAAGCACAGGAAAAAAACATGCTCATTCTGCTTTCCCATCATTCCAGTTAAATTTTCTCAATTATTGTGAGCTATAATAAATTTTATTTTATATTTGTGGCAATGCAATTAATCAGCACAATCTGTGTGGTAAGTACAATGCCTACTATGTCAATTCTTTTTTCTCAGTGTTCCCAAATATCTGGTCATCACTTCAGTAAGTCTCTACTGATCACCTCATGGCGAAGTTACATATCAGTAAAAAGCTACTTCGTATTTGACATTTATTACACCTCCTGACAATAATTAAGTCAAGTCTGCTAGAAGAGTGAAGTTACGTGGTCATGACCATTTCAGTATTGTGGACAAAGGTTAGTTGAGATATCATGTCTTAATTTTTACTGTTATTATAATTTTGAATTATATAACTCCAGAGGTAGAAAACTAAAAACAAAAGAAAGAAAAAAACCCTGTTATTTTCCCTGAATCTGATAACATATTCAGCATACAACAGCTGTGGTTCTTTCAGAAGCAAAAACTTTTTACATTCAACATTATACTTTTAAAATTACTCACCTTATTATGCCCTCTTATTGAACTTAGCCTCATCCTCAGGCCTTAGATATGGGGAAAAAAAAAAGAAGAAAGTTTACACCCTGCTAATGTATAGCTATTGAAATATTTGACCAGGTGTTCTTTAATGCAATTACATGTAGCAAGACGAACCTTTCTTGGGGTATGACTCTCTGAAGTCAGACCGGTGCTCTGGCAGAAACTGATGCCTTCAGGGCCAGTTAGTCTGGGTCAGTGCTGGTGCTCCCAACTCAACCAACCTCTCCTCTGGCCTGCTCTGCAAGTGAGCTGAGCTTGTGCTGGAGGCCAGGCCTTTTATTGGCCTCCTGATTCTGCCCCTGTGCAGTTGGGGCCAGCCCTAACCAGGCACAGGTGGGCTGAATGCAGGCTCATGCCCACTGCCTGGTGATTAGCAGCACCTGGTTGTTGCCTTATCTCACTACACTGCCCCCCTCTTTTTATTTATTTATTTATTTGTTTATTTATTTATTTATTTAAAAGAAACACAAGAACTATGTGAAGTTCAAAGAGAAGCACGACGTGTCCTAAGCACGTGAGCTTTTTGACCTGTTAGATGATGTGTCGTTGTCTGGAATGGGTGTCGGGTTGTCTATTGGAGATCTGGTCGCGGCAGGGCATGTCCATTTACTGGGTACCCAAAGAGGCCCGGAATCTGTAGAGACACAGCTATAGCCTCTTCCAGTAAACAGTAGAGGCTTGGGCCCCACCCACTGACCTGTAGATGGATCCTTGTAGTTAATTTGTACTTCCGGCATGCGGTTGATCTTCTGCGATGAATAATGCAGTAGCACGGGAGGTTGCTGGGAGTCACGGCTTAGACTAAGAAAATTCAACATGAAAAGTACCTTGCTAAGCCGCATCTGTGGGTCCATATCTTTGCTGTCCTTTTGCCTTTGTAAATATGTCTTCAGGGTGCGATTGGCTCTTTCTACTATCGCCTGGCCTGTAGATGAATGAGGGATCCCTGTGATGTGTTTTACTTCCCAAGTAGCAAGGAACTGCTGGACCTTCCCACCTATAGAGGCAGGTGCATTGTCAGTTTTTACTACTTGGGGGACCCCCATAACAGCAAAGCAACTGGTCAGGTGACGGACCACATGTAGACCCTTCTCCCCTGTCTGAGCAGTTGCCCAAAGCATGCCTGAAAAGGTGTCTATCATCACGTGGACATATTTGAGCCGTCCAAACTCCGGAATATGGGTGACATCCATTTGCCAGATTTCTCCTGCTTGCAACCCGCGTGGGTTGACTCCCATTCCTAGGGCAGGGCCAAATTGTGCACACTGAGGGCATGCTCTAACAATTCCTTTTGCATCTTCCCATGGAATTGCAAACATGCGCTTCAGTGCCCTGGCGTTCTGGTGAAACAGGGAATGGCTGTTTTGAGCCTTCCCAAACTGACTTACGGGACCCTGCATTCCTAGGCTGACCAGGGAGTCAGCCCTTGCGTTTCCTTCCCCTAGGCCCAACGATGTTTTATGGCTACAGATGTGAAGAATACAGCACGGCTGTGTGCGAATTTTCAGCATGCGCTGCAATGTAAGGAAAAGTTCCAGCAGCCGTTGGTTCTGTACTGGTTTGACGAGAGCATCCTCGATACGGTTCGCCACTCCTACTGCATATTGTGAGTCAGAAACGATGTTAAGGGGGACATGTTGCCACTGTGTCAAGGCCCAGATGATAGCCAGTAGTTCCAGAGTCTGGAGGTTGTCTTCGTCGGTGCCTGGAATTAAATGTTGTTTCCACTGGCCCTTATCCTGCCATACGCAGGCGGCCGTTTTCGACCTTTTCCCGGCATCAGTGAACACAGTGATACCAGGTACTGGACGCTCTGAAACAATTGGTCTTTCTATCCAATGGAACTGGCTGATGGCCTGTAGGCATTTGTGTTTTGGGCCTCCATGACGGATATCTCCAGAGTATTCGAATAAGGCGAGTTGTAGTGGCGTAGAGCGTTGCAGCAACCAATCAAAACTTACACCCATAGGTTTACACACTCAGGCACAAAGAGTGCTTAGAAAGATAAAAACAGTAAGGGTCTTAGTTTTTTGTTCTGTTGTATCCCTACAAATCTCAATCCAAGGAAAACTCTTATTATATAATTTATACAAGAAAGCATGGTGAGATAGGTCAGGATTTTCTGTAGTATCAAGAGATTATGGGAATGGAATTATATTCATGGGCAGTTAAGAAGGCTAGTTATGACAATCCCACTCTAACTATTTTTACTCCAACTAAAAAGAGCAGAAAACAAACATATTGTCTTTCTAAATGAGAAAAAAAAAAAAAAAGTATTACTTGTTTTAACCTACTCCTCATTTAAGGTATACATTGCCATAAAAGTATATTGCATAGATTGTCTCTTACTGCTTCTTAAATAAGAGACAATACCTTTCAAATGGTGGGATTTTGTAGTCAATCTTTCTTCCTGAGATAAAAAAAAAAAGTTGTAAAGGATTTTTCCTCTATAAATAAGAAGATTAAATGACTACGCAGATAAAATCTTCCCTCATTTTCTATGTCTTTGCTTTTTTTTTTTTTGCCTGAAATAAAACCTAAGATCAGGTTATCTTGACTTCAAATGTAGAACAATCTTTTAAATCCTCATTATTCTTAGGATTACAGAGATTACAAGTCCATACAGTATTTCCTGAAAACAGATGCAAAGAAATGACAAGCAAGTACCTAAATAAGAGGCTGAGAATTCTTTCTTTCAAACACTGAAAGATGAAGGGGAAAAGACATAGTGTTAACTCTCTTTCTGTCCTCAAAGCAATATTGAAAAAGATGAACATGAATCAGAGAGAATGTCCTAAAAGGACTTTAAGTAGGCATTTTAACACAAAATATGCTAATCTGTAGATGACAGATTCAGATGCACTTTCAAAGGTGCCCTGTACTGAAAATATATAAATCAACGAGTAGATGGAAGTTAGAATCTTGCTTAGAAAAAACAGATGTTTAAGATTCGCATTCTGAAAAGTCACTTGCTTGAAAATTCTTATATTTCTGCTTTTTCCTTATTGCAATTTATGATCATGTGAGGTCAGATTCTATTTTTTTTAATGCATATAGAGTACATACAGATCTTGGCAATTCACTTGCAGAGGAACACACTACTACTGCTGTGGGGGATAGTATTTTTCTTTTCAGTGTTTTTCCAGATTTTGCTTTGAAAAGTAATACAACAAACAATTATAGCAAGGTTTTCATTTTTTCCAACATACTTCAATATTTACTGAAGTAGTTTGCATTGGCGTTGAACAAAGTAGGAAGTACAGTATAGATAACACTAAGCTGAGTTGAATTCTAATTCTCTTACAATAAAAAGAAGAAGAAATTTAGAAGAATTACATTTAGAAGAAAACAAATTGAATGCAGTGAAAAAGCAATTGTGTATTTCAAAACTAATGTGTGCTTTCTAATAAAGGCATAAGGAATTCCACACCATCCTGCTAGAAATCATTTTCTTCTGGAACATCTGGGTGCTTTTCAAAAAAAAAAAAGTTAATTGAAATTGTGCCAAAATGCAGGTTATGGGTGAGGTTTTGAAACACTAAAATTCACTGGTCTATGAAGAAGTACAAGGGTGCAGTGCTATTTGTTGCAGTTCTGAAACAGTAATTTTTCAGTCTTTTAAGGTTCTTGTTCCTGATCAACTGGAATTTAGAGCCACACAGTGCAAGAAAATATATTGAGGAAGAACTAATAGTCTTGATGCCTGATTTATCAAGATAATTATGTATATTGGGTTGCTTTGTCTGTATGTTTTCCCATATAATTTAACTGGACATTTTCTAAACAAATCAAAATTTAGAACTCTTAGACACAAAATTCTGACATGTTGAGACCAAAATAAGGAAGAGCAGGTATGAATTTGGGCTACTAAATAAGATTCTTTATATATATATATATATATATATATATATATGTAACCCTCAATTATTGATAATACATCCTGATACAGGAACTTCAAAAAATAAAACACAAAGCTATCCCACCAGTGCAGCAAGGGATTTATTAAGGAGACCTAACCACAGTCTGTAGGAAACCAGTTGTCACTTATTCTGCAGGTCATGAGAATAGCTTAGCTTCAAATTATTTTTCTCCTTGAAATTATATTAAAACAATCATTCTTTCACTAGATTGGATAGTGTTTTTTCTCAAGACTTTAGTCCTTGTAATTTTTCATCTATTACTATTTTTTTCTGCTTTACATGTTTACAAAATCATACTACTATGTAAAGTTGAAATTATTTATTTTTTAGAAATGGCATGTTCATGACAGGTGACATATAAAGTCAGTTTGGATTACTCTCTGCTAAGAAATGTGACAGAGGTATCAAATAACTAAAAGCTTTTTTCCTCTGTGGTTTGCCATTTAGGTTTTTTTAGAACAAGTGTGGTACAATATTTGGTATCTCTATTTTCCAGAGGTGTATTGGAAAACTGTTACGTTGTAACATATAAATTTTATAATCTAATAATTTTTTTACCTTAGTTACACATGACTGATTCTAATATATGCATATATTAATATATTACATTTTTTTAGTGGGTGCTTTTTGTGTATAAAGTGCTTTAATTTGGAATAGAGAAGGATTTCCACTTGAAGGATTGACTGTTTGTTGTTTTTCTCTGGTGTTGAAAGAAGTTATTAGCAATGAGATAATAAGAGAACACTATTGTTACTTTTGAAACGGTAGCCCCTTATCTCATTGTAAGTAAGCTGAATGCTAAGGACAGAGTTGTCTCACGGAAGATTATAAGGAATCAATAGAACACCTGCTGAAGGATTTGAAGCCTTTCAACTCTTTCAACATAATTAGATGATGGAGGAGTCTAGAATTTTACAAAAGAAGTCTTCACACTGATATTTATGAAGAGAAAAGAGAGCAGGCACAGGAGGCAGAGTTCTTCGTAGGCGCTGAGGTAGTGAAAGGATTGAATAAAACATAAAGAACTTTACAGGTATGAAGATTGGGTTTTATGTAGAAGCTTCTATTGTTTTTTCAAAAGACTATGTAGTACTTCCCACGCTTATCTCTGAGTTATCTGTGGTTGCTTAGAAATCCTTTGACTACTTTGATCTCATTTGGATTTCATTGTGATCTTATCTCTGAAAGCATTAAAAAAAAAAAAAAACACAAACCCAAAACCTCTTCAGAATTGCCATTTTGGTGGAGCTCTTGAAGAAAGAAAGAACTACTTGTCACTTAGTGGGAGAGCTGGCATGAGTGTACAGGATGTTCCTGGTCAGGATGTATATATTAAACATAAAGAGACCCATCCTTTTGGAAAGAGGTGCTTGAAAGTGGGTCTGCAGCCCATGATGGGGTCTATGTGACTCCAGATACCCAGCCCAAGCCAAAGTATTCCTTAATGGAAATTAAAGTTTGATATAGTTTTAAGGTAATATTCAGAACACATTCCTCTTGAGAACATGTGAAAAATATTTATAGAAGCAAGATGCAGAAGACTAATGAGCAACAGGACTTAAACTGTGACCATTATCAAAATAATATAAATTCCATGTACAGGTGACTATCTGTATTTTAACAGCAAAACAGACATTCATTAACATGTATTTCCTTCTTTTTCCTTCCCAGAGTTGAACAAAAAGCCACTACAAACTGCCAAATTGACAGCAGTCAAATTACTTCTCTCTACCTAGTAGACAAAGCATAGCAACTAGGCAGGATTTCTTTGAATTTTTATTACCTTAGTCAGGCTTTCTCCTCTGCTTTATGAAAATTGGATCTTTGGCATTGAAATTAATTATATAGTTTTGATTTACACCAAAGACTTTTAATTCAAGGCTCAAAGGAGCTAAACACATGTTAATTACCAGTTCATTAACATGTATATATGCTAAAGTAAGTACGTTTGCCAAAATAAAAAGAAATATCGTAACCAGAAATTGGATTATTTGAGATTATTGGTTAAGGCAGGTCTGATTCTTAGTTTTCCACTTACTGCTAGTAATTTTAAGTACTTCATCACATGTTATTTTTGAAAGTGACTCTACGAAGAAGTAAGACTCATTAAAAAATAACCTGGATCTTACAACAGTGGCTAGAAGAATGACTAGGTATATTTGCATTGAGGATGAAAAGTCTGTGCAAGGACACCTCTAGCATAGATGTAAATAGGAAAAGTTTCTATGATGACAAGTACCCTCTTCTTTCAATTTCTCAGGGAAGGTGTTTAACTATTTTAGATATACCCAAATGACGATTATTTTTAACTGACTTTATATTATGATTAAATAATGCTTTATTGGACACTAAAACCACTAATGAATTTTTCACACTTGGTGATGCATGTTATCTTCAATTTCTAGTCTTGGGGGGAACTGGTACACAGAAGTTTATTTAGAATAACTTCCCTGTAATAGATTTGAAGGACTGCAAGCAACAGCATGTTGACTGAAAAAAAAAAAAAAAAAAAAAAAAAAAAGTTTTCTTTCTCTAATAGGTCACTGGAAGCAGCTTTTCAGTAATGGTCCCTGCAGAGATAACCTGGCAGAATGAAAAACAAAAACTAAGCCATTCTGCTGGTAAAAACCTTGAAGTTAACAATACCAAAAGCCTAGATCAAAGGCCATTACTGTGACTAGATATCATCTTACTGGCTTTAGATCAGGCTATAAATGTGAACATATCGAAGAAGACAGATGAAAGTGAACTGCAGGAAGACGTTGTCTCTTCCGGATAATGAAAACCAGAAAAATTTCAGATACAGTCAATATGCTGAGAGAAGATTGTAATCAAGTCTTTCAGATGATTTTTCTACAAAATATAAGACACAATGACTTATGAGATCAATTGAACTTATAAAATGCTTGACTCTGTTTGGCAGTCAGTTTGACAGTCTCAAGATCACTTAATATTTTCTAGTTTAAGACTTACAATAGTGGTTTTTTTACTTTATAGTGTTACCATACATCATATAAAGCTACAGATACTCAATTCTATTAACTGAACATATGATTTTAGCTGAGAACAAAAGTAGCCACTTTGAACAGACAGTTTCACACTAAACTCTGTGGAATTTCTTTCTGTCAGTGTCATATTTCTCTTAGTCCTTCACAGGAGATGAAGGACTCGAGCAGGCTTAAAATCATAAAATCATAGAATTGTTTTGGCTGGAAAAGACCTCTGAAGATCATCCAGTCCAACATTCCTGCCATGGGAACTGTAACTTTTAATTTCTTTTCTTCTAGTTACTCATTTATTCCTGAAATTATTTGTTATTACTTTTGTTGATCCTTATTTCGTGGACACTTGATGTCCAAAAGAGGCTCATCTTCTGCTACACAAGATTACACTAAGTAATGTGAAGAACAAAAATCAGTGTGTTATGCCCACTCTGGAAGATAAAAGAAAAACAAAACAAAATGGCAACCCAACAGAGAGTAAATCATTGACTTTCAGTGCAAGAGAGGTAGCCAGACATCGAGAGTTTGTGTAACCCCTGCAGTATTATTGAGTGGACCTCTGGGTTTATTCCCTCAGCCAACCAAACACTGTTTGTACAGTAAGAATTATGGTAATACACTATCTTTCAGTAATTCCTGTGGTTGGTTGGTTGTCCCTACTATCTGCTTTGTTCTAGGTAGCCCACCCTCTATACCGGTAACATAAACCCACAATAAAAAATCATTAGGGAACCATGATAATTTCTCTTAGATACCGTGCTTGATGAAGCAATATGAAAAGATACTTCAGAATATTTTTATATGTAGGAATTGATTTCATAAAGGGAGGTCTTGTTTAAGTAGTTCCTTTCTAGCATTTTGTTTCTCAGGGATGATTTGAAGTGTGTCATGACTGGCATTTCAAGCCTGCCTCAATGATTATGTTAGCAAAGAATCTAGAAATCCTTGAAGGACACATCTTTCTGAACCTGCCAAAAGCCCTTGCTGATAGTTTGCTGAAGGAGACATGAAAAATATGTATTTAAAAACTTACTTTCAGGAAAGTTCTTGAGTCATCATCATCCTTTGCTCATGCAGCTCTGTGAAAGTGTCTAGCTGTACCAGACATCAATTTCATTTTAATGTAGTATCTGCTACTGAAATGCCTTGAAATCGTTACAGCACTGGTTCTCTCAGGGTTCCAAGCTGTTTGTGACAAGCCTAAGATCTGAAATGGCTCAGAGGATTTCATGCAGTCTCTTCTCTTCTCATATAACCCATTGTGATCACAGCATATACAAATCAAAATAGTCATATGAATGATCAAAATGACCAGCAATATTTCAGTTCCAGTGTGATATATCATTAAGAATTTTTCTTCATGTACTGGAATAAAAATTCAATCAAATGATACACATTAGTTCAACAACAATGTATTTCAGAATAGTAGTAGATTAGCAAATTATCTGATTTTTATTTAATTCTATTAATTCTGTGCAACATAAAAAAAGGTAGCATGGAAATTTAAAAAACATCTAATTTTTCATTAGCGTAATTCAAAGAAAAATATCCCATTGTTTTTTTTCATTCAATAAAAAATCACTGCAAATCAAACTGACATAAAGTGAAGTATAAACTAAAGGACTGTTTCTTGCACTCTTTGCAATACAAAAGCACAGACGGTTTTTAAGGAGAGCTTGAAAAAAAAGGATGATATGTTTTTGTCAGGTGCCAAGTAGTATTTGATTCCAAAAATTACTTATCTAGAAAAATAAGGAACAAAATAAATTTTAAGAACTCTCTGCTAATGCAAATCCAGGGCTGAGGTGCCATTATTTTAACTACATTAAGTTCTTTGCCTTCAGGGACATCACAGTTAGACAAGCTTTGTAACCAAAATTAACTAACTTATTAATAAGAAAAACAATTTCAACAAACAACCAATAAACAATGTTATTTCATAACAATATTTTTCCTTATGTATTTTTTTTCCCCAGGGAGCTTTTAAAAGGAATTTCAGCTTTGATAACTGAGGAAAATATATCATGTTGGATGAAACACCCTGAGAGGCAAAGCTATGTTCATTTCAAGCAGCAGATGCACACACACAGAATATACACATATGTATGTGTGTATATATACATACACATGTACATATATACATGGGACTGATCAGCCACAGATTAGACAGACATGCAGAACACCTACGTGGACACAGGCAGCACTGACCATCTCAACCTGCTCCCCTCTCTGGATGGACAGAATGGAGGTCCAGTGGTGACAATATACATACATACACATACCTATAATATGGGACCCTCCAGCAGCTGAGTTTACTCAGTCTTCCCACATGTGCCCCTGGATCCTGGTCTTCCAGTTGCTGGAACCTGGACATGCAGGCCCCCAAAACTATTGCCCCTCTCCAGTTGCTGATATAGTCACACACACACAGCTGGTCTAAGTTAATTTATTAGCACAATACTAATCTTATACCAAGACTGGTGAGCTTAGTTGATTGCAGGCAACCTTAACCAGTTTATTCGTAGGAGAGTGAAATTATTTTCAGTAAAGGTTACACACAATATGACTTTTGAAAGGTAATAGCAATGACAAACACAAATTGCAAACCAGATAACCTCCGTTCAGCTACCATCAGCTCCAAGCTCCACATTTCAACATTTAGAATCAGCCCCTTGTGCACAGCACAATTTACCTCACCCCTAAACCTGCTCAGAATTAGATCTACATACTAGGATTTACCTCCTCAGCACTCCCGTAGGCTCCCAGTCCTAAAGGTTCTGGAAGGCTACTGTAAGGTCTCCTTGGAGTCTTCTCTTTTCTGGGTTGAACACCAACTCTCTCAGCCTATCACCATAAGAGAGGTGATCAAACCCTCTCATCATTATTGTGGCCCTCTTCTGTACTCGCTCCAAAAACTTCATGTCCTTTGTTTTTTGGGGGATCCAGAATATCCAGAAGATGGTTGAAATCCTGTTCCTATCTGCCTATAGAGGGCATCGTCCTCTTTCTTGGTCACCATAGTCAGGTGGCCTGTAGCAAACCCTTACTGTGATGTCAGCTGCCCCTATCTTCCCTGATTCATAAGCTCTCTGTCAGCTCCCCATACATCCCCAGGTGGAGCTCCATGGACTCCATCTGGTCATTGATGAAACCCCCTTCTCATCTCCACTGTCTGTCCTTCCTGAAGACCTTACACCCATCCATTTTGACACTGCAGTCATAGGAGTCATCCCATCATGTCTCAGTGATGCCAATTTATCATCTGCACTGTAATCTAACAGTCTAATTTCTAGTGATTACAGCAGTGGTTGGTAGGCTTGACATGTCATACTACAATAAGCTTAGGCAACAACCTCTCACCTGCATGAAGCACGATGCAACTCCCCACATCCATATGACTACATCAGATTTCCTATCCATTTTTCATGTCTTCTTCTCAGGACTTCGTGATTGATAATCTATAACACATATCTTTGACTACTGTTTATGTTGAACCAAGAATATTTTTTATATTGTGTTCCCTGATGTATTGCTCAAATTTCATGTGTTTGAGTAATAACATTTAAGACTTGTTAATCTTGTCCTGACAAAATATTTTCATTTATAATAAGAATTTTCAGAGATGCGTTAATTGCATCATGTATACATAAGATGATGGCACCTATTCTGAAACAATGCTCTGCTGTAAATTTTTTCTGGATAGTAATTTTGAAGAAAATAACAAACACTTGCCATACTCGTCTCATATCTGGTATCTGACTTTTTCTAGACCTTTTGAATTTTTTTGAACTTCACTCTTCCCACCACCTGCTGTTATAAAGGAAGTAGCTTTGCATCAGATTCTAAATGTATCTGTTCTGACATGCTAGTTTATTTGCTTAATGGAAGTAAAGATGAAATGGAAACTCTATTTAATGACTTTGCAATTTTCCACAGTAACATGAGAGGTAAAATTGTAGTGCTCATCTGTTAAAGGGAAAAAAAAAAAAAAAAAGAATCTGGATCTTTATAAACCCCTAGCTGAACTTCAATTCCTAGAAAAATTACTGTCATAAATAACCAAATAATTTGGTAAACACCTACAAGAGCACAAATAATATTTTTCAATATCTGCATTTTAGATAACAAGAAATGAAGAGTGGCAGGCATGTTGCTGAACACTGCTAAGGGAGCAAGAGTGCTAAAGAATAGGCTGGAATCCAAAATATCTTTCAAAAAGTTGAGATATGGTCTAAAAAAAACCCAACTGGATGCCACTCAAATAAGGACAAGCACACAATCAATTCTAACTAATGAAGAACAAATCTGGGTATGCTGGTAAATCAGAACATGAGAAAGAAAAATGACTGCATCCAGGAAAGGCATTTTCAGAAGAGACAAGTGAAAAAATGTATTTATGTAAAAAGTATATAGTATTGGCCATGCATGTCTGCTAAAGGTTTATTCATACTGAAGTAGATTCAACACTGTAATGCTAATGGGAACAGTTAGGGAACAGGATTACTACTTTGAAGATGAAAAATGGGTTTCCTTCATTTTCCTGCAAAACAAAGGGTAAGAGAAGATAAAACTAAAGAGATATATCATTTTTCCACAACCTATGTTACATATACAAACATCAGAGAGGGAAAAAAGCACCCAATTTAAGGTAAAGGACAATGTCGACACAAGAACATGACGAATATAAACTGCCTGTAAATTAAATTAGGTTGTAAATTATAACACTTCTGACCATCAAAGGAGAGACACTCTGGAGGTAGGGTGAGGGGGGAAATTCAAACCTAAAAAACTGATTAAACTCTATCTTGAAGCTAGTTAAAGGAATTATGATGAAGGAGCTGCCTGCTATAGCAGCTGGGGCTGATCTTCATGCTTTCAGAGAGCACTTCCAGTTCCAATTTCTTAATTTTA
The DNA here is from genome assembly GCA_023637945.1 of Phaethornis superciliosus. Taxonomy (NCBI): domain Eukaryota; kingdom Metazoa; phylum Chordata; class Aves; order Apodiformes; family Trochilidae; genus Phaethornis; species Phaethornis superciliosus. The sequence continues at coordinate 23,829,979 of JAJQWJ010000001.1, read as the reverse complement.
AATCTAAATTTAAAGTAGATATAGTCACTGATACATTTTCTCTAGCAGTATGTACCTTTATGCCCTCAATAACAAAAAACTCTGCCACTGCCTGGTACTTCCCTGGCTTCAGGCCTCTGATATGCCATAGACAGCAGGGGATGACATCTCCTCCTGCAAGAGGCACCATCCCTTGTCACCTCACCACCACCCCTTGTCACCTCACCACCACCCCTTGTCACCTCACCACTACCCCTGGACTTGCTTCAGCAGCCTTGAGTAGCAGCTCCAGGCACTGATTTACCCCTTCCCATGCAATCCATACTATTTGCCTTGCATTAGATTTCATGCCCTGATGGCAGCACTCCTGATCACTCATGTTCCTTGGCCATGAGTTAAAGAGGAATCAAGACATGAATCTGCTAGGCCTACCTGTGAGGTTTCCTTATGAGTCCCTTCCCACTAGAAATATTATGTGAATCTATGCTTCAGTAATGAATTCTCAGGTTTTTCAGAGAAGAGACACAGAAATTATTTTTTTAATAACTTGCTATACTCAAGCTGTTCACATCTCCCAATATACTCCCGAGTGCTGATAAAAGTAAGCAAAAGAAAACATATAGCTTGGAATATCCAAAAACACTAGTAATATTCATATGGCATAAATGAAGTATGAATAATAGCAAGATTCTTGTTAATTCCACAGAAAACAATTTATGCTATTTAATTAGTATAGAGTTTCTGTCAGTTAGTTTACAGAAACATTTGGGAACTGATTATCTTCTGAGATATGCTGCTATAAATCAAGAAGTACTCTATTATACACAGCTTGCAAAATAGGTATGAGAAGTACAATATAACATCATAGGACAGGTTATAAATGTGGAAGACTGGACATTTTGAACAGGTGGTAGCTTTTCAAGGACATGTTAAAAAAAAAAAAAAAAAGTTTGAAAAATTATTTGATTCTTACAATGTTTACGCTCTTAAGACTTCCTGGGCTGAAATCCACTCCTGTTGAAGCCAATGATAAATATCCCATTCATTCAACAATGCATTAAGTGTTTTTGCAAGTCTCACTTAGAATACTTTCCTAATCCAGCAGCACAACAGAGGGAAGCTGGCAGCACAGATCAAAAAAGACAGAAAACACAGCACTCATGAAAACATTAACAGCACAAATGGACTCATCTTGTTCCCCTTTCTGCCTAATCAGAATGAAAGCCCTTTAGTGGAAAAGATATGTATACAACTTGGATGCCTCCAGCAGCTGAGCTCCAGCATTCAGGCTGCCCAGTAGCTGCCCTGCATCCCAGCCTCCCCAGTTGCTGGACTATTGGAGCCCTCAAGAAAAAAGCTCCTCTCCATTTGCTGGTGCTCTAGACTTCATGCAGGCACATAAAGTAGTGAATCTGTGATAATAATGCAAATATATCTGGAAGAAAGAAGACAAGGGAAACTATAAAAAGAAGCAAAAGGATGTAGAAAAAAAACGTGGAAGGGAATGTAGAGGACAAAAATCTGCACACTTAGCAAATATTTAAAATAAAACCATTACAGACAAAAAGCGAAGGATTACAGTGATGTATTCACATATAACAAGGAAATACAAGAGAACTTCTATGTGGAAGGTACTAAAATAGACATATAGCCAAATATAGATACCTCAAAACTCACTGTTTATGTTAAAATACAACAGGATAGCGAAAGTAATATTGCAGAGAGGAGGGATTAATCAAAAACAGTAATTATTGAGTAGTTACCATAAGCAAGATTTCTTCCCTAGAAGGCATGATAGCATAGAAATAGGTAAGTAGAAGTAAACTCCTGTGAGGAATTTTCACTGGTCTGCTGCCTGTGAGAAGTGGATACATAACACTGAATACGAGGAAACATCTGAAGACAACTGAAATTTTCAACAGCTGTCATCAGCCAAGTCCTGAAGCCTTCATTGTGAATGGATGGGACTTTATCGATGGAGAAGAGGGTTATATCCTTTCTTCCTCTGTTTCTGTCCTGAAAGTTCAGTGGAAATGAGCATGAATGTACCCCAAGGTGGTGCAGTGTGGTGTGAACTACCTGCTATACCAAGCCTTGGTTGTAGCAGATTAGAAACAAAGAAATCTTGGCCAAGAGATACTGAGGGAGCTGTGGAAATCACACTGCTGCTGGCAACCTGCGGCAGGCAGTGAGATATCCAGCTGTGGCTTGTTAGCTGAACCAAACCAAACCTCGTATAAACCCTACTGGAAAAATGAACTGTTTCAGAAATTAAGCAGTTTAGAAAGATGTTGCAATTGTGAGGGCTTCCTGGTGTTTGTCTTTGTCTCTTTCCTTGTACAAGACACACTTTTCTCTCCAAGTTTTGTGTATGTCGTCAGATGCATTCATTCAAGGCTATTATTAGTTTTCCTGCAGCTGACAGTGAGCTACTATACCCAGTAACAGAGACACTCACTTCAACAGATAAAATTGCAGGAATGGGGATGATACATGAGAAACTTTAGAAATCAGCCCAGTGTAGTTACATTACTTTCACTGTAAAACCAGTCTAGTAAAAAGCTACAAAACAAATTGCCATGAAGAAAAATAGTGAGCAGAAAATGAAGGGGAAAGGGGAAAATAACCGGCTTACAGGATAAAATTTATCCAAAGTTATTCCACAGCATTGTATGAAATATTTACACAGTGATGAGCATGCTTTGGACTGTATGAGGAATATTTGCAACTATAATAGGGAGAAGATATTTTGTAGAATATATAAAGGCAGTTAGCCTCCTAGAATATATTGGTATAAGTCACAGAGGACCAGCCTGCTTACCTTCTTCTGCATTGAAGATCAACACAAGAAAGAATATGGAAGGCTTCCCTCTTTTTTTTAGAAGGGTGAATTACTCTAGACAGCACTTAAATCACTACATATAACCGATATTTTCACAAGACTGATACATCTTACATCTGGTAACGTGATCACTTAACCATTTGCTGTGGCATGCCTAAAATCCCATATTTCCTTCTCTGTCTCTAAAAAGTAAAACTGTTCTTCAATAATGGAGGAAAGAAAACTGACTTTTGAACAGAAAGGAAATTCAATCACAGGTGCAAAACTGCCTAAAACCAACAGACCACTGCCCATGGACATTTGACATGTAAAAATGGAATGGAAGCAATGAACTCACTTGCACTTAATGCAGTAGACTGATGAATAAATTTGACCAAGAAACATCCTAAACAAATCATAGAGATTAAGGTGTAACTATAAGGGAGTTTCTAGTGCTGAGTGTGCTCATTTAAATATGTTTTAAAAGCAAACTCAAAAGAAAATTAAAATTACAGTAGTGGTGATTCTTAAATGGCCACATTAAAGAAAAGACCCTGAAATATTTCTGTCTCTTGCAGCTGTACTCTAGCTCAAACTCCACTGGCACTCTATGTATTAGTATTCTTTTGGATTACATATTTCTGCGCCTTCAGACTTCATGGGACTGAAATTTGGCCTACCAGTTGAGGGCATTTAAACAGCTCTATTTAGCTGTTTTTCACTTTGATTTAGTAATTGGCTAAATATTAAGTTTTTGAGATATCAAGCATTTGTATGGCATCTTAATTTTGAAAGCAAAATTTAGTAGACAGACATTAAAGCTTCAGTTGCTCTTGTTAATTTTATTACTATTCTAAACTGTGCAGCTGTACAAAAGTCTTTCAAAAGAGTTCTTCAGCATGCAGTTGAAACTGCTTAGCATTACATTTGCCCATTGTGTCTTTGGAGCATCATTACCATGCTTAAACTCTAACAGGCAGAATATGGATTTTTGTAAATTCTGGGGGTTTTATTTTTGCCGGTCTAAAATGGTTACACAGCAATGGAAGATTTTTTATAGGTTCATTTGAGATAAATGTTGCAGCTGTTGTTACAACTCTGCTCATATTAACTTAGTGCATGGCAGCAATGCTGTTTTGATATTCTGTGCAGTGACCTGATTAGTCCAGAACCTGCAGAACAATGAGGGAGAAGCAAAAATTTCTATTATTATTTTTTTTTAAGCGTACAGGAGACATTACCAGCTCTAGATGTGGTGGGAACAAAGAATGGTACTTTTTGCCATCCCATCAGCTTGATTCAAGAGCAAATACAAAACAGTTCAAGTGCATTACATGATATATGGATTTCCTTTTTGAGCAGCTTTGCAAAACTCTGGGTTTTTTGGTGTGGGTTTTGGTTTTTTTTACAACTGATTTTGTAGAGTTCACCTTCTAAAGAATGAAAATTGTCAGGTCCCATGATTCTGAGGCTGCCCTGAACACTGTCTAGCAATAAATTAAAATGAGGAGGAAATAAGGGAGACACCTCATATTTCATCAGAGCTGAAACGCTCTTTAAATAAATGGCAGAAGTTTTAAAGAGTTTATTTCTTTTTCTCTGCAAGAGAAACACAAGGGAGAACAGTAAAAAGTTATTTTCATGTTTAACAATAACTGGTTCCAAAGAACATGATTTAAAATGCATTTACATCCCATTAGTAGAACCCAGGACACTTTCTTTGGTATCCTCATCTCTGGGCTATGCACTATATCTTTCTTGCTTGATGCCTCATTCATCAGTGTGCTGACATGCTGGGATACACTCCCAAAGCACCAGCTCTCCCTGTGCAACACGTGTCCTTCACTTCAGAGCAGCACAGCTGAAGGAGTAGCAGTCTGACAGGGACTGCATTATCTCAACAAATGAGAGAGAAGTATGCATACCAAAAAGCAAATAAGCTACTGGACCTGTTTCTGTAATAATGCAAAAAAAGTGAGATTCCATTTTCTTCACATTAGGATCTCTTCCATATTTACAGATTCTCAGACTCTTGAGGACACTTGACCCCCAAGGGGATAGTGGAACCAAAGACCTTTCAGATAAACCCTCAATTCCAAGCATTTCCGCCAGGGAATATTTAGGCAGTCCCTAACCAGTAAGCTGATGCATCATTCAGAGACACCCAGCTCTGCACATACACTAGACAGAGGAAAGTTTAGTACTTAAATTACTTGCTCAGTATTTCATTCTGCCTAACTCAGAAGAAGCCCTTTGCCCATGATGCACAAGTATTAAGAAAACTATGTATGAAACAAGTTCCTCTTGAAAGGATTGGGCTTTAAGCTTAGAGATGTTTATGTCTTATAACTTGTATCATGAAGTCTCCCATAAATTAATAGATATGAATTTGCACTCCTGAAACTTCTCATTCTTACTTACAAAGAACCTTGTAATGATGTTGACACTCCATTATTTCTGTTCCATCTCACTTTTTGGTCCTCAACAGAAGCTTATCCCATTGGCTACTGTTTGTTGTCTCCATTAATATCTAACCTTGTACTTTTTTTATGCCATTCTTCATGCCAGCAAGGGAATTGTAATGAACTTACACCAAAGCTTAATTCAACATATTCTAAAAAATTTTTCACATATGGGGACTACACATTATTTTGTCATTATCATGAAAAACTACCATCTATGAACAAGTTCAACCATTAAATCTAGTAGTTCCAAATAATAAGTTCCATTTCAGGAGTAGATATCAAACATATTAATTTAAAGGAGCTTCAATATACCTTTGGGAATCCTCCATCAATCTTGGAAGTTACCTTTCTCTAACATCCTGAGTTTTTCATAGTTCCAGTACCTCTGAAATTGTATCAGCTCTTATCTCGCTATCAGGACTGTAGCTTTCTGCCACTGTGCACTGGTTCAATTAGGTCCCCACTACATATATTGACATCCTATATGCAACTAGGAAGCATCAAAGAAACTGAATGGAGGGACCATATCCTTTGATGGTTGCATCACAATTTACTGATTGTTGAGTGGGGCTTGGTTTAGTACTTAGCATTTGGAATCAGATTTAGCTAGGGAGGGAGTATTATGCTTGGTGAAATCTGAATGAGGAAACAATCAGACATATTTTAAAACAGAAAGTCACAATGTCTTGCAAGAAAGAAGTCCTGCAGTCACTTTTGTTTCCCTATCAAACCAAAATGAAGCCAACCCCAGTGTTTCAGCCACACTTCTGACTCACACAATAATAATTCTGTGTAAAGATACTCTTTACATTTTCCCAGCACTTATAAGGCTTTGTGATGCCATAAATGAGACGACTTTGAATCCTAGAAGAAAGGCAGAAATGCACAGTGCTTGTGTTCCCCTTTTTACTCATAGGCTCTGAAATGGACACTGGACAAAAAAATTCTGCAGGCATTCATCCATGAACTATTGAAATCCTGATGATCTCAATGGCTCATGGACTAAGGTTTCTTGCTATGGAGTTACTTTTACACTTCTCTGAAACATTTCACTGAGATAATAGAAGTCAGCCTTCTGTAAGCAGATTCTTCATGTTAGATTTGTCACAAATGCAACAATTCTCCTCCACATTGACATTTTTATGGATTCATGAATTTTGTTATTTTATATTCTTCCTACTCCTTCTTCTTTCTCTTACTTATTTCAACTTGTTCTTCACCCTCCCCTTATTACTCTTAAAATCTGAGCAGTTACTGAGGGGGCATTTGCCTTTTCATGTCATTTTAAAACTGTGAGAAAAGCTTTTCTGTAATTGTGAAAGAGAGGCTTTGCCACAAAGGATATAAATTTTATATGTATGTTAAAATAAAATTAATGTATTTATATTGCAGTAATCTATTGAGCATAAATGGCACAATGTTGGTGATGTTGGCAGTGGAAGGGTAGAAGGGGTGGCTTCTGTGAGAAGCCAGGGGTTGCCCCATGCCAGACACAGCTCGTTCCAGCTGGTTTCAGTGGACACAGCCCAGCACACAGCTGAGCCCATCGGCCAAGCTGGTGGCACATCTATGGACGTGTATTTAAGAAAGAAGAGAAACCACCAAAGAAAAATTAACAATGCAGCCAAATCATAAGGAGGCAACACACGGTGGAACTGGCAAGATGCCAAGTGGAACTGTAGCTCATGGGTAAGCCCATGATGGAGCAGTTACACCCCCAGCAGAACTGCAGCCTACGGATAAGCCCCAAAGGAACTATAACCTCTGGAGGATCATGCCAAAGCAGTGGAGACAAGAGATTGAAAGGAGCAGTGGGAGAACAGGATGAGAACTGATGAGCAACAGAAAACCACCATTCTCTGCTCCAGCTTCCTGTACCATCTCTCACATCAATAAAGGTGTTTAGTGTAGTCTTCAGTGACAACAGGGAGAGTGGAGACTAAATAGGGGGAAGAAGAGGTGTCAGAGTGAAGTTTAGCCTGAGAAAGGGGAAGAAAGACAGTTTTTCCGAAGTGTTTAAGTATTTGCCATCTTTGTTTCCATTACCTGAAACAGTGACTACATGCTTATGGTAATTGACAGTCAAATTGATTGTCAAATTCCCCAATTTGAGTTTGTTTTGGCCATGACAGTAATTTGTGATTGCCCTGTCTTTTTTTTGACCCATGAGCTTTCTTGATCCTGTTCTTCTTACTTTCTCCCCCAAAGGGGAGCCAAAGAGGGGAGAACAAGTGGTGGTGGGTTCTTGGCTGAAAGGCAGCAACAACGCATTTGCAAATCTGCTATGCTTTCTTCTCTTAAGTCTGTTTTGTTTAATTATGTTCATTATACTTATAAGAACCAGTTTTAATTACTCCTTAAAAAAATACATTGCTATTATATGAAGTGTTCAAAATTGAGTCTATTAAAAATGTTCATGCTTTCCTCAGCATCATATTTTTCTACACAGCTAACTTATGAGTACAATTTTGAACTGCTTAAACTTTCTGTTCAGCTCTACCACTGTCACTGGGCAAGTAAATCTCACCCACAAAAAGAGAAAGAAAAAAACCTAAATTGGTAAATTAAATTTATTTAAATTTATTTAAATTGCATTTTTAAAGGAAGTGAAAACAAAAAACCCTTGAGTTATATTATTCTTTGGAACCCCATTTTCAATGAATTTAACCAGGTACTTACCAAATACAGGCACCATCATAATGTAAGACTAGTAGGATGATTATGGCTGCAAAAGTATCGTGTTGATGGATATGTTTCACTGAAGATTTGTTTTGGAATATCAATGAAAGGTCCAAGGAGTTCTTGTCTATTTTTATACCCAACTAGAAATGACAGGCTCTAAGTCTAATGAAAAGCATATTTATAAGCAGGAAGAAAAACTGCAATGTAAAATATAACATATGACTTCTGGTCATTTTCAAATCTAAGTATATTTCTTACTTAACTAAATCAAGGATGTCCATATAATTTAAGATAGCAAGAGAATGCCATGGCATTCTGGCGGTGTTTCTGTCTTTTTCTCTTTTTGCAATGTCAATCATTCTGTTCTTGATATCATATATATATAACAGCCTGAGTCAGAGAGATTCAATTTATAAAGAAAGACTTACTCTCCCAGTGTTACTCTTTTCTTTCAGCCAGTCTCTCTGCCCTTCTCTGTTCCTGTGAACTTCAATCTTTATTAGAAAACTGGAGGAATGAAAAAGGTCAAATGTCCTGTAAAAACGTATTTATGCAGATGAAAGAGCTTCAGACTAATATTTCTAACTTAAACCCTGGCAGCTTGGTGCTTAATGAGACAATTATGCTCAAAGATTTTCTCTCATTCACCATTGAGGCTTTGTAGAAAGTTTTCTGGGTTAGATTCAAAAAAAAGGACCTGAAGTGGGGCTTGGTGAGATTTAACAATGAGGTCTAAAGCAGCAACTGAAAAGCCCCTCTTAGGCTGCTGCACAACCTCCACCAAAAGCAGCAACCAGGCTGCTGCACAACCTTCCTGGGTTTGTATTTCTCAGGGGTGCCTCTGGCCACAGAAGCAAGGGACTGCTTAAAGAAGGGAGTGAGAACTCTTACAGCTAATTTTCCACCCTGAATTATTGCTGAATGAAATTCTCATTCCATTGACTCTGTCAGAAAGCTACACAGGTCAGGCCCAGCAAATTGAGGTTAGTTTCGGTGCCTAGCAGATGTGTATTGGTGCGTGCCCTGAATTCTTTGCATCACTGCTTTAGTTCAAACATAATTTTGCTCTATCCACCATCCCTAAAATCTGGTGCCCATAGCTGGAATCACAAAATAACAGAATCACAGGCTTGTTTAGATTGGAAGATACCTTCTGAGATCACCTAGTCCAAAGCCCTGCTCCAGAAGGATCATCTGCATCAGGTTAACCAGTACCATGTCCCATTAGATTTTTTAATATCTCCATGAGATTGCACAACCTCCAGTGTATGTCCAGTTTGTTTAAGCACACCCTAATCTTCCATTTCCACTGAGGGAAAGGCTTCCTTTCTTCAAACTTTCCCTCTGATCTCAGGCACTTGGAATTTCTGAATGCAGGTCTTACCAGTAAATACCAAAGTAAAAGGCATTGAATACCTCAGCATTTTCCATGTCATTTGTCACCAAATCCTCTTGCCCATTCAGGAAGTGGGGCATGGTTTCCCTAGGCTTCCTTTTGCTATTTATGTACTCATAAAATCCTTTCTTGTTCTCTTTGCCAGATTCAGCTCCAGCCAGCTGAGCTTTCCTAACCCTATCTCTGCAAGACTGGACAGCAACTGTACACTTCTTCTGGGTCAACTGCCCCTGTGTTCAGCTCTGATATACTTCCTTTTTTTTATCTAAGTTCGATTACGCATTTCTTGCTCATCCATGCCGTCTACATACTGCCTTTGCTTTCTTTCTTATTGACAGTATTGCTGTCTCTTGAACTTAGAGGAAGTCATTCTTGAATATCAAGAAGGTCTTCTGTATCTGTCTTCTCTCTCATGGTATTCTTCCAAGGAGGCCCCTAAAGAGGCCAATATCTGCTCCTTTGCAAGGTAGGACTTCAGTCCTGCTTTTTTGCTCTACTCCCTCCTTTTAGGGCCACCAGTTCAATCAAGGTACCAGGTCCAAGAGAGATCTTCTTGTGTGGAAGGAATACAAATAGGCTGATGTAAATTAAACAATTTATCCTGTTGCTGTTCTCTTTTTTCCTAGGAAGCAGTGACACCTCTCTTTTTACAGAATAACCTAATACTTAGAGCACCTAGATACAATTTTCAAAGAACTAGCCCATCTACTCAGCTATGTAACTAACAACTAGACTATTAAAAAAAAAAAAAAAAAAAAAAAAAAAAAAGTGATATCATCATGATGTAATTTCTTCCTCTTTTCAAAGAGCAAACTTTTTTCCAGTCCTTGAAAGGATACCTGCTATCCCACAGAAAGGAGTAGTCTCAGGAGAGGGCCAGTCAAAGAGCATTTATAAATTCACAGTCTAATTTATATCCATTTATGTCTTTAATTAATCTATGAAATTGCCTATTGAAACCCTTTCTTCCCCTCTATCAGCTCAGGAGCTCATACCATGACCAGTCTTAAACAGATAGTCAATAAATTAAATTTAATTAACTAACACTATTGTAGAAAGTAAAGCTTAGATAGAAGCTATTGAAAGATAATGCTGAAATTTAAAAATAAGATCTATAGGATTTTTTCTTAAAAAGAATGAAGCAAACAAGCTTTGGCAGGCGTGGAAAGAGGAATGCTTTTCATTTATCTATATCTGAACTAGTCACCCAACATGCTTAACAGACAACAGAGAATAATAGCAATTTTTAAAGTGTGATTCATATTACCTAATCTGGGAAACTACAATAAGGGTTGATGAGCTGCATTCTAGAAATTCTTGTCTCTCCATTGGCTAAAAAGGGAATATACATTGCTGGCTCAGGCACAGGCATCTATACTGCAGATGCCTATCTCAGATCGGATGAATCCCAAGCTGTATCTATGACTGAGGTAATTTCAGCGAGTCAAGCAACTCCTAAAATAACTCGAGAATGTTATCCTTGTGTTGTTATGATCTAAGGAAGGTTGGTAAGCTTTGATGATACTTGGTGCTTCTACTGTGTAATGGTAAAAATAAATAGTTAAAGAAAATATTAAAGGATATGATAAGAGATTGTTTAAGTCTTCATGGAAGATGGAGATAAACAGTGGTACTTGTTTTCTTCAGGTATTGTATCTGTCTGTGCAGGAAGAACACAAAAAAACACTAAAATGGTCTGGTGAATTTTGTTTCCTGGAAGAGTCTAAGTAAGATTAAATGCAAAATGACCACTTCTAAGCAGTCATAATAATTAAATGTTATAAACCCAACACTAGGCTACCTCCTTGACTAATTGCAGGAAAAAAATAAGGAACTTTAAAATATTTTATTCAGTCTGTGAACTGTTCCTGCCAACCCTTTCTATACCAAACACTCCACAGGCACTTGCAAACTGTTTAAAGGACAGAGAAGTACTGAACCCAAATATAGCCTCAAAATTGCTTTTCTCTCAGTTCATCTCTTTTCTATTATTTTCTGTTTTCATGCATTTTAATACCCAAGTACTTCATTATTTAAGTATTTGTTAATCTTTGTTGTCATTCCTACAGCACTTGGCTGGCTGCAAACCTTATGACTTCATAGAAAAGTCAGCTTTGTGATGTTAACAAGTCCTCACTCCAGTTTTTACTATGCCTACAATAATTTTTCAAGCTTCCCTAGAACAGATAACAACAGAGTAAGAAGACCTGTATTCCAATTTAAAATACCAGTGAAAATTTGTGACGTCTTTTTGCATTGGTTTTGTGTTGTTTTGTTGTTTTTTTTTTCCTGAGTAACAATCAATGCTGTTTCTAGTTACGTATAACTTGCTGTTACAGGGGAACCTAATCTGTAATATTGAGTTCCCCAAATGGAGTGTAAGAAATTTTTATAGTGACCACTAAAATTTTGAATGAGAGTACACAATCATTGTTACAATCTCTAGCATGACATAGCAAATCTTCAGAAAAATAATCAACCTCTTCCTTATTATGCTATCTGCACTTCTGTTACTAAGCCATATTTTACAGACGTGTAGAGAAAAGGTCTAAAATCAAATTCCACCAAACTGGTTGATTGCAGCAAGAACAACATTTTTGGTGAGACCTGTCAACAACATCATGTGGAAAAATCTTATCAGAGATAAAAATGAAAAATAGTTCTCAGAGTTTGGGATTTAAACCCAACTTCACAGCTTCTTTCAATTGCATAGTTATTCAAACCTTTTTTTTTTTTTTCACTCTTCATTTTTAACAGCACACCAAGCAGTTGACCTATAACCTTAACAAATGAATCACTAATATTGCATGAGTACGTGAAAAAAAGAGTCTGTGCCTTCACTCACCTAACCTCTTAAAGAATCAAGAGGTGTCTGCAAAGTTGTTTTTCTCATATAGGTGTGTGCCTAGTATATTAACACCCTTTATTTATACTGGGCATGTGTGGAAGGATTCCTGGGGCAGCTTCTCTGTACTTACATCCATGCCTTGTGAGGACTCTGAGGTACTTTCTGCTGCAATTAGAGAGTACTTCATTTACTGCATGGGGGAAACAAAATACCTGTTTTGAGAAAGTGTCTGGCAATGTTATCTTAGCACTACTGTTCCCATCTTTTTAGATTTTGTGAACACTCCTCATTCACGAGCAAGAAAAACTTTTTGTTTTTACTTGCACCTGCCTGCTCCACATCTACACCCTGTGTTACGATCCGACCTATTATTTTAATATTTTTGTTTGAGGAAAACCAGCCACTGCTTCAGGGACGCACAGAGTTACAAAAACAATAACGCTTAGTGATTGTAACAAGTTTTAGGGGTTTATTTTCAGGGAACATAAAACCGGGAGTCACAGCAGGGTAAGAACAATACAGTAAAAAAAGGGAGGAGATCGGGTTACCGCTCGGAGGTTTTTCTCGGCTATTGCAGGGCTGGTCCCGTCCAGGCCGAAGGCCCGTGGATTCCTCGACAGCAGACCTCGGGGTTTGTCCCTTGCTCGCTGCAATGCTGGCCGATCTCCCTTTTTGATTCTTTTCGTCGGGTTTTTAAAATGAAAAACGGGGAGAGGAAGGAGGGGGGTCTTCGTTTGCATATCTTGATGAAATGCACAGGTTTTCCCGGAACAGAGCTTTCCTTATCTATTTGTTAATTTCTCCATTGTTTAGGTAGGAGCCGGGGAGGTGGTCTGACCAGTTTTTTTTTTTCAATAGGTGCTAACGAGGCATTCTTACAGGGTTGGTGATAGAAATATAAAAAATTTGCTCAAGAAACATTTTAAATTTTGAAACGGTTTACATCACCCTGTTTCTTTACCCCATCAGAGCATTACCCTTTTATTCTCCTGCCAGCCCACTGAAGACAGAAGAAGGCATGCATTGTAGGCTATACATTATATGCTTAAATACATTTTTCACATACACATCCTTTAATCATAGTGTTATATGTATGTTGTCAATTATATCTATATTTGTGCAAGGAAATTGACAGATACTGACAATATGATTTTAGATTGTACTCATTTATAATCAGTTGAGTATTAAAAACTGGTGCTCTGGTGTTTGGAGTTTTTTTTTAAATCTCTGATTGCTCCTGCTGTGCAAAGAAGTCTATAATGGTATGTCAATATTACTTTAAAAATGGAAGATATATTTGTGAATAAAAAGTAATAAATTCTGTCATCAAATATTCATGTTAAGGTGAAAGGTAGGATCCTTCTCACAAGAGACTAGTAAATGTAAGCACAATATTCAAGACCATGAGCTAAAATATATTCAATAACTGATTGCAAACACCAAGCACAGAGATAACACGTCCCTTAAAGAAACAGCAAATAAGTTCATCATCAGTGTTTAGCTCAGGATAAAAGGCCCCATGGGCTACACTGCAGTCTCCTGGTCCTTTCATGAGAATGTGAAGTCCCACTGTAATTATAGTAGTTATTTCAGTTCCAAACCACTCTTGCTTTTTGTTAATTTTTGCTGCATTTTAAGCACTCTAAGAGATTGCTTCTTCATAAATATTAAAAATAAACTGAAGCAATTTAATTTATCAAGACCTGATCCCAGAAGTCTAATCGTAACTGTTCATTATGTTTCTTTTCCTGATACCACATGCAATATAAGCGTTAATCAAGGGTTCATTTCAGATGACAAGGAAAAGAAGGAAGAAAAAGAAAAAAAATAAGCCTTTTTGCAGAAAAGTGTACCCAAAAAATGCATAAAAGACAAAACCTGCAAATATGCAAATTGAAAATTTGTATTACAATAAATGTTGATAAAACAGAAAAAAAAACCCTAAAGCAACTTTTTTATGACAGAAGAAACCACTTAAGTATTAGATTCTGTCATTGGCCTCATCAGTAAAGAAACTAGAAAGAGCTGGGAAAAGGAACTTCTGGTTTCTAGATACAGGCAAGCAGTTGGCTTATCATCTGCCAGGTACTGAAACACAGACCCACTCACCTATTGCAGGTATCAGTGTTCTCACTGTACAGCATCACAAGGAAAAGACTTCAAGAGGGGCTCTCTAAGAGCTGAGGTCCATGTGCAGACAGAGCCTGCTCAGTGTACAGCTGTGTATTCACAGATCTAATGTTTACCAGGGTCAGAAATTTAGATGCCCTCTACAGACAACAAAAAAAGGATGGATTCCTCCAGGAGAAAGTTCAGGACAGGTGTCTAGCATAAGTGTTTTGAATCAGATGGAAAATTTCATTTTTTGCTATTTCCTATAGATAGAGCTTAGAGAAAGCTAGAGTTATGTTTTACATTTGCATACTTGCAGTTTATTGTCTATTATATTCTTTCCAAAAGATTTTGGGAAGATGAAGAGATGGTTCTATCCTACCTTACTCATCATATATTAATGGTGCCCTTTCTGGGAGGGACTGAGTTTGCTTGGAAGGGAGAGTATCAGGTAGGGAGAAGGGATCTGGCTTACAGGCTGCTTGCAACAGTCAAGAAAAGAAGGAATCAAGTGATCTGGGAGGGCTGAATGGCATTTAATTGACTCAGGAAATTACTGAAAGCTGCCAATTAGAAAGTCAAGCTGGAAGAAAACTCCTGACTTGGCAGCTGTAGCAGACAGGAGATAGATTTTCCCAGGAGATCTTTCTCATTGCAAGTGATTACTTTGCTCTTTGATCACAATTTTAGAGACATCTGCAGTGGTCTCCTGCATTATGGAGCAGGTCTAATAGTTCCTCTTTAAAGTCCTGCCCAGACTGAGACCTATTACTGCTCCCTGAGAACTTACCCTGAGCACTGCTAGAGTATAGAGTTATGAGGCATCAAGTCATTATATCAAGTCATTATATTGATATTTTGTAAAGTTTAGCTTGTTCTCACACGAATGGTTTTCCTGCATGAATATTCAATGTATGTGACTCTACATGCTTTCAAATTTTGGCTAATATTCTGATTTATAAGTATTTGTGGTTTGAGATGTATCATGTCTTACAGGAAACAGCAAAAGGTTTGCACGAAGGTTTAACATCTTTCCTTTTTCCCAGTCATTCACATAAAAGGCAATGTTTCTTTAAATTAGCATACTGATCCCCAAACTATAATTCTCATTTGGTGTTTCAGACTTTAAGTGTCTGGGGGAAGAAAGTCATACAAACACTGAAAACCTGCTGACTATACTAAATAGTAAGTCCTGATATATTTAGTGAAAATAGTGAATATTTAATAACTATCATTGCCTTTTACATCCTTACAAGCTGATGTAAGAGGAATGCTGAATGTAATGGGAATGCTGAATTCTCAGGCATATATTTAATAATTATGATACTGTGATCCTAAAACTGTTTTTATCAAAGTAAATAAAACAAATATTATCTTTCAAATATTTTTAAAGGATATAATATTTCCAATAAAATCTCCATGGGGGATATTCTAATAAACAAATAAATTAATTTATAAATAAATAAATAAATAAAGCCCCCCAAAAGGGGTTTTTGGTCCTTATAGTACATGACTTCTTTTCCTATACCATAAGGCCTAAATTTAGGAACACAAGAAAAAGAGTAAATAAGATTTGAGATTCTTCACTCACCACAGATGTCTGCTAAATCTGATAATATAATTAACTTGTTTGCCTAGAATAAACTCACATCATTTTATGGCACATACTCCTGATGGGGACAATGAAAATGTAGGAAGGTGGTGATAGTGTGCTAGTTTAGTGTCTCAGAAAGGTTTTAAGTCTGTTCAAGTTCACTTGTAGAATATTAGTTTAATGACATGAAGACAAAAGTATGTTCCGCATAGCCCACATCATCTACATATCAAGATGTTCAAGTTCACTTGTAGAATATTAGTTTAATGACATGAAGACAAAAGTATGTTCCGCATAGCCCACATCATCTACATATCAAGAGATATAAAAATGTAATATTTAGGTGATGTATTTACAGACAGAAATAGAGTTTCTTACATGACAAGTTTGTGAGCAGAAAGAGTAATTATAAATTATTATACCCCAGCCACTCAGTTGAGAGTCAAAATTGCTTCATACATGTATTTGAGAGCACAGATGAAGAGAGTGTTTTCTTCTAGGTAGAGAGAAAAAAAATTAATTAAATGTTGATTTGCTGGGTTTCATTTGGTTTTAGTTTTACTTTTTCCCTTATCCTGTAGAGCAATAAAGTAAGGAAGAGAAGCATGTATTTTCAACTCCTTCTGCAAGTGTTTTCCCCTATTTGTTTTTTTTTCTTTTTTTCAGTATCTTCTTAAAAAAAAAAAAAAAAAAGAAAAGAAAGAAAAAAAAGAAAAAAAAAAAAAGTAAAATTTTGTGTGAAAACCTATTGAGTCATGAAATTACCTCTTTGGAATGTGCTTCACAGTGAGTGCTTTGCTAGTTTGGTGGTTGTAGTTTTGTGTAAACATTTATCCTGTCTTAGAGATCATTATGGTGAAATGTGAGCAAAAAGTGCTTTGCAACTTCATGCACACTCCAAAACTAAATTTAAAGTATGGGTTTTGTATATAAATTCCAACAACTGGAGGTCTTTGCCCAAACTCTCTACTTTCACCCATCTCATAAAGCAACCACATAGTTACAATTAATATCTCAATACCTCCTCTCACAAATGAATGGCAAATGGAGTTCATAGAATCACAGAATGTTAGGGCTTGGAAGGGGCCTCTGGAGATCATCTACTCCAACACCCATGCCAATGTAGGTTCACCTAAGTAGGTTGCACAGGATGGCATCCAAGCAGGTTTTTAATATCCCTAGAGATGGAGACTCCAACACGTCTCAGGGCAGCCTGTTCCAGTGCTCTTCTTCTCTTACAGTAAAGACATTTTTCCTTATGTCCTGGTTGAACCTCCTGTATTCTTATTTGTGACCCCTGAAAAAGGAGGTTCCATCCTTCTGACACCTGCCCTTTAGATATTTATAAGCATTGAAAAGATTCATCCTCAGTTTTCTCATCTCCAGGCTGAACAGACCCATCTCCCTCAGCCTGTCCCCTTATGGCATGCTCCAGTCCCCAGTCATCTTAGTGTCTCTGCGACGGACTCTCTCCTGTAGTTCCTTGTCCTTCATGAACTGGGCAGCCCAGAGTTGGACACAGTATTCCAGATAGGGCCTCACCAGCACAGAGTAGAGGGGGAGGATAACTCTCTCAACCTGATTTCCACGCTTCTAGATTCACCCCAGGGTGCTGTTGGCCTTCTTGGCCACAAGGGAACATTGCTATCTCATGGACATCCTATTGTCCACCATAACTTCCAGGTCTTATTCCACAGAGATGCTTTCCAGCAGATCAGACCCTACACCTGTGTTGAAACATGAGATTATTCCTCCCTTGGTGCAGTACCTTAATGCAGTTCTAGTTAGGACTGCACGGGTAGAAAAACTTGAACACTCAGTACTTTGGCTCCTATCCATAATAAGATTTGTTGGTTTGCTAGTATACAGTCTCGTAACATTAGGTCACAACTTAACTTTGAAACTTAAAATGTCCTTGAAACATCCTGGCACTACTAGTGGTCCTCTGGTCTTTTTCAGGAAAGCTGAACAAGAAAGGCTGTGATGTTACAGCTGGCATTACAGCACTGCCATTAACCAGAGCTCAGAAACCATAATTACGGCTGAACAACTTTTAAAAAAAGTTCTCTTTCCTATGATTTTATCCTTTCTTCTTCTTGTGTGCATATAAACATCTCATCAAGGATCTGTCCTTCTTTTCCTGCGTTTCAAGTATTCAAAACTTGCTTTCAACTCTACAGTTCCTAATGAGAAAGCACTCAGTCCCCTGATACTGTCCTCCTTTTTAGTTCTTTCTTCTTCTTTCACTTCATCACTTTGACAGCTCAGAGACTTTTGATTGACAGGCTGTATGCTGGAGGCAGTAATGGAACTTTCATAACTCTTTTCCATGCTTTTACTCAAACAAGAAAGCAAGGTTTTGGATCATTAAAAGAGACAGGAATTTTTAGGCTAAAAAATGTTCCCCAAACTGGAAATATCTTCTTTGTGGTTTTATTTAAATTGTGTTCAAACCATTTCTGAATTTAACGATACACTAATTTTTGTGACACAAATATGAGGCAATTTTGAAATTGATTTCTTTAAATGAATAAAGATTAATTAAGTGGACCTAGCTTCACTTATCTAATTTTGTGTCTTTAGCTGGCCTGCCTAAGTTAGGAGTCTGTTCACCTTAGGCTCCCTCTATCATTAGTGTAAAAATATATTAATTTCAAAAAATGAGTCAGCTTGTGTAAGATATGAATCATTCTGTCAAGATTTCTATAACTCTCCATATGAGAAGCTTTCAGTAACTAGGCTTCTAAAATAATTGTATCCATTAAGTACCTAAGAGAAGGTGGGATGAACTCAGGTCATTGGTTTTAAAACTGTAGAAAAAAAAAAGAGGCAAGATGACATCCCACTTTCTGCACATCTTGGCCTTGTTTATACATAGTTACTTGCTGATATATATATACATATTTCTTTTTATAGCCTCAGACAATATGGACCAAAATACTGCCACCAGTGTACTGCTGCTACATCTAAGAACAGCAGCAATACACAAGAAAATCACAAAGCATTTACAATGCAAACATGTATGAAAACTGGATGAACAGAGATGATACAGGGCTGGTTGAAAATTTGGGTGTACAGGTCTGGAGGACTCCTGCCTGACAAGTAAAATCCCTTGCTTTTGTTAAAGAAAACTCCCTACTAACTAGAACCATCCTTAAATGTTATTTTAATAAATCTTTGGTCAATATAACAGAGCTTATAATTTCAGGCAACATTCCCAACCTTCTGAGTCACTGCGGACTGAACTAAATAGAACAAAAACAACCAGACAGCCTGGGAGCACTGTTTGTAATCATGTCTCAGACAAGTTCTCCCAAGGAATTCAACTTGTCTCAGAGAACAACTTCTCTGCTGAGATGCTGCTTCACATTCTTAAGAGAATGTGAAATTCTTGTGGTTACTGATGCAATTAATTACCAGTATAATTAAAGCCAAAAATCTCAATCTCACAGACTGCTGCTTCAAGGTCCCAGTTCCTTGCAACAACCTTCATGGCACTTTCCCTAGGTATTGTATTTCACTATTTTAAGGTATTGGATTTATTCCATTGCATCTAACTAAAACTGAAGCAGTTAAAAACTTTCAACTCATTCAACTCATCAGTGAGGGCTTTTAGCATAAAAATAAATGAAGTCCAGTGGAGGTATAGCATCATATTTTAAATGAGTCATAGCATGCAAATCCCTGAAGTTTTCCTCCATCAGACAAATATGGCATAAATATCTTTGAATTATTAATAAATAATTAATGAATTTTCAGTTTCAATGTCTTCTGTCCCCTACATAAAAAACAAAACAAAACAAAAAAAACAGCTAATACAATCTTACTCATGCTCATCCTAGAAATCAAGCATAGATTACAGGATTTGCTTTCATATAGCTGCAACTGGAAGTTTTCTGCAAAGAGAGCCATAACATATGTTGAATTTTTACTTTCATATTACTGGAAAAATATTCACAATTCAAGTGTAGAGTGCTACAAGCTATTACAAAATCAGAGACTTGTTAAGACTTTGTCATATTTTAGATATGACACCAAGCTTGCATTGGATGGCTGTTTAGACCATTTAATTTTTTGCCAATATCTTTCAACTTTATTCTCTATGGACCTGAATGCTTGGTTGTTTTGTTTTTTTTAATCTAGTTACTAATGTTGGGAAAAGTTATGAGAAGAAAATCAAAACTGAAATATATATATATAATAAACATGTAATGCTTACATTAAAAACAGTAATGCTTACATTAAAAATAATTACAAAAAAAATGCACAACCTTCCCCCTGAGTTCTGATTTAGTCTCTGTGCTAGATATCAGACTGCAGAAAATCTGCTATAGATTGAAAGAGATCCAAAAGAGGATAAAATGTAAAATATCAATAGACATTTGATTATTACTTTATTTCAGTGTATATTAAGTCTAAGGTGCATTAGCAGAGAATCCTTTTGTTTTATAGGCTTAAGTATAGTTCTAAAGAGTAGACTTTTTCCCTTACATTTTACCCAGTGTACATTACTTTCTAACTATTTTCTGAAGAAAAAACACCTCAAAAATTCCTTTTTATCCTTACTCATGTTCTTACTGTTCTTCTATTTCCAATATCTCTAAAGTTATCATTCAACCTACATAAAATACATTCTGTATTTACTGTCTTTACTTGAGACATATTTTCAGAATCAAAGTAACAACTTTTCAGAAAGTGTACTTAGTTTTCTGTTTCTTTGGTTTTGAAGTCAAAAGCATTCTTACCTTAACAATGAAGATACTATATTTTCCTGGTCCCTCATCAGCCCTGTTGATATATGTATTCAAAGAAGTGAAAGAACATTTTTCCTTAGACAGCTGGTACTATCACACTGAGAGCAGCTTGATACAGCATTAAAAAAAAAAAAACAAAACAAATCAGTGAAACTGTTGCTTTGTACATACTATAAAAACAGATTTCTAGTGGTTGAGGAAGAGGGAAAATAAAAACCCAGAGAAGCGCTGCATTTACCCAGAGAATATAGAGGCAGAGATTGTGTTTGAATTGTGTTTCAAGAGTGAACATCCTACAGTTTTCAGAATTTCTTGTAGCCTCAGGATCATGTCAGAGCTTTCATTGCTCATGGACTCATCAATACAAATCTTGAATTTCTACCCATTTTCATTCTATTCTAGGCATGTAAATGATAGGAAGTCAATATTGCAGTACATAAGATTTTAGATTATACCATTTACAATTGAAAGATGAAGCTAATCCACTTAAGTGATGACTTTACAACTGTTACTTTATGTTTAAAATATTAAACTGATTTTTGTATTACACTCACATTAGAACTACCTTAGAATAACAGCAGAGGTTTGTTTTAATGCAGAATAAATGTGCTAACCATTCAAAAGATGTGTGTTGCTTTGAGCGTGCATATCCAGATCTGTGCTCACTGTAAGCATTTGTACTGCAGTCATAGATCTGGATAGCCAAATAAAAGGAGACTCTGATTCTCCAGAATTGGCATGACTGGACTGAATCACTGACATTTTAGTAATTTCTGCAAATTATCAGTCTTCAGGTATCCACGGTATTTCCATGGCAGCTTCCTCTGCAATCTGCAAACACTCATAATGTTACATCAGGACCATTTATTCTGTGTTGCTGATGAGTATCTGTTTGTGCCTGCTACTTGATTTAATCACTGCCCTGAATCACATGATTGCTTTCAGAACCATGCCATGGAAAGGAGTCAATTAATACAAATGACTGTGGACTTTGTCGATGTTCTAGAATATTAAATGAGCAAGCTGGTATAAAATACCAACTGGCAGCTTTCTTAAAACTTCTTTAAGGCTATTTTGAACTCCTCTTGCTGTTTATTTTTCCAGTTGATATATTATGGTTTTGCCCACTGGCTTAAGTAACCACAGGGGATAATGATTTGAATGTGATGCCTGACAGTTTGTCAGCATTTGGAGTCTACATTTTGAGGTTCTATTGCTTTCTGAATTCTCACATCTCATTTGTAGAGGAATATAAGTATACTCTAAGATAATATTTTAGAGCTCATTATTTATCTGATTTTCAGCAGCTTGAACTCCTGCATCAATCAGACAAGTGAAGATGCTGTCACTTTTACTCTATTTAGGGCCAGTGCAACATGTGTGGTTTCGTCCTAGTTAGTGTAAAAGTTGGATTTTAGGGATTTGATTGTTCAGAGGCAGAATGTTACAAGATAAAGAAGGTTCTATCAGCTATTTATGAAAATCTAATTCTATTTTTATACAGATATCAGTATAAATAGATATATAGAAGCTATAATCTATATTCTCTGAGTCAGTCCAAGTGTAACTTTGGCTTTATAATACAAAAAGAGTGGGTCAGTCTGGCTGCTGGCAGGCCTTTCCTGACATTGTATCAGCAGGTAATGATCTTGGCTGTGTGTCATTAGGGAGCTCTTCTGTGTTCTCAAAAAAGTACAGATTTACATGGGATAGTGGAAGATAAATGGTCTTTTGTTAGCAAGTTTCTAGACTAAGAGTCTGCTAAAACTCAGTTCAGTGCATAGTAATCAAGAAGTAATACATCCAAGCCATTTTCTGTTCCTCTCCTCTAGTCAGCAGGCACAGCTCTTTGCAAGTAATTAAAGACCTATTCCATCATGGGATTTTAACCTTGGAATTTTCACACGTCTGGTCTGCACTTTGAGCAGATCTGATTCCAGCAGAGAAAATGATCCACCTTGTTATAATTAATAGAGTTGTGGAAGTTGGGCTGCTGAGCCACACATTAACACAGCTGCAAAAGGTGATAAGATGTAAACATAAAAAATTTTAGTATCAATGGATTTAAATATCAACACCATCTTTTAGTGCAATTTGTTTTGAGACAGGAGAAGATTTTTACAATATTTATGAAGTCTATTTTAAGCGGGATAGTTGGGTCACTCAACTTTCTGGATTTTCAACATTTCTTGAGATAAAAAAAATACAAGCAAATAAATTATCCTGAAAAGCAAATGTGAATCTCTGAAATTAATTTTCAAAATCCTGAGGAGAATTTTACTCAATTTATTTGAAATTTAACTGTAAAGATTAATCCTTTTTCAACTTGTAAAGTACTATATGCAGTATTATTCCAATAAAATTTCAAGCTTTCCTGTAAGTTGGTAAAATTCAATTTGGACAACAAAGGGCAGTGTAAATGTTCTGCATACTATGTTTTTTTTCAGAAAATTCCTTCAGAAAAGGAATTAATATCCATAGTGGGTTTATGTACTGAAACGAATACTAACTACTAGTACTCATATTATTTCTGTGATTCAGAACATTTCTACTTATCAAAGTATCATATTATTTAACCACAGTAGTAAAGCCTAGGAAAAGAAATTTTCATTTAACATGAAAAGCTAGTTCTTTGCTGTGTTCAAACATCCATCACAAAATATTTTTCTTTAATACTGAGTTTCAAATAAAATCACCTTTTTTTTTTTTTCTTTTTCCTTTTTTTGTTTCTCACATGATATATTCTTCCTTATAAAAGGCAGAAGACCGTGGACTAAACTAATACTCCATCTTACACTTCTTCCAGAGCTATCATCTTGAAGCAAGCAAGACTGTCTAGGAAATAAAACCTTGTAAAAAGGCTAATATTCAAATAAACGATCCATGAAATAATACTTCCAGCAAACAGCAAAAAGTCTGAGCTTAAAACAAATAGGGTTCTCTAGCCTCTTTTCCCTCCTGTTAGTGTAGAATTCTGGTATTTTCACTAAACTCAATTTGTCTCTCAGCTAGATACATATGACCTTATATGGGTTTCTGTCTAGCATATAAAAGTTATTTTTGATCAATTTGTCTATTATCCTTATTATAGTTCCTGATTCTCTTTAGTGCCAGTTGATAGCTTTGGAAATTGCTTGAGTTATCCACTGAAGTTATTGTTTACATTATTTCCTCACATGTGCAAAGTCCTGCCTTACAGTATCTAATCACCATACTTTTTGAAACACAGACCACCATTACAGAGAAGAAAACCCATAGTTTTTCCAGGGCAAAACAAGGGAGCCAGAAAGTGAAGCATTTACCAGAATTTACCATTTTAAGTGTAACAGAATACAAGCAGTCCAAAAGACATGAAACAGTAAATGAATGCAAATGTATAGAAAGAAAGTCAAAAAGGGAAAGCAAGATATCCTAAGGAACTGGGCCTACATGAAGTTGGTAGGATTTCCAGAATTTGAGCAGTTAGGTGGCAACTATGAGATGATAACGAGATATGTAGAAGGAGACAGCTAAATTTAGGAGGAATGAGGTGCTTAGGGAATTTCTCAAGGGAAATAGAAAACCAGTGGAACTGCTTGTGAAGTAACATTCATGAGCATGAAAAAAAGATCAGATATAGATTCCCTGTGACATTCACAAAAGTGAAATTTTTCAAAAACATAAATGGACTTTTGCTGCAGTGCAATTTCAGTAAGTTCTCAGTGTATCACTGCTCTGAGTTGCCTTTGAAAAACTCTCCAAGTTTTTATACCAATTTATGCTTTTTCATACAACCTAGTACAGTGTTTATATTTATATTTGATCATTCTGCTTACATAGGTGCATATTATTTTAACTCTATTGACTTAAGACAATTTCTTTTTTTTTTTTTTAATATTATTGAGAAATCAACCATGAGAACGGTTTTTTTCTAATGATTTGTCAGAAGCTTACTCAGTGATCTGTAATAGCAGCCTTCCTTTAAACAATTAGATTTGAGGGTTAGTATGTGGGAATTTTAATGAGCAGCTGGAAAAAAATTGGAATTAGGAGTATACTAATGACAGTTGCACAGTAAAAAAACACACATAAATCCAAACAGATTCCCATGTTGTACACATGCTGGTAAAAGAATCATGCACTCCTAAAAAGACCAAACATACAAATATGAACAAAATGAAAGGAAATTATAGATGATACACAGGACTCAAATTTCCAGGCTATGAACAAGAAGAAAAACAAAAGTAATTGCTATTAAAATAAATAAATAAATAAAAAAATTTGCATCTAAATATCACCCATGTTGTTAAATTTTATCTCTGAGGCACACATTTAACTACAATACAACTAATATTTATGTCCATCATAAACACCATTACTATAGACAATTTAGTAGAATAAATGTTTATAATGTACATTTTTTAAGTTTTATAAACCTTGAGTATTTGTTCTTTAACTTCTCTTTTTTGCTTGTTATTTTAATACCATTATACATTGAATCTTACATTAGACTTGTATTTACCTGTCTCTCATTTTTCTTGTGAACACTGTTTATCAGTGGCTATATTATATATATGTAGCAGACAAAGAATATCAATGTATGTCTAAAACATTTAATTTCCAGACCTAGACTTTCTGTTCAAATATATAGCACCTCATTTTGTATTAAGTTTCTGGTCTTCTAAGATTTGACCATGGTTAGAAGTGGATTCAGTGAAATACTGCACTTGTCAAATTAAAAACCCCTTGGAAGATCTTACATTTTTTCAGGAAAATGGAGATTCCAAGCTCTATTTGTCTGGTCCAGGGAGATTGGCAGCAATTCAGTAGCTTTTGGCCCTGGGGTTGTCAGTGTTTTCACACCCTCTCGCCAGCCTCACATGCCTCTGACTCACTGCCTGAGCTCATTCTGCCCTGCCCAGGACCAGTGCCCAAATCAACAGACATCACTTCATTTTCCAAGAGTTTCAGATTTTTCTGAACTTGATCCCATGAAATGCTGAGTTCCTCACTAAGAGGGCTATAGAGCCAGAAATGAAGTGTTTGCATCAGCAGAGCAGACATTTCTGCTCTGAGGTAGCCCTGACGTTGTCCAGAGAGAGGTGGAAAGCATGAGTGCTACTGCAAGGTGACAAATCCACATGCTGATGGGCTTGCATCCCAACCCTCTGAGGAGCCTACGTGTGCAATATGCCTCTAATCTCATTTTATGGACACTTGAAAAGGCAGAAATTCACTTGCAAGAATGACATAACTTTGCCAAATTCACAGACTAATTATAATATCATTACCATGCCAATGCCAGGCTGGAGAAAGCTCTCTAAGCCTCTGGCTGAAATTCATTGAGTGCACTAAAAGACACTGGGAAGGGTTCTCTTTTTATGAACCAATTTATTTATAATTGGGTAATGTTAAATTGCATTGCCAAAAAGCAGAACTGCATAGCTGGTGGTACAGCTGGCTAATGCTACCAGATATCCTGTGGCCTTAACCCTCCACAGGCTCTTCTTTCTCATTCAGTGACCTCCCTGGACAAACCAATGCAGTGTTTTCACCTAGACCAATTCTTTCAATAACACATTGAGGAACTGCCAAGAAAAGAGGCTATATATGAATTATGTACATTCTGTAAAGGAAATTCTACTTGTCTGTTGATGGTAAGAAATGTGAGGAAAATAATCCAGGACTCTTAGATGACGGTGGATGATGATCTTACATCATTCATAACATTGCTATTTTTTCACATATTGTTTAACTAAGGCACATACACTACTTAATTCACAGTTAGTGTGGAAGATTAGTGCTGGTAGAACACAAAATATTGTATGTTTACAGGTGTGTTTACAGTTATTGCACATAATTTATCTGTAATGCAATTCGCATGTTAGTTTGGAACTATTCTTTCCTGCTGTGGGACTGAATACTATTGGGGTTATCCTGCCTTGTACTAGTTCAAATCATCATTTTATATGAAATATTAAATCTGCTATTTTTGTTCTTTGCCAAGTTATAGATAGTAACAGTTGTACTTTTAACTTGTGCCGATATCTCAGAAAGTTTAAAACATCTAAATTGGGAGTGTGCCCAATTATAGACCTCTCCTATAAACCAGAAGAAAATGCCAGGCTGATATTCATAGACATATAATAACTTCCCACTGGAAATTCTGAGTCAGATATACCCAGGTTGTGTGATATAGAACTACAATGAAATATTCCATCTGCTCATCTGGGATGTAACTTTAAATAGTGTTCTCTGTACTCTAGAGCTTGTTATTCAAGATTTTGCTACAGGTTAGTGCATAACCAGGACTACTTTGTCAATTTGAAATGAGGTAACATTGAGAGTTGATGAATACAGGAGGTAAAATGAAAAGTATTCATTAAGATGCTTTTCTTTCGCTATCAGAGATTTCTTTCCCCTCAAAACAGTCTGCAATACATTTATTTTCACCTGTGCCATTTTTGTATCTAATGGACAGCTATCATTGTAATAATCTGTTCATTCATTTAGAACTTTTTTTTTTTTTTTTTTTTACCTTCTTTTAGTCATTTGGCTCTGACATTATTCCTCAAGATTCTATTAAGCAAACTTTAAATTGTTCATCGGATTGAAGTTTTTCTTTTACCCCTATAGATATTACAGTAACTTCTAATGACTTCCTTATGTGTAGTTACACTTTTTTATTATCTCATTTGGGAGATATTTATTCCTTTTTTAATATACAAATCAATAATTATTGGCAAACAAAACACATTAAGAATGAGTTCATCTTAAGGAAGCAACTGAAAAAGAAAATCTGCACTGTGATTAGGAATTTCCAGTAGAGTGGAGAGCTTGACCTGATAAGAGTTGAGGTAGTATCTCCGTTATATTTCAGTGATGTGGTTTTTCTGATCAAAATTTTCCAGGAAAAATTCTCCCAAATTATGGTAATAGAACTAGTTCCCATGGCTAAATAAAATTTGGCCTCTGATCTACTTCTTTATCTTTGCTGCACATTGATAGCCTTGCTTTGCATTGCCTTGTAATGTGACTAACACAATGTATTCCACCTACTGAATCACATTCAGACTTCATGCCTGTTTGGGTCAGTTGCAAGGGCATACCTGTGCATATTGTCTGTGCTCCCTACCTTATTTTTGTGTGACAAGTTTTTTGTGTTCTGTTTTCCTACCATGCACTTTACTTGTCTGGTTTTGGTTATAATGCAGGGACTGTGTCTGCCATTGGCAGCTTCCATTTTGTTCTGTTTACCTGATTATTTTTTTTTTTTTTTTCCTATTTTCTTTCTTATACCATTGCAACTTGCCTTTGTTCTGTGCAAAACATTCCCCATGCATTAAAAGGTTGCTGTATTTATCAGGTTTCACTGGGACATTCAAACATTTCTTAATGTGAAGTATTCTATTATTGAAGTATTAAGCAATTTAGAAGAGCTTGATAAATGACAGCAGGTTGGCTTTATTAAGGTTAATGGCTTGATGATTTACAAGTGAAGATATATTAGAGTCAAAATTATTGCATTAATTGTTCCATTAAACAATGTGAACTTCTAACTTACTGTTTTGGGATGCCCTGGAGAAGTGTCATTACTGTTATATTAATCCTGACATGGCATCTACTTCAGATGTGCTAACAATTTAAAAAAAAAAAAAAAAAAAGTACTGCTCCTTATAGCTGCCCAGTAACTTAAAAGTTACTGTCTCCTGCCAGCCATTATTGGCCAATAACAAACTAAAAAATACTTCAGGCAAAAACCAGAACTGTCCAATAGCAATGTAGACTGTAGGACCTTCTGTGGCTCTCCATAATGTTAAAGCCTGACGTTGCTGGGGTTTGGATGCACCTGTGAGTTACAGTAACAGTAGTGATGGACTGATGACACTTTGGCCCTCTCTTTTTGGACCCATCAGAAATGCTCCTTATAGAATTCTTTGTTGTGATCTCTTTGGTTACAACCAGATAAAACAAGAAACAATAATGCAGTGGGAAGATCTGCATTTTATGGAATCAGAAATGATTTTGAAGCAGAACAAATTCCCAAGTGGTACAGTTAATTATACAAAAGCCTTACTTATGGAATTAATTCTGAGACCAGAATGGGTACTAGGAAGCACATTTAGTTACAAAGAATGTCCTCTTTTAACATTTGTTGATGGCACTTTAGGATTTAGCAATCTCATATCAATAATTACAGAGGGATGATGGAATTAAGTAATTATTCTGTGTACTCAGGAATCATTGTTTTTTTGCCATTATTGTTAGTTTTAATAACAAAACAGTACAGTGAAACCTGCTGATGAATTGTCTCATTTGTATTTTTGATTCACCAGGGATATAGCAAACTGCTATGTAGCAATGTTGTTCACAGGAGGAAGTTTTTCACAGCCATATTTTGAGTTTCAAGGGGAAAAAGCAGTACAACTCAGAGGAGATTAAAGATGTCAAAATACAAACTCACAGAATGGTAGGGATTGGAAGGGATCCAGTGATCATCTAGCCTACCCCCCTTCTAGAGCAGGATCCCCTAGAGCAGATTACACAGGAACACATTCAGGAGGGGTTTGAATGTCTCCAGGGATGGAGACTCCACAGTCTTCCTGAGCAATTTTTTCCACTACTCTGTTACCTTCAGAGTAAAGAAACATTTTCTCGTATTTAGATTAAATCTTCTGTGTACCAGTTTGTTCTGTCACTGTTTGTTTGTTTGTTTGTTTGTTTTTGTTTGTTTTTTTGTTTTTTAATCCCTGCATGTTCTTATACTCAGAAATACATCAGGTATTATTTTTCATTAACAAGAGCCCAGCCCAGCCTTATTAGCTACAAGCTGGCCTGTCTTCAGAGATCTCAGTAAAGTTACACCTTTTTCCATTCTGATGAAGCTGAGCCTGCTTTATTTTCCCTTCTTTTTTGTACATGGCTATAGAATGACAAGTGATTCTGCTGACTGTGTTCAGGACAAGTTGGTATAAGATTACTTATAACAATTAAAGTAAAGCAAGTAATAGCAAACAAATTAGTCTACTTGATTAATAAACCATTACTTTAGTAACTGATGAGTGACATCAAGATTTCAGGAGGACAGAATACTCAGGGTTCAGCTAGGCAGCAAGGCTAACTAGGTTTTTTTTTACTTTCCTCCCCTTCTCCTTTGCTTTCATATCTGAAGAACTGTTATTCCTGTTTCCTCTGCTTTTCCACCTTCTTCTCTGTGAAAATATTCTCTCTAAGATATTTTGAGTGATAAGGGAATGAACAGTAATGAGGCAAACTGGAAGCTATTGCTGCTGCTACTGATAGGAAAAAAAGGACCTGATAATTTGATTTGGCTTAGTAGCAGGACATAACCATGTGTTTCACCCAGTACTCCATGGGAGTGGCAAACTAATAAAAATGCCTATGGAAGACATAACTCAGATTGCTTACCTGGACTTTGGAGTGGAGAAGGGGGGGTGTAGAAAGGGAGTAGGTGCAGGAAAGTATGGCTAATCTTGTTATTTCAAAGAAAGTGTTTATAAAATTGTTGAAATACCATGTGAGTTTTTATATTTTTCATCCAAAGAAAGATTTGTACTGGAACTGTAAAAAATAGATTCAGGAAATGGCAGTGTATTTTGCTGAACAAACTTGGTTTACCTGTGGTTTCTGTAATCTGCTACTGTCTGGCCATTAGTCTCAGGCATGACTTTGTATAGTGAAAGATATATGTCCTTTTGGCACTCCCTTCCCTAACTTCAACTTGCATGTAGAATAGCCTCATTCCCAAGCCTCAGCTTGTTCGCCAGGTGAGGCCTGAAGTGTGAATCTGAGTCAAAGACAGTTACAGACAAATTTTCAGATGAGCATTTGACTGCTAACACAAATTTAATATTAATTAATGTGCTATTTGTGACTTACTAATGCTTCTTAAAAGAAATTTTCTAAAAGCAGCTTCTTAGGTGCTCATCTAATTTTTTAATGACAACTTAATGGAGTAATGACATTCAACTGTGCCTTTAAATTGTTTATGGCTCTTAGGAACTGAAAATTGATTATTTTCCCTCACACTGAGCACTTTTCAATTTCCGTGCTGAGAATTAAGGACTCATGCAATGGATTCAGTCCTCATTTTTACTATATAATTTCCTTATTTCATGATGCAAGTTCAAACAGAGTATACCTGCAAAAAAAGACTGAATATTCAGAGTCAGAGCATTTAGGAGGTAAGCAATGGAATCCTGTTGTTCCGTGTGCTGGAATATACAGATATTGACTTCTACTGCAATGGCCAATTCACAAAATAACTCTGTTGCTGCTTATTGTTAGGGATGACCTGTGATGTTAATAAATATGTGACACAGCAATTAAAACAATGTCTTTTCAATAGGTATTATTTGGATCTCAGTATCAGAAAATGAAAATCCGGTGAAAAATTACTAGCAAGGGTTCCATCCCGTCAGGAACATATGGTAATTTTACATTAACTGATATCTTTTGTAAATGTGACAGCAGAAGCATATGTGGAAATGTTTGCATGTGGAGGGGAGCAAACTGTGTTTTGCTGAAAATAAGACTTCAGCAATTGTCACAGTGTATTTTTGACAGTTATCAGTGCTGATGTGAAAATTATTTGCTGAATATTGCAGACTGAACACAAGTCCTTTGATACACAAGCTAAGAAGAACAAGAAATATGCAAAGTGAACATCTGGGTTTTGTTTTAATATGATAACACTGCCTTCAGTCCCCAACTCTGGCATCACTGCAGACTGGCAGTGATGGCTAAAAATTAATATCACATGCAAAGTCTACTGCTCCCTCCCTATTCATTGATTTAACAAAAGAAGTGTGTCATTGTCTCATATTTAACATCTGCTGAGGAAAATACTGTTTGAAAATAAGGGGTGAAATTCCTGTGTAGAAAGGAATGTTTTATAATGTTGTGTAAGAAGACAGTACAGACAATGAAGCTTTATTAATAAAAATGGATTGCTTCTTTCTATTTTCTGTGAAGCTTGAGACATCTGTACACAAGGAAAATGTTCTTCAGAATAGGGAGGCAGCATGCAGCAGGTAGGATACCTGTCAGAGAATATAAAGAACAGAAAAAAATATTTTGAAATATTAAGCATTCTTGCAGTGTGGTAAAAAAATAATTTTATAATAGAAATTAAAGTTGTGATGGAAGTGATTGTATCTATAAATACATATGATAAAGGATGGGAAAAATTTTAAAATTAGAGTAGGTTTAATTGGAGAAAATTGCCAACTAGGGGGAAATAGTGTTCTCCTTTCTGCTCTTGGGATGTCTTGTTCTTTCTGTGCTTTAGTTTTTCACTTCACTTAATGAAGAGTCAGCTTCAAAAGGATGAAGAACTTGTCTGCAGTTTTCATATTCAGAGCAGACTATTAAAATACTTGTCCAAACTTCAAGCTTTCCTGCTTCAATTTTGTAAAGCTGTTATCAAAATGACAGAAAAATCTTCTTTTAACAAAGCTTCCAGCAGTTAGACAGTCAAACTAGTCTAGAAGTATCACATTTTCAGTAATTTTTTGTTTCACTATTTATTGATCTAGAACCAGAAAATAACATTTCCTGTTAAAATCTAAGTTAATTTAGCATTTGAAACTATATATAAGTTTCACTCATTCATTTGGAAGATTTTATTTTGTGCAACTTCTTTTGTCAAAATCTTTTGGAGCCAACCATATAATGACATAGTTGGGACAACTTTGCTCTGACATAATTTCTTGTGGCTCTGAGCATTAATATGGCAATACCAGTTCCATGTGCCTGCAAAATCCTGCAAAAAAAACAAAAGGAAAAAAAAATTGTATCCTCTTTTACAACTCAGTTCCTTATGACTTTATCTCTGTTTTCTCTCGGTCCAGCATTTTTACATGTATTGTTCCTCAGAAGACCTCAGATTTTTAAAATACTTTAAAAGATTAACATTTAACGACAGCATATTGATAGAATACTTTGTGAAATCTCTTTAGTCTTTTTCTGTTTTGTACTGGTAAAGCCCTCTTCCTAGTGACAATCCCAAAGGCTGCTCTGCAGAAGGGGTGGTGTTTGGCAAGATCAATGTTTCCCTGATATAGTTCATCCCCATTTCAGTTCTAAAAAGTTGTTTGAATTTTGCAGAGCCAGAAAAGGCATCTGTTGGAGCAACAAACTAGCAAACAGGTGTTCAAATGCAGATTTCCAAGTTTTCTTATCACCATGTGGAACTGGTATGTGCAGTTGCTATTTAATTGTTTTCTCTCAGAAACAGAAAGGGATACCCAGTCAAAATGCAGATTCCAGACTGCATTTGTTGTTTTGACTCTGAATGGTTATTTACATTTTTTTTAATTAGCTCAGGACTTGTGTGACTGCATGAACTAAGTGAGGTTGTCTGTAAAGAATATATAGGATTATATATTGGAAGATGTGACTGCTACATTTAAAAGGAGGTAGTAGAACAAGTGAACTACCTTAACAGATGGGAGGCAAGCAAGCCAGACATTGTAGGGTTGTTTTACAAGACTAAAGCACTTCTGCAAATGTATCACTTGTGACTGCTCCTGTCCTGATCTGAAATGGGTTGCTGCCTTTCATTTCTATCCAAATGTCATCCATGCCAGGGGTAGAGCTTGGGCATCTATTCATTTCTGCTATTACACAGCAAAGCAGTGAGCATTAGATGAAGCTCTGCAGAACTATAGTGCACTCTCAGCCTGCACATTCTTAATGGCATTGCCTTTAATGGTGCAAAGTTTCCACCAATAAAAATTTATGAAGAGACTAATATCCATATATGTACTGTGATAATTTGGCAGGGGAAGAAGGGTAGAAGCAAGGAATAACAGAACTGTTTCTTGCAAATGTTCTACTGAAGCCTTTTCCAGAATTTTATAATGACCAGTAAATAACTAGCAGAACAGCATCTCATTTCCACAGATTTAGTGACACATCTAAGCACCTCCCATATTTCTTGTTCATTCTGTAATGCTGAAAACATCTCTGTAATCTTTTAGACTGGCAGCTTAAAATATTAGAGAACAGCCTATCCCTGTTACCTGCTTGTAGATTCCAGTGAGGCACCATGAATAATGCTCAAATGAGATACAGAATCAGCAGCTTGTGTTTTCCAGTAGAACCTTTCATTTTTCTTCTCAAAAGATATGCTCAACTTCATTGTGATTTTTCTGCTTGGCTATGAAACTGAGGCTGCTTTCCTCATATGCATTCACTTTGCATCAATAAGAGCTTTATTTGTTTAGGGTCTCAGTCTGAAAGAGAAAAGCCTTTGCAGCTTAACTTGATGAGGGAGAGAAACTATATATGTTAATTCACCTATTGTTTTCATGAGCATTTAAGGAGGTAATAAATGAAAATTGGATGGAACTTTTTAGCTGAATATAGTATTTAGATTTTAGATTTTGGCTTTTAACATTTTGAATTTTGCAATGTATTTCAATACTCTGTGTATACTATGCTGAATTTTAAAAAGGGCTACCACGTCTGGATGGATTCTCTTGTAATCTGTGAATAAAGGTAAATAAATCCTTCTGTTCATGATGTCAGCCTTATATCAACTTGCTTATATGCTATGGTAAAATTACACTTCTAAAAATGTCTGAGTTGTTGATGTTAACAGCCTAGCTGGTAGAAAGCATATGTGAATAGAAACAGGATAAAAAGTGGAATGATGAATAACATATTAAAATGCCTTACAGATAGGGATTCTGACTTCAAAAGTTGGATCCAAAGGCTCCCTATTATTCAGGCTTATTTCTACGTTCTTAGTTGTGAAGCTGAATTGACTAAATTCACTTTGACTATCGATGAGGGATGTTCATGCATACATAATGTCTACAAAGGGGCAAGGGAAGGACTGTGGATACTGTCCACCCTGACTTTAGCAAAGTCTTTGATGCAGTTTCTCACAGCATTCTCCTGGAGAAGCTGGCTGTTAATGGTTTGAATGTGCACACCCTTTACTGGATAAAAAAATGGTTGGATGACTGGGTCCAAAGATTTGTGTTAAGTGGAGTTAAATCCAGCTGGTGGCTGGTTGTGTGTGGTTTTCCCCAGGGCTCAGTGCTGGGGCCACTCCTGTTTAACATCTTTGTTGATTTGGTGAAACCAGACGCACCAACATCTGGTTTACCTGCAAGTTACAGACTAGACTGCTCACTGTCAAATATCAAATAATGTAGAGATTTGAACTAGGACAGATGCATCACTCTAAAAGTTTTGTTGTTTGTAGTCTTTTACTCATGTTGAGGCTTTTTGAGTATGTACCTAAAGCAACATAATCAAATCAACAACTACACAGAAAATTCTCTAACACCTAGATAGCATTACTCTTTTCCAACAAAGTCTCCTTCATATGCCCATAGAAAACTATGGATGTTTTGAGTCACAGGGACTTTTCACATCCAGCAGCAAAACCAGTCTGTGAATAACATGGGTGCCTGAAAAGGATATTTGGAACCATCTCGTAATTGCACGGTCCTGCAGAATTGCTGTTTCAAATAAGAGAACAAATAAGAAGTGTTCAAATAGGACACTATTTGTGTCCTGTTGATAAAAAAAATCATCCAGTATGTTAACTTTTTGGTTAATTCAAGTTATAATTACCAACTCTGTCAAACAAAAGGAGGACCATTAAAAGAACCACAGGACCACAGTGAGATGGCTTTTGACCTGAAGACTTCTTAGTTTTTTCCCTGCTCCACAACAGGATAGGATGTGGTCATACTTACCATGCTCATAACCCTCCTTTCTGTGCTTCCTGCTCTCATTTTTTTCTTCCCTAAACAAAAGAAATTAAGATGCACAGGTCCAGAGCAAGAGGCAATATGGCCCAGCATCCTTCTTGGTAGAGACATTATCATCCTGGGTGGCTAATGCAGCCTGATTTATCCCGTAAGAAGAAGTTCTGTAGGCACTTAGTACTGAGAAAGCATTCCCTTAAAGCTGTCCCCACTTGACCTCAATAAGCCTATGGAAAGCAATTTCTTCAATATATATTTCTAGGCTAACACTAGAAATTAATTTCTGAAACAAATATTTTAAATGCTATTTCCCAGCGTGACTTCCTGCAGATTTTCTTATGAAATGGTTACAGAAACAAGTACATCCTCTGTATTTGTGAGTACTGACTTTCATTGTAACTTGTATGTGAATAACTGTCTCCTTTCAATATGCTAAAATACTCTTCATTCTCTTCTTTCACACTTCCTTCTCTAAAGTAATTTTTATAAATTTCTGCTATTTCTGTCACATCCTTATAACTTGTTCAGAATTCAATGATATGTATGCCATAGTACACAACATATCGTGTGAAAGTTCTCTACAATACAGTCTGTTCCTTTTAAATTTTTTGCCATAATTTTTATTATATATGCTGTTAAAGCTAAGTTAGACAATATACTGTTTGATAAAACATTTTATTTTAAAATATACCAAAAATATGCAGCTAAAACAAATGTAGATGGGTTTTCAGGAAGTAGCATTTCCTCCTAATGATAGGAAGGAATCAGTGTTTTGATATCTTCTTGGCAATGAATTCTAAAATCCAGACCATGAGGCTAACGAGCTTGTCAGTTTGGGAGCTAATTCATATGTCAAGAAAGAATTAAACAAATATGTAGCTACCCACTTCAGGGAATGACCATATATGAATGAACTTTCACAAGGAAAATAAAGCCCAACTACTGTAGAGTGTAAGGTGAAATCTTAAATCAGTTTTGACAACATGGAAAAGCAGACAGGGTCAGAGTATAACTGCAGTATAATGTGCATGATTAACTTACTGTGGACCAGTTCCCTGGTGAGGTTTTACACATAGGCTGTATTGTAGGAATAAATAATCATTGATAAAAAGCATGTAGCTCAAAATGCAGAGGCATGAAGAAATAAATAAAATAACAAAGCTGGGAAAAATTTAACAACTAATTATTTCATTTTCTAATCATAGGCCTTGGCAGTGGGCTGTGCAATCCAGTTTTATGTTTCTCTAAAGTCATAGATCTGTCTTCTTTGCTGGAAAATAGGTAGAGAAGCTCAGCTATCTCCAAATACGTTGTTTAACAACTAAACTTTTCTCCTCTGCATGGAATATGTACTTATTTATACCTTTAATAAAATGCAAAGTACAGCTTTCCTTCTTAAGGTCTTAGATCAGACTGAATTTTTCACTTCTGCTAGTGGTACAGTCTCTTAGCATATCTGAAGCTCAAATGATCAAAGGGAGGGAGAGAGAGGCAGTTGCTTTCAGTTTTCTCATGCATAGTTAAATCAATGTATTGAGAAGTACTATTCTACAGGGATGGATGCAGAATCAGCCTCCATGGTCTCACCAGAGTGTAATGGGTGATCTGATGCTAACAGCATCAGTTTCTGCCATCTGTTCATAAGGGGACCACTGGCTGTGCAGTGAGCCCCTGAGTTAGTCATGCTGAAAGGAGTTTCGATGGCTAAAACTGAATTCTGTGAATACCCCTACCTAGCAAAACCATCAGTGCAGTAAATAACAAGATAGGAAAAAAAAATAGAGCACTAAAATTCCATTTTCTCAGCTCTTCTAATTTTAAGAGCTACATGCCAAGTACTACAGTAGAGAAACCATATTTCCATATTTACTCAGTACAAATAAATAGTCCAATAAATTTAGACACATTTGTCTAAAACTAATCCTGGTTCCACAAACATGTTGCTTTATTTCATAAGTAGTCTAAGCAACATCTGTGTACTTAGAAGTATATTACCAATTCTTGTGTGTTTTGAATTGATGATCTTGCACACATGTATTATTATTATTCCTGGTATATAATAAAAAGGGGAAAATTATAATGCCTGATGTTATGGAAGACCTAATGATAAAACTAAAAAGAGTACATATTTATGCTTGTTTAAGTGTTTACTTGTATAAAAAGCTATTCAGGAGAAAAATGTATACAAGTGAAAACAGGTTTGAATATTTATTTAAAAAGAATAATATGGTTGAAGAAAAGAGTTCTTTTAAATTCAAAGAAATATTTGTACTTACTATTTGCCCAGATAAAATTCTGTAGAAATGCATTTCAGGGAGTTGTGTGGGGAATTAAATACAAGCATGAAGCAAAGATAAGGATTACAGCTAATCAAAAGCTAAGCATAACAAAAAAAAAAAAAGGTATATATACACAGATTGTTAATTATCTAACTGTTTCAACATGAATTCTCTGAAGAAAAGCCAACGTTAGACATCCTTGAGAAATATGTCTACAGGAAGGAAAGGTTTTTTACTCTAAAAGTGTTTGTTTGGATGCTCTAATCAGCCATGTAAGCATACTTTAGTTTGAAAGTGGCTACAAATGATATGATTATCAATAAGAACATCCTGTTCAACAATGACATTCATTGCTTCCATTTTTTCTTTCTAATTTGAGTCTGGGGAAGCATCTATTTCAAACCAGTTTCTACATCAGTACTAAAACAAAGTTAAATTGTTTTCAGCAATTTTTACAAAGTTTAATTGTTTTTCAGCAGTTTACAAGACCTGAACAAGCTCTAGGCTACTGTCTTGCTCCCCCCTCCAGCCTTTTTTATTGTCATACTTAATTTCAGGTTATCTGGTCCTCTAACAATTAAGAATTATATTAGTAAAGTGTTTGCATGGAACTCTGTGAGCTGAGCTGAAGGTGAGTAAAAAGACCTGTTCAACCCTTGTCTTGGGCAAAGCTCTCACTGAACTGAGCTTAAAAGAGGTTTTCATGGTAATCTTATATCTGAAATGCATCTAGGCTCAAATTGTCCAGAATTGACATTACAAGTATCTGTGGGTATGCAGTATACCTGGTGAGTGCACTGAGTACACAGATGAAATGCAAAGAGAAACTGCTCATAGGAATATGGGTATAGGGGACTTTACCCTTCAGCTGTAAAATTATTCTTTAGAAAGATGGTTCATTCATCGAGGTTTAGAATGAATTTGTTCTTTACTTCTTTTGCAGATGACATCTGTGGTGCTACAATCTGAACAGAAATAAATCCTTTGTTTACAGTGTGATGTAGTTAGGAGATGTGTGGGGTTTATGTGGCAAGGTTTCGGCACTGGAGGGCCTCGGGGGTGACCTCTGTAAGAAAACACCAGGAGCAGCCCCTATATCAGACAAAACCAGTTCCAGTTCTCCAAAACATCTCTGCTGGTGGTCAAAGTTGAGCCCATCAGCAACAGAGGCAGCGCCTCAGGGAAAATATATTTCAGAAAGGATAAAAAGCTCTTCATAGAAGCTGTGAGAGGAAGGAGTGCGAAAAATGTGAAAGAAACAGCCCTGGAGATACCAAAGTCAGTGAATAAGGAGAGGAGGTGGTGCTTCAGGCACCATAGCAGCAATTCCCCTGCAGCCTGCAGAGATATCATGGTTGTCTCCCTGCAGCCCAAGAAGGCTCCCATGGCATGACAAGTGGATGTGCCCTGAATGAAGCTGCAGCTTTTGTAGAGAGCAAGTGAGGAGCCTGCTCCTGGCAAGAGCTGTGGTCTGTGGAGAGGTGCCCACACAGTGTAGGTTTTCTGGTAGGAACTGTATCCTGTGGACCCACAGTGGAGTAGCCTGGTCCTGAAAGATTGTACTGTGGATAGGACTCATGATGAAGAAGTTCATGAAAAAATGCAGCCTGTAGGAAGAGCCCACAAGGGAGCAGTTGTGAAGAATTGTATCCCATGGGAGGAAGACCACACTGGAGCAGGGGAGGAGTGTGAGGAGGAAGGAGCATCAGAGATGAAGTGTTGTGAACTGGTTACAACCCCCTTTCTTATTTCCCCTGCAGTGGTAGTAGAGAGGGGAAGAGAGATGGGAGTTTGGAACAAATGCATGAAGCTGAGCCTTGGAATGAAGAGTTGGAGTAGGGTGGGAAAGTGGTTTTATTTTTGTCTTTGTTTCTCCCTTATTTTTTTTTAATTTTATTTTTTCACTTGGGAATAAATATAATTAATCTGCTGTAGGTTGAGTCTGTCTTGCCTGTGACAGTGATTAGTGAGCAATCTCCCTGACCTTACCTCAACCCACAAGCTTTTCTGTCTAATTTCCTCACCCTGTCCTGACAAGGAGTGCCTTGGTGGGTATCTGGCAGTGAGCCAAGGTCAACCCACCATTTTTTTTTCCACATCCAATGTGTCCCTTCTGCCTCTTTGGTTCCTCTGCATCATTTAGCATATGATGGTGGTGGGTGGTATTATTTTCCTTAATGTGCTAATCCAGTCTCTGTTATTGTCCTTCAAAACTGATATCTCTTTTGTACTATGATCCTAAGTCACAGCCACCCCATGCTTCATGGGGTATGTTCCACCCCATGGGACATAGGAAGCTCCATTTAAACATAAGAAAAAAACTTCTTTACTGTGAGGGTGACAAGGCACAGGAACAGGCTGCCCAGGGATGTTGTGGAATCCCCTTCTCTGGAGATATAAATAGCTAAATACCTGCCTGCTGATGGGAAGTAGAAACTTAATTCCCTATTTTGCTTTTGTTTACCTAATAAACTGTCTTTATCTCAGCTTACACATTTTCTCACTTCTACTCTTTCCATTGTCTCCCCTATCCTGCTGGGGGGCAGTGGGTGAGCAGCTGTGGGGTGCTGCTCTGCCTGCTGGGGTTAGCCCACAGCAGTGAGGAAATTGCAGAGATTATAATCAGTGCTGTTTAAGCACTGTTTAAGATGAGTTCTTTACAGGCCCTGTGTAATTGCTGTGGCTTCCATCTAGGATTTGGTGACACTTGGGCTTGGCCTCCTTAGTAGTAGTAGTCACTTAGTACACATAGTAGACTATGCTTAGCATATACAATTACTATTGTAATTACAGTTTTCTTAATCAAATTTAGTAGTTTATTGCCTACAGTTTTTACATCTGTATTATATAACCAATGCTTCTATAGTGCATGGTGCATTTTAGCGAACATAGTAAAGAATGAGAATTTTACGTGGCATATTCAGGAAAATAAAAAAAATATTTTAAACATTATGACACAGGGTATAATGCTTTGGTGGGGTGAAAGGGTGATTGCCTTTCATTTAAGAAATATTACTGTGCTGTTATTCAAGTATTAAATGATACCATTTTTATTTTTCCTTATAACTTTGAAGTGACTGTAAAAGTAATAAAACTCTGTCACAAACATAAAAAACTACTGCAGAGCAGTTTGAAGTCTGCCGCTTTGAGTAGATAAATTTAAGGTCTACAGATTCCAATTAAATCTTAGAATCATAGAATCATCAGGGTTGGAAAAGACCTCTAAGATCATTGAGTCCAGCCACCCACCCTAAAACCCCTAACCACTAAACCATCTACCATAGCTCTTCACCTACCTATCTTTTGAACCCCTCCAGGGATGTTGCCACCACCACCTCCTGGGCAGCCTGTTCCAATGCTTCACCACTGTTCCTATGAATAATTTTTTCCTAATATCTAACCTGTACCCTCCCCTGGTGGAGCTTTAACCCCTTTTCTCTATCACACTATTTGTCCTATCGCTGGTGACAAGAGAAAAGAGGCCAGTGTCTGTCTCACCACCTCCTTTGACGTAGCTGCAGAGAGCGATAAGGTCTCCCTTCAGCCCCCTCCTTTTTAAGCTGAACAACCCAAGTTCTCTCAGACTGTCCTCCTAAGACCTGTTCTCCAGACCCCTAATCAGCCTCATTGCCCTTCTCTGCACCCTCTCCAGCACCTCGATGTCCTTCCTATACTGCAGTGCCCAAAACTGTACACAGTACTCAAGGTGTGGCCTCACTAAGGCAGAGTATAGGAGCAGCATCACCTGCCTGGCCCTGCTGGTCACACTGTTCCTGATGCAGGACAGGATGCTGTTTGTCTTCTCAGCCACCTGGGCACACTGCTGGCTCATGTTCAGCTGGCTGTTGATCAGCATCCCCAGGTGCCTCACTCCTGAGCAGGTCTCCAGCCACTCTTCCCCAGGTCTGTAGCACTGGTGGGGGTTGTGGCCAAAGTTCAAGACCCAACATTTGGCCTTGTTGAAACTCATGAACCTGTTCACAGCCCATTGATCAAGCCTGTCTAGATCGCTCTACCTCCCTACTCTCAGGCAGATCAACATTTCCACCCAATTTAGTGTCATCTGCAAATATACTAAGGGTGCACTCTATTCCCCAAACCAGCAATAAAGATGTTAAACAGGAGTGGTCCCAGCACTGAGCCTTGGGGAACAGCACTTGTGACTGGCCACCAGCTGGATTTAACTCCATTCAGCACAACTCTTTGGACCCTGCCTTCCAGCTTTTTATCCAACAGAACACATGCACTTCCAAGCCACAAGCAGCCAGCTTCTTCAGGAGAATGCTGTGGGAAACCTTGTCAAAGGCCTTGTTAAAATCAAGGTGGTGACTTGACTATATCTGGTAATTTTTATGGTCTTAGGACAGTGAGTGTTACTGAATGTGAGTCTATTTGCAAAGTTATTGGTAATCTGAAATTCTGAATTTTGCAGAAATGGTCAGCTTACGGCCAAAGTTATCACTTCTGAAGTCCAACCCATGCAACAGCGAGACATAGGAATGTGAGTCTGTCAAAGACAGATTGCTATCAACAATTAGAAACAGTAATTTTGAAACTGTGATGTCCAATAAGCACACTTTATTCTAAATATTCATGATGATATGAAATGTACCTATTTGGATATTTTGATTTATCTTTTATTGTGAATAGTCAATAGGTTCTTTCTTCTTTCTTTTGAGAAGATATACTAAAGCATGTACTAAATCAGTACAAGAAAGGGATGGACTTTTTGCAACATCTGTCCTACCAAGAAAGGCTGAGAGAGTTGGGATTGTTTAGCCTGGGGAAGAAAATGATGTAGGAAGACCTTATTGCAGCCTTCCATAGGTTTACTTTTAATAATTATGTATTTCATAGTGTTAGACATAAAAGTATTTTTTTAAATAAAAACTTCTTTTGATTTATTAGTTTGTTTATTACACTGAGATTATGACTTGACCATTTAACTACAAAAAATGAGAATTTTCATTTTAAGAATAAGAACCTGATGGTTATTTGCAATAAGTTCACCTTAAGAAAAGCTGCCTAATTTCAGCATTACAGATATATGATTAATTTACCTTCTTTCCTATCAGCAAGAACTTTAAGAATGGATGTCTGCTGTGTCATTTCCTGTACAGTCATAAATCTTTCTGTCAGAAAGATTGACTAACCTTGTGTCTTGAGCGAAATCAAACAAAACCCTCTGAAACAATAATTTCTTTTTCCGAAAAGTAAAGCAAATTATTCAAATATGGAATAGATGTTTCAAGGCTATATATGC
The DNA here is from genome assembly GCA_023637945.1 of Phaethornis superciliosus. Lineage (NCBI taxonomy): Eukaryota > Metazoa > Chordata > Aves > Apodiformes > Trochilidae > Phaethornis > Phaethornis superciliosus. The sequence continues at coordinate 23,787,057 of JAJQWJ010000001.1, read as the reverse complement.
TTTCTTAAAAATTGGTCCTGATTTTAATTTTTTCTTGTATTAATTTTTAGTTAGAAATAAAATACATCTGCTTTTGATCTTTCCAAAATTACATATAGTGATTATCCAGAATTCTTGATCCTTTGACTGTCTTCATACTGTTTATGCCACAAGGCAAGACTACCAGATAGATGTGTTCCCAAATCCTAAATTTGTTCTTCTGAAGATCAAAATCTCAGTAGTAGATTAATTGAGTCCTATTTTCTTTTACTTCCCCCCTGCCCAGAGGTGAATATTTGTAAATTACTTAATGTAGAGATCCCAGTTCTGTATAGTTTTCTAAAGTTCCATTATTCCTCTTTACTTCCATGTCACGATTGCCACTTTGCATCCCTACAATGCTTGCTATATATTGAAGAAATAATATTATGCTTTTTATTGCAGACTGCAATGTTAAAAAAATGACATTTCGTTCCTGCTTTTGTTTCTGCTCAGCAACAGTGGTTCCAGAGTCCAGTCCAAGAACAAGAGCTGCTTATGTTAGCTTACAGACAGTAATGTTTCAGTGCCCATTAAGAAAAATGTCAGTGATGTGAAAACATATATGCATTTTGACCATTATTCTGTTCTCTCTCTATATAGATATATCTATATAGATATATATAGATATACTATAGATATATCTATAGATATACATATAGATATTCTATTCTCACTTTAGCCTTTAATTTCTAGACCCATTTCAATACCCTAGAAGATTATCTGCATCAAATATTCAAAAGTTGCTTCTACCACGCATCTACATGACTGCTTTTGTATGCAGTCCTTGTAAATGATCCATTGAGGAGGGAAAAAGGATTGTAAATGAGAAAAAAATACTAGGGGCTCTACTGTCGGGCTCTACTGTGGGTTAAACAGTCAAGGACAGGCTTTTAGATTCCAATTCAATTCCAATAAACCTGTGTTAACTGCTTGGCACCTGAGTAACAAGGCAGTTATTGACACCTCTCACTAGATATTAACGTCAGTCAATGGAATTTCTCCTTCTTTTCTTAAGTGGTTGTGTTCTGTTCTTACTCTGTTTTACCCAGGGTATACTCTACTCAATAGAACAGTTGAACATCTTCCAGTAGGATTGCAACATGACTAAGAAATCATCTGAAATTTATATTTTCTCTTTCCAGGTGGAGAAAAGGCTAATTTGGGCTAATAAAATTATTGCTTTATTTAAGTTTGTTTCTGTGGTTTTCCAGTAAGGGAAACAAACAAAACCCAACAAAACAAAAAACAAAACAAACAAAAAAGCTCACCAAAAAACCAACGACCAAAGAAGAAAATTAAAAAAAAAATAAAATTAAATCCCCAATTAAAAAAAAAAAAACAAAACAAAAAACAACCTAGTACCCTTTATTGAAAAGTGCCTTCTTTCTGGACAAGGTGAATAGGATTTCTGTCTTTATTGCAGTTCATTATATGGGCTCAGAGGGTTGTCAAGAACTTTCAGTCACACTTTAATTTTCTTGCATATGGCTTATTGGAGGAGAAACTGTTAACAGGAGACTTTTAAATGGTCTTCCATGTGCTCACTGAATGTCTTGTGGACTGAGTACAAGACTTCGAAACTGGTTCTGTTTCCTGTAGTATGACATTGTGAAGCTCTGTAGATCCTTCTGATGAGTTCATGATATCCAGGAATACTGAACAGTCAAGAAGTTCTACTGATGCTCTGTGAGAGGTTAGAATCTATTTATATAGCAAAATTTTAGCATATTTAGAAAACCTACAGTTGTATTAGTATAATCTTCGTGATAGTACCTTTACATATTGAGAACACTACTTGGAGAAAAACAGTATGAGAGCCTAAGGAGAGTGTTATGTCAAACTGGATACATAGTTCACATATCTAATGAGTTATATTATGAGTAAATATATCAGGGTCCAGTACAAGTATGTCCTTAAGAAGGAGCGAGGAAGTTCTGATTATTTGGAATCTGTGCACTGATCTATGTGCTGAATTAAAGACCTAAAGGGACTTAAGTTCTTCAACATGTTTTCCAGTACTTAGAAAGTCTTGCCTTATATGGATTTCATCAATGATTAAATTTTGGTAGAGTTTACATTAAAAGATTTCACCACATGATGATATGTGGTGACGTACAGGAAAAGTTTTGTTTTACACAATATGATGAACTCTGCTGTTGAAAGGTGACCAGCATATTGGCTATAAATCACTGTCAATACAGGAAACATGAGAAACAAAGTTATGAAAATCAGCACAGGTTATGAAATGAATGCATTTTGAAAGGGAAAAGGCAAAAATGTTACCAGAAATGTTGGGGTCTTATTTCCACTACTCAAGAAAAAAAGATCAAAAATCCCCCTTAATCCCCACCCAAAGAAGGGAAGCGCACCACTCCACAGTTGCACGGATTCTCTGTTATGTAAATCTAGAAGAAGTGGAGCAATAAAGCACAGCTTTATTTGCCCCTGCACAGATTCTGATGCACAAGATAAAACAGATTATTTCCTTCACCTTACTATCTGTAATCTCTCTTCAATATCTGAAATAATTCTTTTTCACAATGAGTCAGAGTGGCACTTCATTGTTAAACTTGTTTTCTTAGAAGTGCAGCAGTGGGCCAACATTTTAAAATTGGAGACTTCTCAACTTTAAAAAAAAAAAAAGCATTGTTTTTTTTCGGCCTCAAACCCCCTCCCCCATATTCTTACAAACCAGAGATGAAAAAGGAGTACACTTACCATGGTTATTCCCCAAGCTTCTGTTTATAAACACCCACTGTTCTCACAAAATTGCTGTCATTGAACTTTATTCAGAACGACAAAGATATCTGTGAAATAAGTCTCCAGCTGGAGAGCTGAAGCATAGGATACAGTCACATTAAGGAAAAATTATCAGCAGAGCTTTTGCCATTGAGTGCCTTTTACTAAGATTGCTCAACAATTTCCATTACAAGGATTTGCTATGAGTTATTTACAAGGTTACTAAATTTGAATTGTTTGAGTTGAGGTTTTTTCTTGCTAGGTATCTGTGTCAGGTGGAATTTCATATATTTATTTCTCTTTGACATGTGAAAAATTTGGTAATCTTTTTCTGTAAGAAATATATACCCTGAGCACAGTGTTTTGGAATGTGGAAGAGAGGAGTGGACACTTTTTATTCTCAAAAGAAATTTCAAAATTTCGTTACTAGGTCATAGAAATTTCCTAATAGATGCTCTGTAGCAGTTTAACAACTGTTAAAACTGTCAGAGGTTTCACATCCTCTGAGATTTTCCTTTCACCCCATTCTCAGTACCTTCTAGTGACCATGTCACTCTCTTGCCTTTCAGTAACTTTGTTCAGTTACAGGAACCTGGAATAATCTGTCTGAGTGTTTATAATAAACTAATAAACTAACATCGATGTGACCAGAACTAAATCAGAGAATAAGAAATAGATTATTTGAAAGAAGAGCCTGGAGAAAAAAAAAAAAAAGGCAAGGCAAATTTGGAGGAAAATGTCTGAAGACCGATGCTTAAGGGGACTGGAATCCCAGTAAGGACAATGGAGAAAAGACAGGAAAACAGTAAGAGACGAGGAGAATCCAAGGAATCACATAGAAGGGGTTAATCATATTAAGTCAGGTTTTTAAGATCTTTACCGCACTTGCTGTTTTTCTCTGAACTGAAATAGATCCAATTTTTCCTGAATTACTGTGCCCACGGTAGCCCAGATAAAGGCTTACTTATTTTTATATATTTCAAAAGCCATGTTTTTGTTTATATGTCTCTGTATATTGCTCATAAGAACATGACATTAATACCACATGTGCAGCTACAGCTTGGCTCTTTTAGCCAGCTGTCTCTCCTTCATTCTGTTTGAATCTGAATACCTTTGCCTTTGAACTTTTCAATTCTGACAATGAAAAACTGACACCTTATATCTGAATGTAGTTTTCTGACCAGTTTCACTCCACCCTACAACAGCTACTTCTAGAAAGTGTTTGCCTTGGTTGTTTACTAGAATATTACTGAAGTCTGTCAAAGGCCTACAGTTTTTCATCTATAGACGTCTGTTAGCCTGGAATAGAAAGAAGCAATTAAATTAGTCTGACATGGTTTGTTCTTGGCAATTCTGTGTTGAAGATATATATATATTTATATTTTGGTTATCTTCCAGAGGGTTTTCTCATGTTCTTCCTTTCTTTCCTACTGCTTGGCAACCTAGTCTCAATTTCAGTTACTTCATAATCTCAAACAAGGTGGGTCCACATATAGGACCTTAAGATTCTATGTACCTTGATACTAATACGATGACAGTTATGGAATAATATCTACTTTTGCAGTTTTCTTTTGGAAATTTGCAAAAAAGTACTTCAAAACACATACAGAAGATTTAAAATAAAACACAACAAGCATTTATAAGGCAAGAAATGGTGAAAGTGAGGGGGTTTTGTCTTATTCTGTTCAAACACTATCACACAGACTTTACTATACATGTAAAATTGCATTTTACCCTAATTCTTGTGGTTTATTCAGTATTCTATGTATAACAAATCTTTAGCTATTCAGGGTTATGCAGTGCAAAAGTATAAGGCAATTTTTATATACCTGACTCAGTTTTTTACTTTTAATGAAAGTCTGCAAGCCATAGATGTTCTTAGGACATGCTGCTGAGATCACATTTAGTGGATCTGTTTGATGATACTGGGAGGATGAAGTTATAAGAAAACTACAGCCCTGCTTGAAGTTTCAGTGAGAATGTAAATTCTTATATAGTTCCCTTCTGCAATCAGTCTCTGCTTTTTGTTAAATATGCTATGTCTAGCACATCAGAGCACTGGTTTCAGGTAGCATGTCTGAGAACAACAATAATTAAATCTATCATTAACATAATCGAACAAGACATTTACAGCAGAACTCTAAGGACATGTTGATCTAATTAATTTTTGCCTTGTGTTATGAATTCTTTTTTCATAAATGATTGGTCTACTTGCTGTATTAACATGGCCACATAAAAGTCCATGATCTGATGCAATACAGAATTGTGATCTGTCTCCTGTCAGCAGACTGACCTTACTGAAAAAAAGAAATATTCTACCATGGAGATAATGGTCACAAGCCCTGAGTAATCGACATCAGCCCCAGTTTAAATAATTATTGCTTTTGCATAGGTTCTTTTTGTCAAGTAAGTGTAGATCAGCTGAAAAATCACCTTTTTGTTTCTGTAGTGAAGGCTCATGCATTAATAAAGTAAACAATAGAGACAATGACTTAGTAGAAAGACAAAATGTGGACATGCTGCTTTATGTTAAGAGAATAACTGAGGTGGAAAACATCATGACCAGCCCAGTCTGTCATTTGCAATAATTTTATGGCAGATGTACACATGCCAGACTGAGTATTAGGTAGTAAATGTGTGATCCACTTAGTGTGATTGGTCGATATAACTCCCTGAATCTTTATTGTTTCAGTGCCCATAGATGTCCCTGCAACTGCATTCAATTAAAACCTGAAAACAGCATTCAAATCACATACAAAATTTCCTTTTCAAGAATGTATTTGTTGCTTTAAAAAGAGCAATGGAAGTATTCCTGTAAGTGAAAACTGAATTCTAGATAATCAGAGGTTAAGGACCCAGAACTGTGCCCTCATTAATATTTTATGTTGAGTTATTTTATAGATGCAAATTCAACATTTTAATTACTCACATTGCTCTGCACTCTCCCCAGTGTATTTCCTATATTTAAATTCGCAGAGGACTATGGTCCCCCAGCTTCTCTTTTTATCTTCAAGTATCTGCTGAATTCCCTGACTCCCCATTCTCAGAGGTTCTTAACTTCTAATGTCCACATCTGTTAGCTCTTCCTCACTGTATTTCTCAGTTTTTCTGACGTATTTTTTCTCCTGGTGTCACATCCCAGAGTCAGCTCTCCAGATTCCACTCACTTTCATCAGTCAAGCTTTTAAACAGTCTCTACCTTCAGCTGGAGTCCTATCATGTACCTGCCTTATTGTAAATGTCATTGTTAGGTCCATATCTGTCTGTCTTCACTCTTAACCTTTTTGGGTCCCTTCTGACCCCAAACATTCTGTGATTATGCAGTTCTTTGATTCTAACAGATCTTCTGCCACTCCACTATCCAGATCTCCAGACAGAAGCATTCTAATAATAAGCCCTATTTCCAAATGCACTATAGAACTATAGGGGCCAGATACACATCTGCATGTCTTTAGATGTACCTCTTGAACTAGATTTTGTACTACAAAATGCACAGGTAAATACAATATAGGAGGTACAGTGTCCCTTGTGTACAATTTTCTCTATGTTTCACTCTTGCTCCCTAACAGCACCTATTATGGGCTATAGCTGCTTGTGAGTGCTAAGTCACTGCTTGTAAGACTGATGGGCCAATAATGCTAATGTTGACATATGCTGCACAAGGCTCCTGGGTGACACTGCTTTCCAGTTCTCATTCAGCATTGACTGTGTCAGCATAACTGGTTATGTTGGTCCCACTTGCCTCAGAGTTCAAGCCAAGAACTGAAATGAAGCCAATGCTGACCCCATTCTTTTTTTCTCTTGTTCCCACAGCCTAACTCCTAGTCATTTATGAAGTGGAATATGGTTGGAAACTGCAAAAGTTTGGTTTTTTTCCAAGTCAGTCACCCAACAGGAAAATAATCATTGTAAACAATTCACTTGGATACTCCAAATTACTTTTCAAACTTAGAACTCAATTGAGTTATTATTAAGTTATAGATGCATAAAAACTGGGAATCTAATGAGAGACTTAAGCATGAAATTGAACTTCTCCATCAACTTGTATTTAGAGTGACAACTTTTTGTTGGTAAACTCATAATTTGTTGCAATTAAATGCCAGTTAGATGCAACTTCTACTCCTAAAATTGCTTGCATTTTAGAGAAAACAGTAAACACGTGTTTTGCAAACACCATGGGAATCCTCTGGTTTTTACTGTGCTAACCAATTAAAGTATCACAGTGAAACAAGGAATTACAGAGAACATTTTTCCAGCTGCATCTGACCAGTAAAGATAAGGACCTACTAGAAAAAAACAAACAGGAAGACGCCTTCTGATATCACCATGTTCTCTAACTCTTTGGGCACTGGCTCTGTCTAATTGCTCTTCTTGGTGTCTTCAAAGGGATTGGCAAGTATTTAATCCAAAACATCTCACTCAAAAAAGCTGTCAACAGAGGATTAGGATTAATTACAAAATAAGAAGGGAAATAAGAAGTGTTTTAGCCATAGATACATCCTGGAATAGTGCTCAAAGTAAACCAGAACAAAATTCCGTTTTCCTAAATATGTAAGCCAAGTACCACAAAATAGTAACATTTCTGAACATGTATGGACAACAGCACTGTTTAGAAGTTTTTTTCAGCATTTTTTTTTCATCTGGCCACCATGAACACCATCAACTCTACATACACTGATAGCTCTTAGTATTTATAACTTCTGTCTCTCCTGTCTCAAAAATTGTATACTTTATTTATTCCCTTGAAAACTAATTTAGAAGTGTTATCTGATGATATAGTAACTGCAATGAGATCTTGGAATCTCACTCCTGAATGTCATTATTTCAGGGCATCATAATTGTGCAAGAGGTGCCAACAGCCAGAAGCAACCATGAAATGCTGTTATATGTCAGAACTTCCTTGTATTGCATTTTGCCAGATTTACAAAATTTGTTCAGTTATTGCATTCAAAGACTTTACAAAGAAAAACAATTCTTTGTACTATAAAATACCACATTTTTCCTCCCCTTCACACTGTGTACCACTAGTTCAATGTCCCAAAGCTCTTGCATCATGATGGCTTTCACATTTCACCAAACATGCGGTTTCCCATTCACTGTCTTCCCAAAAATTGGCTCTGGTGTCATCTGAACACCAGTGAAAATGAAGCATATGTTTAAGATTTTATTTTCAGGGCTCTCATGAGGAAATACAGAAATGTTACTACTTGATACAACAGCAGATCAGTAAATCCCTGCAACTTTAATTGCCACTGACAGCATTCAAGAACTTGAGTCATTATGACATGCTTATTGTCAAATGTGCCTGTAGCAACACTCATCACTGTGATCTGTTTCAACTCCACTCTTACTTTCTGAATTGGCAAAAAAAGCGCCAATACACCAGTCACAACTATTCCAATTTTAGTATGAGTTGAAGAATGATAACATTCACATAGTGCCTGTTCCAATTTGTGGTGCACTTCATCAGCTTCAGATTTCAGGAAAAAAAGAATATAGTAATAGGTCTGTGTACTCCCTTCTGCTGCTAAACAAGTTTAATGTCTATTAAATGTTTTGGGTTTTTTCCTTATACTTTTTAAGATAGTTAGCTAAAGACAGGAGAAGCTAGGCAAGAGGTTAAAAAAATTCTGTTAAGGAAATGTTAGAGCTCCATGCTGCTGGACTTTGTGATGTTTATATATTTCACTGTTACTATAGGTATCTGGATTTCATCTGCAGACAGTGGAAAAATATGAAATACCACTTACAGAATATATCTGTGGATGATATAAAACATCCCACATTAAAATAAAACTATGTGGATCAGCATCACCACTGGTTTTGGCATCCAAATATGTATTTTCTAATCAAATTTGTCTCTGATTCTTCAACACTTGAGGCCAAGAGATTTAGCCTTCCAGACCAGAATATCTTGGAAAGAGCATAAGCTCCTCTATGTTTATGAGTGTTACAAAAAAACAGGAAAGAAGAGACACTTGTTAGCATTCTCCAAATAACAGTTTTGCTATCTGCTCTTTTTTCAGTCCTTTTTGGTTGACCTTGTCTGTGTATAATGCATAATAAAAAGGGGAACAATATTTGTCTTGCACAACAGTTGCCTTTCTGTCACATTCATAATATATAAGTATACTTCTGGTGAGGAGAATAACCTTGCAGGGACTGTCATTGCTTGGCAGTGAGGTTGGGAAATCATGTGGCACACAATGCATAAATTATCCTCCTCTCAATATAGGAAAGAACTAAACAAATTTTCTTTTTAATAGAGGCTGAAGGATGACTCTCATTTAGAAATAAGTACAATTAAAGTAATGTCTCAAAGCAGTATATTGACTGACACTCCAATGAAACATTGAGATTCTGTAGCACTTTTAAATGTATATACGTCTTTGTTTGCTGAAGTATTTAACATGTGTGACATGTCATTTGTGGGTCCAATCCTGAATTAGGGGAAAAAGATTACTCACACTCTTCACAAAATCTTTCTTCCTTTTTTTAAGGATAGTCATCAAAAGAAAAAAGGGAACCTGCAGCCATGCGTTTTACTTAGTTTTCAGGACCCTAATGAACAAGGTGTTCCTGTTGATTCTGGCTGACCATGCTGAAAGGCAAATTCCTGTCTCTCGTAACAGCCTTCACCTACAGACTGAACTATGTTCTTGAAGATATTTTGAAGAGCACATCAGTCACCCAATATTCTGTAACTACAAGCTGGACTTATGCGCATGAAGTACACATCAATAAACCTGAAGTTTCTCAGAGGTGTATTTAATAGTCCTCTGTGACTGCTGAGTTAGAAGGCAAGGGAATTCTTGTGATGATTTAGATGGCCAGTCTGTTTTTTCACAAGTCAGGGAGGAAAAGGTTTGCTGAGTAGAGGGGAATTCTGCAAGTGTCTGTCCTTTTCCCTTAACTGTTCACCACCTCTTAAGGCAGAGGTCAGGAGCACTTTCTTGGCGTGCATCCTGGTACAGCAAAAGGTAATAATGCAATCCCTTCAAGTGCCATGGAAAAAACTCCTCAGTGAACTGTGATTTCTGAGAAGTGAAAAGGAAATGAGTGCGCTCCCTAATGCACTCATGGGATTCACTATAAACACAGGCAGAGAACCTAAGGGAATTCTTAGGATCTGCAATATGCGAGCCAGTGTTTTCCACAGCACAATAAAGGAATTAAGCCCTGCCTTTTAGTTTGCCATCCAACTATCCCTCAAAATGCCTTAAGAATTCAGTATCCTATTTCTTCCCTGACTGCTCAAGATAGGCCTTAGATAAAAAAAAAAAAAAAAGAAAGAAAACAAGATCAAAACCAACAAAAAACCCAAAACAAAGCAAAAAAACAAAAAAGAAACATCCCCCCCAAAAAAGCAACAACCCAAACCAAACCAATCCAAACAAACAAACAAAAACACACACACACAAAAAAAAACCAACAACAAAAAAAAAAACCAAACCAGAAAAATGGTAAAACCATACATTGAATTGGAAAGTGATGAGCTGAGATCCTTAGGACTAAACTAGTCCTAAAATCTAAACTAGTTTCCATGTTACCTTCATCTGAATTAGTTTAGAATAACCATTTTCAAGTATAAGAAGAAGCCACTCTTCTCAGAATAACGTGATGACTCTTTTTCTTTTCCTCTCCCAGTAAACAGGAAAGAGCACAAAATAAAATCTTTAGCCCAACTTTTATCCCATTCTAGAAAATAAAGCTTTTCCCATTTTCCCTTCACATTATATTGCTGCTGGTTTTCCTGTGCTTTGGCTTTGTGACACACAAGGTTAAAATGTTCTTATTTCTCCTTTGGTATCTCCAGTGTCTACCTATATATATCTGAGATGTTTGTTCTAACATCCCCTTGTGGTCAGTGGAGAAAATGAGTCCTCTCTAGGGCACAGTTCTGCTGCTCTGCTTCAGACATCTACACTTGCAATAGCTGAATTTTTCACAAGAACCTGTTTCTCTTCATAAGCTAATCATAAGATAACATCTGTATTTAGCCACATAAATCTGACTCCAAATTTCTATTCCTTCTCTTCTTTGGATTAAGCCACATAATTTAATTAGTCATGTCCTATTTTTAAGCTACTTTTTTACCTGAAGTAACATTGTTAACGTGTATATTATGATATGTAACAGTTAAACAGTGCTTTTACATGAATCACAGCTATTTTCTTTGTGTGAAAGAAGTAAAAATATTAAATTTGGTGTAATTAGTAGCACTTAAATCAAGCAATTATTTTTATTTCCTTTACTCTTTGTTTTATGCATACTGATTCTGGGCACTCAGACTTATCGGTGTCTAACAATGGAATATAGACTGGAAGATGCTGAGTAGAGCAGAAGGAGAACCTTTATATACTTTCCTGGCTGTACTGCTATTTTGCCTTCCAGTAGAGAGTAGGGGGACATTGCTGATTACATAGCATGTGATCGTCTGTAATTATATATCCATTTTAGCAGAAATGGCATTTACAAATTTGTTCCCTGTATTAAACATGGTGTTTCTCTGGTTTCCTGGGTGCTTCCTTTTCACTAGATAATGACAGTAGTTCTGAGAGTACCTTTTGCACCTAAACAAGACTCAGATTTACCCTTCCAGAGACCCTTTAAATGTTTGCAGTCATTACTTAAGGTTGCATTTTTATCCCTTGGTTGCTAATATGTGACTAATAAGAAAAATATTGCTGGTATATGATAGCAATAAATCTTTTGAGCTAATACTTATACCAAAACACCATTTAAAACTATCATTGATTAGTATTTTGATATCAAGCCTTTCCTTGTCCTTTGCATCTACTATGAACCTTGTAGGATGATTTAATGATGCTTTTTTTGCCTCTTAATAGTTGCCTCTTACTCTTGTTACATCCTGACACATCCTTTTTTTCTTTATAATTTTGTCCCTACGTGTCTGTGCTGCACTTTTTAATTCTTCTGTAGTAATTTGTCCTTAGTCTTATGTTCCATATTCTTCATTCCCATGTCTGATTTCTATGGAATGTGGAATATTAATCACAGATCTCTTGGTAGTCTATTTTTTCCTCTGTAATTTGTAATTATGATAATTTGTAATTATGACCTTACTTTTTTTTCTGTAATAGCTCTCTTAAATTCTTTTACTTTTGGTTACCATCCCCCAAAATACACCCTCTGAGTTTATCCAACTCTTTTTATATCTTTTCCTGTGTTTTCTGGAAGATTACCTAGATTCATTTAAAAACAGTACAAAAGCAGAACTTAGGCACTTGTCTTGAAATTTAATATGAGGATTTTATCTCTGCCAGTGTACAAACAAATACAAAAAGAAGATGGATTCCAAATAATGAGTACATCGACAAGGCATGTCAAATATTTCTGAAAATAAAACCAAGCAAACTGTGAAACTTTAATGCTTTTATTGCTAATAAAATTCGGGTTAGAAGACTCCTTAAAAGATCTGTGAATTTCTGTGACAACCTCCTGCAACCTGAGCAGAGTGCATGGAAGCTCATTTCCTCTTGCTGGAGCAAGGATTCTTCTCACTGAGCTGAGTCACTGCTATGCACCATCATTCCTTTCCCCTTCACTGCCTATGACCTACATCTCCCTCTCCAGTCTGTGCAATTAGAAAAACCTGGAGATATTCCTAGTTTAGTAAAGCATCTCCCACTTTTTTTTTTTCTAATACCACCTCAGAGCACTACCGTAAATATATCAGAATTGATGGATTTGATGCCTTACTGATATACCTTTTTGTGCACAGAAATCTGGAAGTTCCAATTGTGGTCTGGATGGAAACAGGTCCATAGAAATATGGAATCAGAAAAGCAAAACCTTTTGGGAGACTAAAGTTGAAGCAAAGAAAATTAAGATACCAATAGTGTCCTAGGCAAAAGGAGGTCTTAAAAAAATATTTTTGATATGTCTGCTGTTCTTTTTCCTGTAGAAGCTGTTTTTCATCTCAGATTTTTGAAGCACTGAAGAAAGTTAATTAAGTGAAGTTATCTGCCATTTAAAGCTAACATAGTTCTGAACTAGCTTGACATTGCATAAAACTATAAGGAACAAGGAATGGAGTCTTTTACAAATGCTATCTTCCTCCCTTAATCTCTGCCACTATTTCTTCTGCTTTTTTTCCTTATTCTTTCTTCACTTCTTCTCTGTCAGCTGTACTCACTTTATGTGAGTCTGTATCTTCCTGTCAGCAAGAACCTACCATCATTTAAAAGTCTTAACAGTAATGCAAGTGAACAAATACTCAACCATCTCATACGGCATAAATGTCAGAAGGCAAATGCTAAGAGAATTGCATGCAACATGTAAAATGCAAATGTAATGTATAGCATCCCATGTGGAAAATGAAAATGCTGAGCTCAGTTCTTGCCCTTTACTTGCCTTTTACTTTGACTACTACTGCTGAAAAACTGTCATAAACTCTCCTGAATCTCATCTCACCTTCACTACACAGATAATGGTGAAGCACTGAGGTAGCTGATTTCTCTCAGAACCAAGAGAAAATGAAGCTTCACCATAGCTTGTTTTATCAGGCCCACCCATTCTGCAAATGCTTTAGCTCACATTGGCTGACAAAGAATACACTTCTTTCAGCTGTCTCCTGCCATTAATCTCTCTTGACTGTATCAACACTTTATCCTGCAACTAACCATTAACAATGTGGACTTGCAATGAGAATTAAAAGCCTTTTATTTTTCTTGTGAAGGAATTTTTTTTCTCCTCCTTTCCATGCTATTAGCCAGCGTTCCTCTCTGCCTCCTCATCTGCTATTGCAATGTTCTAAAGTTCTTAGGAAATGGTTGTGCAATATACTTTTATAACTCCTGTAGAACTCCCAATAGACTGCAACATTTTGGTTACATTATAACTTCATAAAACTTGTATATTTTAGACTGATTTCTTTTTAATGTCCTTGGTGCCTACGTCAGATCAAACCTATTTTGCTTTTAATTTTTTAGCTTAGCCAGAGTAGTTCAGTCATTGAAAAAAAAAAAAAAATGTTAAGAAATTTTGTAGATCTCAGTCCTTAACAGCTTTAATACTCTGTGGTTTGGCAGAAGGTTTAGAATTGGCAGACGGGATGCTGTGTGTCAGAAGAGTGCTTTTTTGTACTTGTCATGAAAATCTGCTTTGCTGCGCCTTCTGAAAAATTGCCAATGCAGGAATCATTGGTGGTAATTAGAAACAACCCTTAATGATTTTGTCCTCCCAGACAGAGCCTGACACAACCATAAAGCAACATCTCTGATGGCACATTCTTTCCCCTGTGGAGTTACACCAGAAAGAGAAAGATTTTGGCCAGCACCAGAAACATCCAGTGAGTGGGTTAGTAAGCTAGTGAGCTAGTGAGCTATCCACTTCTGTGACCATCCTTCACGATCAGTGTCAATGTTCCTCCTGAAGGAGAGAGCTGTCAAAACAGGATGTATAAAAGACCAAATCCAAAATATAAGAATGAAATGGACTTGGCCCATTATGACATGCAGCTCCAGAAAACGTGGACAGGAGTTCTGACAACAGTGAGCAACAGTTTTAAGCCCACAAACAAACCATGGGGCAGAGATAAAGAGAGATAAAGGGGGGAGTAAGGGGGTATCCAACAGTTAAGAGCAAGGAGGGAAATCAGTCTGTTAAAGAATACAGGATAATACTAGGAAGCTGGAACTTCCAGAGCAATAAAGAGAAAAAGATCATATGAGAGAGACATTAATGAGCAAAACACTAATTCGTGAGAGTAGCTGATGTATTGCTAGGGAAATGATATTGCTAAAGCCATCACAAAGAGTATCCTGAAGGGTGAAATGTAAATATATACCTAGGCAAAAGAAATGGGACTGAAGCAGGGCACCACTAACACCCAGGCTGCTCATGTGCCTCCCTGCATACTGCAACCACTGGCACAGACTCTTTTCATAAGGAATGTCATAATTCCTGTATATTTTGCATACACCTCAGAGACCTCAGAGCTGTGGATTGCATTTGGCATTAAGATGTTCAATCATTAGACTTTGCAATGATCTTTCTCCAACCTTCCCACCAGAGCAACTGTCTGTTTTCTTTTTTCCCATATTCACATCCCACACATCAGTGTAACCATCTGTTGAGTTGGAAAGTCAGTGTATTGTAATGGACAAATCTGGATTTATCACAAATTTAGAGAATTATCACTAATTCAGACTGCTTGCTCTAGGTTTAAGTTCACACTGTTTGGTATGTATGAAGGAAAGGCAGAGTTAGTCTAAAGCAGTAGGACAATCTATACATATATGAACCTTTCAAAATGTTTCTGTGCTGTGAAAATTAAAAACCAAGAAAACAAAGTCTCCCTGTTTGATTAGAAATCATCATCTGAGTGAAAATAATTACAACATGCTAAGTCATAAAGCTCCATCAGTTTTCAAGCACAGAAAATATTGAAAAAATTAAAACAGAAGCTTATAACTAAGTATTATTTTCTGAAGATCTGGCCCTCAGTGTCTTAGCACTTATGAGCAAGATTCACAGTACAGAAAGATGCTTATACTGACCAGCTGGAGGGAGAGGGAGGGGGGGGAAAGAAAAGAAAATCTGCCTAAAAATCAGGTTTTCTTCTTGATATAGCCCAGCTACAACCCTTTCTGAAAGACACACATCTAAATCTTAGCTGCCTGTGTCTGTGAGTTTTTACAATTTTAAGGAAGGCAGCAGTGCCAATGCAAAAGTCTTATTGGATGGACCAAGTCCCAAGGCTGTCAGTTGGCTTGCCTGATTATTTTGACAGGATAAGTTCAACCCCCTCCTTGGACTTAGCCTTAAGTTCTCTATTTCACATTTCAGTTTTTTCTAAAGAGGCCTTTCAAAACAAATGCATTTAATATTTTTTAAATTACAAACGCATATTTTTCCTTGACTTAAACATGTCTGGACTATCACTAAACCTCAAAAATCCCAAACAAAAAACCTCATAATTTTGACACTGAACAATATGTAAAATTTCCTTGAGAGGGACAATTTAAAAAAAACAAACAACACATGTGTGAAAATTAGAGGCTATATCTGAAATTATTTTGCATCCCTAACTACATAGTTTGCTACCATGGAAGAAATGCATTAAGATTATGCATTCTATTTAGGTACATTATTTTAATGACTAGGTAGTTCAACTAATCCCTGCAGTCTCAATGTGAAGAATTTCCACTTATGGAAAAGGTTCTCCTATTTACATTTTAATATCGTGTTTAGGTTTATTTATTTTTTTTTTCTGACACAACACTTCTCCTGTTCCCTTCTAATACAACATAGACACTTTTAATAAGAAAATAATAAACTTTTTATTTTTGAGGAAAGGTTTTCAATATTCTATAAAATTTCAGTTCAAATAATGAACCTAATAGGGCAAAAAAAAAACAAATCACATGCTACTTATAAGACAATGCCAACAAAACCAAAATTGAGTACCATTATTAATTTTCTATTTCTCCTTATTTACTACAGTTTTCCAGGTAAAGCATGGTGACCAAAATTCAATGGTATTTTAAAACCTCTGCTATAGACAGCAAAATTATTTCCTTTTTCTTTAAAATGATCTTGCTAGAAAAACTGGATTATTTTTACTAATAGAATTTCCTGTATCTAATCTGCAGTTTGTCCTTCTTTGGTACCATAAGACTCTTGTGAAGTAATATCATTGTTTAGTAGCACAGTTTTAAACAATGTCTTTGAAACCTAGAAAGTTATAGTTATTACCCTGCCAGGGATAGCTTCCCCATACCAATGTGACATAGACTGTACAACTTGTTTCTGCAGTGTTGTTGTTGCTATGGGAACAGATGTGAAATGCTTACTGCTGTACTATAACACAATTACAGACATTGTGGCCTCTTTAATTGCATTCTTTAGGAGTCACCACAAATTAAGAGAGAGTAGTGGTCTGGATGGACTCTCATTTATTTTCAAATGACCATTTTGAATTAATATTACAGGATATTCTTTCACTTATTTTAAGTGCTTCATTCTCCTACAGTTCTCTCACACACACACACGGGATGTGTGAGATCTTGACCCTTCCAAGCTAGGAACAGTAGGAAACTCTTG
The DNA here is from genome assembly GCA_023637945.1 of Phaethornis superciliosus. Lineage (NCBI taxonomy): Eukaryota > Metazoa > Chordata > Aves > Apodiformes > Trochilidae > Phaethornis > Phaethornis superciliosus. Next base: position 23,770,227 of record JAJQWJ010000001.1, on the reverse strand, counting down.
AATAAGAAGATGCCAGTTCCTCCTACATCATGGTCTTGCATACTTCAGTATATCTTCTTAAATACCTGGGATATACTGACAGGAAGTCTAGATGTAAATATTTCCTATAATGGTGGTTTCATATCCTTTATTTGTAGTCTATACTATAAGCTGCTTGGGGTTTTTTGGTTTTTTTCTCCTCCTACTATTGAGCCTCCCTTGTTGCTTATGTACTACCTCCAGAGTTACTGAGCTCTTGTATTCAAAAGAAAGCTTTGTTATTTCAGGGAGAAGGAAAAAAACCAAATCAAAGCAAACAACAAAAAGAAGCAAATAAAATTCAACACAACATTGCTAAAGAGAAACACAGCTTGTGTGTGACAGGAAAAATGAGGGGTATTTCCAAGGCTCCATGAAATCTAAACACTTTTTCCAGTGCTTTATGTTTTTACTAATCTATCACTGTCTCAGACCTAATTCTGTCCCAGAAGTGTTACTTTTGTTACCTAGATCTTCCCACAGTCCTCCGGTGAAACTCAAGAAGGAAAGAACTGAGCAAGCAAGCAATCAAAGCAAAGCAAAGCAAAGCAGCAAGTGAGAAGAGAAGTTGAGATTGAGAGTCCTTGCTGCCTCTCAGCTGTAGAAAAACACTAAAATAGTGACACTGTGCTAGACTGTACTCAGCACAACTTCAGAACAAGCAAAACTTGCATTTTTAGCAAATTCCTCAATGAGTTGTATTAGTTCAATTGAAATTCAAATCCCATTTGAAAAAGAAAAGTCTGGTTTGGAATTTCTAACTGAAATTTCATAAAGATTTATTTGAACTAGATCACCTTTAGAGGTCCCTTCCAAACCAAATAATTTTATAATTCTGATTCTATACTTGGTAAATAGGAGTATGGTACAGCACCTAACCGCAAGCCTCTTCTTAAGACCTGAAAATGCTTGAACATTATTTGAACCATGCCTATGCCATCCATAGGATATTGCCCTGCTACCTCAAATACCTCCGGTATCACTACTTGAAAGGGACATAGCTTTCCACTGCCCCCTCCAGTTCCATACTTACAGTTTCTGCACAAGTTGCATTAGCAGTAATGACAAGACCCTCTGAAAGCTTCTTGTTCCTTGCAGATGACTGAAAACAAAACAAAACAAACAAAAAACCCAAACCAAACCAAAGTTTTAGGGATTCATCATCACCCAATGTCTAGTTGAAAGCAGTACAAAAGTACAGTACCATCAGGATCTCTGAATCCTGCTTAATCAAGGTGGCAAAACAAAATATACAAATTCTGCAAGCTGAGGACTAGTATTCTGCTTTGAACCCCTGTATTAAGCCAGGACATTCACTCACCAGGGATACCAAAAATGTGCAGGCAACAAGAAGATCTTTTAGGGGGCAGAATAGAAAGGAATAGCAGCAATAGACACTTTGAACTGATCATAAAGAAACAGCTGAACTCTCAAGCAGATTGGCCTATGATGGAGATCAGAATCAGGGACATGATGTTTATGAAGCTGCCAAAAGATGAGAAGACCTGAGAAATAAGGACAGCTGCAGTATGGTCAGCAGTACAGTTTTATCAGTCAAGAAAAGAATTTCTCCAGATTTTGGGGACATTCCATGTGAAAATTCATCCTGTCTTTGTCACCTACCACCCACACCAGTGTTGCTAACACCAGTCTTTTTTTCTGTTCTGCATCCAGATGAAGCAAGAGCAACACTCTAGTCTCTTCTGGCTTTCAGTAGAAAATGATTACATGTTCAGCATTCAATATTTAAGCATGACTTCACAGGCTAGTGGATAGGAAAAGAATCTTTGATTATCTGCTCTACTGAATACTTAACATAGTGTAGTGATCATTTACTGACACCAAGTCTCTTTGTTCAAAGGAGTATGCTACACACTGGAAGGAATTTGTTTATGTTTGCTGGTCCAACTATATTTTATATATTTGATGGGGAAAAAAGACAGTTTTGTCAGGAAGTAGTGATGGCAAGCTATTTCCAATAAGTCATTGTATTATATGAAAGTTTTGAGGGAACAGATTTTAAAAAGGACAGAAAACAAAACTCTCTTCTTCTTCCAGCCATGTTCTGTCAGAGGGGCTGGAATAAGCAGCAGGTGTCAGGGGCCAGTATACAGGAATTGTATCCTGTGATTGGGACCTAGCTGTCTGTGTTAAAGCCCTCTTTTCACTGTATCTTACTAGGTACTTAAATGTCTCCTGTCTTTTATGAATCTTATCTTCAGAAATGAGCTCCTGTTTCTATTATTGACTTTAATTCTGTGGATCTAATTTTCTCCGGGCATTTATGGGAAACCTAAGCACTGGAACTGGGATAGTGGATTCCACTAGGCAGCAAAATGTTTTAAGCAGTCAGTATGATGCTACACACTGTAATGATTAAATCTTTTCACAAATCTTATCCAAAATTAGAACTGGTCCCAAAAAAAAGTAATTTACAGTAAAGTGGGAGTATGTGAGATGAGGAAGATATTTTACTGTTCTTTCCTTTTTCATTTGTAAAATACAAGCGTCAAAAATATCTTGTTCTGTCTCTAAGGACTATGAAAAACAAAGGATTTTTTTTCCCCTTCATTGGGGAAAAATCTCTCCACTAAACTGTTGTCTTTCTTCTGTAATTCAAGGCTTTGTTCCTAGTGCTCACTTTCTTTCTGTATCTGCACGTGGTCATGTATTTTAAAGTTCTGGTTGTGGCTATCTAGAATTATTAGCAAGACCAATGCAGAGGATAGGGTGAAAATGTGCTTTTTATTAAAGCTTTTACACTGTAAAATGATTACCAAATGAAAATAAGTGAAGATTCCAGGGAGAACTTAGAGCAGACTTCCAGCACATGAAGGGGGTGTAGAGGAAAGATGGAGAGGGACTTTTTTGCAAGGCCTTGTAACAATAGACTGAGGGAGCGGAATGTTTTCAAACTGGAAGATGGTAGATTTAGATTGGATATTAGAAGAATTTTTTTCCTGTGAGGTTGATGAGACACAGGCACAAGTTGCCCAGAGAAGTTGTGGGTGCCCCACCTCTGGAAGTGCTTAAGGACAGGCTGGATGGGGCCTTGAGAAACCTGATCCAGTGTGAGGTGTCCCTGCCCATGCAAGGGTGTTGGAGCTGGATGATGTTTAAGGTTTCTTCCAACTCAAACCACTCTATGACTGTATGATTCTAAATTTTGGATCTGAAACTAACTGTTGTCATTTTACATATTCTAAACATGCCACAGGACCAGGAATTTTTTCCTATATCAACCAGCTGGAATCAGGTCTACTTCTATGAATGGCAGGGCAGAATATGCTATATGCTTTTTTCCTGAAAAATGATTTGGACAATCATTTGTTATGTACTTATTGTCTTTATATCTTTGTAGAAGATAATAGGATCTCTTGTATGTACTTGAGTGGATCTTTTTCTGATTTTTCCAAAGAATAGATTTATTTGAAAAACAAAATAAAATAAAATCTGAGGGGTTTTATATGCTTCTCTTTTTTTACAGGAAGATGTGTCTGATGGGTGAATCTAGCTGCAGCATTAACTTTTGCTCTGAAACTAGGAGAAAATCAACTCCTTTCCATTGTTTCAGTTTAAGGCATTCAGATACCAGTGGTTATTACTCAAAACAGATGTTCTTTATATTAGAAACACAAAGAACAAAATCAATTTAGGAAACCATAAAAAAGAAAATTGGTGAATTCTGTCACCAGCCTCTATTGGTCACTTTTAGTTTAGTGAAACAAATGGTTAATTATATCGAGACTTCAAAAACGTGGACAGCCAATACTGATGTAAAATAACAATGGCATTTATCAGGTTGCTTTTCCATTTTCTTTCTTCCTTCTTCTTTTCTGTTACAATTGGAGAAGTGAATGATACTATAAAACTCAGAACAAAATCATTCCTTTCATGCAGCTTTGTTTGTCTACCTCACTGATACCTCAGACCCCAATTACACTAGCAGCTCATAGTTTCACAACTTTTTTTTTATATTCTTTTAAAAATAATTAAGAAGAAATTAATCTACATAGCCCCATCAATGGAGAAATCTAAGGTAAATACTTTGATTTGCATATTGTATGCTCTTTTTTATGTATGCTCTTTATGTTTTTTAAATATCCATTTATCTTTTCATTGTCACTGCAGTGAATCTAAAATCCAAATTACAAATTCAACATTAAACATCATGCTTAGAATCTGCTTGCTCTAAGATCATTAGGCTGTGACTATGAAGAGATCACTTGCCACTTCTGTTGTTTGTACACCAGTAGCCTGAACAACCTCATACATGAAACTCTTACTGCATTTACCTTTTGTTTGTGTCTGTTGCCCCTCACAACTGGCATATGCAGACAGAGAGAAGAAAGCAATGACATGCTAGAGACTCAGGAGTAAGACACTTGAAAAGGCACAATCTTTCCTTCACTGCAGTAGATATATTTAATTCTACATTTAATTTCATTGCAGACTATGGTGTCTTATTACAGGGCCTCTGCCAGTGTCACATTTTCTATATGTGCTACCCATGCAGTGATAATTGCTTAAATCTTTCCACTTGTCTTTTTTTTTTCTTAAGAACATATTTAATTTGGGGCCATAAGCATATCCTTAAAACTAATTAATGATTAAACAGTTGCAAGAAAACCCAAAGCAAAACAACAATAACAACAAAAAACAACAACAAAACGAAACAAACAAAAAAAATATTTCTAGAGTGAAACCACAAAAAAAGAAAAACTGAAAGCCTAATGAAATTCTCTGTCTCTCAGAAGAAAGGATGAAGAAGGAGAGAAGGAAGGATCTTCCTGGTGCTTGGAGCCTGCTGTGGCTGGGGAGTTTCAGGGAGAGCAGAGCTGCTGCCCAAGCTTGCACTGGGACAGCCACCAGAGACAAAGGGGACAGTTACTAGAAGGGACAATCAATGACAGTGGGCTTACACAAGTCTGAAGGCTGACTGGAAATACAGACATAGTTTTGGAGAGCATTTTTCAGCAGGAGGATGAAACTAAGGAAAAACCCCAGCAAAAGGTAGTAAAATATCCCTTTTATACCTCAAAAAGCCAATTGGGGAGTGTGACCTGGGTGAAATAGGTCTTTGAAGACAACCTGCCTCAGATGAAGAATCCATAGTTATGTACTTCCAAAATTCATTAATTTAATACATGATGTGGAAGTTAAGACAGCAAGAGGCATGACAGATAATGTGGTTTCTATATAACAATGCCCACAAGTGGATGTCTTCTGTCTGAGCTTGAGTTACCTACAGTGTTTACATCTGAATTATACTCAGCAATGAGGAATTCCTATTTCTAAGGCAATATTCACCTAACCTCAAATTAGACATGCAAAACATGTCCTAGAATTTAGGGTCCTAGAAATATTTACTTGTATGTACTGACTGCCCAAATGTAAAAGAGTAGTTGGTGTCTGAGGTGATATGGGTAGACTGAGTGGTATGTCTTTGATGAGCTGAACATATACTCCAATGTTGATTTAATATGTACTTTGTTTTCTGAACTCAAGTTTGAGAAGAATGCTTATATATATACTCAGATTAATGAAGCATGCTATTCAAAATCTTCTCCAAGAATCTAACTAATATTTAAGTACGCTCATATGGCAACTACTTGGTCATCATTCCTATTTATCCACTACAGCATTGTTTCCTTCTGCCTTAGCTTCAGATAATCACGGCTGACACTCAGTCATTTTCTTGCTCAATTGCTTTCCTCTGTCTTCTCTGGGAGTCTCCTGTCTGCATGTTGCATGCAGAATCTTCCCCTCTTCACTCAAACTCCCTTCCTACCTCCTCCTTGACTCTTCATCTCTATTGAAAGCTGCAGTGTGATCTCAGGCAAATCAAACACTTATGAATTCATCTCATTCTTGATCTTTACAAGTTACGCAACCTAGCAAAAGGCTTCCAGTACATGAAATTTGAGCAGAGAAAGTGAATATATGTACAGGACAGTGAACCACAAACATAAAGTATGATGCAGCTGCCTTTAGCATATTGGTATAATTGTTGCAAGTGTTGAGAGAAATAGACTAATATTTTTTCTACAACATCTTCAGTCCCATCAGGTGTTCTGGAAAACAATTAAAAAGGGAAATAATCCCCCAGTAAAATAATTTCTGATTTTACAGTGTACCTTTTGTTGCAAAAAAATATGGCCCTGAACATAAAATTTCCACATCAACTTTCAGCCAGAGCAAGGTTTCATTTAGGAAATATAAGCCCCTGAGAATAGAGAATTATAATGTAAATCCTGAGAAGACCCATAGATATTGTGGTATGACTAACAATAGCATAATGAGTAGCCTACCACATATCATTATGTCAATAAATATGCATGATAGAACATGCCATTTTAACATACTGAACTCAGTCAATATGTTAATATATTATAATACGCTTTGCTGAAATACAGCAATGTACATACAAAATCTCAGGCAATATGCTGTTAGAACGTCCCATCTAAGAAAAATAAGTGAAAAGCATAGGTGATATGAGTATAAATGTACTGACACATCAGCTCCCTCCTTTCACCTTTTTTCTTTTTCCTTTTTTTTTTTTTTCCTCTTGTTTAAATTAAAATTTTGCTGGGTGTCTGGGTTGTGTTTGTTTTGGGGTTTTTTACATTCAATACAGAAATGATATGAATACTAAAATAATTTACGATGTCTTTCAGAATTGTTACCTGTTCATATAGCCTTGTGGGTACTGTTGACAATCAATCAAATAGAAAATAATTAGTTTGAAGCATTTTACAATTCTGATCTAACAAAATCAAGATGATACTGTGGAGGTCCCTATGGAACAGGTGAAAAGTCAGATAACAATTATGTGTAATCTAAACTACTTTTTCCTAATTCTGTGATATGAAGTAGAGAAATAAAAAGAATTTTCAAAATAATATATTTCTAAATGTTTAAAGACTCTTCAGAATGAAAGCCAATCTATTGTTTTAATCTGACCATTCATTTGTTCAGCCCAAGGAGAAGTCCTTGTGATCATGAATATTACACTGACAACAGAAATTCAGGACTTATTTCATATCTCAAGGGAATAGCTTATCTATCTACTTCAGCTTTATAATCCTAAAAAATCTTCTTGTTTATTTAGGGAATGCTAGTACTTGATGCTTATCTCATTGCATAGATTAAGGTTTAACAGTGATGATACAGATTAAGTGCATTTAAAGCTTCTGAAAGCAGATACTTCTAAAACTCTTATAATGAAAGTAATTATGTTAAGGTATTTTGAGAGTTGTCTGTTGAAGAACAGTTGAAGACTATTTGATGTACTGAGATTTTCAATTACCTTCTTTAAAGCGAAAGTTTCCAGTGTGTGGCACTATACATCACACCAGCACATGTGCAAAACACATGTACAATATTCTAAATTTCATTTTAGTCAGTGAAAAAGTAGACAATGGAGTCCACTATTGTGCTCTTCACCTCAAGGAACTCATGTTAAATGTGCCAGCAGTCATAAATCCTACAGTTTAGGCTATCTTTATAGCCATTTGCAGTTCTTACTCTTGTCATCCTTGGGAAAGAATCTAGACTCTGAATCACGGAAGCTGAAAAGCCCTGTGTCCTCACTAAATCATGAGAGGAGACAAACTAAAAGACTGGCATTAGCAAAATGGAGGTTCCACTTCTCACACCCTGTGTTTTCTCAAGACAACCAAAAATGTCTGTGTCCTCAGTAGCTAAACTCTGTTAGTATTAACTATTCTAGTAGCAAATTCTCATTACCTAGTATCTTGCTCTTGTTCAGCTTACAAACATAGATCATGCAGTCTCATTCTCTCCCTTTGCTGTATTACTTTTATGGGTAGTTTGACCTTCCTAAAACAGAAAGTCAGAATAGGAAGAAGTAAAGAAAAAGCACTAATCCCAAAGCTGGCTGCTAGGCTTCACCTTGAGAAATTTTGTGCAGAAGTATTTGGTCTGTGAAACCAGGAAGCTCTGTACAGACCGAAAAAAAACAGTGAATAGATAAACTTATTCTGAAGTGATATTTTGTTAATTATATACATAAAATATTTGATGATCTATTAATAGAAGTGGATTAATAATTTTACTTAAATACTGCTTTGCTGTATACTGCTGTCTTTCCTATCCACAGTGTTCTATTCTGTATATTTTCCGAACATGATATCAGATTTTTTTTCCTCAGATATCTTCAGAGACACGTGTGACATCATAGCCTTCTCCACCCAGACAATTTTTCTACAGCTTCAGCTTCACCTCAGTTCGGCCAAATATTTCTGTGAGAGTGTAACAATTAACATAATTTAGGGCTAGTGGGCTGTATAGAGAGGGAAAGTCACTCAGTTATAGCAAGAGAGGACCATGAGTACAAATAAATAGTAAAGTCATGAATATGCCAAGAATCACACAGAACATGAGGATAGGTGCTGATTGGCCCCATCTGTCAGTGGTGGAGAGACTGTGATGTTTTTCCTGTGGGCAGGGAAGCTCTGAAATTTGTAAAATGGCATACATGTGTGATGAGAGTGTTTTGGCATCCAAGCCTATTCTCTTCACTGCCATTTGGTCTTGCATGGTGAAAGAGAGTCAGCATGGTTTAACAATTGCTTCCTTGCTCAGTGATATCATTGGTGCTTTTGCTGTTTTTTCCACAATCTTTTTCTCTGCAGCTGAATACTTCTTCATGCTAAGAGACTAAATATTTCAGTGCTATCTTGACAAACAAGCAGATGTTTTTATTGTCATGAAGGAGGATGTTTGGATGAAAGGAGGGAAATATCTTCTCTGCTTCTCCTTAGGCTTTTAAGGGCTAAACAGCCAAAGTAGTCTTACCTATTTAGTGAACAGATAAATTATTTTAACACTTCTGGAAAGCATAAATAATAACACTTGAAGACATGTTTTACTACACCCACCTGCAATGTTGGAAATAGACGTAAATAATATAAATATATCAGATCTCTAAGAACTGAAAGTTGCAGAATTTGAAGCCGTATCTTCAGAAAATAACAAAACATTTTGTGGCTTTTGGGGTATTTGAAGAAGTTAGAGTGAGATTTTAGAACATTTTCCTAGCTGAATATGTGCTTTTATCACCCTGTGTAGTATGATTCTATTATCAGGGCAACAAAGAAGTGACCACAGGGCATTTCTCCTTCAGGCACTGGGAAGTGGTCAAATGAGAAAGGTCAGTAGCTGATGCTTGACAGAATGTATGGACCTATTCACTTAATTTCCTGGCACAGTTCTCTGAATTTCTGATAGATACATGCCCTTATTAACTGCCTATCTGAACAAGCAACAGCCTCATTGTCTGATTTTGCAGACGTGGAAAGATAAGATGGAAATCTTCCTCCATATCACACATAAGACACTCCCTTCCTTCATGGGGGACTCTATTCTGCCTTTGCTTTTCTGTACATAGTCAGTGGCAATAAACAAGAGTTTAACTTCTGTCCCAGTCATGTTCTTTGTTTCCATAATCATTAAATTAATTTGAAAGTGTGCTGTTCTTTTATAGAATGACAAAGGATGATTTTTATTATGGTATTTTAAATCTTCATTCAGACGTGCTAATTCTAAGCCTTTCACGAACACTCTATTTTTATTGAAAATTGTTCAGAAAGAATGCATTGCCTCTCTACGGCTTCTGCTATGCATAAAATACAGCTGAAAAGAAGTAATTCCTAAGAGTTTAATCTCATAGAAAAATAACTGATTTGAGTGTGATCTGAAGAAAAATATATGGTTGTTATATTCAATTTTCATGCATGTCCTTCCTCCACAGATCATGACACATTTTCTGTTTTAGTTGTAAAACCACTGTGTACATGGACATTCCACATTTTAAAAGCATAGTTCCTGCTTTACTAGTATAGTTGTCAGTCCATAGCACAAACATTTTTAGAAAAGCTAATATTTTAAAATAAAAGTGATACACAAAAGCATATAATCAGTCAGTCAATAATATACATTTCCTTGCTCTTGCAGTAAGAAAGAGAGATGAAGGACAAAGGCAACCGCAATCAGTAGCTAATTTTACTAAGAAGAATGGACAGTAGACTGGAATCTCTATATTTACATGTTGTGATCACTTTGAATGAAGCACCACATTGGAAATTATATAACAACTGGACAAATGGAATACGTTCATGAGAAGAGAAGAATGGGAGGATTTAATTTATTTTGCAACATAGACTATATGAAGAAAACTGAAAATATCAAAACTTATCCAAAGAAACTAAAAAATACAGAAAGATATTACAAGGTCTCAAGAAAGTTTAAAAAATGTTTATGGTACAAAGACATCTGCAAGATGTGAATAAAAGAAGCAGCTGATGGCTGCCACTTCTTGCTTCAGTAGGTTATGATGTAACAGATTTATGTAAGTAAACATTTGAACATTCAATCAAACAATGCTTATAGCAGCACAAAGGGAATTTTCTAAACATAAATATTTTTTTCAATTTAGTTATGGGTTTTTGTTATTTAAATCTTCATAATGCAATACTTATGCTACGGTACTGTAACTTCAAATTCTTTATAGTGTCCTGCAGATCTTATGAGAGCAAAAATACAGATGTCCTCGTTTTAATAAAACAGAACTACCTTATTAATGTACATTCTTGAGTTATATATATTTATAGAATAAAAATAACTGTCCTAAAGACGCATACAGCTAAAGATCAGAAGTTCATAATCATTCAAACATAATGACTGATTCTGTCTCAAAATGAACTTTACAAGAAATATAAATGGAGAAAAACACAAAGAAGTAGGCTAGCAGGAGGTCTCAAATGCAGGTGAAATTAAAAATAAATGCTGAGATTTCAAAAAGCCCATTTTCTCATTCTTACTCTGAAATAGATCCATTGGAAATACAGATAGGAATTGCAGTTTTCAATCAAAAATCCCCGCTCAGAGCTTTTTTTAATCCTCAATTAGGCAGTATTCTTTGAAGGCTAAAAACACACTCAGAAGTTGTACTTCAGCTAAAATTAAGCAAGATGATTTGTTTATTTATCATGTGTCTTAGTCACAACATTATCCATTCTAATGTAGGTAATTTAAAAAATTCAAATGAAATTTATTTTCATGCCCAGAGGGCTAACATTCAGAAAGGCAAATCCACAGAGAGAGCTAAGTTCTGGACAAGTTCTAAAAGTTAAAAGTTAATGAAAATATTCCCCAAAAAAACAAGAGAAGGAGCAAAGAGGCAGTTTTGGCATTCTTGCCTGCCCCATCATCCCAATACAGACACACATACACACCAGTACACATACAATACGTAAAGCACCTCAATACATTAAAGTTCAGGTCATGGTGCGGAGTATTCACTCAGATATCCTGAAGACACAGGCCACTTATATACCAGAATATTAAACTTGCCTAAGCATACTAAAGGCACTGAGATCATTCAAAGAGTGGCTGGCATTTACACTAAGAAGTTGCCAAGACTGAGTTGCTGAAAGCAAACTGCCCAGTGGTGTTCTCCTGAGCTGCTCTGAGACCATGCCAGTGAGTTGTTGGTGGCCATCAGCAATAGTTGAAAGAGGTCAAGATTTTCATAGGGATTGTGCTGAGAGTTGCCTGCCAAGATCATTCTTTCATATCCCAAAGAATTCCAAAGGAAACTAGAACCAAGTAGTATTGATGCATTCAAGCAGACTGACATAATCAGCATTACACAGACACAGGAGCTTGAAGACTTAACTCCAACACCTGAGATGAGTAAATTTCTATAAGTCCTTCTTTGCTCTAATTTGGAGCAGGCTATCATCACACAAAATATTCTATGGCAGTGCGGGTTAAAATTTTTAACTGTGAGAGAGACTATACCAAAGACACCCTCTTTAAGGATATCCTGTATACCCTCTACATTGGGACCTCGGGTCACAAGAATCATGGGGTCCTACACCAAGGAGCAGAGTGAGATGCAGTCTAGTGGGGTATTTGGATGGAAAGGAGAAGATGTAGTTATCATTCCTCTCAGGACAAAATTTAGGTTTCTGCTTGGTTATATGAAAATGAGGTTTCTTCCTTGTAACAGGAAGGTTGTTTATTGTTTTTATTATCCATATATTCCCATATATTTTATGGTTTTATGCTGTTACATTTGAAAACATTTTTATAATGGCCATCCTTTTTATTTTTTTTTTCTTTCTTTATGGATATGGCATTCCATCTATTGACAATGTCTTAATATCATTTTCATCTGTGAATTCTGAACTCCTACTTATTTTTCCAAGGTCAAAAATGGAAGTTTTGACTGACATTGTTCCCATGACCAAGACCAGAAACTTCCTCTGGCAGTCTCCCTCTAGCTAAACTAATAGTTTTCTACCTGATAGCATTTCAGATGACTTACTCAAGGGTTGAGTGTAAAATTCCAGTAGAACTGCTCTACAGTAGGTAAACTTACAATAAATCTACTTTATTTCAATTATCTTGAAAATTATGTAGTTTAATACTAAAACATATGAGCTTAATATGGCTTTTTTTGTTGTTGTTGTTGTTCTTGTTAGTTTGGTTTTGTTTGTTTGTTTGTTTTTTTATTTGGTTTTGGTTTTGTGTCTGTTTTTTTTTTTTTTTTTCTTCAAACACAGTTTGCATCTACAATTTGGAGTTTGCTTTACAGGTCAAATCTTACTATCTGTCCAAACGAAAAATGTGATGGCATTACAGCTGTTTGGACAACAACTCAGTTGTAGCTAGAAGAAAGAGAAACAAAAACAGGCAAAGGAAAAAATGGGACAAAGTAACAAATATCTTTACTATTTCAGTAACTCAATACTTGATAAATAAGCTTTCTTACTGGGGGAGAATTGCAATCTTATAACAACTTCATGCTTCATGTGCCAACTGAAGTCAAGAAATGGAGAAAATAAGTGTTTCTTTTATAAAGATATATGTAAAAGAACATACAACCACATAAGCTTATGATGTATTCATATGTATATATGCAAATGTACTCATATTTTAATAATTCTTTAAAATGGAATTGGGGTGGGAAATGTATGGAGAAATGAATGGATTTGCAATTCCATTGGTATAAGAAAACACTCATGGATGATACATATGATTTTTTCAAGTGGAAATGGTTGCCTGAATGAGTTGAATTGAATTCAATAGATAATTTTTCTACATAGTAAATAGACAGAAATTTCAATGATGGTCAAAGAATGACCCTATAAGAAAAAAATATATTGGCACAAATATCTATTATTTTTTTCCATTGTTCTAATTTCTAATTTGTTAATACTCACTTTCTTGTTCCTTTTATTTCTTTGCTTTTTCCTCTTCATCAAGTAATCTTTGCTTATGACTCAGTTTTATGAAATAACCTTGGATTGACACTCATTTTCCGTGGACTGAAAATATACTTGCAGATTCAATGAATTCCATTAGACTGACTAAAGAGTTCAAGTGCTTTTGACAAACTAAATAAGGCATCCTTTTTATCTTTTTTTCATAACTGCTTTTCCATGTCATTTCACAATTAACTTTAAAGTTATCTATATATTTGCTTATTTAAAAAGTTATGAAATGTTAAATAAAGTCCTTATGTGTATAAAGGCAGCTTTAGACATGTACCAGTGAGCAGGTTCTCAGAGCCTCAAACTAAATCCTCAATCATATGTTTATCAACTGACAAATAACGTGGCATTAAAGGCTTTTAGAATACAATAGTCAAGGAATTGCAAGATGAATGGGAAATGCTCTGGCACTTGTTTTGCACCTTTAGATGACATTCAGAAGAGAATATCTAATTAAGATGCAGACTATGACAGCTTTAAATTCTTTCCTGTCATTCTCTAGGGTACATTTGAGAGCATATTTGTTCATTTGTATGTATATCCATACATCTTCTATGAATATCTGGGTGGGCTTGAGTTATAAGAGTGCGTGCAAAAGCTGATTGCTATGGGGGGGCAGTGCACCCACGGAAGTCACTCAGAGTAAGACTGCTTAATACCAGTCCCTCAAAGGTCTGAACCAGATTTTACTCCCTCCACAGTTTTGTGCCAGTTTTCCTAGCAGCCATACTATCCATACTCCTCATTCAGTCCTCATGAATGATACACAAGTTGGTCAAACTTGTGGTTTCTTCTTCTCTATTCTTCCTGATGCTTACATGAAGAATCTGACAAAATGAAGAATTTGCACAAAATGTAAAGGACATACTTATATTCATGGTTATTGTCCATACTTGTGCAACAGGATGACACGAAATAAAACTGTAAATTATTGTTTTATGGATGTGAACTGTATTAAAATGGCTCTTTACTTGTATATTGAGCAGTGAAACTTTCTTTTTTCAGATGTTGAAACTGAAAGCTCTTTCACAACTGGAGAAGACAGAGAGCCACCCAAACTGGGAGACCTCAATTCATATTCCTTCCTTGTACCAAGTCTTATTTTGAGCCACAAAAAGTAAGTAAAAAGCATACTTAGACATACAGAGTATCACATATCTGGATTCTGTATAAAGTGATCCTGGAAAATCTGGCTCTTGTAAAAACAAACGTAACTTTGCAGGGAGTCCAACTTTGAGGGAGATGTGGACTAGATGACCTTCATAGATCCCTTCCATCTTAGATTATTATATGACTCTATGAATCATGTATTGACCTTGAGTTCAGTAGGAACTGGGTTGGACTCCTGTTTCTTGCATAAGTTGATGTTTGTTTAAGATTTTGAGTTTTAGGTCCATTAAAAAATATCATTGGGGAAAAGTAATTTCTGAAAACTCTCGCTATAGTTTTCTTTTTTTTTTAAATTCAGAAGCAGGAAAAAAACATAGAAAAATAATTGCTTATTAAAACAATACTTGTTAAAAAAAAATATAACAAAATGCTTTGATATGTACCATTATCCAAAATCTAAAATATACAAAACTTTTAATCTTTGCTTTTCCATTTTTCGTTAAAAAGTTGAACCCTATTATATTAATAGGGTTCTTTTTAGTTAAAAAAAAAAAAAAACATTTAATTCAGGCTTCCTTAATTTTATTTTTCAATTGCTCTTCAATATGTATAACTACTCTTCTTTTGGTATGGGTAAAATATGCAACTAGATAATACAGTTGTTTTCAGAAGATACAATGTTGGATATCAATCAGCTGTCATTTCACAGTAGAGCAATTTTCCTCCGGGTACAACATTCTCTACCAGCATGAGCTTGTTACCTTCTGAAGATGATAAAAATGGAAAGAATTTTAATGATCAAGATTCAAACAAGCTAATATGATTACATACCACCAGGGCTATATAACATGATGGTTATGGTGTCAGAAGAAGTTAGCTATTCTCCTGGATTTTAATATATTTTATTCAGAGAAAACAGTTTTGTACAATTAATGTAATGATTTCCTATGTTTATTATATATCACATTACATTATATCATATCATATTTATATTATACTGTATTATATTCTATTTATTGTATTATATTTATTGAATTTATTGTAATCTATTTATTGTCTTATACGTTATCAGACTACTTACAAAAAAGGTAGCAACTTAGACAAATTTTCAAGGGGTCAGATTCTCGTTATTGGGACATGGAAACCAATTCAAGTAGAACAACTGGCAGTGTTAAGCTGATGACTGAGATATTTTAATGTAATTAAGAAATGAGCTGTTGTCAAACAGTTTTTTTAAGGTGCTACTGTTGGCTCCTTCCTAGTTACTGTGTCTAAGTTTACAGTGACAGGAAAGAATGTCTCAGAAGCTGAAGGAGTCTAGGAGTCTATTATTCCTTGTGACTTCTTTCAAGAAACAGTTTCAGACAGCGTCGCTTGTTATAATAAAGTGCTAAGTATAAAGATAAAGAATGAAGCCTTCATGACAGCAGTTGATAGGTTTGCTGAATGCTGCAGATACGTGGACTTCAAAAGAGAATTAAGAAGAGAAAGAATAGTCGCACACATAAAAGGAGCCTGCTTCTGGGAAGAGACAGTGTCACTCAGATTTAAGCACAGGCAATGTTACCACCCCCAAAGCAGAACTCCTGCACCAGGTGGCCTGGATACAAGGAAGATGAGCCCAACAGAACTGAAATAGCAACAAGAGTATTCTCATAATACAAAAATAGCACAGAAGCAAGGATAGGGACAGCAATATCTCTTCATGAGAGAGAACAGGAGAGCTGTAGAACAAAGAGCACAATTAGAAGCAACAACTGGAAAATCTGAGGAGGAGGAGGACTGGTGGAAGGATCAGGTAACAGGTGCTTTCCTAACAACACAGAGGCTGCCCAGAGAACCTGCAGATAACATTGCTGTCATCAGTGTACGTCACATGATGATTTCACATTCCAAGGGACAGAATAAGCAAGAAAAAACATCCAGTAGTATTCAGTATTGAATTGAGTTGACTATATCATACATTTAAAACAAACAAGGAGTAACAGATACAGTACTGTCAGGAGAAAAAAAAAAAAGGAAAATACTATGTGAGCTTAGAGAATTAATGTTGGACACTTGTGTTTAATTCCAAATATAAGAAGATATATATTTTTAATAATTTTATTAATACTGACAGTATACATTTTTAGGTTCCAGAGATTTTGAAAAAGGCTGGTTCAACTCCATGATAAAAGATGACTTGGTAGACACTGCTTAAGCAATTCACAAGGCGGGGGGGGAGGGCTGCTCAGGCTAAGTACAAAAAAAGTCCTAATCAGCAACTCCAGGTCCATTCTGATACCTGCATATGGCAAATTAAAAAAAATTGAAGACACTGATAATATGGAATTAGATATCACTTAGTGGAGTGGGAGAGGATTTAGCAAGAGTTTAAAGAAAACAACCCTCTTCACTTTGTGCTGTTGAAGTCACATCTCATGGGACAGGAACTGACATGCACCTGCACAGCGCCTGCATCTACATGCAAATGTCATTGTGCCATCAAAACACTGCAATGCTTTAATGGCAATGGCAAAATGCCTCCTATAGTATGTTTACAGAACAATACTTAGGCATGGGAAAGACATATATTTTCTACGGCTAATTAAGGAGTAATTCTGGAGCCAGACACTGAAGTATTCTCAAGATGTCCCAGCAGGCCTTGGAAAACTCCATCTTGTAATAGTTGCAACCAAGTTTGGAAGACACCAAAGAAATATTTTGAAATGGCAATGCAAACAATGAAAATATATTGTCAAAGGTTAAGCAGGTCTCAGCATTACATTATTGAGGTTTTTTGCAATGCAGTGAAAAGACTGTAATGGATTATTGGATGCAACTTCTTACTTTTTTCCAAAAGACACTTACAAAATGAGTAGGCAAGAAACAGGTAATGTAGAAAGTATATATGTAACCAAAAATATAGCAAGAGAAAAGCAAAAGTTCACTGATATCTGTCTTATTTTAGTGTTAATGCATTTGTGATGTCCAAAAAATCCATCAAGGTGGCCATTTATTTGGGAAAGTGTTACTAATATAACACTCACATAATAGACATAAATTAATTCCTTAATGATTGTATCAGAGGGATGCTGAGAAATTCACAAAAAAAAGAGAAGGGAGAAGTGGTATTCCTACCTGTTTTGAAATTAATCAATCCACTCTCTACAGTAGCAACAGATATATCTCTAAAGCTTTTAAAGCAGTGCTTACACACAGAAGCTATCTGTAGGCTAAGAACATTTTTCTCTTCAGTTCATGGCATTTTATGGGTGATCACTATATTCTTAGTGCATTAATAAGGACTAAAGAGAGCAGCCACCCAGGATTCACACCATAGCAAGCACAAAATTCTAAAAACACATTTAAGTCAGCTATTTTTCAGAGATCCTTCCCTTTATCCAATAATTGAGTTATCCAATAGCTCCTTTTAACCCAAGATGCATTCAAATCCCCCACTGGTCAGATACATCTGAGCTGATACCTCCACGTACCCAAAAGAAAACAGTATAGATGTATGCATGCCTTCCTTGCCCTGTGGAAAATGTTTCTCCTTGAATGAATTCTGAAAACATACTCAGACAAGAAATTGACTCCATGTTTTAGAGCTTAGACAGGTGAATGAAGCATTCTTGTCTCAGATAAAAGGTTTGTTGTACAAGTGAAATAGATTTATGAAATGCGAGAGGCAGCCCCAAAGAGACTCTCATGGTTAAAACATCCCTTGGAAAAGGTGCAATCAAACGCTCTCAAGGTAAGAGGAAAGGTGAAAAATGAATTTATATAAGCTACATGCATATTGAATCTTCTAACCAGCCTTATTTGGCTATGCTATACACAGAGCATACTCAGCTCAGTGTGGTATAAATAACAGCCGGGTCACACTGTGCAGAAAAGCTAAAAGAGGTCTCTAGATTATGCCTCCTGGTGGGTATCAGTGTAAGAGAAACACTGATCTACTCTGTATTATCAAGGACTGACTGTTTTTGGAAATTTTACTGTAGAAATGTAAGACCTTCAGCACTTCAGGAAACATTATAACAGTAATATATATGCTGGTTATGTGCTCAGCATCTGAATTTAAGATTAATCTGGCAGAGAAGTTAGAAGACTCCAATTATTTGTAGCTGTAGCTTTTGGCATGCTGAATTGGATTTATCTACATAAATAAATAAATAGATAGAAGCTCACAATCCCTCCACTGTCACCATTTC
The DNA here is from genome assembly GCA_023637945.1 of Phaethornis superciliosus. Classification (NCBI taxonomy): domain Eukaryota; kingdom Metazoa; phylum Chordata; class Aves; order Apodiformes; family Trochilidae; genus Phaethornis; species Phaethornis superciliosus. The sequence goes on along the minus strand of JAJQWJ010000001.1, from coordinate 23,751,599 downwards.
ATTCATAACTAGTAAGTGACCTTCTGCTATAGATGTAAATGGCCCAAATGCAACAGGTGCATTTTTTGAGCACATCCCAGTTAGAGTAACAGGCACTGTATGAAGAGCTTCAATTAAATACTTGATAATGGAAGTTGAAAGAACAGTGGGAGTCAAGCTCCATAGTGACTTAATGAAAGCAATGATGTCAGTATTACCCAGCTAATAATGACACTGCCAGCCACTGAGATGTATTCAGCTAAAGGAAAACAACAATAAAATAAAACAAGCAGATACCAGAAAAATAAATAAATAAATAACAAGCCCCAAATGCACTCATCTTTGCTGTAAAGGTTTGCCTCAAAGGGAATAGATTTCTAACAGACCTGCTGCCACATGGGGTGGTTTGCAGCCACCTATGAAGAGTTGATTACATGCCTACGGAAGGACAGCATCTTTTATTGCAGTACCACATCCAAAAGCAATTCTTTCAGGAAATTAGACTCTAGCAACTTGTTCGGTAATCTGCCCTGAGCATGTAAATTCCAGTAAATTCCATCTTTTCTACAGAAGTGTAGAACAGTAAGCATGAAGAACAAGGACTATACAGCATAAGCTGACAATGCTTGCTTAAGGGACTGGCCTGCAGGGACAAAATCTCCAGCAAACCCTCTTTAGCATTCCAAAAGGACTTTGTTCTCCTTTTTCTCCTCACGATTCTCTCTGTATTCACTCCCAAGTATCTGTGAAAAAGTGATCTGGCCAGGAACTTTACTGACAAGATTTCCAGCATCTTTTCTCCAAATGTTTGGTACAAAGTAAAAATACTAGCACTACTCTTAAAAATTGTATTGCTTTCTAGCACATCTTCACCAGATCTAACTCCAGATCTAACAGTAACTTCTAAACAGGTCACAGACAAAAACTGTTGTATGTAGCCACTCATGTTACTGATCTCTTAGCATGGTCTCACAGCTTTCACTTGTGCCAATCAGGACAATCCTACACAGTGCCCAAGGAGCACTGATGGAACACTTTGGATAAGGGACTACCCCCAGCAGGTTGGACGCATGAAGACTCAGTGTGAAGGGAGAAAATTAAGTTCAACTTCCCACCATAGATTGGCACTTGGCCCATTTTACTTGCCTACTAATACACCTGCTGCTAGAAAACTTTGTCAGGAAAATCACTGCCTTTATCAGAAAACACTCCTAAAAAACTTTGAAACTTAAACACACACAGGAAGACCATCAGTTCTTCACAGAAAGCCTGTGATCAGACCCTCATTTAACACAAGACAGGTCTACTGCTTTTGAATGAAGTTAGAAGTACTATGCTGATTTCTATGTGCTAGGCATCATAAAATCATACCATAGAATGTTTTCAGTTGGAAGGGACCTTAAAGATCATCTAGGCCCAACTCCTCTGCATGGGCAGGGACACCATGTTGCTCAAAGCCCTATCCGATCTGGCCTTGAATGCTTCCAGGCCTGAGGTATCCATAACCTCTATGGGTAACCTGTTCCAGTGTCTCACCACCTGTACACTAACGTAAATCTAGCTTCTTCCAGTTTAAAATCATTACTCCTTGTCCTTTCACTATGTGTCCTCATAAAACATTCCTCGTGAGCATTCTTGTAGGCCCTCCACAAGTACTGGAATCTAGCCCTCTGCATCACGGTGCAAAATCATCTTCAGCTAAGGTTTCAGTTTAAATAGTTCTGAGAAATTTTATATGTCTGAAAAATTGCTTCTGAACTGTGGTTGGTTGGTTGGTCTGTATCCCTAGATAAAGGGGGATTAAAGCTTTAAAGTCAGAGAAGTGGAGCTAAGTTAAAACTATAAAGCACATTATCCATTTGTTCTTACAGAGGATCACTAAATGCAGAAAATCAGATGCTATTAAAATCTTGAGGGAACTGGTTCAGAGAATTTCATTGAGAGAAGCATGATTCCTCCTACTTCCACAGAGTAATATAATAAGAAACAAAGGCAACGATGCAGGACAGAACTTCAAATGGAAGAACAAAATTTTAAGTTGCTAATAAAGGCAAAAGTTTTTCAAGTAATTACTTTCCTCTACACTTTATAGGTATCTGTGATTTAAAATAGAATTTTAGTCTCTTCTTGGCAGCTAATGACAGGAGAGGTAAAATGACAAGAGCTTTCACAGGGTTTCAGATGTAATGTCCAATCATCAGCTGCCAGGAAACACCTTACTTCAAAATTACGTCATCATTTAATTAGTATCTTAAAACTTTCTGACACTATAAATACATCAGAAAATACATCTGAGCCTTCTGTGTATTGACTATTGCCACTATATAATTATCACATAAACTATAGCCACTCTACAGTTTCTCCTCTTCTGTTGTCTTTTTTTTTCCTTTTTCAAAATGAGAATTACCTGATCTGTAAGCTTTCAGATGCAGTCTGTCACTTTCTACACAAACCCTCATTGCCCCAAATGTAGACTGGTGCCTCTGTGAAAGAAGGCACTGGAAGGAAAAGGAACACCCAAAGCTGACCCTTGGGAAAAGGGAATCTGGACAAAGAAAGGAGAATGTTTTCTCACACACTGATAATATAGAAATTCCCTGTGCATCTCCGTACAGGTAAGTGGAATAAAAGAATGCATGAATGTTGAAAACATGAGTGAAGCTAAGTAGTTTTACACTGAGAAGTATCTCAAGTGAGAAATTAACCTGGGCTTCATGTGGGTTCTGCTTAAGACAAGGTGGGACTGCAGTAGCTGGGCTATCATGACTTGAGAAGTCTTTCTGTTGGAGCATCACACTCTGGGTAAATCTCATTTTGCTGGAATGACTAGAGACTGACTTTAAAGGTTTGTGGTTACAGTGCTCAGGGAAAAGGAGGATTAAAAAGCCAATTGAATTAGTTAGAATTCACAATAAACAACTGCTGCAGCCCCAGGTTGTCAGATCTTTCAAATTAAAATTTCTGACTTCAGTCAGAACAACTGAGGGCCAGACTTTTCCACATAGAAATTACTTGAAGATGGGCATAAAAAATGTAGAACAAGGAAGGAGAACAGCACTATAAAATTTCTAAAACTTTTCTTTACAAGTTGTTGCAATCCTTGTTTACAAGGATTATACTTTTATTTTATTGCTTCCTTTGGGTATAGGAAAATTGATTGTCACTCAGACCTCTTAGGGAGAGAGACTGCTGCCATTTACTGGCATTCCCTAAACACATATAACACAGCTACAACTCCTGGGAATGGCTCTATTTGCAGCTGATTCTACAGATCTGCTTCACAACATGCACGGCTAGTATTTTCCCCATCTTATCAAGCATTCATTTACACACTTTCTAGACTGGTTAGTCATAGTATTTTTGAACTTGCTTTTTCTGACTGTATTAGGAAAATGCACCCTAACACTACCCGTAACTAATGAGTCACCCCCATCCTTAGTCAAAGGATTTAATTATACTAAAGCACTACCAAAAAAAATCTTGCCAAGTCACATACTCATCAGTACAAATATGTATTTAAACAGGAAAATAAGAGCCAATTCATTTCTCAATTGCTGATCTTAGTTTGATTCCTCTAAGGTTAGTTTATCTGGGAAAAGAATTGGTCCCCAAAATAGTTTCTTTACAAACAGGAAAACTAGCATAAAACATTAAGCAAGTAAGTATTCTCTTCTGGATTATGCAATTGTACTCTTTAGGCTATTTCAGAACCTTAATCTAAACCTTCGGGTAGTATTTAACCCATAGCTAGTGAAGAAGCCTTTGGTAACCTCCAGATCATGCCACATGTTTCCACTGAACCACGCTGGGATTTTAATTCACAGATAGGATATTGAAACAGCTCAAGAAAGCATTGACTACCTGAGAACTAACTGGGGCAACTAAACCCATTTAGACCTCTCACTTACAAAGGATATTAAACTCACAAAGAGGATTTTGCTGGTGAAAAAGTAAGTCACAGAGAGAGCAGAGCTCTACAAAAACATAGGAGCAACCCTGAATATCTCAGAGTTTTTGTTTTGGAGGAGGATTTCTGTTGTCACACTACAAGGAAGAACTAGGGCTAGAAACATTTACGTGTCTAGTGTCAAGCTGAGTAAATCCAAAATCCTTGCAATAAATCCCTAACTGCAAAATGAGTTCAATTTGAGCGAATTTTCTTCTTGTTCTGATTCTGGCTTGCTTGAAATGACAAAAAAAATCAGTGAAATCCAGATAAGAGGAACAGGATAATAGAAGAATGAATGAATACACTAAAAGCTTTAAAAAGGATCGACAAAAAGTATAGCAGTATTTGGCTATGAAGTGACATTTTTCCTGAGAATTTAATAATATATTTGCCAAAATCCAAGTTCAAACCTGTTTTGCACCTGATGTAACAAAACCTGATGTTGCAAAACTTTCCAAATAGGCTGTGGAATGACCATACGAACATCGTGAAGGACATAAGGGGATCCATAGGAAGTCTAAATTTGACCTTTAGTAGTCTACATATCTATGTCTTCTTATATAAATTGGTTGCTCTACATACTGGTTCACTGAGGAAGTCCTATTCAATTGGAAATTTCCACTTCTCTGTTGTTTTCCATCTCCTGGCCTCCAGAAGAGCAGTGTCGGATCAGACTTGCACAGACTGCACTGAGGGAACAGGCTCACCCCTCATCACATGGTGTAGCTGATACCTCCATCTGCTGCCGCGGGAGTGGAAGACATCAGTACAGGGAATGAAGATTTGGAACTGTTTCCCTTGCCTTCTGAATTGCTCAGGAAGCATTAGGAGCCAAGGCTGTCTGAGAGATGACTTCCAGTCAGGACTAATATCAGTGATCAGTATGGTGTAGTATGTGTCTCTGTTCAGAGTACCCACTGACCAGCTATTCTAGGATGCTCTTGGAGGTAGACACCATCCCATAAACACTTTCCTAGTCAAACAGAATTAACCATCAGCATTAGCATATTGTAGACTTTCAAAATCTAGCTTATAAATGTTAAATACAAGTTTATATTTACATTAAACTATTTTATTAAATTACATTTATTGGTATTTAAATTTATAGAGAAATAACAATTGGAATATAATTGCAGTACTAGACTGTTATGTTCATAGAGCCATGAAATAAATTTACAAAAAAAATTAAAAAAAAAAAACTTTATTCTTTAGTAACTACTGAATACTAAGTCTCACAGATAAAAACATATAGTCAAAAAAATTCTGCTCCATAGCTGACGTAAAAATATGTACTCCTTGGCATTTTCTTAATATTCTTGTGTTCCTCACAGTTAATACATTTCAGGACATGTCTACAGTGGATGGACTTCTATCTACCCTAACAGAATGACATTTTGATTACATTTTCAGACAACATTTTCTCTTAATCAAGTGAGGTATTCCTCTGTTACACTTAAAAAACAATACGAAATCCAGGTAGGTATATGCATTTAGGTGTCTGCATAATAAAACAGCTTCTTCTCCAAAATATTTCATACAACTGCTTTATTGACTCATCTCTGTGCTCCTAATCACTAAGAAGCAGTGTTAATATTGTTCTCAATCATAGAATATTATGGAATCTACACAACACCTCAGATCTGCTAATGTTCAGTTAAATACACACCTGTTTTACTTCTAAAAATTGTTATTCAGAGAGGTATCTATACAGGGCTGTATCTCTATGGATGCATATATAGAAGCAGACACTTTGGAAACACATACTGTCTAGCAGAGGGAAACTGATTTGGGGGCTCAGAAGATACCAAGGCAAATTTAACTTCTGACACTGCTTCACCCTTCTATTTTCAGAAGATCGTGTTCCTTTCTTATTTCATTTTCCATATTTGCAAGGCAGAGATAATGAGCTCTATTGTTGAGCAGCTACATTATAAAAAAGCAAAGTACTTTTTGCCCTGACAGATTTCTATGAATGGGGGGGGAAATGATATGAGTCAAGACAGTATGAAGTTTAACTTGTACCGAAAACATCGGGGTTACTTTGTCAAACTACTCTTAGTTCAATAAAAATACTCACCTAAGTAAGACTCAGCATTACAGGCAGTAAAATCTCTGCATTGTTGATGTAGGTGTCTTACTGGTTTCTGTTCAGCCCTTTGACTTCTGTGAAAAGTCACACTTTTGAGTCCTATCAAGCTCCTGTAAGCAAGCAGCTAAAAGGGCTATAAATGTGTATGTTGAGGCCACTGCTCAAGATATGTACCAAGTGTGAATGCTTTTCTGTTGATGTATGTATGAGTCTAAGATCCTTCCATATCAGAGAAACTGAAGGGTCATTTGTCCACATCTTTATGTCATTGGCAAGTGTCCTCTTCAACGCAAAAGGAAAAGAACAAGATATTGAAAAAAATAAAATTGCAAAATTACTTACTCTTTGCCAAAAGATGCTACTGCATGAAGCCCAACTGGCTTCAGACATCTTGCCATTTTCTATCAGAAAAGGCTTTGAGGACAGGAATGATATTTCATGCTTCATATGCAAGACCGAAAACTGGGGCAGCAATTAGTCTGCCATAGAGCTGAGGGAATAATTCAGAGTTAATAATTTATTTGCTTAATATAGTTTCCTTTCTTCCTTTTTGAACAGTTGTGAAAAAACATCTTCTTTCAGCTGCAAGAGGCAATGGCACAGTGGGTAACTCAAGGTGAGCAAGGGGCCATAATATTCCTTCCACCTATGTAGCCTGCACCCTCAGTGAAGTCCTTTGAGCACGAGTCTTTACATGATGACCCACTCCTTGGTACACAGGCACTTGTGTTTGCTGATTTGTGACCCAGCCAGGCTGACACAGAGGCTATAGAGCATCTGAGGAACTATGGCCTGGATTTGGGCATTCACAAGGCAAGCATCCACAGTGTGAGTCTCATACATACCACATAGCTCAGCTCTGAACAGAAAGCTGAGGTTAGTTTAAAGATTCATAATATAATAATACTATTTATTTATTCATCAACATTAACCAAATTCTGTCTGCAAATATACTTGATAATAGTGTAGTAAGCAGTTACTAGAAGTATGGAATAAGAGGAGACAGTGAAGATTAATTTGATTTTGATCTTTTATTATTTATCTGTAGTAACAAACAAAACACATTTTCTTTTTTGTTCTATCCAGGGCAGTGCAGAGCTTAGATCTAAAAGCTTATTGTTAATTTTCAATAATTGTGCATTAGAACTCCAAGTATGACTTTCACAGGTACCATCCAATACTCAGTAACAATATATATCTTAAGCCTCTCAATATATCAGTTTCCTAGAAAATTCTTGCAAAATGAGCACAAAATGAGTTAGAATATTGCCATGGAAAATTCAATGTTCATTTAAATAAATATTTTCAAATATCATCCCTCATCATCTGCTTAGGTACACCCATCTACAACAAGGAGGCATGTAAGTATTCATTTTTTGTGCATCAAGAGCTGAAAATTTAGTTCAGACTTTTTTAAGAGCTGAAAGTCTCTGTGGAAAAAGAAAGGGAAGAAGAGAAGTCTAGTATTTTTGAAATTGTTCCAGGTATACCAGTGTAAATGCACATTTAAATCATAACTGTGCGTATATGTTATATATTTATATACAGGTAAAGGTACATGTTGTATTCAAATGGCGACCAGATGAAGCAAGAACAGGCTTTCCTTTAGAGATCTATATTAACTGCCCAATAAAAACAATAAATTTGGAAATTTTTTTTGAGAGACATAGTTATGGAATGGTTGCAGTGAAGAAAAAACTGTTGTTCAAATCTGAAAATATAAAGACACAATAAGGTCACAGTAAACTCCCTACCAGAGCATTACAAAACCAAGTCAGATGTTTATGGTAATCATATGCATACTGGTTTTTAGGCAATGAAGCTCAGTAAAGCAACACCAAAAGGTTCAAATTCAGAGTTTCATGATTCATTTAATCACTGAGATTATTTGTTTCATCCTTGACTAAATCTGCATACTGATTTGCATGACAGCTCAGAAGCTGAACAGAACAATGCCTCTGATTGCCATTTCATCCTTAGGGCAACTAGTGTGGACATGAGGAGGCAATTCTTGTTACTGATAAAATGGAGTTTGTGTACCCAATTAGAGGAACTAGGGGAAAATTTTTCTTTCACAAATGCAGTCATTTTTTAATTACTTCATTTGGGCTGTCAGAAGATGAGCACCTTTCACCTAATGTTGCATAATAGTTTTTCAAAGTGGGGGCATGATATTGTTTCCACCTGATATATAAAAAATGAATATGAGAACACAACTGTATTTACTCAAGTCCTGCAGAAACTAAGAGAAGGGGAGAAACACTTCCCCACTAATTGCATTGCCATAACTGAAAAATCAGAGGGCCGTGTTTTAATCCAAGTAAAGCAGAGTTGGTGTAGAAGTTATGAAATAATACATTTTACATCATCAAAGCAAGAAGAGTAGATTTTATAAATTCTGTGATAACAACAAAAAATTTTTACACAATTTCTTTTTTCTCTGAAAGCTGGGAGATATACTTTACTACAATAGAGGTTCTAAGTGACCTTTTTAAACTGGATTTCGGAATGGTCTATCTTCCTTGTACTCATATCTGGGGACTTACCTACCCCATAAAGTAATCTTTCCCATCTGTCTCCCTCCCCATTCTCCCTTATGGGTTATTTTCCTTGAAGTCCACTTTGCTTTCCTTTTTCTCCTCAGGATTCCCTCTGTATTCACTCCCAAGTATCTATGAAAAAGTGATCTGTCCAGGAACTTTACTGACAAGATTTCCAGTATCTTTTCTCCAAATGTTTGGTACAAAGTAAAAACACAAGCATTAATCTTAATAATTGGATTGCCTTCTTGCTCTTTTTCCTTTTCAGGTCCTTCAAATGGTGAAGGACTCTTCAGGTCACCAGCAACCACCTTCACCAGAGAAATTAACTGTGTGGACTGCCTGCCTGTTATCTGTATATAGTGGAAGCATCTATAAACCTGTACACTGGATGTATTACCAGGTACCTCCAGAAAGCTCCATTGCTGCTTCACAGTCATTAGTCTATTGTGAATGTGGCAAATTGCTGGATAACCACAGGATCTGAAATTCTAATGTAAAACAAATCACAGCTGTGTTGCAACAATTTTGGCCAAATGTGAGGGGAGACATGCACTCTTGCTATGATATATTAGATATTTTTTTAATCTCTTCCTGTAATAAATTTAGCTTACTTGTGATCCACTAACACTTGAAGTACTATTAGTTTACATTTTAATGACATTTTAGATTTCGCTAAAAAAAAATGTCCCTATTTGAAAAATGCTCTTTTATTTTCAATTAATACTTCAATTAATATTTTGAGTAATAATTCAAATATTATTTCAATTAATTTCAATTAATAAATTTCAATTTATTTTTCAATTAAAAACAACTTTCTTTTTATTCTGTGCTTGTTTTTGCACCAGTATAATCATTGATTTCATTAATGTCACAAGTCAGAAATGAGTTTTAGATGAGTTGATCTGCTTTTCTTGACTAAATTTTCAGCAGCAAAGCATGAAGCAGTTCAAGCTCTTCAAAACCTGTGTTTTTTATTGAGAGACTGGGTGTGCAAAAAGCAAGTACAACCATAGATCCCAATGAGCTCCTTTTATTTTGCAATTCCCATGCAATGAGTGATGCACAAGAAAATTAGAAGACTTTACATAAAATTTTGTCATTTGACGCATGCTAAACATGCAAAACAATATACCTAAATTGTGCAGCTGTTGCAGCACACAAGATTGTCTTTAGAATGAAGAACAGAGTATATCCAAACAAGCAATAACTATCTGTGCATATATATGAGTATGTGTGTATATACCTATGGACATACAAATACACTCACACAGAATAGCTATTTTCCAGTAGGAATTTGTGTGTTTGCTGGAACGCGACGGCTCTCCTGGTAAATTAAATGCACATCACACTTTTTTCTTCTCAGCTGTTGCATGCTGCCTAGTTTTCAGTTTGACACTGCCTAGATATGCTAACACAGACAGAAAGTCAGCATGTGTGACATGCTTTTCACCTGCCATGAAATGTTGAACTGCCTCCATCCTTTTGTATAAACAGTTTGCAATTAATTTAATTCTCACACAGGGTATTCCAAAATAACTCAGTAAAATGTTTACTATTAGCATCACTGTATTTAAAAGCAAGGAGAAAGAAATCCACTTTTGGAAGCTGTTACATGCTATGATTTCCAGATCTGTAACCTAGAGCACAGGATGAGGGATTAAAAATATGTATGAAGTTCTGTGTTTCATTCTGTCATATGACTTTCATGTATTGACATCTGGAACAAAAAGGATTAGATACATAATTTAATCCTATTAAAGAAAATTGTAGTTTCTCTTTTCTACATTGTGTTGAATGGATGGACTCTTCATGCAATAGCATTCAACTATCTTAACAGAGGTTACATAATATGGAAAGGATGTGGATTTCAGGCACATGATATAAACAGTTTTGTAGCTCATCAGTAGCTTATTTCAATTAGCAAACCGTGTTTCACTTTTCAGTCCACGAACTTTTATGTGCCTTACAGAGTAGAGTATTTAAGGAATGTCTTCTTGCTCTCACAGCATGATCTTTGATTCCAAAAAAGCATTATTGGTACCTCATAAAAATCTCCTGGAATCTGTTTTTCATTTGTTCTTTTATGCAAAAGTATTACAAATATTAAGAACATACTGAACTATACTACAAGCAGAGACACAATTCCTTGCCTTTCTGTATGGACAATAAAATAAGCTTAGAAAACTATCTTAGAATAAATTCCTAATTTTTAGATGGTTGAACTTAGATGAGATACATCCCAGCTTGCAGCATGTGTTTAGAGAGCTTCTGCAGCTCTCTTCAAGTTCCTCCCTGGGGAAGATTCCATGTAACATTTAATGTTCCCAGTCTTCATTATAACCTTGCCATGCCATCAAACAAGCATATCTCAATGCAATAATTACCTTTTGCCTAATTACCTCATAGAATTGATAATATTTGCACATTTCAAATACCTAAGCATTCCTTGGACAATAATTCAGTAGTTCCTGCCTAATACACACTGTTGAATATTACAAGGATTTCCTATTGCTCCGCACAATAAAAGCTGCTCATCACAGTTGCTATTAGCAAAGCTGCATTGTTGTTTGTTTTTTTTTTTATCATTTGTATTTTCCTCAAAAATAAATAAGGCAATCTTTCAATATCTTCTGTTAGATACAGGCATATTATAAGTGGGAGGAAGTAGCATATGACCATGAGTGCTTAACTTTTATAATTTAGTCCCAGATTGTATTCTAGACTCTAAATATTGCGCCTGCTTTGATCACTGTGGGAGATGTAAGCAAGCATATAAGATTACAAATTAATCTTACTTACACGGTAGGAGTAAGATTTTATGTCAAAGAGTGAAAGTTACAGAAGTATAATCAGAACCCTTATTAGCTTATTACATACATTAGTCATACTGTAAAACATGAATACTCAGCCAGGAAAAAAAAAATAGGTAAACAGTTTCCAAGAAGGGTAAGTTTTCACATAACCATTCTAAAAGTACTGCACATGTTCTGAATGGCTCTTCAAGGTCAAGATACTTGTTTAAGAGTGTAAAGTTAAACATGTATGCAATTATTGGGAGGATCAAAGCCTAAAAAATGTTAGCTTTGTCAATTATAGACTTAACACAGCATAAAGCTGCAAAGTAAGCATGTATATTTTTCTTCAAATAACTACAGGTTTTCCAGCTGGCTACCATATCCTGCAAGTTCCTTTCCTAAGATAACATTCACTGTGGATGCAGTCATGTTTACAGATGGGCCCTCGCATGAGGAATCATGAATTTAAAATCAGGCCTTCTGAACATCTCTGTGCCCACACACAGCCCTGCTCATCTCATGGTGCTTACCAGGGAGAGCAAATTTTGTATTAGATGTCACTACACACTCAAACCTAAATAGAGGATATAAATTTAAGTTTTCACTTTACTAAAGAAAGTTTGGGCTGAGAGAAGTCTGAAAATATGTTTTTTAACATTTTCTAGGTAACACATTTTTTTTGTTTGCTTGGTTTTATTTTTTTTATTGTTATGCAATCAGTTTTTGTTCTCTTAAATGCCAAAATTGAGCTAAATTAAAAATAATATATAAAATCCCAAATGAAATGTTTCTAAAAAAATTTTACGAATAACTATTTTAGTTTAATTATTTCTTTCAGTGAAACAATCTATGAATTTCAGCTCTCAGTCAACATGTAACAGTGATTTGTTTTTTAAAAAATTTTCTGTACAGGCAGTGAATTGGAAAAAAAAAAAAAAAAAGAAAAAATAAAAAAAGACCAGTTATTTGCAGTTCTACTACCAACCATAAATTCTCTTTGAAAAGCTGTGAGCTTGTCAGCTACATATCCAAAACAAACCAAAACAATCCAAACCAAAGAAAACAAGAAAGCAATTGCAGTGATTTTTCTGTCTTCACCATTTTAGTATGATAAATGTTGCTGTCTACAGAAAAGTTTTTAGATCAAGCTTAAAACTACATGTGTGTACATGCCTTAATTTTGTGTATGCATGTACAACCATATGGTTAGGTCATTTCTATTTTACTTAAGAGTCACAATATTTACATTCTAGCAAATCAAATGGCAAAATATCTATTATTCACACATATAACTGGATTTTGTATTTTCCTGAAAGATTGCATGCATTTAGCCAAATACTGCATTTGAGCTTTCTATATGTAATGATACATAGTTGGAGATTATGTATTCAGAAGAAAATCAAGCCTGCTTATAGTCTGACAATGTACCTTTAAAAACAAACAACAAAAAAACAACAAAAAACAACCCCCCCCAAAAAAAGACCAAAATGCAAAACTAACCAACCAACCAAAATCTAACAAAAACCACAAAACAAAACAAACACAACCAACCAAACAGAAATTTGAATTCTTTATTGCCCTTTGTTCCTGTTAGTCAAAGAAAAGAGAGCAGGAGGATATTTACAGTAGAAAAAAATGCTTCTTTCATAGTAGAAAAATTTCTTTAGTTATATAATGGTATTAACCATCAGTTCTACCTTTGAAATAACCATTTTTCATGATACACCAACAAAAGTGAAGGCATTAGAATTCTTCTCTTAGTTACATGTTTAAATCCTACTTAATGTGTTAGGTTTTATGGCTTTAATCAGGAGTCCAATAGTGTAACGTGGAGCGAATGTGGCTTGCAGCAATAAAATCACACATTCCTGAATCTTTCTGCTTAAGATTGCATGCAAATTATGAAGTCTGATCAATGTGAAGTGTTTTATATATGACAAACTGATTCTGGGAAACTTGCTATAACTAAGTTGTTTAAAAATATCTTCCTGCAAGTCTAGTTTTGCATTGATTTTATTTTATTTAAAAATACTAATTTCCTATACATTTTACCCCTTATTTAGATTTTTATAATACTGTAAATATATATTAGTTAAAAAGAGAATGACCATGTCAGTTATTATATCAATTGACATTAACAAGTGTGATTCATACAGTGCATCACAGATCAATGCATCTTGATGATGACTAAGACAAGTCATTTACACATAGACAGTAGATTCTGAGCTGTAAGTTTACCCACGTGGTACCATAAGGAAAATATATGTGCCTATAAAAAAAAAGGCACATAATTCATATAGGATCTCTTACTGATAATGATGAAGTTAATAGGAATAACAAACAAGGGTTAAACTTAGTAATATGAGCCACTCCGGCATACAATACTTATTCTTGTGAGATGCTAAGCATTCTTAGATGTCATTAATTTTATTAAGAGCAGCACTTTGAAAGAGATACTCGCCATTAACTCAAAATTAGGTTCCTAATGAACGTTCGAATTGTTAACTTATTTGAAGATGACTCGTTCAATCTCTGCTCTTCAGCAACCCAATGCACTTAAACACCTATGAAGTACCACTGAAAAGATGAAACTTTAAAAATTAAAAAAATTGCCCAATGGCCCCAACTACAAAATGGTATAGCAAGAAGAAATAGAAGACAGTAACTGAAGAGTTCCCTTGAATATTTGCATAGAACAGAAATGGCTTAGGGAAATGCAGGGTATTTTAATTGCTGTTCTCCCAGTTCTGTAAGTTACTGGAACTGCAGATAGCTTTTATCTTGGAGATAACTAACTCTATCCCTGCCCAAATTTTCTCAAGTTTACCAAAATCTATCTTTGTTGTTCTGTCTTAAGTGACATGCAATAATAACAAAATGCCACAAGATTGTAGAAAACAAGAACTTTTAGATTCTTTTAGATTTAGACATGTAGATTATTTTTTATCAAGGCAATACTAACAAGGAAATATTATTTGTTATATATTGAAAAGAAAGGAAAAAAAGTTCTTATCTTTTTTGCAACTACTGCTTCCCTGTCTTTTTTCACACTCAACTAGAGATGATATATGCCTCACTGACAGCCTGAGGATGGCCAGAGCCCCAACATGTAAGGAGCATCAAGTAACAGGTTCCTACATGCATGGGTTTTTTACTAATGTTAAAGACGTGTGATGCAACAGTTCATTTTCACACCAGCTCTCAATGGTATTTTTCAGGATACTCTCAAGCTCAAAGAAATGGATTGTGGTAATGCCACAAAAGTTTCTAGGACCTTTACAAGTTAAAGGTCTCCCAATACCTACTCTCATTTTGTGATAATAAATAAGCTGACCTTGTTTTTTATACCATTGTCTTAAACCTCTACTGCGTTAGGCCTGTGCATAGGCACATATGCACACAAGTTTATTACAGAATTTTTTCTTGAGATCCCCATAAACTACTAAGTGTTTAATCTAACATGGGTCTAAAAAGAGAATGTGCCATGAAAGAGATGTTTTTCAAGAACAGCTGCTGATCTACAAACACCTCTGGCTAGAAGCTGCGATAGTTTATGTTAGCAGCTGCAGAAAAGCTGCAGGAAGATTCCTACTTCTCAATTGAAGTTCTTTGTTATAGTTCAGGGGCATGGCAACCAGGCAAGAGCAATCTACAGGAAGACAAATGTGGAAGGCCACAGTAAAGAGACTGGAAAAGAGCGTGTCCAAATCTCATTTTTCTACAGTAAACTGGCTAGTAATTCTCAGAATTAACACATAAAAATAAGGAGAGATGGCAACTTATTGCCTGAGTAAATTTCTGAGTAATTGAGTGAATGCAATCCTTTTCCATGTCAGTCTGTCTGTCAAATGCACAGTAATTCCTGAGCATCATTTTAAAGGGATGAAGAGCCTAAAGATAAGCAGCTAAAATTTGAAGAGAACCTGCAAGTGAATGGAGGAGACACCCTATTATTATTCCTTCTAAGAGAGGCTAATGAGATCACCCTTACATAGACATCAGAGACAGGAGGGGAACCAGACATCATTAGTTATGTTGCTCACAGTACTGCTCATTTTAAATCTTTTTTCCATATTATATTATCTTCTGTTCTAAATGCAATAACTGGAGGATGAATTAAAAGAGTAAGGTTTGGAGTTTGGAAGGATTGATGTCCCATCTAGACAACATTTCCATTCAGTTTAACCGATAAAATTAGACAACCTAACTCATTGCGAATTGTATGACTGGTTTGATGAGTCTGATAAAAACAGAGCAGAAGCCCCAAATAAATTTTGACCCATAACAGAACAGCCATTGATTCTGAGACCTCACCCTACACAAGTTGTTTCAAGTTGTTCTAACAGAGCTGTATTTACAGAAATGTCCCTCCTGCCTGGTGTTTCACCCTTCTGCTTTATATAGTTTTAACGTGAATTAGATTGAACAGATTACCTTTTTTTTTTTTTCTAAATTCACATGGTGCATATCAAGTATATAGATTGTAATTGCTGTAGTCTCAAGGCTTTTTTATATTGTATCATATAGCAGTTCTTCCAAGTTACGGAGCAATACTACATGGACAGTGAGAAAGAAACTAAAATCTGACATTGTGATGATTTTCTTCCTTATTATCTTGCTTTTAAAAAGCTTGTGATTCAAATTAGATATTTTCTTGCTATTTGATTTATGAGTGCTACTACAGCAAAGTAATGTTTTAATCGACAAACAAAGCTACAGTCTCCTTATGAAGCAAGGCTGATTTCACTGAAACATACTTCTGTTAACTTGAACATCAATAGTTTTGTGCAAACTGTCAGATTATCTTAGTATAATTTAGCAGCATAATTTACAACTGAATAACCTGTGCTGAAAACTACCCTTAAGGTGAAGTAATGTTTATCAAGCAAAAAAATATTTGTTGAACTTTGAGATGAAGATAAATAATGACTAAGTCAAATATATCTCTGTGGCATATTTTTTTTGAACACTGTACAGCATAATGACCAGTAAATTTACAATGATTTTCCATTGTAAATTCTTGGTTTTATGACTGCTAACTTTTTGATATTGTAACTGATAAGTCCAGGTGACATCTACTAATGCCGTGATATCAAGTCTAATTAACACGTTTCTCAGGACTTGTTAACTTTCCATTCTTCTACCCTCATTTATGTTCTAGGGAAATTAAACTGATTTTAGACGTTATGAAAAAGTGATAGTTTTCTGATTTTTGTTTTTCAGACTGATTTTTAAAATTAATTTAATACTGACAATCATGGGCAATGTTTCACTTTTGTAGACAGTCTCCAAAACATTTTATTTCATTCTTTCTTCCTATTGCAAGCTTGGGTTCAACACTCAGTACAGTAATGCCACCAGGAATGTCACAAAAAATTTATTCCCTCCCGAAGCTGGAGAAGAAGTCTGCTATGAAGAACTGCTTTCTCATTGCTGTTTATGCAATTATAAAACAACCATTAACATGAAGAAGGTTTCTATTTCCCATTCCAAACTGTTGTACAAAGGCTATTAGCAATTATTGGCATAAAAATTGCCCCTACAGCAGCTCTCCAGACAATCTCAGGTTTGTAGAGTTACCATTTCCAGACCTGTCTGCCTGACCTCAGGCTTCTTCTTTTGCAAAGAGATGGCTGGAATAAGGAAGTAATTTGTAATGCAGGATAATAACTTTACTCATCTACTAACTTCTGAAAAATGTTCTATATTCATTTATGACAGTGAATGACACATTGTTTCGATTAACTATATTTTTGCACATATTCATCTCTTGATTCCTACAAAGCCTTTGAGATGGGAGATGGTGGAAGCTTTGCTGGAGCAGATATCATTTATTAAAAATAGGTAGGATACAATTCCAGTCGGATCTGTATTACCCCTCTTTGGGTACCCTCTATGTAAGGTACTAAATAGCAGAGCCAACCTAGTAACAAAGCAGTTCATAAAGGATTCGCAGTATAAGGGAGATGGGACTAATTAGGCAAGGAGCCATTGATCGTTTTGAGGCTTTTGCAGGAACAGAGGAAGATGGATGTCATCCAAATCCTACATTTACTGGAATACAAAGAAAAAGGAGCATAGCTGAAATGGTAACATTTTGATACTGATTGAAAGATTGCCATGCTGTATGTTACATAGTATAAATAAACAAATAATTTAAAAATTGTGAAGTTCAAAAGCATTAACTGTATTTTTTTGTTTCTTTTTGGACGATAAATAATTTTGTCATAAAATCTGTTGCCTATGAGGCCAACAGATCCTAAAATGAAGAACACAAAGGTTCGATAGCAAAAAATATATTACAAAATTTAAAGAAAATCTAAAGATCATCTCATTTTAATTTATATGTCTCAAGACATTGATAAGATTGAGGTAAGAAAAATCAGAATGGGAACTGCAGGAACAGTATTAGTTTTTCTGTTTTCTTTGCTTATCTGCTTTTCCCACAAATTTAAAACTATTTAGCAGTATTGCCCATCTTAAATATAGCAGAACCAAACATAAAAGACACCAAGTTTTTCTTCCTTTATTTAGCCAACATTAGGTATCTATTCTATCAGGAATCATCCCAATGGAACAAAGATTTTATAATGCCACTAGCAATGACTTCACAATCAGATCAGATGACTTTTTACAAATACAAGTAGATAGACAAGGATATTAGGGCTGTGGATGGCCTGGAGTAAGGATCTTAAAACCTTAAGAGAAGGGGGAGAAATTTTATTCTGTGATGTTCATCATGGTCTCTGTATCTGGAAGCTACTGAAATATACACTAACATAATTTTTACTATGGCCCTTTTCTATGGACACTTTTAAAGAAGAAAAGTAACTTGATTTGAAAATGGAAAGACTCACGTTTGCCAAGCTTGTGCAAATTTACTGTATTCTCTTCCATGACCTCACAGACTGCATGTGTCCCTTTTAGTGTTATTCCCTGCAAATCAGTTCCTGTTCAGATCTTGCAGCTCTCTTTGATTTACATTTCCAGGCAAGTTCCTTTCCTGCCGAGGCTGAGATTCTCAACTGATTTACACTTTTCACTTCTGTAAGGCTGGGGAACTCACTTAATAATTTCAGTTTATTGTGTAAAGTAGGATTCAGTGCGCTAACTCATACATTCAGCACACTTGAATTTGTAAATTTTATTTAAGTTTTGACCTACTTACTCACCTTTAGTTTAGCCAAAGTTTCTTCTGAATCACGAAGAAACATATGAAGTAACAGCAAAGGCTGAATGCCTACTGCAATATGGTCTTTATGTGAATTGGTCTTCGAGAACCAGATTAAAATAAATAACTCAAGTCTGATATAAACTTTAGCCAATGGCTCAAATGAACAACAAAACTTATAGAGAATGAATGCACAGAAACAGAGAAAATATACGTAGCAAACTCCACATAAATACCAAAGTGGCACGTTGTCATGCACTGGTGAAGAAATTTGTCAGACCTAAGCATTTTACTAGTGCCTCACACTCCAGTATGGGGAGAATGTTTCTAGTCCATGTTATACATTTTAAGAGGTTTTCTTACTGCTTTTTCTCTCTCTTTTTAAGTGTTAGTGCAGTGAAAGATGAATCTGATGATACTGGAGATTCTGCATATGATTAGAACTGTGGCTACAGTGCCACAAGTAAACCTGGTAACAGGCACCCTTGACAAAAATGTCTTCCCAAAGTGCTTCAGTGCAATCAGGAGTATCATCTAGTGATTAATTAAGTTTTCTGCATGAATTCACTCTCAGTTTCTCTCTCTACGGATGTGACCTTAAAGACACTTAAGTCCAGGGTAGTTTTCCCATTGACTTAGAAGAATAGCTCAGGTTCTCATTCTCAGCTTGCCTAATTTAACATATCTAACACTCCTAAATTAAGGACCAATATGCTTCTATAGTTAATGGATACCTGGCTATAGACAGACAGTAGGTAGAATGGATGTTGTTTTACTTCCTGTCAGCTCTAGGAGGTTTGAGTGAGTAGGCCCTTGATGAGGTAGTACTGATGCCTAAAGCTAAATTGGTTGAAATTAGGCCTCATTACATAGATGAAACAATTATTCCTTTGAAGATACTATATAAACAAAAACATGAATTCAGAATAAGACATATGTACTGATCTAAAATAAAGTTTAAAAGTTTTTATTTGCCATTTCCATTTGGGTGGATAAAATAACAATTATTTTAAGAGAAGTTTTCAGAGCTTAATTTGACTAATACATAGTTTAATAGAATCAATCTTATATATCATATCCTGTATAAGAAAAAAATAAAATCACTAAATTGGTATTTTTTATTTCAAGCAGCTAAAGTACATATATTTGAGATCAAATCTGCCCCTTCTTTGGAAGAATGTGAGGTTTTCTTGAGATTATTCCAAGTACTGATGGAACCCTACCTTAAGCAAAAGAAATTAAGCCACAGTTCTGCTTCCCTGTGATGGAAGATGAATCTGTGATACACACATAAAATTTTTTACACAGGTATAAGGTTAATAATGGCTATATTCTCAGATTGTCTTCAACGAAAGATGATAAAAGAAACGGTGCACATTGTGCACTTCTCCCACAGTATGCCTGAGTCCTTGACCAATGAGAGATCATTTTTTTAATGTCTAGAGTAATCAATTTCTTCATATAGGAAGAAAGATAACGTGCACTTGTACTGCAGTGACCTAAGCCTATTTTAGAAAACTCCCAGAAAGATGGGACTTGTCTTTTGGAAAATTATGAAAAACCTCCCACTTATTGTGGCTCGCCCACAGTACAAAAAAGAAGGTAGTTTTAGACGAGACAGATCTATGAAAGCAAGGGAGCTGCAGACTATGAATATATGTATATGTATTAATTGCATGGTTGATTGAAGAATTATTTTTGGTAACTTGCATGACAGAATCAAACATTTTCCTCTGTGAGGCAGATTCTTAATCTTGTGGCCCAATTCTTTGGTGGGGTTGTGATCAGCACTCTTGAATTCCTTATACCAGACTTCTCAACTTAGAAGGTCTCAGGAATGTTCTCTTCATTGAAAATAAAACCCTCAAAAAGCCCCACAAAACCCCCAAACCTCTTCTTCTCAGACCAAGAAGCACTCAGATCATCAAGCAGGCAATACATAACGTAGAAGAGGCAGAGCAGTAGAATAGTCTGCTTCTAATAACCAGAGTGAATTTTGGAAGAAACTTCTGTGTTCTGAAAAAGGAATTTTGGTTCCTATAAATTAAAAAGAAAAAAACCTCTTCACACTGTTTGATCAAATAGTAGGTAAATACATGGGTTTTTTCCAGAAGCTATTCTTACTATTCCAGAAGGGAGAAATCTTTGCAATATTTTATGCATTAGATATTGATTGTACAGAAATATAAGAATGCAGGAATGGTGATGTTCTCTTCTACACAAAAGAGAAAGGAAAAAAATGTCAGAAGTATAGCTTAGTCTTGACATTAAGGCTTACACGGTGGCTTTAATTTTTTTGTAGTGTTCTTTTCTGAAAAGGAAAGACCACTGCTCTCATATTAGAGGAATTAGGAAGAGCATACATACACATTCAGTATATAAAGAAAATTCTTGGTATAAAACATTATAAATACTTCTAAAAATATTAAAGAAAAAATTAAGTGCATTAATATAAACACTATATAAACTTGTGCATCAGCTTGTTATCTTCTTTAAACCTTAGAGAGTTCTTTGAGCTTCATGACTTTGGAAAGAGTTAAGAAACAGCACATATTAAAGTCCACTGTGCATTCCCCTTAGTACCATTTTCTTCTTTTCCTACAATTACTAGGACTCATTTTCTTTGCTTGAAAATAGGATTTTTGTCTCATTTGAGTCCCTGCTATTTAATTCTTACTTGAAGTCATAATCCTCCCTGTCACATCACAGCAATCTCTTGGTAGCTAATTCTGATGTCATAGGCAGGATTTTGATTTCAGAAGAGCTGATTGTCTAGGCATACTTTATGTACCAGAATTTAGTCTTTCTGAAATGTACAAAGTAAGAAATATGGCAGCCACAAAATTTCAGGACACTAAAGTCAAGGTACAAGATGTGAAAGTTTGAGGTCCTTGTTACCACTTCTCAGCAGTACATTAATGGACTTTCTGTTAGAATAAGAAGGTAACACTATACTCTGTCATTTTCATCCAAGATACTGTTTAGAAAGATGCCTCCCTGACACACAAGCTGTTCACAAAAATGTAAGGTGAGGTGATCATTTTTCCATATATTCAATGGTGTCAGAAAAGACTTGAAACCTGGACTGGTTTCAAACCTCTGTCCTGAATGACACAATGTTATAACATTACCTGATACCCACTTGTCCAAATGTATAGGGTTTTTTGTTTGTTTTCTATTTCTTCATTAAATGTGTAAGTCTCTGAAACAACTTAAAAGATTACAACAGGAACCAGAGTGATTCTTCATCTCCACTCTACAGGGAAAAATTCCTTTGTTGTATGTGAAGAATTCTTTTCTGGAAAAAAATGCAAAGAAAAAAGCAACTGAAAGCAGTAACGGTTTTCTGTAAGCCTAGGTGTGTTAAGAGAAGTTATTGATTACAAAAAGAATCTATAGCTGAAAATGAACCCTCCTTTAATTACGTGGAAAGGAAGTCCTGTATGATTGCCTCAGTGCTGAGCTGACAGGATCATAAATTGGGCTTTATTAATTGCTATAGAACTGTCTGTTTTGTAGCATGAACTAAACCCCTCTAATCTTTCATATGGGAGAATATCCACATCATTGGAAGCTCAATTCCTTGCCCAACTAATTTTAAATTAATGGATTAATTTATAGGATACAATGGCCTGAACATCTGACCCACAAAAACATCCAAAGCAACAAACAACTTCAGTCTAACTGCAGGAAGTATCCTTTCCTTTATGTGGTATTTCATTTCACATTATTTGATATATCTGATCCATCATCATCATCACAAGTTTTCGTAAGTTAAGAATCGCACTCAACCATTTTTAAACCTTTTCTCACCGTGCTTTCAAGTATTTCTTATATCAAAAGATTAGAGGCAGCACTACTGATGTTCATCGTTTTCATGGGAACTTAAATGGAAGTTGGTGTTTACTGAAGTTGAGCATATTATAAAAATATAGAAGAGTGTATTGAGAAGCTTCAGTATCTACTTGGTTTATTATTCTTTTGGGTTTCTTTGGGATATGCCTAACACAGGTTATCTTGTGGAAAATTCAGATTGAAGGAAACTATTTACGATTCCTTTGGAAGCCTTCTATTACTAAACCAAAACAAGTGACCATCAGAAGGAGGGATACCTTCTGGTACCTTGACAAGAGCTCTGCGAAGAAGACAGCCAGTATTTTCAGAATCCTAATTTAAAAATACAGATCTAGATGCCTTGTAGCTGTGGGAATCTACCAGCGCGGTTGGCAGAGATCGAGGAGTTCCGTGACCGCTTCACCGGAGATGCAGCGGGACCCCCAGCCCGCCGGCGGCCTCCGGGGTGAGGCCCTGGTGGCGGATGCAGCGGGGCGGGGGCTGCGGCCGCGACGACCCCCCCGGCGGGCAGCGCGGTTCCCGTCATCCAGACGCCATCTAGCGACAGGAAAAGGGGGTGGGTTTTGCACGGGAGCGGGAAGGAGAGGAGGAGGAAAAGGCTCCCATAGCCGTCCCGGCTCTCGCCTTTCCCAAAGCTGGTAAGAGCCATATGGATATTGTAGCGAGAAGTCCGGAGTGGCTCGGGGCGGGTTGTGAGGAGCAGCGCCGCACTTCGCTCCCAGGCATTTCATTTCATCCCCCCCCCCCACCCCCAGTTTGTTTCAGCCAGTCGTGCCCCTTCCCTTCAAAGGAGCCAGCGCTCCCGAGGAATCCCCTGGATACCTCACCTAAGCCATCTCTGCCGCCCGATCACTACCCGAAACACCGCTAACTCCGGCGGGGCTGTGCTGAGCTGTCGGCGGAAGGGTTGGACCGGGCGATCCCGGCTCCGCGGCGACACACGCACACACAGACACACGGACCGGCACGCACACCGACACACACGCACACACAGAGACACACATACCGACAGATACGCACACATACAGGCAATCCCCGCTCGCCCTGCCGCCGCAGCCGCCCGCAGCCCCTTTGTTTTGCCCGCGGAGCGATGCCCTCCGCCCCGCGCCGCGCTCCGCCGCTGCCCGCCCCTGCGCCCCTTGCCCGCGGGCGGTGGCAGGGCGGTGTGTCCCGCCCGCCGCGGGGGAGGCAGCGGGAAGCCCCCCCCCCGCCCCCAGCCGCGCCAGGGCCTCGCCGCCGCCGCCCGCAGCCCGCGGCAGCCCCGCGGCAGGGGCAGGGGCAGCGGCAGCGGCCGC
Source organism: Phaethornis superciliosus (assembly GCA_023637945.1). Taxonomy (NCBI): domain Eukaryota; kingdom Metazoa; phylum Chordata; class Aves; order Apodiformes; family Trochilidae; genus Phaethornis; species Phaethornis superciliosus. The sequence continues at coordinate 23,727,923 of JAJQWJ010000001.1, read as the reverse complement.
AGCCGCGCCTGACGGCAGCCCCGCGCCGCAGGATCCGATCCGCGCCCCGAAAGGACGTGCTCCGCCGAGTTGCCAGGCGCGATTACGTTGTTTTTCCCCCCACCCACCCCTTGAACTTGTTGCTTGGCGCTCGGCGGTGGCGGAGGGGGTGGGGGTGGGGGAAAGCCTTATTATCGATGTCCCTTTGGATGCGATCAAGCTTTCTCAGGAGCAACTACTTCCCCGCCGTTCCCGGCGGGGCGCGGAGATCTAGAGGCAGAGCCCGTATTTCCAAAAGTCTCTATGCAACTGAGCGCTCTCGACAGACTTTCCCAGGTAGGTGCCGCAGGCTGGGCACGTCCGTAGGGGTGGGAGTGCAGATCCGAGGGGAAGGGGCTAGAGGAGGGAGGAGGGATGGAGGGGATGATCCGCCGCCGACTCTCCACGGTTCTCCGCGGCTCTGCCCCGCGCCCGCCGCCGGGGAGCCCCTGACCCGCTCCACCCCCACGCTCTACCGGCTTCGCCCTTCGGCAGCCGGTCCCGGGGATGCCCCATGCATCCCACCTTCTGCGGGTGGGTGCCTCCAAAGCCTCCGCTTCTACCTCCGCCTGAGCCACCGCGGCTTTGCTCGGCCCCGCTCTCCTCGGTCCCGATCAGCCTCTACCCGTGCCCCGACACCCCGTCCCGGGGAGACTCCCCTCCGCCCGCTTCCTTTCCCTGGAGAGCTCCCTCCTCCTGGCGCCCCTTCCCCGGCGCCCCTCTGCCCTTCAACGCATTTCCTACGCGAAAAACTTGCCTTAAAGTTTAATGCTGCCGCCCGGAGCTCCTCCCCCTGCCCCGCCGGTTCCCCCGGCTCTGAGCCGGGGTCAGGAGGAGTCCCCAGGGCGGCGACCAAGGTCAGGGAGAGGATTCGTCCCGCCGCTGCTCCAGGGCTGCGGCTAGGGAGGTGGCGGTGGCCCACCCGGCCCATCCCTTCCGCCCCGCACGGCGAGCGGGTGGCGGCTCCGGGCGGCTCCGCTTTAGCCCGCCCGGGAAGGGCTTCGCGGCGGCCGCGGCCCGGCTCCGGCAGCGGGCGGGGAGAGGAGCGGAGCAGAGGAGGGGCGGGGGGGAGCGGCTGCATCGCGCGTGGAAGAAGATCTCCTTCCAGGTGGCTGCACCGCTGCACCAGTGCTGCTAGCCGGCTTCTGCGGGTAGCGCTTTGTACACCTTTGCTTCCTTCCAGGGACCTCGTATGGACCTTGATATCCAAAGGATCTAGCTTCCAGAGTAGCTGCTTTGAATACATTGATTTCCAAGTGCCCTGATTTGTTGCTCTAACTGGCTAACCAACCCCTGGAAAGGATATTCCGGGGTGAAAATGGGGAGGAAACAAAAAAGAAGCAAAACGCTTTTTGGCTAATACTGAAAATCACAGCAATGCTCAGATATTCTGTCGCCTCGAAAATGTGTGAGCATTTGTATCTTTCTTTTCCCTCTCTGTTTTAGTGACTGGACCAGACCTGTCCCTAGTTCGACTTCCTTAGCTGTAAGTGGGTGTTTGGGACCATGGCAGCAGGAGTAGCAGCTTGGTTACCCTTTGCCAGGGCAGCAGCGATAGGATGGATGCCAGTGGCCACAAGTCCTATGCCAGCTGCTCCGCGACAGGAGAGGAAGCGAAGCCAGGACTCTCTGATTGTACTGAATGTGAGTGGCATCCAGTTCCAGACGTGGCTGGACACCTTAGAGCGCTACCCCGACACTCTGTTGGGCAGTTCGGAGCGGGACTTTTTCTACCACCCCGAGACACAGCAGTACTTTTTTGATCGGGACCCTGACATTTTCCGCCACATTCTCAACTTCTACCGTACTGGGAAGCTTCATTATCCCCGCCAGGAATGCATCTCAGCTTACGATGAGGAGCTGGCCTTCTTTGGCATCATCCCTGAGATTATTGGCGACTGCTGTTATGAGGAATACAAGGATCGCCGGCGTGAGAATGCTGAGCGCCTGCAGGATGATGCCGACCAGGATTCTGCAGCTGAGAGCGCCCTGCCCTCCATGACAGCTCGGCAGAGGATGTGGCGGGCTTTTGAAAACCCACACACCAGTACACTGGCTCTGGTCTTCTACTATGTCACTGGTTTCTTCATTGCCGTCTCTGTTATTGCCAATGTGGTGGAGACAGTGCCCTGTGGGGTAAGCCCCGGTCGCATCAAAGAACTGCCCTGTGGGGAGCGCTATGCTGTGGCTTTTTTCTGTCTGGATACTGCCTGTGTCATGATCTTCACAGTTGAATATCTTCTACGTCTGCTGGCGGCCCCTAGTCGCTACAAATTCGTGCGCAGTGTCATGAGTATCATTGATGTGGTTGCCATCATGCCATACTACATTGGCCTGGTGATGACAGATAATGAGGATGTCAGTGGGGCTTTTGTGACATTACGAGTCTTTCGTGTCTTCAGGATCTTTAAATTCTCCCGCCACTCACAGGGGCTGCGCATCCTGGGCTACACACTTAAAAGTTGTGCCTCAGAGTTAGGCTTCCTCCTCTTCTCACTCACTATGGCCATCATCATCTTTGCTACAGTCATGTACTATGCAGAGAAAGGTTCATCAGCCAGCAAGTTCACCAGCATCCCTGCAGCCTTCTGGTACACCATTGTCACCATGACAACACTGGGGTAAGTGCAGCTGGTGTTTGGTTACAGCCAACATTTCAACAAGTGTATCGGCACAAATGGAAAATAGTTTTAAAAAATCTTAAGACAAAAATCGCAAGGGTAAGTTTTTGATACGGAACTTCATGAATACAAGTCATCACTTCTCTCTAACTGTTTTATATGTGCAAGTGAGTTCTGCTGAAGTTAAAAAACCCAAGTCTCAAAACTGAAAAAGCAAACAACAAAGCAAAACAAAACATAATCTTAGAAATGTTAGTGTTCTTTTGAATTTTCTGTAACACTTTGCTTGGTTTTAGACAGTGAAACCAGTATATTTTATTAACATCTGTGATTTAACAGTGGATTTTTAGTAAGGTAATGTGTTTGCTGACAGTACTTGCTGCAGAGTTGCTAAAGTAGTGATAATCACAAGGCGAACACAACTGGGTTCTTTTGATTTGATCATGATGAAAGTATGTGGATCTGCCATTTTATTTGAAGTGATGTTTTGATGTAGACATAGATTTTTGTTGTCATGTAAATAGACAAGTTATAGGTATCTTAATCCTCACAAAAAATATTCCTGATTTATTTAAGACACTGGAAAAATTTCCTTTGGTTTTCACAGACCTGTAACTTGTAAATGACAAGTGTCAAGCTACACTGACTGATGACCAATTCTGGAAAATGAGCTGAGGACATGTGAGACACATGGCAGCTGATCAGGCATAAGTTTTAAAACATTGTTATGAAGGCAATATAAATCCTTCCAGAGAATTAGGAGTTAAAAAGTGCCATTGCTGACATTAGACTCCACTCCAATGCAGTTTAGTGGAAAGGGGTGAGTTTCATGAAGACAAAGCCCATAATTTTTTTAGTCAAGCATGTTGCCACATCTTGTTGGGACTTTTGAGATTTATGAAGCATGTCTAACTTTTAAATTTAACAAAATGAAAGTGCATTATTAAACTATTATAAAAACATTGATTTATTATGTGCAGTTGTAATTTAGTTGGGTAACATGTACAAAATATTGAAAAAGATAAGGGAACTTTTTTTTTAAGGCACCATTTTTTTGCACAAGGCTTTTATCTTCAGTGTGATGTACCAAATGAAGATAAATATAGTGCATCATAAATATTTCATACTACTTTTAGGGGCAAGTTATGCTAAAAAGGAGTGACAAGAGCTTTGGGAATTTTAATCTGCTTTTTAAGTTCCTGGGTTTTTTTGGTTTTCATTTTCTTCTGGTAGTGACAAACTGAAGGGACAAGTTAGAAAAATGAACAAGTTATACATGCTAACTAGTTTCATAGTCCTGTATTTCCTTCTTGATGCTGATACTTTTTGCCATGTATTTTTAATTAAAGATGTGATGATTTTACAATAATTAGGTCTTAAGAATTTACAAATATTTACATTGTACAGTCGTGTTATAGAAGAGGAGGAGCTGGTTTGTGTTTTCTGTAGCAAAAGGTGTTTTTCGAGCAAGTTGTGGTCCTGGTTCTGGGCAGTGTGGGCAGGACCTGTCCATGGTACTGAACATCGACTTCCCTTGAGTTTTATCTCCCGTTTGCACTTGATTATGACATGGGTATGATCTCTTCGGCATTGTTATGACATTTTTCTTTCTTTCATTAAAAAAGTCCCACTATTCAATAGTTCCATGTTTTGAGGCATTATTCTGAATAGATTCTTCAAAAACACTGATGAGATTTGAACATCATTAAGAATCTCTTTGAATGAAGCTGGAGACCGTAGTTTCAAGTACACAGATACATAATGTTCAGGTCCTGAGGGGAAGAAAAAGGGTTAAAGAGAATATATTTATATTGTTTTGAAGTAGTTTGCCCAGAGAGAGTTTTGAGCAGATTGTACAGAGACCCAGAGTTTCATTATCAGAAGTTTAGATGTGATTATAAGTTCAGATATGACAGACACCGCGGATTTCTGGGAAAACTTTAATCAATGCATTAGTTAAATGATGCCCTTTTAATAACATCTTGATACCCATATAAAGGTTATATTTAAATGTTAAACATATACAAATAATTTAAATAGAATTAATGTAATAAAAGCTTTGAACTCTTTTTAGCTCATGGAATAATTACAGAAAATGAGAGGAAAATTGCAAGGAAAAGCAGCCAGGGTCAGTAAAGCTGATTGTAATTAGTACTGCTACCTTTGCTCTATGCTAAATCTTCTTGTCCTTTTCCTAGTACAGAACTCTCTTTCATTTTTAATTCTAATGTTAGCTGAATCAGGGCTATATAAATGGACTCTATGTGAACAATTTCTTTTATCCACAAAGCTGGATGAAGTCTTTATGTCTTAAATGAGAGTTGCACACAGCTGCTTATGTGAAATATTACAAAAATACACGAAAACTAATAGATTACCAATAAGTTGTTATTTTAGAGGCTTGGCGTCATCCTCATATTTTGCTAGATAGCAAGGGTATTGAGGAAGTGGCCTTTGCAGTTTGGGGACTTACTGTCTTGGAAGCAGGGCTATATTTCTCAGTTCTGCATGATTGCTGAGCAATTAGTGTCTTTAAAAAACATAGATTACATTTTCCTCTGCAGAGCACAGTGATTTCAAATGTAACTACATTTTAGCCTCCAAGGATATCCCAGCTAATAATTGTTCTTGAATGCTCAACTCAAGTAGCACATAGTTGTACATAGAGATACTATGTGAAAAAAAATGAAAGGAAGGAGTGATAGGAAGAGAGAAAGAGAGAGCGAGAAAGAGGGAGCAAGAAAGAGATAAAGGCTGAAAGAGAGACAGAAGAGAGAGATGGCTCTAAAACAACAGCAGAAATTCTGCCAGAAAGTGAGTTGTCTGATTTAAAATTTCAAATTACTCTTTTATCAGTATTAATCATAGCAAAAGCAAAAATATAAAGTAGGGACAAAGGGAAATAAGGTATGAGACCATAAAACTAAAAAACACCACAAAGCAGTTTGTGGAGATTCAAGATAACAATGAAAAGCATAGAAGTTAGGGACATAAAGCTCAAGAAAAAGGTTAGTGTAAAATCTGGCAGAGAAAAAAGATCAGGTCAATTGAATTGGCTTGGACAGGCTTACATGGGGGTTTGTGAAGGTCTACACCTATAATGGCACAGTTTTGTCACTTTCTGCTGTCACCTTAGAACTTCATAAATTAATAACTTCTGTGCTGTCAAAAGTCAGCAAATGATCTACAATAGCTGGCAATGTTTTGGGCTGAGGGTAATGTTTGTTCCCAAATCAGGCAGAGCTATAGTGTAATTTGTCTTTTATAAATTCATGATACTTTAAATAAGGAGCAAAGTACTCTTCTGGGACTACTTCTAAAGCTAACCAAAGTGCTATATTAAACTTCTCTACTTACAGGCTTTACACCGTGTGGCTTTGTCAAATCATACAATACTTCTGCTAATGATCACAACAGTTTATAAACAGAATCCTAAACACAAAACTATTCATTTATTTGCTTCAGTTGTATAAACTAGAGGTATATCTTCCGGAAAAGATTAAGCAATATTAATTTTCATTATTTGTTACTATAGTCCTTAACGTATGAGGAATCCCATCTAAGATATATAAAATTCCCCAAAGACTTCATAATCGAACAGGTGACTGGGTGTGATGACAGAAAGCCTCAAACAGTGAACGCAGGAATAAGGCAATGGATTTAATTTTCCTGCACATTCTATTCTTTCCCTTCTTTATTCCTTTTCCATTCTTACTGCATCCTTATGGGTATATTCCACATATTTATTTGCTTCACTCTTCTTTCAAACTACCACTTTCCACAGTTTTCCTGTCTGGGGATTTAGCTTCTGACTTGGCACCTTTCCTTCCTTGTTCAGGACAAGTTTATAATTTGTATTAAGACTCTTTTGGCTATAATTTTGCTAGATCAAATCTTTCATTCATCATCATCTTGTCTTTCTTTGACCTGAACTTTCCTCATAACAGGCCCTTTTCTCCTGACCTTTGTTTGATAGATCTTTGCCTTATAAGCATCATGAAATTTCCACAACATCAGTACTTTTCCTTTTTTGTTTCTTTTTTCTTTTTCCTTTCTGAAATGCCACACATATTACTTTGTTTTCCTTTTCTAAGCCTTGTGAGTGCCTTTATTTTCTTATGGTCTCTGTGCACTTGTTTCAAACCATTTATGTCTTCAGAGCTTGTATTTAAAAAATTAAAACAGTTAAATAGAATATGACAAGAGAGCACATTAGAACTGTGGGGTTTTTTTGTTTTGCTTTGGTTATTTTTGTGAAATATGTAATTTAAAAGTTTGTGGTATTTGTTGTAAGAATATTTCCAAAAGTACTGATTAGCAAAATTGGAGTATTATTTCTGTCTCATATGTATATATTGTCTCATTCATTCTTTTTGTGTTTGATATTTTCAGCCCTGTTTGAAATATAATTTTTCTATTTTTGTATTGTATTGTATACAGCCTAGTGAATTTAGTATTTACAAATGTGTTTGATGTCTCGATCTATTTTCTCTTCACAGCAGAGGTGTTTAGCCTGAATAGCTAGAACACTATATAACAGAGGAGGGACAAAGTGCAGTGTAATCACTTTCAAAGCACTTTATTAGATATTCAAAAAGGGCTCCAGGGGGAATTTGAAATACTGAAAAGTAAGGGTCATTTTGATGGCAGTAAAAAAAATATTTGTTCTCTAATAAAAAGATTACTCAAACTGTATTAGGCTGTTGTTGGCTTGACAGAGAACATTTTCTTACATATATTCTTATTTAGTTGCACTAGAGACCAGCTCTCTTGTTAAAATAATTCTGAAGATCTCTTAGAGGAACAGGAGTTGCTTACTTCCTGCATTTTTCTTTGTCACGAATTTTCTTACTCAGTTATGAAGAGCATGAAGGTGTTGCTTAACTAAAATACCTTTCTGTTCAGAACCTAATTTATTTGTACCTTTGGTGGAAACAGATGGAATTTTGCTTCCTTGTTGTATTGTGAGTCAAGAATAAGTACAGCGAGATTGGTGTGGGCCAGGATATAGCAAAGAAATGTGCTGACTTAGTGCAGGAGAAAAAATTGAGTTAGAGAGTAATTATGATCAGTGTCTGATCTATTAGTTATGGCCTATCATTTAGCCAGTCTTCAATGAATATTTTGATTTTATTAAAATCCTTAGGTGATCAAGCCCAAGAAGTTGAAACTGAGTGATGACAATCTGTACTTGGCTCAGCATCATTTGGCCTCTGTCTCAGAAGAATAATTTTCAATGATAAAGCCATATAAATCTGTGAATACAGTACTAGAAATAGTGCCACTGTGCAAAAAAAAAAAAATATCTGGGAAAGGAAGCTGTATTTCTGAACATGGGAACTTACAAATACTGCAGAAATAAAATTATTATCTGAAATAAGTTGAGGATGTCTTGCATCTGCAGGGTAACAATTAACTTTTAGATATTTGAAAGAAAGTTTAATGAACTACTCCTGTTACTTGATTTTCATATCATTATAGACTACTATAGTGTTCATAATTTGCACTATGGTAAACAGGTGAGAGAGTTATCTGGTTCAGCAGAGGTTAAGTGGATTGATTGTTCAAAAGAGGAAATATAACTTAGAAATACAGAAATAAGGTTTGGATTCGGCTTTATAATGTTTCATGGTAATCCTGAAACAGAATTGATGGAGTGATTGAAAAGATGTATTTCTGTATTTGTCACTTACTGGACAATAGATGGGATCACAGATTTTTTTGTTCAGATGTGATCTCTAAACCGTCTTTTTCCTGCATTACTTGTGCAGTGGATGAAGGGTTTTAAATTCATGGGCATTGCTTTGCGTTGATAGTTCTGTGCTACATTTTCCAGAATAATAAGTTACCATGCTTGTACTTTGACCCCTATCACAATTAGTAGCCTGAATTCTACCATTACTTCTTATGCTTTTTTTTTCAGAAGTTTATGACTTTGCCTGTGCCTGTGGTCATGTTATGTAATCCCCCTGTTAAGTAAAAAAGTTGTGGGGTTTGTTTTGACAAATCAAATTGTTTTCACTAAAGTATACAAAGAAAGCTGCATTATTTCCCCAGCATAGACTTAAAGAAATGTGAATTGAGATGAAATACAAAACACTGCTTTTGACTAGAGCACTTGATGTGCAACAGCTGTAAGTGTTCTGTGGAAAAGTATTGGATACAAATATTTACTCAGGTGTACGAAGGCTAAGATTTAAATATGAGTACATATGAAGATCATGTGACCAATAAATCAGTCTCAGAATATTCTATCTTCATTAAATATATATATATCTAAGATTCAGTTCTATTATAATCCAAATGAGACTGCACTCTTCTCATGCCAGTGTGCACACACCTGGTGAATTATTAGAAAGAATATCTTAATGTACCAAGTCATCAGTTCTGAGTTCCTGCTACTAGCAGTTAAGTGCATTTACAAAAGCTAACAAAACATTAGAAGACTGCTATCTTTGTAAATATTAAAGATACAAAGGTATTATTCATATAAGCAATAGCATATGTGCATTTAGAAAACAGTTGCCTTTCTGCCATTCTGCTGCACTATTCCCTGCTTGTCTGCAGGTCTCCAAGCCTTAAGAGCCACTATGTAAATATACTTAATTAGGGCTTGGTTCCACACTGTTACAGAAAATGGAAGGTTGCCTGAAAACTTGCAAAAATGTTGCTAACACAAAAAACCTCAGATCTTGCAGACATATTGCCAAAGTATTTAGAAGCACTATTTTGCATTTCATATCTGTTTTTTCAGTTTCACCCATGTTACTTGTTTCTTTGATATGGTTGGCTTAATGGTGAAGCCAAGTCTTACAGACACGGAGATCTGATTTTATTAGATTATAGGAGCCTAACCTTGCAAGGAAGATTTTTAAAGGCATTTAAGTACCTGGAGATGGAGATAGACACCCAGCTTGAATTCTCAAAAGAGGCTTAGGTGACTTAGAAACACAAAGAAGAACAGTTGAAAGCAAGCAGGTACCTTGTCACTTTAGAAAGCATAGTCTAGAATAGCTTCAAAGATAAGTATTGTGCTGAGACTCCAAATATGTCTTACCCCTGTCAGAATCAAATGGATCCTAAAAGGAATCAGGTCTTCTTAAAATGCTATGTGCCATATCTTCACGTTATGCTGTAGAAGGAGATAGAGTGTTGCGTGTGTGGTAGTCTTAGGAAAGAGGAATAAGTAATTCAAGAAAAAGAAAAACAAAAAAAAAACCCAAACATGACTGAAAGAGTCTGTAATACTCTCTCAGAAGATAGACTGTAAGGAACCCAAGGGGAAAATAGTTTTTATCTTAATGTTATCTCTATGTTTTTCAAACCAACAGGTCAGCATGAAAAAAAGTATGTAAGAAATGTGAGTTATGACATGCAGGCATTTAATTGTTAAATTAATTAAAATGTTTTTAAAACAGACTGCAACATTGTGAAAGAGTGTCAGGAAGGGGTTTCCATTTTTTCAAAGAAACAACCAGCCTGAGGATTTATTAATTCTGTAGGTCTCTTGTTCAGATTGCATACAGTAAATCTGTTAAGATGCTGATGTGTGGCAAGAGAAGGTAAACCATCTTGATTCTGACCACAAAAAATTCATCCTCCTCTGGTGTGCTGGCAAAGATTTTTATTTCATCTGTATTTACTTTTTTATTTTATATTTTTTATAGACTTAAGCAAGAGGCTTGAGAGGCACTTTGGCTGCATTTGCTTTTTCTTTGTGGTAGTATGAGCATGGTGTACAGATCTTTTAGTTGATTTTTACTTTAATATATGTACCGAAATGAAACATCTTTAAAACAGATTTCCATGATTTTTACCAGTTCTTTGTTCAAAAATTATTTTATTGAGGTAAGAATTATGTACCACAGTTCTTTATCTTCAAGGATACTTGTAATTTTTGACTTGACTCTTTAATTAGATGGTGTCTAGCCTAGCTTTGTAGTAACTACCACTTGTACTAAAGTGTCTTATAAAAAATTAATATGCATTTTAAGAATGCTTATATTTTTTTCAAATTTTCACGTTTTACTGTTATAAAATCTATATCTGCATAAGTAAATTTGACTCTCTGATTATTGATTGTTACGCAGTTTCCTTAGATAAAACTTGTTATGGTGTAATAGAAAATATAGAATTCTACGGATGTATTTAACTAGTCTGAGTGCTTTGGTAAATTAAAGTAAGTACATTCCACCCCATTTTTAAATCAGCTTGGTTAAAAAATGTTTGGGAAACTCCATAGAAGTATGTATAATGATGTCATTTTATGGTGATTTATTAATATGTTTTGATTCATTATTTTTTTGGAAAAAATATTTTGAGACCAAATCCCAACTTTCTTCAAATTTTTATCCAGAGGCATGTTTGTGGTGTGGGTTTTTTTTGTTTGTTTGTTTGGGTTTTTGTTTGTTTGTTTTTTCTTGGAACAGTCTTTTGAGTTATCCCTTTCACGTTTGGCCCTTCAGATATTCCTTGTACATGGCTGAGAGTCAGACTGTGAGGTTGCGGGAGATGTTATCTAACATTGTGTAGTGGCTCATGGTCTGAAACTGCATTCTGCATCCTAACTCATGGGTTTTTTTTTCCATAAGATGAACCAAACGAGTTTTCTGTATGAGAGCATATGTAAAGTATGTGGGCTCCTTAACTTCATTGTTGTTACTCTTCACCTTCCTCCCTTTTTTATAACCCAAAAGAGGAATTTTATTGCTGTGCTAGTGGCCTTACTTTCAGTTTCTGCAACTTTCACCTCTCCCACTTGCAGCCAGTTAACAGTTCCCTGAGCATCCTTATCAGCTCTGGACAGCAACTACTGCACTGTGCAGGGTTGCTTAGGAACAAAATTGATGCTCTTTGACACGGTGGATTACAGCTGCAACATGCTGGTCCACAAACTCTCCTGCTTCCTACAGAGGAATGAAGAGCAAAGAGGTTAAAGGTGTTTCCTGAATCTGACTGTGAAGAAGGTACATACGTTTTTGTTTTATGAGCTCTAAAGCATTTTATTGTTGATAAATAGTAGGTTAAGTATTGTGGCCTTTCTATTCAAAGCGCAGCAGTACCAAAAAACTTCAGTAAGAACTCTTTTCAACAGCAACTTAGTAATTTAAATACCCTGGTATCTTGTGTCACTTAGAGAACTGAGAATTTTTAGCTTTTCTAAGCTTTTTTTGTTGGATTTTGTTATTGATACATTTGTTTACAACAATTGATCAAATCCATGCTGAGATATGGATATCAAGGACTATGGACACCTATACACCTATCCTCATACACATAATTAGAGCTACACATGATTTAAGTGCATCTATTTCTTGAGTTTATTTAACAAGTAATTATGCAAAATTAAACTGTGAGTATTTCCATTTTAAACTCTACAGAGACTGAGAATTTAGTTAGTGTATATGTTTTTGGCAAATAAATAGAAAACTTTAGAGTACAAATTGAAGATTCCCTGCAGGCATATAGTTTAGAGTGTCAGGCTGGATTAATGGTTTGACAAGGTCAGTATTAGTCACTGTCCAAGTGAAAAGGAAACTCAAATTTTATTGGCTTTGCTTGGGAACATAGTAATCAACCTATATGATGTTAATCTGTGTCATAATGTGCTGAATTTTGGAGGTAAATATAAAAGAAGCTCCTTACAGAAAAACCTTGATGCATATGCTACCCTTCTTGGACCATATGTTACTTCTGGCACCTCTATGCCTTCACCCTGTATCAGTCAGATTGCTGCAGAAATGGTAGCTGCTGAAAGACTGCAACCATTATCATTCATTTAACCTACAGTTTCTTTCCCTTCCAGGGCTCAAACTTTTGAAACTTAATGTATGCAATCACTCATGGGAGAAGCGATGTTGCTGATCATGCGTGGTTCAGCCTCTTGCCACGCCGGCAGAGCCATGGCAGCCTCTCTCCTCCTCAGGGCCCAGACACAGCTGCAGAGCACAGATGATACTGACTTCTTGTGTCTGGCACATGCAGCAGTGCACACATATAAGATTAAAACCTGCTTGTGGAAGGGGGAGATAGGAACCAGTTTTATTTCAGCTTTTTAGGAGCACACAGAAAAGAGTGAGTGAATTGTGCAAATCCCTTTGGGTGCAAATGCTTTCTGGCCACTGTGCCCCAAGCCCTCTTCACACCATGAGTACAGCACAATGTCTGCAGACGGAGTGGATTTACAGTGGATTTGGCTATGCAGCAGGGAAGGGGTTGTGGGTTTTGTGACACTTTTACAAAGGGTATGTGAGCTTTCCCTCTTTGTCTGTGTAGCTGCCACATTTAGTGTGCACTGGTTGCTACATCCTTGCAAACACATAATTGGAGGGAAGAGTGCCAGGTGATGTGAATACTGGACAGGACAACTATTTGGACTATGGATTTGGATCCACATGAGTGGATTTGAAAGATACTCTTATCAAAAGGCTGAAAACAAATTAGTTCATCTCTTAAGTGTTAGTGGAGAATCTTCTACTTTTACTATACTTTCAGATACTTATTTTCCATCTCACTATCTATAGTCAGGAGTTCCTTTGTTTTCAATGCAGACAAATCCAAATACAGCAGGAGGGTTTTCCTTAAATAAGCCTTTGAAGAATATAGGTGTAGAATTTATACACTGTATGTTAGGTGTGTGCTTTTTTATAGGGAACAATCAGGGCATACAACTCTTTTAAAGGAGACAAGCAGGGCATCCTTTTTTTGTAGGAGAAAGTCAAGACATACTGTACAATGGAATTATAGAAGAATCTGGAGGTGGAATTCAAACTTCTTTCACTGCCAGTTGCTTACCATCTCTGGGAAGTATTTATAAGCCTTAACTTACTCCTCTAAAAGTTAAATCCTTCTGAACTAGTCATCCTTGTCTTATTTAGGAGGTAATGAAGAGAAGCAGGCATCTGGAGATACTCATTCCTCTGCACTGAGTATAAACGAGATTTATTATGATTAGCAGAGACTTAAATATTTTAAATACCAAGTGAAATGGATGAGATAAATCCCAACCTCCATTTCTAACTGGTTTGGTCTGGTCTTCTTGTTGCCAGTTATATAACTCTGAAAGGCCTATAACATCATCCTTTCAAAGACTTCAGTGTACGTGCTTGGGATTTGATGACAATTCCCACTTTATCAAAAAGGAAACATGTCTGCTACATTTAAACTCAAAATATTCTTGTATAGTGTAACCCTCAAGGCCGCTTCAGTGCTTTTGTCATTTTTTTAGCATTTTACATACAACACAAAAAAACCCAATTTAAATTTGAAAAAAATAATGAGGTTTAATGCTTCTGCTGGTTTAAAAGAAACCTCTAGAAAACTGGAAGAAACCTGTAAGTAACCACTGTAATTTTCCACAGGAAAGAAGTCATTCTGCAAATAGCAATGCATTTGAATTAAGATACGGGGAGCTTGAAAACCTTAACTTCAAAAGGTTGTAAACTATTAGTTTTCTTCTGAATGGGAACCTAGACTGATTCACATATTGCTCTTATTAGCTATTTTACTACTGTCCATTTTTAAAGTGTCCTGATGGAGAACTGTCAGGTTCCTTCCCCCATACCATTATTCTGGTGTCTTCCAGGCGGTGTCAGAGCTCTCGACTACGTTTAGGCATTGCCAGTGCATAGCTCTGAAGCAGACTGAAAATCTTAGAAGAAGAGTAAAATAAATTTCAGAGGGGTCACTCTTCTCAGTGCAGTGTTCATTTTCATATTTCATTCAATTTAAAAGCTACCATTTTCTTGAAAGCTGCCTCCAGACAGGAGCACTGCAGCAACTTGAGGGCCACAAGAGAAGATTATGGTCAAAACTGCTTCAGAGTTTATGTTTTTCTCATTTGTCTTCTGAACTTTTTCCACTTCTCTGAAAATCGTACCAATCTCTCTGGTGAGGAAATTCTTTAATTTGGTATGAAATCCTGTTATCAAGAATGATTTGGTTTAACTCATTTTAGTTCATCTTTATGTTCTGCTTTTCCAGAGCAGCAAATCTCAAATTTGCCAGCTAGTACAGTTCTATAGTAGTGTGAAATAAACCCATTTTCTTCAGTATGTTTCTCTTTTGTGTAAGATTTCATGAAATTATGTTCCCTTATGCATTAAATGGCATATTAAACTTTTTTTTTTCTTGGAAAAAGATTAATAAACCACACAAGAAATAATATTTCCACTTTTCCCCTCTCAACTGTCAGCTTTATCATGAACTTCCAAACAAGTTCCAAAGCAGAAGTACTGTTCTACACCACTGTACCACTACAGAAATTTTGCTTCTCGTTTGAGGGGCAACAGAGTTTATTTCATAATTTGGGGAAATTGATTTATGTTTAATTATATTTTTTAGAAAAACGTTTCTCCCATTTGCTGTTCAAGTAAATGCCTTTTACAAGCTTGGAAAGCAATGATGTTGAAGGGAGAGAATGTAGGCTCAATGGCAAGATTCCAAGTCATCTTTGGAACACTGTTAGGTTAGACATTAGGAAGAAATTCTTTTGCGTGAGGGTGGTGAGACAGTGAGACACTGGAACAGGTTGCCCAGGGAAGCTGTGGATGCCTCATCCCTGGAGTGTCTTAAGAAACAAATTGATAACAGGGACTCATGCAAAATGTCTGCAGAGAAATTATTTACCTAGCTAGTATGCTAGAGAGACATAGGTGAGGACAGTGTTAGAAATCTGAATCACTAGTCCTTCAAGAGAGGGGACTGGGAGTGACTGGTGGTCTGCTCTGGGGTAGAGCAATGGGATTTGAGGTGTGAGAGAGATGGTTCATGATACTTTTTGTATCTTGACCAGAAAAGCTCAACAACAAAATGGCTTCATAAAAGACCTATTTTAATATGAGAGTAAAGGAGCAGTATAAATAACCAGTAAATATTATGGCCCTTCAGATGTTGGTAACCATGCATTCATATAGCATTGGTTGGATTTTCCCAGTGTGTTGCACAGACCCTGCCCCTGGAAGTAAAGTCCTCTTTTTTTGTCCTTTGTGCTATCACATAATTTTTTTTTATAATAAAACAACTCTGCTAATAAATATGTTCTCATGAGAACTTTTTGCTGAACTCTGAGATGAGGGCAAGGCCACACAGGTGCCATAGTCACTGGCATTGAGT
This sequence comes from Phaethornis superciliosus, assembly GCA_023637945.1. Taxonomy (NCBI): domain Eukaryota; kingdom Metazoa; phylum Chordata; class Aves; order Apodiformes; family Trochilidae; genus Phaethornis; species Phaethornis superciliosus. The sequence goes on along the minus strand of JAJQWJ010000001.1, from coordinate 23,712,171 downwards.
TGACTGCAGATCTTCTGTGGCAATGATCTGTTCCAGTTTGCAGACAAAGGTACTTGTGCAGCACAGCCTGAAGGCTGGCATGGACATGCATCACAGGCCTACTCTGCTTGCTCAGTTTCCTTGTTATGTGGATGACTGACTCTTTGATGCATGGTGGTCTTCCAGTCAGGTTCCCTGTGACAGGTCTGTGGTGCAGAGCAGAAGAGCAATATACCTGTTTACCAGTTTTGTTACTACAGTAGAAGTTTTGCTAACTTATCTACTGATCCCGTTTCAAAAAATTGTATGAATGAAAATCACTTATTCTTTATTGATTTTTTGTTTAGAAATGTAGAACAAAACATCAAAACGAAATGACACATTTGGTTTTCTTGATCTGGATTGCTTTTGGGAATTCAGTTCAAAGCAATTTTTTTTGCTTCTTTTTTGCTGCATACATGGAATGGAGTGTATTTTTAAGAAACTGCTATGGGAGAACAATTTCATCTTGTGAAGAAAGACCAAGTTCCATAACTGTTCCATTCTTTTTGGCTGGAAAAAAAAAATTAGAAAAATTAATGGCAAAATAACCATCAATGCATATAAAACAGAAAAGGCACATCTTCCTTGGTAAGTCCTTAAGTTACAAACTGCTGAAAGCAGAGAAGGTATAATGTGGAAGGTATCACCCTATTCTTGCCTTTGCTTATTTCCTACCCATTTAATTTGCTTCTGGCCAGTGGCAGGATGTTGGGCTAATTGAGTCCTTCATATTACCCTCTCATGTTCTCAGGTAGTGGAAATGACAACCACGGGTTGGCTCAGGCTTAGATTAGGGAAATAAACTGATTTATAAGCTTCCTCAGAATTCCCTTAAAGAGCCATGGGCAATGGATAAAAGATAGCTATTCTTAAGTACCAAAGGTTCTGGGGGTCCAAGAGCATCATACAGCTTGAAAACTGTGCAAACGGGAAAACAGGCACTTTAAACTCATTTATTTCTCACTTCTGTTTTGTTCAGCTATTTATATAATCAAAGGTCGTAATCTGCAAGGTGATGAGAACTTATGTCAGCTTCAAAACACTTAATAAGCATTTCAACGAAAGATGAAGAAATGCCTGAGCACCTGGGAGTGCTGAGTGCCTTGCAGGATTTAGTGATATGCACTTGGTCCAAAGCCCATGCAAATCAATCAGAGACTCAGTTTTGACCTGAAAGGTCTTTGTATCAAGCTTGTGCATGAACAGGTCTAGCAAGGTATTGACCAGATAACAGTTATTTATTTGAATTATGTCAAGCTCTAAGGATTTAAACTGAACCCCATGGCAGTGCAACAAGGATCCCTGCAATATATGTGTTGCTTTCAGTACCTTATACCGAGATAGGGTGAAAAAAGCAGAAGGTTTTAGTTATATTTATTAAAAAAAAAAAAAAAAAAGAGTTATAATTTATTGTAGCATAGTTTAATCATTGGAAAAATAGTAAGATAATAGATTCCAGCATCTGGTGTGTCAGGTATATCAGGTTTATTTTGTCCTCAGAGGAACCTATTACAGCATCTTCTTTGGTAACATGAAGGCTGACTCATACATGAGATCCCTCCCAAGTATTTCACAGAAACTGGTCATAACACTGGAGTAGTGAATTTGCTTAGTTTCTTACATCTAAAAGAGGAATAAATTGTCATATTTTTTTCCTTAGCTTACCAAAGTCAGAAAATTTCAGGCAACCTTGAAAGTGTATCACATATTAATAGTATCAAAGAACCTGACAGCCTGAGCCTGATGTAACTAATTTTGGACTAGTATAACAGTGCTATTTAGAGTGATAAAGGTTTTATCTGTTGGTTGATCGGTTTACTAAATAGTGGGTGAAAAATGTGCCATATATTATATCTCTTCATTATCCTCATTATAATGAGTTTTAAATTGATAATTTTGCCTATACTTTGGGATTTCCCTCTTTAACTGTATTAGGGTAAGAACATATATAAAGTGGACATAAAGAAGAAATACTAAGTTCCATAACAAGCATCTGTCAAAAAATCAGTTGAAATTAATTGCTGGCTAAGACCCATAATACCAGCAGCACAATGATTATTGTATGTACCTCTATGCTTCTTTGACTTTCCACATTAAAATCCACCACTCCCACAGTTTCTTAGGTTCTTCCCACTTGTGATGACTATTAGCGAAATAATTTCATGGAATCATAGAATTTTTAGGGTTGGAAGGGACCTTTAAGATCATCTAGTTCCAACCCCCCTGCCATGGGCAGGGACAACTCCCACTCAGGTTGCTCAGAGCCCTGTCCAGCCTGGCCTTACAAACTTCCAGGGCTGGGGCTTCTACCACCTCTCTGGACAGCTTGTTGCAGTGTCTCATCGCCCTCATGGTGAAGAACTTCTTCCTAACATCCAATCTAAATCTATCCTCCTCTATTTGGATCCATTCCCGCTAGTCCTATCACTACCTGACATCCTCAAAAGTCCCTCACCAGCTTTCTTGTAGCCCCCTTCAGATACTGGAAGGCTACAATAAGGTCACCTTGGAGCCTTCTCTCCAGACTGAATAACCCCAAATCTCTCAGCCTGTCTTCATAGGAGAGGTGCTCCAGCCCTCTGATCATCCTTGTGGCCTTTCTCTGGACACACTCCAGCACATCCTTGTCCCTCCTATAAAAGGGGCTCCAGAACTGGACTCAGTACTCCAGGTGAGCTCTCACAAGACCAGAGCAGAGGGGGAGAATCACTTCCCTCAACCTGCTGGCCAAGCTTCACTTGATGTAGCCAAGAATACAGTTAGCTTTCTGGGCTGCAAGTGTACACTGAACTCACGTTGAACTTCTCATCCACCAAATTTTTTTAATGAAAAACAAACTTGCAGTTAATTTTTTTTTCTGATGTGAGGTACAAATGCCAATACTCTGAAAACCCTGGAGGAAGGACTGAGACAGAGTAGATTTTATTCTATTTAAGAGCACATTGCAGCTTTGTTGGCAAGGATGCACTGCATGAATGACTTTATGCATATTTCCAACTGTTTCTTGGAAGGAAATGTCTGATTAAACAGTAATCATATAGAACATGTAAATTATTTTTATAGATAAACATATCGTTTTCCTCATTGCCTGAGACTGGCTGTTGCCTAAAAAACTTTTTCTAATGGCATTTTACTATTCCAGGAATTTTATCAGTCATCTGATGCCTGATTTCCTGTTTTTCATATATAAATAATCTCACATATAAATGATGCTGATTTTTCTTTCTTTTCAATGGGACTGGAATCCCATGCTTGAAGAAAAAGAGAACAGAATTCAGAACTGCCTGAATATGAGCCTAACTGAAATACTCAAATTTATGTGTCTATGTTCAGGAGATCTAAATGACTTTATAGACTCATTGACTGTCATGAGTGCAATGGGAGCTTCAGCACCAATTCACATTCAAAAACTGACATGTACACACCAAATGGGTCCTCACTTTCTATTTGAATCCTATCTCAGAATAGCAAAATGAACTAACTATGATGTCAGAGCTATGAGTAATATTTTTTTTTTTTTTTTTTTCCTCTTCAGATATGGAGTCCTGTTCTGTGCAATGATCTAATGCAGCTTAACTGCCATTTATTCCATTTTCAAGCTCCTGTCCACAAGATGCTTTTTCTTAATGGCTTTGTCCACTCTAAGAGAGCAGCAGCATCTTTCTCAGGAGAACTGACACAGAAAATACTGAAGAGGTCATGTCAGGAAAATTTGGTTACCCATATTCTCTTGAGGCCTTATGGTTATATTACAATAGCCTCTGTATGTGTGGGAGTCCTGGGTAAATATTTTTCTGCTGATTTAATAGAAAGCAGGCAAACATGCAAAATTCATGGTATTTAAATCTTTTGTTCTTAATAGTACATTTAATAAACAGTGAAAAACACAACTGTAATGATATTCCAATATAAAATATCGCTAGAAGAGAAAAGGTGCAGAAGAGTATTATGGAACCGTACCACAAACTAGTGAAATGAAATGAGACAAATTACAGCAAATAAAACTAAAAAAATATACATAGTGAACATTACATTTTCTGATAAAAAAGGACACTAGAAACTACTGGGAAAGCTATACTTCCTGTGTTTGAGAAATATTGGTAAATATTTTGTCTTTTTAAATGTAGAAGTAATATCATGCTAGTTTCTTTTCATTTGTGACAGTTTTATTGATCTAATACAAAAGAGAAACATTTCTCACCTGTGCATTTTTTTTTCCTAAGTAGCAATGTAGATAAATGGGTGGAAAAGGTAATTATTTCTGCCAGCATTTGGGTTTGGAGACAAAGACTACAGGAGCTAAACAAAAGCTTTCATTTTCCTCAGCAGGTTTTGTATTAGGATTCTATTTATGTTTTATGGTAAAACGTATGTCTAACATTCTATGTCATTAGTTCATAGCTTTAAAGGAACTCATTCTGATGGGGACTCGAGTGTTGGATTTCTCCTATATGAAATCCAAAGGAAAGGTTTTGACCTGTTTTTTTTTTATCAGAACAGACGGCAACTGTCTTATCATGGACTGGTGGAAATGTTAATGAAAGCTGAAACCACTGCTAGAATTTTTGGGGTTTTAAATATTAAATGTGTCATGGAAAGGTTTACTTACTTTATGTAATCCACTCCAAAATGTGTGTCTCAGCCGTCAGGTTGGAACATATCAATGTGTAAAAAATGCAATTACTCTTCAGGGCTGAGGCAAACTCTAATAGTTAGATGCTGTGCAAGCTTCTGAGACTAGGAACCGTGACGATTTTGTAGGCATCTCATTAACGAATTGTAGTGCTGCAGCATGCTCTGCTTTACTTATTTATTGAAGAGATAATGGGAAATAACTGGTTTCTTTGTGAAGTCATAAATAATATGACAGAGGGATATGAAATGCACTGAGATGTGACAGAAAAGCTAAAAACTTGTGGGGGTTAGTATTTTATGCTGCCAGTTCTCTTTTACCAGTACATGTAAAACCAACAGATAAGTTTTAGCTGTTTTTCTGAACTGTTATCAATTTAGTGTGCAAGCTACTGAAATGTGGGTGTCTTAAACCATAAACAGTATCCCAGTTTTGCAATTTTGCAGTAACATTCAAAAGTTACTGAAGAATAAATATTTTTGTTTGTTTGTTGTTTGTTTGTTTGTTTTTTGCTTGTTTGTTTGTGTTTCTGTTTGGTTGGCTGGTTTTGGTTTTGTTTTTTTGTTTGTTTCCTGAGGTCTTTTCCCATTTTCATTTTATAAAGAGATAGCATTTTTCTATTTTTAAATTCCTGATATTTGTTCTACATAGTATGAACATTTCTGACATTCATTCTTTCCATCTTTTGTTCTCAGTGGGAGTCCTGTCCTGAAGCTGCACACAAACACACACACGTCTATTGTAGCTTCTCAGTACTTTGCATGCTTGATTAAAGTAAAAGCCAGTAAAAGTTTATTTCCCTTTGTGTGTGTGAGTGTGGCTGAACTAAAGAGAGAAAAATGTGTTATATTCTGGAATTTAAACATAGCATTGAGATAGAGATTGAGGTAGCACTGTCCTCTCCTGTATTCATTCCTGTTCTTTTCACTAAGAGATTTATTGTGCAGCATACTAAGAATTCCCCCAGAGACTGTGGTGATTAAAGAGACATCGATCTTCCTGGTTAGTTTTGGGAGAATTTTTGTTTATAATGACCTCACAGTTTTTTACCTTAGGCTTGGCTTAACATTTATCAGGAAGCTGGTAGAGAATACAGACCTCCACAGCACTGCAGATGTCTTCTTAGGTTTCTATACCCTGTTCATTGTCACAGTACCCAGGCATTTATATTGTAAACATGCTTCTGCAAACTGAACAAGTAATTTTTCCTACAGCAATAGGAGCTCCTTCAAAGGTGGTAGTTTAGACATTGTTACAGAAGGCAAGCATTGAGGTCACAAATGTGTGAATCTCAGCTGCTCTGCAGTGTAAATTGTCTATGCAAAGCATTTTATGGTTTTGTAGCATCCATTACCACATCATGTAACGACTAAACTTGTCTTCTGAAGCACAACCTTTTGACTGGAGGAGTTCTAGGCACATTCATATGGGGTGCCGAGCCTTGCTGCTTATTTACCCCACCTGCATCAGTTTTACTGCATTGTAAATCTATTGCTTCATGAGCTACTCCTACTTTCTGGTAAAGTGAAAATCGAGTGAGGCATGATCTGTCATGTTTAGCACTGCCAGCAAAGTAACTTTTGAATTCTTTTGAAGTAGTGGGATGTAGAAAACAGGTGAAGCAATTTTATTTGTGATTCAAGTGATGTACATGTATAGATCTAAGGTTAGAAACAGGAACCATTTGAACTATTATGTGACACGTTGTAACTTGAAATTTCTGCTCAGGGCCAACAGTGTGATAATGACTTAAGAAAACAAAATATTTTCCATTGAGAATATGAAGTCATGACTTGGATCCCTACTAGGAAAAAACAAGAGTTTCATCTCCAGTTATTCAAACAACTATGCGAATTATCACTTAGTTCTGGAAAAATTATGGATATTCTCATAAATTTTAGGAGAATGAAGTCTTGGTCTGGAAGTACAGTAGGAGAGACAGAGTTGTGATCATACACAGCAAAAAGGACAGTTTAGAGTGTCTGAAGTATCTGTCCATCTCTGCTAGCTACTTCATAGGAATTAGTATTATAACTACATGTTCCTTGTTTGCACATTCTGGATCACGCTTCAGGGGAAAAAAAAAAAAAAAAAAAAAGAATGGTTCTATTGCAATGTTGGTTCTCCAGTTCTCTGTCAGTTTGCTAACTGTGAACTTGTTGGATGAAATATTCTGCTTTTTGAAAAGTTACCAAGGAGCTGAAATTTGAATCTACTAGTTATATAATAAATTGAAATATTCAGGATACATCCCAGGGGCCTAATTTTGATACTGTATGTCACTCTCTTATTTTGAACAGGTTGGGAGGTCTTTGAGACACGGAGCCTTTAACAAATTATTCTATCAGCCATCAATTCAATTAAGCAGCCACAGATGGATAATCAAGGATTATAAATGTAGACCCTCGCTTGGATTTTCCAGTAAAGACGTAATAGACTGGATCAGTGTCATATTTTGCCACAAGTGGTTTGTGGTAGAATAATTCTCAATTTGTTACTTTCCATGTTTAATACTGTTACAATCTATTTCAACAGCATTTCTAAATATTATGTTTCAGAAAGAATGGGCCTGACAGAGTTTTTTCTTAATTCTAGCTAATTTTTTCTTGAGAATAATACTGCATATTCATCAAAATACCACGTAACAGTTTTATGTATCAAAAGCAGTAGATGTTCATTAATAACATCAAGTATTAGCCGTGGTTTTAATATACATTGTGCCTTCTCTTTCTTCTGGGATACTAGTTATAGACCCAGACAGCCAATATTCACATTGCTCTGTAGCTTAATCTAATTACCTCTGAGCAGTTAAACATTTTGAATAAGCTGATTTAAAAAAGAATGAAACATTATTTTGTATGGCAGATATTGCTGTGGCTTAAAAGGCATGAAGTACATAACATTTCTAAAGCATTTACTTGTTCAACTGCAGTGCAGGACTTTTTCTTTTCAATATATATAATGTATTAAAAATACAATTAGCTCTTTTCCACTGTGAACCACTTTGTCAGGAGAATTGTAACATAGTAAGGGTTGATTTTAAAAGTCAATTAAAAAAAAAAGGTTATACTACTGTTTTCTCACTTATGTGTAGAACACAGCTTGAGCACAAAGAGTCTAAGGTTTTTCTTAGACAGTTCACCTAACTGTTGGGACCATTCTGTTTTGTTTCCAGTCCCAAAAAAAGGATTTGGTTATCAGGCAGTATATTCTTGTGAGTCCCTCCTTTTTGCATATTGCAACTTTTTCACCTTGTAAATATATTTAATAGAAAATGACCCTAATTAGAAAGGCTTCCTCCTTCCTTTTCAAGTGCATAATTGTCCTGTCAAAGGAGCTTGGCACCCTCTGCATTAATGGGAGAACACAGTTGTATTTCTGGATAGGATCTTAATCTAAGGGGTGTTCTCATTTTACATTCCCAAATGATGGCATATCTTCCTACTCATGAAAACTATTTCTTGCAAAACAACTAACACCTTTGCTATTTTTTTCCTTAAAAGCTTGTAGTTTTCCATGCAGCTGTCTTCAAAAGACTACGCTGTTATGTACCTGGCTCATTCTGAAAAACAAAACCAAAAAACACCAAAAACAAACCATGGATGAAGTGTCTCAAAGCTAATTTCATGTCTATTTGAATTTTTCTTCTCTACACACTTTTGGGGGCTTATTAAAATGTACAATATGCAGTACCACGTAATTACATACATTTTGTGCATGTGTTTATTTGTACACATATACATAGAGATATATAAGCATACACACATTTAGAGTATTAAGGTTATATAATAATATAAATAAAAGTTATGTGAGATTATACTATATCTTTTAGCAGCACACCTTATACACTTCAACGTGAACAAGATTAAAATCTTGAAAAGTGCTGCAGCTCATTTTTATCTGTCTGCATATTATTTTTGACTGCTACAGAAGCAGTCTCCTTTTTTTGAGAGCTTTATTTTTGCCCCACTTAATTTCAGTAAGATTTCTTTCATATGTAAGAACTCCAAATGTAAGAGTCTCTGTTTCCAGATTATGACTCAGACGCTAGCTAAACAGTAACATCTTTACCTTGAATCTTTCTCTTTTCTTTTAAAATTGGCAGGGACCCCAGAAGTTTACTTTATCAAAAGCATGTTCGCAATTTTTAGCCTACTTTCATGCTAATTTGTTCTTGTAATCATAAAATTAATCAAAATCTTTTCCATTGTTTAAAACCAAAGATAACTGTTTTACAAAATCATTTCAGAAAATTTTGAATATCAATTAAGTAGACTATTAATGACAGAAAAATAATTACAGTCACAGTAGTGTCCTTTAGGCAAGTCGTAAGTAAATTAGTGGCTGATGCACAGTCCATTATGGATCCTGTTGACTTCACAGAGTTATGGATTATGTCTCATTAAGAATCTTTACTAGAAAAAGCCCTGGAAGAGAAGAAAATGTGCATATCTTTAGAAGTTTAAATTTCATCACAGTCCAGTCTTGATCCATAATAATTATTAGATTTGGGCAAAATCTGAGGAAGAAAAACTTGAAAATGCTCATTAAAGAATGATTTCTTGATCTACGTTTCTTTTTAAAATCAACTTGTCCCTGTGAGCTTTGTAGTCTAAAACATGTATTTCTAGATGTTATAATGTTCCCAAAGGGAGAGGACAAAGAACTGAGTAATTTGAGAACAAGAATTCAAGGCCTGAAAATGCAATTGAAAGTTAAGGTATCTGGAAAAGCATTTTTTACTGGGGTATGGAAGATCCAAAAGCATTTTGAAAACTGTTGATTCTCTTCACATGCTGTCATGAACTGAGGAGACCAGGGTCAGTGCAGGGAAGTAGGGCAAGGTAACCAAAGGGAAGGGGTCATCAGGTGGTGCTCTTCTCCACCATGGTCCAAGTTCCAGTTCCTTTGTGTGTGAGCATATACTAAGACTTGGGAAGACAGGAAGAGCTGTTTTAGTTTGGATTTATGCATGAAGAAAGTTCCCATTTTCAGTTGGTTTCTAATTGTCAAAGATTCCCAAGAGGAATTTGCTTTCCAGGAGGCACTCATCAGGTTTGAGGTTCAGAGTGGAAGAAAGAAGAAAGATTTTTTCCAGAGTATATGTATACATTTATTTCAGCAAGGAATACTATTTTCACTACAGTTAAATGGGGGGGGGGGGGGGAGAATTCTTAAAATACTGTTTTTTGATAGAAGGAACAATGGAAGCCTAAGGTATGTGTCTGTTTTTAGCAGATCAGTGTCATTAAATATTTGCAAGAGCTGTTTCAATACTCAGTCTTTTGAAGCACTATCATTAAGCTTTGAGAAACAACAATGCCTTCTATATTGAATGTTCTGCAAGAAGTCTGCAGAATTATTCAGTGAAAATTTTTAGTTGTTAACTTATTTATCAATCATATGACTTCAACAGGCTTCATCAGACATAGTCATGACTACGAAGACCTTAGAAATGCATTAAAGGAAATAGAATGGAAATTTTGTTTAGTATAATTGTGCTGATACAGAAGTGCAAGAACATACATAATATGATTATATATCAAATCACATGTCAGATAAACAGCAGGTCAGGCTCCAATGTTTAAACTAAAAATTTAAGGATTATTTTTTATTATTGTATTTAAATGTTTTTTGTTTGTTTGTTTGTTTGTTTTGTTTTTGTTTTTTTGTTTTTTTCCCATAGTTCTCAATTTTAAGCTACACTGGCATAAAACCTGTGGAAAAGATTTGCATATAAACCCACTAATTTTTAGATTTTTGATTATGTGCTTTAGTGCTTCATTAACTCTTACTTTCATCCTGTATTAAGGGAGTTTATAGTTCTTAGGAGCTCAAATTTTTTCTCAAGATTTTCGTGAAACCAGGAACTCACTGAACTCTGCATTATCCCACATACTAGATATTTGAAAACTTCTTCTTACTCAAGGGGACTGCAAGGCAAATTCAAGGAAAAGAAATTAATTTCTATTTGTAAGTACATAGGAAAGCTATCTGCTGCAAAAATCCCTGAACAGATGGAAGATGAGACAATATAAAGGAAAACATCAAATGTGTTTGCTGTGTTTTCACTCTTTTCTATGCAGTCAGTAATGGCCTTAAAATCCTGGCCTAGATATACCTTTAATCTGACACATTTAATGAATTCTCAAGTCTTTATGTCACCTAGGAAGCAATGGAGCATGAGATAGCTGTGTTTTGGGTACATGAAACAACCCTGCATGCTAAGGGAGTGGAGATTCCAAAATTCCAAAATATCCCAAGACTTCCTTGCTTGAGAGTCACCAGAAATTTCAAGATTTTTGAACAAAATATTTTGCAATGAACACATTGTTGTCACGTTGTCTCATCATATATATCATATCAATATAAAACTTTTCCCAGGAATTTTCCAGTTAGCAATGTATGTGTTGCTTATTGCATACTTAGTCTGAAGAATTATTTGGTTTTTAATTGAAAAATGTTTCAAAATTCTCAATCTTTAGTTCCAGTGATTTATTTGAAAATCTTACTACTGAAAAAGTTGCAGAAAATATCTTCAAAATTAAATAGCTTCCACAGGATGCCAGTAATGTGTATGTAACTATTTTGTCTATAAGACTGTAAGAACTGAAAGTTAATGCTTTTGTCCATAAAGCCAGCAATTTAAAATATCTTTTAAATAGACTTTTAAGAATTTGAATCCATTAGCTTCTTAGAAAACTTGCATCCAACATTTTAGAACACTCGGTAGATGAGATATTGAATAAGTAGTATTTCATTGCAGGAGCTTCTCTAAACTACCATAATTTTCTAGTTTAAGCAAGACATTACATCAATATAAGAAAAAAAAGTTTGTTTTAAAGACTCTCGATAATTACCAGACTCATAAGTCTCATGGTTCTTTTGAAGTCCTGACTTCCTCTGACTCCTCAGTCTGTACTGTTTAGCTCCTAAAGTGCTGAAAGGATGCTTACTGTAAGTTTTGCAAAATCTTGTCTTCTCCAATTCGTGAAATAACTGAACTGACTTTCCTGACATTGCTGTTCCAGGCTCTCTGGCAACAATCACACCATATCTGGGCCATGGATTTGAAGACCACTCTTAGCTATCTCTTACTTCAATCACAAGTGTAGGAAAAGCTGCTTTATCATTAATCCCAAAAGGAGTGTTACAATGTTGAGTGTGTAGCTCTTTTCTTCTTGAAGGACAGAATTGCAGACTTGAGGTGAGGTTGAAGAGGACCTGTGGAGATTGTCTTGTCCAGCCCCTCCAGTTATAAGTAGAGTCACAAAAAGCAGGCTGCTCAGGGTCATGTCCAGTCAGTTATTGAATATCTCCTTGAGCAGGCATTGCTCAACCTCCATGCGAAACCTGCTCCAATGTATGACTACTTTCACAGTGATTATTTTTTTCTTACGTTTAAATGGTATTTCCTCTATTTCAAAAGTGCCCATTGTCCCTTGTCCTTTTCTTCAGATACTATGGAGAAGAGTCTGGCCCATATTCTTAACATCTGCACTCATCAGTTATTTACATACATGGAAAAGATGGCCATGAGCATCTTCTTCAGGCTGAACAGTCCTAGCTCTCTCAGCCTCTCTATGTAGCTCACATGCTCCAAGCCCACATCATCTTCATGGCCCTGTGCTACACTCACATCAGTGTGTTCATTGCCCTCATGTACCAGGGCACTCCAGCTCTGGCATCTCCAGTGCTGAAGAAGGGGGAAGGATCACACTTTCAGCCTGCAGGTGATGTGATCCTGTTGCAGATTCTGCTCAGGAAAGGCTATAGGTCTTCCTTGCCACAAGGACACATTGCTGTCTCTTCCACCGCAATATACAGAGCCTTCTTTGCAAAGATGCTTCCCAGCAAGTTGGCCCCCAGTCTGTATTGGTGCACATGATTATTCCTTTCCAGGCAAAGGGATTTAGCATTTCCCTTTATTGAACTTACTGAGATCACTGTTTACCCATTTTTTTAGCCTGTTAAGGTCCCTTTGGCAGCACAAATATCTGCTGTATGAACTGCTCTTCCTATTATCTGGAAATCTAATGAGGGTGCTCTCTGTTCTATCACGCCTAACTCAAGATGCTAAACTTACTGGCCCCAGTACTGATCCCTGGGAAATACCACCAGTAGTTGGCCTTCAGCTGGGCTTTGTGTTGCTGACCACAACCCTTTGAGCTCAACGATTCCGCTGTTTTTCAGCTCCCCTCAGTATCCACTGATCTAGCCTTCATCTTCATCAATTTGCCAAGGAGAATATTGTGGGAAACATTGCTGATAGCCTTGCTAAACTCAAGATAAGTAATATCCCCTCATTCCCTGAGCTAGTCATTTCACCATAGGAGGCTTTCAAGTTATTGTCACGTGATTTTCATTTCAAAACTCCATTGTGACTGCTCCCAATCACCTTGTCCTTCATATGTTTTCAATCGATGTCCAAGATTATTTGCATGACTATCTTCCCAAGGCTTCCCAAAGCTAATTGGCTTGTAGTTACCTGGATCCTCTGTCTTGCTGTTCTCATTTTTCTCATTTTCTGTTCTTATTTTTCTCATTTTTGCTGAAGATAAATTTATTTAGCTACCTAAATTAGGAGGTTTATTTTAACATATGCATGTAATTATGATATGCAGATATCTTTAAAAAAAACCAACTATATGCATATCTATTCTCCTTTAAGACATTTTTTTTTTTTTTTATGAGCAAGAGTTTAAAACACCTGTATGGTGAGTGCTGAGATCATTAACTTTGCTATGATTATCAGGGAGTTAAGAATCTTTGGGATGTGATAATACGCAAATGCCACAAAATGACAGTTAAATTTTAAAGATGGACATTTAGAGAGGTTTTTATGAAGACAGTCTATTTAGTAAGGAACTTGAAGTTCAAGAACATATGTTCTCTATTTCTGCTTGGCCAGTTTTGGGACTCACTGTGGTGTTGTTGCCACCTTCTTTGTCAGTTGAATTTGTTCATATAATGGGAAAATCTAGTGAAGTGTCCTTGACTGTCATATGTAAAAAGCCGTTCCCATGGCCCTGGCCCCATGTGCTGTCAGCATATATGTGAATTAGAGGTCTGTGAGTTTCTGTGTGTCTTCAATAGAAAGGTGTTCCTCTGAATTGCAACAGCTCAGGGAGATGCCAATAGGTTAGATTTAAAAGTAAATAAAACTGGTGTAGTTTATGAGAAACTATGTGGAGATTTTCTCTCCACATGAGAAAAAAATCTTACTTATATTCGGTATAAATAAGAACAGTATTATACATATGAAAACTTTGTGGGTGATTTCAAATCTATGATATTGGATTCAAATAAAAGTTCTCAGCCAGTTCCTTAATCTCTACTAGTAATTTTTCTATTTTCCATGAAATTAAATTTAAAAAATGTATTTGCCCCTGTTAAGTACTTCCTGAAGGAAAACAATACCTTTTCTTATAAATTAGCCTTGATTCTTTATCTGTAATATCTCTAGAACAAAGTCAAATCCCCTTCAAAAGAACATTCATTTTAGATTAACATTGAAAAATAAATTCTAGAACCTTCAAAATCTTTCCTAAATAATGTAATTTCAGTGAATGACGTAAGTTAATGACATGATCTCCATATTTTTTTTAAGTGAGGTTACAGTGGACTGTTCACCGTCCTTGCTTTTTTCACTTTGTTTGTTATCATCTTGAGATAAAAATTAAGGAAAATAATATCCATCAAAACGAGTAATATTGTCACAAAAATGCCTTCAAACCAAGATAGGGTATTGAACCCTATTTGGTTATCAAAATGTAAAAATTTCCTTTTAATCTTTCTTATTCACACAGAACTCAATGACCTAAGTTTCATTCAACCTTGATTATATCCAGTGCATTAAGATAAGGACATGCAATAGTCTTTGGAATGCTAAGCATATAAAAAAAACCTTAGGGGCTATTAATCTGATTTTAGAAGAAGATGAATTCATAATTTTTTGTGAAACACAAGTCAGAATATGAAACTAATGCATTTCTGTAAAATATCAGGAATGGAAAACTCTCCTTTTCATATGGGATTTGTGAAATTTTAGTGAAAGCTGTGAATATGCTTTACATTTTTGTGACTGAAAAAAAAAAAAAAGGTTCCAGGTTAAGTAAATTCAAGAGGAAACAGTAGAGGAAGCTTAAGCCATAAATCTATTTTATATCTATTTACTGATTTCTTCAGTCACATCTCAAACTGGAAAGACAAAGTTTGCATTAAGAGAAATACAAGCAATTCAAGAAATGTGGTGAATAGACAATCTTAATAAAAACATTGCATGGTGTGGAGTGACTTTGGAAGAAATTTTAAAGTTAATCATAAAATAAATTTCAGGATAGGTAGACTAGAAAAGACTTAGAAACAACAATCTTGCTACTCTTTGTGAACTCAAGCATTTACAAACCCCAAAGATTTGGTTTGCAAAAAACACAAAACAAATAAATTGCAGTAGTATCCTGAATTCAGTTTGAACAAGCATACATCAATATGGTAACATTTATTTTCATTGGAAATCTCCCTTCATATCATTCATTCTGCAATTGAATTACTGTTTGATTATGACCATGTTGGGAAACAAAGTAATTTTCCCCCATTTTTCTTGATTTTTTAAAACCAATCACAGAATTGCCACAGTTGGAAAAGACCTCTAAGATCACCGCATCCAACTGTCAATATTCCCCCTGAATAAAAAACATGTATCAATATTTTTACCACCTACTAGAGCATGTCCTGTAGTGCCTCATCAAGACATTTTTAAAATGCCTCCAGGGATGGTGACTCCACCACCTCCTTGGGCAGCATATTCCAATGCCTGACTACTCTCTCAGTAAAGAATTTCTTCCTCAGATGTAGTCTAAACCTCCCTTGGTGCAACTTCAGGCCATTTCCTCTAGTCCTATCATCATTCACTTGAATCTGTCAAAAGTTTTGGTGAATACTACTACTCAGCATGTACAGTAATTTGTAAAACTTAACTTGCAGAGGCAAATTTTGTTATTATTTATGGTGCATCTTCCTTGCTGGAGCAGTATATCTCAGTGATTCCTGTGGTCTGTCTGCCTTTGACCTTCCAGTCCTCCGCAGTTCCTTGATTTCTCAGATTCCTGTTGGAACCAAAGCTCATCACATATAAATGTAAAAGGAGCCAGTAATACTGAAAAATGGTGAAAACACTGAAAACCTGCTTCCTGTCTTAAATACTTAGGTGAAAGGCAGAAAATGACTTAATGCTTGCAAGTCAAAATGACAGGGTCCCAATACATGAGAATGAGAAGTAAGCAAAGTAATTTTAATAATATCTTTCACTCAAACTTCTTCTATTTTAAAATTGACTTTGAAATTATTTTCTGTGATTCTCATTGCTCATAGGAATTTAAAGTCTGTCTATAAGGGGAAAATAGGTTATGAAAAGAAGAATGTCTTTCTCATTGGCCATATATAGGTTATATAGTGAAATGTGCCCAGAGCTAAACATGTCCCACATGGTTGTAAGAAGCAGCTTATATACTACTTTGATGTTGAGAGTATGAGTATCTAAAGCACCTTTGGACCTGCTTTATACTTTGGAATTTAAGTCAGATTTTTCCACATAACCACAAAAAAAAAAAGTTGAACCTTCAATTTATTATGCAAAATTTAAAATGGTAGATATAAGACATAAAAAGTTGAACCTATAGAGTCTTTAGAACCTAGAGTCTTTAGAACTCTATAATACATCTTCTAAACTGCAAGCTAATTATAAAACTGAGGAACAAAGGAGATTTGAGAATGCTGAAGATTCAAACCTGAGCCCAAAATATTTAAAACTAATGAATGAATTACGAACTTTGATGTTAAATATGGGATGCATTGTGTTGCATTTATAATTTAGAGTGGATACAAGACTGAAAACTTACTCACATTTTAATTTTTAGACAGGAGAGAGCATTTTTATGTTCCATTTTAGAACTCCTTTGGCATGAGCACAGCTTGTGCTGAAGTCTTACACATAGTGAATCATTTCAGCACTGAGTAGTGAATTCTGTAGGCATAAAATAAAGGTTGCTAAACAGAAGACACTGGGAATTTACTTTTTGTATTAAGAATAATATGAAAAGAAGGCACAGTTCTCAGTTTTGATTGTATCTGACATCTATTTTATCTCTTACAATTTGATTTCTAAGAAAAAAGTGAAAACTTGTGTTTTGGACAGATGAGTTGTCCAACCCCATGAGCATACAAACATTGCTATCAGGAAAACACAAAAGCTTAATGCATCTGTGAAATGCTGTTAAAACAGTTCTGTGAGAATATCAAGACCACTGGTGATGTGAAGTTCTTTATATGGGTCTCCTTTCTTTTTTTTTATGTAAGGTACATTCACACAAACTTTGTAAGGGAATTAATTATGAATTAGTTTTATTTCAACTAGAGCTCCAAACTGAATTTGAAATGTTGAAGCAGAAAGAAAAAAAAAATCAGGGTTTGGTTATGCATATCATGACACTTGTTTTTGTCATTCTTTTAAAGTAGCAAAGTTAAGCTGATGAAGTAATGTTTCTGGAAATTCCTTTCTTGTTTAAATCAACTGTATTCATTTTTTAAGGTCAGATCTTAATTTTTTAAGGTCATGATCATTGCATTGGACATCATATCTGACACAAGGAGTATTCTGAGTTAGTTCTGGTTTAAGTTAAATAAGTACTGTGTAAATGCTTCCTGTTTTATTTGAATCATAGAATAGATTATATATGTTATATATAATAGATTATGGAATGTAGATTACATAATGCATTATAGATATAGAATCATAAAATGTGAGGGACCTTAAAGATCATGTAGTTCCAAACATGTCCCACTAGAACAGGTTGCTGCAAGCCCATCCAACATGACCTTCAACACTTAAGGGACGAGGCATCCACAGCATCTCTGGGCAACACCTGCCAGTGTCTCACACCATCATGAAGAGTCCATCACAGTCCTTTAATATCTCTTGAAAGGTGTATGACATTTGTATTATGAATTAAGTTCTTTTCAACAAGTGTTAATTTAGATTTCTATCTACAACTGAGCAAGTTTTACAGTGGAAAGTGATAGATTATTCAGAGCACAGTTAAAAAAAGTAGTAGAATAGAAATATTCATATATAGCCACAGGCTGTAATGGGGCTTGAGGCAACTGTTCATACCAAGTTGCCTGCAACTGAGCAGAAGAAAGCAGAATCCTGTGCACCTTCTTTGCAATCAATTTCAAAAATTTGGAAGTTGTCTTATTCCCACTGATCTTGATGGAAGAGTTTATCATCAGTGTCTGTTCTTTGGATTGACACTGCAGTATTCAGTGTGATCAAATCAGTCAACAGTTAATAGAGTCTCTTTGAGAAGTTAAATGGGCGTTTTGGTCCTGGAGTCATTCACTGTGAAGCAGATCTTACAAACCCCAGTCAGTCTTCTCGTTACTCCAAGATTTCACCTTAATTTTCAGCATTAGTCTTAAATTATGTACAGCAGAGCTGTATGCAATATTCTGAAAGCACTTGATCTACAGACAAAATTGCAAGCAATAAAACAGGTGTAATTGTGATTCCTATGTGTGTGTTGGGAATCACACTGTTTTTTTGTCCGCAGCAATAAACTGTAAGCTACTTAGCTGCTTATAACCTCTACTACAAGTTTTATTTAATTTCAAGTAATTAAGGCAAGAATTAAGTGCAACCAAAATAAGAGTATTCATACAGCAGAACTAACCCTGTGAAAATGTATTGAGATTTCAGGAGACACATGTGGAAACATGCTGGCAGTGGCATAGTAGATTTACATTGTGCCTTAAAAGTGTCTGCTGCTTTTGAGCTTTGAGCTTTAAAATTGAGCTTTACAGAAGTTTCAAGTAACACAATTTAAAAAACATTTATATTGCACAAATCTGTCAAATTCCAGATAATGAAATAAAAGAATATCACATGCACTGAGAAGCATTATCCTTATTAATACAAATAAATTGGAAGGCACCTTACATGTTGTGTACAAGACTGATCAAACCAGATAGTCTTTACTGAAGTCCTTATCTTAATCTGATACAGCCTGGAGTAAGGGCTTAGTAAGGACTGTCAGGTTTTTCACAGTGGGAATTTTCTTGAATTTAAAATACAGGACAGAGTTAGTAACGACTTCAAAGGGAAATCTACAGTTGCTTCTATTCCTCTTAACAGGGCAGATAACCCTATTAAAGCATGTTTTAATGAGATGATACAGCAATATAGCTCTCATGTCTAAGTACAGTGGTCACAGTAAGATTATACTCATTATTAGAGCAGAAGAATGAGAAAGAAGAGTGCTTTCTATGAATAGAAACATTTTATTAACAAATCTGATTTGGAGTTGTATGAACAGAGGTATGTGTTGGAGTGTCATATGTATATAGGACTAAGGCAGAGAAGAAATAGGTCCTTACACTTCAGGGGCCAAATTTATATTTGTATTTATACAAATACACACAAAAAATGCTTGTTCCTGCTCCTGTTGAAATTGATGTCAAATATCCTCAGAGCTTACAGGAAAGAGGATTACGGCCAATATCTGACCTAATGGAAAGACATTAATGGGAAAGAGGCTTAGGTCAATTTAAATGATGCAGCCTTACAATGTGGAAATGTGTATCAAGAAAGCCAGGCATATTTATTTGTGTATATATGCATATGTTTAATGCATACACATTTATAGCATATATATATATATATATATTTGTAGCAAAGATTAATCCAAAATCCTGTTTGCCAGGGAAAATGTTTTTATCTTTAAAGAATTATATAAATAATGGATAATTTAAAGAGCACACATATACCAGAATCACAAGAGTACACTCAGGCTATTAATAGTAAATTTATTTTCTGTCACTCGCTCCAAGAAAAAGAAAAAAAAAAAAAAAAGAAGTCATCTTGCCATATACAATGCTTCTACCAGTGAGTTCAACTTCCCCTCAGGTTTTCTTTTTAGGCAACATGGGATCTCTTGATAAGAGTTTAGCATTACGTGGTTGCCCCCTGATGCTCTCTTCATGTGAAGCTTTCATTTGAGCATTTGGTTTCAGTGCTCAGTGACTCTTGTTTTTCAAGGCTTTCCTAGGTTAGATAGCTAGCCCTCTGCAATTGCATTCATCCTAGTTTGACTGCTTAAGGAATATCAGATTTTGAGATAGATTTCATGCATGGGAAGTTGTTGTTTATTTGTTTAAGAGCTCGTTATGATAGGCTGGTATTCAGAACTTTGTCTCCTGCTGAGACCCTTCAGAAATCTCCACAGCTGGAGCTCCTAAACACAGGCGAGATCTTAGCAGGTATTTATGTTCTGGATGAGCTGTGTTTCGTGACTCTGAAGTAAATTGTTATGAAAAATTCTCCTTGAGGAATAAATGTCACAGGAAAATTCATCTCCACTAGTGCAATAATCTTAAAAATAGTAGCAGGTGTGTATGTATACATATGGCTACTCTGTCAACCTGTAGGACAGGATGGCCACCTTGGCAGACTTTGCTGTTCATATTCAGAGAAATTTAAGTACTAGCAGTTGCACACCTCAGAAAGGAGAAGGAAGGGCATGTTTTTGATTTGGTGCATAAGTGAGAGATGAAAACTTATCCTTACTATCCCCTCATCGCCTAGAAATCTGGGCTAGAGTTATTGAATACTGCAGCAAGTTATTGCACCATCTCATCACCCTGTTGCCTTACACCTTCCCAGGGTTTAAATGGCCCTAAATCACCATAGCTACATTGTTCCACTGTCAGTTCTGAGATTCAACTGTGGTGAAGAACTACCCATAAGCTGCTTGTAGTGCAGGATCTGTGATTTATACCAGATAATAGCAATGTTGCAGGACACTCATACTGCCAGTTGTTCTTCACCTTTCAGCTAAAGTATCATTGTCAAATGTTTTTCTAAATCATCAGCAATATTCTATCTGAAGAAATTGAAAGAGTGTTGTGTACAGCACTGCTTGAAAGACTGAGCATCAGTCCTGAGGATACCATTTTTCTTTTACTTAAGTTTGTTATTGTTAACTAGCTAAAGTTTTGGCATGGGAGCATGAGTTAATCTTATAGGCACTCATCTAGATCAGCTCTACTCTTTCCATTATTGCCCCTAGAGGCAAGCTGTTTCCTGTCCTTGACAAAGGATTGTTTTCAAGAACCAAAGTAGGGCAATTACAATGTTATGATATATCCAGCATTAGCAATCCAGTCTCACATGCTATTCTTCCTCAGGCAGACTCTATTGAAAGGAAACAATTCAGTAACAACTGTTTTCTGAAGTAGTGGTAATCAGGTCAAGGCCATTCAGAGTGTATTGTCAGAAATATTATCCATTGTGCATTAATGTACTGCTCCATTCTGTATGTCAGGCTACAAGAAGATCTTTAACAGAAATGACATTGACACAGTGCAGTGCTTTCCCTCTGGTCATGTGGCTTCCCTGCACTTCATAGAGGAGAGTAGCTGTTCATATACAGCTGTCATGCAGCAACGGAGAGAAGGAGTCACTGGTATTCTCTGGTGAAATTAGGCAGCTCATGCTTTGCAATGGTTTAAAGTTACAGGTCTGAGGAGATAGCTTTTTGCGCCTGTTTTATGGCGCATGTAATTAAAGATTTCTCTGGATAAATGGCTTTTCCCAACAAATGTGCATTTTCCAGCTTTTTGAATAAATGAAAGTGAACCATTTTTCTGGCATGAAGAACACCTGCTCATAGATGTCAATTGCTCTTTTGCTTTTTCTCCCTTTAAAAAAGGAACTATTCTAAACTGAATAGCCATTTAAATGTAGTATTAATTAATATTTCATTGCTTTATGCTGGAGAACAGATCAGGAAAAGGGTTTTTTTGTTCGTTGACATCTGGTTAAACAAAGCTAAGTGGAACCTTCTGACATTATCAATGGAAAGATCTGAAAGGAAAGCTGTTCTGTACAATAGCCTCCTTCATGTGTTTCTGCAACTGTTCTGTTCCGGTCTTTTATAAAATAATATAGCTTGTCCTGGTTTCTTATTTTTTTAAAAATAAGCTGTAGTTACAGTGTGCACAAGCTATTTTTCATTGTTTTTAGAGCTGCCTATAATCCACTTGCCTATGTTTACATGATTTTTGAAGCCCTTGTGGACTACGCTGATCTTGCCTCATTGAATTGTTAGTTTTCCCACTGAGTAGATCAATCTTATGTTTCTTTATGAACTCAGCCTTAGTGAGTCATCATTTATTTCCATGAAAATCCAGTTACCACCACAACTACTGCAGCTCAGCCACAAGTGTGCCTGTGCCTTACAGATGAAAAGCAGAAGTTCTTAATTTTGTTATTGTACATTCCTTTCCTTATGAAAAAAATTGGTCCAAAAGCTATGGAATACAAACCTTCTGAACACTGCATAATATTCCATATAAAAGGAAATCTGTCTGAGGATATGTTTTTCCTCAATTAATCTATTCCTTGCAGGTCTGTTTCTACTTTCTCTTACTCCCTAGCTTATGCCTAATCATTTGGGTACTGCACCCTTCTCTGAAGGCAGATACTTCCAAGAAGACAGACAAGGTCACAGTCCAAATCTTAAGTAAAGTTAAAACTGTTCAGAAAGCTGTCTTATGCACTCACACACAGGGGCACATGCACGCTTTGCATTATGCAAAACATCACCGCATACTTACTTTTTGTGTATATTCTGAAATCTGAAAGAGCATGAATATATTTTAAGCAATTAAATGTCTAATGCCAATCTCTATCCTACTAATCAGAATATAATCTAAAACAAATACAAGATATAAAAAGCTACTTGAAAGAAATTTCTTGAAGAGTTTAAATGTGTCATTATAAACAATGTTGGAGCAATAAAACAAGCAAAAAATATAGAAAACTAGAAAACATCTTAAATCCCTTATCATTCAATTTCAATACAAATTTGACTAAAATAGTTCTTGAATTATACTTTTATGCTAATGAAAAAAGTTTCTGATCAAGAAAAGTTTTCTTCTGGCAGAAAAGTTGACTAGTGTCATGGAATCTGATAATTTCAACTGAAATTTTATATCCTCACCTTAAGGAAACATATATGTAATGTAAAGCAAGACAGTAGGTTTTGGACCTGAAAACACAGGGGAGAAGAATCTCCCAGATTTTTGTCCACGCACTGCTTATAAAGCCAGGATAGTATGTTTCCCTGAACTAATTTTGAATGTTATCATAAATGTAACTGCTTCTTTCAATACTTTTCTTGATGTTTTAATTGGTATGTTTGTGATGAAAATGCAGATTTTTTTTTGTTACATGTTATTTTCATCTCTGAGTTGGTAAATTTTTATCACATAAATTCCTACAACAAGTTAAACATTTGTGTAGACTTAATTAAAGATTCATTTTATCTGTAAATATGTTCATTAATTGATAAGCATTGAGCTGTTGTAGTATAATAAAAATATCAAAATAGAATAATAAGAGAACAAGATGATAAAATTATGCCTGTAAAGTTTTTTCATAAACTGGTCCCTAAAAGTTTAAAATCCCTGGACACTGTTATTTAGCTGTCCAGAAGCTCTGTATGGGATATCCTTAATGAGAAAAATGCAAATACATGGATATAATTTTTGAGTAATGTAAACCCTGTGTATGAGCCAGGTTGCCAACTCATATGTTTTCAGATTTTCTTTTTATGTTTCAACAGGTACCGAATGGAGTACAGTAACAGCAGACATTCTTAATTAATATTAATAGTGGATGTTACATGCAGCATCCTCTTTACATTCACAGTCTGGAAAGAACCACTACACTATAGGATTCATACATTTTCATGTTGCTCATGATCAGGGTTTACTCAGCTGTCACTGCTATGCTTATATACCACCATACTGATCTGATGCCTTAAATACTGACAAGGTGCATTTCCTGCCTTTTCTGGTGTATTTTTCACATTTACCTGTCCTTTATTTCTGCAGATATAGTAAACGTATTAATTTAGAAGCCTCACCATAACTATTTTACTGTTACTTCAACAGATGGTCAAAAGTCTTGCTGAGCAGCACTGATACTGCCAGTAATGCCAAACCATGAAAATTCACTTTTACAGCCACAAAGAACTTTGAGGAAAATGATCATTCAAATCCTACCCTGCAATGCCTTCCTTTTAGGCGTTGCAGAAGGTACTCTTCATGTGTCTCCAACATTAGAAGGACATCGAGTTCCTTGAGTTTGTCCAGAGGAGAGCCACAAAAAGGCTGGAGCACCTCTCCTATGAAGACAGGCTGAGGGAGTTGGGAGTTATTAGGCTTGGAGAGGAGGTGTCTCAGAGGTGACCGTATGGTAACTTTCAATACCTGAAAGGGGCCTACAAGAAAGCTGGACTAGAACTTTTTGTGCAGGTGTGTAGCAGGAGAACAAAGGTCAATGGTTTAAAACTTGAAAAGGGGAGATTTAGATTGGATATTAGGAGGAACTTCTTCCCTATGAGGGTGATGAGACAACAGCACAGGTTGCACAGGGAAGTTGTGGCTGCCACTCCCTGGAAGTGTTTGAAGACAGGTTAGATGGTGCTTTGAGCAACCAGATCTTGTAGTAGGTGTCCCTGCTTATGGCAGGGGGTTTGGAACTGAATGATATTTGAGATCCCTTCCAACCCAAAATGTTTTGTGTTTCTATGATTCTATGTTCATTAAATAAGAAAACCTGCTTGGTAGCCCTTTCTTTCATCTCATCTACAGTTTTGTCTTATTAAAGACTGAACGCAGCCACAATATCTGAGTTCGATAATATTGACTAGTGAGTACACTTAAAGAATGTATCTTCATTTGACACATGTACTTCAAATAAATTTACTACTTTGTGCTAGATTTCCCTACTTTTGAGAGAAGCCAAATGTGAGTGATCCATCAAATCAAATATCTGGGTTTAGTGAATATAGGGAAAAAATATGATTAACAAAATAATCAGTAGTTGTCTATGACCTACAGGAGGCCCATACCTCTTTTTGGAAGAGCAGATGGCCAAGACAGATGCCCTAGGCCATCCTATGCAGAACTGCAGGCCTAGGTTTAGACAACTGGTTCACATTCAGAGTATCTAAAGAAAACTACAGAACCAGCTTAATTTGGGAATAGTCAGAGCAGAAACTTTAAGAATGGGTGAATTTAGCTATAAGACTAGTGATACAAAAAATTTATCCAACAACAAAAAAGATTTATTCTTTCTTAGGCATAGAAGTAGCTTTTAATAGTCACTGTCCTTATTTATCTAGTTCTGTCTCTTAGCTTACAATTCAGAAGAACCATTGTTTTACCATTTCAAACTTCTCAAGTACTTAGTCCTTCCTAGAAAATAAAGATCTATATTTTCAAAAATGACAGTTTTCAAAAGTGACCAAGTATATCCCCTACATGTTCTGTATATTAAAAAATAAAATACTGAGCCAGCAACATTGCAAAGAGACTGTTCACATAAATTGGTTTTGCTAAAAATAGATATTTTTCTAATAGCAGTAAGAAAATACTAGTCACATAAATAGGTGTCCTGGAGAAAATTAAACAAGGTTTCATGATTTATTACAAACTGAAAAACAAGGAATTCACCATCTGAGAACAGAAAACAAAACACGTGAAAACAAAATTATTCACCTGCTGTATTGCAGCATATTAGAACATGAAATTCATATTAATACTATTAATGGTTAATAGTGGTTAAAATGCATACAAGCTATTTGAACGTAGCTCGTTGGTACTTTCCCTTAATAACACTTCTCTTCTATAGGAAGACATTTTGTGTTATAGAATCATCTTTTGTTCTGTGTTTCTTAAAAGATAAGTAGTATGTCTTTGCAAAAAACCTTTCTTTTCTTCTCTTGTAGAAGCTTTAGTTGATAAAAGAATCTTGCCACATGCTGAACTCACGAAATTTATCGAGCTGTCACAATGACTTCCTACAAATCTACCTGTTCTGAAGTTTCCCTGCAGCGTACAGCAGTGTAAGCATTATGTTTGAGACTTCCTAAATGAAAAGTCTGACAAGGAACAGTGCCATTTGCAATGCCCTGTAGAGGTCTAATCTGCAACACAACAGAAATATTCCCATTTACATGACCAGGCATTGTTTTGGTCCTGAAAGGAACCCCAGTAGCAGTGTTCTTGTTAGCAAGAGACAAAGAAATAAATGAAACAAGTCTGATTTTCCAAAATGGGTTTGTTTTTTTTTTTTTTTAGAATTTAGGTTGTTAGGTTGTTTTTTAGAATTTAGTATTGTTAGGTTTTATTTCAGGTGCACCAATTTGTCACTCTGGAAGAAACAGAACACAGAATCAGGTCCACAGGTGCTAAAGTCTGGAGAATGGAAATGAACTTGTGGGAATTATCAGTGACTGTGTGTGCTATATTTTTTTTTAAAACCTTCAGTCCTTAAAATTCTTAAATATTAAAATCCTTCAGCATCAGTGTGTATCTTCAATATCTCATGTTGAAGGAATGATTTATTTGAATTTCCTCTCTTAAGGTATACTAACTGCCTCCTGTGAAATATGTCTCTAATGCAGCTTGATTTTAACTATCAAAGTTCAAAATTAGAAGCAATACCACTTGTATTTCAGTACTTCATAAGCTTATTTTCCATGGTGACATCCCCTCTGAAACTGACATTTTCTGACATTATTTGTTTCTTGTTTGTAGAGGGATTTCTGTACTGACAGTAATGACAGTATGTTACTTTCCGCTGGCTAACAAGAAATTTGCATTTTATTCTAGTTGATCAGCCTTGGAAAATAAGTGCATACTCATGCTACATTTTTGTTATATGGAGAGAGGTATGGATCAATTTCTGTGCAGATGTTAATTCTCGCATATGAAGGTATTTGCATTTGTTTTTCAAAGCTATTTTTGAAACTTGAATCAGAAAGATTCTGAGAAGAAATTTTCACACTGGGTAAAATCTTAGCACACGGAAATCAGTGGGAGTTCTGCTTCAGTGGAGCTAGAATTACATCCTATTAGCATATAGTACAATAATATATTCCTCCCATCCTTTTCCATAAAGATGACAAAGAAGTAATCCACAGCTCCATGGCCTTAGTCTGCAGACCAGTAAT
This sequence comes from Phaethornis superciliosus, assembly GCA_023637945.1. Classification (NCBI taxonomy): domain Eukaryota; kingdom Metazoa; phylum Chordata; class Aves; order Apodiformes; family Trochilidae; genus Phaethornis; species Phaethornis superciliosus. Next base: position 23,685,435 of record JAJQWJ010000001.1, on the reverse strand, counting down.
ATATTTACAATTAATAACTGATGCATATAGTAAATTGGCAATGTTAATTTAGTCCATTTTTAGTAAAGCCCAACAGAAAAGGGTAACAAAAGCTGGTGAAGGATCTAGAGCCAAAGGCCTTATGAGCAGTGGCTGAGGAAGCTGGGGTTGTTTAGTCTGGAGGAAAGGAGGTTGAGGGGAAACCTTGTCAGTCTATATAACTACCTGGTAGCAAGCTGGGTCTTGTTCTCTTCTCCCAAATAACAAGCAGTAGGACAAGTTCCTCAAGTTGTACCAGGGGAGGTTTAGATTTTATATTAGGAAAAAATTTGTCACCAAAAGGGCACTGGAACAGGATGCCCAGCGAAGGGGTGGAGTGCCCATCCCTGGAGGTATTTAAAAGACATGCAGATATGGTGCTTAGGGACATGGTATAATGGTGGACCTGACAGTGCTAGATTAACAGTTGGACTCAATGATCTTACAGGTCTTTTCCAATTTAAATGATTCCTAAAAATAGGAATATCAACTGAATATTATTCTATATTTTTACAGCAAAATAAAACATTCATCTGTTAATTAGAAAAAACACAACTTCAGAAACTTGTAAAAAGAATATTATATTGCATTACTATAATATTTAGAATGTAATTCGGAGTGGGAAAAGAGGCTAGCAGTGGTTTTCCCAAGATTTTATTCCAGCTACAAAAACAAGACCCTGTCATTGGCATATAGGGCACTGCTTGATCTTTTACATCTCATTGCTTATTAATGGAGTCTAAAAATGGTTCTTGCTTGCCCCAACACTCCCTGAAATGCAGAGGAGTGTTTTATAGTTATTGAAAAAAGCAGAAATACAAGGGCCAAATTTTGTACTACATTTACAGTTAATTTTTAAGGCTTAATATTTGTTAACTCAAGTAGAGATCAGAGGTACCCAGAACTTTTAATTACTGAGTCCATAGATACTATCTTAAATGGTATCTAAAATCTTTGCATAATACACATAGGACCACAGAATGAGTAGGGTTGTAAGGGGCCTCACAGATCATCTAATTCCAACCCCTCTGCATGGGCAAGGAAATGTTCCACTAGACCAGGTTGCTCAAGGCCCCATCCAACCTGGTCTTGAACACTTCCAGGAAGGGGGGCAGCCACAACATCCTTGGGCAACCTGTGCCAGTGTCTCATCACCCTCAAATGAAAGAATTTCTTTCTAATGGCCAACCTGATAATCTCAGTGAACCCATTTCAGCCAAAAGAAATGAAGGAAAACATTCCTGAGAAAACAGGTTTTAACAACAATGATTTTTTTTTTTTTTAATGTGTATAAATTTTAGTGGAATAGAAGATGGAAGTGGAATTTTTCTTCTGTTTTATTTAGGAAATAAACTTTTCTTCGGGTCAGAAACAAAACTCTTTTATTTCTGCAAAGTTTACAAAATATCACTTCTCCATAGAGCTGTATGGGTAGCATCAATGCTTCTAGAGCAAGTCACTTAAGTGCTACTTCTCATGATCAAACATTGCAAAAAAGAAAAGTTTTTCGGAAGAACATTGCTTTATTCGCTGCTTAGTGCACTATTTCTATGCAAATGGATAATCATTTCCTTGTTTCTGTGCACAAATGATGTTTATGTTTTCAAGTATGTATTGCTGAAGATAGTAAAGTTCTGAGCAGAGGACTGATTTGGGCTAAAAAAATATGAAAAATTAGGGAGGAATTTTATTCTACAAAGCTAATCATAAACAACAGATAAATGAGAGATTTTTGTCTAAAATATTGAGTATCTTATCAATGAAAGCACTGTGTATGTCCAAAACTTCCTTAAAAACATTTTAAAACAATAATGACAGATAATTCTCAGAGGAAGAATAATGTATATTTCTGTTTTTTGTAGATTAGCTTCAATGTGTGTCTGATCTCTTTTCTGAGTCTTGAACATGTGTTCTCTGTACAAGAATATCTGTTTTTACCCATTTTATCATGTCTGTTGCAGCTTTGAGTAGGAGGTGTAGTCTATTTTTCATGGTTTGTTTTGAAATGCACATTTTGTTTTAGTGTCATCTTTGAAATTCCCATGCCCACTTATCTGCAGATGAAAGAAAGCTGTTCATTTATGCAATAAGATGCATAGAATAAGATGTGATATAGAATGTATTTGTGGATGGAAATTGCAACCTTTGTAAAGTCTTCAAAGATGGAAGACTGAAGGTCAACAAACTAATATTTCAGTAAAGAGTGATGGATATGCTGGTCATGCTAAAATGATTATAACATTCTCTTGGATCTTGGATAGAGGTTTCTTTCATGAACCAAACTGAAATGAGAAAAGTCATATTCAGTTTGACTGATGAGTTCCCACTTTCCTGAATTTCTTCATATCCAAGGTAGGACTTGAGCCTGTTTTTTTTTCTGAAGTCTAAGGTATGTTTCTTGAAAACCCCCAATAGGGCATGGCTGGAATGAACTACATTCCTCAGACTCATCACTGATAGGAATGACAATTTATTGGGAAGCATTTGTCTGTAACTCTAATAGTTGAGAGTCTAGAAATGTTCTCTGGAGGCACCTGCTTTTCTTCAGAGGTCTTTTGTATGGCCATATGCTATGGAAATATAAGCGTCTGAGACCTGGGGAGCTTCTAACAAAAATTTAGTCTTAAATCATATGACTATATTGCTATGGAATAGGCAAAAAAAATGTCAAATATGAGATGTCTCCTGTGAAAAACACTTCAGACTCAACAAATTGCTGTTTCCTCCCCCAAAAAAATTTTTTTTGATTTTTCTGGCTCATTTTTCTGACTTTCATACTCCAGATCTAATAATCACCCCTTTGCAATATTTTTTATTATATGATTTTTGTTCTGGAGACTAGCTGCTGACTCTACCTGTGCTAATGCAAATCACTAGTGCAGCTGAAGAAACCTTTAGGATATGTGAATTACTCTGCTTCATTTTACCGTTTTTAAAAAGAGGGTTCAATTGCATTAACACCAATTTTAGACTACATTCTACCTCTCTTGATCCATGCAGTCTGTAAAGCCATACAGTTAAATCGATAGTGGGAACCTAATATGAAATCCATGACAAAAACGTTAACCTCAAATCAAGGCACTGGAAAAACAGGCTTATGGAAGCTGCAGAGTTGCACAGCTAAACCCAGAGATGAAAGATGAAGTCTGAGCAGATTCTGAGTGTAAAAAAATACAAAGTATAAGGCATTGTACACAATATCTTTATAATCAGAAACATCAGGAAAATTTCTGCTGGTGTTATTAGCCCTGCCTAATCTGCCCAAACCAGCCTAAGTGTAAACAATTGCAGCTGTCACTGAAGTTTACAGTATTTCCATCCACTTACAGGAGTGGATTAGATTCCCAAAGATAAAACAATATTATTCTCCCCACCCCCACCCTGTTTGTTAGTTTTCCCTGAGCTGAAAAGCAATAAAATTGCCTTCTAAAATAATGGTAAAGATAAAAGTAATGACATTCAGAAGTAAATATGATAAAAGATTAAAAAAAAAACTTACGATAAAAAGACTAGCTGAGCCATTGGAACGCATATCACAGTACAGACACTGGTTTTCTAAATTCATTAATAATTAATCAAAGGAAAAACTACAAACTTTATAACTACACTATGATAAACCCCATGTTTTAGTTGACTACAGGCTCTTTGGTTTCTAAACACTATGAAATGCATCAAAGGAGCCCCTTAGATTGTGTCTCCTTTTGCCTCAATGCCGTTATTTGATGCTTTATTTCTGATGCAAATGAGTCTTATTTCTTATAGTTATTCAAAAAGTCAAAAGGATATACTGAAGGAAGAAAGAGCCTTTAATTTTAGAGAGACTATTACCTTGACATTTATATTTCTAAATCAAGCATTTAGATGCGTCAAGGCTGCTTCTTTTCATAGTTTAACAGAATTCTGCTTGATTCTAGCTGAGGGACACATGAAAAATGGCATTTACTACAAATGCATCAAAGATTCCCATTGTCTACACAGACAGTACAATCAGTGTGCACAAGAGTACTAAGAGGGGTTTTTGCTTCTTTGTTTAGTGCCAATGTCCTGCTCAGATATGCAGCAGGAAATCTGTTCCCTTAAACTCTGTTCCTGATATTGCTCTTGCATAGGGACAAACTCCCCACTTTGCTAAAATGAATGAGTAGGGCTCAAATTCATCTGACCTAATATTGGTGATTTAATTTATGTGTCCAAATTAAGAGAGTAAGTTGCCTTACGTTATAGTCAGCGGAGAGGAACAAAAACCTCTTGGGGTAAGTAGTACTCCTCTCGAATGAATGAATGAGTGAAAGGAGATGGTAAAATGGCTAGGCTTCTAACTGATATGTGCCTAGAATAAATGATGAATGTTAAGGATTCATTCACAGAATCACCGCATAGTTATGGTTGGAAGGACCTCTGAGATCACCTGGTCCAACTATACACACACGTACACCAAGCAAAAAAAAACCAAACCAAAACAACTCGGCCACTAGCCTCCTCCTCGGCAAACTAGACGTGCCCAGTTCCCTCTGCTTCTCCTTGTATGACTTGTTCTCTAAGCCCCTAACCATCTTGGTAGCTCTCCTCGAGAGGTTTATGGTAGATAGGGGACCCAGCTTACAAATAAATATGGAATTACAATTACATCATAAACCATTTTTGCTATGTTTAGGGTAAAGAAAGGATGTGAGATATATCTCTGTTAAGATACCATTCAGTTGTAGTTCTGTCATTAATACATCTTCAGGCATTGTGCTGCACTTGTTACTAAGGCCATATTAATGTTACAAGGCAAGACTTTTCAAAAGACTCTAGTGACCATAATATCTTTGCTTTCTGAACTAATATTTATTTGCTATTAACTGCCATAAATGGGTTTCATGTTCTGTACTGGGTCCCTTTAAAAACTACCTGTAGATTTGCTGACACAAGTAATCATTTAAAAGCTTTTTTTTTTTTTCATTAGGAGAGAAAACTTACTATGGGTAATTTGACATCTATAAAAATATTTGATGAGCATTATTTTAAAGTTTGGTGTCTTAGAAAGTGAATTTTTAGTTTAGAAAATGAATTTTTGTGGCGGAGTTTGAATTTAGAATGTTGAACCACTTTGCCTCTTCCTTCAGGGAACTTCTTGTCACAGAGGATTCACATGAAATACGTTGGCAGACAAAACCAAATCTGAGTACATTACAACGTGTATATACATATCATGTAAACACAAAGCATAATATGGCTTAGAATGTTTCTCATTTAACATATATTCTTTTTATATTGTAACAAAATTAAAATGTATCACATTGACATATTTGATGCTAAAACTCTACTAGTGGTTCTTGTTCAAAACTCTTCTGTCAAGAAAACAAAATAGATGAAATTAAATTATTTTATAGACATCTAAGCAGGCATTCTTAGACTAGTATACACATAAATATAGAAATAAATGAATGTAAAAACATTTGTATATGAAATAAATATTCATTAGTTTATATGATCATCACTTTGACCCTACCATACCCATCATGTTGATGAACATTTTCATTGCCAACTATACTGAGCTTGCAGGTCAAGAAGATCTCAAGATTGGAATCATAGGATGAAGATGTTGTAGTTCAGAAAAATCAATAAATAAGTAAATGTCTTTAAAACAGAATTCTAATATCAATCCAGTAATATATATTCAGGTTCTATTTGTAAACCTGTGAATGCATTTATTATTTAATTTTCATTCATTTCACTTTTTTTCGTAGTATATCTCATTTATTTCCAAGTATGAAAATGTCTGTTTCTTTCTTACTATTTTCTCCAAATCTGATGTGGAATCTTTTTAATCTCCATAAATCAAAGTCCATATTGAGAGTTAGAATACTCTCCTTGCCAAGGAAGTGGGGATTTAGTGCTATTGTTACATTTATCACTTGGATGTTTAGATCTCTGTCCTACAAGTGCAGATGTAAAAACAGACTCACAAGATTGACAAAAGTTGTAAGACATGTTGTAAAGCAGCTACATTATGTTATGGCCACAGACTTCAGAGATGTTTTATATTCATAGTACAGACTGGAAGAAACTAAAATTTTAACTATACAGCTGCAAGGGTTATACTGTCCTCAGTTAAAACCACACAAGAAACCTTTTACTATAATTTTTACTAATTACTTGTCATTAAAAAAATACATGTTTTAATGACAATGATGATGAGCAAAGAGCCCTATCCCTCAAGAGGGAAGACTCTGATTAAGAAATAAGATGACAAATGGTGTGATACTTCTGATTAAAATTTACCATAGGTACATACACATACACACATACCCTAATGTACTTAAGGGGTGTATTAATCATCCCTTTCACGTACTTGATTTAGGTTGCTACTTTGCACTTATAAATCAAGATTTTTATGCTTTAATAAAAATCTCACTCTTAAGTTATAAGTAGACTCAAGAGACCTTTTTGTAATTATGTAATATTTTGAAAGAATTATTTGTTTAAAGACTTAATGCAATTAACACTATTTGCAAGGACTAGTTTTTTTTCCTGCTGTTATCTTGTTGTATGGTTAGATGTCGTCTTCTGTTTTGTTAGAACATGCTTTGTTGTCAGATCAGCATTTACTTGCCCTGTAAAAACAACATTATACTAGTATAATTTAGCCAGGCCCTGCTTATTTTGCTAACTGCAGAAAGATATTAGTCAGGCTGAGGGAGTGTAGCCAGTTACAGACTTTTGGAAATCGTAAGAAAAAGGAAAATCTGTTCATTACCCACCTCACTGGGACTGTAACAAAGCTCAGCTAATGAATTTGAAGTATTATGACACACTTTATGGACTTCTACTTCTTTTATGTATCATATTTTTAGTTCTGCATTTTAAAGTATACTAGGTAATCATTGCCATTCCTTAAACCTTACAGAGGTTTTTGCCATATTTTGTCAAAATGTGCTTTTCTCAGAGTGTATTTTTTTCCCTGGGAAATACACCTTTAGATTGCAAAGACATTGTTTACTAACTTAGTGAGAGATCTGGAAAAGAACTGTCCCAACCTGTTTGAGATATTGCTATTCATTTGCTTTGATCATTTGCCTTTGATCATTTGTAAATTTAGGCCCTGTTACTGCTAGCACTCAGGCTCTTAATTCTCCTTTAGATAAAGATTTGTAGCAAGAAGGTGTTGAAGCTCTTTTCTCTTTCTATCAAAGATTGGAGGCTCTGATGTCCTTGGATGAGATGTGCTAGACAAATATAAAGGATACAGGGCCTTTTCATTATGAATTCCATCATAAATTTCCTCTCCTCTGCTCATTCTTTTCCTTCCTCTTGTCTGTTAAGCAACATGCCCAGTCTGTTTCCTACCACCATGCAGCCCGAGTATTTACCTGTCTTGCAATCAAACTGTATGTGTCCGTTCTAATAATCCAAAATTTGAATCTCACAAATCTGGAATTAGGAAAGATAAGTAGGAGGAACTTTCTGAGTGCCAGTTTGACACTTGCCATAAATTAGCATCCAGATGAGCACTTTCATTGTGCTGAAGCTTTGACTAAAACAATGAATTATTGTAAAATAGAAATAAACGAGAGACAATAATCCCCTACACACCTGAGGAGAAGCTGTAGCTGCTGCATATCATCCCAAATCTCAATACTGTACCTTCCCAGTACTCTCATCAGTTGTCCAGGATTTGCCAGCTAAAGAATTTGCATAAAAAGGATAAAGATTAATGTATGCCTGTAAAAAAAAAAAAAGAAAAAAAAAAAAAAAAGCCAACAAAAAAACAACTAAAGCAAACCAAACAGACAACCTCCCAAAAAAATGAAAAAACAAAAAACCCCAAACCATACCAAAAAAAACAAACCAAAAAGCATAGTAGTTTATGCTTAGTATGTCTGCTTTTCAAGGTGGTAAGACTGCAAGTGCTGAAAGAGAAGAAGGAAGAAGTCAATACATCTTGATCTGATACTTTGTCCTGAGTTCATACATGAGCACTACCACTAGGAGCATGTGCATAAACTGGAACCCAGTGCAGAATAAAGGCAGTATGCACACCTTTGAGGCTCATGAGAATCATATTGAGGCTTTAAGCAAACTTAAAAACTTGCAAATTTAAAACTGAAAAAAACTACATGAAACACATCACTTTTGTTCTCACTCTACCAGCTGAACAGACACTAGAGTAAGAAACCAATTCATACTTTTTTTCCCTGCTAAGGAGAAGCAAAGTAAAACCAGCTTCAGAGGCTGCATGTGCTTCTGACACTTCCTGAGAATTCTTTGAAGCTTTACAGTTAGAAGTTTAAACATATTTTCTTTCCTCTTTGAAGGACACCTACTATAAGAAAAGTCTGACTTAAAGCAGTTCTTTTGTTACTAGTCATCTTTGTAGGCCTATGCCTGAAGGGGCCTGTAGCAGATAGGAGGGTTGTCTGCTAGTATAACTTTTGATGCTAGAAATAAAAACAGCTGTGTTCTCTTCCTTCTTCTACTTGGCATTGCTCTTGCCTTCATTTTGGGGGAGAAAATAGTTGGATACAAGAGAGGCACCATAAGGTATATTTGCAGCCTACTAGAAGGTCTAGTGGGCACAGAGATGTTCTAAAGCTTATCAGTAGGTAAGCAAAACAGAATGGATGTACCTCTGGCATACTGTGAGGACAAGAGTGCGTAGCTGTGTCTCCTCATTTTAGATCAGGATGGAACAGAACAGAAGGAGGATGCCTTCCTCCTCCATCTCCTGCTCCTACACTGCGTCCCATGCCAGGGCAGTTGGTACAGATTTGAATGTAGGGATCCCCCCACAGAAGCTGAGGAGACAGAGATAGACCTTGGGGTTTGTGCGAGTCCTCGGCACAGGGAGTCAGGGAGTGAAAGGATGGCTAAAGGGGAGTGTCACGGTTTAATGCTGTCCCAGCAATTAAACTGAATAACAGATTGCTCTCTATTAATCCCCCTCCCCTCCCTGATAAAGAAAGGAGAGAGAATAAGGGAGAGAGACTTATGGGTTAGAAACTAAACTACACAGCTTTAGTGAAACAGTAATGAGAAAAAGGAAAAATTACTAAACATATACAAATATACGTTCCTTCCCCCTTCCTCCCAAAAACTCTCACGTCACAACCGAGGCTGCAGGGCAGCCCTGGGAAAGTCCAGGCTGGAATCCTGGGGTCAGCAGCAGTCAGGAGCTGGAGGCAGGAACACACAGATTCAGGCTGGCAGGGTTCAGGACCACAGGCAGAGGAATGGACGGAATCCTCCCAGGATGCTGAAGCAAACAGGGACAGGCAAAGAAGGGGAAGCAGGAAGGGGTCTGACCCTCATGATTCCTCATATTTATACTGAGTATGACGTGTATGGGATGGAATATGCTTTGGTCAATTTTGGTCATTTATCTTGTCTGTTCCTCCCTAAGGGAGGGTTGCAGGTGTGACCTTTTTACTACTTTTCTCCTTCTGCAGGGCAAAATGTTCCTCAAAACTGAGCAGTGTCCTTGGTTCTGCAAACCAGTCTCTAGCTGTAACTATAAACATAGAGCATTATCAGTCCCAGAAGCAGACACTGTCAGAGAAACTTTCTGTTAATTTCAGTGAGTGCAGCTACTTACAAGAACATAGCTGAAAGCAAAATTACAAAAGAGAAAATTACCTTTATCCTGGCCCAAACAAGGACAGGGAGCAAAGGGAACTTTCCTTGACCATATCACAAAATCCAGTCTGAAATCCCAAACTGAAGTAGCAGTTAGCTCAGTGTCTAATCAGAGCTCAGTTAGTTTGCAACCTATGTTGCTTCAGAAATCAGAAGAATACAAGTAGTGAAGCAGTTCACACATTTTGGCAGTAGCATTGAAACCAGTGTGGTTTTGAAACACAACGAAACACCAGGGGTGTTTTGGAAGCAAAAGATAGCAGTTATATTCATCATCTTAAACAAAATTAGGCTTTTAAACACCTGCTATTGAAAGGCCAAATTCTGAAATTTATAGCTTGGATGTTATTTACATTTTAACATGGATGTCAATGTTTTAAATCCATCAAAGGTAGACTTGAGTCTCATTTCTTCCAAAAGCAAGTGTCTTTGAAACATGCTAGCTTTTTGCATTGAATCAATATGTAAGGAATGTTACTAAGACTGGTGTTTTACAACTGTTTATCTAAAGATATCTAAAGAGAAGAGAGAAATATGTGGGAACTGAGGTGAGAATAAAGCTAGAGATCTGTCCTGGTAGCTGTGCCACTGGACACAAGAAGCATGTCTCGAGTGGACACCTAAGACTCCTGCTGCCCAATATTACCGAGAGAGGAGAAAGGTCATAAGGTGGAAAAAACCACAAATGTAGTGAATGGATTGAGAGGCCTTAGTTTCACAGCAATCAATGTCTGACATTGTGGGAAAGGCTCAGCTTTAGATGTTAGCCTAAGTTGCAATTCATGCCCATAATGAGAATCATTAAGTGCCGTGAAAGCTGACAGCATACCTTTAAATAAGACAAGAGAACTTAAAAGCTCAATAAGCAATTTTAGGATTCTGTTTTAAAATTTCAACTATGAGAAGTAACTCCAGGTATTTAATTTTTTTTACAAAATGTATCACATCCTAATATTTTGAATATTAAATTCTGGAAAATTTACAAATACATGACTTCTGAGAATATCTAAGAAAAGTAATAAAATTGCTTTTCTCTTGAGAAGATCTTGTTTATAGTGGATGTTAAATTTATATATGTACCCTAAAAATTTATTGGGCTCAGTAGCACTTGAAATTGCAAGCCTTTATTTTGGTTACAGATAACAAGCTCTTTCTTACATTTTACTTTGTCAGTGCCTTAATCTGTTGTCCTATTACGAAACACATTATGTCACTACATTACACACAAGATAACACTTGATTCTCTATTTGCCTCAGATTCTTTTCTCTGTAAGTCTGAGCCATCTAAAATTGGTTGAACTGAACCAAAATTTATTAATGTAGCTAGAAAACTGAATATTGATTTAGATATAAATATAACAACATTTCCTCTCCAAAATATTTGAAAGATTAATTGGCACACTGGAAAGGATCAATATTGTAGCTCTTAAAGTAGACAGAATGGTTGAAATGTTTTTTGACAAGCTTATCAGAAGAAGGGTAAAATGGCTATAAAAGCTGTATTTAAGGCCAGACCATTTTGTTATTCAGTGTGTTGATTTTCAAGAGTCCTTCCAGCAGAATTTTTTCAGGAATAAACCTTTGATATATTTTAAAGAAATTTCTCTTACTATGGACTTATACTTATTGGGGACTTACCCTTTTATTAAATAAGTACATATCTGTGTCTGATTGCATCATGGAAAAGTCAGTTGTCTTGTCAGTTGGTCAGTTTTACTAAGGGAAATTAGTATTTGGTGGAATGATTGTTTGGAGTTCTGTAATGTATTTTGGGTGATATTTCCTTTTCTTTCACAACTGAAGCATATTAAGGTCTTCTGAGAAGCAAGTGTTACCCATCATTTTCCTGCAACCTAACAGTCTGTACATATTCAAAATTTATGATGATTTACATAAAAAGACAGTTTAAAAGACAGCATTAAAAGACAGTATAAAAAGACAGAAACATTTAAAAGTTAATACTAAACAAATACTAAACAAAATACTAAACAATACAAAAATGAAACAAAAAATGTCTGGGTGCTCCCTACATGGGCAGAGGACTGCAGCTTGAGAAATAACCATTGCAGGGAACTGACTGTTCAGTTCAGAACATCATTTACAGTTCAGTTACAGAACACCAGATACCTCCTTAGAAATGTTGAGTAGTTCTGGCACTGTTTAGCTGGACCACTGAATTAGAAATAGCCATGATGGACAAAGCCAAGGAACATCTTTGCAGGATCTCTGTGAACATACTCATGAGAATTAATTGTGCTGGAAATAATTGTCTTGGTATCTGATGTTATCCTCAGGCATCATAGTGCTAATGAATGCCACCTTTGTGATTAGTGTATCATGATGTGAGGCAAGCAGAGACCAAATTCCAACACTTTACAGGGTTTCTGAAGTCCTGTTGAAGTCTCTTCAAGTTCAGAATTATGTAAAATAAATATATATGAATTTACAAAAACCATGAATCTCTGTTTGCTGAGAAATGGGTCCATTTAATTGATGAGTAAAGAGGGTGTGTAGAAAAGAGTGAGTTTGTTCCTTCTGACTCATATGCAGTCTTCTTAATTCTAGAGAAAGTAGGAAAATGTAGAAGAAAGAGAGCTAGCTTTACTAGCTCTCTGGTGCCAGAGAATCATAGAAACACAGAATCATAGAATCAGCTGGGTTGGAAGGGACCTCAGAGATCATCAAGTCCAACCCTTGATCCACTACCGCTGTGGTTCCCAGACCATGGCACTGAGTGCCACATCCAGTCTCTTTTTAAATATCTCCAGGGAATCCACTACTTCCCTGGGCAGCCCATTCCAATGGCTGAATCTATCACACTAAGGGTATTGCCTGCTTCTGAGATGTTACTCCTCTGTGCCACCTGGTTGGTGCAGAGGGAGAGAAATAGATAAGGTAAACCAGACCACTAAGTGCAAAACTGGAAAATGTTGTTCTCAATTTGAGCGTGTCCAAAGCATCAGAGAATGGCTTTATTCTAAGGAACCAGAGGAATACTGTGTGAAAAGACCGTGTCATTAAATCTGGTGATAATTACACACTGAAATGTAAATCGTGTTTCTTGAGAATTTTTTTTCATTTGACTTCCATTGTTAATACTTCAAACTATGAAGCCTAATTTACTGCAGAGAATGTGGGTAAGAACATGCAGTATGCTGTGCAACGTCTGTCTGCACACATCACATTTCATTCAGTAGTAGTAAAATAAACTATTTTTTTATTTCTATTGACTGACCATAACCTTCCTCTTCTATTTAAAAGCATGTTACTATTGAATACCCAGCTGCAAATTTCAGTTTTTAGTTTACTACTGAACTGGTGGAAAGTCTTTTGTCGTATTGTATATACAAGCTTCATACTCAGATTACAAAGGAGGTCATGTGTCAATAATTACATTATATGCTTCTCTATAGATTTGAGAGTGATAATACTTTTCAAGAGAGCACTTAAAGGTCATTTGTGTAGCAATATTTAGTTTTATAGTAGATTTAACAGCCTATTCCTTTGATTATATCCTCACAGAACTGGCATGGAGCAGACAGCATCCTGAATCTAATATAATGTTATGATTAGCTCTTGCAGACGTGGACCAACAATTATTGCCAAGAAATGACTCTTTGGAGATCTTTGAGGCTGATGGCTAAGTTTTCAGTGTACTTTCTAATGCATTGTTTCCACACACGAATAAACAAACACAATGAACATGACTTTGAGCAGCTTCGTCGGGAAATGAGATACAGACTTGAAATACAATGCAAACATGGCAAAATACTTCTTGAACATTATGATGATATAGCAACTTCTGTGTTGTTCTGTGCAGAAGTAACAAGATCCTCAAAGACAGTTTCTAACCAATATCTGTCTATTTTGGCCACCATTCTCTGTCCAGTCAGCATTTTCTCTGGACAGGTTCATTAATTATGAAAATTTGTTCTGCTTTTCTGATCTATAAAACAATAAAATATGAATTATAATGCCTATCTACTTCATTGCCAAAATTATTTATTGTTTGCAATGTGCTCAGGAAATGCAAAACACTAATTATTGTAATTGAGGTTTTAGGATCAAAAAAAGCCGGAGGAGCAGGAAATTTACTGGTTTATGCTTTCAGCATTAATTTTTGGACTTTAAAATTCACTGTACTTGATTTGTGTTCTAGCTCTTAAACAGGACCTAGAAAATTTATTCTCAGCTGTTTCTACCTTGATACTAAGATACCAAATCAAGCGTTCTTACCTAATGCTATTACTTGATTGATTAAATTTTTTGTCTCTCCTAATATACATGGGATATATCTCAGGTCTGGCAGGTCACTACTGGGGCCAAAATGCTTTGATATTTGGGACTAAATCCTTTCAAAACAGTAGTGTATGTCTCAGAATTCAAACTGAAGGATTAACAGACATAATTTCCTGCATGCTCCCTTGTTCTGCTTAAGCTGCAGATGAGACACGACACTGAATTCAATAGGAGGAAGGTCTGAACTTTCATCAGTATCAGACTCAACATCAAACAACATTTTGCTCTTATTTGTTGCCGAATGGTCTAAAACATAATTCCAAAGTACTCTTCTAATTAGTTATCTTCAAAACTTTGCCTTTAGCATGTTAAGATTCTGCAGCTTTGTGAAGTGTAAAAAATGTCACATAAGAGGATAATGTCTAGGGAAACAACTACTTTTTTCTAATCCTAAAAAAACACAACAGCTTGTGAGGGTCAATCTTTTAAAGTGCATGCTTCACTGAATGCAATTATTAATCATTTCCCTTCAGGAAAAATATTAAATTAAGTGTTAAAGTACAGATCTAAACAGTGTTAAGTGCCCAGAGCTACTGAGTTCATAGTTCCTGCTATATTTCAGTGTGAGATAATTGACCTTCCATAATGCAAATGTAGAGCTGGCAGTGACTGATAAAAAATGACTCATCCTGTCTCAGTATTTTATCTCCTTGCATTTATTTATTTATTTATTTTGGTGTCCATCCTCAGTTGCCATGAAGGTCTCTCTGTGCTTAGGATTGGGTCCTTAGCTTTCTCCATTCTTCGTAGAGCACACAGTTTGCAGCATTATTTTCTCTAATACGACAGCTTCCTAGTAAAGATACATGGAAACCAAGGCAAACAATATGGTCAAGGCTTTTTTATGATTTAACAGTCCCCTAAGCCAGATGAATATACTGAGATATAAAACTGTATTTGTAAGCTATGGTTAAGATGATTTACATAGGTAAACAAAATCCTGAAGCTGTATCAATTAGGCTCAAAACAAAAAAAGATCATAACATAAATCTTTTTCACTGTGCTTACATCCTGAAAAAGACCTCTAATACACATCCTAGTGTTTTATTATTAAAGTGCTTTCTGTAATTACATTTTAATATTGTGCTTGACGTCACTAATTACAGATTGTGGCTTTTCCAAAGCAATACCCATTTCCGGATGCCTTCTCAAAGTATCATGCTGATAACATCTAAACCAGAAAAGATACTGCTGGTTTGCTGATCAGAAGAAGCAGATATGAAAAGCATTTGCAGTTGAAAGGAAGCAAGGCTGTGGCACTTGGTAGGACCCAAGAACACTAGTGCTCATTTTTTCTACCTTAAATGTACTGTCTTTGAATGTGTGTATGCATAAATCTGTGTACATAAACCCATGTCCTGTAGCTTTCCCTCTCTCTCTGTGTATGTTTGCATGCATGTGTTTACCTTTGTCCAGCTACTCTGAGAAATAAGAGCCGACCTGTTACTACCACAATATGCAATCATTAATTTACATTATTTTGTATCCCTGGCAGCATTTCACAGTGGAAGGCGTATTACTCAAGAACAGTGGTTTTGAGAAGTGTGATTAGGAAAGACTGCTCTGGGGGAAAAGATTATGTCCTGAGCGATCAGAGCTTACAGTTTTATTCATTACTCTTTCACAAAAGTTAACTTTGGATAAGTCAGTTATTCTTATATAATGGCTGTGATTTGGCAAACAAACACTTTATGTGAAAATATACTGTTATCTCAAGTTGAAACAAAATAATTAAAATATTTAATTCTTTTCCATGCACAATTTTCGTGTTGACTGAAAGGCTTCACCCTAATTATTGATGCAGATTCTCTGTATATAGAAATCTCAAGTATATGGCAGAGAGAATTAAAAATATATTGTAGTTTTTACCATCAAAAAATCTCCCCATGCTTCCTTGAAAGGTAATGACTGAGAAGAGAGAGAGGTAGGAACGAGAAACAATTCAGGATCTTTGTTTCTTCCAGAGTTGATATTTCAAAACCAGTTTTGATATCTAGGTCCCAGGCGAGTTAGTGAAAGCAGAGATCCTTATGTAAGTAGTTATACAATACAGCAAGTGGCATCTGAAGGGACTGATTACAATTATTTGTATCGTATGCTGTCAAATCTCCTACCATACAGTAGCCCAGTAGCAGAAACCTAGTAGCAGAAGTGCTCAAAGGCAATGTGATTTATTGTCTTGATCACAGGTCTTAGAGAGAGCAAAGGCTTCATCCTGTCTCTGGCTGCAGGGCTGTAGAATCTTCTCTGATGTAATACTATGATGTAGGAGAGTTCCAATGAATTAGATCCTTTAGGTCAAGGACTTGAAAATTCTGTTTTCTATATGCAAGGTGACTGCACTGGTAGGTAACACAGTTGTGCTTTCTGGACTGGTTTCTGCTTTCAGGTACCTCAGTTCTAGATACAAGGAAAAAGTCCAATGAAAGTCAGAGCAAACAGTATATCCATGCAGAAAGTTCAAGTTTGAATGACTGGCGTTTCATTCTGCTGAGAAATAACTTTGGACATACACAACCATTTTAACAGTCTTATATCTTAAATGTGTATGGTCTCCTTAGAAGAATGATAGCATAATAGAATATCAGGTTGGAAGGGACGTCAAGGATCAATTGGTCCAACCTTTCTTGGCAAAAGCACAGCCTAGACATGATGGCCCAGAACTGTGTCCATCTGAATCTTAAAAGTATCCAGCACTGGGGAATCCATCACTTCCCTGGGGGCATTTATTCGAGCGACTGATTGCTCTTATTGTGACTGTTCGCTTTTGTCCAATTGGAATCTTCCCAGAAGGAACTTATACCCATTACCCCATATCTTTTCTATGCAAGTCTCAAGGGAGTCTCAAACTTCTTTGTAGGTGCCCATCAGGTACTAAAACATGGCAATCTTCTCTGGACCCTTTTAAGCCTGTCCACATCTTTTTGCATAGTGGGGACCAAAACTGAACACTGTATTTCAGGTGTGGCCTGATAAGACTGAGTAGAGTGGGATGATGACTTCCTTATCTCTGCTGGTTGTATCTCTGATGCCCTTGTTGATGCAACCCAGCATCCTATTGGCTTTCTTTGCTGCAGCAGCACACCGTTCATTCATACAGGGCTTGCTGCCCACCAGGATGCCTTATCCAAACTTTTAACTTACTTTTGTTCCCCAGCTACTGACATACTTTTGTGTTTTCTTTAAGGCTGCTGCTAGTCTTTGCTAACTTACCATATATATAATTCAGACACATTCTTATGGGTTTGAACATTGTTCAGGATACAGTACCTATGCTGTAAGCAAAAGTTAAGCTTCCTTTAGGTTTCCAGATATTTTTATCGTACTATTTCTGATAGGGCAAAATTGGAAGCATGCACCACCTAATATCTGTCAAAAATTGTTAATCACATAGCAAAGCAGTCCTGTGCATTACTAAGTGGCCCTATAAAGTGGCAATAAAACCATAATCCAATGTTTCAACATATGCTCAGAATTTCAGTGTTTTCTTCCATCAGTGCTGTGTGTAGTTCATAGAGAGGAATAGATTAATTTCCATGAATACTTGTTTTAGTTGCAGGTTCACAAAAAATGCTTGCTTCTGGGCTTGACAGACATTTATTTCAACATTCATACCATTTCTTGCTTTATACCTACCTTCATTCTCTTTTCTGGGATTTTTTCAGAATATACAGCTTCTGAAGGAAAACAAGAGCAAGTTCTGAGTGTTGGAGCACATGGCTGTCTCTGAGTACTTTACTCTGAAGAGTTCACCCCTTGAGGGAATGATTAAGTAGAAACTGCATAACATGGCCCTCTTACCTGGCGTCTCTTCGCAGCTTGTTTTAGCTTCTGGAGTGCATTTTTTAATATTTTTTTCTACTTTATTTTATGTTAGGCCAGTCAAGGGAAGTTTATTCTTCTTTGAGAACATATCAGAATCTGTCTAACCAAAAATACTGAGCTTCTGTCGATTTAGGTTTCACTTCTAAAAACTGTAAGTACAAAATTTGTTATAATGGGTATTTGGAGAGCTCATATCGAAAGTTATTACTATTTAATTTAACTCACACACCTCAAATTGATTTCTGACTTTGTGTCCTTGCCTCTAAAGACCCTCAAAATTTTCCCCCAAGCTATCTCTCTAACATATTTCCTATTGCATTCCTCTTCTTTATGCCACAGACACCTGTCTCAACACTTCATCTGTCCACGGTCACTCTCTCCAGGCATTTTGCCATGTCTGTACATTCCAGCTTGTATGTCTTTGCCAAGTCACAATCCTACTTTTACTGAAGTATATTAGCCAAAAGAAATACATTTCTTTCACCAGATTTAAAGTGAATATGGAAAGAAACAAATGAAAAGCCCACCCAAATCCTGGTCTGCAGTGATAAGCCAGTGTCCCATTTCTTTTGGTCAAAATTGCTTGCTCAGGAACATAACCAGGCAGATAAAGCTGCAGGACTTAGGAAATGATACTTCTCACCATAAGTAATTAGAGCAGATTTATTTAAAATCTGCTGTATTGCTTAGTCAATATCATACCAGTAGGTAATTACAGTATTCATTTAAGTGTCCTACGTGGCTGTCTTTTTAATATTCTTTCCATGACCCATGCATGAAGGTATTATTGCATCATGATGAAATTAGTATTCAATGAGAACAGTATTTCTCATCTATTTTTAGCAATGGCTCATTAACACAGAACTAATTAGGGTTATATTCTGCCACAAGGAGAGTTGACAGAGTACTTAACATTTCTAGAAAATAAAGGATTTCCTTAGTGTGACTGTCCATTGGTGACTGGCGAAGTTTGATTCTAATCTTTGTTTCCCCCTGCATCCAGGAAGCAGTTGGCACTCCTCCTTTGACTGGAGTTCCTGGCTCTCTTTCTGCTCCATATAAGGTTGCCCAGTGCTCATCCACCAAGAATCTAAACAACAGTATCTCTTGTGGTTAATGTCTGTCCCATGAAGTCCTGTGTCTGACCCTGGCTCTGGGGGACGGTGGGGGGGTGTTCAGTTTTCAGTTTTTGAGTTCTTAAAATGTAAGCTTAAAACAAACAAACAAAAAAGTCAAGCAAGCAAAACATTTTCTACCCACAGCTATACAAGCTGCCGAAGTTGAGATTTTTGCTGAGGCTGGATGTGATCTCTGATCACTCCTTGCCCATTTCTGCTTGCTCATTGGAAAAGGCCATCAGTGGCGACACAGATGGAGCACCTGTCTGCCCACCCCAAGCCCCTGGGCACAGGTAGAGTGTCTTCCACCCACTGCAAATGCTATCCAGACACACTGTAGGGCTCACAGCCTACTCTTTAAATGTTTGATTTGTTTATTAATTATTTACTTATAAAAGTATCATGACATTTAAAAACATGCTTGACTGGAAGTCTGTCCTAAACTTTATTCACTCTGAGATGTGAAAGTGAAGGCATAATGCATAACCTTTAAAAGATTAAAAAACTTTAATCAGATTTGACTCAGGAAAACCCTCTCCCTTGCCTCTTAACACTGCAAAACAGCTTGGCACTACAGAGAAAGCACTGCACCAGAAAGTTTGTTTCCAAATTCTTTGAACAGGCCTTCTATTTTTATTTTTTTTTTTTTTACAATGTTCTAGAAAATAGACAAAAAAAACCCCAAACCACATCTCAAACAGTATAACTGCTAGACTTAGCCCTGTCAGACAGTACAAGATTAGAGCTATATGTTGTACTCTGGACCTGGAACTGCTTTCAAAGGTCTTTTAACTATCTCTTTGCTTAAAAAAACTATAAGATTCAAGAGGAAAGTTGTTTTTTTCTCTTCCATCTTTAAAGTTGATTACTCTAGTGTGCATTAAATCTTTCATCGTGAAGTTTCCTTTCAGCATAAAATGTTTGGTTTTAATTTGGAAAAAAAAAACCCAAATATTTAATCTTAAAAAAAAAAAAAATCTTTTACTTTACTAGATTTGGGTAGCATATGTTATCTTTTAGAGATACTTAGGAAAGTCCCCTAAGAATTCTAGTGTTGTTTGGCAATATTCCTTGGGGGATTTATAGGTATGCTTGCCTGCCCCATCAGTTTTTTTCCTTCTGAATTTTAATTTATCTGCATGAAGATTTTCTATTCCTTTCATGCCATCTTCTACTCCTTATTTCCTTAGTTCAATTAAATGATCATTAAGAAAGCAACAGCTGTGCTGAAAGCATCAAAGATGAGGGGAAGGACAACATTCTTGTCCAGTTTCTTCACAAAAAATGGTAGGTAAGGAAAAAATGGCTATCAAAGAAAATAATAAAGAGGAATTTCACATTTAAAAATTAACCTATTTTGTAACGTCTCACCATTCCTGTCTGCACATATATAGAAGAATCTTAATATGAATGACATCACCTTCTGAATTGGCTTCAAGGGCATTTACAAACGCCACAGTTCTTTTAATTTCACCATAGTGCTAGCAAGTTTCTTTAATAATCATTCATACCGAAACTTGCTGAAGTCAACTGACAAAGAACAATTTCTCTTCTCAATTAGTGAAGAAATTGAAGACTTTTCAGGCTTTGAAATATCCAAATCAAATCAAAGATTGCTAGCAGGGTAGTGCGTGTTCCATGGGAGGGCTAAATGGTAACTGTGGTCCTGACAGATTTAACAGAGAATGACATCTGAAGTGCCAATGTGTTATTCTATGTTAGAGCTGTTTCTGCCCATGAGTTATTGCATCATTAGGCACCACTCAGAACAGTCTGCCTCCATATCCTTAACTTCCACCTCAATCAGGTATTTATACACATATATTATAGAATCACAGAAAGTTAGGGGTTGGAAGGGACCTTGAAAGATCAGAAAGTCCAACCACCCCTGCCAGAGCAGGGTCACCTACAGCAGGTCACATAGAAACAAGTCCAGGTGGGTTTTGAATGTCTCCAGGGAAGGAGACTCCACAACCTCCCTGGGCAGCCTGTGCTGTGCTCTGTCACCTTCACACTGAAAAAATTCCTCCTTATATTTATATTGGAACTGCCTATGCTCCAGTTTATAACCACTGCCCCTTGTCCTATTGTTAGTCACCCCTGAGAATAGCTTGACTCCATCCTCCTGGCACTCATCCCATATTTATAAGCATTAATGAGGTCACCCCTCATTCTCCTTTTCTCCAAGCTGAAGAGACCCAACTCCCTCAGCCTTTCCTCATAAGGGAGATGTTCCACTCCCTTAATCATCTTGGTCGCTCTGCTCTGGACTCTCTCAGGCAGTTCCCTGTCCTTCTGGAACTGAGGGGCCCAGAACTGGACACAGTATTCCAAATGCAGCCTCACCAGGGCAGATGGGGAGGAGAACCTCTCTCGACCTACGAATACCCCCCTTCTAATGTACCCCAGGATGCCACTGACCTTCCTGGCCACAAGGGCACAGTGCTGGCTCATATCATCTTTCCATCCACCAGCACCCCCAGGTCCACTTGCCCTTGTTGTTATACATTTAATTTCTCCCTGCCCAACTTTCCAGTCTGTCTAAGTCCCTCTGAATGGCAGCACAGCCTTCTGGGGTGTCAGACACCCCACTGAGTTTTGTGTCATCACCAAACTTGCTGATAGTACACTCTATTCCATCGTCCAGGTCATCGATAAATATATTGAATAGTACTGATCCCAGTACAGTTTCTTGAGAGACTCCACTGGAAAGAGACTTCCAACTAGAATTCATCCCATTGACTACAACTCTCTGGCTTCTGTCCTTCAGCCAGCTCCCGATCCACCTCACTACCCAGTCATCCAGGCCACACTTCTTCAGTATAGCTCCAAGGATGCTGTGGGAGATAGTGATAAATGCCTTACTGAAATTAAGATATACTACATCTACTGCTCTGCCATCATCCATCCACCTGGTTATATCCTCACAGAATGCTATCATGTTGGTCAGACATGACTTCCCCTTAGTAAAGCCTTGTTGACTGCTCCTGATAAGGCTCTTGTCCATGGTGTGCCTGGAAAAAGCTCCAAGAATGAGTTGTTCCATCACATTTCCAGGGATGGAGGTGAGGCTGACTGGTCTGTAGTTACCTGGGTCCTCTTTCTTGCCTTTCTTGAAGACTGGAGTGACATTTGCTTTTCTCCAGTCCTCAATCACCTCTTCTGTTCCCAAGAACTTACCAAAGATGATGGAGAGTGGCCTAGCAATGACATCCACCAGTTCCCTCAGTACCCGTGGGTTCATCCCATCAGGACCCATAGATTTGTGGATATCCAGCCTCATTAACTGATCCTTAACCCAGCCCTCATCAACCAAGGCAAATTCTTATTTTACCCTGACTTCCTCAGTGGCCTTAAGGTCCTGGGGCTCCTGAGGACATCTTCCAGCAGCATTACTGTGGTACTATGATGACATGTCGTGCCCCCGAGCTTTCTCCTC
This sequence comes from Phaethornis superciliosus, assembly GCA_023637945.1. NCBI lineage: Eukaryota > Metazoa > Chordata > Aves > Apodiformes > Trochilidae > Phaethornis > Phaethornis superciliosus. The sequence goes on along the minus strand of JAJQWJ010000001.1, from coordinate 23,663,118 downwards.
TCCAGGTCAAACAATATCAGCCTCTCCATGGAGCTCACATGCTCCAAGCCCTTCATCAACTTTATCTCTCTTCACTGGATTTGCTTCAATATGTTCATATGTATCTCATACTGGAGAGTCCAGGACTGGACCCAGCACTCCAGCTGTGGCCTCTCCAGTGCTGAGGAGGCAGAAAGGATCAATCACACTCTCACCCTGCAGGCAATATGGTGCTGTTCCTGAAGCAATCCTGGACAGGCTGTTGGCTCTCCTTGCCAACAGACCACATTGCTGGTTCATGGTCCTTTTAAGACCATGGTTTCTCTGCAGAACTGCTTCCCACCCTGTCAGCTCCAGCCTGTACCAGTACACACCATCATTCCTTCCCAAGTGGAAGGAATATTATTCCCAAGTGGAAGGAAAATTATTTCTTTCCCCTTTGAGCCCAGAGGTTTAGCCAGTTTTCACTTATCTGGCCTATACTTTATCCATTTGTCTGTCAGGGTTTTATGGGGTACATTGCTACAAGCCTTACTGAAGTAAAAAAAAACAAACCACCAAACTCCCCTCCCCATGTGCACCAAACCACTCATCTCATTCAAGAAGGCTTTCCGATCAGTCAGGAATGCTTCGTTATCTATGCTGACATTTCCCAGTCACCTTGGTCTTCATCCTTCACCTTACTCCATCACTTTTGCAATAATCAAGGTAAGGCTAACCAACCTGTATCCCTATTGATCCTTGTTCCTGACCTTCCTAAAGACAGGAGTGACATTTGCTTTCCTCTAGACCTTGGAAACTTCCAGTGTTTCCATGACCATGTTTCCATGACCCAGACCATTGACACACAAAAATTTCAAAAATTTTTGTGTGTGGTCCTGCGATTACACTAGCTCAGCACTCCTGTGTGTATCCCATTGGATTCAGTGGATATTACTTTTGTTTAAATATTCTCTTGTCAGATCCCTCTCCACTTCCAGGGTGTGTCTTCTTTCCTGCAGATTTCCCCTTTGTTCTCAGGGGCCTGGGATTCCTGAAGTCTCATAATTCCAATAAAGACTGAGACAAAGAAGACCTTACGGCCTAGGCCTTTTCCATGTTCTTCGTCAATCTGCTCCCTCCAGTGGCAGGGCCATGTTTTCCCTAGTCTTCCTTTTGCTGCTGGTGTACCTGTACATGCCTTGTAGTGCCTGCTCAGTTTTGCCCTTTGCATCTCTGTTTTTCTTTAGCTAAAAATTCTAAATCAGAAAATTATGTATGTAACACAATACAAAATGCTGTGCTGAACCTTGTGTCCTGCTCATGATCTAATACTACTGCATTGACTTTACTTGGATAATTACTAACATCTGGTAAAATGTAGTTCTTTGCCCAGCTCTAATTTAGTGCTGCATCATGCAAGTACTTCAGAAATATGGAGACAGAATGCTGGAATCCCCCAAGTTATTTTTAAATTGTTATCCTACACAACCCAATTCTTTGTGTTAGTGTGAATAAAAACATTGGTTTATTGTACTGAAAGCACATAATTTGACTTACAGCCTCCAGTATCCCAGAGAGTGTCTCACATAGCTTCTTCATACAAAATAACAGCTTTACTGCCCCAAGTATAAAATTTTGTCTGTGTGGCCAATGTAGTTTAAGCAAGCAAATAATGAATTTTAGTATATCCACTCTGAACTGTAAGGTTCTTGTTAAGAGACATTATGAATTTCATCTCAATCACAGCTTTCACAGTTGGTACCACTTTCCAGTCTCTGCAATCTACTTCACTTATCCCCATCATACTTTGCTCCATTTAGGCTGCCTCTGATCTTTTTACCTACATTTTCTACTCAGTATGTTCTCCCTCTTTTTATCTCCACTTTTTTCCTCTTCATTTTCTGCGTTGACCCTTTATGTCTGAGATAGCACCATTTTTTAATAGCCAAGGCTCAATCCAAATGCATCTTTCCCTATAGAAAAGTAGCCAGAGACTCAGACAAATGGGATTTCAACAGAAATGTTTACATTGCCATAACTTTAAAGAAGTTTCCTAGCAATGTTCTATGTGCACAGTCAACATTAGCCTGATTTCCAAAAGATCAAGTGATATTTGACTTGTGGTATTTCCCTTGAAATCAAGGGAAGGAGGCTGTTGGGTGGCTCTGTTTGTTACTGTTCCGTAGAGGTCTCTGCTTATATAGGGAGGCTTTTCCCATGAAGTTTAATGGTCTCAATTCAAATGCAATTTCAGCTGGAAATCTGTCCTGATTGAGTGTAGTTTCACTGGAAGATGGGGGTTTTTTCTGTCTTTTTAGTCCCTTCAGTGCTGAAGCTATTTACAACACATGCACACCATTTTTAAATATCTTTTTTTCAGTGGGTATAACTTATTTTTTCTGTGGTTCACTAAACTACTGAAATATTTGAGTCACTATTTTACTGAAGCTCAATGAAATTGGATATTACTCTATCCTCCTATGCCTTCTTATGTACTGTGGTTATAAATGCTGATAGTGTTTCATATTATACCCAATTTGCAATTCATTTTGTACAGAAGTTATTTTATTCACAAAAAGCAAGATCTGAAAGATGAAGCTCTGTGTCCAGATTATTTATTCTCAGAAGGTGGCAGATTTTTCCGGTTTTCAGGGAATGAATGGTAGAAAAGAAACAATTATGTCATCTTTCCTAGAATGACTGAACTTCCAGTTAAAGGCTAAGAAGTGGGATCACTGGCTTGTGAGCTGGTGTAAATCATTGTAAATCCTCTTCAGTCAAAGCTTTGCTGGAATAAGTATCATCTTTCATACTGGATGACAGGATAGTAATGAATTGTTACACCAGATTGTACTGTTTAAAACAGATTTTAAAATATCAGCTATGTAAAGAGTTTTAACAACATTTACACTAACCAGTACCTTTCAAAAGTCACTATCAAGGTGATATGAGAAATCAGACTATAACAACCCATTTATAAATTAACTTGAATACATACAATGTGCCAGAACAAAAGAAATTAATATAAGACAATGCATTTTCACCTTGACATAATGTCACAGGAAAGAAATAAAACAAAGTTAATCTTAAAATTAATTCAGCACAACCTATCAATTAATCAAGTGTAGCACCAAGCAAGCTTTTGGCCTCACACAGGGCATCCTGTTTCTTACCTTATTCTAAAAATAAATGTCCACTCACATATCTTCAATATCCAACAAGTGGATTAAAGGCAGATCCTTGAATCTAGATCTAGATTTAAGACAGATCTCAGTCTGGAAGAAAGCCCAAGGTATCTGAAGGTCCTTTTTCCATTTTGCTACTCTTCTGTTGCAATAACCTTAAATCCTTTGCTCTCTCTTTTATTAACTGCTTCATTCCCCCCTCTATGGCTGTGTGAAGATTGAGAGCAGGGCCCAGATTTGACTGTAAAAGAAAAACAACTTACCATGTCTCTGAGTTCTCCACCAAAACCAGGAAACCATTCTTGTTCCTCAATATCCTTTCTATCCTTTCTAACCTATTTCATACTTCAGCTCCCTTAAAGCAAAACCCTAACCTCGTTTCTTGTACCTTTTTCCAGCCTTTCTCAATACACTGTATATCACATCTCCCTTTTTTCCCTTTCCTTGTGAGTACCTAAAACTTCAGAAATCAGCTTGAACTTGTTACTGCCCAGAGTGATAGCTGAGTATTTTCGATGAAGAGGAATATCAAGAGGAGTGGGCAAGGCCAGAGACAAAGGTGGCAAAACGTGGTGCTTAAGATCAAACCACAACCATCCTTACAGCAAAAGGACCGAGCAGACTGCAGACTGGAAATTCAAGGTACACTGGATGAAAATATCAAGTATGAAAATACTGAGTGGATCCATAAAATACTAAATTTGTCAATGATGAAACAGATTCTCCTTGATAAATTTTTAGTAGTCAGGACTGTGTGACTTTCTATGGATCAACTCATTAATTTACACAGGATTTCACTTTTGAATGTCCAGTACAAGTGGGTATTATTACAGGAATGCAAAGTATGAACATTTACTGAAGATCAAGCAGACAGAAACTTTAAACCTGGATGTACTCTTCCATATGGTAGGTAGGTGGTGTAGTATTTCGTCATTAAGGTACCAATAGGGACTACAACCACATCTTACTTGTTTTGCTAGTGTAAATAAAGATATTTGGTTTAAGAGCCTGATTTCAGTAGCAACAAAGAAAAAAGTGAAATAATTCATAAAAGTTATTTAAACTTCATCCTTTTAGTTTTGCTTTAGTGCTAGAGCTAGATGATCTGGCATCCTTATTCAGAATTTCATCTGCAGCTGAATTTTATGGCAGAAATAAAAAAATAAGCTGCTTGAACCATAACCTAAAATAATGTAACATCAGTCTTATCTAATGCCTTAAGGCTTGATTTTTACAGCTAAAACACACAACCCTTCAATTTCTTTTTTTTTTTTTTTAATTTAGCGAGCCATTTACAGAATGCCACAAAATCCAGAATTCTTTCTGGTCACCTAAAGAGAAGTGTAGAGAGATAACACAATAAGTACTGCCAAACCATGAAGCATTTTGAATTAGTGTTTATATATCAAGATTCTAAACAGAGTTTTGGCCATTGACCAAAAATGGAAGGGAAAAATGCATGCCTTGTGTGTGCATTCAAAAAGAAATAAACGAAAGCCAGAAATAGTTATTTTCTCTGCCTAGTAATTATACAAACGCATCTTTTATTTATAGAAGTGTTCTATCCTTGACTCCTTGGAGTGCTACATAAATGCTCAGAACAAGAATGTTGGAAAAAGGCCAGATGAAAAAACAAAATATCCATCAAAGGTAAAGCAAACAAGAATGGTACCCTCTAAACTAATAGTGCTTTTCAATTCAAAAACTGAATTTGCACTCAGGAGTATAGTTCTGCTTTATGGACCTGTTTGGGTTTTCACAGTTTCTTTGATAAGACAGCCTGGCAGCAGTCCTGGGTGGTCTCTGGTCATTATGGCCAAGGAAAATTTTACTCTGAAAGATTCCCTTTGTATATTTAAAAACCTGTAATGAAAGAAATATGCAGAAAGGGTGTAGGAGACATGAGCTCTTCCCTGCTCACCTGACCTGAAACTGATCCTTGAGCAAAGGTGGCCCAAAGCAGGAGGCTTCCAAGGAGGCCTCTGCTTCCATGAGCTGCAGTTTCTTGCTTGGTGGAACTCTTTCTTTTTTTATGTAAATAATACAGAGTGAAGGCAGGCTTATTGTTCACCAGTAGAGCACTTCTCTGAGGAGTGGCAGCCGAAGTTCAAATTTCTGTGTCAATCATTAGATAAATATTTAGAAATTGTTAGGTAATTATATAGGGAAAAAAAATGACAAAGCAAAACAAAAACACTGAACTGGTAATTTTGGTTTAAAGCACTGCAAAAAACACTATGTCCATAATGCTTTCTTTAAAACATTGGAACTGATTTAATCAAAAGAGGTGTGGTTTTCATGTATCCAAAAGGTGGTAGAACAAAATTTTTGTAGGCTGAGATTACTTCCTATAATTAAATTAAACCTAATGAACTGTGGGCTAACATTTGGAATTCCTGTTAACAAGCTCTTTCCTATAAGAACATTGCGCTGAGTAAATTAAATCAGTTTATCTTTTTATTTTGTATTGTACATATCCTTGAATTGTGTCTAAGCATTACAGATTTGTTTTGCCATACTAAGAATCTGTGTATCATATTCAGAGAATAACTTGTGAAAAGAGATAGTTATCCACTTAGTCCAAATAAGATGTAAATTCTGAAGAAATGCTACACTTTTGTGAGGTAGAGTTGCTCATAATAATATTTCATATTAAATACCTGTGTATCAGTTATGTGCCACATTTTTTTGAAAGACATTTGCAGGCAATAGTTTCACAGCTTTCATGGATTTATAAGTGTTTTTTAAGATGAAGGAAAGTCTATTAATTTTTGTTTCTATGTGTCTTTTATATGTGTATCTCCATAGTATTTAAGCAGTCCATACCTTATCTGAGTTATCTACAATTTATAGCATAAAGGTAGCTCATTCATTTTCAAATCCTCTGTGAAGAAAAGCTGTTGCTTTCTATTGTTCCAGGCCATTGATTTATATGCATTACCACATTGTCATCTCAGTCCACATCTTCACATTAGCCCTCAGAAATGTACTTTCATGCAGACAAGCTTTACCCTTTTTCTTTATTCTTTTTAAACACTTTTGCACTTTTGCTTACTTTTAATTCTTAGAAAATTTATTTTGCCTTTGAAAGACAACAGTCTATTACAGCCCCAAACTGCTGAGTAATTTATTCATAAGTTATTGTTTACAAAGATACATATACAATGCAATGAAAGTTTAAAGAAATGCCTAAGGCTACAGGTGCACTGTACTGTGCATCTTGTGTATAGTTACTTTTATTATGGCTGGAGATATAGGTGTCTCCAGCGAAAATGGAGGTGGAATTGGTTTGACTGTTTTCCATATTATTTAGGATGAATAGGAGAATGGGTAAATTTAATGTTTCTTAGGTGCTCCTGATAAAAGTCCACTGAAAAATCCAATAGGTACTGTTTACAAAAGCAAGAGAGTTAACTAGCCCTCCAAAAGGTTGGTACATATAAGATCACAGAAACTGAAAGAGTTGAAGGAATTTAATAGGCTGTACAATAGAAGATAAAGAATGAAAGAGGAATGCTTGTGTAAAATCAGAAACTACAGGAAGACGAAAACTAAATAACCTGGCAACTCCTTCTACTTCTTTAATTCAGTGTGGTATCTAAATTACTATGAGGGGGTTATTGGTCTAGATAATGCAAAGTAAAAAGATTAGAAAATTGGCTAGCGTGGGACTGGCCTGATAACAGAAATAATGCCTACATCACTTTCATCGTTTTTCCACAAATTTATCTTTATTAAAATATAACTTAAAAAAAAAAAAAAAAAGCCCTAAGATGCTGAACAATTGTCTTCATTATGCTGTATTACTGGTATGAAAATTTAGCCCTGATTTTTAAAACATGCAGAATCCCAGCACCAACACATAAAATATGAGTAAAACTGTAAGTCTGCACGCTTTTTACTACAATAATTGCCTTTTTAAATACACATTTTTGCACAAGCCCAGCTTGTTTAACTACTTATGGTAATTCTATATTTATACCACAGGACATGATTTTACATTGTTTGTAGATATTTCTGCTTGCAAAATGAGATCTTCTGCACTGATTTATCATATGCAGAAAATAACATTTCTTTCAAGAGAATCATAAAAATAAGATTATGGGCTTACAATATAATTTTAAAAGTCAACACGATAGTGGGCTGAAATAATCCAGTGACCTAATATCCAAACAGAATGCTAAACACAAAAATACTCAAGTCAAAATAATAGAAAGACCATAATTTAAAACCAGACAAACTAAGGACTAGTTATTATTTTAGCCTCGTTAGCAGCTCTAAAAGCAGATTTTTAATCTTTTTCATAACCATTCGGTAATAAACAAAACAAAGAACACAAGAGACTCCAAAAAAGATTAATGAGTCAGTGTCTCCCTGCCATTCTCAAGATCAAATTGAATTTCAGGCTTTTATGTCCCTAGCAATCTTGAAATTAATCTTCGCATGTCTCAAAACACAAATTGTGACAGAAGTTTCTATCAAAGCCAAACTATATAAGGAGGCACAGGTTTGTCAATAGACCTGGAATGTGATTCATGGTACATGAACGGGTACATGATTTATGCCTGCAACTTGTTTGAATTTTGGCTTTTCAGCTTGTACCCTAGAATCATATATAGAAAGAAATGTAAATTAGTTTAGTAATATAAAATTTCATAGCATTCTTCAGCATTTAGCTTCAGATTTTAGCTTGTGGTTCATCTGAAATAAGATTATTGATGTTGTGGACAAACCATGGAAGTTTTCCATCACTGCAGAAGGAAAAAACATCTTATGAGGGGGCGTATTCTTTTTATTACCTTCTGGAAGTATCTGTTTCTCTCCTTGAACAGAAAGGAAGCATAGATGACTGAAGATTATGAAGTAACTGACTTTGCTATAATTAATATTATGTGAAACAGATCTAGCCCTTAGGTCTGATAGCCTCTTGCACTATGGATCAATAAGCTTTAAACTGCATTTGTTTCTGAGAAGTACCGTTAGAGATACTGTCTGACATCACCTTTTTTTGTGTTTAGTAACCATCATTTTGGGCTTTGTGAGTCACTGAGTATTGAACTTAAGGAAAAACAATGAGGAAATCAAAGCAGTGAAGACAGTAGAAGGTAGCCAAATGGACAGATGGTCAATTTTAAACCACATTTTTAAATTTTATTTCAGTGTTCTGAAAAACAGAATAGGAATGTGAGAATCAGACACTAGCGGAGCAAAGAATTCCTCATTTGTTTTGTAAGGTACATGGTACCACTATTATACTCGAATAGGGAAACAACTACTTTTAAATAAGATGTGAAACCATATTTTAATGCAGGCCTATCCATTTCAAAAGATTTGGATCCATCAAAAGAGCTTACTGCATGATGCAGTTTAAGATTTTTCTCTGAGTTCTGTAAAATTATAGTTACTGATACTATCTTTGTTTTGTGTTGGAATGCAAATGTTCTTTTAAGAATGGAAAAAAATACCTCTGTCATAATGTCTTTATTCTTTTCTGTAACTCCACACTGCATGAAATTTGGTTTCCTGAATTTGAACACATCTTCCTGTTTTGATCATAAATCATTTCTTATGCTCAGTAAAACACAGCTCACAAATGCCCATGGTAGAGTTGCCTAGAGGTTTCTAGATTGAAAACAGCACAGTTACTTCAGAGCTGCTCAGCAAATAACTAATCTGACCTGAACTTCCAGGCCTGCTAACTTGATACCATTTTGTGCTGCAGAACCACACAACTGTTGCTTACAAGATGCAAGCATGGTGCCATGAGAGCTGTGTCGACCTTTGGTCATGTGCAAAGTTCATCCAAGGAGACCTGCTATGGCAGTGGTGTCTGCAGTTAAGACATCCATATAAATTTAGAAATGCAAGAAAACTTAACTTCCATCCAGAACTGGGCATCTGCATAGGATTGAAATTCATAGCCTAGTAACTGTCACATGGTTCTATAAAAATCCATGATCCTCTTTAAGCGTGGATAATTGAATCACTCCTTCCTTTTAAAATATCAGAGCACAAAAGGGATGGAGACAGTCTGCATGCATCTGCCTGATATTCTGGTTCTGGTCATCCAAATAATAAGTCTTGGACTCCCAGGCTTGAGGATTTTCTCATCCTTTATTTCTGGCTTAAGACAGAAATGAGAGTTCCCTTGGCACAGCAGAATACAGTGTTTCTGAAGCTGAAGACAGAGTGAATGCCAAGAATGTCCATCCTTTAAGACATGATCCTATATCTTTTGCTGTTAACTACAGTGAAATCCCAACCAAATGTACTTCTTCCCAGACAACTAATTTTCTCCCTCTCAATTACTGGTGTTAGCTGATTAGTATTTTGATAAACCTGTGAACTTTTTAATAAATTTGGCACATTAAAAGGTTTTTCAGAGATGGAAGTTGTGATATAATCATAGTTGTAATATTGCATTTCTCTGCAGTAAATGGTTCGTGTCTTCCACTTTAATCCGTGCAGAAAATTTATGTCAGTTTAAGTGAATAGCTCATTTGTAGCTGGAAGTAAAATAAAGCTGAAATAAATGGCTAGTAAATTGTGATAGTCACTTACAGAAAGTAAAACAGACTTTTCTAAATGGACAATATTTTGCTCCTATAATATTCAGAAAGTTCAGCACCATAAGGTTAATTGCTTATGAGGGGCTAAAACAGAGTCAAGCCAGCCCTGTTGCATTATAAGCTGGGTAATTGGTGGAGTGATCAAGATGCATTAGATAAATGTAGATTTAGGCATCTGGTGGTATTCATTATTTCTGGTTAAAGAGCTCCTCTTGGAATCTTCCTGAGTTTTGTAGAACCTTAGTAGAAGAGCACTGGCAAAACTACAGTGGGAATAAGAAATAAAATATCATTCCTCTGGTTATATAAACATGGACTCAAAATTGATTAGAAGATCACTTGAAGTGAAGGGTATTGACAGTTGTACATCTAACTTGAAGTGTTCTGAAAAAACTGATGTAAAAGCAGTTCAAGGGCAGCAGTAAGGCAGCAGTTCAAGGTACTCACACACATCATAGTGGACACGTAAAGTTATAAAGTTATATTGTTAATCACTAATCTACTATTAGTTCTTTTCTGTTTTTTTCTCTCACAGGCAACCAAATTTATTCCCTGTTCTGTCTCACTGTAACAGTCATTTATGAGGTATAAATTCCTGGAAAACATTATTCCATCACCTTCAACAACAAAATTCTCTTGATATTTGTGAATCAGGTTTTTGTGCTGAGTTACACATAGAGCCATGTTTTAGCATGAAATGAAATAGAGTTGGACTGTAGAAAAAAACATTTATTGAGTGATTTGCATCTTCCCTCACACTGTGGAAGCTAACAATACTATGTGAATTGAATAAATGATAAAATTAAATTAACAAACATTTAGCTAACTAGAACCACAAAAAATACATTAAACCCATATATTTTTATTAAGAAAAGTGCTTATACTAAACTGTGCAGTCATGTGAAACACCTGATATATTAGTTTAATTTAGTCCTGCTCTTCAAGTATCTGTTCTCTACATTTTCATCTTAAATGAGGTTGTAGCAAGGTTGTTGATCTCTTTTCCCATGTGACCAGTGATAGCACAAGAGGAAATGGACTCAAGTTTTGCCAGAGGATTGGATATTAAGAAAAAAATTCTTTACTGAAAGAGTGGTCAGGCATTGAAACAGATTGTCCAGTGATATGGTGGAGTCACCATGCCTATAGGTTTTCTAAAAAACGTGGATGTAGCACTTGAGAACATGGTTCTGTTGGCTGGTTGTGTTGACAATTGGACTTGAGGGCCTTACAACCTCAATGATTCTATGAAATGTGATAGATGGTGTGAGAATAATTTTAGAATATGAACCAATGTATTTCTTTTGGACTACAACTTGAAGAAATATTTTCCTCTAATGAATCAGCAACTCTGCAATGTTAATAATAATTAATTAAATATGGAACTGTGTGTGCAGGGCTTCTGCTTTCAATCGCTGTAACTATTTTTATACATAGAATTACAGAAACCATTATACTGGTAACTAACTATGAATTAAGTAATCAAAAAATTCATATTTTCTGTTTCTTAAAGATACTTCATAGTAGTAGAACTGGTGTTCTTGTCTGGACTTACTAACACCTTTTCAGTCTCTAATTGATTTTTTTTTTTTTTTATCTGTGGGCATTTAGTACACATCTTTCTCTTCTTTGTGGATTATCTCATGTCTAATTTGGTGTTAATTCACACTCCAATCACTTCCTCAGAGGATACATTAATGTGTTGCTCATATTTAGCAGTAGTCCTTTAAAAAATCTGATCAATTTGTTAGAATTGATATTATTTCTCTATCAAATCTGATAGAATATGGAGAATGGATTCAAATATTGATTGGGAATTGACAGATTCAGTCAAGACTGTTACAGTAAGTGTTTTTCTTTCAGAAACTGCCCAAGAAATGCAAAAACGAGGATAGTCTAAAAATTACAGAAAGATTGGGGTTTTCTTCAGTGTTTGCTTAAACCGGAGCTAATCAGTAAACCCATTTAATGGTATTTCAAATCGAGTAATCAGAATTTTATGAGTATTGTGGAGGCATACTGTCTTAACATCCCTGATGTCTATCTGACCTGAAAACCTCATGAGCTGAGCATCATGCTGAGCCACTGGCTTTTCAGCCTGAGACCTGCCACGTGCTTCACCTGCAAAATGCTTTGGACTGCTTGCTGAAACCAGTAGATATTTTTTCGGGTAGTGGTGTCCCACCAGGCTTTGGCTATGCCTGCCACCACAATCATAATGTAATTGTTGATACAGCAAATCTGGTCTTTTAGATGGCCTCAAGATGATCCTCCAAATGCACTGAAATCAACTGTTGCAGCCAATAAATGCCAGCTGTGAAATTTTCTAAGGTGTTCCAAATTACAGATGAGAATTTTTCTGTCATTTCTAATTTTTCCTCTATCAGGAAGCATGTGTTTTCAGGAAATCACAAAAATATTTTAGGTATTGAAAAGTACATTGTGTCTCAGTGAAATTTAAAACTGTCAATATATGGGAACAGAGCTGAAAATGTGATTATCATTTGAAGAATAATCTAAGTCTGGCCTCTCTTTTTGAAAGCAGACAAAAATATAGTTATTATTCCCATGTTAATGTTAATAAATTTGTAAAATGTTTTTATATATATATATAAGTTTATAACTATGTATATTTCCCCAGAGAAAAAGAGTTTTTAAAGTGTAATTTATTCTTCTACCATTTCCCTGTTTAAAATATATGTTTTTATAAAGAACAACATTTTCAATGGCAACTTCTCCAAAGCACATGCACATTTCTGTAATGAATAGCAAAGATGGAAATATTCAGGAATAGAATAGACTTTAAATCATTCTTCTAATGACAAATCAAAGTTTAAAGAATTTGTAGAGCAGCTGAAGGTTATATTCAATCAACCTTATCTCTGACTAAGTGATTAAATCTCTGACACAAACACTTAAAGATCCTTGAAAATGTAGAGTCAGATGCACGCCAAAGAACATGAAAACCCCTTACTGCTTGTTTTCAGACAATTATTATACAGTGGCTTCAGTTAATAATGACACTCTACTCATATATTTCTAACTTCTCACACTAATTATCAGAAAAAGAGCTGAGCAAAGAATTAATTTCTTTTAGTTTATGATCCAAATTGGAAAACAGAAAAAAAAATATTTTCAGCTTGACTTAAATATTTATATGACAATAATCTAAAGTTTCCCTGATCTGGGGTGAGATTCACATCATTCTTAATTGTTTTTTGTTTTTTTAAGATAAAGTATTTTGCATATGTTTTGCAGGCAGCTGTTTAACAGAAAAAATTCCTTTTTACTTTAAAACACAACTTTTAATCTGAAATAATTATCCCAAAATGAGAAAATTCAAAAGTAATTTCAATAAAATATCTTTGGTGAATTTTATATAATCAAAAGTAATTTACAGTCAACAGATAATCAGTGAATTATAGATTATGAAACATTTTGCTCAACTTCACAATAGAGTTAATTCCTGACAGAGAAATTAAATTCAGAATATAATGTCTTATTCCAAATTTGATATGTCAGTTAGCATAGTCTGATCTGCTACATTAGTTGATCATGTTTAAATTCTCAGAATACACAAAGAAAACAAAAAAAAAATCGCTCAAAACAGAAAGCAAGAATGTCCCCTAACATTCATGGTACCAAATTTGATACTGCCATATAGAAGTTGGAGGGAAGATCAGTGCTTAGAGACATCTAAGAGTCTGGCAATTTATTTCATCTCTTACCATTAATACAAGTTCCAGGTCAGTACCTTCAGTAGAGCAGGAATACCTACTCCTTTCAAGTGTAGTACCTCGGTAAAAGGTGAATTATTCAAAGGCACTCTGCTCCTCTTATATTTTGTCTCAATTCATTTATCCAGAAAGCAAAAAAGCTTTTATGCTTGGTGGGAGTGTTTGTTGTGTAGGGAGAGCAGAGCAAGCAACAGTGGGACTCGCTCATCCATCCCAGCTGTGGTAGTGCACAAACCACCTTCAGCCTTTTCAGGCTAATATAACAACAGCATTTAATGGTGTATAATTATGCCCTTCCCGGGATTATTCACCCAACATTTCAAAAAATACACATATTAGAATTTCCTTTATTTGTCTCACTAGTTATTGACTCTGTACCTCTTTATGATGAAGTAAATCACCTATTCAGAAGGAGGTACAGTACTGTAAAACAGCTTGGAGAGGAAAATTAGTTATTCCTGTTCTGGGAAATGAACAATATTCTTTCTCTCTTCAAAAAGTAGGAAGGCTTTTACATACTCATCTAAGCTTCTTTAACTCTCTCACCTTTCAATATGACTAACAATAGGAAGGCAATATAGTTCTAATGTACAAGAAACTGATGCAGAGCTGCCCATCCAAAGCAGGCACAACCCAGTAATGATCCTTTTCTTCAAGGTATTATGGTTTTACCCCTTTGGATATGAGACACCCCTGTCAGAGAGATGCTCGAGATCCTTTTCAGTCCCAAACAGGTGAATCATACATGTGAAAAAACTGCACTACATGTAAAACAAACAGATGGATTCAGCTTAACCCATACCCATGATAAACAGATTTTAACCAGATTTGTGTATTCAGGCTTTATGTACAAGGAGATAGTTGCTACATTTAGGGACTGGTTAACAGCTGGAAAAGCATCAGGTTGCCACAGACATATGGAGAAAGAACAATTTCATATGGTTTTTGTATAGCATGGAGGGTTCAGCTAAGATACAGTGCTGGATAGGACATCTGACCTTTATAACTAGTAAGACAGAATTGGAGTTGGGACCCAGGACTCCCCTCTGGGCATGTAGCTATAAATGTTACTGTCCATTTCATCAGCAACTTCTCAGTATTTTCAGTAACCTCATCTGGGCTATTCATGTGAATAATGTGAGGAGGCTATCACTCTAACTTGATTTCTTTGCACCTTCAAGGTAATTAGCTTCATATGTTCCTTTGCTAGAAGCAATCTGTGTTATATTCCATGTAGGTACACAGTTGTCTTCCCTTCTGTCCATACTCCCTTTTAGATTACTTAGGAAGGTAAAATGGGCTCTGGAGTTACTGCTGCTCAGCTCTGTAAAGAAATAGGTTAACGAAAGTATACTTTTAGGGCAGAACAAAAGGTACCTGAAGTACAGCTAAGAAGAGCTGTGAATCTGTTTGCTCATACTTGTATTCTTGAGATTATCTTTTTGTGAGGTCTGCTTCTCATTTAAATGCTTTATTTTCACCTAACTAGTATTGATACTGACTGAGAAATAATATAAAATTACAGGTTGGTATATAATAACACAATTTTAGGACCCAAGGATTCAGCAACTTAGGACCTCGCTTCTTCTTGGGTTTCGTTTTTGATAATAAAATAATAAATTTGCTTATATAGCTGTGTATTTATTCTGTTTTACCTCCCAGAAGAGCCTTATACATATTTCCATGTAGGGAATGGTATTATTTAGTGCTGAAGCTATTTAAAATAATTTTCTATGCTATGGTTACTGTGGCACAGAAACAGAATATTGTTGTTACAATACAAATTTCTGGAAAAGGTCAACTTCATTTTGTTTTCAGAATAAACAGTATGGGTAGGTCACCTGTAGATGCATAAAGGAAACAGCAGTCACTGAATTACAGTTTCTCCAAAATTACATTAAGATGTAAATTAGAGGGTGTCTTCAAAAATGTTGTGATATAATAAGATATCTCAAAGTGAGGTCAATCTCACTGTGACTGATAACACCAGTACATTAAAGGGAAGGTCACTTTTATGTAAAGGTAGTCATATAAATCCCTCAAATATGACTGTTAAGGTAAGGCATTTTATGGATCTTAGCATTGTATGACCTTTATTTGTATTAGCATTACAACTAAAAATCTGTTAATATATGGGAGAATAAAAAGGTCATCTTCTATCCTTTCATTTTCGTATTTTAAGGGTTTAGATTTTTTACCACATATTGAATACCACAGACTCAATTTAAAACATGTCTTACATGTAAGCATGTCTTGCAGGATATTCTCTTCATTAGATTGCCTTTTATCATAGAGCCACAAAATGCACTGGGTTGCAAGGGACCTTCAATGGTCGTCTAGTTCAACCCCCTGCAGTGAGCAGGGGCATCTTTAGTTGGATCATGTTGCTCAGGGCCCAGTCAAGGCTGTACTTAAATGTCTCCACAGAAGGAGCCTCCACCACCTCTCTGGGCAATCTCTTCCAGTGTTTCACCACCCATAGTGCAATCAAGTGGAAAAGAACGGAATCTCTAGATTTGGTTTTGGAGCAAAGGTGTTTTCCAAAGCAAAAATACTCAATTCCCTTCTTGATTTCTATCCCATATTATGCCAAACGGCATAATGCACCCATTCCTAGAAATTATTTCTAAAAGACCTTAAATCCTTGCAGTAGTATTTCTGTGGATTTTTACTATAGAGACGGTTATGAAAACGGAGTGAAGGCACAACTGTTTTGTTGACATGACTAAATAACAGTAGATGTTTTCAAAACGCTGTAAAGAGATGGAAAAAGGAAAGCAATTTTAAAATACAATTTCTAGGGTGTTTTTTGTTTTTTTTTAAATGTATCTCTGTAGGTTTTTCACAGAGAACAGAAAGTCCAGACCATCATAAAATATTTTGATAATAGATTTTTAAGTGAGAAGTCTTCTAGGTAATTGCCCAAGACACACATCTAAACATTGATGAAGATCAAGTCTAAATTGTGTTTTTATCTTGAGTGAAAAACTGGTGTAACTACCCCGTGTAGATTTTTTTTCCTGTAATGGCATTCTATACTTTGAACTCTAAATGACAGTCACTGTTGTGATTTTTTATATGCATAACCTGCAGGGTGCCAGGCAGAAAATCTGAGGACTGGTCTCTAGTATTTAGTTGTGTATTTGAGACAGAAGTTCTGCTGGAGACAATATATTTCCAACACTGAACATTGTCTGGGATTCTGGCCCTCAATTCCTAGTCCTCAGAGAACTAGATAAAACTCAACAGATGAGTGTGATAAAGATACCTAAATCATAGAGGAAACTAAGAATTACAATCATGTATCACAGTTTAATGCATGGATTAGTTAACAGTCCTTGCCTCTCACAAGAAGTCTTAATGACTTTTAAGATTCTTTTGCCAAGGGTACATTTCTCTTTTCATGGCATGACAGATTGTCTTAGATTTGTTTAAATATTTTTTCTTTAGATGTAAGCACTTTTTTCTACTTTTTTCAGTCTTCACCTTTAGTTTTCTTGAAGGCTCACTTCATTCCTGTCTTCCTGTCTCTTCCTGTGCCCACTGTTGTCTCTTTCCTGATGATACCTGAGGTAACCTAGAAAGAAGAGTCAAAGCAGGGAGCATAACAAGGCTCTGAATATACAGCCAGGACAGAAGAGTGCTTCTCAAATTGGCACCAAAGAGCTGGATGCATCTCGTGCCCAATCTAAACTATACACTTAATTTTTCACTTTTTTTGCAAGTGAAAAGATGTATCAATAGTTTACTACATTTTATAATCATAAGGTATCATTCCAGATTACTATGGTTTTATTTTTCCCCCCAAAATATCCAGCACAACTTTCTGCTATAAATATATGGGGTAAATTGGTGGGTTTAGCTATTTTCCCTGATTGCATAGGAAATAATAAGACATAAGGCTTTTCCACCTATGTTCCCTTATGAGAAAAATAACAAGATGAGCCTCCAGGCTTCTAAGTGCATAAATCACTTAAATAGGAAACAAGACCCATGTTTTTCCTAATTTATCATATTGTCATTTATTATGGATATCCTTTCATCTAAACCCCTCTAGCACTGTATCTTGCTCATCTTCTTAAGGCAAATCTCTCAATCGCTGTTATGCATTTTACATTTCTATGTTTACTCCTGGATCTTTTCACAATCCATTTCTCCAGCTTTGTCATTTCCACCACCTCTTTTCACCTCCTGTCTACTGCTCCAGTGCTTCCTTTCTGCAGGTCCCACCTTCATATTCAGGTTGAATATCTTACAGTATTTTCAGATACTAAAATTATGTGCTGTAATGGATTTCTCAGCCAATGAGAAATTCAGCTTTTCTTGTCTCCCCTAACTTTGAAGCTATTAAAATCCTTAGTAAATGATGCAGATCACGTGTCACAACACGAGTGACTTGTCGCTACTCTCTGTAGCTCTGCTCTTCTCTTCTCTTCTCTTCTCTTCTCTTCTCTTCTCTTCTCTTCTCTTCTCTTCTCTTCCCTTCCCTTCCCTTCCCTTCCCTTCCCTTCCCTTCCCTTCTCCTCCCCTTTTCCCTTCCCTTCCATTCTCTTCCCTTCCCTCTAGTGTAAAATTTATTTAAATAATTGATTTAACTTCTGATTATGTAAACATCCAAAGATTCAAGTACAGAAAGTTTCAAGAAGATTGCTTCATTTCCTTTCAGGTTACCGATGAACTGAACACTTCTTATTGGTACATTTCCAGAAAAGTACTAAATGATTGCATGGTGAATACACAGCCTTCTTTTTTTATTTATTCTTAAAATAGACAATAGTAGGTCAGCATTAATTTTTTACATTGATGAACATTTCTGATTAAAAACTGTTATATGATATAGCTTAATAACTTCATGAATCTCAAAAAAACCCCGTAAACTAGATCATTGAGTAAATTGATAGGTTTTATGCTTGCCAAGTGTTTTACTAATAATAATAGAAATACCTTGAAATCTTCAACTTTTTGAACAGTGATTGTAATTTCTAGACACAAAATGTAAACCTGAAGAAAAATTGTAAAATTAAAACTTCTCTTTCCATAAAAACAGGCAGCACAATCCTTAATGTCAAAAAATTAATTCCTAAAATTAAGATGTTATTAAGATGACTTTTTGAAGTATTTTAGAAGTTATAATATTTACACTGCTATCTAAAACTTTTATGTCTTTTACCTAACTTGAAATCATTAAAAATCATTGAAAGTAGCTTGGTATCAAAATACCATTTTTAAAAGTCAAATGGGTTTTCCATGGTATGTTGAGAGCAAATGTTTTGAGCTTTTATTGTTTGTTTGTTCTAATATAAGAAAAAAAATGTATGAATGCTGCAGAACTAGGACAAATATGGGTCTATAAATAGTAATCAGTCTCAGTGAGGCACAGCAACTTAATCTCCATTTGCAGCTATTCTGAGCACAAAGTTAGGTTGAAGGACATGAAACTTGTTTTAGTTCCTAGTCTCTTCCCATCACGGTTGTCACTCCAAACATTCCCCTGTTCTCCACTTGTCTTATACTCCTCTAATCCCTCAAGTTTATCTCTATATTTTTCTCATTCTTGACATGTCAGTTTTCTACTTTCCTTCCTCTGATGATCAGCAGAGTAGCTTTCCCCTTGATTTTTCACCTTTCTCATCTGCAGAGAACCAGAAATGTTGTCCTTAGGCTCCTTGAAAGAAGCATAGAGAATGTCAAATCACTTGGCAAGCAAACTATACCAAAGAGCAGAAAGAAAAGGGCCTTCCTCAGAGCTTCTTTTTGTGTCATTCCAAACTATTTTCTTAAAAGATAGCAGAATTTATTCTCAAAATAAAATTGCCAAGAGTCTTCAGCTTAGACGTCACAAACACTCTGGTATCTTTCAGAGCTTAACATCCCCTAGAATATTACTAAAGTCTTCTCTCTGAAGCAATTGGGCTAAGGATGTCTGGGCCAGTCTCCAGGGAATTTAGGATAATGCATTATTATTTTCCACAGTCACCTATGCAGCACCCTGAGGTAAGACACTGATATGTATAATTTCATACAGGAAAGCTGAGTCAGAGCTAGGATTCAAATTGTTTCCCAGTCGTATTTCTGATCCCTTTGGGTGCAGAAGGCTGTCAGTCTCAAAGCCCATTACTGTCCAGAGCTCCACCAGTCGCTCAGCAAGAGACTGCTGTGCACATCCTGTCAGAGGCAGATAAGGAGCTGAGCAGCCCTAATGGGATCAGTGGTAGCCCACAGCTGTGTGATGCTGGTTGCTGGCTGGGGTGGCACAGAATGGCAGGGAAACGGGGGCAGGTTTCTCAGTATTTTGTAAAATCTGGCTGGGTGCCATTTCTGTGCTTTGTCTTAGTTGATGTTCTTTTCTGAAATTTTAGAGGCCAAGCATTCTAAGTAATTTGGTACAATTGGACATGACTAGACATGCTGTCTGCAGGTTGTCATCTAGGCAGAGCTTGTCCCATCCATGGAGCACACAAGGATTTCAGTCACACCTGTGCTCATCTGTCCAGTGAAAATCAGACATAAATAACACTGCAGAAAACCAATATAGATTTCCTTACCCTGCCTTTGCACAAGTGAGCATATTTGTACTTTATTCCTGTTACATGCAGCTAGAGCACAAGATACTAACCTTATCTGCATCATAGATAAGACCTTGAATAATAGATCAGCCTGATTTGTTAGCTTGGAGCCCATGCTACTGCACAGTGGGAGCCAGAAATTATGATGAGAACAGGAAGGCATTATTCTTCCCAAGAAACCACTCCTCCATCTTAATCTTCTACATTCTGTATTGTTGTTTCAGGGTTTGCTGTGTATTTTTACAGCATCTCCTTTAGGACTTGGTGCTGCTGGGTGGTTGGTGGTATGAGAAATCAACAACACCAAGAATTAGATTTTTTCAGTAGAAAAAATGTAGATTTTTTTCAGATTTCCTTCTTCTGTATGTCTGTTCTTCAGCTTTATGTGATTTTCCTTACAGGAAGCAGGTTCTAATTTGTATGCTTCTTCTGAAGCGTGACTTTGGAGTCTCTTGTGTATTGATTAAGACAGCAGAGATACCTGAATAAACTCTAGTAGGTCATTTCGGTATTATGCCCATTTTAAACAGCTTTAATTTGATTTTTGTATAAATGTCACATCATCAAATTATTTCTTTGTCTGTCAGTGCAGTTTAGCCATGCAGGGCAGTTTGCAATTAGCTCATACGCTGTTCTGGAGCTCTAAAGGCACAGCTGGAATATGCAGACAACCTTTCTTTCTATCCTTGCCTTTGCCTGTTCTGTCTGCCAAGAAGTTGGCTCTGCAAACAGACCTCATGTTCTTTTTTCTAGTCTCTCCTCCCCTTTCCTCTGAAGATCTGCTGGTCTATGAAGGAAGCTATGGATTTCCTTCTTTGTTGTACAACATGTAGCAGTGGTGGACAAAAAACTGAATTGTAGGTGAAGATATAAAAGCCCAGGTGCTCTTCATTCTGAACCTTTTGTTATGAACCTTTCTTTTTCTTAAAGAAAGAGATCTGTGTATCCCCAATAAATGGCTGTGCCTCATGGATGCAATCAAACCCTTATTAAATACCCTTCAGTCATTTCTATCATGTAATTCCTTTACTTGTAACTGTTATTTTTGCTATTGTTCAGAAATACTGTGGTAGAGGACTGCTGTCCTTGATATTCTTGTGTTGCTTGAAGGGGAGATGACTGAGTCAAGGCAATTATTTTAATACATTATAAGCCTGTGAAAGAGAAGGTTGAGAAAAGGAAGGGGCAAGAAACATGCTTGTAAATGCCCCAAATGTCCTAAATATGCAAGGGCATCCTAAAAGAGCACTAATCTTCTGACTAATCTTCCAGATTTTACTGGGGCCACTGATGCTCAAAATTAAACATGCCCTTAGGAGCATGTCTACAGAGTACTGCTAAGAAGCAGCATCTCCCATTGGCTACTGACTTTCATCTCTTTCTCACCCTGTGTGCCTCCTGATAGTGCAGAAAATGCTTTGTGTGAAGCAGTGATGTAATGCAGACTCAAAAAAACAGCCCTTGAGAAAACAGCCACAACGATTTTACATCACACAGAAATGATGTATAACAACCTCATCAGTCAACATTTGAAATTTCATTTACACCACACTGTTGCAGCAGCAGCAAGGCATTTAAGCTTTAAAAGCCAACTAAAAAGATGCTATACCATGTCATTAAAGCTGTCACAAAATTATTGCTAAAATCATGCTTCTTTATTATGTCTTTTGTAAAAACATGGATGTAAAAAGAAATGAGCATTAAGTGAATACAGAAACCCTCACAAAGACAAAGGGGGGATTATGTAAGGGAACCCTATGTGCCCCCTGAGATGGCCATGTGTCCAAGATATCAATCTGTTCCAGACATCATGGGCTGCCCTTGTTCATTGGGTGAAGCTGAAATGGAAAATTGAACTGCAGCTTCAGGATCATAGGGGCAGCCAAAGGACACCAGCCCCTCAGGAGCTGCCAATGCATATTCCTGTGCTACCCAGCTCTAATCCATGAGTAGCTGCTTTGAGCTGCCTAGATAGGATCTTTACACTGCTGCAAAGCCTTTTTTCAGGGGAACATCTTCCTGAGGATTTTTCAAAAAATTACTGTGTCTTTTGGTCACATGTTGTAAGTTGTTTAAAGTTATGCAGGAAAAAAAAGTGCTTTTTCAACAATGAACATATTTTTTGAGTTTATAAAGAGTATGTATCTGACTATGCACTACTCTGAATTTTTGTTCAGGGGTAAATACACCATGACAAGCAGACTTGAGCCAGCAAGTCAGAGGATAAGGCCTTGGACTTCAGGATTTCTTTAACATCCTGTGCTGATAATATCAGATTATTATGGTAGTCACAGATTATTATGGTATCAAACCATGTAGAAGTGCTTTTCTTCAAACTACAAGATAGCTCCAATGTAGAAGTCTGATTATATTTTCATGGAGATAAAGAACTTTTTAAGAATTTGCAAGTAACAGTCTTATTTACTAATTAAACAGAGGATTCTATCAAATCAACTCAGAAGAAAATGTGTTCCCTAATTATAGGCTATGTGTTCATCTAGACAACACATAGATTATATAGGTACAACCATGCAAATGCAGACAACAGAAATACATGGTACCCAGCATTAAGCACATATTGCCAGAGTTCCTGCCTCTTAGCACTGCAGACTGTCAGTAGTTTATTCCTTTGTGCATCAGAAGGACTTGCACTGAAACCATACACGCAGACATACATATATGCTTCTTTTTTCCTCTCTTCCTATTTATAACTCTTGGATTCCTTGAATAAAGGTCTGAGCTTTTATTATATCTAGCATGAATACATCTCCTATATTTAGCACCCGGAAAAATCTATTTGCACAGGTGCATCCAAAACCACTCTGGCTTCCAGCTATTGTTTTCTATCCTGGTTTCCTCCTAAATTGTATGGCATGGTATTTTCCAGAGTCATTTATATGTTGTATGCTTCTTATTTAGTTCTTATTTTACGTTAATTTGTGGAGTTCCTTTAACATTACAAATGTGTTAACACTTCCTGCATATCCTGGTTAGAGTAATTTCTTTTTCAGGTTCTCTCAGTCTCTACAATCTGCACTTCATGTAACTCTTTAAATGTGTCCATTGCAAATGTAATATTGATCTCAAATCAAACTAATGTCTGTGAATATTTGCAGTACATTCTATACACCTATGAACTGAACATTAATGATTCACAACTCTGCAGCATACTGAGGGAAAATGGGGACACGTCTGTACTTGTAAAAAAATCTGAGCTCTTTGAAGTTTTTGAAAGATATTTTTAGGCAAGAGTTTCTGTCAGTCACAGTTATAATGAGAAAGTGACTGTATTTGTGTTGTCTACATGTATGTGCATCTGTAAAGAAATATTTCTTTTTCTTAATTTATCAGTAATATTGATTGCTGATATCTTGATTATCAATTTGGTTATCTGTCACAAAGCGAATATCCATAAAAATGTGGACAGCTTCATGGGATTTGTCTCAAAAGATAGGAAACTAGTTTGCATAGGCTTCATCAATTAACATAACTCAGGACTATCTTTTCATTGTAATGCAGATATGATTCCAGAATACATATTACTCAAACTGGAAATAGTTGAACATAGCAATAATTTAAAAAAAAAAATGTTAAGTAAATGTTTCTGTTCTTGGGAAAAGCCAGGTGTTGTAGTTACATCATAGGATAAGGAAAAATTTTCGTTAAAATTGTAACAATGTTAAATGAGCTACTGAATTTGAATAGTTTCAAGCTACTATCTGTAGATACCTTGCATCTAAGAGCCTTGAAATCAAAGAGCTCTCTAGATTATTACTACTGTTTTTTTATTTTTGTTGGAACAAATTGAGAAACTCCATAAGAATGGAAGATAATAAGTAAAATCTAATTATCAAAGAACAGTAAATAGTCCAGCTTGTGAAGTATAAACATACAGGAAAACCAATGCAACAGTAATATGGACCTCAGTTAAAGTGTTAAACAAGGATAATATAATGAAAGACATCAGAAAGATAAAAGTAAAATTATTCCTCTCAAATAGTTTCATTTTAATAAGACTATTTCTGTTGATAAATTAGTCTAAGACAAAGATTTTGCATTATTCTTATTTTGATTTGAAAAATATGAAAATAAAGATGTACCATAAATTCAAGAAAATAAAGTACTAGTTAGATGACACGTATTAAATGCAGAGGGAAACTTCTGCTATTCTAAAGAGGTCAGTCTCATTTTTATTAATACACAGCGAAAAAATGTAAAACAAATTTTTCAGCTAACACAGAACCTAAAGTACTGATAAGTTATGAAATAAACAGTAGCACATTTAGAAAGCATAGCAGCGAAATCCATATATTGTCCTTATGTGTACAGACCTATATTAAACAGATTTGGTTTCATTTCTTCAGTTTGTATTGTTGATATGACTCCCCCATGATTCTCTGCCCATTTGATGACTGCATGAAGAATATTGACACAGAAACAGTACAGAAAATTTTCATTAAGTGTTTAAACAAGTGAGAAATAAAATACACATTAAAAGACTGGAGAAGCTCAACATATTCCATTCATAAAATAAAAAGCAAAAAAGATTGTCCATGGCATGTACTGTTATTGTGTGTAACAAACAGAGAGTCTCTAATCAAACAGACAGAAATTAATTGTTTTCATTAGCTAGATTTGAAGCTAGAAAAAGTTCATCTATATTTTTAGAAAAGCCTGGTGCTTTTAATATCAGGAGTAATCATTTTCTCTGACAGGGATGTCATTTGGACAAGCACTATCCTCAGGGAAGCCCTGCAATCTGTGTTATGTAAGTGGTAATGATTTCTGAGGTCTTTTTGGGTTTATGATCGAGGAATTTATGAAAACCTACACTTTGGCCAAGATGCCATTAAAGAAATCAATTTCTAATGCTAATATCTAAAAAGCCTAGAAAGTGGCACTGAAGGCCAGGTAGGGATATTCATGTTGTTGGACATCATTAGGGAAAGAAGAGTGTATTTCAGAGAGTTTAATCCCTTGATGCTGAAATCTCGTCATGTTTTGAGAAATAAAACATTTTTAGAGCTTTATGTTGATGAATCTAGGACTACAAAAATATTCTCCTGACATTAGAGAGATATGTGTTACTCTCATCTCATTTTACAGAAGTGGATAGTAAGTGGATAGTAAGAAATTGAGTAACTTCATTGATAACATGGAGGAAGGCATTGACAAAAATGGACTAAAGAGCACAATGTGTGATGCTGATGTGAATTTCTTCTCATGTCTGAAAGTCTTATGGACCTGGCCAGCACAACGAGGAAACTATAGCTCATCTTCTTCATAGGACTGTTTATTTACTTGCTTTCCTTCTGGTTGGCTAGAATTGCAATCTGTTTGTTTCTTAACTTAGTCAAAGGGCATATACAATATTTATGGACCTGTTCCCTACTGCATTTTATTATTTTCTCTTCCAGTAGGAATCAGGACAATTCAGAAGGTTACACACTCTCTAGACAAATGTTCCAAAACAAATGGTCTATACATGGTCTCTGATTTAGTTAAAGAGGTCCTTTGGCAACAGTCCCTAAATATTGAATTGAAACCTACTTATAAATTAAGAATGCCGAGTGGACCCAAATAATAGTGTCCTGTCCTGAAAATCTAGGACTAATGTTGGAATAAATTTGCTTTGTATTAGTATCATAAGTTATTTTGCAATTGCTGTGTTTACACTGCATATGTTCTTCTGAAAATGAATGTTGGAAAATCATGGTAAGATTTACTTATCAAGAAGTTGAAATGCTATTGATACATAAGGAAGTGATAGTTTTGTCTTAGGGTAAATGTTTTAATTTTAAAGGAAAGCCTTATAAGTAGAGTAAATTATACAGTGGAATTACAAATGTTAAAATAAGTTAAAAATATATTACTTTTACTATCTGAATACTATCTCAACTCTTTTATAAATAGTGGTATGACATTATATTTGAAAGTGGAAAGTGATCTCTGTGATGTTCATGGTCTAAGAGAGGGACTGTGTTGACAGTGTTAAAATGAGGGAGAAAAAAATCCTTTTTTAACCATTGTTTTACTTTAAAAAATATTATTTCATGTTTGTAGTTGAAGTAACCATTGTAGCATTACTAATAATGACAAGAGACACAGCAGGGATATAGAAGATGAAAATACTGGGAATTGATTGCCTGTCTAGCAAACCTATTTTGTTTTTAGCTTCCTGACAATTTTGATGACAGATGCCTGGTGTCAGCTGTAGCACTATCTTCTCTTACTGTAGCTTCCAGCAGGAAGCAAGTTGTTACAAAATCTACTAGCAGCAGCATGGTCAACATGACATCATAATGAAACTTGGGAGAATATTAGAATAATATATCAGACTAGGAACCATCACTAGTGCCATGGGTCTAAATGGTATATGGCATTTTCCTTACTGTTGCCACAGAGAATACAGCAGGGCACTTTGTTCCTCAAAGAACTGCTCGTGTACCTGAACAATCTTTTGATTTAAACCCTCACAAGCATGTTTAGAATGGCATGTGCAATAAAGCACATTGATTAAACAATTCAAAACTGTAGAAGAAAATTATGTGTAATTTCTGTTCTTGCAATAACCTGCTTGAGATCAGACAAGTTAGAGCATGGCAGTGGACAGAAATGCTTGATCATCAGTGCAACACTCAATGTTGGGAGGTACAGAGCTTCTCTTGAATTCTCACTGGAGTAAAGAGGTGTGAGCATCTCTCAGGAGTACGTTTTCACTTGCTAGATATAGGCATATAGCATTTTTATTTGGGAGCTTTGTATTAGGCTACTCTGTATACATAGCTGCTCTTTCTTTGTATGGCTTGTTATTGGGGCAGGGTTGGGAGGGTCAGGTACAACATCAAAGTTCTGGCATCTAACCTGGGGACTTAAATTAAGACTGTGGGCTCCAACTGGCAATTAAAAGCTAGTCAGCCCTAAATATCTATTTGGAAAAGGCGACAAATAACTAGAGTAAATTGTAGTGCAGAATCTTTATTAGTGTGGCAAACATTGCATGAAAATGCTGTACCTGGATGAAAATGCATATTTTAATCAGGGCGTAAAATCACAAATAGCAAGTGTCAAATACTGTAGACAGCTCACTTTGCTAATGGTGGGTTGATGAAAACACACAGCATGTAATCTATGTTTTATTTATGGGTGATAGAAATATGATATTCAAGGTGTTCGGCACTCACTACTCATCTTCAAGCCATGACATTTTGTTTCAGAATATGGAGTTGAAATTAATTGTTAATATTTTCATTCCTTTTAGGTGTTTGCTGTGTTTTTCAAGGCCACCCTTCTTCTTCTTAATATGTACTTGTTTGTCTTTAAAAGTGTCTTGTGGATTTCTAAAGAAACAGCACTAAGGTCAATGAGAGCTGCCAATGTGCAGTGCCTTTAAAAATTACTCCACCTTTATCCAAACCCTCAGGTTATGGGAGTTCAGATTACAACTCTTCATGCACATCTACAGTTTATAATAAGCAGTGATAGGGAGCCTGTGGTATGCGTTACAGATTTAGCAAACAGGGTTGTTGTCAACAGCTCAGAAACAGAGCCGTGGGGCTCTACCTTCATCTCTTGCCTGCCAGGTGGCAAGGGGCTGGAGTGGCTCTGGGGAATGGCAGAGGGGATATCAGGGATAGGAGGAAATTAAGAGGTCAAATGGAGAAGGTAATAGCAAAAGGAATTTAAAAACCAAACCACCCACAGAATTCTGTATAAGGCCTGTAAAGTGGGAATATAAAGCACCTTATATTAACATTGGAAAACTTCCTTTTACTCTAATTTCAGCCTTTTTGCATGAATGGAAGAGGGTCAAATATAGGTTACTGTAGTTACTAAGGAAAGTTCCAGGTCAAACTGGAAGATAGCTGGTGAATTTAAGTGGATCCCATCCTCACTGCCTCAGATTTCTAAATGCAGAACTATGAAAAGCTATAAGGTAGTACTCCCACACAGACTCATGGAATGGTTAATATTGGAAGGGACTTATGGAACTCTACTGGTTCAAACCACTTGCTCAAGCAAGGCCGGTTACCCAGGACTACATCCAGATGCATTTTAAATCCTCCAAGGATAAAGACTCCTGAGTCTGTCTGGGCTGACTTTTCTAGTGCTTGACCATACTCAGATAAGAAGTATTTCCTGATGTTCAAAGGGAGCTTCCTTTGTTTCAGCTTTTTCCTGTTTCTCCTTGTCCTATCACTGGGCAACACTGGAAAGAGCCTGACTCCATTTTCATTACTTTCTTTCTTCATGTATTTGTAGATATTGATGAGATCCCCCTTGAGTGTTCTCCAGGCTAAACAGTCTCAGCTCTCTCAGCCGTTCCTCATATGGGATATGCTCCAGTCTTTTTAATAAGTCCCTTTAGAGGCATTTCTTCACTAGCATCATGTCTCCCTTTTATACTGACAAGCCTGTAAGTGGACACAGCACTTCAAGTGTGGCCTTACCACTGCTGAGTAGAGTCACAAGGATGCTATGAAATAAAAATCTGAAATATTAGGAGTATCTTCAATATCTTGGTGACTGGAAAACAGAAAAAAAAAACATACAAGTAAAAACACAGAAGGAATTGGATCTAAGGCAGTAAGTAAGTGCAATCTTAATTATGCTGTTACATAAGCCTGTGTATTTGACTTTCTGAAAATGATAGCATTCTTCTTATAACAAAGTCTGAGTTTCTTATGTCTCAAGTTTCTCAAGTTTAAAACAAAATATAGATTAAAAAAAGATTTTGTGATAGGGAATTGCATTGACACACCTATTGTTTATTCAGGAGACTCTGAAAGTATTCAAGATCATGTACATAGTAACATTAGATTTCTCTAATGTTTCTCTAAAAAATGCAAAAAGAAGAATCCTGCCTCAGTCTCACTCTACCTGTTCCCTTACAAGAAAGACCCTATACCCCCTGCTCCTTCTGCATGCCCCTGTTCCAGACTTCAGCTGCTCATCCCAGTTGTGCATTTTCTCTCTCAAGCAGTTCATCTTGATGCAATGTTCAAGCAATTGGCTACTACATCCACGTTGCCATCCTGACACATCCCTTGTCTCCACCTTAAATGCTGAGGAACTGCTTGAGTTCCCCTGTTTAGTCAATACTGCTTATAAAAACACATCAAGCAACCTCTCCCTCTTATCTTTCCTCCCTTCTTTTGCTTCCAATAACAATCATTACAAAATAAACATGCAACAGGAAAGCTGTTGACCTGTATTTTGGCAGTTACACTAAGAAAAGTATTCAGTTTTCCCTGGATGAAAACAAGTTTCAGTATTTTCACTGACTATAGCTTTCAGGTATTTAGTAAACTTCTCATATTATAATATATAGATGTGGTTTCAAATAGTAACATTTCTGAATATACCAAGGTGTGATATATTCCTGATTTCCGTCTTAAATCCTATTTACTCTGTGCTATTATAATTCTACATTTCATAAGTGTTTCTCCTGATGAATCCCATTTGGCTTGGCTTCTTTGAATATTTTGACACAGTAAGCTGTTAATTTTGCAGGTCAAGCTGCAATAATGTATTTGAAATAACAAGTAGTAAGAGAACACATTCAGTGTTACTTGAATGACTTTAATATGCTATAGCAATCTCAGTACTTGATGAAAAAGCACATGCATAAAACCAAACACAGACATCAGGTTTTTTTAATATTTTTTATTTTTTATCTGGGAAATACAAAATGCATTGTAATAAAAATAATGTAAAGTGGCCTCAAATGTTTGTAGAAAATACTGTTATAAAATTCCCTATTATCATTGTAGCAGAAACATGTATTTATAGATGTAGCCATATAAATTTCTTATTTTAAATCTATACTGTGACATAATAAATTAAAAAATATCTAGAGCATCTCGACAAACTTGTCACAAGTGCAGAGAATAACTTAAAATCATCTAACTTTCATATAACAGTGACAAAAATTACTGGTCATTTCATGGATAAATTATCTTTCTAGAGGCAGAACGTGACATATATTAAATAGAAAATGAACTAGAATATGCAGTATGTATTCAGTGCAATGCTTTACATCTCAGGAAGCAGTCTTATGGGAAATACTGCGAATGAAAGTTGCATTCAGTCTTAATTGGTTTCTTTCGTGGTCTTCTAGATACTGACTTCTGATTTGAAGAGGGCACATGCATTTGTTTCCTGACTGTTCTAATTTTTCAGACACATCTGTTCTTTGGGTACATTTGTTTTCTAAATTTGTCACATCTGGCTGCCCCAAAAAATAGCATCACTTAATGAGAAAAAAAAAAGAGTCAAAGTCATAATGAGATTTAATCCCAGTTTAATTACCTCAGAACTTTTCAGGAAGGTAAGGGCAAGAAACACTATGTACTGCTAAAACAGATGGATCCTACTGAAGTCTGGCCTGGTCAACATGCAGTTCTGACTTGAATAAACCTTTATTCAATAAACATTGATAAAATACTCAATAGTTCATAGATCCATGTGGTCGTCTGATTTTTGAAATCTGAATGAAATGGAGTTCTGTCCTTGCTACTAGCAGAGCCAGTATTTCATTTGTGGACTTATGGGTGGAAGTGACTCACTGGATTGTTATGGATGATGTAATATCAAATATATAAGGGAAAAACTTCTGCCTAGTTATTTCTTTGTCCAGCTTCTTGTCATTAAGGTACAATGTTACTGTAATTTGAAACTGTTTCCCTTTTCATATTGCATCAGTATTTTCTTGATAGATTGGGGTAAAGACAGTTCATATCAGTCAATTGATGGGGTTAATGCAGTAAATTGTTTTTTTCATTGCTTCCTAAGGTCAAAGTTCTTGATTCTGTATTAGTGGTGTAGTTACCTAGGAATCACTAAGAGAACAATAATGGTGGAGTGTTGAGCTCTCCATTCGTATTAAGAATTTATGTGGCCCACATTTTTCTCAGTGGTGTTTATTTCTAAGGAGAGGCTTCCCACTCAGTAGCTATTATGTAAATCTCCCTGGTTAATCACCACCTGACATTTTGTCTTGACAGGGCTGATTCCTTTGCTCAGCTGATGTCTTTAACCTATCTTCGTGTCACTTTGTTTAGACAACTTGTACCATGACCAAAGACACTGCAAGAAATATGCTCACATCCAAAGAGTATAAAACAGTTATTTTTGGCTATTAAACACAACAGAGGATCTGGACAAACAAGAAAGGAGAGTAAGTATTACTATAGTTACAACCCCCAGTACTGCTGAATCTCAGTTGGCTGATGAGCCATCTTTATACCTGCTCATGTCAGTTTTTTTCTCCTGGAATCATCGAGTTGTCAACTATCCCTGTTTCAACAATCTTACCTCTGGCTGTCATTTTACCCTTCTTTTCTACTTTAGTTCTTTTTCACAGCTCTTTCTCACAATGTAGCATTTTTCTCAGAAGTTTGAGCTAAGATTGCACAACCATGTTATATCAGAAGCAGTCCTTGAATCACAGACAGCTCTGAGAAGACTGCTAGGAGAGAGGTTACACACCAGTGACACTGGGAGACTGGCACAATTGAGTGAGGAAAACTTCTATGTTTTCAAGTAAGAAGGGTGAAGTGCTATTTATCCCTGGCTGTACAACAGACAGGCTTTTGTGAAATTAAAATGGCCAAAGTCTCACCTTTGTTATTGCTAATTTTTCAAATGAAACTCTAAATAAAGCAAGGAAGAAAAGTCAAAGTACCTAAGTCAAAGTACCTCTCAGCTTCCTCTCAAAACATTGACCTCAGTGCACCATGACTTTCAGAGCCCTCCATTTTCCCACAAGTTCACCCCAAAGAATTTATCTATTACACATTCAAGCGTCTTCTGCCAAGGAGATTACAAGACCATCTGCTCAGGTTTAGACAACACAAAAGTTAAAATGCTGGCATCCTTCCTGCTCTAGCACTTTCATGACTGTTGCCACCCAAGAAGGTGAATAAGAGCTAACACTTCCACGTGTGAGAGGTGAGGGAGGGATGCTGAACACCGACAACATGTTAATGAGTAGGAGAATGTGTAGATGGAGAAGAGAAAGATTTAGCTGGCATAGCAGAATATCAAGTGAGAAGCAAGAAAAAATACTGCATCCAAAAATGAAAGAAAATAAATCTGAATTCTGGAGACAATGAGTGAAAGAGTGGAAAAATTGAATAGGTCAAAAAAAAAAGAATTCTAGAGCTGTGCCAAGGCTTTTTCTGAGAGAGTCCAGAGGGATGGGGTCTGGTCATCCTGAAGAACTGAGATGTCCAAAGAGAATAGGTCACAGATCCTGCCTAGGAATTAAATGAAAAACCAAGAATTTAACTGTCCCAGTGGAAAGATTTGTACTGTACCATCATTATTATTCCAGAAGAGTAGGGTTTTTATATACAGCATAACTCAAGATAAGGAAAGATAGTCTAAGTATGTAAAAACACACACAGATAGATACCAGTGATTTTAATCATCAGTGAATATACAGCAGGTAAAATTCAAGTCAGGCAAGCTGGATGCCATCTGTCGCAGTTAGGTTTCCACAGGATGACTGGAAATAGATATTGGCAGCTTCCTGGCTAAAACCAGCTATTCGAATATTCAAAAAAGTGTTTATCTTCTATTATAGTCATCATTGCAGTTTACATTTTTTGTATGTAGACAGTAAAAATAAATCAGTGTATCCTTAAGAGGCTTTGTGGCATAACAATAAATGGTTTTGGTTTATTCTTGAAACTGATTTATTATGTTTCAGATACTTCCTCAGGCAATTTCCTTTCTCTGAATATACAGTATGTTAATCTACTAGACTCAAGCTCTTTTTATTTCTGCTCTAAACCTGATGTTGATGTTGAGGCTATCATTCTCCTGTGGTTCCAGGATAAAGAAAAAATGAAAATGAAAAGAGTTTATCTAGAAAAATACTTCTCTACTGAAAGGGGGAAAAATATAATAAAATAAAATAATACAAAGATAAAATAACAAAATACTGGAAAGCATATCAGTGGGCTACTATAATTTTGTTGTTGTTGTTGTTAATTCATTAGTCATTTAGACAAATCATTGTTCCTAGCTTTATATAGTCGCAATATATCAATAAAACTTCATTTTTTTAGTAGGTTCTTACCCAGAAAAAAGATAGCCATTAACAATCCAATGTTTTGATCAAAATTGGCTGACTGATATATGAATGAGGCAATATGATATGTCGAATGAATGAATCCATAAACTACTGCAATATTTTTGTGGACACTTTCAGTTTTATTCTGTGCTATGTATTTTAATAGGAATTCAATTAAAATGAGGAAGAGGTTGTTTATGCTGCCTGCGTATTTGTACATTAAATACCAGCCAATCCATAAGCCATACATACTGCATTTTGCTGGTTCTCTGCCAACAACAATAGTTATTAGAGCTTTTAGTTTACTCTTTTAATCAAGCAACTACATGTAACACGATACTTCTTCCAGTACAGTAAATGCAGAAGTTCCCACTGAGTGCAGTTGTCTTAAGACAGAAGCTTTTCAGAATTTGATTTAAAATTGCACTACTTCATTTGAAAAGAAAAGGAAAAAAAAACCCTATCCTGCTACCAGGAAATAATAGTAATTTGTCTTTTTTTAAATAGTCTTGTGTCGCTTTTTATGCCTTTACTGTAAATTTGATATTATTATCTATTATGATAACCATAAATGCACATTCATGCCTAAAAACTGCTTGTATCTTAAAGTTTCTGCTTAATAAACCCAGTAATTTGGCTAATCTATTTTTTTATGTAACAGGATATAAGGGATTATAAATGAGGCTTTGAGCAAACTGGTCTAGGGGGAGGTGTCCTTACCCAGGCAAAGGGGATTTAAACTAGATATTCATTAAGATCACTTCCAACCCAAACCATTCTATGATTCTATGATTATGACTTTTTGAAAGATGAGAAGAGTATTGCAAGAAATCCATTAAGAAAAGTATTTTTTAACCAACACCAGGGTTGTAATAGATTATTATCTGATTTCTGCCTAGTGCTATTTTCATAAATATGAAAATATATTTTTTGTAATGTATACTTTTTGTGAATTTCCTCCATGGTATATACTTCATGTATATATGTTTCATGGTAGAAACTCCATATCTGGGGTTTTTTTTATTCTTAAATATGAGGAACTATTTATTTTTCAAAAAAAAAATTGTTACTCTTATTAGATATTGAAATTTTAATTTCTTTTAAACATGACAGATAGTAAAGCTTTGTGCGGTCATTTTGTCATTCTGTTTGAGATTTAGTTAATAAAATAAGTTTTTCAAGAGGACAGACATCAATTCAGAGACTAAAACTTGTTTAGAGTCAGAAATATTAGTTGGAATGGTAAAAGCTGCATTGTGTGATAATTACCAAAAGAGATATAAATCCAGTTTCATTCCTGTTTGAGCCATTGTGTCATGTTCAGAATACAGGCCCAACTTGTGAATGATTCCATTGTGGTAGTTTCAGATGCAGGATTCATGATGTTTTGGGTTCTTGGAGGGTTTAAATTTTAAAGAAATTATTAAAATTAAAGTTTCTGTGTATATATATATGTATTTCTATCGTATACAATTCAGGAATTCAGAGCAGATAACTACAACACAAATATTACTACAGCATAGAAATCAAAACACAGAAAGGTAGTTCATGTAATACACCATATTAAAATATTACAAAATGTGACTAACACAGAAGACAACATCTTAGCAAATCTTAGTAAAGTCATAAAAGTAGAAATCAACACACATATAAATGGAAGAAATGTCAAAATACATACCTTGCTTGGCTACAAGATAAATAAAATGCCAAATGTTTAACCACAACCAGGATCCTTAATGAGAATATGAATTAAAAGTAGATTTAAATTTCACACCCCTAAATGCAGTCTAGTAACCAGAAAGATAAATACCAGCTATTAATACAATAACAGTTTAAACAAGTGATGTAATGGAATTTTTAAATGCTACAGATAATTTTGGGGTTTTGAAGTCAAGGTCTTCTGTGACAAGGTCTTTAATTTTATTATGGCACCTTTCATGTTGAGTTTTAACCACTTCTATTTCTGTTCAAGGTTATGGAAAAGGGCAGAAAAGGGTAGGACAAGTGGAAATGCACCAGAACTCTCTAAGCATGGTAATTGTGTTCCAGCTGAAGTACGTTAGTAATATATTTACTTGTTGAGAGATGACTTCTTGATGCCAACTAAACATTAATGTTTATGCTGTTATGAAAGCATGAGGTACTTTTGATAGTCTGGATCCTAAAATTGATGTAGGGGTGCATGTGAGAGTGGGCAAGGTTATGCTGTTGTTCCCTTCATTCGCTCTCCTCAGACCGAGTGGAATTACTGTTGAGCAATTTATCCCCACTAAAGGTTCTCACAGGATGCTTAAGATTCAAGCTGCTGTCATCTCTGTTAAATCTAAGGATGTGCTAGGTTGCAAGGATTTGTTGAGGTGTTGACAATTGTAATATGAGTAGCATCTTGATGATGCCCAGTTTTACATCTCTCTATTGCATTAAATATTCTACTGACATCAATCAGGACAGTGATGAAAGCAAATTGCCTTTTCATGTCTCAAGGAGATAAAAAGTGAGGAGATAACAGTGGCATGTGGGTATTTTGGCAGTTTTCTGAATCTAGAACATTTGCCAGAAAGTTGGACAAAAAAAATAAAATTTCAGCTTCCTTCATTTTCCAGAGTTTGTAGAAAATCTATTGAAATGAAGTCTTAAGTTCTTATCATGAAAGACCGTGATATTTTCAATTCTTTTCAGATTACTTACCTTACTTACTAAGGTACTTACCTTAGTACCATGGCCCATGCTTTTGCCACCTTCTAAAAGACTGGCTGATTATGCTTATTGTGGGCTAGACTGAAGAGACAAATAGTGGAGAAGTCAGTGACCACTTGTGAATTTTAGATACTACAAATCCACAGTGTACATATTGAATGACATAATGTTGGCTTTGATTAGTAAAAAAATAAATAATCTCTCCTATTTAGAAGACGGCTTACTGTCTCTTCTTAATCCTTCTGCATTACAGGGTATAGGCAAGTTCCAGCATTAAAGGGGTACTTCTTAAAAATTTAAACTAATTTGCTATCACAGTAGTTTTGTCCTTTCTAATAAAACAAACAAAACAGGCAAGCAAAACAAAACAAAGAAATCCCTAACCAAAACTAGAAAAAAACAAACAGCATCCTCTTAAACTTTCCCTAAAGGAAAGATTTCTTCCATATGGGCAGAATTTTCATTTCTTTTTCTTTGCAAAACATTAGCATAAGGACTGGGGCAAGATAACTCAGACCATCAGGTATTGCTCCTTCACAGGTCTCAGGATTTATGGGAGAGTTTTTTTCTGTGTGAAGGAATTCATCAAAGGTATTGCCAGCTGTGTTCCAGTGAGAATAAATGTGTTGTTTGTATGAAACAATCAGTGAAGCCTAACTAGTTCATCAGGATGTGGCAATAGATTGAGCAGTATCCCAGTGAGAAGTCAGTCTCAGATGCTGAAATCCCACAGAAGACACCTACAGATAGAAATTGCGTAAACCCTAGAATTTTCTCCTAAACTGAAGTACCGTACATAAGACAGTCTCATGAGAATATCTGCTCTAAATTCTTGCTATTTCTTCAAAAAAAACACAAGCAGAAGCAAACAAAAAATACTTAGGCACCTCTAGACTGATAGCTGAAGAAGTAAATGGCCACATTCCTGGAGTATTGAACCACAGCACTCTGACCTATTTCATTACTAGAAAAAAAAAAGAAAAAAAAAATCCTGACAAACTAAAGCTGTTAAGCAGTTTCATTCTGCTTCGTACTGCCGTTCAATTTTACCATAAAATCCTAGCCAGCACTTGCCAACACATCACACCCTATCATAACTCTGCTCAGCATGAGAGAACTGCAATTTCCAGCATGGGGCCATCATCTGCTACACTCGACCAAGCACACAGTACTGTAGCACGTCCCTGGCTGGCTGCCAGAACACTTCAGCACTCCATGTCCAGCTCATAACTCAGCCTACCAGTATCAGGACACTATAATGGACATCATTGTGAGAAGAAGGATTTATCACAGCTGTAGAACGATGCAGCTGACATGCTCATCGTGGTACATCAGCTTATAAAACCAGTAACATCCACAAGAGGGGAAATAGAACTGGCTGGACAGATGGGGGTGCAGCCAACTAGTCCCTGTTGTTCTCCAAACCTCTGTATCACATTAACATATCAGATTTCAAACTGGCTTTTGGAAGATCAAAATGCAGCGTGACATTTCATATGTAAAAACAGCATAAAATTCTTGGGGCAAACTCTATCCTGCCTTATATCCATGTAATGCTATTAAATTTACTCTGTACAGTTAATGCCCATCAGGTCTGCTAATTTTAGCAAAATGTTCTCTATCATGTTATGTAGCCATCCACATGGATGGTAATGTCAGGCTGCTTGGGAGGAGGCAAAATCCATGATGCACTCACTGTGGAGTCTAGACTCTCAATTAAACCTGATGACTTGATCAGCTCAACATAGGAGGCCCACCATAAGGAACCAAAAACCAACAAAACACATAATTTTAAATTTTACTCTGTGTGAGGAAAACAGGGCGTTATCAAGTGAGAAAAGCTGAAAGCTCTGTGAGAAAATGTATTGGCAAGTGTGTCTTAACCAAGTGGTTGGCACCCAGACAACTGGATAAGGTTAAACAGCCCTAATATAACCAGTTTCGTAACTCACAGGTGAGCAGCTTCAGCCTTCCTTTGGTGTGGGGCTGGGTTTTACAGTCTACTAAATCCATCACATTAGTTGACCTTTGAAGGACGGGACTATTTTTTTAATATTATAAGATTTTCTGAGAGGAGCATAGTTTTCCACCTTTCTCAGATCAGACGTGTAAGTTCTCTGAGATAGGTTGGATCAAGGTGCACTTCACACATAGATTTGTTTCTAGGCATCCACAGGTGGGAAAAGATGAAAAGTGTGATGATTGCAATCCTGACAAGAAGAAACTTGTGAAGGCTTTGATGTTCTTAGCTGGAATTAAAAGATAAAGAAAAGAGTGGGACTTGTCTTTCTGCTTTGGGGAGGATTTTGAAGATTTACATTCATTGTATGTTTTAACACGCAAACCATGCACCTCACTGGATAGAGTGAATGGGAGGAGGAGGAGGAGGATAGGGGCTATCTGCAGACTTGCTTTAGCCCCCTCAGTTAATCTCTACTTGGAGCAGAGAGGGGTTAGTGGTAGTCTTCTATGAAGTGGAAGACATTAAGGCAGGAACAGAGAGAAATCTGTGCTGCATGAATTGCCATATAGTTCCCAAATGATTTTAAAAAAATTGTCGTCTTCAGTGCCTAGCCTCCTGATTTGTCACACATTCAAGAGAATTCTTGCCTCTTTCTGATGTTTGGTGTCTCGTGATCTTTAGCTGCTCCATGTTCTGAGTGTGCTTAAAAGCTACAGCATTATTTGGATGAGCAGCAGAATTTTTATGAATCACCCTCATAGGATATATGTTATAAGGCTTAGAGAGCACTCAGGAGCCAGGTAGTCTATACAAGAAAAAAAAACACTTTTATTAACTGAATAAGTGCGCAGTATAAAGCAAATGAGTTTGGATACCCGGGTATAGTCTATGATTCAGTGAGTTATTTAAAGAGATACTTGACTCAAAGCCTAGGCTTACATACCATTAGTCAACAGTGTAAGCCAGTCTTCCACAAACTAAGAAATTATGTTAAAAAATCTTGTCCTTTTACTATCATGTATGTTGAAAATATTTTGCTTTGAATTAGGGCACCAACTGGGTGTCCAAGAATGTTAATAATACATATAATACTCTCCTATGAATACAGCCTCTCCTAAGTTTGCAGTGTGACTGCTCTTCTTGCACAGTGTCTATATTTCTGTTGCAGGAATTTTTTCAGTACTTGAAGAAAATTTCCAACTAAAAATTCTAGATTATTTATTAAAATAGTGGTGTCTAAAACTACCAAAGTCATCTTTTTCCCTTTTGACTCTTTCTGAATGTTTTATCATTCAGAAAGCATAATCCCACTTTCCAAAATTCAAGTGTGAAATTGGAGTTTTGACCTCATGCCTTATTTCAGGTGAGAACTTAAAGTTAGACTAAATGTAGTAATTATAGTTGTCTCTTTATATTTTTAAAGCAGTTAAACATTTTGTTAAGATGAATGATGTTCAGTATTGAAATATAAAGGAATTAGGAAATCAATCTTCCAGGAAAGCATTGGAGGTGATGCACACTTAGCCAGACTCTGCAGTACCACTTTTTTTTTGATTCACAAGCTATTATAAAAAGTGTGTCTCTTTTATTGTTGCTGTTGCTTACGCTTTCAATCAGTATTTAAACAGCTAGACAAAGAGCAAGACATTATATCCTCACAATGGACAAGATAATTTCTCTTCATGTGGTCAGAGTTACTTATACTGAAGTAACTGCTATGACTGCCTTTTCTTGGTGGAAAGGCAGTAGGAAGATAGTGTGGTTATAAAGGGGGTCTGAGATGGATTGTTTTGAAATAAAAGTGCTTTATTTGGATAGAAGTTAATCTTGACATTTCACTGAACTGGGCCTGGGATATGGAAATCTAAAGATGTATGGAAAATAATTTCCTTGTTCTGCCAGGTGGCAAGAAAGTCATACTGATAGATGGGAGGTAAAAGTTGTCACTAAAATGACTGTGGAAAAATTGTGAACACTCAAGTTCCTTTAGGTATTTGCTGTCAAGCTGAAGTGAAAGAGATCGTGATAGCAAGAGTCATCAAACATCCAGATCGATTTCCTTCTTTGCCAAGAGCAGAAGCACCTTTGTCCAAGGGAAATCTTTGTCAAGGACAAGCAGGAACAGAAAGAGAAAAATTAGAAAAAAAGAAAAATGAGGTAGGAATTTCATTCATTTCATTATCCTCTCACACATGTGATGTCTGATTGCATCACAATTTATTATAATCCTCCTCGTACTTATGCAATACCTAGATATTAGAACACAAGAAATACTAGCTAATAAAATTATGTGCCTTATATACAGTTGGAGAAATTATGTGATTTTCAGAAGTATAAATGACTATTAAATATTATGTTAGTTTTGAATATTAGGAAAATTTAAATAACTACAACTCTTGCTTTTTAAATGGAGTTGATGTGGCTTTAATCTCCAGAAAATTCAGTTTGCAATAGTAAATATGCATTTTTGTAGAAGGCATGTGACAGCAGTGTCTGAAAGCAGCCATTTAACTTGTACACAGCATTAATAGAAGGTCAATCTTAGAGCAGAAAAAGCCTGCAATGTTTTGCTTTCTTTTTTTTTTTTTTTCATGAAAATGTGCACAAAGAAAGCCCTATATCAATATAATTAATAATCATTCTATCTACAGCTTGTTGTTTGATTTCAACAGGTGCACAACGACTCTTGTTTAAACAGATTTTCTTCTGTATGTGCCACAGGGATTTGTCCCAGGAAAGTGCTGGGAGATTAATGGATTAGTTAATGAGCAGAGAAAATGGGAAGGGTAAAGAGTATTAGAGGTATGTTTACATTTAAAAGTATTCAGGATAGCTAAATTTACAAATGATTCTGAAAATGTTGCAAAAGGGTTCCCAAACAGTGAGTGACAATAAAAACAAAGATTCAGCTAAGTAATGATAGATGCAAAGTGATATAAACAGAACTGTCTCCAAACATCTCACGACAGTTGTAGAGTGATGTGCTCTAAATTTACTTTTGCCACTCTGAAAAGAATCATCATGAATAAATTTCTAAAAATATAACTCAATGCTTTGAAGTCACCCAAAATAAAGTGTCATAATAAATGCCATGTATGTAGGCAGAATTAGAGAAGAAATAAATAACATCATGCATGTTTATATTTTTCTTGAATACTGCAAGCAGATATATATATCTATAGATATATTTTTACATTAAAATTAACATATAATTTAATTTGAAATCACTGGTACATTTCATAAAAGATTTTATTTGATTACCCTGATAGATTGAGCTGAACACAGAAAAGTCTTGGGTGAAGTTCTGGGACCTGCCATAAACAGGGCAGTGCAATAAAATACTACCAGAAAGGTCAGCAAGTATTATTAGAAATGAGGAACAGATTTTAAATGGGAAAAGATAGAATAGATTGTGGTTCTTCATCTTGAAAAAGAGACACAATAGTTTTTTTTTTAAATTATGAAGGTCAAGAAGGCAAAGCAGAAAATCTCTGTGAATTTATCACACCAGAAGAATTAGGGAACACCTGAATTAAATATAACAGGCAGCGGCTCTAAGTTGATCAAAAGGAAGTGCTACTTTCACCCAGTATGTCGTTTAAATTGTGTCCTTAGGAAATTGTTCATACACATAAGTTGAAACAATAATTATATTCATGGAGAATATGTCTTAGGTTGAGTATTAGTGGTTTAGGTGCAATTTGTGTCTCAAGCAATTATTGCTGGAAAGGGAAAGGACACACAAGAGTAGCACTCTATTCATAAGCTATTCTTACTGTGTATCAGTTGTTTTACTTAAGCCTCTTTTCTTGGCAGCTATCAGATGGGATGAGTGAACCTTTGATCAGACCTATTATGACAACTTGTAAACTCATCTTAGACCAAGCCACCATAGAGTGGTGTGTTCCAAAGAACTTGGAAGGTGTTTAGTAATTTATGTTTAATTAATTTGTTTCATAGTCTTGATTTCCAAAATAATAACCACAGTTATTATTATCTTATCACAGTAGGAGACCAGGTATGTGTGCTATGGAATGAGGAATTGTTTTATAATTGCGTCATTACATCATGACTTGCTGCAGGGCTGTTAAAGATGAAAAAAAATTGAATTAACTCCTACAGCAGCAATCACTTGCTTGCTTTTCTGAGGTATCCATTAGCCACCATTCTGAAGGACTTAAAAATACTCCGACTCAGCATAAAAAGCTGCATGTTAATGTAGTTTCTGTTGACTATAAGATACTTATGTTTACATGTGGAAACTTTTGCTGTTTAACTGTGCCTTAATTCAGTGCAAATATCCCTTGTGGTTTTATCAAAGCAAGCCATTTTCCTTCTCACCTGTATAATTTTGAAACCCTACTTTTCAACTATCTCTGCTTTAGCTGAGGACATGAGTTCTCTTAGTCAAATACTTACATTCTAATGAGAATTTGTCAAATTCCATTAAATCCATTGCTAATTTAGAATATTAGGGTTTTAGCCATCTCTAGCTTATCAGCCTCTAATTACCAGGAAGTTTGAGCTTTTTGCCTTCTGTTGATTGGCAGCAGTGCTTTTTGTTGACCATCATTCTTGTTAGGCAGACTGTAGTTGCATTTCCACTGCATACACAAGCATTAAGCAAGTATAAGGAGTTTGTAATCTCCAGTTTTATTGATAACCTTCACATATTTGTGTGCTGGGCAGCCTGCCCGTGCTGCAGCTGCTCAGTCTGTAAGTCAGCCAGA
Organism: Phaethornis superciliosus; assembly: GCA_023637945.1. NCBI lineage: Eukaryota > Metazoa > Chordata > Aves > Apodiformes > Trochilidae > Phaethornis > Phaethornis superciliosus. The sequence goes on along the minus strand of JAJQWJ010000001.1, from coordinate 23,620,629 downwards.
GGTCTGGCAACCAAGGATCTCTGGCCCTTGCTCCACTCCCTGGGCAAATAGGACTAGAGGCAAGCATATTTTGTCTTGGGAATAGTTAAAGGTAACTTTTTTTCCAAACCAAACCAATACTGGACTGCCATACTTAGACAGAACATGATGGTTGTGAGCCTTCGTTGGCACACATGGAAATGCTCTTCCCAAGTCAGCCAAATTGATTCCAGTTATCACAGAGAGGAACTCAAACTGGGCACTTTTCATGGACAAAGTAATAGAATTCTTTCACTAAGATAGTTTTAACCCTCCATCTTCATCTCACCTTGCACATCTTCTGCATGCACTCATACAACTATGAATCCTTGACTTTAATAACATTCTGTGTTGCCCTGAGGGGAGGTTGCCACTGTACTTTATATTTACTTCTTTCCTTTCACCTTCTTGGAAATTACCCAATCAATATCAAATATTATATCTGAAAATATCAGATGTCAAAAAGTAAAAAGAAGGTTTCTTGATCTGTAATTTGTTCTCCTAAAATCACTTCAACATCTGCCTACTTTATCTCCTTTCTGTATCTGCTTGGGTCAATTAGGAGCACTGGAGATGTTTGGAAGGGCATTTTCATTTTCAAGCACAGATAAAATTGGTGAGGATTTCCTCTTCAATCATAGCTCCAAAATGCACATTTTTTTTCTCCTTAGGAAGCCTAATTACTTCCCCTCCTTGGGGATGACACTCAAAGAAGAAGTCTGATTTAAACTTCCTTCTTTTAAAAAAAAATCCTTTATCTGTGTATGTATATGAATGCAATGCATCTCACTGATTTTCTTGTCTATAACATAGATATTTACATCTAGCTTACACAATATTTGTGGTAAAGAGAAAGAGTACTCAGGAATGGATTTCTTTGCCTGTCGCTCTGTTACCTGTTTGTCCCTGCTGTACCTCTGGGTGATATTCCTCTCCAACTCCTACAAGTAGTTTAGGTGACTTGTGCTGTTGTAGATAATTCACATGGTAAATATATCAAATTAGATGGAAGAATCACACTGTGTACCTAGTTATTTTATTCTTTGAGGTTTGAGAAGAAGGAAATAATTTAAGTAAACATTTTGTGTTACTGATGCAACTTGGGAACTTGTGTCTGCAGTAGACATACATGTGATTACCCACAAAACATGCCCGAAATGGGGAAACTTCATTTACACCACTAATATGCACATTACCGCTGTTAAAAAAATTAATTTGCGCACTGGGGGACTTTTTGTTTTCTTAAGGTCCCATACCTTAATACTTTTTAATCAGTTTTATGATTTTGATGCTGCTGGAGGAGTAAAAAATTTTCCCAAATAAATTCTGCAGGAAGTGGAAAATATGTAATCTTGTGCTTCATTAAGATCCCATGCATATTGTTTCACTACAGCACTTCAGTGTAATCTGTGTAATATAGGAAACAGAGGTTCTGTCATGTTTTGTTTACAAGCCTAATATTAGAAGTCTCAGCAATTTGCTTTTTTTTTCTCTTGCTTTGAATGTTTGTTTCTCCCCACTTGAGTGGGGGGAAAGATCCTCTTGAAGGAAATGCTGGCCTTGATAATGTTGGTAAGAATTTTGCTATTTCAGAAAATCCATACCTTCATCTTAGATGGCAGGTTTCACCATACCTCTATGGCATCTTGGAATGGTACATCTCTCCATAGGACTGCTGGGGATAGCATACCTAGCATTTTCTGGCTGAAGATGTGTACAGTGTTCAGTGTGTATGTTTAGTTTGTATACTCATGTTTATGAAAGCATGTGGAGAATTATTTAAGTGCTCAAAACCAGAAAGTTTTCTAAAAACCTAGAAGTGAGCAATTTAACTTCTCAAAAGGTGATTGAGAGGTGACTTGGGGACCAGAGGAATAATTTCTTCATGGAAAGAAACTACTGACTGCTAAAAGTCTTTTTTTAAAAGAAAATTAATCCTAGTAGGAACTCATGACTGGAGGATAGTTAAAGTGAGTAAGAAACTTGGCCAAAATTTACAACAATGAGGTTAAGTGATTGCTGGAGAAAACTACAGGAAACTGCTAGAGCCTCAGTGGCCAGATGCCTTCAGATCCAACCTGTATTCTTTTCAATAAGATACACTTTGGACAAAGTCAGTCTTTACTTCAGTAACGCATGAATCACTGGCTGCACCACATACTGGTATGGAAATTATGAAATGGCTTAATGGTCCTTTTTCAGCAGTAAACTGAATGGAGAGGATGTGGCCACAGAGTTATATTATAATTGCATTAATATTAATTTTCTCTCCATTTGATGGAATGTTCAGCAATCATAGAAAGCAATAACTTTAGATTTTATAGGCTGATGCCTGTACAGCAAATATTTTCCATTTCAAACCGATTATCACATTCCATTTTGCTGACTGGAAGGAGCATCATATGGGCCAAAACTGGTTGAACAATTGAGGCCTCTGTGTTCTATAAGTTTTCTACAGTTTACTGAAAATGAGAATGAAACAATAAAGATGATAGCGGTATGTACGGTACATACACAGTTTTGTGAAAATATACCAATAATGCATGTCTGCACTTGGTACTGAGACCATTTCTGTTGGGCTACTCGGTTCCCTTGTCACAAATAATACAGAAAGACACTAAAATATGAATCAGATTCAGCAAAAGGACAAAGGGAGAATGAAAAGAAATTGAAAACATGCACAACAGAGAAAAGGAAGGCTCTTAGTCTATTCACATAATGAAAAAGAATACTTTGATTGTATTCTGCAACAGAAATTCAAAGGAGAAATTTGAGTTTTTCTGTCCAGTAGAAAACGTTGTACCAGATTACAGTCTGAGAGATGAAGACTCACAAATTTAACCACGAAGAAGACTGCCTGTAGTTTGTAGGTTTTTTTCATTTTGCTTCCTTGTTTGCTTTTGGAATGTGAGGTTTGAGGACTGGTCTGAAGTGCACCTGACACCTTGCAAACACTATCAAGACAGCTCCTCAAAGATTTTGTCATCCTCACTGTGCTGGAGAAGGCACAAAGCCACAGGAGCTATAGCTTCAACCAATACTTTTAGATTCCAAGTTGTACAGGTGTACATAAGTAAGTAGAATAGAAAGAGAGACCATCTGGTTTTTATTTTAAACAATCAGCATTTTTCATATAATTTCTGGACATTTTTTCAAACAGTGTAGAAATTAACATTAAAATGACTTAGTAAACATGTAGTCTGTGTGCTATAATTTAAAATTTTGAAATGAGATTCTCATTTCAGAATTAACACATTTATTTCAACCACAGACACTGCAAAATACTACTAATAATAGCGAGATATATTTTATGGACATTCTGTGGTTGGTTATGTTAGGCATGATGTAGGACTAAATGTTCACAGTTTTCAGTTGACTGAAATTCTTTAAATTCATAAGCAATCAGCCTTATGTCTTTATTTCAGTACAGTTATTGTAAAATTCTGATTAAATCAGAAATGTAGGGTTTACTTTATGTCTGGCTTTCCAATTGTGAAATATCAGTGGTTATTATCCAGGTGCACAGTTAGAAAATCATCACAGAATTTAATTCTGAATAAGTTAATCTATCAAGAGTTTTTACAGATCTTTCATGTTCCTCTTTATTTGGATCTAAAATTTGATATTGTTAGCAAATAATCATGCTATTAAGTGAGTACTCATAATGGTATTGTAACAAAGAAAATTGCACAATTGTAACAATGCCTACACTGCGCTTGATTCTTTACTTTCACTCTAGCTGATGGAGTTGTTTATTCTTTCTTTATTGCTGATTCAATTTTTACTACTTCTGAGGTATCACAAAGGAAAAAGCTTTATTATAGTGCCCAAGAGTCTCAAGTATTAGACTATCATTTTCCATTTGAGACTTGACATCTGAAGTGGAATACTACAAAGAAACACTGATTTCACTTTCTGTACTTGAATACAACAACCAGGAAAAAGAACTAGAAAAATAGGCTGGGAAAACAAACTAACAAACAAACAAACAAACAAAAAACCCAACAGAAATAATTACAGATTTCTTAGATAAATAAAGAAATCTTAGATTGAAGGTTGCCTTCTGTATAGGTATCGCCTTAAAGATAAAACTGCGATGAACAGCAACAGCAACTTTGAAATCTGCCCTTAATTGCAACTTCCTTTGCAAAGAGGAAATATCAGGGATAAGTCTTTTGGAAAAGTTTGTTTAAAATAGGAATATATCATAGCATTCATATGCAAATTTATTCTTCTGTGAGTCAGGCAAAAAGTAGCAAAGAGAGGAATACAGATCCTACTTCACTATTGAACTACCTAGCAAAATGCTCTATCTGCTGATTCTGCTTAATGATGATAGTTCGCTATTAATCCCTTCCTTTAACCTCTTCTAAAAACGATTTCTAATCATATATTGTAGTTTCTTAACATCTGATTTTGATTTTGCACTCTAGTACCTCAGAAATGTGCTAGAAACTTTATTGTACAGATAAATAGCACAAATACTTTTTACAAATCCAGAGCTCAAGTTGATTGTCAGAACTCAAATATGAAGCAATAGCACCTCAAAAAAGGAGTGAAAATTTCTCAATGGTTGTAAGTTGTTGGACAAAGGTTCAATGTATTTGTAAATGCACCAGGAAAGGTGAAAAAATTATAATGAATTCATGTTACAAAATGGTTAGGTGAATTATGTGTATTTCTGAATACTTTTGTACAAGAATTTCTTTACCTAGCATGAGCATGCTTACAGGTTTCAGAAGGACATGATCTTCAGTATTTTAAACTTATTAGATATTATCAAAGCTCCACTCATTACTTAAATGAAAGGAAAAGGGAACTAATTAATGTGATCAGTACATTTGGATGAAACAATGTGCTTTACACATAATAAGATATGCTATATAAAGGTATTATTTGAACTCTTTATTTGGGTTTTTTAGGACAATAACTGCAATCCTTTTCCACAGATGGTCATGGTAGTTTGACCTGGCTGTAGACCACAGGAGATTCAGAAATTGATCTGTACCCAAGCTGGTTTATCATATTCTACCTTCTGTAATAATTCGTGTGAAAATTTTAAGAGACAGTATATCACTATGTTTAGAGAATACTTCACAGATTTATTCAGCTTTGTCCCATTGTGCACTTTACTGTGCAAATCCTTAGATGTTGAGAATGGGTACAGCACAGAAGTAAACGACTTATAACCTTCATTTGTGGAGCTCAGAGTTTCTTCTCTGTCACACCACTGTTATAAAGGAGATGTGGTTATTGATCTTCAAATAATTTATCAGATGCATGTTTCACACTAACATATATCGAACTCCTGTATAATCACATTGTGGTTTCGTTATTGCCCCAGTAGGTTATGGTTTTTTTCAGTTCTGTTAATAGTTCCTGTTAAATCAGAGATCACAATTTCTCTCTTTTTTAAGCACATGATTTGTAGAAGATAAAGGGCCTAGTCCAACTATATCAAAAGACAATGGCAGTCTTTCAGTCAGGGTGTCTTCTTAGTTGCCTTATACAAGAAATAAATTTTGCCTTTTGGGGCATTATTTACACCACTTTTTACTGCTATATAGAATGTATTTCATTAAAATTTTTCATGTAGTTATAATAAAAATGTAATAAACCATCACTATATATTCTATAATAACCAGAGGATAAAATAAAATATTATAAAAATAAGATAAAACCCTCTCAAACAAGTGTACAGAAGCTTCTTATTTAATGAATGCATCTGTGGCATAGATTTAATGTTTAGTTAAGTGTATAAATGGTAGTTCAGTGTGCAGAAACAAGTGCATAGAAACTTCTTATTTAATGAATGCATCTGTGGCATAGATTTAATATTTAGTTAAGTTTACAAATGGTAGTTTAGTGTCTAATTTTACTTCTATTTTAGGGGGTTTTTTTGCTGCTATTAGAATTTCACAAGTTTGAGTTTGAATATTGATTCTCTATAAATATAGATAGCTGTAGTGTTGTTTTTTTATATAGTTTTCACTTATTTTATTGAAAAAATATTTAGGAGACTGGATGATAGAAGCAGAAACAGACAAACAACAGTATGACATGGCTTTGGCAAGGTTAGAAAAAATTCTAATCCCATATAAAAAATGTAATCAAATTGTCAAGTACTGATTGTCCTGAGATGTCTGACAGCTACCTGATTTGAGGTGAGTTGTGAGTTTTATGTAATTTTTTTTAATGTCCCTAGTATTATTTTCCAAGCATTAAAGCTACGAATAGGAAGAGCAAAAAAGTCTACGAAAAGCAGACTAAGAGAACTAGCTATGTAATCATTTTTTGTTATAATGTTTCAGAAATAAAAGCAGGCCCATTTATTAAATTTGCTGTGCTGCTCCATCTCAATACAAGCCACATTGTCTCTAATTAGGAACCTTGAAGGATCAATAGAGCACATGAGTGCTTAACAGCGTTTTGTCAGTCTTCCTGTCATACTCCTAAAGACAGGTACCTGTATTTTCCTATTACAATGTGATTAAAAATGAGATAAAGGTATTTGATTTTGGCAGATGAACAAATAATGCCTATTTTTCTTGACTGGAATATCAATTACAACATACTGTAGGATAACCATGGCCTGGTGGTACAAAACCTAGTAAGAACATTCCTTAAAGCTGTGGTCTATTCGAAGACAAACTACAATGAGGTAACGAATACAGAAATTTCAGCTCAAGTGATTAAGTTTGAAATAAACTTGTCTCCACTTTAAACCTTTCTTGCAGACATACTTTCTAATGACCAATGTTCACTGGCTGCTTGGATAGCAAAACCTTTCACACCATCTTCTCCACGGCTCTAGGGAGACCTCTCCTCTGTATCAACACAGGCTCCTAGGGGATGCTGTGATACAGGTCATCTGTGTGCCATCCCATTGAGCCCTCCCAAATCATTTCATAGTTGCCTCCAGGAAAGAAACAATTCCCATTTTATTGTCTTCTCCTAATCCAGGCCAAAGAAAACAGGTAGCTACCTCCTGCTTGCTGATGATTATTTTAGAAAATACTGTGCACAGCATATGTGTGAAGTACATTAACAAACAAATGCAACAGATCTCATTCACTGCATTTGCAGCTGCCACCTGTCTGGAAACATTCTGGGGATTTGAAATGCAGAGAACAATTTGGGCCTGTTATAGTATAGGTTTCTTCATGCTTCTGAAATGAAAACTCAAAAATCTTTATTGTGCCACTTGTGTCTTTGCAAAGAGGTAATTAGGAAATTCCATGAACATCCCAGAATGTGTGGTCTGATGACACTGTCCAGGAGAGCTGCATTACCCCCCGGACAGAATATATTAGGCAATTCACAGCACGTTCTTGTTTTGGTATGCATGTTCATTGACTCCTGCAATTGAAATTGATTCAGCCTGTCCTCATTTGGTTTTGGTTTCTGTTTTCAAGTGGCACCTAGAAGTAAGGCCATGGTTATCTTGTTTAATTTTAGTGTAACTAAGAAAAAAAACATTCACAGTTCTTACGCCTACAGTTAAGCTCTGCAGTTGTATAGTGTAGAAAGAAAAAAGTGAAATTGTATCCTGTTAAAGATATTTGGCAGTTTTTGCATTTGCACCACAAAAGCCAGAATGTCACCCAGTTATGACTATGGAAAGCAGGAGGGTGTCACAAACATTCATAAGTTGGATCACATCTCAGATGAGAGGATTCTTCTTTTCGAGTCAGATTCGCACGGGCCACCTCTCCTTTCAGCTGTAATTGAAATGCTTTTGTAACAACAGCTGCAGCAATTAGTGAGGTGGAGAAGTAATGCTGTAGAAAAGTATTTAATAAATTTCAAGTGTTTGCTGATGGCTTTGCTCTCCATAGAATGGCCTGTTTATTCTCAGGAAAAAGAGTCTGAATCATAGGGTTGTAAACATTCCTTTAAATTTTTTAACAGCCTTCCAGGCTTTTTGTTGCAATTCAGAGCATGAACATCAATAGGAAAGCAAAGCTTGGAAGTTCCTCAGATAGATTAGTTGGATAGGCATTTGATCAGTAATGTCAACTACTCTGACTTACGACAGTGATCTTTCCCTACCTGCAATGGTAACAGACAGCAGGATTTTCAAAACAGCTTATATTTCTTCATCAACAAAAACGATGATATATGCACTCAGTTTACTTACTTATATATAAAAATATAGATGCTTTGAGTAGCTGTTTCTATGCTCTGATGTCAGAGGGTTGCAAATGGAGTATTAGTGACCTTTTGACAATTGTTTATGATGTAAAAACTTTAAATCTGTCATTTGAACCTCTATTCTCTATAGATAAACAAGTGCATTTTTTTCCTCCCTGCATTCATCTGCCTCTGTATTTCCCTAAAACCTAACTTCTGTCAAATCTCTAATGTTTTCTGTGCATTCAGACACAATTAAGTTAAATACTTCTTCACACTTTACCGCCTTTTTGCCTTCGACTGAGGTTTGTTTACATTTTTCACTTCATGCACTCAGTAGTACCTTTTCCCCAATGGAATCGGAGAGCTTACATTAATTATGTTTGTTGGCTATGCATCTGACATGATTAGCTCTAATTAGCAGATTTGTTTACTCATAAACATATTTTCCAGGTAGATCGTAGTTCACATGACTGGCAGCGCATAACAGTAAAGTCTCATAAATGTTTTGCCTTTATACTCAATGTCAGAATACTTTGCTAATGCTTAAGAGCAAATCATTCTCTTCAACTTCATCCCTGTATTGTGTTTAACAACCCAATCTTAACACTGATTATAGCATTATATACTGACGTTTAGGAGCAAATCCAGGCTAGAATTCCTGTCTCCTTGCCCCCTTTCCTGGATCTGCTACTTTAACATTCAGGAATTGTCATAAAAACAAGCCTCTGAAACCTTATCATATCCTTCATATAGTTTTATTTTAAGTATCATGATGTACATGCTTGTTTAATTGGTTTTGGATAATTAATCAGTATATTCTAGGCAGAATAATAAGATTGAGCATAACCAGATTCATGTACAGCAATCAGTAATGGTTAATGCACAGTGAATTGTACAGCATTTCATTACAAATGGGTGCTATTTTCTCCAAGCATAGATTCTTCTGTTATGAGCTTTAGTTCTCTTCTGAAAGTCCATGATCTTTAAGTGTACCAGAAATTTGGAGAACATGACATTCATGGAGATACTACTTATTCAAAACTATGTTTATTGAATTAGAGAACTCTTTAAAGTCTTTTTTTCCTACAAATTATAGACCATGTTAAGTAGCAGACATTATTCTATACAATAATTGTGTAGGTACTTCCTCATAAATATTTTCTGATATTACATCTGCTGTTATCTTACAGTATACAAATGAGAAATAAATAGTTAACTATGTAAAAAATAATGCTTTAGCGTTGGAGTTCAAAAGAAAATCCTATTGAGATTTGTCTCTGCTCTATCTTTGCTCCAGGTTTGAAGCCACTCTGTAATTGCTTTCTTTTCTTTAGATCACTTGGTCACTGTACTACAGGAACAGGTCACTGCAATCAGTTTGTGCAGCTGCTGAACTGTGGAAACCCTCATTCATGGCTGTGACTTGCAGCCCTCCAACCACTCTTTTCACACAAGCTGAATCTTCAATTGCCCTCCTAGGTTCCCATCTCAATCAAAGCTTTTGGAAATAAATAGTCAGCCATTGACTGAAACAAATGTGTGCATAGAGGCAAGGCATTCTTCTTCCAGTTCTCTGACTCAAACTAGAACAGCCTTCTTAAAAATATCGTTCTAGACAGATGTTCAGTGATTTACCCTTTAATTTCATTGACATGTCTACTCTGAAGAGAGGAACATACATTGACGTTTTGCATATAGTTACTTCCTTACTGATGTCAAGGCCAATTGGCAGTTATTCCCCAAAGAAATGTTAAGCAAATACTGCAAAACATATTCACGATCATTTATTTGAACTAAAAAAAAAAAAATTAAAATTGTCTGTGTCTGTGGCCCCAGTGGATTCACTTTCTGCAAATATTCTAGCAAACAATTTTAAAAGGAGGCATGTTCACTAAAGGGCCCAGCTGAGCAGTTCATGCATATTCAAGAAAATATTTAAGCATATGCTTAACTTTGAACTTCAAATTGTATTGAGTCTCAGAGGGATTCAAGCATGTTCTTGAAATTCTGCTTATGATCACTTACGTCAAGAAACTTACTATACTGTGTCCTGAGGTAGGACCATACGCGTTGACAGCTACCTAAGATCTGCTGGTGCATGGTAACTTGCAACATCAGATGGCTTGCAGTCTTGCTAAAATCTTTGTGTTAGTGTAAACTTGTCTCCTGAGGCTTTTTAGGGTAGCTATTGCTTAAAAACTTGACATGAAGCTCTTAGCGTGCTTACCTTAATCCACTTCTAAAGTGTACAGTCATTCCTCAAAAGACAGAATCACAGTTTTATGAGTAGAAGAGCAATTGAAACACAGCTATGTCAAACTATATTCCAAATCAGAAAAGCCCTTAGATCTAGTTTTCTCAGATATTTCCACTGGTAGACATAGTCTAGGGATTCCTGTTTTTTCCTTTGGCTAGAAACTAAAATACGGAGAACCAATATTCTTAATTTAGTTCAAATAAGGTGAATCTGAGCCTTAACCTTATAAGATGGATTCAGAAAGATATTTGGCTAGGGACTATGACATCTTTTATTCTTATTGTCATTAAAATATATTCTTTGACCTTTAGCAACCACTTGAAATCCCAACAAAAGTTCGTGACACTTGCAAATAGAATTCATCTCTGCAGGCAGAGATAATTTTTTTGTTTCCTACAAAACAGTATATGCTTAATAATAGACAATTTAATTTTATTTTTGCTAAATAATGACCATAAAACATTGTTCTGTTCAGCAGAAGCTACCTAAGTGTTATCCAACTTGCCTGTCTCTGATGATGATTTGATGAACTCTGCTATTCCCCATTTTTTATTATATTATCCATGCTAACATGCTGTTTGATCTTGACTTTGATACTTTGCTGCAGTATAAGAATGTAACCATTGGTTTACAACTCCTTGACAACTTAATTCATCTTCAGCTGTTATTATTAACATTTGATAATGATCTTTCCTTAATTGCTGGATTTATAGTTCCATTCCCTCTTTTTGACTTTCCTTCTTGTGTTAATGTGTTTTCCCTCAATGGCCTTCACAGAAAGCAGGGAAGGAGAGCACATTTCTTCCTTCCAGACTAGACCTTTAATTAATTACTTCTTTTCTATGCATCTGTTTGGGGGGGTACAAATTAGGATGAAGTGTTTTTTTCATATGTTTGTCAAATGTCAAAAATGTCAAAAAATGTCAAGAAAATGACACACCAAATGCATCACTCAGGTCAGTTAGAATCTCCAGGCATCTCTGTAATAATGATACTGACTATATTAATGATAATAATAATAATTTTATAAGTTTTTCATGTACTTCATCATTGTTATTGCTACCACAAAAATTGAATTACAGTCAATAAAATGGTATTGTTTTCAAGATTTAATTTCAGCATCTCAGTGTTCTGCAGAAAAGGCAGAAAAAACCCTTCACACAAATCCTGATCCGTTCTCCTTTCTTAAAAATACAAATTGCCTTAACAAACTCAGACAAAACCTGAAAATCTAGCTTTTCACTAAAGTGGTTTCTTTAGCTGCATGAAATAATGGCAAGTCCGTTAGTAGTTTCATTTAGTGGTGTTTGCACTTCTTTCTCCCATAGTCATTTGAAAATAGGAAATGTTAGATCATGTTGACAAGTTGTCGATTAAAGTTAAATGTTGCTAGCAAATACCATTGAGTGCCCTAATTAAAACCACCACCGCTCTTCTAAAAGTTAATGATATATGTTGTTAGAAGTGCGTGTTAATATCTCTTGGTGCAGAAACTAATAAAAGAAAGTGTAAAACTGTTTCGAGGACTCGTTCTTATGACATATGTATGCATGAATTTCCACAGAAAGAAAATAAAAATAATTGTACACTATAATACGTAATTTGGAATAGATAAAGTATACTTCACTATGAATTGTATTCTCTTCCTTTTAATTGGTATAGACAATATGGCTTTCAAGTTACTGGTTCCAGCACTGTGGTGCAAATGCAGCCAAGAAGAAGTGGAAAGTGAGTCACTGTCCTTGGCTGTCTTGGGAAACAGTTATGCGTGGGGATTCTTCAGGGATTCTGCTGAACATGGTCCCAAATCAGTGTCACCACATTTTCTGGAACAATCTGTGAGCTTTTAAGGCAGAGAGATCAATTAGTGAACAGACAGTAATTTTCTTTTCCCTACATCAACCCGAATTCAGTGAAAATCTTTGTTCTGCATAAAGGGAAGAAAATGAATGCTTAAATGGATGCAAGTCTTTGCTCTAATAGGACACATTAAACCCCAATCTTATTGTATAGGGACTGAAATCTATGCGTCATGTCAGCACTGACATATTTTCTTTCTGGAAAAAAAAAGTTTTTTCCCTCACAACAACAAGAATTTCCAAGTAATTTTGGAAATCTGAGTCCATCAAGCATAGTTGGTATTGGCCTTTCAGCATAGTTTGGTGATTTTTAGATGCATTTTTAGACAGTCCTCCCATTTACTTCAATCTAGAGTTGATTTATGACATGATGAAAATACTCATCCTGCTTCTGTAATTCGCAGTAAAAAAAAATGGGTAGAGTATGTGCCAGAGGGAATATGCATTGGAAAGGGCTGTAAATTAAATTACATTATCTACATACAGTGAAATATTTGTGAGTTTGATTGTGTGTGGGAAGTAGGATCCTCCGTTGGCTGATGAATTAAGGTATAATTAACTTTGAAGTATTTGATTAGGCATTTTTGTCATTTAAATGCTTACTCATATCTTATCATGGGATTCTTGAAATGCAGCATCCCCCATACACTAGCAAGAAACACAAGACAAAATAATATCAAATAGGATAAGACTGCCAATGCAGTATAGTCAGGAAGGCAACAACAGCCTTCCATATTCATGGTACAGGTAGCTCCAATATGAAACCCTTTTTCTGGGTGGTGAAGTTACCAGGTTGTGCTGAAATGATAAATCTTCACAAGCAGGAGTTCCTGCCTTACAGTGAGGTGTACTTAACCCAGGCTTCAAGTTCACATCTGTACCAGCAGCATTAACTTCCAGCTGGAAAGAAAGACATATTATCCATGTCTCCTTGAAAAAATGTTTGACCACTGCACTAAACTACAAGCAAAACAATATCCCACTCAGATTATATAATTCAACTCTTATTTGGGACAACATGTAGTCATATCCTTAAGTTCAGCTTCGATGTTTAGAACAATCTTTAGGAAGCTTTACAAGGAAATTTTTCAGAGGCAGTGTCTAAATGGCGAGTTCTCTTTTGGGTAGAAAAAAGAAGGGGAAAAGGACTGGAGACTCCCAGCCGGGTTTCATGTTATTCTTATTTTGATAATTAGTTGTTGACTTCAGGCAATGTATTGCCTTCTACTTGTGCAATTGGTATAATTACATGGCTAGCGTAGATAGATGCAATCATCATTAGAATGTTTTGGATTCTATGATACTTTAAGGAAATCAGTGATAGTTAGAATACTGCAATGTGATAGTTTCAACCTTTTCTCTTAAAATTAGATTGTGAATTTTCTAAGCATAGTTCGAAACTGTGCAATATGAGAGCAAGTGGAGTGCACTTCTTCTCAACTAATAACCAGCAACTTCTAGAAGCATGAAATGAGAAGACTTCTCCCAATTGCCTCTAAAACATAGGCATAAATACCTGCACACAAAAAAATTATTACACAGAAATATTCAGAGACATATTAAAATTTAAATTCAGAAAACACCACTTTAGTTTTTTATAAGTGCCAACAGTAGTATTATATTAACATCTACCTCTTATTAAACAGAAGAATGTATAGATAGACAGACAGACAGATAGATGTGTAACAGCATAGGACATTGGAAAATAGGATTAAAAGTCATCATTTTTTTAGTGGAGACCCTGCAATTATGAATAGGAACTTCATCCAAAATCGTCCCACTTATACATAACGTTGAAATTTTTAATACTACTGGTTGTGTGAAAAATAGAAATATCTGTGGCACAACAGGAAAGCTGGAGAAATTAAGGGTATCACAACATCCTGAATTCCTAGGAATTCTGCCTAATAGCAGAATTTATAAGCTGCTCGGCTGAGAGTATCATCTGAACTCCAGAGACAAGCGTCTCTTTACTCATCTTCAGACACCTCTAAGAGTGTAATCTTTTTTATTACAATGTCAAGAACCAGTCGGGGGACCTTAGAGTAAAAAAATCTACAAGGAGAATACAAACATAGATTTTATTTGTCATCTCACTAGTCAGCTTTTCTCTTTTTTTAGTTGTGTGATAAGACTGAAGTGATAGAAGCACTTAGGGTCATTATTAGTGGACCATATTATATGAGGAAATGATATAGTTGTAAAAAGCTGTGGATAATCTGGGGTGTATCCTTACATTTTCTGTTTCTTATTATGATATTTGGCTGTCTGTGAAGAACAATCAGATTTTCCAAGGCGTTATGCATCCAGGCATCAAAAGGGGAGCTGAACTCTGAAATTTTTTTTCCAAATTGTGATCACTGAATATTATTATCTTACTTACAAGATTCTGCAATATAGGAATTAGGTGGTACTTTCTAGAACTCTATTCATAGTGAATGTGACTTCTTCATAAGCAGCATTCAATGACATATCCTGCTTAACACTAATACACCTGAGAAATTCCATTCACATGGGGAAATTGCTACCTAGCATGCATAAGCATTATTGTGTTCTATAATTGTCATATATAAGGATATAGGAAAGGATGCAAAACATTTAATTTATTGCCATTTCTTAATTGCTATTTCTAAACCTTGGAACTGAAACAACTGAAAGACAAAAGATCTTTAAATCAGTGGGAGTTTGTCTCATTGACTATGTGAGATATTAAGTAACTAAGTAACAATTTGTCCTTTTCCATTTACATTTTAATTTCCATTTAAATATTTCTGAGACTGTCTTTCTTCTGATTGAATATAGTTTCTGAATCAGACATGTATCAGTATTATTTCAAGAACACAGCAATAAAGTTCCATGTTTTAGATATTGTGGGGTGAAAAAGAATGTACCTCCCATAGGTCATAGCTTCATTTCTGAATACTCTGCAATCTTTAGCCTTTTACAGTTTTTTTAATGCCATGACTTGAGTATTTTGAGATGTGTAACTCTTTTCAGCAGTCCTAGACAGGAATTAACTTTACCACAGAGGAATTATTCTTGTGTTTTTTTCTCAAACTGCAACAAACAAACACCACCCTGAATATAAAAAATGATACTGTTTTTTCTATCCTTTTATGAGTGCTTTACCTTTCAAAAATGTTGGGGTTGATGTAAAAACTACGTTGGGATACTGTCTAATCCTACCTAGAATTGTCACTTTTGTAGTGAGGTTCAGCCATGCTCCCTGCTGTTCTCTCACCTCTGCTTGTTTAAGCAGAGGAGACTGGGAGGGATGGCAGTTCTTATGAAGACAATAATGCTGGCACACTCAGCCTCATTTATGGTTTGAATAGTACAATATTTTTATATTTAGCTCAACTTTATTAGGTTATTTCAATGCATTTGAGATTAAGTGGCTAATAAAGGGACTACACTGTAGACATCTGTAATCATGCTAAGCATGTGAACAAGCAGGGTTGCATTTTACACCTCAGATACTAAAATAACTCTAAGGAGAGATGCTTTATGGTCACCCTCTGTTCTCAGGTAACAGGTGTGTAATTCCCACTCACTTCTAAGCTGAGCTGCAGAGAAAAGTAAAGTATACTTTTCAGTGGCAGGGATCACTATATTAGATATTTAGATCTCTCTTCTTCCTCTAACTCATAAGGAAATATTCTGATCACTCTTTTATTTCATGAAATTGTTCATTTTAGTATTTATTTGCTGAAGACACCAGCCAGCCTGATCACTCAGCCCTCTGCTGGGCTGCAGTTTCCACTTTTGCTCTCTAAGGACCAGGAATGTCATATAGATTACTTCTTCCTTCCATGCACTCTCACAGTCTCTCCTATCACTGTCTCAGCATATTTGTGTTTTAATTTGCAAGTGATTTATAACTCTTAAAATTTTACTCAGAATTGGCCTAAGCTAAGTATTAGTATCACTCAGCACCTCTCTCTCAGCCTTTCCCTAACCACATGTGTTTGAGACCTGATCCTCTTTATATGAGTGCACATTGAATTCTTTGTGTCTATCTTCATTCCGTTGTCACTGGGTTCTTTTCCCAGGAAACAGTCATTGTCCAAAACCAACTTGCTCTGTCAGATCTGTTTTTTATCTGCTCAGCAGTGCAAGATTCTAAAACCAAGATTTTTAAAGGCATTGTGACATCTATCTCCCAGTGATTTTGATGAAAATAAAATGTTTAAATAACTGTAAAAATCTATTATAAATGACTTAACAAAATCCAATTTTCCAAAGTGACTTAAGCAGACTTAGGAGCCTGAGAACTCAGACATACAATTAGGCTACTACTGCTTAACATGTTACTGTTCATCAGCTTAGTTTGAACTTCCATCATTTCAGGCTAGTATAAAGAAAGTTATTTTATATTTGCCCCTGGCTAAGACTGAGTGCACAAACATTTAAAATTGCGCAGCTAATTCAGTAAATCTTTTTAAATCGTACTATGACAATGTCCCTATTTTCCCTGATTTTTCTATTTGAAAATCAACAGGATTTGGAAATCAGACAGAATAATGAGTTTCTATGGCATTACATTTTTTGCTGTGTCAGTTTTTTATCAGTGACAATCTCTGTCTTTGTTCCAAGCCTTTGGCACAAGGTGGCAGATTAGCCCCTTCACTATGTTAGGGCATATGTTCTTGTGAGGCAACTGTGTTCACACTGAGAGCTACAGCATCTTTAGCTCATCCCAAAATATATTATGTATCATGGTATTAAAGTTCATTTGCACAAGTACATCTCAAATACCTAAAGGTATTTCTATTCTGAATAACTACAACTTAAGTAGGTATAAGCCCATTTTGCATTAGCTGCAAGTGGTAATAATGAAACGGCAGCAACATAATGTTCATTGTGAACTGACTGCATCAATATTTACCCAGCATGTCAAACAGATGAATTTAACTTTGAAGTAGATAAAAGTACTTCCCAAGCTAGCAAGTTAAAAGTTTCTGTAAGAACACAAAAATTGCCATATCAAAGGTCCAGTTAGCCTGGCATTTTACTGCCTCCAGTGACATGGAGCAGTGCTGTGAAAGAATCAGAATAGGGCCAACTTGTTGTACCTCCTCTGTAATAAACTCCAAAATTGCAGCAATCAATCTCAGAGTTTTCTAGTTTCAGCAGTTAAACCTTTGTTTTTAATAACCTTCATAACATATTTGTTACTGGAATTCTCTTGGTCTGGTTTTAATCCAGTGTCATCTCCTGTGCACATCATCATGCAGAGATGGATCTATCAGCATTCAGTCTGGAAAAAATAAATCTGATTTTGTTTATTTTGACCTGTCTAGAACTTATATTTTATATTCTCTGTCTCTTTATCTTTAACATCCTGGACATAACTGTCTTTCCTCAAGGTCACAGAAAAAGGCAATGGTAGAGAAAAGGCCTGAGTCTATTTTTCTGATATCTGGCTTGTGACAGAGCCACAGAACCAGCCTTCTCTTGTATATATCAATTTAAATTATTTGGAATTCAGATGAGTTTGCCTTACTGCATTCCTAATTTGAATCAAGCTTCCTGGCCGTGAATACTACTTTGCTACTGCAGTATAGATAAGATATACTATTATGAAGGAAACGTTGTAGTGAAGGCACTTAAATGTTCCAGAACAACTCTCATACATCAGAAGCCCAGGTGTTCAGCTTGTATATATGCTTTATGAGTATTTTTTATTTTGTTTTATCTCACAGTAAACACTTTTAAGTATGTGGGTTTTATTTCCAGACTATTAAGTGTGTGCTATTTCTCCAGAGAATAACCTTGTCTTATTGATTACCAGTAGCATCTTTCAGCTATGCTGCAAAATCTCTTGTGAATTATTGTCATGTGTTTAGTTGTCATAGGGAAATACGAGTATTATTACATTCCTGTGTTGCATGCCAGCATTCATCTAAATCTAGCTAAGTGAAGAAAACAACTCTCTTTTGATTTGTTTTTTAGAACTTGTGATTATTTTTAAATCTAAATGCTAAGGTAATAAGTAATTTTTCTCTCCACTCAGGCGTTTGCCCCCTTAGATACAGAATCAGACTGGTTCAGGTTGGAAGTGACTTTAAAGATCCCATAGTTCCAACTCCCCTGAGAGGGACCCTTCCACTAGATCAGGTTACTCAAACCCCATGCAACCTGGCCCTGAACACTCCCAGGGAGAGGGAATCCAGAACCTCCCTGAGCAACAATTATATTTTGCAATTTCACTCCTTTTCTGGTTCTTAGCATATTCTGTTCTGAATGTTACCTGCAACTAGTATAATTTCAAGGAGCCAACATCTCCAACCCCAGGACAACATTTGGCTATTAAACTTTATTCAAGTAACAACTCTTTTTTTTCCAATATGACCATTCCAACTCGCATCTCATTGCTCCTCTATATATTTATTGCTAGGCTGAAGAGACCTGTAAATTCAGTAATACATACATTTCAGGAGGAAAAGTTTTCATCTGAATGTAGTGTCTTTTTGTAAACCAGTCCTTAATTGCCTCTTACCCCAATGTCTACTTCTTATCCCTGGGTTTTCATCAGCTGAAATAATTCTCATTGGTGGACAATTTCTCTTGTAAAGCAGTTTTACATAAAGTCATTTCCTAGCAATTGGTTTATAATGACATTTTTGCAAAAACAACATCTCTGTAGGTTTTATTGTTTTTTTCTCTTGACTTTTAAGGAAGAAAACCAAGAGCAATCAGTGAGATTTTTTGGTTCTGTTTTGCTTTCAGTATTTTTTTACATCTAATAGAGAAAAGAACACTTAAAGGGAGAAAATATAAGAATCAGATCCCAGGCAAAACACTGTGTAGATGCTTTATATTCTGCTCCAAAGAAAAGGGAAATACTTAAAAGACACATGAGGATTTGCCCTAAATGCCCAAATGTTTTGTCTCTTACTGATGCTTCTAACAACAGCGTGAACACTGAAGCAGCAACTGTAAAATTAAGATAATTTGAACATATTATCTTCCTTCATGTAGTCAGAAATGATGCACAGATACTTTCCTTAATAAAGTACACACATTTCTCACATGAATTATTTTTTAAAATTCCTATCTCTATGCAAAGTGTGGCAGAATTTTGAGTAATTCCTGGCAATATTCCAAACAAGTGTTTGTGATTTATTTCTGTGTAGAAGCAGCATTAGTACTACTGGTTATTATCAGTAAATATTAAACTCTTCATTAAAAATGCTTCTGATTTATCACTTGTTAAAGAGATAGGCTTGCTTTTTCTGCCAGTTTTTTAAACTGAATCTACTTTTTCCTTCCATTCATCCATCCTTGAGTTTTGACTGTGTTTTCAGGGAAGCTTCAAGAGCTGGGCTGACCTCACCAAAAATCAAGAGGTGTGTCAGGAAGAATAATAATTTCTTGGAAGACGCTCTGTGTGATTACTGTGTAAAAGATTACTTGTTCTGTAGTAATTGATGACAGCACTAGCAGTATTGACTGATCATTGGAAATATTTATACAGCAGATCCCTTAAGGTAGTGGTATACGTGAAAGAAAGATAAAATGCATATGAAGAAGACAACAGTTTCTCTGTATGAAATCAGAGGCTGTATTTTTTTTCCAGTACCTTTAGTTATTTTCTTCATATTTGTGTTGTTGCACAAGCATAAATGTACAATGATTGTCTCCAAAATTACTTGCAGACCCCACAAAATTAATAGTGCAGGAGGTGTCTTTCACATATTTCAAAAGCAGGTAAGTATAATTTTTAGAATTAATATTATAAATTACTGCTTATAAAAATATTCTTAGGTATGGAGCATATTCCTAAAGACAATACTAAGAAATATAGATATATAGTTACTCACTTATTTCTCAGTTTGTAACACAAATGGACTTGAGGAAAATATACCAGCTTTGTTATTTGTGACTCATGTTTTTTTACACTTTAGTGTTCTACTGCATTACTTACTAGGTGTTGTTGATACATTAGAGAGTAACTTAAGTAAGCAGTATTCTAGTATTTTAGCTACTTATAGTAATTAAAAATAGATGGTCATTAAGGTGGTAATTTAAATGGAATACCTGGCATTATTCTCAGTTTAAACACATTATATAATTGTTAATGAAAGTGATTCAGTATAACTATTTAGGTGCAAATGAAGGACAATTTTTTTAGCCTGTTAGTGTATATAGTAACTATAGACATACACTCCCTTAATATATATTCATGTGTAGTAATAGTTCATATATATATTAGGGTTAGAACTATCACAGCTTGACAGAGTACATTTAATGTATTTAATTTATAAGAAATCTATTAATAGTTTTAAATATGTTTAATTGATTTAAGCTGCTTCTTTCACTGTATTGAAACAATATGAAGACTTTTGCTTACACTGAAGTCAATCTTTTGAATTTCTTTGAGCAATGGAGCAAGTGGCTCAAAGAGACTGTGGAGTCTCCGTCCTTGGAGATACTCAACAACTATGTGGACACTGTCCTAGGCATCTGCAGTAGGTGACCCTGTGTGAGCAAGGGTTTAGACCAGATGACCAACCAGCCAGCCAACCAAAAAACCAACAGATGCCTGGGTCCTGTCCAGCTGCAGCTACTCTGTTGTTCTGTGCTCTGAGACGTCTCCATATAATGTGCCTTGTTGCAGTTCTGGTAATAGTTTTCATGTAGCACAAAATACAAAATAGTAAGTGCTCATTAAGATATACTGATTACATTGTTTTGATGTACTGAAGAGAAGTATGAGCCACATTTCTTAGGTTTTATCTTAGCATATTTACATTCACCAGTAATAGAATAGCTGGCTATTTTAGCTCATCAGGGGAAAAGTATTAAACATACTTATAGTATATATCCAAATTTATCATTCCTTTCCTTAATGTTACATTTTATGGTTGTTAATTATTAGTTGCTTTTAATTATACTTCATGGCCTTTGTCCTGGAGACTATCCAAGAAATAGATCATCACGGTATGCAATTTAGTGAAACAGTTTCCAGGCATCATGCCATCCTCAAGGCCATGTGAAACAATTGTTATTAAAATTAGGAAAATATTAGTATGCATATTTAGATTATTAGTAATGTGAGGGAAATGGTTAACTGTATTTCATTGAGTGCTATTAATCTGATGCAAGTTTGGGGTTTATTTGGCTTTTACTCTAATTTCTAGCCACTTCAAAATTAAGAACATGAGAACAGCAGTTTGTCATTTCTGTTGCTCCATTTGCTGACAGGAAGCATGATGGTTTTTTATCCTTCTGAATATATGTTCATGTTCACGTGTAGAAAAGCTCTCCCCACTGCTTCGGAAGCAGCTGTTAGTCAGGATTTGTCCTCAGAACAGCATTACTAAATGATTTGAACAGTTGAGGTAAAATAAAATTGGGACAGGTTCTCACATAGGCCATTGACATCAATGAGGGACTACTGGAAAAGCCAGGTGAATTCTTGAGCTACTTAGACCATGCTGAAGTCCCTGTTTAACCATGGTTACTTGTGGAAAGGTACCATGACTATATTATAACAATAGGTGTTGGAGGCATCTTTTGATTGCAGTCAAATAAATACAAAGGCAATGAATGTTTGTGCAGATACAGATAGATATAACATAACTATAGGTTAGTTTAAGCCTTTCAGGAACTATTTGTGGTTTTAGAACAATGTTTTCATAAGTAATTTTAAATCTTATTTCTTGAAGAAGCAGTCATGCAAAGAACCAGAAAAACTGACTCAGACTGATCCCACAAAGAGTTGCTGAGTGAATAATTTTAGATTCCTGAACTGTCCCATTGCTGGCTTCATGCAAATTTGTACTGTAATGGAAAATGTTCTAATATTTTTAAATTTGTTAAAATGCAATTGAAGATCAAGTAATTAAAAATATTTAAAAAACAATTAGTCACAATTTACAAAATTATGTTTTATATATTTATGAGCTACATGAGATGAGCTATATATTCCACTACAGCAAAATTCATGAGCTGATGACCTTTCTAATGAACCAGAAGAAATAATTATGGGGAGTTCACAAAGGAAGCTGATTCTAAAAAAGAGTTCTGCTCCAGAAGACTATTTAGCACTAGGTACCTATTAAGCCAATGTATTTTCAAATGTATTATGTAAACAAATTGGAAGACGCATCAACACAAATGGAAAAGGTTTCAATGAAATTAGAAGAACATGTATAATTAAAAGTTCCCTAGGACACCAATATACCATGAGCATCCAAGTAGCTTTATTTTAAGAAAAGCTAGAAGTTTTTGCTCATGTTAAATTGCATTCAATATAACCACTAGTAGAAAAAAATTACTTATCTTTGTCTTGTGCAGTACTCCAATATAGTAAACCATAACCAATATATAAAAAGCAAGACAATTATACATAGTTGTCTCACTTAATACATTTTAGTATGTACACCAAAGACATAGTTTCTGAATAATAAGGTTCCCACTCCAGCAAACTATAAAGCACCTCTGATTCTCTATGTGCAAGTCTGTGACTTAAAAACAACAGAATTTTTCTGTCTTATTTCTTGCTAAATTTTAGCTGAGATTTAAAATGCCTAGCATTGTTCTTATAGTTCAGAAAATAATCCAAACAAAATAGATGCTATTTCCTTCAGAAACAAAACTAAAAATAGACTTCAATAGCAGGCCTTTAGTATAGCAATCTTGAACCTGAATTTAGCCAGTAAAGTTTATTGTAAATTGCCATTTTGTTATTCATGCTAGCTTTTTAACAGATTTGCAATTTTATTTTTTACACAATTAATATTTTACGAGTTAAAGCTTTTCAGCCTCTCCTTTTAGAACTGTTGTATTTTTTCACAGATTTTTCCCTATCCCAGTAGTTTACTTTGTTAAAACATTGTAAGATGAATTCTCATATTTAAGATCTCTTTTCATTCTCAGGGATTTCACATATTAGAAATTTATCTGAATTTAGCAAAGCAATTAAGTATGGTCTTAAACCATTCCTACTCAGCTAAATTGATATAGGAGTGCCTCTGTTTTTCTACTTTAAATCCAAACTGGCATTTTAAACTCACAAGCCTATGAGAAAAATAGCACAGGGATAGTTTTTCTCAGTTACTGTTATTCTGCCCTTTGTGTTTCAGTGTACTAGACATGGATCTCAGAGCTTTCTCTCTTGATTGTGACAGTATCTCACCTTTTTGCTTTATTTGTCTCTTTTCAACCATACTATTCCTGCTTCTCTGTTTTTTGAGTCTTCATACGTATTTTTCAGGACAGGATGGTTTCTGAGCATTTTTTATCTGCAGTTAGAAAGTGTTTCATATTTTTTTTACTCGGTTTAGTGGTAACCTGTAAGGATTTCTAAATCTCTTTGCACCAACAAAATTTTAGTGATTACAAAGTGGATTTAGATCTTTACTATGGAGTAACATCTTTTTAAACTGAAAACCAGCTAATTAGAGCTAGTCTCATGGTTTCAGTATTACAAGAAAGAATTCTTATAAACTTAGGTCATTGTCCTAAGGGTTCATGATAGCTTAAAGTAATAGTTTTTGCTTAGTTATAATGATCCTTTCATGACCAGAATCTTATTTATGTTAGTAGACAAATGCTGATTTTAATTTTGAAAGTTCATTGCAAGTTGTGTTCTCTTGATATAGGTAATTATACTCCCTTAGTACATTAATGGCAAGGAGTGCTCAGACTTTTTAAAAACCTTCTCTCTCTCTCTGTAGAACAATTATTAAAAGGAGTGGAGAACATTCACTTCTCTTTGATCACTTTAATGAACCTCAGTGTTTTTATTTCCTATTCACTTACATGCAAAGTGTAGTACAAGTGAGCATTAGCTACTAATTAGAGTTCTATTCAAGAAAAAATAACATAAAAGCTATGTCATAATTAAAATTTTGAAGAACATTGTTTCTAATGATTATCAAAGAGCAAGACAAATCCCTTTTAATTACTTTTAAAATGCATATGCCTTATTGCAGAGCTTTTGCTTTTGGTTATTTTTATGTTTAGAAGGATTTATGTTTTGTGAAAAAGACAAATGAAAGAATAGCCATTGTTACAACCCTTGCCCCTAGGCTGCAACAGAAAGGGGAAAATGCTGTGAGAATGACATGAAATTTTTATCTCTCTCTGGGTCTCAGTTGCAACATTTACATTTACACTTCCTGCAGCAAATGTAGTAACATTCAAATAAAACTCTCAGGCAAGGGATGGCCAATGGCTACAAGTAAGGAATGCAGCTGTTGAATCATATTACTCTTAGGATTTAGATAATCCTTTACCACTTTTACTCTTTGTATTCATGGGACATAACATTGTAATATGCATGAGATAAAATGCTCTCATTGTAAGTCTGTTCTCAGTGCAGGTCCATTATTTCCAGCAGCAATTGAAGTTACAGTGTAGCACAGGACATGGAACATTCACTGCTGTATTATTAGCTGAACTGTTTGTGGTGTAGTTCTTCTTGTGAAAAACAGTAAAACAGTAGGACAAATATGCCTCCTACACAACCAGATATTCAGGAGATGCATGAGATAAATGAAAAGTAATTATTAATCCAAATAATAAAGACAGGGGCATAATTAAAAAACTCACACACAAGAAGAAAGTATGTGAAATAACTTACGCGGGGAAATGATGCACATAAGTGCCCACCTGTTTGGAAAAAAAATAAATAAGGAGAAAGATCATAGAAATGTAAATTTAAAAAAAAAAAAAAAAAAAAAAAAAAAAAAAAAAAAAAAGATGGAAAGAGCCTAAATATCGCCCAACCCCTATTGAGAATAAAAGCTAAATAAGACATTTTTAGGTGATGCAAAACTCTAAACCTGATAGTTTATGTTGGACTTTAATACTAAACAAATGTGTATTTATACCTATTCAAAATAAAATCTAAAGATTACCTTTTAAGCCAAACATTCCCATTGCTTTAAGAAATTCATAGGAGAATAGGATTTCTTATATGCACTAGAAATTAGTCGTGCATAATAACTATTCTTGCATTACTTGAAAGAAGCCCATTGACAACTGAAGGGAAAAACTGAGAGTGATACTTAATCCCAGAAAAAGGAGAGAGATGGGAAATTAGTGATAATTTTTATATAGCTCTAGCTTTCCATCACTCCAGATCCCTAATGCCATTTAGCCCTTGAAGTCTTCCAGTTTAATAGAAGCAATAGCATTAGTGATTCTGACAACAACCCATGATAACAAGATCTGCCAACAAAAGGTGCTCTGTATGAATGTAACAAAACTATTCTCCTGAAATGCTAGAGCTAGAGCTACAAGGAGTTAATGCCATTAAGAACAGTATTAATTTCTGCTTAGACTTCCCTTTAGACATGTTGACTTAAGCATGCTGTGTAGTTGCTACTTCCCAGCTTCCAGCAGCCAGAAGCAGTGCTGTAGATGGAGATGTGAGGTAGTCAGGCACTAGCAGCTGAGCAGCTGTGTGCTCTGCCACCAAGGTATTTTTCAGTAACCTAGAATAATTCACATGAGTATTACAGAGGTGCCTTTATCTATTGCTTATTGATGTTTTTATGTGTTCATGCTTGTCCACCGATAATTTCAGCACTGTCTTCAGCAAGTGACCTGAATAAGCTGTGGGCACAGATGGTAGTTAGATGTATTAAGTTGAGAAGAAATTGGTTTTTGTCACTGCACTAACATTTGTAACTATAATGTTCTGACTTAACTTGGTCAGACAAAAGCCTCTGATGAAGTTCTATGGGGCTGTAGCAAAGACACTTTTTTTTTTTTTTTTTCCTTTTCACATATACAGCAACTTTGCAAACCTGAAGTCATAATTTTTCTAATTGATGTCTTGTCAGCAGCTGTACCCAAATATTTTTTGAAGAGGACAATTGATGGGTGTTGAATCTGATACTTTGCTCTGATTAGCCCTGTGAGACTGCTGAATCTCAGAACAGATTGCTGGTCAGACTCCTGCCTCATAACTTTGAATTAGGGCTAAGTGACCACAGTTACAGGTTTCATGTTGCTACCTTTGGTCCCTTCACTGACTCCCCTACAGGAAAACAAAAATGTTGAAGAGAAATCTGCTTCTGTCATCACTGCAGCTTTCTGTTCCCATACAGAGCTTCCTGTAATCAAGTTAAGATTTTCTTCCTTTTGATTACTAATTGCCTTACTTCATTCTACTGGATTCAGCGAATCACTTTCCATTGACTGATGTGGACTTTGGATCACACAAACTAGGGTCAGCATGTCACCAAGGACTGTGTATTGGTATCTTGGAAGCCTTTCTAGAACTGAATATACATGAAATGTATTTTTTTTCTATAGAAATTATTATTTTGTTAATTGCTTCTAGTCTCAGACACATTTACAGTCTTTCCCTACAAATCTTGGTGCAATGTGGTTCTGTTTACCTAGGTGTTGAGCAATGTCCTGTCTATACCACTTCTAAAGTTGACATATAAATGCCAAAGGGAAGATGGGAAGCAAGAAGAGGCAGAGGACATCAGTACCTGGAAGAGAGAATGAGTTATGTGCCAGAACTGAAGCTAACAGCACCCTGTGGGCACAGCAGCAGTTGTGCAGGCTCTGGATGCTTCATTTTCTCTGGCACTTCCAGCTGTCACTTGCTAGCTGCTCTCACAAGTTTCCCCAATATTCATCAGGCAGGATTTGATGTAAAGTAATCTACTGTGATCTGGAGAACCTACAACAGAAGTACACACTCAACTTAGTGCAATCAGCTCTCAGAAACCACCCCTGCACTTTGTGCATTGACAAGCAAAATTGTCACTGTATCAGGTCTGGTATGCTAACATGGCATTAATTTTGCCTAACCTTCAGAAATTAGAAAAGGTAGTGATTATACCCTTAAAAAGTCACTTTTGAATTGTCTAATCAATCATTCGGTGCCCATGGCACTAATAAGTCATTAGTAGTGTAGTGGCTTACTATAAGGTGCAGTATGTAGGAGGGCTCATTTATGCAACTCCTTGCTGAATGTTCATTAGGTTATTTATAGAAAATATGTGCTTGTTATGATCAATTATGACTTCTGTTTTCTCTGTTGAA
This sequence comes from Phaethornis superciliosus, assembly GCA_023637945.1. NCBI lineage: Eukaryota > Metazoa > Chordata > Aves > Apodiformes > Trochilidae > Phaethornis > Phaethornis superciliosus. Next base: position 23,593,338 of record JAJQWJ010000001.1, on the reverse strand, counting down.
CTGTAGCAAGACAAAAACTCATTTGAAGTTTCTTTGCAGTTGAAATATTGTAAAAGAAACTGTTACTACAGTATCTCAGTACTATATCCTCCAGAGAAAGAAAGAGTGCTTCTGTCTTGCTACATGGAAATCTGTTCTCATTTGCTCTTTAGTTTTGTTTTTCAATTGCAGTTCTGTCTACTTGAGTTATTCATGCTTCCAGAAGAACTCTGCAATATAAGAATTAAAGTAAAATACATGTTGTAAACAGATTTTAATGCATGCAGGCAGTCAAGTACCATTATTCCAGTTTTATATGCTAATGTTCTAAAGGCTTAAAAATACAATATGAAGTCAAAATTATTGGATGTATTAACCTGGGTTTTCAAAACACTGTCTGAATTTAAAAGACACAACTACAAAGGGAGGGAGAAAAAAGGCCAGTAGCAGGAATATTATGTGTCAACATTTGACAATTTAGAATCACTAACTTTTTTTTTAATTGCTTCCTTTTGACTTTTGCCTCAAGAACTGAATTTACCAAGCAATTAAAACCATGCATTTCCCTCTAAAAAGAAAATAAGTCAAATGTAAAAACACATCAATTCTTCATTATCTTAAAAAACCTGCTATAGATTTTATCCCAAGAAACATGTACAGAAATCACCTATCCCTATTGGATTAGATAGTCTCAAAGGACAGCATTCAGCACCAATAGAATATTTGCTATGGCTGCAGCCAAAAATCCAGTGCTGTTAGCTAGTTGCAATGGAAAACCATATTTGATACATCCCAGCCTCTTGTGAATGATAAAGACTTCCACTCCTAGAATGTCATAGAGAGAAAAGGCCTGAAAGGAGGGGGAGGAGGAGGCAATCTGGAAGGAGGATTCTGGAAGGAAAAGAAAGTGGGGGGGAAGTAGAAAGGGAAGGAAAAGAAAAGGAAGTTAAAAAAAAAAATCCATTTCTTAAAAATCTGAGAAAATATACAGAAGCCAAATAGGAGGAAAATGTACTGGTACGAGATCGTGGAGAAACTGAGGATGATGTTTAACAAAACTAAGATTGTTTGAGTCCAGACGAGGGCCACAAAGATATTTAGAGGGCTGGAGCATTTCTTCCATGAAGACAGGATGAAAGTGGGGGTCGTCCAGCCTGGAGAAGAGGAGTCAGCTTGAAAGGGGCCTACAGGAAAGCTGGAGAGAGACTTTTTACAAGAGTGTGTATTGATAGGATGAGGGGTAATGACCTTAAACTGCAAGAGGGTTAATTAACATTAAACATTAGGAAGAAATTTTTTTAGTGTGAGGGTGGTGATACAGGGAGCAGGTTGCCTGGGCAAGTTGTGGCTGCCCTCTCCCTGACACTGGATGGAGCTCTGAGCAACCTGATCAGTGAGAGGTGTCCCTGCCTGTACAGAGGGGTTGATGATGCTTAAGGCTCTTTCCAACCTAAACTATTTTATGATTCTATGATGGTGCTAACCTAGAAAGATCACCCTTGAAGGTTGAAACTTCCCTGAGCAAGGGATAAGAAGTCACTTAAAGTAGTGACTCAGTTTAGCAAATCAAACAAGTACTGTAGATGAGTACACTCTGCTATCCATATTATTCTTCTCAAAGTAGTGAGGGAAAAAATGCCTTTTATAATATGAGCATTACTGTATAGAAAGTTCCTCTATGCCCTGTGACTTTGCTAATACACACTCAAGACAACTGTTGACAGCTTCCTTTGCTGGTCACATAAGGTAAAAGGCTGCATTTTCAGTGAATCAATATTCTTCCATTTGCTCAGAGGCATCAAATCCCTCTGTGACATAGAGGAATTGTCTGGAAACTCTATCTGCAAGAGCTTGCTGCAGCCAGGGTCTAGCCAAGTATTAAACACATGCTTAAATCTACCTAACAAAATATAGGGTCTTAAGTATGGAAGATACATTTAACATCAAAGTAATCCAGGTGAAATTAATCATGAAAATTAATTACAAGCTTATGATATACAAGCATTGAAATGTCTGCCATACCAGCATTTGCTTAATGGGTTATCCTACAGAAGGGAAGACATAGTTATAATTTGATAATTATGTAGTAGTTAGCCTCACACTCTTGCTTGTTTTTAGAGCATTTTATATGATCTAATAAAAGAATGAAAACTTCAGTGGTCTGTATATACAATAACTAAATCAAAAGTATCATTTAGAAATCAAGGAAAATATTTCCTAATCTAGTCAAATTTAACTTAATTGCAAACTATTCAGTCACCTTCGTTACTATGTAAAACGGTGAATGTGCAATACTTGCATAATCAAAGTTAATGTAATATTTATGCAATCAAAGTTAATGTGAAGACATATAATGATTTTGCCAGATGAGCTGCGAATATAAATGAAAAATTAACATAATTATTAAAGATCATAATATTTGCAAGGAGAAAAAATATTTTTTGCAGAAGTAGTGGTTTGTCTCATTATGTCTAAGAGGATACCATGTATTATTTATTTTATGAGAAAGCTTCCATATACCAGCTTATGGTTTGACCTTTTTGAGTGATTTTTTTTTTTTTTTTGAAACAACAGCAGTAAAAGAGGGGTGTTTTGTTTGTTGTTGCTTTTTTTTTTTTTTAATAGAATATTTAAGTACATGCATAATTTTTTCTTCAGTGGCTCCTGCTCCAGTACACCTTAGCCATTGACTTTAACAGGAACGCTCAGGCTTCTTAATTGTCATCCTAGGTTTATATTCTATTGACACATTTTATGGAGTTGCCCTGTTTGAGTGAAAAAAAAATAGACAAAAAACCTGAGGAAACTGCATACAGTTTCCCCCAAGCTGAGGTCCATGATGGGGCTTCCTCTCCCCATGCTCTGGGCAGGCTCCTGCTTAGCCCCTGAGACAGCAGCCACCAGGGAGGGCAGTGCTTCTCCTGCTGGGGCCTGGCACATAGCAAAAAAGTGATGCTGTTGTGACCAACTTGTCACACCTGTGGAAAGGGGGAGGCATTTTTCACATCATTCTCTTGCACTCACATTCCAAGGAAATACAAGCAGAAACAACATCTGAAGACAAGCCATAAGGATGTAGTCTCACTGAAACCTACACTTTGCAAAGGTTTTATGTTCTGAATTTGTACATGAAGTTTAGAATTTCAGAAAAGTAAGGATTTGCCTTCCTTTGTAAGATGTGTACAGTTTCTTTATCCATCCTCAGTTATTGACAACAGAAGACATTTTTAATTTGGCTACTTATTTCTATTAATTATGGTCTATTTCCTTCCACGTGGCTTTTGTATTAGGCTCAAAAGGCAACCTTAAAAGTCCCAAATACCTTTGACCTATATGCAAATTATGTACATCATGGGTCTCTCAACCCCTCACTGAACATCAAAGAAAGAGATGTTTGCTGAGCTGTGGGCTTAACCATTCAGTCCAAAGAAGATCTCTACTCCTGATCCCATGTCACAGGAAGAAATAATTATTAGCTGTGTATATTTCTAATCAGAATTTGTGTAGAACAGAGTTATCTTTAGGCCTAGAATAAGTGACAGCCCTCAAAAGTTGTGGCTATTGTAATATATGTATAATTTTATGTTTAATTAATGGATCCTTAGCAGCTTAGTTTCAGTGAAGATGTCCTTAGAAACGCTGGCAAATCTAAACATACCTATTTGGTAATGTAACAGTGAAATAGGCTTCTGAGATTCTGTGGAGTTTGTTGATGTGTTTTATAGATGTACATAACCACATGCAAAGTCACAACGTATATGTTGTTTTCTCATAGTTTGTGTCAATGATGCTACCAGTAAACCTTCTGCACTTGCATTTGTATTGATATGATATGTATTTTATAATATTACACTGACAACAACTCTACTGTGCTCAGGCAATCAAAAATAATGGGAGGCTGTTCAATAACTGTATAATTTATGAATAGTTATTTCAGGAGATTATCTTTGTCCTCATACAAATTATTTATTTTGTGCCTACTTATAGTGTAACCTTTGAAATGAAATTGAAAATATGCTATGCCTTAAAGCCTGACTATCCTGTACCAGCTGTCTCAGTCAGCTGGCTTGTCAGTCAATACAGACTGCAAATCACATCTATATTTGACCCTGATTGGGAGACTATTTTCGGAATTGTGCCAATGTAATGACCAAGTTGTGCTAAAGAGATTATACCCTTTGTAACTGTTGAAATGAAGACTACTTAGTAATCACGGCTATGCCATGATGACTTCTGTTTCAAACAAAGTGATAGCCAAAAAAGCTTTTATGAAAACTCCCATAGTCAGACTGAATGCTGTTTTTCTCTCCAAACACTCTGTCGTACTGCGTTTCCTTTTGCTTTCCCATCATACTTTATTTCCTCTCTCCTCTAAAAAGTTTCTGGTTTTCAGACTTGTTTCCTTCCATGTTGGCTGAAAGCTTCTGGCAAAAAATGTTTGTTTATTTGTTTATTCTTGGAGAAATTGTGTGTCACAGGATGCTGCTGTGTTTCATATCACTGTAGTTTTTTAATATCAGAATGAAAGCTTTGAGAGAGCTTTGAGAGTCTTAGGTGTTTCTTTCTTTTCACTGATATTAGTAAGTACACACTAAGGTTCATTCATATGTGAATGTCTTTTAAAGTCTATTACTCTGCCTACTCTGTCTATTACTTTTTTTTTTTCCTAGAGGAAATGGGTTAGGAAACTTGTTTTGAAATGAAAGCATAAATCAATTTACTCCCAGACTGCTAAAACACCCTTTTTCTATCAAAATCCTAAAAATGACAATGGCTATTAAGAATTACTATCACCTTGTCATATCCTGGTTTGGGGCCACTTTATTGACCCCCACAATCATAGCATCTCTGTGGTTTTAGGACTGTTCAGATGCACATAATCACCCAGACACATATAGTCCCAGCTGATTCCCTCACTCTCAGAAGATGTTTCCAATCATGACTATCATGATTTCATCCATGACCCATAAGTATGTCCCATAATCGCCTGAGAACCTGCTTTCACTCTTTTCTTTCATATCACAAATTCTGCCTTTCCTTTGCTGCAATGCTTACAAAACCCCTCACAAAACTGTTGTCATTCATACCAAGTAGCCTTACCTCATGGTGCCTTTGCAGTCTCTCTCTGCCTGCACTTGCCAGTGAGCTGTCTTAAATCTAAGTTGCCTGTCTTTGTTCTTTTGTTTGCACAATACCTGGCCCAGTCGACACAGAAACTCTGCCTGCACTGCCTCAAGCTTTTATACTTAAAATAAACAGCAATAATACTTTAAAAGTACCTAGTACCTAGATTATCTTGCTAATAGGGAAAATCGGGGGTTTAATGAAACAACACTGTTTTCTTCTTACATGATGCTTTGTTAGGCTTTTTCAAAGAAAAGCTCATTTTACCTTGAAGTAAGCAACATATTTGCTTTGAGAAGTTTGTCAATGGATAGCATTTACCATAAGAAGGAACCTACTTAAATACTTTCATCTTCAGATTTTCATTCAAAAAATAGAGTGCTATTTTGGTGAGAATCAAATACAACATAATGCATGTTCTCTGATTTCTGTTTTTTTTCTGGGAAGGAAGGAGGAGGAAAGGGGTAGAACAGTATTTTCTGTGCAAATGTGCGTGCCTTCCCCATTTCAAGAATATCATGCACTGAATCTAAGCTCCATAACTCTCTCTGAAAGCTGCTTTTTTCATGGCACTTACCCAAGCTGCTTTCCTCATTGCTGAACTTCAAATGCTCTCTCACCTTGGCATGGTTTCAACTATGTCAGTTAAATCAAAAAGAGGGAAAGGCAAGCCAGCAACACAAACACCTTTCCTGGAGAGATATGATGCTAACCCAGAAATGGCACTGAGCAAGCCAGAACATCATTGCTACATGCAATATGGATTAATAGAGAAAGAAGGATCTAGTGCAATCTCTGAATATTCAGTCATTATTATGTTTCCAACTGCTATGGTGTGTGCTTACTAGAAAGATTTAAATAAGTAAAAGGAAAAATAATGTGCAGTATATAAAATCTTCTGCTTGCTACTCTGTAATGCAGTATAATACAACATATAATCACTGACAAGCATCATTCTTATATTATTAATAATCCAGATGGAAACAACATTGCTTGCAGTAGAATTTTTACCAACTTATTTTAACTATGCATTTCCACACATTTGGGTGTATTTATAACAATGATGCTTTTCTCTGCAGCAATGCAGCTATTGCAGAACATTATAGTCAAGGCTTTTATAGCAAAGGTTCAGAAAAGATTCAAGAAGGAAATGTGTTTATAGTGGGGAATTTCTTAAAATTCTTCAAATTGGCAACAAATTTATTTTGAATGTTATTTTTTTTTCTACATTATTTTTCTCATGGTTGTACTAGGTGTCAACAGGATTTTTATCATATCTATCATGTGTACAAAATACACAGAAATTATTCCAAATCATAAATGTAGCGAACATAAATGGGGTATGAAAGATACAAAATCATTCAATAAGATTCATTTTGTTCTTGTTGATCCAGATAGTAGCAAATATTGTTTGAAAGGCTTTCATTTTGGCTATTTTTTTCCAGTGATATCAACTGAGCCATTGAATTCTGTGAAACTGACCATTACTTGGTGATTTTGAAAACTCTACCCAAGATGCAAAGGAAAAAGAAAAATAACGAAGTCAAAGTTTAACATGGTTCAATTGGCTATTTTGTTACTTAAATATCATTAAAAGCCAACTGCTTAAATTTTTATGCTAGTAAAAAAGTCAGTTTTTCCATTTGTTATTAGCCTACACTAAGCTTACATTAAGCCGATGAAAATTTGGGGGTTTGAGTATCCATGCTGTCAGCAGTGAATAGAAAAGATAAAACCATTAAGTTCATATAGAAGCCCGAGTGCAAGTCATTTATGTAAATACACAATGGCATATTCTTGTTTATTTCAGTCAATGGCCATAGGTTGCAAATGCCAAGTTTTTCCTAAAGAAGGTTGCTGTTAGCTCATTATTAACAAATTGTGGGACACAGTTAAGATATAGTTAATAATGTTTGAATGTTAAGAGCATGTCCTACTCATTACACACAGCTTGCTATTTAATGTATCCAGGAAGAAAAGGATATTCTTTCATTTTCTCTTAAAACTCCATCTTTGATAAGATAGAGTAACACATTCTAATTGAAATGGGCATAAGTTGATAAATATCTTGCTCTGCAATTTTTATATCACTAGTTGAAATGAAATGTATACCTGTTCTGTATGTTCATGCAGTTTAATGTGATCCTGAATAGGAAGAATATATTTAATAGTCTGCTTCAATCATTCTGTGCCATTATGTATTGCTAAAGATCTCAGAATTTGTCAAATACATTAATTAAACCTGACACTTGCAAGGACGGAGTAGGATTTTTCTTGTACTAGCTCTCCATTGGGAACAGCATATTTCATGGTGAATTTTTCTTGATAAAGTGATAGCGGTGTTGAGCTATCTTAAAATATATTTCCTATTTTTCTACAGAGCTTATAATGATTGGAGTTTAATGCAAATGTCACTCCCCCTAAAACTGAAGCTTTAATGAGAGGAAATTAACTGATACTGTATTGTTAGGAATTTAATTTTAAAAGTCTTCAAGTTGCTAATTCAAGAAGTCTTCCATTAAAAAGTCTATTTAACACTATAGCTTGAGTTTTCTTACACGAGATTTCCAAATTGTCTAAGTATACTGCGTAGAACACTTACTATTTCGTCGTCTTTGAAAAAGAAAAAAAAGACATAAAAGGACATGTTTACATAGGCTATAGTTACTATAGCTTTGTAACCAAAAGCTTTGCCTCTGTCAAAGTATACATTTCTACCATACATAGTGTATCATAAAAATTAATTTTAATAGGGATTTTTATGACCTATGTATACATTGTGACAAGTCTAATTCATGAGTTGCAAAATATTTTCAATTTTTCAGTTTGGTCTTTAGTAGCACAATATCCAGAGTAGGACATTTCTAGTGGACAAAGTGCTCCTATGTAATGAAAGCTGTTTGCATAATAATTAAGAAATTTGTCATTTCAGAAATCATACATAGTGGGAGGGAGTACATGCTTAAGTGCCTTCATGATGTTCTGTGTTGCTTCTGTGTAACACATAGCATTTAGGGCATTTGATTTTGTATAGTTGGCTGCCATGCTATGTAATGTCACTTTAGTCATCAGATCTTATCTGTGAGAAGGAAGATAAATGAGGGAAGTATGCATGAAATGATGAGAAAATAAAATTCCACAGTAATAGTTCCAACAGATGCCATATTGTCCTGCAAACCTGTGTTTAAATACCACACTGGGTTTGTGCACAATTCTGCATCTTCTTAACATCCCAAAAGTATCAACACTTTCTGCTGATCAGTCTGACTCTCCCTGGCAATGAATTTACAAATGAGAAATAACACCCTCACAAAGGTACCTGTCTAACTGTGCCAATTCAGGGCTGTAAAGGAATGTGAATCCTTCTGCCACAGTTGGTAATTTGGAGTATCTGGAGGTCAAGAGTGATGTTTAACAAAACACACTAACTTTTAATGGCTTTTCCTGTAGTACAGACATCTCTTAATTGTGCAGGAAAAAACTAATTATTAATAACTAATGATAAGAACTAATCAAGTAATGTATTAATTAATTTCATTCCATTTCCCATGGTAATAACTTCAGCTCAATTATATTTGATTTACATGAAGTATAAATGGACCTTAAGGGCTGTATTAATTAAATAATATGAGAAAGTAAAAAAAAAAAAAAAAAAAAAGCAGAAACAACAAACTAAGTATTTGATAGATACCCATAAAGAGTGATTTCATCAGATTCTTTTTAAAATCAACCTCACAGTGTTAGTTTTCTGTAAAATTTGGTCTATAGCACCAAAGTGACAGTTGGGCACATTAATTCAAAATATGGATCCTTACTCTCCTATTTACAAACTGGATGGTCCTCCCACCTCTTCCACAAGGATGGTGTCATCAGGAGGGTGACCGTGCTGTCTTCCCCTCCTCATCTTTTCTCAAAGGTAAAATATTTGCCTAGTAATTGGGATATCTTGCCTCAAATCTTTGCTTCGCCCAGGTCCCCTACATCAAACTTAGTCTCTACACGCAAAGCTAAAAGGCAATAGAAGCTGTCATACGTCCATTTTTTTATCTCAAATGCTATACTTTTTTACTCATTCGCTAGATTTTTTTTCATCGTTTTAAGGACGATCCAACCCAGCAACTGTTGTGAGGTATCACTTAGTCTGTATTCCCACTGAAGCTGATGCCAGATAATTTGGCACCAAAATCATTGAAACAAGCCATGTCTAGAGCCAGACACAGAAACATGGATGCTTAAGAACTTTGTTATGAGAAAGTGCCAGAGCTGGAGGGGTGTTTTTTAAGGTATGCACTTTCCACTCAGCTGTCAAAATGACATTTGAGGTCTAAGCTGCTATTCAAATCTTAACCCTAGAGGTCTGATCTTAAACCGAATCCGTTTTCCCATGTCACTGTAAGTTCTTTAGGTTTAAAAACAGCTAATAAAGGATACAACTGAAGTGTCAATATACCAAGATCTTGTTTGTTCTTTTTAAAGTCCATTAAGCTGTTAAAAAAAAATCTCACTATGACAAAAGAAATTGTCAGTTTCAATTATTGCTGCTTCTTTTCTCTTTTGAACCATCAGGTCTTCTCCCTATGGATTTAGGTGTCTGCAGTAGAGATACCCAAAGGAAATTGCTCTTTCTGGCTAATTCCTTTGTAGTGCTTTGTACAATTAATTTCTCAGTGGAATAAGAAAAGACATCTAGCAGTTGCCATCTCAGGAGTAAAGTGGTTCCGTAATATTTCTTCTTGCTCTTTAAAAAGCACCATCCACAACCAAACTTCTTGGGGTATTCCTGCAATCAAGATTTCTAAAAATGCTTCATGCTACAATCCACATCAGCCTTGTTAGGTGACTTAAAATGCTTCTGAAATTAAAAATTGTATCTATGGTCCCAGCTGAATTCCATGGGGTTCCACGGAATTCAGCATCACAGAAAACAAATTATCCATGAGAATATTTGTTAATGATGGTTTTGACTGGAAGTGCATAGCCACAGTTAATAAGCATGTGGTGTTATAATTTTAGAAGAGTGATTCAGACATCATCCCGTAGGACTGTGACTTTGCCTCTAAAATTAAAAAAAAAGCAGACTTGAAACCTTTCTCTGTCCACAAGGCTTAATGGCATGGCACAGATCATATCCACATGATCTACATTTTTTTATACTTCTGGAGAAATAAGGGGTGGGAAGAGTCTGTGGGACATGCTGACCTGTAGGCTGACACTGTCTGGGATGCCCTGCACTGGCACAGCCCAGAATTGAACCAAGAACCACACTGACAGGTGGACAATGCATATGACCTTGGATAGCTTCACCCATTTTACTTGCTACTATAGATACCACTCTAAGGTGAATTTTTTTCTGAAGATGTGCAATAGGAATTCCTTTTCCAGTTGGAAGGCTGATCCTGTATATTTAAAATCTGAACTTCTTCATCCAATCATGGATATATCACTATTTTCTTGTAGTGACATATTAATATCTACTATATGAGGATGAAAGTACATTTAGTCTACAATGCATCATCATAAAGAAAATTCTCACAGCCATGGAGTCCTCAAACCTTACCAGACTCAGGTGCTTATTTTAATTGCTCCACCAGACTTTGCACCATTCATGGAATTTTTTCAGTGAAAATGTTTTGCAAAATGGAATATTGGACTCTCAAGCTTTTGTGCATTGAGGTCTCAATGACTTAGCAGAAAGAACTAAAACCAGTATATATTTCTAGGTCTTAATTTTAGATGGAAGTTGACTTTGCGAGTTGTCACTCAGTTAAAATAAATTGTCTTAGGTCTTACAATTTTCATGAAGATTAACAGTGATCTGGTGTGGTTCACATTTGCAAAGTTAGGCCCACAGGGAAAGAAGCCTCTTAAACTTTACAAATATAAGAGAAATTTTTTTCAAATATTGCACATTTATTGTCTTCTCTAAAAGAACCGGGTATTGATTACCACCTCTTTCTTCACATGGGTTTTATTGGGAAGAGTTTAACCAAAAGCAAACAGGAATTTAATCTCTAGTAAAGGATGACAATTGTGTGAAGAAGACAGGAGTTTTATGTAACCTCTTGTTTATTGGCAATAAATAAGTACGAGTACTTAAGTGATGAAAGAAGTTTGACACCTTTTGATATTGAAAATAACAAGAAAAATGAGGATTTAATTTTTGGTATATGCATTGATTCGCACTTTTTTTCCAAGTGTACCTCCTCACATTGTTATAATGAATCTTTTGACTGTTATGTCTAGAATAGTCCTGCCATCAAACCCACAATGTATAGCTGAGGGCAGTTTTGAAGTATGATAAAGTCTAATGATTTTTCTTTAGTTATACTCAGCACATCTTTGACCAATGACACCTAAATGTTTACACTCTTCCCCTCTGAGTCATTTGTGGCAGAGGTTGTATGAGAGAGCTGAAAGCTGCCAAAGTCATGACTTTTTTATTCATATCCTATCCTGTCTTTTTCAAGTATGTCTTTCAAAATTCCTGGAATATCTGGAAAGGGTGATTGTCCAGGCATTTCTTTAAGATGTGTGGAGGAAGGGAGGAGGCTCTGACAACTGAGCCACCTGGGCAAAGGTTAGAGACATGTATTCCAGTAATGTGAGAGTTTAAATTAAGCATATTAATTAAGAGCACTGATTAGGTGGCTGGACTATTACCTACACACAGTCCATACACAGAAGGAGTTGCCACTAAGAGCAGTATGTAACTGTAACTATATAGATAAGCAGTCAGTATTAGGTTTTGTGCACAGTGAAGTGAGGTGAATACCCTGAGGTGTCATAACTTGTGAACTGCCTTGATTGTGACATGAGGAACACATGGAGATTCTAAGGGTATTAGAATTAAGTGGACTCTTGGGTCCCTTAAGCTCAGTGGCAGGCTGGTCTTGTGCTTGGATGAATAAAAAATTTCACTAACTGTGGTGATAATAACTTTTCCAGTCATTCTGATAGTAAGTTTTTTCTCCAGAAGCAGATAATTGATGCTGGTTGTATTAATTTTTTTGTTTCCTATTTTAAAGACATATTTGGATAGCATTAGTAGAGAAAGAAAAGAAAAAGAAAAAAAAAAGATTCCACTATCTTTGTTCTTATTCATTTTTCTGATATTCAGTGCTCAGATTTTATTGGTATATTGGCTTCACTACATGCAAATTTTAAAAAAGACACTGGGATAGCTTCTGATAGTGAATTCCAGCTTGTACTAGTGGCAATCTGTTATGTGCTGGCTAGTTATATCCGTCATATGGTACTGTTTATGTTAAGCCTTATAGCTCTCTTGGAATCGAGGATTTTAACACAGGATGGCATAGCAGCAGTTAAATAGTGATTTACTGTAGATACTTCTGACTATTTTTTAATAACCAGCATATCCAAACATATTGCAAAATAGAGGCAAGACAGAACAATGATGAAAAAAAATAAATTACTCAGCAACTTCCACTGCTAAGTTGGAAGAGATTTTAAAAATTTGTCCATGGCATTAATATATTAAAGGAGTATATTAATATTCATTTTGCATACAGAATTTGAGAGATGTGAGATTATGTGAAGAATCGTGTTTCTAAACATTACTGTATTGGCAGTAATCTATAACGCAGCATATTTTGTTAATATTTCTTATTTATAAATTCCAGTTTCTTGTACGTATAATTTTATTATGTAGATATGGTCACCCTTACAAAAAATCTCCCTTTCGTTTACATTTGCTTCCTTTAAGTAACATAATTACAAAACAACAGAAGTTTCCATACACTTAAAATTATTTGTAAAACTTGAAACTGCCCCCAGAAATACTCCAAAGTGTGTTCTTAATTAAGAGATGTCAATGGCAACAAAAGTTGTCTCAGGTTAATGGTCTCCAGCTGCCACATTAATGCTGAAGCAGAGCCAAGACATTTATTTTCAAAGTTGGAATCATTGATCTTATGACAGTGCTCTGTTATGATGACTTAATTCCTATTATGTCAAGAAATTGATTAAGAGTTAACCGTTTTACGAGATGAATTGCAGTGCAAGAGTGACAGATGTTCAGTGTAATAGTGTTCATTTACACCATCCTAAATTGACCTTATTTATCTAGTCAGGTGCTAGATTAAGTTTTAAAGTAAGTCACACTATTTGCAAATGGGTCTCTTTATCGTAATGATAAGTGAAAGAAAAACTATTTTGAAATAAGAGATGACAATTGCCACAGTCTGGTGTAACATTAAAATTTATTTTGGTTTGGATCCATGAGACAAAGTCTAACTGTCAAAGATCAGGTGCAAGCATAAGCTTTTATTTGACAACTGACACAAGGGGAATGATAGAGCCAGGAAAAAAAAGAGGGAGAGAGGAAACGAAGGTATAAGAGAGAGAAGTGGGAGAGAAAAAGGGTAAGAAAGTGGGAAGAGAGAATGAGAGAGAGAGTCATGCCCAGGGGTCTGTCCAGTGAGTCAAGATGGCGCTGATCCTGGACAGGAGATGGAGGTGGGTTAAGAGACAACAAAGCGAGGTGGCCAGAATAACCCTCTTTATACCCCCAAAGTTCCTTTGTTCCAAAGGGGCAGCAGGATCCAGGTTCATTAGCATCAGAGCCATTGCAGACAGGCTCACCTGAGAGGGGCTTCCGCAGAAGGGTGCAGTCCCCCACCCACTCATCAGTTCTTATCTCCTTCAAGGTGCCTCTCGGTCTCTGTCCCAGCCACCTTACCCAGGTACATCAGCATCAGTACAATAAAGGTGGCTTCCTTCACCATGGCCAGGGTAATCGTGCCTGGAGGGACGTCCCAGCATTTCAGGCTGGCCCTCAGAAAAGGGGAGCAGTCCCCACCCAGCTGTTAGTTCTTAGTTCTTATCTCTTTCTGGGTGTCACCCCCTGCTCAGCTCTGGCCAGGCCAGGTCCTCCACCCTCACCAGGGCTATTCACTTTAAAATTGTCCTTTTGAGACAAATTCCAGTCAGTGAGATCAGACTCTCACAACAATATTCGTCATCTCTCTCTTATTATGCAGACATTCGGCCTCATTGCTGCAATGTAAAAGGAATATTTTAAGGTTAGGATTCCTTTTATGTGTTATATATAATTTACGTGTCTAACTTCCACAATATTCATCTGCACTGAATGTATCCATGCATCAATGGAGCAGTTAAAATATCAATCTGATGATTAGAGAAAGAGATTATCTCAGATGAATGTTTGGCCTAAATCATTAACTTCCATAACATAATATTATACAGTTAACAAATAGTGTAATGTTGCAATCTGTTTTAGAGCTTACCAATATGATATTACAAACTAGAAACTGAGGTTATTCAGAAAGGCAGAATATACATAAACCAGCTTTTGTTCTTTATTATTGTCACTCTCATTTCTGTGAAAGGAACATTATTTCTGAGTGAAGTAGCCAGAAATTTTACCCTAGTCCAATTTTTGAGTTTTTCAGTTGTATTTAGATTTAAGCCCCAACACCTAGGTGCCCTAAACGTAGAGGCTACTCATTTATGGCCCCACAGTTGCCAAAGAAGAAAGACTGGCTCCACAAGAGTTTAAATACAAAGAGAAATCTAGCAAAATTGCTTTTCATCTTGCTCAGAAGAAGATTGTTTCTACCTATAGACTACTGAGAAAGCCTAGGGAGTCTGTTTTCTTAAATGTTGCACTTAAAATAGGATGACTTAAGGCTTAGTTTTCATATAGAGGACTTCTAAAGTTTTTTTGTTCACATGGCCATTTACCTGTAGGAGCTTTAGATCCTGCAATGAAATTTAATATTAACAGCCGTCCCAATAGCCCACAAGTTTTAACTTCAGGTATGATACTGTTCTGAAAATGTGGTAAAGTATAGTTGTTGCAATTTTTTTGCTCATTTCATCCCTCAGGCAGGAAGAGGTAATCTAATACACTAAAATTTTAAAATAACAATTCATTGTCAAAAGAAGGTTTCTATTTCCTCAAGTCATTTTTACTAAGATGTTAAATTCACTGTGAAATTTAACATTTAGCCACTTGTTTGGAGTGATAAATGGAGATATAAGTGGCCATCAGGTCCTTAGAAAGAATATATTTGGAAATGTACATTTTGACTTCCCTTTTTAAGTCAACTTAAGGAAGTAATTTTTCCTCTTAGGTCAACTAACGCTACAGATTTATGAAGTCACAATGATCTTTCCTGAATTGTATGGACATGTCTTAAATCAATATTTATCCTTACAAACTCTTTTTGTTAGAATTTCTCGAAATGAAATTTCACTTAGAAAAATGTTATTTCAGCTTCTAACAAAGACAGAAAATGATTGATTGGAAAAAAATAAATAAAAACAAAGCATGCAAAACAAAAATAAAAAGCAGGAGAAAATCTGCAGGAAAAAATGGCAAGTTCTTTGTTGATAGAAAAAAGAAAAAAGAATTTGAATTTAAGTAACTTCATAACAGAGGAAAAAAGTCCAAAACAGAACTTAAGAAAAATAACAGCAGAGTCGTAGAAACAAATTTAAACTAATTAATTTTTTTTTGTGCTATTCCTATGTTTCTTAGTACCATTTCAATGCATTTAAAAGTAAACAGTATGAGACTCCGCTTCTGTTGCTCTCAAGCAGATTTAGCTTCTAAACTGTATAAACTTGAATTAAAAGACAGATCATAAGGAAAAGATGCTTTGTTGGAAACAAATTCTTTGACAACTCAGACATCAGAGAAGAAAAACGCTTCAAGCTGGAGGTCTTTCCTTACAAATTCAGGTAGCCCTGCATCTAAAAGTCAAGATAAGCCCTACCTATTCCCTCAGCAGTAAGCATGAAGGCAGTCTGTGAAAGCCCCAGATCATCAGAAAAGCTTTTTTTTGTCCAAGTCTCCTGCTGTTTTCCCTTGATTGACTCATGCTCCCTCTGTAGAGAGCTGTGGGACACTTTTCCCCTGTTATGTGTTTTGCTTCATCTTGTCCTCCAGCTGGTGCTATGAGGTGGATGTTGCCTCACCTAACACACACCACTGGTGTAATGTAATACCTATAGTGGCTGTGGTATCATAATTACTGAATTTAGGATTTGTTTAAATTACTGGAAAGAAACAGGCATTTACAGGCTGCAATACTTCTCCCCAGATGTTGATGTCAGCATTACAAATCATGCATCCATGGTGCTAAAGAAAGTCCACAAAAGACAGTAAAAAAATACACAGGCGTCTTCTGTTAGTAAGATAAACTCCCACTCCCTCTAGCATTAGATGTAGGTCTCACAGAGTGTTCTCTTCTTTCTACCACATTCAGATTAATTTAGTAGTATTCCAGTAAGGTAAGGATTACTCAAGCCTGCTCTTTCAGTCCTTAGCTAAAAAAAGTTATATTAACTACAGTCTATAGTAGAGTAGGGTAGTTTTGGATTGGATATAAGGAAGAAGTTTTTTACTATGGGTGTGGTGAAACACGAGAAGAAGGCGGCATTTAAATTTTCTTTGTTTCTAGCTGGTATTGTAATCTGGAGTTTAGCAGTGATTTGATCACAGGAAAATTTTGCAATGCCTACAAGAAAAAACAGTTCTTTTTAAAAAGTCCATATAAAACTACTGTACACATTGGGAATACTGTGAAAATGTGCACTGTAGAATCTAATTCAGATCTAAAGAAAAAACAAACACTGGTGGAATAAGGAGAAAAATTAAGGTAAACAAACCTACTATGCATTAGGTTTAAATTAATTTTTCATGCTACATGATTAGACTTGAATATCTGATCTTTTATTAGGAAAATGAGGATGTGATTGATGGAAGGATAACATTTTAATATACACCCCCCAGATCTTGGCAAGATACTTTTCTGGGTTCTCGAATTATCTTCTGCCCCAAAGCATATTCATAAATCATTCAATGTTGATATAAAAATGGATGGTTTCCACAGAAAAAAATTGTTTCTGAGGCCCTGGAATGAAGCTGTAGAATGTTTTATTACAAAAAACTTGTCATAGATTAAACAATCTGAAGAATTTAGGCCTTCATTTTGAATGTAACATTAGAAATCTGACAGATTGAAGAGTTGGGCTGATTCCAATGGGATGAGGTTCAACACGGCCAAGTGCCGGGTCCTGCACTTTGGCCACAACAACCCCATGGGGAGCTCCAGGCTGGGCACAGAGTGGCTGAGAGCAGCCAGGCAGAGAGGGACCTGGGAGTCTGGATTGACAGGAAGCTGAACAGGAGCCAGCAGTGTGCCCAGGTGGCCAAGAAGGCCAATGGCATCCTGGCCTGGATCAGGAACAGTGTGGCCAGCAGGTCCAAGGAAGTGATTCTGCCCCTGTACTCAGCCCTGGTGAGGCCACACCTCGAGTCCTGTGTCCAGTTCTGGGCCCCTCAGTTCAGGAAGGAGATTGAGGTCCTGGAGCAGGTCCAAAGGAGGGCAACCAGGCTGGTGAAGGGACTCCAGCACAAGTCCTGTGAGGAGAGGCTGAGGGAGCTGGGGGTGTTCAGACCTGGAGAAGAGGAGGCTCAGGGGAGACCTCATCGCTCTCTACAACTCCCTGAAAGGAGGCTGGAGCCAGGGGGGTGTTGGTCTCTTTTCCCAGGCAGCTATCAGCAAGACAAGAGGGCATGGTCTCAAGTTGTGCCAGGGGAAGTTTAGGTTGTATATTAGAAAGAATTTCTTTACAGAGAGAGTGATTAGGCACTGGAATGGGCTGCCCAGGGAAGTAGTGGATTCTCCATCCCTGGAGATATTTAAAAAGAGACTGGATGTGGCACTCAGTGCCATGGTCTGGTAACCGCAGCGGTAGTGGATCAAGGGTTGGACTTGATGATCTCTGAGGTCCCTTCCAACCCAGCCGATTCTATGATTCTATGATTCTAATTTTTCCACATAAAGTAGATTAAAGCAATGATATTTAGAAAAGGCCAGAGGGAATTTACAAAAGACACAGTGACAACCGTTCTTTTCTAAACCTTCATCCGATGCTTAGTCACAACTCTATTAGTCCTCTTTTATTTTTTGAAGATATTTTGATGACTACAACTGATGCATTTTTAAGTGTCTGACTGATTCCTAAAGTAAATAATGCATTCATTTTCCAAATTAAAATTCAGCAAATGTGGATGAAGACAAATGCTTTACAGTCAAAAACCAAAGTCTAGTCTGAGGAAGGAGAAATTGATCCTGATATTTTTCACAGCAGAAGAAGATTTTGTTACCTTACTTTTCACTTCACCTATCTTACCAAGATTTATAGATTCTTTAGTTGGCGTTTTAATTTAAATTGAAATCAATTCCTTTTTCAGAAAATCATTCTATCTGCATTCAAAAGCAAGAACAATTATTTTAAAATATAAAGAGCATTTGCAAATGATTCAGCATGTTAATACCTGATATTAACTGAATAACAGAGAAGTAGTATCAGCTCTAGCTCTGCAATTGTGTCATAAATTATCTTTAATTATTCTCTCTAAAACCTGTCTATCTAATTTTCTCATGATTGCACGCTCCTATTTATAATCATGTAACTGTATTCTCTTTTTTTCTATTTTCTATTCTTTCCTCTTTTTGGAAAATTGTCTAAATTTACATACCACACCACTTTCTTAATGTAATATATTAATAGCACTATTTAAGTTTTCAGCAGCAGGTCTGCATATCCTTTTTAAAATGTCTCAGGGAGGAAAGGACAAATGCAATTTTCACAAGATTTTTCTGGTGCAGTTGCCAAGCCACTCTGCGATACTTGAAAATTCATGACAGTCAGGTGAAGTACCTGGTGACTGGAAGAAGGGAAATATTGCATCCATTTTTAAAAAGGGTAGAAAGGAGGACCTTTGGAACTACTGACCTGTCAGCCCCACCTCCATGCCTGGGAAGATCATGGAACAGATCTTCCTAGAAGCTCTGAAAAGGCACGTGGAGGACAGGGAGGTGATTTGAGACAGCCAGCATGGCTTTATTAAGGGCAAGTCCTGCCTGACCGACGTAGTGGCCATCTAAAATGGAGTTACTGGATTAGTGGACAAGGGAAGAGCAATGGATGTCATCTATCTGGACTTCATCAAGGCTTTTGATGGACCCCTACAGCATCCTTCTCTCTAGGTTGGAAAGATATGGATTTGATAGGTAGACTCTTCAGTGGATAAGGAATTGCCTGGATAGTCACATCCAGAGGGTTGCACTCAGTGGCTTGATGTCCAGATGGAGACAAGTGACAAGTGGTGTCTCTTAGGGATCCATACAGAGATCAGTGCTGTTTACTATCTTCATCAGTTATACAGACAGTGGGATCGAGTGCACTCTCAGCAATTTTTCTGGTGACGCTAAGCTGACTGGGGTGGTCAACATGCCAGAGGGAGAGGATGTCACCTCGAGGGACCTGGACAAGCTGGAGAAGTAGTGTTGTGTTATTTGTGGGGTTCAATAAAGCCAAGTGCAAGGTCCTGCACCTGGGTAAAGGCAATCCTTGTTATCAATACAGGCTGGGGGATGATGTGATAAAGAGAAGCCCACAAGAGGACTAGGATCCAGAGAAGGAACATAAAAATGATCAGAGGGCTGGAGCACTTCTCCTGTGAAGACATACTGAGATAGTTTGGGATGTTCAGCGTGGAGAGAAGGTGGCTCAGGAGAGCCTTATAGGAGCCTTCCAGTACATGAAGGGGGCCTACAGGAAATCTGGCAAAGGATTGTTTACATGGATATGTAGTGTAGAGCAGGGAAGATTTTGATTCGATATAAGGAGGAAGTTCTTTTCTATGAGGGTGGTGAAACACTGGAACAGGTTGCCCAGAGAAGTGGAGGCCCCATCCTTGAAAACATTCAAGGTCAGGCTTGATGGGGCTCTGAGCAACCTGATCATTAAAGATGCCCCTGCTCACTGCTGGGGAGTTGAACTAGATGACCTTTAAAGGTCCCTTCCAACCCAAAGCATTCTATGGTTCTGTGTTTCTAAGATGAAGACAATGTGGCCAGTGTGGCTTCATAAAACACTGGGCCACAGCAACTCAAATCCTTGTCTCTCTAAAGAAAGAAATAATAGAACTAGAGGGCAAATCCATGCCATTTTTTGATTAGTAGTGCATCAGGTTTCTTTGCCACACTAACATTAAGTTCCTGTTACAGTGTTTTGGCAATAAACCCAGTAGTGTCATACCAGTTTCTACTGGGGAATAACAAATATCTAAAGGTACCTTGTATGGGTTAACAGAAGCACAGGACAACAGAACATTGTGATATTTTCTGAAAAAATACTGAAAATATTGCCATTTTAAAAACAGACAAACCCTGACCTATCTGTAACTTTAGAGCCAGTTACAGAGAATGTGCATTGTTACTTTAGTATCCAGATGTTTTCAGTTTTAATCAGATTTTGATGATTTGATGCAAACTCTTTAGTGAAAGTCTGGAGATTTCAAATCTGAAGCTGAGCTGCTTAAGACCTCAGTCCAGTTACTCACTAGAAGAATAACTGGAAACTTTCAGATTTTGCTTTGTTGCATATTAGAAAATGAATTTTGCAGTTTTATGTCCTTAATATTTGGGGTTTGCAGAAATTCCAAGAACTGTATTTTACAGAGTACTGCTCCACTGAAAAGATGCTGAAATTAATTTTAACAGCAAAATATGCTGAAGTATTTTTCACATGCCTTTGTTCACTATGTGTATTCCTTGAGCTTCATTAAAGAACTCCTTGGCTTTAGCTGATATTTAGGACAGGAATAAAAGAAACTAAAATACAATAAAAATTAAGATGAAAACATAGAATTGAAAGTATTTCTCCCTGTTCCTTACACTGTACATCCCATAGCATGAATAAAAAATATAGGCCTTGTGGTACACCTTGAAGCTAACAGTGAACCAAAAAAGGACAATTAATTTGGAAGCTGTCTTCCTTAAGGACAGTTCCACTTGTTTGATAACAAAAAAGGTCTGCTTTTAAATTCAGTTGGGGTTACACCACAGTTAGCAACTGGTTTAGTATTCTGTTTTATATAAGGTACTATCCTCAGTTTTGACAAAGACTGGATTTTCAAATAATCTGAATAGATATTTGAAAATTTTAGATAATAAAAGTTAAAAAAAATATTCTGTGACTTGGGTTAGAAAGAAGTATCTGATTAGTGAATGAGAAAGGAGATAACTTTAAAAGCAGCAAAAAAATAATTGATGGTAATTTTAAATCTGTATGCTTCTGTGCTAATTCATTTTTCTATTTCTTTGTTGTCACATGTTCATTGTTATTGTGTGTTGCAGCATAGGATCTTCCATCCAAAAATCTTAATTAGTCTTCAGATTAATTAATGTCACATCTTAACAGCACCATAACATATTTTCTGAATAGAAATCCAGTAAATTGAAAATTAAATCTTAATTTGATTCAATAGACAACTAGAACTCAGAATCCTATAACTGAACTCTGTGTTTTGAACATCCCCACAAAGAAAACTATTTTCCTTATCACTGTGCTTTTTTATAGAGTTCTGGAAGTTGGCTACTTTAAAGTATTTCCAGAGCTAGCAACTTCTGAGCAGACAATATTGCTGCTTCTTTTTATGGTTTGCTAAGTTAATCAATTTGTAAATTAACTACAAAGAAAATTGAATTTTGTTTTGAGGGGTGGGCTTCGTTTAGCAAAATACAGTTTTGTGCAGCATCTATTCCCTTTCCATGCTCTGTATAATACTGCATTTCTAGAGGATATTTCATATTATGTATAGCTTCATGCTTCAAATAAACAGAACATAACCAACAGATAATTATTTTCCAAAAAAATATGATAGGTGAGGAAATGCCTCTATCTTTTGCTATTTATGTATCATTAGGATGGCTAGAAAGAAGGTTACAGCTTTGCTTAGACCCAGTTTCAGTGGTAGAATATTTTCTTAGTTCTGGATTCTTAAATCTCTTTTGTAGCACTGGTGCATATAAGAAAAGTTAACTGCATTCTTGCTGTATGATGAACCAGTACATGCAGAGTGTCATGCAGTCATGAATGTGGTGCCTAGAATAACTCTTTCTAATTTGCAGTAATTAATTTTTCACTTAAATTCAGTTACATTATAGCTACAACTCTGCTTCTGGCACTGTTACCTTCTATTGTTTCCTTTTTTCACATGTATCATAATGATAGCCAGTGATTCCTTTTAAGTCTTTTTTCAGTCTTCTGTTTTGGGCCCTTTATGAGAAGGACAATTTAAAATACTTCATGTAGGACTCTTTCTCCAGTATTTCAGCCCCTAAGAAAATATCTCTATATGAAACAAATTTCTTCTCTGCATTTTTTCTCTACATCTGGAAATGTTTTTTTTGAAAAGTGAATACAAGAAATAAAAAATTATGGTATAAATTCAGGACTTTCAGCAAAGCATGAGAAAACCTGATCTGCATGCTTTTATGAGGTTTTTGGAGGATAGTTCTTGTCCTGTCCTTGCTCAAATGACAGCCTTTCGTGACAGCAAAACCACAGCAGCCAGTCTGTAAGCAAGAGCTTAATAATGCGTGTTGTGCTGTGATTACTAAACTTCCATAGCCCAGATTAATTTTAAGAACATATCAAAGTAAATTACAATAACAGTCCGGGGAATATTTTGTTTGCATGCTGTTAAAATGTTTTAATTGGTTTCAGCAATCTGTTGATAGAAAATAATTCAATTCATTACCTCTAACAGTAAACTCTAAATTACTTTATACTTTCTATATAGTTAAGCACAGTATGCTATATAGTGAATACCTGGAATACTTATTTTACAGCTTACTAGGCAAAAGCTTTTCATTACACACACACAGATTGTCTATGAACCTTAGAGAGTCACGTGTATTATGAATGGTTCAGGAACAGTAAATACATGTTTTGTATTGAAATACTGAGCAGTTTGTGTCAAAGTACAAAATATAAACTAAAACCTATAATGAAATCTCAAGTCTAATGCATGCTTTCTGCTCCAGTCAAATTGTGGCATAATTTAAACAGAAAATAAGTGCATTGCATTAGGTTCAGTTTCCAGTGGATCTCTGACCAGAAAACATGGTAGGTAACATCTAAGACAGTGTCCCAAGTTAGTGGCTTTGAAGAGAAGCTTAGATACAAAAGATTTTCCACTTGTATTGCACATATGTTGTAAAAGTAGCATTGGGACTTCCCTAGGCTATAAATATAGGCTTGAAGACAGCTAGGAATGGCAGAGTGCCAGTAAATTTTGCCTCCCTAATCTCAGAGTACTGGGATGTGCCATGACATTAATTGAGCTAGTACTAAAAAGGGATCTTTTGGATTTTCAGCATAGCTGAATAGAACTCATTCACTTTAAAATTAATACCAGGCAAAATATAGGTAGGAAAATGCAAATCCACTGAAGATGTAAGGTTATTTTTGCATTTTTGGAGGTTGGCTGTTTCTCTTCTAGCAGAATCTGTTGCTTATTTTTAAAGCAAAAATTGGAAAGCTTTTGAAAACATGAAAACACAATTCTTCAAAAACATGCTTGCTTTCCCCAGCAAATAAGAAAATATGATCTTCTTTCTCTTTCTTCCAGCCAGAAGCCTGATGCCCTTTTAACAACGTGCTGTGCACACTGGTGCACTTTGGGTCTTTATGTGGGGTGGGCAGGTCTGACATCAGGCTCTGGGGAATGAAGATGGAAAAGTCATTCTAAATAGGGTCACAGCTCAGCTAAGCTACGACCTGAGACCTCAGGAATGGAAGAGGAATCCCAGTCAGCCCTGGAATCATCTGTTTTGGGACCTATTCTGGTATCTATTTCTGGAAGGCAGTTTTTAAGGATGAATTGAGTGGAGACAGCTAATTACACTGTGGAAGTCAATCCCAGATGTGTCCTCCCAGGAACAGATGGAGGAGAGGAAGAAGTTGCCAGACTTAGGGCTCACCTGCTCCAGGCTGTGAGTAGCTGTGGCATCCATGCTGAGATTCATGGCTGGTTGTGAGGGACAAAGCAGTCTGGACCTTGCTGAGTCACACAGAGCGTGGGATTTAATGTATAGTGTATATGTAGCTAGCAACCTACTTTTAAAGGAGGTTACAAGGGTCAGTCTTCCAAAAGGGGTACTGAAGCCAATATTGTGGGATATGTTGAAGACACCCTGTGAGGCATGACTTTTTTTCCAGAACAATCTGATGTAATTTTCCACCCAAAATTGAACAAGGCATCCTTTTTTAATTAGGCTTGAGCATGTGAAGTCTGACGCATGGGTGCAAGGAGGCTAGTTTGTCACCTGAAGACAGATGATATGCTCTGAAGGTCCCCATGAAGGCTGAGTGGTTCTGTGAGACAATTTTTGGCACTTCAAGATTTTCAGATTCCTTTTACATTCATTAAAATATTCCAGAGTATGCTGTATTTAGAGGAAATGGAGGCTGTTTCAAAGGGACTAATTATCAAATATGCTGTTTTCCCTGAAGCTTGTTTCAGTTCACAGTGGTCTTCGGGGACAAGGAGAACCTACATGAGAGGTTTAAATATAACTGCAGCCACGTTCTTCAGGTTCTTCTTTGGGGAGTGGATGGAACTGCTTCAGAGATGCAGGTTTATTCTCCTAGGACCAAACAGAGCATTTGAAGGGGAATAAGTAGTGCTGCTCTCCTCTAAGTATATTGGAGTCCTCTTCTGGTTTTAGGCTTTTTGAGACAGAGTAGCTGATAAGGAAAAAGTATTTTATCATAACAAAACTCATGGAAAGGCATTATAGGAGGCATCTTCTTTGACATATTTTATTTTTAGAACCAAAACTGTGAATTACAAGGAAGTGGAAAGACTTTTGACATCACCTTACTGGGAACTAGTGAGTTTAGGCAGCTTTGGATTCAGGGTTACATAGATGCAAGGCAAGCAGTAACTCCAGTATATCCTTTCACCAAACACAATGAAATCTGAAGAGATGGTGAAAGAAGAAAACATATTGTTGATGGACCTGATTTCACCATTTTCTTTGAATTATTCTAAGTTACCAGGAGAATTTTAATATGTGAGGTGTATTGGTCTAAAATGTCTTAGTATGAGAAGTAAGAGTGTCATTTCCATCCCTGTGAAGAAGATTAAGGAGAAGTGAAAAAACTTTTGTTGCTTTCAGCATGCTATTCTACTCTAGATCCTTGCTGTGCTTCAAAATCTCTAGCTATCATGTTCAAGATTATACAAAGCAATTAAGCACATTATCTACATCCTGCTAAGACTAACACCTCAGATTTTTTTTTCCTTTTTTTTAATGTAATCTTGAAGGCAGATACATATTATTTTGTTAGTTTAAGTTTTACAGGAAAAAAAAAATGCAAAATGCATTCCAGACTACAAAGTAATTTGGTTTTAATATTAACAATGTAAACAAATGTACTAATTTTTTTGAAGATATGGTGAAAAGAGAACTTTATGGTAAAAATGTATATGATAAAAATGTATATGATAAAAGTTTTTATTGTGAGGATATTAAGTGATTTATTCAGGTTTTGAAGGCCTTAAACTGAATCATTCTTTGGACTTCGTACTCTTCCTGAAAGATCTCTGCTGGCAGGACATTGCACTCATTTCAACTGGAATAATATTTCATGCTGATTGTTTAGTTCAAAAGAAGAAAATTACTCACCAAAATATTTTATTTTAAGGAATCATAAGATAAAATTTATAAGATCTTCACAGAACTACTAGGAATCTAAATAGAAGGCAGATGTTGCTACATTTAGGACACACAGTTCCTGTGATATGTTAAAATTAGGACAATTTTCACTGCCAGTGAAGCTACACGAATTTATATCTGTTATGGGTTGTTTCAGGATTGGATTTATTATGATGAACAGAAACACATTAAAGTTAATGATTTTTCATTTGACATTTGGAGGTTTATGGCTTCTCATTCAGGCTTTTCCAGATAGACTGTAACAATAGGTGTGGTAAAGGGTAAAGAAGACTCTAGAAATAGTGATACTTGAAGAGGTCGTCATGATTTCTCTGTGTACTGAAGAACATTTGTTTAAATGAATTGCAGTTGTTACAAAATGTCCTTTTGTATATTGGCATATACATATTTTCTAATACACTTCTTAGGTTATCCTTTCCAGTTGGGTTAATATTTGAGCAAAAGAGCTTTGATCCCTAGGTTGAGAAGCACTGAGTATCTTTCTGCTTACTTATTTCTGTCTTCACATAATCAATCACTTTCAACACGAAGTCTCATTAAGTCCACCCTAAAACTTAAAAAAAACCAACATTATTCCCTTCTTTTTTTGAAACTACTTTCAAAGGCATCAAGCAAGGGAATTTTTTGCTTGAACAATCAACCATATGATAACATTTTAATCTTAGTGCATTCTGAGCCTCCGTAAGATCTGATGATTGGAGAACATGTAAGCTAGCCTGGATACAAATCAATAGTCCATATCCTCTTTCTTGTTATATATCTTGAGATGTGACCAGCGTATGACAAAAATATAGACCTTCCTGCCACATGATAGGAACTCTTCTAGGTAGGTGACAACACAATTTTGTGTAAAGTTCTATTTACATTTTTGTGGTGAGGGGTGTGGTGGGAGGGAAAGAAAAAGGAAAGAAAATGCAGAGCATCAAAACAACACATCCGGCCCAATCATGATAAAGGATATTCCTTAACTAGTTTATACAGCTCCCTGCATGAATTATTCTCAAGGGTGGGATGTAGCCTCAGGAAACAGGTTGGGTAAACCTGAACTAATCTACAGTGTTGTTGCTAAAGTAATTTCCAGCTGTCATCTACTATTTTTTTCTGAGGGATGAATGTGTTTTCCCTTTTCTTCTGAGAAGCCCAACCTTGCAGCCAATAATGGAACAGCCACAGCTAGGGGAACGAGCAAGACTGACTCTATATTTACAGAAACTCAATTCATAATGTCAAAAAAGCATCTCTTATTAAGTGATAAGTATGCCAACCCAGACACAGGGTGCAGGATCCCCCTCTTAAAAGTAAAATCAAGCTTCTGTTTCCTTGAGTAGGTTTCAGTGTAAACTTGCATTTTTTTTTCCACTTTTTTCAGCTCTCCTGTTGAACACTTAACACTTTCTGTAAAAGATGATGATCAGAATTAAATGATTAGTTACCAGACTTTAGCATATGAATTTCTGTTGCCTTAGGGTCCACACTGCTGCCTGTAAAAGTGAAATGTGAGATTCTTTCCTATTAATTATACCATAAATAGTAAAGTTCTTAATCTGTTAACTTACTCTTCAGGCAGAGTTTGAACTGGGGAGTATTACATGTATATTGTTTTCTTATTTTGAAGGTGACAGACCTTTTAAGAAACTAATGATTGAACTGACTAAAATGGTGAAACAATTCTTCTGAAGCAAAATGTAAACACTATCAGTAGCTGTTGAGTATCAAGAGCAAATCTACAAAAGTGCTAGAAAATGTTTTCCTTAGCTTTTTTAAGATTAATTTTCCAAAGAGTGTAACTTTCCTTTGATGAAAAAGCATGACTTGATGAGTTTGATCATTCAGCAGGTGGGACATTCACAGAACTGTTAATCTTGGTGTACAGGCATGACAGTTTAGGTCTTCTTCCAGGCTGCTAGAGCTGTCTTCTCCCAATATGTATATAAGTGTGGTGAGGATTTCTATCCCCTTTGTATTAACCCTCCTGCAAGAAGATAAATTACGTTCTGCAGAGACTGTTCAAGGTGTTTTGGCTTTCTCTGTTATGATGCTTTCACTTGTTCTGATAATTTCTCCGGGTGGGTCACTGGAGATGTGGGGGTCATTTTTTTAGGATGTACCACTAGAAAGAAAAGAAAATTACACTTGCAGACCAGTTGCATTTACAATTGCATTACACCAATTACACTTGCAAGCCAGTCTTCTAAGCTCTTCAGTCTCTAATGCCAGGCTGAGTTAACTCAGCAAACTCATCTCTTACTGCAGTGTTTTTGGGTTTTTTTGTTTTATTACACAGGGGCAGATGATGGCTAATTCTTCATGTTGTTTATCACATGGCACTTCACATTGTGACAAGCAAGTAATTCTGTTACTTCAAAATGCTCTTGACTATAATTCCAACCTGCATTTTGACACATATTTCCAAAGTGAGAGCTCTCTTCCAGCTTCCTTTTGAAATATCAGTTTTAAGCTTTCGATTTTGTTTGCTTCTGGTTTACTTCTGATTTACTTTACTTTGGTAGTTTACTAGCATTTAATTAAGTAGAAATTCTACTCTTTCCCACAGGTGTTTTCCTTTTTTTTTTTTTTATTTATTTATTTATTTATTTATGAATTTCAGTCTAGACAGGACCAGGACCAAAAATATATAGTTTTGTATTACTTAAATTACTTTAATGTTCATCCTCTTGGTTATCTATTTCAGCAGAGAGAGCAGCAACTGCCAAACTTGTAGATATTTTTGCTCTAGATCTATTTAAGTGAATGTTGAAACAGCACAGTCATATCATAAGGATCAAAGAAGATTTCTTGCTTGTAAATTAGAATGTACAGATCACTGTGAAAAATTAAGTTCATTAATCATTTGTGTGATACCAGAATTGAAGACATTTCAAAAAAAAGGTACTGATACTATCTATGCTTTCATAAATTTTGTTCACTGGGAATTTCATTGCTATTTTCTATTATGGGAAAGAATTACAATATAAAAATTATTTTCTGCCAGTATCAGTAAAGACTATTTTGAACAAGAGCCTTAGGCAAGAATCCTTGGCACTGTATTTTTCTGGGAAACATTGAAGCAGTCTGTAGTAGTCTTGCTATTAAAACCTCAGATTCTGTTGGTTTTGGTTTGTTGTTTTTTTTTTGTTTTTTTTTTTAATTTAAATGCATTGCAGAAAGTAAGTGCAAATGAAATAATCATCAGAGTAGGATCTAAAAGGTTTTCCTTCAAGTTCTTGGCATACATACAAATATAACCCTATGGATATAGAGATAACACAAGTGGGTAAAAGCAACCCACTATTCTGGTTTAAAAGAAGTCTGTAACAAAAAAATCACATTTTAACATCCTTTCTATCATGATTAGCTAAAATATTTGAAAACTGTAACTTGTCCATACATGATATGGCTGTTTCACTCCATGTAGTTATGTTACCTCATTGTAGTGCTGGAAACAGTGATTCCATCTAGTGACAGGTTACATTTCATACACATTCATACTTCAAAATAAAATATTTTTTTTAATTCCCTGATCAGCTAGGGACTGTGATGAAAAGCTTAACTGTTGTGTTTTTATACCTCAATCCCAAGAATTGAGCCCAGGTAAATTTACACCATTGCATCATGTGTATGTCAACATAGGTAAGAACAGCTGACCATGAGGAAAAAAACCAAGGACTTGGTGTCTGTGACTTTGCATTTATTTCATTTTGAGGCATGTGAGTCAGAAATTGTGAAATAGCACATAAAATCTCTCCTCTTTCATAATTGTAATTTTGAAGCTGGTTCCAGAAACAAAATAATTAACAAGTACTATTATTATTTAGGAGTTACTTCTTTTTTTGACAGTTGATCTAAAATATCAGTGCTTTCTCTTTTTTTCTTTCTTTACTTTGCTAAGACAATATGCTTCTTTATTCCTCTCTGATGACTGAAGCATTTATGGAGATTTATGGGACAGGATGCTGCCCTAGGATGGTGCATTTGCTGTCCAGCTCAGGAGGACACACATTTTTTTGTAGCCTAAGGTTCTGATTTCATTGCTTAAAAGAAATTCTACAAGGCATCCTAAGAAGCATAAATACCATTTTAATGTATATACAGATAGCCAGTAGTTATTGATGACACTGCAAATGTAATGGCCTATGACATGAATTTTCAGTCTTTTCCTGGGATGAAGCACCATGTGTGCACAGAGAGGTGTCTATTTGCTATAGATATGCACAATAAACAAATGCCACTGGATCACTTTACATTTAGCAGTCCATGTTTTCGGATTGTTTCCTTTTTTTTTTCAACCTGTGTTTGTTATTTTTATCCCTTATTACATTGGATGAAAGTTGGTTAACTTTTGATACATATACTTCAGTAGGTGCTTCTGTCTTTCAGAATTAGCTCACATCTTTGATAGAAATAGCTAATGTCATTTGTGTGTTTTGGTTATGATATATATTATGTGTAACAAAATAAGATAATCAGTTATATCATGTTCTTTCTGGTGTTTTCTACCGGTCAGCCTCACCTCCATCCCTGGAAAGGTGATGGAACAACTTGTTCTTGTCACTATCTCCAGGCATATCATGGACACGGGGGTCATCAAGAGCAGTCAGCATGGTTTTATCAAGGGTAAATCATGTTTAACTAACCTCATAGCCTTCTATGAGGAAATTACTAGGTGGATAGATGATGGAAGAGCGGTAGATGTGGTTTATCTTGATTTCAGTAAAGCATTTGACACCGTCTCTCACAGCATCCTTGTAGATAAGTTGATCAAGTATGGGTTTGGTGATCAGGTAGTGAGGTGGATCAGGAACTGGTTGAAAGGAAGGAGTCAGAGAGTTGTAGTCAATGGGGCAGAATCCGGTTGGAGGTGTGTGACTAGTGGAGTCCCTCAAGGGTCGGTACTGGGACCGGTGTTGTTCAATATCTTCATCAACGACTTGGATGAGGGTATAGAATGTACCCTCAGCAAGTTTGCTGATGACACTAAGCTGGGAGGAGTGGCTGACACACCAGAAGGCTGTGCTGCCATCCAGAGAGACTTAGACAGGCTGGAGAGTTGGGCAGGGAGAAACAAGATGAAATTCAACAAGGGGAAGTGTAGAGTTTTGCATTTGGGGAAGAACAACACTATGTCCCAGTATAGGTTGGGGGCTGACCTGTTGGAGAGCAGTGTAGGTGAAAGAGACCTGGGGGTCCTGGTAGACAAGAAGATGACCATGAGCCAGCAATGTGCCCTTGTGGCCAAGAAGGCCAATGGCATCCTGGGGTGCATTAGAAAGGGTGTGGTTAGTAGGTCAAGAGAGGTTCTCCTCCCCCTCTATTCTGCATTGGTGAGGCCGCACCTGGAGTATTGTGTCCAGTTCTGGGCCCCTCAATTCAAGAAGGACAGGGAAGTGCTTGAAAGAGTCCAGCGCAGGGCTACTAAGATGATTAAGGGAGTGGAGCATCTCCCTTATGAGGATAGGCTGCGGGAGCTGGGTCTCTTTAGTTTGGAGAAAAGGAGACTGAGGGGTGACCTCATCAATGTTTTCAAATATGTGAGGGGTGAGTGCCAGGGAGATGGTGTAAGGCTTTTCTCAGTGGTGACCAGTGATAGGACAAGGGATAATGGGTGTAAATTGAAGCATAGGAGGTTCAAGTTGAATATCAGAAAAAAATTTTTACTGTAAGGGTGACAGAGCCCTGGAACAGGCTGCCCAGGGGGGTTGTGGAGTCTCCTTCACTGGAGACATTCAAAACCCGCCTGGACACGTTCCTGGGCAATGTACTCTAGGTGGCCGGCTCTGGCAGGGGGGGTTGGACTAGATGATCTTTCGAGGTCCCTTCCAACCCCTAGGATTCTATGATTCTATGATTCTATGATTCCATACAGTCAGCAAAGTAGCACAGCACAGTAGGTTAGTGTGATTATTTCTTTAATGCAACTTTTCTTATAATATTCTTTTAAAACTCTTAACAAGAACTTTCAGCAAAAATAGGGGACAAAACTGTTCTTTAACCTTGTTCCAGCTCTTTGGGACATTTAGGGAAATTTTTGCTTGAAACATCCCGCACTTAGACTGAGTTTCCTTTAATTGTTCTCAACCCGAATGATTCTCACCTCCAGATCCCCTAACATGTCTTGTCCCCTTCTCATTCAGCAGACCACCCCTGCAAAGTTCCCCAACGCCACTCCCAGGAATGGGGACCCCCTGGCCTTTAGGGTAGGAGCGACCAGTTTTGCCTACATTCGTCGGCAGCATTGAGCTGCCTCATCTCTCCCGTATGTCACAGGTAACCACCCCCTCCTGTCCCCTTCTAGGGAAGAGCTGCCCCATGAGGAGTCCCCTGCAGGGCTGCCTGGTGGCATCTCTCAAGCCCACAGCGTGCTGCCTTGGCATCAAGGATGTGCAACAGCCCAAACAACTGCTGCAGGCCAGAGAAATTGCTTGTCAGGCAGCACCTGGCCCACGTACATGTTTGTTGTCAAACAAACAGCAATCACGCAGCAGCTGTCCACTGTTAGCTTGACATTTTATATTTCGTGTTAATTTAACCCTCATATAAAAGACAAAATCACACAAAAAGCTGTCAGGATATTTTATTTTTCATAAGATTTTTTTCCTTTTAGATGTAGTCTACTGGTCAAGGGCATTTTACAATGACTACCTGAGTATCTGTGCTGCTCTCCTCGTTGGTCCACTCTTTGATGTAGATCTTTTACTGATTGATGGTACGTATAATGAGAGTTTTAAACACTATTTAGAAATTTCTCTGCAAAATCTAGGCATATTCCCCTTTGTCTCAGAGCTCAAATGAAACAATAATAGGTCTCTTTGTTAAATCCTGAGATTTCTATCTTCGCATTCAGATTATATTTTCAATGCTGAGTATATTGTGTAAGTAGTAGAAAATCAGTCCTCTTCAGAAAATATGAACTTCAATTGGTAAATGGGGACTGAGCAGATAATACTTAGGAGTCAAACCAGCACTTCTGGTGCAGAAGTGGTAATTGAGATCTGAGAAGGAGCAAAGGTTACCTCAAGCAGGAATATCTTTTACTGCCATTGTGACAAACTGTCCAATTATGATCACCAAGTGAAAACCTCTCTGTTTACACAGTCTAGATGAAGGCTGTAGTTTACCAGATAGTTTGCATACCACCACCGCCTCCAACTGTTTGTTGTGAATAAATTTGATCTAAGTCAGGGCTCCTCATCTTTGACAAGATTGCTTATGCTTCACCCCACCAAAGTGCAAGCCAACTCTATACAGCAACTACAAGGCCTCTACAAATGACTCTTTGTGGGCACTGGGGGCCACCACAATGCGAAGCACAAGATTAGGCAGCTGGAAATTTTTCTCTCCATAGAGGTGGGTTGGACTCTGCTACAAGAGGAAATGGGAGTCAGGCAGAGAAGGGAATAGGAACCACAGGAGAAAACAAGCAAGAGTAATCAAAGCTCATGAGGAGGCACAGCAGTTCCGGGTTGATAAGGGTG
The DNA here is from genome assembly GCA_023637945.1 of Phaethornis superciliosus. NCBI lineage: Eukaryota > Metazoa > Chordata > Aves > Apodiformes > Trochilidae > Phaethornis > Phaethornis superciliosus. The sequence goes on along the minus strand of JAJQWJ010000001.1, from coordinate 23,560,172 downwards.
AAGGAGCAGAGACAGAGAAAATGGTCAGTAGTAAGAGGGAAAGAGTAGTAGAAGGTCTGCAGGAAGAGACAGAGGCATGGTAGAGAGAAATAAGAGAGGAGTCAACGTAATCGGAGAGGCCCAAGGAGAAGCTCAAGGAAAGTTCCAGTGGAGGATGGCAGCACCTGCAGCTACTCCCTACAGCCCTTTGCATTCCTGAAGTGTTTTCCACTTTTCTTTTTACCCAAAGCAGTGTGTATTCCAACTGTCTGCAGTAAAGCAGAGAGCATCACTGCAACAGGGTGTGCACAGAAGCTCAGTCTGTGTCATGCTAGAAGGTTCCCAGTTTGTGCCTCATGGCAGGAACTTCTCCCTGAGAGCTAACCCTGGCTGCTACAGTCTGCAAAGTGACCTTGGGAGCAATGCAGCTTCTATGAACTCTTGGACTGCAGGTCTTTCACAGGATCTGCCAACCCACAATTTTATAACTGGATTTGTTTCTCTGAACAAATGAGGGGTCCCCACCACATACATGTGCACACTTGTCAAATTTATCCAAACTCATGTTTAGTATGCTGACCTAAAGATGTGAAAAAAATACATTACGGTCAACACCAAAACTATAGGTTCATGAATGAACCCAATAATGAACTCTGGCTTTGCAGTGTACCAGGAATCAGGTTTCTTTCTGAGCTGTCAGGTAGGATTTATGAGGTTTGTTTTGCATGTGAATACTGATGGGCTGACAGAGTGGCATTTTCCTTCCTGACCTTCTTGAGCTGACCTCCACAATGTGCCTGAATGGTGACCTTCTCACCTGGGATAGGCAATCTAGGGAACTTTTGGCTGCAGTTTCCTCCCTGTGTCCTTTTGATCAATATGGATCTCTTTTTCCTCCCGATTCTTTTCCTGAATGGATTCATACCATTGCTCAATGCAAATGTAATAAGTGAGAGCTCTTCTCTATTCCTTATTCAGGGGATGTTTGTGCTCCTGCTGTGTTTTTCACTTAGCACTTCTCACTGGTGTAATCCTCCTGCCTTAAATGGCTTTCCTGTGAGATCACACTGTTCTCAGAACCGTTACAAAACATTATAAATCACATACCATAAAAAGTCTTCATTGTACCACATCTTCTCAAGCTCACAAGATTCAGATTGTGTAACGTTTTAGAGAAACCATGTGCCATCTGTAGCAAGGGTGACAGACTGCTTTGTCTGAGCCTGCTTCCCTCTTATTTATTCTCAGTTTTATGCAACACTTCCCCAGTGTTCCATATACTGGGAAAACAATCATGATACAAACTAAAATACTCAAAAGGTGGGCAATGCCAAGATTAACTTTGCTGTGGAAATTTTAATGTCTCCCCTTTTGCCCTGACAGTGCATATTTCTGAAGTTTATAAAAAATCTTTGCTAATGCACAGATTGTTAGGTTTCTGAGTGAGTCCTCAAGGCCTCACATTGTGAACAAATAGCTATACTTAATCCTCTGAAAACCAAGTAGTACAAAAGTCAACAATCATGTCAGGAATCTGTAACATTGCCTCTTTACACAATGCTTGATGTGTATTCAAGCCTTTACCCTCATTGATGCTCAAGCCTTCAGATTGTAAAGTCCAGTACTTGACAAACACAGATTTTATTTTAGATCAAGTATAACACATGAAGCTAAACCTAATAATGTGAAGCTTATCCCCCTCAGAAAACCATTACCTCTTCTTTACTCTTGCCCTGATGATTTTTCTCAAGAAACAGTAGAAGAAAGATAAAGGACATCACTTTTGAGCATGCCACCTGCTTCTTGATGCTTTCAGCAGCCAGGAAATATCATATCTGCTTATTTCAGAACCAAACATAAAATAAATACCAAATGCCAATCAACTCCAAAACTGATTATTTCAGTATTACTTGGCAAGAATTTAACAGGAATTAAAGCTTGAGACTAACTGTAGCTTGAATGCAGTTCCTGTATGAAAAACAAAGGATGCAAAACTCAGACATTTTAACATGAAAGTAGGATTTATGGAACAGAAAAAAATTAGTATCTTAGTATTTAATTATAAAATATACTTATTGTTTCAGCCTGATCGTATACTGTAAATTTCCTTTTCCTGTTTAGGGGCTGAGTTGAGGCAGATTCAGAATACAGCTGAGACCTGTTGACACTGATGTGTGCTTATGGCTTTGCACCAGCTTGGCAGACTCACGGTGTTCTGAGTTTATCAGCTCCTGCAGACTCACAGTCTTCCAGGGGTTATCAGTTCTTGAGGAACTTTGCAACACTACCTCCTCAGTGTGCATTTTTCTTCACTTTCCCCCACTGTGTTTTTCTCTTCAAACCTATAGATATTTGAAGTACTCATTCATACACACACACACAAAATCACACAAAAAGAGCAATTTCTGCTGTAAAATTTCAACAGACATTTTTCATGTCTTTCATTTCCTCTCAGATACATATATGGAAATAGGTATTTATATGAATATACACAAACACAGAAAGACAACAAGCATGTGTGTGGGCAGTATGTTTCTGTGTACATTATGTTCTATTTAACTTTGAATACACATTTTAAAGTGTTTTGTGTGGTTCTAAAAGTATGTGGTTTAGTATTCTAGCTATTCCGCAGCCTCACACCAATGAATAATCAACAAGGGATTAAATTAAAATCCAAACAATATCTTCTACCTGTGGGGGAGGAAGCCAATGCCTTCTTCTGCAAGATGTGGATGTGCCCTGGGTATGAACTCAGCCCATTCAAAGCCTATTGATTTTTTTTTTTTCCAATGAAGGGCTCAATCCAGCTCCCACAACTGTCAGTGGGCACATTTTGACTTACTTCAGTAGGGTTTGGAATAGATTTTTAATTAAATTTAGTTAAACTTATTATTTGCGGAACAATTTGAATTGAGAGCTACAGTAAATGTTATTTTCTGATACATAAATAAAGTCTGACTGCTCAATGGCACAAAAATTTATACAGCAAAGTACAAATTTAGCCTGGGCTTTGCAAAATTAAAGTGTTTTCTTCAAGAAAAAAAAAGGCCAAAGCAAAAAACCCACACTTCTAAAAATGTGCCTGTTTATCATTGAGCCCATTTTAAAATCTGGAAACAATTTTAAGATATTTAAGTTTTTCATTTAAAATAAAAAAGTTGTTATGCTATCTCAATATTAAGACTGGAAACACTGAATACATATATCCATTTAAATATATTTAGATAAAGCTCTAACATATTTCTTTGAAAGGCAAAATTATTTAGGATATAGAGAATCTGAGAAAAAGGTTTATCTTAATGGAAAATATCAAGAGATGGATTTAATCACCTGTTCAGTTACACATAAGACTCCAGTCCTCTGTCTAATTGATATTGCTGGCATGTAGGGCAATAGAAGTTAAACAATTGCATTTTAATGATTTATTCTCAAATTCATATTCAGAGCTTCAGCCATGTGGATGCCATTGGTGTTAATATGGGTTACACAGCTGAAGCCAATTTAATCAAGTTAAGGACATATTCCAAAGTTGAAAACCTGTCATATTACATAATATGAATTTTTGTTTAACTAATGAGATTATGGGTTGTATTAGAAATTCACTGTGTCTTAATGTGAGCAAAAAGAAAAAAGAGGAATTATACCCAACAGACACCAGGAAGATTGGTATTGTAAGCAATGAACTGACACCCCTAACAGCACCTTCTCTCCATCTCATCCACAAAAATTCACTTGATGGGAAACCACTTAATGGTCTCTGAAGATGCTGAGACAGATAAAGCTTCGTTTTCTGAGTCTGATGTGTCCAAGAGAACAAAAATGCACAAGCTCTTCCAGCTGTTTGACATAGGGAGAGAAACAGCACCAGAAACAATTTAACCTTTCAGGCTTTATTTTGTTCTGGTTTTGTTTTTTTGGTTTTTTTTTTTACTGTAGAAGAGCACCTTCCTGGTGATGCCTAATATGCAGGAAGAGGTGAATCAGCTTCTGGAAGCAGTATGAGATCCTGTCATCTGTCATCTGACATCTCCTTTCCGGAGCTGTTTCAGGTTGAAGGGTGACCAGGTTTCCATCTCAACCCAACAGCTCACTGTGAAACCAAACTGCAGCAGCTTTGACTCAGAGGGAACTGACCTAGACCAGGCAGGTCATCAGAAAGCATTGAAAGGGATGGCTGAGTGTTGAGAAGATCCCCAGCTTATCTTCTTCAGCAAATTCTCAGACCTGGTGGAGAAAGGAGTAAACAATGTGAAATACGGTGTTTTAAAACTGGTTGTTGGCTTTCTTGCCCAAAATGCTTCTTCCCCTTTCCCCAGAGATTAAACAAGGACAGAAAGAAGTGAGGGCAGGGGGTAGTATCATGAGTATGACATTGGCTGCTCTGGGAAAACAATCTGTCACCAGTTTGGCGATCCAGAAGCAGTGGTAAAGCCATCTAGCTCCCTGTGAAAATTCAGATAATTGTCCAATAGGGATCTTAACAGACAAGAAGTCAAAGTGGTGTCTTTTCTTAAGGGCAGAAAAAAAGGATTGGAATTCCTAATATCTCCTAAAATGAAGAAACATCTTACAAGGAAATATCTCCTAAAAGGAGGAAAGACCTTGCATGGAAACATGAGATGAATTCCTATTGATGATGCCAGTTCTCTGTGGTGTGGGAAGGGACAGGCAGAGGACTGGAGAACATCTGGCTGTTCATCACTCAGCCAAGACCAGCTGGCAGCACAGAAAGAGAATTGTTGGCAGTTCTCTCTCAGGTGGTGGAGCTGGCACTGCAGAAGTTATAGATAGTTCTCCATTGAAAACTACTTAACTACCTTAGGCTTTGTTTTGCCTTGCATTACATTTTAGAACCAAATTACTTTTTTAACAAGTACTGCCTATCAATGGGGAAAAAAATATTATCTGTAACAATCAGTCCTGGATCATTCTGGCCAAGCTTTGAGGAATTTATAGTAAATTCCAGCTTACAATGACAACCGCCAACATCTGTGTATAGATGTGGTTTCTGAAATGTTAATGCTGAAAATTCTAAAATACTCCAAAGCAGAAGGAATATAAAATGCATGAGAGTGTGTTTATCAGCTAGTAATATAAATAATCCAATTTAATCAAACCAATAATCTAACCATAACATTAGACAATTGGCAAAGTAGTGCCAAGTACCCTTTTTACTTAAAGAAAAAGGAAAATGGAATATAATGTTATATTAACCTACCTTGGATATAATAAACTATTAAATTATCTGAAAAATGAGTTAATTGTCATGTAAAGTCAGTAAGAGCTTCTTATAGCATCAATCATCCTTTAATTCATAAATCCCTTTACTGCGTTCTACATCTGGTTGAACATATTCACATGAATTTTAAGCAATACTAAGCATTAACCTTCTAGGTTCACTGTAGAAGATTATAAATTATAGAGTACAGAAGACAAAAATGCAAACTCATTTGATAGCTCTAATCTTAAAACAAAACAATAAACAAACAAAACCACAAAAATAACCCAAAAACAATCAACAAGAACAAAAAAAAAACCAACAAAACAAAAGCAAAGATTTAACAGTTTTTTCAGACTAATTAAAAAATAAATAAATATGTTTCTCATAGTGTGGCTGAACTTCCCTGAGTATTTCCCTTGATTTCCTTGTTTTATTCCACACCACCACCCATCAGTCTTAAAACCACTGGCTTTTTTCCACAAGTTATATCCAGATTTATAAGTCAGCCTCTCTATATGTAGCTGTTATAAATGGTTACAATCTTAAACAATGAAAAATGGTTGAGTACACTTAAAACATTACCCTGGTGGCTGTCACTGAACAAGAGGCTGAACAAGGACACTTCATCAATTGGTGCCCTAAAAAAGCCTTCCAAAAGTTGTGTTTTAAAGACAAATAGTATTTTAATTCAGCAGACATCTTTCATCCCTCAAACTGCTGATGAAGGCCAAAAGTGGCAGGTGGAGCTATCAGATGTACAACTCTTGCACTGATGAACTAACAAGTTGTGTTCTAACTCTACACCTTTCACCTGTGTGTTTATATAAAACATCATTATAGGCATGATAAAACGGGAAAAATCTTCTCTCCTGCCTTCTGTCTTTGTCCTCATCCACATTTCACACTGGTCTACATTGTACCAGCTAATGGTGTGATTTCTCATGACTGTAGCTGATCCTTGCAGCATACATAGCATCTCATCACCGTTCCATTAATGTGCACTGGTGCTTGCTTTGGTCTCCACTACAGGTGAATGAGATGCTCCCAGTAACAAGAATCCATGTTTCTCTTTGCTGGCAGGACAACACCAAGAGACTTCTTGTATTGTACTTCCAGTCAGCACCTCCTGCCAGAAATGCTCCATTACTTGGTACACTTACCGATATCTAAGACATAGTTTGGAGGAAGATTTACTTGTCATGCCATTTACTTTGAGCTTGAAAGAAAATGTGAAGTTTTCTAAATGTGTTAGATAAAATTTAAAAGTTTTACAGCACTATTCTGGCAGAAGCCTGGCAGGGACTACATAAACCATTCTCCTAGCAGATATGGAAAGTGATTGCCCCAGAAAGGATTCTCAGAAGCCATCCAGGCGTAATATTCCTCTGCTGGGGCTTCATTACCTTTTTAGAAAACCCTATCTAGTTTAGGCCTAGGTGGTAGTTAAAGGAGTTACCCATAATTGCATGTTTTAGGTCTTGCCATTACAGCTGAAACATTGCCACAACTGCTTTATTGTTGCCTCAAAGTAATTTGCAGTGCAGAACTTCTACAGGTTGTGGAGACAGGTAATGAGCATAAGAAAAAGGAAGGCACAGAGCAGAGTGTTCCTCACCTCAGTATGGAGAAAGGCAGATATGTCCATCTTTTTTAATTGCTGAGAAGTAAATCTTCAAAAGTATAGCTTCTATCTTAGAACATAATCACTCACTCTCTTCTTCCTGTTTTAATGTCAGCAGAAAGAAAATAGTGCAATAACATAGCAGGTGTTAAACATAATAACATTCTGCACTAGAAAAACCTTTGTCTGGTAACTAAATTAAGAGGAAATTGATAGAAAAAGTCTGACTGAATATCCATCTCTAGATGATGATAGACTGCTTATTCTTTCCTCCCTTTTAGTTTAGGCAAATGAGTGGCTGGGATCTGACCCAATTATTCTATTTCATTTCTGGAGATAACTTGGAACATGTCTGGATATGAACAGATGCTGAAACACCCTAACTGAGACATTAATTTTTAATGCTCAGATTCTTCTCTGTCAAGCAATTTGGTTTATATAATATAGAGATCAGTCATTATTAGACTTCAACGAGGAGCTCTCTACTTTGCTTTCAAATTCCCTTTTTGCCCCTTGTTGCACTTCAGCCATTACTGATCTTCCTAAGCCTAAAAGCTTGGCCTTTTGGATTGTTTTGTGGAATTCATTAACACCCCAAACTGTACTGATTTTCAATTTACTGGTGTGAATAGGAGCATTTCCACTGAGTTAAGCCCTGCAAAATGTCTCAATCTTTTTGAGTTGCATCTAGCCATCCTAGACTTTCTGCATTTGTGTGATGGAGTAACAAGGCCAATAGTATCCTGATATAAAGACAGAAATTATGCCTGGTTGTAGTACTCGATCTTCCTTCACTTTACGTCAGGTTTCCTCAAAGAAGCAAGCATTCGCAAAGCATTTCCAAAATACACAAGGAAGTATCCTACTTCTTTATTGATTTTTTTTCCCAAAATTTACTTTACTACAAGACCCAAATAAATACATACTTATTTGTTATAATTGTATTGCAAAAAAATGTTAAGTACATAAAGAATTTTTTTTAAAAAAAGATGTATTCTCTCAAAGTTCCTATAGGCTCTATGTTCTTGTCTCTAGCTGTCACTATATTCACTCTGGCATTTTAATTTCCTGGGGCTAGGTATGTGCTTGAAGCTTCAAGAATGTAGAAGTTCAAGATACGACTTTAGTACAACAAATACACTTTAGGAAAACAGAAAAACAGGCAAACAAAAACACCCCCCAAGAATATGAGAATCCTGGTGAATGATTCCACCTTCCTGAAAAGTATAGCAAAACTGAAAACCGAATGTTTCTGTATCTCTTACAGAGACATATGTTTATGTTTTTAGACTATATAGACCTTTAGTTAGGGTCTATATAATCTAGAATATAAAACATTGGTATGAATTTATCATCTGCTTATCTATATTTTGTGCTGTGGCTTGAAAGTCTGTTCTGTTTTTTTTCTTCTTCTCAGTAAGTTATTCATGTCTTTTAAAATATCTAGTACATGGCTTCTTGGTTTACTAATAGAACAAACATCTTGATATTCCAGGCAATGTTTTCTTGTTCTCTATTTCTGTGACTTCATTACTTCTGTCCATGACAAAAATGTCACTATGAGCCTTTATTTCAACTTTCTAACTTTTCACTTTTTTTTTTTTTTTTTTTTTTTTTTTTTTCCATGCTGTTTAACAAGTGTGTTAGCCTTCAGTTCATACCCATAAAACAGAGCAGGGAGTTGCAAAAGTCTCTCAAAGACATAGTGGAATCTCATTTTAAACCAGTCTCTGTTATTAGAGGATGAGGCTCATGTATATACTTTAATGAAGAATTTGTGAAAGCAGAAAAGTACCTGTTCTCCCCTCAGGGCAGTGAAGCCTTGGTGCCTCATTTACATTGCTTATCACTCAAGGCACAGAACAAGGAAATAGGGAACAATATTGAATAGGCTACAGAGAGTGTAAGAACATCTGAAACTATTTCATCTGCACTGTACTGAAGTACTTAGTAGAGCTCTTACTCAGTCTGTCTACCCAGAAAAGAAACCACTGCACAAAAAATGTGCATGTGTACATGGGTTTTTTTAAGGAAATATTTTCTATTTTATAGTTTTGGGAAATGAAGCAGGGCTGATAAATAAACAGGTGGAAAAGAATATTGGAAATAGATAAGCAAAATCAGAAGTGAGTAAGAAGACTTAAAAAGAAGGAAACATAATTTTTTCAACAGAAAATCCCTACAGTCTTCCCAGACATCATATAAATTCTTTATTTTTAACCTATAGGGAGCAGATGGAACAACAAAGAAAAGGGTATCTATGACTAATCAAGTCTCTGAAAATGACCAACTAGAAATGGAAAAAAAACATGGAGTTTTCTAGTGTATTGCTCTGCTATTTATGCCTATTTCTGTACAGCACATTTTCCCATGACTTTTAAAAAATTCTATTTGCATGTAAATAGATTTTAAAAATTCATCTTGGGAACCAATGCAGAAGCCAGTTAGAATTATCAGACAGATGTGTTGTATTTGATGGTCTGTAAGTTTGCGATACATTTTTGTGTGTATATATATATATGTATATATACACTTTAGATGCAATGCCTGCAATGCATATATACATACTTGAAATCTCCTGTCAGAAGAATATGAAACAAAAGCACAGGAAGAGAAGCTGCGTAAATGTTTGATTCCTGTTTCTGACAATGCAATAATTTTCCATTTGAATTCTTGTAAGAATTTCTGTGGAACATGTTCCTCACAGTAACCATTAATGTTTAAACCTTAATATTGAAGGTACTTTATAGTTATGGTAGGCAGTCAGATAAGCTACAAAGTATGTAATAGCTGTGTCTAATTATACATTGGTGCTATTTCAGTATCAAAATTGTGTACATTCTAAAGACTTCTTTTTATGCTTGCAATACTATGGGAAAAAAAAAATTCTAAATATTTAATAAATTTGGTTTGGCCGTGTGTATTTGAGCACTAATGCACTTCCATTTTCTATGCATTTTCAGATATTTGTTGTAATGATATGTTTGATTTTATTAACAGACAGTGCAATAGCACTGGTAAATCTACCAGGTTTTGTTTGAATGTTTAACTGAAAGAATACAGTTTGTTTTCTGTTGTCTTGCAGTAGGGCATCCAGGCATCTTACTTTGTTCTTTGAGTATATCTGCCCTATTTTATCCTTACAGAAGGAGGCTACTGTTAATGTTTAACCCAAAGGATGATGAAGATCAAGTACACTTAGATGTGATTCAGGTGGTTAGAAACTTTAGGTAAAGGTACTAGAGAAACCCAAAGAGGACTGAGTAATGGAGTTTTTTCCAAAAGTGTTGCGGCACACACTGCCCATCATTTTAAGACATATAAGGACTTCCCTTGCCAACAGTACAAATATATTACAATGCATTAGATGTCTTTCAAATGTTAGAATCCATCAGCAGGAACCTTTGTTGAATTCTGCCTGCATTTATGACGGAGCAGAAACAGAAAATTCCCAAGCACTTCTGCATCATGCCTGTGCTTCTCAGTTCACGTTGCTGAATGTTCTGTTCACGTCCCCTGAATGTTCTGTTCAGAGAAGCCCTGTGGAAAATCTTGCCTGGAACAGAAAATTCAATAAGATGTGAAGGCATTTAAATGTTAGACACTGCAATTCTGATCACTGAAACATAGAAGTGTCTCTGTTCACTTAGCACCTGATTTAATTCCTTAAAGATGTTTTTGAAGTGCCTAGATACACTGAATGTGTAAAAGTTTATTTTAAAAAGTGTATTAAAACATCTGCACATTTCTCAGCACATTATCATACTGGGTTCATGTCTGTTTCCATGGGTCTCATCTGGGAAGTCTCCTAACCTAGCATTGCTATTTCCAGGCTAAGACACATCACCTAACAGATACCTGAGAAATGTAGCCAGTAACAGTTTAACTGCTGACTGAAGCTAAAAGGTTTGACTGGGCTCTTTCAAAGAAGTGCAAAAACCTGTTCCTTTCTGTCTACCAGTTGTTATCAACATTTTCCATCTGATAATTTGTCAAGGCTGCTAACAAGAAGTCCGTGCTGAGCTTTGGAAAGCTAATTCCCTTCCAGCATTTTTCTACAGGGTGTCAAACTACAGACAACAAGAGTTTAAGATTCATTTTTTTAAAATCACACTCAAGCTTAAAAACAAGTGTAGGCCTAAGCAACAGTGACAACATATCTGCCTGATGCAGGAGACTGTGATGGCAGCCAAAAAGTTGATTGTAGCTAACAGGAGATGCAAAGATGTCACTGATGTGCTCATCAGTTGTTTTTCTCCATGTTTTAGTTGTAAAGCTAGCTCTGATTAAACTAGTGCAGTTACATTGCTGAACATGTATATGATTCAGAAGTGTTATGAGATTTGGGGATTATAGTGTCTGTAAGAGGAAAAAGAAATTAAAACTGAAACATTAAAGCTTAAACTATACATATGTTAATTTGAAATATCTAAGAGGAGGGCATTACTTAATCTTTTATCATGCAACATCATAGTATCAAATCACAGGCAATGAGGGACAGATAAACAAGAAGAGAGTATTTCAATTTAGACAAGTGGATATGAGGAAAGGAGATAAAAACCCACATCCTGGCCCAGGGTAATCTACTGGTTATCCATCCTCTTAAACTGAGCAGAGAGAAAGGTCCTTATTGAAGAGCATGCTTAAGAATATATTTTATCTCTAGGTCTTCTGAGTGATTTTGTTCTCTTTTTACAAAATTGTATTTGAAAACAATACATATGGTATCTTTCTTATGTAGAAATATAGTTAAGTTTCTCATTTCCTGGTATACAGCAGTCATTAAATCAACATTACTGGGACATTGCCAAAGTGTCAAAGTCCCCCCTTTGTGTGAAAAGATTTCTCTAATGCATACCTGGGTAGCTAAGGATGGTAGTTTTCTCATTCTAGAGCTTCACACCTTGCTTTTAGGTATACAGAAATTTACAGACATCAATAGTATCCGGGAAATGTCATTGTTCTGTAGAAAGAAACAGCTGAGGAAAATGCTGTCACTGCAGGTATCCCATTTGCAGTTTATGGAAATTAAGCTTCTAATTCAAACAAAAAATTTCATCCTAAAATTCTACAATACCAGAACTGACACACTTCATGTAGAAGTCATGTAGATTAGGATTAAAATTTTTATCCTGTATGTATCTTTTAGGGAATTAACTTATGTCACTGGCAATCTAAATTTTCTCTTCCTTTCCATAAACATCTAACTCATCAGGAAGGCTTCAACTGAGTCATAACTGAGGCATACAGTAATTAACATCTCTTCAGTCATGTCTTTAAAGTAGTCATGGTCAGGAACTTGTTTGTACAAAATCTTATTCATCAGATGCACTGTTTCTGTGCATTCAATCATGTCAGTTTATTCACATTTGCTTCTCTGAGAGGCAAAAACCATTGCCAGTGCAAAGTCAATACAACTACAAGGCGGTGATCTGTTTCTAATCTGGCTGGAAATTCATTGGCAGAATTGTTAACTAAATAGCACATTCTCTGCTACAGTTTATACAGCAGCCAATATGAAAACAATATGAAGCCAATATGAAAGCTCTGAATTTGTTTTCTGATTAAATTAAAGTTTCCCTCGTCTTTGCTTACAGAGCAAGAAAGTGTGTTTGTGTGAAGTACAAGGGAACATAGAATTGTACAGTGCTGGGCAGAAAGGATTGCATTACAGAATGAAACTGCACCTCAATACATTTGCATATCTGCAAAAACCATCTGAGGAACTCATAATTCAGCAGTAGTGCTACTTTTTTAAACAGTGAGAAGGAGTGTGAAAATCAAGGTTTTAAAAGGTTTTACATTCTAGATAAACATATTCTAAGATAAGTATTCTAAGATATTTTTCTTGTGTGATTTATATAATTTCCTTTCATTAAAATCAGCACAAATCCCCTCCTCCTCCCCTGCAATTGCAAAGCAAACCCATATGTATGTAAGAAAGCAAAATAAAAGAAAAGATTTGTGATACTTTTATTTCTTACTTTTTAATAAGATTTTCAAGTCTTTTTTATCTAACTCTCACTGTTGATGTCAAGATTCTTCAAGCTATATTAATTAGTTTATCAAAACTCAGGAAGCACACTTGAGTCTAGCTTATTTGTGAAATCAGTACAGATCATTCTGATTTGCCAGACTGTCTCAACACCTCATGGTAGACAGAAGACTGAATTCCACATGTGAGTGCAACCCTTGGGAGATGAATATACATAATGCTTATACCAACAGAAATAACTGCACCTTTCCTCACCTTTTCTCTTCTTGCAATGGCCACTGCCAGGAGGAGATGTGTGGTGCATTAAGGCACAGACCCAGCCATTCTCATAACATCATCACCAATTCCCACAGAGATGTTAATGTAATCAGAGGTTTGAAGGGGTAAGAAGAAAATGGAGAAAGCCTGCACCGCCATTGCTGATGTCCATAAACATAACAAATGATCCTTTCTCTCTCTCTTTTGTCAGAATTACTGTAAGTTAATAAATTTGACTTTCTCAAGGAACAGAAAGCTCCATGGTCTGTTACCAGTCTCTTCCACCAGTTCCTACACACCACAAATCTTCCTTCTGGGCAGGATGAAGTTCTGTGCCACTTGATTTTAGCATGCACTTCATCAGGCGTTAATAATGCTGGATTGACAGGAAGCTGAACATGAGCCAGCAGTGTGCCCAGGTGGCCAAGAAGGCCAATGGCATCCTGGCCTGGATCAGGAACAGCGTGGCCAGCAGGTCCAGGGAAGTGATTCTGCCCCTGTACTCAGCCCTGGTGAGGCCACACCTCGAGTCCTGTGTCCAGTTCTGGGCCCCTCAGTTCAGGAAGGAGATTGAGGTCCTGGAGCAGGTCCAAAGGAGGGCAACCAGGCTGGTGAAGGGATCCAGCACAAGTCCTGTGAGGAGAGGCTGAGGGAGCTGGGGGTGTTCAGACCTGGAGAAGAGGAGGCTCAGGGGAGACCTCATCACTCTCTACAACTCCCTGAAAGGAGACTGGAGCCAGGGGGGGGTTGGTCTCTTTTCCCAGGCAGCTTTCAACAAGACAAGAGTGCATGGTCTCAAGTTGTGCCAGGGGAAGTTTAGGTTGGATATTAGAAAGAATTTCTTTACAGAGAGAGTGATTAGGCACTGGAATGGGCTGCCCAGGGAAGTAGTGGATTCTCCATCCCTGGAGATATTTAAAAAGAGACTGGATGTGGCACTCAGTGCCATGGGCTGGTAACTGCAGCGGTAGTGGTCAAGGGTTGGACTTGATGATCTCTGAGGTCCCTTCCAACCCAGCCAATTCTATGATTCTATGATTCTATGATCTTTACACAAATATAATTCTGAATTTTATAAAGCCCTTAGACAGTTACAGCCCTTAGTAGAGGGTAGTAGCAGCACACAAGGACAGTGGTAAGTCTGTTCTGAGGTGCGTGATATTTCCTGACAGAGACAATACATACAAAATAGGATTCAATGTTAAGTGTTCACTTAGCTCAGGACCACAAGTAGTGGAATGCCATGTGGTGTAATTCTTAAAAAATCGTGCACATCCTACTTGCTTACAGATGAAAGCACTTTAATTTAACCAAAATATACAGTCTTGCGTAAACTGTGTTATGAATCTGAAAGCTGATTTCTTATAGAGCCAAGAGACTGTTCTTTTAACCACTAATTGGTGTTTTCCTCATTTGATAGATTTTAGAGCTCTTAAGAAGACTACTTTTCTGCCAAGATGATGTCAGCTGAATCCATCAAGTAGTGTTCTGTTTATATCAGGTTTACACATGGCTCATTTGAGCATATTTTTTAAATATTATGTTGAGATGTTAACTTGTGAATAAGTTGAAAATGTGTCTCCCCTTAAAAAAATACTTGCCAAATTAAAATCTGCCCAGTTTCATGAAACTTATAATTATTTTAAAATGTCTGAAAGTCACAGATTTACAGACTATTAATTGTATTGATCTATGTTGTACAGAGAGACACTTTAGCGGTAAGAAGAATGGTAATGACAATAGGGGCATTGTCAAGGACTGGGAACTGTGTATTCTGAATCACTTTTAAATTGTAGAAGGGAAATTTCCCTTGCAAGCAAGGTGAAGTCCAGCTCTTAAAGATTCACAATCTATAAAAAATACAAAACTGACACAAAACTGGGGGGAGTGACTAACACCCCAGAAGGCTGTGCTGCCATTCAGTGGGACCGAGCCAGATTGGAGACTTGGGCAGGGAGAAATTTAATGAATTACATCAAGGGCAAATGTAGAGCCTTGCATCTGGGAAAGAACAACCCCAGGTACCAGTATAGGTTGGGAATTAAGCTGTTGGAGAGCAGCATAAATGAAAGGACCTTGGGGTGCTGGTGAATGGAAGGATGACCATGAGCCACCAATGTGCCCTTGTGGCCAAGAAGGTCGATGGCATCCTGGGGTGCATTAGAAGGGGGGTGGCTAGTAGGTCAAAAGAAGTTCTCTTCCCCCTCTACCCTGCCCTGTTGAGGGTACATCTGGAATATTGTGTCCAGTTCTGGGCCCCTCAGTTCCAGAAGGACAGGGAACTGCTTGAGAGAGTCCAGAACAGAGTGACCAAGATGATTAAGGGAGTAGAACATCTCCCTTATGAGGAAAGACTGAGGGAGCTGGGTCTCTTCAGCTTGGAGAAAAGGGGAATGAGGGATGACCTCATTAATCTTTATAAATATGTAAGGGATGAGTGCCAGGAGGATGGAGTCAAGCTTTTCTCAGAGGTGACTGACAATCGGACAAGGGGTAATGGTTGTAAACTGGAGCACAGGCGGTTCCATATAAACATGAGGAAAAAATTTTTCACTGTGAGGGTGACAAAGTGCTGAAACAGACTGCCCAGGGAGGTTGTGGAGTCTCCTTTCCTGGAGAGATTCAAGACCCACCTGGACTTGTTCCTGAGTGACCTGATGTAGGTGATCCTGCTCTGGAAGGGGGGGTTGGATTAGATGATCTTTTGAGATCCTTTCCAACCCCCACCTTTCTATGATTCTATACAAGGAATAAAGCATTTAAGAATTAAGGATTGAGTCAGACTCTTCTAGAAGGCAATTCAGCACACTTCAGTTAGTGATTTGGGACTAAATTTTTCTGATTATATTGACTGACTATATTGATCCTGAACTCAAATGCTATGAATCCAGACTAGAATTCAAACTGTACCTGTTGCTCTTGTATAATCATAATGTCAAAAATAGATTGTGTGTTTGCTTAGTAATGAGCAGTTGGCTTGCAGAAGTGATCCAGTGGATCTTCATAGAAAGTAGATACCGTATGTCTTGTTGCAACTGATAGTAATATGCAATAGCCCTTGCATTCTTTAACAGAGAAGCAGGAGGCACATGAATAAGCTCATTTCATTAAAAATTGGAAGTAAAAAGGAAAATATAGGCTTTCTTATAATTTGCATGCTTCTTAGTGAGTTTCTTCTTTGCTCGAAGATATAGTTTTATTAACAGCAATCATGCTGCTAAGATAATTTTTTTTTTTTTTTTTTTTTTTTTGGTTCATTCCTGTGGGACCTGCTAGAGGTGACTCTGCTTTGTCAGGGGGGTTGAACTAGATGATCTTTTGAGGTCCCTTCCAACCCCTAACTTTCTGATGCTATGATTCTATGAACAGCAATTACTTGCAACCCACAAATTGGATGGATAGACTTCTTTTAAATAAAAAGGATAGTTTTTGTGAGAGACAGTCTAAAAGGAACCTTCATTTCTTCACTGATGATCTTATCAAGGGTCTCAGCTTGAGCTATCCTCCCTGCTTGCTGACAATATTGAACCCAGTTGTCTGTGTAGGTGACTTAATTTATTTCTTAATAACATATTAGAGTGGCAAATATAGGAAGTTCTCTTTAGACCCAAAGGCCAGTGCCTACACTGTACAGAATTGTGTGACTGATTCATACTTGATTGGATTGCTGTGTCACAGGAAATGGATTACTCCTAAGAAACCAGAGCCATGTCAAATATGTTTAAATGGAAAGAACATTAATTTTGTAATGTCATTGTTGCTTTGGGTCCAATTTGAGAAAGTAAATCTCCAAGAGTACTGTAAGGCCTGGAAGGCACTGGAAAATCACTTTTCTCTGAGCTTCAAAAGAATCCTAAAAAGATTTTAAGACATTAATCCCAACTACCCTAAAATGATCTACAGAAAGTTGTCATTAGGATAACTTATGGTTTGTTGAAATGCACCAATATCTGCAAAGCCAATACGAAAGTCTTTAAGGGAAAACATTAAGGGATTCTGCCTGCAGCAAAATATTAAACTGTTGGCACAAAGGAAAGCAGAGGATGCTCATTTGTCAAGCTTCAGCTTCTCTCAACACTGGGTGTAACAAAGCCTGCAACCTGCAGTAACAAACCTGAAGCTTGTGCCACAGACCTGTGGAGCTGCCCTCTCCATTTCATAAGCTGATCTTCCCTATGCAAGCTTCTCATTCCTACCCAGCTGATGCACCTTGTGATTTCTGTGGACCAGAAATCCCTGGAGTGGCTACTCAAAAAATATTAGTGCCTTACACAACACAAAGGTGGAAAAGATCTCTGATGACCCAATCTGCCTATGCCATAAAAACAAAATGAAGATTAACTGCATTCAAATTATTTCTTGAAGGCTTTGCCCAGCTTGTTCTTTGATTTTCCACACATTTCCTCTTCTGTAGTATCTTGCCCAAAGCAAGATTAATTTTTTAATTCAAATTTCCTTTAATGTTAGACCTTGCTCAAAAAGTGGCCTGAAATTCAAGTTAAAAATTAGCAGTGGGACAGACTTGGCGGTGCTGTACATACTTAAGAAGTACAATCGTATAGCCCAAGAGTGAAAAGTTCCTCTGAACAATACCACTGAAGTTGCTCTGTATTTATACTGCTTTGCAGATTGACACTTTGGATAACTTTCTTACAAGTAAATTAGGCCCAAATTTCTTGGTCTGATTAAAGTATCCAGACAACTACGACAGAGAAAACACAAGATGACTTTACATCATCCTCATACTGCACAGATCTTGAAGCCAGATAAAAAATAGGCAATTTCTAATGTAATAGGTACTATAAAGTGCAGCCATAAGAGTAGTTATTAGAGTTAGCAGCTTTCAGTGCCAATTCTTCTAATTCCTTGAGACATCAAGCAATAGATTCCCACTTCCTAAGATCTTCTCTGTTTTGCTAGGAATGGAAATATATAAAGCAATAACAGAGCCTATCTATGCCCTGAAATAATACCTCTGAGCAAGGTAAAAGCTCATGAGGTGAAGCTCCTGTCTTAAGTGAATCACCAGAGCAGGAAAACTGGGAAAGAGATTTACCAACCCTGCAGAATCTGCCACTTTTTTTTCAGACTCAGCTAAAAATACTGGGTGGAAGAGGAGAAAAGAAGTGTGACTGCAGAGTACTGCCTGTGAAATGATTGATATGTATGACAATTCCTGTCTGAATAGCATGTTTCCCCTGAGTAAACTTTGGCAGAGAAGTTTATGGAATGCAAAGAAATACTGCATATTTTCAAGTTTCCACTGAAGTTGACAACCAATTAGACTGGTCATCACTGAGGAGCTTTCCTTGTCTTTCTAAGGTGGAAGCCCTGTTTTGTTCTTTTTCCCCCCCTTGTTTTACATGTTTTATCCTGATTTCTTCACCTCACATCTCTAAAAGTGCTGTTCCCATTATATATAAAAATATGGATGTGCCCTGAATAATTCCATATTTCTGGCCTTATATTTCTGTGGATATGCCATGATAATGTGTCCTGACCTGCCTGGTCTATAATTAGTGCTGAGTGTTAAGGAGTGGCTGAATATATCAGGCTTGGTTTCCCTTCCCTATTAACCAGGAGAACTGTGAGTCTGTAATATTGCCATGGCTCCACAAAGTGGGACACACACATATGCACAAATATGTACAGAGAATGCTTTTCCTTGATCCTGCCTCACTTACACACATTCATACATGCATTTGCCCTCCGCCTCTTGCCTTCTGCTCCCAGACAACCAGCAAGTTTTCTTATTACAAAGGCCAGCTTGAGGTAGACTATGGGAAGGATAAGTTTAAAGTGTAGTAGACAGAAAAATGACTTGTGTGTGTGTGTATGTGTACATATACCAGAGAAAGAAAAAATCAAACAGTATTAATATCTTTTTAATTTGGCCAAACATTCTGCAGGAATATATATAATGAGCTTTGAATTTCTGATGACAGCCATCCTCTAGTGGAATGATTTGAGTGGGATGATTTTAGGTAATAAATGGGAAATGAATGCTTCATGTTTCCATCTGTAAGGGCCTCTATATTTGAAAGGCAGGCTATGCTGTCATCTGCAACATTTTGTACTTTAGATCCCTAAACACTTTCTCATAACTAACACTAAAATGAACCTCTTAATTCATAACAAATGGTGAGTGTTGAACAAGGAATTCTTAAAATTTACCTGTGTGAGTTATATGTTTTAAGGTTATTAATTATAATCTTCTTTGCATGGAAATACAAGAAGTGCTCTGAAGCACTATAGTACCTATTAATTCTCAGAATGCATATGCATTTTACCTCAGGTTGGTTACTGCTATTGGCTCCCTCCCTTTAAATACCTAATGATAACCATAGTTCAATTTGAAATTTATTTCATGCAAATACATACCTGAGCTTGGATCTGTTTATAAGTCTTCTTGCACAATATCCGATTTCATTGGAATATGTTTTCAGTATATCAATGCACTGAATACTAGTTTAGAGATATTTTGTACTTTTACACAACACACTAAAGAAAAATAATGGATAAAACAGCTGGTGATGATTAATTTTTTATACAGGAAAGCAGTTTTTGTGAACATATTGAGCTGAGAAAGTAATAGAAATATTTGGCAAGGGGGCAGATACATAAGGTATTTTAGATGGAAACAAAGAAAAAAAATCAATGTTTTGGGGTTGCTGATGCTATGCTCTCTCCTTTTACAAATTATAGAGTGAAAAGGGATGGAAGTTGGTTCTCTTTCTTTTATACCTTTCTTATCTGCATCTAATATAATGAACTTGTTAGCTATTAAAAATCATGGCAAATTCCTCCACTGTTCATTGCTTTCCTTTGAGTTCATTTAGCCCACCACCAAGATACTTTGCAAGATTCAGAATGTTGTTTACACGTTAAGAAATACAAAAAGCTTGAATTTCTGTCTCATAACATTCAATACCACTCGTTAAAATACTGGTGTTTAAGTTACTTCCTTTTTAAGACAGTTATAGAAAAAGTCTTGTGGGGGTTGTTTGCTTTACTAGACAGCAGAATTCCTGAGTTACCAGTATTGAAGTTCAGCAGCTGGGAAAGAAGCACTACCTGATGTTCTTTCTAGGGACTGGCTGTCTGGGGAGCAGCTCTGCAGGAAAGGCTGTGGGGGTCTTGACAGTGAGCAAGCTGAACCATCAGGATGCCCTAAGGCCACCATCATCCTAGGATGTATTATGAGCAGCATAGCCAGGAGACTGAGGGAAGTGACTTCCCTCTGTACCCATCAGCTCTTACTAGAGTACTGCATCCAGTTTGGGGAAAGACTTTGATACACTGGTGTGTACGTTCAGCAGTGCCACCAAACTGGTCATGGGGTAGAAGCACTTGCATTGCACACTTGCATTGTGAGGATAAGCTTCTGAGGAAAAAGAGTTTCTTTAGCCTGCTGAAGAGAAGGCTTAGCAGCTGTTTGCCAGTGTGTGTAGGGAGGTTACCAAAACAGATAAAACAAAACTCTTCCCGGTAGTGTGTGGGAGAGCAAGGGACAACAGGCTTAAATGGAATCGAGTGGTAGCTCAATTTCCATCTTTGGATGTTCCCCAGCTGAGACTGGATAAAGCAACAAGGCCAAGTGCCGGGTCCTTCACTTTGGCCACAACAACCCCATGGGGAGCTCCAGGCTGGGCACAGAGTGGCTGAGAGCAGCCAGGCAGAGAGGGACCTGGGAGTCTGGATTGACAGGAAGCTGAACAGGAGCCAGCAGTGTGCCCAGGTGGCCAAGAAGGCCAATGGCATCCTGGCCTGGATCAGGAACAGCGTGGCCAGCAGGTCCAAGGAAGTGATTCTGCCCCTGTACTCAGCCCTGGTGAGGCCACACCTCGAGTCCTGTGTCCAGTTCTGGGCCCCTCAGTTCAGGAAGGAGATTGAGGTCCTGGAGCAGGTCCAAAGGAGGGCAACCAGGCTGGTGAAGGGACTCCAGCACAAGTCCTGTGAGGAGAGGCTGAGGGAGCTGGGGGTGTTCAGCCTGGAGAAGAGGAGGCTCAGGGGAGACCTCATCGCTCTCTACAACTCCCTGAAAGGAGGCTGGAGCCAGGGGGGGGTTGGTCTCTTTTCCCAGGCAGCTTTCAACAAGACAAGAGTGCATGGTCTCAAGTTGTGCCAGGGGAAGTTTAGGTTGGATATTAGAAAGAATTTCTTCACGGAGAGAGTGATCAGACATTGGAATGGGCTGCCCAGGGAAGTAGTGGATTCTCCATCCCTGGAGATATTTAAAAAGAGACTGGATGTGGCACTCAGTGCCATGGTCTGGTAACCGCAGCGGTAGTGGATCAAGGGTTGGACTTGATGATCTCTGAGGTCCCTTCCAACCCAGCCAATTCTATGATTCTATGATTCTATGATCCCGGTGTCCCCTCGCAGCTGGAGCAGGTGAGA
The DNA here is from genome assembly GCA_023637945.1 of Phaethornis superciliosus. Taxonomy (NCBI): domain Eukaryota; kingdom Metazoa; phylum Chordata; class Aves; order Apodiformes; family Trochilidae; genus Phaethornis; species Phaethornis superciliosus. Next base: position 23,538,698 of record JAJQWJ010000001.1, on the reverse strand, counting down.
GGCCCCAGGAGCGGCCGGGCTGGGCCGGGGGGCCTGAGGGCCAGGGGTCCGGGGGGCTGTGGGGCTGGCGCTGTCTGCGGTGCTGATCGCTCCTGGCCCAGTTCTCAGCGTCTGCTCCGGCAGACAGGGAACATTTATGGTAATTTCGTAGAAACAAAAAGTTTTAAGATCCTAGATGGAACACAGTGTAACATTATATTATATGAAGTGTTTAAATCGGCTGATAGATGGAACTTCTCTTGGAAACGTGGCAATAAAACTTTAATGGTACACAGGGAAATTAATTCAGCAGTAGGGCCTGTTCTTCAGTCCCATTTCAGTGGAAGTGCACTGTTCACTACTGGATTTCTGTGTACTGAACCAAAGGACCTAGAAAAGAGAAAAAACTTAACGGGTCAATATTTTTAAATTCAACCTAAAGGGCTATTTACTATTTACACTTTAAAACACCAAGGGAAAGAAATTTTAAAAGTGCATCTAAGAAGTCAAGGCAGCCTTGAATTATTAAACCAAACATAATTGCTTTGAACTAACAAAACTTACGCTGACTGTACTAAAAAGATGATTTTTGGTTGTAGTTAGATGCTCTTCTGACTTCACATAAAAGGATACTCTTTGTCTCTTTTAAAATATTAATTGGGCATCCATTGCTAAAATTCCAGAATGTTAATTAAGATGCTGAAAAAATGCTAGAAAATATTTGCATCACCTTTGTCTCCCATTGATTTCAAAAGAGAGAAGAATGGAAACTAAATGGCTGTTGCAAAATAAATTATTGGACACTCACCTCAAGTCAATGAAGAGCACATTTTATACCTCATTTTCAGCATTTGCTACCCTCATGCAAGAAACAGCAAAAGAAATATTTTCTGATGAAAGATGACCAAAAGGTACATTTGCGGATGTGAGCAATTAAAAGACATAATTAGCAATACCCTCAGTTTTCAGAATATGAGAGTGGTCATGGAAAGAACACATAAGGAATTCTCAGCTGTCATCATCTTATGTTACCCTCATAACATTTGAAATAATAGTTTCTATTAAATTTTATCACAATGGGTATTTTTCACACATCTACCTTCTCATGATGAAAAGTTCATTAGTACTGTCAAAGTGAATTGAATATATCAGTATAAATAAGATTTATAAACAATTTCTGCCTTTGTCTTTCAAAATCTGGTATTCACCTGACAAAGCTTTTTTTTTTTCTTTAGAAGAATTTCTCAACATCTCTGATCTCTGTCTCTGTAGCAGGACTCCTGACTCTTATAAAATAAGTATTGTATTTTTTCATGTAGTTAAAGCAGTAAAACAAATTATCATCCTCCATTTCTAACTGTTCTCCAATCAAAAATAAATTTGGTATGCTATTAGTCCTTTGTAGTATAAATTATTGTATTATCTCTTATACAGATGAACAGAAAAGTCAATCTTGAATTATTACAATTTGGCTTTTTAGTTCTTTCTGTGGACACAGAAACATAAATATAAGATGATACAACAAAATACCATTCAGAAAAAAAATTAGTATGCTAAGTATAATATGTGAAAACTCCCTTTAGGAGATTTGTAGGTTGAATATTTAAAATCAGCCCAGTAGGCAGGTCTTGGACCTGTTTTAACAGAAAATATTAATAACTTCTTTAAAAAAAAAATTCCAAGTAACTCAGCATTTAAGAATATAATTCTTAAAGATATAGTTATCCATTTTCCTTCTATATTTTCAGATCTATACTGGCCCTAAGTGTGGGGGGTAGAAAGTAGCAATCTGAGATATATATTTAAGTTGCGTTGGTGCACTTCTTTATTTTTAATTTAAGTTCAGTCAGTAGTGTCTGCAAAACAAAGAGTCAGCTTTTTTTAAATAAACCATCAGTAATCAATTTCAAATAGGTCATTTAATTATCCTATTTACAAAGAAGAGTGATTACTCAGGCTTAAGAACCAAAGGGTCTCTCATCAGGTCTTATTAGCTGAAGAAAAGTACAGTGTTTATACTATTTTTCACTGTATTATATAGCAATAACATGCAACACAGTATGTGATAAATGCCTTATTATTGTGCACAGTGCCAAATGATTTAACACATCACTTGGAGCTGATGAAGCAAATTAAGCAACTGAAGAAACACTAGGAAAACAGCAAAGCAAAGCAGCAGTTATTAGTAGCAGAATTTGGTGGTATTTTTAAGTGTTCCCCGCAAAAATTACTCAATTTGACAATTGGTTCCTATTTAGACCTTCTGACTTCATCCATGTTCTCTTTTCATCTTAGTATAAGTTGCAGGATCTCTGTATGTACAAAAGAAAACTAGAGTAATAGGAATCTCAACCAGAAAACTGAGCTAGCACTCCCTCATTGGTAATGGCATGGTAAAGTGGTTAGTCCTAGGCAACTCCTGGTATTATATCAGTGCCTTCCTTCCTTTTGCTGTTTGTCTTAATTCTCAGTTTTCTATAGAAAAGTGTCTGCTTTGCCTGCCCTCCAATCTAGCTTTTACCTACCTAAAGTAGTAGAAGCATGATGAAGTTTGTAGTTTTTTGATCTACTTACCCATTGGCATATTTAGGCCAAAGTATAAAAAATATTCCATTAATTTTACATGCCTCCATTATTTCTTAAAAAACCCTCAGTCTTACATTTTTATAATATCCATCATATCTATAATCAAAGCTATAGAGTTTCAAAAAGTAAGAAAATTATGCTTCCTACAAGTCAGTTTGATCTCAAGAAATGAGTGCATACCTGACCTCCATGATGAAAAAAGGTTGCATCATGAGTTACTCAGACTCTTACATTCATCTCTCAATTTTTTTTCATAACCCTAGCGTTCTCCATTTGAAGAACAGGAAATATCCTTGGAGCTCTAATTGCAGTACACCTCTCAATCTAGACTTAAGACTTTTAGGTGTGCACTTAAACAAATTGTAAGGATTGTAAAGAATGCTGTGGTGTTAAGAAAATAGCAGAGAATGCTTAATTAGTCTACAGTGGCTACCTACCTACATGCTGATACTGACATTCATTTTGTCACTTCTGAGGTTATCCGTCATCTTTTCACTGGGCTTCCAAACACCTTCTAATTTAGCAAAACCACAAAATGCAGCAAAACCAAAATAGACTTAAATTGATTTTCAGACTCTACAATGACAAAAAACTCCTGGCAGGCTCTCTGATTGGAAGCTGAATACATCTTCTGAAGCTTTTAAGAAAAAGAAAACTGTTGGAACATTCTGTTCCACAGAACACTCCCACTCCCTCTCATGTGCTTATCAATAGTATCAACCTCACAGTGATATTTTCTGTGGAAGGAACTAGAAAGGTATCAGCTGTTTGCTCCATTTTCACAGTGTAAGAGTAATTTTATAGCAATAAATCCAACACTGACTGGCAGAAAGCAAAGAACTTGGCAGCTCTGAGCCTAATACTTGGACTGAAAGAGCAAAAAGTCTCCATATGACTCCTTGTAAAAGTTGTTCAGGATGCAGGGACCTGGATTGCTCACTCCACCAAAGTATTTCTTGAAACATCTAAAGTCTTCAGTATATTGCAAGCTGTTAGAATAGTTCCTCTGTTTTGTTCTTCACATTGTTTAATTTGCTGATTTCTCTGGAAATATGATTATGCAACATGCAGCTTTTCAAATAACTATCTCTTTCCTGCATAATCAGAAAGAGTTCATAAAGTATATTTGCTACATTGGAAAAACACGAAAACTTCACAGAATCATGTAATAGATGAGTTTGGAGGGGACTTGCAATTATGTAGTTAGTCCCCTCCTGTTCAAAACAGGGCCAACCAGCTAGAGCAGGTTACCCAGAATATTGTCCAATCCAGTTTTTACTTTTTGCAAAGATGGAGGCTCTGCAACCATTTCAGCTACCAAGAGGCTGAATTCTGGTTGCTTCAGGCTTAGTTTCCTTTTGGTTGGCAAAAAATAAACAAAACATTAATCCATTGAAATGATAAATTCTGGAGAAAACAAAAGATGATGGAGTAATAAATCTCATTGTCTATATCCTCCCTAGTCCGTAGTTATTTATTCAGTTGGCAGGCAACTAAAAGACAGCCCTGGTTCTGCCCTATGAATATATGTGTGCACACATGTGTGCATAAACATATGTGCATGTTGATTTACCTTTCTATATTTATCTATTTAGATATGTATCATTCGTTTATAAAAGTTCTCTAAGAAAAGACACACTTTAATTACATGAAAAAACCCTAACTTTTAGAGCTGCAGAAGACCACATGTGAGAGAATTCATGTCCATAGAAAAACCTCTATGAATAAGCTGCTGTTCAAAGGTTGCACATCATGTGACTGGAAATTAATTTAATATTGTTGTTATCCACTCGAGAATGAAAATGATTCAATAAAAAAAATCATGTGCAGTATTCATCCTCTAAAGGTCTCTGTCTTTTCCTTCTCAAAAGTTCAAGACGTTGATTTTGATCAGTTGCACCAACAGGGAAAGGCTCGATGTATTTTCTAGCAGAGCCACAGTGGCCCTATTGGTCACCTCGAAATATTTTCAAGGGGGTTTCATCTTGAGTATTGCATCTATGAGCCTGAACACAAAAGGCAAAGACAGTAGGCAAAGTAGGAGAGATGCAGAGCATAGAAGGACTTTGTAAGTAAACTCAAACGATCTGAATTGTGCTAATTATGTAGATTGTATCTCCAAAATAAACCCAGTAGCTCTGGACAAATTTCAAAGTAAAAATTTTCTATCTCCTTTTCCTTTTTTTAAAAGTGTATTAATATGCAAATTATACTTGCCAGAAGCGGACTTTTAATATAATCTCATATGGCAGAATTTGAAATTAGGTGTGTATGACTGCTAATGTTAGAAGAGTGCTGCTAACTACGTCTGCTAACTAAATCTGTAAATTATAAAATCTTTTGGCTTAGTGATCACATCAGCCCTAAGGAGCTATCATTTAAAAGAGATTATATTTATTTCTAGAAACTGTTTCTTAAGCTGTTTAGAAAAAGATAATGTATGGTCTAATATCTTAAGGTTCATCTCAAATTGTGCTCAAGGTAACATTTTTGACCCATATAGTGTTAAAACAAATGAGTGTGATCACAAATGCTGTTTATGCAAGCTTAAATAACAATTTTATAGACTTCATCTACCAAGCCATTCGCTATTCAAGGATGCTTACAGTGACAATAATATTTTCTCTTCATAGTTAAAAATTTTACCTTTGTTTCTAAAAAAATGAAGCTTTTAAATAGACATCAGTAGAATTTGAGGAAGGCACTTAATGACATTTGAAACAAAATAAATTGGATGTTACTTAATTAAATTATTACCTGGAAAGTAACATATAAAATCTGCTATACTGGAGACCTGAACAGAGCGGTTTTTATTATCTGCTTATGCCCTTTAGGAATATTTATACATAACACTAGAGAAGCACCTTAAAGTATGTTTTTCTTCCTATGTGCAAAGCAGATAAATTGATGCCAACTGGGATTTTCCAGTAACTTGTTTGATAACTGGTTCTACTCTCATAGTGTTAACAGGAAATTCTCCTTGACTATGTGTACTAATGAGAGGTTACACATCTCCACAAAGTTAGAATTTTTCAGGTTTTAATGCTAAGATGTAGTAGATGAGAGCCTGGACCAGGCGAAGTGTCTGACAGTAGCCAATCTAGTATCTTCATAGCCAATCTAACAAGGTAATTAAGGATTCTTCTTGCCAGAAGTCCCTCAGGAGGGCACACTAAAGGCATATATGAGAAGGAAGAATAGGTAGTCTAAGGCTGCTACTTCACTGTGGCAATGCCCAGCTCAGGCATTGCACTCTGCTCCTACAGCTAAGACACTTCAGAGACCCTCTGATGTGGCTTTCTTGACCAGTCTGATGCCCAATTTCTTGGTTAAAGACTAAGAAAATACCATGAAATGAAAAACATACGAAAAAAGTTTGTTCAGATTTCATTGTAATTTTTTCTCCTAGGACCACAAGATCAATTGCTTTGAGAGGGGTGTGGCCTAAACCAGGAAATGTCAACCAAAGTCATACTAGCAAAAATTAGCTACTGAAATATGAGTAACATGGCATATACCTAATAATCTGCCCTTAGGGCTGAGATCTGAGCCTACCTGAGGGAGGCTTTTTCAAGCAAAGGAGGCTGGGCTGTTCCCTGATTGACTGACTGGTATAAAATGGATCAGATCCAGCAAAATCTGATGATTGTAGAAGTACGTTGGATGTCAGATGTGGGAAGGTATTCCACCTGCACCATTCAGTACCCTAACAACTGTAGCATCTCTGTCTCCTCTTTCTTTCCTTGTGTTCTTTAGGAGTATGTCAGACTGAGAATTCGTGACTCCTTACGTCTGCAGTATAACGGAGCAACCCTGCTAAACCTGACACATAACAATGCAGGGAGTAGACTCCAAATCCTCAATGATTTGAGGAAGTAATACAATATGAAGCCAGAGAGCAAGTTTCTTCCTTTGTCCTTTTTAAAACTAGAGCTTACAGTTGGCTTTCTGATGTATGTTTTAGTCCTGATCCAGTAATTGACCTGAATTCTAGTTTCTTTGGTGCTATAATATGTCAGTCACGGGACTGATTTCTTTTCAGGTACTGAGCACCCAACAGCTTCCATTGACTTCTCATCTAGAAATGTTCAGCAAGTAATAATAAAGAGTACACAAAGGTATTTAAGAATCTAAATGTCAATTGAAATACATCAATGAAAGTTCAAGAATCTAAACAGATGCCTACAGAAGAAGTTCCCCAGCTGAAGTGAATCAGAAAGTTAGTTCTACCTGTGAGGTTTTACAAAACTGAGATAGAGATGCCAAGCATGACGTTTAAGCCAAAGCAGGAATGCATATTTTTTAATATTTCAGAAACACTGACTGAATTTCTTGCCTCTGCTTTCCCCTGAATTTAATGCCATCAAGAACAAATTAGACCTGAGTTCACAATGTATATGTAGTATATGAAGAATATGTATATATTTTGGCAGTGGAATTTTCTATTCAAGTGATAATTTACAATTTACATAATTGGTTATTTTTAGCAATAAATGGCAACTATGGAATACCAAAAGTTGGTAAAACAATTTCACTCTTTGTAAAGTCATCTACTGCAGATTTCTTTGAGATGGATAGCTCACGGTTTTAATCTGATTCAGTTTGCTCGTACCTAATATAATTCATCCTTGCACAAACTGAGAATGGACAAATAGAGTGGAGATAAATTTAATCTACCAAGTACGTGTTCTTTCTTGCTCAGTTACTCATGTTCTTGCTACAGATCTACGGATGAATTTGATTTCACCTAGGCAGCAGTATACAGAAACTGGCAAACACTTCAGTAAAGAGAATTCTCTTTGCTTATGTCAACCTTCCACCATACTTTACGTTACTAAATCCTACTGCACTTCATAGTAAGTAGATAAGAAAGACCTGTACCTGCTGGAACAGGTACAGAGGAGGGCCACAAAAATGATTGGAAGGAGGGAGCATGTCTCCTATGCAGAAAGTTTGAGAGAGTAGGAGTTGCTCAGCCTGGGGAATAGAAAGCTCTGAAGAGACATTATTACAGTCTTTCTGATGAGGATGAACTGTTTATCAGGGTCTGTAGCAATAGGATAAGGGGTAATAGTTTTAAACTTTAAAAAAGAGGACAGGTTCATACTAGATATAAGCACTAAATTTGTCACAATATTGGTCGTGAAACACTGGAACAAGTTGCCAAGGGAGGTGGTACAAGACCCATTCCTGGAAACATTCAGGCTCAGGTTGGATGGGGCTCTGATCAACCTGATCTAGTTGAAGATGTCCCTGCTCACTGCAGAGCGTTGGAAGTAGATGACCTTTAAAGATAGATCCCTTTGAAGCCAAATTATCCTGTGTTCCTATGATTCTACTTGGTACACAGTAGTATTTTTTACAAAAAATAAATGCCCCTGTAGAACCCAGAAAAAGCTAATGGAAGCAATTCTTATGTCTAATCTGAAAACTCTTGTCTGTGTGTCATTCCACTTTTCAGAAATCAAATTTAAATTACAGATATCTTAAATGTTCTTTCTCAGTAGCATTCATTGCTTTGGAAGATTGATTGTTCAGCCGTATTTCTATTTTTCCCTTTTGGTACTTTCAGTCTACCCTGTGGACTTTGAAAAGTCTAGTAATATAGTGAGCTTTCAATGAAATTTATTATTCTTTTTAGGCTACATTTTAGGCTACATCTTAAATAAAAATTTGGCATCAACATCAAAGCACTAAAATATGTCTTCTGTTCTCTCCAGCTATTCCATATTTTATGTGTTTGATGTTAATGTGAATGTGATATTCAAACTTAATAAATACATGGCAAAGAGAAAAGTAAATGTCAATAAGCTTTGTTGAACACTTTTATTAAATGCTTATGTTGTGTAAGAAGACATCTTAAAGTTAACAGATGCTGTAAATTCTCTGTTCCACCATTATGTCGTACTGTAGGTTTCAAAAAAAATTATAATCCTCTATAGAATAAGTTTAAGTTATTCTGATATATTAATAAAAATCATCAATGTATTAATATTGCTCTTATTGCTGAAGGCTGCTTCAGCTATCTGCTCCTGCCAGCCTTAAATTGTACATGCTATGTGTGCACAATGAATAATGCTATCCCAAAAGAAAGGAACTTTTACTTTTACTTTTACTTTTACTATTTTTAAAAATCAAAAAAAGAATTAATTAAAACATTTTCTACTTGTTCTTAATATTTTCAAATGAAGTCTAAAAGCTCTAGCAATAAAATACATTATTTCTCTATGCTGAAGTTGTGTGCATTACATGTAAACTGTGTTTTACAAATCTTTTTTATTTTTATTGTGTTTCACACAATCCATATAAACGAAAACAGTGATTCTTGCTGGAACTAGTATTCAGTTTTCCAGCAGTCTCACTCATAGGAGACACGTGCAGCAGACATGGACTATGCCGTCAATCTCTGTAACCGAGATTAAGATCCCTCGGTAAATGATTTCTGGGTCTGTAATCTCCATCCTTATGGATCCTTCTCTGTATGGTTCATGTTCAAGTCATTTAACAGAGTAGTATCTGCAGAGAATCAGCTGCCCTGTTTCACAGCATCCCACTCCTCTACACATCATGTGCTTCTGGTTTGAAGGGTAATATGATCAAAGCAACAGGAAAAATATTTTATTTCAGACTTTGGAAATCACTATAAATTGTAACAGTGACTCTCACTGGCTGCTGTGAGGTCTTTGGTGAACATAAGTTTCCCTCGGTGCTAAATTCAAGAGTTACACTAAGAACTGCCATGTGCATACATCCACCTGCACTCCCTTGGTTCTCTTCACCCTAGTGCCCTGATGGACTCCATCAGCCAAGGTGAATCTAGCCCAAGGTGTGTTTGACAAGCATGGTGAAGAAAGTTCTCTTGATGTACACCAGGTGTACCTAGCAATGTATTTGTAACTTTGAAACCGTGTATGTGTGGTTTCCCTTTCCACTAGCTTAGACTGTTAAGTAGAGCCATCTTCCTCATTTTCCTCATCCTATTTTACATTTCTCATTTATTTCCTGAAAAATAAGTGCTGGTAATCTAGGGGCCTCCTTCTCCAAACTACATTAACTTATTTCTTCCTATTTTAAGACCACTTCCCCCTCTCAAATGGAGCACAAAACTTGAATTTATCTGAAATTGGGGGGAAATATAACTTTAAAATGTCACAAATAAATCTGTGTCTTATCCTTCTGTAGAAAAAATTTCTCTGCATAGTCAGTCCTCATGGCAGAACCAAAAGTACATAATCCTCAAATATGGGTTTCTATTCCGTGGACAGCTAAATCACTTTGGCTTTACCAGGGGGCACCTCTGTGCATATGGCACTTATCACAGCTAGCTGACACCCCACCAACTTACACATTCTCAGGTTTTCCTCCCAGTCATGTGTTTGAAAGTTAAAATTCATGGCTTTCTCCCTTGCCTATTAAAATTCTAATCCTTCAAATCAAAGTTGAGTATTAAAAGATGCCTCTTAACACTTCCAGAGGCACCTGACTAGGCCCCAGTATTGTTCTGTTAACTCCGTGTATTTATGCACAAGTGGATTGACGTGATTAGCTGTTCTCTTAACTGCCAGAGAGAGCAGTTTAAAATAAAATTAGCAACAATACGATAATTAAATTTTAATCCCTGTGAATTTTAGTAGGTATGAAACTTCAGGCCACGTACAATCACTTAAAGGAGAATTCCGCTGAACTTTAGTTTGCACACAGCTGTGATTTTCAAAACTCCCCTAGTTTGAGCCCTGAAAACTGCCACACCTTGAACTGGGTTCTCTCTTAGATGCCTCAGTGCTCAGACCACTGCAGAGCTCCTTTTGCTGCTCCCCAGCAGCACCTCAGTCCTGACAGGCCTGAGCAACCTCCTGCCCTTCGCATCTCTCTCTGGTCCAAGAAGCCCTGCTGCCCTTCTCCAGGAGGGCTTCCAAGGAACTGAAGAAGTCATGCTTCTCAAACACCACTTCATCAATAACTTACGTTTAAAACATGACCAAGTTATGCTCTTTCATTCCTCATCTCCAGCCACAACCTAATGGGTAAAACCCTGACAGATTCATAAGGGATGTAGTGTTGGTTCCCACCTTTGGGCTGATGGATTCATTCACATCTCCCAAGAAAGGATGTGTAAGCAATAGTGGGACACTGTTAGGGCTTACTTTTGAGTGTGTGCCAGGGTGAAGACTCATCTGTTTGCCTAGTCCCATCTCCACAGATGTTATGTGACTAGCATAAGGCACATGAATAATCCTTGGGTCTACAGGAAATACTCCAGCTCTCAGGTGAACTCCTACCTGAGGTCACCTGAGCAAACGTGTTTCGTGTAGCCTCTTCTGTAGACCAGCAAGTCCTAAACAATTTCCACAGCAGGAGCAGAAAGACTCAATCCCATCACCTTTTTTTTGTTCATGCATGACCAATGAATATCTATTTTTTACCCTCAAGGAATGACGCTGGAAAATAATAATAATAATAATAAAAAAAAATTATATGCATTTTAAAAAGCTGTTCTAATTTAGAGAAAGATAACCAGCACCTACATTCAGGACAAGCTTCTGGGTTCTCAGTCCTGCCTCAGTCCATGCCTACCTGCTGGAGGAGGCCAGCATGCTTCAAAATTCAGATTTTTCCCCTGTGCATTTTTCGAACGGTTACCTCCACCTTTGATTGGCAGCCGGGTTTATGCCAGGTTGGGATGCCTAACATTCCCTGTGCATGTTCTGGGTGCCATTTTTTGTGGTATATAGTCTTCCTGGATGCTACACTACCATGCCAAAATTAAGTTGTCTGATTTCACATTTCCTTTATGATTTTAACCTAACAAATAGAAACTTCCCCGCAGCAAAATCTCTTTTTTTTTCCCCAGCTCCTCCATGTCTCAGCTTAAGTTTAATTCCTGTACCATGTCATAAAATCTTTTCAGTCATTGAGTGATGATTCTAGTGGCTGAATTGAAGCATAGCAATGAGGCCTGATTGTCAGAAGCCAAGTTGTGGGCATTTTCTGAAAAGCCAGTCTCTCAGTTCCCAACTATATCTCTTCTTTTCCAGATTCTTGAACATAACTAGCAAGGGTGAACTTCCAGACTCCCCAAAGTCAGTGGCAGCTCTGCCATTGATTTCAGATTGTCATATAAATCTTTGTCACAAACATACGAAGCCTATAAAAATAAGATGGCAAAGTCAGAAAATGGCAGATTCCTATCTGACATTCTCATACTTTCTGCTCAAATAATGTCTATGAAGTTTGATTCCATTCAGATACTGAACTTCAAAATGAAGAGAGCTAACTAGTGAAAACAAGTGAAAACTGACAAGTGAAATGGAATCAGTCCACATAGCCCCAAAATGTAAGCAAAAAAGTCATTTAACTGATTTTCTCTGTAAAGTTGTCACTGTTTGCAATTAAGACTGTTTACCTACTACTTTCTGTTAACTTTAAACTAAGTGTTTTTCTAATTTAGCAGACTGCCTTAAAGCCTTCTATTGGCTTTCTAGTAAGCTTGATCTTTTATTAGCTACAGTGCTTTGTGGTATTCATTATACATTAATTTACATTTACATTTTTAGATTTCAGAAGTACATTCATATTAGCATACTTTTGTTACTAGCAAATGGAAGAATAATTAACGTAGAATATTTGATCTAATTAATAGAATTAATGTTTGATGTTTTCAGTAAAAGCTCATTATAAATAAACAGTGAAAAAAAAGGTTAAATGGTACTCTCTTGATATGTTCAAGATCCTTTCGTTCGTGTATCCTTCCATGTTGCTTTATATATTCTATGTTGCTTTTTTATTTTATAGGAGATAATGCCCTGTTAATCAGAATAGTTTGAACACAGAAATGGTAACACTATATACTGTTCTTAAGTTAAAACCTTGGCATTTTTTCTTACTCATGTCATTCTGAGTTTACTCCTGTGAAATTTTTTAAAGAGACCAATATCTCCCACAAAGACCTAAGGGAATATGCTGAGTCAAATGTAGATAACTTTTTTACATAAGTCGGTTGCATTATATAAATCATACCATGTCTCTCTCCCACACAGGTGATGGCCTTTCATTTGGGAGATGAGCAGAATTTGCTCATCACTAGTTAGGGTTTGAATCCAATAGGGAAATGGGCAGCATCCTCACAGTTTCTCAGTGGGTTTTGGGTAGATAAATACATAATTTAATGTCAGTTAGGAAAGAAAAGGAAATTGTCTCTGTGGTTGCTAACTCTAGTTAAATGCAACTGGTGAAGCAAAATGCTCTTTAAATGATTCCTCAGAAGACACTGACAGCACTTCACCCAGGAAGGTGCTGTTGGAATTAACCAGAGTATGACCAGGATGCTGATGGTCTCATAAAGGTGAGGCTGCATGTTTGCCAACAGGCTATTGCTGTGCATGGTGTCACTGTCAGTAGGTGTTACCTGTGGGCTAAGAATGGAATGGTTACCCTCACTACTGGATGGAATATACATCTGTGCAGCTAGCTCTGTGCTGTGTCTGGCAGGCTAACTGAGACTGCTGTGGCAGATGCCTGGGTAAGCTGCCAGGGAGTGCACTGAGGAGGAGCATTTACACACTGTGTCCCGGCCACTCGGCTTTGGATACAGCATCCTCTGACAGCAGAGAGGGAGCAAGGAACCACGAGGGAAATAACATCAACTATCAGAGTTATTTCAGCAGTGTGTGACTGCCTATGGCCTGACACATTAGTTGCCCTTGATCCTGTATTTTCTGAATGGTAAATTTTCAAGTAGAACCACGAGGAAAAAAAAAAATCCTGAAGTTTTTAATATGTGGAAATACTTCAGGTGACATGATTTCCTACTATTGTCTGCATGAGGAACTGCCACAGCAGGTGAGCAGTTCCGAGAGAGACTGTAGAGCAAACTAACAGAGCTTAAAATTGTTGGCAGGGCTCACTGGCACATCAGGCATCTGCACTGATGGTCTGTAACTCGGAGAGAAACGACGAGTGGAAGGGCACCATGGCTGCTTTACAAAATGACTGCAGAAAGAGGTAGAATTAAAAGATGAAGAAAGGCTGTGGTATCTGCAGCAGCTCCCTCTCTACAGAGTAGGGTGCTTCACCAAATGCAGATAGAAGTGGAGTAATTTTGTCCCTTGTTCCTGGCTGAAAAAATAAAAGGTTTTCAACCTTTGCTATAGCGATAAAATCTGCATTTATTAAGAAAAGATCTTCAGGAAGTTCTCCTCTATGGAAGAAATAAATCATTCTCTTGTTAGGTCAGCCCATGCTGGTTTCAAAGTATCTGATTCACTACTAAATTCAAGGAATAAGACACAGGGGAAAGCCTTTTAGGGAATGCTTTCTGGGGATATAGATTCTTAAGACAAGATACTATGCAAACAGAATGAAGCACCTCTGTACTTTGTGAAAGCAATCTGCTACAGGTTATAGGCTCAAGTCAGACATTCTGATATGACAGGCCCTGCTACAGCTTTGTAACTTAGATATTTCTGATAATATTAATTATTTGCAAAAGGTTCCACAGAGACATTTTATTGTTTACTATTTGTTCTGAAACGGGATGGTAAAAAGCATGACAGCTGCTGCTAGCAGTTAGATTTGTCAATTCCCTCTCCCATCTCTATGATTTAAAAAAAAAACAAAAAACGCTCTCAAAATCTCAAAACTAGTTGACAAGGAACATCTAAATCCACCTGAACCTGGAAAAAGAGTGGAGGAATCACGTGTTTATGCACTGAAGCCTACTTTTTTTTTTTTTTTTAACAGAGCGTAACATTGTGGGTTTGTGTTTAACCTATAAGAACAACTACCCTTTTGTGAGCTTATGCATCTTTTTTTTTACTAATAGCTGAAAGACATCTCAGCTCTATGCTGAGACTAAGAATAGTTAGTTGGCTAGTTAGTTAGTTAGCTGCTTCCTGTTTTGTCACATGGCTATGGAAGAAAGGTACATTTATGGCTTCAGTTCAATAATGGAGATGGTTCATCTTGGGGAAAGCCATTGTCTATTCTCCAGCTTCAAACTCTTTTCATGTAATGCCAGAAGGTGTCTTCCAGTCATCAAATGACATGTGGATAGGCTTTCTTCTGGATTTTCCCTGGCTTTAAGTGCATTTTGAATTAAATTGTTTGTAACCAGGATAAGCAGAAAATTGGCACTAGAATAATTCATGTGTTTCACAGTCCTACTTAGTATAATTCTCTTTTGAGCCCACTTTATTGGTCAGACCAGATGCATGCTCTAGAATAGATTAAAACAAGCAGTTTTGCAGCTAAAATTGGCAGCTATTATTTAAGTTTTGTAAGCTACAGGTTTTGAAACTGCTTGAAATGAATATTAATTTTCTTCATGAGGAATAACAAATATTTATCAGCAATATTTTTTTTTAATGGAGTTAAATTATTGCTTTTTCATGAACAACAGATTCATTCCAAAATATATCTATGAAGAGCCTAGAGTTATTCTCTAAATTAAGTAGAATCTAGCCAAAAATGTTGGCCAAAAATGTTGGGTGGAAATTTCTGGAACAAAAGTATTGTTTTTCACCAGTTCTTAAACATAAATGAATTCCAAAATGAAAATGTTAATTGACCCAAAAGAGTAAAAGTTTCTAAGAGATTTTTTTTAAATGGCAAACACAAAACGAATGAGATAGTTCAAAAGCATTTTGTGTTTATTTCAAATTTGATATTTATTGCTTTCTCATCTCATGCAACATTTCCAAATACAATATCTTATTTCACTGGAAACATAAACTAGTTTTTATCTACCAGGCAAAACCATCTCGCCCTATTACTAGTCCTATTTCCAACTATAACTTTAGCAACTGTCCCTGCAGATATATTTTCTTTCATTTGAAGCATGACTGACCAAAAGAATGTATCTGAGACATTTCTATACATCTATG
Source organism: Phaethornis superciliosus (assembly GCA_023637945.1). NCBI lineage: Eukaryota > Metazoa > Chordata > Aves > Apodiformes > Trochilidae > Phaethornis > Phaethornis superciliosus. Next base: position 23,523,252 of record JAJQWJ010000001.1, on the reverse strand, counting down.
GGGAAAACTATCAATGTTTTCTTTTGTACAGTGAGAATACTTTGCAAATTCACTATACTTTGTTTCCTGCAGCATGTTGTTTAACTGGAACTATTTACTCCAAAATGGCGTAGTCAGCTGTTTAAAAAAGAAAGCTAGAAAAGGAATGATCCCTGTTTTTGATAACATGAATGAGGCATTATAATCAGAGTGAAAATTTCTGTAAAAAGAATCTATGTAAGATGCTGGATCTATTGGACACTGGTCAATTATATACCAACTCTTACTCAGGACTGCATTCCTAACTATGCCTTAGAAAAAGATTATTGTGCCTATGCAATTTCTTCTTCCTCGATAATGTGGTAGAAATAGTACTGATATTACAATATTGCCTAAAGAAGAACATGCTTTCGGAGGGTAAATACTTCCTATTTTTGCATATCCTGATAGGAACTGATACAAGTTTGGACAAGATATAATGAATTTAAATTCCATGCAAGAAAGGAATTCTACAACTCTGTCATTACTGTATGTTGCTGAAATAGTATACCAGCATCTATCACAGATTAGTTGAACGTGTGGTGTAGAATACATTGATTCAAATATAATTCAAACTGTTCCAAGATTTAGTCAGTTTGATAATTGCAGCAACAAGAGCAGCCATCTGGAAAACGCACTGGCTCTTGTTTTGCTTTGCTTAACAAGGGGGGTGGGATATGAACCTCCAGTATGATCATCAGAATTATTTTCTGAGTTGGCCGTCATCATGCACTACTCACAAAGGTAAAGAAGAGTTCAGAAAAACTGTTTCCTTCCCTTGTTTAAAGTAATAGAGTTCAAACTCTCCTAAACAACTTTCAGGAGTGTCTTACCTATACAAGTGTCCTGGCTGACTTCAGTCAAAATGTTTTTAGTGTCTACTGGCAGATATCCAGGGGTAGGTGTGTGGTCTGAAAGTCTGTTGGCGTGGATTTTACAGCAACATAAACTGCCTGTTGTTTCCTTTCCCAGTAAGGGCTTGAAAAAAGCCAGCTTGGCTTGAAAAATAGGACAGAGTGCCACTAGAAGATTGTACTGAGTGTACAACATTGGAATATGCACAGAATTGCTTCTTCTGCAGAGCCCTGGCCACACTGAGAGGTGACCTTTCTTTTAGCTTAACATTGATGGAATGTACTCTAACCAGATGAAAACCAAATTCAAGAGGTCATGTTAAGGGAAGAAGGGGAGATATTAATCTGTAATAATTCAATAGATGTTAGCTGTTAAAGATCTGTGCCAGGAGTACTTAGTTACTCACAAGTTCTTACTGGGCTCCTGGCAAAGGATTAATGTTAAATGACCTTAGCTGTATTTTAATCCCATAAATGGTTGTGCCTATTCCATGCAACTTTCTCAGAGACAGCTTGCATTCTTGAGCCTTGTTTGACTATGAATATATTTTCTTTTTTGTGGCTGGGAGGTCTTTTTAAATTCTGTTGCTATTGTGCTAAAACCTCATTTTTCTCTGATACCTAGCTCTTTCTTAATTTTATTTCATATTAGCTGCAATATGTTGCAACTAGAACAAATGTAATTCTCATTTAAATAACGTGACATCTTCATTAGTGATGCATTTTCTTATAAGTTTTTACAACCACAGTGAATTAAAAATTCACTTGCTATTCCAGCTCTTATTAAAGGAATTCTCTGTAGCTACTTAAAAAAAAAAGTTAATCTCTTACCAGTCTCTTGACAAAACATAATTCAGGTGTGTTACTCAACCTGATATTAGTATTTCTGGCCCAAAGGTGTGTAGATCACAAACACACATTCTCTTGTTAACATTATCACTTAGTTTTATATGTACTTACTATTTTTTGTATACTGGTATTCTAGGAGCATTTGAAGCCAGGCTAGTATCAAATGAACTGATGTACAAAGTGAGAGTAAATGATAAACCCTGCCTCTTCATATCTAAAGCTGTAAATCAGAAATACATTGAAATTTCTACAAAGATTTTCACTCTTCAGAAAACCACTTAGGCAAATAATTTCAGTTAAGTACATGTGTAAATATGTTCCCATTGAGGAACATTTTCTGGATTAAATCTCTGAAACTATAAACCTTAGTTAATTCTTAATTTTGTTTGCATATTTGGAAAAATTCTGTTAATATTTTACAGTGTCTCTGTGCCTCTGTAAAAGTTACATGCACTTGAGAAAATTTCATGTAAGGGGTTAGTGATACCATGTTTGCCATGTTTCTTAATGCTGTGGAAAAGCCTGACCATTCACAATGCAGTCTGTATAATACAGATCATTTCACTGGACTATTTATTCAGTTTCTAGACAAATAAAGTTTTAAAGGAACAGTTTGGACTTAATTTTATAAACAACAAAGGTTTGTTTTATTATCAAGTGACATAGTATTTTTCACTTTGTATATTTTTATCTTGGTAGGTTAATCACTTGATAAAGTGAATACCTTTCAATAAAGATATGAAGATTTAATTGCTTTATATTAATTATTTCATGGCATTATTCTGCTGAATAACTTCATTGTACATTTATAATTTCGTGAGGCTACACACTTGCATTTAATAGCTTTTGAACGGCAACTTCAGGGCCACTCTTATTAATAACAATTATATAGTGCGGATTTTATAGAAAATTAACTGTCAAACAACGAGGCTGAACAACAATAACATCAAAGTTACGGTGTCTGCTTCATTCCCAAACTAAGTTACAGAGAAGACATAGACTGAAAATACAGAATGTTAAATAATTCTTCTATAAATCAAGCTTGCTCCTCTTTTACAAATTTGTATCAGAAGTATCTGTCTCAGTTAAAAACACTGTATGCATTAACAGTACAGTAACAGAGTACAGAAGGGCAGAACAGTATTGTTTGCTTGCCTGTTTCTTTTTCTAAAAATAATGATCATATCCCTAAGTCATTGCTATATTTTTGTGAACCATGTACCTATACACTTCCTTTGTTTCCATTCTAATTTAAAAACTTACAATACTTTGTATTCAGTTTGCATCACCTCTGCAAATTAGAATACTGTTACTTTGACCAAAAAGATTTTCAGTATCACAGAATTAGCTTTTCTTAGTACCTTCTGATGTGGTTAGCAAAATTTGACTTCTAAATACCAGACAGTTGAGTTACTTTTTTATTTTGTATTCAAAGCTTTAAAGAGTAGAAACATCTGAGTTAAGATTCCCATATCACCATAGTTCTCTCCTGGAGGGAAGAGTCAGTCTTAATATATGTATTCTTTCATCCTTTTCCTTTCTATCTTTTCACGAGAGAAAATGGCAGATATCTGAGGCCCTGACTAATGGGAAGAGAAGCAGAAAAGGTAATAGAGCAACAGAGTTGCCATGAGGAAGGCAAGGATAAGAGTTCACCTGTCTTAGGTGATGCTGGGGCCTTGTGTCTTGACACCTTTATCAGAGAGAGGGACTGAGCTGGGGTATCCCAAAGGTGATGGAGAATCACATCTTGAAAAAGAGAAGAAGCTATGAAGCTGATAGGCACTATCATTTACTCCTGCTGTTTTCCATTCCTCTACTCACTATTGTCCTATTAATTAACCTTAATTAAATTTCTGCTCTCAACTAAGATTAATTTTAATGTTTCCCCTTTACCCAGATTCTCCCTTCTTTACGAATACACCTCAAATCCTGTCAAGGAACTGATTTTTCTTTCTGAAAGTGTGTTATGGGGGCTTTGAGCTTCCTGGTGTACTTATGTTTACTCTATCCCTTCAAAAATTCACATGGGGAAACAGATAATGGAATTTTCCACTTACTGACAGCAATCAACCTGCTACAAAGTTTGGTTTTCTAGATGATATTTTAATACCAAGAATCACTGGGAACTAGCTATAGGGTCCTCTTACTGTCATTACTCAACTCACACCAGTGTCTGATCTATCTCAAGCCCTTGACTCTCCTGCAGCCTCACATAATCTTCCATATGGTACAGATAATTTGAATGAATGACACAACCAACTAGAATCAGGCCTCGTTCTGCAGAGGAACAGCTTGCAGGGATCTCTCTATAGAAGGGAACAACTGGAATAGTCACTGTGTTTCCTGGGAATAAGGGACACAACTATCCTCAGCTCCAAAGTATTTGTCTCAGGGTGCCTAGCCAGAAGGCAAAAATTCTTCTGAGTGCTTAACAGCAGGGACAAAGGGAAATTCACCCTTAAGCAGTGCTGAGTCTTTTAGTATGTATAAATAGTTATAAATGTATGTTATGTATAAATAGAAGAAGATGAGCCAGAGGCTCTGCATTGTTACTTAAGAGGTCAGAACAACAGGAATCACTTTGTTGTGTCTGTAATGTGAATTATAACATTCAGAACTATACCCACACAGTTCTCTTTTCAAGAATTTAAAGCTTCTGCTACACAGCTGTCACAATAGTCTCTGTATACGGCAATGTTATTCTCCCAGTTTTGTAAATTTAATTCAACTCAATGAGATAACTGGCTTCCTATACCACTAATGAACACATCAGACTATGGTAAACATGTCTTTTCTCAAAAACAAAACAAAACAAAACAAAAAAGCCCAAAAAAACCCCAAAACAAAACAAAAAACCCCAACACAACAAACCAAACAAAAACTCTAACACTTAAAACAATTCAAAGTTTCTAGTGCCTACTCAACTCCTCAAGTGTTGTCCATATTTATTTTGACTTGGTCTGAACACAGAGAATTCTATGAGGAGGGCAAAAAAGGATTCTTGTTCTATCCTGGTGGTTTTCCTTTCTTTTGTTGTGTAGATCTCAGAGACCTGGATGTTATCAGTCTCTTCCCAGTTATAAGGAGATGGGGTGAAGAATTCTTTAAAGATGTAGAATGTCAAAGGCAGTCCCTGCTATTTGCTTGGGAATTCTTTAACTGGTAGAGGCTGTATGTTTTATTTCTACCACTCCTTTATTGTAAAGCCCTGACTACAGGCAAGTCCAAATCTTAGGCTGGAGTTTAACTCGTGGCATTTTCTAATCTCTGTCCCTGTTGAAAATCAGTCTAGATTCTCCTCTGACCAAAGAAACACCATTCTGAATATAATTTTAAGAGGCAGCAATCAAGTGGGTGTGGAAGAGGTTTATTTTCCTGTTAAAGAAATAAAGAGTTCTTCTGTGAGGTACTTTGATTTAAAAACTAAGCACATCCGTAAACATTTTAAGTATATATGCATTCTTTTTCTGCAGAAAAAATTTCCATCATAGCATGTCATAGCTCAGGAAATTCAAAGTTTCCACTTTCACATAGAATTTACTTTGAGACTGAAGTAAGAAGTAATGGGCCTCAAATCTGTTATTAGGGTAGAAAGCTTGACTACATTGATACCAAAAGCATCCACTGACAGGGGTGATAAGATTTTGGCTTGCCCAGAGCACTGACTGGAATCTCTTGTCAAATTCTGCAAATTCCTGATCAGCTATTCTGAAGTCATCACCCCTTGCCCCATTTATTCTCTGAATATAGCTTTTACTCTTAAATGAGATACTGTTATCCATTGTCTATCCTTCTCCTGTAGTTTACAACATGAGTTTTTCAGTGGTTTTAGTTACAACTGATTATGGTGAATACTCTGAGCACTGGTAGGTAGATGCACTCTACTGTTATTTCACTTTTCTTTGTGTATTCAGATACATTTGATCAAATATATACTTTGAATTTTTTGCTTTGTTTGCTGCAACAATGCAGAACTCTCATATACCAGGGCATTTTTACTTTTCTAAATTGATGAAACACCCCTTTAACTAGTTTTATTATTACAGAGTATTTTTCCAGTGTAACACTAGGAGAAACACAACAGATTTAAGTCATAAAGCTTTCTTCATAATGTGTTTAACAGCTTATGTTCCTTGAGGGCATGAGGAGAAGGTGTTGCATATGCATGCAGCTTTGTTGCCAATAAAGCTGAAATAAAATTAGTTAAAAACCTAGGGAATTCATAGTTTTTTATTGACAGCTTTTATTACTAAAAAAATATTACAGTAATATAATTTCTGTTCTTGTTTATATTAATTGTTTAACAGATTGTTTCATACAGGACCTTTAAAAGATTTATTTCTCAAAAAATCTTCCAAAGAAAAGAAAGCAAATGGAATAAGCTATAATTGTATGCTACTCTGTAGTTCAAAAACACTCTGTTGACAGAAACCTGGTAAGAATAATACAACCTCCAAATTTTCAGAGGCCCCTCTGGATGGCTTTAACTGTAGGAAAAGGTTATAATGGATTAAGCAGTACTTGTAATTCAGTAACTTGCAGCCTGTGGAAAAAATCTTAAGATGTTAAGCCTAGTGGTTCTGCACAATTGCTGTGTCTTTTACAAAATCTGGTCTCCCTTGGATAGAGGGAAGTAGATGGGAAAAGAGACCCCTTCCAAGGACTGACCTCAACACCCAAGCTCCTTTTCTGAATATTTTAGCTTCTGAGTCTCAGGGTTAATAGTAACTCTTTCTCCCTGAGAACTGTTATTGTAAGGAGTAAGTTGTCTGTCTGATGTTAAGGAAGGAAATTAGAAAGGTTCATTTGAGCAGAAAAGAACATCCTTGCTCAGAATAGGTTACAACCAATGCTTTGGTCCCTCAAAAACTTGTTCATATTAATTTTAACTACTGAGTGTTTGGAGTGACTTCAGTGGTCCTACATTTATCATATGAAGTCATGCAGTTGTCTGTGCCTTTGCTGCAGGGAGTAAGAATTCATTTTAACTTTGCACATAGAATGGAGTGAAAGAAATACCAAATATTTTAAAAATTCAAATGAAATACAATATTTCTTTGGTATAAATCTGAACATTGTGTGGATGTTTCCTGCCGTTGTTCTCTCAGTCTGTCCTGAACATCCTTTGAGGGTGGAACAATAGAAACAGACTGTGCTAAGAGACAGTTCAGTTACAGCCTGGAAGGTACACACGTGGTAGAGCATGGAAAAAATAGGAAGGTGTTGTCAGAGTGACTTGCCATCATTGCTGGTACCACCACTGAAATACAAGAAGCAATGACATATAACTAGGGGCAAGGAAGGATGAGTGAAACAAACCTAAATATGATACAAATGGAAATAGAAAAAAAACTGTTTGAGCCTGCTGTGGTTTGTGACATAGACAGCACGTAACTCAAAAATCTTGCTTTGTTGTGTATCAGCTCTGTGAAAATGTCATACTTTTTTTTTTATTTTTTTGTGACATTTTAACTGTTTGATCTCAAATTTTAATTTTAAAAATGCTTTTTACTTTAAAAATGTTTTCATGGGAATAGCTGACAACACTCCTGATTTCCAGCAGCTTTTCATGCAAACTCAGTCTTTATCTGAAAATTGATTTGTTTCTTTGAATGTGTGGTTTTTTGGTTTTGTTTTCTTTCCGGATAACAATGAGTCTATTTGTGCTTAAAATATTTGTGTGCCTCAAATGCATATTCTTTCATAAGCTACTTATTTGTGGATTGTGTAATTAATTGTGAGAAACAAGTACAATTTAAAGTGAATTATCACATCTGTATAAATTGCACATAGACATATTTTTAATCATGTAAGTATTCATACTTGAGTGTTAGTCAAGTAAACAAACCAAAAAGTTTCTTTGAGAAAGTAAAATAATCCTGGACTTATATAATAAAAATTGCTTAAACCTCATCTACTATATATATATATGCGTATACGTATATATAAAATTAAATATATTATCTAAAATTTTATTTTCAACAATAATTTCACCTTTAGGGTATTCCTTCTTAAAAGAATTGTGCTGACAAAGCAAAAACTCAAATAGAATATAAAGCACTGCAGTACATAGGGGCATTCTCAGATGAATATTTGGTGAAGAACTAGACGTGTTCAGAATTTCTCTGTGCATCAAGGTTATTCATTTAGCTGGTGTCTCTTACTCTCTAAGAGCATGCGTTTTTCTAGCCTAGAAGGTTTCACACATGAATGGAAGTAACACATCCTGTAATTATCCTTCATCCTAAGTCTTTGTCACAATGTGTAACGCTGCAGTTTTTCATCATTAGAAACAAGGCAGGAATTTTAAATACCTCAAATAAATTTTACACTTAGCTGTTTATTCCCAGAATTCTTAGAATATATAGGAGTGCGTTTTAATCAAAAGAATGCTTTCTTAGGCATGGAAGGGGAGAAGTAATTAATATTACTATTATTACTCATCATTTTGAGAAGAATAAGAAACAAAATTAAATATTTCAGAAATTGAATTTTTTCAAACTAACTACTTTGGATTTAGTGGGCTAGAAACAGTGGGTCTTGTTGGTCTCTGCAGAGCAAATGCAAACATCATCACCGATGACAGATAAGCATTTAATAGTTTTTTGGTAAAATATATTTTCTACACGCCACTTAGAACTGGAACAGGTACAGCAAATCAATGAAAATATAGCATCAATTTCATCACCTCTAAAATTATGGTGTTTTGAGAAATATATGATGATATGAGTACCACATCATTTAATTTTATCTTCCACATATAGTCATTTCTCTGTTATTTCTCTGTAAAGCATGATCAGCTTCTTGTATTTTATAGCAGCTCAAGGTTTCACAATAGCTGTTCAATGGAAGATCTTTAACTTTTACTGCCCATTCTTTGCAGATGACATGCAGGCCCTACCTGCAAACCTATTTGGAGAGCCTGTAGACCCATTGTAAAATGTAACCGGTGCCAAAGGTGAGCAAGACTAGAACTGGTCTTCTGGGCTAATTTCCTGTGGGGCAGCTGCAGATGTTTCACGGTCACTATTTTGCTTATTCTCCCTTGTCAGTATTTTGCCTGCCAAATTAAAAAGTTACAAACAGACATAACTCACACTCCCATGGGTGACAGGGCAGCATCCCCCAGCCAAGGCGGTTCCACTCCTGGGGCAGTGAGATGGCCTCTGGCTGGATGATCCTGACCTGAAGGAGAAAGGCACACCAGAGAGGCACAAGAAGCATCCCCAACCCTGGGCACTGAGTACCTACAGGTTGCAGAGGACAGACCAAGGCCAGGCCAGGATGTGGACACAGTTTGGTGGAGCTGGGCAGGGCTGTGGGGAGCTGGAGACCAGACCTGCTGTGACATTTGATGGGGCAAGGGTTGGCAGCCCCATGGAGGGTTGGGGGGAGGCAAGAAAGGCCAGTGGTACCCTCGGGGCCTTGGCACTGTAACCCCAGGTTAGCAAAGATGAGCATACGTAGTGGTAACTGTTTCACTATGTATAATAAAGCTTAATTTCCAGCAGTAGGACAGTAAATTAAGTATAGATGTCTAAGTTTCACATTGACAAAGGTATTTAAAGCCTGGAGCAAGTAAATGAGCAATAAAGTGCCTTCTCAGATTTGGCACGTTCTCATGCTGGGACAAAACTCTAACAGTGATATAATTTGAAGTATCAGCTGAGCTTCTATCATCATTTAACAGCTTTCTGTTTCTTAGATCTACTAGCAAAGGTTCTACAAAAGTGAGCCTACCAAACATGCCAGAAGTTTTGTTTCCACAGCTTCAGTGTAACCTCTGTCTGAAGCAAGCTTGGCCCCCAGGCAGTGCTCCTCCAGCTTGCCAGTGACAGTTCCTTCTCTGATGAAAAATGCTGTCTAAAACAGAGGCAGAGGATAAAAGACTTAGGATTTTTTTCTCTCTCTCTCTCTCTCTCTTTTTTTTTTTTTTTTTTTTTTTCCAGGTAGTTTCAGGTTGCTGTGGAAGCAGAAGAAAGGTTGTTTTTCATGAAGGAAGCACTATAAGCACAGGCAGTAGATAAAATTGTCCCAGTAACAGCAAACTCTATCGTTTAGCAAGAACCTTAGGACAGAACTCTGCTGCATGCTAACATCATTCGTGTCTCAGCAAATTGAAAAGTGCCTAAAGAAATGTAAGAATTTTCAGGATAGCTCCTTTATTTTACTATAGGTCATTAAGGTAGCAACTGCCACAGGTTAATGGTGCATTGGCAGCACTCACCCCACCTGATCCTCTTCCCAGCCCTGAAAGAAAGGGAGAAAGAAAATAATGATGTGTATAAAGTTTGAGACAGGATACAAAAATAAAAGGAAGGCAAATAGATCTTAAAGGTGTCCTAAGACATTCCTTTCAGATATCTGATGAGAATGAAGAAAAAAAAAAAAGATGTGAAAATTTATCTGCAGATTGAATAGGTTTAAAAAAAACAAGTAGTAGGATGCATGGGCTTTGAGAGATTAAATTAAATAATATTGCAGCATGAGCACCATACAGCTCATAGGTTTGGGGAATGATGGAGAACCTGAATACAGGAGAACATTAATTAAAATATCCCAAACATATAGGTATCATAAATAATTATCCTAAATATTTAATTTTTAAAATAAAAGTAATAATGCTATTTTTAAAGTATCAGTGTCACGTGATTGTTATTTGCTGAAATAAATTGAATTATATACTTTAAGTTCAATGTTGGTTAGAGGCGGTGGTCCTGTGAAGTTGGCAGCAGTTATTAATAAGTACCAATTTTTCTCCAGTTTTACAGTCCTTGAAAAGTTATGTAAAATATGAATGTGTCTCCAGTTAGTACCACACTTTATCCTGTCTCTACGTAAGACATTTCAGCATATGGCTGAAGCAAAGAAGCATACATTTGTACCTATTCTGCAAATGACAATACAAATAACAACAGAAAGCAAGGCTTATCATTCAGAGATCCTTTAACAATTTATAAACTCACTTGAAAAGGAAACAAACCAAGAAAGTAACTCATGTTCAATAAGCCATACCCTTTTTCATTACCAAAATATTCTGAATACTGATGGGTTCTATGGGAAGTGAGTTGATGCACCCCTTAGAGTTCAATGACAAAATGCTTTTTAGTTTTAGAGTTTCTTAAGCTTCAAAACTAAGCTGCATGAAAAACAAAGTGTGCTTATGAACTAATGGAATATACAATAGGGCAGGCAATTAAGAAGACAAGAGCCTTAAAAACCACTTACAGAGGAGCCATATTCTGCTCCCATATCTAATTCTGCAATCCATGTTAGCTTCAGCAAATTAGAAGTGCATGAGTCTGATGAGAGCATAATTTGTTATGCTAGCTAAGCAACAGATTGACTGTTCCTTAGAGTTCTTGTTCCTTTGCATAAGTACTTATTAAGAAGCAAGCAAAGATTGTTTCTGCAAAGGTGTGTCACACCTGTCTAGGAGTGTTTCAGCAGTACAGTTCTGAACAGCACACAGTACACAAAATAACAGTGGCCTTCTACCTTTTTCAAGATATCTCTTTTCTCTGCATTGTTCCTACAACTGGTACTATCTTAGTTCATGCAGAAATTTATATCAATAATTACATGAGCATCCTACAATTATGGGTGAGCTTTCATTTCATTTCCTACAGTCAAAAAAGAGATATTTTCAAAAATCTCCTATTTGTTGCTCTTAAGAATTCTTTGTAAACTGGATGGTTTTTCAAAAACATGGTGTGAAGTGAGTAATACTTCCTGATTTTTATTATGGCACATCAACTCCATGAAAAGTGTGGACCTATGCCAGCATGAATCAGATGCATTGGCTTTTAATTTTATCAAGTAAATAGGAGCCAATTGACCTTCTCTGTCCCATACTTCTAATAATATCTCCTGTATTTATCTAAGAGCTTTCTCCATAGCTTTTAATTGCAGTTTCACTGTGTTTTTACAGATCACAGTACTTTCCTTCATAATTTATAGAGTTACTGCACAATTAAACGAACTCTACAGATTCTCTAGATTTCACAGGGAATACTTTCCTTTTTTTGGTGAAGAGATACTGGAATGCACTGCACATATTTCACAAAGGAGTTATTTTTAAAAAATATTTTGCCAGAAAATGCGTCTACTTCCTGATTTTGCTGGAAGGAAGATAAGTTTCAAAATATCACAGATAAGTTAAGAAATAAAAAAGAACATGTGTTCTCATCAATGGATTACTTTTTTATCCTGGGAATGCTAATGCTTATATATTTGCCATGGTAACCAGACCTTTTTTAATTTCACATACAGGCTTTTCTTCTCTTTGTTTCTGAATGTTTGAAAATATAACAAACCACTTCATTCACAGATGCTGAATTTTTATGATGAAGGGCTTCTAAAAACAGCTCCTGCAGTTTAGAACTGACACAACTTGAAATGTCTTAAAACAGAAAAATGTCTAGAAGCAATCAGCCTGAAACCATTCATTAGTCCTGGATTTCAAATGGGAAAACCTCAATGCAGTACAAAGTCAATATCCAAACAAGCATTTCATCTTTCCTTATCGTAGCATCAGTCTTGTGCAGGTATAACAGGTGATGAGCAGGCAGAGAGCTGTTGTAACACTGACCATTCAAATGGTGTGTTATAATTCACATTCTGTGTGGAGCAGATTGTCTGAAATGACCTTAGGGTTCCCATGACCAAAAAATGTTGGCCAGTTCTCCCAAACATGGTCTTTTAGAAAGATAGTACAATATGAAATATATCCCGTTGCCCTTAAAGTCACCTGCATCTCTTAGGAAAAATTAAAATTAAAAATTGTAATTTTACCATCTGAGAAGTTTTATTTTGGGGCACATGAAACAAACCTGTATATTTTGCAGCCTGTATACTTTGAAATGGACTTTTATGTATATCTTGCAGTGAGAGCATAATCACTAATTTATTAGCCATTTTTTAATTGAACTATCAGTGCAGAAAATGGATTTTGTGAATGGAAACTGAACATCCCCTCAGTTCCATTTTCTAAAAATGAGTTAAGTGTACTCCATCAGTGCAATACATGTAAACTTCATTATAATTTCTGCATATTAGTTTTGAAACAGTTACCATCATCTGACCATACCTGGAGTGAAGATAAAATTTTAGTCATTTGAAATAAATGCACTTCACTTACACACAGCATGTAGCTATGCTGACTTCACTGGTAGACATTTGGATTTTTTTTGCTAACAATTTCTATAATGAATCCATATTCAAACTGTCTTTTGACGATAGTTGCACATTTAAAAAAAAAAAAAAAAACAAAAAAACCCAAAAAAACCCCCAAAAAAACCACCAAAAAAAACCAAACAAAAAAAGCCAAAACCAACAAACAAAAAAACCCAGAGAAACAGTGGTTTCAGGTTAAAAAGTCTGCAAAGACCTTAAGTTGTGGGTGATTTTTGTGCTGAAGATAATGGGCCTGGGATTATACTCATGCAAATACAGATATTCATCCTCTGCATTTTGTATGCATTCTATCTAATAATGACATCTGACATCTATTGTCATGCTTCAGGCAATGTGTTGTGGTTTTCAGAGCCTCCCAGGTAATTTCTTTTAGAAAAAGAAATCAGAGATATGTACCTGGATATTTTCTCCCTTAACTTGGTTTATTCATGCTGCATAGGCAGGAGGTCACAAACAGCATTTTCCTGATTCTTCAGCTGTGACATTAAACCTGCTCCTTAGCAAATGGTTGTGCCCGAAGACAAGATTTTAGTTAAAAACTCAAGGGCATAGAGCAGATTCCTTTGATCTACCCAAAAGTAGACTGTAGTAGACAATATAAGCAATGATACTGTGTCTTCAAAGCTGTGCTGACGGCATAGGTTCAGAAAACATTTTGTAAAATGGTGAAAGCTTCTAACTCCTACTAACCTATTCCATGTGCACATACAGTTTTCTATTTGATGAAACTCATTTCATCTCTTACCAGTTTATGTGGATTCTCTTTCTTCCTGGCCTTCATTGATTGCCTGCTTTTATTTTCTGTTCCTTTCTTCTTCCCAACCCCAGCACTGTTACTAACTCTTTGCCCCTCAGTTATTCCAGTTTTTCATTTCCAAATCACAGCTGTCTAGGTCAGCCTGCAACAGGCAGCAATATTCTTTGGCATCCTTTAATTATTGTGCTGAAAGCAGGCGAGAAGGTTCTGGACCAAATTGAGCAGTGTCTCAAATGACAAAGTGAGACCTAAATCTGCTTTTGCTGTGCAGTTAGATCAATGCAACACCTCTGGAATCATACCTCTTTTGCAGTGGTATAAAAAAGTACTGACTCAGATTCATCATTAATAAATATAGACCATAGCTTTGTTCTTGCTTGGGATTACATAATGTAGCCCAGAGAAAAAGAATCATTAAGGAAGGCAGTTTCATTCCTTCCTCCACTGACAGCTTCTTGCCAGTTGTACATGACAGAAATGAGAATACTTCTTAATTTTTAATACTGTAAATGAGATCCAAATCAAATGTATAATTCCTACATTTTTCAGCCTCCCTTCAGTATTTTTTTCCTCTAAATGTAGAAGCCAATTTTGATTCTAAAGAGTATTTAAAATCTTCATATGGGAGTTAGAAAGGATAGCAACTTGGGGGAGTACATCTGTAAAATTCTCCTTAAGTGATTCCACTGGACCAAAGAAAGTAACTGTACAGAAATGCACTTCCAACAGGTCTTAAACAGTTTTAGCTCTGCATTAAATGTCAAGTATTTGCTCTTCCTCTCTAGAGCAAGGATATAAAAACTGTGTGATCAAGACGTATTTTTTAATTTCAGTTATAATTTACAATTCCTGCACAAGAGAGGATAAATTGTTCCTCTTTTTCAGTTGCCTTTCATTTTTGGATATTGGGATCCTAAGGATCCTTGCATCCCAAGGAAACACAGCCATATTCCAAATATGTTTTTTATGATAATCTGTGGATTATTTACTTTTTACTCCTCTGCACATGAAAAAAAACCTAAAACTGTCAAAGGATGGGAACTTGAAAGAAAAAAAGAGATTTTTTTTTTTTCAAACAGAAGCATAGTTTTATCTAGGAAATCAAATAGAAAGCTAAACTATTTTGGTATTTGGCAAGCCTAAAAATGTTTCCTGCTGCTAGTTGTTTCAATAACATTCTGCAAAAGACAAAAAAATTAGTTTGATCTCTAGAAGTAACTTCATAATTCAACAAGTACTTTAACTTTGCACAAAACAGTTTTACACCCAGAAGAAGCCTCCTCCATACCGCTGCCTCCACTAGGCTGGCAGAAGTACTTGGGCAATCATGGACTAAATTGCTAAGTAATCTGGTTTAAACAAACTCAGGAAATTAAATATTTGAACCTCAGCTCATTCTCTGAGTCAGCTCACTGTGTCAAAGTGACTGGAATTACAGCCCAAGGCAGGAGCATCACTCATTTAAGAAGCTGCAGTGCTAGAAGGGTAGTTGCTTGTAAGGAATGGAGTACAAGTATCAGAAAAGCCTGGGTAATAGACCTAAAGAGGAGCATCCCAGTAAATTGGCAGTGAGACAAGGGTGATGTGGCTCCTCATCAGTTTGGACTAATGTTTCCTGTTCGTCCTAAACTGATTTTTGCTGAACTGTTTGAGTCCCTCTGCACTAAGCTTCACAACACTCTGAGGGTTTATGAGTTTTTTCTGAGGACTGGACCCAAGGCTGTCTTTCAAGGTCATATCACACTACTCAGTCTGGTAAAAGACCTCTAAACACAGCACTGGGGACATCTCCTGCACACATCCAAGGAGACCTCCTTGAACCATATTACACCTGGCTGGGTTTGAAGGCTGTCCTACCTGTGCTGGAGCAGGTGGAGATATCTAAAGTCCTTTGTATCCTTGGTTGGGTCACCAGGCACCCAGTGGTGTAACGTATCAACAACTGCAGAAGAACAGCAGTTGCATGAATTATCCTGCCAGA
This sequence comes from Phaethornis superciliosus, assembly GCA_023637945.1. Classification (NCBI taxonomy): domain Eukaryota; kingdom Metazoa; phylum Chordata; class Aves; order Apodiformes; family Trochilidae; genus Phaethornis; species Phaethornis superciliosus. Next base: position 23,507,594 of record JAJQWJ010000001.1, on the reverse strand, counting down.
ACTGAGCTGGCCTCCCCCGGCGTCTCTGCATCTGTGGCACAATTAATCTGTCAGCTAAATAAACTGCCCGTGGATAACTGAGCACTGGCTGTGCACAGTAGAAAATGAACATGTATAGAAAACTGTACTGTAGTGTTGTACAGACGAGTAATGATTACCAGGTAGGTCTTCACTGTAATTTACAAATATACTTTGTTAGCATTGAAGGTAATCATAGCAGAAAGTGGTGGACAGAAACTGTTTCCCTGAGCTTAAAGGATAGTGGATGGTAGCTCATCCGCCGTGTAACAGGGTAGGAAAATCCAAACTAAAGTTTTGTTCATTTCAGGCATGGTTAGTAACAGGTGTAATTGCAACGTTGTCTGTGACAAAATATTTCTGCATTGCTCAGGGGAAAGCCTGTGCCAGAAGCGCTGTAAAGGTTTGTGGAAAAGCAGCATCGGGCACTGGGTACCAGAGTCTGTTTCTTCCCCTGGATGTCAGTGAATGGGCTGAGCAAAAGGCATTTTAGCGGGGACAGTAGTGAAAAGCTTGTCACAAATCCAAAATCACCAGTGCTCCTCACCTCAGACTGGACAACACTGGATTTCTAGAGCAGAAGTGCTGAGGGGAGAGGAGCCAACCAAACAAGGTTTGTCCCAAGAGTGCCAGCAGGTGGCTTTGCAGTTAGTATTCAAAAAAACATTCTGACGATGAACTCACATCAGAGGCTATTTAGGTATGAAAAGAAAAAGCACCTGCTGTGTTTCAAAGAATAATAAGATAAGTAAGGCAGGGGGTAAATGGTGTTGTCTGTTATCTGGATGACGTGCTAATAACTGGGAAGATTTCAGATGAACATTTACAAAACCTAGAGGAGACTAGAAAAAATTGCAAAGATGGGATTCTAAAGCTCACAAAGATTCGTGTTCTCTTTTTTGTTGGATTTTTCCTCCCATCTATCCCCTTCTTCCCCCCCAAACCAGGTAGCATAGTATAAGGGCCGAAAATTTAAGGGCCGAAAATTAAGCCTACATATCTTCCAAAAAGTAAAATCAAGTATACATAGGATATAAATAGTGACTTTAAGAGTTCTCCAGGGTTAAGCTTTAGGGCCATGAGAGGACCTGGATGTTGGAAGCTGTGGGAGAGTAGCAGGAAGAGTCTGTTAGACTGGCAAAGCATTGAAAGCTGTAGAATGCCTTGAAGGATTTCATTTCTTCATATATGATTTTTGAATTTTTTGCTGCTTACAAATGAGAGCTGCATCAGGTACCTTTTACAAAGGCATATAGTGATAAGATAAGAGACAATGCTTTTAAAGAGAAAGAGGGGAAAATTGGGTTATAAATATTAAGAAATTCTTTACTGTGAGAATGGTGAGAAAATGGAACAGGTTGCCCAGAGATGTCAGGGATGCCCTCTCCCTAGGAATGTTTAAGGACTGAGTTGGGTTTTGAGCAACCTGATCTAGATGATCTGTATGGTCCCTTCCAATGCAAATCATTCTATGATTCTATGATTCTTTGTCCAAGGTATGTCACAGAATATTCTGCTGCTGATAAAGGACTATGTAATATTCATTCCAAATACAACAACTTTTATTGGTTGGATATCTGTTCTTAGAAAGAAAAAAGTTAATGTATGTGGACAGAAGAAAATTATGCTTTTTGAGGAAGAAAAAAAGAAATTGAGCAGTTCAATTTACAACAAAATGACATGTTATCAAAAACAATAATGTTTAATGCCTCTCTTCCAGAAAGTGAGCTGCACCTTCAGGCATTTATAAATCTGGGTTTGAAAACATGTTACATTTCCTTCGCAAAAATTGGGAGAAATTACTAAAGAAAAATTTGGAGTAGTAGGGATTATTAAATTCCAGATAGAAAAAGCTTTTATCAGCCCACAACTAAAATCACAAAGAGCTGGTAAAAATTCTTCAAATATGTACATTTCCTAGCTGGTGACAGTGAAGATCCTGGATCTTACCAGATCATTTTAGAGAACATCAGAAAGATACACAAATCTGGAGTTTCTGTCCCAGCTGCCAGTCATTCAAGGAAAAAGTACATTTAAAAAAATGCTTTACTGACCTCTTTATTACACTAAGAAATACTGCCTTATAAATAGAAAGAGCCCTGTACCAGTTAGGAAAATTACTTTTACATGCTCTAACTTCATCACATAACAAAAGGGAAACTTTATTCTTTCTAATTCAGGAGATGGGTTAACTATGCAAAATGCTGAGATTGGACCTAAATGCGATAATAACAAAATATCTACAAAAAGTATACAGAACAGGTTCAAATGGCAAAAAAAACCTCAGGGAGAAGTTAATTTAAGAAGCAGACATGGAAATCAATATATAGGAAAAGTAAGAAGGTGTTTGTTATCAGGAAATGCATCACGTCACCTGTGGCTGAAACTGAATTGCTGAACATTGATTCTTCAAGGAAACTCTATGCAAATGTGGCCAAGCAAAGTAAACATGATATCTCAGTGCCCAGAATTTGAAGACTGTGATAACAGCCTTTGCTGTTAACATCTGAGAAGTGTGTGGAGAGGTGTTTTATTCTTTAAAATGTCGTTTCAGAGAAACATCTGTGATTTACTCTGAGCAAATTCAGATGTTCGCCTTGCAGAATGCAATAAAGACCCAGCTTTGAATGAGTAAACAGAACAGTTTGGGCACACATGCAAATAAGAGTAGAGGGAAAAGAATCTTACAAGGTAGCAGCCCAGATTTCTTGTTAGCACCAAGATTTGCCCTACCACCTCCTGTTCAAGAGATTTATTGAAATTTAGTGGTCTACCTTTGATTTCATAAAAACAAAATCCTGTCAGACTACTTGAAAAAAAGTGAGTGTAAACCTGCATTTCACAATATTGATTCCACAGTGACCCATAGCAGGGTGGAAGGAATAGAGAAGAAGTTTAGGGAGTGTGTATTGAGAGAGATCAGTGGTATGTTAAGGAAAAAAGAGAAGATAACAAAGATGAGAAAAAGTCAGCTCTTTTGAGATACAAGCTTGGTTACAGGGCATAGACCTGGAAGTAAACTGAAATAATCAGAGTTTTCTTTGACCAGAGTTTTCATTGAGTAGGAAAATGGAAGATGATTCCAGAAAATAAAATTAATAAAAAGGAGGAAAAAAACCAACCAAACAAACAAAAAACCCACATCTAGGTGAAATTCTGATAAAAATTTCAGACCTTTCGATTCAGTTTGCCTTCCTTGACTGTACAATACTAATCACAGAAATTTTTCAGACTTCAGCAACAACAACCTTATATTTGGTATTGATTTTATATTTTTTTTTCTAATACATACTGTGATGTGACTCCTGGTTCCATATGTTTACCTATTTTCTCAGTACAGTGTGCTTTAAGAACATAGGTGATTGAGAAGGTTTTAGTTTCAACCATGATTTAAGCTTCTGTAGTAACATAGGTTATGTTGTTTCCTCCTATTGTTTTCCACCTTCTTGACAGTGCTTCACAAATTAAGGCAGTATCTGCCATCAGGAAGGAGTGCTGGAACTTTTGATTTCATATCTCCACACATGGCAAAAACAACACAAAGGTAGAAAGAATACACAGCACTTCTCTGATGGTAGAATTGCAAACCTATTTTAGTCCAAATTTTTTTTAATTGTCTGTAAATTGCCCTTGGCACAGACTAAATTCAAGGCCTTTGAAGATAAAAGTCAGATGTGAGCAGCAGCTGTAACCTCACCTTTGAGGCCATTTTAAGCAGCATAAAAAGGAAAAGTTTGAAAATATGGAGAGATCTGGAATCCTCCGTTCACATTTCATGCCTTCGAGCTCTGACAATGGCCAAACAATCCCTTCTCTCTATGTAAGAAATTGCACTCCCTCCTTACCTAAAAAAAATGGACAAACTGGGACAGATAAAAATAAATTACACACCCTGCATGCACCTCAGTGAAACTCAGCTGTTGTCTACAAGAGGAACAATTTCCAGAAAGAAGTACCTGCCTGAAATTCAACAGCAATTGTTCTTTTCCCTCACAGAAATAGTTTCTGGTTCAAGCAGGCAGACGAACATACACATTTCTTTCAGAGAGAGAAACATGGTCTCAGCAATGCTCAGGTAGGCAAGCAACCAGGCATGAAACTGAAAACACTCAGGCACAGATAAAACAAGTACAGGGAAATGCAGCCTGGAGTGACTAAGGAAAAAAAAAAAAAAAAAAAAAAAAAGAGGTTGAGGGGCATAAATTTCACGTCAGATCAGCTCTTGCTATTTTTTTTTTCATATTTGTAAAATGTTTCCAGCAAAAGCAAGAAGATAATGAGTTACCCCAGCACCAACAACATTTCCCATCACCAGAGGAAGGCATCACAGCCTCATTTTATAACACCCAATATCCTGGTCCTCAAATGTGGATGCACATGGGTGGGCTGCAAGCTTTACCAGAGTAGACTGGAGTACAACTGGGTGATGACCTGAATCTCAGCAGAACTGAGATACCTCACAAAGGCAGCTGAATGAGCCTTTGTCCCCTGAAGATTCTTTTAAAAAGAACAGGGCATTCTGTTAATAGAGAGCAGGCAGGGGACAATGGGAGCACCGGGATGGAGAGGACTAGAACACCCCAGAAGAAAGGAATAGCAGAGAAAGAAACCAGTGCAGTGCCAGCCTGGGGTCTGCCCAGACTCAACCAGCAAGTAGTGTTATACCTCCTGAGCCTTAAAGATCCCTGACTAGTGATGGCTTGTGGAGGGGAAAAGGAGGTGAGTGAACCCTTAATTAATTAAATACCTCCATGTCACAAGGTATCAGAGAGGCAAAACTGTTCCCTAATCCCATTTTCCCTGAGCTACCATCCCTGTTGAAAGAAATCATGAAAGAACTTGCGTGGATATTTTGGGCAGCTTTTCACAGATCTAAGGTTTTGAGTGGGGAGAAAAAAAAAAAAAAAAAAAAAAATTCCTACTCATTGGCAGAAAAACACAGTATCAGAAAAAAGAAAACAGATCCACCAAATGAGTTTATTCATCAACAAATTACATGTTTGGCAAGAGTATTATGAAAGCCTAGTTCTCCTCAGAGTGACATTTTGGTGTCCGTGTTTTTCTTTCAAAGAAATATCTGCTTTCATGTCAATTTAGTTCATTTCATCAGTCAAAAGAAAATATTTCTTTCTGACAGACATGCAAATACATTTTGGGATTTGACAATCTAGCTGAAATCTCTCTGAGTAATATTGCATGCATATAACTCTCTCTTTTGCTTCTGTCTTGAATGATCTTTATTTTCACAGACTTTGGGTGTCCTTCTGGTTTTCTGAAAAAGACAGAACAATATCTCTTCTCCTTCCAAGCCCAGAGATAAAACTACTTGTTTCTGCTCATTTGCTTGTGTTTGTACATATTTATGTGATAAGGGGCAAATGTGTTTCTCACACATGTAAATAAATTATTGAGGGAAAACAAGCTAAGCGTTATCTTTCATTCTGAAAGCTTCTAGAGTAATGTGGATATTCTTATCTTTTGCAGAAGGGAGCATGATAATGTCCATTATCCTCTTCAAGTTTTGTTCCCTGCACACACTGGGCTGGTGTTGTTCCGTTGTTTCAGAGACTATAAATGTTATCAGAGGCAACAGTTAGCACAAGGCATGCAATTTCTCAACAGGCAGGCTTCAACATTTAGGAATTTAGTCAAACCCCCTGATGAGAATCAATGGGAAGCCAGAACAAAGAACTGAGAAACAAGGCAATGCGTTCATAGACCAAAAGGCTGAAAAGAAAATAATCTATGCCCCAGCCAACCCTGAGGACAAAATAGTAAGTGTCAGCTCATAGTCAAGACTGGAGACCATTTCTGCTGGTTTATTTGTGATAGTCTGATCAGTAGGTGAGAGTTTATAGCATCTGTGCTATTTAGTGAGAGTTAATTTAGAGCTGAGCAGCAAATGGCCTTTTATTCCAATGTGTGTTTATCGTGAGATGAGGTGTTGAAAGCTTTTTGCTTCCATCCAGTTAAGGCAGGCTTCAGAGCCAGTGAAGATGGCCCTGGCTGTTCTCCTGTCTTCCAGGTCTAATTTCTGTGTGAATTGAACAAGAAAAAAAGAAAGAAAAAAAATCTGTTTCAGTTCCCCTTCACACTTTCTTTTCTTTCAAAATCCAGAAGTCTGTAAGGCCACCCTGCATGTGGGTGTTGATCTCTGAGCTTTGTTCTCAGGGACATGGAAGCAACAAAGAGACAAGCAGTTCAGAAGTATTTGGCAAGCTGTTATTTAGCCAACTGTTCTAGTCATTCTGAATGACTCTGAGAAGAATATAACTCATTCTTCTATAACGAAATTCTGGTGTATTTTTTTTTCATCTGAACTCTCTCTGTAAAAGCCCAGAGTTGTATCAGTTCACAGTGAGACTGAACAGAGCACAGTAAGAAACGTCAGCATAGACTCTACTTGCCATCAGCTGCTGTAATGCAGATCTGTGGTATCTCAGATGCAGAAATACCTCCTATTTCAGGACCCAGTCCTTTGAGAGGTAATGGGAGGCCTGGTAAATGAGTGAGGGTGGAACAATTCACCTGAAGCTGGAAAGCTCTGTTCTGGTTACATTGGTTCCAGCTGAGCCAGTTCAGGGGCTCATTACCCTGTTCCTCAGTGTTGGGTTTATGTGTCAAGATTTTGGTATCAGGATGGAGGCAGGGGTAGCCTGAAAGGGTGGCTTCTGTGAGAAGGCACCAGAAGATGCTTTATAATTGAGAAAGAGCCAGTTACAGGCAGTTTCCAAACAGCCCCACTGTTCCCTATTGCTGAGCCCCTCAGCAATGTTGGTGGTGCTTCTGCGAAAATGTATTTCACAAAGAGTAAAAAAAAAACAAAAAGCTGCACAGCAGCTGTGAGAGAGAGTGAGAAAAACGTGAGAGAAGCAGCCCTGCAGACACCAAGGTCAGAGGAGGAGGAGGTGCTCCAGGCAGCAGACCAGAAATTTCTCTGCAGTCCCAGGAAAAGATCATGGTGAAGCAGGTTGTCCCCCTCCAGCCCATGGAGGACCATGGTGGACCCTATTGCCACACTGCAGCCCACTGAGGATCCCATGCGATAGCAGATGGAGATGCCTTGAAGGAAGCTGTAGCCCTTGTAGAACCCACACAGGAGCAGCCTCCTGGAAGCAGCTGTGGTTTATGAGGGACCCAATGGGAGCAGTCTGCTCCTGAAGGACTTTGCCCCTGTGGATAGGACCCACACTGGAACAGTTTTTGAAGAACTGCAGCCCATGGGAAGAAACCATGTTGGAGTAGATCACAAAGGACTGTATCCCATGGGAGGGACCCCACCCTGGATCAGAGAAAGAGCATAGGAGGAAGGAGTGGCACAGATGAGATGTTAGCACTGATCACCAACATATTCCCCACACCCCTGCACTGCTCAGAGTGGGGATGTAGAAGGATCAGGAGTCTCCCTGCCCCACCTTGATCCATGAGGTTTTTCATCTTATTTTCTCCCCCTATCCTGTTAGGAGGTGGAGTGAGAGAGCAGCTTGGTGGGCACCTGGTGGCCAGTCAAGGTAAACCCACCACATTCTAGGTTCCACAGGAACTTCAGACATGTTCTAGGGAAGTGAGTTTTGGTGTTAACTGATCCAATACTGTACAAATATGACTGTATTGCATCCATATTTGAAGAGGCATTTGAAACAGAATTTAGATATGTTCAGGTGCGCTGGACCAAAGTAAGTCCAACTGGATCTTACATAGCCTGCAGACACAAACTTGGCTGTCTTTGAATACCTTGAATACCTTGCATAAATCCTAACTAATTTACCAAAAAGGCATGGATACACTTTTGAACAGATTTTTTTGCAAACATTTGCAATACCCAGTAATACAGAGACTCTTTAGAGAAAATACATTAGTCTTACAATACACAGTGCAAATAAATATAGTTATAAAAAATGTTTTGAGCTACTGCAAAGCTGGAGAAGGTGATTTGCAATTAAATGAGAAACAAAATCAAGATGAATTCAGTAATCCATTTTATAAAGCCAGTCATGATTTGAGTCCTGTGTCACATCATCTGCTTCATTTTAGAATCTCACTAGGAAAGTTAGTCTGGAGCAACAGGAGAACACGGTAACAATTAACAAATGCTATTAGCCCAATCATTATTTCAGTATTCTCTGACTGCTAAACAGTAAGTGTTCTTAATTTGGCAGAAGGGGTAAGGGGGAAATTGATAATGACACTGAGCAAAATTAAAGATACAATATTGATGCTAACTGGGCACATTACCTGCCCTGGGTTAGAGTTAGAATTTCTAGGGCAAAATTTTGCCTTTTTTTGCAGTCTTAAAGAGTTTTTATTATTATTATTTGTGCAATATTCCCCATGGGCATAACTAGGTGCTCCATGTTAGCTCTAAATACAAAACAGTCTTTCCCAGCAGTTAGGTACCTCAAACCTCACAGCAACTCAAACCACAAAAGAGGTCAAGGAAGGGGAGGGGAAATAGCGTACAAAGGACTATATTCAGACTACATATCTCATGGTACTTCAACCTATGGAGAGTGCTGAGTGTCCACCTTCTAAGAGCTGCTGGCTCATTATGGAAGTATAGAATTGTAGAAAAATTATGCTGGAGGCTGCCTGGTGCAGCCTGCTCAAAAGAGGGCTTTGAAGTTAGGTCATACTGCTCATACCTTTTCCAGTCAAATTCCAAGTATATCCCAGGTCAGAGACTCCACAGCCTAGACATCTTGGTGGCCCTCTGCCAGTTTACCAATGTATCCCTTGCAACAGGAAGCCCAAAACCAGACACAGTACACCAGGTGCAATTTCACAATTGCTGAATGGAGGTGCATAACAACTTTGCTTACCTTGACACCTAAATGCCTGGTAATGGATTTCTACATATGGTTAGGAAGAACAAACTGCTGGTTCATATTCATCTTGCCCACTAAGACATGCAGGCTCTTCTCTGCAAAGACACTTGGCCAGGAAAGATCATGGCACAGAGGACACTGAATATGTCAGACTTTTTCTTGTCCTTTGACACTCAGTCACATACCCAACAGCATGCTTTCCTTTTCCTTAGTATTTTTCTGCAAAGTACTAATAGTGTAGAAGAGGGATTTTTGTACCACAACCCCACTGACTGTTACAAGGACTCATTTGGGTGCTGTTGAATGGGTGCTTTCCATTACCTGACCTGCACGAATGTAGCCTGAAGAAGAAACCCCATTTTGCACAGAAAGGAACTGGTAGAGGCTGGAGTAGCACTCTCTCCACTCCCTTGTCCTATTCTTTCTCTCAAGTTTGGTATTTTATATGACCTTTGGTGAAACTGCTGCCGGGATTTGTTAGATTGCAGATGCATTAGCAACGTGCTTGTATGCAAGGCAGGTTCACCTTCCACAGAGAGCTCTGGTTTGCAAAACCTCAGGGTCCCAGTAGTCATTGTGCCATTCCTTAAATCAACATGGGCCTCACATCTGTATTCCTACTAGATCTGACAGTAAGCCCCTGAAGAGCTCCAGGAGCCTCATTTGGTGTTTTTCAGCTCATATCATAGTTTTCCAATTCTCAGGGGTTGGTTGTAGGTTCTTTTTATAAAATGAGTAACAAAGATTAGCATCTCAAACCATGAAAGAAATCCCATTGCATAATATTTTCAGCTTAGAGTAATTGTTCCAAGTGCTTAAGAAATGGCATTGCTTTCCACTGAATTTGTGTTTGCTGGAGGAAATCATTTGAGCTCAGCCTGGATGAGTATACAGGCTGTTCTTTTAAGTGAAGCTGTGCTTTATGTTTTATTCTCTTTTTAAATATGATCTTGGCAAGTAGAGGAATAAGAAGGAAGTACTTCAGTCTCTGGACAACATGTTATTGATATGATATAATATAATTTTCTGTTGACTTTGTTAATGCAAACTTGCAGACTGGTCCTGGATTTAGCTGCTGTGTGTGGGTTTTGGCTACTTACTCAGGCTAGTGGATATTACAGACCTATGAAATGCCCAATAAGATATCTCACAGTAAAGAGATTACATTCTGGTGTGTTAATAGTTTTGAACAGTGTCTCTGTAATATTTAGCACATACTAATATAAAACTTGAGCATGATCTGATTTACAGATAATCCTTTAGAGTAGTATCATAAAAATGTATGAGCATATAAAATGAATAGGAAAGGGAGAAGAGCATGTGTATCTTAATAGATCAAGTACATGAAATATTGAAGTATATATTCCATTGCTTAAGGCAGAGTAATAATAAAAATTGCTGTAAAATGGAAGTAGAATATCTTTAGACCAAAATGACCTGGCAACCTTAATTGTAACCCAAAACCAAAGTCAGAAGTATCATTTCTAACACCAGTCTTTAGATACTCCAACCACAAGTATCAGACTTTTAAATTAAAAGAAAATATAAAATTTATTACACTCCCCAGAAGTCTGGCCAAAGGTGATCAATCTACATGCACTTACACATGCTCAAGTACATATGCAGTGACAGGTAAGCATAAAAAAATAAGGATTAAAAAAGAACAACTGAAGTATTCTGTTCATCTAAGGGAAGAAGACAGCATTTGTCTTCCTGAATATTTACTGATCTATTGAGAAGAAACACTTTGATCTTGACAAGTGGAAAGGGAGTCTGAGAAACATCTAAAGAGCACCATCACTAGTCTCTGAGCCTCTTGATTACTTCCAAGAATATAAATGTATAGGGTGAGATTCATTTCTAAGTTGAAGCATTGTTAAAGCTCTTGAGTTTACCTAGACTTTCAGATGATGATGATGAGAATGAAGTTACCTTGAAGTCCTTGGAAATGGCCCAACATGCACTGAGAAGTGAACACTCTGATTCAGATTCCTCAGATATATTTCCAAAGGGAGGTGAGCTGAATCCAGGTGAAGGTCTGTACAACCATATATCATGTGTCTCACCATTCTTACTACAGAAAGGGGCATTGCCATTACAAAAGAGCATTCCAAAAAGACATACAAACAGAACTATTTACTTTAATGTGTATTAACATTTTTCTCTATTTCAGAGTCATCTCCTGTGCCTATAAGCTCTGCTAAGGCTTTTGGAGCATAGGCACTGCCTTCATCTGTGTCTATAATACACATTATTAGCATTGCAACAGTAATAAAACATCATCACAAACAATGGAGAGCTTATTTGCTATCTTATTTGAAAGATTCCAAATGACAGAGGTTGATTTTCAAACTTCAGTTGAAAACTTCAATTCTATCCCTTTTCTATGGTGCTGGCTCATTGATTCCAGTGGGGATTCAGTGCTGTAAATGAGGTTAGAATTTACTCCACAGTGTTCAAAGAATGTCAGGATAACAATGTCAGGGTTTGGAAGATGATCTCTGAAGATCTTCCAGCCCCCCTGCCAGAGCAGGACCAAGACTACGGCAGGTCACTCAGAAGTGTGTCCAGACAGATCTTGAAAATCTCCAGAGAAGGAGACTCCACAGCCTCTCTGGGTAGCTTGTTCCAGGGCTCTGTAACCCTTGCAGTAAATAAATTCTTCCTTATGTTGAGGTGGAACATCCTGTGCTCTATCTCAAATCCATTGCCCCTCATGCCAGTGAAACTTTTTGTTTCACTGCCTTGAAAGCTGTCCTCATTAAAGAGCTCTATTTTAAGTTCCCTGTCACATTCAGAACTCTACTAAATGACATATTTTCATATTAGAAGTCAAAAGAGATCAGATCTCCTGAGTTTAAATAACACTTATTGCACAGACTTGTAATTGTAGGTCATTAAGGAATTATCCTCACAGCAAATTTCACCTCAAAAGCGGTTTCTTATAGTGCTTACAAAGGTCTTTTGCATTTAAATCCTGAAAACTCATGTGCAGATTGTTTTTGAAAAAAACAGGTTGTTATCAGTAGTTTTAGCCCTAATCCACCTCCTGCTGATTTGAAAGAGTATTATGGGGCTAATCCTGCTCTTGCTAATTCAATGAATAAGATCAGGCAAGACACATAAGGGCAGAGACATTGCCTTTACATTGGCCTTGGCTGGGAAAATACCCCTCTCTTTCTTCTTAAGATGATTTTGCCCTCCTTGAATACTGCAGATAGGAACTGGAATGGGATTTAAAGGCATTTCCCATAGAAGAAGGACAAAAAAAAAAATTGTCTTAGGCTTCCACGACTGCTACCCTGAGACCTTGAGAGGCTAGGATACCAAAAACAGCATCGATAGCTGTATAACAGGAATTTTACTCCAATGAAGAAAAATTATTTGTCTGTAAAAGGAAGAGAGAAATATTTTAATGAAGCCTCGACTGCTAAGTGTTCTCTTTTTTTATGGTGCCACTCGGCCTTTGGCAAGAGCTAACCCTGAACCCTAATGCATTTCTCATGTAACAGCTCAGCTGAATAAAAAGGGCTAGGTATAATGCAGTACATGACCTCCACAAATTCATTCCTTTTATGGGAACAGAATACAATAAGTATCAATGTAATTACATCTGACATGTCCAAAAGATTTTTGGAAGAACAACAGTGTTTATTATACTTGTTGTTTTACGTCACTTTCTGATTTATTTTTCAAATAATATGTTATATCGGTTTATAAACTATTTAAGGTGGGGGGTTTTGTAAGGATTAAGTAAATCTGCTCAATCCCTCAACTACAAGCTAAAATGCATCAATTACTTTTACTGTCATGAAGTTTTGATTGTCTTTAGTGTTTCCCCAGCACTGTTTAGGGCTTAGTCTTCTTATTGCAGCAAACACTTGTACTTACAGGAATTTGGCACTGCTGTTTCATTCCTACACTTTGATGAACTCTCTAATTCATGAAAACTACATTGGCTCTTCTTGTTTGATCACTCATTTTTAATAGCTGTGTAACTATTATGTCAGAAGGACAGAATGGATACAGATGAGTCACTGTCTCCCAGTCACAAGCAAGCACACCCTAAGATGGGGTCCATGTTGTCCCCCAAGAATCACCAAACACATTCACTTGGATCCCTCACATAACCTTCACAGAACTGAGTCACTGAGCATGAGGAACACACATGGGACTGTTCCTAATGACACATCTGTAATAATTCCTGAGGAACCATGTCCATGGGCATCTTTTTGTTTTCTTCCCTGATGCAGTTTGTTCTTCATGCTTTCTGTGAGGTTATCCCCATCTTATTTGTATAGTCACACACATTTATACAAAAGCAGGATCCCAAAGCCTGTAGGCCATGATCCTGCAGCCTGGAACCAGAAATTACCAAATGGAATATCTTTAGTCTGTGGAGAGAAGGGCAAAAGCAAAATGGGGTAATATAAAATCACAATGCAAAAAATACTATTCAGTGGTGTTCTTATTACTGGCATAGATGGGAATCACTGCTTTATTCCCTAAGAAGCTTCCATTAACTTGATCTTTTATTTTCTTTTTTGTGAGAGTTGACATGCCGTGTTTTGGTTTTTTTTCCATTACTTCACATTCCTTTTGAAGAGGAACAGGCCAGTGATACACCTCCATGCCTACTTATTAAAGCCTTAATGCTGGTAATAGAAAGTAGAGATCTTCTAGCTCCTAAGGCAAATGCATTTAGTGGCTAATACTGATGAGCACATTAAAGAAAGAGAGGCCTGTAGAGAGGGCTTGAATTGCTATATCTGACATATATAACTTGTAATAGCGCAGTTTTGACTAAAAAGAAAGGAAAACTCTCCTAATATTTACAACCAAATTTTGCCCTACTGTGAAAGCAGTGAAAAATGGTTTTGTGGCTTTTTAGCTGTCTGACACCCAGAAGTGATCTCTGCTCTCCATCACAAGTAACTCTGAGGTCACCCAGTCCAGGGTGAATGACCTAAAATGCACCAGAGGAAAAGCCAGCAAATACAAAAGGGTGACAGTTATAAAGTCATAAGATTATTCAGTTTCAGATGCTTGAAATATTTTTACTCTTTCCATGAGAATTATTATTAGTTCAGATTTTGTAGTGCTAGAATTATTCCTAAGTACGGGAATGAAAAAGATGGAAATGGTTTGTCCCTCTTCTGTCCATTTTGGCTGTGATAGTGGAGTACATTCAAGTCCTGTTTTCCTCTTCCCATTTTTCCCAACCTGTTTCCTGTAGGAAGGGAACCACAGCTCTGGAAGAAAGCAGGGTACTGAAAAGAGAGGCACAGCATGTAGGGAACCTCTGGGATGGTACCGGTTGGATTTAAGCAGGGTGCAAGAGCCCTGTACAAGTGTGAGAACAGAGAATGTTCTGAAAAGGGATGGGAGAAAATGGGGTGGTCTCCCACAGAAGATAAATTAATAAGAACTATGCAAATTACCTCATTAAGTAATGTGCCTTATCATCACAAGAAACAGCATTAACACCAGCACTGGTGTGGTCTCTTCTGAAATCAGATCTAGGTTGTGAAGCAGATTGCAAACATTAGAGACTTGCAGCTGAAAGTGGATACTCCTGAAAAAAAGCCCTACTGAAGCAAGTCAAAGTATTGTTGCCAGTGAAGAGGCCTGAATCCAGTCCTCATGAGCAGTTATATTTCACCTGAAATTATTACTTTTGAAAAAAATTGAGCATCTCTGATTTTCAGACTACAATACCCAACAGTGTTAAATCTCTGGGCTAAAAGTTGGTTTTAAGAGTCCTTACAATCATAAGATACCAACTCCCATCTCCCACAGGAAAGCAGAAGTACCTTCTGGAAACAAGTGTGTGCAACATGACACAACATCCACAGCACTGACATGCAGCCATACCTGTCACTCCTCTGCCTCTTGTACCATGTAACAGCTCAAGGCCAGCAGGTCATTTCTTTACCCATTTCCTTGACACAGGATTTCTGTACAGAGCTGAAAATCAGTAAGGACCCAGGGGGCAATTGTCAGGCAGCCCCAGTAGAGTTCATGGAGAAGCAGTGTCCTGAGTTATGAGTAGTCTTCCACACCAGGTCTGCAGAATTGGCTCCCTTCTCCCAGGATGCCTGCTCCACCCCCAGAGCTGTGGAGTTATAATGGGGGCACAAACAAAATCTACCTATAATAAGAAAGTCAAGCAGAAAAGAAAGGAAATCAGTGTTCAAGACACTAAAAACAACAAACCTGAGAGCAGAAAAGGACAGAAGACTTGCTATATAAAGATCTCTAAAAAGAGATTTATACTCAGCGAGGAGCAAAACTAATTGAAAATGCATAAAAAGAAGAAGGTTTGGCAGTCCTTATTAAATTGTGCCTGTTGTTGTAGAGATAAAAGAAACACAGTTGAGTGGGAATTTAAAATCCAAGGAGAAAATTCTCAGTGAATGGCACAGGCAAAATTAAGCACAAAGGTTATCAGATTTTGTTTAGAGTTCCTGATTGATTTTGACAAACAGAAAGATAAATACATCAAATATAGTTATACTTGAAGTGGAAACAGATAGAGACTGCTAGATTATTCTTTGATGCTATTGTGGACTTTGAGGTCAAGCTGGAGAGAGTGGTTCAGGAAATAATCTTTCAGCTCTGGTCAGAGTGCTGATCAGAAGGAGCTTTACTTGCTTAGTTATTGTTTACATCAAGGGGTCTGAAAACACAGCCTGCAAGGCCAAGATAACTGATCTGCAGTATATTGCTTTTATAGTGTTTTCAATTAACAATGTGATTCTAGAGGTTCATAGTAGTTCAAAAAAAGTTGGTGTGTTGTTCAAAATGTTCAGGAATCACTGGTTTGTGGAATTCACTACTCAGTGGGTAAGCAGAAGGAGCCCTTATTTGCAGCACAGGAATTATTACTGAAAAAGCATCTTTTACAGTGCTTCCATGCTGGTGTCTGACATTCCACAGCACTTCTCTGAGCATGACACACGACCTTAGGAAGGAGAAAGAACTACAACAGAGGCATAATATTAATGATTCAGAAAGTCTCATGTCACCACCCTGAGCACTGTGGTGTCTAATCATTAGGCATAACGATTTGCACACAGGCTGTGCCAAATAATGACGGGAGAATTAGACACCTAAAAATGGAGTCTGCCCTCTGGGGAAGGTCAGTCTAAGCCAATTGGAGGGAAAAAAGCCAAAGCAGTGCAGTGGGACTGAATTTCTATTCCCTCACAGCATCCAGACCCACACTAGAAGAAGGGCTACATTCTCTAGGAATACATACTGAGCCATCATCTTAAGTGAAACAGCTTTGTCTCAAAACCTGAAAAAGGGAGAAGATAGGATAGGGTTTTTCTTCCAAAAGGCAGAAAAAGAGGCACAGGTGCTCCTTCTGAATGGCAGCCTCTGTGTTCAGTGCAGTCGAACCAACTGTTGGAGAGCAGGGATCAAAAAGATTTTCTGCATGAGGGATTTGACCCTCCTTGAAAGCTCCAGTGTCCAAAAGCTTTGCTCACTGTTGGTGGGTAATTTCAGGATTCAAAAAAGAAAAATATTTACTTTAAAATATTACAAGGCTTCTTGTATCTGTGCTTTAATTGTTCACTTAAAACAGCACCAAACTGCAGGCTTGGGTAACTGAATATTTAAGCATTTTATGAAACACAGGCTGCTTGGGAAGAGATTGAGAAAATCTCTTTCCAGCATTCCCTGCAGCATGATTTCTTGAGTACACATGTACAGTATGTATACTCATATCTCTCTGGGCAGAGAAGTCTCACAAGACCTTTCAAAATCCTTGCTTTTACCATTGGGCATCTGGGAAATTTTCCACAGAGCTCCATATTTTTTAATGAACACTGAAACTTTACAGGGTTTGCATTTAAAAATGTGATGGAAAGGTTGCGTAGCGACCCAAAACCATTTCTGAGGGATCCATGAGGAAATTCAAGTGCTATCAGTGAACTCTAAAAAGTTAGATTTTGAAATGGCTCTAGCATAAGGTTTTAAAATATTACACACAACAGAGAGGGAGGTGTTTTTTAAAAATTGAGAAAACACATGGAAAATTTATTTCTTTACTACCTGAGAAAATAATTGTAGTGGTCCTCATTGTGAAGCATTTTTCCTGAATGATTGAGAGGTTTGGCAGTGCGACACAGAACCTTTCAGTTAAGGGACATGCATTTAAATGCAAATGGGGTTAGTAGTGACAGAAAGTCATTATCATGTGGTTGCAGTTCACTAAAGTTTAGAGAGTCCAGTTGCTAGCACACAAGATGTCACATGACATAAGGTACTATCAAAACTGGCAGAGGTAGGCAAGCCCATTTCTACTTATTGTAACATGCTGCTACCTTTCCATATCCAAAGTTGTCCATTCAACGTCATATCAGCTCTCAAGGCAGATGTGGTGAAGCACTCACGACACAATCTGGAGAGGAGAGGACTTGAATCTCCTGAGTATTGATCCAATACTTCTCATGCGTAATAACTGCAAATTTCTCTATTTAAAATATATAAACTATGTAATGGCAGGTTTTTAATGCCTGCAGAAGCAGTGCCAGGCAGGAGAGTGAGGGTTAAGCTGTCCATGGGCAGAGCAGCTCACATGGGCTTTTGGTTTCTTTGCACGAAAGGGGATATTACTATGCTCAGATGAAATGAATCACTCTGCCAGAAAACTGTAAGAGGATTGAATGCTATAGCATCCCCTTGTTCTTTCAAGGTTTGGGGTGGTTTAGCACTGAGTTGTGAAGAGCTCTGAGTGAACTCAGAAGAGGCTTTTGTTTTGCTAGACTTAAGTATGTGAATTATTTCATTTGCCTGGACTTACCTAAGCTAGCTCAGAAATCCCTGGGAATTGGAAAAGAATAGGGAAGACAATTAGAACAAGGGGAAAAATAGTAAATACTTGTGGCTGGCACCTCAAATGAGGTAAAAATATTGGAAGAAAAACAAGTAATAGGGAGAAAGTTGGGAGGATGGGGAGTTCTGCTTATTTTTAAAGAGAAGAAAATAATTTGGTTTATTGTTTCAAGAGCAAGTTTGAAATATTTTTACTATCAGTACTTTAACATATTAAAGTCTTACTTAATGGGACTAAATACGTGAAAGAGAAAAAAGCATGTATTTACTGAAAAAAGTTGCACAAAGGGTACCAAATTTGCTGGGAATCATCTCTAGATCCTGATCTGACTATTAGCCCTGAACAGAATTGAAGATACTGTCAGAATTTTAGCTGAATGTGGGAGCAGCTGGATTTGATTCCCATGTGAAATCCACTCACTGATCTCAGTGCTGTGCCCAGTAGCTGTCACAAAAAAGGCACGGCTGTCCTTGCAAACCTCCACAGTGCTTTTCTAGTGTTAATGTGATTTATGCTTGGAGCAGTTTTACCTGATGGCTAATATATACTCAAGAGAAATTCAGGAATGGATTGGCAGATCAATGCTTTGTTTTGACTTCTTTGCTGTTTAGCACAAGTATTGCAGCTGAAAGAAGACCTATAGGAGAAATTAATTACTTAAATTTTTCAGCAACATTTCTTGAATGAAACAAGAAGGTTTCATTCCACTGAAGCAAGGTAGCACATCAAAACACACACCCAGGGCTTCAGAAAGATGCATTTGAACCTGCACTGAAACCTGCTTCACAGCACAATCCAAGTTACAGTGCTGAAGTTTTATTAAAAAGTGTGTTTCTAAAAGAATGCAGAAATGCATGGTTTAGTTGTCTGTGATGTGCTCCTGAGGTGTCTGAGTGAACAGAAAGCATCTACAACGCAAGGCCAGCTGGAGGAGGTTTGTGGTATTTAGCAGCTGCCTCTGGAATAATTTTCCTGTGTCAAACCCTAATCCACCCATCTGGGGAGTAGTGGACCCTGCAGCTGGACTCTCTTTACAACCAACCTTGGCATAGCTGAGAAATCTCACATTGGTTTTATTTACCCCCTGTACTATGGGTTCTTTATTCAGCCTTCACTGGAGGCTCTCTTGAAGGCTTTGCCCATATTTCACCCTATCCTTTAATGTGAAGAGTGGCAAGAGAAGGTGCTGCTTTTGAAGGTGAGCTTTTTCTGTCCTGTGGTTCATGTTGCTCCCAGTTAATGTCTCAAGTAGGAACTGCTGGAAATTCTTTATATTCTATTGTATTTGTATCAATTTATTGAAAAAACTGAGTGTTTGGGATTGATGTGCATTCATCCATGTTCCTGCTTCTCTGTGGTACTTAAAACACTGTCTCTTAACTCTGTATTGCTGTTTAGTCCAGTTCTTCCAAGAACGGATTTTCTGAAAGAACAAGGAAAAATAAAGACAAAAAAAAAGAAAGCCTAAAAATTCGTATTCACAGGACAAACAAAGCATCACTTCTTTTAACCAAAATGTTGGTACAAATCTAGGAGTGCATTTTCTTTCTCTGGCTATCACAGGTACTGGTTAAGATATGCCATTTCAACAATTATTTTGTAAGGAGTATGTCATGACAGTCATCAAAACCCCCATGCTATGCTGGAAGCCTAACAGCTCCTTTTCCTCTGTCAGTAATAAAGATCTGGGAAGTAAGGTAAATTGTATCAGCTCCCACCAATAAAGATTTGACCAGAGAAATAACAAGGATGAGAATTCACATATTAACACTGTGAATAATGATGTCTTGCTGTCCACAGTGGCACCAGAAAAATAAGCTATTCTGAACTTGTCCATACCTCTTCTTTGAAATTTGTGTGCAGTTCTGGTCTTTTTCATGTAAATAGTATAGAAAAATTGGAAGAGATTCAGAAAAGGGCAAATGGTATGATCAAATACAAGGAGTACATTCTGTATCAACAGAGTAGGACTTGTCAGGCAAGAAAAGAGAGAATGTAAATGGGTATGAAAACACAGGAGGCAGAAAGAAGATGGCTAGAGAGCACTCTCCAGCTGCTTTTTGGAATGCAAGAACCTGGTTGGGGGCATCATAAAAAGCAGGAAACCACAGTCAAAAGGACACTGACCAAAGAACTGCCATGACAGTGTTGTGAATGCCCAAAATGTGCACTGATTTAAGGGGGCAAAATAAAGTATGTTGAAGTGCAATTGATTAACGATCTACAAACAAAGAAATTACAGTTCTGGTCCTTCTTGAGTTATTTGTAAGTGGCTGGAAGATGGAAGAGCATTCAAGGACATTATTCAATTCATTATTATTCTATTCTATTCTATTCTATTCTATTCATTATTCGAGGACTATTTCCTTATGTCTGTTTCCTTCAGTCTAAATGTTGGAGTCTAGGCTAGCTGAAGCTTTAGTCTGAACTATTAGTGGTATGCTTTTGTTCATTTCTAAGCCTTGAAAGACCTGGTCAGTTCATCCTATAAATGTGTGCGTGCATGCTCTAACAAAATAAAATAATTGAAAAATTAGTTCCTGACTGAATGAATAATACAAGTCATTGATTTTTACAAGCAAAGACCTTGGAACATTTTCTCTTAGGGAAGTAAGTCAGAATTACAAGAGCAAAGATCAAATTGTCCCTTTTTTTTCCCTTTTAAGTTACTTTTGGCTTCACATGAAATAGAATGAAAAAACTGAATCTACATCAGGCCCTAGAAACTGCAAAGTATCTGAGTATCAGAGGGAAAATATATTCTTCCTGTAATAATTTTTACCATCTTGTGAAATATTTTCCAGCCAAGCATTTATTCTCTGTCTATTGCCATAATATCTTAAAGATCTGAAATTCTGAAGTAATACAACAAAGTAATAAATTAATTCTATTTTAATTAGATACAGTATTCTTAGGAAGAAAGATTATTTTAGGAAATTAAGACATTAATGAGACCTTTGTCTCATTATTCCACAGAATTAGCTCCAAAACAGTAACATAGATACTTTTAAAGTTGTACATGTACAGGTTGAATCCTTAAGGCAACACAGCTGAAATGCTTTTATGGAAATTCCACTTAAACTTATTACCGGTTGCAATTTTAATTATCTGTTGTTGGATGTAATGTTGAAATAAATGACGAATTAGTGTCAACATGCCAGAATTTGTTCACCAACCAGCTTGGAAGCTCTAGGAAAACTTTATACCAGTTTACAGCACCCTCCTTAGACAAGGACACCATTTTGCAATTGTCCATTATAATTTGACATCTCTATAATACTGCTTTATGCCTAGCTCTTCTTTTTCAACTCTCCAAACAGATAGTTTCTGTTTGTCTCTGATGGTCTTTTTTTTGGAGTTGTTTTGATTTTTAATGCTGTCAAAGTTGAAGTGGTTAACTGATATTTGCTTCCCTGCAGCAAATCTGCTTAATTCTACAGGTAGCCTTATTGTGAAGGGAATTTATTGAGATCACAATTTATTGTGAGATTTATTTACACATCCATGATAGCACAAAGGCAGGGCTTAAGCAGTCACTCTCCTTTGTGGAATGTGTGGCAGTCCAGCTGATTAATTTTATTGCTGATGTACCATGAGTTTTATGTGCTGATGTGTGTGGCAGTCCACCATTCACTGTACTGAACATAAAATACCCCCAAAGATGTGGCAGATCTCTCCCAGTTAAGCATCTTCATCACAGATGGTGGTGCTGGAAACCTTGAGGTATACTATGACAGTACAACACAAAAAAAAAAAAAAAAAAAAAAAAAAAAAAAAGGGCATCTGCACTTGCTGCAGGAGCCTGCTACCATGTGAAAGGTTGGGCAAAGCTCCCTTGGGCTGTAAACACTAAAAAAGACCCATTTTCAGCTGAGTGTGGATGAACATGAGTACATTGTGAGAACCACTATGACTTAGGTAACATTAGGAAAGGCAGCCTGCTACATCTGTATCAAAACCATTTTTTTCTTCTATGATGCTTTCCTTATTCATTAAAAAAAAAAAAAGTGTCTGACCCATCCAGAAGGATTCTCTTTTTTTTTTCCTAAAAACAAACATATTTGATTTTGCCTCTGAAATCTGGGGATAAAACAAAAAGTGCCACCTCAAATGTTTGTCTGTGTGATTGAAATGCAGCTGTTAGGAGTCAGCTGAACTGTAGGTCTGATATTTTAAATATCCCCTGTACAACATGATCCAGACATCAGACTTCTGTGATGCTTCACAGAAGCTCAGGATATTCACTTTTAGCATGACAAAAGAAAAAAATTGTTTACCTTTGATGATTTAGTATTTTATGGTAAATGAAAATAGAAGGAATTTGTTTATCTGGATCTCTGTGTTGACTGCAAAAAGCCAGAAGTGTTTCAGTGTTTCCTTGGGCCTTCCTTTTAATTTTTCCATGCAAATGTTCCTTTTTTTTTTTTTTTTTAACACATGGGAAAAAAAAAAATAAATCCCTGAATTTTATTAGAATTTTTTTATTTCAGAAACTGGTAAGTTAGCCAGGTGCAGGGGCAATAGTTTGATCCTCTCTGGCACTGCAGGCTTGCAAAGCCCAGGGAGCTCTGCTGCTCTTGAGAAGCAGATGTTGCTTTCATCATTCATGAACAGTCATTCTGGCCAGCACTTGGAGGAACATTTGTGGACCCCAGAGGGGACCACGTCCATCACCACTGAGCAGAAGAGAGGACTGTTGCAACAGAAGGCCCTTCGCAGCAGTAAAAGCAGCCGGGGAGATTATTTGCAATTCCACCCAGAATCCTCGTCGGCTGGGCTAAAAACTTGAAAAAATCTCTATAATCTTCCACATCTCCCACTAACAGCAATACTTTGTATTATTAGAAATTACTTTTCCAGAATCATTATACTATTTTAAGAGCTGGGTAAGGCTGCAGATTCATCATGATTACTGTTAATGTCAGAGAGGCTGGGAACTGCTTTCCTTGCCTCCTCCCCTGTGCCAGCAGGTAAGCTCATGCCCAAGTGGGTAGCTGGCTGCCTAATGGCATGGGCTGTGGGCAGCTGGAAAAGCTTCCCTGTAAATCTCTCCAGAGCATCCTCTGGGGCTCTGCCTGTGGCTCCTGGTGAACAGGCAGCAGCCTGACATGGGAAGGAAGAGGTCAGATCCATCCCACCATCTCCCGGGAGAGCACCCAGCCTGCCCAGACCAAGCGAGCAAGCTGGAAGGTGGGAATGTAGACCTTGTCCTGGAAATGCAGGGCACCTTCCTGATAATCAGCTCCAGCACTAAAAGTTTGAATTCCACCTGCACGATATGCTAAATCCACTGGAAAACACGGCTTGTCTCCCACACATGAAAAAAAGTATCATGCTGGCTTCTACAAAAATTGTTCAGTTTCCATGGATTTCATACTGTTTTCATTGTTCTTTGGTCTCAAAATTCCCTTGCCTTAAATATAAATATTACTAATTAATTACGAATTAATTTTAAGGACTTTTAGTTGATTTTACAGCTCCATTATTTTCTGACATGCTTTACATTCTTAAAAGCAAAAAGATTACAAGCTTTCCTTTTAAACAGACCTCAATTAATGTAATATTTTTTAAAAGAATGTCAATGCATTCGAAAGAGGTGGGAGAGGGCACAAGCCTTTGTAACACGCATTTTAAAACGTGTGTGGGTTTTTTTAGGATTTTTTTTTTTTTCCCGTTTGCATTTATTTTTAATGGCTTTTATGCCCTCTAGTGCCAGTAAAAGATATTGCTAGGTGGTTTTGGTTTTGGTTTTTAATTTTAAAAAAAATTAATTTTTTTAATTTTTTTTTTTTTCCTTAAATGTCTCTGTCAGTATCAGTTTCAAGTATTTGATCTCTGTAAAAAACGCACATCCTAGGTTTATCCCTACTATACGTGTCCTGCAATTTCATAATTTTGATGCAGAATCGCAGAATCACAGAATGTTAGGGGTTGGAAGAGACCTCCAAAGGTCATGTAGTCCACCGCAGCTGACAAAACAGCACCACCTGGTGTAGGCCACACAGGAACACATCCAGGTGGGGTTTGAAAGTCTCCAGAGATGGAGACACCACAGCCTCTCTGGGCAGCCCCTTCCAGTGCTCCATCACCCTCACAGGGAAGACGTTTCTCCTCATGATGAGGTGGAACTTCCTATGTTCTAATTTTAACTCATTTTTCCTTTCCCTATTGCTGGGCACCACTGAAAAGAGATTGGCCTCATCCTCTTGACACACACCCCTCAGATATTTATAGAAATTAATAAAATCCCCTCTCAGCCTTCTTTTCTCAAGGCTAAACAGCTCCAGTTCTCTCAGTCTTTCTTCATAGATGAGATCTTCATGTCCCTTAAGTTCCCAGGTTCAAGATCTTCAAGTCACTTGAATTACTGGGGTGTCTGTGTACTTCTGCACAAAGTATAGAATAAATATCTGTCAAACACACACAAAAAAAGCTAAATTACGTTTTCTGTAATTAATTTACTTATCCTCCAAAATACTTTTTGCTTGAAAAAAAAAGTTACTTCTGTATTCAAACAAACAGCAGTTAAATAAGCAGTGTTGTCCCACTATTTGCTAAGTTTATTGAAGAAAATACTTTCCCTGCTCTCATCCAGGATGGCTTTTCATGGCTGAAAAGTATGACTTGTTTCAATTACAATTCAGACCTTTGATGAAGGGTATTCAGGAATAAGACAAATAGCTGATAATGACACAGATTCAGCCTCTGTTGTGTGAGATTTCTTAAATTATGGGTATGCAACATCAGAGATATTCCCCTCCTCAGTTAGAAGAGCAGCATTGCTTTAGCAAGTGGATGTCCACGGGTAAGCTCTGATGTGGCAATGCTTAGGTTACCGATTTGGTATATGTAAACTCAAATACATTCATGTTTCCTAAGCTCCTACAGCAGCTCAGCCTTTTGTGTGGGATTCAAACTGTAGTTCAAGCATCCAAATCTTTCATGCAAAGCACTAAGAAATCATGCCCATGTTACTCAGATCAGTACTCTGAAAGTTCCAGTATATGCAAAATGAAGGAATCCACTGGCTTTTTGTCTTCCCTTGCAGTAAGGACTCAAAGATGCAAAAGTAGCCTGTCACTTGTTGAATACAAACAACTGAGATAGACACATGAATTTAAATCCCTCCATCCTTTACGATGTCACTTACTGAACAGATACCCAAGCAAGCAATAGCACATGCCTGACCTGTCTGGACTACGTCTCGTAAAACCTAGGCATTAGTTTGATCTTGTAGTTTCTGACTTGTGATTTGATCAAATTTGATTGACACATCTAGCTTGTCTAGTTTCTCCTTTTGGCTAATGAAGTAGCATGTACCTGACTGATAACAGGGCTCAGTATGACATCTCCTTTTATTCACTCATCCTGAGTGTACAGTATTGGGATGACACTTTTGACGATACAAAATTAGGTTGTCAGTACAAATCACAAATGCCCAAAGACTGACTTGAGCTTTGGCCACAATAATAGACATATGTGGAACAGACTATATACAAATCTGTGAAAAGATTTCAACCAGGAGAGAAAGCATGGAAAGGGGAATATTTTTGCAGTTGCAGTATGAAAAGTAGTGAGACAAGCAGGGTAGCACTAGATAAAACCTTGAAATATTTTCCTTTTCAAAAGTGTCTCTGTGAAAACTGCTTAATAAGATTCCATATTTGTTGTCTCCATGACTGAAGAGATCAGATTTTCTGCAGAATTTAGAATTTGTT
The DNA here is from genome assembly GCA_023637945.1 of Phaethornis superciliosus. NCBI lineage: Eukaryota > Metazoa > Chordata > Aves > Apodiformes > Trochilidae > Phaethornis > Phaethornis superciliosus. Next base: position 23,482,188 of record JAJQWJ010000001.1, on the reverse strand, counting down.
TTAGAGAGCAAGCATAATTTTTCCACTTTGAAATACGAGCACCACAAAGCTACCCTGCCATTTGAAAACTGAGTTATGTTCTTTTTTAGTTTAGACTTTCCAAGGAATAAAGCAACTGCAGGTGGGGTATAGGAAGAAATATTCCCTTCATTTTATGTCATCCACTTCCATTGGTGGCATTCAGTGATATATGAGGTGTGCATAAAGGTAATGTTCAATCCAGCAGGAGGAGCTTCATTAACAATTCTGGTCATGCCTACACTAGACTAAAATCTGTGTCACTGTCCCAAAGGAGAGCAAGGCTAACCAGGGTAAATGTAGTAAAAACTCTGTTTTGTCACAAAAGTGAGCAATTCCATTTTTCACCCTGTGCAGGAAGGCTAATTTCTTGAAAATAATTTTTTCTGACTTTAATTTTCTTGCAATTTCTCCGACACAATGTTTATCAGCAGGAGAAAAACTAATTATGTAAGAGTTATAAATGATGCAAAAGATTATTAGCACTAAACAGTGGACAAACGACATTAAATTTGGAAAATGTCACCTATTACAATTTATTCAAGCTAAAATAAAAAAATAATTTTTAAATGTTATTTTAAAATAAGCAGTATATCCATCTACCTGTCATTTTCCCCAGAAGGTAAAAAAAATAATTGCAAAATGCCTTCATGTATCAAGCAATCCTAATTTTTCAATTTTGCTCTCTAACACTGAGAGGTATCTCCTTATGTCAGTAGGTAGGTCCACACATAAATACTGAAATGTTAGAGACGGATCAGCTAATAGCTCCTCTCATCACTCCTAAAGCATCAGTCTGCACTTGATTTACATAATTGTAGTGTCACGTTATCAACAGAATGAACTATATCCCTGAGCAACTTCAAGCCAAATTAATTAGAGCCAGAAATACTCTGTCCACAGCAGCCATCAGTGACAATGCAAGCTTATGAAGATTCAGCAGTTTAGCATTTCTAGGGACAGGCATCTAGTTTAGGGATCTAGTTCAAGAGATCTGTTCCGGTAGCACTGGGCATGTATAAAATTTTGCATTTCAAGATCTGGTTGTGTCAGATGTGTGTAAATGTATATTGCCTTCTAAGTATCTTTCTGTTGATACACTTTGATTCAATTTAAGAAAATACATGGATTGTGTCTAAAAGGATGAAGATAAACAGTACCAAATACTGTAAACCAGCACTGACTACCAGGGATCTGACTCTAGGGCTTCTTCTCTAAACTCAGCACCACCCTGGCCTCATTTCCACCGCTCTCCTCATGGCTCTGACAAAAAATAAAGGGGTTAGTTAGGTGTCAGGGATCCAGTTTGTCAGAGGGAACTTGAAAGGTCTTTTATTCACTTCCTTGCCCAAAGGAATGAAGAGCTGGCCATGCATCACTCCTGACAGATGATTGTCAGCCCTGGATTTAGGAAGATAAGCACCAAATATGCCTGTGTAGTGAAGTGCAAATGTTGATGTGAAAGAAAGCATGACTCTCTTTCTAGTATTTTTTCAGTTTTATATAGTCTGTAATTCAGACCAAACTATATTAATAATTGAGAAGGTGGATTCTATTACGTTATGTCTTTTTATCCAGCCCTGCATGTCACGAAATCAGAAACTAATAGTATTCACATTCTAAGCAGCCAAGGGGATTTATTGGTAGAAATATTAATGTCTTTTTTCCTGTGAATATTTTACACTTGAGCATGTCTTGTAAAGCAACTAAAGATCTGTTTTACTCAATATAATCTTTGTCAGTAGTCTAAGACTTGGTCATCTATGTTATATGTGCCTGGATGACAACTTACTTGAATACTTAGGTGAAGCACTTTCCTCTTATCATACAAGATGCAAACAATTCATGTTCACCTACAAGGTGATACCTAATCTCTTTTGGATGTATGCTGAGTTCTTCTTAGAAGGTGTTCTCTAACCCCATACAGATTCAGCATCACCTGAAATCCTCAAACCTTTATCCCCTTCTTCTCAAGATTATGTGCTCTATTTGGACATGAACTTGACTTGAAGATTCCTCCCAACTTCTCTATTATTTTTCCCGTTCCTGATGAAAAGACAGTTTTTGTTTTCCAGATAGCATTTTGCAAACCCTGTTTCTCGTCTTGATTTATTTCTTACCTTTTCTTGTGTTAACAGTTTATAAATCATTTGCAAGAGGGAATGTGCTATTTCCTGTCTCACAAGCATACTAAACTCACATACTACAATCAGTGTTTAATTGTAACTTAAACCCCAGTAAAGGCAGAATGGGCCTTGGAAGTAATTTATCTCTTTATAAAACTCAGTAGTATGCAATTACGTACTTGTCCTATAGAGTATGGCACCCTACAGAATGCAAAGAGCTGGGATCTCCTAATAAGCTGTCACTGGACTGTCTCTACATACTTTAGTAGCAGTGTTTTTACTTGCTGGGTAAAACAGTATCCATCAGCATAACAAAAGGTGGTAGCCTAGTGGTTCTGAGTACTGCCAGGATTTGCAGTTAGAGTTTGTTTGACTGCTTGCTTGTGGCTTGAGTTTTTCGTGTTTCCTTTTGCCTAGACCACAGGAGATCCAGAGGCCAGGAGGTCATCTAGTCCATCCTCCCAAAGGAGGCCGATCAACAGCAATGGGATAGGTCAGACATGCTGTTGTCTAGCTAAGGGTTGAAAATCCCTAAGGATTAAAAGTCCCTGATCTCCTGAGCAGCCTGTTTCACAAACGTACTACCCTTCGAAATTAAAGTACTGTATCAGCTTCAATGAGACAACAGATTATTTATTTTAGCACCTAATTTACCAACTGGCCTCCCTAGGATCTTGCTGATGGAAAGTGATGAGTTCTTCCAACAAGCAAACAGAGCAGGGACTTCAACACTGATTTTTCTTTTCCTTAGCAAGGTCACTCTCTCTCCATTGCAACAGAGGCAGCCTGGGAAAACTACAGAAGGTAAAAAATAGATGCCCACAGTTTGATGGGCAGGATACCCAACATTGGCTTCAAATTAAAATTCTGTGTGCACAGCACTGGGCATGTTGTATATGTATGTAGATTTTTATAAAGTATTATTTATATGCAGTGAGTGTTATTTGCAAGAGAAATAAAATCTATTGTGTGCAATTAATTCATTTTGAAATTCAATACTTTTTTGCATTTACTAAGTGGTTTTTTTTCTTTAACCCAGATATGGTGATATGGTGCCGAAGACAATAGCTGGCAAGATTTTTGGTTCAATATGTTCCCTGAGTGGGGTCTTGGTCATTGCTCTACCAGTTCCTGTAATTGTCTCCAACTTCAGCCGCATCTACCACCAGAATCAACGAGCAGACAAGCGCAGGGCACAAAAGGTGAGCTCCTAATTTTGCCCCTTTTGTTGTTAAGCAATATATGATACAATATGTCTTTCTGTAGGCTGTACATTCTCAAAGTATTTTTTAGCAAGAGGAGTACTATACACATGTGCTATATACCCACCTCATGTCCTACATGCAAATAGTATTATTTTTAGGGAAAAGAGCAGATAAAAAAACAAAAAATTGGATCATTTATCTTTTCTGTCAAAATTTACAGGTCTATTATTATGGTGATTTATCTTACTTATTGGACTAGATCTAGTATTTGCAGGCAATACTTGCAGTTTTACCAACTGAAGATTTTTCTGTTTTTCAAGCAGACTTTCTTTCTGCCAGAGTCTTTTGAGAAAAAAAAAAGACAATCAAACCCCCTCAAAAATCCCTAATAATGATTTCTAGTGTCTCTCCTAACAGTCTGTTTCACTAATACAAGTGCTTAATTCCCAGGTTCAGTATCTGGAGAATCTCATCATTGGGAAACTTGTCTCCTCAGCTTTACGTTGCTTAAAAGGCTTCAGAAAAAGAGCTTTATCAGGAAAAGCCAAAAGCAAAAGTCTCTTTTTCTAGCTTCCTTGATTTTCTGAGTCTCTCAAGGCAGTTTCCCTCCTGACCCATATGGGCAAGGCCAGGAGCCAGAAAGAACTAACCAAGAGACATGCAGCCAAGTCTGGGCAGTCACATTCATCTCTACATCACTGCCAGTGTACTAGTCCCAATCCACTTCACCCCGTGCTGTGGTGCCATACAGCTCAGATGGCCTCCATAGGCACCTGAAACCCCGATAAGGGAGCTGAGATACATTACCTTATGCTCCTCTGCTTGATGGCCACCGTGCGACATAGGTTGCAAGATTGTCAAGGCTGAAATTTCACCACCTGGGCTTTTTATGGTCCCTTGGCCTCTCTTCAAGAGTTCCTGAGTCTGCAGAGGTCCAGGGAGAGCAGGATCACTGCCCACAGAGGTGTGCAGGCAAGCAATGCCTGGGGACTACGTATGGAGACCAGGGAACACAGGCAGCCAGAGGCTGCATCTGCCTCCTATAGGCAACAACACCAGCCTTAAAGATACAAAACTTTTGTGTGTTTCTCCCTGGCTACTGATTTCTGATTTTGACTGATTTCTTCATAAAAAGGAAGCTACATAAATTTATGCAGTCCCAGATACTCTTTGCGTTCTGTAGGGTGCCATACTCTATAGGACTGATACCAGTCCCAGAATATCTTCTTTAGGATAGGAGAAACATGAGGTATTTGGCTAAAAAGATCGTTCATAGGCCCAGGCTTAAGATGATGCATCCTTTAATGGCCACACCTTAGCAGAATGCTGTCAGATGAGGAAAATGGCCATAAAAGAAACAAGGTATGTCATAGAAATGTCCTATCTTTCTAGAAACCTGATTTCAAATATAAACCGCTTCAGTGATCCAAATATCACACCTCACCTACCTACTAATTCTGCTTGCCCTTTTGCATGCTATTTTGTCCCATGTGCTAGTTCCAGCTGTGTGCTCCCCTCTCCCACAGCTGGAACATGCAAAGAACACATCATTGCTGCATTACTTTGTTTTTGTTGAGAACTTTTCCACTTCTGTTTGTGTAGTGGCAGCAGACCGAGAAAGCAGAGTCTGTCTCCCCCAGAACACAGTGCTTCATTACGGTCCCTCTGAGCATTGCACCTGTCATGGGTAACAGATCTGCTTGATCCCAGCAACCAGGGTGCCTGTTGTGAGCTTTCATAATAACTGCAGACACAACCAGCCTCATTTCAGATAGAACCTGTCTCCTCCTGCATGCCGTGAAACAGAATTTTCTATGCTTGCCAATGAAAAAGAGATGGACACGAGAAAATACCTCGAAAAAATGAGGCTGGCAGACTGGCTGCTATTCCCTGTAATCTCTTCATGAATAGAAATTGCTTGAGTTAATAACTGACTTTTCCTCCTTGCAAAACAGTGAGCTCATTGTATGTTTCAAACAGGAACACAAAGTGATGAATGGCAATCTTGTTAAGTGTCTTTTCCTTTGCTCCCCAGAATATCGCCAACAGTAAGGATGAGAGTTTGTCTCTGACCACGTTTATGCCTTTCATGCTTTGGATAAAATGGTTTTGAGGTCTTATTAACTTAGTACTGGATGTGTGTTCCATTGATAATTCATATTGCAAAGTTAATCTCTCTATCTAAAATGACTGAGATGTTGAACTGAATATTGCTCTGACAGACTGAAAAATAAAACCAAACAACTAAAAATATTTCTTGGATAAAGTATAGTCCATATTTAGCAATATTCAGCTTTTAATATAGCCTTGCATTTTACAGGAGGGTTCTACTGCATTTTATAAGAATATTCAAACCAAAAGTTCATGTAACTGAAGTATGAAGTTCCTGCTTCATTCAACACGTTAGAAGCTTTACACAGTTTTCTAAAATAAATGTTTCCCTAGGCACAAATCTTATCTCTAGTCTCAAAGGCTGAAGAACATAAGCTTGAAAGAAGGTGTTGTTTCATGGAGCACAGAATGAACACCTGCTAGTGATGGTCCCTCCTGCTGGGTCCAACAGCTTCCATCTGATAGAGAGTTGTGTATTTGAATTGGGCAACTCTGTCAATATCTCATACAGAATTTGAATCAAGGTAGTCTTCAGAAAAGACAAAACATTTGGGCTGGAAGGAAACTCAAGAGAAAGTTCTCATCTGGAGAACTGAAATCTACTTCCAGAAGCACTGGAAATTTTCAGCAGAAAATAAAAATTATATTAGGTTTGTTCAAGAGTGAGGTGACCATCAGTATGTGCATTTACTGAGTTTTGCACAGTCATTTAAGATCAGATAATTCCACTTGTATCTTTTTGGCAAAAGGATTAATGCTCAGGAGAAGATAGAAGAGACAAACTTATTCATATACTATCACACTTCAAATGCTTTTTAAAGGAAGCTCGTGCTTCCAACCATGATAATACATTGTTGTAAAACAGACATTAATAAATTTTTTTTAAAATAAAATTTTTAAAAGAGGACAATAAAAAATAAAGGAATGTAATTTATGCTTATCGGAACATTTTCTTCTATCAGACAATAGGGTCAAAGGATCTGACCTATCCTGATAATAAAAAAGTAAATATTCCAGAACAGATATTGAAATTCAGGGCAGAACTAATTATGCCCTATAGTCTTGCTATGCCTTTTCCTGAGGCAGATTTATCACTACTGAGACAGCTCTGAAGAATCCCATTTATGGAGCTTTTCTTAGATAGAAACAACTGCAATAGACTGTTATTTTGCCCATTCGTGCCTTCAGGCAGCAAAGTTAATGATAGATACATTGTGCTGATCCATGTATGAAGGAGAGGAGAAATAGAAAAAACAAAAAGGAAAAGAAAGGATGGGAAAGGGTGAAAAAATGTTTTAAGTAATCTTTGATAGAATTTGCTTTTCCATATTTTATAGGTATCAAGTGTTAAGACATGGTTAGACCCTCACAGTGTCATACTCAGGAGGGTAACTACTAAGACAAGGAGGGAAAAAAGAAGGCATACCTAAAGGAAAGGAAAGGATGGAAAAGGAAGAAAAAAAGTTTTAAGTAATCCTGGATACAATTTGCTTTTCCATATTTTATAGGTATCAAGTGTTAAGACATAGTTAGACCCTCACAGTGTCATACTCAGGAGGGTAACTACTAAGACAAGGAAGGAAAAAAGAAGGCATAGCTATCCCCTTGGAGAAGGTATCTGTTCCATCCCAACATACTGCAGAAGCTCTTATGATCACAATGTCCTCCCTGACATTCCTTGCTGGATGCCTTCCCTGTTTTCCATACATCTACTTTTCTGCATCTTTTGAATGCAAGAGCTTTGTATTCTCTTAGCCAGCCAGTCCTAAGTGTGGGTCCATCTGCCCATTATTGTTCATTACCTGATAACTGAAGGAGCCTTAATTTTAGCTGCTCAAGCACTTTCTCTCTAGACTGACTTTACATGGTACCTCAAAAGAACACCCAAGCAACTCTCAGCTCCAAAACCTGACCTGACATATACAATTCAACCTGAATCTTTCATGTGAGTATGGTCTTCTACCTTTACATAGTGAAATAAATCCTGAAGATTGGCTTGTCTTTATTATTTATTGATTGTACATGATGTATGTATCTGTCAAGTTATGAATACTTAGTTACTAGATAAATATAAATAGCTCTAGGTTAAATTGAAGCAACAACTACTTAACAGCACCTGGCAGTCTAGAGCTGAGTGTTTGCAGTAGGGAACCCTGCTAGCCAGTGTGACTTCTTGAAACAAGGTAGGATATTTATCTCAGTGGGGTTCCAGAGGCATAACTGGCATTACCGAAGATTTTTTATTTTAGCACAAAAAGCATGTAAAATTTGTGTTTACTGAACACTAATATGAATAGGTAGTGAGAGCAAGGCACTACTCAACAAATGTATGAATGTTATTTAATTCCATATCCATGTACCAAGTAAACAGCATTTTCTTCTCTACTGCAAGCTGACATCGTATGAATTATTTTCAGCTAATCTTAAGTCAATTATTTGCAATTACCGAGAATTAGAAAATCAGAGCATGAAATGTGGGCCTGATTTTTCACTTGAAAACAAACATGTAGGATGGAATTATGAAAGACCAAACAAAAATTGATATAAACAATAATGTGACTGATTTTTGGATGATTTTGGCCATTACTCTAGGACCCACAGTGTTGAGGGCAGCTAAGCAGAACCTATCTGCTTACTCACTTATCTCCAGGGCAATGTGGGACACGGAGGGTGGGGAACCAAACCCAAGAGAAAAATAGTGATGCAAAATAAAACAACCACTCACTAGAAAACAACTGATGCCCATCCTATCTCTGAGCAAGAGCAGACCATGCCAGTCTCCACTGCCATCCATTTTTGTTGCTGAGCATGATGTTGAATGGCATGGAATATCCCTTTGGTGAACTGAGGTCAGGTGTCCTAGCTGTGTCCTCCACAGCTTCTTGTTCACTCCCAGCCTGCTCAACAGTGGGACAAGTCTGAGTAGCAGAAAATGCCTTGATGCTGTGTAAGCACTGCTCAGCTGTACCTAAAACATCCCCATTTTATCAACACTGTTTTCAGCACATATAGAAAACATAGCCCCATACCAGCTACTCTGAAAAAAATTAAATCTATCCCAACCAAAACCAGTATGCACAGAATGACTGTGGAGGAATCCTTTTATTTTAATTGTACAAGAGCATTAAAAAATAAATACAAGGTAAGTAATTAGTAATTTTTAATTTTTGATTATAAGATAGTTTCGTAGTCTGAAGAGGAGCAGAAGACAGACAACAGGAGCTATATAAGTAATAAATGACCTAGGCCACCCAGGATTCTTGCATAGCAAATTGAAGAGAGGCTTTTGTCAAAAAGGGTTCCCAGTAAGCCCTGCCCCAAAGTGTTCCTAGTAAAATCTCTCTCCTAACACAGCTGGACAGCTGAGGGCAACTTGAGTGTAAAAAGCTGGCTGCTGTAAATACCCCACAGTGCTACATTTAGCACTATTTAACACCTTGTGAAAATATTTATATTTCTAAAACTGACAGAGCTAGATATTGTTGAATAATTTTGTAAGGTTTCTAGAAATGCAGCCATAGATAAGGACCCACCTCTAAGCTTTATAATTCAAAGCTACAAAACCATAATGCGTTTAAAAGAGAAGTTCAGTACAAACACAAGGGATGTGGTAAGAATTAGACCTAATAATCAGTTTCTTTAGGAAGTTTCAGGCAAGAAGATTATGGTGAAATTTCATCAGAATATGTGAAAGAACTGTATTATTTCAACTACATTGTTTTTGTCCTAGAAAACATAAAAATTAACAAAATCAGAGTTTCACATTCAATGGCTAACAGGGAAAAACTCACAGCAAAGAAGACTGCAGGAGAACTCAATCCTTTTATTTTTTTGGAAGATATTCCAAGAATGGGGAACAAAGGGAAAGGCTTTGCAGTGGTTGAAAGGGGTTTTTACCACTCTTTTTCTGTTGTATGTAACAGAGAATGCAGTTTGCAGGCCAAAGGAAAATGCAGTACTTCTGCAATCACAGTTTTCCTGATGTCATCACATCATTTTTGTGTCCTTCATGGGAATTCAATCCTCAGCACAGCCCTTGAAATCCTGTGGCTGACATGAGCTTTTAATGATTTCTTGATAGGAAATGTGAGGAGTCACTGGAGTTCTCACGCTTTAGGCTCTGATATAAATCAGGCAGAAGCATTGAAAAGAAATCTTACCACTTTAACAGATTTGTAAACACCCCCAGTTTCAGGAATATTTTTTGTAAGATGATGGATATAAGTATGGAAGCCACAATATCTAGTACCTGTCTTAGTAATAGATTTATCGCCTTTTCTTCAGTAAATGATATAAATTCAGGCCATCTAGAAAGATGTAAGCTATTACTTTCCACCTCACAAAAGCTTTCTGAGATGCAATAAATTAATATTTGCAAAGCGATTTGAAATCTTCACATGGCAAGTACAACCTTAGATTTGCATGCGCCGTAGCACATTGATATATAAGATTATCTGATGAACCATTATATTTTTTATATTTCTTTATTAAATAGTTCTGCACCATAATTATTTCTTCAGTCACTGAAAGAGAAAATTAATATGGATGCTAAAGGAAAAAGTATAACCAATGTACGTAAATGTTTGTTCATTAAATCTAATGAAATTCCCTGTATAAAAGCACTCTGAAAAGTACCAGAGCTACAACATTTGTGGCTGAAATCACTTATTTATGGGAGTCCATGCTGCACCTTGCAAAGGCATCTCTAAAGCATCTCAAGCTCCTAAGGCTAAAGTAGTGCTGAGAGACCTTTAATGTATTTATGAAGGTAACCCAGTGCACATGTCCCAGCGCATGCCTATCCTGCAGTGCAGGTAAATCTCTTCCCCTAGCCTCCAGCCCATTGCTCTGATGTCAAATTTCAAGAGCTCCACCTTGAAAATACCTGGGTTTTGCCTGTCCAAGGAGATTTTTAATTGTCAGCCCTGATTACTCATGCCTAACCACACTGTTGGCCCTGGATGTGTCACCAAGGAGCCTGTGTGCACCCAGAGGGTCAGGGTTATTAATGGTTCCCCCCACTAGTTGACTCCTGTGGACCCCAAGCCAGCCCAGTACATTGCCCTTGGAGGTGGCTCATTGCCTGCAGATGCTCTCTTGTGATGCTCGGAGAAAAAGCCCTGACTGGACATGTACCCCTGGTCCAGCCTCTGGAGACTTACTTAGGGTGGCCAAGTGTGGGGCTGCAGATGTCATTTTTAGTGCTAGCAGAAGGGGAAGGTAGGAATTCACCTTTGCAGATTTGGGGGATTCAGGCACCCTGCTCCTAACCACCACAATAAAGTGCATTAATTGCATTGCTGGGAAAGCTGGGCACACTGAGGAAGGTGACTAACCAATGTGTTATTCTAAAATGCCCATTTTACCACAAAATCTGGCAACAGCCTCTCGCATGAGCTTTTTGACTAAGTGATCTACATATGCCCAGCATTATTTTATTTTCTTACAGAGCTAATATGAAATTTTGTATATGTTGTTTGCCATATCATTGGTTGAGTCTTTTCCTCACGCTTTCCCCAACAGAAGTTGTTGGCTTCTAACTGCTGTACAAAAGCCAGTGGATGCAAATGTCCTTCACTTGTGAGACACCTTCTATTTTGGGACGAAAGTCACCAAGTCACCTTCCCAAGCAATGAAACTCACCTGAGAAATCTCAGAACTCTCTCAGCAATGGTCTGAAAAATCGGGTTATAGACAGATTATGACCTATGATGAGAAGTATTAAGTCTGATTATTCCAACAGACATGAAAGGGTAAAAAGGCTTTTAAAAGGCCTGGCAAGCATTCAGAAAATTAGCTGGGAAAAAGCATATGGAACACTCTTACATTCTGCTACTCCAAAAATTCAGAAGGCTCTGAAAAAACAGCTCACAGCAGTTGTTAGGGTTTTTTCTGAACAATTTATTCCCCTTTAAATATATTCACACTGCAGGAGCAGCTGAGAGGGATGCCCATGTTCCTGATCCACAAGGCATAAGAAGTGGTGCAGTTGCAGCAACGCAAGTTAAAAGAAGAGGCAGTTTAGCTGATCTGTCTAGTCCCTTCTCCAAAATCATTAGCTGATGCATGCAGACAAACAAAAACTTCTGTCGTTGGCATTTTAAATGGGAGTACACTTATGATTTGCTCCACCTGGAGTACGGATGTGTCACAGACTTTCAATGGTTATGATACTGGTATTCATAAGCAGCTGATTCCAATTAGCAGTTTTAGATAAACAGAATAATGAATATGAGTACAAGTGACACTCTTCCTTTTGTCTATTTACACAGAAAGCCAGACTTGCTCGGATTCGTGCAGCAAAGACTGGGAGTGCTAATGCCTACATGCAGAGCAAACGAAATGGCTTACTGAGTAATCAGCTGCAGCAGGTAATGTTTTTATACCCTCCCCCTCCAGACAAGCAGTTAATGACAGCCCAGAAGTATCCTATTCTGTTTATTACCAGGGCAAGTCAACACAGGTGTTTAGGCAATTTTATCTTGGGAGGTAGATTAAGGACAGGGAAATTGGACAATAATTATTGTTAAAGGAAGCTGATGAGAGTAAATGATGAGGTATTAGAAGATGAGGGAAATGGCCAGATAGAAATGCAGGATTCAAATGTAACCCACATTGTTACTGTGAGATCCCATAGAAGACCTCATTAATAAAGTGCAGTGTTTGCCTCTTAGGAGGAAGGTTGGATTTGTCTCATTTGGCTTCACACAGGTAGAACATGGGTTACAAAACTACGCTTCATCATCACTGAGGGAAACAGGTAGCTCAGGGGCACCACTTACACAGGGGGGTGTTGCAGAGTGAAAAGCATTCCCCAAAAGCACCTACTTTGTTCTAAGGAGAATCTCAGTTATTACAAATGCAAAAGTGCTGCCAGAGACAACCCCTTGGCTGCTTGGAGCTGTAGCCCGCTGAGAAAGAATGAGGATACAGTGTATTTTAATCCCTGCCATTTTCTGGCATTTAGGCAATTCCCTGAGGGATACAGGAAGGCTTTCATTCCTCTGTGCCCTTTCTGTTCAATACACATTAAAAAGCCAAATGCTTTAACCTATAGCCAGAAGAGAAGGAAGGGGCTGTCTGTCTGTCCGGTCTGCACAAAGGACAAGCAGTCAGAGCCCTTGCTTCCTCTCCGGTTTGAAAGAACTTAAATCTTTGAGCTAGAAAGACACCAAATAGCTTAATTGCCATGCAGATTTCCAGTATCCCAAAGCTGAATTCTAATCTTTGCTATTATCCCACTTCCTTCTCTATTTAAGTTTCTGCTTTCTAGTGAAAAATTATGAAAGCAATTAATAAACAGTGGATGCTCTCTACTTAATTCTTCATTCTGTGTCAGTAACATCTATATGCTTTCCAAACTCAGCAGATTGGGATCACTGGCGTGATTTTTTGTGTAAGCAGAAATACCACTAATTCTTAGTGCCATTAAATGATCCCAAGAGAATGACTATGTTTAATTTCTTTCAAATGAGGCACATTCCCAGAAAAAAATGGTCACTTAAATTTATGATAATTTGAAGTATGTGTCAATTCAACATTCAAAGTCTACATGTTGATTGCACTTGTAAATTGTAGTATTCCATCTATGCACTAAAGACTTAGGATGGAAACATTTAAAAGGAGGTACAAGAGACAGAAAGAAAATATTTTGATTTAAAAACAAACTTGCAAAAGAGATCTTAGGTCCAAAATTACTTAGGTTATACCATGTAAATGAAACACTGCAATTATGCTGCTGTGTACAATCCAGATTCGTTCTGATCAAACATTTGGACAAGAGCCCTCTTGTTCACAAATGAGAATAATACAGAGTTCTATGTATCAACAGTCCTCCAGTGAAGATGAACAAGCCTTTGTTGGCAAATCTGGCTCTGCCTTTGAGACGCAGCATCACCACCTGCTTCACTGCCTGGAAAAAACTACGGTAAGAAAAAAGAGAACTGTATTTTCCTGTGAATTCTAACACCAACCTAGTTCTGAATGTTTTCAGTATTTCCTCTAATTCACAAGCCTTTATATGAAGGCAGTTAACTGGGAAGAAAAGCTATTTTATCCTATTTTAAGGCATTATACTCTCTGCATATAAATAACAGATTCCGGATGAGAGCCTCATCTAGGGTGAAAGATACTGGCATCAGGGAGGTGACATCAGTATAGCCAAGCTGTATATGTGGCCTTGAGTATGGTTTTCATACATGCCCTAATGTCATCATTTACACTTTTCTGCAATACAGATCATAAAACACACATTGTAATACTTACACATGCAATACTCACTGCAGTCGAAGCAAGTTTCTGCCTGAGCAAACGTTGAGCTTTTGTACAGGGAGAGCTACCGAGTCTTTCCTCAGATGTGAACACGATTCTCACTGAAGTGACTGTAAAAGAGTATTCCCAAGAAACATATTTTGAAAATTCAAGTCCTTAATGCAGATGCAGGTGCAAACCTTTGAAGTGTTTTGGTTTCAGTTTAGACACCGGGATCCCTATAGAAATCATTGATGTAATTCATAACAGCCCCAAGTATGCTCATCTAGACTTGAAACGGGCTATAAATCAAAAGGAATAGTTATTATATGCTCTTCAGATTTTTCCCTGGTCAATACCTGAATAATAATGCAGCCATAAAGGACAGTAAACTACAGTATTTATGATGCAGTAATAACTAAGTGCCATGTTTACTAAGAGTGTATTTCTGGACTTTTAACATCACAGCAATAACCTTAATCATCCTTAAATTTGTATACATAAAGGAACTTTATGCTTTTTTGCTTTATTTTTATAGTCTAGTTTCAGATTTTCATTAAAAGACCCAGTAATGCTTCTGGTATATTTGATGGAGACAAATGTTAAAGTCTTTCTGCAATTTTTTTCAGGGAACAAAAAAAAGAAAAAATATTATAAAGTTTTCCTACACCAGACTGTGCTAAATTAAAGAATGATGTATGAATATGTATAATTTAATGTTCTCCTTTCAACAGCATTTCTTTTTAAATAGGATGACCCAGTTTGTAACATCACTTAGATAGTAATACGTCATCCCACAGGTTCTTATGTTTTCTCCATTCTGACTTCTGGAGTATTCATTTATAAAATGTGCTGTAGGACAATATGTCTTGCTTCCTATTCATAGGATAATGCAGTTTCTTTTCCAAGATTCAGGCTGGGTCTTCTGGAACATTTTTGAGACATTTTGTACTTGAATCTGAGAATAGCAATCTGCCTTAAAAAATTGTTCCACAGTGTAACATTACAAATATATTAAAAAACCCTAATAGTAGCCACAGGTCTTGTCAAACACTCATAGAAGTCATGGGAAAAATTTTCTATCAATCTGGTGGAGTTGGATTTGGTTCCCAAACTTGCAGCTTTCCTCTAATCATTATGGTGGAATATGTAAGCCTATTCCTTTTCTCATTCTCTCTTTTTTTTTTTTTTTTTAAGCTGAGTTCTTTTTTGAAAAAGCAAGAGTTACGTGCCTTCTCAGCCTCACCTCATCCTTTGAAATACCATTTGGTACAAGCACCTGTCCAAATGATAGTAAGCAGAGGTGTATTTTCTGCTTCTTGGCATGTAAAAGTCAACAGAATAAGATCTCTTCCATTCTAAAAAATTCAGTGTGGGCAATGTTATGGAATTCAGTGAAAATTGATAATGAAAATAATTGCACCAAAAGTTATATTTTACACACTACTTTTAGATAATTTGGGAACAGTTAATTATTAAGTATAATGAAGTATATTAACTCGAGCCATTATAATGTTTGAAAATGTTTCCCATCTATATTAAAAGTTCACTGAATAACACTCTTTAATGGACTCTACAAATTGAATTGAGTTGGTTGCTTCATAAAAGTTATAGGAAGCACAAAATTACTTTAATTGGGAGACCAGTAGAGTTCTTGGCAAACGCGGAACATAATCTAAAGATGGCAATTAGGTGATTTTTCTCTCTGACTTCTATGTCCACTATGTGATCACATTCAATTTCATGATGGTGATTGACATATACCTTATAGAAGTCAATTTTCAAGCAAGTTCTTTCTTTTCATATCACCTGAAATTTACATTCTTCAATACCACTCAGGGATATAAAAATAATACACCTGTAAGGGTATTTTCATTTGTAGTAAACACTTGGCTACAGTTGTTGCTCTATTTATTTGCTCACACATTTTTGCATTAGCATTGCACTGTAATTCTGAAAAACATCAGCACCTTTCCAATTAGTGCATTGATCTTTAGAGGAAAAAATGTTTCTTATTCTAATGCACAAAGACACAGCAGGCTAACCACCTGTAAGTGAATGAAACTGTATAGAGCATAAACCAACTCAGAAAATGCTTCCTAAACCCATCTGATTCTAGCAGTAACTGGAAAGATGATTGTTAGAAAGGAGAATTTCTCAAACTGCACATGAACATATCACAATCTCTGCCTAGTTTGGGCTGCTACTTTAAAAGGACAGTAAAAATTCCTTTTTCCCCCATAAGCAACGCCACTATTTCACACCATTTTGCACACAAAGATAATATGGAAATCACAGCTCTGTGTGAAATACTCCCTCATCACCTACTGGGTCACCATCAACCAGTCTTTGCTTGACTGTGGTGACAACCCTATCAGACTACTGGCTATGCTGGGATTAAGCAAAGATTGCATGAATAAAGACTACTTCATTTAACTAAATCCCCAGTCTTCTAAACTGCTTTCAATACATCCATCTACAGTAATCAGGAGCTTTCTGGATGTTTTTAAATAACTGTCTCGTCTCTTCTAATCAAAATTCCATTTAATCGAATCTCCTTCTACATAGATGCATTCCTCAAAACACATTGTTTCAGACTGATTTCTAACATGTAATTCATCAGGAATTTTTATAAACTCATCGGGAAAATATTTATGAGTTTTATTATAGCTCAATACAATAAATCTTGTTTATTTCCAAAGGACATTTAGAGCATTTGAACAAGCACCACAAACATAATTCCCTTTCTTGTGGCACCTCTTAGATAATGCAGATATTTATAACACAAACTATATTACAATCATGTGCTGTTTCACAGAATAATTTGGATTAACTTTTTCTTATCTAGAGCTCTGAATCTTTTGTTCCAGCCTCCACATTTGTATTAGTATTCAGCCCAGGCTAATATGGGCTAAACACTATAATCAAGAATGAGCTGTCTAACTTTCCCGGTTCATTCAGTTGTGTCAATTTAAGCCTTTAAAAATCGTGATTAATAGGTTCGCTTTAATTATCTTTCTTTGTGTGCTTTGTCCCTCTGTTGGATTCCTCTGGGCTAGAACCACGAGTTTGTGGACGAGCAACTCTATGAAGAGAGCTGTATGGAGGTTGCCACAGTCAACAGACCCCCCAGCCACAGCCCCTCTCTCTCATCTCAACAAGGTGTCACCAGCACTTGCTGCTCACGAAGGCACAAAAAGACTTTCCGCATCCCAAACACCACCATCACCGGCAGCCGCCCAGGCAGTGTGCAGGAGCTCAGCACCATCCAGATCAGATGTGTGGAGAGAACGCCTCTGTCTAACAGGTACATCATGTGCACCACCACCCTGAGAGCTGAAGCTCCTTCTTTCCTTAGAAAAGAGAGGTAGAGGTGTTGGGGCCTCTGCAGGGAGGCTGTGAGACTAAAGATGGAAAGCAAATAGTCATCCCAAAATGGACACTAGTACTGAAACATTCTGCACTGTTTGCTCCTTTCTATCCTCACTTAGATATCAGGATGGTCTCTCTACATCCATTTCTGTCCTCTCATGCCCTCCCCACCAACTATGGTGTACTATTTGCAGCAAATAGCATCCAAGGATGCCAAATCAAACAGTGCTCCTAATAGTATATGCCATGGGCAAATACATAACAGGAAAAAATTAGCATAGAAAAATGCAATTTGGATATATGATAAGAAAGTGGGACAAGAAAGAAAGGTCTGACCTTCTGTTTCTATTGGTTTGGTTCAGAAGTGTAGGACAAATGAGACTGCCTTACACTTCCACAAAGCAGACAAGTAAAGCTGATTCCCAGGGTCTGAAGTGCAACAGCCATAAGAAAGACTCTTCTAAACAAAAAATATTAAATAGATAAAAAGATGCATTTCCTAGTTTGAGCAGTTATTACAAAAGTGTGAAGACAGTGAAGTTTAAGAGTCTGAAACTCATTGAAATTCTCTGTACTCTCACAAATAAACCAGTTGGCTTTCAGGTATATCCAAACCACCATCTCTGAAAACACAGCAAAGGTCTCAGGAGACTCAGAAGTGTTTTCGATGAAACTCAAACACGCCGCCATATAAAAAAGAAGCATGTTCATCACTAGTTGCTATAGAAATTGTCTTAAGTCACATTTTGAGTTCTTTGCTTTGTATAGTTATTAGCTTTGGATTTCACTTCTATGAACAATACAGCAGCTTGTAGATCATGAAGTTTTTCAGCTGTTGTGAAGTGAAACCTCCTAGCCAGCACAAAGCCCCAGCCTCTTAGCTCTCCAGGAAATATGCATCTTTTCTCCGATTGAGGATTTTTGATGATCTTTAAGGCCCTTTGTAACCCAAACCACTCACTGATTCTATGACTTTCCTGCACCATAATTCTACTCACAGATTATGTAAAAACACAAAGCAGCAGATTTGTACTAAAAAAAAATGTTAAAAAGCTAAAAGCACAAGCACAAGATGTGAGTAAGCTCAAAACAGTTTGAGTTTTACATGTTTCTGAACTGCAGCAACGCCATGCACAGGTGAACCTTCATTAGTGCATGTATCACTCTGTGGTGCTCTTGGGGATACATAATAAACAAGGTGTTCTTAAAATAATCACAGTGTGGAGTCCCAGGGAGACTGGGAGTAGCCCTTGATATCCAGTTTCCTGCACAGAAGTCATATGGCTGTTAAAAGTTTGCTCCCCAGGGAGCAGCTCAAATGTTTCCCCTGCTCAGAAACACTTAGGTGATGAGCTCAGAAAACTTTTAGAAGCACTGAAATGGTAGGAAGGCAGGGACAAAGGTGGCCTGTCCACAGACACAGTCCCAGACCACAGGCTGCTGGGCTGCAGAGTGGTGGGGTGGAGCTCTCTACAGGACAGGATGGAGGAGGCCAGCTGAGGGAGTGGAGTAGGGCACACGAGAAGCTTGAAGTAACATGGACTTCCTTTCTTCATGGAGTTTTGTTTCCTCCTCCAGCCGTTCCAGCTTAAATGCCAAAGTGGAAGAGTGCGTTAAACTAAACTGTGAGCAGCCTTACGTCACCACAGCAATAATTAGCATCCCAACACCTCCTGTCACCACACCCGAAGGGGATGACAGGCCAGAGTCTCCCGAGTATTCAGGAGGAAACATTGTCAGAGTATCCGCTTTATAAGAAAAAAGGAATTATTTATAAATTAGCATAAAGACCACTTGCAAGCTGAGCTCAAGAAGTGAGAAATGAGTCGCAAGGAATGAGAGAGCTGACGAAGGCAACGCTCCTTGACGTGTGCACCAGTGGCCATGGACCGAGAGGTTCTGGAGAAACAAAACAGTTTGTGGGTTTTGGTGTCGTAGCCTGTGAACCCAAAGGAGTTTCTTACCCCTTGTTCGAACTGACGTGGTGGGATCTTCTGTGACCATCCTGACTAACTATATGAGCACAATGAAATGTCCCCATTGATGCTTCTTCTTATCATGAGAGCTCTTTTTAGAAAAAAAAGAAAAAAAAAAACACAAAACAAAAAAATAGAAAGAAACCTGTGTTCCTGCTGAATGCAAAACAACAAGAAACATTTTGATAACGTGTCTTTTTTTTTTTTCCTGTTAATAAACCACAAACTTGTTGAGAAACTATAAAAAAAAAATTGAAAGAACAAATGCTCATATGAAATCTGTTTGTACTGACTGAAAGAACTAAAACCATAATGCATGCTGAAATTATTTGGAGCTGTGATCTCAGTTTAATTCTGTTGTTTTTCAGGTTAGGCATGATAAAATATTACTGTAGAAAGGGGCATTTCCATGCACTTACAACAAGCTGATTGTTAATGTTCCATGGTAGTTGTACAAATAACTTCCCTTTGAAAAATGCAGTATTTCTTATTCAAACACTCATTAGTGATCTAAACGTGTTCAGTTAGTTCAATATTTACTATTGTTTTCTCTTGCTTCCTAGGTACTGTTACAACTGCAATAAGTCACTGTACACCTGTTGTATCAGGAATCAGGATTTCTTTTTTTTTTTTTTTTTTTTTTTCTTAAGGTATTTTACACACCTTTATCTACACTATAAACTTCTAATGGCAAACATTTACAATTTTGCAGCCAAACCGTGCACCACAACTGTGCTATTCAGTCATTGCTCTTTCATCCATTGTTCTATTTCTATGATAGTTTGTTGTCCACTCCAACATTATCGTAGTATTTGGGATTTCAAGGCTACTGATAAAACCTCTCGTCCCAGTGTATTCTTGCAGGATGAATCCTATTTGAATTAAAATCACAACAAAGTGTTTTGGGGATCAGCTAACACTTATTTCCAAACTTTCCTTGTTGACATTCTGCAGCATCCAGAGTACACTGGAAGACAACAAGTTAGTGAAAAAGATGGCTAAATTCTTTTTGTAATTATCTGTAAACTTGCATCCTAAAATTTTTTTAGAGAATTTATATTGTGTGAAGATATTTAATTACCTAACAACACTGACAGAATAATGGATTGGGTCCCAAAGCTAAAAAAATATAATTTATTTCAATTGGAATTCAGCCACATGGGCAGGCCTAAAAGCTAATGTGAAGGCTCTTCTAGTTAAGGTTTTTTGGTTTCCTTTTTAAGGCAATGGTGATACCAGAAACCTTTCTGAAAAAACAGTGTAATTTTTCTTCATGAGAGTTCATTAGGAGATGTATCATAATGCTTCCTATATACACAACATACCATACATCATCATATACATCAAATATCCATGGAATATGTGCATATCAATACATACATATATACATCAAAAACACTGGATCAGAAATATTTGCATGTCTGCAAAATAAAATGTGCATATAAATCAAAAGGCTCAGTGCATTAGATACCATAACAATAATGATTAACACAGTTATTTAATAGTTTGAATAGTGTATGTTTCAGTACAGTATTTTCTAGCATTCTACTGACCTAAAAATTAAAAAAAAAAAACCCACCCACTAAAACCTGAAACTTGCTGATGATACACTTTTTACTGCACACAAATACTGGTCTTTCTACCTGTCAATAGAGACAGAAAAGTAGATGATGGACTATCATGCTACAGTATATACACCAAACAACAACATCATATATTAGGATTATACTGCAATTAGAAGGAGTATAACATGCACTACACTCTTTTCTTACCTTTTACTTATTTGGAAGCTTGATTAATTTGCAACTAACTTTCCACTTTTTCTGCACATCAGAATAACCTACTCATTTTAAACTGAGCTTCAAATTTCTTTCATACCTTACCAGAGAGCAGAAGCACAAGCACAGGCTGTGCTCTGACCCTAAGGACTGCTCCTTCTGCAGAACTCTGCAGCCTGGCGTTGTTCTCCTCTCTTTTATCCTATGGAAAAAAATTGCATCAGAGCTGCTGAAGCTGCTGGGTTACACAAGTTTTAATGGGTTTAAAAGAGAGGCAGAATGGACCCATTTCACCTTCATCCTACTTCTTCTACTCATGGTTATTCAAACAAAAAATGGCTTGATCCCCACCTTTTGCCAAATAGTTATTGATATAAAAACTGCCTTGATATTAGCAGTCTGCAACAACAACTTTTTTATGCCACACTTCTCGACTAGTTTTATCAGGTAAATAGTGCAAAAAGGCAGTTACTAAGCCCATTTTGGGACAGACTACACACAACGCAGGAAACCTGCTGAATCTGTCAAGTCATGTGTCTTTAAAAGTCTCGTTATTCTCCTTTCCACATGGACTAAAAAGTACACACTACAGCAATACACTTATAACAGTAATACCCTCCTGAAGCAACTTGTACTTTCATTTTTAATATGCAGCTTAAGGAATAATTTAGTATGAATTTGCAGAATTCTAGTCCTGTCTCCTATTTCCATATGTTACACGCAAAATCATTAACTTATACTGAATTTGGGAAATACACATTCTTTTGGTGTTTTAGGTGATTTAAATGCTGTTTTGGTAGTGAATGACTGTTGATGACTGTGTAAAATGCATCTGTACTGTACATGAAATGTAATTATTTCTGTGTATCATACAAAGAAACCAAGGTTGTTGTTTTGACAATTTTGTTTGACAGTCATATATCGTATTTCAGAAGGCAGCATAAGTCATGCGTTATGCTGAATAAATAGACATTTGAGGAATATTTAAATAAAACATCTGCATGCTTGAATGGGTCCACCTGGTTTTGCTATAACTTATTCATGGATTTTTTCTTTTTCTCCTAATAAGGGATACTAAGGGATACTAAATCTGAGGGAACAGATGTCCCCAGTACTAATCTTTGGCAAGCCATGAGTGCATCTAAACCATACCAGAGCCACTGAGACCAGGATGCTGCAGCTCTGTAACAGACCTGCTCTTCTCCTGCATGAGTGGCCATCACATTTCCCTTTCCAGCCTGCACCAGCAGAGGAAATTGGGGCATTAAATTATTTCCAGCAACATAAACTCCACCTCTCCGTTTGTACTTCTAAAAAAGTATTTGCTATGTCTTCAAAACATCCAGGCACTGACTTCTCTGCTGAACCTCCTGGGCTACAGAGCCTGTTCACACCTGATATCAAATTCCCTTGATAAAGCATTAGTGCATAGGGCCCAAACTCCTTTTGTAGTGTAACAGCAGGTGACAGCAGGCCCTGTGTCACTTACAAAGGGCAGCTGGCAGTGCAGGTGATGCTGGGCTACCAGCTGTGTGTATCCTGTAGCACTGGTATGTCTGGTGGCCACCTCTGCCTGGAACTCACTGCTCTAGGGGGATAGAGGTAAAAGCAGTAACTGCCTGTGACCCACCCCAGAGCATTTTTAGGGACTATTATCCCATAAAATGGCTACTGGAGACAAACATATTGCATTTGGAGGTTTTGGATATACTCACAATGGGAACTCGCCCACAGCCAAGAGGTTTTTGAAGTGGAGGGCCTGATGAAACTCCTGCTTCTCCAAGGAAAAAGGTGGGTCTCAGAGAGGAAACTGCTCTGCAGAAGGATAAATTAGTGAAATCATAGAACCCTAAAATTTTGGGCAGGGAGGGTACATAGGAGGTCATATGCTCTCTTGCCTGCATTTGGCGCCCATCAAGACTTTATTTTCCCATTGACCATGGAAACATCTGAAGATTTTTAGGTGTTCTGGAACTGCAATCAAAACATAGGATAAATTAATGTGCACGTAGGAGCAGTCAGGAGTGACCAATGTATTTAGCCTGCCAAAATCTGTAAGATACACAAAATTCCCAGAAGACAGCTTAGTTTCTTACCTGCCTGCATTCTCTGCTTATCTGTTTGTAAGGCACCCATTTTCATTGTTTCTATGCACAAGAAACTGACAGTGAGGGAGTGATGAATAAAGAGCAAGTGGATTGCACAAAAAAATCTATTTTTTTTTAAAAAATGTAGTCAATCATACATGAATTTTTAAATTTTAGATACAATCTTACTTCAACAACAGCAGTTCATACAAATTTTAGTTCATGCTATTGTAAAAATGTCAAAAATTATTTGAAAATCACTATCTCCACTGTATTTAACTGTATAGTTGCTGTGAACAACAGGCTCTCTTCTTACTATTTACTATTTTTATATATTACCTTATATTTACAGGTTGCTTTTACAAGAGGAGATGTTACAAAAAAGAGAAAACCTGCTGGCAGTTGAGGCATTATTTTGCACAAAGACGAGAAACTGTGAATTTTCCCTCCTAAAAGCATCCCTATAAAACAAAATAACTAGGTGGTGCAAACCTTAGTCAGCCCCACTGCTCCAGGCAGGATCCCATGGACTAAGTCAGATTCACTGGGATGAACAGAAACACCTGATGAGGGCAGGGAGTGACCTGTTTTTTAACACAGTTGTTCTGCTCCACATTCAGCCATGTGCAAAAAACATTAAGGAGCTCATTTGCAACATGAAAGATTCAGTTCATTAGTTTATGCTGCAGAGAAGAAAGAACACATCACTCTTCATGTTGTCCTGCATGTCAGAGGAAAGAGGAAATAAAAGGATGTAGTTTTCACTACTGCAAGTATCTCTAAATGTTCCTGTCTTGCCTAGCAGCCTCTCTCCTACAGGTATCCTAAAGCACTACAGGAAAAGAGCAGGATCATAGCAGCTGAGTCAATCAATTTTAAGGCTCTTTGAACAAGCCCTAGCAAAACAGAGACACTTCATAGTCTGAGCACAGTGAAAGAAAAAAGAAAGTGTTCCAATTTACAGCTGAGACCTATTTTAGGAACTGTAGTTAGATACTCAAAACAGAAGGATTTTTCCCAGAACACTGATAAGCAGTAGTCACTGGGATTTATACATTCCTGGCATGGAGGACTTTCTCCTAATGAAGCTAGCCCCATTCTGACCAGACTGGCTCAGGATTTGGGTATCAAATCCCAAATGAAGTTACTCTGACCTAAGATGTTCACTACCATAGGGATATACAAACACTGGTCTGTGAAGCTGGTCCTGTATCACAGGAACCCTACCCCAACAATTCCTTAAAATAAGCTGACTACACCTTAAAATAACTACTACACCTAATGGCAGTGTGTCCTCACCACCCCGGAAGTCTAAAACCCAATGACACAGGCTGTCAGTATCTCTAATTCTAGCTGTGGACTTCTTCAATGAATCTCCCTAGCCTGGCTTGCTGTATTTATTTCTTCATGAGCTCTAATCTGGGTACAAGAAGATACACAGGCAACATTCACTCCTAGCCTAGGGAGCCCTCCCAGGCAAGGACTTGGGAAAACTGAAGCATGGCTAAGGGAGCTTCAACACACACTCCTTAATAAGGTAAAACTTTAAGTGTCAAGATTTCCTGGACCTGCTTTTTTTAATGTTACTCATGGTGAAATTCCCTACATTCACCTGTAATCCACAGATGAATGTAGCTGTGCAATGCAATTCACAAACAAAAGATTTCCCAAATTGTGGTTTCTTTGGCTTCCCTTTTTTTAAAAAAAAAACAAAAAAACAAAAAAAACCAAACAAACAGGAGAGAAAACCCAACAATGGCTCAAATCCACTGTGTAGCATCACAGGACTGTCTCTGTAGCACTTAGAAGTCCTGAGCTATATCCAGGCTCTCTCAGACACCTGGTTTTTTTTTCTATGTAGGAACCTCACCTTTAGCCACAAAAACACTGGCCAGGCTGAGTGATGGAAAGGATGAACTCCGCAGTAATGCTGGGCAACAAGACTTCCTGAATGGTGCATCAGGAAGTATTTCTAACAAAGATACTGCATGAAAAATTTTTGGGTCTATCCTTTAGCTTTTATCTCACCTCCCAAAGAAGCATTACCCTCTCTGTAGGAGAGATACAAAACCAGAAAAGTAACCTTGCTTGCAATACTACCCGTGAAATAATTGCATCCACATGAAGACTCCTAAAAAACAAACAACAGCCCACAAACTGAAGAGCTTAATTTCAAAAGCCCTTAAAAAAGCTTTCTCAGAAGCAATAAAAAGAAAATGAATTTTACAATGTAGTTTCTCCATGACAGAACAAGTGGAATGGGTAAGGACATGTCAAATTAACTCACACTAGCAGCAGGACCCTCCCAACTCCCACCCAAAGCAATCACACTCCAGGACTTCAAAATAAAAAAGCCATGATAGAATTTAAGACAAAAGTAATTTTATTGCCTACCAAATCACATCTTTTTTTTCCCTCTTTTCTTTTACAAATTCCAAAACAACAAAGTGAACTTTAAAATGTAATATTCTGCAAAAACACATTTGCCACAAACTACTGTACTCAGTGGAACAAATACATATTTCAGAAATGTGGCCAATTGTAAAAATAATCCTATGAAATAAACATTGTTCATAAAAATACAGTAAAATGCACTTTCCCCACCTCAATAAATATATTTTAATGTTGTTTCCAGTTGGCCTTTTAGGCCACTAGAGTACTCTTAATGAAGAAGCCGCCAAAATATAACTTCTCCCTGTGTACTTCTACAATTATTGCAATAGCATCCAGAACTGTAAGCATTTGTCTTTTGTTTCTACCTTTAGGGGAATCACAGACAGGAGAAAAGATATATCTATAAAAATGTGCTACTCCCATATTGATTCCCATTTTGGAAAGAATGTTAAAATTTTCTTTCTTTCTTTTCACCAAGAAACAGTCCAGAGAACCAACTGTTTCAAAGAAAAATTCTCAAGAATTACTCAGAAAAATTAAATTCTATTGTCCAGAGCCATATTTTGTTTTAAATCCCTGTTTAATGTATTTAAAATTTAAAAATTAACAGTTACATTAGATGAAAAGAGAAGTTTTAGAACACCTTTAACAACAACAGCTAAGAAAGGTTTTGTTAGAAAAAAGAAAATCTTGCCCTTTTTACAAATCTTGAAAAATTTTAAATCCAAGTATTTACTTGAATTTTAGTTCTGCCTTCCATGCACACACAAAAACACACGATTATATATACACAGATCCCTGATAAAGACATTTTTCCAAATGGCTTTTTAAAAATGTAAAAGTCAATTTTAACTGCTGTCACATTTTGTTTGTCCAAAGCAGAGCTGTTTCTTCAGAAGATGACTATTTCTCTTCTTCTCCTGTGATGCATCCTTACAGGTTCTGTCTCTCTACCTGTGAATCAACTGGTACACATCACATGGCTTGTGACAATAAGTTAAACATTACTTTGCCCAGTGAATGAGTGCGTTTTATAAAACAAAATCAACTCTGTTCATGGCTGAAGCCATGGCTAAGACACTGATGAGTTTAATCTTCTTTCTGTGCTTGGCTGTTTTCTGAAGCATATGAAGACTGGTACAGTTAGCACACTCCATGAAACAGAGCAAAACCAACAACAAAACAAAAATAAACACCTCTGCAACTTAAGATTCACTGCATCACCTATAGCTCTTCCATTTCAAAGTGTGTGTTAAAGCTATTTGCCATGGAAGTGTGTTCAAAGATCCTTGTCAGGCTTGGTTTCAGTAGCTCCACGGAAGGACACGACAGCGGCTGCGAGGTTTCGCTCTTCAGGGCCATGATCTGATCCGCCCCGGGATCCCTTCTGTCATAGTACAGAGCCCACAGCAAAGTAATGGTGAGGATCATAGCCAGGATCTGCGTGACACCAATTGAGATTCCCAGAAATCTCAGCACTTGCAATTGCTTTGTCCCCCTCAAAAAAGTGTACATTTTTTTACCGCATCCCTGTGAAACAAAAATAGATTACAAAAAATAAGTCAGTATGATTTGTCTTGCAATGCAGACTTTTCTGGTTCTGCAAAATTTCTCCCTCACCTCTTTCAAACACAACACTGTGAAAATTAACTGGCCTACTCTTTTATCCCTTCCATACTGCCATCTTTAAGTTTCCCATATACTGAGAATTTACATGTAACAAGGTCTGAGAGATCCATGCTAGGCTTCAGTTCAGAAATGACAAAGAGTTTATCTGAGTTCCTACCAGCTATCATTGATTTTTCAAAGAAACTAAACTGCTTTTGCCATTAAATCCTCTTAATCATCTCATGTGTCTCCTTAAATTGCACATCTTCAATATTGTGGAATATTTTTAACTCCATAGGCTTTTGCTGCAAATAATACCAAAATCTGTAGTTAAAACAATATTCTAGGAGATATATGCAGACTTGTACAACCTCCTAAGTGTTTTTTTCTACCTCTTCTCTTTTAGTGTTTTACCTGGACTCACTGTATGTCTGCATTCTGCATTAGTTCTGCAGAAAGTCTCTAGCTAGGAGAAAAATCAATACACTCCAGACACCATCTGAGTAAGATACATGTAACAGAATAACTTTTAACAGAGGATTTATGACAAATTTCCAGAATGCAGTGGGTACAAACATCCTTTCTTTAGTACTTACTCGTAATACCACCTAGTACATGTGACATTACTCTTGATTTCTAATCTTAAACTAGAAGCATCTCCTTGTTGCAAAAAGCATGTCCATTTATGCGAGTTAAAGTCAACCTACCTCACCTATCCAATCATTGTATTTTAAAATTAACTGTTAATTTCTGATCTCAATGAAGACAATTCCCTGTTAATTACTGTGGTAATATTATACCAAGAGCTAGTTTTGCCTCTTATCTTGTGCTGGACTGTTGCTACTTAAAGCATGGTAATGTCCCTAACTTCTGTGACCATAGTTATAATAACCTGCTCTGCATCAGGCTCTGCACAGATTTTCTAACATTAACACAGTTTAAAACCAGAATGAGGAGTAAATGTGGATTTTTTGGTACTTGAAAAGAAAAAAACAACAAAACAACACAATACTGTAGCAAAAGCAATGTAATTGAAGTTGGGGAGGAAGAAAAATTTCAATATTGGTATCTTTTTTCCTTCAACTAGAAGTCAGTGTTGTACTATTTTCCAAATTTGTTTTTTGTTACAGAGAAACTGGCTGTATTTTAATACTTTTGATAACTTTAAGGGATGAAGGCACATGCTGGTCACATATTAAAAATGCTCAGCCACAGCAGTATTCAGTTCAATTCACTTCATTTGTTGCCTAGAAGAAACATCCATTAACAGGGAGCAATAACATTAATGCCTACATCTCCTTCAGTACAGACACATAACTGAGACAGGTTGTGCCCAAACAAGATAGACTGCCTCCTTCCATCTAATAATGTTCTAGCAGTTCTGCACTAATGTATGTTTAAAATCAGCTTCAAAACTGAGAAATATCCAGCCACCCCTGTTATCCTCATATCCATGCATTTTATTTCTGCTTATGCGACACATTCCTAGTTGGTAGCCTACAATTAAAGGGTACATAAATATACTTTCCTCAGCAAAAGTAAAAGCTTGTCACTAAACAGGGAGCTCTTGTTGAAAATCCAAAAATAGTGTAAAACTGTGCAGCAATAATTCAGTGAAATTAGCTTCATATTCCTACAATGCTATGGATTAAAGGCTTGATTCATATTTGTTAAAAAGGCTATTTTGTATTTTCAGTCTTAAAATGGAAACAAAGCGGGTTTTTTATTATTCATGCAACATCATAGTTAAGGACCAGATCTTAAATAAAGGACTTCTCAGAGGAGAAAAGATAGACCATCAATGTATCAACAGATCTGTTGTGTACTCAGATTTTGAGTATGCACAAAATTATAATAGAAAATTAGAGATAAAATACTGAACATGCATTCTGAAGATATCTACTAATACTACCAGTCATTGCCTAGGCTAGAGTTCCTGATCACAAGGTGGGCAGACCTCCCCTTGCCTTCAGCCCCAAAGAACCCCTGAGGCTACACCATCACCTGATGCACCTCTCTCCCAACCACACTCTTTCTAAGGTTACTGTTCCATGAGGTTACTGTTCCTCAGAGTAAAAGCAGTCGAAGAGGACTCAACACATTTGAAAATAGCTTTCAAAATGCAGCAGGGGAAATGTTATTCCTGCCAAGTACACTCTCAAACAGAGCTATAAACCACCTTTCTTTCTACAATAATTGTATTGTGAAGGATTCCAGCATAGACTACAGAATGCTCTGAGATCCCATCAGAAAACTGCAGCACAACTACAACAATTGTATCAGTCAAACCAAATTTCAGCTTTCTAAGTACTACAAAGAATGTTTCTTGTATTCACAGAATGGACTGGCAAAGCATTTACATAAGCCAGTTTGAGGCTAGCAAGGCTAATCATGTCAGACTCCCTTCTCAAACTATCAAACTATGCAAGTTTGAGTCACTTTCTAAAAAAGCTTTTCTCAATTCTACAAAGCAGAAGGCAAACAGATTAGCCTTACAAGTGTGAATTGATTTTGCAATATAGTGATAAACATATTAGCAAGTATATTGTATGAGCCTGTGAGACAACCCACAGGCAAGCACCATAGAAAAAAACCATGCTTTGCTGAGCAATGACATATTTCTGTGGCTGGTAAAACAGAAAACAGCCTGTCCCTTTTTGGAACAGATCCTACAGTAGACAACCAAAAGCAGATTTGTACTAAGAGGTGAACCCATCCAAAATGCTCTTGGGTATAAGCTGGGGAAGAAAGAAAAATGTGCCCTTCAAGTTTCTTCAAGAAAAAAATCCAGATAGCCTTTCTGTTTATCATGTGGGTCTCAACAGAGCCCTTATGTTCTTCATCATCATTATCTGGCTATTAATTCTGTCTAAATAGAGTCAAGAAGGAATCAAAAGGACCTGAAGTTATGAAGTGCACAGAGAACCACTTTCCTGGAACAAGGCCGTGGGAATGAAATGTTAGCAGAAGAGATGAGAAGTTTTGACAAGATGCTCCAATGACTAATAATCCTCAGAATATTTCTTAGTTTCCCGAGATCAAAAATTATTTTTTTATTGACACTCAAAATTGTGTGATGCTCTGCAGCTTCCATACACCTACACACCTCGAGGGCATTCTGTGGCAGAGCTGGACTCTCTGGTATCAATACTGGCAACAGGATTACAAAAAAAACAACCATTACTGCAGAGTCAACTACAGTTATTTCTTCTTGACAAAAGTGTGAGAGGTTGGCAGGCCCCAGAAGAAGCCATTGAATGTCTTTCCCATTCCAAGACACACACTCCTGAAGTGTGACCAGCGCTGCCAGCCCTGACATAAGGCAGGGGAGGCTCTACAAGCAGCTGCTGGAAAGCAAACAGCCTCTGCTGCTGTCTTCAAGGTTCCCTCACACAGCTTGGCCTTCTGAGACACCTGCCTTTTGGCAGCTCTACCTTCTCTCTTCCTTGTGGAAGCACACGAGGCCTAAGATGGGTGTCTGAAAGTCCAGAAGAGATTATACAATTTCTGCTCACAGAATCAATGCCATACAAATCTAGTAAACCACATAATTTCCCCAGAACTTGCTTGTTTCCTGGCAAGAGATAATATTCATCTTAGCTTGTTAAAATAGTGAATCTCCCCTACTTCAGAGGTTCTCTCCTGAAAAAAAGATACATAATAGATTTTTATCAGAAATATTCTTGAAGAGCAGTAAGAGACTGGGACAAGATAAAATGGTTCTTTGGATGCTCTTTTATACTGCAGTTGCACTGTTCACTGAAAAAGTGTCCATGCTGCAGCACCTGAAACCACATTTCTCAGGCCTGTCCTCCTTCCTGTGCACCCTTACATTACACTTAAAGCAAGCAAATCTCTTCCAAGCTCTGCCTCAGTTTAACTGAGACATGCTTTTTGTCACTATGGACTACCAGTTGGTCATTCTGATATTACTGAATGCACAACAGAAGAAGTATAAAAATTATTTTAAAAAAGGAGATAGGTAGCAAAGCAGTCTGAAGACAAAGGTGACTTTTTACAACATTTTTGTGAGGGCAGTTAAGAGTTTTAGTAGAGAACATCTTTACTTGTTTTTATAATTTTCACCTGACGAACAGTGAAGCAACTCCCTCCTTGCATGAGCCATATTAACAAGAAAGCTCCCAGACCATCAGCAATGGTGGAAGTGCCTCTGGAATAACTCACTTAAGAAGGGGAAAAAAATATGCAATTGCAGCTGGAGAGAGGAGTATGTGAGAGAAACACCTGTGTCTGCAGACACCAAAGTCAGTGAAGAAGGAGAGGCAGGAGGTGCAGGGGAAGAGAAGTCCTCTCCCTAAGAAGGAAGGAGGAACAGAGACAACATGTAATGAACTGATCACAGCCCACATTCCCTATACCCCTGAGCCACTGGGGGTGAGAAGGCAGAGAAACTGAGTGAAGTTGAGCCTGGGAAGAAGGGGGGGAAGGAGGGAAGGTATTTTAAGATTTAGTTTTATTTTCACGTTATCCTACTCTGATCTGATTAGCAATTATTAATTAATGTCTCCAAATCGAGTCTGCTTTGCCCAGTACAGTAATTGGTGATTTTTCCCTGTCTTTATCTCAATCTGTGAGCCTTTTGTTATATTTTCCTTCACTTGTTCAGCTGAGAAGGGGAGTGAGAGAGACACTTTGGAGGGGACCTGGCATCCATCCAAGGTCAATCCACCACAACAATAAACACTTCCCATAAGAACAATTACTCTACAAACCTTTTTGCCACACTGAAGTGATGAGATTGGAAAAAGATTTGATCAGAAAGAACATAAAAAGCAATTGGAAATATCCACATTTTCCTTCTTACCTCCTGATAAAGGTCACTCAGATCCTCATGATGTGCCTGCTTAGAGCATCCTGGGAATTCCCTAACACAGCACGAGTCAGGCGGCCAGTCCATCTCTGTCAGTTCCAGCCAGTCTGTGAAGTACACCACCCCACAACATTTAAACTGCAAAGGAAGGATTAGCCAAGATCAGCAATAATTATGCTAGTTCATCATCAAAGTAGGTCAAACAAGCTCAGCAAATTCCTATTAACAACTTTCCAAATAGGATTTAACAACTTTTTCCATAGGACTAAAAACATCTACAGGTGGTTCCATGTATCTTCTTTTGCTGTATTCTGACCTAAAAGCAAGCTGAAAAATGTAATGTAGTGACCAATGAACACCTCAGAAACAGTCAATGATACTGCTCTGCCCTTTAAATCCCAACCACCACCTCAAAGGATGCTTCACAGAAATTGTGCTACCGTAATTCTGCTATCCTTACTACAAGCAACTAACGTGTAATAGCTTCACGTCAAAAGGGTGACTAATGAACTCGTGAAAGAAGCAGAAGGAAAAGAAAGATGATAGAGGTCCTACTAGTGAGGACTGCTCCTGCAAAGCTACATGTGTGGACACATCTGTTGAAAATTAGATGAGAAAAAGGCACAGTTTTCTCTGAATACAGAAAAAAAGATTTTAAAAGTGGACAAAAAGGCATAAAAATCACAAATGCTGAAAAGAAAAAGGCAAATGGAAGGAAGGAGTATCACACTAAAATAAACACTGCAACAGAATCAACCATAAAAGGAGGTGCTCTGGCTGCAAAGCAGATAAGCCTGTAATTGGCTGTAAAAAACACCAGGACTAAAAACCTGTCTTCTCCTCTGCAAAACACACCCCTAGATTTAAAGCCAAACAACCAGCCTACCATGTTCCGAGCTGTTTTCACATAAAAAAGAGCTGAAGCAGACATGTTAGATTTTCTTCAGCACTAGATGGGGATTTGATATGACTGAAAAAGCCTTGCTGCAGGAACAAGATGCTGCTTTTTTTCTGCCTGGATGTCCTGCAATACCAACCTGAGTATTTGCATTTCATCACCTAGTTTCTTTGACCATAGCCTTGAGAATATTTGTCCCCCTTATCCACTTCAGAGCCAGAGTTCTGTATACCACACCACTCCACTGTCACAATCAAGCAAATCAGTGCCCAGAAACCACACTGACACACACTGAGCCTTAACTTCACCAGCCCCCTCACAAATCTCACTTCTTCCTTTTTCAGCTCTGCTTTCATGTCTCTGTTTCCATCAGTTCATTAGACAGCCAAAATCTTCCCAACACAGGACATTCTAAGGAAAGCTCATTGGCTTCTCACTGTAATCACTGAATGTCAACTTG
Organism: Phaethornis superciliosus; assembly: GCA_023637945.1. Lineage (NCBI taxonomy): Eukaryota > Metazoa > Chordata > Aves > Apodiformes > Trochilidae > Phaethornis > Phaethornis superciliosus. Next base: position 23,449,073 of record JAJQWJ010000001.1, on the reverse strand, counting down.
GAGGGGACCTCAAGGGTCATCTAGGTAATAACACATACAGTTTATATCAGATGTCTCAGCACCCTGTCAAGCTGAAACTTAAATCTGTCCAAAGTGGGTGAATCCACCATTTCCCCTTGGAGACCATTCCAATGGCTGGCTGCCCTTATGGTAAAAAATTTACCTCTTGTGTCCAATCAGAATCTCCCCAACAACTTGTGCCCATTGCCTTTCGTCTTATTCTTGTGACTCCTTGTAAATAGGGATTCCCCATCTTCTTTGTAGTTACCTTTTAAGTATTAGAACATCATAATTGCAGGGACAACCTCATTAAACTTATTTATCTCACTTTTATTTCTTTTCTTGCCCTTCCCCTATCCGCCCAGTTCTTCTTGACTTAATTAATCTTTCCCATCTTCCTTTTTAGTCATAAGTCTGATATTAGACCAGCAAGGGGGTTGGAGGAGAAAATACATTTCCCGTTTTTCTCTCAGATATTAAAAGATGCAGAAGAAAGAGCACAAAGTTGAGTCTTTGGGGAAAAAAATGTAATTACAGGTTTTTTTTTTTCTTTAATTACAAGTTTTTAATTTTACAAGTTGTTTTTTTTTTCCTAAATAAATGCTGACTCAAGAAGGGCCAAGGCATAGTGGTCATTCAGGCATAAAGCACATACCAGACTCATCCATCCATCCTCTGAGTAATGAGCAGACAGAATAAAAATGAGAGCCAACCAGGAGTTGTAAAAGAGCCTCCTCAGTTCACTTCAAATTTTCCCCAAATTATTCCTCTGGTCAGAGGTGGAATATAGGAAGTATAACATCTAAAAGAAACTTTTTCTCCCCCGGAAGAGTTAAGGTATGGTTGAAGGTCTATTACTAATACTCATTTTAAAACCAGGCATTATGACATTACAGCAACCAGGAATATAAGAGGCAGCTTTTAACTTATTCAGTCTATCCATCTAAACCAAGATACAATATAAGCTCCATTTAGGGTAATCAAGACCATTTGATAGTACACAACAGACACAAACACTCCACCTGTGTATGAAGGATTATTCTGTTTCACAGAGCACTTGCATAGCTAGAGGGGGGACCAGGAAGGCTTGGTTGGGTGTTTAACCCTCAGGCAGTCCCCACTCCTCCTTTCAGGTTTTAGTATAAATAAAGACTAAGTGCTGCCAGAAAATGTTTAAATAAACAGGAAATCTGTGCAACAATGGTAGATTTCAACATTTCAATAAGGGCAGCACAATGACAGGCATTTAAAGCATTTTCTTCCTGAATGCGAGTTATATTTGGAGTTAATGGGTTTTACCTTGGCCAATATAATGTTTTTGTAACATAATACTTCATTCTTCAAAAACAGTTCTGAATTTTAGTAGGTTAGAGGGTAACGCTATGAATACACATGGAAGCTTTTTGGTTTGTTTCCTGCCTCTCCAGTCAACGGAAATAAAACCTCTGATAACTTTCTCAAATCTCAGCCAAAGAGTATCAGAATCTTTTTGGAAGTTTCCTTTCCCACTCATTTCCAGATAAACAAGTATCTTAACCTTGACAGCTCCATGAAAGGAAACTAAAGGAGCCATCAGGAAGGGGAGCACAGTTTAACATTAACATAGTAAAGAGAAATTTTCATTTTACCTGCAGATTTTCCATTTCATATACACCATATTCTTGAAGTTATAAATAATTCTAAAAAGTGTTCACGTACTAACCTTACTGGCAAAGGAGAAGGCAGTGTTAGCAATTTAATTGCATTTAGTAGCATTTTTTTCTTGGTCTTTTATTTTCTTTGGGGCTTACAAAAGCTTAAGAGTTACATACCAACTGATTTTAAAAGATACTGTCAAAACACAGGGTTTCATGAAATGAAACTTGCATTTATTTACCTATTCATTTTTAAAACAATCTCTACCAGATAAATGTCATTTACTGAGCATATATTACTCCAGTCTGTGAATTAACTATTGTCTTACCTCTCTCTGGAAGAAATTCCAAGCATGGGTCAGCCACTGGTACCTAGGTAGGCCATAGTTGGTCATCCTGGCTTTCAGTGTGATCATATCAGACCACTGCACTGGAACCTGGAACAAGGAAAGAAAGTGATTGACACAACTATCAGTTGGCTTGTGGCTCCAAACCCATCAGTTCTGACATCTTTCCAGTGCAATAACTTGGTATACAAATAAAACATGAAAACCTGTGATCCAGTGTTAACAGTACTGAAACTCTATAAGCCTTTATTAAATATCAGGGAAAAGTTATTTGTATCCTTTGCTTACAAATTAATGCACACTGGTAAAGGAGCTGCATTTTGGAGAGATTCAGAGACAGATGGGTACCATTTGATTATATCATTACCTAATTTTTTTAACTGGCTCAAAACTTCAACTGAGCTTCATTCAAGTCACCAGGGATGGCATTTATCTAGCACAGTTTAGCTATCTCCCTGGTCTCTTGTCAGTTAATAGAAAGATATAGGCAGTGGTATGAGGCATTTCAACTCAAGATAAGTATTGTAAACACAGCAGATGACTCATTCCCTTGAAGTCTCACATCCATTTCACTGTCTAAGGTGACAAAATTAAGTATCTATCTTCTAAATATATAAAATTAATTGATCCTAACTCCACCCTGAGAGTCTTTTCAGTGGCTTTTCTTGGAGTCCTGCACATAGATATCGTAAATACACTCAATTTCAGTATCCTGCTAAAGAACAGTGGCAAGGAAGTGTAGGCAATGAGGCCCTGTGGACCTTTTCTTCACACACACTCATGGCCTTGTAAATTTGTGTTTCTGAAAGACGAATTCTTGCATTATTTTTCTTTCTAATCTGGTCACTAAGAAGTGAAGAGCCAGTGCTCTCCATTGTCCAACTATGATCCTCTGTTAGTAATTTGTTGGAAACAGAAGCTAAGGCACCTGGCATACAATATAGTTAAGGGTCAAGATAAGATATGAACTTTTGCTCAGCAGCACAGATCTCAGCTTGCCAAACTAAAAGAGGAAGCTGAAGACTTTGCAGTTGCTCTCCTAGGCACACATACTATTCATGCTGAGCTCAGCCTTGTTCCCATTAGCCCTAATACTCATGGTGAAAGAAATCACAATTGTAGTATCAGCTTTCCTTGGGAGGGTAGAGGAGCCAAGTTTCTCCAGTGGCTGCAAGTTAGCTCAATTTGTAGTGAACAGTAAGACCATTCTGCAGATAGTAATAAACGTAACTTAAGGAAAAAAAAAAAATCACAATGTTTCCCAAGGAGCCTGGTCCTTGTCACGCTACATGCCCTACAAAAATAGAGGAACCATCACTACCTGACTCACCCCATAATCCAAATAAGAACATTTCATAATATTTCATTACTGTTGCTAAATTATACTAGAGTTTTGATGCCATAGTAAAGCTTTGTATACCACAAATATGAATGTATTAATAAATATTACACAACTTTAACAAAGCTTCCAATTAGAATTTTTATTTCTTAAGCTATAAAGTAATGAAACCACAATTGTCCACATGAAATATATTCTAGCAGTAGAGTACTAAAAAACTTAAAGACAGTGTCACAGAATATATCTACCACAAGCATTTACACTGGTCGCTACAATGAAACAGTTTGGGGTTTTTTACCCAATACATTTATCTTTCTACTGCTTGTAAGCAGTCTTGTGGGTGGAATAAATTAGTCATGAGGCACATTTCATGCTGAGAGCTATCACAAGCTGGAAGAAAAATTATTTACACAAAGACACTACAGCAACTTGTCTACATGCCAAGGAGAGCCCATATTGGATCAGCAGAGGTAGTTATGCCTTGATGATATTTTTGACATCACCCACCCACTTACAGTAACATCAACCAATTCTCTGAAACCATCGAGGGGCTCTTGTGATTTCATGCTATGCTGAAACTAACATGGTATCAAGTCACTCCCATATGTATAAGAGGGATTCTTCTTTATCAAACAGAGCAGGAGAAAACATGCTCTAGGAAGTGATCTGCACAGGTATGAAAGAACACTGAAGAACAGCTCTCTATTAGACCGCCACATTCTCTACGGGTCTCAGAGCAGTAGGAAACCCGAGTCTGGCCCACTTCATCACACTAAGAGTGGTAGTGTTGGGACATAAGGAACACTAAGAAATAAATAAAAAAAAAAGCACAGGATTTCAGGGATGAGGAATAAGAAGTATAAAGGGAGAGAAGAAGAGAGACAAAAGAGAGAAGCAGTTACTGGAGAGAGTTTTCTGTTCTTTCTATTTAGCGTGCTCATGTTCATACTCTTGAACCCCTAGGAGAGAAAGGAAGAACTAAAGGAGGGCGGAGTATCCAAGTTCACTGTGACACACTGCAGAAGGTGCAGATATGGAGCTCAGAGATGCTTCTTCTGGCAAAGGGACACAGAGACAGATGTGGTTTTTTCTGGAGGGATGTGGTGTCTTCAGTGCCTTAACAGCACAGGACTATGACAGTGTTTATAACACTGCCCCTGGTTTGAATTTCAGTAGCATAGCAGGCAACTGCAAGCTTAGGGGTCACACTGAAACACACCTGTATCTTCAGGTTCTCTAAATGAATAGCAAAGGCTGGTAAGCCATACACTGGTGCAGTGAGGATATGTTATTTCAGGCAGCTTCAACTGACAAGATTTCCATGGAAAACTGATGTCAATGAGAACTCCTATCCGTGACAAAGCGTCCACAGAGGGGAGCTATGCCCATAAGATGAAGCATTCCCAATTTTAAAATACATGAAGGTAAGCTGACATTTAAACTAAAGGGATAGCCTAGATGGCTGTTATGTTAGAACACTCCTCTGGAATCTGCACAGCAAGGGAATGAATGCTGATGCAAAGTGCTGCCATGTAACTTCAGATTTCAAATTCGCCAAAAATTTCTTTGGATCCAGTACCGTGTAAATACCAAGAAGGCTTCCTCAACTTACAACAATGTAATTGCTACAGACTGTTAGAAAGATCAGTATATTGGGTGTATCTTGCATCTCAGAGAAAGTATGTGCCCTTCTACTCATAAAAATGTACCGCACTGAGTACAAGACATAGGGATATAGCACCAAACAGATCAACATTTCAGTTTCATTTCTGCTTAACACTCTTTTCTTGCATGATAGATACAAATCTTTGGTTTTGGAAATCAAAGTTTGGTACAGTTATAAAAACTAGACAGAAATAAACCCTCTTCACAAGTTTACAGAAGAGCGTTTTATAGCTAAGACATGTTTTGCCTAAAACCAGCATTTATAGATTGTGGAGGCAGCACGAAGATTTCAGCAGACAGCAAGTCTGGAAGAACACACTGTTTACAACACAGTACGCTCAGCTATGTCTCTTTCAAATATGGAGAATTCTGGGGCAAAACTCCTTCAAATTTGCACATTCGCTCTCAAAATACTTATCTTAAGCCTGAAGTTTATACTTAATCCTCAAAACTTCCACGACTTCAATGAGAGTCTGCCTAAGCAACAATTAACTAAATACAAAATCCTTAAACCAGGGGCTGTAGGATTTGGCTCTCAAACAGAGGGTGTGGGGAGAAACCCACAGAGGACCTTCCAGGCAGACAACCTTTCCCAGAAGAATTCTCTGTTGAAAATAAAGGCAGTCACATGAAATTAGACTGTTGGAATAATGAACAAAGATAAACACTAAGCAATTAGAAGAAGGCTAGCTAATGGAAAGCTTTGTTTTCTTCTATTGGAAAAATGCAGCCTCCTTTTCTGACTCACCGTTATTTCCTGCTCATAGGTCCAAACACCACAGGCCAGTTCAACACAGAATATTACAAGCAAGCTTCCAAAGTACTGCAGAAAACAGAATGGTCTTTGTTATTTTTGGTATGCAGGTTAATTTTGAATTAAAAAAAAAAGACTTAAAAACATTAAATGACATCTCAAAAGTGGAATCTGAAATAAATTTTGTAACCAAAACATCAAAGATTCATGAATCAGACTTTCTAAAATTTTATGATGTGTCATTTCTTACTGACTTAACATGAAGCATGTGAACATTATCATCAGAAAATAAATCCATTTCCTTGTTTCCCAAGAGTACAACGCTATCATATATTATGCTAAAATTCCTACAAGGAGGACAATCCTTTTTCCCCTCCTAAAAGGGAAAAGAACAAATATAATAACTAAACAAATATATAACTAAACAAAAGTTTAATTCTATCCATTTAAGCAACATTTCCAGCTTATGCCAATAGCTAAAAAGGGTAAGAAAAATCCCCATAATAATAATTAAAAAGATAGAATTGTCAAGATGAAAAGAAACAAGGCTCTCGAAAGCCATGTTCCTATCAAAGTTACTTAGGTATCCGAGATCAGGCATGAACAAACAAATATTTACTGAGATGGATTGAAATATCTTTGTATATTACAAGATCTAGTTGTTAAACTATTTAGGAATAGAAAATATCTGTACAAATGAAGAATCTGTGCAAGTCATGGTAAAAATAGTTTGGAAAAAATTACTATAATTAAAAGAGTAAGACTATCTTCCTAAAAGCATCAACAAACTCTCTCTGAAGTGCAGGGTAAAGCAAGTACATGGAAACTAAGACTGTCTTCTATTAAAAAGTAACCAAGGTCTTGTTTTACTGGTATACACTACATTAGACTGCATCTTCATAGTCATTATAGCTGAACAACATAACACATATCCTTACAAAGCAACACTGTAAACACACATAGAACTCCAGTACTGGCTGTCAACAACCAGTAATTTCATCCTCCAAAGGTTCAAAAGAGGGAAAAAAAATGATTTATACCTTGAAATAACAATGATGCTTTTTATAAAAAAATAAACTAATGAGTTTCTATACAATGCCACTGCAGTGCCTGTAACTTATGCAAAAGGTTTTTTTAAAAAAACAACATGGAATTCTACTTTGCAAAGTATTCACTTATAAAAGGATTAAAGAATGCCACACACTTTCATTCTATTAATTCATACTAAAGAGACGCTTAGGGACATTATGACTAATACTGACATTTTTGAGAGAGCAAATAAACACTTCTGTGAAAAGTGAATTTGAGTTCTCAGCCATTACAGAAAATTTTAGTGGGTTTATACTCTAATCAAATAGTAGGACTGAGACTGCCTGCTATTCCCAGATCTCAAGACTCACTGATCATGAAGAAAAAGATAAATCCGGGGATGTACGTGTGGCATTCTCTGGAAAACCCTTAACGTGCAGTTCCTTGTAACATTTCATTCATTCACCAGCCCTAACATCTGAACATTTATTTTTGTCAGCATATACTTAAGAAAGTTTCTGGTAACATTAGAAGATGGTAAAGTCAAAACCAAGATTTTATCCAGTTAATGAACATAGCCAGGGATAGGAAACTATTTGGCCAGCTTCACTCATAAACCACTTCTGGGTCTGCCAGGATTTGAGCACTCCTGACTCCAACTACAGCTGGACACACCAGGGCACTGCAGAATCAAGCCTTCTGAGCTGAGAATGCACATCATCTGTCCCTGAGGAAAATTAAAAAACAAAAAAAACAACTGAACAACACAAAAAGTTTGCAAACATGAAAGCCCATTCTAGGCACTGAGCAATTGCAGGCACACCGAACCCACACGGGAGCTTCAGTTTCACTCTGCTACTGAAGGGGATTATTATACCTCTCTATAAATGTAATGGTTTGCAAAACAAAAAAATCTTACAGAAGTTGTGCGGAGGAAAAAAAGCAAACAACCTCTAACCATTATTTAAATTTATTACTCCTAATTTCCATCTTCCAAATACAGAAATCATTACTGGCTCCAATGCTTATTCCTTGTCCCCAGCTCTATTCCCACAGGAATTTGAATGCCAAATGCATCCTACTGCATATACAGACTTCTGCTTTTTGCCAGAAACAGGGGCTTGGTTTTGAAGCAAGGCTTAATGTTTCTTCCTGTGGGCTGAGCAGCTACATTTGTAAAGGCAACTAACTCACTGAGGAACACTACCCTGTATTACACTCAAAACTATGCCAGCAGGTCACTAATATTACCTTCTGCAGCACACTTGGCCATTGCTGAGATGTTTTTCTAACATTTTTTACTTTGTTGTTGTTGCTGTTGTTGGGAAGAGGGTAGGACATGGAAGGAAGAGAAGGGAGCAAGAATTTTTGTGAAGCATTTTATCTTCACATTATCATAAAATAAAAATATCTACAAACAATAATGCAAAGCCAGGATCAACTCAAGAACAAGAAATCATTTACATGGCAAATCCTGTGGACTTAACACTTCTCTATTTCAGGCAACTGGAATCATTATAATTCTCTCTGTAGCCAGATTATTCAAATTTGCCAGAAAATTGCAGTGGTGCCTTCTTCCTGTTACAAACTGTCAGCTTCACTAAAGGATTTCCTCTGGCAAGGCTGTGAAAAAGCTAAGATGTTGCTTCCTTGAGAGAGTCTGAATGCCTGAAATCCTGGTGGAAAAATACTCTTTTGAGACTATGAAAACAATGTGAAAATATTTGCCAATTTAAAAAAAGAAAGCAAATAATAATGCAATAGACATTTACTGCTCTTCACTAAGTCACAGGCACCACATGTCCAAGATCCTCAACTCCAGCATCCCTGCAGAGTCAAATGGATGCTGTCAATTAGCAGGAGCTGGTTCTCCTGCAGCTTTCTTTCCAGGTTCCTCATCACTACAGACAGCAGGAGAGGAAGGCAGGCAGGACCACTGCAAAGCAGTAGCTTCCCAACAGAAGCATCTCCTCTAATGCCTGGAACCTTGCACAAGTACCTGGATTTTATTCTGCAGCAATGAACACGTGTAAGTGTGGCTCCACCCCCAAAGAACAGAGCTGCATGGCTGACAGCCTATAGAGACTTAAACAAATGTATTTTTCCAGTACTTCAGTCCTGAAACAGAAGTGAAAGAACTGGGGATCTGAGTTTAGGAGAACCCCATTGCCCTTCCTTCCTTGTTCAAGGGAGTAAACAGAAAAGGAGTGGGAACGGAAACAAAGTCATAATTCTGAAAACTGCTTTCCAAGTGATGGAGAAAAGTCAGAGGGATGAAGGGCCAAGAAAAGACATGAAAGATATTCCCTATGTAATCAGCAGATGCTGTTCTCTTGGAATACTCTTCATGTGATACATGAGTAAAAGTTACCACAGACAGCATCCTCATCCTGCCCTGAAACATCTGATACAGAAACCACACATATCAACAGCCCAGAAATCCACCACAAATTAGTACTGTCTAGTGCAGAGACAGTGCCAGATCATATTCAACTACTACAAAATGCTTCCAGAGAGGTCTTGCTCTTGTATAAGTTAGACAATCATTAAGTCCATTTCTGCAATTTATTAATATATAAGAACAAAAGGACAGTGGGATAGTGGAACATACTTAATGCAAGCTCAATACTGACAGAAGGGAGGCAATCATCAAATAAATAATCAAAGACATGAAAGAAGAAATAAAAAATGAAGACTAGCATTGAAGAGGTTTCATGCTTACTCAGATATCTATCTGCATAAAGGTTATCCAAAGCTTATAAAGCACTAGACAGGTACATGTTATTTTCAAATATGCATTAGAAAACAAAACAGTTCTAAACTATTTTTACAAAGATCTGTAAGGACTGTGCAATAGGATCAAAAGTTTTAGTCTGTATAGAATTCCCAGCACCCCATATGCGGGTAAAAGTTCCATATATGCCAGTGCTCCATACCTGAAACATATATTCTCTGACATATAGCCAAAATGTCTTCATATCTCTCCACCTAAGGCTAAAAACTGAAGCACAAAATAAATTTATCTGGATTAAATTATGATAGACTTTTTTGTTATTCTATTTGTTCTAACCAAACTAAGAAAACAATCACCACTACCAATTAAAGGATCACACTTCTTTCTTGATCATCTCAACCACTTAGATACAAACATAAACAGCAAGTGCAAGCACAAAATCACTATTACTGAATCAATTTTTTTCATTTGTTTAAAAGGTGTTTGTTCCAACAATTCCCAATTTGTTCATAAAATAATGGTGAAGACACACATGAATTGCCTCTCAACATAAACACTTTCCCTCATGGCTTTCTATCCTGCAGAGTACAGGATTTTTCTGGTTGCAATTGTGGGCAACTGCATGGAAGGATATCAAGTGTGAAGCACCTTTCACATTTTTCACAGAGATGAAATAAAAAAAACTCAGTGTTGTTTTACAGATTTTCTTGCTTGTATTGAATTTGCCACACAATTCCTACAATTAATCACCTAATAATATAATTTGTCTATGCTTTTCATGCAGCAGGTGAAAAAAAAGGGTAAAAACTAATCTTTTATTTCTGTTATTAACATGGTTGTAGGACAGTGGAACAACTGGGACTTTAGAAAACATAGTATACACATGGAGCTTATAAAAACTTAGCTTCTTCTACCCCAGTCCCCGTTTTAAATGCCCGCCTCCAAAGCACTTACAAGAACATGCAATTTTTCGGAGATTTTTTTGACACCAGGAATATTAAATTCTAATTACATTTAAGAAAAAAAACAGAGTTAAAACCCAGTGTCTTGCAGCAGTCTTATTCATGTGCCTTGGCAATTGCACTGAATAATCAGACTAAGCCACTGTGATGATCCCACTGGCACAGAGAGAAAAAAAAAAAAAATAAAATTAAAAGAAATCACATTTCTGATCTCTGAGGATGCTGTTCCAAATTCTACAGTAAGCATTATGCCAAAAATGAAGCTAAGAGCATGACCCCTCATGGAAATGTTATGACTTAGGGGACATAGTGACCAATGAGTTACTGTGACTCTCTGGTGCCAACCAGCCAGGTAGGTTAGGGTAGCATTCCTACAAAGCCACACATATCCAACTATGTTCCTTAACTGGTGCCATGTGAGTTTTTTGCTCTGCAACAACTGGCTTTGGTAATTTTTTGTGAACGACCTACAGAATCATGGAATCGTTTTTTTAGAAAAAACATTTAACACTGCCAAGTCCACCACTAAATCATGACCCTAAGCACCACATCCATGTCTTTTAAATATCTTCAGGGATGGTGACCCAACCACTTCTCTGAACCTACAGAATGCCTCATCACCATTCAGCCACTTTTAACCTGTAAAACCAGTGGGCTGGCAGCCTACACACAAGAAGAATTAAAGACCTGAACACATCCCCTCAGCCATGCTCTCTTGATCCCACTTTCACTAAACATAGTATGATCATTTTGTTTGCAGTTTAGAAGTATGGCAAGAGTCTAAGCAACTCACAAAAACACAAACTGAGACAGGGTTCTGCAGTGTGAGAACCAGAATGGCAGAAGAATGGCTTAAATCTTTTCCCTCTCTCAAGCCTTTTGGTTTGTATGCCGCATGATGCTCCTGTTACTGGGATTAGGAACATTATTTCAACTGTTCCTTCAGCTGACAGCTTCAACTAACAGCTTCCTAGTTAACTATTGTCATCCTAGAAAACGTGAGGAGACTTCACAGTCTAGTGAATTCATCCCTAGAGTACACATATATCCCAGCACACAGCATACTCACAACATTGGCTGCTTCATAAGCTCATTTCTAGACAGTGAGAAAGCAGGGGAGCATTCTGGGCATGAAAGCAAATGGCAGTGGCAGGCAGGGGCTAATGTCTGGAGTCAGAAGTTGCAACACGGGGAAGAAAACAAAACATGGGAGATGTTGCAGTTTTTCAAGAACGTGGTTTATGAGACTGTGGAAATCCTCATTTTTGAGCAAAAGTGCCTTTCTTTGGAAGATCAGTGTACTTAATGAATCATCATTCATGTGCTCTGTATTTCATGTAATAAACATTTTTTTCAAGCCCTACTGTTTGCCTCCCGAGTGTTTTTCTTCTCTCCCAGAAGATACAAAGCTTTTTTTTTACTTCCCCTGCAACCCAAGAAAAACCACAACCCTTATGTCAGAGCAAATGAAGAGAAGCTGATCAGCAAGTTCAGCCTCCTCAGACTTGCTGTCTGGTGCTCACATCAACCTCTTGGGCAACGTGGTCCATGTGGCAAAAGAGGCAAGGAAAGCTCTGGGAGGGAAGGGCAGAGGCTGGAAAGGATTCCAAGGGTAAGGCAGCTGCAGAATAAACCTTATGGGACTCTCTAAAAGATGAGAGTACATGGTATGTTAAACAGATGCCAGAAGATTTTAAGAGGGCTGTGAATTTCCCAATGGCTAACAGCCTGAGAGCATCAGCCTTGTTCTTCTGAGACACAAGCCATCCAGACATCTGTCTGCACCCTGAGAAATGTCAAATGACCACCACTGGGACATCACCAAGGGGAACCAGACTCTTCATGTGCAAAACCTAACAAAAAGTCCTTTCTTTCTTGCTAAGTCACAAGCTGTGGTTCCTCCTACTTTTGTTACAGCTTAAAAAATAACAAGGTTATTTTAATGATTAATCCAACAATAATTCTTAAAAATGGAGCAACACTCATTAAATGAAGTTAGACAAGCTGCATGGAAAACTGAAATCCTGTTTATCTACTCCAGGAGGACAAACTTTCCCCTGTCCTCCCTCCTCCCTCCTGAGCTCTCCCAGCACTGCTCTGAAGGATTAACAGTTCATTTGTCATTGTGATTTAAAATTTGGTTTACTTGCTCGACAACGAAGAAATTTGTGAGAGATGCAATCTCAAATCAACAAGAAAACAGGATGAAAGCACCAACTTACAACTGCAGCTACTGAATGCCATCCAGTTCTTTACAATAAATACATTCCACAGCAAAACGACCCAATACCTCTGTTACTTCAGATTTCAATTTCCCAGATCACCAAATTGTGTCAATCTGTATTCTCTTAAAGTTTGTGATTTTTATGAAGTCCAAGCTTTATATAAATTATCATAACTTCTTTGCAAAACCTCAACAACCAATTTTCTGAAACAAAATGAATTATTTTTTAATTGCAATTAACATTTTAATTTCCTATGGTACATTATGTCCAAGTTCTTCTGATTTACCCATTTGCTTTTTTTGTAAGCTAACCAAAATTATTAATAGAAGTTTGTTCATGGCCTGTATTCTTCTACAAGATCCTAACAACGTAGTTTAAATTTCTACTTTAACAGTTATTATTTGCTTATATAAGAAAGCAGGTATAATAAACAAATGCACACTTCACACAAGTATTAGGATTGATCTGCCCAAGACTTAATTATCTCAAGTCAGTGAGTTCCAAGAAATAAGGGTCACCGAAAGGTCATGGTAGAGTACTGAACAGGACACAGGTAAAGATTGATGTTAGGCCATCATTTCCTTGGGGTTTACAGTATTTCCTTCACACTTCTTCTCCCCTTATTTTGAAAACCAGCACCCTTCCTCTTTCTAACCTCCCCTCTTTATTTTCTACCAAGAAAATTAAACACCATAAATACGCTTCTTTGGTCAAAAAAAATTACTTTTTTCTTGTAAAACAGACCAATTCAGTGCAGATAAACACAATAACTCTGCCTCAGTATGTCCCCAAAACACTCCAAACCTACATCACTTTGAGTTAAGAAGTGCCCTTGGTTATAAAACCTGTAATGCAGCCCCTGTACAAGCAGCAAATTGTCTTTGTGGTTGACTAGCTAAAAGGGCAAGATTAGGCAAGAAACAAGAGATTAATTTACCTGACAGATCACTGACTCCACAGCTGGTTTGGCAACAAGAATGCAGTTGAACCATGGTGTCAAGACATGTCCACTGGTGAGACTGGGCTCCACTTCAGACAAGAAACACAAGTATGGCCAGGCTTTGGGGATCCCCTTATTTAACCATTCTTTGCTCTCAGGGACTCTGTTGTTCCCAATTCCTTTCAGCAGAGGAAAAAAAGTTGGGCAAACAAGCCAAAAAAGAAGAGGAACTGGGAAGGACAGACAGAGAGAAAAGCACTACAGCAGCCAAGTGTTTCCTGCTGAGCCCTTTACAACTCTTGTGCCATTTCAATATTTTCTACTGCCCTGGGCATCCATGGGTTTCAAGAACTTGGGAGGAGGGAAGCAATATTAAGTTTAACAATGGGGTAGGGGGAAAGGGAACTGGAAAAAGGAAGATAAAAGGAACAAGGTTTGCTCCAAAGCTACGCATAATGAGACATTAGCAAAACTAATACTCAGGACATACATTCCCAAGAGCAGTCACCCTGATCAGGTGAACCTAAAAGTACAGCGTGTGAAATGTGTCACAGAAATCCATGCAGCCCATTGCATGCTGAAAACATTCTGATACTGTAAAATGGCTACTGTAAACAGATGTTTACCTTTTAATTTAGCAGCATACCTTCCTCCAAAAGGATGAGCAAGTGGCTCTTCACTATTGCAGCAGTATGCAAAAAACCCACCATTTTAATTGATGGTATCATAATCATACTGTCCAACCTTGCTGTTGTAAGTCAAAGACATTCCCCAAATAGCCCTCAAGGGGCTGGACATGTCTTTTTACTTTGAGCTGACAGCCAACGGTGCCAAATAGCACCAAGCTGCTTCTGCTCTGGTACAACATGGCTGTGTGCTCAAGGCAGCTGCTAAGTGCCAGGACGAGGGAAGCAGATCATCACTGTGAACACAGCAAACATTTGGATTTAAGCCAAGCGTCCACAAAAAGACCTGGACACTCCCACCAGCTCAATTCCTGTCATGCTTCTCCACCCCAACACTCTTCCCCTCCGTGATGCTCAAATACACAGCTGCCCGTTTGCTGTTTGTTCCACAGGCAGCACCCTTCATCTCTAAATGCCTCCCACTAACCCACAACGCTAGGCAATTAGTGCCTCTCTCATCAGTAAGCCCCTTCTCCTAGTTAAGAAAATTAGGCACCATTTCAAAGCACTTGCCTTTGAAAAAGTCTTTCAACTACATACACAGCGCTGTAAGTTTGGGTTGGAGAAGACAAGGTCAGCAATATGCACCTCGTGCTCAGGTGGACAGAGAGGTTGGCACTGGACCCCAGGACCACTGTAAATCTCTTCACCATGCTGAGAGCCCTGCAGAAAGCACTTGCTCCTGAAAAGCTCAGCTCTGCTCTGTGGTGACATTGGCACCACCAACACCAATCTCAAAATCTAACAGTTTGTTTGAACCCTGAGAACCCTGATCTGAACAGGAAAGAAGCTTACCCTCTATCCCATTTCAAAACAAAAAGATGTCTAATAATGATTAGTACAGGTGAGTGCTCAAGCAGTAAAAAAAAAAAACAAACAAACAAAAAAAGCGGAATGTCAAACAAGCATCACTTTAAAATATCCAGCCTCTCACACCACTGACTATCTAAATTTGAGTTTTAGCATGGTACTGGCTTCTCATCAAACCTCTACTACAGTATTATAAATCCACTTAAATCTGTCTTCCAACAAGGAAGGCCAACTTGCCTCATGAATCCGTTTCTCTCCTGCTCAAACCACATTTGCAAATGAGCTGCTGACAAAAGGCACAACATATAAAAATGAACTCAGTCTCAGTTCTGTCCAATTCTAAACTGCAAGTTATTTGTTTCCTTTCAATTCCTGGTAATTAAATAATGAAGAAATACTTCTGCTTAGTAAATAACAGTTTCAGTGCCAAATGTTAGTACAAGGTATTGGAGCAGCTGTGTCTGTGGTAATAGTCCACATGGGTCAGAACAGATATCCTGCAATATTAGAGCAAAAACCTGATACTGTGTATTACTGCAAAAGTACATACCGACACACAAAAAAAAAACCCCAACTAATTATCATTAAACTCTCATACTAATTCATGCCAACTGTAGCCACAAGTACTGAGGAGTAGCTGGTGCTGCAGTACTGTAGAGCAGTTAACATTTCACACAGAGTAAGAGTCCCATCTAGGAAGACTGTTAAGTTACTGTATCTTACAACATAGCAGATGTCCAAATTTTATTCTCCCCATTACCTCTGTATCCACATGGACTGAAATCAGTGTTTGGGTATAAAAGAATGTGCCCCAAGTGGTAATAAAGTCAGCGGTTCCCTGTAATTTTTGAGAAAACACTTTCACCAACACCGCATTTACCTGCCTGAAAGTTACTGACACGAAACAGCCACATTCACATGATATTTGTCACACTTCCATTTTACATTTTCAACCAAAAAATAGTATCATTTAATTTTTTCCCTTTATGAAATATTTGTCTCTTTTATAGAACATATCAGTTTATTGACAGTTTGTCTGGTTGTGTTTCAACTCCCTTAGCAGACAATTTATGCCATCAAGTTACAATTTATAACTCAGTTCTGCTGTAAGTGAAGCAGCAAGCTGTTTGAACACCCACCAGCAGGGTCTAACAATGTTTAGCTCTAAGGAGTACTTATATCTCCGCCAACTATATGACAAAAATCAGTAAAAGGATTTGACCCTTTGACATAAAATATCTCCACCAGCTTTTCTCTTTGTGAAAAAACATGCAGACAAATTTTAATCTTGTGCTGTTTGAATGCTGTAATTACAGAAAGCTCATAGTTAAAAATGACAGAATTTACAATGAGAACCACCCAGCAAAATATTTCCCAGGGGGACTTTCATTAAGCTCTTCTTGTCAAGCAACATATCTCCTTGTCTTAATAAAATAAGAACTCCAAAACAATTCACACAACCTTAAGGTTACTTTTTCTAAAGAATATGTGGATTTGGCATTTTTTTGGTATTGTGGGCTGTTTTTGGGGGGGTATGGTTGCTTTGTTTGGTTGCTTTTTTGGTTGGTTGGTTGGTTTAGGCTATGCACACAACAGACTTTAAAAACAAACCAAAATGCACAAAGCCTTTAGGAGAGGGTCTTTGTCACCCAAGATGGGGCATATGTCAGGGATGGCAGGCTTGCTTATGTAAGACACACTTTTTAGTAAGGTCTTTGGAGCTTTTGGAAAAGGACCAGATTAAGCCACGATGGAAACATGGAAAGGGTGACCCCTCCTACTGCACAACACAAGGCAAGAGCCAAGAACGAGTCTCAGAGCTGATGTGCAACACTTAACAGCTCTCAGGCACTCTCCTCCCAGAACTGCTAACTCAACTAACTATATAGAGACCCCAAAGACTGAGAAATTTACAATTTGTACTAGACAGTTCTAAATTAAAATGACCAGTTAACACTCCATCTATTTTCTTCCATTACAGAGTCAGAGACTGAAAGGTGTTTTGGTTTTTTTCTGTGTTGGTTGTTTTTTTATTTTTGTTTTGTTTTTTAAATTGTAAAACTCTGTCCCACAGGACTCTGTCCCACCTACTTCAAATATCGTAGGTGTTAAATACTCTGATGGAGGAAAAAAAAGACACCATACTCATTTATAATGATAATTATAATGATGATAAGGATAACAGACATTTTAGGAGACTCATCCCAATACTTAAACTGCCAAAACAGATCAAGAGAACCTCAAGAATTTTAAAGAAATCTTCCACAGCTTAAGAGTTTACTTCTACATGAGGATGGTAAATATGGGCTCTTTAGGCCAACTAGCCTTCAGGACTATATATTCCTGAAGCAATTAAAATTGATCTACAAATAATCCAGAGCACACATCTCAGAAGAAGTGTTACATCTGCAATACCTTCTTACTAAACTGAGTAAACATCGGTTCAATTTACATTTATGTCCCACAGGAAGCTGAGAAGGCTTCAAGCATTTAATTGCAAGATAAAGTTTCAGAAACAAATAAAAATAATTATAGATTCAGTTGTATTAAAAACATCTAACATCGTAATATTTATTTTTATGGTCCTTATGCTTTATTAGAGTCTACAGAAATCCAATTAACAACATTAGCACTTGAAATTAGAGTGCTGCCAGAAACATCAAGATTTATAACCAAGAATCTCTGCATGCCATCATTATGTCTGTTCATGTACTTCAAGAAGGTTAAAAGCATGATTGAAGAGGTTGTTCATGTGTTACAATAAGGTTCTTTTCTTTTAGATCATCTGGTTGTACAAAAACTCATTTTGTGGATCAATCACTTTTCTGATTAGTCTGATGAATGAAGTTTTGACTTACGTCTGCATACTTCTGTGGTATAACATGATTGAGTTCATTTAACAATTAATCAAAGACAATGACATACTTAGGAAGATATTTAGTTTTGCTTGCCAGCTTGCTTAGCAAGAGCAAATTCTCAGGCTCCTGAAAATGAAATGTTGCAAGTTAAAATGACAGAAATGTCTTTTGATTCAGTACAATTTGATTTCCTAAACACACTTGCAATAATTTATTTCCAGATGGCATTGAAGGTAAAAATTACTTCTTCTTTTCACTAGCAGTTTAAATAAACTGAAAGCCAAAACCAGTTTTAACTTAATTTTCTGTTTAATTAGTTATGATTTTCTTCAAGACATATCCTGAAAGTAACTTTCTAGAGATAGCGTGTAGCATTGCTCTTCAGGTATAGTTGATTTTGCCTTTTAATTAATTTTAATTTACATTAAAAACTATCACACCTAAAAAATTAAAATATTTTATGACCAAAAAATCTTCTAAATTTATTATAAAAATTACAGAAAACAAAAGTAAGTTCAAAGCCCTTTCAAAGTATGTAAGAAAGATTACCAGATAAATAAATAGATGGTATGAAATTACATTAATTCTTTATTTTTTTGGAAGTGCTCATAACTAAGCAACATCTGTCTTAGAACTTGTTGCCATTGACTTTAACATTTCACCACATTAGGATCTAGAAATAAAAAATGCATGACTATTTTATCACTATAAAATACTTAGTTTTAAATGAGATCTTCCTAACTATATAGCTCTGAAAGAACAATCTCCATATTGTTAACAAATATCCAAAAGGAGAAACAGCATTTTCCTTCTTGCAATTGAGGAACACTTCTGCTGCAGACCTTCCATGAGAAATCTCAAATAAAGCTACCTCCAACCCTTCAAATGACAAAAAGACATTTTAGCTTTAAATGCCAGTAAAGCTTCCCAACTGTTTTAGCTGCAGTTAGAGGATTTCCTATTAAATAAAACAGAAGTGGCACACATTTCAGACAACTTCTCACTTTTTGCAGGGCATTTTGTGCAAAATTTGTGAGGTGCAGGTCATATACTCAGACGCATGCACATCCACAAGAAAAATGCAACTGTATGTCCTTTGGGAGAACTCAACACACCCTGTGGCAAAAAAAACACCAGAAGCCAAACTCTACTTGGGTAAGACTTATGGATATTCTCAGGAGATGAAGAATTTTACCTGTCCACTCTCTCCTACAGCAATTACAGTATTTCAATCTGGTACAACTCTTCCACATCCAGTGCCTCCCCATTTGCTTGGAATCCTGCTCATCCTCATGCTAAGCCAAAGCCCGACTCAGCAACAGGCTACCAGCCAGACTTCTGAGCTGCATACAAGTACATGGCATTAAACCTCAGTGCTGCCAAAATCTCTAAATATTTTTAAATTCAATATTTTTACAATTTGTGGAAAATTGATGGGCTTTCTTGTGGTTTTTTGGTGTTTTTTGGCTTTGTTTTCTAACATCCACAAACTCACTGACTTCCAGATGATGAGAAAGGAATTTGACTCCCTTGATAGTTGAAGCTTCAGTACAGTTAAACTGTACACAGAGCCTTGTGCAGCAAAGACTGTTGCTTTTCAGCAGCTGTTGGCTTATGTGGCCTCCAAACAAAAGATAAGGATGAGTATTCAGAACTTATTTTAAAACTTGCTCACAACCCAAAGCAACTGCAGAATTTCACATCCATGTACAAAAATGCAAAGCTTCTGAATGCACTCAGAACTTTCATTAGCTAGAAATTCTGTTTACACACACAATCAACGGTGGGAAAGTCTAAGTTACTTAGTTGCTGAGTCAAAAGAGTAGTATAAGGGTTTGTTTCAGAGCAGACCAATGCTCCTGTAATTATTAGTACTTGGAGTTCAAGTTATTTTTCCCTTCAGCAACTCCTCTACTAAATGAAGTGGATTTTTGCAAATGAGACTCTGCTTGTCTTTCAGTCACAGCATAATGCAGACAAGGCAATAAATTCTTTCCTGCTGTGTGCTTTGCAATTACAATTCCTCACCAATATCATAACTCAACACAGTAATAAAAAATAATCAGTATTTATCTAGTGTCTGTGGATTAAAACTTCTCACACTGTCAAAGCAAAGCAGAAGTTAGCTGGTTTTAGAAGTTACGAAACATACCCAGACAAGGAGCAACAGATTTCTTTTCACTGTTCCACAGTAGCCCAGCATTCCAACTATGATGAGGAAACAGCAGACTGCAATCATGACTGGGTGGACCACAGGAAAGTAAGTCAAAATGACAGCCTCCTCCACTCTAAAAACAATCAGAACCATAATCATACAAAAATGATACAGAAGAAAAATGCGCTATAGCCATTAAAAGAAAAACTGTAGATTAGCAGATGTTTTATTTCCATTACCTAACAAGTTTCACAGAAAGCTCTTCTACATGGTTTTTAAGTCAAAGGCTGCATTTGGGTACCAGAAAGTAATGCATCATCTGAAATCTCTCTGGAGCACAGGCAATCTTTCTGTCCTGCACTTGCCCAGTATGCAGCACAATGAGGCCCTGTTCCATCACTAAGGCTCATAAGCACTGCTGTAATGAAACTAACAGCATTCCTAAATCTCTGGACTGAATAAAGTATTGAAAACTGAATAGTAATATAATAAGGTTACATGTTGGCAAAGAGCCAAAAATTGATCCCTGTCACAGGAGAAAGGCAGAGGAATAAAACAAGACTGAATTCATATGTTGGCCCTTTCTGTAATTTCAACTGATGCCAGAAATGGCTGCAAAAATACACCTTTCAAGAAAACAATAATTAGCTCAACTGAAGGCTTCTTAATACTAGAAATCCTAATTAGTAAAGTTGCTATACAGAATGAACAACATATACCACAACCAATCACCCAGACAGATTAATAGGTTTAAGGAAAGCTTTACCTTGTTTCTGCGGTTAAAGTGAGAACATTATTCAGGTAGTCTCTCATCCAAGCAGAAACACCTAATACACTGATGGACATCAACTAAAAAGAAAAGACCAAGTTATTTATCATGTATTTAAAAAAAAGGTCAAGATAATTCATATTTAAGTAGAGGATCAATCATCAGTAACATCATCCATGTATCCATTTATCTGAACCACATACTGTTTCCAAAACTGTTTCTATATGTTTGGAGTTTCCTTGTTGCCCAAGTATTTAGGGAGGCAGTGAAAATTATTTTCTCCTCCAGTAGGTATAATTAGTGCCTGGAATACATACTTCTCCACCATGCAGAGCAATGCCAATGCTGTCTCAAGTCCCACCACTACATAGTGTATCAGAGAAACAAAAAAGGGGGCTTATGATGATTAAATCAGCAATTTTTTCAGGGCTCACAGGTTACATACCCCAGTCTGTATGAAACCATGAAGCCATCTTCAGATACACAACCAGTGAAAAAATAGCCAAAGCTATGTATAGGATACAACTGTACCGCTATACTGACACATAGGAGATGAGATTTATCTTGGGGTCAGTATTAAAAGAATAATCTTCTCTTGCTTATTCAGATAAAAATCACACAGGAATACTATGCTGCAGTTTCCTGTCTGATAAAAGGACAGTAAAACTCGCTGCACTTCAATTACAAATCTCAAATCAAAGTCTTTAGCTACCTAACCCACCAGGCACTTAAGGCATAAAGCCACTACTACACATTCACCAGGATTGGTTCTACAGCAAGTAAACCCCTGAGACTGAACCCACCTAGAATTATCACTACCTTAGAAGACCCAGATTTTTGTCACCTGATACCATTGAGCACTCTGGCACACTTGGGATGTATAAGTAGAATCTCTGGCCTCCAATATTCTTGAGGAGCCAAACGTGAACAATGTGATCAGATCATACCTGCCACATCATGACAGCATCAGTTCTTCTGCTTCTCTGGCAGAGGGATTGCTAGAAGACAAGGCACTCTTCATGGCACTTGTCCACATTTTGCACTGGGTAATGCTACAAGTGCCTAGGAAACTCAGTACACCCTTCCTCCTGGAGAAGGACTTGCATAACAGCAGCACTCATCCCCACTTTTTATGTGCTCTCTGACCCCATCCTCTCCTGCATGCACAGGACAAACGGAGCACTGACTCCATACAGAGATGAGATATGCAGCTATAAAGTCTCTGACGAAGAGGAGGAAACACCCAAGCTTCTCTAAAAAACATTTTACTAATGTCACTGCTTGCTTCTCAAACCATTTCAGGGAATTCAGCTGGTTTATTACACCTAAAGGAGAATTAGGAATATCAGCTTCTCATAGGCACCTAAGTCTGAACTATGCTTTAGGGGCTGAACCTGAGAGACTCAGGACTTCAGAAGCACCACTGTGTAGCTTAGGGAGGAAGATTTAAGCATGCTGGCTCTCCTGAATACTGCTGTTTTAATGTATTGTAGAGGTCTGCACCAGGAAACCTCAGCATTATATTAACAGCTACTAAAGCAGGTGGAAAATGCCTTTCTCCCCTACTGCCTTCACCAGTTAGCTTCCCCCAAACTCTCCTATTTCCCTAAAGTTGTTACGGTGGAGTTAACTGCTCCAAAGACCTAAGAAACTCACCTAGTGCCATGGTCTAGCAACTGCTCCGGTGGGTCAAGGGTTGGACTTGATGATCTCTGAGGTCCCTTCCAACCCGGCTAATTCTATGATTCTATGAAACTGGTTAAGTTAACTGGTCCAAAGACCTAAGAAACTGGTTAAGTTAACTGGTCTAAGACTTAAGAAAAGTCACTGTGTGTCCTTACTGCCTCAGGCTGCAGCAGGCTCACAGTAGGTCAATTCTGCCTTCACAATTTCATGAGAAGTTCCCCAGTAGCTAACCCATGGCTCCCTCCTGCTTTTCAAAACTGCTGCACAAAGTAAAG
Organism: Phaethornis superciliosus; assembly: GCA_023637945.1. Taxonomy (NCBI): domain Eukaryota; kingdom Metazoa; phylum Chordata; class Aves; order Apodiformes; family Trochilidae; genus Phaethornis; species Phaethornis superciliosus. The sequence goes on along the minus strand of JAJQWJ010000001.1, from coordinate 23,426,205 downwards.
GCACTGCCCTGGTTCTGGATAGTGCCAGTGAAGAGCTGTGGATTCTCAGAATGCTGCAAGCTTAGCTCTGCAAGTTAGTGCATGCTACAAGTCCACTATGTAGATTCATGTCATTTTTAGCTTCATGGAATTCCTTTAATGGAACAGTAGGAGTAAAGGACACTTGCTGCTGAGTTATTTGCAGAAACCTGCAGGATTACAAAAAAGATGAAGACAAGACTGTTCCTAAATAAAACTCCTTCACAACTTCTACATCCTTCAAATAAAAGATTCAGGCAAACATACTACATAAGAAACAAAACATGTTTCTAAGGCAAAGAGGTAAAAACTACATGAAGACATCCTACTTTCATATGGTCAAAAAGCAACAGAGAGCATTTTTAACCCTCTGCATGTCCTTGCAAGGCCTGATGATCCCTTCAAAGAAAGTGTTAGCTCACACTTCCACTCTGTTTACAGTAAAATGCTCAAGATAAAATTGTTTACTTTGCATCATAGCAGTGGTGCTCAAGAGTGAGAAGTCCACCAAAACCACGTTTCTCAGCAACTTTTGATATGAGCCAGATGGTCAATGCTACAAAAACTGTACCAGAAAAAACATTCACTTGCTAAATAATATTCTTCCTCCCATACCAGACTGGTGGGCTGCCTCATCCCTGCTCTGCACAAGGAACTCACAGGTTGCATTGAGTTTACTTTCAGCCTTTGATATCCAGCAATACGTACCACAACAAGAGGAGGTGGATCCCTTGAAAGAAGCCAAGAGTTTCTTTCAGAGGTGAGATGTGGCAGGCAAAGGAGTCACCACAAGGATACTGGAGCCTGAAGGTTATTCAGAGACAACAGGGAGATCCCAGAGCAACCAGATATAAAAGACCCAGGGAAGAGAAAGGACTCTAGGCTAGAGATCAAAAGAAATCAACAGTCCTGCCACTGAGAGAATCGTTACTTTGCTACAAGAAAGGATTTTCCTACAAACGCAAATCAGGAAGGGGGAGAACTTTGAGCCACTGAGTCAAGCCTAATGCTCTGTCTGCTTGGAATGAATTTTCTCTACATATTTTTGCCCACATAAAAACAGTGAGGGGACAGTCTAGGCAGATACATCTCCAAGCTGTGGCCAACACATGGCCACATGACTTCTACAGAAACACTTCATGACTGTATCATGAAACAAGATTCCATTTTCATTTATCTTTAACAGAAACTGGAAGAAAAAGACTATTTTCTTTCATCTAGGAAACATAGCTTTCACCAATAATGTAACTACATGAACACTATTACAGTTCATAAGAACAAGGTCTTTGTGAAATGATAGCACTTCATTCAAAAAGCTCTTAGCCAGCGTAGGTTCCCTTGGCTATTCACCATCAGGGTAGATAGCTAGTAGTCAATTACTACTGTTACTTGCTAAATGTAAATTACAGACTACAGCTCATCTGCTCGCTCACTCTGCACCCTGAAAGATGTCACCACCATGACCTCCTTCAGGTGCTTACTGCCTCCTGCTATGCTTAAAATTTATGTACAGTTATCAACACAAGAGCTAGCTTAGCATTAATCTAAAAGTATACATGCAAAATCCCTTACCTCACCGCTACAAAGTTGTCACATGCAGTTCACCTGTGCGACTCCTTCCTGCCAACCAGACAAATTCCTTGGAAGGCACCTCTTCGTTTTGAAGAAAGCCCAAAGTGAATTACTACTGCAAAGGACCTGAAAGGCAGTGGCTTCACTGGATTCACACCCATGAAAGGCAGTAATGCCTTTCTTTCTCAGAAAGAAAACAGGAATTTACTCAAAAAGCACCTCTTGAGGATGGAAGAAGAGTAAACCCTAATAACTCAATAATGTAATTTACCAACAGGTTGACTATAAAAGGCATATTTTATGCCTCATAACCTGGCAAGTTCTTGGTAGCCCTTTGGCAGCAAGGGGAAGTGCTGGGAAAAAAATCTGCTAGAGTTTTAGTTCATTCATTTGGGGGACGGAAAGAAGGTGGCCTTAAGAAACTGGCAGCCCATACTTCAGCCAATGTTTTGTAACTAATTTAAATGTAAAATATGGTTAGAAATCTGTATCAAGCAATCAGACAAAAGGACACAAGTTACAGAAACAAAACTACCAAGATAATTCTCATAACATTGTTTCACAAAAAAGTTTTTATCCAAGCTTCTCTGATGACAGCCAGCCTGCTGTGCTGTAAGCATAATATGATAGTAGGCAGTAAAAGATGTTTATTTGTTGCAGCTGGCAACACAAGTCACTGGGTTTCATTCTGAACTGTCACAGTACACTATATAGCCATCGAAAAGGCACTCAAGAGTTTACAAAACTGTCTGCTGTTACATTCTATTTTAAACATATTTCCAGGCTGAAAACAAAGGTAACAAATTATTTTTTATATGTGAGCAATATGCAGATCACACAACAATATATTAAATTTCCAAACTCACTTATAACAAAGTTTTTAAATCTAGGAGTTTCCCAAAACACTGCATTAAAATACCCAACTATTAACTCAAACTATCAGAAGTGGTCGTTTCCAAGCACTGAATTGTCTTTGGGGCTCTTTTACATCAATTATGCATCAAAAGTATCAAATAATCTTCTACTCATTAAGTATGTATTTTAAGCTCTTACTGTGACATTCTTACTCACAATGTCTTTGAGGTCATACCTAAACTCAAAAACAAACCTGCATTTTCAATTAATAAATGAACAATGATTTCTGTCTTTGAGAAAGCAACACATTGCTGTTGCTATCTGCACACCTGTTCTCATTTTCTCACTACTTTTTTCTCTAAAACACTTTCACTTTTTAAAACTAAAGATGCTGGTCTCAATTTTAATAGAAGGGCTTTTTCATTATTCAGTTGGAGGAAAGATTAAAAGTATCTTCCAGATTAAAGTATCTCGTGCCATTTTTTCCATTCTAACAAATGGGGTAAACAATATGAGCTCATACTCTGGTACCACACTCTGGTAACCATACAAAATGCTGGCTACCAGCACTACAGAGCAACTTGCTTTGCAGAAAAAGGTTTCCAGCTCCAATGAAATTACTTCCAAGATGTGACAACATTCATCAGAATACATCTTTTAATTTTAGTAAAGAAATAAACTTTGAGAAAACTGATTTGGGTAACCTGAGCTGTGACTTACCAAACTGGGGTGGAGGTGAAGGAAGGAGAGGAGTGTTAAATCACCACAAGGTCATCAACACAGCATGTTGCAATCTTTCATTCGGATCATTGAACAAACACAACTGATTCAGATCCCTGGACAAACAGACAACCACATTTTTGGGGAGGGAGGATCATAAGGGCAGGAGAGGATGGGACAAGAGGTCTTGTTTTTCTGTATTACCTGGCAAAAGCGCTAAAAAGTTTAGAGAAAGAAGAGTTGCCTATAAAGGAAGAAAATTTCCCTACTCCCCACTAATGCACCCATTATTCTACAGACATGCCAACATTCAGTTTCAGCCAAGGTTCCTTCACAGGGCTGTGCCTTGGTCCCCTCCCCCTTGCAAACAGCTGAAGCATGTACTTATCTGCAGTCTGAATCTGGGTTTGCTTGCACAGCTGCAGCAGTGGGTTAACAACCTGCTCCATGTTTGGCACGGGCTGGAACTTGCACACTTTGTAATAAGGCAACTGCAGCAGCACTGACAGGCTGCTAAGGGGTCACACTCTCAAGGGGAAGCAAGTAAGCAAGGTTTCCAGCAGTTGCCTGTGCAAAGCTGGTACAGCAGCACAGTATAAAGAGCAAACCAGAGCCCAAACATGCAAACAGATCAAGGTACAGTTCATCCATCTGCCTGTTCTTCCAAGCATCAGACCCACCTATCAATCTCTGGGCTGTGTAGAACAAGGGTACGTTAAAAGCAAAGAGTGAGAAAGTGCATGTATTTCTGTGTTCATCCTCTCTGTAACTAAGAATGCACTGCAGTGCTTGTTAAGACATGATTTATGCCACTCTTCCTTCCATCTCACTGTAAAGAAACCTGTTGCCTTTGAGGAGGCAGAGCATGTGTTGCTGATCATGGGTAATTTACAGCAGCACTCAGACTTCAGGTGTCCAGATCTGAATCACAAGACACACACTGACATCAAGATGATACAACTTCACATACACACAATATACTCCTAATTTCATTGTTCTAAGGGCTTATTTTTGTACACAGATAATAGTCAGCCTCACAGATGGAAGGCAAATCATTTTTAAACCCAGGATATATACCTGGAAGAGTGTTTATGGAAAAAAAAAAAAAAAAAGTAGTATATATTCCCTATGATCCATATAAGCTGATTGTGAGTACACCACTTAACTTCCCTGGTTTAATGTGCATACTCATGAGCACATGAAGTTTACTAAAATACGCCTGCATTTTAAATTAAATCAAATATTTCTATAATACTGCACAAAATTAAACTATTCATATAACTTGGGAAATGGATAAAAGAGATTAAAAAATTGGTATTATTCCTGTGACTCTTGCTTAGTGTCTAACAGGCTCGAGACAATGAAAAAAACCTTCAGTGCACAGAAGCACTGTCAGGGATCCAATTATTAACATGGTAGCTACCTTCTACAGGAAGAGATGTGAATTTAAATTTAAAAAGATGCAAGTACCTACAGGCCAGATGGAGCTTCCCAGTGCTGCTGGAGATCATGGCTTACTGGTGTAAGCAGTACGCCTGGAGCTATTGGCTCAAATCTAGTCAGCACATGTTTTTGCCTTCATCCTCAAGATAGATGCAGTGAGCTCAATGAAGTGAGTCATGAGGATTACCCAAAAAATATCTGTGGTTTCACTGACTTCAGAATGCCAGTTAAGAAGCACATTAATGTCATTTCTAACTTTTTTTCCCTTTTAATCATCACATCAAGCCACTCTCTTTTTCAAGACCATTTTGCAGAGACTCATCTACCAATTCTCTATTGACATGCCAGGCAGGGTGGAGCTCTGTCACTTACAAAGATACATATGAGATAACAGGTTATACAGAAGTAGCCTTGGAGTTGACTTATGGCTGAACTCCAGTCTGTTAGGACACAGGCCAGTAATATATATAACAGCCTAAGGACACCAAAAAGTAAAAGATTTCTCAAAGACAAGAATTAAAACTACTTCTGGTCCATTAAAACGCCTCCTCTACCTTGCTCTCCTGAATACATTCCTTTACAAGACACTGTATTTCCACAGAAGCTGGAGTTACTCTTCCATCGCTTTAAGATATTTGCTTTTTACAAGAATGCTAAGAAAATCAGGTTTCAATCACATATGTCTGCACTACAGTCTCTAAAATCACAGAACATAAGTCTAGAGTAAACCCCATGTTTACAGTACTACAGGTACCCAGCCAGGAAGCATTAATTTCAATTGATATTATTAATCACTTAAATTCCTTAAAAACTTGATCCTAACTCTGTTCATTTGAAGTATCTGCAAATCCTACTGATGCAAGTGGAAGTTGCAGCAGACACACAAGCTCCATGCAGAATCTCGTTCCAGGGAATAGGGGATAGCCTGGTTTCTTTCTCATGTCACAGTTGATATGAAAAATGAAGCAAAAAAAAAATGCAAGACTCAACACAAATGTTTGAGGTTGGAAAAAGGAAGACAACACCACTGCTTCCAATCACCCTCAATGCCTCCTTGTACAACACTAGCATTCCCTTGCTTTAAATTCTCAGGTGGTACACATAGCTAAAACTCAAAAGATTCAAGTGTTCAAAGTATTCAAAATAAAAGGGAAACTAACTGGAAGCCTGCTCTTTTTTTTTTTTTTTTTTTTTTTTTTTTTTAAATGCACACAAATTCAAGATACATATAAAGCACTTTCTACTATCTGCTAGGGCAGTTGGTTGGCTGCGACCACATAGTCAAAATTAGACAGCACTGCTACATACATTAAGGAAAGTTAGGCACTGCTAGACAGAAACTGCATATCCCCAGGCAGAAACACCTCACAGAGTGAAGGAAGTGGCAACGTTGCTGGCTTGGCTCAAACATCCAGTGACACTATTAATCATTGGTTAAGAGATCCTTACCACTTACGACAGAGTCATCTGCAACTTGCAACCTTGATTTGCCCAAGCCACTATAGTAGTGTCATCCTCAATTACAAGTGACACAACAGCTGCTCCTTCTTTCTTGCCCACATGCTCACCAGGAAAAGAAACACACAAAAAAACCTGGTTTTCCCAAAACAGTCTAGATGTACTTTTGTCTGCATGTCAGCTATACTTCACTTTTCTTAAAAAAATAGGCAATTGACAAAATAATTGTGCTGCTTTTACTTGCATCTATTGTGTGAGCAGCCAGGACACTGAGTTCTTACTGTATTTTGCACTATTTTCTAATTCCTGTTCTAGCATAACAATGGCAACACCACAAAATTATCAAAAAGTGAGAATTTCTGGAAGGACAAGTTATTCAGTGATAAAAATGAGTGAAGATGTTCATGTCACCTACACGATGGCTACTGTGCTGGAACAGTGTCAGGAACCTGACGATACAGAAAAGCCCCCCCAGAGGGAAAGACCCTGTAGTTTCATAAACTGCATAAAATTCATGTCTAGAGTTATCAAAACTAAATTTCTCCAAGCCCTGACACAAAAACTAGCTAGAGATAATAAAGGCCAGTATTGCCACCAAGAACAGAAAATTAGAAAGCAGCAGGAACATGTCTTTTCTCTAGCACCAAGACAAGCTGCCTAGTTAAGCACTTAGTCTTGGCACCTATACACCAAATAATGCATTTTTGAAGGTTCTCTCTTTTTACTAGGCTGTCCAGAATGCAATATGCTGGAAATAGCAATATTACAGAGGATAAAATGAGACAACAAGAGAAATTCGGTCTCTCAGGCTCATAAACTACTTTAAGAACTGGTGCCTATTTATACATGAGGATGAAAGAAGAATTAAACCCATTGTTAACTGCAGGATTTAGTCTGAAGGATATTCTTTGTACAGGGTACTGTCAAAAAAAATGTGAAAGCCTGTGGACTGAGGAGCTCCTGAAACTGCAACTGCCATTGCTTTGAAAGAGACATCTTGCAGTCCCATGCATGATTCAACTGACCTTGGAAACAGCTTCCAGAAGGGTATCATCAGGTATATTACCACAGTCAAACACTTAATCAACAGCAATTAGAGCACTGACAATAGATTCATTTCCATCTCGGAGGAAAATATTTTTTAAGATCTGCTGCATGTTGAAGCTACAGAAATACCGACCTATTTGCATCAACAAAACCAGTCGTCTTCTAGAGCAGAAAGGGCAGTAAAGCACATTTATTGTTCCCGTATCAAAATGGAATGAACCACTGAAACAGAGCCTTGGGCTTCCAGCTGTGTGAATTATTTACAACTAAGCAGCCTTCAGGCCCAAAATGACAAAAAGCATAACAAACAGCATTGCCTGACTCTCTCTGAGGTACATAGCCCTGTCTAGCATTCCACATCAGCTAAGCCCACTAAAAAAGTTTCTTTCTTCCAAAATACACAGCACACAGCTGTGTGCTTACAAGCAATGCTCTGGAGAAGCTACAAGGATTGCAGCAGAGTGACTGATAAAGTTCTCCCCCTGCTTCTGTAGGCTTTGTAAGAAACCAAATTATGAAGACACCAGTACATTGTGGCAACCATCTGCATACTAAGTTTTCCAACAAGACCGATGAGGAGATTAGCCAGTTCTGACAGGTGTGGCCATAAGGAGCTTCACATGCACTAGTCTGCCTTCATCAAATGTTGGGAGTTCCATCATATACATCCAGGGACAGTTGCACACATGACACAAACATTATTTTTAGATGTTCCTTTCTAAGAGGTTGACAGTTGTATCATACCAGACACTGACCACTGGCTCCTGCAGAGCTTTCATTAGGCCTTCAAAGCCTTCAATCCCCCAGCATGGAGGGACAAGCAATCCTTTCACACAACACATGGTGAGACCTATGTCATGGTTTAACAACCTACCATTGGATATCATCACAGTGAAGCAAAGAAAGAATTTCACCATATTCCAGCCAGCACCCTCAATCAAACCATGGTTTTGAAAAGTCAACACAGACTGTTTGCACACCTTCACTGTTTTCAGCCAAACACTGATAACTGACCCAGCAACCAGGCACATTATCAATAGGCTTGAAGATGTTTGGAGTCAGTGGCCTGAGGGAAAGCAGGAAGGAAGGAAGAGAAAGCAATAAAAGCCTCCAAGACTGGGCTTGAAGGGAATCACACAAATGCCTCCCTAACTGGGGGAGGTCTGTACAGACCCTGGAATTCTACATCCTTCTCAACTTAACCCACTGTGACAGATCCCACCCTGGGAAGATAGGAGGAACACAGCTTCATGTTTTTGAGGGGCTGATCTGCTCTAAATTCCCAGCTACCCAGCCCATAACCTGGGCTGGTCTTTATCACAGTAAGTGCTAACATAAAATCAAAAGTTTTCCAACCAGAAGAGTGGCAGCAAGGGGAATTCATGGTCCCCATCCCCACAGAAGTGGGTATGCACCTGCTGCCAGGGGAACTTTTTGCAAGAAAATTCTGCCCTATGGGTCATTCTCTGAAACTCAGAAAATTCAGTGGCAAAACTCCCACTGAGCCCAGCAAGAGATAATTCAAGCTCAGACAGAGGGAGATAGGACAGATTTCACAACAAGCAGCTTGTTGCAGATCTGTATTTAGCTGTTAAATACATATCTGAACATGATCAGATAGGAAGCTGAAAAAGGTTTTTTTACACACACATTTCTCCAAAGAAGTCTGATACCACCGCAATATGTTTAACTACTTGCCCACCACACATCCTATTTCTTACCACACAATCCTGGCAGACTTGGGTTTTTTTGCTTATTTATTTACTTTGAATAAAATCATCGCATTCATCTGCTTTGTAAAATGCAAGGAACTCAAAATGGACTGGCCAATTTTCCATGACAGTTCCAACACCTTTAATTTTACATACATTATGGAAGACAGATTAAATTTTTTGCAACATCTGTGGTGCACGCCATCTGCTCCACTGGCATTTATTATTTAAATACATATTTGCATGCATCAGCACTATACAGATTTACTTAGCTGCTTCTGTGTATTTTCCAGTGTCCTGGACTCAGCTAGGCTGATTAATTACAGACATTTTTTATATTTTAAAGACAAGCATGAGAAGTTGCCATTCTCTTCTCTAGGACTTGTCATCGCATAAAAGACTCAAAAAATATTTTTTACTAAGGAAGAAAAAAAACAAAAACAAACAAAAAAATCCCAGTTTTTACAAATGAAACTTTTTAGTTAAGAAGGATCTAGGACATCTATTTAAAGGGAAAAAAAGAAAAAAAATCTAAAAAAGTAATTATTTCTAGGCATGAGCTCTTTAAACTGAACCTAGAGTGAATTAAGAACAGACAAATTAACAGCAGCACCACACTACAGATGTAGTTGGTGCTGTCCCCCTGCCAGCATCAAAGGTGCAGTGTAGCTCCACACCTGAGGTAAACAAGAGAAGAACACATGAACAAAGCAATGAAAAGTAGGAAGGAGCAATCTGATATGAAAAGGAACTTTGAGCAAAGACAGCAAACACACTTAAATCTCCCAGGTAAGAACTTGATCTCCTTAGGGAGGAACTGCAACACAGCACACTGTTGCTTCCAGAGGTAACAGGCAGGCTTTCCTACACAAAAAACAGTCCTACATCTCTGGACTGAGAGAAATAAAGCACTCAGCTCCTGCATCAAGGCTCCCCATCACTACACTACAGAATGTGAGGGTATAACCTCCTGTGTAACTAGTGTACCACCTAAATGGCTGCTCCAACTATGAAAAGCTGCTGCTGAATAATAGATCTCATGGGATGCAACAGGCAACAAATATGGAGGGCAAAGGAAAAGTGAAGAGTAAGTTCAAGGGGACAAAGACAGCTGTGACTTAACGTGAGAAGTTGTGAGAACAGCTCAAAGCAGGGATCACTGAAACCAGAGGAAAGCACCAAAGAGCTGTACAGGATGTTTTCAACCATTTGGATGTCTATTTACTCAGCTCTAACAGCATCTGTGTAAAAATCTGAAGTTGAACTCAGGTCAATGGAACTCAGGAAACTTTAACCCTAAAATATAACACTTTTTGTTTGTTTTTCTCAGTATCCAATGAAAACTGTTATGAGGTAAGAAATAATTACACATCATATAAAAAAAAAGAAAAAATTTCTTCGTATCCCATTACAGAATGTAATTCCTACATACACTACAGAAATAACACATTTTTTAACTCCATTATAAACACAATATACAAAGCCACATACCTTCAAGATATTTTAAGAGCATTTGCATTACATAAAAAGTAGCATCCTGTACCAAATGCTGTTCAACAGTTTTCTGTCATTCATAATCTGAACTCCACTTAGTTTTCAGCAATCACAGGACTTCTGCTGAATTCCATTATAAACTAAGCTTGGTTCCAACACATTATCCCTGCATCATTCAAGTCTACAGTCTCAGGAGTCAGTGGTTGCTTGCCCTTTCATTCTCTCACACTTATCCTCCATAAATCTCAACTATACAAGTGAAGCATAGTTCATTTGGTACAAGTGAAGACTCAGAGCAATCTCCATGATGTATGTTATTGAGCCGTCAAAGTTTAGGCATAAGAAGTCCTGACTGCACCCACTTACGCTGGAGCGTGAGAAACTCTGCTGCTATTATACAGCTTTGACTGAAATGCTGAAAAGAGAGAGAAAAAAAGAAAAAAAAAGAAAAAGGGGGAAAAAAAAAAAGAAAGAAAAAAAAAGAAGAAAAGAAAAAACAATCTCTTTTGGCCTTGAAAGTACAAAAAAAGACTCTGGGCAAGGCCTTCACAGAGCAGTTGACTGCTCAGGAGGTATCTGGGAGAGCTCAGAGTTCAGCTCAGGTCACAGCATGTTCTGAAACTCATCCAGGCACCCGTGAGTATTTCCCTCTACGTGTTTTACAGGGGCACAAATTCACACCTGTATTTACAATACTAGGTTAACACCAAACAAAATTTTACGTCCAACTAGTTTCCATAGGCTTTTTGGGTTGCTTTGTTGGGTTGGTTTTGGTTTGTTTTTTTTTTTTTTTTTTGAGTGCTCGGTATTCCCTGATGCGGAGGAACCCCCTGGCACGGGGCATTTCCATCCCTTCCCCAAGGCGAGGAGCCCCGCGTTTATCTGCGGCCGTGCCGCCGCCCTCCCCGTCACCGCACCGCCCGGTCACCACCTGCTCGGGTACCGGCGGCGGGAGCCCGGGCCGCCCCGCGTCACCCCGAGCTGCTCCACTCACCCAGAAGAGGAGGTTGAGGGCGTAGAGCAGGCAGCGCAGGCACTTCACCGAGTCCTCCCTGGCCATGGCGAGCCCCCGCGGGAGACAGCCCCATCCTCTCACCACATCCTCCCTCCCGAGGCCGAGCCGCCAGCGCCCTAGAGAAGAGGCAGAGAGAGGGTTCAAGAGACTGCCCCGGTGCCCAGGAACCGGCGCGCAGGTGGAGGCGGCGGAGCGGCCCTCTCCGGGGAGCAGCGACCGAGCCAGCCCCGCTGGGACTCCCCGCAGCGCTCACCGATCGCCCACCCCCAGCAGTTCCCCTTCTCTCACCCCGCCCGCCGCTCCCGGAGGTACTGATGAACGTGTTAGTTTAATAAAAAGAATTCAACCCGGGAAACGGGAGAAGCCCCGGGGAGCAGAATGGTGCTGAGGGCAGCGGGGATCGCGGCGGAGGCGCCGGCCTCCTCCCCGCTCGGGAGGGACGCCTTGCTCCAAGGAGGGCGGCCGGACGACAGCGGCCACTTACCGCCCGGGCGCCCCGCGCACTCACTTGCTCCGGCGAGGACTCATCGGGACGGGGCGGGACAGCACAGCGCTGAACCGCGGCGCCCATGCCCGGCACTGCGAGCGCTGCCTCCGGCGGGGCGCGAAGGGGAAGGTCCCGGCCGCCCCCCCCGCCCCCCGGCGCTCCGCCGAGCCCCGCGGCCGCCAGCTGCACCCACACCGCCGCGCATGCGCCGCGCCCTCCCCACCCCCCCCCCCCGGGTCCTAGCGGCGGCGCTGCGCTTCCCGGCCCGCGGGGTGAGGAGGGCCTGGCGGGGCCGGACCGGGCCGGGCCCACTGACCGGCGGCGGCGGTGGGCCTGGTGAGCCTGCTGACTGTGGACAGTTACCTGCCGGGCTGTGTGGAAATGGCACGGGCGAATTGCGGAGGGAAAACCCTGGGGTTTCCTTCGGGCGAGCTGCGCCCGCTGGGGCGAGTAGCGGGTCTGGCTCTTGGGCTCTGCAGCAAGGCCCGGAGGGCACATCCCCACAAATGCATTCTCTGCTGACAGAAGGGCTCGAAAATCGTTTTATGGCGAGGCTTGGGGGTTGGTTTGCTTTTTATCCGTCAGGAGAAATATTAAGCAGCGGGCACAGACAGGGAGCAATACGTGAAACAGCGCTTCGGTGGCTCGTTGGCCCAGGCTGACAAGTACCTCACAAAACACGGGTTTTTTTTGGTTTTGAAGATTTCATAGGCATCTCACAAGGTTTCAGTGCTGTTGGATTGAAAATCAAACCCTGCTGGCATCAAACCCGAATCTGCTCATTAACAGTGTGGCACCCGTTAACCACCAATAAGCAGAAAATTTAGAGGTGTAATCATGTTGGATATAAACTATTACGGAAAAGGGCAAAGTCTGCAGTTGTTACACAGACAAAACAGCCATCGATTTGCTCCACAGAAATGGCACGGCTAAGCTAAGCTAAAGAGTCATCCTGTATTGAATTCTGTTCAGCTGTGTGTGAATCTTGTGATTAGGGTGGTAAATTCCTCTTAATTTATTGTTTTATAGTATATGTATACACGCATTTCAGAAGGATTGATTATAATTTAAAAGTTACACAGATTAGAATTTTCCATGAATAGCCATAAACGTGTTGCAGTGCCACCATCACAAAATTTTGAAGAAAATCCACTGGAAAATATTTTGTAAGTAGAAGAGGAAAATGGTCTTTAGTACATGTTATATAAAGACTCTTTTAACAACTGCTAGTGAAAGCTGAGAAAGAAGAAAAAGGATGTAATGGAGAAAATCTAGGTCTTGGGAGGCTGAAGAAAAACCTGTTTCTTAAAGCACTAGAAACAGCGTTGAAAAAGTACACAAACTCCAGATATTCAAATGCTTATTGCTGTGGCTGTTGGGGGGCAGGGAATCTCACTTTTAGCTTCAATTTCCGCTATTTCATGCCGTTAATAATGAATCAGGGCAGACAGACACTTCAGGTGTATTTATCCCTCCTTGAAAAGAAAGTACATCATGGATGGACATAAAATCCCATGCAACAGTGATTTCATGCCAAATTTATGGAAGTGAAAATGATAGTAAAGTTGAAAGTACTCAATAATGTTGCAGAAATGTGGTGTGTGAAGGTTTTTCTTCCTTGAAATTTGCTGAGCTTTCGCTGCTATTTTGATCCTCTTTTCTGGAATCAAGAGCCCCTTGGGAAGTGTAGCATGCCACATTTTTAATCTCCAGTGAATACTGCTAATTCCATACCTAAATAAGGCAAGCTGAGCTGAGACAGATGCTGTTAAAAGGTGACATTGTACATTCACTGTGTTGTTTATGTATCTTGCATTCCTCACTACTGAAGACTTTACATGAACAGTCAGCGAAACAGATCTTGAACAGGTATGGTATTTTCAGTGAACCCATGCCAGTTTACAAAAATAGTGTCAGTTTGCATCTGAACTCCAGCCTTGACTGAGAACAAAACAGTCTGTCATAAAGCAAATAAAAAATAATTGAGGTTATGTTTGTGTTCATGATTGTTCCTTGGGAGAGAACGAATTACCTGAGCACTGCACATAAATGTGCACATAAAAAATGTGCTACAAAAATATTCCATTATCTTCCACCCAGTGATTTTTTCCTTAAATGTGCCTAAAATAGCAAATGAGAAAATCTCTTTCTTGTTTCATCTATTTTTTTGGCTTAGAGCTGAACAATTCCTTGTGCATAAGGAATGTGAGAAAATGAAAGTCTTATTTGTTAAAAATCCTTCTGAAAATGCCATTTCAATATTTTATATCTCAGAGTTTTTATTCTTTGTGTTCTTCAGTCATAAAATGATCTCAGACTAATTTTTAAAAAATTTTTTTATGTTAACTCCATCACAAACATAAAGAATATCGCCTACTTGGTCAATTAACTTTTCTGTCATTTTGCAGTTAGCTAAATTATTATTTGTCTGGAAAAGATTTTGCTCAAAACCTAAAGAAAACAGGTCCTATTTATTAATGTCTGCCAAATGCTGTAGGGACCAGAGGAAGGTCCCTCTGGAATACTGCTTTCTACCAGGCTGTCAAACTTTGTGAAATTTCCATGATGTCAACACTGGGAAAGAAATACACAGAAAGTTCCCATGCTTTTAAAACAGCAACTAAAGTGTTAGCTGATCATCCAAAAACATCAGGGAAGCTACTCAGTACATGCTTCTTTGTTTTCCTTTACACTAAATACTTCAGATTTTATTTAGGGCCAGAAAATAGGAAATTTTTTTACAAACAGGAATCTAGTGGTGAAGCTCTTCACATTTATAATTTTTTTGAATAAGAGTTTGCTGCTAGCAAGTAATGCTTCTTTAATGTGCAGCTCAGAGACTTACAAGCATGGAAATCACTGAAGCCTGGATTAGCAGGTTTTTGCTTGGATTCTTCAGTGTCTAATGAACTACAAATTGTGAAGCTTTTTTTCTGTGACAGAGCATCCAAAATAGCTTTCTAATAAGAATTCTGTAGACTTATTTAGCATCATTTTTCCATCAATTGCAGAGGAGAGTGACAGAAATACCAACAACTTCAGTAATCTCTTTCCTCTGCTTATCTCCCTATTTCAGTTCAATGTACAGACACTTAATATCTCTAAGGTAGCTCCTCGTTGCCAAATGTCCTTGAAATTGGCCAACAGGTTCAAAAGCTATTAGAATAGTGTGAATAGACAGACATAGCTCTATGTGAATGTTTCAGTATGATCTCTTAAGGTTGTCTTCATCAGGAAACTTACCTAAAAGAGGAGCAAATATTAAAGACACACATCCAGCACATACTTGCAAGTGTCTTTAATTTAAACTGGATGAGCAGCCTCATGCAGTGGAATAGCATTAGGCATGTGTGTAAATTTGTAGGTGATAGTTGCCTTATACTAGGTGCCAGGAAACTTTATCACTGAAAAAGCAATGAGTTAAAGTGATGGCTTTTTATACTGCCATTACATTTAAAATTACTCATATGAGTACTGTATAGAGGAACAGGTGGATGTGCTTTGGCACATACCTGTTTAATTGTGTGTGGTATCCTTCAGCTCAGACTATGTTGATGAAATTTTTCATGTGTAAATTGATTTACAAGCTGCTAAACAGGTAAGCACCTGATGCTGACCTCTGAGTGTGGATTTCTGAATCAAGCTGGCAGCTTGTCAGCATCTCAGACAGGCGTCTCACCACTCAGTCTTGCTTTCTCAGCAAGAGTTACTTGAGTGTAATGGTATTCTGTACTTTTTCCTTGTCTATTTAGCTTTCTCAGCTTTGCTCCAGGTCTGTCTGCTCCTTAGCTTGGATTCAGGCTCCCTTAGTTTCCTTCCCTTTGCTCTTGGTGCTGTTTAATCTAGATGGTTTCTGTCCATGTTTCCCTTTCTCTGCTCTTTGCTTGGTACCCTGCTGAACTTCTCCGTGGTCTGCTTGCTTTTGTTTTAAGCTCTTGCTTAGTCCTTAGCACTGGTTATGACTGCCCAATCAATATCACTCCTTAATGGCAACATTAATGTCAAGGCAGGATGAAGGGTCAAGAAAAAAATTAGACAAATATCCCTCTATAAAACTGAAGGTGTACTGGCTGGCTCAGGAACAACCTGTGTGGTAAATTCATGTTTGTAACAGGACCCAGCACTGCTCAAGATGATGCGGAAGTCACGGACACTGCATGAGAACAATATAATCAGGCAAATGCCATTTTATTGCCAAGATAGCTCAGTTTATATATTCTTTCTGGCTCTTGCTCATATGTAAGCTACTTGTTGATTGGTTAGTATATGTTGTCCATGCCTAAAGCAATAATTCTATTGGATAAGGTCTTCTGATTACGCAAAGATTCTCTCTGCCAATATTCTATCTTAAATCCTGCTTTCAGTCACGTATTCCCAACTTTATTCTGCTTTTTTGTGCTTCATCAGACTTTTAACAACTTTGTTTCTTCACTACATGCTTGAGGTCTGCTGTGCTTGTAGCGTCCTTGAGGCTTCCTACTTGCACATTAATAGTCTCATTGTTTCTGGATTGTTCATTATCTGTCCATTGCTTTCTAAATATCCCACACAAGAACATGAGGTAAATGTGCCTTTCTTTATTTTAAAATAAAGACATTGAAAGACAAAAACTTCTTCCAGTTTCTACAACTTGGTTTTACTCATACTTGAAAACACCAGTCTGGAATAAGGTCCCACTTGAAATAAATAAAATACAGAAGATTAAAATAATAGTCTTGAAAACAGGCTGGCTTGATAGGCATTTGCAAATTAGCTTCCCTGCTTCCTAGTTCAGCAACTTTCCATCTCTCTCTGAGTTGAAATAACATCTTCACAGATTTTTTTTTTCTGGGACAATTTTCCTTTTCATCATCATCTCATAGGCCTTGCTGCACATCTGCTTTCCTTTCCCCTCAGTAACCTCTTAATTTGCACCCAAGATGGAGAAATCTCTGAGTAATATAGTCTGACCTCACAGCTGGTTCCTTCCAACCTGAGTTGCCCTCTCAGCTTATGTTTCTACTTCTTTCCTCTCTGTCTCCTGTCCTGGCCATCAGTGTCTCTCTAGAAGCTCCTCTGTGTCCTTTGCCTACCTCTTTTTTTAATTAGAGGACAGCAGCAGTGACAAGGCAAAAACCCCTTGTTTTCACAGTCAGTAAAACTCTTCTTAACAAACACCCAATGTACTATTTGTACACAGTACATTTTGAGCAAGCAACAAAAGTTATAACACACATAACATGTTTCAGTGTTTCTCTGTGAAGATGAATATGGATATAAGTACAAGTATGGATTCTCCAAAGCCAGGTCATCTGGAAGAAGGAAAATGGAGCAAAACAATAATACATATCAAAACCACAAGAATGATATACCATTCAGCAACTAGAAAAATTAATAATGAGAAGATTTAAATTTCCTCTTAATGCTAAGTAAAAAAGAACAAGACACATCTTACAGTCCTTATATACTTTTTTTTTTAAAAAAGAGCAAAAAAATGCATTAGAATCTGAATGTCAAACCAATGATGTAAGAACCAAATTCAGCTGGAAAAAATGTCCTTTATATCAAAACTAATATGTTAGGAATAGCAAAAATTATGTGTCCAATAATCAGAAACAGATGAATATAGCTCTGATATTTCTAGGTCAACAGTCTTGAGCTGTGCAACATAAGACAGGAGATAAGAATCCTTACTATGGGTGCACTTCAACTCATTAGGGGTTAACTTTCTCTTAGGACAGTCTGGAAATCCCATTCATTCCAGAAAACATTCAGAGCCAATGAGATGTGGAAGGTTTCTACCAGAGCTAATTGCTAAAAAGTGTTAAAGTAGACAGCATAACTGAGTTTCTTAGAAGCAAGCAAGAAAATGTCATATGGTCAGTGACCCATGTGTTGTAGAGCTTGGAAAAAGGAATGCTTTATGTATTTAAAAGAGCAGGATTCTTTAAAGTGACTCCCAAGATGGGTCCAGCTAGAGTATCTGAAAAATATGGAGTTGGGTTTTTTTTTCCCTGACACAGGATTAATTTCTTTGCTCTCTATCCTAACCACTTCCCAGAGCCTGTTCTTCCTTGTTCTGTGTGAATGAAGAACCATTCACTGTAGAAGATCAGATTCAAGACCATCTAAGGTCTTAAGGTGCACAAGTCCATGGAATCTGATGAGATGCATCTGTGGGTCCTGAAAACGTGAGAAGTCGTGGCAGTCAGGTGAAGTTCCCACTGATTAGAAAAGGAGAAACATAAGCCTCATTTCAAAAAAGAAAAAAAAAGGAAGACTAAGGCAACTACAGGCCAGTCAGTCTCACCTCTTTGCTCAGTAAGATCATGGAGTAGATCCTCCTGGAAACTGTGCTAAAGCAGGTGGATAATAAGGAAGTGATCGATGACAGCCAGCATGGCTTTACTGAGGGCAAGCTGTGCCTGACAAATGTGATGGACTTCTAGGATGATAGGGTCACAGTATTGCAGATAAGGGAAGAGCAACTGATGTTAACTACTTGGACCTGTGTAAAGCATTTGACACTGTCCTGCACAACATCCTTGTTTCTAAATTGGAGAGATACAGACTTGATGGATGGACAACTTGGTGGACCAGGAATAGGCACTCAAAGAGTAGTGATCAATGGCTCAATATCAAGTGGGGACCTGTGGCAAGTGATGTTCCTCAGCACTCAGTAGTGAGACTGTCGCTGGTTCACATTTTTGTTGGCAACATGGACAGTGGCATTGAGTGCACTCTCAGCAAGTTTGCCAACAATACCAAGATGTGTGGTGAGGTTGACTTGGTGGAGGTAAGGGAGGCCAGCCAGAGGGATTTTGACAGGCTTGAGAGGTGGGCCCATTACAACAGCATTAAGTTCATGAAGACCAAAGGCAAGTTCCTGCTCCTGGGTTAGAGCAATCCCAAACACAAATACAAGTACAGGCTGGATGGAGAACGGATGGAGAACAACCCTGACTTGGAGGTGTTGGTTGATCAGAAGCTAAACATGAGCTGGCAATGTGCACTTGCAGCTCAGAAAGCCAGTCACAGACAGGGCTGCATCAAAAGAAGCATGGCCAGTGGGTCAAGGGAGGTGATTCTCCCCCTCTACTCTACTCTCGTGAGACTCCATCTGGAGTACTGGGTCCAGTCCTGGAGCCCCTCACACAAGAAGGACATGGAGCTGTTGGAGTGAGTGCAGAAGAGGGCCACAAAGATGATCAGAGGGCTGGAGCACCTCTCCAGTGAAGACAAGCTGAGAGAGTTGGGGTTGTTCAGCCTGGAGAAGAGAAGGCTCCAGGGAGACCTTCTAGCAGTCTTTCAGTACCTGAAGGAGCATGTAGTGATAGGACGAGGGGTAACAGTTCTAAGTAGAACAAAGGTAGATTTAGATTAGAGATTAGGAAGAAATTCTTTACTATGAGGGTGGTGAGACACTGGAATATGTTGTGCAGAGAAGCTGTGTTTGAGCCCTCACTGGAGGTGTTCAAGGCCTGAGCAGCCTGGTCTAGTGGAAGGTGTCCCTGCCCATGGCAGGACATTTAGAACAAGGTGATCTTTAGAGTCTTTTCCAACCCAAACCATTCTATGATTCTATGATTCTCTTCTGGTTGAATCCCCTAAGGAGGCATTCAGCATTTATAACTGCTCCAGAAACAAGGAAAGGCACAGTGATCTTCTGCTTATTACAGCCCACACTTCCATTTCAGGTGCAAGAGGGGATTTTATTTGAGCAAAGAGCACATTTTTGGTGTCTGTGATATGCCAGTAGCATTGCTACTTACAAGGTTGCATTACATTTCTTATCATAAAGCCCTGGTGCCATGGTGAAAGAGAAGGGAGATCTCATCACTACCCAGTAGCTGCTTTGGACAATTGGGGTAGGCCTCCACTGCAGAGTTCCTGTGTGGCAAGTTCCCTTTAATCACATTTTCCCAGTTATTTTGTTCTCTGTTTTGTGGGTATTTTTTTGTCCAGCCTCAGATCTCACAGGCTGATTTACAGAAATGTTTACACATCCACAGCTCTATCTCAAGCTCCTGGGAACTGCCCTTTGAAACTATGAGATGTTACCCATTGTGAACTGCTCAGATGTATCAGCTTGAATTCTCAGATACTCATGTTGTACACGCTGAGCTTCCCAGGTGTAGAATGGAGATGATAGGACTCTTCTTTCAGGGAAAGTGTGGAGGAGAGGAATGTTGGTGACACATGTAAGTGCTATGAGAAACACAGAACAGGTGAGAAGGAAATGTCCTTCTCAACGTTGTCCTCTCAACAGTGGAAATGAAGCCGAGTGAAGCTAAAAGATTGTACTTAAAGGCTCATTCTTTGCACACAATGAAGGGTCAAAGTGGAAAATTCATGTGATTTTATAAGTAAAGCCAGCATCACAATTTAATAAGGGATTAAAGATCCACAGACATCTTCAACTTTGACACTTCCTTATTTTTTCAGTGTTTGAAAAATCTCTTAGGGCAGCTTTTGTTTCAGGAGGTCAGGGTGAATGTGACATAGGTTATCAGAAAAGACTTCTGTGCTAGCCACATTGTGCTGCTCTGCATATGGTTGCTCTGCAGTACAGTTGATCTCATATCCTGTTCCATTTAATTACAGATACCCTTATGGGATTGTCTTCTGTAACAGAGGTCCTAGGTCTGAAACATGTGAAAATTAGAGGTCAGCTCTGATTAAGAATTACCAGAGAACTCACTAAAGGCAAGGAAATCTGATGTTGCAAAGCACTAGAAGAGCACTGAAGTAATCATCAGTTTCCTTGTGGCACTAAAAGGAGAGGGCAAGTACTCTCCTTCCCACATGATTCGCCTTCCTCCTTTTTCTTCTTATCCTTATCTTTCTTTTTACCTCTACTTTTTTCTTTCTTCTCTTCCAGATGTCTTCTGTGACTAACCTATTTTTCCTCCTACATTTCTGTCCCTTGTCCATCTTCTTCTCTGCACTGAGTCTGTCATCCAGGAGACACAAAGAAGTGTCTGAGATGACAACTATGTCTGTGTCTCTTATACAAAAGTACCCTGATGACAAAGCCTGGAGCTACAATGAGTGAGATGCCTTAATACAATTGGTGTTCCCTTCTCCTTGGATCTGAAAGCCCCCCTGGCTAGCTTACAGTTCCCACGAAAATTGCTGCTAAAACTATAATTGGAAGCTTGAGTGAGATGCAGGCAAAAAGCCTGACAGAAATGACAGAGATGAGTGGAAATTCAAAGACATTAAGAATAGGTAAGATAAGAGAGTATGTAAAAATCTGGAGAAGGATGGAGGGATGCTGAGGCTTGAAAAAGACAACAAGGAATATGAAGATATCTGAACCATGTATTACTTTGCTATTATTATAAAGCCTGTCAGGAAGTGTGAAGATGCTTTAGTGTGAAGCTCTTCAGAGAGGGAAAGTAAGTTGTCTGGCTTCAAATTTCTTCATTCTAATACAGGGTTTTTTCCACATTAGGAGACACAGATTTTTACCATGACTTTAACTCTGACATGTGATAATTAGATCTGTAGTAGACAAAGGTACATGCCTGACAAGATACTTATCTAAACAGAAAAAAATATAGGATATGGGATGACTTTATGAGAAGGGTGCCTCTCAAAACATCATTATTTTACTGAATATCTGGAATTTTCAACTAGCAGGTTTTAATTGCTTTGAATTGCAGGAGTAGTGAGCACATTCACTGTTGAAAAGGAAAAATGAGTGAGACCAGGGTTACTACCATATTTTCCGTTCACATTATAGTCTCACATTTCTGCAATATGAGGGAGTATTCATGTAATAAAATAAGCTAATATTATGAGAGTCAGCAAATAACCATCTTTCATTAAAGTTAGAATATAAAAATATCTTTTATGGGACAATGGACTGTGACTTCCTCTCCATTTTTTTCGACTTCCTGTATATTATCTGAAGTAGGTTACTTGTGCCCTAAATTTGAGCAATCTTTGTGCTAGTTTGCTGTAGGCAGTATTCAGCATAGGCTCGATTTTTTTTTGGAACCTCTATACACTTGCTGCAAGATAAATAGCAATGCATCATAAGTATATACAGCAGAATCATTGCACATCATCCTCTGAATACAAAACCTCATTATTTTACAAGTACTTATAATTCTCAGGTGTTTTGAATTTTAAGTCGGCAGATGACAATGTATGACATTTATTTGTTAAAAATTCACCATAAAGAGTCTCTTTAAAATACATTTCATAAATGTGCTCCATTTTTCACAGCCTGCTCATCATGTAAACAGCGTGTTATTGAAATATTGATGCATTATTTCCATGGACCAAGCACCTTGAGAAGGGAGGGCATGGTATTTGTAATGCAAACATAAGGCACAGAACCAGACTGCCACTCAGTGTTATTGGAGACTATCAGTTCTTGTGCCACTTCCCATTGGGACTGACATGGCTAGACACAGCTTCATAAGCCACCAGATAAGATAAACTGGTCACAAAGGAGTGGTTCAGAAATGCTATATGCTTGTAGCATAACACCCTAGCAAAGCTAGTGTGTTTATAAATAGACTTTGTAAGTGATTCTGAGAAACATAGTAGGAACCCAAATGCCATAAAACTCAATCTTGTCTTACACTAAAACACCATTGTTGAAGAGAATTGTCTGTTGTGGTCTATCACATCTGTGACTTGTACATTTACCTACTGTCATTTATCCATGATTTTCCATGGAAGGTGTTAAAATGATGTTGCAGTCTTGGTGGATGGTTTATCTAAGAGCTCTTACTTCTGTACTACAGCACTGGGATACTTTTGATAGCTATGACATGCCTTAGTTTAAACCATCTTCTCTGTTTTCATCACACTAGTATGTATCAACTCTTTTTTTTCAGGATCAAAGGCTATGTTACTGCATCTCAGAAACTCATTAAATCTGTATTTGTAAATAAAGTATTTGTTCCACAGCACCAGGTGTCCTTGAACCACTACAGTGAACAGCTCTGCAGGACATGCCCTAAATGTACCCAGGGCTCCACTGAAAGATGAAAATGTGACTTGTCAGAGAAGTGTCTTGGGAACCACTTGTTCTGGCCTATAAAGCAGTAGAAAAAATGCACACAATTGTATGTCCAGAACTGAAACTCATCTAATTAGACTCCCATCAAATGGCTTATTTGAGACTGAAAATCTGCTGGACTGATTACAAAGTTTGCTTTATAGATTAATAGCCTAGTTTAACAGTCATAATTCTCATTATGTATGAACTACTGCTTTATGCACTTTGTGTACAGATACTAATTGCTGTGGCTTTTGTGTAATACATACTGCTGCTACTTTTGCAAATGAGACCTGCCTCAGGTAACCTTTTTAGCCTAATTTCCTCTTTTTTATTTTTTTTTTTTATTTCGGGGGGGGGGGGGAGGTGTGTGTGCACCCATCTGGGGACATCTTAAACTTTTAACTACTGGATATGGGAGATGTGTGAGAAGAACTTTTGTCTGTGTCACATCATGGCAACAACTTCTTGGTATTAACACTAAAATAACCAGCTCCACAGCTTCACACTGCACACAGCTACTGGGCAGCAGGGCCATGATTTCCTACTTCCCTAGTTTCTGGTACTTGGGATGGCAGTTTTTATTGGAGATGTTTGACTGTGATTTCATAAAAATTCTCTATAGCCTATAAAATCCCTGTCATGACCAATAATAGGCTTAAAATGACAAATTTTTGTGCATTTCATCCTTTTTGTTTATACAGCCATAGCAATTAATGCTATGCCCAACAAAATTATGCCCAACAAAAATCTAATGCCAAATGTTTTGTTTGACTTTTAAACCATGAGAAGGACAGAACATTTTCTTGAGAGGGGAAATTAGCATTGGAAAAAAATTGAGAAGACCAGAGGTAAGGAGAAGTGACTGCGTGGAAGTACTATCTCAAAAATAGAATAAGACATTTTAATTTCTTAGGTATGAAGGAAAGTACATTTCTTATTTTGACCACTGACTTGACCTCTTCACTTCTAGCTTTAACATCTTTTTGCTGATTTTCTTTTCTGTAGTGATTGATGCTCTTACCAAAATGTCCATTTAATTTACCTTTCTCTTCACTAAACACCAATCTGGCTAGGAGATTGCTATCCAAACTATTTCTGATCAGCCACCATTTTTCCCCACATGCTTACTGGCTGTTATGTTGTTCTTTCATGTGTGACGATGACTTTGCTGTTTGCTTACTTTCACAATTTTCTATCATTTCCATTTCTTACATTATTCATCTGCTCTATATCCTCTCTTCTCTTTCTTACCCTTAAATCTTTCTCTTTCTTTCCCCAATCTTCCTGAAATAGGTAATTTTGAAGAGCAATTTCCTTTTATTTTATGGAGCCTGAATTCTACTAGACAAATCTTATGGCTACTTGGACTACAGTGGTTGTCACTGTAAGCTTTTCTGTTCTTCCTTTAATTCTCATACTGACATTTGTCATGTGCTCTGCCTTTTAGTTTTCAGCAGGTTGTCTAATTCTTTCATTTTCTTGTAAGTATTCATTAGTAAAACTTTGCTTCTGCCAGCTGATGTAAGTGAAATCCATCCCTTGAAAGTTCCTCCCTTTCTTTATTTGCGCATTTGCACTCCACACTGGTTCCTTCCTTCTCTGAAATCATGAGATGATTCATTTGCAGCTGGGACTGATCAGGATTTTTCATTTCATCACATATGATGTGTTAAGAATGTACTTTATTCAGCTACACAAGAAAAAAGAGACCTCATACTCTGCCCAAATAAGAATTAGTTTAGATGGCTCAACAACAAACATAGAATTGTGTGACATTATCATACTTTAAATATGTATCTGTGTACTTATAGTCCTATTGGTGTTTTTTCATGCTTTTGTCAGTCTCGGCTATAACATATATACTTAGCAACTATAGGTGGTACTCCTAAACACTGACATTTTTTCACCATTGTTTGTTATTCTTTTCTAAAAGTGAGAACATTAAGGTTTAAGAATGTTTTTTCAGTAAGCTTGAATATGTTTTAAAAAATGTATTGAATTACCTTCTAAAGTACATTTGCCCAGTCATCAGTACTATTAGAAGAGTTCATTTTTATGTATAGCATTATATCATGTACATATTCTGTTGCCTTTGAGAGCTTCTTAGAATATTAACAAATAAATAAAAGCTCTTTCGTACGGCGAAATTTGTATTCAGAGAAGAAAACCATGTTTGATAGAGGTCTTAGTGCAATAGAATAGTGGCTGTTCTCAATTGACAAGTATCCATGGGTTCTGTGGTACGTTGGGTCCCCTCTCAATTTTAATTGTTCTTCTTTATTCCATAAAATGCAGTGTGGCACCAGTGATGGACCTTTCATGGCATCACCATGGATTACTTATGGAGTGCTTAAAGCACTTAAGCCTCCATTGGGAGATGTCTGCCCTACAATATCTTCCAAAGAAATGTAGATATGCTTTGTCTGTTACTTGTCTTTATTCTACAAGTAATAATAGGAACAAAAGTAATTTATTAGTAAAACAGGATGGAAATGCCTGAAAAGTTGAGTAAATGAAGCCTATCATCCTTCAGCCCATAGATTTGTTATGATTCATGTGAATTTCATGTTGAACAGAGAAGAATACTTGGAACATATGGAAAAATTGAAGGTGATTAAGATGGGTTAAAGGGGCAGCTGGTGCCTGCGTTACCCTGTCTGGGAGTTCTGTTCTCTGTCACTATTTTGTTAGTAATGTGACAAGACATCAAATGATAGCTACTAGTAATTCACTGAATAAGGCACGTGTGTCATCCAGCTGTATCCATGTCTTCAGCCTTCCTGTGAACAGACTGAAAAATAGTCTCTACAGAAAATCCTTTAGAACACGCTAGAAGTGAGAAGGTGAGAAATTAAAACTTACTGAATTTATCTAAGTATGTGTCCTTTTCATTTTTGACATTATCTTACAACATCCTGTAATGAGACTATTACTTCTGAATTAAATCTCTAATATAAATTTTAAAATACAACAAAATTATAACATTGCATTACCTTCTATAGGTTTTCCATTATGATGTTCTTTTTGCCCCTTTTCGATTCAATTCAGTCTTCTAAAAATCTTATATAAAACCACACAGATGCCTTCACTGAAAATATGAATTATTTTCTTTTCCTATCACTGAAATTTTGAATCTATAAGTATATATTGTATCAACGGAAATTAGATGTGCAAGGACATATAATGGAAAACAGTCTCACGAATGAGATCTGAGTAGCACTGCCAAAATAAGTATATTTACAAATTCATTCATACATGGAAATATATGGAGTGGATGTGTGTTTGGAAGGAGGTGATTAATATTAAAATCTGAGTGGGTGATTAAAGCTAACATCGTCAACAAATGAAAATATTTCTGCTTGATTCAAATATGCTGGTTCTGAAAAAAAAAATCTGTATAATATATTGATTCTTAATAGTGATGAATTCTTGTATCCCTGAAATAGACAACAGAGCACTTCCAGACTATACTTTTATTTTATATGACACTAGATACAAAAGCATTTATCCCTGGCTATGACTAATTTTGCAGGGCCCTGTAACATCACTGAAGACTGATCTGGCCTGTACTTGTCCTATTAACAGCTTGATATGACCATATCACTTGCCACCTGTGCTATACACTAACAAAATATGCCTGTATTTTCAAAAGCAAATACCAGGGAATGATTACACATTAGCTTTATGCATTTAACACCGGTTGAAAATAGAAAAGGAGGAACTTTCACAGGAGACAGATACCTGCATAGGTGCATTATGTTTTTACTAATCTATATAATGACTTTCAGACCTAGTGGGATAATTTAATCTTCTTTCCATTCTGTTCTAGCTTGTTCCAAACACTCACATTTGGCACAGAAACTTCTATTTCTCTGTTGGAAACCAAATATTTTTCTTTTCAGGGGCAGACATTCTTTAGTCAAGTTCAACCAAGTGGCCCACAAGGGAGCTGTCTATGTTGTCCAAGCTAGTAATACACGTTTATGAGCCACCATCAGTAACTAATGAAGGCAAACTGCATCTGTCCTCCAGCACCTGAGGTCACTGAGCAATTCCAGAACTTTAATTGCAATTTAATGCAATTTGCCATTCAAATTATTAAGGCACATTGGAATAGATCATAAGCCAAAACAGTGGACCCTCACTGCATTCCCACAAAAGAAAAAAAAAAACAAACAAAACCCAGCACTCCGTGAATCAGGTTTTTCTGTCTGGCATCTCTTAATTTTTTTGTAATTCTGTGAAAGAGTAGAGAGGAGTTGAGAGAGAGAAATTCTTCTAATGTGAAATACCGTGTGGATGAAACGCTGTGTGGCTTTTAATAAACTCTGCAGCCTACAATGAGCCATATACCTGGTAAGAGGCAAGGCCAGTCAGAGATTTTATGCCTTGTCTAAAACATAGGGTTGCAGCAGGGGCAAGGAGAGGTTCTGGGAAGGGCCCAGGAGTGTGCAGCCCCCTGAAGGACATGCTGGCCAGAGACCAGAAGGTGATTCCCATAAGCAAGCAGAGTGTGCTCCAGCCCCAAGGGTTGGCTGTAAACCCCACCAGTCGTGTGGCTGAGTAGGGGTGAGGAAATAAAAGCAGAGAATGAGTGCTTCTTCATGGGAAGAGTGTGGTTTTATTCTGTGGTGCTACTTACAGGTTACACGCTGTATGAGAAATATGGTAGAGGTCATTTTAGCTAAATAAATGTATAATTGATTATCCAGGCATTGCACGTCACAACACAGAAAATGAATGTGTTGCTGTGAGATCTAACATTTATTCAAATATAAGACCATATGAATTTTAAAAATGCAATTATAAAACACTACAATCTATTCTTGTAAATTACCTGTTGTAATTTTAGGTCTAGACAACAATGACAAATTGCAGTCCTCATTTCAAGGATATGAGATACATTACATAATGCAGATCCATGTGTTTAGAACCATTAATCATCATCCTCTAGAAGCACTGTTTGTGTTAAACCTGTTTATAAAAAGAGACTTATTAAGACATACTATTTTAGGCTTCTTACAGTAAATATTCTTTAGATGCAAACATTTGTAATCTGAATTTATGTTTAGTCTCAAAATGGAAAAATAGCCCAGATGTAATTGCAGCAAAGAAATGTTGACATCCCTGATAAAAAAAGAATCAAGACCTGTTTATTTTGACCAAATACTTATCTATTACTATGTTAATTAGAAGATAAATTATGTTACTGGATAGTTTTAAGATTATACCTTGTGCAAAGAATTTAGGGATCACTGGATTTTTCTCAAAAATTCATAAAACACTTTCTTGAAAGATACATAATATACATCAAGTTTTCTATTAAATTTTTCAAGTGAGATTCTCCCTTTCTTGATACAGAACATTGTCAATTACAGGATACTAGATTTCACTTTGAACAAAGGTAATTTTTTAGTTTTAATGATACCAGAATATAAATATAATCATAGTCAAACTGAAACAAGATGAGTTTATAGTTAAATATAATCATAATGTTTTTTATTAATTCTGTCCCCTATTGCTGAAAGATGTTCACTATCATTTTAGACCAGGAAAAGTTTTTTTGATCCTGCAAAACCTTTTAATTTTTCTGAATGTTCTTTTTTGTTATTAAATGACACTAAAACCTTACAGATTTATGGATGTACATGTATCAGCTAGCAGTTAATTGAAATAATCTAGGTTGTTAAAGATTCAGGTTCAGTCTGCAGGTCTGCCATTCCTCCCTACCCCAGAAAGCTGCTCCAACCACCAGGAAATCAACTCTGCAGTGGTTTGCCTAAGTGAGAAATTAATTCTGTCTTTTTGTGTTTGTCCATTTTGTTTAAATTCTTTGCAACAGAGCCATGCAACTCATGAAGCTGAGTACTCAACATCCCAGATAGACAAAATGATCACTAGACCAGCTCTATAGCAGTTTCTCTCACACCCAGCAGTCAGGGCACTAAGTTAATGACCAAGTAGACAAAAATTTCAGGCCCAACACCTAAGTATGGCAGAAGAGCCTCATGAATTTGCTGTTTACCTCCCAAGAGAGTTTCAGGATGACAAGGCTGTTACATATCATACCGCTTAGTCTCACTAAGTTTTGCATTTCAGCAAAAGTCTTGTTGAAGCACCTAGGTTCTTGCAAGTGCCTTAGTATACAGGGAATGAGTATTTTTCAGTAAAAAAATTGTTTAATCAAAGAATTGCCAATCACCTGCATTCCCAGGTGTCATGCATTACTCTTTAAGGGCAGAGACAGAGTGGAGTGGAGAAGATCTGAGATTGTAACTAAATGGAGTAAAAGCTTTCTAGCTAGAAGGGAAAAAATACTTTATTTTTTCAAATTGAATTGGAGTAAAAATTCAGTTTTTTTGTTACTTTCCTTATAAATTATTAACTGTTAGTTAACAATAGGGATTTTTATTTCTTCATAAAATCATGTTTTCCTGACAAAATAGATCAGAGTTGCTGACATGCTGTTAATTCAACTCATGGCTTCCCATAAAGCAGCATTTTTTTTTTTCTGGTAAAGTGCTTAATTCTTATAAATTCTGTGATTCCAACACATTTAATGGGCAAAACATACACAAATATAAAAGTCTGTTGGTTGCAGACAGTGAGCCAAGGGGGGGGTGCTGCTAGATTGTGATCCATTTGTGACCCATAGGGGTGCAAGAAAGTGAGCCATGGGGGTTGCTTCCAGATTGTGAGCCATTGAGGGAGGGTGCTGTCAGATTCTGAGCCATGAAAGGGGGGTGCCAAATAGTGATTTGAGGGTGCTGACAGATTGTGAGCCACCAGGGAGTACCATATAATGCCATGGGAGGTTGTAGTGGAGGGTAAGAAAACTGCATTCTCAGCTCCTAACTTTCAGAGTTATTTTCCTTTTTTTTTTACCTGCTCCATCTGCAGACCTCAAGTCTCAGAGGACACACCTTCTGAGCAGTGCTGAGGACAGAGATGGTGTCATATCCCACATTTTTCTGTGCCACTGATATCATAGCATCACATTTCATCGTGGAAAGGTAGCAGATGTGGAGCTCCTCAAGCCATAAGATTGTGCTGACCTTATGGAAAAACAGTATGATTGTAAACCTGACAGTTACAAAAAGGCAAGACATATCTTTCATAACAGATAATCAGCTAAAGGTGTTTTACATTTTTGTTAGAAGTGTTTAAATAACCATTAAAATAATTGTTTTCCAACTTTATTCCCATGCATGCCGTGGGACCCAGTATTCAGGATTTTAAGAAAATCAAGTGAACCAAACCAGGTATTCTATGAGCAGCAAAACTGCTTCAGTTGGTTCCTTGTGCTTTGATGGCTTTTGTGGCTTACAACAGTGCCTAATAAATTATATTCACCAACTGAATCATTTTCTATGATTGGGGCACTCGTTGCTCTCAGATGTGGATTTTCCTGAGTCTAACAGGTGGGAGGTTCATACTGCAACCTTTTCTTCAGTGAAAGGAAGAAAAAAAACCACCCAAAACTATTAGGCACAACACAGCATTTAAGGAGAATACAACTTTTTTTTTTTTTTTTTTTTTTTTTTCCAGGTAGGTTGAAGTCAGTCAATTAATTCAATAGACAGCCCAGGGTGAAAGAACTGTGCATACAAGAAGAACTGTGCATACAAACATATGGATTGCTCATATAAGCTTTTTTTCCTTAGGAAGTAAGGATTAAACATTTCAGTGATGAATACACAAACAGCAATTGCTCATATCCTGCAGACTTTCAGGAAATAGCTGAAGCCTGCAAGTAAATTTAACTGAGGCTGTAGCAGAGAAAACTAACTAAAAGATAAAGATGTAATTGCTTGAGACTGTACACAAAGTCAAGGCAAAAGATAAATGGCAGTTTCATTTTCCTGTTGTCTGTTAAAGCAAATTAATTATCTGGGGTCATGGATTAGTTTCCAGAGACAGGAATGTGAATTTCAGGATTTGAAACAGTTTGTAATCAGTAGAAAATGGAAGTGATTTCTCAGCTAGATTACCATACACCCACAATACTTCTGGGCCAAATTTGGCCTTTTGAGGATGGTTTCATGGAAGTGTGAAGTTTCTGCACAGTGCTGCACTAGACAAGGGTAACATTATGTATTTGATAGTCTCACCCAGCTTTTTCCTAGGATCCGGCTTTGGATGGAGTTTCCCATTACATAAAGTTGATTGCCCAGAACAAATACGATCATGCTGTAACCCTAACATGGTGCTCAGTCTCAAGACAATTTAGTTATTTAACTAATGTCCTTCAATAGCCGTGGTGTATAGTACAGCAAGAATGATAGTTATTTCCTGCAGAGGGAAAATGAGGCTCTGAGTGATGCCCCTGCAGCAGCAGAAGGGGTGGAGTATGGGACTTGGTGTGGTCTACAACAGCTGGGAGGGGCAGCTGGACTGGGAGACTTGGAGGACCTGAAAAAATGGAAAAACAGCAGAAAAAGAGCAGGCAACAAACAGGAAATGGGAAAGTATTAGATGAAATAGTAGAAAGGATACGAGGACAGCAGCAGACCTGATGCTGACGCTGGCAGAGAAAGCTGTGAGGAATGCTGTGATCGACAACACATGCTTGCAGCAGAGCACCATGGTGAATGGATTCCAGCCTGCCAGACAGGACTGATGCAGTGCAGCAGGGCCAAAGAAAAGTAAAATACTCATTTCTAGTAGCTTGAGACCTAGCCAGTCTGGTAGTTGTAGAAATAGGCTCTGTTGCACAACTGCCTGGTGCTGCTTAGCTTTTGCTGTGCTGAGAAGTTCCTGGGGGAGAGCAGGTGAGCCCTCAGGAACATCTGGGGTTTGCTTTCTGCACTCCCTATGTCAGCAGTCTCTGTGTGTCAGGGGCAGTGAGGCTTCCTTACAACAACTCCCTGAAAGGAGGCTGGAGCCAGGGGGGGGGGTTGGTCTCTTTTCCCAGGCAACTTTCAACAAGACAAGAGGGCATGGTCTCAAGTTGTGCCAGGGGAGGTTTAGGTTGGATATTAGAAAGAATTTCTTTACAGAGAGGGTGATCAGACATTGGAATGGGCTGCCCAGGGAAGTAGTGGATTCTCCATCGCTGGAGATATTTAAAAAGAGACTGGATGTGGCACTCAGTGCCATGGGCTGGGAACCTCAGAGGTAGTGGATCTAGGGTTGGAGTTGATTATCTCAGAGGTCACTTCCAACCCAGCTGATTCTATGATTCTATGATTGTATAAGAAACTGAAGCACAGGAACCTAACCAGCAAGTAACTGAGATCTGGAGTGTCAGTCTAGGTGTGGGCTAGATTGGTCGTTCTGGAAAAAAAACATAGGGGCTATAGGTATGGAAAAAGTGGATTAGACAAGAGTTAAAAATCAGGGTACTGAAGTAAAAATACAACTGTGAGAGTCTTAAATGGGTACAGAAGGCCCCAGATATACAGCTATGACAGAATGGATCTGAAGAACAAGGAAATAGAAGAGACAAAGTATTGATAGAAGGTGAAAAGATGGAGTTAGAGATGTGCCAAACAACTCTACACCTGGGGGAGAAGAAATCAGAATAATATGAAAAAAAAATAAATAAAATAAATAATATGATGATACGGTGATCTGCAATAGGTAAGGACGGAAGAGAGGGAGATTTAGAAATCTTAACTCCATCTGAAAAGTGCACAGCAGAACATAAATCCTTGTTTTGAATCAATTTTTTTCCTTGTTGATTGAAAACTAATGAAATCCATGCAAGCAATTAACTTAAGGTATATCACAGGGCAACTGTAATATTCCTTTATGCCATTGTTCTGTCACAAGTGATGATACATGTTTTATGTGAAATATTTGCTGGAGAAATGCCATCAACATTAATAATGTCATATCAACAGGAGAAAAGAGTGGCCTTCCTTCCTTTCTCTGTGCTAAGCACTTCTGTTGCTGTACAAAAGGTTTTTGAGCTATGTCGACTGGAATTCACAAATTGGAGTTCCTTTTACTTTGAGTTCACAATTAGTGTTTTATCCTTTTTCACTCTTTTTACATCCAGCTAAGCACTGTCATTAATCCATGTTTCCTTATCAGGAGTTCTAATTACATTGTCCTAAAAGTTAGGCTGATCAATGGAGCTAATTCTTTAAATTTACACACAACAGGAAGTTTTCCATGGTAAAAATAGTTTGGTTTTTTTATGGCCTGAGTTGATAATCACTTCTTAAATGTCAATTTAAACTAACTTCCATTAGTATGTCATAATAAGCAGCACTTACAATCCCGCTGAAGTTGGTGTAGCTACATATTTTACTGTACAGTATGAATTAACATTGGCAGAAATGAAAATGTGACAGTATCTCTGTTTTTGCTTTAAAAAATATACTGAAGAAGACTGAAGGAAGATAAATATTTTACTATTTGCTTTTCAAAAGGTACTGGAAAAAATTGAGTCATATTTTTATTTGTATTCTACTACATAAATCCATTCCCTGCTGTACAGCACTACAATGAACAATTTTTGAAGCAGGTTCCTGTTTTTGTAAAAGCCTCTCACATGCTTCAATAAACCATGAAACATAAAGGGGAGCACTTGAATACAGCAGCCTGTTGGCGTGCCTGTGTTGCATTTTCCCTTTCCACTAATGTAGACAGTGCACATGCTGTTACCAAAGGGATGAGTGAGACAGCCCCAAGAACTGCATTTCTTAGTTTTCTTGATCTGGGCACCACAACACACAAGAACTAGATGAAAACACCCTTGCACAATAGCCCTCAGTGAGATTTTTGCTGGCTTTTCCCAAGCTTGCAAAGATGTGGCAAACTCCTGCAGAAAAACTGTAGCATGAGAGAAGTCACAAGGTCTCAATGTCCTGATTGTCCTCAGATTTTAGTCATGAAGGAAATGGTAAGAACTCATTGTAAGACTGTGTTTCAGTTGTGGTTCTAACAGTGGAGTCTTTGAATGGTATTTTTTGTACAATATTGTTCTCTTAAACTTCTGCTCCAAGAAACATGCTCCCAAACATGTCTATGATTTTTTTTTTCTTTAAAAAGCATTAAAGTTAGAACTGAGAATAAAAGGAAGTGACCCCATCAATTCAATTTTCACTAAATTCACCTATCTCTTCTCCTAATCAATTTAGGGTGCCATTACTTTGCTGTGCTTTTGCATGGATTAAGTTCTCTTGCTACCCTTTCACCAAACCCTTTAACTTCAATAAACGTGCAGGCATTTATGTTCGTAGGAAGGGTCAACCTTGTCTTATACACAACAAAAAAAGGTCAAGCAATTTCTTACACAAAACTTAAAAAATATCATCATTGCTACACCACCGTGTCAAAAGACAGAGTAAAGAATGATCTATATGAGCAATAGTATACAGATATGGGGTACTACAGCTCGATGTATCTGCACTAAATAAAGAGGAAAAGGCTTTCAATTAAGGCTTCTGGTAACTGAGCTCAATGACCAGCTAAAGACTGTTCATCAGTCTCTACAGAACTAGTTGATACTTCTGTTTTGGCAGTATAGACCACGATGGAATGACTACAGAAAGAGAACACTTTAGCACAGCTTTTTTTTTTTTTTTCCAAATTTGATTTTTTCCACTTAAAATGACACAGGATTTTGTTAAGTGCTTAGCTATGCCCTACATATTTGAAGCAAAGCTAACATCAGTCTTCATAAAGGCTGCAGACAAAATGTATGCTTTACTTGCTTTGCTTTCTAAAATTCAGTCATCCTTAGCTACTACTCACAATATGTGAAGTTAAAACATGAGAAAAGAATCCAGTTCTCCATTGGTCCTAACACTCAAAATTATCCTGTCCAGGTTTTTACTTGGACTTGGCTTAAGCAAACACGTTTTCCTTGCATGGATGCATATGACACCGATGAAAATATGAAAAGTAGATTAAAAGCATGGGAGAAATCTTGCCTGTTCTGCTACCCCAGTTCTTACATTTCTGTACCTACACCTAAAATTCCACAGGCCCTAAAAACTCCTTCCTCAATCATATTAAAAAAAAAAAAAAAAAAAAAAAAAAAGAGTAAAAGCATCAACCCATGATGAGAGCAATAATTATTAGTAGTAAAACAGTGATGAAACAAACTATTTGGGGGGCCAAAACTCCATGAGAAGCTTCAGCCCCAAACGTTTAAAAAGAAATTGCAATACTAAGTATTTTAAGTGGATGGCAATGACTATTCCTTGTTAATACTGGGTTTTTTTCTGCTGTGAACAGCACCCACGGAGCCCGCAGCAGTTTGTGCTCCGGTAGTGCCGGCATTACCCGTGTCACCCACACCTGCCAACACAGCAGCTTTTTTCTCCTTGGGTTACTCATGAGAAGACATAGAAATTGGGGAAATTTCGTTAGTTTTGTCACTTTTTTCGTGCTTTCTATGCGTTATTACTACGCTGGGGTCCGGGGACGCTCCGGCGGTCACAACTGCGCCTGGCAATGCGAGGGCTGAGAGGGAAAACCCCGGGAAAACGCTGCACGGCCCTGGCCAGCTGGGTATAGTTTGGGGACTGGACAGAACGACACGGGCCAGGAAAGACGATGTTCCCGCGCAGAGGCAGAGGCAGAGCCACAGCCGAACCGCCTCGGAACCGCCTCGGAACCGCCTCAGGGCCGGCGGAACGCCCCGGGGGAGGTGCGGGGCGCCGCAGTGCATGGCGGCTCCCGTAGTTTCCCGCCGCCCGCCGGCGCAGGGACTACATTTCCCGTGAAGCGGCGGGGGAGAGCGCGAGCCGCGGTGTGCGTCAGCGGCGCGGGCAGCCAATTGCGGCGCGTCCGGAGCGAGCGCCGTCAGCCGCCAATGTTGTTTTCGCTGAGTCGAGCTGCTGGTGTTGTTGGCGGCGGCGCCATATTGGAAGGGACGAGCCCCCCGTTAGCGAGAAGCCCCTTGGCGCTGGCCCGGCCGCCGCCATGCTGTATCTGGAGGACTATCTGGAGAGTGAGTGTGTGCGGGACGCGGTTGCCGGGTGGCCGGGCACGACCGGTGGAGGGGAGCCGGGGGGGAAGCGGCGGCGAGGAGGCGGCGCCCCCCCTCCCCCACGGCGGAGAGTGAGTGAGTGAGTGACTGACTTCCTCCCTCCCTTCTCCCCCCCGCCCCTCCCTTCCTCTCCCCTCCCCTCCCTGTGCCCGCAGTGATCGAGCAGCTTCCCATGGATCTGCGCGACAGGTTCACCGAGATGCGCGAGATGGACCTGCAGGTGCAGAGTACGTGAGTCCCGCCCCCTCCCCGCCAACACCGACACCGCCCCGCACCGCCAGCCGGGGGCGGCCGCGGGCACCGGCGGCATCGCCGCTCCCCGCCGCGGGGTGCCGGCCCGCCGTGTGGGGAGGAAGGAGGGGAAGGGAAAGGAGGGAAGGAGCTTGCGAAGCGGCGCCGCCGCCGGGGCTTTCCGACCTGCGTGGGCAGCTCCGCTCCCCGCCGCCGCCCCGCGCGCTCCACCGGGGTGTTCGCGCTCCTTCCCCAGCCGGTGACGGGCTCCGCTGACGGGAGGGACCGCTCCGCGGGGCCGGGCGCGTCTCGTCGGCACCGGGCGCCTGGCGTCGTCGTCTCCTGCGGGGCGGCGGAGCGGGCGCGGGGCGGCGGAGCGGGCGCTGGCGATGCTGCGGGAGGCTGCGGGAGGCGGCGCTGCCGAGGCCCCGCGTGGCGCCGGGAGTCGCCGGGACGCAGCGAGGGGCGGAGCGCGCTCGCCTGGCGCCTGTCAGCCCCCGGCCCCTGCCCCGGCGAGGCGGCCCCCGGCCCCTGCCCATCTCGCCCCGTGGCTCGCAGCAGAGTCTCGGCAAAATGCAGGAATTTCGCCCCTGGGCTTGTGCTGCTCCCAAAGGTGTTTTCTGTGGCATGTCCCAAACTCTTTAGATTTTTGATCCCTAAGAGCAGTGATGGTGGTTTGGAACATGAGTTATGTCCCACTCCTTCAGCAGGTAGTGGCATGCTGTCTCAAACTTTCCAGCCAACTCTCCTCATCAGAGAGAATGTGAGGATGCTTTCAGCTTAGCTTGTTGTGCCCTGCCAAACGGATAACCAATCATACAGGGTTTTTTTTTTTAGTTCTCTTTGTAGATCACTTTGTATAACTGCTTATATCCTGATACAATCTGCTGCCTGGTGCTGTTTTCAGGTTGTATTGTCATATTTTCTAATGCAGTCACATCTGGGACTTGGGCATCCTGTAGCACCAATTTAGGTGTCACGGTCATTTAATACGCAGTGAATGTCTCATCTGTAACTGATGGAATGGTTACTGAAACTGTACTAAAGAGGAAAGGAATCATTGATACAGAAGGATTGTACTGTTGTAAATGCAACACTATGTGGAAGCACAGTTCTTTGAAAAAATGGTTTAACTTAAAACACTTTGAAATACAATGTCAGACTATCCTTTGGATGTTTACTTTAGAGCATCCAGCAAGCCTGTTTAGCAGATTTTTCTGACACATGTTGAACTGGCTGTAGGATTTATTGGTATACTGTGGCCTAAATCCTGGCTGCCATTTGGTGCCTAAAGTTATGGGAACAGAGCCATGACTCCCAATGGGAGATAGCACCCCCGGAGTAACCATTGCTAGGGAGCACCATGAGAGGGAGTGAGCAGCTCACTGACCTCAGGAGTTCTGAGGAATGTCTGGTAGGTTTTTTTAAGCATGTTTCAGAACCAAGCCAAGTGGCACTGCAGAGCTTGCAGTAGAGTAATTTCCTCTGCTTTTAACTGGAAGTGGAAAATAACATTCCATATTGTATTACTGGAAGTAGCAAATAACACTGAATAGTGTATACTAAGACCAACTTTTAGGTTCTCTCTGACCTTGGTACTTGGGTAATTTTTGCGAAATAAATTACAAAGCATCCAAAGACATTTGCAAAACTTCTGAACTATCATCTCTTCTTTAAAATGAGTTGCCAAACTTCCTGCTGAGTACTAAGTGATAACCTGGAAGAAGTTCTCTTGGTGTCACATAGTGACTTGCTGTGAAGACTCAGTATCTGTGAGGCACTTGAAAACAATACTTTGATGAGTGTTGCTATCCCAGGAGCTTATGAGGTACAGCTCAGAGATAATTGCTGCTGTGGTTTAGAGTCTATATTGAGTTTACATGCTGTCCTCTTTGGACCACGTGGACATACAAAGGGGCAGGTATTGCTCTTTGGAAGTAATAATACAGTACCTACAGTATATCCTGATACAGCTGTGGTAAGAAAAGTGAAGACCATCTGAATTGTGACTTGACTCTTGAGTTTTAAGTGAGCTCTACGTGGAGCACAGAATGTGTTTCTCTCTTTAAATTAAAAACATGGATTATCAGGTCATCATGGGTAAAATGTCAAGCTCTGGAAAAAGGCTTCTTTTCTAAGAGAATTTCTGGCTACTCTCTTGGGAAACCTGATCTAAGAAATTCATATTTCAGAATGATAATTGGATTTAAAAGTTAGGTGAATGAACTTGAGTTACCAGAGAGGATTTTTCATATAATTTAGTAGATTTGACCTATGTTACCCTTTGCTGTTTCTGCTCTTTAAGGAGACACCAAGTTTTCCCTTATGCAGTTTCACACAGAGTGATGTGTGTCCTTGACAGAAAGTAAAGCAGGAAGATTTTGTTGTTTTTTTTTCACATCTGTGGAACCATTAGATTAATTATCACCTAGCTGTTTGCACTCTAGGAATAGGAGATGGAACATTTCATCTTTTGGCTTTATGGACCAAATTATACATATAATTATATTAATTTGGTCAGAGAATAAAGCTTTTAGAAGCCTCTGACTGAAGTGTGTATTGCTTGCTTGCTTCTTAATCTTCTGCCTGAATAACACAGTGCAAGTGGAAGAGGCTCATTGTATAGGTTCTCTGATTTTTAACCTGTCTAATCAGGTGATATGAGCCTATGTCACAGCTATTTTGGTTTGGTATTAATTGTACTCTGTCCAGTCAGTTGTTAGTTTGCTGTTGGTTTTGATGCTGGATGTTCCTGGCATAGGGAAAATCAATGAATGTTTTGATCAATGATTTTTGGTTATTTATGTGAACAGTTATTTCCAGTTGTGAATTTTCACAGAATGAGAAAACCCTTGGGCTCCATTGGAGTTGAGCAGTCAATCATACTTGGGGATTTATGAGTTTCTTGAACTAGTTATTTTTTAATTTTTTTAGGTTTTTGGTTGGTTGGTTGGTTGGTTGGTTGGTTTTTTTTTAAGACATGATGGCCACTCTGTGATCCAGTTTTAAGGTTTTTTTTCTGGAAAGCGTCTGAAGTATTTTACACCCAGAACCTGAAGTCTGCAGGTAGTTGGTGCACTGCCACATTTAATTTAAAACTTCTTTGCAGTATCACTGACAGTGCTGTAAAAAAATTTTCAGTACTGTCATCTATCCTGGGAGTAGCGAGGCTGTCTGCGTGGGTTTTGCAAATATGCAAGATGGTGCATGCACAAGTGTCCAGCTGTTGAAACAGTAAACTTAGTGCTTTTTTTTTTTTCTTTTTCCTCTGAAAGAGAGTGGAAGGAAAAGGGAATCATTGTCTGAATAAACAAGGAAACAAGTAACTTGTTTTCATATGGAAGTTAATGTTGGAGAATTGGTGGCTTTATTTATTCCTTTATAGTACTTCTCCACTTCATGTAAGTGAGAATCCTGTCCAAATAGGGTTTCATCAGTGCTACTCTGTGGGGGTGGGGAGAGTAACTTGTGAGTGCTTTTAATTTGTCCTCACCCTTCCTAGCATACAGTGGAGAGGGATTTAGGGATTTGACTTGAAGGCTGTGACTTGACTCTTCAGTTGCTCTATCTGTTTGAGGCACTAATTTTTTCAATTATTTGGTTTTGTATTTGACTGTTTCTCTTAGGAGAACATTTTGTTTCCTGCTCTGTTTGTAACTGGCTAGAATGTTCCAAAGTCAGCAGTCTAGAGCCCTGGGTGAGGAGTTTGGGTCATACTTTAAGTCACTACCACTGCTCTTAGGGACAAAAAACCTTTAGAACTTGGAGTCCTGCCTGTCCCATGCTGGAGAGCACAAGAACCTTGATGAGAATCCTACCAGAATGCAATTCTGCTTCTTGGAAATAAAGGTAAGTATTTCCCTCCTCTGTCCACTGTCGCTTGGTTGGTCTGGGATTTTTTTAAATTTTTTTCCTCTAATAGTTTGCACCTCAGTCCTGTCAACTTTGTTTAAGAAAAAAAGCTGCCTTCATAATATTTATGTACTTGAGAAGATAACATTTATCTCAATCTTTTCCTGTGCTACAGATGCAATGGATCAGCTTGAGCAGAGGGTAAATGAATTTTTTATGAATGCAAAGAAAAACAAACCTGAATGGAGAGAAGAACAAATGACATCAATCAAAAAAGTAAGGATATCACAAGAGTGGGTCACATTTTTCTTTTGCAAACAAAGATAATCTTAGGAAAAATAGCTTATGATTCATTGAGACTTAAGTGTTCAGAACTGTAACTTCCCTTGGACTTTCACAGAGATGATTAGAACTACCTAAGAGGAGAATAAATGGCTGAAATGTTGCTTTAATCAAGCATTTCTCTTGATTTTTACTTCATATTTTCTAGCATTTTTAGAATAAGATGTAAGATAAGATTAGGTTATCCTGGAATGGTCAGGAATTGAGGTACTAAATTTTCAGCTCAGACTTTTTGTTTCTGCTTGTATGACATGAAACTGCATAAGTTAATTGTCTTCCTTTTAGAGGATATTTTTCAAACTTTGCTTCAGCATTTCCTGTGATTCTGCCTATATCCTTGCATATGTTATACATAGGGTATGCGTAGTTTAGTGAGGGAGGGAGGAGAAGATGGATGTGTTGTGTTTTGTTCTTCAACACTCAGACATCGGTGGTGGTATTGTTGGTGAGATAGTCCATCATTTTTGTCAGGAGAAACTTGTTTCTAGTCTATTACACTTGCAGCTTCAGCCCCTTATTTGACCAAGGGCTTTTTTTTTCCTTAGTTAATATAAATGGATTCCTGTATTTAAAAAAATAAAAATCCAAAGCTCTGACTTCACTAGAGTAAATGAAAAATTTGTTTTCGAGTTTACTTGAATGAAAATTTCAAGTAGTTTTTCCCTGAGCAAGATACTTTTCAGTGGAATTCAAGGATAAAAATGCAATTAAACTGATTTAATTCTAGAGTAAAAACATTTGATTCTTGTGTAAACATAATGTTAAAGAAAAAAAAAATTGGGGGCTGGCTGGCATTAATTTGAGCAGATTTTAAAATCAGGTTGCTGTAGTCAAATTCTTTTATAAAACATGTGAGTATATGAATGTATTCTAAAATAATTTTAACTATAAACTATATATATCATTGTCTCTGTTTAACTACAGTGTTGGAAAGGCCTCCTCTCACAGTACTGTTCAGCATAGTTTTGAAGGGCAGTTTTATCTGCAGTGGTCCTAAAGATCCATAGAAATTAAAAGGCATCTCATTTTGGGTCCATAACCTTATGCTTTGTAATAAATCCAAGACTGTTTCTGTTCTTGTGACATTTTAAATATCATTCTAGGAGAAAGTGTCCATATCTTGTAGTTTGGCTTTTTCTAAGGCATAATCAATAAATTGATATGTAATGCATCTCTCATCTAAATTGCAGCTAATTGCTGTTCATGGTAGAGTTTCACAGTTTTGCTGAAAACTGACTTGAATTTCTCACTTCAAGTTACATTTTTTGCTGTGTAAGAATTGCTTAAAATGGCTAAAATTAATTGAGTAACATTCATAATTAAAAAAAATATCTCTTTATAACAGGATTATTATAAAGCTTTGGAAGATGCAGACGAAAAAGTGCAACTGGCTAATCAAATATATGATTTGGTAAGTAAACAGTAGGCTTGTGGTGAATTACATAACTTTATGCCCAGCGGAGTTGTAGACATTATGATAAGAAGCACTACAACTGTGCTACCTGTACCATTCTGTCACCTACGTACAGATTTTTTTTTTTGCTGGCGAAAGAAAAATTTTGTATTTTATTGACTTAAGAATTTGTTACATTGAGTAGGAAGTGTCACTTACATACTGAACATACAGAGATAAATTTAGAAATTCTAACGATTTAATGCATATTGATTTTTTGCCTTAGCTGTTTTTTTTCTGAAAAACTTCACAAGCAAGTTATTTTTCTTTACAGCATCTGTATTTTGGCTTTAGTTTCACTTCAGCTAACCATGTTAGTTCCATAAGTTGGAACTTGCTCCATCTCCTTTGGTTAGCTGGTAAATACAAAAACCTGTTCAATTTGTAGTAATTTAGAGAGGTACATTTTGCTGTATGACTGCAGAAAAAAACCCACATTTGAAACACAGTGTTTCTTTCCATTACATTAAATTCAGAAAATTTTTTGGTTCATTTTCAGTATGCACAGTAGTCTTTACACTTTCGGTTTACAGACCTTTTGACTTGGTAATGAAGGTTACTGATGTGTATGGTGACATACAAATTGCAGTTCAGTAAACTTGCAATTTCCCCAGTGCAGCCCAGCTTCTTCTTAAGTTGCATGTCATAGAATCATAGAGTCACAGAATCGGCTGGGTTGGAAGGGATCAGAGATCATCAAGAGATCATCAAGTCCAACCCTTGATCCACTACCGCTGTGGTTACCAGACCATGGCACTGAGTGCCACATCCAGTCTCTTTTTAAATATCTCCAGGGATGGAGAATCCACTGCTTCCCTGGGCAGCCCATTCCAATGTCTGATCACCCTCTCCGTAAAGAAATTCTTTCTAATATCCAACCTAAACTTCCCCTGGCACAACTTAAGTCCATGCCCTCTTGTCTTTTTGAAAGTTGCCTGGGAAAAGAGACCAACCCCCCCCCCTGGCTCCAGCCTCCTTTCAGGGAGTTGAACTGGGCCCAACACTGATCCCTGGGGGACACCACAGGTGACCGGCTGCCAACTGGATCAGCACCGTTCAGCACCACTCTCTGGGCCCAGCCCTCCAGCCAGTTCCTAACCCAGCACAGAGTCCCCCTGTCCAAGCTCTACTGTTTTTTCTCTTCCCTGTACTCATATTCACAGCACACCCAGGTCTTTTTAAATCTTTTTTTTCCCAAAAGAAACACTTAGAGCTGTCTCTTGAAATGCTGCAGACAGTAAGAGGGAGGTTTCTAATTGTTGAGCCAGCACGTAGCCTTGTTGTATTCTGTTATTGACTGCACATGTTAGGAGCAACAGCACTGTTTGGGTGTTCTCTCTAGTATCTGCTGAGTTAAAGGAATGGAGGTGACTGAGAAGTTAGGCCTCTGTGCATTTTTATATGTGTTTAGCGATGCATGAAAGAGAATTTCTGGAAGGAAGAGATTTAGAAGCCTGAAGTTAACAATATACATATTCATGTTCCAGAACTGGATGGTATTTATAGTTGCTTTGTCTCAAAAACAGGTAGATCGTCATTTGAGAAAACTGGACCAGGAACTCGCTAAATTCAAAATGGAACTTGAAGCAGATAATGCTGGAATTACAGAAATATTAGAGAGACGTAAGTATTCATGATCTTAAAGAGCTTCATAGATTTTCTGTCCCATTTACAAAATGAAAATATCATATGCTTCTTACTAGCTGACAGTATTTCCAGGTGTTTCAGAATTGTGTTTTGACCCACATACTTTTATCAGGCAGTGAATCTCAAATTTTAATTTCAACTGCAGTTTTTACCAGTGAATGCAAAATACAACTGAGTTCTTGGAACACGTTTTTTGTGCACAACTGTTGCACTAGAGAATTGCTGCAGTAAGGTACAGAATTCTTTAAATCTTAGGATTTAGATGACTGTAGGTATTCAGACAAGTATTTCAGCCTAAGTTTGCCACCTGCATAATTAAAAGTGCACCCTGTCTTCCTTGAATTGATTGCTACCAAACTGAGAAGAGGCATTGTTTCAGTTAGAGTTGTGGAATGTCAAGTAAAGCTAGGTGGTTTTAGTTGCTCAGTGGTTTTCTTTTTTTAAAGGGGAGAGAAAGGATTATTTTGTAATTGAGTAGTGACAGAGAAGCA
This sequence comes from Phaethornis superciliosus, assembly GCA_023637945.1. Taxonomy (NCBI): domain Eukaryota; kingdom Metazoa; phylum Chordata; class Aves; order Apodiformes; family Trochilidae; genus Phaethornis; species Phaethornis superciliosus. The sequence continues at coordinate 23,382,417 of JAJQWJ010000001.1, read as the reverse complement.
TTTTGGGTAAGAAACCATCATGCTTAAATGCATAAATGCTGGTATTCGGAGTGAGAAATGCAATGTGACAGCTTTTTGGCCAACTTGGTATTGAAGAATCTGTCTTTTCTGTGCACATCAGCATTTAGACATCAAGTTCAAATGTGATTACAGTATATTTCAAGGTTTATTTACCTGCTGTGATTATGGAGCTAAGAGGCAGTGACTCTTCTCATATCCAAGGATAGTGAAAACTAATCTAAATCATTTGAGTAGCTGAGTAGGAACAATCATTCTATCTTCAAACTTTGTGTGGCTTTGTCATAAAAGCTGGGAGTTTATGGGTACTTTGTTTGGAACTGCTCTTAGAAATAAAAGGCACAAAACCAAAACTGCAAAGTGTGTGCTTTTAATGAGTAATCAACTAGAGAAAGTCTAGTTTATCTTGGTTGGAATACCAGCTGCAGGTTTAAGATGTGATACTACTTACAGTTGACCTGTGTGTTTGGTGAGGTAGGTAGAATTTCATGAACTTGAAACAGAAGTACCAACGTACATATTTTTATATATATATAAATATATATAAGAAAGTAGAAGCCTCTTCAATTATTTTTAGCTTTCAGAGTCAATACACATCGTTCCACCAGAGGGCAGCCTTTGGAGTAATTCAAAACGTGATTAATGCTTGTTCAGTCAAAATATATCTCCTTATGCTTTGATACAATTCTGGAATAATTTTTTTTAAACTGTGTAATACATTCATGTATTTTTTGAAAGCACTAAAAAACAAAGATGTAAAGAAATGCTGAAGCTATGGATTTTGAAAAATTAATGTGATCTTCCTTCCAGCCATTAGAATCCTTCTGATTAAAATAAATACAACTGCATTGTGATTAATACTGTAAAATTTAATTTGCTAAGTCAAAATCATGCCATTGGTGACTGACATTTTCTTATCCTTTTTACTTCCCCTAAGGATCTCTGGAGCTGGATACACCATCACAGCCTGTGAATAACCATCACGCCCATTCTCACACTCCGGTGGAGAGTAAGTATTTGAGACCTAAAAGCAAGTCCTTTTTTAAAGTTTTCTTTATCTTTTTTGGGTAGTGTTAGGGAAAGAAAATATTGTGTGGAACCTTTTTTTTTTCTCCAGACACTCGGGGGACAAAAGATACAATGCAATGATATTAATGTCTATTCAGAAGAAGAGTAAAAGAATGAAATAGTAAGGTTTTGCTTGTGGGAATTAGTTGAAAGTACTTTTATTATGTCTAGTTACAGTTTGACTTTCAAGTAGAGATGTTTTGCATTTGAGTTTCTTTAATTTGTTTCATTTAGAAAGGAAACACAACCCATCTCACCACAGTACAACAGATCATGTTACTGAAAAGAAGTTTAAATCTGAAGCTCTTCTTTCTACCCTGACTTCAGATGCATCTAAAGAAACTACACCAGGTAATCTGAATTCTCTTGCATCTTCTACTTTTTAACTGGGAGAAGAGGAAACTATATATATCTGTCATTGTCTTTTGAAATGAGAGGCTCATACTGTTTCCTCTGAGATTTTCACTCATTTGAAACATGTGAAATTTCAGACATTGTTACTCATCTGTGTTGTCCATGAAGCACATCAGCCTCCTTGTCATATATCAGCTGCATGTTGGCTGGGTTTTTTTGTTCATTTGTTTACACTGTTTGGAAGAAGACAACAGTAGAGTTTCATTCAGTAGTAGAAAGAGATCAATGCATTATTATTTTGGGAAAAAAAAAATGCAACAATTTCCAAAGTTAGGGAAGACAATTTTCTGGTTTTTTTTTATTTTTTGGGAAAGCAATTTTCAGTCTTTCTTTTATTTTTTAAGGATTGGTCTGACAAAGCATTCATTTGCAATAAAAAGCAATTCTTACATGTGTTGCCGTTTTGAAAAGAAAGTCTTTAAGTAGTGAATAAAAAATCCCCACAGCTTTCTGCACATTTTCAAAATTAGGGTGTTTCATAGTTTATTTTCTGAAAATACAAGATTATAAGAGGTTATAGCAATTACACTCCTTTAATTTTTGGAATTTAGTTGTGTTCATCCGTCTTAAGTAGCCTCTCATCATAACCATTTTACTCTTCTTTTGAAGGAACTTTTCGTGAGATGGCAAGTAGAATATGACTATGTTTGAGCAGCTGTCAATCTGTAGTTGGTGATGGAAATGTGTTGCATTAAGACTGATCTGTACTTCTTAGAATTAAGATGGTTAAAAGTTTTACTTCAGAAACAGCATAGGTGTACAGTCAAATTCTTACCCTCTTCTTTATGGTTACAGTAGTCAGCATGGTTTCAGTGGAGATTAGATTTATATAGATGTAGCAGCTGCATTTGTTCTTTGGTACTTGGATGTGATATTGAGGACTGTCTTTTTCGAAGGACTCCTTGCACATGAGGAAAGATGGAGAACAATTTTTTTTGGTTTGTTTACTGGCTGTGTCAAATGGCTTTAAACTTTTTTACAAATGATCAGGCTGCGCTGATATATAAACGGAGTTCCCACTCTTTCACTGGTTGTCTCATATAACTCTTCTTAAAATGCAAAGGAATTTAGTTTCATTTTGAATTTCATAAATGTGTTCTATTCATCAAGGGTGTCGAAACAGTAATTCATCATCCTCTTCAAACAATGCATACAATACAAACTCTTCTCAACCATTGGCATCATATAACCTGGGCTCATTATCTTCAGGATCTGGGGCCGGTGCAATTACCATGGCAGCAGCTCAAGCAGTGCAAGCCACAGCACAGGTAATGTCAAAACATTCTTGTCATTCTGCCATCCACTATTGATTAAGAAAGAAGATCAGTGATTTTTTGTTTGTTTATTTTAAATTCTGATTTCACATGATTACTTTCAGCTGATATGATTCATTGCTCATAATTTTTGATTGCATGCTACAGTTTCATCCTGTAAAACTTGAATATGAACAGCTTGATTTCTAGCTTTTCCTGGGGGATATTTTTACACCTTTTTACCACCTACTGGACATAATTTTGTTAACAGGGTAACTAGTGTGCCTGTTCAAATATTTAGCAGGATGATCTATGTCTTTGTGGCCTGTTAAGGCATGGACCCACACGTCTTCTGTAAGAGCTCTACTGTGTGTTCTGATACAGTATCAGTATGCCTTTTAGATGAAGGAAGGAAGACGAACATCCAGCCTAAAAGCCAGCTATGAAGCATTTAAGAACAATGATTTTCAGCTTGGAAGAGAATTTTCATTATCCAGAGATTCAACTGGGTATTCATCATCAGCTCTGGCATCTACGTTAACACAGACGTTAAGTTCATCAACCACAGATTCACGAAGTGGCAGAAAAAGCAAGTAGGTTTTCTTGTTTGTTGACTGCAATTACAGCATTCAAGACAGCTATTTTTTTTAAAGGCTATGGGTCACATTAAAATTAGTTAATATTTAATATCTGGAGAGGACAGCAGTTATTGCCTGCTGGCCTTTTTGTTTGTTCAGGGCTTTTGTCCTCTCACTTACTTGAAGCAAACTCACACCAAGGTTTTAAACAAATGTCTTTACTTTTTCATCTGTCATAGAGCCTACTTTCTTTCCTAATTTTCTGTGTGTTCTGGGGAGAAGATCTGTCCTAATGACAAATATTGGGAAATACTGTGCAATGTTTTGTAGATGGTTTTGAAATAATCTGGAGAGCTGCTTTATGCCACTTTGCAAACAGTCACAGTACTTTCCCATGGCTGCTCGTCTAGGATGGTGAACAGAATGAATTTTATTTTTGATTAAAATGTTTTTAAATTTCATTTTAAACAAAACAGTGTCACAACAGATTCACAAGTTATACCTCAAAGAATTTGTCTTAAAATACCCATCCTTTTCAACTGACTTTTTCCTTCATACAAATTTTTGTGTGTTCACAGCTCAGTTAGTAATTTTATCTTAGAAGCATTTTTCATCCTTGGATATCATATCTGTGATGTCAGATCTAACCTATCAGCAAAAGCGTAGAATTTGTATTCTGGCATGCTTCCTGTGGAGTGATAGGTGATGCTTGAGTGAAGTTTAACATTCAATCAGTCATCTTCAAAATGCAATTATCTGTTGTACGTGGCTCATTACGTTATTCATACAAAAATTCTTTTATTGGCAACATAATTTTTATTGGAACTTTACACCAGGGCTATTGGTGGACAATTTTGTGAAGAAAAACATTCATTAAAGCCATTTGGCAGTTTAAAGATGTTAAATTCCTTTGATTAGAATAGTGTGTCTTGCACTTGTAAGGTGGTAAGACTTGTTTCTTTTTCCAAAGAGCAAGCAATGTGTCCATATCAGTTCTTGAAACTGTGGAATGGAAACTGTTAGGAAATGATCCTTTGGGATTTACATACTGCAGTATTTCAGAATTAACAAAGTATTTGTATTATGATCCATTCACTTGGCAGAAAATTGTTATTTTTGTTGTTTATTTATTTTATTATTATGTTAATAAAATGTTATTTTAAAAATTATTTTTAAATTTTTTTTCTTTTTAAGAAACAACAACAAATCCTCAAGTCAGCAGTCCTCATCATCTTCCTCATCTTCATCTCTGTCATCATGTTCTTCTTCATCTGCACTGGCACAAGAACTGTCTCAGCAAACAGCAGTAATACCAGAGACTGATTCCAATAGCCAGGTTGACTGGACCTATGATCCAAATGAACCACGATACTGCATTTGTAATCAGGTAAGGATGGCTTCCAACCTGAAATTTAACTAGAGCTGCTATTTCACTGTAGTTAAACTTCTTTGATTGCTAATTTTAAAACATTATTATTTTCAATCTTTTGAAATTCTGATCTGTTTTTATTTTCTTACTGCTGATACGAATAATTAATCTTGAATCTCAAAACAAGCAAGTTTTCCAGTGACGTGGCATACCTGGAGAGTTTCAAATCTTTTAATGAAGACTTCAGCAAAAAATAAATTGAAATCAAACACGTTCACAGTGAATTTCGCTAAAATTCTAAGTTATTCTGAAATTTGCCTGGTATCTCCTGCTCTCCTTTAAAAAAGCCCAAACCAAACAAAAGCAAAAAAAACCTTCACAAACAAACAAACAAAAACCAAAAAACCCACCAAACAAAAATCTTAGTTTTGTAAAAGCCAACTGGAAACTTGACAGACTGAATGATAACACGAGAAAGTTGTATTTAAAATGCCTTTTCTTATTTTAAACACTTTTTAAGAGTATTGGCTTTTTTAGAGTTTTTAGAATTCTGTAATTGTCTTGAAAGTATCAGCTGATTCAAATAAAGTGCTTAAAATTGTCATATGTGCAGGGGATACGTTAGACATCAGTATAATCTTGCAAACTGAACTGATAATGTATAGAGAACTGTTCAGAAAAAAATGTGCATCATGCAGGTTTTGAATGCAGATTTTTTCTATTTAACATGAAATATTCATAAATTCATAATTTTTGCATAGATTTTTTTGAAATGTTCTTTGGGTTGTATAACAAAAGAAAAACCAAAGTATTGTTGCTGCTCTTACTGGAAAATCTCAAAGGAAGAAACTTTAATTTTTGCCATTTGAAAACATTCATTGCTTTTAACTAGTAATATAGATATTAATACGTGTTTTGGGGTTTTTTTCTTATTTACTAGGTGTCCTATGGTGAAATGGTAGGCTGTGATAACCAAGACGTAAGTAACAAAGTTCAAAAGATTCATGAGAAGCATGTGCATGTAACTATTGCTTGCAGGAGTTACTTTTCTTTAATGTTGGTTTTAGAGTTGAGTTTTTTAGAGTAATGTATATATGAGCTGAAACATTCTTCAGGAAGCTTCTCCTCATCTGTTCTGACAAATCAGATTCTTTTAGAAGGCTTCACCCTTCACTGGGAGGTTTGACATGTTTAAAATGCCCTTAATTTCTAGGAACTCCTAGCTGTGTTACTACTAATACCAGTTGTCTGCTTCAAACAAAGTTTTAAAAGAACAGTTGAATGTAATCATGTATTTCCTGACACTTTGCTTAAGCAGGAATGAATGACATCTGTTGTGTCACTCAGTGTTGTCAAACTAAGTATTTCAAAGCACACGCACAAACTTTGCTCTGTTATGTGAATCCATTTATGACTGCTAGAATTTTTATCACTTTCCTTAGTCTATCTAGTGTGTGGTGGGGACTGAGAGTGCCCTCTCTTCTCATTTTGTCCTGTGACTGTGTGAAAAGCTGAATGTCTGCTTTTTATTTGTACTTGATTTTCACAGAATTGCATTTGTGATAGGTGTTTCAAAAATAACCCTAAATCCCACACCCTCTCTTTAACTCTGTTTTTATAGTGCCCTATTGAGTGGTTCCACTATGGTTGTGTTGGACTGACAGAAGCACCAAAAGGGAAGTGGTACTGTCCCCAGTGTACAGCTGCAATGAAGAGAAGAGGCAGTAGACATAAATAAGTTTCATCTGGAAAAGAAATCACATCCTAAAGATTTTACAGAGGACTTGCGAAGGGGAGGAACCCTCACCACACCTCCTTGCAACCACTTAAGGGTTAACATAGCAGTCATAAAATCTTGAACTATTGATTTTGCTAGTCGTGTTTTAATATTGTAAGTAAATTATTTATGCACATTGATGTGCTACAGATAATATTCCAGTGAGCCTTGGATTGTTCCAGTGGCCAACATATGCAGACATTTGTACTATCAAACCATTTTCCCTAAGCAGTGGGCATTCTACAGTTATGATTTAAATTACAATCTTCAAAAAATTCCAATAAGTCAAGATTTTAAATGTATGTTTTATATTCAACAGATATATTCTGCTGCATGTACTGTACTCAAGAGCTGTTATGTAACTATGTATATAAATGGTGCAAAAAGTCAGTGCTTCTGAAAAAGAAATGAGACAATGGTTTTTAAAATGCCTTTATAGCTTTGGTTCCTTATGAAACTTAATTCAGCAGGCTGAAGAAAATGGTTCTTGTATACAGCGGGCTGTTGTCTTCTAGGGTACTTGAGTATGTAAAAACAAAAACAAAATGCTGTAGAATAAAACAAACTTGTGCCATTAGTCTTTATATGTTTCTGCTCTAGAAAAGATGCAGAAAAAAAGTGTTAAAGTGATGATAAATTTTTATACCAAATGTGTTTATTTTTTTGTGCAGGTAATCCTTTAAATTTGAATTGTATTAGGTGTTAAAATAAAACAACCTCAACTCCTCAAATTAATGTTTTCTGTACATTTGTCAAAAAGGTTTGTACCTGAAATGGTTTAAGAAGAATATAGCTAAGTTTGCACAAGAAGTTGCTACATATGACCCATTTGAAGGATCGTCAGACAGGAAGATGTTGCTCTGGTGAGTGGATAATTAGTACATGTGTAGGCAAAGGCTGAAATATTATTTGCCTTGTCATCTCTGTTTGCAGATGAAAAGTGGCACCTGCTGAAATGGGCACAAAAGTTGTTTCCTATGTGGTTTAAAAAAAAAAAAAAATCTTTAGTGTGTCAAGAGATACCCACAGGTGAGATTGATTTCCTTTTTCCATGGCACAGACAGAAATCAGATGGGGAGAAGAAAACCATGGTAAGAGTGTCTTGCAGCTGCCTTATTCCATCCTGGGTAATGGTTTTCATGTGAAAAACAATGCACAAATCAGGAAAGACAAAAGGGCAGATAGTTCCTCCTGGTGTAGAATCCCTAGTGAAAAAGAGGGGATCATGTTAGGAAAGCTGAAGGCAGGCCTATAAGTGTCTGGATCTCTTAGCTGTACACATACAGGATCAGAAAACTGTAACTGTAAGGGAAACCGTAATTGTAAGGGAAATATTTTCTGTATTGTTTGCTATTGCCTTATTTTGGATGTAGTTTGTAGATTTCCTTTTCTTTTGTTTGTTTTCATATGGCTCTTTGATGCGGCAGCAGTGAACAGAAGCAAGATTATTATTCTGTTTTTCCTCCTTTCTTCCACTACTGAAAAAATGCACTTTCCCTTTGGAATAAGGATTTTTCATTAGCCCTAGGTTGCTCTTTGGGCTGTTTGCCCGGAAGACTATGACCACAGAGGGTGGGAGAGAGAGAGAGAGAGAGAGAGAGAACCACTGTGTCAGTGCATGACTCTGCAAATAGTGTCATGCAAATAAAAAGGCTCAGGAATAGGAATATGAGAAAAAAATTCAGGCTTTATTTAAACCAAAATGAAACCAGGCTTCTGTCACAACACATCTAAAACTGAAAAGGAAGTAGGCATTTAAATATGTGAACTGAATAAAATTAATATGTAGATATGTAAGAAGGGAATTATGTTTACAGGTGATAAATAGTCTTTGTTAAAATGAGAAGCTGTTGAAAATAAACAGCATTGTAATATGGTTCCATTAAAACTGGAAATCTCATTTTTAAAAAAAACAAGCAAATATTTCCCAACTGGAATAATTGGTTCTAAGTGAGACTATGGAAGTGACAGAGTTGACAGAAACTATTTGTTCTGTTGGAAACTGGTGCCATGTGTAAGTAGAGCTAAAGAACAAAAAAACTTCATCCTCAATATTTTGTGTTGAAGTTAAGAAAGCAGAAGTGGACAAATGTGAAAAATATGGAAAAAATGTAACACATGAGTCAAAGATGTAGAACAAGGAAGTGTGAATGTGCTTTTGTTTTCTTCTGAACAGGATGCCTGTGAGAGAAGCCTAAAGGTCAGCATGTGAACATGGTGCAGAAAGCACCTGAAAGTTTACAAGACAAGCAAAATTATTTCTTCACTGCAAGAGTGTTTAGGCAAATATGAATCCCAGGGCCATTTCCACAGGCTCCTTGGGGATTGCTCACAAAGTAAGGCACCAACAGAAATGGGTCTGCAACAGACTGGTGGGACCAAACCCACCTGAGAGTTCTAGAATTTGCAAATAGAATGTGTGAAAATTATTATGTATTTTAAAAACTAAAAGAATGATAGGCAATTTAAAAAATGCCAATTATAGAAAAGCTTCAAGTTGGATCTACAAGCTTAGTTTTTATTTCTTTGTGTAGTGATAGAAGTAGATAAAATTAGTGTATGTGTGAGTAGTTACATATTGACAGAGTCCTAGACAAAGCTAGGGTGATGCATACAGGGTCTCATTAAAGTCTTAAAAAAAAAAAAAACAACTTAAAAAACAGTGAGGCACTGGTTCAAGAGTGGAGGTCCCTCAGTGTTATATGGCTCTTTATAAAATAGAATAGTAAAGACTAAAGGAATAAACTACCAGTGCTGCCAAAACAGGGGCTTCTGAAGGAGTCCAGCAGGACTCCAGGTACCTAAAAGGTCAGTTAAAGAGGAGTAAATAGTAACATAATGTTTGCAGTTATGCTTGGTTCTCAAAAATATCAAAAATACAGTGTTAGAAGTAGCAGAACGATTTTATGATATGGAGTGTCTAATAAAATAGAAGATGTAATTCAGATGTAATATACAAAATAATACTTAATTCTCCATTTGCCTGTATCTGGGGCCTCTGAAGTAGCTACTGCTGTGCAAGAAAGTGATTTTGGAGTTATCTAGGTAATTCTGTGGAAACACCAGCTTATTGCTCAGCAGCAGGTCAGACAGGTGCTAAGAATGACTCAGTAGGAGATGAAGAGTAAAACTGAAAACAATTTTGCACTGTGTAAATTGATGTGCCCTTGATCTTCATGTATAAATTCCTCATCTACTCCTCTGCAAAAATAGCAAAACTAGGAAAGGTTCCAATGGGAGGACTTCAGTCAAAGCTGCGTAATGACAACACATCTGAGAAGCAGCATGGAAAGAGGGAGCTCATTGCAAATGTAATGGGGGGTCTGTAAATTCATGAGTGCTGTGGAAAAATTGTCTTTTAATAGAAGAACTAGCAGCGAGGTAGCCAGTCAAAAATAAAAGAAGAGCAGTGGTTTTGCACACACAGCATGCTTAACTTGCCATGTAGCTTGAGTATGGGTAAAAAGTTGCTGAGACATTAATGGAAGCAAAGCCCCTGAAGGCCTAAATTGCCAAAGTAACACATTTGGATCAAAAACTTGCTAAACACTGATCACAAGAAATTAAGAGAGTTTGAAACTAGGGAAGTGTTCCTGGGTGCCTTTTCCTCTGGCATATACCGCTGAACACCGTGTGATAGAAGACACTGGGTTAGGTGATCCCTTGGCAGTATGTGGTACTGCTGGATCTAGTTTCAACTCAGTGCTCCTGCATGTGGGTGAATTTTTAGGATGGGGAGTTATTTGTAGAACCACAAACTGAGAAGCAATGTGCTAAGCACTGTAACAGTACAAAAAGTGATCTTTGCCTTGTAAACAGTGTTGTGTGTTTGCATTGTAAAGAAATCACATTATTTTCTTAGCTGTAGGTTTTATTTGTTGTTAGTCTGAAATATGAAAAAAAGAGGAAATACATTGTTGCTTCCTGCTCTCAAAATCCTGCCAGGTTACCTGTCTTAATAGCATGGAAAATTTTGCATTCTTATCTTCTTTGTTGAACTTTGCAAAATATTGTTCAACCACACACAGTAAGGATTAACCATACTGAGGTTTGTTTTCCCTTTCTGTTTCCCCTCACCAGGGAGGTATTTCCCACTGTGAGCTGGCTTTTCTTGGCACCTCCCGCCCCATCCTGCTGGAATGTCTGGATGGTGCCCTTTTCTTGTTTAATAGATGTGACAGGTGACAGAAGGCGTACTCAGGTGGCTTTCACCTTGACAGCAGAGGGTTCAGATTTGCACTTATGCTAAAAGTCTCTGAGTATCAGAATCACAAGAGGGTTAAGGGTCTGACTTCTTACAGTCCATTAGGGGTATAAGTGGTAACTTAAGTTAGGCCACAAGGTATGAACACTCTCTGCAGTTCTGCTACTCTTCACAGGGTAATGATCTGAGAATAATGTAACCAAAGCAATAAAAATGGCACTGTTCATTATATCTGTAACAAGGTACAGTAATATCCCTCTAACACTTTCAAATCCGTATCTTTATTTGAACTTGTATAATACTCTATGATCCAAGCAGCAGCTTTTTCTTCCAGATCTATCTTAATATATCAGGTATATCTTTAGGAGCTATTTAACCATGAAAAAGTTGACAAGTTGCATAGTTGTGCTTGCATACATCGTGTCTTATATTTTATAATAAGAGTTTTGTACATTATTTCATATATCTTTAAAGTCTTCATTACAAACATGACTTTCACTGTTCACTAAATACATTTCTTTTTTCCACTGAAAAAAGTAATTCCTGGAGGTACTGAAAAAAAACCCACCTAGCATGTTGCCTCTAGATAAATAAATAGGGCTACTAAGATGATTAAGGGAGTGGAACATCTCTCTTATGAGGATAGGCTGAGGGAGCTGGGTCTCTTTAGTTTGGAGAAAAGGAGACTGAGGGGTGACCTCATCAATGTTTTCAAATATGTAAGGGGTGAGTGCCAGGGAGATGGAGTTAGGCTTTTCTCAGTGGTGACCAGCGATAGGACAAGGGATAATGGGTGTAAATTGAAGCATAGGAGGTTCAAGTTGAATATCAGAAAAAATTTTTTTACTGTAAGGGTGACAGAGCCCTGGAACAGGCTGCCCAGGGGGGTTGTGGAGTCTCCTTCACTGGAGACATTCAAAACCCGCCTGGACACGTTCCTGGGAGATGTACTCTAGGTGGCCCTGCTCTGGCAGGGGGGGTTGGACTAGATGATCTTTCGAGGTCCCTTCCAACCCCTAGGATTCTATGATTCTATGATTCTATGAAATACTTGTCACAAGACTAAAAGAAGTCTACCTAACACAGTAGAACACCACAGACATCAGGATCCACAGCCCTTTTAACACTTTAAAATTACTAATACTTCTTTGTACTTTATACCCTATAATATGAATATTTTGACTGCTCTGTTATTTGATAGATACTTACTCAGCAATGCCATGTACATGGCATCCAATCTATACCCACATTTATGAAACTGTCACCTGACAATTACGAAAAATTACACTGAGGTTTAAGAGTATGTGAGGGGATTCTTAAACTAAATAAAGTATTTTAAAAAAAGAAACAAATTTGGGGGGAAGACTAGGTTTACTTTTGTTACTGAGCAGGTATGTTTTTGTGTGTTTGTTTATTTGTTTACTTATTACATTGACAAGTAACTTGTTTTTCCCAATTAGGATTACACTAAGCCATTCTTTACAAAAGAATAAGTACTGGTTATGCTGTATTTACACACATGAGAATTGCTGAAACAGACAGGGGAGTGATGGGAAGATAATTTTATATTATTTCCACCTGCAAAACTGTGGGACTATGACTTCAAAGCAAGTTTTATTATTTCTTTTCATGAGGAGAGGGGGATAGATGTTTGTATAAACTTGGCGAGTGTAAGTGTAGTTAAATGCTTGAAGGGGTCAGTCAGGGAAGTGCTGTGAAATTAGGGAGTTCGTTCTTTTCAGAAGTACACAAATATTTTTTTCCCTGTATTGATTAATTAAGTGTTTTTCCAGCTCAATTTTCTTTTATTCTGGTGAGATTAAATTGTTTCTGTGTGTGGATAAAAATAAGTGTTCATCATACTTAAAAATTGCTTTAATATACGTTCAGATACGTGGTTTGCTGAAAAGGTGGCAAGTTGGGTTGTTTCTATGGTGATTCATTCATCTGGATGTGGTATTCTTGATCTAAATTATTTTAAATACATTTAATTTCTGGGTTGTATTGTTTGAGTCTAGACTAATCTCCAGGATTTAAAACAAGCACATTCTACAGAGGGATGGATTAGCCACTACTTGAAGGAGCTGACAATAAAAACATTTGCTCCTTAGTTAGATCTGTAAATGGTAAAGGTTCCACAGTCAGTGGTATCAACCAACTTCTTATTTTAATTTAGGAAAGTACAGCACACATATCCCAGAGAACTTCCTGATAGCCTAATACACTTGGAACTGCTAAGGATCTGATGAATAAACACAAGTTAGGATAAGGATTCTATTAAATTGCCCTCAAAAATTAAAATTATGGGTTAAACATTTTAATCCAGAGTAGAAATTTTCTTAGTGACAAGAAGAACACAGAAGTCCTGATTTCAGATGTTAACCTTTGAGAGAGTCACATCAGAACATTTTTGCCTGGCTCTTCTATGACATTGTTGGTTGCTCCTGTATGACATAGATATGATCTAAAATATGCACTGGGAAAGCATCTCGGTGAAGTTTTAGCCCTGGACAGGAAAACTAAAGACAAGGCTCAAAAACAGAAAAGAGAAAATAATTCAACTTTAAGGTGTTTTGATTAGTATTTCCCTTAATATTAAAGATTTACCAGCACTAAAGTACTTTTCATTTTTAAATTAATTTTGAAACACCTACAGCTATTTAGTTAAAGAATTCTGTTAAGACATTGAAAGGAATGTACTAGGAATGTCTCTTTATGGAGGCTGACAAATGTTTTATTAGAAAAGATTCAACATTTTCCTTTACTGTTTAAATCTCAAGCAGTAGCATTTAATCTCATGAAGGAATCATCTAAATATATTTAGATATATCTAAATACATCAACACATTATAAAGCTGTAACCTGTTTTTGTATTTGGCTAATGATGGCATCATTTTAAATCAGCTGCAAATATTGTCTTAATGCTCTTTCTAAAGTCTTGTTTTAAAACAAGTACATTACCTATCAGCAGTAAATACATGCTATTAATTTACTGTGTTGGTGCTACTTGATTTTACTTTATTTTCCAAAACAGTCTCCTCAGTATGCTTTTGTAAAATGCATCAAAACATAGTCATATGGAAAAAGTGATTGATTTAAAAATATCAATAAGCTATTCAGCTATTTCCTATTGTATTTCAGAGGAATTCTAATTTGGTTATATTTTGGTTTATTTTAATTTTTGCAAAATAAAATACTAAGAACACCTGCATTTGCCTCTAGTCCTAGAATATAACTCCCTAATTCAAAAAATATAACAAAATAGAGACAACTCCAAACAACCCAGTAACTGGATAATGAACAAAAATGCTTCTATTCACTTTTCATCCCCTCTGGACAATTCAAATTAAATGTGAAGTGAACAGCAAAACATTTTAGATCTCTCAGACCTGAGTAATCTTTCTTAAACCTTGCTTTTTCAAGATTCCCATGACTGGAGTGCTAGTTTCACACGCAACCCGTTCAATCCAAAGGTTTAAGATCACTCCCTGGCAGTATGATGTCCTCTCATCTTCCTCCCACCCCTATGGCAGGTTCAGCCTTCCCTCCTTTTCAGCTTTCAGGCTCTTCCTCCTGGCAGCCCAGCCCATGAGCCATCCAGTGTGTTGTGAGCTGGCTCTGCTGCCCACCAGAGCAGAGCTCAGAGGGGGTGTAGTGACTCTTGCCTGGGGAAGACACCAAGAACTCCCCAGGCTGCACACCAGCTGCAACTGAGGCTTTCTTGGTGGCCTCCTCCAGTGTATGTGTTCTGCCCCCCTTGCTTTTGTTAGCTGTCAAAAGGGTTAAACTTAATTTCCAGCTTTACTTGCCGTGTGGAGCAGGTTGTCAAAAGTCAGTGTGTAAAAGATGTAATGCACTTGAGGGTATTTCTGAAGTAACCACTTCTGCTGTGCCACAGTGGTTGCTGTTATCTTGTTCTGTTGTAATCATGCTGTGGCAGCTGAACTTGTGAGAGACACTGTGTAGGTCTAATCAGATCAATAATTTCAGAAGCACAACGCTATCTTTTTCTGCTTTGCCATGAGAACAGCAATGTAGCATATCTCCAGTCTCCACATGTTCTATTTGCTTTTGCTTGTACAGTAATTTCTCATATACGTGCACAATATGTGAATTGCCCCAAGTGACACTTTTATGTAGTGGCTCATTGTATGCTCTGGCAGCACTACAAGAATGAAAAAAAAAAATGTAATAAACTCTTGCATACTTCAGTATATACAATATCAATAAAAAATAATGGGGCTGGCTAGATGTATGAGCATCTTGAGAGACACAGGTGAGCGTTTAGTCGACCTTTCAGTGATTGTCTTAAAACTTTCCTTGCTAACAGAGGAAATCTGTTAAACAAATACCCAAAGTCCAAAGACTTTTGATACCAAAAAATAATTTTTTTCTTGCCTTGTGCCTAAAACACCCACATGTATGAACTCATCCACTCAAGTCAATGCAACCACTGATGTGATTTAAGTTGCAGGTTTGCATGGATATTTGCTGTACTGGAGCCAAGCAAAATTGAATGATCAAAATGTCTGAAATGATTGGCACCTGGAAAACTTTTACACAAAGTCAATGGAGGTGGTTTGCCAGCTATGGCAGGCACAGCATCTGCAGCAGCAAAGAATAAATCATCTAGAGGACAGCACAGAGACAGCTGTAGGTACCTGAGAGCACTGCACCCTTGCTTTATATTCATACAATTGAGGGAACACCAAATATTTTTACAATTGAGGGAACACCAAATTGAGGGAACATCTTCTTGTTTGTAGGAAACTTCCCTTTGTGTCCCTGCTGCCAAACCCCATCAGGGGACTGCTGAAGCCAGGAGACACTGGGACAGCCATTCAAAAGTCTGTGAGTGGCCTCAGCAAAGCAACCACTCTGCTAAAAGAAGAGAGGATGTTCCTGGTCATGGGAGCAGTGGAGGGGAAGAAAGGCACCCATAGGTAATGGGACAGAAGAAAAATAGAGTTAAGGGATTTAGAGAGTGAGCTGCAAGATGAGCATTTATGGAATGAGGAATCTAGCTGTATTTTTCAGCTTCTGAAAAATTTTATTTATTGGAAACTGAGCTTGCTCCTGAATGTGAGGTCAGCTGTCCAAAAGCCTGATGTTTGGGGATGACCATCATAAATTTTCTGGTTACTTTAGGTTTCCTCATTTTCTGGACTGTTTTGTGTCCACCTGTGCTGTAGAACAGGGGAAAATAGTAAAAAGCAATGCTCTGCTAGTCTCAGCTACCTACAGAATGAGGCCAGGCTAAAGCAACATGGCAATGCAATACTTTAGTTTTCACAAAAGAAGAAATACATTGTGACAAGACCTAAAGGACTATCACATTTTAACTCTGTATTTGGGGTTTATTGGAAAATAAACTAGAATAACTAACGTAAAAAAAAAAAAAAAAATTAAAAAACTCAAACAAAATCAAGCCAAAACCAAAACAAAAACCAACCAACAAAAATCCCCACATCAAACCAAATGAAACCAAACCAAACCAAAAACCCAGAAAATGCAGAATGCTAAACATTAGAAATAAAAGGGTTTGTAAGTGTTTCTCTTTCCCCTGCTGAAAGCCCTTATAGACTGGGCGTTTCCTTCACATTTGTTGCTCTCATTCCAGCAACCCCACAGCTAGCTTGCAAGTTTCAAACATTCCCACTCCGTAAAAATTTAGGACAATTTCTACTGTCATCCTGGAGGCCTGGCTGAACAGTTGCTCCTTTTTCCTTGCAGTGGCCTCAAAACTGGTACACTTGCCAGTGGCTGCCCCTCTCCATCCTGTATCCTTCTTGTTGAACCTTTTCAACCTCCTGCTAGGGGTGGAGGGGAAGGGCCTGCTGTTGGAAGGGCATGGAAGACTTGGTGAGCAGCACAGATAATTTCCATTGCAAACATCATTTCAGCAGGCATGGAGTGGCTAGGGCAGTCAGTGACAATTTAGTCTCTGTTTCTTCCCACTTCCACTGGTCATTTCAATATTTTCACCTGAACATAGGCAGCTAGGAAGAACTGCAAGGAAAGCACTATTGTGCAGCACATAAAGTGCCTTCAGAGTCCTTCTGTACATACAAGACAGTGAACAGCTCTGCTTGCAGAAGTTCGTGAGAAAGTAGAAAAATATTTGTCCAAATATCTTTCATATAATAGCCCAGAAAATGTAGCTGAAAAAAAAGACAGTAAGAAGCATCTAGATGACCTAAAAAAAAAGAAAATGCTTTTGAGAGAACTCAGAGCTGCCATTAGAAAACATCTGTAGGAAGAAAGAGGTAGACCTGAGAACAGAATTTCAAACAATTTCATCTGGGGTGTGAAGGAGAGGGGGACCAGCAATATGCCAGAGACATGGACCATGACAAAATGAAATCTTTACTTATTAAAAAAAAAACATGCAACACAAATGCTGTCAGAGGTCATGACATATTTCACTTTGTTCCTGTTCTGCACACATGAAGATAAATGCCCACGTTCTTGTAGCCTCTTCAGGCATTTTTTGATTATCACTGATTCTTATTCAGCTCTCAGCAGTAACTGATGAATATGAGCAATCAAACTGGCTACAAAATCCATAAATCTCTGTAAACTCAGAATAACTGCTGAAAGGGAAGTCTATCAAGTGTCCGTGAATAACTGCAGACAGGATGAATCAAATAATTTATTGATCCATTTCTTCTTCTTGACATGCAAATTCACTCTTTAAGCAGGAATCAGTATTTTCATAAGATTTTGCTCTTCAGCTGCTTTTCTTGACACTAATTTCAAGCAACTTTCTGTATTTTTAACATATAATTAAGTAGATACCTGTGTTTCATTGTCATCCTTCTGCTAAAAGATAGTAGTGAAGAACACGGTTGAGATATAAAGAGATGCCTCTGGACAAATAGCTCAGTTGGCCCAGATCCTACCTAAAACTTTAGGGAAGCTGGGGCAGGTTCAGCAGTCTGTTGAGCTGAGTATCAAGCTCACTGTCTAAGCTTTTGTCATTGACTAAAAGTTCTTGGTCCTTTTCTCTGTTCCCATCCTTTCACTTGTTTTCTGTTGTACCATCACCAGGACCCTCAGTTTATTCTGAGTTTATTCAGCTGACTTATCTGGCAGAAAACCAACCCAGCTGCGTATTTTTTATTTTTTTTATTTTTTTGTGAAAGGATCTAATGAGCACCACAAGGTAGGATGAGAGAAAAGGAAAGAGAAGGAGCAGAGGTAAGGAGGAAATGGTAAAGACAGAGGAGGAGAGCAAGAAAGATCTTCCCCCTTCTAGAAATGGGAATTACGGAGCTGGGTAATTTGCTCATGGAACTGCAGGCCTAATAGCATCTTTCTTGGGGTAAAACATCCAGCAACTACAGCTCTTAACACACTGATAAAATTTAGAGACTACAGAACTAAAACGAACTAAATATTGACTATATGTTTATATGGACTGTAAATCCTATGGTAGAAAAGTAAACACACAACTTGTTTAGTCCAGATCATTTATTGCCTCTTACATAAAGACAAAATATTAAATAAACTGAACAATAATGAGAAGCAAAGCTAAAAGAGGAGTCTCCCCTAAAATGCTTCTCCTCTTAACATCAACTGTTTTACTTTCCAAGGATTTGCAGAATTTACTCTGCTCTCCTGCCTTCACTGTGAGCCAAGTTCAGAGAGCTGAGCCAAAGCAGGAGTAAGACGTGAGTCTCTGTTCTCTGAAGTGCTCTGTGGAACAATATCACAATATCATTAAAGCTTACAGTGTTCTATGAATGGAAAAAGGGAAGATATCTGGGGTTTTACTGTGATGGAATTCATTAAAACTTCAGTAATATCGAATCTTCTAATATGCAGAGCAGTAATGAACTGTATTTCTCCTCCTTTCTTCACTTTGTGACAGTCTTTCCATTCACTGCTTATCGTGGGACCACACAGAGGACTGAAGCTATTGCAAACCTTATTGCAATCTGGATTGAATTCAGGGTGAAGTAAAAAATCATGCAGGGTGCAGCTGAGAGTATTTCTCCATTCCAGTTTAACTAGATGCTTTGCTTGAATCTTTACAGGGCTATTAATGGTCGTAGTTTGAAGTTAGTGAGAACTTATGGCCCTTGGAATAGTTTTTAGGATGCAATAAAAGAAAAAAAGAAATTCAAGAGATGACCATAAACAATGAAAATTGCAGGCAGGTTTGCATGGTGAAGATGACAGACGTGATTACAAGGAATAGACTATCAGTTCATTTAGTAATTCTCTGAGCTTACTTTTCATGTGAGTTCTTTTACCACTAAAATGGTTACAAGTACGCTATGCTTTGTAATTTGAAACTTGCTTTAGAAAAAAAGCAATTATGAATGGGTTTTAAACATATTTTCTTCATGGCAGCCTTGATATGGAGAAATTATTGCAAAATATTTTTTATTATATCAGGTCCTGATCTTACAAGCACTTATATCTGAACTTGACTTTATTCAGAGTTGCAGAATGATTTGTGTTAGATCTCTGAGTGAAGTTAAGCATGCATAAAATGCTGGTCTTGAGTTCCTACGAACTTTCTGTGCCTAGTATTTTCTTCTTGGTTGGCTGCTGGCAAGTATGTCTCCAGGTCACTATTTAGAGCATGGAAATCATTCTTCAGTGGTCACTAGCTGCCACCACTGAACAAACACAGAGACTTGTATAAAATGAAAACTGTGTGAATATGAGCTGGATTGATTAAAACCCCAGTGAGATGATGAATGGTACACGTTACATGCCTGCACAGCATATTGGCTAAATCCTTTTAAGTCCTAGTCCCTGAAAATTTTTAGCAAGTCTTGTGGCCTTCCTCTCACCTTTTCTGTGTCAGGGTATCTTTAAACACCTTGAGTCTATTCCAGATGATGCAGATAGAACTGGGATTCAGGCTGCAAGGACTGGAGATTGCTCTTGACAGTCATGGCTGGCTGGTTTTGGCAGAAGTGATCCCTGCAGGACGCTGCCTCCTGCAGATCTGGGCAGCAGCTGCCTGCTGTGGGCATCATCCAGGTAAGCAGTCCTGAGGCAGTGGAAGGAGCAAGGAGAGGTAAACAGGCTAGAGAACCCTTCATCCATGCAGTGAGAACAGCCACTGGAAGGAACAGATCTGGAAATCCTATATAGGAAATGAATACTAAATTTGTCTTCTATGTCACAAAGAGGAGGGTTTTAGATTTCTGCTAAGAATTTTTATATACATACCTGCAAGTATAAATGCTTGGCTAGGTGTTTGTAATCTTTGATTGTGTTCTGCAGCTATCCGAATATTATGCACTGAAGAATTTTTCTTGTGAATTTGGGACCTAGGGACTCTTTATCTACTTAATTACTTTTCTTAAGTGACTAGTTAATGTCAGGAGTGTTAGTCTCCATTTTGAATATTCCTGGCTTATTTTCTTGAAGTGTCAGGATGTGACCAGATAAGTCAGTAAACATGTAAGCCCAGAGATGTGTTAGAATCCTTATTCAACAGATGAAAGGAATCATGTTCATTGAACTCTAGCTGCAATTGGGAAAGCATTTACAGCTTAAGAAATGGGCTTTACAAGCTATTGTCATGGCAAGAAACCACAGAACACAGGGGCAAAGCCACCTCACTCCTCAGAACATCTGGAAAAGCAGACGAACAGAAGGCTCATCCCTAGTCATATCCAGGAAGCAGTGCTATACCTGCCCTCTGCTGATATCCCTTCATCTCTGTTCTTGCAGTCTCAGTCTTGTTACAGTAAACAAATAAAAGCTGTCAGCTTGTCCTGAAGGCTCGAGGTCCATGAATGATCTTGGAGTTGCATGAGATGAGCTCTGAGGAAAATGTGAAATTAAAAAGTCCACTTATGAACTGCAAATGGGGGAAATGTAGTTGGGCTGGAGGGAGAGACTGGTTACTTGCTGTGCCAAAGGCAACTAAGGGAGCAGAGGGTGAGGACAGAGAGGATTATTTTGTTCTAGTGTGGGACTCCAGCACTCTTCACATCGTGAAGTAACCTTTAATCCAAATCTTTATAAAATGGTTTTAATCAAGTCTTCTAACAACAGAATGCAAAAATGACTAAAATCCCCTCACTAAGAATTGGAGAAGTTAACAACCAAGCAAATGCCACCCACACAGCTGGTGGTTGTGGGCCCAGAAATCCAGGCATGCAAAAAGCCACAGGACAGTCTATTAAAACAACAAAGAAACTCTGCTATGCACTCCTTCTCTGCTGATGGTGTTACTGTGGCTCCTAGGCTGTCTGTGGTGTCTCTGCAGTCCTCCTTGGAATGTTCCAGCTCCCTGGGTACCCCTCTCCACAGACCTACCTGAAGGCTACTGCAGGGAACCCAGGGTTTTCCAGTGCCCACTAGCCAGATTTGTTGCCTTGCCAGAGGCTTTGCAGCACGGGCTGGATGGAGCAAGACCTGAGGATATAAACTGGTGTGTGGAGAAGGACGGAGCATGAGCAACATGTCTCCTGAGAGCAGAAGTGGAAGTTTCTGTGTGGAAGGCAAGCAGCTAACACTGGAGGATGCAAGGCAGTGTTGCACTCCTTTTGCACTCAGAATAACCTAGGAATCTAATTCAGATAACTACAGACCCAGAAAGAAAACTAAATGCAGTGCATGTCACAGCTGAGGTTCTGTGTGAAGAGCTGAATCACTTCTATGGCACTTTTCTATATGTGCAAATTGATGTTTTTAGTATGGGAAAGAAGTAGGCTTTGAAAGCTGAATAAACACCAACACTTCTAACAAATATATTCTCTACTGTTCATTGCTATTTATAGGCCTCTAATTTGATAATGCTGTTTCTGAACCATGTAGATTGGCTCAAAGTTACCATAACAGTGGTCATTTCTTATCTCCGAGGCAGTGTAGGAAGAACTCTGTCTTTTCAAAAGTAACTGAGAATGGAGGATAAAATAGATGACTTGCAAACAGATTATTTTTTGCTAAAGGAACTTGATTAAATGAGCAGTTTAGGTCTATAAAGATAACAGAGTTCTTCAAGTGTTCCCATCTGTCTCATCCCTGTCCTGTGTCAGCAGGGGGAAGTAGTAACTAAGACCTTCTGTGGCTCAGATTCTAAGTGCTTTCACTGGAGTATTTTTGCCCGCCCTCCTTTCTTTCCCTCTTTGACATCAGCAAGAAGTTTTATTTATATACTGCTATGAGATATTATATCTACTACGGAAAATTACTGACAACTGCTTTGTCAGTGACGCTTACGTCCAAGTAAATCTGCTTCCTTTTACAACATTTTCGTTAATCTGGATTAAAATATTGCAGATGCTGCTCAGATTTCTACCGCCTGCAGGATATTAGTATTGTTTCAATTAGACTTAATGCTGTAACAGCAGTTTTCTAAAAATTGCAGTGATGGTGGCTTTGAGGCATGCAGTGTGAGCAAGGACACCTCTTGTTCCCCATCCAGATCCCCGGCTGCGTCTCCAAGCCCTGTGCCTGCTCACAGTGGCGCTGGTTTAGCTCCACCCTCTGAGCAGTCCAGCCTTTATTTATATGAAATCTGTGGTCCAACTGGCTTCAGATGGTGTGTGTATGTGCATGTGCCTGCCTTCTGAGTGTGTGAGACAAGCTGGGATCATGAGCCAGGGTTGTTCCAAGTGGTTTTAATCAGCAGCCCATTAGAGGAGAACGGAAAACTTCTAACAGGATAAGAACCAAGTAAGTAAACCTAACTTTGAACTCGCAATCTGGACAAAACAAATGCAAATGAAACTCGTAATAGTCTGACAGTTTTCAGATAAATGACCACTTTTAGAGAGAAAGCTGTGCATGCTGACAGGAAGGAGGAAATTTAAAAGGGCTGGAATGAAGGAAACTGTAAAAACAAAGTGGGAATTGAGAAAGCAAGAGAGAAAAAAACAGCAAATGATTGTTCATGAAGTTAGTACACTCTCGTACTCTTTTCAGCTGTGGACAGGACTTGTTGAGCTTTAACCTCTTGTTTTCTCAGATATTATTGTCTGTCTGAGTAGTGCCTTCTGCAAAGGGGTTGAAGATTTCTGGTCCTCACCTGGCTGCTGGCAGGTCTGTTCTCCGAGAGCATGGTATGGAAGAACTCACTGCTCCTCTTTGCAGAACACCCCATGGCACGCTGCTGTTTGCTGCTGCTCACTTGTTGTTTTTTCACAGGTTGTTCCTGTATCCCCATGGGAGGGTACTTCCCAAGCCTCTGCTCCTCTGGAACCCATGACTTCTTGCCAGGCACCACAAAAGTGCTCAGTAGCAGAAATGGGGAAAACTCTCACTAGTTCTGAGTAACGTGTGCCTTTGACTTTTTTTACCCTCTCAAGACGTGGCTACTTGGACTGCGTCTGCAATGTGGCTAAGGGTAAAGTGAGGACAGCAAAGAGGCCATGGTTTGGGGGCAAGTCCCCAGGTGCCGCAGGCTTTGTCGCCCTCGGCCCTTCCTTCTGGCCTTGGTGGTGGCCATCTGCCTGTTCTGCCAGACCCTGACTCCTCTCATGACCAGCAGCATCCTTTCGGCAGTCGTCAATGGAATTGCACCCAACAAACTGACTAAAATACAGCAAGGAAGATACAAGGAGGTTTCCTCAAGCAACACTCACTGCTTCCTCCCCAGCAGTAATTCACAGGGAGTGAAGAAGGTAAGTCAGCTGGAGCAGAGTGCTGAGCAATAATTAGCAATGAGAGGGATAGCGAATCTGGCAGGATCATCTGAGTCCAGCTAAAATTAGCCTAAGCTTGGAAGTCTGAGATCTGTATACAAACAAATGGTGATCTAATGACAGCGACATATGCACAAGCACATCTCGGTCACCAGCTCCTCCGTGGGGTGTTAGTAACACAGGAGCCCTGAAATCTTTGACTGGAGTATGGAATTGCTTGGTGACTCCAGGGAGATTTCAGTTTGCTGAACACACATTTTATTTTGGCTTTAGGAGTTGGGTCAGAGGCTTTGTAGTACAGGCACATAAATCAGGAGCCAGTGGGGTTTCATGAAAGTGACTTGAGGCTGTTTATCAGCACCGGGACTGCAGCTACCCTGTGTTAAACTTTATCTGCTGGTCAGTTTTGCAGTTGACTGAGATTCTGCTGAAAAGATGAATCAAACTGCAGTCAAAAAATAAAAAAAAAGTGCTTTCACATTTACAGATCCCACTATTTACTTTACAATCTTTGTCCCGTGAATTTTACCTTAGTTACCTGATCCCATGTTTATTTTGTATGGGGTTCCTAGAATGGGTGTTAAAACCTGACAAATGCAGACACTGCTATTTAAGTCAGAAAATGTGGTTTGCTAAATGGTCCAGGCTGAGGCAGTTATATTTACTCTGGAATTTGTGATCAGCACTAGCACAAATGTTTCAGGTTTTTTTCAATCCTATAGAGTCCTGCTACTAGTGCAGCAGATGTCTCACTGTGATATCGTCTTTATGCTGGCATTTTATATACAACTGTGTCAGGACTATAATAATTTATCTGTGACTTCACAGATTAGTGACAGCATCCACATAAAGCAGTTAAAATTTTAAAAAATAATCAGAAGGCTGCTTCTTTGATTAAACAGGGTTCACAGTCTGAAAGGTCAGCAATATTGATTTTAGGAGAGTAGTTGTAAAGTGCATCTTCTGCAACAGGCAAGAACAGGTATATGAAATAACTTTGGCATGAACTCTTTAACATCAAGTCTTAAAATATGGATTTTTTTTCTTGTGAAAGTTAGAGAGATTTTGCTTATGACTTGCAGAATTCTAATCCATGCTGCATTTGTCATAATTTTACATTTTAATGACCCTTTACTACACTAGGTAGCCAGATTTGGATTTGTTCCATAAAATGACATGAAGAATTACAATTTAAAGGGACATAAGCACAGCCAACAAGTGTGGGTCGCACTGTGTTACAACTTTTGATACTTACAGTCCATCCACTTTTACTCATTGCTATTGTAACAGCAGAGAACCTTCCATACTTTACTTTAGGCTACCTAAAGTCTGTTAAAATTGGTGAAGTTATGGGAAAGTTTTTCTAGAAACCTCTAATTTCTTCTTTCCATATTTTTCTGAGAAAAATGCAGACTGACACTGACCTTGATGTGTTGGCTGTTTGAAATGAGAAGGAAGCTTATGTTTTTTAGAACATGCTGTACTTATTGTCCTCCAGCATACGTGTTTGGATGTGACTATCACATGCACATGCTGAACCTATAGTGCTGATGTAAATCCATATGTTAACCCTTTTAGGTATTTTTTCCAGGGCTGTGTTACTCTAACACATTCCTCTCCAAATTCTGAAGACCACCCATTGCTGGCTCCCTATTTGTCTTAAAAGTTTCCTCTAGAGCATGCTGAACAAAATGTCTTGCACATGTTGGGATGTTACTCTTAAGCTGCTGTTTCCCAAAAACACTTGGCTGGCTGTGTGGGCTGAAAAAGAATCCCAGTGAAAAGAATAGACAAACACGTCCAAAAATCTTTAGCACTTGCTTTGAGAGTGTGTTCTTGAACTGTCTGTTCTCACCTTCTGCTTATTCAGATAAGGGTTATCTGTTATCTTCCTTGATTTTATTTGGTACCCTCTAACATCTAAGACAGATGTCATGGCTGAAACTTTATACTGTTTGATTTTACAGTCAAGTGCCCACCCACGGTAACCAGTTTTGGAAACAAGTTATCATTAAAGTTCTAGATTAACTTTTAAATACAGTCTAAATTACTCACATTTTAAATTAACTAGTCACACATGTACTCTTATTCTGTAAATAATTCAGTAAGCAAATTTATTAAATTATTAAAAAGAATCTGTTGAGCAGTTAGAGTGACTTAAAGCAAACACTGCAACATGTTTTATGAAATTAAAGTTTATTAACAAATTTTAAGGAAAAGAAGACTCCATTGGAGATAATATTCTTTAGATAACACCCAGGGTTTTAAGCCATAGCATCTGTCATACTGCAGAATCATTTCTGTCTGGCTAAGGGCAGGTGTAATTTTTGCTTCTTTCAGAGAAACAATCAGCGTGGTGTTGAGTCTGCTGTGAGAAGAATTAATTATAGTTGATGACCAAAATCCCCTTCCTTTATGAGCCATTAGAGGAAGAGGAGGGGGAGATTTGAAGAAAAGTACAGCTTTGTCACTGCATCTCTGGTCTCAAAATATGTCTCATTCTAGACAAGAAAGTTCCAGACAAATGCTTGAATTTCCAGTTTGATCTGTAAATGGGTCTTCAAGGGCATCCACGATGCCCTGGGATGGAGCCATTACTGACAGGCACATAGTGCAGGGTGCCTTTTTTTAACTGCAAAAATGCAGATTTCATTCTTGGTCTGGAAACACTGACAGAGCTCATAGTACTTCTCTCTCAGGTATCATACACATCATTTTTAAAAGCTTCTGGAGAGCTTGTCCTGTAGCCTTATTTTCACATGAGCAGAGATCAACATTTACTAGTATAAAACGAAATGTTAACATCTGTAGGTTATTTCTAAATCTCCAGCATTAAAGGTATGAGAGGGAGGTACCACATCCTGCAGCAGGCTGTTTACAGGTTCAGCAAGAAACATTTTCCTCCTGCATGAGGAAATATTTGCAAAGATTTATAGTAGGGAGAGGTGGTGTTGTAGCATCTAAACTGAAACAGGTATCAACAAAAAATCCCCATAAAAGCCCTGTGTGAGTTTGCCTGCCATGGTATTTTGCCAGAAATACCTTTGGTATCAGACAGACGTAGAAATGCTCTACTCATCTTTAGTAATTCACCTCTGCCTCTCATCCATTCCTGAAAAGGGCTAAGTAGGTGGTTATGCTGTGTTTCCACTCTCTGAATTAATTCAGCCAGAGACAGCTTAGGTGTCTGCACAGCAGAGTGTTTTGCCCAGGTAGATGTAGTACCTCTGCTGTAGGCAGGAATCTGTGAGATAGTATTGCTCCTGTGCTAGGCATACTAGCTCTCTTAAACATGGTAAATGTATAAAAAATTAGATTTTATATTTTAAGGTTGGTCTTGAAGGAGATTATTTTATGTATACTCACAAGAGCCTTGCTACATTCCCTAGCCATTTAAGTCCACTTGAGAAAAAGAAAACAAACAATATATGGCTGATTATTTGACAGTTTCTTGAGTGGATGAGGCTGGCATCTTAAATGAAAGCTAATACGTATGGTCATAAAAGTCATCTTCACTTTCAGGGCTCTCAACCTGCCACTTATGTTTGCTGTAAAAAAACCCAAAAACCTCAAAGAGAAGCAATAAGGAGCTAAACAAACAGGAAAAATGAGAAAAGGTTTTTTATGGCTTAACTCTGAACAGATAGGATCAGATATCATTTACTGAGGCTGGACGGTATAGAAGATGCAAGGTAATGACAGCTGGATGTGGCTGTATGTCAGAGGTACTATGTAGGAAAAAAAAAACAAAAAAACCCAAACCATCATGTTTTAGTCCTACCCAAGATATAAGGGAAGAAACAGCTGAACATGGTGCTATGGTTACAGTCCATTCACTCCCAAACTGTGAGTGAAATTACTGAAAAACTGAGAAGCTCTTACTAGAACTTTAGAACTCTGGACATCCGGAGATAACAGAATTATCCTGTTTACTTGAGTGCTCCTTCTGCCTCGTCAGAGACAGGAAGCTGGGCTTCCTAGTCAATGGAAACAAGTGCTTCTAATGCAAAATTCATAATGACTTAATGCAGACATTTAAAACAAATGTGATTAACTCATCTCTTTAAAGACGGATGTCTTATTTTTCCTCTTTTTTTTTTTTATGGAATATAGCTGTCTCAGTCAGAATCAGCAGGGAATGAAGAGGGCAGGAGAGGAGTGTCATGGAAGAAGGCATGGGGAAAGGAGGCAGATGTGGGAGGCAGAGTAAGGAACTAGGGCTGCTATGTTATAGTATTCTCAGAATGCACAGAAATGGTTGCTCACAGAGGGGACTGGATTTGTGCTGGGGAAGAGAAAAGGAGATAGGAGTGGAAATGCAAAGAAAAGAAGACAAAACTCGTGGGAACTTTTGAAATGTGAATCTGTGAAAAGGAAGAAATGAAGCTTAATGATAGAATGAGAAGGGGTGATTTTTGCTATTATGCAGAAATGGAGTGTGGCGAGAGCTCTGGATAGAGAAGATTACATTATGCACTATCAGGTTTGATACATTTTAAAAGTAAATTTAATATTAAAAAGAATATTTATTTTATAGAATACAGTAGGGGGGTTCTCCTCACAAAAGACCAAATAACTTTGCTAATTTGAAACCTCTGTTAATACAAAGCAATTGACAGATGGCACGGTATCAGTAACTGGTTTCCTTGGACGATACCACGTTCACATTGCACCCTACAAAATCAGGACAGTTTTTTCCCTTCCATTTCAATGTAAAATGCAAAAGGCACTGAGGAAAGAGCTATTTTTACTGAACAGATAGCTAGAGATATTTTGATGACATAGGGCAAGGCTATTGTGGTCACAGTCAGGAAAGAGGGGCAGGGTGGAGTGTCTTTGCAGGAAGGGAACTTTGGGAAGGATGCATCAGCAGCAATTGGGAAGTGGAGGCAGAGTCTCCCTCGTGCACTTCATCAGAGCCCTTTCCTCAAAAGTAACTGGTTTGATAAGGTGGTAGGATTGGCTCATTGTCTGTTCTCAAGACAAATCAGCTGGTACTGTGTACGTTTTGATAAAATAGCTTTGTACTTCCAGCTCAGAGTCTTGGTGATGACTATGCAAATAACTCCAGTTTTGCTTTTGGATTTATGAAGTCATCAGAAACCAGCCATCAAACTAGCACAATAATCTAGTCACTTTTTCCGTATTTATTCAGCAAATAATTGAAAACAGAATTACATTCCAGCCCAGAATTACATGCTACAATGCAGTCCTTTCTGATTAGGAAATCTAAGAGAACACAAAGCCAACACATTTAAATAGCCCCCAGAAAGTGAAACAGGAAATTAACTTCTCTGGTACTTCTTGATACAGGAGCTATGTGCACTTGAAATATAATGGTTTCTATGGTTTCTATAATGGTTTCACTATTTCTATGAACTTCTATGCAAACATGAAAAGGAATTTAAATGTCACATTTGGAATTAATAAAGGGCTGCACAGTTCTCTAAGTTAATTATTTAGGGAAGTAGAACCACATGTCAAGTTTTTTATTATTGCTCTTCTTATTAATGCTGTTTAACATCAGTGCAGTAGTTCCTAGGAGTGCCACTCATGGATTTTTGCAATGCTGTGCTAAGTTAGTGTTCAGCAGTGAAGGAAGATCCATAAGAGAAGTTAGGCAGTTCACTGCCCATGAATATTGCTAGTAGTGCCAGTGATGTTTGTATAAGGCTGGTTCTCTTTTGTGGCATTTCTGTCATGCTTCCCTTTCATGCAAAATCCTCTTGTTTTGCATAGTGGCTCATGTATCTCTCTTGCAGCAGCCCAGTACCTTCAGAAAGCACTGGGGTTAAAGTAAGCTGCACTAAAATTGGAGGCTATTGGACAAGACTTTGCACAAGTCTTGGCTAGCCTGGTGTAAAGAATGGCTTCCTGTAATCAACACAGGGACTAACACCACTAGGACGGGGCTGCTGAAAAGATGATTCACAGTTTTTAAGTTCTTCACTAAGAGAAGCTTCGGCAGTCATGAGTTGGGCCATTATGTTAGGAAGAAGAATTTTGTTTCTGCAGTTGAAGTGATGGTCAATGAAATTCTATGGCAATAGTTCAAACTATATATTTGCTTCCTTGCCAGGCAGAGACAATGCATCAATATTTATGGAATTATGCAGTCTTCTTGGAATCTGAAAAAAAGCCAAGGAACTGTTTTTCCCTCCTCAACTTGAAATATCTTTGCTCCTTTCTTCTTGGCCACAACAATGACAGTAATTATATATTATCAGACTCAGTTACTGACCAGAATTTTGATTTTTGGACAACCCAGAAACTCTGTATAAAAGGGGAAAGCTTCAGAGACTAATACAAGCAGTTATATCTTTATACATTCATAATCTAGAATTGGCTAAACTGGTTTCAAGGGAAAACGTCAAAACATTTTCTCTTTAACAGAGAACTTCACAGCTATGTGGAACTTGCAGAGAGACAGAACTAAGAATTGCACATCAGATAATTGATGTCTATTTTCAGTCAGACAAGGATGATTACGTAATTCTCAAGCTTTCATATAATACAAACTGGGCTGTTTAGCATCTCATTTGTTAAGACCTCAGAGGAACATACTTTGATTTGTTAATTTCTTAAAAATCCATAATAAATTTTATGGAGTTCAATTCGTTTTCTTTTGTGTTTTTGTGTAACTCTGTAAACTGAAAAAAAAAATCATTTTAATGCATTTTTATTCACTTTACATGCCATTGTGGTTTGTTTAAACCAGTTGCTAAGGCTGTGGATCATCTGTGTAACAGCCAAATGCACTAAAATGAGGTCAGTGACTCAGCTAAGTGCAATGGTTTGCACGCTGTAAAAGCAGGTATAGCATGTCAAAGCTGACATAGGCCTCATCCTAAATCACATAGGAAAATTCAGTTTTGCTGTAAAGCCTCATTAGCTTCAGTGCAGACACACTATCCTCTAGTTAAGACACGGGCCACAGATGTTCTTTACCAGTCCTTCTCATATAAAGTGTATTTAATCTGTAATAAAATGACCTGCAAACAAATAGTTGGATACTTCAAGGTAAGAAAAAGAGCTAAAAAATGGTTTGGACAGGAAAAAATTTGAGCATTTAACAATTATTTTGAAATATTCAAAATGTTATGGATCCTTTTTTTTTTTTTTGTCTAAGACTGCTGCACACTAAAGTTACAGGAATGCCAAAAAAAATCAGAACTGTAAAATGCTGAAATATTTGAACAGCTTATTTTAATCTATTACACTCTGCTACTTTTATACCAGCTTTCTGCCCAGACTGAATTTTTGTGATTGAGAAACATCTTATAATAACCAGCAGAGTCTTTGAATGTATAAACATGACTGCTATTGCTCTAATACTGGAAATTCTGAAATATATCCTGTAGTAAGTAGATCAGCATGGCCAGTGATGTAAAGCATTTTATATAGAGCTCTGGAAAAAGCTATGGAATCACTTGCAATGAGCAACCAATTGGCCAGATTTTATTTTTTTCTTCTGCATAGCTAATGGGTATTAAAAAAACTCCACAAAGACAACTAAAAAAACCCAAAAAAACCAACAAAAAGCCAAACCAAGTGAACAAACAAACAAAAAATCAAAAAACAAAAAAACCCAACAAAAACCCCAGAAAAAGCCACGCTATGTTGCACTGGCCTGGCAAGGAAACAGAGAGGACATGTTCCATCTTGTAACCTGGACTGCAAATAGCTCTGAAAGGAAAGGGCAAAGGAAATAAAGTTGGCAACACAATGAGTCCTGAGCAAACCCTGTAAAAGATGTTGAGCTACTTCATACTTTTTAATAGTACCAGATTAGACATCGGGTCAAGCTGTTAAATTTAGGAACCTGAACTGACTTGGTGTCCCAAAGCTAGTGGATGAGAGTGCCTGGTGCCAGGGCAGTGGCAGGGGAGGCTGGGGCACAGGCAAATGTATCCCCACCAGGTCTGCTTGCTCCCTCCCAGCTTTGTACCAGGAGGCTTCCTGCACTGGCAGCCTGAAGGCTTTTTATCTGTCTCTGGCCTGTGTGTTCCAGGGAAAGCCAGGGAAAGCCAGGGAAAGACCTCTGGAGCAGCTGACAGGGTGCTCTGAGCACCATGGCCATCGCCAGCTCTCTGACTGCTCCTGACAGGCGGCTGCTGTGCAGGCCTTGTGGACTCTTTCAGGTCCTTCAGGTTTTGTGGAAGTAAGCCAGGTCACCACCATTGCCTGAACTTTTTGGTTTTTTTTTTTAATACTACTATCCATGTTCTCTTGAACATTTGCCATTGCCAAAACAGAGCATTGTAAACGGTTCTGCTAATCCCCAGGGAACTGGGGAAGATGCCGTCAGCATTCACGCGGAGGCGGGAGGGAGAGATCCCACTGCAAGGAGCCTGGTGCCCACCAAGGCCTCCAGTCCCAGGGACCATGGGGTCCTCAGGGTCCTCAGGGTGCCCCGAGCCCATCTGTTCCTGTCCTGCTGTGCCTCACCAGCCAGGCAGAGGGAGCAGCTGGGGGGCCCAGCTGGCACCCAGGGCTGCCAGGCCCCGTGACCCAGGCATGGGGTGTGAGGAGGTGCTGGGTTGGGGCAAGCCCTGGGAGAGCTGTCCCTGGAGTATGGACTGCAGGGGATAAAATAAAATCATTGCTGGATGTTGAGATGGAAGCTCTTAATGTTAGTTTGAAGCAAAATGTTTAAGGAGGCTTCACTTCTGGGTAGAAAGGTGTGTTTTTCTTAGCATCAAAAAAGAGTGATAGCTGTTAGCGGGTAGGGATGCACCCAAAGTGCCACTAAATCCAAGGCAGGACCCTTGCACCGGGCAGTGAGCACCCCAAGCACAGCCGGAGGAGCAGGAGGGGAACAATCTGCAATCACCAAGTACAACAGGACAAGGGTGTGTCAAGGAGGTGCCCCAGGCTACAGTCCCACTGGGCTCCTCATGTGTCCTCAGCTCACCCCGCAACACCGCTGTGCCTTTCCAGCACAAACGGGATGGAAAATTGCATTTGCTTGCATATAAAGCAAGAGGTGCTCTCCTGATTTTCTTCCGCAATAAAAGTGAAATGGAAACCGGGAAGTATCTGGCTGGACTGCCCAGAGGAGACAGGAGAGGAGGCAGAGGAGGGGGGGGCAGGGCAAGGGCTGGATTTAGGAACAGAGAGGGAGGGAGGGAAATGGAGAGGAAGGGCTGCCAGCATCTGCTGGCACTGCAGGAGAGCAGGAAAGAGAGAAGATAAGAGGGGAGGAGGGAGGGGGAAAGGAAGAAGGAGAAAGAATGCTGGGTGCTGTGCTGAGGAAGGGTGATCTGGCATGCTGTAATGCTGTGCATGCCACCCAATTAATGTGTTTGAAAAACACTGGGATGCTGGGAAGGACAAACTGACAGGTTACCTAATGCAGTTCCTGTGACTTCATCCTGAGCTATTTGTGCTGCTTCTGACCAGCATGTGATCAACCTTTACTTGAAAATCCCAGTGTCTAAAGTAGCTTTTGTTTGTGTATTTAGCAAATTTATGTGAAATACTCTAGCAGTGCTGTACTGAGATATTTTTCAGTGTTCTATTATCGAGCATCCTAATCCTTTCCATGGGGGATATCTGCTCTGTAGAAAAAGCAGACATAGCATTAGAGGCTCAGGGCTCTGAAATAGTTCGTGCATCTCACTTCAGCAGAGAAGCTTGCAGTTCAACCAAGTGTAATATAAAACTGCATCCTGTAATTGGGGAACAGACTGCTGAGAAGAGTGACTCTATCACTAGATCTCAGGCCTATAAACAACCGCACACTTCTTGAATGACATTTGTTTATGTGAAAGCATCTGTCTCTTCTCAGTGTGGTCTACTGTGCAAAAATGGTGGTGCCTTGTTTGTGTAGCACTTCCTATCTCCATGATAAGCTTACTAAAATTAGAAGTTATGCCATAACTTAGTTTTTAAGGACATACTGCTGACTGTTCATGAGTGAAATTCATGAGCTTGACAAAAACTAATTTCTTTTCCTGAACTGAATCCCTTAGATGCTGCTATGTTACAATCCTAAAGACAAATATTTTTCACCAAAAGAAAACCTTTCCTTTAAGTGTAGTTTCTATTGCTAAAGAACAGCTAGATGATTCCAGATATGAGTGATCCATTTCCCATATGGAGCATCCTACTTTTATGCCTGTGTAAGAGATAAGTTATCCCCCATTCCCAAAGATATGATGACAGTGTCTTTGTAATTCACTCATTTCAGAACTCATTTCAGAACATTTCAGAAGATCAAGCTAACCTCTGTGCATGTGTGTCCCTTCCATTTATTCCTTGCAAGAACCTCACACCCCTGGCTATTTTACGGAGGGCTTTCTCTAGGTGCAATTGTCCCTAGGAACTGTTGTGGAAAGATGGTGAATGGTAGCGAGCCCAGGAGTTCCTTGAGATTCACATCATATATCTTTCTTGAATACAATCTCTTTGCCAGTCTCTGTACTGTTTCTAGGCTGCACTGTGTTGGACCCACGTAAATAACAATAGGACCAGAGGAAATGGCCTGGAGTGTCACCAGGGGAAGTTTAGACTAGATATTAGGAAGAATTTCTTAACTGAAAGTTCCAGTCAGGAACTGGAACAGGTTGCCCAGGGAGTCATGTGGAGTCACGATCTCTGGGGATATTAAAAAAACCATCTAGCCATGGCATTTCAGGACATGCTGTAGTGGTCATGTTTTTGTTTTTTTTTTCTGGGTTGACAGTTCAACTTGGTGATCTTAGAGGTCTTTTCAAACTATGACAATTCTGTGATTCTGTAAAAAAGCAATAAGGTACTGACAAGGTTACATTTAATTTTCTAGAGGCGTCGTATTCTACAGTATTGTTTAGGTTTGCTCTGCCTACTTTTGTTGTAGCATTCTTACATTTCTCTATTTCTGCTGCACAGCAGACCTCAGACCCCTGCACTTACCATCTGCATAAGACTCACATTCCTTGGAACAGTTAACATGGGACCCACAAAGTCCTTTCTTCTAGGTGATCCGTAGATCATAGTTACCTGTCAAGTAGTCTTACTTGTTCACCAGAACAGTTCAGATTTCAACTAAAGATGTTACCATGAAGGGAACACCATGGTTCAAAAATCTTCCATTGCTCTCCTTAGTTTTTGAACCCTGGCAATATCAGTCCAAAATCAAAGTAGAAAAGATGGAGAGGCAGAAAAAATGGAGTTTGTGGCCAGAAGTCCTTGATATAAAGAAAAGTCTTAAATAACATAATAAATATTTCCTGGATTGTTGGAGAAAATTACTAGTTTCTTTTTGTGAAAAATAACTATATATAATACTGTCAAGGAATATCCTGTCTTACAACTGTTATCTTTGCATTGTGTTTGCTGTAGATTGATGACTCCATTCTCCACTATTTTGGAAGCCATACAAGAAGAGCAGTTCTGTACGCACCTCCTGCCCACCGGGAAACCGACCTTCAGCTCTATCAGCGCATCCTGGCAAAACATGGATACACAGTCACAGTCCTTGAAAGCAGGAGACTGATGGAAGATCCTAGACATAAGGGCCTTTATCACAGTAAGAATAATTGGACTTAGTTAATTCATTAATTATTAAATGTTAGCTAGATCCAGCATTCTTCCACAAAGTTAAACCTTCTAAACTCTGCGTGTGAGTAAGGATACATGCCAAATTCTACCCCTTCCCAGTTATGCTGGGATTTTCCACAATTAGATGATCTTTCATTAGCTACTTTCTTTGGTAAAAAAAGTGCAGCAGAGTGATTCATGACAGTCTTGACAACGAAATCAGGTCAGTTTGGTTCATGATGACTTCTCATACCAACCTCATCAACAAAATAGAGTGATTTTCAGTACAGCAAAATAAATACCTGCTACTTTTGGTTCTTTCTCATTTTCTCTCCTAAGGAAGAGCTATATGCATGAAGGTACAGCCTTTTCTCCGGTAATGTTTTGATTTTTCTGTAAGCTTGTTAAAGAACACAGTACAGAAAAAGTGCATTTTGCACTTGCAACAGAATGGTATAAATTACTGCTGTTTCTTAGTTCCTCTTGAAATCTAATCCATAGTTAGAGTAGGCTACCCAAGAACTTTGTCTGTTGCAGAAGGATCTGTAGCTTTGTGGTGTAGAGTTATACTGTGACTTAAAGAGGAGCTTTGGGAACTAGTTATACATGTTGACCGTGTTTACATGCTCTTGGACACCTTAGAAATATGAACTTTGTGTATTGTGATTTGTTTGGTCTTCTATTGAAAGTTAATTTTGGAACTGGAAGGCCACTATTTTGTCCATAGAACGGTGTGGTTAGTTATTTCTTGTGCTAAAGAGAATACCACTTCCATCACCAGGCTTGTAATACGTTCCTGGGTTTACCAGAGAGATCAGTTTTGCTTTATGCTTTAACTAATCAGAATAATCTTGTAGATGAAAAGCTTAATTCTTTAGCATGCTTGAGGCTGCTCAAATTTCCACCACCAATTTCAAGATTTTTAAGAGACTTTCTTGAGAATAAGGAACCTACAGTTTTCTTGGCAAGCTGTACCGAAAAGTAATAAAGTGTTTTCATCTTAGTCTTCTATTTTAATCTGGTTTCACAGGCAACCTTTATCCACTCCTTGCCTTGAGTATTTTCCAACCCAAAATGACAAAATACAGTGTGTCCACAGGTTTGCTATGTCTGGGCTGCAGAGAAAAGATAGATACCATGTGCAACACCTCTGAGGAATAATATTTTCAAATGGCCAAGGAAGTAGGTATGCAAAATTCAGTTATGGCTTAAAAAAAAAAAAAAAAAAAAGACGGTATTAGATTTTGCTACAGTGATCAATTCAGACTCAGCTTCTACACGGAGTCTACCTGGACCTCAGCAAGGTCTTTGACACCGTCTCCCACAGCATTCTCCTGAAAAAGCTGTCAGCCCACAGCTTGGACAGGAGCACCCTGTGCTGGGTTAGGAACTGGCTGGAGGGCCGGGCCCAGAGATTGGTGCTGAACGGTGCTGATCCAGTTGGTGGCCGGTCACCTGTGGTGTCCCCCAGGGATCAGTGTTGGGCCCGGTTCTGTTTAGTATCTTCATTGATGATTTAGATGAGGGGAGTGAGTCCATCATCAGCAAATTTGCAGATGACACTAAGCTGGGGGGGAGTGTGGATCAGCTGGAAGACAGGAGGGCTCTGCAGAGGGACCTGGACAGACTGGAGAGTTGGGCTGATTCCAATGGGATGAGGTTCAACACGGCCAAGTGCCGGGTCCTGCACTTTGGCCACAAAAACCCCATGGGGAGCTCCAGGCTGGGCACAGAGTGGCTGAGAGCAGCCAGGCAGAGAGGGACCTGGGAGTCTGGATTGACAGGAAGCTGAACATGAGCCAGCAGTGTGCCCAGGTGGCCAAGAAGGCCAATGGCATCCTGGCCTGGATCAGGAACAGTGTGGCCAGCAGGTCCAGGGAAGTGATTCTGCCCCTGTACTCAGCCCTGGTGAGGCCACAGCTCGAGTCCTGTGTCCAGTTCTGGGCCCCTCAGTTCAGGAAGGAGATTGAGGTCCTGGAGCAGGTCCAAAGGAGGGCAACCAGGCTGGTGAAGGGACTCCAGCACAGACCCTGTGAGGAGAGGCTGAGGGAGCTGGGGGTGTTCAGCCTGGAGAAGAGGAGGCTCAGGGGAGACCTCATCGCTCTCTACAACTCCCTGAAAGGAGGCTGGAGCCAGGGGGGGGTTGGTCTCCCAAGTAGCTACCAGTAAGACAAGAGGGCAGGGACTTAGGCTCTGCCAGGGGAGGTTTAGGTTAGATATTACAAAAAAAATCTTTACATAGAGGGTGATCAGGCATTGGAATGGGCTGCCCAGGGAGGTGGTGGATTCTCTGTTCCTGGAGGTTTTTAAAAAGAAACTGAATGTGGCACTCAGTGCCATGGGCTGGTAACCGCAGCGGTAGTAGATTAAGGGTTGGACTTGATGATCTCAGAGGTCCCTTCCAACCTGGATGATTCTGTGATTCTGTGATTACAGCTTTTTACTCTCCAAACACTGCTTCTACAGAAGTCAGCTTAACTGTGGGTATTTATATTTTACAGTCTAGCACCGATACTTCCTGTAGTATTTTTCCAGTAATGAAATAAATCATTAAAAAGTTTTAGGTATTTTCCAGGAACAGCCTACAGATTCTAGCAGATGTTGGAGAATGTAAAAAAGTCAAATGCTTGCCAATTTAAGGTAAAGAATAAGACAATACTTATTCTATTTCATGGCAACATAAGTCTGCTTTCCAATATTCGCTCTGTTATGTAAGTGCCTAGCTTTAAAGTTGTGTTTTAAAAACAAGAGGTAAAAGAGCATATCTTCATACCAGGCCAATGATCTTTTTTTTAGAACTGAACAAGTTACACTCAAAGTTCTTTTACGTTGACAGTAGTTGATGGGGTTTACTGTTCTGTGGAATGTTACTCCATATTTTGGAGAAGGGGATTTTGAGTTACACTTTGTCATAATATTTTCCTAATAAGAATGTTATAAATTACTTAAAAATATATACCTTAAAGCCTCTATTAAAAAGATATAGACTGAGAAACATCAGTCATGAATGTTGTGAAAATTCTGTAAAAAGAATAATTCCTTCATACTTGGTATTAGCAGCTCTCTCCACTGCTTTTATTTTTGCTCAGTCTGTCTCATGTATCTTTCAAAGTGTACTCTAATTTTGAAAGGATTTTTCTGTTTAGAATGGCTGAGATCCAGGAGTCTAGCTGAAGTCATATATGGAAAAAAAAGTTCACCACAAAACATTCCTAGCTTTTTTGTGCTGGCTCACTATTAATTCTGGGACCAGTTCTGCTCCTATTTGGAACCCAAATGTGACAGCTCTGCACACTGCTATTCCAGAGAAGTCACCTACACCTGGGCTGAAGCACTGTGTTGAGTTCATTGCTGTCAGAGAGAAACATTGGAAGAACAGTTTTCTTCAGTGTAAATTTTTCACTTATTACAGGCATTTTGAGTTTTGGTAACTGGAAAATAGTTGGCTAAGAAGGAAATAGATACCTTTTTCTCTCTCTCTCTTTTTTTTTTTTTTTTTTTTTTTACAGTCAAGGGAACTTTGGTTTATGGGTTTCCTATGAAAAAATCTATACAGACGCTTTCTGCAGTAAAATGTAAATTATTAAAATCCAGGATTTTTCACTGAAAATATCTTTGTCAGCAAACTTCCAATCAGCTTTTGTTGAACAAAAAGTAGCTACGCTCTCACCATTCCTTTAGCAGCTAAACCCATGGAGAGAAAAGCTCATGGGCTGATACCTGCTCTGCTCTCAGCTGTTTGAGTGCTCCTTTTGTGGCAGCCCTAGTGATCTGATCTTTCTGTAAAGTTTAATAGATTTGTGTCCACAGCTCTGGAGTCCTCAGCACAAGAAAGACATAGACCCATTGGAGAAGGTCCAAAGAAGGGGTTCAAAAGTGGTCAGAGGGCTGGAGCACTTGAAGACAGAGTGAGAAGAGTTGGAGTTGTTCAGGATGAAGAAGATAAGGCTTTAGGGATACCTTATTGTGGCCTTTTAGTACTTAAAGGGGGTTTTTAAGAAAGATGTGGACAACTTTTTAACAGGCCCTGTTGCAAGAGGACAAGGGGTGATAGTTTTAAACTGAAAGAGGGTAAATTCAGACTAGATATAAGGAAGAAATTTTTTTACAATGAAGGTGGTTGAATGCTGGAACAAGTTGCCCAGTGTGGTGGTAGAAGCTCCTGGAAACATTCAAGACAAGGTTGGACAGGGCTTAAGGCAACCTGATCTAGTTAAAGATATCCCTGCTCACTGCAGGGGGTTGGTGTAGATGATCTTTAAAGGCCTCTTCCAACCCAAACTGTTGTATGATGCTGGAATATTTTAATCTTAGTGTGCTGTTAGGAGGGAGAGAAAGAGGTGGTACTGTGTTACTAACAACTGATGGAGTAGTCTAGTTTCACAGCTGGAATTGCCACTTTGGGTATGCAGCTGCTGCTGGGGTAGGTGTGCTGGTCAGTAGCTCCAGTATCTGTGATTAGTCCATCATGAAGCAAGAACTTCAAATGAAGCTGGATAATTGTTGATGAGAAAGATTAAGATTGTATTGGCCAGCACGTTGATAAACGTTACACTTGTTTTGTTTGCCAGCTAGGCAGGAGAAGGTGTGACTGGTGTGTTGTTTCTGCTTTCCTCCTCTTTTTAAAATAGAGACATGGCCTATGGGACATGTTCTGCTTTTGCTGCAGCCTTGAAGTGGGTTTGAAACTGATGCCACACAAATTCACAGGAAAGGAGGAGTGAGAAAGCCCCACACTTTTGGCCTCTCTCCTGGGAGCTTTTCTGTTCTGAGCCACAGGAGTCACAGGGCTTCCTTCCCTCAAGCTGGCACAGACCACTGCTCTGTTGGAAGTGAACGGAGCTGCTTGGCTTCAGAGCAATCTTAGGTTGTCTGAGAGTGGCAAACACAGGAAAAAAATCTTGCCAAATATTTTCCAGAGCCTTTTGCCTTCTTCCCTGTGCCTTCAGTCTGAGAAGCTCTGATCTCTGTGCCACAGCAAAGATTAACAGAATATGTGGATCCCTATGGCTCTGCCTTCCAACGTTTTCATAATATTTTTTATCAGGAGAGTTTAACCTTAGAAATATGTTCCATTAAAATGCATTTCTGATCTGCAAAAATAATGTTCCCTGGTTCTTACAGTCTGCTGCCTGAACTTTTCCTGAATTCCTTTCTTTCTCCAGATGACACCATGCAAGATAGTTAAACTGCTTATATCTTTCTTTCTGGAGTGATAAGTTTTTCTGTCCTTTGCTGGCTGTGTCTGCCTCATTAGTCAATGGTGACCCTCCCTTAATAGGCATTTCCTTCATTTCTCAATTCTGCATCTCTACTAATAGTTACTCAAATCTCAGAACTGTAGGCTCAAAACATGTGAAGTTGTATGCTACAAATCTGGCCAACCAGTTCTAACTCATTCTACAATAAGCTGCAGAATGCTGTTGTTACAGCTTGCTTTTGGAATGGAAAAGATTCTGCATGGCCTTAATGATATTCAGTGAGTCTGGCCATGGAAAAAAAGCACACCTCTTCAGACTGCAGGCAAAATAAGTACAGCATATCAGTATATGCTCCCTGCTGCTTTAGAATGTTAATTTTAACAGCTTGGTGGAAGTTTGTGCAATTGCAATGGGTGATTAAAAAAAAAGAAAGAGTCATAAACACTTTCATAGTATTGATTTTACACAATAATTTCCTATTTTTAGAATGCTACAGTTAAGTATTTAAACTTTACTATGGCTTCTGTTTTCAGTTAGAGTGACATTGACTGAACAGGAAATTTTAGCAATGCCATTGGAAAGATAGTTACAATGAATATATAGGTTTGGGTCTGGTTGGGGTTTTTTTGTGATTCATTGTTCCCTAAGATAAGTATTATACACATCTTAGCTTTGGTCGATATTTACCTCTTGGGACAATAAATCTTGACATTTATTTACACTGATATCAATGCCAGTTTCATGTCCTAATAACTTACCTGGGGTTATTAAGTGGAGATCATATACTATATGTATTCTTAAATTTAAATACATTTCAAAGAATATTACATCTGAACTACTTTTCCTCTTTACTGACTTTATCAATATGTATCAGCCTCAGTTCTGTTTTCCGCTATTTTAAAAGCATTCTGTTGTCAAGTACTTGGCTGCAGAAACTTAGCCCTGGATCCAGCAGCTGCCTATGAGGATGATCTGGCTTTTTGCAGATGTGGGAGCAGTGCTTGGGTGGAACTGCTCCAAGAAGAGGAAGGGATGAGTGAGACAGCAGACCCACAGCAATCTAGCAGATCCTGGTCCTCCTTTTTATGCCGAGAGATTTGTCTGGCATTTAAGGTGGCATCTCATAGCATTGCTTAGGTATTACAGCAAAAAGGAAATAACTCTTCATTGTTAAAGAGACCTGAATATATTCACTCAACTCATTTTGCTGTAAAATGTCGATTTGAGACTTGTTGAATTGTTATGGCAGTTATGGCCTCTGCTTCCTCCCTCGTCAGCTCTTGATAGAGTGCTCTTGTACCCAGTGGTTGCTCCCTGTAAAAGGTGCTTCTTGGGGAATGTTGGGAAGCATGAGCCTGCAGTAGCAAACACAGGGGTTCAGCAGATATGGAGTGAGACAAGATACAGGTTTCTGTCTCTCTCTGAATTGTGCATGACTGAAAAAGCCACTAGGGACACATGAAAGAAAATTCTGCTTCAGTCCTCCTAAAACCCAATTTCACAAGTCAGTCTTACTTTTTTGGTTTGGTTTGTTGAGTATCCTTTGGAAAAATTGCTCTTTAAAGAAAACCTAAGAAAATATTTGTGTCTGTTCACTTCTGCTCACATCAGGACCAGGAGGCAGAGAAATGTTGCCACACCAGAGTTAGAGATGGAGAAAGTAGCATAAAAACCATATGAGTCTGCCAGAACCAAGATGAGATGCATGCCCCTTGCTGGGTATGTCTTTATGTAATTCCTTGAGCACCTCTAGTACTCCTCACTGTTCATACTTTTGACCAGAAGCTCAATCAGTAAAAAAATCAGTTTAATTGCTGACATCTGGCCAGCAGCAAGGTAAGAACTTGCAGAAGTGCTACTTTGTAAGTGCAGCCACTAATAGTTCCTTGAGGCTGCTAATTAGTCTAGAGAATCAACTACAGCCATGGGTTTTGAAGGCCCCTGAGGACATATCTGGTGACTGTCAGACATTCACTTTTCATTTGTCAAGATATTCTACATCTGAAAAAGTGGTGAGACTTAGAGAATGTCATAGAAACAGGAGGACACAGAGATGCTCTTTCTTTACTGAGTGTGAAGACCAGTATGGGTAGAGGAACAGAGCTGAGTGTTAATGTAAGTATTTTAAAAGTCTGCTGCCAAGGAAAAAAACCACAATCTATTTTTCATGTCTATGGTAAACAGGACATGAAGTATGACAACAACAATAAGTCAGGTTAGATACTAGAAAATCTGCTTTGGGGATCATATGGTTCCTTAGGAGCTGTGGAGCATTCAGTCTTAGAGGTCCTGGATTATTAGGTAGAGATTTTATTGGGTGCAGTGTTTCCCCTAGTGGGGTAACAAGATGGAGTAAAAGACTTCTTAAAGTCTGTGACTATCCTTGAGAAAATGAGGCAGATAAACTGAAGAGGGAAAACATACTGGTTTCTAAAGCAGATGGAGAGATTTTAGGTACACATCAGCTGTGGTAACTCAGGGCTTCGAGGTACAAGCAATATGTAGTTTACAGAATCTTCTTAAAATGAAAAATATTCTCAGAAAACCCCCAAATATTTGAGAAAATATTCCTTACAGGGGAAAAGAGAAGGGAACACAAAATCAGTGGTTCTTAGAGTTTAGCCAGCTCAAGTTTGAGAAGGGAGAAAGCAAATAACATACTGGTTTTCATGGCACAGCATGTGAAAATCAGTACTGAGAGAACTAAATCTCCTCCCCTAGTGAGTGGTTTTGTATGAAGTTTGAAATACATTAATGGGAGTAGGTAGCGTGAATTCTCTTTAGTTTTATTGCAATTTTTTGTTGTAATCATTCAGACTACAGTTAGGGGACCCTACTTGCTGTTTGTTTCAGCCTCAGACAAGTTTCCATGAAGTCCAACTAACTTTAGCAAACAATTATAAAGAGTAAAGGCCTCAAGGAAAATTGCTGGTGTGTTCTGTAAACATCTGGTTGCCATTTTCAATTACAAGGACCAACCCACTGAAGGAAGTAGTTTAGTTTCTTTGGAACAGAAATGGGACACTGGGGTTTTTGTTCTTTTTCATAGTGGAGAGTAAAGGAAATGTCAGGAATAGAGAGGTCAGTAGATGCTTGGCTTTTATAAATACAAAAGTCTCTGAGAAAATTAAAGTAAATTGAAATCAGGTCCTGAAAGTGTAAACAACCCTGTGGAGGCAAGGTTAAATAAGCAGGGCTGG
The DNA here is from genome assembly GCA_023637945.1 of Phaethornis superciliosus. Classification (NCBI taxonomy): domain Eukaryota; kingdom Metazoa; phylum Chordata; class Aves; order Apodiformes; family Trochilidae; genus Phaethornis; species Phaethornis superciliosus. The sequence continues at coordinate 23,339,192 of JAJQWJ010000001.1, read as the reverse complement.
AGATTCTAACATGCCAGCAAAATCATAAGATCATCCTATCATAAGTAAGTAATTTAAAATATTGTGCAAAATAATAATGGTGAGGCTAACGATGCAATCATTCTGTGTCTCCACAGAAATACATGTAAAACTTAAAAATCTAGCAGACAGAATTTCTCTTCCAAAAATTATTTTGGTGAACTGTTAGTACAAATATATAGCTGACCGTATACAAAACTGCTTGGCTTCCTCACACAAAACACGTCATGTGAGTCCTGTGCAAAATTTTGACACACATTTAAAAAACATTATTTCGGTATGTTATTAAGTAAGAAACTTCCTAAACAAGCTAAATAGGTAGAAGTGTGATCCTCAGAGCATGCTTTATTACAAGCACACTTAATTTTTTTAAAATTTTTTCTGCTTCCCTAAAATGAATGTTCATATATTTTTTGGAATGAAATGCATGCCTGAATCATATGCTTTTTAATTTTTCTTTTATCAATTAAGCCTGGCTGTTTGCCAGCTGCTTGAAAGTGGATGACTAATCTCATGCCACAGACAGTGTTGGTTTCAGTACAAGACAGATCAGTTTCTCACAAACCCAAATAAATGCTGCTCTCTAAAATGATGCTGTGGTTTCTTGTTAGAAAATCTAAATGCATCATATATGCCTCTGAACAATAAGTATTCTTCTTCCTAATTATTAGCAGAACATATTCATGTTTTCTAGCAAAAGAGCACACAAACGATTTCCTTGTGTTACTAAAATAAACTCTCTGTACTGAAACTCCTGCTTCAAATGCAGTCTTTTCTTTGAGAAAGGGAAAATCTTTATTTGTTCATTTAAAAAGTATAAGGACATTGACCTTTGCCAAGTTAAACCCAAAATATAGCATTTAATCATAATGTTACCAAACATACCTTTATTTGAATGTTCTTTTTAGTCAAATAAACAGAACATACAGTCCAGTTGAGAGTGTTATTTATTGGGCTGACTTAGAACTTAAAACAATTAAATATTACACACTGATTACACAGTGAGCTAAAATTATACTTGGCTGGAATAAATTATGTCATGTTAATAGAATCTGAAAAACACCAGTGTCCAGGCAGACACACACACTGGCCAAAGGAAATCACTGAAATTAAATAAATACGAGGTATTAAGGTGTAATTATACAAGCTTTATAAACTGCTAGTAACATGCAAACCATATAAAAGAGTTGGAGGCCATATTTTGTAAATTTACCATATGGGATAAGAAGGTAATAACAGATATTTTTTTAATTAGTATTTTTAAAAAACTTCCCATTAAGAAATTAATTCTGGCTCTGAAAGGATTCAAGCACAGACTCTGGTTTATAAATAAATATGCCTGCTCCTAAATGTCAAATGATTGCCTACCAATATAGGTGCTGGGAGAATGACAGTAAGCCTAGACAGAAGCGTGTAGCAGTCATGCCAGAGCACTGTCTGAGGGATTTTTGCATTAGTGTTGCCTGATGTTTTTGCTGCTGAAAGCTCTGCACCTTTTTTGATGCACTCGCTGGCTCTGAGCCCTGGTCAGCTGTGAGCAGTGTGGTGTCTTTCATCATTGTGCTGCCATTTTAGGTAGAGACATTATTACTTCTGAAACCAAAACAAGTTGAGGTGGTTTTTTTTTTTGTTTGTTTTGTTTTGGTTTTTTTTATTTTTTTATTTTTTTATTTTTTTAAGGGTTACATTTGTTTGGGTTTCTTTTGTTTGGTTTGGTTTGATATATTGTGTTTTGTTTTGGTTTTTTCTTTACCAAACACATCTTTTATTGATTCAGATAGCAAAAAGCTTGTGCGCTGTGTGGGCCTTCATTGTAATTTACAGCCAGCCCACACCATTCCTAGGATCAGATTCCAACTTTCTCCAGCTGTATCCACTTCCAGCTGACAGCTCTTTTGGATGCTGCATCCCAGAAATGCCCCAGACATCAAAAGTGCAGTAGCCACCCACGGGTTAGAACATGTTTCTGAAAATTTCATACACCATATTGTTGTTCTACTGCCTTATTTTACATCAAAAGGGAATTTTTCCTTCATGAGGGAAATTATTATATTTATTAAATTCCTTCAAAGTTCATTTTCAAAGTAATATTGAATATTCTTTTCTTCAGCCCCTGAGGTTTTCCATTTGGAGGTAATCGTTGTTTGCACAGATGTTGAAGAGAAAAGAAGTTTCTCTTATATACTCAGAAATCAAAACTAACAGTTTCAAGTTGGTCATGAGAGCTTTCAGATTTCTGGAAAAAATTATTTCATACAGAAAACTATAAACAAATATTAGACCTAATCTTTGGTTAGAAAGGAAACCCCCCACTTAATTGTTATAATTTTTGGCATGCATGTTTCCTTACAAAACAACGCCCATTTTCACAACAGAAGGGCAAAATATGGAAGGGGTTTGCTCTAAAATCTAAAAAAAAGGAATAGTATTTGAGTAATCTTAACTGGTAGCAGGATTAAAAAAATATGGTCTTAACATATTTGTTCAGTTGTGCCTCACATAAGTAAAATATATTCAGATTCAGTAGATGGAAAGACAGAAAAGCTGGGTGGTATGCATTTTGGAAAGCTTAAAACAAATTATTCAAGGCATAAAGCGTTTCTATAACAAGCTCATTGTTGTAATGGCTTTGTTTCGGACATTTGTGCTAACGCTTTCCAAAATAAATATTTAGCTATAAAAAGGAGTTTAATTTTTAATTTATAGCAACTACTAAAAAAGTGTATACATGTAGGAGACACTGAGTTTTCTTCTGCATAGTGCAAATGCAAGGTCAATCTGGCAGAACCAGTTATTTTAGATCTGACAGTTGTAATAAAGCTCTACTGATAATATTTTTGAAAAACGACTTTTAGTGCAAAATGGTAAAACAAAACAAAGTAATTTTTTCTTTATTTGGAAGAAAACCAGTTTGCTGCAACTCATTATTTATTTTTTAAAAGTCATAAATCAGAAAGCCTGTCAAGATTTTGAAGTGCTTTGTTAAACAGCCTGATAAAGAAAATAATAACAAGACCTAGCTATCTGGAACCAAATTCAGAAGCATTTGTCTGTCTAAATGGGAACTAGATGTTTCGGGTTTTTAAATTTTTTTTTTAAATCTGGCTTCAGCAATTCTCTCAAAAAGAAAGAAAGAAAAGCCCTCACTCCAATTTTCTTTACCACACTGAGGCTAAGTATCACCAGGGCCTTTATGTGAGTCATTCTTTAACAAAAACCAAAACAAAACAAAAAGTAATTTTCTGTAGCAGGTAGGATGAAACAAGGACTTTAAAACATAGAGTTTGTCATATTAATATTATATTGACTTGGAATTAAGTTCTATGGCTTAAGAAAAAAGGTTAGAGAACCCTTGGAGAAAGCTCCAAGAACAGAAAGAAAAAAGTAGTCAGGAAGGTACTAGCAGAGAAGATAGGCACAGTCTAGCCAGGTTGCTCTCTTTATGATATGAGGATGTGTGATGTAGGAGAAAGGAGCTGATTTTTTCTTCTCTACCCAACTCCATGACACTTCTGATTTACATCTAAGATGTTAAAGTTCACATTTTTGCAAATCCATCAGTGTGGGTTTTTCTGTTCACCTTCAGAAGTGAGAGGTCTGACCCTACATTTCTTTTAAATGGTTGAGGAGATAGTTTTAACATATACTTTAGAGTCCATGTTCCATGGATGCTTTAAATGGTAGTCATGATGATGTCTGTATCACCAGCTCACTACCCATGACATGCCTGGTGGAGTAGAGTTAAAAGGCAACATTGAGTGCTGCATAGAAAACAGTATCTGTGCAGTACAATTGGAAATCTCCCTTACGTTAGCCAGGACTTAATTATTGCATCACTGTCTTCTGTGGGTTCATCTAACTTCAAAAAATGGGTCAGTTCCCTAGTCTGGAGAACAAGTGATGCAGTATGGCTCTAGTCCATGTATCTAAACTCTTTTTCCCTGACTGAGGGTGGCCTGCTCTTCATTGAGTTTTAGGAACTGTCAATGTCTTAAGATGTCTCCTGGGGCATTGGATGGCCACCCAGGGAGAGGAAAACAAACACAGTGGATGATTGCAGGACAGTGGTTGAGCCTGTGTCCTGACACTGTTTAGTTTAGCCATTGCCTCTGTTCCCAAGATTCTGATTGTTTTAAGACCCTTAGCTGTTAAGGAATCTGACACATTAATTACTTTTGGCATTACTTACTTCTGGCATTGATGCAGTGATCAAAGACTGCCCTGCTCAATTTAAAATAGGTGTCTTTGTTTCTTGCATAGGTGATCAAACACCTTACTTTTAAGAGTATAATTGCTATACTAATTAATTGTAATTAGAATGAGACAGGACACTAAACCAAATAAGCCCACCTACTCCTTAGCTGCTTATCCTGAGGCTCCTCTCTATCCATAGAAGGAAGGAGGCTGCTTTCTCAGCTCTAGCACAGTTTTTGCCCTTTAAAGTCAATGATGAGTTCCTGTTAGTGCCATCATTCAGAGGGCTTCTCAGCTCCTTTTCTTCGTGTGCTGTTGCAGAAAGTGTGAGTTGTGGAAAGGTTGGGGTGAAGGGCAGGATACAACTGGGAGTCTGTATATACAACTGGGAGTCTGGATTCCTTGGGCAGAACTCTTCCTCCCCAGGCACTACTTTCCCACTGAATCACTTGCTGAATCTTCTTTCCAGCTTCCAGCTCTTTCCATGTGTTGCATGTGCCTCTCTAAATACTCAGACTCCCTTATAGACAGAAACAGAATCAGCAGGTTTTGTAATATCCTAGTAGGGGAGATGCCTCAGTACCTTTTGTTTTTGTTGTGGCTCCTATGAACTCACTCATCCAAGTGCCAAATCCAGCAGCCTGACTGAGGTGAGGCCGACATAGATCCCTGCCCCTGTGTCCAACCAGCAGCAGGGCTGAGTGTATGCTCCCAGCCAGCAAACAAACACACACTTCTATACTCCACAGCCACCTGGCTATAGATAACACAGATCAACACTCTCAGCACTCACACAAACACAGACAGCACCCACGGTCTCATCTAGTGGCCAGTGCTCACAAATGTATTTTTACATCCAACTCCACCTGCTCCCACCATGGACTCATGGGCTGCCAAGCCCTGATACCCCTCCAGGGACTGCACTTAGAGCCACAGACACACACATGCATGCAAGAGAGCCCTGCTATCACAAAAAGAGCTGCCAATGGAATTAATGAGAAGATGAGACAAACTGCCTTGACCAACTACAGGGCAAGAAGAACAACCAGTCACAGCTTACAGATGGCAAGCCCTTTTTTCCTCTCTCTCTCTCTCTTTTTTTTTTTTTTTTCCCTTCTTCCACTTCAAAACACCTTGATGCTTCCTTTCCCCACCTTTGGTACCTCTGCTAAACAGCTCATAATAAGCTCTTCTGCTGCACCCCATAATGAATCCATTACTCATAGGCAGTACATTCTCTCCTCTTCCCCAGGGCCACAGGGTCCTCTGGGGCTCCTGTTCAACTCAGTATAATGGGCACTGGTGCTGAGTCTCCCCTGGGATATCTGGGGGATGAGTGCAGGGTCTGGTGTCTCTGACAGGGCTACTGGGGTTCCCAGACCCAGCATGGTGCCTCTGAACTTCTTGGTGTGTGTGTGTGCATGTGAATAAGAGAGAAGAATGTTTTGTAGGCAGATCCCTCTCTTGTCTTGTCCATGGGAGCAGCCAAAACCTCTGAGTTTCTCCCAGTAAAATAACAGAGCTTCATGCTTAACTAAATTACCTCCCATCCCCAAGCAACCGGATTTTTATTTAAAGTTTCTGTAATAGAATCATAGAATCATAGAATCATAGAATCATAGAATCATAGAATCATAGAATTGGCTGGGTTGGAAGGGGCCTCTGAGATCATCAAGTCCAACCCTTGATCCACTACCCCTGTGGTTACCAGACCATGGCACTGAGTGCCACATCCAGTCTCTTTTTAAATATCTCCAGGGATGGAGAATCCACTACTTCTCTGGGCAGCCCATTCCAATGTCTGATCACCCTCTCCATAAAGAAATTCTTTCTAATATCCAACCTAAACTTCCCCTGGCACAACTTGAGACCATGCCCTCTTGTCTTGCTGATAGTTGCCTGGGAAAAGAGCCCAACACCCCCCTGGCTCCAGCCTCCTTTCAGGGAGTTGTAGAGAGCGATGAGGTCTCCCCTGAGCCTCCTCTTCTCCAGGCTGAACACCCCCAGCTCCCTCAGCCTCTCCTCACAGGACTTGTGCTGGAGTCCCTTCACCAGCCTGGTTGCCCTCCTTTGGACCTGCTCCAGGACCTCAATCTCCTTCCTGAGCTGAGGGGCCCAGAACTGGACACAGGACTCGAGGTGTGGCCTCACCAGGGCTGAGTACAGGGGCAGAATCACTTCCCTGGACCTGCTGGCCACGCTGTTCCTGATCCAGGCCAGGATGAGTTTTTAATCCTTTTGATTTTTGCATTAATTGTTGGTTTTTAATCTCAAATCTCTGTATCCAGCCAAGCAGAGGTTTTTCCGTCCCTGGTGTTTTCTTCATTGCTGCATGTGTTTGTTTTCCTTCTATTGCAACTCTGCTCCATGAGGGACAGAGGCAACTAACTCACATATTTAAACTGCTGCTTTATTTTATGTTATCTGAACTTTAGCTAAAATAACTTTATAATAAACAGTTGGAGATGTTGATGAATATTTTGTATATCAGACCAGAACAGGCATATACACACAAAAGCAGTGTGCTGTTCAGTACTCAAAAGCTGTGACCTGAAGTCTTTTGAACTTTTATTTGACTCACTTGCTCATGATACATGTTTCCACTTCATGACTGCACGCTGCTTTTTCCACATGACTTTGCCTTAGGGTGCACAGAACGGGAATATGAAGTTCTTTCCTGGATATAGTCCCAAGAGTTATCTGTTAGAATAACTTGGATCATGTCACAGCAAGGGTTTTCCAAAGGGAATTGTGTCAAGCAGTGTCTTCTCTGGCAAAAGACCTTTGATCCACGCTTGTCCCACAAACCTTGCTACTAAGGCAGGGACACAATTGCAAATTTTCCAGCGCCTGTGACAGGTGGAGCATATGGACAATAAGTTCCTTAACTATAGAGTTGCCCCCCCCCCATGAGCTTCTTCATCCCAGTCTGATACCTGCATATCTGTATGACCCAAACTCTCCCTGTAGGCCCATCCTCTTTCCAGTTTTCATCTGGTTCTTCATCAGAGTTCACTGTCAATAGTCTCTCTCAATCTGGCTTTTCTGTCACTTTCCTTCTCTGCCGTCACAGCAGGTAAGAAACCACCCACAGAGCTGGGTTGGGTGAGCTTTGGCAGGCGTGTGGCAGCTCCTTGCTTTAACTGGGTACCAAGGGCTTCCATTCCAGAGAAGCTTAGGTCTCAGTCCCACAATGCTTTCTAATGCGAATGAGAAACATATCTGGCAGCTCTGTGGTAGCCTCACTGATGTGTTAAATACACATAGAGTAAGAATTCCAGCATTTGGGAACAACTAGAGATGAAGCTTTTTTAACTTGCATGCAAATCAAGCATACAATATTGGATTATTAGGTTCCTTTGGATTCACTGAGGCTCGCTATGTAGAAAATGTCCATGTTTGGAGAGCATACCAGAGTAATCTAAATATTCATCCGGAGCACAGTGTGTAAGCACAGAAGTGGAATAAGAGGCTTGAGTATTTGAATTGCCTTGATGTATTTGCCATTGGGTCAGCCCTAAATATTTTCCTTTTGTTTGCTACCTCAGAAAGTACTTTTGACAGCATTTTTCATGGTTTCAGTTGACAGATTGCAGCAGGATAAAGACTATAGGTGGTTAGTTACAATCTGTAATACAACTCTGGAGAATCATCCTCAGCCTGACACAGTTTCTCCCTGATAAATTAAGAAACAAGCAATTCAGCTGTCTTACATACCACAGTAGTTGTCTCCCCATGTCAGACTAATATAATTTTTTAATGTACTTTAGTTATTTTTATTTCCAGTATTCTCTTCATTCTTTAGTTGTACAGAAAAATACATGGACATAATTTAATACTTCAGGTTTTTTGTGCATGGCCTTTTTTTACTTAGAGTTATATGCAAATTTAAAATCACTGCATTTGTTTCAAGTCTGCAAGTTCTTTCATGGTTGTCTTTTATAGGAGGGTAATTGAAGAAAGGGTTGTTAATTTATTGCATGACTGAATGCGCTATAAATGGAGAAAAGATTATCCTGTCTCTTCTCCAATCTAGTATTTATGGCTGCAATAGATTTCTTTTGCATCTTCTGGAGAAAGTCATCTGCCTTATATTAGTAATCGCTCTAGTGAGTGACTGGAGTCAGCCAACTGGTTGACTTGGTAGGTAGGTGCAAGGCAGTTTTAGGGTCTGAGACCAGGTGGAAAAAGGAAAACATCTTGCCAAATTTAGGAATTCTGGGAGAAACTCTTGCCTTGTTACACTCATTTATTTTTGTACTTCTAAATTTCTGCTTTAGATAGACAAAAGTATTATGGCTTGCAGCCCTTGATATAAGGGCTTCTTAATATAAAGAAACAATAATGAAATAACTCTCATTTTTCAGACAAGAGTGGCACTGTGCCTCCCCATTTATAATAGGTCTAATATCTTCTCATAGTATTTGAAGAAAAGATACAGAGCAGTCAAGCATTACACTTCTCCCCAAATGCTGAACTCAGATATGACTGTGCATTAATTTGTGAGCATGTCAATGTGTCATGCTAAGCTCTTCAGGGACAGATGAGCTGTCCTGAGAACTAGACTGGTTTCCCTTGGTTTACACCATCCTCTTCTCCACAAGAATGCTTCCCTTGGCACTTCAGATCATCTTAATTAGGGGCTAGCTGAGCCAAAATTAAACCCTAATCATCCTCCAGGGAGGTGAATAGTGTCTGTCCTCAGGATTCTTGCTGCCTTTCCCTGGCAGCCATACAGCAACTGTATGAAGTATTTTGTGAATGAATTGACTTCATCAAACAAGTTCAGCTTCATACATAGGGTGGGTTGTGGGTTTTTTTATACTTAAAATACTACACTGAAATTAATGTGCCAAAAGATTTCAATTTTTCCAGTTAAGCAGGTGGTTACTGGACTGGATTGTGTGTTATGACAGAGTACAGTCTGTCTCAACAAGTAGCATGAAGCTACTGTGTGAGACAGCAGAATGTTTGCACATGGACAGGTGAACAGCTGCTTTTTAGAATAGTTCCTAAAATGCCAGAAACCTTGCCATCATTCCTATTGAACCTCGCCTATCTTCACTCATCAGAGTGATCATTTCTTCCTAGTTGTTGTAGTGAGTTCATATTGTGATATAAAAAACTTGTAGAAGGCTCCATCATCAAGAAAGAGAAAGAATTCAATCCAACAAATGGCATTCTGATCCTGCACAAGTGAGACAGCCAAGCTGCTATAACCAGAAATAGGCTTCAAAGGATATTTTTCCCTGGAGTGTTATCAGTGAAGCTCGGATCTTCAGAGGTGTAGAATTTTCACGTCCTCAAACCCCATCACACAGCCTGCCTGACTCTACTGCCCTCTGGGATGCTGAGGGGCAGAAAATCCATCCCAGAGCCTGGAGCCAGGCAGTAGAGCACTAGTTCTGTCTTTCAGACATCTGGTAGTGCTCCCACTCTAAACTCTTGACTAGAAAACTATTGGCTCTTACAAAGTGACATACTGCAGGATGAAGCCTGCTTTTAAAAACATAATACTCTGTTTTCCTTAAAGTTGGATTCGTGCTACTTCCATAAATATGTCTCCTCACCAAACTTAATTAAATCCATGATCACTTCACCTTCCTGCAGGAGCAGAGGAATTTGACTTTTTTCACCTGCAGACTATCAGGAATCGATGATACATGAAGCTAAAATTTATATATTATGTTATTTTTTTAGAGATCAGGATTACAATATAACAAGTGTATTTTAACTCACTATATTGTGTCAATACTGAAACAATGCCTTTTCCTGCAAATCTTATTTTCACTTCCATGCAGCTCAGAGGTGCCTGAAATATGTTTCAAGTAGAGTCGAGAGGAATTTCTTTTAGAAAAAAACATCATGTACAAATCTCAAGATGTCCCTTGGCAGGGGTTCTGTTTCCTCCTTAACGTATGCCAGTACTTCACCCTTGTGGTTAGAAACTTTTCTCTATGTAATCTTTGCTGCAAATTAAAATGTTTACCTTTTGGATGGGTAAAAATTTATTCTGTGGTGTGATTCAAACCCATCTGGCAACAGCCCCACAGAGCTGATGCTCACTCCTTCCCAGTGGGATGGGGGAGAGAATAAGAAAGGTAAAAGTGAGAAAACTTGTGGATCGAGAAAAAAGTAAAACCAGGCACACAAGCAAAGCACAACAAGGAGTTAATTCCCTGCTTCCCATCCACAGGCAAGTGTTCAGCCATCTTTAGGAGAGCAGGGCTTGATCACGTGTAAAGTGTTTATAGTTCCCCTCAACTTGCTGTCATTTGCTATATATAAATGCACTTGCTGCTCCATCATTCAATTTGTTAATGAGAACAGGACTGAATTTAGAGTGAGTTATGCTCTGATACTCTGCTTGTGTCTTCAAAAAAAATCCACTTTCATAGTGTAATTTTTTTCCAAACAGCTGTGCACTCACCTGATATGTTGCTTTTCTGGATACAATGTCCAAAGACTTTACTAAAGTCAAACTGTTTAATTGCTACTATTTAATTTGTTCTCTCTATCAGTTACTCAGCCAAAAGAAATTAGACAAATGTTATGTGATATGTTCTTGACAAATAAATGTTGGCTGTTTTTGTCATGTTCTCCTCTAATGCTTGTAAACGGAGTATTTTTAGGGTAACAATGCAAGTGCATGCAAAATTGAAAACTCATTAGAAGTTAAAATAAAAATAAAGCTGGGGAGCCTTCTCATTTCCCAGAATGAATGAAATACAAAGAAATGAGCATAAAAGATTAAAACTGTATATGATTTTCAAAGGTCTTTCATTTCAAAGTTCATAATTAGGGCCTTAACACTGAAAAATGAAGTTGAACTTAGATTAAAGAAAATAATATTTTTCTGTGTATACACATGAGACTTAACACACTAAGATGCATGCATTTAATGGTTTTCCTGCAATATCCAGCCTCTAGTGGCACAGCAAATGGGGAGAAGGTGATAATTTTAAGGGTAGGAATATGATTACTTCATTTTAGAAATGCCCTCCAGATATTCTTGAAGTTCATCTACAGAACATATATGCTGTAGAATGAAACTTCCATTAAACCATACATTCCTCATTTTGTATCTGTTCCATTTATATCAGAATACAGAAACTCTCTGCAGAATATTTTCATAGTTAAAGGTAAAATTGATTTATTAGTGTCTCCACGTTGATCTCCACTGCTGCTAAAAACCATGTTTGTTTTTCTCCGTAGGTAGCCTTTTAGATTATTTTTCCTCAGTAACTAGGAAAAGAGTGGTGTCTTGTTGAAAACTATAATCTCTGCATTACATAAATTTTGAGTTGAAGTTTATTGCCATCTGAATTGTATAGCATGTACTTTGACCCATTTGAAATGAGAGTAATTAAAGGTGGTGCTGGCAGATTGGAATCAAAGTGTGCTGAACTACTGGTCCTGGATTATCAATTCAGGTTGATATTCTGAGATAAACATGAGATGCACACCTCAGGTATACAAACACTTTTCAAAATGGGACTGGAAGATGGGGCTATGTAGACTGGAGAAGAGGAAGAGGGAAGAGCTGACCTACAAGATAGATGAATGAAAGCATCAGGCTGACATAATCCCATCAGGTAGCATAATCCCTACCTCTGTTAAAATGACTTTGATGGCATAATAAAATGTAATTCTATAGATGAACATTCCTTGTATAGGCAAGGCTTTAATTAAGAGGCTGAAGGAAAAAAATCCTGTTTTGAAAAGATTCCCCTCAGAGACAGCATGAATAGATAATTGTATACATAAGAAGTTAAACTATTCAGACATCTTAACCTTCCACTGCAAATATTCTGTCAGTCAGTTCTGATATGAAGTCTGCAGGACACCAGCGTAACACTGGACCATTGAAGATGAAATAATATGGGCCTTATTAATGTTTCTTCATTAAGCAACTCTAAATACATTTTGAAACCTGAGTTTTTCTGTGCAGATGGCTTGTATTATTACTGTCACATTCATTCTTTTTCTTTTATTGTAGATTATTTTAGCTCACATACTGTATCCTGCCTTAAATTGGATTTAAGTTCTGTGACAGAGAACTTCTGTATTAAACTACAATGCCTGACAGCTTGGGATCTTTGTTAGGATGTACTGAAACATTACCAACCCTAGCACTTTTTCACTAATACATAGTTTAAAAAGTATTAAATTTGCAAAAGGGAGATGACTCATGGTCTCATTATCATAGGTGTCCATTTTCCACAAAAATTTAAGCAATGAGAGGAATGACAGAGACAATTTCCAGTCTTTACCTGTTCACAGAGGACTCTGTTCCAAAGCTAAATAACTGTTGTAACACATTTTTGTTTTCCAAGAACAGATTTTTAGATGTAGCTGATGATACATTTCAATAGAACTCAGAATGCTCTGCCAGCCTGTGTCTGAGACAGCACTAGGTGTATGCTGTTTTTCTAATAGGAAGTATCCTGCTTTCTATAAATAGACATGTTTCAGTTCTGATTGTTCTGTACTGAAATAACTGGCTAGATGTCTAATTACTCTAAATAGAAAATACAAATGATGGCAGACATTCAATGCCTCCTGAAAAAGGATTCCTAACTGTTAACTGTTCTACTTCCTGAGTATTGGCTCAGAAAAATGTGGCTTGTGAGGGGCTTTTTTCCTTCTCTTCTCTTTGGTACATGCATATTGATCACTCTGCTGCATCCTAAGGCAAATGAAACACAGTGCAGTGTATCCTTTGGAGTCAGGGATCAAATTAATCCCTGGCCAGGACATGTAACAATAAACAAGGGAAGGAAATGAACTGCTTCTGAGAAACAGAGTTCCCTCCAGCTCCCTTTTAATTTCCACACAGCAAGGCATTGTGCTTTATATGTAATTATAATGATTTATTCAAAGGTGTTTACTAGTCAAAGGCATAACATCTTGCTTATCCAATAATTACATAGGTGATGAGGTCACCGAGGGGGTTGTTAACACTGCCAACCTTTTTCACTAAAGTTCTTTAGTTTCTATGTTTCTTTAATGTTTCATTTGTTTGTTTTGTGCAAATTTTTTTTGATACCTACAGGTTTTTTTGTTTCTTTCTTTCACAGAGGAACACGCAGTGGATCTGTCTTACTTAAGTTTCACATGCCTTAATTATTTTTATGCCATAATACTGGTTCTTGTGATGTGAAACTGAAGGATACTTTACAGTAATGGATTGCAGCATTTCTGAAAATTCAACTCTTACATCTTTGTTGCACTGCTTATAAACGTTAAAAGGCTGATAGTTACTTTCATAATCCTAGACCCATTCTGCACAATTGCTTCATTACTGTACATAATGTAAATTGGGTGTTAAATCTCCTTAAAAGAAAATCTTCACCCTGCTTGGCATTTGCAATTGCAATTGGGATAGGAAAAAATTACATGTTGGGGGGGTAACTCAGCCACAATAAGTATCTCTCTGCAATGTCAGTGGGACTAAATTTAGGGGGCAATCTAATAAAATTAGGAAGGTATCATAGATGGATAGCACATAATGGAATAAAACGTATGAAATCTTCTTGACCTTAGGAAAAAGTATCAACCAACCCATCACTGAAATAGCTGTCTTGCTATTCCAAGCAAGCTTTGGCCTAATGCTATACACTGCCTTGGCTCCTGTACACCTTTTTTGGCTGCCCTTTCTGTCTGGACATGCTTTATTTCTAGTTGTCATCCTGTCACTGCAAGAGATTACCCTTTGTTGAACATATTCATGGTGTCTTCAACAGACTGTGATTCTGTTAATCTTCTGAGAGGTGCCACCATCTCCAACGAGCTCAGATGACGAAGGCTGTACATAGAAGAAAACAAATCAGTCACCTCAGGGACCTGACCAAGCTCATTTGAAGTTACATTAGCACTTGCACCCCACATGACACCAAGGCCTATTTGAATATTCTAAACCATAATGATGTTTTCATTAATGCAATTTAGTTTTGTCTCTTCTTCAAGCAGCTGTCTCTGACTCTAGTGATACTTGTTTCCTGATAACATTAACTCATGGTCTCACAGGTCCCCTTTGCCTCAGGAAGGAAGATTGAGAGCTATCTGCTTGCTCAGTGCAACCTAATGCCCACTTGTAGATCAATTCTAGATATTGACAGTCTGGTGTCTGATGTTTAGAAAGCTGTTACAGGCTAGATCAGACATCAGAGGACTGGCCATCAATAGGCAGATATAACAGGGGATGTCAACTGTGAAATAACTGTGGTTCTAAATCTTCAACTGTGATAGTGAATATATCTTTTTCCCTTCTGCCACCTGTGGCTGTTCATGTACTTAATGCTACAACAGTCTGCTATTCCTCAGGATTTGTCTGCAAGTTTTTGTTTTTTTTTTTTTTATTTAAATAGGAATTGCATGATATTTTTGTTCTCAATACACTTTTTTTTTTCTTTCCTGCTAGGTGATATAAGCCCTTGGGATCTTTTGATCTGCTTATCTTCCAGAAAAAATGGTGATACTGGCTGCATTCAAATAGATGACTTGCATCACCTTGAGTTATTCCAGAAGGTATGAGACTACTATGTTATCCTTAGCAGGAATGAAAGGGGTTTTGAGCACTCATTCTTAAAAGAAAACCATTTAATGCTTATTTTCAACCATGCAGCAGCATGGTTTAACAGCAATAAAAATTTTTTTAAAGTTTTCTATGAGAAATTTGCCTGCTGTCAGACACCAGCATTTCATTCTTTCTATCACACCAGGAGATCAAAAGCAATTTCTCATTTGGACAGAGTATGTTATTTCGGATGTAAGTATTACAGTATAAGGTTTGAAAATTGTTACAATTGAATAAGTTTTTCTTTTCTTTAGCTTGAACTTCTGTGTTCTTGGCCACCCTCAACCAGCATGTCAGGCAGCAAAAGCATCTACAGACATCAAGGGAAATATAAACAATTAACCATTGGAAAAGGGAATTCAGAAATGGAAAGCACCAACTATCCAATAAGCATAATATTTCAAAATAATAGCATAGGCAGAGGATAAAGCTGGACTAATTTAGACTTCACATCTTGTATCATTGAGTTTCATCTAACGTAATTGCTCCTTTGCAAACCAACATGGTTTAGACACCTCTCCAAAGAGTGTCAGTGCTCCTGTAATTGGAAATGTGTGAGCTGTACCAGTGCCCACCCCTCCAGGACCTCAATGGGAGGAGTGCCTTGCTCTGGCACTGCAACCTACGTTCCAAAGCATCAGTGGTGCCAGTTCTTGTTACTTTCATGACTGTTTTTGTTTGTTTGTTTGTCTGTTTTTCACTTGAGCATAGTTTGGTAACATTTTAGATTACT
Source organism: Phaethornis superciliosus (assembly GCA_023637945.1). NCBI lineage: Eukaryota > Metazoa > Chordata > Aves > Apodiformes > Trochilidae > Phaethornis > Phaethornis superciliosus. The sequence goes on along the minus strand of JAJQWJ010000001.1, from coordinate 23,323,668 downwards.
TAGATATGCAAAGGTCTTAACAAGCACCTGACCTGTTGATGAAAATATGTGAGTGATTTAAACTGATGTCTGAAAATATGTACCTAAAATATAGATAAAGCTTAGTTCATATTTCAGAGATTGGCACAAATAATTGTTCCAAGACCCAAATATATAGACTCTTATCTGAGGGAGTGGGAGATATATATCTGATTTTAAAAGCTATTGAGTGAGGTTTGAAGTTCACTAGGATGCAAAAAAACCCACTCCACATCCACAGAAGGCAGAGCTAGGAGCATGTACACTGGGATTGCCTGGGATAGGATGCCTCATCTAGCTGAAGCTTTTATAGCAGCTCCAATTTACAGATACTTTCCAATTTACACATACTTTCAGTCCAGATCTTGGATCACAAAACATCCCAAGCTTCTGAAAACTTTTTTTCTCATTCTACCCATATTACCATACTTGAGCCTATAATACTGTGCAATATATTAATCCTTACAGCACTCTGTTATGTCCAAAAGTTTCACACATGAATAACTGAGACATAAGGTGATCAAAGGAATTGTTCAAGTTCCCTCAGGAAGTCTGCAGCACAGCAGAGACTTAAACCAGATGGCTCACATCTCCGGATAACTTTAAATATTGGACTAACATTACTTGCTGCTGGCATGCCCATACCACAGTGCAACACCAGTTTTTGTTGCAGAGCCTGGATGTGGTTTAGCTGCATTAGCTTACCACTGTTCCCAAGCATGGCAATTCAAGAGGAATGGGCTGTTTCCATGCAGAGAGAGGCAGAGAGAGACAGGGACTGATAACTGACAGGGAACAGAGAAATTGCAGAAGCAGAAAAGGGGAAGGGAAGAGGTGAAAACTCAGCAGCCAAGAGTAGAGCTATAAGTCTAAAAATTTGGTTTGTGTTGGCTGTGGAGGCAGAGCCTGAATTTTAACTTCATTATGCCACATTGAAGGAATGGCAAATTGTAAATCCTTTTTGATACTAACAGGAGTTTTGTACTTGAGATGTCTCTGATATTAACACAAACCCACTGAAATCTCCAGGAAAAAGAGTACTTTTCTGAATGAAACTATTAAAGCTTCTCTTTTTTTGTACAGGTAAACCTACTTCCAGAAATACAGCATTTCCTTTGTAGAAAAGAGGGATTATGCCAGATAAAAAGTGCCTTTTCAGGTAACCTATTTTTTTCAAACCTGCATGTGATGCTGGTCTTTTAATAGCTGTCACAGGAAGTCTCTGAAATGAGACTGTCAGGCTTACAATTCCTTTTTATTTTTAGTCATGAATTCATAGGGGGGAAAAATGAAACAAGAATGATAATCCATTTCAGACACCATTTAAATACAGGTTACAATTATGCAGTATCTTTTCAGGTAATATTGCATTTGTTAGCTGTTTAATGCTGCAGAAATAATTTGGCTATAAGTGTTTTATTTTTGGACTGTTTTGTGTTAATATAGTGTATTGATGTTTACACTTCAAAGGCCTGGGTTCAGTGTAATATGTTTGTTCAGCTTTACAAAAATGTTGTGGCATAGAGAAGGAGTAGGAGTCAGAGTTTGGTTCCCATCCAGACATAGTTTACTGATAAAAAGCCTTTGTGTATTAAGGTCATCAACCAGAAAAGTTTAAAGGTTATGGGCAAGTTGCCAAAGAATCCTAATTTACTATGGGTGAAATTCAGCTTTGAATAGAAACTGGAAAAAACTGTTGTGAACCATATTAGGTCTATTAAAACTACAGATGCACACATTATGATCTCAGTTATGCTACTGAAGATCCTTCACCAGTGGTATTTTGGATTTATGACCTACCTTCACTATATAAACTTTGCTTATAAGAAAATTCGTCCTTTTGGAGGGTTATTTTGCAATCCCCTGACAACCAACCCAACATTTACTGCATTAATATTTAACCTTGTATGGAAACAAATACACAGGGTTGAACAGTCTGATTTCCTTTTTCCCTCTCCTCTCCTCTTCTCTCCTCTCCTTTTCTCTCCTCTCCCTTTTCACTATATATATATATATATGTATATGTATATGCTATATTTTGTGCATAAGCAAAAGCTTCATTACATGTCATTTCACCATATTTAGGTAACTTGTGTAGCAGTATTCCAGTATTCTCCTTGTATGAGTGGAGAGAGAGAGGCACCTAGAAGCACTACTTCATTTTATCCTAAAATATGTGTTTAAAATAGGTGTGTTGAATGACCCTCTGCAGGTACTTACAAATGAATTACCTCTAAGCAGTGACTGTAAATGGAGCCTAGACAAGTAGCTTAGATTAAATACCTGGCATTTGGATGCTTGACCCAGGTGGTTCCTAACCTAAGAGTACTGTATTTTCCCTTTTAATTTTTGCACTGTTTCATTAAAAGATCAATCAATATTTAAAGCCTATCTGAAGTGTTTCCCTTAAAGAGCTTTATGTTGAGTTCTAGTTTAAATTGGACATTTCCATTTCCTGGTGCAGTACATCATGAAACCTGATGATAAGGCACATGCTGTATAACAAACATCTATCCAGGTCCCGTGGGAATCCTGTCTCATAAAGTCATACTACACCAGATAAATGATATATTGTGTTTTGGCTGAGGTTTAAGTAAGTCTTTAGTAAAACCTTGTGCCTTGGTTCCCTTACACTGGGAACTGAATCAGAAAATATTCTGACACAGTACCACTTTCAGAAAAAAACCTGAGCAGATTTCTAAAAATTTCAAGGAGTTCAGGAATTCCCACTCAGGTTGTAACAGACTGCTTTTAAAAATATTTGTTTGCCCTGCTGCTTGGAGAAAGGCCAGTTGCAGTGGGTTTATTATTTTGCTACTGCAAAACCACAAACACAAGAGGCACTCACCACACACAGAGCTTTCCCTTTAAAATATGCACATTTTCACTGGTGTCCATAAACAGTGGTACAAGCCACTTCGTGTATGTGGTCTGTTAAGCTGTACAGTGTTTTCTCCTCTTTAGGGAATGACAATTTACAAGCTTCTTATTTCATACTTATTAATTCTTTCCTGCAACAGAGAAAATCCTTTTAGACTGCTGCTGAAATCTCACTGAAATCAAGGTGGTATGTGTGCTTGGAAGCAGGGTCTGAGTTCTACCACCCAGTAACAGAGGATTGTTTGAGCAGTCTGCTGAAGGACTGTCAGATAGAAAAAGGCCCATCCCTCACCTTTCAGTTACCAGTAAAAGAGATTTTGAACCTAAATTAGCTTCAGTGGTTTAAAGTAAAAAGAAAGCCATCTCCTAATCTATGTGTCTTCACATCAGCATGTGACCTAGGGGCTGAGGTGGCTGTTTCAACACAAGGGTTTTATGCCACTTAAGACACCCTGGGGAATCCAAGACACCCAGTAGGATGGGTAGATTTGGCATGAAACTTTGGCATGGACTTTCTGGTCCAGCAGCTGGAGGCTCAGAGGGATATCCTGTAGTGTTCTGGATGGCAATAGATGTCTGTGTATGGACACCTGATTTTAACATTTGGAATATAAGCTCCCAAAATTAACAGAAGCACATTTTAGAGTGAGCAAGCCCCAAAGTACATTTAGATCCAGGATAATTCAGGGTTACCTGAACTGCTCTACACCAACTGTATAGGCTACACTGATATCTGTGACCAGAATCGGAGCTTAGACTTCAAGTATCTTAATCCAAAGATTAATTCCATTCAGCATCAATGGATATATGACATCTAATTTACTTTGAGTGACATACACTCATAAAAGGTGAAATTAGAATCATAAGGGGAAACATTTGATTTCAGCTTTAGAGGACAAAGAAGCATAAGTAAAATCAACTTCTATGTAGAGCCACCTTTCCTCCCAACAGCAGTGAAGTTGCCAGGTATTAGGATTTGTTTGATCCTCAATTTTAACATTATTTATAGAAATCATATTTTTCATCAGTATTTCCTCCACAGAAGCGTTTGTTTCCTTTTACATCAGTCACACACTTTCACTTGCGTGTTTGAGTCAACGGAGGTTCTCTGCAATTCCTGTCGAAGAGGATTAGTTGGTTTGTTATTACTGTGTTTGTCATTTAGTCAGCCCCCCAAGGAGCCAAGCAATTTCCTGTAAAAGTGAAAACACAAAGTTGCTGCTTTAAGAATTATGTGATCTAATTAAAGACCCACTATGTTGTAGAAAATGTATCAGACAGCAGGGCTGAGAGGATAGGATTAATGGATTTACTTTGGGTATGGCAGTGTTGATGTTGATAAGAAGTGGGTACAAGGGTAAAGGTTATTAAAAAAAAAAAAAAAAAAAAAAGCAACTCCTCCTAAACTGCTTTTTTTTTTGTATTTCCTAAAATGCTCTTTTTTGTATTTAAGAGGACATGCCCCTTTCCATATCCCCATTGTACCAATATGGGAAATAAAACGAGTTACAAAAAATATCAGGTCAATGCTTCTTTCTTTGCTTTGTCTCTTTAATGGAGTATCTTTTTGTCACTGAAAATTCAGATTAGTTCTATCCGTTTGGGGGGAAAATTATGCACAGAGCATTGATCACTCCTTTTTAGAAGAAAGAATAGAAGCTGGGAAGAGGAAAAAATTTTTAGGAAAGACAGGCTGGAGGAAGAATTTAGAGGGTCAAAAAAAGGCACAAAAATTGTGTGGATAAATTGCACCAAGTGAAAAAGAAAGAGATAAAAAAGGTTCCTGGAGGATGCACATGGATGGCAGTCAGTTTGTGATGAGGCGTAAGCATACTAATGGATCTTAAAAATTCAACATAGAAGGCAATGATAATTTCCTGCTGCTCAGTCTGAGAAGAATGATTTCATTACTATATTTGCAGTGTTTGTCCCAGTACTTAAGCAGGTGCTTGATATCTGCTCACTGTATGGGACTTGGGCCATGAGGAGGTTCTGGCATGGCTACTGAATGACCAATGCTCCTGGCATTTGTTGCTCAGGTCAGCAAAAGCTGCAGCTATTGCAGGGATCTGTGAATGAAAACTTGCTGCAAGCAGTCCAGACTGTTTGGGTCTGGAGAATGACTGGCAGATTTCAGGTTCTTATACTGGGTATCCCACCACTGCTGGGCTGAGAACTGATCTTTGCTGCCTCCTGGAACTACTCTTAGCTGCGAGAAGGAGAGGATGAAGGTCCACAAAGTGAGCAGAATTGCCCAGCAGTTGAGGGAAAGGCATCCTGATATATTCACAATACTGTCCTTGACAGGTATCATCTTATAAAATAACAGGAATGCTTATGGTATTTTGTCCCTGATTTTCCCATTCCCTAAGCAATCCAGACTAGTCTGTTTTTCCACATATACATTTCTCCTGCTTCATCATTTCCAAGGTCCAGCTTGGTCCATGCTTACCTTTTTTCTAAACTCAACCACACCACCATTTCTTTTTAACATAATACTGCTGCTGTAAACCTTACTTTTTATTAGTGTCACTAGTGCAGAGACTTGATGAGCATCTACAAGCCTTGCATGCTCCTTTGGTCACCTGCAGGGCTGGCCAGCAGCATTAATCACGCAGAAGGTGTTGGAACACAGCTGTAATGAAACTGAGTGGGAGGGAGAGCCAAGATAGTCCAGCTGTGTGACTGTCCTCTCACTAGGTGATATTTCTGCTGTCTGGTGCTAACCCTACACCTCACAAATCTTCTTTGCCTGTCCCCAGTGTCCCTGGGTTGCCCTGAAGACAGCAGGAAGGGTAATGAGGGGAGGAGAGGAAGCAAGGCTCAGTAGAGCCACCTGTGTAAGAGAGAAATTATAGATGAAATTTATTTTCTATTGTAATAATTCAACATCTGTGACAGGAATATGTTTCTTTGTAGGGGAATGCATTTATTTTGCCAGCTGTCCCTTATAAATGTCTGTACACCAGTTATGACTAGCTCTGTTATTATTACCTTTCTGCTACTGAAGTTGCTAAGATCCTCTAGAACGGACAATAAAATCAGTATCTGATTCTTTTGAGTTAATTATATAATTATAAACTACATGTAGTGTGATACTCTTTGTTTTACAATAGAGTCAGATCTCACCTAAACCAAAAATATACTTCTGTAATAACAACAAATAGGAGACTGAAAAGAAATAAAGCAGCAAAATTAATTTAATTTCTTCACTTATACTATTCTATATTCCACCATGTTCCTAGTACAGATTTGTAGCTGTGGCTCTCATAATGTAACAGACAGGCAGCTTTTTTCCAGAATTTTATAGCTTTTCTGCAAGTTTAAATTCTGGTGTGAAGGGTACACACAGAAGAAGCATCCCTTTTGGGAAATACTGAAAAAAGCCCTGTCTTTTAACTGTGAGCATGCTTTATAAATGAAGATGCATCCATGATCTTTAATAAATATTGGTTTCTGTGTGTCTGCTAAAATAGAGAAGCAAAAACATAGCAAATGATTAATCTCAACTGAAACTATGCTTGCTGATGTTTTTAAAGAGAAAAATAAGCAACAGACAAATTCCAAACTTATATGTTACCTTCATTTTGCCTTTGTAACTCTGAAATTTCACAGGTTCTTTTTAGCATGAATTTCAGTGCATTCCAGCCCAGGGTTTATATTCCTTTCCCTTTAGATCTGCTTTACTATAAACTTTTTTTCTATGCTAAACATGTTAGATAGTCAGTTTAAGCTTCCAAAAATGACCAATAATTTGAAGTTTCTGCACTGTAAATATTCAAGGTACAAAGCTTTGAGGTTAACTGCATTGTAGAGGGAGGGATCACCTCAGTGTTTGAATATGAAAACTTTTAAATAACCTTTAGAGCAATAGTCAGTAGTGTATGGGATACTGAACCTGCATCAATGTGCTCATCAGGAATGAAGTTTGTAACACATGTCAAAAGCATCATAGGTGTGTTAAGTATCAAGCAAGAGGGCATATTCCTGTGAAATAAATGGAAATTTTGCCAGTACTTCACTGTGGGCCAGGCTTGCTCCTCGTCTTCCTGCCCTCCTTCAAATTCTCAGCATCTGCTTTCAATTTCACAGCCACCCTATTCTAAATGCATAGGTTCCAAAACTGAGTGTTAAAGGTTCTCAGCCTTTCTTTAGCAACCTCAAGGCATAGTGCTTAAGCCATAGGAGAGTACTAATCTTTGTTTCAGAGTCTTTTCATCTTGTAGGTCAAATGTATAACAGGAGGCAATTAAATGGAATAGCTCTATTTTCTGTGACAGTGACCTCAAGGCCTGTAGCAACAGTAGTTCAACTGAATGCTCTATGCTCCAGAAGTCCACACCAGACAGACAGATGGATGACCCCAGCACAGGCTCCAATATGAAGCTCTTTTACCTCACTGAGATCCCTGTTAGAGAGCAAACCTGTGAGACTGATAGAGAGGACCAGTTATCAGTCCTTCATGGATATGGTCCTGCAGAAACTGCTGAGAAATTACGTGAGTTGACTATCTCAGGCTCTTGCTAGAGACAGACTATCAGCATGAAAATCTAGGAAAAGCTCAGGAGGCTTCTGTGCTGTTGGAAAGTCTCCTCTAAACTTTCAGGCTTAATGTACTTTCATGTTCTAAAATACAATTGCAATTGGATGAAGACTCTGTGAGTACAAATGTGCTGAGTTTACAGTGTCCTTTCTAAAAGAAATGAACAATGTGCTGGGCTCAGAAAAGAACATAGCACCTTAGTTGCATTTCATCCCATCTGTAGCTTTGTGCTTCATTAAACAACCAAGATCTCACAAGGTGACTCAATTGCTCTTGAAATGTTTCTAACATATCTGACAGTTGATGGGCATTTTCAAAAGAAAATTACCTTTTCCTCACAGACAATATTCTTAATTGTTCTTTTCTCTGTGTTTGAAGTGTGTAAAATATAGCCTACTTGATCCTGAACACAGTAAAACATTTAACAAATCAAACCATATCTAACTCTCCTTGTAACATCAAAGGATAATATAAAAGGAAAGATAAAGAGGACAGACTCTCATTCATCTTCCGTTTCCTTTTCTTTCAATTGAGTGTTACTCACTTAGTTGAACCCATAGGGTCTTCTGCTGAATTTCTTACCATTGCAGATCACCAGATGTCCACATTAACCCAAGATTTCCATTTACCATCAGTCCACGTGGCCACAGCCGAGTCAACACTGACCTGGCTCTGCTCCAGGAAGTCTTAATTTGACCAAATGTACTTCTATCTGTCAGTAAACCTTTTGCTCAGCCACACGTTGTAACTCTCAAATCAGCTATTCTTTAATGTGTATGGTTGGATCTCATGTTACACTTCAGAACTCTGAGCCGAAGACAAGTAAATAACTTGAGACCCAGAGATGAAGGGAAAGGGAGCAAGAAGTCATAGCTGTGTAAAATACTTGAAAGGCCTCATTAGATGTCAGTGTAGCTGCTGCATTAGGTATCAGTTGTCTCTGCCAACTGAACTGTTTGACTGTAGTACTTTAAGAGATTTCAGTTGAATGAACAATATCTACTGCCCGTTCATGAGACAAAGAGGTGCTTAATTTATTTGATCAAGAGGTGGTGACTTGCTTTAGTGGATCTTATATCTCCCTTTCCCATGTGGCCCCCAGCTGTTCCTCAGATCTGTGTTTTACCCATTGCTGTGGTTAGAGAGCTAATGTGTGAATTCAGCTGAGAACTTGTAGTGGCTTCTTTACCCATCAAAATATCATCATGGAGAACACCCTAGGCAGAAAGTGGTGCTGTTTCTTAGTGTTTTCAATGGTACCACTGCAGAGATGTCAGCTCTTTTTTTTTTTTTTTTTGTTGTGAAAGCAGGGAAGCAGGTATCTGGCCTTAGGTCCTTTGCTTTACCCTGCATCACAAATGGCAGCAGCAAAAGGTATTTGAGGCAAAGCCTGCAACTGCTCCTCAGGAAAATCATCAGTTTGTGTAGCCTTTCAATGATTGAATTACTGCATATCCCCTTTGAAAGGGAAAACATTCTTTTCTGGTTTACATCTATTTTTTCTTTTGATCTTTAGAGTCTGCTACAAAAATTACTAAGATCAGGATTTTTGAAAGAGGAGATGTAATGTGGATGTGACACTAGGATGCTGGGACTGTAACTTGGCTAACCAAGCTGCCTGACACATATCAATTGCTGAGCCTGCCCCACCTCTTCTGTTTTAAAATGTTGATGTTATTTAGGTACTTTGGAAGGACTGGTTAATTAACAACAGCTTGTAGAGTCATTTCAAGATGGAAAAACATGGCAATTACTGCCAAGAGTAAAGGCACTGCAGGATAATTTTCGTTGATGGTAATGTTGATTAACAAATTTACAGATCTAATAAACACTGTTACTGCTTTTGAGTGCAAAAGCAGGTGAAGAGTTGCCATGAGAACTGATACAGCTGAGTTTGCTGCAGTTCAACACTATTGATATCTCTTTATTATTATAATTGTATTCATTGATTTACCAAATTCATTTGATTTACCAAATTGAGAGACTGTCACTCCCTCATTAACTGTGCCTGATGGTGTATGTGCTGTGTACCATCTAAAAGGAGGAAGCTCATTGTGACAGTCTCACACTTGCCTTCTTCCAGCCCCCTTGTGATGGGCTCTATTCCAGCTGGGTGCTACCTCAAAACCAGGATGTGTGGAAGACACCACACAAACAGGATACTCTATAACATGAGCAATAATTGCCCTTTTTTCAGTTTTTGATGCTAATCAGCAACACCCTGATGTTATTTAACCTTCTCTTTTTTAAGAGATAGCAGGTTTCAATTTTTTCTTTTTATGTTGAGGCATTTTGCAGTGGACTTAGGGCAACAGTAAGTATCTTTAAGCATTAGTTTGAAAATTTCAGGACACAATTATTTTTCAATTATTTTTCAGTTGTCCCTACCTTTTTTTATATCCAGCACGAGTAAATGGTCCTCTAAGTAGGAAAAAAGGAATTTACGTCAAAATAATCTTCTCTGTTTTGCTAAAACAGCAAAACTTCCCATTTAAGAGAGGTGTATATATGTACTAATCTCATCTCATACTTTTCAGTCTCTGTTGTGAGTTAATACTGTATTGGCTTCTTAATGCATTAACAACACAATAAATCCATATTTTAAAAAGGAAAAGACACTGCTTTCTCTTGAGTAATGAGATCATGGTCAACAGATCAGCATCTTGCTCTTTGAAGACCTAGGCCATGAGATTTGAATTTCAGAGTCTAATGGTGCTGGGCTGTTCCCAATGGATACCCTGCAGCACTAAGATAGAGAGGAATGGGGATTGACTCCATAGCTCCACAGATGCAAAAGCAGAGGACTGTGTCATGACTTTTTATCAATGTGACGATGAATCAGTAAAAGATCTCTGAAGCCATCTGTTTGCTGGGGAGGGCATTTATGTGTTTTAATATTTCTGGTTTTGCCTGAACATCAAAGCTGCATGATTAAGGTTTACAGTCTGGGACTTATTTGCAGCTTCTAGTAATTAGCTTAGTTTTCTTTCATAGTCAGTAAAACCCAACAACAACAACAACAGAAATAAAACCCTTTCAGCGAGCAGTTCAGAATGACCCTCATAATGTTCCAAGGACTGATCTCTCTCTCCATTGCCTAGAGACAAAGCTTCAGAATGTTATTTTGCTAATATAGAGGCTTCAGTCTGGTAATTAACATGATGCATAGGAGTAGCTGCTGTGGGACCACTGCAACTTGTGTTGGTGAAATGCCATTGTGTCTTAACAGGGTAGAAATTGCCAGAAGAAAATGCTTTTGTGTCTTTACAGGCAGATATGGAAAAAATAGCGCTTGATTTAGTGGGTCTGCTCTCTATGCATATTAAGTAAGTCTGCAAGATAAATTACTTAATGGGATTGTATTGGCTTACAGTGTACAGAGAAGTAGGCATAGAGTAGCCTATTTTGTCTGTATCATCAACAAACAGGTAGTCACTTACAAAGTCCAAATAAGTTATAGTGTGTAACACTACACAAAGATGCCAACGAGAGCATAATCTGAACATAAGGTGTTATATTAATAATTGCCTAGGTTGATCAGTAAATCTTTTGATCCTGCTAAATGGTGCATGTAAGGCAAAGGACCAGATTAACGTGAGATCCCAGTTGAGCTTGGAAAGCTGAATGGAGATGATCTGATGGACGCTGATAAACATAGTGTTAAACAATGTGGTAAACATATCATGTTGTTATTTTAACAGGACCTGTGTGAAGATGAATGGTCCTTTTCCTTGAATGGCTGCTCACAGCTCATTGCCAGAAATAGAACTTCAGTTTTATTTTTCATTTCATGTACCAAAGTCAAGGGTGCATGCTTTAAAAGAGAAGCTATATGAATAAATTTGTACCATTAGCACAAAGCAATATGTAATTAAAAAGAAAAGAAATAAGGTTTGGGAATAATGCGAACAGCTTGACTTTTCTCTGACTATTACTTAAGAACTTGAAATACGAGGTGTGCTATGGTTAATGAAAACCACCCTATATGAAATAATGACATAACTGAAGGGCTCTGTGCCTTTTTATCAGCACAGTAATAACACAAAATACATACCATCCATTGACTGATCTCACATCACAATATTTTGATTGCTATTAATAGTCACGTGCCTCAGTAATTTTGAGGACTCTAGTACATCAGACCTGCTCCCACTGCTTTTGATGGCAGAACAAAGCCTCCCGCAGGTTTCAGTAACTACCAAAATGTAGCCTCAAACAGTGAACCTACACACAAGAATTTGTAGTTATTTACTGAGCTGTGTGACTACAGTGGAAAAGTTCCTTGTTTCTTAGTCAAATAAATTTCTTATTCCTATTAATTTTAATTAGACCTATGCGAGAAACAAGATTTTAGTATTCTACAGTTAGAAAGAAAGGGTTTCTATTTAGAGGTAGTTGGAAAGGTGTGCTTTTTATATGCAGCACTTATACACTCACCTGTAAAGTGAGAGCTGCAGCTAAGACTCTGAGCTTGTAGCTAAAAGGAGTTGCTTGGTGGGTATAAATCTCTCTGCTAGCAGATCCAAAAATGATTATATTGTCAGTATTTGTTATTTTATATTTTCAGTTAATGCTGGTAGCTCTTCTCTTCCTATTGTGTTTTACACATTTTATCATTAGCAACAGGAGTCCACCACTGCTTTCAATGCTCTGATGCCTTTCTTCCTCATCCCTTTGGTACTTTTCCAGACATGCAGCTCCCAGTTGTCACCCCAGAATGCTCCATCCACCCTGGGCTGTCAAGGGCCAACGATGCAAACAACGTTTCCCAGGGCAGCAAAAACACTGACCAGACACGTCCTGCCCATCTGCAGCACTGGTGGAAGCAGAGGACGAGCTCACAGCTGTAAGCTAATCATACCCCACCCTCAGAAACTCTGAGGGCTTTGCTGGGAGTCAGGGACATGGAATGCAGCAGCAGAGGAGACCACAACAGATGGAGCACTTGGATGTATTGCAGCTCTTAACACTTGCATAATGTTTGTTGCTGTACTAGCCAAGTTTGCAGGTTTTGTGTGTGAACAGCCAGGTCTTGATGTTTTTTGGGTACTGAAAGACCAAGACAGATAAATACATACCCAGAGACTCTCTCAAGATGGCTATTTCCTGCTCCCATCCCTGCCTTGCCCCCACTGCAGACACACATATATGGTACCTCCCTCCCCCTCCCTTAAGTAAAGAATCAAGAAGTACTTGAGAACTGGCTGTCCAAGTGCAGGTTCTGATGTTTGAGTATCTCACAAATTTTATGCTCACAGGACCTGCCACTCTGCAGAGGAGAGAAAAAAGTCTCTATAACATTGGTGTTTCTAGACTCCCTTAGCAGATAGCAAAATTGAGGTCTGGAAAGGCCACATATTGCCAAAGATTATACAGCAGTGGGAGGAGAGCTCTGTGTCCTTTACCAGTAACCAGTTTTAGAGACCCACAATTCATACAGTCATCTGCTCATTGCATTTCCTTTGAGGTAGATTGGTGCTCAAAGACTTTAACAGGCAGAATAATAAAGACTTTTGTCAGTGTGCCCAACTATATCTTAGATTTTCTCAAGTAATAAGCTTTTCAGTAACAGATTTTTCCCTTGGCTTTGTTTTTTCTGTACTGTTTCAATGGCTGCTTCTTTTTTTGTGGACTGTGAGAGCTGTAGGCCAGAGTCATGTCACTTCCTAGACAGTTACTTTGCATATCTCTTTTATGCTTAGCATATTTATTATGGGTTATTCCTCAGTGTCATTGTCTTTGATAATATTGGGAATTTTAGTTCATGGCTTTCATTAGGGAAAGCATGCAGTACCACATGTTTTTGCCTCTTTATTACATTGAAGAAAGTGCTAGCAGTAGTACAGTCTTTCCATAGAGTTGGGTTATTTTTTTGTTTTCTGAATTCACTAGATATCAGTGTTAAATCTGGGTACCTTGACTATGTACTTCTGTTATTTAAGCTGCCTGTATTTCTTTAATGTTTTAACCTTCCCTTTGTATGTCTGGGATTTTCAAGGATTACTAACACAGGTACTTTCAATGCATGGAAATAAATATTTAAAAACATTGAAAGCAATAAAAATGGTTCATAGAAAGCTTTGTTCCAGGCTGCATGTTTTCATCCGATTGTGTTGCTTAACTCAGACTAATTTCCTATTTTAAGTGATTTCACTGTTTTCTTGCAGCTCGTTTTCCTCATTTTCAAAAGCACTTCATTAATGCTATGTATTTTTATTATTTTCCAGGAAACAAGTGTCAGCTTCACCAGACTACAAGGACATCCTAAAAGCTCAAGACCTTTCTGTCATCATCAAAGCATATGTACTTGTGACATCCTTAACACCTCTGAGGGCATTCATTCATTCGACCGCCACTGTCTGGCATCCACCCAAGAAGAAGCACTTTTCTGCAAAGGTAAAACATTGGATTTTCTAATTTTTACATTTCCCAAGCAAAGCACAGAAACAGAAAGCCAGATAATATTGTTTCTGTTTTACCCCTTCTTTATTTGCAGACCACAGCTGACAGTGAATATCCTCCTAATGTACTGCTTTCATTTCTCAGAACAAGTGGGGTTTGCTTCATGAAGCAGGGAAGAGTGCTCTGTGCAGTGAGGCCCTGGGATTTACTTGCCTCAGGGACCATTTTATTGCTGACATTTGACACCAGTTGCAAGGTTGGAGTTTTCTCTAAAGATAAGCAGTGGGTGTGCTGTCATACTGTAACATCTTTTGCCCAGATATTGACAGTGTTGTTAAAAAGGAAAGTAAATATTTAAGATAGTTTGTTTAGATTTCTTTTTTTTTAGGTGCAGTAAAACAGAATGGAGGAAGGTCAGGGCATTGCTAAAAAGCAGAAGGAAGTATACCATGGGAAGTGTGGGCCTGCCATGAACTTGGTTTTCTGAAAAAGGATGTTTCATGTGTGTCTTAGTTGGATTAACTCTGGATATATCCAAGTGCCTGGAGACACTCCTCTCTCTCTCCACAACTACTTTTCATAGCAGTCCTGTGGATTTCCAAACGTGCCTTCCTATTCCTTTGTTCTTGCAACAAGGAACTGTTCTTGCAACATAGTCACTCTATGTGAAGGAGCTACAGTTCTGTGGTTGCTCCTTTCATTTGGAAGGAATAAAGTCACAAAGTAGCAGTGATTTCTTGAGGTCACATAGATCATCTCTCGCAGCAGCCACCTGAGAATGGGGGAGAAGCAAGTCTTGGCTTTCAATCAGCCTGAGTGTTTTGGTGTCACTGTCAGGACTCTTGATGATGGCAGCCTTTTGGCATGTTCTACAGTTTTAGATCTTTCAAAGTTAAGCGCCAGTCTAAGCTCATTATCCAATTCTAGGTACTGGAGAAACAGACACCTCTAGAGAATAAATCATCCCACCCAATTTAGTCACTAATTTTGGAAGGAGATGAGTTTCCTACCAAACGTGTTTGCTTCCTTCTTTGGGCTATGACATTCTTAGATAAAATGTCAAATTCTAGGTTACCAAAATTAAGTGAGATGGACCAACTTCTCTTTCTTTCCCCCCTTGGGAAGCGTGGAAGCCCACAGACATATTATTTTGCCATCTATTTTCCTCTCTTTCAATTTATGGTCAGTCACTTTCAAACTTTGAGGTTCAGTTTTTGTTTACATTTATTAAAATGGCACAATGTCCAGCAGCATCACTAGTGCAGCTGAAGTAGGGACTACTTTAAAGTCTAGTAGCCATTAGTAATTGTGATATGACTCTGTAAAATAATTGTCACTGAGGGAATTCTGCTGAGCCAGGTGCCAGCCACCATTTGCAGAGCACTTTGGCAGCTGAAGAAGCAATAAAAATGATAGATAGAAGCAGCAGCACATTTACAGTAGTTCCAAGATGGTTACTGCTGCTAGGGTGTTATATCTTCCACAGCTTCAGGCAGGCTTGTCAAAATGGCAAGAAATAAACAAAAAATAGACACCAAATAAAGCACATTTGTAGTGCTGTATGGATTAAAATGCAAATCAACAGAATGATGGAATGTGTAAAAACTTTCTCTTGGCATAAACAGTGTGCCCTATAAAGAACCTGGGAGGGGTCAGGGAGTCTCCAGGAGAAGTGAGACACTGGCAATTCGTGGAGTAGCCAGAAAGCAATACTGGGAACATTATTAAGATGATTCTGTGCTTGGTGCAGGAGCATCAGGCAGGAGACCATCAGTCAGAAGACAATACTTGGGAGAAGGTTTGAATTCAACCACTGATATTCTTTGGAATGATATTACATCAAGCTTCCCATAAATTTCATGGAGCTAGTAGGATGTACAATGCCAGAAGAGTGATCTCCTCTCCATAGTAGCCAAAGGACCTCCACATATTTGTACCAGCCAAGATACCTGGTCCAGAAAGCTCCTAAACTTGCTTGTTATGTTGTGGAATTCCAACTTGCTAATAGTCAACAAAACTGGAAAGGTTCTCTATAACCTGTTTTTCCACTGATTGACAGAATAAGACATCAGTGTTGCCAGACTGAACATTCCTATAGAGGGGACTTTGGTCTGGAAAATTTTGCTTTTGTTCATAAAATTTGTAGAACAGCCAATCGATTATTTTTTTTTTTCATTAACAGATGAGAATAGTTGTAATCTGCTTCGTTGCCATCATAGATATGCTACTTGCAGTAATGTTGCACAATAATTTAGAGACCTCCTTAATATGTATCGGCCTCTGGTCAGCAAATTTTATCATACTAGTGTAATTAAACTGTTAATGAAAATTTCATCCATAATTCTGGCTAACTTGGTTACAATATTATTGTCACAAACTCAGAATGTTATATTTTAAATGTGATCATACAACAACCTTTTATAATTGCTAGAATTAACCAGGATGTGGTATATATGAAGAAGATATTTTTTTAAAAAGACTGTAGATAGGGTACCAGATGATATCAAATGATTAAGAGAAACTGCAAAGAAAAGACTGGAGATTAATGAATTAGATAATACTGCATTCCCTACTATTTCTTTTCCAGTAAACTGTTTTAAAAGATTTTTACAGGTCATATTTACTTATCCCAATCACAGTATCAAGGCTTCAGAATGATTCCTTGAATAAGCATTGGCCAAATGGCAGTTCAGGAAGAGTTCAACTGTATTTTGCTCACCAGCTGCCAGGTTTCCTCTGGATTATATATATTTTAGTATCTCAGTTCAGAAAGCAAAAGAAGATAATTCCTGAGCTGGCAGGAGGACTTTGTGTGTAGTCAAGGGGTGACAAAAGCATGGCTGTATTTGGGTCCTTGTTGGGAAGAGGAACGAGGTGCAGGGGAGAGAATGGCTTTCTGCCACACAAATGTTTTGATATGAGACTTGCGTAATAGCCTTCTTTCCTTGAGGAAATTTGGAACCTTCTTATTTAGACCATCTGTGCATTGAAAAACTATTAATAAAATAGAAGCGTATTTTGCATATGGTACTAATTAAGGGATTGGTGTCTTTCAATGTATGCAATAATTCCATTCATGTTAATTGACATTATGCATGTCTACTGAACAGAAGACTGACCCATCAATAATTTTCTGTTCTGTAGAATCTGGTGTATGAAACAGTCATTTAAGATGAAGTATCTCAAAGTTTAACACTCTGCAAAATGCTTCCTTTGCCCTGCCTCATCCTGGTTCTTAACAAAAGGATGCACTTTTGTAGACTGTATTGATGCCATGCCCTGCATCACCTGGGAAGGCTTTCTCTGCTCTCAGCAGCTTCCCTCAGCCCCTGCTCTGGCTCACCAACCTTTTTTCATTCCAAACAGTCAGTCAGGTGCCTTCTGGATTGGAATTCCTTTCCTGGTGTTCTTGCATAAGCACCGATACCCTCAGCCAAAACTATGCTCTTAAGTGCTTTCCAGTTATGCAGTGAAGTAAATATAGTTTATTAAAGCAGTTTGCTGTTAAGCTTGCTGTGGTATAACTCACTGTAACTATTGCTGAAATTCTCTCTGTGCATTTGAAAACTTGAGTAGAGATAAATATTTTTAATACTATGCTTATATGTAAAAAAACCTGGACCCTCAGCTACCCAGGAAACACGTCTTTTAAAATGGGGTGAAAATCTGGCTTAGAGCCAACCACCGTGAGAATGATATTGCTGTATTGCCCTCAAGTGGCCAATTTTGATACTGCTTCAAGTAATAACGATATTTAATGTGAAATATAATGCAAACATACGTGCTGATAATCAGCAAAATGCTTAAAAATTGCAGAAAGTCTTAGGATTTTTTTTCCTTTTTAAATTTTATTTTTGGATTCAAATTATTGCTTTATGACTTAGCAGGAGCAAATGCAAAAGAAAATAATGATCAACTCCTAAATAGATTGTAGGGTTATTTGGGAATGAAATTAAATTTGTTCATTAGGTTCTGTAAGAACTCACCATATGAATTTCACTAGTCTTGCAAGTAGCCTATGTAGATATTCAAATGTTGTAATTTTCATCTTCCTGGGAGGCTGACCATAACACAAATGCCATCTGTTTTCTGTTCCCATATTATCTAGTATGTATAATTTCTCTTTTCACTGGTAAAAGAATGAAAGTATGTCCAGAATGGGAGAAATAAAAGACATGCTTAGCCTAAAATTTTTTCCTGGTACTCATCCAAGGCTGACTATAGCTATTTCTGGTAAACTGAAAGGTTAGAAACACAAAACTGGAAGTGGAATATGTATATTTATGTTTCATAAGCTCCAGTGAACATTCATCCCATGCAATGCTCTACTAGACCTTTTAACCATTAATGCTTTTTGTCTTCCCAATGTCTTGCTGTATTGAGACTTCACAAATATCTCTCAATACTTGCTGTTGGTAAATCACCTTTCCTTTTCCTCTGAGAAGTCAATGCTGAGTAGAAAAAACATCCTTAGTTCAGTCTCAGTCAAAGGACCTAATTTAGTCATTGCTGAAGCTAGTGAGCAGCTTTTGGTTTAAGACTTATTCTTAAGAGCAAGAGTCTTCAGAGGAAACCTGTGTTAGATGGCCTTTTCTCCTCCATGTAAAGGGGCAAGATATTTTTTTGGCTCTGAACTATTCCAATAACATCTCTTTAAACATCCAGTATACAAAAAATATCCATAAATAGGACATTTAATGTGTAAAATAGCTGCATAATACTGTGGTTTCCCCCTTCATCAAGTGCCATGTTAGAAATGCAGATAAACGGGACACTGTAGCAATAAATCAGGGCTAGAATAAACAGACCCACCTAAAACTAAGACTATAAACGTATGATAAATTACTGCACTGTTTTATATGTTAAGTATTCTGGAACCACTGTTTTGATTATGGGTACATTTTTCTGCCGTTACATGTCTAATGATTTTCTATCCACTTATCAGTAGAGAGATCTGCCTGTGCTAGCAGTCAATACAGGAAATAGCTTCATTGCAAAATATATTTTTTCTGGCCTTCTGTGTGGAACCAGTCTGTACTGTGGCAGACATTATAGATATTTAGATATCTCCACACATATGGTGAAAGATATTCTTGTTTGTGTGTAAAAGACTCTTTTTGTACCTATAAATGACTACTTACACCCAAAAATATTTGGACTCGGTGAAGAAAGTTCACCAAGTATGGATCCAGTAGTAACAAAATCAATCTACAACAGTGGACTGAGAGTACAGAGCCTATACTGAAAGTTGTGAGAGAAGATTAAACTGATTGAAATGGAAACATCCTTAGCTGTTTTAAAGGAGAGGCAATTGCCTTGAATCTTTTGCAGCCCTGCAGACCCAATTGTTCAGAAAAGAGTGAAACAGCTCCTGTGCATAGCAGAACAGTCTGGAGAGGATACCCTTTGTTACTTCAAAAAGGGTAATTTCTTGAATCCAAAGGTCGTGATTGGTTCTGTGGATGTAAACCTTGCTTTCAGATACAATCTTGATAACTGTCTGCCATCTGGTTTTGAAGGCCACATCTAGGAACCAGCAAGGTCCTTTCAAAATCTTTTCATACATATCCCACAAAGGATGTTGCAATAAATCCTTAAATATAAACTTCAGAGACTACCCTGAATTGCTCAGTAGCCCAAATGACCTCTTATCTTCCCTCTCTTGCCTCTTGGGTGAGTTTAGAGCTCAGCCAAAGGTGAAATACTGTTGCAAGAAAAAAATGATGAGATTGCATTGTTTACCCAAAACTGGGATAGAAGTGAGTAATTGATGATATGTAGTTAACTGGCAACCAGTAATAATAATACACTATCCATTTCAGTAACAAAATCTGTAAACCACGATTCAAAAATGTTAATAAACATTGCACATTTTAAAACATCCTTATATAAATACCCTCTGAAGAGGGTCAGACCAACCCGCTCACCCTCATTTACCTCACAGGCAGCACAGGTTACAAACACAGCCCCACTCTCCTGGGATGGAGAGTGGTCATGTCCCTTCATATATGCACCTCTGCTTGGAGAAATGGGGACTCCAGCTCTGCCTGTGTCTATTTCACTTGTACCTATGTGGCCATCCTTGCACCCTAACACTACCTGCAGTCTAGGCAGAAGCTGTGATGCCAATAATTGACTTCTGGCAGCACCTGAACAGGCTGGGACTGCTGCTGTTTACAACCTAAAGTCTCCTCCTCTGGAGTGATTTTTCATGCTGGTAGCCTTCCTTTTTATGATGATAAGTTTGGGACAAATATCCTCCCAGACAGTTATCAAAGAATCATAGAATCATCATGGTTGGAAGGGACCTTCAAGATCATCAAGTCCACCTGTCAGTCCTACACCAATGGAACTGCTAAATCATCCTCTGAAGCACCACATCTTTTGGTATCCATTTTTTTAATACCCCCAGGGATGGCAACCCCAACACTTCCCTTGACAGCCTGTTCCAATGCTTCACTGCTCAGGTTTTTCATAATACTCAACCTGAATCTCCCCTGGCACAACTTGAACCCATTTCCTCTTGTCCTATTGCTAGTCACTGAGGAGAAGAGGTCAACACCCACCTCACTACAGCCTCATTTCAGGTAGCTGTAGAGAGCAATAAGGTCTCCCCTCAGCCTTCTCTTCTCCAAGCTGAACAGCCCCAGCTCCTTCAGCCTTTCCTTGTAAGACCTGTTCTCCAGACCCCTTATCAGCCTGATTGCCCTTCTTCTGTATCCTCTCCAGCTCCCTGATGCTGTGATGGCCAAACTGCACACAGTACTGGAGGTGTAGCCTCATCAAGACTGAGTACAAGGGTAAGATCAACTCCCTGGCCCTGCTGGTCACACTCTCCTTGATACAGCCCGGGATGCTATTTGCCATCTTGGCCACTTGAGCACACTCCTGGCTCACATTCAGCTGGCTCTCAGTCAACACCCCCAGGTGCCCCTCAGGTCCCTGTCTGCTGGGCAGCTCTTCAGCCACTCCTCTCCAACCCTGTAGAGCTGCTGGGGGTTGTTGTGGCCAAGTGCAGGGCCTGACATTTGACCTTGTTGAAACTCATACAATTGGCCTTGGCCCACTGATCAAGACTGCCTGGGTCCCTTCGCAGAGCCTCCCTACCCTCAGGCAGATCGACTTCCACCTAGTTTAGTGTCATCTGCAAACTTACTGAGGGTGCACTCTGTCCCCCTCATCCAAATAATCAATAAAGATGTTAAACAGGAGTGGTCCCAGCACTGAGTTCTGCATATTCCAGGCATACAGGTTTTGTTGTCTGTAGGTGTGCTGTTTGAGCACTCCCGGAGTATAATCCTTACTAGTCTTTAGTTTCTTATTTAGAGTCGCTATACAGTGTCTGGAGGAACAAAGCAGTTTTACATTGCAGTTAATGTCACTGTTTTGAGATGTTCTTCAAGCATCTTTGTTCTGAATCAAGGTGTGAAAAGAATGAAGACATTTAGCTTGTTCATAGACATAAGCCATATAGTCTTGTAGCGTGGGACTCCTCTACAAATTTTGACACCTGAGTGAGTTGTCTTCACTTGAACTGTGACTCTGAAAGCCTATTACAATCAGAAAACTAATCAATGCAGTCAGTGAAGGCAGGTGTTTTAAATTAGCATTTATTGGCATGCCTAAAGTTGGCTAAGGAAAATCTTTCATGTTTGTCTTATCAGGAGGCAAGAATGTTCTATGACTGAAGTAGAAGAAAATCTCAGAAAGATCACTACAGTTTGCTTTCTTAGGGCAAACCATAGCTGACCATTAAGATAGCTGCCCCAGCATCTCTCTAATTTGCAGAAGAATTGCCAGAGGAAAATCCTCTCAAGGAAATTACTGCAGTCACCCTAAAATCCAGCTCAGTGGATGATGCACTCTTACACTCTCTCCTTGAGTCCTCAGGACTCTTCATGAAGCTTGCAAATCTGAATGTGTCAATTATGTTGCATTTTTTCAGTGTGACAGCCTTTTAAATGATGGTTCAGTGTAGTTTTGGGGAGGCAAATGGATCTGTGTCACTGAGATCATAAACCTTATTTTAATGACTGAAAATTTTCAAGAGTGGATGTCAAAGCAGGTAAAGAAGCACTGTAAAAACAATATTAGTCAGCCAAATCTTTTTTCTAGTGGCTTTACTTAAAGCAAAAATAGCTATCAGCGAGACAAAGGTCAATGAGTTAAAATTAATCTTAAGAATAGTTCTAGTTCATTCTGCCCTTATAGAAAATGTGGTCTTGATCTGAATACAGATATTTATGTATCTGTTGAACACACTCAGAAATAAATGAGGTTGCTGGAGATTTTCACACTTTATAACCCTTAATCCATACAGTTTACCTTTTCTGTAACAGTTGCTGAAAATCCTGTAGATTGCATAGAAGTCAAACCTAACCTGAACTTGTTTAAATAGTTGGGTTTTTTTCATGAATTGGATTTCAACATGAAGTATTTGCCTCTTGTCTCCATTGGTCCTGAACCAACCTGACTAAACATTTATTTTCAGTCACTGCTTTAGAACAAACATTGTCCTAAAACCTGATACCCCTCATGAGAACCTGTTGAACAATGTTTCTTTTCTAGTCTGGTTAAGGAAGGCTGTAACTAAAATGCTGTTGCTTGGAGAAGCCAGTTCTATTTTAATGCCAGTTTTGTCAGAAACATTTGGCTATTACAGCCAACAGCATGTTGAAGTGCAAATAGGACAAATCAGCCTCTTCCATTAATTCTTCCTAGAAATATATGCATTGTGTATCCTTTGATTCGAGGTGCTTAGAAACTGATATACAGTGAGGAGCAAATGAGCAAATGGGACTTCTTCTGTCCCTCTTGCCTTTCCTTCTGATAATCCCCACCTCTCCTTATAAAATTCTTCAAAATGAAAAATTCTGCAGTCTTATAAAGGCCTTATAAAACTCTTTATGTTCCCTGTGCAGCCAAATAACACAAATTCTCAGTGATCCCCTCGGTACACACTGAAGGTTTAGGAAATTAGATAAAAAGCACAAGCCAGTGTAGCAGGAATGTGAGTGTTGCACAAGATCTGGCAGAGATGCTGGAAGTAGTTGTCAGAGTCAGCTGAACACCCATTGTGTAGTCTCACCTTGGTGAGACAAGTCTTCATTTTAAACTTCTTCTTTCACATGAGCAATTTAATTAATGGGTTTTGGCCTGAGCAAGGAGTTGAACTGGAACCATTTAACTTAAAGATGAATCTGAATCAAAACTGATTTGAAAAACATGCAGCTTCTTGTTCTTAAGCTTTGTAATGACCTGTGGGAGAAATAAAACTTCAGTCATTTCAGAATCTGGGCACCCTCTCAGCCTCTGGTGGCAGTGAAATGGAGCTTAATCTGAGGATTTGCATAATCTCTTTCTAAATAGAATTTTCAGGGCTCTTTTGCCCCAGTGACTAATGGCATTGCAGTACAAATGGAAAATTTTCTACAGCATAAAAATACAGTGTGCTGCCAGTCAAGATTTCAACATTATGCAAATATTCAAAGGACAGAGTTGAGGCTGTATTTGCAACCTTTACTTTGCACTTTCCTGGCAGTCAGACGTTTAATTTTATAACTTTAGTCGTATATGCTGTTATCGGTTTATTTGTACTGGCATTTCAAATAGCATTATCAGAAAGAGGAAAAAAAACCTTAAGCACTGCAAAACTCCAGCTCAGATTTGTGCATGGGGAACATTTCCCTTAGTCAGTAAATCTTGGGAAGGGAGCCACTTGTTAGAATAAAACCAGAGGTGATAAGACAGGCAGACTGATTTCCTACTCACCAGTTATTTACCAGCACAACAGAATGCAGTTCCTGGAACTGAAGAGAGCAAAGAGCAAAAGAAAATCAATGTTAGCTGCATACTTGTGTGTTTCCTGTGGCTGGCAATCAGCAATAATACAGTGTTTGTTTTAAAGGAAATTAGAAAATGCTTATTACACTTAAGTGCAATATGCTGCCTGAAGAAACTGAAAGTCATTCGTCCATGCCAGCTCAGATGTGAGTGCTTGGCAGTATTAGTGCTCATGAAGAGAGGCTCCAACACTGCCTAGAAGATTCTGTGGACTAGAGTGCACAGAAGTGTGTAGAACGATCTGCTGTCAACACAGTCAAAACATAACACAACACCAGTAACAGCAGTGTACCCCAGGGAGCCCAGCTGTTTAATATCTGGATGATGGAACAGAGTGTACCCACTAATGACACAAAACTAGGAGGAGTGGATGATACACCAGAGGGCCATGCTGCCATCCAGAGGGACCTCAACAGCCTGGAGAAATAGACTCATGAAGTTCAACAAGGGGAAGTCCTGGGAAGGAACAGCCCCAGGCACCAGTACATGTTGGAGGATGACTATTTGGAAAGCAGCTTTGCAGAAAAGGACCAAGGAGTCTGCCTTGTGGCACACCTGGAGCCCTGTGTCCAGTTCTGGACACTCCAGTGCAAGGGGGATGTGGAGAGAGTCCAGCAGAGGACCAACAAGATGATTAAGGGACTGGAGAATTTCTTACAGGAGGAAAAGCTAAGAGAACCTGAAGGAGATTTTCAGGGGCTCAGAGGGATGTCATCAGCATTTATGGATATCTAAAGGGAAGCTGTAAAGACAACAAAGCCCGAGTCTTTTCAGTGGTGCCCAGTAAAAGGACAAGAGGTCATGGGAGCCATGGGAAACACAGCAGGTTCCTTATGAACATCAGGAAACACTTTCTCACTTTTTTCATTTTGAGGGTGACTGAACACCGGCAGAAGTTTCCCCTTCCAATCTCAACCATCCAGTGGTTCTGTGATACTCTGGTCATGCTTTAGAACCAAAATATCACATTGAACTTGTTACAGACTTCTGCTTAAAACCAGGTTTGGTTAACCCACCTGCGGCAGATGCTTGTTCATGACTGCAGTAGTCAGAGGCAGACAGAGAGATGCCTATCACACCAGTCCCCAGTGGGGCTCTCTATAGAAGTCTGCATGCTTCCACCAGGTTACCCTAGAAGGACATTTATAAGTGGGTGATAATAGAAAATGTATAGTGGCATTTCTAGGTCAATTTAGTAGAGAAATTCCTGGAAATAAAAACAAAAATCTTTTTTGAATAATGAAACAAAACACATTTTACATATAGTTTACATGTTTTATCTCCGAAGGCAGTAGTTTTTTACTACATAAATGTATCTGTTTGTTGTTATAGTATTACTGTATTATCTAATAGTTTTACATAGTTTAGACATTAACTGGGTTCTGTGCTATGTGGTAACACTAATGGAAATACAGTTCAAAGGCATCCCCTTTCTTGGCACGGGGACTCTGATTCAACAGAACCTGCCTGTGTCCCACTCTTCACTGGGCCTCTGTGTTGCTCCAGTTTTTTCTCTGAATCTCTGCCTGAAAGGATGAGACAGGTGAATTTTTGTGAGTAATGAAAGCAGCTGAGGCGTGTGTTGTGCAGGCCAGTGAAGATGCCACTGAAGATTCAGGAGACTAAAAACTTCAGGCTGTGCAAGAGTTCAGTCAAAACACAGGCTGTGGTGGCTGATCACTGTTTCAACATCTTTCTTCTGTGTTCTTTTTCAAGATTGTTAACCTGTGGTAAGGTCAAGTGGGATAGCCTTTGGCAACGTATGTTAACAAAAGACTTTTACTTTGAGTTTGCTTACCCCTTGTGATGAAGTTTTCGTTATTTCCATTGCATAAAAGCAGTTGACAGAAAAAAGGTTTTATCAAAGCATAAGCTTATACTGTGAGCTATGTATTTTAAACCAAGCAATATATAGTTTTTTTCTGATACCTGTAAACAAAAAGTCTTTCTCTACTAATGTACGACATGGAGCTATTTGTGCCACTTTACTCTGCAAATTGCTAAGAATGGAAGCAAACACCCTAAGGTAATTTTTACTTCTACCAGTCCTTTAATTTATGATCTTAAGCACTGATTCACTCTTAATTTTAAAAAATACGTGTAATCTCTTTTATAGCTGCAAAGGTTCTTTGAGATATTCTTCAGAAACAGTTCTCCCCAGCAAGCCTTCAATAACATGAAGGAAGCTATAAGCAAACTTCTACTCATAACTGAGGTCTTCAGTGAATCATCTGCCTCAGGATCAAGTTCTTCCAATCAGTAAGTGACTTTAGTGGTTGTTGCTTTGCTATTGTCAAGATAGTGCCTTAGAACAGATTAAAAATGTAGAGGATACAACTCCTAAAATATAAAAACCCCACTCTTGATTCCATATTCCTTATAAAGGGAGGACATGCTCCATGTAAGGATTAAACCTCTTTATTATATATGCAGTCTTCCTCATTTGTGGGAAGCTTATGGTAAATACTTAGGACCATGTGCTGTGTGTCCTGATGATGTGTTTCATGAAGCACAAATAGGCAGAAATCACTCACAATTGGGCTAGTCCTAACGTATATAAAGCTGTAATTCCCTTCAGTGAGCCTTCTGTCATATGTCAAATATTTAATGTTTGACCAGCCCAGAAAGTTCAGAGCTGACTGTGGCAGGCAATCTGAACAAGAGACACTGTGGAATACTTTATGAACTGGACTTTATGAAAAATACCATCTCAGCAACAGTCACATTTCTATGGCTGTTTTTCTCTGAGGTTGAATCATTGTAATCACTTCTATTAGAGTGTTGCAGCTTTTACATATAAA
Organism: Phaethornis superciliosus; assembly: GCA_023637945.1. Classification (NCBI taxonomy): domain Eukaryota; kingdom Metazoa; phylum Chordata; class Aves; order Apodiformes; family Trochilidae; genus Phaethornis; species Phaethornis superciliosus. The sequence continues at coordinate 23,297,181 of JAJQWJ010000001.1, read as the reverse complement.
TCAACCTTTATTATGTAATATTTTTATGAATTAAAATTAATACTTGTTCTATATATGTTATGTCACATCCTTGACATTTTTATGATAAATAATAAATAAATTACTATTTATTAAATTTATGTGTTTTATAAAGCTATTGAGAATCCGGGTGTTTCAGTAGCAGTAATATAAACCTCATTATTTGGCTGATGCAAGTCGGGAATAAAGCTTGCATTGTGAGTGGAGAGCGTAGCAAGGAAGACTGTAAGAGGGATGGAGATATTTTGGCAGTGGTCCAAGCACCAGGTTTTACCAGCGGGATGGGTATCTCCAGCTTATGTCATCCAAGACTGGCTTAGACCTCATGTCCCATGCCTTCATCCCCTTAGCAGAAGCACAACTTTTTGGGCTTAAGTATAACCCAGGGAATTTCACCAGCTCTTGCACTCCAAATGTTTTCAAAGCTTTTGCAGGACCTCATTCTCACCAAAAGGCTGAGCTCCAGCTGAGTTCATGTCCCTTGCTGGTTTAAAAATCAACCATATAAATACACTTTAATATAGCACTGTTTTCATCATCTGATAATCTGACTCCATGTATGTTTAATGCTCTTCTAAGAAATTTTTATTTCATCTGTATCACATGTTGTCTCTTGACCTATGTGTGTATTTTCTTGAGTGTGTTCTCTGGACCTCTGTGTGTGTTGGCAGTGTGAGGTTTATCGTTGGACTCAATGATCTTTAAGATCTTTTCCAGCCTGAATCATTCTGATTCTATGTTTTGCAACAGTACCTAACCTCACTGAATGTAATTCCTGTTATATTGCATTTCAGATGCAGCCAATGTTTTCAAATGCTAACCTTTGACATTGGATTTGGCACCTCCATAGACCCAGTAGTTCTTGAGGTGAGAAAATTACACAAATTATTGCTTTACCAAAGCTTACACCAAAAAGAATACAGAAGGAAACCCTCTTTGATAGTTACCTTTAGATTTCTGAGAAATATCCAAATACACTAATATTAGTTTTGTCTAGTAATGGAGACTTGCTGTGGAAGAAACCAGTGTTTAAGGGACTGAGTTCCTGTGATTTAAGTTTACCACACAACTGAAGTGTGCAAATCTTTCACTTTTACCACTAAAAGAGCTATCAACCCAAGTGGACATCATCAAAACAAAATTCATAGGAAGACTTGCATGGAAGTAGAGTTAGGTATTGACTAGTATTAACTATGCCAGAACAAAGAGAAAGGGGGGAAGTTAAAGTACCACAACTGGCTTTTGATAAAAGTTAAAACTGTCCATGAATTGTATTGTACTTCTTCATCACCTGCTTTTATCTCCACTGTGCCTTCTTCCTCGATGGTCCTTAAGGGGCTCAAAACTAAAGAAATGTGACCTGTGACATAAATTCCCCATGGCAGTTTTATACTACACCTGCCTCAGAACAGCCTGGCCAGAAATAAAATTTCACTGCTTTACAGCTGCTTCTCATTAGCCCTGTATATGCATATGAATATATGTATACCTAGGTATATAAAATCTTTGTTCATATTTATAATACACAAAGGCAAAAAAAGAGATTAGTAAATATAGCCTTGGAAATTATAGGAGGAAATATTAAAAGGTAATATCTGTTTAAGTTTCTAGTAACAGTTCAGTCAATCTCTTCATCCTTCACAAAACAAAGATCCTTTAAACACAAAGCAAAAATGTACATATGAAAGCAAGTTTGCACAATTTAAAAAATCCACGAAGACAATACCCCTAGTCTGCAAAACTTGTTTAGAGAATTTAAAAAATGTGACACACCATAACAATTTAATAATTGTATGCCAGGCTGTAAAATGTTGCTAAAGCTAACTAGACATAAAGCATAAGGTTTATGTGCCTGTATAAGAGACTCAACTATTAGCTATACTCCATACTTGTACAGTTAATTGGTATTATTTAATGGTTTCTTATGAAAATACAAATTACTTTAAAAAAAGTAAAAGTGTTGACTGAAAATTACTCTGACATTTGACTTGCAATAGTGTCCCTTGGAAACTGTAGTATTCACACACTGCATGCAGCTTGAAGTTGTATTTGTATTTATGCTAAAATAATAATCTATTTATATTTTATCAACTCGAGTTTATTAATTGTTTTTCTACATTACACTTTCATCTGTAGGAAATCCTAAATACCTGAGTTTTGCAAGAGATATGTTAACATGTGTAATGTGTTCTAGGTGATCCTGCTTTGGTATGAGAGCTGGAATAGATGAGCACTGGAGGTCCCTTCCAAGTCTGCTAGTTCTGTGATTCTGTGACATTTTAGTTTTTTAAATCAAATCAAATCAAATACATGAAAAAAAAGTTCTCACGTAAGACTGTAATATTGTACTCTATCCACTGGAGGTCAGCAAACATTGCGATGTGTAGCACTGATAGAAAATGTGGTACAGCATTTGTTGTGTTATAATTCTGTCTAGTTTATTAGTGTTATTATGGTGCTTTTTTAAAAAAAATAGTTCCAGTTTTGTATATGTGGTTATAATGAGACTGCACATGATATTCAAACTATAAACTCCTTCATTGTTTTCCAACAGGTGCACGGACACTTTGACTTTCCAGATGAGGATGAATCAAATATTCAGGACCAAACTTTCAAAGAATTTCTTTTTGAAGATACTTTTAAATTTCTGTTATCTAATGAATCCTCAACATCGAGTCTCATTGAAGCTTTACAAAAAATGTATGGATCAGCTGTGAGCAAGGTAGTTCATCCCACCTTTTTTATTATTAACTATTTGAAAAGATTTCTTTCTAAATTGCATGATTTTCTGGAATTGTTGGTGCCAACTTGTGAAAGATTTATTTAATCAAAGCTACCTGTTAATGAATTCTGGAGAATAAAACTGCAATGAGTTTGAACAGTTAAGTTTTCTCTTCTAAAAATTCCACTCTCAAATTGTATCATTCCCCAAGAACAGTAATTTAAAGATATATTTAAGATTTTTAACTAAGTAGTAATTCCCCACCATTTGTGTGTTTTCATAAACCTAGAACTGATTAACCAAAGCAAGCAGATTCATGAGTATCAGAATTACATTTTGTTTGCCACTTTTGCATCTCATTCTGAATGCAAGATCCAATTACATATTTTTTCATTTATTATAGTTTGCATTTATAGTGTTTGCATCACTAGTGAAAACGCTTTCTGACAAGCTGGGTTCTCCTTTAGTTTTTTGTTTTCTCAGTCTGGGCACTTTTAAGGGTACATTTCTGAGGACCCCCATGCTTGCAAGACTTACAGGGACTGAATTATCCATGTGACTTCAGCCTCTCTGACTAAACAGGGTCATGGGTTCCAAATTTATGAGGGGATAAAGTAGGAAGCCACAGCTGTATGCACACATATGATATGATCAGCTAAGTCTGTGTTCTGCAGGAGACCAGATCACACTTCAAACTGTCAACTTCATTGTCTACACATTATGCAGGCTCTTCTCATGGTAGTTTTTGTGGGTGTATTTCTACCTGAAGCTAATGCAGTCTACTTTATTCTAGACTGAGAAATAGGAAGAGCTATCAAGGACCTGGCTTGAGATGACTTTGCAATGAGGTTAGGACAAGTTGAGAGCTGCTGTAACCTCTTCCTTTGATAACCAAAGGGATGAGGTCTAATGAAAGCACATTGTTTTCCATGTGTTTTCACCAGAATATTCTGCCCTTTCCTTCACAGGATGGAACTTACAACAAAGATGAGCCATGTTTGTCTTTAGAAGAGATAAATTCAATGATTACTTTCATAAAGGAGCTGAAGAGTCTTGGACAATTTGAGCTGGTAAAATAAACAAGGTTTTGTTGTATTGGATGCATATATTATGTAATTGTCTTAACATTTCTCCTTCATTACCAAGCTTATCTGTCTCTGGCACATGTATTAGCCTGGATGGACAAGGAAGCAAGGAGACAAAGGTTATGCTTTTTATTTTGGAGGATTTTTAAAATTTAAATTAAAGAAGATAAAGAAATAAAACAGAGAATTTGAGTTCAGGATTCACTGAAAAGGACAACTAAAATAGAAACAGGGACCAGAAAATAAAATGAAAGAAAAAGGAGAAAGTTTATGTAAACGTCTAATGGTTTGGTAAGAAAATGTAATGATAATGAAGCAAAGCAGGTGTGAATGGAGGAAGTGGAGACTGTGCAACACTGAGATAGATAATAGATATAGATTAAAAAGCAGCAAAAAAACCCCAGGTGGAATTGTAGTAATTTGTCTTCTTCCACTTTAAGTGAGTTCATTTTTGGAGACAATTAAAGGAATCATAATAGGTGTCTGTGAGTAGTCATGGCAGTTAATGAAAGAAATGACAAGCATTGGGGAAATAAAAGATCTGCATCTGCATCTGTTGTTCAGAAAGTCTGCATGATAGCAGGGTTTCTTCTAGGCCTCCTTGATGAGTATCAGGGCTGCAGACCAATGAGGTTTTCTGAAGAGGGATTGAGTTTAATGCATCTGGGAGAGGCAAAGGTGTTGGCCTTCCTTGTCAGTACTGGTACTCTTGGGTTGCAAGGCTGGACAAGGCAGTAATTTTCTACACATGTAGAAAAGAGCATTGAGATACATCCATCCATATGCTATATACCCAGTATTCTGATCACTTCTCATTTCTCTGTATTTTACAAATATTATAATGTGTGGTCTCTAATGAGTATTTCTCTTCTCAGCTTTTCCCTTCTGCTGCACCCAAGATTCAAACATTACTGCACGATCTCTATCATATGGTAGACCCAATGAAGCAGCTTGGTTCAGTCCTGACTGTGCATTGGTTGCTTTCCAGTTTACTTGAACAATTCCAGTTTGTGACTAAAGAGGCACATACAAGTCTTTCAGAATGGTAAGATGGCTATTATATGCTATGTTGAAGAAAGTTTCTCAAATTATATTAATTGTGGCAGCTTCAGTCAGCACCATAAAACTTAATCCTTTAGCAGATGTAGGTGGATTTACAACACTTGAGATGAAAGTCCATGATCCCCATCATGGAGCACTGTCAGCCACTCTGACATTAGAGATCTATCTAGATTTCTAATAGGACAATTTTGTCCCTTTGCTTCTATTTCTAAATCAATGGGCTCTGGGTTTAAAAGTTCATTGCAGCTACAGTAAATTTTTTTCCAAGAAATATGAAGTAAATTAAGTAGATTGCTTCTGAACAGCTGTAAACTCAAAATTAGGAGTGCTTACCAGAATCAAGACTGTCTTGTAATTTATGCACCAATTAAAAGTAAAAATGTAAGGACAATATAAAATTTGAGGTGAATATTTTTTCCAAAGGGACAATAAATTTTCAAGGGAAGGAAGGAAAGAAAGAGGAGGAAGGGGGAGGAAGGGACAGAAGGGGAAAAGTTGTGGTATACTATAAATTTAATATAAACTTTGTAAAAATGTGTTTTCCGTACTCATCTCTTGCCTAATGATGTTTGATACACATGTATGCCATACTTCTTTACTGACTACAAACATATATGATTTTGCAAACAAGGGCTTGGGAAAAGAGGCACATTAAGCAATGTATGTGCTCCATTCCACTGAGTCTTGAGTTAAATGAGCAAATGACCTTAATTTGTACATTTTGCTTGGAGAATGCTATAGTGACTATGTAAGGTGCCTACAAGATTTCTAAAGTTTTACTTGTGGTCCTCATTGAATTGGGGGTGGCTTTCACCAGGTCAATAGCCATCTGTATTTTTTTTGCTTAGCTATATAGTAGAACTTAGACTTACCACTGTGCTAGGTAACTGGTTATGAGTGTTTTGAAAAAAACACTTTTGTGACTGTGCTGAGTATTGTTCCTGCTGGCTGCTCCATGAAAAGTAACTGAGAGATGCAGCTGCTTGCATTCATGTGTAAGCCCTTGCCCTTTTGCCAAAATATTTAGGTTTGCATATCAAAGCATACCAACCTTTAGCAGCTTTCTGTTCTAATCTAAGCTGTGCCACTCGCTCACTTTGAGCAAGCCCCTTGGCCTCTTTTTTTATCTTCAAGCTGAACATTGTCATATGTGTATAAGTATGTAGAAGCAGCACGACCTTTCTCCAGAGCATAGGCCAAACTACTTCTCTGCTGTGTATTTTTCTGCAATGGCTAAGTTAGTAACACCATTCTATTCGTTCACTATATAAGAAAAACATGTGTTTTGACATTGCTAAATCATAATCTTCCACTCCTATAGCTACATCCATGTGATTGTGATGCATGTGTCAGATATGCATGTAATTATACTTAATTGCAAGGAAGAAAGAGCTTAGTAGAGGTTACTCCCCAAATAACTCAGTTATGCTTTCTCTTTGAGGCTTGATTAATCTTTTGTGAGATTACTGGCCCTGATGAGTTTTTATATCAGAAAAATTTTCCTGAATTTTTTCAGTTAAGGCCAGGATGTTTGGTTAACTTATTTAATAATTTTGATTTCTCTGCCTTTGCAAAACTGGTATTTCCATTTATAAAAGCCAGTGATTTGCATAGCTGACTGTCCAATCAGACAAGATACTTATGGCAAAAACACTGACCTCTGCTTTTGATCTTGTACACTTATTCTGTTCACTGATCATGAATTCATAGGATGGAACCAGAAGAAGTTTCCTGGTATACTTTTCTTGACCCATTTCATCTATGTGACTTATACAGAAACCTTAAATTTTGTTAGTGAGCTCTCTGAATTCCCACATGGGAGAAGGAAGAACTCTTGAAACTCATCTCAAACTATAATGAAATGATTACAGCCTAGGTGAGAATGACAGCCTCAAATGTATTGGTATAAAATATGATGAAGTTCTTTGAAAGTTGTGGAGTGGTGCAACCTAACATGTGCACTGAAATAAATGTTCTGCGTTATTTTTGCACTGTTTTTCAACTCTATGCAATTTCAACTTGTGATATGACTAAGATGTACATCATTATACCCTCTTTTATAGCAGGGCCTATGATGTACAATGGCAAATATGTCTGGTTGTGTCAGGCAGCAGGGTAGCACGAGGCAGTCAGATTAGAGAGAAAGGCTAACTCTTCTGCCTTGGCATAAAACAAAAGCTTAAGTAGGTCAATAAAGGTACAAATGCTTTTATGAAATCCACTGATATACTTGGAAAAGTGTCACCCGCTTCCCATAAGCAAGCCCTTTTTTAGGTAAACATAGAAGCAGCAGCCCTCAAAGTGAATTTGGTTTGAAAATAATTTCTTGAAATTTAATTGTTCGTGCTCATCACCTGGACAGTTTGAGAAATAAGTACAGTTCTGACTGTGTGGCAGAAGACCTCAGCAAGGAAGTCTGAATAAGACAACTGATCTGCAATGGGAAGAAAGAGACAGAGGGAAGGAGGAAAAGAGAGAGGCAGTTGGCATTAAGTGCCAGGAAATAAATCCTACTCTTGGGGTTGCAATTTCATATTTTTCTTTTGATGATCAGCAAACGAAACATCATTTTGTGTAAGAAATACCCTCATGAAAAATATGTGGCAACTTCTTGATAGGGAAATTTTTCCTAATATCCTATCTGAACCTCCCCTGGTGCAACGTGAGGCTGTTCCATCTCATCCTATCACTTTTTATTTGGGAGACAAGACCAACACCCACCTCACTATAACCTCCTTTCAGATAATTGTAGAGAGTGACAAGATCTCCCCTCAGCCTCCTTTACTCCTCACTAAACATCCCCAGTTTTCTCAGCCTCTTCTCATAAGACTTGTGCTCTAAACCTTTTGCCATCTCCATTTTGTCCTTCTTTGTACACACTCCTGCACCTCAATGTCCTCGTAGTGCGGGTCCCAAAATTGAACACAGTATCTGAGGTGCTGCCAAGTACAGGGGAACAATCAATTCCCTAGTCCTGCTGGCCACACTTATCTGAATATCTTTCCATAAATAGAGTAATCTGAGTATCTTTCTGTAATATCAGTTCTAAATATTACACTTTATACCCATCTATAATTATATAAAGTTATTATATGTCTCTTAATATATTCTGATGATAACTGCAATCTCTTTACAAGGTTGACATGTACAGGTCATGTTGTTTGTCTGGGAACCTGGACCTTGCAGTGTTGGCTGCAACACTGCTGAGGTGTCCTCTGGCTAAACAAAAGAGTTAAGACATCTTGTTCTCACCGCACAGTAGAGTTTGAAACTGGGCATTCAGAGAAGAACAGCAAAAAGAAAAAATGTTGTTCGACAGGTGGTAGCCACTGGCAAGCAGAAAGGGGCATGCAAAGTTACTTACAACTTGAAAAACAAACTGGTATGTTTAGTGCCTCCTCTGAAGGAGGCATGAAATGTGCATGAAATTAGGGCAGTGTCTAAACACTACAAACTCAGAACTACATTATCAGGCACACACACAGATCTGCCAGCTGCTTCTTTCCTTATCAAGATATTTCAGAATTCCCTGTTTTACTATTGTCCAGTTTAGGTTTTAACATGATTGACCTCAATACTGCTTCCATCAGCTCCTGTTGAAATATTAGAGATGGCTGGTTACACAGAACTGTATTGCCACCTCCCCTCCTTGGCACTCACAGTGACTTCATGTCTTTTAAAACCTACATTGTGTAGGCAGTGGTATCTGGGAAGCTGCTTTATGACAACTTCCATAGAAAGCACTGGGAGGAAACGTGAAGGCTTCAAGAAATGCTAATGGACCTCGGGAAAGACATTATCAGCCAGAGGTCCAGTACATGGATTGGAGAGAAATCTGCTGCCTTTCCTCTACTAGGCAGTAGTAGATGCTATATGAAAGGAAAAATATACAGAGTTAGCAATAAGGGCACCACTAACATGTTAATGAATTGTTGCAACTCATTTGTCTTTTTTTCACCAAGAACTTACATATTTATATGCTCTGGATGTTGATAATGTGATTTGTTTTGAATTAGTAAACAAATCAAAACAGGTAGATGTTCCTTTATATGTATGCATGCTAATGTCAATACAGCTATTCACCTTGACTCAGGCCTTCATTTGTATGTAATGGCTTTTGAACAAAGTCTAACTTTAACCTCAAATATGTACAAAAAGGAATCATACAAGCAGTTAAGAGATAGGGTTTAGGTTAATTTATCTTGGCTATATCCACTCTCCCTTCTCCCAGCAATTCAACTACATTTTGAAATGTATTTGTTTTTTCTTTTTTCATGTTAAACCCTACCATGTGTTATGTAAGGTGTATTTTCTGTGACAGTCATTTGGTGTGAATGCTGGTAACGTGAATCCAGAAGGTTCCTCTTTCCATGGAAAATATTAAAATACCACCTGCCTTCAGTTGCCATATAGAAATTTTTAAAAAATGTTCCATTATTTCTGTTCCTTCCATTTATGTAAAAATATGTCTGCTGTTGAATTGACAGGCAATCTTCTCAAGAAAATTCACATCCTAAGCAGAATACTCTTTCTGACTTCAGGAAGAATCACAAAGGTAAGGGATCAGAGTAAGGTCTCTTATATACGGTATGCTTTTCCTATTTGTACTACTTCCAATAACAAGTATGATTTAGATTACATTGTTTTGCATTCTAGCTGGAAGGTCTTGGCTTACTGCATATAAAAGACTAATTTCTTTCTTATCTGTGTATTTGTTTTGCTGAGCCCATGAGAAGTGTTCATGAGCCTTAAGCAAAGATCTCACACTGAAAAGAACAAAAGTACACTGTATTTTTTTGTGATTAACATACTGAGTTTTCCTTCTCTTATAGGATTGTGAACCAGGCTTAGAGCAGAGAATTATTAATTGTTTCTGTTTATATTTCAGCATTATATAATGCCATTAAGACTAAAGAAAGGCTATGCAGTTATGGTAAGTCCAGGTCTTTCTAGACCACTAAGGGGGGAGAGATGGCTTGTACAAATTTCTTGTTTTTTTCAGCATAAACTTTCAGTGACTGGAGTGTCTACAGGCAGTTATGTAAAATTATTAAAAAGGAATTTTAAGTATCAAGAATGTTTATGAATCACTCAATAATCGTGCTATTATGTTAAATAAGCCTCAAGCACAAAGTTAAACATTGCTATGCATGGGTACTAATGGAAGTATTTAGCACTCATTGGTTCCTTGCTGCATTTCAATATACTTCTGCCCTTTATTTTCAAGAACTTTAGCATGCACTTGTTCTTGTGGAATAGCCTCTAAACCTGTATGGAGTTTAACTAGCCTTGTGTAAGGCTCATCTCTAGCTCAATGGTGGAGCTTTAAAGAGCCACTTAAGTGATTTTAAGACTTAGGACTTTGAAAAAATCTGCTTATAGTTATATTTAAAGTATATTTAAAGATATGTAAAGTTTTAAAGTATATTTGTCTTTGGTGAGAGCAGTACTTTCTGCTTCCTTCCCCAGTGACACATTATATGAGGGGTTGCTTTCTAAACATGACATAGTTCTGGGATGGAAAGTCTTTTCTACCCATAGAGCCTCATTTCCCATCTCTTGCTGATATGGTGCATCCAGGAATTTATCTGTGTCAGTCAGAGGCCAGAAACATTCCTGGAGTCACTGGCTGGCATCACCATTCTGATTGCATGATCTTTGATATTGAAAATACCTCAATTAATTTTATTTTGAAAATTCTTCTTAATTTTTAATTAGTAGTGATATAAACTTTCTAGGTAAGGAATACATAATCTGGAGAACCTTTTATACAATTCCGTGGGGTTGTTTAAAATACCTTCTCTGTTTGTCAATTTATAAGCCTTTATTGCCCTATAAATCTAGCCCAAATTATGCTTTTCCAGTGGAATAACTTCCTTTATATTTTTATCCATGTAAGAGAGTGCTGAAATTGCCCTGTTGTTTCTCAAGGCTTACACAGAACTGCTTGCATTCTTTATGACCCTTTTAAGCCAGTTTTAAGCCACAAGATTTTTCAGATATTACAGTTAAAGAATTTTCTGGCTGGATCATTTCTGAAATAGAGTTTTAAAGACATACTAGATAATACATGTGAAAGGCAAGTTCTGAATGTGTAATTATACTGTAAGTCTGAATCCAGTAGGCTGGATTAAAATATTTGTCATAAGTGGGTTGCCAGCAAATAATTATTCTCATGAGTCATTTGGCAAACACTACAAAATGAAGGATACATTTGAGCAAATAGGATCTGATTGTGGAGATTTTATATACAGGGAAGGGGCTGGAATTTGTTGATTTAAGAATTTTAATAAAACATTCTTCAGGCTGCACTGCAAATGACCCTGTGTTTCTAGATATCTCCATGTGACTTGTTCTTATGAACAGTAAGAGAATGTATCATTTATTTTGATTTTTATTGGCAATTAGATATGTACATAAATCCTGTACACAGGCTGGTACCTAAGTAGGTTATGAATTTTGGCCTAACTCTTCTTTAAGTTTCAGATAACCAGCTTGAGGCAGGATCTTTCAGTCTTAATCCTTGCATTTTCAAAGGCTTACTTAGACTTTGAGTTTTGTGAGTCTGACTAGAATCATTGGGCACTAAATGATTAAACTCTTTCCAAGCTGTAAAAATTTGTCTGAAGTGCTGATAGAAAGTCCATAAAGACCTTGCAACAGGATTATCAGTCTCAGAGTGACCAGGCCTTAAACATCTTGCCACTGTATGTGTTATCAATCTGCCAGAAGTTGCATGTTACTTAAAATGTTCATACATTTCACAGTTTTTTCTTTGATGCCTTCTTGGAACAGATAAAGATACCCTATCTCATATCAGGCAGATCTTCACCAGTCCACAGCTGGACTTGAATCCTCAGTTTAACCCAAAGATCAGAGAATACTACGCAGAAGTCCCATTTGACACGGTGACAGTGAGGATAGGAGCAGAACCCTCTAACTGTCAGTGCCAAGTACACCTTGATGAGAAGAAAGGGCCAAGGTATGAAAAAAATTATGAGTGTAAAAAAATAGAAGTGTCCTTTGGAAATATGTCAGGGTAATACAGAATTGATTTGTGTTTCCAGAAGCAGAGAATGCCTGTAGATTAGTTACAGGACAATCAGAGGGAGCTGAACACTCAGAAGTTTGTATTTATTTGTCAATGTCCTGAAGGCAACGGTAATATGTTCTCTAATGATAATTAACCTTAGCTTTACAGAGTGTGCAGTTTCTAGCAACTCCCTCAACTTGAGGCCATTTCCTCTTCTTCTGACACTTGTCACTAGGGAGAAAAGACGTCCCAGCTCATTAAATCCTCTTTACAGGTTGTTGTAGAGTGACAAAATCTCCCCTCAGCCTCCTTTTCCCTAGAGTAAACATCCCCAGTTCCCTCAGCTGCTCCTCATGAGATTTGTGTCTAGACCTTTTGCCAGCTCTGTTGTCCTTCTTTGGACATGCTCCAGCACTTGTAGTGAGGGATCCAAAACTGAACACAGTATGTGTGTGGCCTCACCAGTGCTGAGCACAGGGGGGACAATGATTTGCCTTAATCCTGCTGGCCACACTATTATAAAAGCCATAACAGACACCTTGGCCACCTGGGCACACTCCTGGCTCTTATTCAGCTGGCGTTTGATCAACAGCCCTCAACACAGCATCTTTTGACTGGCTATGAAGCAGATGCTTTGACTAGAATGTCTGCGAGTAACCAGGAAGTCTGTACACTTGTTACTGATCTAAAGCCTAATATTCTTCCTTTCTTTTCAATAAGAAATTAGTCTTGACTTTTCATTTCCAAAGAAGCTCCCATGGAATTCTTCTACCCACATTTTTAGTATTTTTATGTTAACACGACAGTCAACATGGACACATGTGGAAAACTTAAGAAATGTCTTCCTTGTAAAAGGAAAATGGAACAGCAATACAGCCTTTACACTGAAAAGTAAAAGCCCTGGACGTGCAGGTTCTGTGTCTTTCAGCATTTCTCATTTTTCTGCCAAGGGTAGAATAGCACAGTCCAGCTTTGCTTGTCTGTCACTCAGAGTTTGTCTGTGACTCCATCATATTTGGCTAGCTGACAATTTCAATGACTAGATAACACCTCAGATCTTGTTTTTCTTGGTGCTGAGTTCACCACAAACTTGGACCTGCCAGGAATTATTGTCCCTAGTGTCTTCATTCACAGAATTCACATGAGAAATGTTTCCATTGCCACTGGAACTCTTTCTGATGAGTTTTACTGATGGTATTTTGACTTCCTGAAAGAACTGTACATTTTTACAAATCTTATTTCACACTTTCATTTAAAATCATATGTATTTTGTAAGAGAAAGCAAATGTTAGAAACAGAAGCCTCAAGTTGCACGTAAAGTTTAGCAGCCATAAAGAAAGTAGTGTAAATCATTGTTTCTCTAATGTTTATTCCACCGCTTTCCTGTTTTGTCTTGCAGCTTTGCTAGCTATCCCCTTGGCCTTGGATTGAACAGAGTTGTCATTCTTGTAACAGATGATTCCCAGCCCAGCCCTCAAGTTGTGAGCAGCTACAAAATTACAATTTCTCGAGAGGACCGCCCTAGTCTGCCTTTGTTTGATGACTACATGATGTGTGGGTTTGTACAGGTATTGTCTCTGTACTCTTTTCCTATACAAATTGATAGTGACTTTAACTTGTTCTGTTTGTGCAGTGGTATAAATTAGGTTATATGGGACAAAGTTGGTGTGAAGTAATTTTTTGTGACATTTGCTGTGTTCTAAATGCTGTAATTGTGTAAAATATAGAATTTTGCGTATAAAAACTAAGTCCAGCATAAGTACCTGTTGCAAGTACCATGTGCTTGAGAGTTCCAAGCTAGTTAATCCTTACTTTAGTCAGCCAAAACTTTATCCATTAGAGAGCTGTTGTTTTCCTGTGATAAAACATTCTCTCTGTACAGCACAGTGGGCATGATGCAGTTTTCATAACTCTCTATACATGACACTAGAGCCATGGAAATGCTTTTCACCAGAAAAGGTATTTATGATGGTGTGTTTATTAGTGTTCAAGACCAAAGCTACTAGATAATTTATGAATGAAAAGTGTTTATTCTAGTAGATGAACAAACACGATGAAAAAAAACCCATTATTCCAAAGGAAGGGATGATTGTCACTTGTAACACATTTACCTAAGGTTGGGAGTGCAAATAAATTACTCCTAACAAATGACAATCCTTATGAAACAGAGGGTCTCTTCAACAAAAAAAGAATGTGAATCTGTCAGGTAGTGCTAAAAAGGGGCTTGGGAAGGGGAGCTGAATTAGACAAAAAATCAAAAAAAGATAATGAAAGAAATGAACAGTTAAGTTTCCAGTTAGTGAAACTGGTGATGAATATATTCTTTGTAAGGTAGAAAATGTGGGACACCGACTTGAGCAGAGCTGTTTGTTTGGATTCTAAAATCTGAGAACTAAACATTATTACTTGATGTGGTGGGCAAAGATAAGCCAATGTATTCAAAGAGGAAAGTGACAGTAAATTATAGTCAAGGGCAGTGCTTCTGTCTGTGGGATTTTAGGCAGATTAAAAGGTTTCATGGATTCATTCTAAATATTCAAATCTAAATAGATTCAATCTAAATATTAGACTATCTAGGAGGAACATAAGTTGTCACAGTTTATTCTGCAACCAAAACCCAGGATTTTCAAAACCATAGTGTTGAAAGTATCATCAATTCTTATGTCAAATGTCTAATCCTATCTTTATTTAGCTTCTGGGTGAATGTTTTTATATAGCAGTGTATCATTTTTGACAAACATACTTCCCTTAAGAAGTTCCTTTTATATACTACAGTAGAGGTTGTGTTTCCAGGGTGGGAGAGAGAAGAGTGCTTTATGGTGATGGAACAGGTCAAGGGCCATGGTTTTTTTCTTGTGGAGAAATAAGCCCTGAGGCTTAAAACAGGAGCCAGAGATTATAAATGTTGATAGAAACTTGTATGTTGATAATAATTATCTCTATCTGCAAATCAGAACTGTCAGATTTGTGTAATAGTCATAGCCTACTGACTGCTGGTCTGAGTACATGCTTACAGTGATGTCTATCCCTCTTCTCTTACACGTATCTTACAAACTTGAAAGGTCAGGGGTCATCTTCTTTTCTTTGTACTGGCTCAGCATTAGATCTAGAAGTTGCTACAGTAAAACAAATAAAAATATATAATACCCAATATTTCAGTTCAGGTGTACAACAATTTGCCTGACATCTTAGGTGCAAATTAGTATGAAAAAGAGAGTAGCAATAAGTTGATCTGGATTTACCTTACTAGAACACAATGGCTGTCAAGATGTAAGGAAACCTCAGTTTGGGGCATATACCCAGCTGTAGGAACAGGAATTCAGCCTCACACACATCCTCCCACACTATCATTTACATTGTTGTTAGTGTTTTCTGATAACATTTATGAGACTGAGTATTAATCTTTGAAGCACTGTGAAAGCAAAGAGATCTAGAACGATAAAAATGAAAAGTGTTTTAGAAGTTTCTTTTGATTGAGCTCAGTTCTCTGCTCATCTGTGGATAACTGCTCTCTAATTAATATAATTGTTCAGAGCCAGGGAGGACTTCAAGAGTTCAGAATAAACATGAGATGAAAAGCATTCTTGTGGTATCTAACAAGGGCTGTGAAGGTACAGCATGAGTTGAATAAACCAACATTTTTTTAAGATATGTTAAAGGCAAACTTAGAGAGTAAATGAAATTAAAAAAAAGCAAACAAAGGCTGGAGATAGAAACAGCAATCTAAACCACTCAAAAGCCTGCATTTTGTACTCTTTTCCCTATTTACTAGAACAGAATTTTTTACTTTTTGCTCAGAATGTTTTTTTTTTGTCAATACAAAACTCAGTATTTAAATAACATCATTACATTCTGCTTTTCATGCCAGAGAACATTATGAACTCTTGCAGAGTTGGTTAATACACCCTGATCAATGGCATGAATGCTTGTTCTCTTAGTAACAAGACACCTGTTTTAGGAGCAAAAGGATAAATACAGCGTGAACTGATGGAGTCTCATTTGGACACTTGACTAGGCACAACTGGGATCACACATGGGGAGAGAAAGGTCACTGACAGTGGTGTGGTCTTTCTCACAAAAGGCTTGAGTTAAAATTCTAATCCACTCAATTTTTTTCCTGACTTTCTTTTATGTTTAATCCCATTAGTATATTCAGGTTTCACTGCAAGATGATACTATAAGGAAGGTTACAATAAAAAGACAAGAGAGCGGGATGTTGTTTCCATTCTTCTAACAATTCTCATGCTGTTGAATGATCCTGGATTAATTTCAAGGCTATTGAGTTCAGAAGGGTCTATTTCCAAGCCTTGCAGCTCCTAAAAAGGGAAAAAATACTGTGCTCTACTTTTTGATAGCAGCTGTAATATCCTCATTAAGCCAAATCAGTAGGGGATAAACTGTAGCATCTTCAGCAGATTTAATTGTCTTTCATTGTGTGTTCTGTAATCTGACAATATTGGTTGGATTACAAATGGAGAGGGTTTTACTTTAATTTAATTTTGTGTAATTATTGGCAATATTGAAATTAAGTGTCCTTGAGAGAAGTGGTGCTGCTTCATTATCACCTGTGAAGCTATGATACCAAGATACCAGAATACAAAGCAAGCAGCAAAAAACAGTGAGCTCTTAAGACAAGGCGATCAACATCACCCTCAAAATGAATAATCCTAGATTAGATACACATTGTCAAAAAAGAAAAAATATTTTATTCCCTCTAGCACTGCTCATTATCATTAAAATGCAAACAGATCTATCTGTGCTTCACTTGAAATTTATGGATGCTGCCTCTTTGATTGTTAATCTTTACCTAGTTGCAATCATGAAAGGTAAACAGTGGTGTGCTTAGCAAACCTTGCTCGACACTGAACTTTTGTCCCTACAGTGTCCTGCTGCCACATATTTTGGTTTTGGGGGGAATTTTTTTCGGTGGTTTTTTTTTGTAGCTTAGTAATGTTGCTATCTGTCTAGTTTCACTTTTGCACTGTGAGTAATGGATAGCTAATATCATATTTTAGAGCCATAGTGTGTATCGCTCTCTTTCTCTGTGCATTTCACAAAGTGTGAAAAAGTACTTTCCAGAATCAGTGCAGTGGAATGATGCTCTGACTGTCCTACAGCTTTTTCAGGTCTGAGAAGATGGACTTAGAAGAGAACAGCTTTAAAAAATTTCCTGATTTTTTAAGAACATCATATTCTTAAATACCATTATTTCTTATATTTTTGTAAACCATTTTACCATATTAATTTCCTAGAGTCCAGTTAGCATAAGAACTCCAAGGGAGCTAATAATGAGATACTTGTCTAACATTGCTGACTGGGGAGCACCAAATGGCTGCAACACATTTGGCCAGAAACGAGGTATTGATTTCTCTTTCTGTCTACTAAGCTTCCACTGATGAAAACTCAGTTAAGACCTAGGCATTATATAATGCCTAATATACTTTAACTTTACTACAGTCTTTAAGGGCTAGACATGAGAAAACCCTTTAGAAGGGATGAAGCCCTTTTTAAAAACAAAGTTATTTTTTTGAACGTAAGATATGAGAATGCTGATATTTTTTTCACCTCAAGGTACAAATTTTCTAAGGGAAATAAATGTTTTTACCTCATTTTAAACTGTGTGCCATTACAGTTACAATGCCTTTCATACCAGACAGTAGAAGTAAAACCTGTCAGTTATAGAAATGTTAATTAACAGTTTGCCTAGTGCTTTCAGGCAAAGATTTCAAAGAAACTTGCAAATAATAAATGTCCATAAAAATGGAAAAAAAAACCAAAACATTTGGGAGAGAAACAAAGAATTGGTACTGTAGCAGGACAGCCTTGAAGCACATTAGTGTCTTCTGTATTTGACATTAGCTGAACTAGATTGTTGACCCTTGTTACAACCCCTCCTTCTGTCTTTAGGCCAGTGCTGATGCCATGTGCAGACTCCGGTTCTGCAGTGGTTGTTGCAGCAGCAGTTGACCTTCTTGGCAGCCCTGGATTTCAGTATCCACCTTGGAAACACACAGAAATTGTGTTTCTGGAACTGAGTATACTGCCTAATTATATTAGCACCCAGCCTGTACCTTATTTGCAAAATTAGCTTACTTCCCTGTCAGAGAATAGAAGAATATCCATTACAGGAGCAATCATGCATTGCATTCTTTAGCCTCAGAGCTGTTGAGAGATTTTTTTAGTGGTTTTGAATTTTTCAGAAAACAACAAAAAAATGCTACAAACAAACAAACAAGAAAGTTTCAATGTTTTTATTTTTTCTTCTGTTTTCTTAAAGCTTTATGATTATGGAAACTAAAAAAAAAAAACAACAAGAACACAACAAAAGCAAAGGAAAGCATAAGCTTTCTTCAAAGGAAAATGTTTTGATTAAAAGAGGGATATTTGATTAAAAGAGATTAACATTTATGTTGGCATAGCTTTTAAGTTAAAGATTTTAGTTACTGTGCAGTCCAGAGTGCAACTCTGTTTTGAGGGGGACTGGGGAGAGGACTGGGACGTGCAAAAAGGACCCTCATTATTAGATCTAAAATACTCAAGGCTATACTCTAATTTTCTTCAGAAACAGCATACTATGGCAGTCATTTTTTCCAGGAGTAATGACAATTTGAGCATCCCTTTCCTTGCCTTCAGCTACTTGTGAAACAGATTAGTGAAGTTTAGGGTTTTTTAAATGGACTTTTTCCTAGGATAAGGTTCCCAATCTCTCTATATGAATTCAAGGGAGGGGGTGAGTGCAGGGGCAGGAATGAGCATGTGGGCAGAGAAGAGTGGTAGTTTCTGCTACTTTAGGCAGCTTTTGCTTTCTTCAAGAAAGAAATTCCCATCCAGATTGGGTTAAAAGGTTTTGCAAATGAATGGTTACAACTGCACAGAAAAAAAAGAAACCTGGTTTTAAATGTACTGGAACTTCATGTTCAGAAATTGCAGAAATGATTTATGGGTGAAAACACACAAAACACTAGAAGTACATTAGTATTGCCACTGGTCTATTAAATATACATAAATTATTTTGGGGTTTGTGTGCCTGTAACGCACTCACCAGGAAAGACAAGGTGTTGTTCACATAATCTGGAGGCACAAACATGCAGCAAACTGACTACATTGTTAAAATGGAGGCATTTTGGGTTGAAAGGCACAAAATGTTCTGAGAGGTAGTACAGAGAGACTAAAAATAGTGGTGGGGAGTTATAGGTTCAACTGCTGTATGACAACAGAGTTAAGTTACTTTCAGGGCAGCAGTTCCAAATTACACTGGAGCACCTGTCCTGACTGAAACATACATCTCTTCCATTGTATATTCTAGGCAGTGCTAATGACTAAATTCACTTGCATAAAACTGCTGAAATTGTTAGGAATTTGCCTAAATATCTGTGGTCAAACAAAAGCTTTGGAAAACCTAAAAACTATTTGAACAGGTTTTAAAGCATTTAAAGATCAAGGGACATGTAATCACCATTCACTGTAAGTATAAAGTGAACAAGCACCTAAATCTAATAGCACAACTTGGTGCTTCCAAAAAGTCTATTTATGAAGATTTCGAGAGTAAGTAATAAAGATACCAAACTCATTTGCAAGTAGAGGGTTAATTTCTGTGATGAAAGATTAACACCAGATACTTTCCAGGAAACACCTCCACCAGAGTCAGGCAGAAGAAAGTAGATGTTTCCATGTAGCAGCTACAGTTGTCATAATTATGGTGCATTGTACATGTGAAATCAGAATACTGATGGATGGATAACTTGCCACTGGTGCTTTGAGACAATCCATGGGAATGCTGATTCAGTGATTCAAAAATTACAAGCAACTAATAACTGACATGACATCAATGAACTAAGTTTAGTTGTGATAATTAGCCAGAGGAAGTATTATATTGATATAATAATTAGCTCCTGAAGAGACTTTTTGAGGCAGATTGCAGCCTTGATTTTTCCTATGCTCCCTTTCCTTGGCAGTACTCTTGAAGTTAAGATCTTCTTAAATCAGGAGTGATATCCCTCTCATCAGAACTGAATTTGTTGACACCAGCTTGTGTTATTTGTAGCACCTCCTACCTGAACAATCGAAAAATAACAATCTCCTCCTCTTCCTTTCCCTGTTCCCTGTGTTTGCAGTTTAGCACAGTCGTACTGGGAGCGTCCCACCATCCTAGACACTGTTAGGTGACTCCTGACTCTATGGTTATTTTGCTATTATGCTGCCATAGAGAAATGTCATTAATGTACCATTATGTGAGGAACAAAACCATAAAAGATAAGGCTTAACAACCTGACAGAGCAGTTCCATTCTTTTGTGTGTTCATCCTGTTTTCCCCCTGCATGCAATTACTGATGTCATCTCCTGGGCATGCATGACCCATTAGAGATACAGAAGATGAAGATCTGCTCAGGAACTAGCCAAGCAGAAACTCATAATTACCTCACTAAAAATGTTAAGGTGTCAAATTATGATCTGTATGATTGCAACTGATGAACAAGATCCCACTGGTGCCAGATATATGATTGGACATTTCAGTCTGACAGATTCCTTGCAGTACCTGCTGCCTAGGGTGCTGCAGGAGGTGGGGAGATGCTGAGACAGGCACAGTGCTGTGGATGCAGATTCTGTAGATGCAGTGCTGTCACTGAGCACATCAAGGACTGCTACTACAGACTGGACTACACCTAGGATTTTCTTATTCCTTGCCTTTAACCACAGGATTATATTTAAATAATAGTAGTGAAGCATTGTGGGTGGCTGTGAAAGGAGGCAGACAACAGAAAAAGCTGGATAGGCAATTAAGCTCCTGGGACAACACTGTTCTCTGTAAAAGCTTATCAGTAAATCTGGTTTTGTATAACTCTTTTTAGCTATGGGGGTTTTGGTTTGTGCAAAGTTATCAGGCAATCATTCCACATATTTCGAACAGATTTTTGCTTACGCTTCTTTTTTTTTCCTCTTGTATTGGATTATTTCAGTACAAGACCGCTGGAATCAATTACATTTTGATAGAGAACTGGTAGCGTAACTTCAGCAGAAGACTCCACGTATCACAGACTTTTTTATTCCTATTCTTTTTTTCCTTTCCCTACCCTCCACAGTGGCTCCATCATGCATTTTTTCATTGTGGCCCAGCATGAGCAGGAGAGGTACAGCTTGATAGACGGATGGTTAGAGCCCTTCAGGGAAAAGAGGAAGCCATGTGCTCAAATCTTCTCAGCCTGAGACCAGCTCAAAAGCTGAGTGTTTGGGGTAATCCTGACCCAGTCTGACTAACCTGCTTCCTTCTGGCTGGCCCTGCCTTTAAGAGGCCACTGCTAGAGCCAGACCCCAGGCAGAAAGAGCCAGCTCCTCGCATGCATCCCTGAGCCAAATGCTTCTGAGACATATCTGTGTACTGTACTAATGATATCACCTCATGGAGGCACCTGAGATCTCTGGGGAGGAACAGATGATCTTCTTGGGGACTCTCAGTCATTCTCTAACAGCTATTGGTTTTTCTTGATCCCACATGGAGCCTAGCTCAACCATCTCAATCATCACAGTGGGCCCATCTCTAGCTTTCAGGCTTTGCATTGCCTACATTATCTGTGCTAAATTAGGTAGTCTGAGTTTTTCCATGTTTCCATTTCTAGCTGTGCAATAGCAGGGTATAAGAATTAACTCCCCAGTAAAGTGTGAAGCTTTACAAGTCTTTGGATGAGCCACATAATTATGAGAACTGAAAAGTATGAGTTACACAGCTCTCTTTTACAAGCTCCAGGAAGTGCAATGACACGTTTAATAGTACAGTAATAGAAAAGGGTGTGGAAGAAGAAAAGGTCATCCAAAGTTTCTGAAACCTCACTCAAATACTTATCTTATGTTTTAGGTAAATAGCTGTGTCGGTGTTTGCATTCTGTCAGTGTACCTGATTTGCGGAGAGAAGGTTCATTAAATAGAAATAATTTACAATGTATCACAGCACACAAAGTGTTACAACCATGACCAGACTGCCAGTTTGTAAGTTGCAGACAAATCAGTTACATGCACATGGACAAAGTATTTGCAAAATATATGCTGTTCATGCATCTGTTTCTTGGTTTTTTTTAATAAATGGTTATTGCATTTTGTACTGGACCAAAGTTGCTGTTCTAAGATTAAACTTCAGTATCTTTTTGTAATGCACTATCTCTTTGTGGTGCCTCAGATACACTTTTTGCAAATGGTGTCATTTATTAAATTACACACATGACAGAAGAGTGCTCTTGAGTTACTTACACTGGCTGTGAACAAGCTGGTGAGAGTACAGGGAAAAACAAGGTGCCACTGCTGCATGGCAAGCAGGCCAGTCCAGATCTGGGATAATGCAGTGTCACAGTTTCTGGAACTCAAGATTATTCTCTCTGCAAGACCTTCTGTCATGCTCATAGACAGATCATGAGGGCCAGATGATAGAACTATGAGCCAAATTTAGTGCACACAAAAGTTGCATATTACTTATTGCAGAGTACACCTCAGCTCTTCCAGTTCTGACACTCTCCAAGCAGGCTGTCTTTGGATTTAGCAACAGCTTCTGTACCCATTTTTGTGACATTTACAATCATAAAAGGAGAGAAAAATGTCTTTACTTTGAACAGAGAAAAGTCTCTCTTTGACTTCAATGTACTTTGGATCTACGCTAACTAGACTTATTTTTTTAGCATGTGTGGTCAAAAAATTGAGTTTGCAGAAAAGACATCTCCAGAAATAATAACTGTGTTTCAATCATATCAGCTTTTGATGCTAGTGGAAACTGTTGGTGATGTTTTGCCATTAGAAAGCTATAACGTGGAGTAGGGGGTACAGGTTGTTAGGAAGATGATTTAAGGGTAAGGCAAATGAGAAATAACTATGACTCCATAACTCGTCACAGTCATTTGTCTGGTCTTATAATTATAATCTTAGAATACTGGTTGGGTAAAATATAAGAAAAAAGGGTAGTTCTTCAAGTCATCCATGTGGTATAAAAGAGCAATGGAGATAAAAGTGATTTATTGATGCTTCACATAAAGGCTGTCACCTCTTTCGGCTATCTGCTCACAATGCATATTTTAAATTCAGATTGTTTTCTCTGCATTGTGTTGGTAAAGAGGACGTGACATGACTGAAATCCTGCTGTGGTTTTTGTGATCTGGCATAGAGGTCTGATCATTTTTGCTCTTACTAAAAGAGCCAAAGGATGCTGTGGCACCAGGAGTGGGTAAATTGCTCAGGCTGCCACGCAAAAAGCAGGAATTGGGATAAACCCATGTCACAGCACATACTTGAACCAAAACTGATGCCTGAAGGTTTTATCACAATATAAGTAGTCTTCACATTCTGGGCCTACCCCAGAAAAAGTGAAAAATTTGGTTACTCTTGTTTAAAAGTTTGAGAAATGGTGTGCTTCATGGACTGGAAACTTAGAGAAGTATTTAGCCTCTCATCAGTCAGAAGGAATTGTATTTATGTCTCAGAACCATAGATGTTTCATAATTTCATCTACAAAAACTTGTGAAAAGTCAGAATCACACTTCCTTTCTCAAAATTCAAGAGGCAAATAAGGAAACCAGTGTTCTTGATTATTTTACCTTGCTCCCCAGTAGTTTATTTTTGTAAAATGTTCTTAATTGAGATCCAAAATAGAAAGTTACTTAACTTCCTAGGTGGTTAGTCAAATTCTTTTCTCTACAATGTTATAAACACATAAAACGTGTTTTTGTTTTATTGACTGCTGAAATTTTGCTTGTTTTGTCTAAGTAAAACAGTGAAAGCTTATTGCATGGCTAATCATAGTTTAATTGTTCTAGCTTTGTGCTTATTTAACAACTTGATAAAGAGCAGTAAAATGAATCATAGAAAAATATTTACTGTGTGAGATAAGCCTAATACCAGAAGGAGGAGGTCCCACCAAAGTCAGGAAGCCAGTCCTTAACTGCTTTTGTTCCTATTTTGAATCAAGATAGATACAAAACACAATCACTACTATAAGAAAAAAAGGAGTCTCATATTCGATACACTTCACTTTGTATCTTCACTGAAAAAATCAGGTTGACAGCAGACATCCACTGCTATTTCTGTAGATGTAAAAGTGTCTGTATCCTACAGAGAGCTGTTATTCTCTCTACCTATCTGTCTACAGTTAGTGTTTCAAAACTGAAATCCAGGATATTCACTATTGATAGTTCAATTACTGTATACTTTTCAGTTCAGCTCATGCTCTTGGTCCCAAATTCATCAGAAAATGGGAAATAGCCTGTTGAATTTTCCCCTTGATGATACCACAATAGATGTGAAAGAAGAGCCTTCAGCATGAGGCTTCCTAAGTGTTAACAGATCATGAAAATTGGCAACAACTGTTGTGCCGAGTATCATAATCTGCAAGAGGAAGGCCAGCAATTCCACAGTGATGAGAAGAGAGTGCTTGGTGTTTGAGCTGTGGTCACATTTGCCTTTCAAGTCATTTGGGCCTCCATAACACACTTTGTGGGAGAAGAAAGCTAATGCAGCTGCCTTTGCTAATCAGTCAGTGTGACCCAGCCCCTCAGGGAGGCAGGCAAAGGCAGATACATACTGAGACACACAATCCTTGCTGATTAACAGTGAAAGCTGGTAAAGTTACTCTCTAAGCCTGTCTGGCCCATCAGCTCCAGAAATGTAATTTAGATGATTATCTACATGCCCATTAAACCTTGTGACCCATCGCTAGTCTGTTTGAAGTTTGCCTGCTTAAACTTGCTAATAGGAAGAACAGAAGGATTAACTCAGAGGTCATGAAATAAGAGAGCAGCGAAGAAGATGACAAAAGAGCAGAGGAAAACTTCCTACTGCATGTATTTAGTAAGAAGAAAGAAATACAGTGCCATGATCATCTCAGCAGATACTGTTACTTTATGGAGCAAGTGAGCCATCTGGAATTCAGGCCATTTAATACTCTTGTGTGAGTGGTTTCAACCTATTTTGTTTAGCTGCACAAATAGAATGTGCCACCTGTGTGATAAATGTTGTCAAGTTAGATGTTTACAGAGCATAATGCAACATCTCATTCAAGAGCATGGAACAAATGATGCAGGAAAAGTTTTTTTCTGATTTTGCCTAGGGTAACAGTATCTAGATATAAATAAGTAAGCACTTTTTTAATCAGTCACATCAAAGTAATCACAATCAGGTTAGAATCAAGGCCACCCTTCTGCCTTTTTTGGGGTAAGACCTCCAGCCAGTTCAGGTGTCTCTGAATTTAAAGATTATCAACAGAAATCTTATGTGGTGAATCTGTTTTTTTGTTATTCAGATTAAACTAAACATTTACAAGGATCTGCATAAAATAGTCACAGGATGTTGCAGTAAAAATGGCGATCATTTAAAATTCAATTCCTAGAGAAAAGGTGGGATTCCTTCCAGGAAACAAGATGGAATATTTGAGTACCTCAGTAAGAGTCTTCTGGGGGTCTGACTAGTTACTGAAAGAAAATTATCTTGAAATGTAAATGGAGTCTAAAGGTCATGTACATACTTTTGCATCTACAGCCACCATTGGAATAAATTTTTGCCCTTTTACTAAAGAAGCTGTCGACCTACTTGCTGAAAAGCATTGGTTGGGGGAGTATTTTAGAGAAGACAAAACTATTTCACTGGTGCTATTTCTGGATCCCTAGGTTTTGCAGTATGAGATCTCTATAAAGAATTGCTGTGGTCTACTTTGCTATATTTTTGGTACATTCATTTATAATATTTTTGTTGATATAGTTATGATTAAATGCACTTCTATTTCTCATTTTACAGTGTTGAATGGAGCATGTTTTCTAGCTGGAACTTCTCTAGCCTCTGTATATTTCAGGCTCCTTTCATTTGCATGGACAACTCTGTATGAGAAAGAAATATGTTAGTGGGGAAAAAGGGATAGTATTCAGTTATGGGGTAAATAATTTTAGAACCTGGGACTTTTTTTTTTCAGCATTCTTTGTTTTTTTTTTTTGGTATCTTATACTAGAAACTCAGATACGTGATGCTCTGAAGAAGATGCTAGTACTTTGTAATAAAATGACTTGATTTTAAAATGCCACTTAAAGCATCACTGAAGGAACTGCCTTGCACCTTTATCTGATAAAAGTATTCAATGTTAGCATCAACCACAGTTGGACCTTCAGTCTGAAACTGTTAATCTTTTTTTGTGTTGACTGCATTGGTAGTGGCTCTTACCTTGAAAAATACATTTTAGGAAGGAAACAAACTTCTGTTGCTGACCCTGTTGTGAATGGCATGTGCTCAGCTGCTTGCAACCAGACTGTTTCAGAGGACAGAAGTTATTCATAAATCTCATTCCATCAGTGTTGTCTGAAAAATAAAGTAGATGCCAATATCTGCTGGGAAGCCTTTTAGAAAACAGATCAAAGGCTTCTGGAGTTTATTTAAGAAGGACCAGTTGTGAGTGGCTTAGTGTCTGAGTGTGGCATGAAAAGTGAAACAGCTATGACAATGAGCCACCAGGCTCTGTAAAGAATGGGTCTGAGTAAAGAATTTGAGTAATATGTGGTACAGGTGGGTTGATGTCTTACCCTGTCGTGCTGTCATTCCTTTGAC
The DNA here is from genome assembly GCA_023637945.1 of Phaethornis superciliosus. Classification (NCBI taxonomy): domain Eukaryota; kingdom Metazoa; phylum Chordata; class Aves; order Apodiformes; family Trochilidae; genus Phaethornis; species Phaethornis superciliosus. Next base: position 23,270,702 of record JAJQWJ010000001.1, on the reverse strand, counting down.
TCTAAATGAGCATTGCCCTCTCGAACCCTCTGAAAAAAGGAAATAATTCTAAAAGAGCCTATAAAGCCTTTTTCACTTACACTCAGAAGATGTGTTGTTTTCTCCAGGTCATTACATTTAAAGGGTCTGTGAACATGTAAAATTCACTTAACCTGTGGCTGGCTAGCATTTTTACTTTGAGATTTCTTAAATGAATCACAGCCTTTGGTGAATCCGCATTCTAGGTGGGAGGAACTGGATCTTTTTTCAGCAGAATTGTTGTTTTATTTATGCCTGTCCCTTCTATGTCTTGTAGGATGCTTTTATTTATAAAATATTTGGAGACAGCTGCAACATCTCTCAGTTCTTACCAGTGATAGGTTGGAATATAAATAGTGCTTGTGCTTCCCTGTGAAGCCATTGCTATAATATTTTAGGGACTTCTTTTCTATTAAGTTTTGTCCTATTATTTTCTTCTTCCTTCAGACATGCCCCATGTGGCTATGTTTTCACCATGGATGGCAAGAACAAAAGAAGCAAAATATTAATAAATTTTTTTTTAAAATCTTAGAAGGACCCCAAAAAAGGATTGGGAAAAAAATTGCTTTAGGATTTATTTTCTTTAACTAAACTAAAAATATTCCCAAGTAAAATTATTATGTATTTTGTGATAATAGTATTATCAAGGGTTGCAATGCTTGACAGAATGGTGGCACAATTTTTGTTTGGTGAGCGATAATGTTTTATTTTGGGGGGATAGACTATTGACACTTCAAAATTTTAAGAGATTGTCTCTCTTAAGTCAGTAAGAGAGGGTGGATGTGTTAGAAACTGGTTACGATATTACCGAAAATTTCTAAGAGCTGCCAAGTACATTCTAGGCAAAAGGGAATGCTAACAGTGCAAAAACTGAACAGGAATACAGTGACAGCAAAAAGACACAGAAAATACTTCAGGAGAACTCTAATCCCCATGGCTTGATGAGGTTTCAGAGGGAAAACATAAAGATTTAGTGCATTTTTCTGCAAAGAGGCGTGCATGGTTAACTTCACACACTGGGGACATCTACACTGAATTCTGTGGGATAACTTGTTCTGAATAATACCATATGTCCCCATCGTTGCAGGCCCAAAGCTTTAAGTAGAATTTATTAAGTCTGGGTTGTGTATAATTTTATCCATGTTCACATTCGTCCACTGCTAAAACAGGACAGTCAGTATCTGTTTATGAACTACATTGGTAGTGCCTATCAATGCTCATGGCTTTTGTCTTCCAGTTCTTTTGATCTTTTTGATGACATGCTTTTATATTTATGAAAAATTAGCCTGTTCTTTAGATAGGAAAAAAAAAGTGTTCTATCTCAATTTTATGTGAATTATTACATTACTAATTCAAAGAAGCAAAGTCATTGATTACACAGAGCCAATGATAAATATGTATCAAGGATTTGCTTATACATACATAGGGCTTGTATCCCATTTTCTCAACTAGTTTTACACTGGGATTTCCTGAAGTCTTTACAGATTGACGGAACTCAGTAATCTGCTGGAACAATCAGAACTAGCAAAGAAAGACTATTTCTTCCTATTTTTTTTTCCTTTTTTTTTTTCTTTTTTTTTTTTTTTTTTCTGTCTATATGTCTATAAGTCACATTTGATGGCTTTTTTTGAATAAATGTTTGTGGACAAAGCAGGTCAAAGACATGTAGTATCAGGAAGTACCTCTAGTGAATTTACAGTGTGTATAATCTTCAGTTCCCATCAGGCTACAATCTTGATAAGCAGGACAAGTAATCAAAGGTTAGAGAGAAATTTGAATTTGTATGATATATGCTGGGATGACTGAGTTTTTATCTTGTAAGCATCATGCTCAGGTAACTCTTCAGACCTCAGGTTGTGAATATCTTTTCCACTCATTTATGAAGAGAGCAACAAAATACTCATCCAGCTGTAGTTACCTTGATGTACCTTTAAAATTTCTCCTTAAAATTATTTTACCAGCAGCATTAGATCAAATGCTTTCAAGCATTCTGTAGCTGTTGTACTCAAGACAAAAGAATATATTCAATTAAAACGTTATCTGATCAAGTGAAAACTGAAGAAGTTTTTACTTTTAATGGTAAAACATCTTAACATATTACACAGTGCACATTATGTATTTTGGCAAATACTATTTTTTTGTTCTTCCTTTTCTAAATTCATTGGGCAACACAGAGCTTTTGTTTGTCAGAAATCTGCAAGACACTTGCTTTTATTATTGAATCAACCACTCCTTTTACTGTTCCTTTCTGTTTGCAATTAAATACTAAGTTTTCCTTCTGACAAACTTTTGTATTTTGTGCAATGCATAAGTTGACAAGCCTAACCTAGGAGTATATGCAGCACCTGGAAACCTCTAGCTGATTATGCAGTGAGAGCAGAGCCTAAGCTGAGGTCTTCAGGAAGATCTGGAAATCCCATAACAGAATCTGAGAAAAAAAAAAAAAAAAAAAAAGCAGGAATTCTGTACTTGTAGTTGATCTCAGAAAAAAAATTTAAAAGTCCAGATACATGCTGCAGGACTGTCTTTTAAACTTTACATTAAAATCTTAGGACATGACTTTTCCATTCTTTAAAGGGTGTTGAATGATTTAGTTTTCTTTGCTTTGTTTACTTCCTTGTTTTGTTGGGTTTTTTTTGGGGGGGGAGGTTTGTTTTGTTTTTTGTTTGTTTCTTTGTTTTGTGGTGGTTTCTTTTTGTTTGTTTTTTCATTTTGGTTTCATTGGGTTATTTTTGGTGCTGGTTTTTTTTTTTCTGGTGGTTTTTTTGTGTTGTTTTTTTTTTTTTTTGGTTGGGTTTTGGGGGTTTTGTTTGTTTGTTTGTTTGTGGGGGTTTTTTTAACTAAAATTAAGATCTTGTGGATGAAAACTTGAAATTTAAATGAAATCCATAGGCAGGCCCTGTCATGAGGAGAGTCTCTGCCTATGGAGATACAAAACAGGTCAGTGCTGTATGAGTACCGTATACCATTAAACAAATGACAGGAACATATGAGTGAAGAATTTATTTGTGTTTCAGTAACCTTGAGATCAAAATACTCTAGATAAGTTACAGTGAGCAAAGGAAAGTACTCCAGTTGTCTCTACAAGTAGGTAGTTCATTGAACAAGATAGCCATGTGAAAAATCTAGAGCAGTAGATCTCAGTCCCTGGCAGGTGCACTTATGCTGGTATTTCAATATTTTATTTCTGGTATTTAAGGCTTCTTGTCTGTGATAACCTCTGCTACTGCTGCTCCCTATTAATTAATTCATTTACTTTTCCAGTATTACATTTTTACTCCTTGTAGATCAAGTTTAGAGCAAACTAACAAAAAAATTACTAACAGAACAAGATTATGGTACTTGGTTTCTCCTGCCTGAAGTTTTATATGACTTTTCTTCTTTCATAGGGATTTTCTTCTCTCTTTCTCCCTCCTTGCTCCTTTCATTTTTCTCACTTTTCTTGCTTCAAGAATTGTGCTGAATTTTGGGGGGAAGGATGGATATAGTTTGAGGAAATAAAGTTGCATTTTGCTCTGAATGAGCTGATGCTCCCAGTCATCCACCTCCCCTGAGGGAGCAAGTATAACATTTGTTAGCTCAATCACTAGGAAAGTTCACACACTTTTCACTCATAGAAGCCTTTCTATTTCTCCTTTGTAGCAGGAAACTAGGTGTCAGGAAAAGTTACAGACTTACAAATAAATTGAATATGTCCCAAGCAGAACTGGAAGATAAATACAAAAGACTGTTAGGTCATCTAGGTCAGGTGGTGAAGCCTGGAATAGAGTGAACATGTGCACTGATGCCCTATTCCCCTGGTTGCAAACAGGGTTACTGCAAACAGGTTACTCCATTTTATGGGCTATTTGTGAACCACATACTAAGGACTTCAAGAGCTGGGATGTAAGGACACGGTCTGAGGAGTCACTGGCTGGGCAGGGCAGATGCATTAGTTGCTCAGTTGGATGGATGGTGCAGAAGGTACTTGGACAGCAGGAGCTGTTCTGCTTCCCTGCATCTCAGCTCCAGTTTGCCAGGGTGCAAAGACTCTCTTCTGAAAAAGAGAAAATGCACTGTTAAGCTTTAAGAAACAGGCAACTTCCAGTGTTGCTTACTCTCCCAGAGAGCTGCTGGTGTTATGAAGAAATGCTCCCCACAAAAAAATCTCTAAGAGGAAAACGTAAGAGGCATCCATACTGAAGCTAACGAGCAAGCAAAGCATTGTAGATCACAGTGAGAGAAACTTGCATTCTGTATCACTATTTTCAGTTCTTCTCTTGCAGTAGGCAGATTGAAATACTTCTGTTTATTTTCTTTGAAAAGAGTTTGTGCTGAGGGGTTGAAAGGGCATGTAGCTGACAGAACATCTGCCCTCCTCAGTCCCTTTAATGTGCTGGCTTCAATTCTGTACTTAGCTTTGGCCACACATTTAAAGGAGGCTTGGGCACATGACTAGGATCTATTTTTAAAACCAATAATAAATACACAGAAGTCTTTTGTAAATATGTGTGATGAGCAGATAAACATCATGAAGGTAGATTCAGCCTGTGACACATGGGGTCTTGAAACCTTCAGCAGAGAAGTTGACACCAAACTGCATGAGATTCTTCCATGTCAAAGAAGGGCAAGTGTTAGGAAGGTGGCAACACAGGGGGGGTTGCCAGAGTTTAATATCTTTATTTTAATTATATTTGTACATTTCTTTTCAGATATGCTGAACACATATACTGAACTTGACATTATGCAGCAGTTTGTTGTAATCAGTAATTAAGATGCATGTTTTTTTCTTAAGCCTTTTTCTATTTTTTATATTTTATTGTTGCCAATGAGAACTGAGCCAGCATTCAGCTGTTGCTGTGCCAGTCTGCTGTAACCCCAGTGAACAAACTGAAGCAATTGTAACTGAGCACAGACTGTAGGTTTGTGCATTTTGCAAAGCATCTGGAAACTTTGGTGGATCAGAGCCAAAACTGTAACTCATTGTTACTGCTCTGATTATGTGATGACTTTATGACATATAATATCCCATTTTCCTAACAGCAGTCTTGTAAATGTGAACCTCTGGGAACTGTTGTATTTCTGCCTATAATTTTTCTTTGTTGATAGCCTGGGTAAGGGTGTTATACTGAAGAACAGGTAAAAATGTATTTGTTAAAATTTGAATCTAGTACTTGAATATGGTTAACTTTTAACACATTTCATAGCAACTCAGGCAATCAAGTCAGCTTCTAAAACAGGACTGAAGGCATCATAACACAGCTGACCTTAAATCAGAAAAAAATAATGAAGGGCTGAATTCACTGACTGTCTGAAAAACTGAGATACTGTCCATAGTAATATGACTGCCTGGGAATCTCAGAATTCCTATTTGAAATAAACTCACAAGAAAAAATGGAATTAATCAAGTTAAATTACTTTTATATATATATATATATCTCAGGTTGTCTTTAGGAGTATAAAGAAACTTAACAGATATTTTCTGCTTTGAATGTTTTCTGTGTTAACTCTACATATGAGACTGGCTAGTTTATTTTTATTTTATAGGGGGCGTTTGGTACTTGGATTTTCAGAAATACTCCAACAAATTTCACATTTGAATTATTGCATATAATGAAATATTATATTTAAACAACTTGGACTAAAGCAAAATAGGTATTCAATGGAGGGCATAAAATACTACTATTATCACCTAGGCATGTTCTACAACAAAACATGAATAAAACAGGAAATTAATTGATGTATTAAGTACAGAAATACTAATTGACTTTCTGTTAAGGATTTCAGTTTTTCTACCCCTACTTTGGCTATCAGATGTCCAGAGAGACTTTTTTTTTTTGAAGGTCGGTTCAGCAGATCAGAAGTTGAGAAAGTTGGTGGCTCTTTTCATAGAAGTTTCCCAAATATCCTCAAGCTTAGAAAAGAGAACAGCAGCTCCCAGAGTTTCTTTGCTTTCTGCCTCTGACCCTCTGACCCTCTGACTCTGGTTTTCAGTCTTCTTTGATCTGAGTGACTTCCTCTAGTTGTTTCCAGTCTGCTTCAGGTTCTCTCTAGGTATCAAAGCAGAGAGGTGTTTCCTCAAAAAGCTCTTTTCTCTGGTGGGAGAGAAGAATTGGGTCCATGACCTATAGATTATGTAATTTTTCACTGGCGAGGTGAGGTTCAGATACCCTGAATGCATGGCAAGTAGTGCTGCATCCTCCTCCTGGCTGTTGCCCTTCATCAGAAGTCTGACACCACCTTAAATACTTCTAGTAACCATCTGCTGATGGTTTTAATGGCTCCTTCTGAACCAGTGATCATCCTAGATCAAAATATGTTACTAGTCAGTTATCAGAGAAGCTTTCTACTTATGGTTTATGGAATTAGTAATCCACAGTCCCTAATCAGTATAATTGTCCTAAGGCAGCAGTGTCTGTCATTTGATTTCCTATATATATAGATAATGGACTGATGTACAAAAAGGTGGTTCTATGTAACCTTAAGTGTCATGAAAAGCTAACTTCCCAGTTAAGCTCCACTCATTTGTGATTTTATCCAAAGACAAAGTATTTTCAGTATCAAGCAGATGTTAAAATTTGTAATTGTCTTTTGGGCTAACCTGTCAATTAAAGACTGTTTAGCTTTGTCAAATCTCAACTGAGAGACATTCCATGGGAAGCTTCCATGGAGGATACAGGAGCTAGTGAGTGCCAGTAGTTTCTCAAGAACTCTGTCCTGGAAGCAGAAAAGCAGTTCATCCCCTTTAGAGGAAAGAGAAGTAGCTAGAGCAAGAGATTCCCTTGAATTAATTGCAAGCTTCTGAACCTGCTCAAAACCAAAAGGAAAGAGTTACAGAGATGGAACAGTAGATAAATACTTTAAAAGCACCACAGGGTGTGAAGAGATGCAGGTAGAAAAGCAAAAGCTCAGATCAAATTGCAATCACCCAGAGCAATCAAAATCTACAAGAAAGGTTTCTTCAACTGGGTAAACAGCCAGGAGAGGTGAATTAGACACCAATAATCCTGAAAAGGTAGAGATTCTCAACAGTTTCTTCACCTGTATCTTTACCAGACCATAAAACAGTTGACTCCAAAACTATTGAGAATATCCCATCTACATGGATCACTCCACAGTGAAGGATACTGAGCACTTTTCAGACCAGAATCCATCCCATTATATATTAGTTTTTCTATCATTCCTGCAAATTGCTTTATTTTTTCACCTCCTTTGTTTGTGTGCCCCGCAGGGCAGAGCAGGGAGTACTTCCACTGCAGTTGGCAGAATTTCACCCATCCCTGAAGATCTGAGCTGACTGTAGCACTTCCACTTTGCTAAATACCACAAGTGATACTCTGTGCCTGCCAGCTGGCATTCAGAGCTAGGAGTGGATATAACCAATTAGCAGGACTCCAGCTCTAGCTGTGTGTGCATCTCACACATGACTGCAGCTTGGTTTCAACCTCTGGACCTTTGGAACTCTGAGGCACGGGCTTTGTCTGCCAAGCCAGACTGCAACTCCCCACTCACCAAGCTTTTAAAAGCTGTGCCAAGTTTGCCTTAATGTGAAGCTAATTATGAGACAAGAGTTACCCTGATACCCTCTCACAGGTTAGTTCAGCAGAGAAAAAGCAGCACAGTCGCAAATAGTGTTTCTTTCTATTATTACACATTTTATTTATTTGTCATTCCTATTTGCAGTTTTGTAAGCCACTCTTTGTTTCCATCACATTTAAGTAACAAAATTAATCTTCTCTACTATTACTCTGACTTTTTAAAGGAGAAAGTTCATTAAGCCCGTGGGATACCATATACTCCTTCATATCCCATTTAATCAAAAACTCCTCTCAGAAGAATTTGACTGTCAGTTATATTAATATGAAAGTAACTAGGATTAGCCATGAGAATCTTATATGAATTCATATTTTTAAAAATTTAGAATAGAAAGTATCATAAATAATCTGGATTTTTCTGCTATCAGGTCATTTAGTTAAATATGCTTCTTGGTTTAAAATTCTGGATTCACTTTTTTTCTGAATCACAGAATCATTTCATAGGACCATAGAATGGTCTGGACTGGAAGGGACCTTAAAGAACATCTAGTTCCAACCTCCTTGCATGGGCAGGGACACCTCTCACTAGACCAGGTTGCTCAAAGCCCCATCCAACCTGGCCTTGAACACTTTTAGGAGTGGGGGATCTACAGCTTCCCTGGGAAACCTGTTCCAGTGCCTCACCACCCTCAGAGTGAAGAATTTCTTCCTAATATCTAACCTGAATTTACCCACTTCCAGTTTACAGCCATGACCCTCTGACCTATCACTACCCACCCTTGTACAAAGTCCCTCCCCAGCTTTTTTGTAGCCCCTCTTCAGGTACTAGAAGGCCACTGTAAGTTCTCCCCAGATCCTTTTACTCTCCAGTCTCTCTAAGCCTGTCCTCACAGGAGAGGTGCTCCAGCCCTCTGAGCATCTTTGTGGCCCTTCTCTGGAGTGGCTCCAGCAGCTCCTCATCTTTGTTTTGTTGGGGGCTCCACAACTGGACCCAGTACTCCTGATGGGGTCTCACAGGAGCAGAGTGGAGTGGGAGAATCACCTCCCTTGACCTGCTGGCCACGCTTCTTATGATGGAGCCCAGGATACAGTTGTCTTTCTGGGATGTGAGTGGACATTGTTGGCTCATGTTGAGTTTCTCATCAAAAAACACCCCTAAATCCATTTCCTCAGGGCTATTCTCAATCCTTTCTCTGCCCAGCCTGTAGTTGTGCTTGGAATCCTGCTTGTGCTGGAAGGAAAACTTATTCATGCCAGTGCCTCTTCTCTATTGCACTTTTTTAAATTAACTTTAGAGATGCATTTCTGGTGATAATTGCTTTTTGCCCTGTGAATCAATTCCTTTCTAATAACAATTAGTTATAGATCCATCTCTGAGACAAAGGAGCAGCTTATAAAAAAGAAATAATAAATGGAAAACAGATAATTGGCAAAGAACATTTTAGCTCATTCCTTTCACCCAGTGCTGTTTCTTAGCATTTCATAAGTAATAGATTACGTGGCTTCTCCCAGACTTCTTTAGCTAAGTTGTGGAGTATGCTTCACTGGAAGACTTTAAGTGCGATTAAAACTGCTGGTAAACCTGATCTTGCCTGAATGTGGGAAGATGAGCTAGATGACCTCATGGGTTTCTTTACTTGTGGGTTTCTTGCCTGCTGTGGATGTCTGTCATTCTCACAATTTGGACTTTATTTGTAAAATCCTTTGCTGCCCAGCATTTAGTTTTGCATAAACTGGAAATAAAATAGAACTGCTAATGATCTGCTCTATCTATATTTCATATATTTAAGCTTAAGTACTTACCTTTCCATTCACAGAGATCTAAAAATGTCAATTCAGTCTTATGGGAGGCCAGAATAGCAGTAGACTTTGTTGTGCATCTTTGGTGTTTGATCCAGATAGGTGACATTAGGATGTCTTAGTCAAAGGGCCTTTCCAGGGACCTCTTCCAAACACAAACCCAGAAAAGCAGTCAGTACATCAGTCACACCTTCCTTAATAAATCTTTCCACTAGGACTTAAGTTGGCAAAGAAGCTCTTTATTCCCTCTTATGTAGGGTCGACAGGGTCTGACTGCCTGACAGGCCATATTATGGTGAGGCATTATAGACCCAGCTCTTTCTGAAAGGTTCATTAATAATGACAGAATCCTCTGCTAGAAGGAACAGTGTTTCTGAAACATAAAATAGAGCATTGTAGTTGTTTAGCACTACTTCAATAATTCTGTGTTTTGTGGCTGATTTCAGGAAAAAAAGCAGATGGAAAACTGAATCATAAATTAAAGATATACCACTCTCAATAGGAATTTGATAATTTCTTTTCTGCTTCACAATAAATTAAGTTAATTACAATCATCTTTAGAGGGGAGCCCAGAAAAAACATGTAAAAGAAAAAGAAATGTGAGAGGTCGAAAGATCTTTGAAAGAAAGATGGTGAGAAGAGTACAGTTTTCAGTTTAGCCTCAAAGCTCTGTTTTTCACTGGCTTATTGCTTTTTCAGTGGCTTATTGCCCACTATTCACTGTTTCCAAGCCCATTCAAAGTGCATATATTCTTTGACCTCTTCTGCTATAGATTGTGAAAGGAACTTGATATATGTTGTGTCCCATTAAGTTTTATATTTGGTTTATTGTAGAAAAAAATATTAACAGTATCTTCTGTTGCCTACTTTTGTTGACAGTAGGAAAGATGAGTACAGTAGTGTGGACTCCTTCTGGGCTTTGTGCCAGAAGAAATTTGTGTCACGATGAGTTCCCAAAGAGCTGAGAAGAAGCTGGAAGAGCTTCTAACTGAAGAGCTACCATGTGCTTTTCCAAAGGTTGCTCTTGTAGTCAACGTCATATGTTGCAAATATATGTTGCATCTCTGTAGTTAGTATTTTTCTTGGTTCCTACTCTGCAAAAATGAAAATGCAGTGGTGGGATGGAAAGGAAAGCCTTCTATGACCCCGTTATTTTTCTCAGTCTCTACTCTGCAAGTGGGATCCATCTTACCTGACTTCTGTTTTCAACAATGTGGGGCTCTACAGCTAGACTTGTTCCTTCAGATGCTTTATAATCAAGTGGGACAAATCATCAGGTTTAGAGCACAGTGCAACATATTTTGAATATCTATTTTATTTGTCTGCATAGCTTAGCTATAAAGATATAGTGTCTGTGTGTCAGCTGTTAACATTGATCAGACAAAACCTATCCTGTGTAACTTGCATCCTGAGAAATCCTGATAAAATATGTGTGACAATTCATGTATGCAAAATTACTTGAGTCTCATGATCACAGGAGGTAGGGAATGTGGTGCAAGCTCCTTTAGCAGGATGTTGGTTGCATCCACTAGCTCATGAGATACATATAGTTCAAATGCACTCTCCAGATTGTGGTGCCACTTGGTGACTACTGACTATCTGAAGATTAATATGATGTTCAGAAGTTAAAGACTGGTGAGGTGCTGGATATTCTGTATACACATATGTCAGCACAATGAAAGCATCTATTCCTAAATTACTTCACCAGGATTGAGTCTGATTCTTTACCCACTGAAAAGTCCCAAAACTCTTACCAATACAGGGTCAAGTCATTAAAGAGTTGATATGATTTTTTTGCATAAAGGGTGGTGTTTTTTTTGAAAAGGAAGGGTAAGAAGAGAAAAGGAGAAGAAAAAGGAAAAATGAAGACTGGTGATGAAAGCAATTGAACAGTGAAACCACTTTTCTCATAATAATTATTTTTACAGTATGAATTTGTGCTTTTTTTTTTACTTTTTTTTTATATGCCTTGGGGCTTTATCCTTCATCCAACATTTCACCATTTGTTTGGAATGCAATTTATAAATTACCTAAAAAATATGGAAATAAATCCACTAGTAATAAGGTTGAAGGCTCTGTCTTTAGTCTCTATGAAGTTATGAAGTTCTAAAGCTTTGCACCAGTCAGTGAAGGTTCCCTACTTTTAGGTGTGGAACACATTATAATTTGTTTAAAACCAGTTGAAATACAACAGATGATCTGTAAATATAATTGTTTGCTTTTATTATTTTGTAGTAGAATAATACGAATGGCTCAGCAAATTAACATACAGTAGAGAGGTTCACAAACATACATTTTATTTTGTTGAATTCTCAAGTCCCAGTCTGCTAATTGGGGCTCTTTCAAAAGTATTCCTGAATCCATAAATGCCACTCTTGAAAAGAGGTAATGATTAGGAAACATCATCTTCCTGGGAAGAAGAAAGAAATAGAGGGTATTTAAGTCTTAGGGTAGGTGACCCTCAGGATGGAAAGAGAATGTCATGTGCTTAATTTTTGATGTGATTTTCACCCTCTCATTTGATGACCAAATGCTGGACTTGAAGAGGCTTGGAAGCTTAATTTGCAGTGTTAAGGACATGGGTTAATTCCATTCCTCCTGATAAGAGCATTGACTTTGCATTAACTCTTCATGGACCATCTGTGTTAAGGAGATAGTTACAGTAAGTTCCCCCTGTGGCAAATGGTCACTATTCTGGTACCTCCAGAAGGCTATTAACATCCATTAGCATGATCCAGATCAATTTCTGGAGCTGCTACTTTCCATCCTTTGACTAAAGATAGCTTCAACTATCTCATAACTTACAGGACACCTTTAAATAGGAACATGGGACAAAGCATCAATTTACATGCCAAGCTATGAATGATACAATACTCATGTGTCAATGGCTAGTTTTTGTCATAAAATGTTAGGGCACTTTGGCTGTAGTGACAGCTTTCTAAACCTAAACCCTTTGCTGTAACTGCAAATATGTTTGCAATAGTTTTTTCTTGATTTGTGTTTTTGTAATACTTTGTTCTATTACTATCACATTTGTTAAATCACATTTGGTGTCATACTGCACAACTCACTCTGAAATGTCTGTAAAGGTTGCTCTGCAAGTGGAGCTACCGTGTCCATTCCATTAAAGAAACAGACAGAGGCTGATACAAATTAATACATATTTTGATTTCTCTATCGCTAAAAACACTTTGTCTCTATAGACCAGAACGGGGACTGATTGTTACAGACTTTATTGTAAACTCTAAGTGCTGAATTACAGCTTCTCTTTTAGTTGAAGCAGCAAATTATCTAAGTAGGACTTAAAATAGTAGTAACATCAAACAGAGGACAGGTCACACTTGCCATCATTCACATAAAACTTCATTACATCAACTATAGTGCAGATGGTTAAATCAGGAATTCTAGTTACAGCTTGGAGTAAAAAGATTATTTTTCCTGTGTTTAATCTCTAAAACTGCTGTCTAAAGTGGAGCAGAATCCCCATGACCAATGAACCTCTGCTATAAAGTTAGTGTCTACTTATCTCACTGAAGATTTTTTATTTAAGTCACTGACTGAACTCCCATCAATAAGTACATAAAGAATCTGAACTTGCAGATAACCACTTATTCAGCTCCTATAGATTACAGAGAGATCTTGACTGTGCTTTCCATTTTAGTCTGGCATATCAGTTCCCAGAATATTTACTTATCAACCTCTGCTGACAAAATTAGAGGAGTGCCTACTTCTGGCTTGAATCTCAGCACCACCAAGTCTCAGGTGGTTGTGTGCATGCCCAACTAGAGCATAGGAAGCCCTTAAGGCACATTTGGTCTACAGCACTTGCTATCTGAGGAGAGACTAAGGGAAATGATGTTGTTGGTTTTTTTTTAACCCAGATTTAAGAGTGCAGAAGACTTTAAGGAGGGTTAATAACATCCTTCCTACCTAAAAAGAGGTTTGAAATAAGAGGGAGTCAGGCTTTTTATGAAAGAGGTGCACAGCAGAAAAAAATACCAATGGTCACTGATTGAGAAAGGGCATTTTCTGGCTGAGAACATGTAAGAGAACATTTCTCACTTTGAGGATAATCAAGTGAGGCAGGGGTTGAAGGCTTTCAAGACCAGAAGAGACAAAGGAACCTGTTCTGATCTCAAAGCTGAGTCTTTATGGATTAAGAGTTTAGATTAGAAACTTCCTGAGATTCTTTCCAACTTGAATGATTTGGGGACTGTGATTCTGTGAGCTGTACATAAGGAAAAAGCACATTTTTGAGGAGTATAAAACAAATCAGATGTGCTCTTTGACTGTGACAAATCATCATGATGTGAAAGATTCAAAACTCTGTATGTTAGTTTATATTAATAATTAGAAGTGCCTTTTTGTTTTGAAATTCTGTCATTTGACATGTGAGGTAACTAATATAATTCACAAAATATGAAGTGTTACAACTGGGACATATAAAACACATATGAACATACTACAGCCTCAAGGTAACCCATTTCTTGCGTTACAAACCAGAAATATTTGTGGGAGTATCATAATGTTCCAGAGTGCTACACTGTGCAAAAAGATCCCTGCCTTTAGTTGACAGATGTAGAGCAAAAACATGTGGCCAGACAACCCCTTAAACACTGCACATGTGGCTGTTGCAAGCAGTGAGTTATTCCAGAGAAAGTCACTATAGAGTTCTGATTATCAGGCTTGCACTCCATTTGCCTTTTTCCTGACTGTATATCATAATCTGACAGAGTTGTTTTTTCTTATACCATTACTGTCTGTGTGAGGAAAGCTTTAGTTAAGGTGCTTGTACTTCAGAAAAGGACAAAGAAAAAGATTTGGAAAAAGATTTATGTATGTGAGCTATATCTGATAGGGTACAAAAATGAGTATTTGGGAAACTTACACTTTGAATTTAGCTCCTGGCATTTGAGGTGCTCACTATTAAGCATTGTACAAGGATAGATATTACTTTTGAACTTCCTGTATTTGTTGTCGAGAGGTACTCGTCAGCCTTGTGGACCATAGAGATAATTGCACTCAACAGCTGCCCCTGAGGTCAATCAGAAGACAGGAAAAAAGAAAGATTTTGGGAAATGTCCAACTTCTTGTAAAAACTAGTTACGAATGGCACACTGCCAGTGGACCACCACCACACATAAATAATGATGGTTTGGCTTTAACTCAGAAGTAACTTCACAACTTCAGTCAGTTGCTGGAGGGCAAGAAAGGCAAAAGAGGACTGAAACAGCTTCTTTGCTTTGCAAGAAATGCCTTGCAGCACATCCAAGTCTCATTTACTTGAAGCTTCACTGATACAGTAAAGGGGTTTATAGTGTTTTACCAGGAGAAAGCAGAGTAATCCCCAAGCCACTGAACTTGGCAGTGTAATGTCCATTTGAAGCCTCTCTGTGTCTCAGTTATCGTAGATGCACTGAAGTCATCTGTTGGACTTGTGTGCCTTATCATTCCCCCATATGCTAGAAGCTGAAATTCATTAACCTAGAAGGAAGAGGTTATTTAATTACCATAATCTTTCTGTGGTGGTCTATGAAAATCAGTCTTTGTATGGACATTTTGTGGTGCAAAATGATAAGCTGGAGTTTATATACCACATGTTTCCTTCTCAGTTCATTCTATATGGAAATAGTAATACAGTTCTCTCAGACTTGGAGCCAATCTGGAGTTGTTTCCTTCTGTTATTATTTCAACACAATGGAAGGCATGTTTAATATTAAAAAAAGAGGTATTTCAAAGTATTTCCAAATATTTTTTAGCAATCACAAACAATTATTTTAGAAATTCTATTCAGTTGCCATAGCATGGCATGCCCATAACACACCCATATGCCCTGAGACAATTTATTTATATATAAAATCAATATCTGTTTATATATAAAATGAATGAATATGGATATGATGGATATTGTTCATTCAACCCCAATCCTTCTCTTTTCCTTTTCCCCTTTCTTACCTTTTCTCAGGATTTCTTACTCTCTTTTGCACTGTATTTAATAAAATAAGGAGCTATCAAACATTAACACATTTCTAGAAGTGTCCTCCCTTCATTCAGTTATGCAGAATTGTCATTTTTATGAGAAAAGGGGGTATTAGCAGCTGAAGGATAAAGATCAGTATGGTAGAACCAGCACATATTACTCCACATCTGTGTATTTCTATAAAAAAGACTGTAAGCTTATAAAATCTCTGCTGTTGTTAAATGATAAAAAGGCTATAGAAAGGATGTGGAAGGAGGGAATTAAAAAGATGTAAAGCAATATTACAATATTCTTTCATTAATACTCAGTTTAACCTTTGTTAAATTACTATCGTGTATCTAATATAGATTACAGTATATAGTATATGGTATCTAATGTATACTGTATCATAATACGCTGTATTCTGATATTTGCTGGAATAAATCCCTTCCATGATCTCAGTCCTCTTGTCTGTAGTACATCCTTTAAGTCTGATTTGAACTGGAAATGTTTTAGTTTTGTGCCACAAGGCCAGATTCTCATTCTCCACAGCTTGTACCAGCAGCCCTTTGCTGTGAGAACTTGTGCTGGAGGGAATCTGCCCTTTGTGTTTGGTTATAAGTTTGTAGGGATTTTTGTGGGGTACTACTAGGAAAACACACTGAGTAAAACTCCTATGGAAACATGAAATACAGCTGGTTGATGACTGTAGGCATATGGGCAGGCAAAAAGCAATCTGTCAGCTAGACTGTTCATCTGCATAAGCAAGAATTTTGAAAGAATAAGATAATATTCAATCCATAGTTTCAGGGCTGGTTCAGGGGCATTGCCTGTAATCAAATAAACCTATCAGTCAGAAAAACAATGAATTTTGTTATGAATTTATCCATAGCTCCTTTGCTGAATGAAAAACTTGTTCCACATCTCCAGAAGCATGAATTTACAGCACTTTTTTTTATCAACAGACCCAAGAAAGTTAAGCACAAACCACCTTATAGGCTGAGTCAAAATACATAGAGGTGGAGGAGTCCTTAGCTTGATAGTGAGTTATTTCTTTGAAGTGCTGAACATTGGCAAGTGTAGGTTGGGTCACTGCCTGGGCCTGGAACATTGCCCAGATCCAAGTGTAGCCTCTGTCCTTCCAAGAAAAACAGCAATTTTACATGTTTCTGATATTTCAGGAAGAACAACCTGAATCCCTATTATTCAGCTATGTTTGTAGTGCTGCACTGGCTGCATTATCTGCTACCTCATTGTGCCTCAGACCTGAAGTGAATCTCAGTAATCTTCAGATGTCTGTCTACTGGGAAGAGTAAATTTCTGTATAAAAAATTTCTGTAGGTCAGGGAGACTTAGGTGATTAATAAGCTTCAATTAACTTCCTTAGCACATTGTTGAAGGAGCCTAAAGTTTGATTTCTATCATGGTTTTTTTTCCTGTCTCTTCTGTTCTCCACCTCTGTGATAATGTGATCTTAATATTGACCAAAGCAAAGCTTCACTCAGCATCACTTATGTGTGGTAGAATAAACATCATCACTAACACATTATTCAATTTTCAGAAGTAATTAGTTGGGGGGGGTTGTGAAGGAGGCCTTGTTCAACTAGTGGCTGCTTGATTACTTTAGCTGAATGAAAAGGACATGCAGTAGTAAATTACTGAAGGCAGGCTGTTGGAGAGAGGGTGAGTTCTAACTTCAATCTGCTCCTCTGGCACTAACTGCGTGCAATCTGTTTCTGTCCATGTGTGAAAGCTACCTGAATGCAGTCTGCTGTTCAGTAAGCCATCAAGCTGTAAGGAGACTGCATTTTCAGTCTGCTGCACACCAGAAGGCAAACCTTTAATAAGTATCTTTTGAAAAATATGGTGATTAATAAAAATCCGTGGAATTCACTTGTGTGATTATAACAGCAAGTGTGCTGCAAATTCATTAGAGTCAATTTTGACTCCATTATAGTTTAAAAAATAAATTATTACAGGCCAGATTTGTAGGTGTTCTAAGAAAACAAATTTTCCTGTCTTACTTGTGCCTCCCAGCTGTATATATTAAATGAGTGTCTGGGGATGTGTAAAAGATAGTGGTGGACATTAGATCGCAAGGAAAATATTGTAACTCAGAGGTTCTTTTGAATGAAATATATATTTTTTTCAAAGGCAAATCAGTCCTTCATTCTTTTCATGGTAAAAGTATAGTAAAAAGGAGGCATAAATGATAACCAGATAGTGTCTATAAATACATTTATCTTTCCCGTTTCAATTAGCTTCATTGTGTGCTTTGTGCAAGAAACTCATCTCATATGATGTTGATTGATTTCCTCTCAAATAGTGTATTTTTACTGAAGCTTTTAACTGGAGGGGAAGAAAGGGTAAAAAAAACCCCACCACTTCTTAAATCTTCAAATTCTTTCACTCTCTTTTATAACTGCTGAATACAAGTAACTTCAATTTGTGCTATAGACAGTGTGGAATGGACACCTATCCATATAATGTCCATCTGTCCTGGCCATTTGTATAGAGACTTTCTCTAGCATCATTTACTCAGTTTTAGCCCTCACATTTCTTTGTGTATGCAAGAAGGCTCTAAACTTTACATCAGTACTAGATTTTCATAAAATATTTGCTGGTTATCGTTAGAAAGATTTCTGTAAATGTTCTCTTTCTAAAAATATACCCTCTTGAGATCCTTGAACCTTTCTCCTGACTCACTTAAACAAAAAACTTAATGTCTTAATAAGAGAAGGGTCTGATGTTTGGACAGAAAAGCCTCAGAGATATACTCTGTCAGAAATGGGCCCTTCATTGAAGGCTGCTTTAAAAACAGAGCCAAATACAGAAGAGTCAGGATGCTGCTGCGGGGCTGCCAGCTTCTATGCCCTGTCTCCCACTGAGATGCTGGGATGGAAGAAGGTGTTAGAGGTCATCCCTGTCCAGAATGGGGTCATTGCAACCAGCACACATCTCTTTCACATGCCTTTTTGATTCTTGGCACTTTTGAAGTGAGGAGCAGTAGTCACAGTGGTGGCCTACCACAAAAGAAGCATCCCCAGACCGAAATCTGGCCCCATGGCACCCCCCCGTGTCCCCCTGACCATCAAGACCTGGGTGACATTTTTCAGTGCAGACTGAGTAGTGAGTGAGTAAAACATTGGTACCACTCGCTGGAGAGCAAGCGCAGGTCCTTTGACCAAGGGTATTTCACCAGGGAGCATTCAGCTCTTGGGAGTTGACTTGAATGACTCGAGTGTTCAACACAAGTGCTCTCAGGATCTGTCCCTCCCCCTGTGGGTTCCCAGGGACACCATGGATCAGCCAACATCAAAGCACACGGCTGCAGGGAGCCAGCTGTGTGCAGGGGCTCTTCCAGCATGTGCTTCAGTGCAGGCTGGAAATATGCAGAGGGAAAGGGCTCCTGTTGACCACCAGATACAAGTATGCTTTCCCTTAGAGTGGAGCCTTCACACATATGTGGACTCTGTCTTTATATGAAAGGCAGGAACTCACTGGCTTCTTTGCTATTGTCTGGGAAAACAGTTTCAGAAGTCTTCCCCTTCATGTTTCTGATGCTGTATTAGTGGTTTCTTCAGTGCTCCCCAGGCGATGCATGGCTCTGATGTGTATTCCAAAACCTAGTGTGCCATGGAAAACAATTTCTGTATAAAACTCTGTGTGAACTAACTCCTTAAACAAAAACCATTTTAATTTACTCTGCAGCCAGCATATCCTAAATAAAATAATGAACTTTTCTGTTTTTTTTTAAATCAATATATTTAGTACATTTATTTATTATTACCCTAGGTTTGTTTTTGACTACTTTCCCAAAGTAAAATGCTCTTGGAATCCTGCTGTCCATCCACCCATGGATCACTTATACCTTTTCAATCCTCTTGGCCAATTTAAGCTCAATTTAGACTAAATCAGAAATGCCAACATTCCAAATTTTTTTTTTAATTTGTATATATTTAGTAATTTTTCCTATTTATCATTACTGTTTCATTAAAGTTCTGTAGTTTAGTTTCCAACCCATAAGTCTCTCTCCCTTATTCTCTCTCCTTCCTTTATCAGGGAGGGGAGGGGGATTATTAGAGAGCAATCTGTCATTCGGTTTAATTGCTGGGCCAGTGTTAAACAGTGACAGCATCCTACCATCTTGGTATGACCATGAATATTTTGCTGGGGGAAATATTACATTCCTTTTCTCATGCTCAGGGGATGTGCAGGAGAACCAAGGTCAAGAAGTTGGGAAGAAAGTTAAGCATCCTGATGACTAGGGAAACACACCATGTCCAGCAGTGTAATGGGTAGGATCTTTATAGATTGTGTATAAAATGTAGGATCCTACCTAAAGGTAGGATCTTTATACATTGTATAGGGAGGCCTAGTGAGGTAAAGCTTGAAGAGAAATATTTAATGTTTTTTTTAGTAGAAATCTGATACAGTTGGGGGAAGAAAGCACAGATGCAAAAGTGATGGGTACAACCCTTTCTAAAATTTGAAATAGAACAGTTCAGCTTTTAAAAATTAGATTCTACATGAGCCAGCATAGTGATTTGGGAGTAAGATATTACTCCACAGATAATCATATGGAAAGGCTATCCTAAGGGTATCTTTTTCTGGGAGTTACACGTTCAGTCTTGAGTTACAGGAGAGCCTGTCCTCCACATGCTCTCTCAGGGAGCTAAGTACCTATTTCAGCCAGTCCTTTCTCACATAAGAGTTAACTGAGAACCTGGTGGTGCTCCCTCCATCCAGTTTCACCCTATGTTCTACACGGGTGAGTGGGGCAGGTTCAAGACTCTTTGCAAGTCAGTATTTAATTGCTTGAACAAAGGCAATGCACACAGCTTCCTTGGGAGAGGCTGAGGCAGAACTGCCCAGAACAGCCTGTCTATAGCCCACGGACTGGAGGGAAGACATTGGGAACTTGAACTGAAATCTCTACTGCAACTCTGTTAAAAGAGGGAGTTGTAGCTGTTGTTGCTTTGCCATGGGAAAAAGTTCGACCAGGGAAATACCAATTAATGCTTTGTGCACTGCACATTCCCAGTGACATGTTTTGAGAACACCTATCAGATCTAGCACTCTTTGCAAAGGGATCTTTTTCCATCACTATTTTAAGTATGTGACATTATTCCCCAAAAGATTTTCTAAGAAGTTTGTGATTGAGACAGAAAAATCCTGCAATTCATGGTATATTTGTACTCTTAATACAAAATAGTAAGACTTGAAGCAACAACAAGAATAGCTCTAGTAAGAACTTGAAAGCAATTAAGACTGATCGCTGTACTTGTCCACACTTCAAACTGTTCTCTGATGTCTCCACCATGCTTTGACAATATGGCCAATATTTCAGCTTTTTATATCATTCCCAGTCTCCTACGGATGTCTGTGCACAGCATGTTCCAACCCTGTGATTGCCCAGACTCTGTGTCTTAAGTGTTTTTATAGCCCCTTCGAGATCCCTGTAGAAATGAGCATCTCATAGTCTTTTAATGTTTGGGGCGCTTTTTTTCTTTTTTTTTTTCTTTTTTTTTCTTTTTTTTTTTTTTTTTTTTTTGTGACAGTGCCTTTGGGGTCATTGGAAAAATATTATTCCACTTTTGCAGATGGAAAACATTAGCTTCCTTACAAAACACAGTGGTGGTGATTTCTTTCCTTTAGAACACAGCTGCGACACACAGACACAGTGCTCTAGCATTTCAACCCATTATTCCTAATATGAATAATAATAATAATTGTTCCTCAGATAAAAACAATAGTGAACTGGAATTTTTAGTAGACTGAGTCTCTCCTTCTGAAAGCTTTCTAGATCTGTTTTGTACATCCAGGAGTTCCATCTAGTTAATTTCAGTGTTGAACTGAATGAGTCTGAACCTCCAAATATTTGGAGGTTCATTTATCACTGAATAATGCAACCAGACAGAGGGAGACAGTTGAATAGAAGTCAATATGCCAACTGTTCCTTCATTTACTTCTGCCATATTAATAAAGTTGATAGAGTGGAACTAATGCATCTGCTCACAATTTATTCCCTAGCAATAAGATACCATTTCACTATTTCATGAGCTCACTCTTTGACTAATTTTATTAGAATTCCTTCCATAGCATCATTTTAAATCACTTTTCATCCAGTTTTACTTATGTGTAAAGTAATAGAAAAAGATGGAATAAAGAAAGATGAAAGGATTTAATGAAAAACTCAGGTCAGCTTAAATAGAACCAGATTAAATAGAGTTAAGTCACCGAACATACAAGAGCCAACAGAAAAGCATTTAAAAAGCTTCATAGGAAGCTTTGTTCTGTCACGTCAAAAATTTAAACAGTCAAAGAAATAAGGCAGACTTGGCAGCATTATAAGGTGAGGCAGGGTTCTGGTGCCTTTGGAGAGGTGGCTGGGTGATGTGCCAGGCTGATGAACAATGTTGGCCAAAGTAGTGCAGAGTCAGAGATCAATGGATGGAGAGGTGTCCTCCCTTCTTTGCTAAGAACTGGTGAATGAGGTTTATTTCATCCACTGGATTCCAGACGTGTGGGCTCTAGATGTTAAAAAGATGCAAGATTTTGGCTACATGTTGGTTGTATGCAATGCTAAAATGAATTCCTGTGTACTCCATTATATTTCTCTTGGTTTTTAGTTTAAAATGTTCTGGTATGATGATCCTTTGTTATTTTGGTTTGGGTAGTCTTCAGTGGTTTGGGCTGGGTGTAAGTTCAGACATGAGCACCTAAGCAGAAATTACCTGTTACCACCATTTCCACTGATCAATAGGGGTTTTGATACAAATGCATGAAGGACTTTTACTGAAAAAGCTATTTGGAGACCAGATACAGGCATCCTGGGTGGGAGTTTCCAAAGCATTCATTTCATTAACATAAGTCTTCCTTGAAAAAGGAAGTTTTCTTTCTTTTTCTTCCTGAAAAAGTTAGTTTTATGAACAGCTTTGACTTGAGGGACATGGATTATTCCAGAAAAATTCTGAAAATCCTTCCTGTTTTAAAATGCCTTTTTGAGCTGTCAGATAGCAGCAATTTTAGATGCTAAGAGTAACTTTATTTTTGTTATGTGGTGCTCTGTTACTGCTGCAGCACTGAGTGCTGAAACAAACACAGATGAACAATTTGTCCCTGTTTGATATAACTGTTCCAAGGAAGTTGTGGGCTTCTTCCCTTCTCTCCTTTTAACTGCTTCCAGTTTGGTGGAAGCTTATGGAGTTAATCTTAGGCAGTTACTCCAGTTTCAGAGTAATCATTCTTTCATTATGGTGGACAGGGTAAAAAGTACAACAGCAATTAAAAAGCCAGTAACAGGTAAGTGAGATCTTTTAACCTAAACCATAACTGCATTTACAATGGTATTATCTATATAACATTAATTTCATGATATTAGCTGCAGGAGTGTGGATCATCTTTTTAATTCTTCAAATACCTTTTTCTCTCTCTTTCTTACAAACATGATTTGTTTAAATATTTATGTACAATTCTGAAACTTTTGTGTGTATACATATATGCCCATACATATGCATAAGTATGTGACTGAGATAAAATACAGTGAGGTTATTAAAAGCTGAGATAAACAAACAAAATTCTTATTCAGACACTTAGACTATAAATAAAAAAAAATATGATATGTGATAATACCTCCAAATTAATAATTTGAGAAAACTGTAAGGTATCAGGCTCAAAGATCTGTGTGAACTCTTAAAGACTAGAGCTTTGTGTGAAGAATCAAGTTCATGTTAATGTCATCTGAATGGAAGCAATTCTCATTTCACATAGCAGATGGGCTCCAGAAATATTTACTCTCTGATTATCAGCTGATATTGACTGAAAGCCATCTAGATGTACGAGGAAACAACTTTTGTAAAGATTAAAAGCAAAAACAAAAACAAAAAAACACAAACAACAAAAAAAAACAAGTAAAAGACCAAACCAATCTTTTGGTTAGAATCTTAGAGTTGATTCTAACTGTGCACTGAGGTACATAATGCAGGAGAACAGATCTTTTGATTCTAGTCCAGACATTTCGAGGGCCTTGCTATGCCTGCCTTCTAGAAATTAAGGTTTGAAGGGGGAACAGGAACAGAGCAAGAGCTATCATTTGAGTTTATGTCTGCCTCTCATCTTTGCCATAAGTGATCTTTTGTAAACACACTTGAGCTCATACATCTTTGGGCAGGGCAGGAGGGATGTCTTGTCAGTGCAGCATCTGAAGAAAACTTAGAAAAATCTTCATACAGTTAGAAAAATGCTTAACATGCCTTACAGTGGTGGAGCTGTGGTAAATCTGTATCTGCCACAGATATATTTTTCACATTATATTAAATAAGTCCATTATTAGAAAGGATTTATCTCCCACAGCAGTAAAGATGAAAAAAATAAGGCTTATTCAGTGATGCAATGGATATCTCTCATGACTCTATAGTTTGTGATATAAATTACATATTAAACACAAGCACTGTCCTTTAAAATTCACTTTTTGAATACTCTGAAAATGCAACAAAAAGGAAGGGAATTGGTAACTTAGTTTGATGTGCTCATTGATTGTGATTGGTAAGCAAACCAGCCACATGAAACTTGTTACTGATATTCTTCAGGGAATGCAATTAAAATAAAGTTCTGTTTGTTTAAGCACATACCCTGAGCAGAGGTACGAACAAGAAAATGCCTCTTGAGCTATTTTATGGCACTGTACTGAGAGCAATGGCAGCACATTCAGGAATTTCAGGCTTTCTTGTGAAATCCTGTGCAAATTGTTTTAATGCAAGGTAGGAGCTTTCTGGTTTTAATGTTAGTTGAAGAAGTACTGTCAAATAGCTGTACAGTGTGTCCAGACCCAAAGGCTCCAAGTTAACATCACAGTTTAACACTAGAAGATACTTTGACGTTTATTTTGTCATAACAACTTTGCCTAGTTATAGAGCATCAAGCAGAGAACAGGACAACTCTACAAAAGAACCCATCTCTCAAACCTTTAGTAGACAAAAATGGCTTTAACCCCTCAAAGTCAGTGGGAAGATTTGGTTTTTTATCTCTGTTTTTTTCACCATGAAAAGAATAAGGGGAGACAACTATTTCACCCTCTTTTTTAATTGTATAATCAAAGATCCACCAGTACTGACTAAATTCCAGGATGGATTTCTATCTCCATCTATATCAGTTGTATGTATCCTACTGAATGTCAGGTTTAACCCTGACAATATTAGGACATAACTGTCATTTGCTCATTGTTCCATTTAGGCAAAGCACCTTAGACACAGCATAATTTAATGGAAACAGTGAATAATACTATATGACAGTTGCCAAATTTTCACATCAATTTAGAAAGCAAAACCAGAAATCATCATACTTCAGTAAAAAAAAGACCAATAATTTTTTTTTTTTGAGAAATCACTTTTATCTTGTTCTTTTTGGTTTAAAGAACACTTTTTCTTGAAATGAATACACACTAGTAAAGGTATACTTCTTTTTGTGTAGCCTGTTTGTAAACTAATTAGTAGTACTAAGCACATGCAATTCCTTTAAAAGGCAAATTTTAAATTATTGAATATTACCATGCTTAATATCCATTTGGCCAGAAAGGGCCACAACTGCCTTTACAATACAGTATTTTAAAATAAAAGCACATTAAGAAGTGATTGCCATAGTTTGGTTTTCTTATTTTCTTCCTTGTCATAAGATGGTATTTTCTATTTTAAGTCTCAGTTTTACAGGTATTTTTATTTTGCTGAAAAAAACCCTTACTGAGTTTTGGTGATCTTGTCACAACACAGAAGTGAGGGTGAGGTAATGAAATACGAGATGACACACACTGTTTCTTAACTAAATACTGATGCCAGGACTCCCCTATCTTCTGCTGAAGCAACTATGTTTATAAATATGTAAGGGCAAGAAATAAGAGGACAGAGTCAAGCTTTTCTCAGGGGTGACTGACAATAGGACAAGGGGCAATGGTTAGAAACTGGAGCACAGGTGGTTCCATATAAATATTAGGAAGAATTTTTTCACTGTGAGGGTGACAGAGCACTGGGAAAGGCTGCCCAGGGAGGTTGTGGAGTCTCCTTCCCTGGAGACATTCAAAGCCCACCTGGACACATTCCTGTGTGACCTGATGTTGGTGACCTTGCTCTGGCAGGGGGGTTGGACTCAATGATCTTTTGAGGTCCCTTCCAACCCCTACATTTCTATGATTCTGTGATTCTATGAACTGGGAATACCAGTTTAAGCTGTACAGTATGGAGGGTGAGCATTTTTACAAGGTAATTTGAAGAGACATTTCATCTGAGTTGATGTAGATCTGTTCCTTATAATTGTTCTAAACTCTTGTTACAGTTGAAGAGGAAAGGAATTTTAGGATGTGATTCATTTTATCCTGAAGTGATATTCTCTAAAAAGTATATATTGAAGAGGAAAGGATGAATTAAAGAGCCAACCCGAAACACCTTTTTTCCTCTTTAAATGTCCTTGAACAGAATTTCAAAGCCATGTGGGTGGGTGCAGTGCTGTCTTTTTCACAGATTTTGTTTTAATTCAGGACTGTGGTTCTCTAATTCGTCCAGAAGAGTCCTGTGGCTTGCAACCTCTGTCTCATGAATACCTCTCAGCAATTTCACAGACAGAGCTTAAGACCTGTGAAGCTGGAGATACAAAAGGTTTGTACTTAATCCTCTTTTTTCTGAAAATTAACTTATGCACCTCATAGAACTAAAACTAGAAACATTTCCTTTTTTCTAACATGCACTAACCTATGACAATAACTTTAACTTATAGTTACTTGTAATCGTTACAGATTTTTAAAATTAGGTTAATTGGTTTGTCACAATTTTTTGCCTAAGAAGTTTTTAATCAGTGATCCACTATTGCTTGTGTTATTGTCATATAGCCTTTAAAATACATTGAAATATTTCCATCAAAGTAATTTAAAATGAAAATCCATTATTATAAATGGAAAAGATTATCTACTCAAAAATAAAAATTAGCTTTAGGAAAACAGCACAACATCTTCATCCTTTTGCGTTTTAGAATTCCACTGCTGTACTGGAAACACAAAAACAACTTATAGTTTCACAGAGTAAGCATGTTTTTTTTGCATGTATTGGTGCCTTGAAAAAGTTATACAATAACCAATGCAATGAAGACATCACTTTGGTTTAATGAGAACCCAGTTGACAACAGAAGAGCAGACAGGTATTCATCTTTACTTAACAGCTGCATGAAGATTTATGCAAATGTACTTTTAGAAATCTGAGTAACGCAAAAGACTACTCAGGTATGCAGTCTTATTCGGAGATGAAGTTGTTGCTGGATTAGTGAATAAGTAATTTAGTTCAATT
Source organism: Phaethornis superciliosus (assembly GCA_023637945.1). Classification (NCBI taxonomy): domain Eukaryota; kingdom Metazoa; phylum Chordata; class Aves; order Apodiformes; family Trochilidae; genus Phaethornis; species Phaethornis superciliosus. Next base: position 23,244,084 of record JAJQWJ010000001.1, on the reverse strand, counting down.
CTTTATTAGGCAAATGAATTTATTAGACAAATTAATAGTAACCCGATTCTCCTGTGTGTCTACAAACACAACTGCATCATTCCATATCTAGGAGCATCTTCTCACAGTAGTAAATTTGCAGTAACTCCTGGAATAATCAATAAAAAATAAAAGGAATGGGGGAATGGCCCGAATGCATCACTTTGTATAAACACTGAGGCATATACTAATTTTGTGTTATTTGAAGGAAACACTGTTGTACCTGGCAGTGTATTTTAGTTATGCAAGTTGTGAATCCTAAAGAAGCAAAATCCATATTATGCTATTATAGGAGGACAAGTTCCTAACTAGAAAGTCCAAACCAAATTGACATATGAGTCTTTCTGGGGCAGACAGTCCATTTCTCTTCATATACAACATTCTGCTTTTGAATACTGTGTCTAGTTAAGTAAAGCTGAATAGAAAATATTTTTACAGCCTTCATGCATATTGTATGCACATGTAACATGGAAGTGAAATTTAGGAGATGGAGGCTCAAAGGATGAGTGTATTAAACAGAGAATAATTTCTGCTTATAAACCAAACATTTCCAAGAAGTGTCTAATAAGCCTAGAGCTGGGGTTTCCAGCATATGGCAACAAGTGGCTGTACAGTTCTAATGCACATTATTACTCCCAACTGGAACTGGGAAGCATGGCTTTTTGTGTGAAATCCTTCCAAATTTGTAATGACTGAATAATATCCCAGTCCTGGCAGTGAAGGTTTTCCTAAGACGAGTGGGAGAAATTGCATATCACCATCAAAATCAACATCTTTTATTTATATAAGTTAAATTTTAGAGAAGACAAATAATCTCAGGATTTCTGGGTTTTTTTTTTGTTTGTTTGTTTATTTGCTTCGTGTTGGTGGGGTTTTGTTGTGTTGGTTTTTTTGAAAAAACTCAAAACTTCTCCAGAATTAAGGCAGTAGCATATAATATTCTTAAGCCAGAGAACAGCTCAGTTGTATGAGGATACTGAGGGACTGTGAGATCTGGATGTATCTATGCTGGCAAAAGCTTGTGTCTGTGCAGGCATAGGCCAAGGCTGAAGCAGAGAGAAGCAGAGGTAGAGATGAAGCCTTAGTTCCTCTGACAGTAATGGTAAAATTTAAAAGTCTGCCTTGCAGACACTACAACCAGGATCTAATGCCTCTTTTTCAGTCCTTTGATGCAGTGCAGAGATCAGAGTCTAACCAAAGGCAGAGCTGGCTCCCTCCTGTCCTCAACACCATGGCACTATTCTTTGAAGGAAGCCCAGCATTTTACCAAACATGCACTTTTTTTCTTTACAATTTCTTTCTCTATAAGTTTGCTTTTTTGTGCTTTGTTTTGTTTGTGTTTTAGGGTTTTTGTTTTGCTTTGCTTTTAATCTATAAATACAAACCAGAATATTCAGTGGGGCAAATTTCTCTCTTTCATCCTTCTTTGGATCACGGACTGAAATTACAGTTTTTTATAGCAGTAAAAATCTTTTTTTCCTGAAGAAAATCCCCTTTGAGTCAATGGGATTTGGACCAGCCTGCCATAGGAAGATTACTTGTCAGTTCAGTATTGCTGTATCAATAATCCAGAAGCCAGCAAGCACTAACCATGTGTTTGGCTCCTCAGAGAGAGAGAGAGAATTGACAGAGACCCTGAGAAACACAGTGGTAATTTACTTCAGGTGAATCTGACTACTGCAGTCTGTGGAAATTTGGTAAGCAGACAATTACAGAATCTTCTGAGTGAGAGATCTCAGACACACTTTTAATGTTCTGCCTCACTGCTAAGACAGTGAGGTTTAGTTGGTTTAGTTGTCTATATGGTTTAGTTGTACCCAGCTTTCCATATTTTTCATGGCTGTACCCAGTTAAACATAATTCTGTACCAGCTCTCTCTTTGCATCCATCAGCTATCTGGATTGAGGTCCAGTATAGACCTAAATTGATGATCAACTGAGTGTACTCTTTGCTTGCAACGTGTAAATTTCAGTTTTCACATAAGTTTGTAGGCCTAGTGCCAATTATTCTGTAGCATTAAATAATTTCCTTTTAAAAATAATTTAAATTTTAATGTTCATAAATGCAGCTAAAAGAAAAAAAATCTATAGCCTATTCACAGAGAAGACATTTAGCAAATTAGGATTTCATCAGTTGGGTGTATTCTTATTTTTTTTATATGGATGATTTTTTTGCAGTATGCAAAACTTTCATTTTCGTCTTGCAAGCAAAAGATGTAGTTTTCTGATTATAACAATAAGAAACTCTGAATGAAAATATAAGAGGCTGAAAGGCCTATGTTGAAGAAATAAAACTAACAAATTCATTGTGTAGCCTTCATAAATTAACACTTTTTAACTTTAGGCTAATATTTTTTATACAAGGTAAACAGCCCTAACGATATGTTAAAGACATATATTTCTTTTGATACAGTTTTTTGAGAATGGTTTCTAGGACTGTCAGTGTTTAATCTCCTACTTTAGGCAGAAGATTTGCACCTGAAAAAATGTTTTAAGGAGCCAAAAATCCATTTTTCTTTCACTCTTCCTGCAGAAACTTAGAGGTTTTCATAAAACTTTGGTTTCACCAGGTTTTAGTATGGGGATAAACTTAGACCAAGAGCAGCTCTCTTTCTTTCCATCAGTGAGTTGCAAGTAATCTTTTCTTTGCCTGATAGAGCTGCTGACAACTCTTTTAGCTTAAGCATCACAAAATACAGGATAATTGGAATGATACAGAAAGCTACTTTGCATGCTGCTGCCTTATATTAATGGGAAAAAAATCCACCAACTTATAACTGCAATTAAAAATAGGCTTAATTTCAAAACTAATACTGATTTTTTTGCAATTTTTCATTGTTTCTGCCTTCTCTCATATATGAGTTTCATTTTATCTTTTAACACAATCATTTTTTTAAAGTTCAGAGTGCACTGACCAATGTTTTGAAGTTATAATAAGAAAAGTTAATAATTTAATTAAAAATGAGTAAATGTACATGCATAATTTTTAAAAAGTCTATATAAATATAAAAACTGCAACTATTCTATTAGCATTAAATGTCAGTCCTTTCTATAAACATGACTTTATCTTCATGTAATCTTGCACTCTCATTTTTATGCATTTGCCAAAAATGGGTCTATTTTTTTCTTAATATACATAGAGAGCTATTGAATATAGATCAAACATACTATTTCATACTTAGCACTCTCAGTTGCCAAAGTTTAAACTTTTATTCTTGAGATGTCTCAGCTCCTCAATATTAGTTTTATATAGTTCTACATTTCTAGTTTGTTACCTAAAACTACATCAGCTTATAAATGCATGGCATGTGAAGAAGAAAGTACTGTAAAATATAAGATCTCTAATGCTGGAGTCATTGCAGAAATGTTACGTATTTGGTTTGAAATAAAAATTGCAGTGTCAGGAAAAGAATACCCAATTTTCTTATATTTTTTTGAACACAGCAATACGCTGAGTCCAGACCTCAAGCCAACCAACCATCCTGTCCCTCGTCTGCTACTCAAAAGGCACAAAGGAAAAAAAGGTGTTTGCAGGGCACCTATTAAAGACCTCACACTTTTGGTTATTTCAGGTTATTTGAGACCTCACACCTCTCAGTCCCTTTGTGTGACTGGGAGGAGCCCTTGCTCATGGCAGGGGGGGGTTGAACTAGATGATATTCAAGTTCCCTTCAATCTGAACCATTCTATCATTCTATGATGCTGGGATTGACTCTTTAGCCATAGAATCCAAGTGTGGTATGGAGAGAGAGCTAAGGGCAAAATCAAGAACTGGGGATAGAAAACGTGAAGAGTCAATCCATGCCTGGACCCAATGGTGTCCAGGAAGCCACAGCCTGGAGTGAAGGACCTCAGAGCCAAGGGACAGATAGCAAGAGGAAGGACAAAAGCCATCACCGTAAGCTTTAGGAGAGAGGAACTCTCTAAATTCAGCTATCAGTTTCCCAGCTAAGTGGGATATTCAACTGGAAGAGCACTCCCTGCTCATGGTTATCCACTTAATATTTACTTTAACCCCTGGATAAAATGTCTACATGGAATTTCACCCAGGGACCAAATTTTGGATCTCTCTTTTCCTCAATAAATCACCAGGTTACAATCATGCTGGTTTCCCATCCTAAAGAATTTTGAACTTTAAAGTCGTCCTCAGCTGATGAGCAGTGTGAGGAAAGTTATACTTAAGGACAAAAGTTCTGTGATTGTACACAGGTGATAGAAGATTGAAACTCCTCTGTGCAAGGAGCACTGCACAGCTCTATCTCCACACCTGCAGCCCCAGCACTATTGGTCTGAGCATTCCTCCTTCCTTCCCTGGCACTGGGCTGAACCGGGCTCCTTACCCAGTGGCAGCCTTCAGGAGGCACCCAAGGGCAGCAGGGGAGCCAGGTTGTGCTCACTGATCCCCAGCGTTTTAAATCATAGAATCATAGAATGGGCTGGGTTGGAAGGGACCTCAGAGATCATCAAGTCCAACCCTTGATCCACTACCGCTGCGGTTACTGACAAAGTAAAAGCCACTGTCCAAGACTTTGTTTGGGTCCAGTCTGCTGTTACTTGTTCCACATCATCTGCAAATGTAGCTGAAGGTGGGGTGAGTGTGTTCTTCACATCGGAGTAGCAGCTGGGAAGGCTGCACAGGAGCTGGAGATATTCCCTCGGAGATATCCAACCCTTAGAAGTAGCAGTCTGGGCTGCCGTACAAACCGGCCTTGATGGTTTTATTTAGAAGGTCTTTTTTAATCTGTGTAGATAACTCACCCTGCTACTTACACAAACATGTTCGCTGGGGACTTCAGCTCAATGGCAGCACCAGCTGCCACCCTGGAAATTCCCTTGCTCCTGAGGTAGCAGCTGTCTCTCCCAAGGCTGCGGGGACCTTGCGGGGTTGCTTCACTCAACCTCCCACTCCATCCCTGTCCTGACCACTGCTGATAAGCAGCAGCCTTGGTTTTTTTACTGTGGCTTCTTGTGTAGCAGGAATCTGTCACACACGGCAAAGCAAAGCTGGATGGCTGCTGAGCTCCTGCCTGGTGGTAGTGCCTGTCACAAGCACTCAGGTCAGCTCTGCCAACATTTGTTTCTGGAGCTGTTTGTTGGGCTGCAGTGAGAAACCCAGCAGTGCCAGCAAGGCCTGCTAGCTTTCAGACCTCTGTGTTTTTTCTTCTGTAACACCTTTAATCATAGAAAAAGCAGATTTTGCTGGGAGAGCTACATAGACACTGGGAAATAGTGTGTAGGACAGTGCACTTGTATGGGGGAGAGAAGTGTTTACTGTGTTGATATATAGGCAATTCGAAAGTTTCTGTCTCCCTTCAGAAGCTAAATGCCTCTAATTTCCAGTAGGAATTTGAAAATTAATATTTTTAGAGAACCAAAAATAACAAAATTCAATTCAATGGTAGATAAAAGGTGCCTAAAATCCACTGAATTTTTGTAAATTGACTTAATGCTCCTAATCTGTAAAATAATTTTTTAAAATAGGCATTAGGCTCTAATAAATCACATAACTATTCATCTCGCCTTCTTTTCACCTTCTGAAATGGATATGTTTAGTGTGTGGTGGTTCTCTGAACTTTCACAAATGAAAGAAATTAGTATTTCTAAGGAAAAATCATCCTCTCATTATCTGTATGTTACCATTATAACCTTAGTTTCATTTTTCTACCAAGGGGCTCTTAAAATATGGCTTTGATCAGCATTCCAAATTTAGGTGTTTTGTGACAGGTGAGGGTGAATCTTACTCTTCAACATTTGAATCTTAGTATTTTCTCTTCCTATTCAGCCTCCTTCCCCCCTTTCCCTTCCTCATATACCTTCTGTGGAAAAAAGTTATGACTGTTACATGACTTTTATGGAAAGGAAAATCTCCCATCCATGTGAAATGAAAAAGGCATGTCACAGAGAAAGGTTATAGTCAGTTCAAAGGGTTGGAGGACATTTAATTAAGGGAAATGACAAAATATTAAAAAATATCTGGCTTGCCATATCATAAGTTTGCTTACAAAACTACAGAGGAGATGCTGACATCACATTGCTGTTTTCCAGGGCAGTGGATTGTCCCTTGCCTCAGCTGCTCTGACAACAGGACCTGTGACTGGAGAGAAATAATGTGGCAGCCCCATGGCTGTCACCATTCTGTGCTATCCAAGCCTGAGCTCCAGCGCTGCGTGGAGGGCAGAAGGGTATGTAACAAGTTCCACATTTTAATTTTTTTTATTCACCTGGATATTTAACATCCTGAAGCCCTGTAGGGATTTTGTGGTTGATGAGAAAAAAAAAAAAAAAAAAAAAAAGAAAAAAGAAAAAAAAGAAAAAAAAAAAAAAGACAAACCCAACAACAACAGCAACACACCTTTTTACTATTTGGAAAAATGCTTGGATGGAAATCCCACTGTCTATAATGTAGCCTCCTGTGCAGTCACAGTTGTGTGCTGCCATTTTGCATAGAGCTTAGCTCACACCAAGGAATTTCAAGACCTACAGGGTACATGGATCCCATCTGAAGTTGTGGTGAGTGCAGAAGGACTGTAAATGGAGGATGGATTTGCACTGTTGTCACTGTTTGTCTCACACTTGACATGCAAGTTGGGTTTCTTCTGCTGCATACCTAATGCATGGCATTGCTTGTGCACACTAATCTTACCAAGTCTTCTTGCACATTCTTTTCTTGTAGTGAAGCTTCTAAGGTGATTGCTTGGAAATACAAGGTCTCCTTAATAAGCATGCTATGACTGTAAAACTTGAGAGAGCTCTGATCTGAGGCTCAGGTTCCTTACTGAGGATACAAGTATCCAGAAAGTAAGTAATTAATTGTTGTAAAGATTTTTGTAGTGTATTATCTAGGTAAGAAAATAGTAATTAAAAGTGGCATTTTGGTAAAATCTGAGAGCATTTCTATACCAGCAAATACAAAACTAACTGTCTTTTGTTTTCTTCTTCTTTTCTGGTTGTTTTTTGTCCTGCACAGTCCTTTACTGCTATTTTACTTTCTTATTTCTATAATTTTCTTCATTATATCCTTTATATCAATATAAAGGGTTTCTCCTAACACATTTTTCTATAAAAATATAGGTCTCTATGACAGAGGAGATCGATTTGCTCCTCAAATACAAAAAAATGAACACTTCTGGACTGCCACAGAAAAAAATGTAGAAGTTTATATCTTTGCTTTGGTCTTTAATTTCCATAGATATTGGACTGCTTCAAGAAGCAAGCCCCCTCTGGTCAGACAATTGAAGGATAGCTGAGGAAAAATATGCCAACATGGTAGTGGATTCCCAGGGTATCTCTGGGAGGATTGTGCTGATTTTCCCACCTCCTGGATTTGATACATTCAAGTGTTAAAACCAGGATATTTGTTAAGGGATCACTAAAACAAAATATATGAAATGAATATTTGTGAGCTGATCACAGAATCATGGAGTGATTTGGGTTAGAAGAGACCTTAAAGATCATCTAGCTTCAACCCCTCTGCATGGTCTCACTAGACCAGGTTGTTCAAAGCCCCATCCAACCTGGCCTTGAATGCTTCCAAGGAGTGGGACAGCCACAACTTTTCTAGGTAACCTGTTCCAGTGTCTCACCACCCTCATAGTGAAGAGTGTTCTTCTAATGTCTAACCTAAATCTACCTTCTTCCAGTTTAAAGCCATTACACCTTGTCCTGTTGCTACATGCCTTTGTAAAAAGTCCCTCCTTCCCAACTTTTTTTCAATAAGAAAACAATTCACTCGTCCACTCATCCAACCTGTGCTCACCTAACCTATGTGTCTCTGCATTCTGGGATTTTTTTAGGATGCCACCACACTTGGTATATATCCAGCTTGTATAACTTTGGTCTCTGGAGTTCAAAATCCTTTACAAAGGAGTCGTGTCATGAATTACATCAGAGGCAAAATCTTTCCATCAGAACTGCAAGTAACCATGAGCTCTTCCAGCCCCATTTTCTTACCTGCAAACCACACAGGATCTGAATTCTTGCTCAGAGTTTATTCTGAACTAAGGCAATAAAAAGTCCATACACCCCATGTACACGGCACCAATCCTTCCTCAGGAAAGCAGAGATATGTATTTCTACAGTATCATTGGGTCGAATGAGCTCACACCTTCCATCAAAACACTAACAGCTCTCTGTGACTGAATTTCATTTCTGAATACCCTTCATTAAAAGTTCAGAGTCCTGCACCATTTCACCAGGAATCAAAGATAAAGCAAGTAGTGACATTTCTGATTCACTAGGCTGAAGTCTCTGATTTTTGTCCTGAAAAAAATAAATTATTTAATTTCAGGATTCTGATCTGCTGGTTCTTCTTATTGTTGAAACACCATAAGATATTTTAAAAAACATAAATGTTGGTTGTGTGTTTTCTTTTAAATAGGAGGTTTAGTCATTATGCCACTGCCAAATTCCAAGCTGTTTTCTTATACTGCTCTAGTAGTTTTCTATTTTAAAAAATTTAACAAGCAAGACTACCTGTCTTTCTGCTTCTAGAATGTGAAGGGAAGCATGCAGTGCATTAACCTGTGCTGTGTCCCTGGTCTGGGTGCACTGCAGCAACTGATAAAGTTGAATGCTCTTCTTGACTGAAATAAAGCACTGAATAAATACAATCAGTCTGGTTTTCCCATGCTGCATAGAACAACAGTAACAGGCAGCATTCAGCTACACATCTTGCTCACTAATTTCTTTTGTGCATTTGTTCATGTTTCTGATATATGCTTATAGTCATCCAAACAGAGTAATTCTGTCCTACCTATAACATAAATATGCCTTCAAAAATGCTTTCTAATTAATTTTCTAACTCCAGGCTGCTTTCACATCTTATATTAAAATGGATTTGTTTTTCAGAGCTCATGTCTAAAACTATAATCTCCTTTCTCTATAACAGAGATTCATTTTCTCTGGCTATGAGTTACAATTACTATTGATTTCTCATCATCATTGGCTGCCATTTTAATTTGTGTGTAAACTGTGTTTGAGCTAAGTTATTTCTGTTCCATAAGAACCCAAGACCACCTCTAATGAAACAATAACCCTCAGATTGGTGGAGGCACGAGAAAAGATGCACATCCACAAAAATAATTTATGAGGTCTTATTTTACTTGGTAAATATTCTTGGTAGCAAGACCATTCATATGGCATATGGTTGTATTTCAGATACAATAAACAGGAAAATTTTGAAGTGTTGAAGCTAACATGATTCTGGCTGAGTAGAATTATATTCAATCCATTTTTACTATCTGTAATCCTTTTTCTCCTCCATTTTAAACTCTAACTAAGGGTAACAAGATGCAGGCTGTATTGTTCTTAAGGATCTCCATGTGTATGCCCTAATTGAATCAAAAAAATAGACTATCATAATGCAAGTATCATATCTGTATTTTACTGTCTCAACAAAATCCTCTGTAATTGTGCTTAATGAGTTTTGCTGTAAGACTTACACAATTCTATTAAGACAGAATTCTTTGTACATGAACTTTAAAAATGGGTGAAGGATAAGAGAGGTTCTAAGAGGTAATTATTCATCCAATTAGCAGCATATAGAAAGATGATCCCAGTTGCAGGGGGTTATGTATTTTTTTATCATTGACAAATACTACCTTGAGTTTAGTATTATAATAAAACACCATTTAGTATTGTAATTAAGAACAGGAAATATGAAAAGTCAGTATTTGTTGAAGTACTTAAAATTCAGCTGTTAAACCAGGAATTTTAACTTACAATTTCTTAATATTTTTTAATTAAGTAACATTTTGGATTTATAGGTGTTTAAATTTCCTAAGTGTGGTTAATTTGTAATGACAGGTCTGGTTAAATAGTGAATTCCATGATTCTTATACAATCCTTTAAAGCTTGCAAGCCATAATGGATTTTTTCATGCAAAACAGTTGCAACAGAAGACACTGAAAATGTCTGTGTGGAAGTGTCATTCTTTGTCTGGCAAAATTATAGCCTCATATATGTCTGATCCTTTAGTCATGCTGCAGACAAATTCCCCATTGACCTGAACAGTACATGACTCAGCCTGGTGCCTGACTGTAAAGAGAATGAGATGTTGCATATTCTACACACCTGAGCCATCATTTTACCCGTGGTTATCTTAGACCTAAATACAGAATCATCTTCAGAGCCCCTGGTTCAAATGATATTAGATACCACAGGGCACATGCATCTATAGTAAGATCATGCAACTGTAAGAAATGCAGCCATAAATACCATATATTCCATTATGGCAAATAATTATTTTAATTCATTTAAGCTCCTGTTTTACTTGAAGGACATAAGGTTTTTTTCCTGGGGATATAAACCAGACTTTTGGGTCTTCCAAGCATTTTTTGTAAATGAAGCTTCATGGTTGCTTTGAGAGATGCTTTTGGGTGGTCTGCATACCATAATAAAATTAACAGCTCTACTTCAGGGCAGTTTGAAAAGTTACTTTGTAGATAGAATTCCCTGCAAATGTCCTCTTCTATTTGGATGGATTTTTTAGAGATAAAAAAAGGAAAAATTGTCTATTTTTCCAGGATTTCCAGGATTTGCATGTCTCACAGCATGGTTGGGCCAATAGTTAGATTACTGGATACAGGCAGATCTAGTTGAATGGGTGCTCTGTGTGTGCAGATTTGTAGGTGCTATGCAGCCACCAACCTGGTATATATTGATTACAAGGAATGCACGATCATCTTTCTAATTGAGATAATTTCTGTATTTATGGGCCAGGATGTCCTTCAAAATCCTGACATATGCAGGCTCCAGAGTGTGACTTCTGACAAAAGACTCCTGTAAAAGATGCAGAGGGACTTCAGACCTCTCCATCACATACTGCAGTCCTAGTGACATTACTTTCATCAATGCTGATTTCACTGTGAAAGAAGTAGCTGTAGTTAACCTGATTTGCTTGATTCCACTGCTGCAGTCCTCATATTGCTCAAGACTTCTTGACTTAAAGCTTATATGGTTTCTATAATTCACTGAAATCTATGGGGATAATTTGCAGTTTTTATCTGCCTTTCTGTACAAGTCCACTTTGGCTCATTTCTCTCTTCTTTATTTACATCAAGTCTTAATTATTGTCTCAGCAGACTTGTGTCTGAGGATTCTGGTTAATTTCCCTAGTGGAACAACCTGTATTCCTCAGCAATGTGATGTTGCTATGTGTCTCAGACCTGACTCATCCTGCTCATACACATCTTCTAAGAATAAGTACACATTCCCAGATGGACAACTAGACACTCAATAGCATTATCTGTCTGATCTAATCTATCTCCTGACCTCCTGCTTTGCCTCTTTGTGCAAGGTCACTTAAAGAGTGAAAATGGAGATGTTCTTAGACTAAGAACACCCTTCAGAGGTGGGCAATGCATAACCTCAACATTCTTGTGATAACTTTGGAAGAAGTATTTCTAGGTCCTAAAAATTCTCGATTTCATCCAGTGATATTGACTGCTCTAAAGGAATCTATTCTGACTTCTGTTACCTCCTTCATGTTCTCAGAACACCAGGACAACAACAAAGTACTATTATAAGGCCCACCTGATATTTTCATGTGGTGCCCATTATCAGGACATTTATGGACTAGAACTGCCACTTTAAGATGTAATTGTACCTAACTTGCCTCTCCTGGTTTTCTAAATGACCACACAGAGTGCACTCCCATCTGTGGACCTGCCTAGCTGGGTGGACTTGAAAACTAACTCATGGGTCCACTGCTTTTGTGCATGTGTAGCTGTAGAAACTGTAAAACCCCACAGTGCTGAAGTGTTTAATACCATAAAATGAGTGTGTGGGGGTATAGGGGTGCTCTAATTTTGATATTAAAAAAAAAAAAAAAGGGTGAGGCTGAGGACTTCATGTTGGTCGTTGGTCTTTGATGCTCTGCAACATTTGAGACTTTGGAACTATTTAGACACTTCAAACTTAAATGTCTAGAGAATACACAGTGCTGGCAACATCTGTGTATCGTTTTCATTGGCTTTGGCCATGGTTCTTCTCTCCTATTTTTTCCATGAAGGGTGTTCTGATAATTGAATTCAGTGACAGATGAGATTAGACCGAATACAATTAGAAGGAGAAAATAGCTTTTAGAATCTTAGTCACAGCAGAATGAGGAGTGAGATAAAAATACCCCAATATATCAGTGTCATTTATACCTGAATACACTCCTTTACAACTAGAAATCCCCATGGGCCGTGATAACAATATGATATCAAATGTTATTAGAATCAGAAGGAAAACAATCTAAGATGTTCTACCAACATCTCTGTGTGTGTAACCTGGTTGAGCCTGTTTGTTATTCTGCTAATGATGTTCTTTGTTTTTATAGAAATGTTCTCACCCACATTGCAAGTTAATGATATCCTTGCCTGCTAATATCTGAGAACTGCTTTTTAAATAGATATACATCTAGATACCACAGTAATGTTCTTATGAAATAGAGATTAAAGATACATGGATGTAGACAGGCCAGAGAGATTAAGAGATTTTGCAAATTAAAAGAATTGTTTAAAACCTCAAGTTAACCTACTTTAGAATTAGGACATATTGTAAGCATGGAGTATCTTCCTAATTGCAAATAATCATGTGCATGTCTGTGTCTGTCGGGTAGAAAAAGAGAGAATATCCCACCAGTCCTTCCATTGATCCAAAGTTCCTTGACTTCTGTGAGTCATGTTAAAGGTTTTTTTTCTGACACAACATGAAAAGAGTTGGAAATACCCTTGCGTGTGAGAAAAATGCTTGTGCATCAAGCATGAACAGCAGCTGTTTAAGAATTTATTGTGTCAAGCAGCTTTGAGAGGTCCAGGTTAGGAGGTAAAAGACTCTCTATATGCTCAGGGCTTGTTTTAATTTGTTTGCTACAATACATTATATATCAAGGGCTTCTCTTCAGCCCACAATGGACAAGGCATGGGAAGCTCAAGTCATTGCCGTGCCCATTCACCAAATCAGGGTATGTTCATCTGAAACTGCTTCTGTTCCATGGGAAACATGACTGGTACACTGTTGTGGCTTACTTTTTCTCACAATAAGTTCACAGTGGGAACTGGAATCAGTTTCTAGAACCGTGACATTCCTGGATGAAACAGAGATGTATTCGAGGGGAGAAGTACAAGGTGCTTTCACAACCTAAAATCTCTAAGAGAAACTTTGGAAATGGATTCTTAAACATGTGATTTCATGCAGCCTGAATTTTATTTTCATATCCAAATATTCAAAGTGTAAGTAGCAAGGCATCCAAAATCAAATTAAAAACACAAAGAGCAAAACCCCGACTTACAGGGTGTTAACTACACTGAGTTCCAGAGTAGGTAGGAGAAGTTGCATACTGACACGCAGAGAACAGGGCTGTGACTGTGTTATGGCTCTGTGAGGTTTCTGACTCCCAGTTTTACATTTATCTCGGCTACGTGGATTTCTGGCTGAGGTGACAGTGGTAATAAATGATTACCCACACAGTTTCATTGGCAAACCACAGTGAACCTGGGTTCTCTTCCACTTTTGGACTCTTGTCATTGCTTCCATGTTCTTTTCAGCAGGAGGAAACACTAGTCCCATACACTAAAAATAGGGCAATTGCATTTGAAAACCTCACACATTAAGTTCTTTGGTGTCCACATCCAGTGGTGCTTGATTTGTCAGGGGAGTCTATGAAATAAGTAGGAGTAAGCCCAAATTTCAAGTCTTCATTCATTTGCAAGTTCCGAGCGACCCAATGAGGTCAGTAAGAGCTGCTGGTACTTGAAGTACTTCTGTCATGCTGATGGCAGTTCTAAACTTCCTTCTGGGGATCACCTCACACATGACAGAACTCTGTGCAGATTATCCACCACCAAAATAACCCCCTTTTTTCCCCTCTGAAATGGCAGAAAGACCATCTCTATACAAATAAGGCAGCAGGATGTGTGTGTGTTACTTTGGTGTAAATTCTAATGAATCACATTTACAGAAGACATACATTAACTAAGATGTGCTGTGCAGCAAAAAACCACATGAAAAACTTCAGGAAGAAAAGCAGGTAGCTGCAAGTAATCACTAGAATCTCTGTGCTAGAAATTTAAAGTAAATATAAACTTTATCAAAAGAAATTATCAACAAGGATGAAAAATGTAATACTAATTGTGCAACTGTAGAAATCTCTAACCTGTACTTTTTGTCTTTCAAGTACATCATATAGTTTTTTTTTAACCAGATCACGCAGATTTTGCTAGAGGCTGGTGATGTTGGGGCTGGAGAACTGGAAGCTCACAGAGATATTTCTTGAACATTATAAGAAGGGTTTAAACATGAGCTGTATTCTTTCCTTAAATTTTGAATTTTGGAGTGAACAACTTCTAAGCCCTATCTTTTTCTTCATCCCAAGATTCTTTTTATAGGTGACTCAACGAACAGAGGGATGATGTACTATCTAATAGAAAGAGTGAATAAAACTCTTGAGGAATGGCAAAAAACTCATGATGTTAAGTGTTATCATAATATCAATGAGGGGAAAACATTTGTCAGTTACTCCTACTATCCCCAGTTTTGGATGAATGCAAACCAGAGACCGAGTTTTGAAAAAGCACTGGAACAACTGCTGGACAGGTACAGTACAAACTCTGTTGCTGGCTTCTTTCTGTTCTCATTCAATTTGCAAATGTGCTCAACACATTTTACAATTAAAGTCAATAAACAACCATAACAGGTGCAGACTGCACTGTGTGGTTGAAAAATAGTCAAAAATGACATGAGGCCTCTGATTAGGATGCCAGATAGAGTTCATTAAAATGCAATGCAATGCAGTTAAAATGTTTGCCATCTGCTTAAAGGCAACATGTGTTGTTTTCCCTTTCTCTGTTTCAGATCCCGTCCCCTGGAGAACACAGACCAGACTGTATTAATTGTAGGTGGCGTTCAGTGGCTTAATTCTAATCACCTCCAAATTATCCAGAAGGTGTTGAGCAGGTAATGTTATTTGCTTCGTGTTATTTCAAGCCTTGATATGATAAATCAAGTGAAATGACTTAACAAAAAATTAAATACAAATATTCAATCTGTTTTCTCATGAGTGCGCACTTAAATTACATGAAAAAAAAAAGTCATTTGATGTGTCTGATAAGTAACATGTATCTTTTTTTTTTTTTTTTTTTTTTTTTCCATTTGCCAAACAGGGAAAATCTATCAAATATTCTGGTAATTATCAAATCCATAGGGATGGGTTTTCACCTCCCAGTGGATGGAATACATTCCCTATCACAGGTAAGCTACAGTATATTTATAGTGCGTTTTCATAGAGTCATGGGAAGGCCTTAAAGATCACTTAGTTCCAGCCCCCTACCATGGGATGAGGCACCTTCCATTAACCAGGCCGCTTAAAACCCCATCCAACCTGGCCTTAAACACTTCCCAGAAGAGGGCATCAACAGTTTCCCTGGGCAATCTGTTCCACTGTCAATTTTCATGAAAGACTCCTCATTTCAGCCATAATTCAGCCAAGATATGTTGCAACTGCTGCTGAGAATACTTTAAGTGGATCAAAGAAAGAATGCTTACTTTTGCACATATTCTTGCTGGTATGGATTCAACTAATTTGCTGTATTTCAAGGGTTCTGCCACCATGTGAGGTGCTGCACTCGGTCAGCCAACCTGGAACCAGAAGCTCTGATAGAAAGCCTGGTGCCAAAGCTGAGAAATTGAGCTGGAGACAGGCAGATTGCTCCTCCTGTCACATCAAGCATAGGCTCTCTATAAATCTATCTCAACCAACCTATGAAGTCATTGCAGAGCAGCTGGAATGCACCCATGAATCTAGCCTGTTGTTTGTATGTTAATCAGATGTTACAGTCAGTTTAAATCATGTCCAAAATGCAGAACAACAAAAGGACTTGTTTAAATGTGCTGTGCAACTCATTCAGTTCAATATTTTTATTTACAATTTGGATGGTGGTTTTCTATTGAATACATATAAAATACCTGGAATAGACAGGGAGGCACCAGATGGGAGAACAGAGTAAGTTATGCCTACCAGCACAGCCACTCCAGCTGTTCATGGGTGTTGAGAACATTATTAGCTTTTGTACTTTACATACAGCACTCTTATCACACTTGGGGACTGGCACCCATGTCTTTTTTTGCAACCATAACACACTGGTGTATTCAGTTTCTTACTGTTACTCTCATCCTTTCTACTACATAGACTACCCTCTCAGATTTTAGGCATTCTTTCCCTCTAAGTTAGTAACATCTGACTTTTCTCTACTGACTGTCTTCTTATTGATTGCAACTATTTCTTTAATTTATCCTGCTGATCACATTAGGATACTGTAGGGAAATAGTTGGACTCAACATGAAGAAAATTTGTCGTAGCTCCTGCCATGATTTTCAGGGGAGTTCAGTCATAAAAGGAAGAAGAACTTTGACTGAAGGTTGGTGAGACAAGGACAGAAAGAGTACTAGAGGCATCTGAGGACTGCCTTTTTTCTGTTTCTCATTCAGTAGTTTATAGAACTCCAAAAATCAACTACAGTGCATAACTGACTTTCTTTTCTCTTTCAATATTGAAATCATATGACACATTACCCATGTGGTTTGGGTGCTCTGGACTTCTGGATTACTGCAGCTACTCTCAAAGCTCTTCTGTCTTCAGTGTCAAATCCACTTCCTTGCCAAATTCATGGCTAACCTTTTTTCTATTCCCAGCCTTCCTGCAATATCTTGAGAAATAATAATCTGTTCTTCAGTGTAACTATTTCTAAGATATCCATGACCCTGTAATCCTTTTTTCAAGCAACAGGCCAAAGGGTTTTTATTGGAAGATGATTTTTTCTTTTGGAAAATTGTCCCTTTCTTTTATAGGGACAATTTCACCATCTGTTACAGACTGTTTTATAATAGGAAATTTGTCTGAATTACAGCTTACATTAGCTAAGTATATATTAGAACCAATTACTCAGAAATTATATTTTAAATATCATCAAATTCCTTCTATGAAGGAAGCTTCACAGCTATTGAAAAGTTACTGCTAGCTTGATTTTTAGTTTAGATCTTATTGAAATCAATCTGGTTTGTTCTGTAATTCAGAGAATATTTTTCAGATTTTGTCTAACTTTTATTGCGCTGCAAAACATGTTCTAGGAAATTTCTGCAAAAATCTTCTACAGTAATTCATGTCTGGAGTATAGCATAACTGCCCTATTCAAATTAGCTGCTGTTAATTTCAGTTGCAGAATAAGAAAAATCCTATAAACAGTCTTTCTAATGCGACGTTGCAATATTTTGTCTAAAATACAGGCAGAAGTGCAAAACTTGTGGAATGAAAATTTGGTTATTCTGGATACAGCCAAAAACTTTGGCTATGAAGTTGTTGACACCTTTCTCATCACCATGGGACGTTACAAAGAATTCCTGCAAGGGAAGTGTGGCTGCCATTTCCATGAGGTAATAGTTCACACTAATATCATTCCCAGGTATTTAAGAGAGATTTTAGCTCTCAGGTCCTTAGAAGCAAAATTATTATTATATTACTTTCTATGCATTATATATCCCTATTGCTCAGTTTATCTTTTTGTCATACTTCAGACTCACAGGTTTATGCCTTGAAGCCTTCCTAGATGAGCAGCTCAGCAGACTGCCACATCACCATAGGTACATTTAAAATGGATCTTAACACTGAAAGAGAAACCTTACTGCTGTGTATCTGTTTTCATATATCTGAGAAAGAGTTGTCTAACATAGTTACAGTGACCAACTATACAAACAGTTTTATAGTCAAAGTATACATTGGCTATTATACAAAGTATGAGTTAGTTATTCTCACTCCTGCCCATAGTTTTTTGTCTGAAATCTGTAGAAATCCTGTCTTGTTTTATAACTGCTGGACTGGTGAGACAAGGATGTGGTAAAATATATGAGTAGGGCATCTGAGAACATATTCTTCTGTTTATTAGAAGTTCTGGTATTTACAGAATCTTCACAATATATTAGAAATTACAGTAGTCCATGGATTATATAAGAAACAAGTTAGCAAAGATGGTTTCTTAATCTAGGCACAGAATCAGCCCGGAGGCTGCCAAACCAGTGAAAGTTTGAAAAACAAGGTATTTAAAGTTTTCTTGGTTTCCCTTAGGATGTATTTTGAGTATGTGGTGTGCCTTTTTATAGTGAGTGCCACCAGACCTATTCCTGTAGCTTCCAACCAAGGCCTTCCTTGCACCCCTGACACCAACCTGTTAGCCACTTCCCAGATTCCTGTTATGAGTGTTCAGTCTGCTGAGAACACAAACATGTCATTTGTTGCCCTAGAGAAGACTTGTGAATATTACATTACTCTCTTTGGAAACCAGAAAAAGTGTTGAGGTATGAAGAAGGCTTGTATTTTTCCAGGTACTTAGCTCCTGAGTCCCAATAAACAATATTACTTCAATGAAAATTAGAATTGTGCACTCAGACATCATCAATAACCTTGTGCCTCTCTTGATAGGTTGGCAGAGAAGCCTTCTGGTAACTCTATAGGTAAAGTCACATTTAGGTCAAGAAGAAATTGCCTGTGATGCTACAAGCATCTTTATTCTTATGAACTGAATGTAGATGGTCTGTTTAACAAAAGACTTAGAAACTACCACAATTTTTTTCATCAAAATCTGTGTAGGACCATAAAATTTGAACTGTCATATCTTTCAGGAAGATTGCACTTCCTCTGTGTGATAAAAGGGATGACAGGTGTGAGTTCTTTTCATAGAGTGAAATACAGAATGAAAAGCAATTATTACTGGCAAGTTAAAACTGAAAAAAAAAAGAGATGCAGGGAAAGATGTCTCTTTGAGACCAAGAGTTAATGAATTTATGGTGTTTCATAGTCATCTGGGGGCTTTGAGGCAGTAAGAAACTACTGGTTGGAAGAAATCTCAGGAGTCTCGTTACTGACTAAAATTATGAAACGAATTATAAAGCAATTTGATGGGTAATTGAGAAGACAGAAGTCCACAAGTTAATTGCTGTGGAGAGAAACCTAGAACTTTTTTTATATGAGTTATCAAAAGTGCATAAACATGACTGTCTCCCACACAAGTGAAATATTAGCATTTTTCCAGCATGAATTTAGGATTTTTTTTCTGTCAAAAAGAATTACTTCAAATAAGAGAGACCACCAAGTGTTTCCTGAATCTCTCAAAAGAAGGATAAAACCCCTTTGCTTATCTTGCCAAGTCACACCAGTTTTTTCTAAGCTTTACTCTTGGCTAAGCCTGTTCCCAGGACCTGGACATGTGCAGGGTTAGCACAGAAGATCTATAGGGCTTCACAGGTATAAAGGTGGGCTGTGACACTAGGAATGAAGTGGAAGCACTAATTTTTGCCATGAAGAAACATCAGGACAGCTATAGTATATTTTCCTTAAAGATCCAGAAAAAAGCAATAATCTAGAAATAATGTTTGCTTCATCAAACACCCACAGTATACAATGGAAAACAAAATATAATGTGGCTAATTAAACCTAGGAGTAGTGAAAAAACCAAACTGAAATTTGATGGCGATGATAGAAAAATTTGAGCACAGGCTCCAGAGTGTCCTTATGGTATCTGCTGGCCAAGGACTAGCATAAGAAACCTATTTTCTCTTAGCCGTTGAGTTATAATTCATTCTCTAAGCCAGCACTGTCACCTTTACATAAAGCAGAATTAAAGCATTAATAACTATAAGGCTTGCTTTTTCTTCTGAAATACACAGACAAAGATACAATATCAGAGATAGTCCATGGGACAACAAATGTATTCTCAGACAGAATGGGGAGACAATCAGCTGCTACTGGTTGGGACTCTGTGTCAGTATGAGGCTGTCTGGGGCTGAGGATTGACAGGAAGCTGAACAGGAGCCAGCAGTGTGCCCAGGTGGCCAAGAAGGCCAATGGCATCCTGGCCTGGATCAGGAACAGTGTGGCCAGCAGGTCCAAGGAAGTGATTCTGCCCCTGTACTCAGCCCTGGTGAGGCCACAGCTCGAGTCCTGTGTCCAGTTCTGGGCCCCTCAGCTCAGGAAGGAGATTGAGGTCCTGGAGCAGGTCCAAAGGAGGGCAACCAGGCTGGTGAAGGGACTCCAGCACAAGTCCTGTGAGGAGAGGCTGAGGGAGCTGGGGGTGTTCAGCCTGGAGAAGAGGAGGCTCAGGGGAGACCTCATCGCTCTCTACAACTCCCTGAAAGGAGGCTGGAGCCAGGGGGGGGTTGGGCTCTTTTCCCAGGCAACTATCAGCAAGACAAGAGGGCATGGTCTCAAGTTGTGCCAGGGGAAGTTTAGGTTGGATATTAGAAAGAATTTCTTCACGGAGAGGGTGATCAGACATTGGAATGGGCTGCCCAGGGAAGTGGTGGATTCTCCATCCCTGGAGATATTTAAAAAGAGACTGGATGTGGCACTCAGTGCCATGGTCTGGTAACTGCAGCGGTAGTGGATCAAGGGTTGGACTTGATGATCTCTGAGGTCCCTTCCAACCCAGCCAATTCTATGATTCTATGATATGTTTGGGACCATTATCAGACCCTCCTGACCTCCCATGCTCTGTGTCAACCTCACAGCAGGTTTCTGACTCGGGCTCCTCAGCATCTCACGTTTTCAGCCCATTACCATGGCCTCTGTCCTGCTTTGGGACCAAACACAGCAGGTGTGGTTAGTTAACCAATCCTTTAATCTGCTCTACTCAGCATGTGGGAGAGCCATGAACACAGCTCAGTCCAAATGGAGCCATGAACAAGGGAGTAAGTCACAGGGCAGGTATTTATGCAAAGGATAAATAGTTCCATGGAGTAAATGGCTCTCTACATTTCACACAGACAGCTATATGGACCCTTTTTTGTCTAGAATCCAGGTGTTGGTGTCTTCATGGTCATTTCTCATGCTTACTGTTTCCACAGAGCTTTTGAGTGCAATGTAGAGCTTCAAAGTGAAATATTCCAAATGCTTTGTGTGGAACAGGGTGCAAAACAGCAGGGTGTGATCATCATTTTTCATGTACTTCTCCACCATTTTGTATCAGCTTGTGTGTACATTTGGCTTTGCTTCTCTGCTGGAGAAATCTCAACAGAGAGCATGTATTTCTGGAGAGAATCAGGGGAGGATTTGGCTCATGGAGCTTTTGTTAATGAGGCTTGAGAAACCACTGTTCCTGAAAGAGGTGTAGATGTGCCCAGGAGAATCCATCAGCCCCCAAAACACAGACGTGATCCTTAGACAAAGCAAAGTGAAAGACCTTGATGCTTTTGATACCTCATTAGTTTTAACAGGTTTGTCATCAGTTTATTTCTGCATCTTGGCAAGCAGTTTACTCTAGGAAAATGGTATTTTGCCTCCAAGGACAGAGCCAAGAACACTGTGTAAAACCCCAGAACTTTTCATGTTTTAAGAAATCAGATGAGATGGATTAAACCTACTGCTTTGTACTTTCACTTTCTTTCTCTTAAAATAGTGACCTCCTAAACTCCTGGAAGACATCACTCCTCTGAAAATGCCATCTGAGCTAAAGCATAGCCATGCAGGAACAGAGATCTGTCTGTTCTGCATGCTCAGAAAAAAAGAAATTAAAACATTCAGCAGTTCTCATTTAGTTCTTGCTAGCTGGTCAAACAGAAAGTTGTTTGCCCTGATTGTCCTGATGAATTATTTGAGTTGCCACCATCCCACTTCAGAGGGCAGTGCGGCAATCTGCATCTCTATAGACCCTACAATTTTTACTCAGTTTGCCAAGGGATCTGGATTTACAAAGGAGTTCTCTCAATCTGGGGCAAAAAGTCTTGCTTAACTCTGGCACTTCCTGCCCACACATGCTTCTAGTTCTGTGCACACATGCATACCTGATCTTTTAATTACCTCATTCTTCACAAATTCTTATGGAAAATAGATTGTCCAGCAGTTATAAAGACTTTGATGGAACCTACTTTTTTATTCAGAGTTATTCCTTAATGTAATGATAATAAAATCATGATCACAACATAGCAACTAGCAACTTAGGGATTTTGGTATCTTAATCAGTTTTTGGCTTCCTCATGAACATTAGATTGCATTCCTGGGAGATTATGCCTAACAGGAATGTAGTTTGGGTGATTGGTTCAAAGTGGCATCGTTCTGAAATAGTTGTAAGATCTAAGGCATTTATTTAGAAAAACGAACCTGCAGTAATTGCATGAAAGCAAATAACAGCCCTTGGCTTAGCTGTATCAAATTGATCAGAGGATATATTAATTTTCTACATGGATAATTCCTGGTCTTTTTTTAGTTCAGCCAGCTCCCTTTTAGCTGCTCTGCCCAGTCTTTCAAGACATTGCACATGTTATTCCTTCACTAGCATTTAATTTTGTATGAGTTGTTTCATTTATGATGACCTTCACTGTGTATGAATATTGTTTCTGATTGTTCAGATATATTAAATATACATTATATTATTTAAAAACTAATATGCTTCTGCATTAATATATATATGGATATATATATAATATATATATAAATTAAGTCTGCATTTTCAAGTGTCTGCTAGAATTGCTATAGCAGGAAAATTGATGAACATCAGAGCTATCGAGTCAGCATATGTTTACTCTTTTAAAAATAAGTTAACCACTTGGACACTTTTCTGTTTTCTCTGGATTTACCACTGCCAGGTTGGGATCCTCTGTCCTGAATCTGTGCAAAGTTCTGAGGTTTTGCCTCTCCTGAAGTAGCTTCATTATTCTTTGGTGACTGTGTTCAATGAGTTGAGACCTTCAGCAACTCACAGGAGACCACCCCTCAGTCATTAGGCTGCTGACAACCATACCTTTTACCTTCTCTCTTGTTAGTCTCATGGGCATTTGTTTATTCCCTACAAATTGAACATGATAATCCCAGAGCTTTATACATATCTGGGGGGTGCATGGAGGAGCATTCTTCTCCAGCAAGTTACTGAACTACCATGTGTTTATGCAGTGGGCTGCCCTGGGGAGAGGGATGTTCAATTGCACTGTAACTCCTTTCTTGAAGAAACATGACACATGAGTGTTTTTATCTCAACATGGAACTGGGCCAGGTTTGCATCAAGACCTCACTCAATGAGAGTGAGACATTCTCGCAGGGCTCACAGCTGAGAGACAGCACACACTCTTCAAGTGCTTGGGATCAAAGCAGGACTTAAACCCTCCTGCAAGTCAGGGCGGTCCTGAGTTAATATTTTCCCATGGTAAGTATACAGGCAAGTTGTTAAGTATGAATTTTCTGATTCAGACAAATTGTCCCTAGTAAAGAGAACAGACTCTAATATACAAAGGCATTACAGAATTAGCCAACTAAGTATAATGGGCCTATACACATAGATTTCAAGGCTTAATAAAATAAGATTGTGCACTTTAAATTAGTATGCAACATAGCAAGTTGCCTCAGGACCTGCTTTGTGGAGAACTATCTCAGCATTTCTGTACACACAGCTGTGTATTCTTCTAGGTTCAGGCAGAAAGCACTCACATATGGCACTTCTTTTGCAGGTGGTGAAATCCAGTCCCTCTGAAGAAAGCCCACACTTAACAATGACATTATCAAGGCACTACACACTGGGGAAATATTTCGGCAGTCAAAGCAAACTATCACAACTGCAGGACTATGCAACAAATTCTCAGTCCCCGTATCATGTCCGAGGTCCAATCAATCAAGTTTATTCTGAAATCCTTCTCAGCAGGCTCTGTGCAAGTAAGAGAGAGCTCGTCAGCACATAACCTCGCTGGGATGAAGCGCTGGGACTCGAGATGTGCCACTGCCTGAGCAACAGTCCAAGGACCATGGTGATTTTATGATGTGCTTCCTTGACTGGCTGCACACGCACCAACAGCACTTGGGACATAGACCATTTTTCCTAAAACATTATGAAGTCAAGATATGCCATGGCAACTGTGATGTCAAAATGGAAGATGGAGGGATGTAAAGGAGAGAAGAGGGGAAGTTACTTGAACTGTTGCCAAAGACTAGAATAGCTGTAGCTCAAGCAACTGTGTATTAAGGGAGGAATTTATACACTTGAATGATTTGGAAAGGACTGCTTTAGGTCTTTCACACTATCTTGTTTTCTATTTATAGAAACACTGTAATATTTGAATGTATTTAGAAACTGGCTACATTCCATTTTAAAGAGTTTTATTTTATGTGGATATTCATATCAGTATCAAACCTTTTATGTTTAGGTACTTGATTTATACCATTTGAAAATTTCTATTAACATTTTACAGATGATGTCAAGTTTTCAAATTTAATGTTTTTAGTGAAAACACACCCCTTCTTTGATGGAACAGATATCTACTCTATTTCTTGCATGTTCTAAAGCTGATATAGATGTAGATGAATTAGACTTGAGACTGATTATAGCTCTCTCAAAATGTAATGTATAAATATATTGAATATGTTAACATAACCTTATTTATGATCCCAGTTTAGGAGAGTGGCCATGTGCCAGAAGACTTCTTAGGTATGTGCTTCATCATGTGCCTTCCTTGCAAGCCAAGGAAGTATTCTTCCTTCTTGGAAGGTCCTTTTCTTTTCTGATTTTTTTATAGAATACTTGCCAATGTGTGAAGACAGAAGACAACAGAAGAAACATCCTCTTTGCAAGTAGAGTTTTAAGTCTGTGTTTTAATCTGTCATCACAAGTGTGATGCAATGGGAGCAGAATATACTTCCTGCATCTCATGCTTGGCAGGGACGAGACCTTCTCTGAGCAGCAGTTTCATGTTGCAGTCCATCTGTATCACCAAAGTTTTAGACCTAGTCTAGGTGAAACACCAGAAAGAGGCTTCACCACTATAGGGGAGAACTGCTCATCCCCCACCACAACACTGACAGCCCATTCACTCACAGCTGGGGTGCCCAGATGGGAAACCAAACATGGCCATAGCAGCTGGGTGATGGATAAATGATGGCAGAGAGCAAAGTCCCCTGAGATTTTCCAGTTATGGGCTCTTATTAATGTGGTCACAAAGCTGGCAATCAGGACACTGGTCTGCCTGGTTAGAGAAAGGAGGCACAAGAAAGTAAACAAGATCTGCCTGACTCTGTTAAATGCTTCCTCTTTACAATTTTATGTATAATCTTCCCCTAGTGTCTACTGCCTTTGGGAAGGAAGTCTGAAGAAATGTTAGGGAAGAAACAAATTACAGCACAGAACTAATCACCACCTTATTGGCCTCAATAGCATAGAGAATTTCTCCCCTATATAGAAATAGGACTAGAAACTCATGAGACCACATTTAGGATTTGCCAAAGAACCATAAACTCAACACAGTCTGTATCCCCATCTAAATTATTGTGACTTCTTGTACCTTCAGATAAGTGGTAATAAGTTGGGAAATTCTCATGCTCTGGGGATTCTGGCTTCCCTAGAATGCCAGAGGATCCTCAAAAAGAGGATCTGGCATATCTGACTCAGGAGACTTTCACTATATTGACAAAGATCCTAATTTAGACAATAACATTACATTTAGTGAGACAGTGTGAATATTTTTGTTTCTCTATAATATGCTGCTGCTGTGCTTACAGTAAATGTCCCTGAATTGCTATGTAAGGTTTTCCCTGGCATGGAGCTTTACATGAAGGAGGGGTCAGCTACTGTGCATAAATACTGAAAATGTCAGTATTCGGTTTTGCGCAATACAATTATCTAAGAAATATAATTGTATGCAAATTATGTAATATATACTCTCGAGTCTGGAACTCCAGGGCTGCACATCCTGAAGGATTTAATATCATGCCATCACTAGATACAAAATGCAGCCAGATGTCTTAGGTATTAAGATGATCAATGATAGGTGTATTTAATACTGCTTCTGTTAAAATATTTTTGTAGCTCATTTAAATCCACCTCCATTTTTATTGTTCTGTACACAAATATTTTGAAGACAAGAATTGGGGTTTTATGTTTGTTTATTTTTTAATCAAAACCTCTTGTTGAAGCATCAGCTACAATGATGAAAAGGAGAGAGCTGACTTTATTATACTGTAGCTGATATCAGCAAATCGTGCAATTCATCACTTCTCGTTTCACCACAAAATGGTTTACATGTGCTATACACCCAGATGTCTTAACGTTTTCCAACTCTTTATATTTTTCAAATGTATCAAGTTGAAAATTTCCTATGTGTTTTCTATTTTTATATGTCTATGTACATATATATGTCTGTACAAAGTCATTGGTACAATTTGCAAATTGATCTTTATTTTAAAAAGTTCTTTGAAAAGGTTTTTCCAACATTGTATATAATCCATTCAATTTTAGGAATGAACAAAGGGAATGCAGACTAGAGGAGGTACCAAAGCACATTTTTCACTATTCAACTTTAAAATATATCTCTAGAGATTCACATGGAAGCATTGCTTGCTCCTGCACACAGAAATTTACAGATTAAGAAAATAAAAGAATTATGTTTGTATTCCAGTCAGAGCACATATTGCTGACAATGTCTTACTTTAGAATTATCACATCTGCTGTGACATTTTGCCTGAACAAGCATTAAAGTGTTCCTGCTATATTAAGACTGATTCATTACGTAGTGGTTTTCCCCCTCCCCATATGTTTATTTTAGTCCTATTACTTACCATTAAAATAACAAAGGACCTAATTGTCAAGGTGAGTTCCACCTCCTAATACACACAGGAATGGCCCTGAAATTGGTGGTAAGGTTGAAACAAGCAGGCTAGGGAACAAGTACTCTGAAACGTGATGTTTCTGTTCAGCATCTGCTCAGCAGCGCATGGAGTTTAGAATGAAACTCCAGGGTATACTGTAAGCTACAGGTAGAGAGAGGGAAACTATATTCAAAAAAATAAATACCCTGATATACAAAGCAGTAATCTCAAAGATTACTGCATTGTTTTAAACTTCATCTGAAGCTGCAGTACTCTGTGTCAGATGAGTTGCAACTCCATCTCTCATGTAACTCCATAGATATTGCACAATGATTTGATTTCTTACCCTTGAAGGGTAGATCACCACCACGACCAAGCCCCTCTCAGTGGATCTCTTTGGAATAAATGGCTAGAACAAAAAAGATTTTTCTGTTGGTAAGGAAATGCCTTGACAAGCCAGCTCTATCATTGGAGATGCTATATTTCAAGTAGCCTTGTTTGACAAGGAACTGAAAGAATGAACTACACATACTGTTTTTATGCTTGGTATTTATTTGAAAATGTTAATCTTTTACAATAATCTCTTTCCCTAAATATAAAGGCTTTCTTTTATTCTTCTGTGACACATTAAAGGGACATCAAAGTCAATTTATTTGCTTAGTGGGTGGGGTAGTGGAGCATCCAGTTACCTCAAAGTTGAAATAACCACTAATAGTTATGCTTCTGTTGCTATGCTGAGTTAAGAGAATGCTTTGAAGAAACAGATATGTGTGATATTAAGTTGACTACAGTCCAGGGATCTTTCAGATTGCTTTTTTAGAGTAAAGCAATTTTTAGAGATGCAGTTAGCTATTTGGCATAGAGTCAAACTTCTATACAAGCCTCTGTAGGTTTGTATGAAAAATAGTCTTACCTTTTTATTTCTCTGCTAGCCTAGCATCTGCCTTGTTTTACCTTGCTGTTATGACTATCCATACCTGCTCTCCTCCACTTAGCCTTTTGTCTGATGACCTTAGAAATTTCTATTTCATCTTAGAAGAAATTTTTGGAAAACTGAGCATTCATTGTTTCAAATTCAGTCTGAATCTTCAAGATATCAGTGTTGCTACCTTAACGTTTTTGTCAGCTCCAACAGCAAAAGATCTATTAAGTGCAGCAGGGGTAGAGCACACTTCTTCTCTATGACAGTGATTTTCTCTGATAAATTTAAATCAACTTGTGTTGTGGTAAGTACTCAGTGTTCACTAGCACTTAGAATTTCATGGAGCTTGCCTTTACCAGGCTAAACTCCATCCAACTTTATCCACATTCAAACTATGGGCATCCCTTCCTGTAATCCTTTAAACATGTCTGCAGCCTAGGCAAGGAACACTGTGTTAAGCAGTCCTGAATTGAAGATGAAGATAATGCTTAAATGAAACCAGAACTAATGTCCTTGTGAACACAGCAACTACTCAGCAACTACACAGCAACTACAACTAATGGGAAGAATTCAGTCCATTTCAGCTGAATCTCAGACAGGAAGGTCTTTTCTCAAACTTTTTCCCCATTTCTTGCCTGCAAGACATAAAAGGAGGGCTCTTCTCTTCATGCTCCCACCTGACAGGAGTGCAGTAGGTATTTCCCTCATATACCTCAATGCAGGGACGAATTTCCCACAGCATATGATGTTTTGAATACTGTGATTTTTTTTATCTGTCTTGAGCAGTGAGAGGATATGCAGTTAAAATAGCCAATGCCAGGCTCAGTGTCTGCCAGAGCTGCCTGCCCCAGTGCTGCCCTCAGAATGCCAGGGAGATTCTGGGAGAAGACAAGACTGCAGCTCTAAAATCCTTGAGTGAGGAATCAAAATACCTCCAATGCCTTTTGGTGAAGTCAGGGTGGTTAAAAAGATCTCACTACTTGTCAAGCGGGTGAAGGAGCCCTTCAAAGTCAGTCAGTTCTGTGGGGTATTGCCAGAGTTTGAAGACAGAATCTCTGGCAGAGTTTCTCCCTTTCCGTGTTCTGAAAACACCTTTTATTTTTTCTTCTGTACTTGTCATTATCAAATTCCTTATTTCCATCATGATTCTCTGGGGTTAAGGAGCTTAAAGCAATATTTCTACTCTTCCCAATAATGACTGTGCATCTCCCCAGGTGGTAGTCAAATTTTCTTTTACGTCAGAGAAATTTTATGATTTCTTCAGGTTTTAGTTATAATAGCTTCAATGGCTTTTGTTATAATATATTTAATGCCTCCAGTGTATTTGAAGGAACCTGTTGTCCCCTTTTTATACTAATAGGACAGGAAACATTTTAAAACTTGAAAATCTGACCTTGCAAGTCATTAGTCAAGGCAGCACCCATCATAATCTAGCCCAGCAACTGGTTTCCTTTGAGATAAAGTACAAGAATCATACCTTCATATATAATAATGTGGTATTGTCTCTTACAAAAGTTTGTACTGGAGTGATTACAATTTAAAGGTGATTTGTGTGGACTGATAGTGTTTTGGTTTTTTTTAATCTCAGGGCCTTTGTGAGGTCTCTTTACAGAAAATGGTCTCTATTAGCTACTGTGAAATCCTGTATCAACATCCTTAGTGCACTGTCCCTTGCCCAGTCATTATAAAAGACATACATACAAGAGGATTTACTGCTGATGATAAAAGGTTAAATCATAACAGGCCTTACTACTCCACCCATTACCAGTCCTTAAATTCCACATTGTGTCATTGCTGTGCAGTAACGAGGAGCCTGGGTCTAGTAGCCCTGTAATGCTGGCTGTCTGCATGGCTCCTGAGTCTCTAGAACAGTGAAGTGCTGAAGCCTTGACAGGGCTATCAAAACAGCAAACCTTTGGCTATAAGATGCATAAAATAGAGCCTGTGAACATACTCAAAATATGCCTTTTGGGTCAGGTTCAGCCTGGTAGTCAGCAATGGCAACAGCTAGAGACTATTTCTAAGAACCAGAGCCTGGGCTCCTCCTTGACTCTAGGTAGTTAATTGGGGCATTTTCATTATGATTGTGGTCTCCAGGCTTCTTCAGATTCATAGAATCATAGAATCGGCTGGGTTGGAAGGGACCTCAGAGATCATCAAGTCCAACTCTTGATCCACTACCGCTGCGGTTCCCAAACCATGGCACTGAGTGCCACATCCAGTCTCTTTTTAAATATCTCCAGGGACGGAGAATCCACTACTTCTCTGGGCAGCCCATTCCAATTCTGATCACCCTCTCCGTGAAGAAATTCTTTCTAATGTCCAACCTAAACTTCCCCGGCACAACTTGAGACCATGTCCTCTTGTCTTGCTGATAGTTGCCTGGGAAAAGAGACCAACCCCCCCCTGGCTCCAGCCTCCTTTCAGGGAGTTGTAGAGAGCGATGAGGTCTCCCCTGAGCCTCCTCTTCTCCAGGCTGAACACCCCCAGCTCCCTCAGCCTCTCCTCACAGGACTTGTGCTGGATCCCTTCACCAGCCTGGTTGCCCTCCTTTGGACCTGCTCCAGGACCTCAATCTCCTTCCTGAACTGAGGGGCCCAGAACTGGACACAGGACTCGAGGTGTGGCCTCACCAGGGCTGAGTACAGGGGCAGAATCACTTCCCTGGACCTGCTGGCCACGCTGTTCCTGATCCAGGCCAGGATGCCATTGGCCTTCCTGGCCACCTGGGCACACTGCTGGCTCCTGTTCAGCTTCCTGTCAATCCAGACTCCCAGGTCCCTCTCTGCCTGGCTGCTCTCAGCCACTCTGTGCCCAGCCTGGAGCTCCCCATGGGGTTGTTGTGGCCAAAGTGCAGGACCCGGCACTTGGCCGTGTTGAACCTCATCCCATTGGAATCAGCCCAACTCTCCAGTCTGTCCAGGTCCCTCTGCAGAGCCCTCCTGCCTTCCAGCTGATCCACACTCCCCCCAGCTTAGTGTCATCTGCAAATTTGCTGATGATGGACTCAATCCCCTCATCTAAATCATCAATGAAGATATTAAACAGGACTGGGCCCAACACTGATCCCTGGGGGACACCACAGGTGACCGGCCGCCAACTGGATCAGCCCCGTTCAGCACCACTCTCTGGGCCCGGCCCTCCAGCCAGTTCCTAACCCAGCACAGGGTGCTCCTGTCCAAGCTGTGGGCTGACAGCTTTTTCAGGAGAATGCTGTGGGAGACGGTGTCAAAGGCTTTGCTGAAGTCCAGGTAGACTCCATCCACAGCCTTCCCCTCATCCCCCAGGTGGGTCACCCGATCATAAAAGGAGATCAGGTTGGTCACGCAGGACCTGCCCTTCCTGAATCCATGCTGGCTGGGTCTGATCCCTTGCCCATCCCGTAGGTGCTGTGTGATTGCACTGAGGATGATCTGCTCCATAATAAGTGAGTTACTTCTCTTATAGTTACTCATCACAGAAAGATCAAGATCTGAATTATTCTCTATAGGTGTCTTTTACTTCTACAATATTGCCTACTGTCCATGGAACCTAAAGTAATTCTAAGTCATCTTAGAGTTACTCATCAACTCTAAGAGCCTGAAGTTTTGAGAGATTAATATCAGCTCAACAGAGGAGTGGCTGTGGGATGTATTTTGCAGGTAGAAGGTATTTTCACATACTCTCTCTGCTCATTTAGATCAGGAACCTAATCACAAGCCCACCACCACCACAAGCAGGACTTGCTGCCCAGCATGGCCAAGGGTAATACATTCTCAACATCTGCTCATGGACCTGCTTGACTGTTTAATAGTGGGTTGGATGAGAGGGAAGTCAGCCCTGCAGCTCATCCGGTGAGCAGAATTTTTGGTGGTAGCAAGGGTAGCAGATTTCCAACCTTTCATTTAGAGAAATGGAGATAAAATTTCCATCTACTGCCTTACGAGAGGTTTGGGTGGATGTCTCTCTTATCATGAGAAAAGTCAGGCTCAGAGGCACTTAGCTCCAGAAAACAAAGGAAGTTCTTTTTCAGGTTTAAAAACCAGAGCAGAGATAGTTAGCTGCTTTGTATGCAATAGCTCCAGCTTACACCTGTCCCAGAAGGTGAGCCTAAGTAATTTAGGAGCTGCTGACTTTACTATGCAGTAAAAACACCTAATAGGTGTTGAAAGCCTGAACCAAACGCCTTGGTCACATACCCTATTTTTGTTCTATGAAGAATTTACTGCTCTGAGCATCTCCTATGCCTCATGAACACAAACATGGGCCTGACATCACTGCCCCTGACTTTTCTGCCCTGTTGCTTTGTGGTTAAGGGCTGTTTTTGTAGTTACTCTTTAACCTGGTTCACTCAAAGCAATTCAGACCAGAAGAACCCTCTGTGAATTCAAGTGTGTAAACTAAACTGGGCGATTTCAGGTGATTTGGGTTGGGCAGCCATTGGATAGCAGCTGTGCCAGTAGGTGAACAGGAACATCCCTGAAGGTAGATGGTGAGCTGGACAGAGGCTGGAGATGACAATCTCTCCACAAGATAGCTGCAGACAGAAACTGCATATTTCCCCACTGAAGTCCTATTGATGGACTTGTCCTGCAGCTCTTGGGGTTTGAATGCCTGGCTTCATAGCAATAGCCTTAAATTATTTGGAATAAATACCTGGTACAAATACAAGTCTGTAAATGAGACAAAAAGGGTCGTAATAAAGAACGTCTAAATGTTTGGTAACTTTATCTAACTGTGCTTAGGGTGTCCCTAGGGACTATTATGAGCCTACAAAACAAGTTAACACCTGCTCCTCACACTTCCCTTAATTAAAATTCAGAAGAGATGCAAGCCATTTAAATGAGTGATCTGTGGCTCCACAGGAGCCAGTCTGGAGTAGGGGCTGTCTCGACAGCACCATGCAGCTTGTGCAAGGCAATTACCACATCATCTTCAGTTCTGCTCCAAGCTGGGCAGTTGAGGTTTTTTGTAGGGCCTGAGTGGCAGGTTATCAACCATTTAGTTATTACTTGTCCCCTCAAGATCACAGATGTTGCTAAATTGGACCGATGCACTCCAAGAAAAGCTGTATTTTGACTGTGGGAAGGCCAATTGGTGTGCTCTGACCTGCCTACAAGGTATCAATGCTCAAAAAACTTCCTCAGTCCCACCACAAGAGTATGGGCCTGCACCTCCTGGGAGAGAGATGGTAAAGTTAGCACAGCCCCAGCAAAGTGATTGAGGACAGGACAACATCCAAGGGCAGCACTTGTACATCTGGCAAGTCTTTTCTTCTTCTGAAGAGGTGGTCCCTGCCATGGGCTTGATACAGTTTCTTCCATTTGAGAGCACAAGACTCCTGCTCTCTCCATCTCTCCTCCTCCTCATGAGGCTTGAGGAAATTAGGGTGATCCTGCCCCATTCCATCATCCTAGCCACATATTCTCTGGGACATTTGTAAGTGATAATCCATACTAACTGCTCATTGCCTGGTTCAAGGTTGTCACCACCTCTTCTGGGCAAAGGCTTTCCATACATAGTGTAAAGAAAACTGGTGGGGAGAAAAGTACTTTGGCACTTAAAGTTTTGTCAGCAATTTAGCCACAAGTTACTGAAGTGAAAAATATGGCTAAAGCCCAAGTGGCAGCTCATTTCAACATAAATTGAAAGAAAAATCAAGATGATTTACAAGAGCTCTGGTAAAAATGTGAA
Source organism: Phaethornis superciliosus (assembly GCA_023637945.1). NCBI lineage: Eukaryota > Metazoa > Chordata > Aves > Apodiformes > Trochilidae > Phaethornis > Phaethornis superciliosus. Next base: position 23,210,882 of record JAJQWJ010000001.1, on the reverse strand, counting down.
AATACAAGACTGATAGATTTTCCCCTATTTGTGTCTTAGACTCTTTCACCAAGTAATACTGAGGGATCTAGCCTTACTTTTTTTTCAGTTTCAGATGGAAATTTTTCTAGATTTTTTCTCACTACACAGCAAAATTAATGGCAGTGCAAGCTATGCTCAGTAGACAGAAATCTGAGGCCAATCCTAGCATGTTTGTGCATGATGTGCTACTACCTTTGAAGGAAAGGATGATACTCATCAGAAGTACTCAGTTTCTTCCCATGTTGTAGTTGACAGATTTAAAGACAACTACTATGAAAGCATCTAAGCAAATTCCCTTTCATGGCCACATACTCAACTAATTCAATTAATGGACCTGCTTCCTAAATCCATAAAAATTTTATAGCCATTTAATCAAGAATGTAGATAGTGCTTATTATTAATGTCTTGCACGTATTTCCAACATGTGGACCAGCTAACTGGGTCCTTTTCCTCTTGTCTAGACTCCTTTCTCCAACTGTTCATATTTTTGCATGAAAAGATTTGGAAAAAGGGCTTCCAAAGGGCCAGAAAATGACAAGTCTCTGAAGTTTCTCAGATTTGTTCATGCTTTATTTGGATGCACACCCTATTCTCTATGAACATGACTGCATACAAGCAATTCATGGGTTCTCATGGCTCATGAGAGTTGTTGAGTTCTGCAAATAAATAATTCCTATTCTATTACAAGCTTTTTACTTTCCCTGCCTTTCACTGGATATTCCTTTGCAAAATCTTTCAGTTTTTCTTTTCCTTCTCCTTTTCCATCATTTGGCCTTCCTTCTCATGGGGTTCCACACTTTCCATCATCCCTCTCCTTGGGAACAGTTGATTGAGCTCACTTTTCCACCTTTGCCTGCTGGTGAAGCTGTGGTCTCAATCGCCTTTATTTTGGTGTACAAGTGGTGAAGGCTTTGTGAGTAAGCCAGTGAATCTCTGTGCTGTAGCCACTTTTATAAGGATCACAGGCTACCTTGCTGGTAAATAGGAAGGGTAAGCTGTGCAGTCTGCTTCCTCAGAAGGCCAGAGAGAGCCAGGCAGCTAACTTACAGCCACCTCGACATCCCAGCCAGCCTCCAGTCTCAGCATGCCTCTCCTGAGCCAAGACTCCTTGTGATCATAATTAGAGTCCACAGATTGACTAAAATCTGTTAGAAGCAAAAGTTGTGAGAAGGTGAAAATTGAAGTTACCTAGAAAAGTGTTTCCCATGTTCTTTTACTAAAGCCATCCCTTCCTTCATCTCCCTTGTTTTCTTCATAACAAGAATTTAATCAAATTCCTATTTTCATTGCATTGTGTCCTACCTACCCCTTTATCTTCCATCCCCCTATGCCTGTATAGGTGAAATTATATGGTGTAATTATATGGTGTATTTATACAGCTATGTTCTCCCTTTCAGTAGATCCTGGTAAAATGACAGCACACTAAAGGAAGGAAAGTTTTGTCTTGGTGAGGTGGAGGTCCCCGATTTGTCTTGGTGGAGCTGTGTTCCTGTAACATAGCAGATTCAGGAATTTTGGTAAGTAAATTGCACCAACTCTCACAGTCACACATGCATAAGTGGTCTCAGGAGTCTAATTGCAAAGCAGCCTACCTTGTAACACATCACCTCAGCATACAGCTTTAAGTGTCTTAAAGCTTACTTCCATAAAAAAAGTTGTTTCCATAGCTCCTGGCCACTTTCTGAAACTCACAGATTCTGCAGCTAGGGAGTAGTTTTACACCTGATCATTTTTTTTTTTTTTAAACCAGCTTGCTCATTTTTGTGAGACAGGTAAATTTAAATTTAATATACAGCCCCTCTCTATCCACAAATAATACAATGAAACTTTGTCGTCCAATATTACTGCAGGGATCTGATCCAGTAGACACTGTTAAGTTTAGGTGAGATAAATAAAGTCTGATATAGTTTGATTCAGCAGAAATTTATTTTTCTGCTTTATTTATACTGTGGAGATAGTGCCATTTATTCCTTGCAAGCAGTCAGAGATCTAAAAGAGAAACCATATGGAATACTTGCAAGCTCTGGGTTTTTTTATAACTGATCTGAGAATATGTTCCTCTCCATTTTGAATATAGGTGATTTGCTTAACATTTTGGATTTAGGCTTCCTCCCTAACTATGCTGCATTAATGTTTGCCTTTACCAGTTTCTGTAACAGTACAAGTCATTTTTATTGGAAAAGATAAGTGAAAATTATTTACTCCCTGTCTTTCAAATTAAGTGTGCTTTTTTGTTTTGGTTTTGTCAGTATATTTTACCTCTCAGATTCTACATTTATCAGAAGGATAATATAGTGAAAACATTATTGTTTTAATTCTAATGATAGCATTTTCAGTCTCAAATGTAAAAATATAAATAACCCATCACTATTTCACAACCACAAGTTAAAATTTGTGACAGCTACAATAAAATAAAATATATTGAGTTTCTTCCATGTATTTTTGCACTTGAATTACACAATCAAACTTCCCCAGAAATCGTGAAAGCTTTAGTTATGTGTCCATGAAATTTCACTTCAAAACAGGGGTCAGCCATCATCTAGCCTATCTACAAATCTTTCCTATTGAATCACCTGGATTATTGGTCAGCCTCCTATGGTATTCTGGGTAGCTTGAGTGTTAGGTAGACAAGAAGTGCATAGAGATGCTGGATTTGCATGATTAATCTTGCAATCTTTGCTAATCTGCTGCAGATTAGCAGGGCTCATTGAGAGAGCTTTAAACTAGATGTGAAGGGGGAAGGGGAGAAAACTGGGGCTGGTAGGGACAAACATAAGAACGAACCAGGATCCGAAGGCAGGTGGTCTAGGGAGGATTTAGTCCCACCAGTGCACTCTGCTTGTTTCCTGAAATGTCTGTATGCTAATGCACGCAGCATGGGGAATAAGCAAGAAGAGTTAGAGGTCTGTGTTCGGGCTAAGGGATATGATCTGGTAGCGATAACAGAGACATGGTGGGATAGGTCACATGACTGGAACGTGGCCATGGATGGTTATGTGCTTTTTCGGAAAGATAGGGCGGGGAAGCGAGGTGGTGGAGTTGCTCTTTATGTGAGAGAGCAACTAGAATGTGTTGAGTTTTGTGCAGGGACTGATGAGGAGCAAGTTGAAAGTTTGTGGGTAAGGATTAAGGGGAAGGCTGGTGTGGGTGATACAGTTGTGGGGGTCTACTACAGACCTCCTGACCAAGGCGAGGAAGTTGATGAGGCCTTCTACAGGCAGCTGAAAGCAGCCTCACAACTTCAGTCCCTAGTCCTCATGGGAGATTTTAACTACCCTGATATCTGCTGGTTGACTCACACAGCCAGCCTTTCACAGTCTAGGAGGTTCCTCCAGTGCATTGATGATAACTTCTTAATGCAAATGGTGGACAAGCCGACTAGAAGAGGAGCGCTGCTGGATCTTGTACTAACCAACAAGGAGGGCCTTGTTGAAGCAGTGATGGTCAATGGCAGCCTTGGCTGCAGTGATCATGAGATGGTTGAGTTCAGGATCCAGTGTGGAAGGAACAGAATACCCAGTAGGGTCAGAACCCTGAACTTCCACAGGGCAAACTTTGGCCTCCTCAATCAACTGTTAAAAGTAATCCCATGGGACAGGGTGTTGGAAGATAAAGGGGCTCAAGATAGCTGGTCAATATTCAAAAACCACTATCTGCAAGCACAGGATCAGAGCGTCCCTATGGTTAGGAAATCTAGTAAGGGAGCTAGGAGACCAGCATGGTTAAAAAAGGAACTGCTGGGAAAACTTAAGTGGAAAAGAAAAATCTACAGATCATGGAAGGGGGGGCTGGTCACTTGGGAGGAATACAGGACTGTTGTCAGAGGATGTAGGGAGGAAATTAGGAAAGCTAAGGCCTCCTTGGAACTTACCCTTGCAAGTCAGGTTAAGGATAATAGAAAGGGCTTTTTCAAATACATAGCTAGGAAAACTAACACTAGAGGCAATATTGGCCCATTAAGGAATGAGCTAGGAGCCCTGGTGACAGAGGATATAAAGAAGGCAGAGGTGCTGAACGCCTTCTTTGCCTCTGTCTTTACTCCTGCAGGGCTTCCGCACGAGCCCCAGATTCATTTAGCCCCAAAAGTAGTCAAGATAGATGAGGAGCTTGACATAGTAGATGAGGATTGGGTTAGGGATCAGCTGAGTAATCTGGACATCCATAAGTCGATGGGTCCAGATGGAATGCATCCAAGGGTGCTGAGGGAACTGGCGGAGGTCATTGCTAGGCCACTCTCCATCATCTTCAGTAAGTCATGGGTAACAGGAGAGGTGCCTGAGGACTGGAGGATAGCAAATGTCACTCCAGTCTACAAGAAGGGCAAGAAGGAGGACCCGGGTAACTATAGACCGGTCAGCCTCACCTCCATCCCTGGAAAGGTGATGGAACAACTTGTTCTTGTCACTATCTCCAGGCATATCATGGACACGGGGGTCATCAAGAGCAGTCAGCATGGTTTTATCAAGGGTAAATCATGTTTAACTAACCTCATAGCCTTCTATGAGGAAATTACTAGGTGGATAGATGATGGAAGAGCGGTAGATGTGGTTTATCTTGATTTCAGTAAAGCATTTGACACCGTCTCTCACAGCATCCTTGTAGATAAGTTGATCAAGTATGGGTTTGGTGATCAGGTAGTGAGGTGGATCAGGAACTGGTTGAAAGGAAGGAGTCAGAGAGTTGTAGTCAATGGGGCAGAATCTGGTTGGAGGTGTGTGACTAGTGGAGTCCCTCAAGGGTCGGTACTGGGACCGGTGTTGTTCAATATCTTCATCAACGACTTGGATGAGGGTATAGAATGTACCCTCAGCAAGTTTGCTGATGACACTAAGCTGGGAGGAGTGGCTGACACACCAGAAGGCTGTGCTGCCATCCAGAGAGACTTAGACAGGCTGGAGAGTTGGGCAGGGAGAAACAAGATGAAATTTAACAAGGGAAAGTGTAGAGTTTTGCATTTGGGGAAGAACAACACTATGTCCCAGTATAGGTTGGGGGCTGACCTGCTGGAGAGCAGTGTAGGTGAAAGAGACCTGGGGGTCCTGGTAGACAAGAAGATGACCATGAGCCAGCAATGTGCCCTTGTGGCCAAGAAGGCCAATGGCATCCTGGGGTGCATTAGAAAGGGTGTGGTTAGTAGGTCAAGAGAGGTTCTCCTCCCCCTCTATTCTGCATTGGTGAGGCCGCACCTGGAGTATTGTGTCCAGTTCTGGGCCCCTCAGTTCAAGAAGGACAGGGAAGTGCTTGAAAGAGTCCAGCGCAGGGCTACTAAGATGATTAAGGGAGTGGAACATCTCCCTTATGAGGATAGGCTGCGGGAGCTGGGTCTCTTTAGCTTGGAGAAAAGGAGACTGAGGGGTGACCTCATCAATGTTTTCAAATATGTAAGGGGTGAGTGCCAGGGAGATGGAGTTAGGCTTTTCTCAGTGGTGACCAGCGATAGGACAAGGGATAATGGGTGTAAATTGAAGCATAGGAGGTTCAAGTTGAATATCAGAAAAAATTTCTTTACTGTGAGGGTGACAGAGCCCTGGAACAGGCTCCCCAGGGGGGTTGTGGAGTCTCCTTCACTGGAGACATTCAAAACCCGCCTGGACACGTTCCTGGGAGATGTACTCTAGGTGGCCCTGCTCTGGCAGGGGGGGTTGGACTAGATGATCTTTCGAGGTCCCTTCCAACCCCTAGGATTCTATGATTCTATGATTCTATGATAACGAAGTCAGCTTTCTGGTAATAAAAATCACTTTCCTATGTCTTTCTTCCCCTTTGCTTCAGCTGATATTGATGAAGTGTAACAAGCCTTGGAAAACACATGATGAGATAAAGACAGCAACAGTCATCCCCAGCAAACAGATTAATTAAAAAAAACTTCCTTCTTTTTGGTATTGGACCAGGCGTGTTGTATATCATCATGATGTTTGTCCCTGAATGACAGAATTCTCTTGGGACCCTTGCAGGTAACACCCTTCAGGGTGTGGCTGGTGGGGGTGTAGATTCCATTAAAACACAGACAATAGGATGTCCGACATTGGAAAGCAATTCTGAGTGATTAGATATATCTTACACTCAGAATTCATTGTCCAAATGTAGTTCCTAATCTCTTCTGTAGAAATAGCAATAGTTTTTTTTAAAAATCAGCAACAGTAATGAAGCATCTGTTGGGCTCTTACACAGGAAGGTACCAAGCACAGGTGGGGCAGAGTGATGAGGTGGAGCAAATCCTACTGCAGCTGCTGCTGATACATAGGAAATAAAGTAGTTTAATTTTTATACAAATGAGAAATTAAAGGACCTAATTGTCCTGCCTCTTGTCCTTCACCACCTGAAGGGTAAGAAAATTCTGAATGCCAAGATAATTGAATCTTTTGAGGAATAACAACAGTTGAAAGCATTTGCTAAGAGTATATTGAAACTACCTAAGTATGCCTAATTTCTAGACAGAAGTCAGCAAGTTGGTGTTGAGGCTGTTAATAAATTGTTCATTCAAGAGGGAAACTTAATACTGTGTGCACTATTAAAAACAGGTATTTATTGCACTGCAGCATTTAATTTTACAGCTGTGTTTGTGAGTTCCTTTACACTTCATCTGGAGAATCTTTCTTATACTTCAGGAACTGCAGCCAGTAAGAGTTCCCAGCTCTCTGAGCAGCAGCCCTGTCTCTGTAGGATAGGAGAGAAAAGGCAGAGGAGTGACAGACAAAGTGCCCAGCTCCAATGGGTCAGGATTAGCCAACACACTTCGAGATTTTTCCCTCAGAGCTGCTCGTGTTTATGGAGTCTTGGCATCATCTGGACCCTCCAGGTCAGCACTGGACCCCATAAATCCTTCTAACCTCTCCTAGCAAAGACTAGCTATACTACCTGCCCAGCAGGGTAGGGGTACAGGGTGCTTTGCTCGCCAGGATGAATCCCAAGGCATTCTTACTACTGCCCATGCCCAACTAAGGGATGGATACCTACCTCTGCTCACATGAGTAAGGGAAGCTGGAGATGCTGAAGTTCCACACTGACCCCATTTTCACTGGTGGTCGCTGGAGATTTTTTTGTAGTGGTTGAACTACTCAAAAACTTCAAAAGACAAGATTTAGGTTTCCAATAAACAATTATTAGCACAATAAGAAACTACCTGTGAGAAGGGCATAAAACCACAAAAAGTGTACCTGAAAAACCCATACTGTCCCCTTTTATCCCTACTGGCCTTGACTTCTGTAGGTCTAAGCTATACAAGGTTGCTGAGATGTCAAAACCCCAGCCACTTTGATAACTCAACAGTTTAGCAGAGAGTTCAATTACTTGGGGACAGCCTAAACCCTGTAGACTTTGGCATCTTGCCTGCAGCTACACACATCTTAAACCACAACCACCCCAATGATAAACATCACAGCTGCAGGGATATAACAAGGTGAGCATTTCCAAACCTGGGAGACTCTCTGTGACAATGGTGCTGAAAAGGTTTAAGTGGGTTCAAATACTCCAGCACCAGGCCCAAAGAAAATAAACAAAAAAAACATGTTAGAAAGAGATAAAGAGGGTATCACTAAGGAGAGGAAATAAGAAGGTGGCTCTGGAAGCAGGTAATATATTACACTTATGTAACAGGATTTAATCAGTTCCAAGGATTTGATATTTATCAAGTAACCCAACCAAAAATTTTGGAAGTGTTCTATAATCTGCTACTTCAAGGCAGATTTTGACATAAAAATGAACCTTTACAAAGTGAGGGATTACCTTCTTACCAGGGAGTTTCTTGCACCTTTGTTTTTAATAGCTGTTTATCAGTGAAGGAAGAGAATGTTATGTGGACTCTGGGTTACCCAAAACATAACTGCATGAATTTCTTTTTTTTTTTTTTTTCATCAATTAGAAAGGAGAAAGTTGGAACAAGGCAAGATGTGATACAAAGATTATTGAGGGTTTAAAGGCAAAATGGCAAGGCAGAAAAGATGAAATTAATGCACTGAAACTGGTGAGATCATTGAAACTGGGAGAAAGGATGGGAAGTCAATTATTTTAATCCAATGCTTATAATTCTTTAAATGTTATCAGACAACTTGAGAGACTGTTAATTTAAAAATTAGGGCATTCATTCTTTCCTATCACCAACATATTGTGGGGAGCAGGTGTGGGTAGCAAGTGACTACTGTGGTTGTCAATGCAATAGCATTTCCTCCCTCTTTTTCCAAAGCTTCCTCCTTTTGAAACTGTCCTTGTAGGTACATTCACACGTATCATGCAAGTAGTCTGATGGCTGGACCAAATGCTTTACAGATTAGGCACACATCCATACCTCAGTGAATGAGAATATAATACGTTGATTGCCAGCTTTGTGTTATGACTGTTACCCAATAGATTCTTCTGTTTCTATCATTATCCTCTCTCAAAGGGTAGATAACTCACTAGAAATGGAATTAGCAATGAAAACCTGAGTCCCTAATTGTGGTTTTGATGATGATGTGCCATTTGACTCCAGCAAATTAAAAATCTCTCTGAATCTCAGTTCTCTCATCACAGGATGGCAATAGTTCTGTACCTGTGAATCACATCACTATCATGAGATATAACAGAATTATTGCTATAAAAGAGTTGTGTGGAAAGTGTTAACACAAACTAGCAGTTGGGGCAGGAATATGAAGTGAATTGCAGACAGCACTGCTGCTAGGGGAGCAGCTCCCCCTCCTTCCTCTACCTGCTGCATACCTAAAATACTGTGAGATGCTATGGAGCGTGTGCTCCTGCCCACACAGCCAGTGTGCACACACACACACACACACACACAGTGTACCTTATCCTTCTTATCCCAGGAACTTCTGTATAAAGATTCCAGATAGAGCAACAAAGCAGTGGTGGTACACCCCCAGGGGAGTTTGATTTGAAAACTAAATAAGGAAGACTTCCAGACTTCCCCTCTCCACCAAAATCCTGTTGGTTCTTCTACACACCTGATCTACTTTTTGCCACTAAACTCAATAATAACCTAGAAGTCCTTCAACCAGTAGCACTAATCTTCTGAAATTTAGCTATAAAACAAAAATGAAAGAGTTTAGATAATGCTGCTTTAAGTGTGAGGCAAAACATTAACTAAATTTTATATCAGGGAAATATTTTATTGTTCATAATCTCAAGTCTCATAGAGCATTTCCAATCCCCCTCAAAACAAGCAGGGACATTAATTGCTAGCATAAAATTCCATTGTTATCAAATACAAATTCACTACTGATTTTAATTTTTAATAGTAAATAGGTTGTGGATGAAATCAGTATTAAAACCAGGATTTTTTTCCACATCTTTCACACCCTTCTTAGTTATGCTTTGAAGCCTTATCAGCATTCCCTTGACTTGTTTTACTTAAAGTTGGCATGCCAGAAAGTATCTCTGGAGTAACTCTAGAAAATATCTACATTTAGACTACTCATGGCAGAGAACAGAATTTGTCCACAGTACTTCAGAAGCAACCTATATCCTCCAAAATGTGAGCAGATCACAAGTGTTTGTGTAAATACTGGCAATTCCAGGACACTGTCTCCAGACTGGGTGAGCTTGTCACAGCCAGCACACACAAACCTTGATGGAGACACCTAATGCTAAGCTGGTCCCAGTTTCTTCAAGGAGAAGACTCAGTGCATTCCCAGTTCCCAGGGCTGATAGGCACCAAACTTTGGATCACACCCACATTTGTTATTATTTATATTTTAAAAAGTATAATTTGTGCTTGGTCACCAAACGCACTACATTTCATAGCTGAAGGGATGACCTGATTTAGGGAATAGTGGAGATTTTTCTGTTTGAATGGCAGGTTTTTCTCTCTCTGCATTTTTTTAAAATAAGACAATAATGCCCCCATTAGTCAGTAGGGGTGGAATAATGCAGTCTGCTGTGGTGTATTGATCTTTCCATGTCTCTGCTGGGCATCAGAAGTTCCAGGAGAAGGAAAGTAATTTGAATGAAGCTTTGAAAATGGTGCCTTGTTTAGCAGAAGTTAACTTTGTATGTAGTTGCATCTAGTAAATAAGATGTGAAATCCTGGTTGGAGTAAAAGCACCAGCTATTACCTTTTTAAAGACAAACTTGGTCTATCTCTAAATCATGTTATCTGTTGAGTGATCTGCTTATTCACACAACAGACTTCTTTGTCTAACAGTGAATCAAATATATATATATATATATATATACTCAGTCAAGACCACATTAATCATCATTAAATAATAAATCAGTAAAAGTCCAGTCAGGAAATACCACTCAGCTTACACACATTTCCTTCTTTTTTTTCTTTTTCTTTTAACAACAGTTTATTGTCTTCTTAAAATAGAAAAACGTAGGGTTTTAATATGAATAGCCACCTTGATGAGAGAAAGTAAGATAGGCAGTAAATGTAATTTATCTTTCCTAATTTATTGCAGATTTTGATCACTGAGTCTTGGCACGGATTCTGGTTCATTGTCTCTGCATCACAGTCACGTTGCTGTCTGTCATGGAGCTAAAGGTCTTCCAACATAGGGGGCCTGAAGCACCCGAGAATTTGAATTGGAAATTTTAGAAGCACTTGACAAATTGCAATAAATTTTGGTGGATTAGCAAATTTTTTCCGAATATCATCTCTGTTTTGCAGCCTTTTGCAAAATAAATAAATAGTTTTGCAGGGTTGTAAGTAACATAGCTTGTAAAGTAATTTTTTTCTCCTTCCTTTCCTAGTAGCCAACCAACATACAGGCAGGCACAGCTCTAGATTAATAGAAATACTCCTGTATGGGCTTTTCCCCAGAAGGGAGGCTATTGCTGGGTGAATGAAGACAAGAGATGGTGTAAATGGCAGATGGGAAGCTGAGAGGCAGGAGAAGGGCAGAAGCTGGGGGATCTTGTGAGGAACCAAGCTTCAATAGCCAGGGCAGAGATGCAGGGTTTGTGGGAAAGGGGACATTGGTTGTATAGTAAACAGATGGGAAAAGAGGCAGATGAGGAATTAGGATGTAAATACATAGTAGTCCAAACTTCTTTAAATCACTGCTAGAAGTTGAACAGGATGAGCTCAGGAAGTCCCTTAAAACTGATTTTTTTTTATTTTTCATAAATCTGACAAATTGCAGCTGTTTCACTTTTCATGAGTGTGTATCATCAAAGAGTTTTTCTATCTACTTCACAGTTATTGTAGCAAAAAAATGTAGACAAAACATATTGGAACATAACAGATAGGCAGTTTATTTAAGTCTCATAAATAAAATATAATACAAATAGGATTGGAATTTTTAAAGTCAATCTTTTTCCAGTTTAAATCTTACATTGTTATTAGAACATCAGATTCTGAACCTCCTAGAGAGAAATTCATATATAAGAATTTTGGACCAAAGGCCCTATACTAATTAGAAAAAAAAAAAATAATCAGGACCCTAGCAAGTCACAGAGAAGAACCTTGTTAAAACATCTAACAGAAAAATACTAATTTCAGAGTGGATGATAAATGTCTACTATATATCAAGAAGTACATAAGAAATACATGGCTGCTAAACAAGGGCTTTGAAATAACTTTAAAAGGTGGACCCAGAAAGCAACAATGAGGATAAAACAAACCATGTGTCCTGGAATAATTAGATAATTCTCTGACACAATCCACAGAGTTTTGGCTGGTTCAGGCCTGTTTTATAGCTGGTTCCCTGTATTCTGATATCGTTCTCCATCCATTTCCATAACTCTGGACTAAGTTCCTCTTCAACCACAAGCAGATGTTCTCCAGACTAAAATTCAGAACAGAGAAAACAAGCCATATCAGAAGGTTTAAATAGGGGTCATATGGCATCTACCCAGAACTGGCAATGCTTTGGAGACCCTTTAAGGGCAGGCAAATGAGGACAAAGTAGGAAGGTGACATAATTTTATAGACATAACTGTACCACGGCCTATGCTCTTAAAATACAAAATGGGGAAAAAACAGGGGAAACACACATTTATGTGATTACTTCTCAACATTTTGTACTCTTCAGAACGTACACCTGTAATTTGAGATGATTGTGCTCCTCACTTGAAGCTGTTGTCACTCAACAAGTGCCATTTCACTAATTTACAACTGTGTCAAACTGAAATCTTAACAGAGCTGCCATTGCACACAGATTAATTTTTAGTGCAGGTGTTTCACTTAAAAAGGACACAGCAATACATTGTGAACAAAGAGGACTTGAGTACCAACACCAGCTCCTCATCAGGTGCTAGCTGACTCAGTGTCTTTTAATGTGTAAAATGAGTAACTAAAAATTATCGCAGTAGCAGCTGATAAGAGGGTCTCGCCGAAGTTGGCAGGAGTGGGCATATGCTGTTCTAATGAATACAGATGCTGATTTTGGAGCCAGTTAGTTAATACTGCTCAAGCATTAGAAAAATCGAATAAAAAGTGAGTGCAAGTTCACGACTTATTAGCATCAGTATTTTGCACCTTCTCTTCTTTCTGTGTATGAAATGGAATGGGCTGCCCAGGGAAGTGGTGGATTCTCCATCCCTGGACATATTTAAAAAGAGACTGGATGTGGCACTCAGTGCCATGGTCTGGTAACCGCAGCGGTAGTGGATCAAGGGTTGGATTTGATGATCTCTGAGGTCCCTTCCAACCCAGCCGATTCTATGATTCTATGAAATCACTGCAGACCCCAAGGTCTCCACCGCAGCCCCACTGTCGCACCCGAACCCGAACCAACATCCCTTGCAGCCGCTCTCAGCTCTTCGCATACCCAAGGAAAGGGGCAGCACCGCGGAGTATCTGGTGAGCAGCTGCGACGGTCCCGGGCGGAGAATAGACGGGCTGTGCGGTGCCGTGAGGTGAGGTGCGGAGCAGTGCGGAGCGGTGCGGAAAGGCGCGCAGCCCCCCGAGTCCCGGCCCGGCCCGCCCTGGCCCGCCCCGGTCCCGGGACGGCCAATGCGCGTCCAGAGGAGGCAGAGCCGGGGTCGGAGCCGGGGAAAACGTCAAACTCCACTTTCTCACCTCGAAGGGAATTAAGCCCTTCCAATGCTTCCCCTTCTGCCGCCCTCCCCGCCAGCCCATCCTCCCCCGGAGAGCCCTCCGACGGCCCAGGCTTACCTCCCCGGCTGCCCCCTAACCCCCGAGGAGAAGAGAACCGAGTAGGGGGCGGCACCGGCCACCGGTCCCTTCGGTCACCGCTGCCCAGGGTGCGGGCAGCGGCAGCGGCGGGGCTGCGGGGCTCGATGCGGCGGCCATGGGGCGCGGGTCCCCTCTCGGGCCGTGGCTGCTGCGGGCAGCGCTGCTGCTCGCCCTCTGCCCCGCCGCCGGCGGCACCTGGATGTGAGTAACCGGGCGCGGGAGGGGAGGAGGGCTCCGCGGAACCTCGGGGGTACCGGGGCCCGGCTCTGACGGGGGGGGCTGCTTCTGCAGGTGGCTGGGCATCGCGGCAGCCGACGGGCCGGAGAAGCCGGGTTGCGCCAGCCCTCCCCTGAGCCGCCGGCAGCAGGACCTCTGCAAGGAGAAGCCGGAGCTTGTGCCCGCCATCCGGGAGGGAGCGCGCCTGGGCCTCCAGGAATGCCGCAGCCAGTTCCGACACGAACGCTGGGACTGCCGCCCGCAGCCCGCAGCCCGCCGCGGACCCGCAGCCCCGGCAGCCGCCTTCGGGCAGCAGCTGAGCAGCGGTGAGTGTGTCCCCCAAAGCGCGGGTGCCTCCGCAGCAGCCCCGACGGGGCGGGAAGGGGTGCGGGGCTCCCTGGCTCCCCCGCGGGACGGAGCCGAGGGGAGCGGAGCCGTCGTGGCGGGCGGATCCCGCACCCTCCCGGGGAAGCTGATCCAGGGACACGCAATGCACCGAGCAGACAAAACCAGAAGTTGCCTTTCCAAAATTATTGTTGCCTTTTGCAGTTTTTGCTTCATCTGGTTTAACAGTGCGTTAAACCAGATCCACTTAACTGTGTTGAAATACACTTCTTCAGCTGATGTTGGTTTTATCCCCTGATGTCGTAATTACTAAATGAGAGGGGTAATGACACACGGTGTTTGAAAAAAGGCACTTGATTGTAGGCAAAAATCTGCTCGCAGCACAACGTGTGATGTTAACTACCTTAAAATCAGGTGGCCCTTCCCATGGCAGAGGTGTTGGAACTGGGTGATCTTTGAGGTCCCTTCCAATTCAAACCATTCTATGATAGTACCATATGTGCTCAGTTAAGCAGTATTGCTTGTCACACAAGACGACAGCTGCTTTTGTTGCATGAAATTTCAATGGAATTGTTGAAATTTACACTGAAACGGGGACATGTTAATAGCATTATCAAAGATCTTGATCCTCCAAGTTTCTTTTTCAACCTTTTTCAAAGATTTCAGCATAACCATTGATGTGAACTTACGTATTCATAGAATTGTGGAATATTTTGGGTTGGGAGGGATCTTTAAAGGTCATCTAGTCCAACCCCCCTGCAGTGACTAGGGACATCTTCAACAAGATCAGGTTGCTCAAAGCCCAGTCCATGCTGACCTCGAATATTTCCAGGGGTGGGGCATCTTCAACTGCTCTGGGAAACCTGTTCTGATATTTCACTACCCTCATCATAAAAACTTTTCCTTAAATCTAGTCTGAATCCTATTTTAGTTTAAAAACATTACCCCATTGTTTTGCAAAAAGCCCTCCAAAAAATGTCACTCCCTTATTTGTGCTATCCTCACTTTGTACTACTACAGTGAAAAAACCCAAACATTAACCATGAAAACATAAAATGATCAATAAAAAGTGATGCATATGCCAAAAAGGAAAAGGAAAAAACCCAACAGGGAGCAGTTTGCACAACTGTATATAACCACATGTATTATGTGATCCTTTTTCTGTCTTTTGGGAAGAACTATTCCTGGACCCGTGAAGGTGAGGTACAGCTAATCCATGAAGTTTCACTAAGATGTCCCATGGAAGCATTTTATGATGGTATCAGCACCACAGACTAATACAAGCAGGAGAAACAGTCAGGAACTTTCCTGCCCATGACCAGAAACTTGGGAGACTGGAAATAAGAAGCTGTTTTTACAGCAGTGAAAATTAGTGCAGTGAAATTTTAGCTGCAGTTAATGGCCAAGCATTGATTTTCAGTGTGCTTTGAGAGTATAACTTGCTTGGCACAGCTTAAAGGTTGTTCACCATTATGCCGGAAGTCTCAGGAAGTGGGATTGGCTTAAGAGGCCCAGACAGATCCCTCCATGATTCTTGAGATATAATAGGAACAGTTAAAGGCTTTTTTATACATGCCCAGCTTTTTCTAAGAAAAGCACATGTCCTAAACATTCTTGTGCCATCCTAATTTCTGCCTGCTTTAAGATTCGTGGGGCTGTTTGCGACCTTTGTAAGTTAAACCAACCTCAATATTTGCTAAATTTAGCATGAGGTAAGTTCTGGCCCTGTACCAAAGTAATCTGGGATCATGACAGCTTCAAGTTCCTCTTCCGACATCTGAACTAACCTTTTCTTCTTCAAATTAATATGATTAATATGCATGGGGAAAAGCAGAGTGGAGAATAAGGGGGTCTGGGTGCGGTTTGGGGTTTTATTATTATTATTATTAAAACTTAATTGGCTTGAAAGTTTCTGTGGCAAAGAAAGTCCCCCACAAGATTTAGAAAGGAGTTACCAAAAATCACATGGTGCAAGAAGCCAGAAACAGCCTCATTAATAGCATGGTCTTATGAAGAGGCCCTGAAGTCTTTTTTTTTTTTAGATGCGAATATCCTCTGCACTAAACAAGCTAACTCTGCAGACCGAGCTTTAAACTTGTGACTGTTCCCTTCCAGTAACAGTCTGGCTTGTAAAATCACTTTCTACAGCTCCGCCAGGGAGGTGATCAGAGGGAGCTGTGAAGTAAGATATTCATGCCTTGCTTTGCAGGCACGAAGGAGACCGCGTTCATCTCTGCGGTGACCTCGGCGGGGCTGGTGCACTCGGTGACGCGATCGTGCAGCGCGGGGAACGTCACCGAGTGCTCCTGTGACACGAACCTGAGGCACGGGGGCTCGGCCAGCGAGGGCTGGCACTGGGGAGGCTGCTCGGATGATATCCACTATGGAATGTCGTTCAGCAGAAAGTTCCTGGATGTGCCTCTTAAGAACCTAACGGGCAAGAGCGGGAGCGGTCTGCTGGCGATGAACCTGCACAACAACGAGGCTGGGAGGCAGGTATGTGTCACCATTAGGCACCAAGCACTTGTGCACCTTCACTGGTGAAGGGACATCAGCCAAAGCAAGACTATCCTTGCCTCCAAGGATGGGGGTGATGACACTGAGAGCACTAACACCACCAAAGCAAACATGTAGAAACTGGCTGGTTTTAACTAAGCAAACTCCATGAGTTAAAATATATTCCACAAATTAGGAATTAGATCCCAGATGCTAATCAGAGTTATCTTAAATAGATATTTGATATTCTGTAGCAAATTTTAAAAAGTCTTGTCAGCACCATAATACATTAGGTGTTTTTTCCCTGATTATTCTGTTATTTTCATGACCTGCATTTTCATTCCTCTCTAATATTGAATGAGCAGGCAGACCAGACACAAAGCATCATTACCCATCCACAGTCTGGGGTCCACTGATGAGAGCATTGGAGAGCATCATTCAGAGAAAAAATCAAGAGTTAACCTTTTTTTTTAAAAGGTGGGATGGAAACTACACCTCTATTTTAAAGCAGACTGCTGGTTAAGGCACTCGTCAGAGATGTAAGAGGAGACTGGCTTCAGGTCACTCGTCTTCAGCCCAAAGGACCTGAAACCTACACTTGAAGAGGAAATGTGTGTGTAGAGGGGTGTGTGTGTGACATTGGGTCCTCCTGTAGTGATCTGCAGAGGATGATAAATAGGAATAGAAACAGCCAACATAGGTAGATGTAAGTCTGTCATCTAGTGCCTGGGGCTAGCATCTGGACTGGCAGAGACTGGGATTCTGGTTCTTGTTTCAAAATTACTTTCTCTCCTTTACCTTGGAGTTCTTAACTTTTTAAGCGTTTAATAGCTCTCCCTGGCCCCATAATGCTTTAAATCTGTTCTGCTCAGTGACACAGCTATAACTAAAGAAATGGAGACCTTCTGGCTTTTGACTACACATATTGGTGGACTCCGTCATAACTCAGTAATTTCCTGTAGCCAGAAGCAGCATTAATAGGTTTTATCTGAAGCAACTTTCCAATCCACTGTAGACAGTGAATAGCTATAGTAAACCATCTTAAGAGACATGATGGTATTGTTGCAAACTGTTTTAATTTAAACTCTGTAAAACTAGTTTTTACAGCTTACAAGGTGATATATGTTATTTAATTTAATTAAGCTATGTAGTTGGAAAGCCAGAAAATCTTTCAAGGACATAGACCCTTTTCAGGACTGAAGTAGAAGAAGGCAACTTGAAACCTAAGTAGATGCTGATAACAGTTACTGTGATTTTAGTCAGATGCTGGTCAGCTAAATCATCTCCAAGGAAAGCTGGTTGGTTTGTTTTTTTTTAGTGGGAGATAGTAAGAGGAATAGAGAATTAAGTGATTATTACCTCAGGGAGAGAGCAAAGTTACATTTATCACTTTTGTAGAGAGAGATAGTTAATGGAGGAGATAATAATCTCCACAAATAATCTTGGGGCCCTCAGTTGAGGAAGGAGATTGAGGTGCTGGAGCAGGTCCAGAGAAGAGCAAGGAGGCAGTGAGGGGACTCCAGCACAAATCCTGTGAGGAGAGGCTGAGGGAGCTGGGGGTGTTCAGCCTGGAGAAGAGGAGGCTCAGGGGAGACCTCATCGCTCTCTACAACTCCCTGAAAGGAGGCTGGAGCCAGGGGGGGGTTGGGCTCTTCTCCCAGGCAACTACCAGCAAGACAAGAGGGCATGGACTTAAGTTGTGCCAGGGGAGGTTTAGGTTACATATTAGGAAAAAAATGTTTACAGAGAGGGTGATCAGACATTGGAATGGCCTACCCAGGGAGGTGGTGGATGCTCCGTCCCCGGAGGTTTTTAAAAAGAAACTGGATGTGGCACTCAGTGCCATGGTCTGGTAACCACAGTGGCAGTGGATTAAGGGTTGGACTTGATGATCTCAGAGGTCCTTTCCAACCCTGATGATTCTGTGATTCTGTGACAATTATGTCTTTTAATTTCCTGATCATAAATATACAGTAAAGATAAGAATTTTTATTTTAATATTTGTGTTTGTCATTAGAGAATGCCATTTCTCAAATTAGAATGACAGTGAAAGTGCAGGGGAGAAGACTGCAAGACTCCAGAGGAACTTCAAAGAGAGAGAGAGATGTGATTTTTGTTTAGGTGGCAGTGGCACAGTTCTCTTTGGTACCATGTAACTTTGGTACCTTTAACTTTCTGTTAGCAGGAGCATCATTTTGTTGTCCTTTTGTCTTTGGTGACAGTGTTTACTTGTGGTCTTCATGTGCCACTTCTGCACTCCATCATTCATTGCTGCAGGTGTGCCAGAACATCTTCCTGGGGTCTTGCACTGTGAGCAGCATCAAGGAACCATTCATCTTTAAAAGCACACATATTTCTCAAGCAGTTTGGAGGGTGTAGTTAAGTGAGCTTTGATTTTCCATTAATAGAATTTTTGATAGGATCTAAGTTATCCTAGATGCTATTTATATGCATGAAAATATAACTGATTCTGAGTCTACATCTTTAATCTCATGCAGTCACATGTTATTCTACAGTTATTTGTGTTGAGTGGTGCCTCTAATTATACATAACTTCATGAAACTAGAGTTTTAGAGCAGGCTGTCAGTCTCCAGGAATGGGGTAGAATCTGGCCCAGCAATATCCATTAGGTCCTGAGGACCTCTTGGGCTTTTAGATTTTTCCTGATTGTGACTTTTCAAACAAGGCTGTCGAAGTACATTGTCACAGGTTTATTTGGTGCACATGATACATAAGTTCATTACTTCTCCAAGACACTGTGGTTTTGTTGTTTTATTTTGTTTCTTAAAAAAAAAAAAAGCAAAAAAAAAACCCCAAAAAACGAAGTCAACTGCAAGCCTGAGAGGCCAAAAGACCCTTATTTTGCTGATTTTTGTATGAATAGCATATTTGTTTCTCATTATCTTTGAAGAAAATATGCAGAGTATTTAGTCAGCTTCCATCTATAAATATTTTGTAACTTAATGGCAAACTGGAGGATAAAGCAAATATTTTGAGCACTGTCCAGAGTGAAGAATTTTTATTGTTGGTACTTGGGATTTCAAGCAGCAATATTAGCTGTAGTAAATTTTAACAGAGCTCTCCTTTTTTGTGGTTTCAAAATCTTTACCTAGGAGATGCTGCAAAATGTTGCTCTTCATGTTTTGAGTCTTACAAGAAGGATGTTTTGCAATACATTTTGGTACCTTATGACCTTTTGTAATAAATACTATCATGTTCCTGGTTCTGTGTCTTGCAAGAGCAGTGTTACAGGGACAAAACTTCCGTGTTTGTTTGGAGTTACTAATGGAACTG
This sequence comes from Phaethornis superciliosus, assembly GCA_023637945.1. Taxonomy (NCBI): domain Eukaryota; kingdom Metazoa; phylum Chordata; class Aves; order Apodiformes; family Trochilidae; genus Phaethornis; species Phaethornis superciliosus. Next base: position 23,191,435 of record JAJQWJ010000001.1, on the reverse strand, counting down.
GTATGTGCAGAATTCTCTTGTTCCTTTCCTGTTTCGGTACAAAATGCTGTTATACATTTCTACATCTCATAGCAAATAAACCAGCAAGGATCCTGTGACTGAGTTGTCCACTGTTTAGGATAATAACCTGAACCTCAGAAGATCTTCTACCATAATTCAAATATTAATCATATTTTAGCATTGTATTTTTCAGTGTGCTTAGATGTGAATTTGTGAGCTGGGCATCTCTGTTCCTTATATAAAAGGATGATGAGAGTCAGGCACTCTGTACTATTATCATCTGAGTATTTTTTTTTACTTCTCAGTTCCACTTGTGGAAATTTATTTGGTCAGCAGGACTTGTGTTTTTACAGTGAAATAGCTTGGCTCATCAGATAGTTTGTTTCTACTGACACTTGTGGGTTGCTGGCAGACCCACCAACTCTCTGCAATTGTTCTTAAGTGCTGTACCTCAGGTAGGAGCTGTGCTTCTCTTCATAAATACTCCTATTTGTTCTACCCGTGGCTTCAATTAGGTTGTCTGATTACAGACATTGGTTCCCATTGCAAGACAAGTTCTGGCAGCCCTTGTCTCACAGCTAAGAACAGTGCTTGGAAACAGAGACTTTAGCTTGGTGATATTAAGCATTAACAGGCATTAAGGGGTATATAAACTATGATTCCACTGACATTCTCCTTTGCTGCTAACCAGTCTCTGATTTCTGCCCAGCTGTTCCAGTCACACATTCTCACTGTACACCACTCCCTCTGTTCATTGCATTGGGTAAGTGAAAGGAAGCAGTTTAAAAATTCCTTTTTTTTTTTTTTCTTTGGGTTAATTTTTAACACAGACCAATGTTCAGCACTGTATCCAGTTCATCACTGATTCCTGCACTCTTGTTGCACTAATACCACCAGGGCTGAGGGCAATGAGTGGCAGGAGGGGCAAGAGAAGTTGCTCAGGTGGCCTTGTGGCTGAAGACAATACTGGTGAATTCATCTCTGTTCCACACTGAACATTTCTCACAAGCAGTCGCTTGGTTTCAGGACCACTCCTAGAAAACCAAAAACTTATCCCAACTTGCACAGAGGGACATATCTATGCACTGTGTTTCTGTGAGTAACAGTGATCCTCTGAAATTTTGTTCCTTAGGGAGAGTCCTCTCACACTTTCACAAATAACAACATCATGAATACAGGTGTGAGCACTTGTTGTGAAGTCAGTCTGGAGGTCAGGTTCCCAGTATCTCTGTGCATCCCAGTCACTCTCTGCTAGGACACAGGTGTGTGTTGCAGTCATGTCCCACCAGAAGGCTGCATCAAATCCAGATGTCAGCTCCCTGTGCTGGCAGTGGAAGCAACCCAAAATATCTTGGAGTCCAACCAAAAACCTTGCCCATCCTAGCAGCTGGGAAGCAATATCCTGGGGTCATGTACAATTATGATGACACCATAAATCATTCTAAAATAGGCAGCATGGAAGTTTCCTGTTAGAATCCTGAACAACACCAAATAAAAGCACAAATGTTCTCAGTGCTTCGACATTCAGTCACACTTGTAGTTCTTGCATTTACCTGATCATGCATGAAATGCTACTATTTGCTGAATTTGTATATTTTTTTGCCAATTTGAGGCTCCAATGTCAGTTTCTGCTCCTGTTTAGAAACTGTCTCCTTTTAGGGTTCATTAATTCATCTTCAGAGAAAGACTCTGAGTGTCATCTACTGGACTAGTTGCCCACATGGAAGTAAGTCACCCTTAGCACCCAGCAGACATGTCTGGTGCTTCACTTGACAGTTTCTGAGTCCTTTTGACTATTCCAGATTTTACTATGCCTGATTCTAGCAGACTTGGACAGACACTTTTTTCCCCACGCCAAATTGTATATTTTTCCCCTAATGTTTCTTCTCTAGTTAGCACCCTGCCATACTGCAATGAAAGCAAGGATTACATCTGTAACCCTATAAATCTTATAGTACAATGCAATTTCAAACTACTTTCAGATTTTTGTATGCAATTTCAAACTACTTTCAGATTTTTGTCACTTGATTGGATACCAATAACTAATCATTAGAGATTGGAAAATACTATTTTCCAATTCTGTTTTGCTTTCTGTTTGTAAATTGTGTGTAAAATCTATCTTTTGATAAGATGTTTCAAATTTTTCTCTTTTCCTTGACATTTTATTAGGTTATTTTTATTCTAACAAAGATTTTCTATCCTTGGATCTCAAATTCTCATTTGCCTCAATCACTGCCACATCTTAATGACACATGTTCTGACTACCCAGTAATTTTCTTATTGATAGATTTTTGGGATAAGAGCACAAGATCAAGTCTGTCTATAAAACAGAAACTAGCCTGCCCGTGAAGGAGAGAAGATAAGTACCTGCAAGTGTTACTGCCTTTTGATTTGCCACTGAAAATGCCTGTGTGCTCCAGGGTGAGGGTCTACTTGCTGCAATATTCTTATTTCTGCCGGGAGAAGGAAAAAATCTCCAATCCCAAAAGCAATCTACAGCACTTGGGAATATCTCCTGTACTGGTGCATCATTTCACCAGGTTCAGTTTGCAAAGGCTAATGGCTGTTCTAGGTCAGGGCATAAACCTGCTCATCCTTGTTGATGGTGATTTGAATGCTCTGTAGTAATCTCTGCCTATAAATATATCTTGTTCACTCCCCAAAGATGTGAGTCCAAGCAATCACTTTTTAGTCCTGAGTATTTTTAGTAATATTTATAGAGTTATATGCAAATACCAGCTATGGCTTGCATCCGTATCTTTGTGGCAGAAGGTGCCAGGAGGCCTCAAAACCCACTGAAATCAATGGATTTAACTACATTGGACTCATCCCAAATTTCAGTGACCACAGTCACCATGAAAAAAATCCCAGTTTAACAGCCAAGGTAGAAACAACTCATTGTAGCTGTTCCATACCTTGACTAGCTCTGAGCTTGAACGAGCTACAAGTAAAAAGTCTGGGACCTGAGTTCATTTCTGGTCCTGCATAGGGTCAGTAGGGCTTGTCAGGATTTCAGGGTTCTATTCTCACTGCAAAACCAAGGCTTAGGAATAGGAATTTCACAAATGAAACTGCTTTCTTAGGGGAAACCACAGGAGAGTGTTAGATAGATTTATCTCCTGTTTATTTATTCCCTTAGACAGTTTGAGAAACACACAGATTGATAGCAGTTAATATTTGTGGGGGCTGTGAGGTAAATTCCAAATTACCTTGATTGTGGAAACTAAGTATGAGAGGAAAATGGTAGATATTTCCATTATTATTTCTATATGGTAGATACTTCCATTAGTAAAATGGAAGATAGTAACTTAAGATTTCCATACCATTAACCAACAGCCTGTATGACTCTACAGGATGGCTCCAGAGAGTACTATAACAGGAAAGTAAACACAAACAAAACAAAAATTATGATATCTTGTCCTTTTGCTGTGTCTGCACATGATTTTTCTGTGCACTTTTCCAAACCCTAATGTAAGATGTGTCACAAGTCTAATAATCTTAAACTATGATTATTAGATATTCCAGAAAGAAGTATCATATTGTCTGCTGACTGTTTGAGTTAGATTAAAAAGTTACTAAGTTACTGCTTGTTTACATGTTCCATTTTTTTGAGGCTTGATCTCCTATAAACTGAAATTCTTGTGTGTTGCAAAAGCTTAATGCAGCCTGCAGATTCCTGTTGTTGGTCAGACAGTTGTTATTCAGCCCAGCTCTGGCTTCTGCATGGCCATGGAAAAGTAGCACATCTAAGAGCATTTTAATGCTAGTTATAACTGTGGAAAATTTGATAACACATTGAAAGTTATAAAGGTAATACAAATGCAACTATTAATTTGTGTTAAATAGAGCCATTTATGCAGCTGGAAACATGAGACAACCATGATAGTACTAATATGCCTAGATTATAAGAATGGAGTTTAAACTGTGAGAAGCACTTGAGATTTACTCCAGAATACCTGAGGTGAGAATACCTCTGCTAAGCTGTGGTGGCTTCTTTGATAGAGGAGCTCAGAGATGTAGGCACCTTTCTGTTCTCCTGACCCAGTCTCCAGGCTGAGCCACGCTGGGCCCACAGGCACTGCTGTGAGACCTCAAGCCATTCCCATGGCATTAGTACAGAATGTGTTGTAAATGTTTTGTGATCTTGATGGTAGCCTCAAGGCACCCTGAAAAGATGGCACAGGCCTGCCCCCTAAGTGTCTTCCAAGGTAAGAAGGGTGCTGTTACCTGCCCCATCCCTGCTTCCCCTCCTGTTCCCCATGACAGACGTTTTCATTCCAGTGCTGGGAGGAGCGACTCAGGGCGTGTCTTTTCAGGTATTTAAGATCTTCCAGAATGAAAAGCCAGCCAGGAATACAAACTTTCATTATTGTGATTTAATATTGCTACATGATCACCATTGCAAGGCACAAATGCAGAGCACTCCTGAAGATCAGGTTTCCCGTAGTGATGGTCCAGAGTTGGAAACCTGACTCCTAACACATATCCACCTGTGCTCTTGCTTCCCCATCACTGAAATGGCAATGTCAGCTGTAATATTAAATACTTTGAGACCTCTGTGTTACTGCTACCAGGTAGTATTCCCAGTGAATGAAAGACCACATCCAAATGTTGTTCTCCCTTTGCTTTCAGGCTGTAGCAAAGCTGATGTCAGTGGATTGCCGATGTCATGGTGTTTCTGGGTCCTGCGCTGTGAAAACTTGTTGGAAAACAATGTCTTCCTTTGAAAAGGTTGGCTGGTTTTTAAAAGATAAGTATGAAAACAGCATACAGATATCAGACAGACTGAAAAAAAAGCTACGGAGGAAAGAGAAAAGCCAGAGAAAAATACCAATTGGGAAAGAAGATCTGCTCTATGTGAACAAATCACCCAATTACTGTGTTGAAGACCAAAAATTGGGCATCCCTGGGACGCAGGGAAGAGAATGTAACCGCACCTCAGAGGGACCTGATGGCTGTAACCTCCTCTGCTGTGGGCGTGGGTACAACACCCACGTTGTCAGGCACGTGGAAAGGTGTGAATGCAAGTTTGTCTGGTGCTGCTACGTGCGCTGCCGGAGGTGCGAGACCATGACCGATGTGCACACCTGCAAATAAGACGAAATACAGGAAACACGGCCAAGCCATTCTGCACTGATTGGTACCCAAAGCAGGACAGTAATTACGCTTACCATGGGGCATTGCAGGGGGATCAGCCTCAGTGAGAACAGGTACTGCCAAACAAAGGGCAGTCCAAGCATTTCGAGTACGAAAGAGCAACCAAGTGAGCAGCGGCCTGCATGCAGAGACAGCTGAAACAACAAAACAGGGCTCCTGGTGGCACATTTGAACATGTAACCATGACCAGGGACAGACACTAAATTTCCCAGGTGTTAAACAGCCACAGCATCTTGAAGATCCATGTGGTCAGTAGGCACAGCAGGGAAAACTCCAGATCTCATTTAGTCAGTGACAAAAGAGTTGAGAAGGCATGTAAGGCACATTAGATATAATCTTTGTGGCTGTATTTTTAATGCAGGGACTAGATCACCCACTAGATAGTTCATGTCTGCAGGCTTTGAAAAATAACAAAAGATAGGAGAAATGTGCTGTTGACCATGAAGCATTAGCTTAGTGATGACTCTGAAAGCTGTTTTCTGTGTAATGTGCAGAGAAGCATCTGGTACTGAGAAAAGTGTGTGACTGCAGAGACCTGGGCAGTGCCTGGGAAAGGGGGTCTGTCGGCACGGAGCAAGCTGTGTACGGTGTAGAGGGGTGAGAGTACAATGAGAACTGTGTACCAAATAGCAACTGTGGGATTTTTTTTTAACTTGGCTCTCAAGAACACAAAAGTCTGAGGAGGGACAGAAAGAAATACAGTTTGGTATTTGAAGGAAGTAAAGTCCTCTGCAAGCATTTCCTCACTATCTGACTGCACAGTTTACAAGTCAGCTGCTCACCTCGCTGTTGGCCTCTATGCAATAACCTCCAATGTTCAACCATCTCACCCGTGGTTCACCATTGTTTTCACAATTAACTATACGAGACGCAGCCCAAAGAAAACTGCCATAAAGTGAATGATTTTTTAAAACAACACTTTCTCTTATAGAAGCAGCAGCTAGAACTTTTTGTTAGGCTACTGTATCCTAAGTAAGTTCAATGCACAATGTAATTTATGGATTGGCTCACACCACTAAAATATTTGAAGTATTATTGTTAACATTTTCTCCTCCTCACATGTTGGCTCAATTTTATTTTACATCTGTGAAAGGTCATTTATTTTTATGCAATGATTTAGTGCCCGGCTTAAAAAGCATCATGTGAAAGGATTTCTGTTGTTTAAATGTGCAAAGACCTATTTTTGATAAGACAAGAAAGTTTATATTTTGTAAATATTTAAATTATGCAAGTTATGTAAAAGGTTTCCAAAACTAACGTGATACTATTATAGCCTTTGACATTTGTTGGTTAGATATTTGTAATCTTGTAGTAGCCTTAAACAGATTTTTATTTGCATGTGCAGGGGGAAATTAGTCAGAGAATTACATAAATGGTTTTTTGTTTGGTTGGTTTTGTTTTTTTTTACCAACAGGGTGTTATAACTTTTGCAGTTAATACACACTGATAAGAAACACTTACTATGATTTTCTAATTGATCAGTTAATTAATATTCTGTATACTTTTTTATTCTCTTCAAGACACTTTACAAACAGTGAAATCCTAGCTCCAGCAATAAGTGCAGAACTCCCACTGACTTCAAGGGGATTTGCAAATGTTTGCAATCCCTGAGCTTGTTCCACACTAAGAGTCAGTTTTAAGAAATATATAATTTTAGACTTCTTGCTTGAGGCTTTCAAAGATACTTTGAGGTATTAATTTCCTATCTGACAATTCTTTACCCGTCAAAGATGGTGATGAGATTCCCTGTCACTCTTTATTAGATGTGTAGGTCAGAAGTAAGCAAACAAAATCTTCTGTGTTGTGGTACTTCACTGCCTTATATGGAGTATCTTAGAAACAACATTTTCAGCAAGTCCTTCATCTGCTGGTAATTTTTGGAGCTTCCCTCTACATTTGGCCAGTCTGTCTCTACTGAGCTAACCAGATAATTATCCTGAGACCACAAAATCTGCTCTCAATGGGAAAGGTGTTCAGCACTCCAGTTGTTGTCACAGGAGGAGTCAACACCCTTCCTGTGAAACATTGAATTGGGAGGACATAGCCTGGTGGAAGACTCTAAAGAGAGAATTGTGAGCCCCAGTTTGTTTCCAGCTTCCAGTGATGAAAGTTAGCCCACATTCTCTACAGGCCACGCCACAGCATTGATCGGCAGCATGGATGGGGCATGCTGCTGGTCACTGTTGATATGAAGATGTTGTAGAGATCACCTCTGTCTCCTTCTGAATCTGCTCTACATCAAGCTGCTGGCAGAGGTGAGTGCTTTGGTGCCCTACATGAGGCTGCTCCTCATGGGGCCTCCACGGAGTCCAGTGTTAAGGTCACCACTGTTTTGTTGTATGGGGCTCTAGCAAGAATGAGATGCTGGGATTTCAGCATGGAGACCATGATCTTCTCTTGAAGCAGCCCCAGTTTGTGTCTCAAAACTGCCTTAATTTTTACTTGACGTGAGAGTTCTTCCATGTCTGATGTGTAAAGTATGGAAAATCACCATCTATCAGGGTAGAAAACGGGGAGAAAATGCTCACAGTTTCCCGGGCATAAGGTCTGCATCAGTGATTTGCCTAGGAGGAAATGTCAGCAGGCTTTTTCTGTGGGTTTGAAGGGGAAGGGCATTCACATCAGCACTGCACAGTGACCTGGGGCAGTCATGATTCAGCCAACACTGTCAGAGTGTCTCTTGCCTGCTTGGCTAGCCAGTATTTGATGCTGCGTTATTTTTGAGAGGTCATCCAGTTAAAAAAAAACAAAAATAAAATAAAATAAAATAAAATAAAATAAAATAGGTTTTGAATGTTGTTAACGAAACATTTTTTTTCTATTTTTTGGGGGGGGGAGGGAGAGTTTATTTTTTCCAAGAATGAAAAGAGACAAGGAAGGGAAGCAGCAGCAGACAGGGTTTGTGAGAGCTACAGTCGCTGAGCAAAAAAGGTAAAGGGGGTTTGAAGCTCCACTGGCAGCAGCAGGACTCATCTTGCTGCTGAGAAGCTGAAGAGTTACGGGAGGTGGCATTACCCTTTCTGCACAGAGAGCAGAGTGTGGGTGAGAGCAAGTGCATGCAGTCCAAGGGGCTGCTGCTCACCCTCCTGCTGCACTAACTTCAGGGGCTTGGAGGAGGAAGCTGAAGCTAAGCTGAGCTCAGTGAGGAGACTGGAGCAAGAGACCTTCTCTACTGGTCAGAGCTGAAATTCCTTTTTAAGTTAAGCTCCATTGTAATTTATCTAAACTGCATCCATAAAAGTAGTTCTGGATGGGCAGCATCTATAAAATCAGTCCTGGAGGGAATCAGGGTTTGACCATTGATTGTTCTGTAGTAGCACAAGGGGTAAAGAAACCAGCTGACATCTATTGCAGTGTTTATTTCACAAAATTGCCCTTACTCCTTCCACACTCTGGAAAAGTTCTCCTTGGGTGAGAGCGAGAGGGACATCACGCCTCCTTACTTTCACAGGAGACCAAGTATGGTATCTATGGTTCAGATACTTTTGTGGTTATATGGCACTGGGAATTTCTTTCAGTTTAAAAAGGTGGTTTTGTGTAGACTGGGAAAGACTTTGAAAAGATAGCTTTATAATACTCTTGTATAGTTTTGTATCTTTTGCCTTTGAAAGTAGCTGTGTGTGTTCTTACCTGAGCAAGAGACATCAGGAAAAAAAAAAAAAATTGGAAAGTACTGCCCTATTCCAGTGTTCTATACTGTTACCTAACCCATACATATTCCAAAGCCATGGAAGTTTTCTACATGCTTCAACAGCAAATAAACAGATTATGTTCATTTTATTTACTAATATACTACAAACGCAGGATACAGTTAACTACATTGCGTAGTAGGTATTTTCCAGACATCTATGAGGGCTTAGATGTAAAAGTCATAAATCACGACATTATCCACCAAGTTTTCCAACAGGAAGGACAATTTAGCTGCCAAGATGATCTGGGAACATGAGCCTATACTGATAAAAACTATGTTGAAATATTCAAGACCAAGGAAGATAATTAGCCAGAGAGAATATCTGCAGCATTTGTTAAAAAAAAAGGTTTGCACACTGTTCCACAGAAGACTGCACTCCCACCACCATCCCTCAAGCTCAAAGAGGAAACATTAATTCCTCCTCAGCTGGGAGTGTCTTTTTTCATATCAATGAATTTATAGCTATATCCTCCTATAGACAGTCTCCTAAGAAAGGGACAGACTTTTTTGAGGGAACGGGTGATTACAGATTTATGCATTATAACAGTTTAAAAAAGATAAATGCAAGCTTTAAGAAACTGGGTTGTATGTTCTGAAAAGGAATAGATTGGACCAGGAAGAATGTAAAAAACATCTGAGAGCTGTCAACTTTAAATTTGAAAAAAAGTGATTATTGATTTTCAGTAAAGAAGATTTGGATGGCATATAAGACAGCCTATCTAGACAGATAGCTAAGCATATGGACATCTGTGGAACCAGTTTTCAGCCAAGTCTATGGAGGATGCATTAGAACTTGTTTGTAAGGCTGGAAAGGACAATTGCAGGAGCAGCGAGGAGCAATTAAGTGTTTTTATGCTGGTATTAAGATAACCAGGAATGTAACAGAGCATCTCAAGATGAGCACATTTGCTTGCCATTCTTATTTTTTTCACCTCCAGGAAGGAGCCTGGCCTTACAGAAGTAAAACTAAAGAGGATTTCCTCAATAAAAAGTCCCTCAGCTATGACCAAAATCAGTTTAGGGAGGGACTTCAACCCTTCTCATCCTTACACAGTCAAGTCCCTCAACATTTACCATAGCAGTGTTATTTATTTCCCCACCTCAGTATTAATACACTCATTCTTAAAAAATACTCAGGATGCAGAAAATCCTAGTTAAGAGACATAACACATGGATTGAGCATTTAGCAGTCATGTCAGTGGATGAAGGAATTAAGTGCCCCAGTAAGACATCTGGAAAGCAAAACATGCGGAGTGATGGGAAGCTTTTCCCAAACCAGCACTCAAGAAACTAAAGCTGTAAAAGTCTCTACTGTTTCCAGGGGGTTAAAAAAAAAAAAATTATTAGGAAAGATGCAGAGGGGGTGTTGAGGTACAGACCTCCTTCAGGTTAAGAAGTCCATTACCCACAGAGAGCAACACTAGCACAGCAATCAAGTGCTGTGGTTCACAATGAAGAAGTCTTTGGGTGGCTGGGATCCCAAATGGTTTTTCCCCAACTTCTTGCAGAGAATAAAATTACAACCAACCCACCCAAGGCAGAGGCAATAGCACAGCTGGATCTTGTGGCAAGCCAGCAGACCAAGATAATGGATAAGAACAAGGAGATCCCATTTGGATGCCCACTCCAGTATGAGTATAACATACTTGAAGAGAGTCTTATTAAATATGAAATGAAACAGAACGATTGTAGGGGCTGTCCCTCTGTTAGAAAATAAACTATTTCCAGCAAAATCAATTATCTAATTATTTAAGGAATTACAACAATAATCCTACCATTTTTAAGCAATGGATTTTTAAGGCAATAAATGTGTGTGGGAGGTGCAACTTTAAGGTGTTAAGAGTCATAATATATTTATTAGATTTAGATTACTGAAAAAAATGCACAGATTTAAGAGATACAAGGGTTAAAAGGGGTCTACCTTTAGTCTTATTTCCTCTATTTAATTTTGTAGAGGAAATGTGAACTTTTTCATTTGATGAAAGATGAAAATATTCAGCATTTAAAACCAAAAAAAAAGAAGAGAAGAGTAGCAGAGGGGAACTAGTAATGCAGACAAATGTTTTCCTTCTCTTAAACCAAGTAGCTTAAAAATTATTCTGATATTATTCTGGATAGCACCATAACCAATACTGGTATATACACCAAAACCAACTATTTCTGTGCAAATTCCAGGACTTCATTTTCCATAACTTATACTTCGTAACATTAGGGTATTTTCCAATTGACAGAAAGAGGAGTGTTTATTCTGATGAAAAAATATACATGATTTTGACATGTCCTCCTACACATGAAAATTCAAAAGATGTAACAAAAGCAATTTCACTGTATAAGGTGCATTTATTGCTGTTCTACATTAAACTTGTGGGAAAACCACATTATTTAACAAGCTAGTTAAACATACAGAACAACTCAGAATCCAGTCTTACTCTGGTGTCACAGGTTATTTATTTGACTTACAACACAATTCCCAATATTGCTTGAAAATTTTAGTGTAAGAAATTAAATTTGTCTCAGGGGACATAATAGTATTTTGAGTGCCATTGTGTTGAACTCACACTGTGGGTTCCTGAAAAATCCTTTGTGGCTTTTGCCCCTTGGTACTCCCTAGAAGTTTTTGAAGATTATACAAGAACTCCTTACATAAAGCTCCAAGAGATTACCCCCATTTCTGTGACAGCCCTTATTTTGTGAATACTGACAGTGTTAGTTACACCATACTAACACCTAGTTTCAGCAAAAGTTCAAGCTGGCCTTACTTTAAAGAAAAAGAAGTTCCCTAAGCAAGCAATGTTTTCTGACAGCTCTGATAACAAGCTAAAAAGTAAGGCCACTTCGACTTGGTCATTTTTTTACCATCAAAATAAATGATGAAGAAAACATTGTCAGTTGAATCAAAATGTTACAAACTGCATAACCCAAGATTCAATACATTCCCTTTACCTATTCCTGTAAGAACAAATAGCCTCAGCTCAACTTGGAGGTAACATAGGTGATAAAGATGCACAACTGTGTACTCTGAAAAAACTCTCACTAGAAGCAGACTGTTTTTAACAGAACCTTTGTGATGGGAAAGTCGTTCCTGTTGCTAAAACTAAAAGTTGAAGTTTTTCCTATGTGACTAGCCACTGCAGCTGAACAGCCATATGTAAAACTGATGGTTCAGTACAAAAATTGCAGTAAAAAGTGACCAAGTAGGCCACAGTACTCCTGCTTTACATTTCAAGGCTCTTTTACAAACATTACCTTCAAGCTAAATACAGATCCTTCCAAGCTGCTTTTAAATATCACAAACACTCTTTATATTTACTTCTGCTCTTCCCCTAATGAAAAATTATTTATATTGTGCTTAACATGGCCTTTCTGTTACACTACTATGTGTGTATTCTTCCTGTGCTTTGACGGGGAACTACAAAATAAGTTTCTGGAGCACTTGGTATTAGAATAACCAAACAGCTTTAATAAAAACTGATGCTGCCATTAAAAAGGCAGAGGATAAAAAAAAAATTAAAGCTCTTTATTAACTTATTACTAAAATCTACAATATTTCACAATGGTTACATACTCACAGCAACATTACGCTGTTAAGAGGACAGTACAACATTTGTCAGGGTCTGTTTATTATCCACATATGCAATTTATTAGCCAGTTGACCTACAAGGTATTATTTACCACAGGCAAACTAAATACTGTGCTTTTTAGAAACCTGCATAGGAATAATTCTTTCTTTTATTTTGAAGGTATTTACAAAAAGGACTTCTAGGTGTGTTAGCAATAAATAATCCCAATATTCAAAATGTCAGTGCTCATGCACACACCGACAAGATGGCTGCATGCTTTAAAAAGATAATTTACAGTACAGTCTCCTTCATAGCCCTCTCTCTAGTAATAGCAGAAAGTGCATTTTCTTCCATATTTTCTCCTTTCATTTTGTTTTCATTTAGTCTTGCTTTTGAGGGATACAGCCTTCCATCTCAACAACTTCTGGCCAGCCTTCATACTTATTTGTGTCCTTGTTGTTCTTTATATGCTATAAACAGAAAACATTAATCTACCATTAATGTAAAGTCATTTTTATCCTGTTGCTTTAACTCACAGCTTTAAAGGACATCTTCTTTACTTATTTTCAGGCCATAGACAAAGAGAAGACGTCACTATTAGTCTCTTGTGTTTTGTATGAAATATAACAATCACTCAGTATTCACCACTTAACTTGCTCAGGTAAGTGTATGCTAAGAACAGTTAAACCATAGTGGGAAAACATTTCATAAATTTATTATGGACATTTATTTAGAGAGACAAGCAAGAAGACGACCAAACAGTCATGAAATTTAACTGAATTTTAGCAGTTAAAGTATGGCAACATACTCTATTTCACAAAATTTGCTATGGCAGCAGTGATTTTTGCCAGAAGAGCACAGTAAATAAGCTGGGAACACCAATACCTTAACTACTAATCTGTCAGAGTTCTACCATTGTTAGTGCATCTAACATACAAGTGATAGGCTGGAAGTTTTCAATTCTTCACTTTAATTAGATTTATTAAAAAGATAAATTATCTAGTTATCAGGATACTAAGATCTTTTTAATTTGTGAATCACAAAAGAATCTTTTGTATTTAAAAACAGGAGGCTAGTCAAGTAATAAAATTGAAAAGAAGATTGTGTACCTCTATTGCAGTGGATACTCATCTTAAACAAATGCATAGTATTTATAAAACAGAATAATAGGATGGTCTGGGTTGAAAGTGACCTCAAAGATTAACTAGTTCCAACTCCCCTGCTCCCAGCTCCATCCAACCTGGCCTTAAACACTATGGAGGGGGCATCCACAGCTTCTCTGGTCAAAATGCTACATCTTCAATAATGTAATCAGTTAAATCCCAGTGAATTACAAAATCACATACCTGTTCAAATGGACTTTTAGTCTTAATGCCTTTTCCACCACAGAAGACCCAGTTGTCTCTGAAGCCAAGGTTAGTGATAGATGTGCTTCCTAATTCAGATATCAGTTTCCGTGCTTCTTCATTAAGCCTTGAGCAAAAAAGAAAAGTTCAGGATGTGCATAAAATACACATCCTTGGACCTTTCGTTGTTCAATGGACCATTAAGTTTTAATCTGATTAAATATAGTTTTAGTCAATATTGGACAAGATCTTACAAAATCAGGTAAGTCTAGCTCTGAAATCACCTGATCTAACAAGCTCTGCTCTTTAATATTATAGTCTCAAGGAACCAGCATACAAACCTGTCGGTACATCAACAAAAGCTAAGAACCCTCTCCTGTGAGAATTTATACAGAGATCTCAAGTAATGTTAGCAATTCTCCAAGCAACTAAAAATGTCAACCTTTAAAGTAAACATAGTTTTGCAGGCTCAGTCTGAAGTCTAGATAAATCAAAAGCTACTTTAGATTAGAAGAATGACCTAAATGTATGAAAGAAGAAGTCTGCTTAAAAATTTAGAATGCTGCCTCACAGCACAGTTCAGTGCCTGTAGGTCCAAGCATGATAATTTTAGTATGGAAGGAAAAACAGTTCTGTAGGGTAAATTATTGTTCCAAAACCTTCAAATAACACCTCATAATTTCTTCCTTTCAGTTACTATATTTGTCTGATTATTAAAGAACACATGCAACTTCTGATTATTACTACATACTGAGATACATCTCACTTCACCTAAAATTAAGCAAATGGTTAAGTATTTTGAAGGTTATCTGCACAACCCACTCTCCAAGTTTCTAGAGCATTAGGGCAACTTACTATTTTTATTTAAATATTTCTTTTAAACATCTTGGTTCTTAAAAAAATTGTTTTCAAAAACTAGAATTTATGATTACCATCAATGACCTGGTGGAAAGGTTTCGGCTAATAATTTTGTATCACTAATAAATAGCAGTTCCTGATTGTCAGTATGGATGGACCCAATTTACTTTCTTGTTTACCTGATATTGTATATACAGACAAGCTTTCAAAGACATCAGCTGTGACATGATTACTGAAACTGTGTGTGGTATCTAAAACAAAGAAGAAACTACTTTGTTTTTTATAGCTAAAACAAAGAAGAAAGAAAAAAAGAGCGAAGAGAAGATAAGTAATAAAATGAGTACAAAAACAGACAAGGGATTTCAGCCTTGGCATAATGAAACTTTAAATCACTTTATAAAAAAAGCAATGGATCTACACGCTGCAAAGCTAGGACTCTGTCAGAAGAAAGCTGCTCCTTTATCAAAAATAGGTATGTTGTGTGTAACAAACTGAACCAAAGGAGAAAAAAAAATACTACAGAACACACTAGGGGAAAAAAATAAAAAGAAAATGGGAAAAAAAAAAAAGTGTTAATTTTCAATAAGAATAGCACTCCTTTGGATAGGATGGTTTAAATGAGGTATATATTACCATCCAAATTCTAAAGTAATTTTTATTATATATTAAAGATGACCAAACTAGGGAAGGTTGCAAGACAATGCTTAAAAATAAATAAAACCTCTTAGGCAATGCTTTATTGATAAATTGTACAGGTTTAGGGTGGAATTGTTCTACACATGGAGGCAAACAGGTATCAGGCACACACTGGTAACCTCTCAGATTTCAAAGGGAATGATGCAGGCCAGGCCTCTTGGAAATGGGTCTCTGCACCCTTGTAAACACCTAACTCTGTCTTAAGAGTTGTGCTGGATGGAACAGAACAGTTTCCACAAGCGCATATTCTCAGCCACATGTTTCTGTGCCTGGACATAGCTGAATTTACTAACATAAAGCAGAATGAGCTACCAGCAATGAAAGGGAAAGGAGAGGAAGGAGGGGAAGGAGGGGAAGGAGGGGAAGGAGGGGAAGGAGGGGAAGGAGGGGAAGGAGGGGAAGGAGGGGAAGGAGGGGAAGGAGGGGAAGGAGGGGAAAGGAGGGGAAAGGAGGGGAAGGAGGGGAAAGGAGGGGAAGGAGGGGAAGGAGGGGAAGGAGAGGAAGGAGAGGAAGGAGGGAAAGGAGGGAAAGGAGGGAAAGGAGGGAAAGGAGGGAAAGGAGGGAAAGGAGGGAAAGGAGGGAAAGGAGGGAAAGGAGGGAAAGGAGGGAAAGGAGGGAAAGGAGGGAAAGGAGGGAAAGGAGGGAAAGGAGGGAAAGGAGGGAAAGGAGGGAAAGGAGGGAAAGGAGGGAAAGGAGGGAAAGGAGGGAAAGGAAAACTCAACTATTGATTTCCAGCTTTTTTAGACTTTCAAACAACACCGGGATATTTCTGCTAAGGGGTCTCATCTAATACCTAATTTATTGCTTCTGTGTTGTCAGAATAATAAAAGAATATATCTGACATTCCTCTATGTAAATTTACACAGAGAACATGGTTGGTTATAATTTGACCCTCACATCAGCATTATAAAACTAACTGCAAGCAGTTTCAAATCTATCAACTCAGAACAACAAAATTTTATCAAAAGTGACTGTGTGATAAATAATGTTTTTGTTTTAAGTAGAAAACACCATTTGTATGTTTAAGCAATATTTACTGTGTAAATCAATGGCATACTTTGTTGCACCATCATCATATGTTCCCATCAACACTATTGTTCCATCCTGGATGGACTTCAGAAACTCAATAAATGGTGCCACATCTGCGGGGGAAAAAAAAAAAAAAAAAAAAAAAGAAAAAAAGGAAAAAAAAAAGAACACAAAACTGTTTAGTAACAAGCAACCATTCCATATTTAAACACCTGAAATGCCTTCCTCAGAAGGACACTCCTCTTAAGAATATTTATAAATTTATTTATAACACATATACAACACATATAAACCTAGTTATACATTTATAAAAAGATGCTAAGTTAGAGAAAGATAAAATGCACCACAGAGAACTCCTTCATTTTACAGAGAACACTTCCATTTTACAGAAAGACTTAATCTGTACTATGCAAAGATATAACCATGAATGGGAACTACTCAGCTAAACAAGCACATTTGATTAACCATTTCATTCTGCCCCACCCCAACTATTTGTGTTTCCTTTGAGGTTGTGCTCCCCTCACAATTCCAAAGGGAGAGGTGAAACACTCCCTAACTGTGTGAAACACTCCCTAACTGTTACCTTAAACCACCATGGGACATGAAGCCTGAACTAGTGGGGGAAAAAGAAGTGAAAAAAACCCCCAAACCCAAAACCAACCAAACAAGAAAAAAAAAAACACCCAAACCCCAGTATTACAGTTATTTCTCATGGACCAGCTAGGGTAACTGCACCTACCTCCTCCCCACATGTCGAAGAATTTAGTGTCTAATGGTTCTCCTGTTTTACCTGGAGAAAAAGAAGTATTTGCTGTCACCAAAAAGCCAGTTATATTACAGCCAACATTCTCACTCCTCTTAATGACTCAGAGAAATTGCTGCACAAAACATCATATAAATCACCAAATACTATGGTCTTATCTTTTCTGAAGATTGCTCCTTACACATCACAGGAGCTTGTGAAAATGCATAGGAAAAGGCAAGAGAAGATGTGTGGGAGAGAAGATGCAAACTTCTTATTTTATTTCAAATGGAATATAAAAATACAGCTTAAAACAAGTAAAATTCACTACCGATATTTACCTTTTAAAGTTATTTTTGTAAACAATAGATAGTACAGTTACAGGTTGCCTCTAGTGCCACAGAAAATAAGACCAAAATTACACCCTGTTTTGCTATAAACTGGAAATTCATAACTGTTTAAATACAGAGAACAAAGAAATGAAGGAAGGGGTTATTACAGTATACTCATAGGCATTTTATTTTATATTTTTTTCCTATGCTGTCTACAAAGACAGGATTTGATGGGAAGTTCTCTTAATATACACATTCATTTATATTTTAGAATACAAGTAGAAAGACTGGTAGCTATTTAATAAAAAGCCAGGAAGTCGGGATTTGAAAATATTAAGCCAATTTAGGAAGACAAAACAGGATTGGGCAACTACTGTTCCAAGTCATGCTCAAGATGACATAAACCTGAGTAGATTCCAAAAATAGTATTAATTTATATTGCAGTGAAATAACAAAGTGCTCAACAATACAAGAAATTGCTTCCTACACATAAAGGACAAATGTGCCAGTACTGGCATGCAGTTCAGCTTATAAGGTGACACATAAGTAAATCTGTTTAGTTTTAGTTAAACCTAAGAATCCTCAACATGATTATGTAATATGATGTATTTAAGGGCCAGATCTAGAGATACAGAATAATCAAATATATTGATTTCAAGCTAGGAACTAATGAGCTGGTCTTTCTATGCAATAACAATAGTTAAATAAGTGTCATTGAAAAGAGAGCAACAGAAGAATTTAGTCTACAAAGTTCTATTAGTGGCAACACACAAAGTCAAAAGAAGTAGCATGCATCTTACACCTGATTCTATTTTATATGTGCAATAGGAATTCTGATCTATCACTGAGACACTCTGAGTCCCCACACCACTTCACATTACCATTTTACTACACATTTTTAGAAGCAAAAATGCAGAATTTTTCTAAATAAAAGGTATAAGTGCCAAGACCTGACATTATCTCAGTATAAATGTGTTGAATACTTCCTTTAACCCTCCTGCTTCCTTTTCACCATCCCTTAGAATCTCACCTGAAATTCCAGAAACAATATGAAAATTAAGACAATCTGCTCACTTACACTGTCACTTACCATTGACCAAGGCCACATTTATTCCTCTGCCAACATTATTTTTTACTCCACTCATTAACCTGAAACAAAATAAACAATTATATATTTGTACGTTAATTATCTGATTTGAAATCTTTCATTTTTAAATTGGATCAATAGAATTACAAGAGATATACAGCTAAAAGGCCACATATTTTGCTTAAATGAGGCAAAATCTCAAAAGCCTGCCTGTGCTTCCCTGTCTTGGGAGTATGAAGAATACAAAGTAATAAAAACAAAACAAAACAAAACAAAAACCACAAAAACCCAACAAACCACATTTTGCAGAAGTGGCTTGACTAAAAAAAGATTTAATGAAGTGGAAAAAAGTTCTTTCACAGCTGATATAGAAAGCTTGTGCACCAGCTCAAGACACTACAGGCTGTAATGTGGTAGCCTTCTCACAGGAGGGCAGTGGTTCATCAGTTTTAGAATCAAACAATTTACAGTCAACAAGCTATTGGAGCTTTTTAAAGAGAAATCAAACGTCTTATGAACAAAGCAGGAGATAATAGAACATTACTCAAGTTTTCTGGTGGATATTTAAATAGTCCTACTCAGAAGTAATTGAGAAAGATTTTTTTCCAAGGCAAACTGGACACAAGACTGCTACCTGTGCACTAGCATCAAAACAATAGAGAACTTCTTGACAGAAACTATCTTTTCAGCACTTTCTTCAGTGAAATATCCAGTAGAGGATCTATTATTCTTATGGAGGGGTCAGGAATAGCAACCCCTTCTTAGTTAAAGAAGTAAGCAAAACATTAAAAGCAAAACAAAAAACCACCCAAACCCTACAATCCTGAAGTTAAAATATTACTTCCACTCCCACAACTTTTAATCAGAGGTTCACCCTAAGTGCTCACAGATCCTAAGCTTCCTAGCAACCGGAATGAGAAGCTGGCAAGTTTCATAACACCAACAAAAATATCATGCAGACAGATTAGGTAAGACTGCCCAAGGTCAGGAGGTGAATCAATGGCAAGAATGAAGAACCTAGAAGCTTTTAGTTAGTAAATGCCAACTGTGAGCTCCTGCTGGCTTTGCACATGCTCCCCAGCCACATGATGATGCTCCATGGCAAACACCTAAACAAGGGACCTTCAGCCAAATCGCCCTCAGTGAAGAATGGCTTGGAATTTGCATAGTGCTCATGTTTCTAGTGCTAGTGCAAAGTGGAGACACAACTGTGTTTAGTTATCAGGGAAAAAAGCAGGGAAAGAAACTGAAATTTCACTACATATTAATTGCTAGAGGTAATGCAAAAAAATACAGGCTTCTCTTTAAGATCATGAAAAATTAATCTTAGTTTTACTTTAGACAGTAATGAAAAATGTAAACCAATACTTTTTATTAGCTTACAAAATAATTATCCTGTTTACTATTTTACATGGGTTTATACTGTTCACAGTGAAGCTGCCATTTGCTCTAGAGTTCATTAGCACTACTTGCTGGATGTGCCACCTGAAATACTCTGTACTAGCACAGCGTGGGCTGAGAAATAGCTAAACTGGAGTAGTTTAACATCAAATGGAAGGCAAAGGCTTGTAAATCTGACTGATACAGAAAAAACTCTTTAACAACGCTAACATCATCTCTTTTCTGACAGGTGACATAAAATTGAGTGAATAGATTATGTTCTATGAAGCTGTACACTCTAGGTGACAACAAGCAAGAACAGCCTAAGAGCAAAGTAAGAAAGAATCTAAAAATAAATAGTAATGTTCTCATTATGGAGATTATTAAAAGACATTCAGTCAAATACTCTAGGAACAGTATTATCAATAATTCTTTCTTTAAAAAATACAGTTATTAGAAATACAGAACTTAAAACCAAACTGTTTTTCACCAGCTCATTTCCTCATTTCACAATTATTTTTATATATATATATATATACAGCTTATTACTTTTACTACCATCAACAAAACCTACAAAGGACCACTTACATTACCAATTTTGTGTGTGAAGTGATCCAAGACAGCATTTGAAAATGGTAATTACATACAAGAGGAAAAAATACTTACACATTATCTTCTACACAAATTTTAGGTCCAACTACATTCGCTGCTCCACTTGCCATTTTGAATGCAAAATGCTTCTCAGGACAAGCTTTTGAGATCCCACATTTGTATCTTGGAGGTTTTGTAGCTTTCAATTGGAAATAAAATAGAATTTTAGAGGCAACACTACAGCTAGACTAACAAAGAAATATGTTTGCTTTATGAAAGAATAAAAGGAAAAAAGTGGACAAAAACAGTATCTCATTTGCAGTTTCACAGCAGCTTAAAATAATCTAGATTCCTGCAGTAACTCATTATTCTACTTCTTGTTCTCTCCCCTGTGCTTCCTTTAGCACTGCCATCAATAGTGACAGACAAAACCACTAGTAAATCATGGGTAAGAAACAGAATTTACAAGAAATTTAGGAAAATCAGGAAAAGAGGAAAATTGGTCTCTGATTGCATTTAAAGAGTAATTAAAGCTTTCCTCATGAAAATTCAACAGTTTTTCTGTTATTAGCACAAGCAAGTCACAGCAGTAACACATGCATATGAACACTCACAGCGTGCAGCTGCATCCAGTGCTGATCTAGCTAAAATGCAAAAAGAAAGTTTTACAAGATGTTACTATTAAAGTGTCATTTGCTATAAAATATCCCATAAATATAAAACCCTTCTGTACCCCTATAAAACCAGGTTGGTTGAAATGAAGTATCAAATATGTCTGAATATTATGTTCCAATTTAAACATTAAACTTTACATGGTGGAGGAATGAAAGGGATGAAAGACTACATTTAGAAGCACTGTCTTGATTTATGACTGTCCAATTAACACAAGGATCCATGGAGATACAAACAACCAGGGACCTCTGGAGGTGTGGGCTCTGAAGTGAAATGAATTCCCTTCTTCCAGCTTCATCAGGATGGGGTTCCTTTCACCTAACACTGAAAACCTACAACTCAGATGCATTTTAACCCACCATTTCATGACTCTTTTTGGGGAGAGGAAGAGACACAAGTGACCTCAATATGCACATATCTACAACACATCTGTAACACCTGAGGACACCTGTGTCTCTGCAACAGTTATTAAAGATGCCTCTGGCAACTGGTTCAGATGTCAGCTCACACTGTAGTAATCTAGAGTTAAATAACATGAACCCCACATATATACCTATAATTGTTTCGGGTTTTTTCTGTAATGAAACCCCCCTTTAAAGATAAATTTGCTTCAAAATACACTCTTAATTTTAAGTCACCTCAGCCCCTAAAACTTTTCTGTGTAGAACCTGGACATATCTGAAATGTTTTGATTACTGCATGTTTTATTGTACCTGGTAGTGTACCTGTGCAAGCAAAAAAGCCCACCCAAAACATAAAATTCTGAATTGTCTGAGCAGAAAAAAGGCAGAATACAGAATGAAACATCATTCAAGTTCCCTAGTTTACAACACCAGACCAAGACTGGAAATACCAGTAAACAGTAAAATTTCACATACTTGATAGGCAAAAAAATCAAACTTATTAAAAGAGTAGGTTAAAATAACTTAACACACACATTATATTATACATACTTTATTGTCCTGGTTTGGGCCAGGATAAAGGTGATTTTCTGGTTTGTACTTTTGTACTGTTATTTGGTTTAATTGCCGGGCCAGTGTTAAACCGTGACATTTATATTACACATTATATACCATAACAAATGCATTAATACAATAACTAATGCATTAAAAATAAAAGTTTTTAAGTAAAAGCCAAATACAAGCTTAAAGCAAAATGAAAGATGTTCTTGATTATGGCTCAAGTAAATATTAATAGATGTCCAGAAAAAACAAAACTCATCACTTACCAAATATGTGTCCTAAGTTTGCATCCATTTTTATTTCAAAGACTTGAGATATGACATAAAACGTCAACAAAAATATTGCTATGACTACTACCAACTTCGCAGCACCTATTCAGAAACAGAGAAAAGTTTTTTAAAATTAGCTGCAATTGATAACATTAAGATTCCCAAAATTAACTATGTAAGAAATCTTCATCAGACTACATTAACTCAGCAACTCAGATTACTAACTCAGAAACAGAATGACCATCATTTGTGGACCCATTAAACAGAAGTAATCTGCAAGAAATGGACTTGATAATGTAAGATGCAACCAAGCCAGTCCATCAGGTTACTACACCAAATACAAACCCTTTTCTCAGCTTTCTCCAGCTTTATGCCTGTCTGACACCACACAGTACACCAACTTGGCTCAACAGCCAGGAGAAAGCAGACTGGAAATCCTGCTTAGACAAATGAGCTAAGCTTATCTAGCTGGCTGCAGTCCAAAGGAGAAATTCCCACCTGCCCTCATTCCAGCTCCCTGTTCTTAGCCATGTGTACCCATCTCCTCACTGTTTACCCACAGTCCCTTTGTTCCCCCCTCCCCTCAAATTTAGCTACCTCTATTTTAATGTATGGCCAAGGATGAGCGACTAAGAATCTGTACATAGAATATAGATTGGCTGCTTTGGTCAGTCAGGGATGAGCATTACATTAAAAAAAGCACAAAACCCACCCAACCAAACAAACCCTCCTTACCTTCTTTTCAGCAGACTTCACAAAGCTAGTCTGAAGACTCAAAGGATCTACTTTCAAATTCATAAAGTAGTAGTACCTCTCCCCCTTCCCCTCTTAATATGTGGAAGTCTCAAGTAGCTTTAACTTTTACAAGCCTGATTTTCTCTAGTGCTGAGCAGGCCCTCAGTCCCCCTGGAGCTACCTCTCAGAGAAGAGATGGAAGCAGAAACAGTTTTCAACAGTAAGAAAGGTTGTCCTGAGGACAGCTAGCTTCTGGAGCTTATAGAAGGTGACAAGAATCTAAACAGTCCCCCTGTAAGGCAGAAGGAAACAGTCAGTGACCTACTGAGCTGCCTGGATCCCCACAAGTCTATGGGACCAGATGGGATCCACCCAAGGGTGATGGCAGAAGAACTCGCCAAGCCTCTCTCTATCATCTACCAACAGTCCTGGCTCACTGGGGATATCCCAGATGATTGGAAGTTGGCAAATGTCACGCCAATCCACAAAAAGGGATGGAAGGAGGACCTGGAAAACTCCAGGCCTGTCAGCCTGACCTCAGTGCCTGGCGGGGTTATGGAGCAGATCATCCTCAGTGCAATCACACAACACCTGCAGGACGGGCAAGGGATCAGACCCAGCCAGCATGGATTCAGGAAGGGCAGGTCCTGCCTGACCAACCTGATCTCCTTTTATGATCGGGTGACCCGCCTGGTGGATGAGAGGAAGGCTGTGGATGTGGTCTGCCTGGACTTCAGCAAAGCCTTTGACACCGTCTCCCACAGCATTCTCCTGAAAAAGCTGTCAGCCCACAGCTTGGACAGGGGCACCCTGTGCTGGGTTAGGAACTGGCTGGAGGGCCGGGCCCAGAGAGTGGTGCTGAACGGTGCTGATCCAGCTGGCGGCCGGTCACCTGTGGTGTCCCCCAGGGATCAGTGTTGGGCCCAGTTCTGTTTAGTATCTTTACTGATGATTTAGATGAGAGGATTGAGTCTACCATCAGCAAATTTGCAGATGACACTAAGCTGGGGGGGAGTATGGATCAGCTGGAAGGCAGGAGGGCTCTGCAGAGGGACCTGGACAGACTGGAGAGTTGGGCTGATTCCAATGGGATGAGGTTCAACACGGCCAAGTGCCGGGTCCTGCACTTTGGCCACAACAACCCCATGGGGAGCTCCAGGCTGGGCACAGAGTGGCTGAGAGCAGCCAGGCAGAGAGGGACCTGGGAGTCTGGATTGACAGGAAGCTGAACAGGAGCCAGCAGTGTGCCCAGGTGGCCAAGAAGGCCAATGGCATCCTGGCCTGGATCAGGAACAGCGTGGCCAGCAGGTCCAGGGAAGTGATTCTGCCCCTGTACTCAGCCCTGGTGAGGCCACACTTCGAGTCCTGTGTCCAGTTCTGGGCCCCTCAGTTTAGGAAGGAGATTGAGGTCCTGGAGCAGGTCCAAAGGAGGGCAACCAGGCTGGTGAAGGGACTCCAGCACAAGTCCTGTGAGGAGAGGCTGAGGGAGCTGGGGGTGTTCAGCCTGGAGAAGAGGAGGCTCAGGGGAGACCTCATCGCTCTCTACAACTCCCTGAAAGGAGGCTGGAGCCAGGGGGGGGGTTGGTCTCTTTTCCCAGGCAGCTATCAGCAAGACAAGAGGGCATGGTCTTAAGTTGTGCCAGGGGAGGTTTAGGTTAGATATTAGAAAGAATGTCTTCACAGAGGGGGTGATCAGACATTGGAATGGGCTGCCCAGAGAAGTAGTGGATTCTCCATCCCTGGAGATATTTAAAAAGAGACTGGATGTGGCACTCAGTGCCATGGGCTGGTAACCGCAGCGGTAGTGGTTCAAGGGTTGGACTTGATGATCTCTGAGGTCCCTTCCAACCCAGCCAATTCTATGATTCTATGAAACAGAAACTTGGGTGTACCTGCTACTGCTATGAACCCCACAATTTTTAACATAGTTTTAAATAGATTTTTACAAAATATTCTACTCTTGCCTTATTGTAAAACACTAAAACTGACTGAAAGTAGAAGTTAGCTGACAAGGCATCTCACCATCATCCTGCCTTCTTTTCTCACCTCAGTATGTCACACAGTTTGGAAGAAGCAACCCAACAGTATGCTTTTGTTCCTTAGATTGTCAGCCAAGGATTTTGAAATTCTTCAGAAAAAAAACCCCCAAACTTAAGTACTTCTGCAAATTTAAGGCTGCTGCTGTGATGGGTTCCTCAGAAAAACGTTAAAATAGACAAATAACTCAGCCTTCAGAAGAATGAGAGATGTTAACACTTCTAAAAAGCTAACGAAATAGAAAAAGAAAAGAAAGATGAAGATACAACTTTTTTGTTTGCTTGTAGTTTGGTCTTCCTCTCCCACTCTCCCTTTCTGTATGTATGAGCCCATACATACTATGTAAGAAAACATCAAGACAAACTTCATTTAAAAATACTATTGCTGGAACTACAAAGCATGCAAACCACAGGCAGGCACTAAAGAAAACAGATTATATGAATATATATTAAGTTGAGAGAATTTTAAAATAACATTGCTTAAAAAGATGAGGTGCTAGCAGATATTGGAATATGTCATCTAGCAAGTGACACTTGGAGAGCATGCTGTTTCAGTAGCTAGTAGGCAAGATGACCAATAACTCAGTATGGGCACTAAACACACTCTCCACCCTATAACCCAAGTTTCTGAACTGAAATTCAAGTATTACCCCTGAGGGAAGTGCAAGAAATCTCCAAGAAAATTCTTCTAGTGCTAGAACCAAAACCAGCCTGTTTGCTACAGGTTAAACATTCTATAGGAACTGACATATGTTCTTTGTCTGCACGTTTTAGCAATAAAAATAGTTAGATGGAAGAAAAAAAAAGAGCTTTGGAAAAGTAATTTCCCAGATCATTTAGCCATCTTCTAAAAACTGCAGCATTTTCCTCTTCTTTATCAGATTTGCTTTAACAGGTTGCTCCCACATACTGAGGTTAAGATAACAACCTTAGAAGTAGTGACAAAAATTGGGACTCCTTTCAGGCACTAAACGGGTTAAAGCATAACTCTCTTGGAGAAGGTGTCTTTCTCTCCTCAAAGAGCCAACAGTTGCTACTTCTGCAACACAGCACTACACACTGCAACATCTGATAAAGGTGCAATGCATCAGAAAATCAAAACTGAACACATAGGCGATTCCAATGCAATCAAATATCTAAACCAGTATTTTCTTGTAGCCTTGTATTAGCAAAAACACCCATCTTATTTTTACAACCACTTCAACTTCTGTTAAGTAAAATCAGTTTCTCAACACTGTGCTACAGGAATTTCGCTCCATGAAAAAGCCTTTTATAGCTTTCAAACTCCCACTATTCAGGAAGTTTCAGACACTGTACTGTAATAGTGGATAACACTTTTGGTGAGGTAGAGAAGAAATTGCTTCAACATCAATTGGTCATTTCTTTATTCCCTCACTGTCTTACAGAATTAGCAGCCAAATTCACGGCACCTTAACCAGTCACTGCAGATCAGTTGAAGTGTTTTAACCAGCTGCTTACTCTTAGACCATCCCAAATTTCAACATAAGTTCCATTAAGCATCAATTAAATGGAAAAACAATGCCTGCTATGCCTATCAAGTTTAAAACCTCATTGTCACAGATTGTTATCTCTGTCTACAGCATTAGTTTCACACGTGACAAAAGTCTGATTTTATTGGTGTACTTACCTGCTATTCTCATGTTTAGTCTTCAGCCAGCTAATGACACTACTTTGCTAAAAATAGCCACCTAGGGAAAAACAAAACCACATCATTGTAATAATCATAGAATCATCATGGCTGGAAAGGATAATAGCCAAATAAGCATTTTTATGATGACTTCATAGTAAAAACCCCATCGATTTTCCAGCCAATAACATTAATGATGATTATCTTGAATACCTAATTCTCAATGCTCACAGTACAAGAAAGATTTATAATGGATTTATGATGCATTGCTTTCATTTGTTACTACACGAAAGAAGAGTTGTGAAAAAGACAATTTCATCAAATCCACTACAAATTTTTTTCAACTTTCAGTCCTTCAGTCTGTGACCCAGATAAATTTATCAGTGCAGTCATTAATTTTCTAATGCTATATGATAAAGGTCAGTAACTCCAAATGCATTGCTCCCAAGTCCTAGCAAATTCTGGAAGCAATCAGCCATTTGGCAACTTGTTACGGCACAATATGCTTTGGAGAGAAAACATTTAATTTTGGCCTTCAGGATACTTGCATAAACTGAATTCAATGAAACTGAAAGAAGGTTATTCTAATACTTTAATCTATGCATCACAGAAATTAGAATTTCCTAGGAAACAGAAAAGTTCAGGTAGTGCATTCTCATCTTCTCTATTTCTTATCATCATAATTAAGAAAAAGTCGTCAGTTACTTTCAAAAATACACAAGGCATTCATACAGATAAGTCTGTAAGCAGCATTTCCCTTCTAGGTATATAAAAGAAAAATCCAATTCCTGATTAGCATTTCACTGCATAACTACTTACATTTAATAAAGCAAAAAAACCCCAACCTACTATTATTCTAATCCAAATAACCATCCTACCTCCATCATAAAAGCTACAGCATCCCTACGACTACAGTCGTATGCCATGATTTCAAAAACCATCCAAAATGTTATCTTTGGAAATTATTTGAAGAACTGTTATTATTAGAAATCAGGAAATGCAGATAATTTGGAGAAGATCACCAGAACTTCCACAAAGTAGTCATGGTCTATGCTACAGAGGAAAAACTGGTATTACACAGACACCCCTCTGCCTTCACTTAACTGGTATCTAAGTTTAATGACTTGTGTTCAGATCCTCTTTGCTGAAGACACAGTCACTGAGCTCTATTGCTAAGTTTCCAAGAAAATGTACAGCAGAGAAATAAACAGGAAAACCCAAATCGAAGTATAGATATAAATATTTCTACTCCATAAGGATATGAAAATAAGTATCAACAAAGTTCGAGAAGCAGAAAAATGCTTTTCAATGCTAAGGTTTGTATTACAAGGGAAATCTCATAGTGTATTATGAACATAATATATCCAGTATATTTATAGCCACATATATCCATATATAATAACTTCTGTCATGGAAAGAATAGGATTTATCTGACTTATAAAATGACACAAAAAATCTGCTAGGGCAGATAAACTTATTTTATTTCCAAGTCTATGAATAAAATTATTCTAAGAATAATAAATCATTATTATTCTCCATGCCTGGAAATATGTCAACATTAAAATAAACACTGTCTGCAGTTTGAACAACCACAAACTTGTTTCTAGTCGGCATTAGAAAAAGAATTCCTCTTTTTGTCTAACTAGAAACAAAAACACATAACAAATTCAAAGCATATGAGCAAGCATATGAACAAAACCAAAAAGTAGAAACTAAGAGATCACATCATCCAACCTTGACAACAGAATGCCTGAACAACTCAGTGATCTTTATGTTTGAAATCAACAAATATTCAACAGATAAGATGCATTTTTTTAAACTACTTGGAAAAAAAGTAAAAATTAATGTTATACCTCAACTTTAGAGGAATTTAAAAAGTTATGTAGAGATTCTTTCCCTAAATTATGGCTTAACAAAAATTGTGGGTTTTGATCTAGAGAATGAGTACAGGAATGCTACAGTACAGGTGAACATTGCACAGCATTTTCCAAGTCCCTTTCCTATACAATATTATCCATTTGTGTTGGAAGGGACCTGAAAGACCACCTAGATTGAATCCCCCATCATGGGCAAGAACATCTCCCACTAAACCAGGCTGGCTCAAAGCCCCATCCAACCTGGCCTGCAGCACTTCCAGAGGGGGGGAGACATAATTTCCCTGGACAACCTGCACCAGTGTCTCACCACCCTCACAGCGAAGCATTTCTCCCTGATGTCTAACCTAAACCTACCCTCTTCCAGTTCAAAACCATCACCACTTGTAACATCACTACAAATCCTTGTGAAAAGCCTGTCCCCAGCTTTCTTGCAGATCCTCTTCAGGTACTGGAAGGACTCAACTCTTGTTGTCTCAGCTTGTCATCTTAGCAGAGATGCTCCAGGCCCTCTGATCAGCTTTGTGGCCCTTCTCTGGACTTGCTCCAAAAGCTCCATTTCTACACTGTTACACACAAATCTGAACCCAAATAAGTAATACTAAATCTGTATGAGCCCAAGATACTTTGAATTAAATTCAGAGGAAAATTTGAATTAAATTTCAAAGAGAAAAGTCCATATACAGTCAAATAATGTTATACCTGGGCTTATCTGTACTTACAATCTGTTAATAATGAAGAGCATCCAAGTACACTGTACTAGAATTAGATAAGGTTTCAAAATTACTTAGTAGCAAAAAAATAAAAAAAGGCTTGAGCTTTATATTTATTTCTGAGTCATGAACAGATTAGACATTGTTTATTTTCTGCAGCACAAACTGCTTTCCTCAATGATTAGCAGATCCAATTTTTTTCCTGTCAAAGAAAAACTTTAAAAAGCCATTTTACCTTTTCATACCCTGCAAAATGCAGTCAGTGAAATTACATTATGGTTAATCCAGCCCCTGTTAATAGATATTTCAGTCTGAGGTTTTTTGAGCAGTTCAGAGCGGATGGTTGTGGTTTTCAGCTCAAAATAACACAGTGATTCAGATATGCCAGGGACAGCATTAGCTATTCTTATGTGAGCTCTGGTTTTAAGCCAGTGGTTGTGCCAACCTGAATTACCATGGACCAAACAGCTGAGACAGTCAAAATCATTGGAATTCTAAACTGGAGTAGGAATTTAGGCTTCTAATATAATAATTTTATTTAAATACGAGATGCATTTCCTAACGCAAATAATTGCTTTCCCTTCTGATAGATTAGGAACAGTTTTTCCAACATCTTTACAAAATTCATTTTGAAATCAGTCAGTGCCAGACATAGAAAAGAATGACATATTTTTTAAAGTAATTACTGTAGTTCAATTTTATTGTATAATCATGCACAATTTGTGTCTTCTGGTAACACATATGGTGACCCAAGTATTTGTTTCCTACATGCAATCCTACACGAATTCCTGGTAGTTATGGCACAGCTCCTCACAGGCAAAAGGTTTGTCCACACAGAACAATTTACAGACTTGCTGAGATGTACTTTTTCCCATTTGAGACAAATACTACCATGAAGTATAATTATTAATTTCTTACCAACAATTGTACCACCTAAATGGTATAAAAATCTTCCATATACATGCAAGTTTCAGCTTGGTATTCTGACAGTAGTGACCCAAAGTGTTTGCTTGGTAAAATGAGGTTTTATTTTACTGTCACCAACCAAAAATGAAACCAAAAGTTATTCTAAAAATAAAACTAGGTAATTCTGCTACTGTTGCATGTCCTGTGTTGCAAATACTGCTATGAGGTTTCACTTATAAAAAAATAAATACACATGAGAAGAAGAATTACTTTTGCCAGAGTGTTTTGATACTCTATGTGCCAAACGTTACCCAAATGATGTTTCAGTTTACTGACCATGCAGGCTTTTTGCTAATGACATCAGTCCAGGACTTTCACCTAAGGAAACACACAACCAAATCTGTCTCAGAAACTGAAAAATTCTCCTCAATCCTGGGAAGCAAAAGATAAAAGTACTAAGGCATTCTTCCCACTGAGAATACAACTTAACTCACATTCCTCTTGCAATTAGAACACAAGAAAACCAAATCAAACCAACCAACCAAAAAAAAAACAACAAAAAACCCACCAAGCAAACAATAAAAACCCATCCTCCAAACATAAAAACCTAACAAACCAGCAAAAACCATAAGCACCCACTCTAAAGACTCATACCAAGTATTACATAAAATTTAGTAGTTCATATATTTAAAAATGGGATTTAATTTAAAGTCCCTAAAATCCATACTACTTATACATGATAAAGTAAACTGTACCACTGCTACTTATGTACCTATTAAAGAGAATCTTAGCCCTGACATTTCATAGGGTTGGATCAAACCACATAGAGAAATTCACAGAAAATCTTCAAGGACAAATTGCTGAACATCATTATGCCACTTGCTTTCCCACTTCTTCATAGAGAAGTAAATAAATCTCACAATAGAGATTTAATAGAGTTTAACATTTTCTTCTGTCAAATGATGAGCAAATTATTCTGCAACTGAAGCACTCCTGCAATTACCACCTGTTCAGAAGTTCAAAGCCACTGATTTGTTTTCTGACATGTTTTTTTAAGAAACAAATTACCACCTTGATTTCATAAGCAGCAAAGTCTGATCAGCCTTTCCACAACAGGAAGGCGTAAATAAAGCTTTGAAACACCATTTAGCTGAAAGCTCACCAGCTCTAAATCTAGACAAGATGCTGCCAGAATTCAGTAGACATTTCAAATATGCATCAGCTTTCACATCTTTGCATCAATTTAACAATACCCAGCCTGTTGTCAGAATAATACATCGCTACCACGCATCTCATCCTGACCCATACAGAAATAGAAATACCATACAAAAAAATTATGGGTCTGAAGAACAATTAACATATGTACAATTACTACGACAATATAATTACACAGGACCACCACAGAAATTTATCTATTACAGAAGTTACAGCATGTCTCTTCATACTGGGGCCCATTTTAAATAAAGTTATCAAGCAAGCAGAACAGGGTTAGAGTATTACTAATACTTACTCTATAGGTCCAAGTTTAATGCAAGATGACCCATCTGCTCTTCCACACTATTCTTATCCCCAAACATAACCAGATTCTAGATGTCAGGATGAGATCATCCTCTTAGGAGTGATACTTAACTGCACAGACCACCACCTCGACCTCACCACAGAACTGCACATCCAGACCACAGACACTGCCAGGCACAGAGCTCCTACATACTTTGCAAGGCAGACAGGATCAAGGGTAGTAGAAAGGAGCATCACAACAATGCTGCTGCCAAAAAATACCAGACCACTTCAAGTGATGAATAACCTCCATGCTGCACTCAGAACTCCAGTGGTCCTGTGGCAGAAGCAAATTATTGCTACTGGTCTATGTTAGCACTGGACAGGCCATCATTTCAGTGATGAGGTAGAAGATGCTTAGAAACTGAGAGGACAGTCAGCTGCATGATCCATAACAGCTCTAGACTAACTCGCTCCTTGTTTTTGAAGACACAAAGAGACAACAAAATTGCACTCTCTAGTTTGGTTTCTGAGCCTGATGAAATTAGAATAAAGATCCTTAACACACCTCTTGTTTGGGTGCAACCTTCCAGTAGTCAGTACAACACACATAAGCCACATTCAAGAAAAAAAATGTGGGAAAAATTTATAGGGACAAAGTAGTCTTTTCTTATTTTTATGTATGTATACATAGTCTATACTTAAATACTTAGTTAACAACTGGCACACACCACACTAAAACCCAACACAGCCATCTTCTGTCCTTTAAGATTTTAAAATCCAAGGATTATCATAGGTGGAAAAAATTAAAGTTATGTGGGATGACAGCAGGATATTGCACATCACCACCTGTGGAGAAATTTGCCACATTAAGTACATGCAATCTAATTTGAGGAACAGCATTCCTCCGTGACAGAAGGGTGCTTACCACACAGCGATTTTACCACTGAGATTCTACCCAGTTGACATGAAGATAGTGATATGCAATCACCGTACACTGTAACAACTCCTGATGCCATGCCTCTCCGGATCACGCTGTTGTAAGACAGATACACTAATCATTACAAAAATCCCTGTAATAACCTTCTGCCTGAATTGACTCAAATGCAGTTCCAAAACCGTTCGGGTGACGCTAATGTTCAGCTAACCACCAAACAAACAAAAAGACCACTTCAACCACTTCACCTCGTACTTGCAGGAATATTTGACCCGAAGGCATAAAGACATGGGAGCAGGTCAGCAGCTTTCCAGCAGTAGCACTAGTTTATACCAGATTAAATGTTTGTGAAATGATGATTCAACTAATTGATGACAACAGAAGAGACCACAAAAGTCTTTGCTACTAGGATGTGATTTCTTTCTCCTAAGATAAAACTAGAGAGAAGGTAGGAGAAGTGAAGTGTGCAACTTTCTACCATTAAAACTGACTCAACAGAGTACACATTAAATGCAGGTCAGAGTTTACTCCAGCAGCTCCCTCTGTCCTGACAGTCTCCCAAAGTTTCTCCCCCTTCCCACAAAGTCTCTTCCACACCCCCTTAGCACCAAGAAACAAAAAGGTCTGGAAAAAGCTAAACTGCAGCTCTGTCTGCAAATGAAGAGAGAAACTATTTTTGTACCACAGAAATATATATGGGAATATATATATATATATGGGAAGCAAAAATATATAAAGAGAAATTAAAAAAGAGTAACTAATAATAACTCCCTGTGAAAACTTATTGTGACTAGATTTCAGAAAGCCTGGGTAAAATAAGACTTAATCTTGTCATGTGACTTAAGACTACTGAGTAGGGATAAGATTTTTAAATTTATGGATGACATCAAGATGCAGATGCAGACAAATGCAAACAAATTAAAAGGTTGCATCAGAACTACAAATTATCCAGTAAAATCTCTTTTTTCTTTTAAGAAAAAAAAGTATCTTAAAGGATTCATGCTTAGATACAGCATTTTAGACAAGGAAGTATGAATCCAGAAGCACTTATTTATAGGTTACAGATGCTTTACCATTCATCTAAATTGAAAGTCCTGGTGCTAAGAAATGAGGTTTTGAGCAGCAATACCAGTTTAAAGTTATTTCCTTACCATCACTCCTCCCTGTTCTCATGTCACTAGACCTCAGGCTTGGATTGCACTAGGAAACATGAAAATTTATAAGACGGGTGAGCTAACCTGCCAGGTTGCCCCAGTTCCACTCACTATTTCTCCAGTCCAGTCCATGGTATTTTGCTAAGAAAATCTAAAAGAGAATTAACATAATTTCTACCAGATTAGCAGACAGCATTTAGGAGTGTGGGGAGGCAAAGCACAGCAGCATCAGGTTGTTAAAATATGCACAGCCATCTCATGAAGTTTCATTGCAAGACTAAGATTTCTGACACCATTGCATCTTACATTTTTCCTAACGTAATCCTAAAAATTCATGGACAGTCTTGGTTTCAGATCCATGTTAAGACTTGGTGGGCAAAGGGATCCTTCCAAACCACGAATTAATTGCTATAGTTTCAGTGCTGTTAACAGGTAAATGGTTGTCACAGGGTTGTGCAGCTGGCCACTAGAAGACAGGCTTACAATAATAATAATGCCTTAAATGAGGTAAGCAACTAGGCAGCAACTTGTGGGTACTATAAGGCGACTTTTGCAACTACTCTGCACTCTTACTGAGTGAAACAGTCAGGACAGTTGCAAAGAAATGTAAGCAATGGCCTGAAACAGATAAGGTGCATGCTCCATCCCAAAGTGATGAGATGCTATTACAAGACAATACCAAGCTATTAGCTGGTGTGGAGCCTACCTGCAGGCTTAAAGCAAGTTACAGAACTTGTTTCACCACACAGGCAACTATGCAAACCGACAGATGACAAAGATTTCTTCACATTTAAAAGAAACCTTGAGGGGTGGAATATGTTCCAATGACGACAGTCACACTACCAGACAGTCATACTGATTAGTTTCACATGTTTAAAATAATAACCTGTTGTACTCTGTCATTAACCAGGCATTTCCACTTTTTTTTTTCCCTTCTATTAGTATTAAACGAATATTTTCTTAAAAGAACAAGACCTGTTAGCCTAACCATCACAGGCTCTAAACCTGCATAGCACTACAGGGCACACATAATACTACAAAGAATACTTGGTATATGAAAGGATCTTTCCAAAATTGTGGAATTATTATGGTATCATAATAATGAGATATGGTATAATTCATAATAATTATGAGGTTGTATTATAAAAAGAGAGATGGTATCTTCTCTTTTCAATGTGAGAAAAATGAAAAGCCAAAGAAATCAGATGAGTTACACACTACCTCAGAAAAAGAAAACAACAAAAAAAATTTAAGATTATTAGTAATCTAATAATTAAATTATTAATAAATAAACAATGTAGAGAATTACTGTACGTTTTCCTACTTCTGCAACTCAAGAGGCTAGAAACCAGAGGAACACACAGCTATTTCTCTGCAAACCTTAGCACACAGCACAAAATCCTTCCTCACCAGCTCACCGTGCTGCTGCCAACACCGCCCGTGACTTCAGCGGCGAAGAACAAACCCACCGAGAAGCGGCACCGTTTCCTCCTGCGCCAGGTCCCTGTTTCAGCAACAAGAGGCTGCCTACGGGGCGCACACTTCACTGGTTTAACTGGACCGGGGGGTGCGGGCGGCCGAGAGCCGTCACCCCGCGCGTCTCCCGCCCCAACACCGGTAGGGGCCGGAGAACACCCACCCGCCCGCCCGCCCCGTACCACCGCCGCGATCGCCCCGACATCCCTCGCCGGGCCGACGGAGAAGACGAAGGGTGCTCCGAGGGGCCGGGGGTTCCGCCCCGCACCCAGGGCCCCGGCCCGCCTCAACGCTCCCGGAGGCAGCTCCCGGGCGGGCAGGGACCCGAGAACCGCCGGGACCTCGGAGAGGACGGGAAAAGGACTGGGGGGCTCCACGGAAGTTGCGCCTCCAGAGGAAGCCGGCAGCGGAGGCGAGAGGGCGGCCAGCGCCGAGCCGGGGCGAAGAGCCAGCCCCACGGAGAGGAGAGGGAGAGGGAGAGGGAGAGGGAGAGGGAGAAGAGAAGGAGAGGAAAAGGTGAGGAAAAGGAGAGGGAAAGGAGAGGGAAAGGAGAGGGAAAGGAGAGGGAAAGGAGAGGGAAAGGAGAGGGAAAGGGAGAGGAAAAGGGAGAGGAAAAGGGAGAGGAAAAGGGAGAGGAAAAGGAGAGGAAAGGGAGAGGAGAGCGATGCACGCCCAGACGGCAGAGCCGGCGGCGGGCTCCCGGCGGGAGGGACCAGGGCCACCCGAGGGCGAGGAGCTCGGCGTCTGCCACCCCCATCCCCTGCACAGCCCCGCGGAGAACGCGAGCCCCTACCTGGGCTGTTTGGCCGCGGGAACGTCGCGCAGCCTCCCCGCTCCCCCTCAGCGGCCCCGCCGCGCACACTGCCCCGGCCCGCCCGCCGGCGACGGAGCAGGAAGCCGAGGGCGCCGCTGCGGAGGCGGAGGAAGGCGCGGAGGCTGCGCGCCCGCCCTCTACCGGTGGCGGACCGGGGGCAGCGGCGGCACCGCACCGCCTCGAACCGAACCGAACCGAACCGAACTGATCCGCTCCCTCGGCCCCTGAGCCGCCCCCCGGCTCCTCCCGCCGCAGCCCGGGGGCAGTCCCGCTGGGGCACGGTCGCGTTGTCCGCTGACACCGGGTGTGAGACCCGGGTTGGGGCCAGGCCCTTTCCGCTGCCCCCGCGATCTTTGTGCGCGGCTCCTGCCGTCCCCCGGAGCGTCCCGAGGAGGCTGGGTACAAGTCGGCTCGGGCGGTTCTGGACTACAGCTTTATTGATCATTTAATTCAGGCTGCTACTGAAAAAATCCCCTCCGAGTGCACATCCACAGCCAGGCACCCACAGGGAGGGCGATGAGGATGCCAGTTACGCCCCACGGTCAGCTAAACAAAAAAGGCATTTTCGGCTTAAAAAAAAAAAAAAGAACAACAAGCCCCAACAAGCAGATCCTTTCTGATCGGTAGGAGAGAGATGATCTGTGTTATCACACAAAAAGAAAAACTAATCACTTTCTCCATCTTTGATTGTGCTCTATGGCTGCTGTGTCTTTTTCCTTTTTAATTTTTTTTTTTAATTTATTTAATCTATTTTTTTGAGGCTGGTTTTCCTCGAATCCCACTGCGAACTGATGTAGGTAGGGAGTTAAGCTGGTAGGACTCTCATCATCTCTCTAGTGGAAGGAGATTTTATTGGTCTGAGTCCCTCAGCCGGTTTACTTCTGGGATGGGTATAAAAAGTGCTGGGGCAGCAGACAGCCATATTCAGTCAATTCCACTATTGTAACAATCACACAGGGAACAGTTTTTGCAAAATCAGTGTGACACTTCTCTTAGCAGAGAACAAAGCCACAGCTAAAATATAGGGCAAATCACACACCATCAAAAACAGGTAGACAAAGTTTCCATGTCTTATTTTAACCACATCTGGTCAACAGATCCTCCTTTTAATCGGCTTAGAATAACATACTCTGCTATACCAACAGCTCCTTGGTATAGGATGCTTATTGGAACATCAGTCAAGTAATTTCTTTAGTAAATTCTCACAACATATTGAAGCTTCAGGCATACTGTAATCTCAAAATGAGCAAAGAAATATCCAATGGAGAATAGCTCAAGAAAAGAGAACCTTTATAGCTTTTACTTCTATATGATTATTTAGGTATTTCTTTGTTTGGTAGTTACTTCAGTGCTTAATATATGAGATTTTACCCTGTTCCCCTGAACACTTAAGGGGTGACACTGTCAATATAGCAGACTACTAAGGTCAGCACTCTGAAGGAGGCTGGCTACTCCCATAAACAAATGTTTGTATTAGAAACAAACATATTTTAAAAGATTTTTGTAGCAGAATCAAGTTACTAGAAGGAGAAATAACACTGTCTGCACAATAACCAACAACTCAGAATGCTTCTATATCAAAGTCGAAGAAATAAATAAAACTTGAGAAACTGAGAAATTAAATCCTGTTTATTTGCCTGGCTGAAAGGCTGCCACAACCCATGCAGGGTGGAGTGTCACAGTTGGCAGGAGCCCAAAGAAGACCCCACAATGTCTCAATAAAGCCCCATGTTCCTCCTTTCGCGTTTTTTTTTCTTTTTTTCCCTGATTTGCCATACATTTATTCTGTATTTCTAATGTCCTTTTTTTGTAATTTGTCTTATAATGAAATGGCTATGGCCCTTAAGTGAAGGGCTTCCTTAAGAAGTACAAATAAGAGCTACACCTGCAAGACTTTATTTTCCTTGATATTTAATGTCTGTGATTAATTGACCATTTTTTCTTTTGTAGTAACAAACGTGTTTCATAGCCACATTTGTTCTAAGTGTTTCACTGTGATGTGACATTCTAAACTTACAATTTTGAATTCCAAAATGCTTATATTTATTTCAAACAATAATAATTGGTTGTTTTTCTCATTAAGCTGTTAAATTCTAAGAAAAAGACATACCGTAGCTGTTTTGCAAGTGTCAGAAACCAAGGTGTCTTAAGAATTCAGGCATCTTGGTCCTGAACAAAGATGACCTTGTTGCCCTTACTTGCATCTTTAACAAGTTTCTTTGCTAGTGTACCTAACATTTGACCTGAACTTACTTTATTTTCTTTCTCCTAACCACTAATTTTACCAAGTGAAACTATAGAACTGCACTATGTTTATTTTATTTTAAATGAAAACATTTCTTTCATGTAACTACAGGAAAGCTAAATGTAATGCATGCTTTATTTAGCATCCAAAGGCTAATGGGTATAAATAAAAGCAAAGTAAAACGCAGAAGTAAACCCTTTTAATTGCTTTATCTTTAGGTTGTTGACTATTGCCTCTGGTAAGAGATGTTCTGCTAGTCATTCATCAGTCCCGATTCTCAGTTCTGGTATCAAAGCAATTCCTGGTGGCTTTTAAAAGTACTTTGTTTTCCTCTAAGCCTAAACATGTTTGTATGCTGTAAACGAATATCTGCCCTAGCTGATCTTTCTGTGCAGTTTTCAGTGATCCAGCCTCAAACTGCTGGCAGAGACCCAGCTCTCCAAAGCTTGGAAAATCAGTGGAATAATAGTTACGTTGCTCATTGCAGTGGCACACTTGTAGAAAACACTTTCTTTGAGAAGATCATTATTACAGAGCTGTTTAAACTAAGATGCAAAACCTAGCCCATCTTTTAAATTTTAGGCAGAAGAAGGAAAAAAAAAAAAAAAAAAAAAAAAAAAAAAGAAGTAAGTTTGCCTTGAAGAAATTTGAAACTGATTTTCATCAAGTTGTGAGTCACTTAACTATAAATAGAAGCTAAAATGTATAAGCATAACATTAAGCCCACTCCTCTCTCCTATACTGCCTCTTCCCAACAGGCAAGAACATGTATGGAAAAGTCTTCCTTGAAATAACTTTTTGTTATCTTTCTGGCTAGTTCTATCAAGTTTTATATATACAGTATGGATGTATAACCAAAAGAGAATTATTATTTAGTGTCTGCCCTATGAAGTGGTAGGTATTTAAAATAGCTACCTTCTAATCGTTATGACCTCCTCCCCTCTTGTTATCAAAGGTTGATTTGCTAGCAGCCAAAATATCAGGTCTCTGATACAAGAACTTTGAGTAACAATGGATAGAAAGGATAGATACAGAAGTATTAAAAAAATTCTAGTCTGGAGGATGGGTTTTAACACCTCCAAACCTTTCTTGTCACTGATGCACTGATCCTAATCAATATTTCACAGATACCTCCTTTTTCTGTAACATCAAAATAAACTCCAGGCCCAAACATTCCCAGACTTACAGACTTTTTCCCCCCTTTTATTTCATTCATTTTTTTATTCCAAGTTAAGTACATATTATTATAAAAGGAAATACTGTAGTAAATGAGCAAAATTCTGCTGGAGTCAGAATAATTCCAATAGCTAGTATTGTTTAATTCTCGTAGACTGATGATGGTAGAGATGAAAGTCTTCTGTAAATATACCTGCAGGATAAGTTGGGGAAGGCTTTCTTATCTTGTTTGTTAAAGTACTTTAAATTTTACAAGGACTATTCCTTGGATATTATGTCCTATTAGTTCCTTATGAAATACAAAGGTTTTTTGTGAAATTAGGCAATTTGATGCCAATGAGGATACCATATTCTGTCATTTAGAGGGAAGAAATGGGAGAAGGTAATTTTCTTTTGCCATATGGGACTCACAAATATTTGTCTTAACGTCTGGTACATAGGTATTAATGAAGATGTAGTGAAATATTGCTGTCTTGAGGTCTTATAAGCAATATGTAATGAACTGGAGACCCACACAAAATCTGTGAGCAATGATAAAATGCAAAATGGCAGTCTTTTGCAAAAGCTCCAGTCTGTGGATGTGGAGATCTTGTGGGTCCCTTGTATGATATTATTACATCTAAGCAGTCTCCCAAAGAGCTATAGAAGTCCTAAAAATCACTCCTCCAGTTTTAGTTGAGGAGCATGGGAGGAACACTTCTAACTGAAATCATACTCCTTCAGATCAAGAGTAAGCATCAACAACAAATGGTATAGTTCATTAATTGCTTTGTGAAAAGTCATGAGCTGTAACTCCTGCAACTGCATTTTTTCCTTATAGGAAATATATGAAGCTTGCTTCCAAGTTTGTTAATGCTTTGTTTTTGCAAGATACTGTTTCTGACCCAGAAGCCCTCAACTGGCTCGTATCTTTCCCAGGGCACAGCTCCATGCATCGCTACTGCTCACAGTACTGTCTTTCAGCCTGGAGAAGGGAAGGCTCCAGGGAGACCTTTTAATGGCATTCCAGTATCTGAAGGGGGCCTACAGGAAGGCTGGGGAGGGACTGTTTACAAGGGCATGTAAGCAACAGGAGAAGGGTAATGGTTTTAACCTGGAAGAGGGTAGATTCAGGTTAGGCATTAGGAAGAAATTCTTCACTACGAGGGTGATAAGACACTGCCATAGGTTGCCCAGAGAATTTGTGGATGTCTCATCCCTGGAAGTGTTAACGTCCAGTTGGATGGGGCTTTGAGCAAGCTGTGGGAGGTGTTTCAGCTCATGCAGGGGGATTAGAACTAGATGATCTTTAGGTCCCTTCCAACCCAAACCATTCTGTTATTATACATGTCAGCTCTCACCCTGTTCCTGTTGTAGAATGTTGTAGAGTACCCTGGAATCGAGGCGTGCACAATTCCATGTCTGTGTACAGAATTCCTTATCTGAGGCCAATTACACGGGACCTTACTGCCATTCTTGTACAGCTGGGATTTGTTCCTTTAGGTAAACACCATTAGGTGTTCAGTAATAAGTTTTGTTGGTGCAAGGTGACAGGAGGTGTGTTCACAGAAGCACTATATAAATATTATAACTGCACAATAAAGAGTTACTTTTTCATCAATCATATTGATTTGCACGAGCCTTCCCTCGTTCGTCCACAACATGTTCCGTTGATCACACATCAATCTCCACCATTTTCTTGCCAAGCCATTTCATAAATTCCTTATTTGCTTGAAGGTTGTCATGCCCCTTCCTTGCCATTCCTAGTTTAAACCTCTCCTGACCACGCTTGCCAGACACTTAACAGAGTTGTTTTTACCCCACTTTGTCAGGTGGATTGTATTTATTCCTCGAGGTTGTTGAGCCTCAGATGGGTCCTCTAATAATAAAAATTGAAGACCTGTTACTGATGCCAGCTCTGTGATGCTGGATGGTGATCTGCATATCTGTTCACTGCTCCCCAAGCATTTCTTTTCCATTCTCTAATGGTTTTCAAGGATAAAACCTGTGGGGTCAGGATAAACTGGTGCCACTGCTTTGCTGGACTGAGTTCCTGGCCTCTCAGCTGGCTACCAGGTAACTTGGTCCATTTTATAGGTACAGATCTGCAGATGGAGCAGGAGCCTTCCTCCTCTTGCTAGGAGCCACAAGCCTCCAAACCTTCACCATAAATTCTTCCCTCTCACCTGTGTAACTTCCAGAGCCATGTGCTCTGCTTTTCACAACACAATTCAAATTAGGAGAGTCTCTTCCTGTCTACCCACACCTTATTGCTTAATCAAGATAAGTCTCTTCCTGTCCTACCAACATATAAACTTTGCCTGTACTTTTCTGGCGGAAAGGAAAAAATCCCATCTTGTGAAGAAACTGAGGTTGATGTGGAAAAAAGACAGAGCAGCTCAACAAATACCTGGAGGGTAAAGCCTGTACTTGGTTGGGCCCTGAGGTGTTACTATAATTGAAAAATAAAAAAAAAAATCCCATGTATCCAGAAATAGAAATCAGTCTAGAATAGAATTACAGATTCTTCCAGCTCCCCCAGTTGTCACCAGCATGGAATGACCAGACTCCATCCATCTAAGCCTCAAGTGATGAGTAAGATAAACAGTGCAGAGACTTTGGTGACTATCCCATCCCTACTGTCATGCTTGGCTAGACCACAGAAAAGAAATTGCATCCCTAGCTGTACATTAACGGGCACAACCCTGAGGATGAGATTCTGATCCTAACCACAGAATGTTACAGAACGGGTAACGGGAGCATCTGACTGACTTTGAAAGTGAAAAAGAGAATTTGGACAGCAAGGACACTTTGTGTGGAACAGATCCAAATGCATCTGATTTTAGGCCAAAGGGATTTAGCTAGAGACCAGACTAAGCCACAACAGTGCCCAGAGAGTACAAGCAGTTCAACTCTAATGAAAGGATCCCTGGCAACTGTGGACACTGCTGGAGCAGACACCTGGTGCTACAGGAGAGCTTGTGGCTCTAAGATCACACTGTAGAAATGAACACTTCAAGGACCAGGGCATATAGTACTGAGACTAAAATACTGAAGCTGTGGCAGTTTGGACACTGAATTTAGAAGACATTACTTTGTAGAAATGGGAAAAAGAACCAGAACTGGGAGAACTTCTGAAAAGGCTTGGAAGGTGCCAGTTCCTCAGTTAACTCATATGTCCTCTGATGCTGTTCACTTGCCACCTTCACACTGGTATGATGCCTCTATGGCTCTCACTTCTATTGCTTAGAGTCTCAAAGGAGTGTAGTAACATTCATACTGAAACATAAGCAGCCTATGCAGTTCACCATTTCCTGTCTCAAAAGCTCTTCACAGTCCAGCTGGGACAGAGGTTCAGTCTCATGGAGCAACAAAATGAGTGCAGCAGGGAGTTTCTGTTCATCTGCTCACAAGCATGGGGATTTTCTGAGCTCAGCAGTTTAGAGGGACTAAGATATTTCTCATTGATTACTTCCTCCGACCACAGAGTTGACATGCCTACTGAAGCTCAGATGCCCTGTATTTCAAGCCTTTGTCTCTGTAAGAAATGTCACAAGTTCTAAAGGTTGTGAGATTGTGCATGTGCCTGCGTAAGTGCACAAAATGTCTTCTAATTCTTAAATAAAGTACTAATAGCCCTTTCTAGCAACACTGTCAAGATATAAGGCAGAAATCCTGTAGTTGCCTGAATGCTTGGATTTTTTTCTTTTTTTGTTTTACTTTTTTTTCCTCTTATAA
The DNA here is from genome assembly GCA_023637945.1 of Phaethornis superciliosus. NCBI lineage: Eukaryota > Metazoa > Chordata > Aves > Apodiformes > Trochilidae > Phaethornis > Phaethornis superciliosus. The sequence continues at coordinate 23,148,135 of JAJQWJ010000001.1, read as the reverse complement.
TTTTAACAATATAGCTCATCAAGAAGAAAATCTGTTTAGTACTTTAAAAAAATCTAGGCAAAGCTTGAATTCTAAAAGTTTATTACTTGCAGTGTAATCTATCCTGCAAAAGGAAACAGAATGAAATGAAAATACTGGAGGAGTGGGAGTCTGTTATGCTGTTGTACAGTTAATTTCTAGACAGGACATATTGAAGGTAAAGGCACTTGATATACACTAGGTAGAAGTGTTACTGTGACAGATTTGTGTTATAAAGTATATTTTTGATGTGCTTTCATTCTGGAAGTACTGTATTTTGATTAAAACTTCACTAAATATATTTCTCTGAGTAAGCTAGTTTAAATTATCCCTAAATGCTTTCCATTTAGAATATGCCAAAACTCTTACTGGTTGATCAGATACAATCACACATAATTTTCATAGAATGTTAGGAAGAATCTGAAAGGGACCTTTAGTGATCACCTAATCCATTTTTCTACTTGCCATCAGAATCAAGAATCTTTTCTTGCAATTATTATTTTACATTATCTCCATCTGATGATGGAGAATCTAGTTTCCATAAGTGATCAATATCATTGCCTACTATACTTATGATGCCAATGTCTAATCTAAACATTCCTTGCTTCAGTCTTCATTTCTTCGTCTCATTTGCAGTGATGACAGGGAACCATGTATTTCCTTTGCCTTTGCTATTAGCCTTTTGTGTGTTAAAACACTTTTTTTCTGTTTTCTCTCAGCCTTCCTTAAACAAAACAGCCACACTTCCTCTAATCCTCATTCACAGGTCCTGTCTTCTAGACTTCTTCTTCTTCTCTAGATTACAATTTCTTTGAAACATGGTCCCCAGGCCTCAATACAACCCTCCTATTTAGGCATGACCAATGTAAAATTCTCTGTGGCACACACTAGTTTTATATGATGTTTTCTTCTATTTGTGTAACACAGACTTATGAACTGATCTTTGGCTGGAGCTGTGTCCAGCCCCTACATCCTGTTCTGTGGAGCTGCTACTCTGCTGAGAGTTTCCAGTCCTGTATTTATGCAGCTGATTTTTTTAACTTTAAATTGCAGCCACTCTGTTTTATACCATATCCGCTGTGTGTCAAGACCTTGAAGTTAATCCTGTTCTCTAAAGTCCTCACAGGCTTTTTCAGATTGGTTGTATCTGTTTGTTTAACCATTAGGTGCTCCAACAATTAGGAGTGTTAACGGAAGTAGTGGATGACTGAAGCTAGGACAGACCACGGGGTAGCATAGCACAAAAGGATTTGGACTTTATACAATTAGGGCCAGATTTTTTTCTCATCAGTGTTGCACCAATGTCATAGTAGTTTTCTCTAAATCTTGGATGCCAAGAAAATCTCATGAAATTCAGAGTCAGCAACCCCAGTTTCATCAAGGTTTCTGATATCAGCTTCTTTTTTCCCATCTACAAGGCCTGTTACCTTGGTTAGGTCACTCACCTAAATAATTTTGCTCTTCTTCATGATAAGGCCAATGATGAATTTGGTCTTCATTGTATCTGAAGTAACATTTCTCCTGCATTAACAGAATCTTCATTAATTTCACAACAATTAGGCAATATGTGCCCCCTAACCACGAAACAGATTTGAAATCACAGCATTACTGTCATTTACATATTACCATTTTAAAATTAAACAACTAGAAAATCATACACTTTTTGAAGCTGCTGTGGGGAGGGGGATTAGCTTTTATTTCTTGTAGCTCTATTTCAAGCTGTCTAAATGAACACAAACTGCTTACAGAAACATATACCAGGATTTCCATTGGAAATCTTCCCTTCCTGTACTTAAAACTAATCTGGTATTAATGTGTATCTTTAATCAGAGGCAGGCCTCTAGTTCAATTAATTGTGCAAGGGCTGTTCTGAACGTATGAGCGCTTCTGGGCATATGCAGAATGTAGCAGAAGAGAGCAATCTTTTGGTAGCAGCATGCTTCATTTGATTCAATTTCTCTATCTGAAGCCTGAATGATGGAGCTGGAACTCATACTTCAGCCAGAACAAGGGGTTCCTGGAGTAAAATCCCAGAAACAAATGCCACCAAATGTTCAAAGTGCTTTCTTTACTCATTAATCTGATCCTACCAAACCATGCAAGAGTAAAAAAAAAAAAAAAAAAAAAATCAAAAACCATTAAATAGTTATGTCAACTTCCAGCAGTGAACAATCTGGATAGAAAAATTCTGATGAAACACTTTCTCATCACAATACGCCATTCATTGAAATCAAAATGTTCTATGAGAGAATTTCTATTTTTGACTAATTTCCAATGGAAACCAGGCAGGTTTCCAAGACAACTGAGCCTGCCAGTTTGCCTGTCTGTCTTTCCAACAGCCCTTCTGGCTGGTTGTAAAAGATCTTGATCTTACAGACTCTTCCCCTTTGGGGCTGACAGCCTGCTGAGAGCTGGGAAGGAACAGGAAGGACCCTCCAGCTTGTGGCTTCTTGGCAGTCCCAGCTCCCCAGACATGCTGGGTACAAGGCTGACAGGCTGACACAGATCTCAGGCATCATGCCATGAAAAGACTCAACACTCATTGGTTTCATTCCAAAGTCTGAAATATTAAAATCTTCTACTGGGAAAAAAAATGTTGTTTTAATGTTCATGCTGTTCTAATGAGCCTGTATTCCGGATCAGAGCCTAATACTGCAAGAGAGTGCGTATCTATTTTTACAAGCTGTTGTATAAAATTACACAGATAGTCATAGAAATCTGGCAGGCTGACTAAATGTATAAATGATGAAGGTCACACCTGCACATAACATAAGACAGTAGTGCCCATGCTGATGTGGTTACATACTAATGCTATTGCTAACATGTTTCTTTACGGTACTGAACAATTTATAAGTCCTTCCAATATATTCTAGAAGTACTAATAAGAAATATTCCATTTCAGAAGCAAAAAGCTGACATGGAAATATTGCCAGTTTGCTCAGAACCACTAAAACATATCAGTACCATCAGGTTTACCATTGCACAGTCCTGCATATGCTATTGAGAATCTTAGTTAAAATAAAACACCTCCTTTTGTGCCTTAGATGATCATCCAGTTCTGTCTTCAGCCAACACCTTCCCTGCCTTTTCCTTTCACTTCTCAAATGCTAGTCTTACAGTCAAGGGGCTTACTGCCCTTACAGCTCAGCTCAAAGAGGGAGTACATGGTTTTTTCTTACCCATTCCCCTGTGATGTCATTGTCTCTGTCTCAAACTTAGCCTAGCATGGCAACATGAGCTAGGTACTGAGTCTGCTGTTGGCTTGGGGTTCGGAAAGGATAGTAGAAAACAGCTATGGAGACTGGAGTGACTTACAAGCCACATCAGACTTTTCCAAAAAGGCTACTTGCTACTACTAACATTTTGGAAGAATCCAGTGTTGTTCTTGGCATTCTCACAGTAAAAGATTTTGGGAAAAGTTCCAATATCCCTCTCATGATGCACAAAGTCAAATATCGAAAAAATATACAATTAGCATTACTAAATGTAGTGAAAACTAATAATCAGCAAAATCAGGGTAACGTGTGGCTTGCTTCTGTCCAGGAAAACCTTTGAGAACTTGGTGAATGGACCCCTAGAAACCTCATAAAGTTGTACAAGGGGCTGTGTGTGTGTGAGTGCAAAGTTCTGCACCTGGAGCAGGGTAACCTCGTGCACTGAGAGTTAACTGGGTGAAGAGCAGAACTGATGACAAGGGGTGGTGGTGATGGTCACAGTGGATACTAAGCAATGGTGAGAGAGTAGGAGCCTGTGATGCATGAATCTCAAGGGAGTTTGTTCAAAGTGAATAGCAAGACAAGGGAGAGCAATCCAGTTGCTGTTTTAAACTGTCTAATGAGGGAGAAAGGTTTTAAAGAGAAGCCAGAGCTACTCTCCTAAGAATTGCACAGCAAGGGGTCATGAGTCCCCATTCAAAACCTTCAGCAAGGAAGATTTAAACCATATAAACAGACATGAAGCCCACAGCTTAATCTCTAGATTAAGCAAAGTGGAAGAGATTGCCAACAGAGGTAATATTTTCATCCTTGGAAATATTCAAAGCTTGGTTGGAGAAGGCCCTGAGCATCTTAATCTAACTTTGAAGTGTTTTATGCATAGGTGATGGGCCAGGTGTTTTGGGCCAGGTGATCTAGAGCAAACCTTTCCAGTCTAAATTATTCTATGGTTCTATAACTGTGCTCTCACAGGGAATAATAGAAACTCTATCCTGGGCACTGTCAGGAGGACACTGGTCAGCAGATCAGTGGTTGGTTTAATGCCTCTTATTCAGCACTGATGAGGCTTTCCTTGGGATGCTATGTGCAGATCAAGGGCCTTAACCAACTGAAGAAGAATGTCAAGAACTGGTTAGGACCCACAACTCAGTCAAGGGCCTGAGACATTTGACTGATAATCCATCATTTACCAGCTAGCTGGTTAGCTTAGTTTATCCCATAAACCAGAGCTTACGGAATTTAAGCTTGTTCACTCTGGAAAAGAGGAATCTCACTGTCTCTCTGATATCAGCCCACAACTGCTTGAAGGACAATTACAAAGGCAACAGATCCAAACTTCTCAGATTGATAGCTTGACAGGGCAAGTGGCAGATAGCTTGTCAAGGAGTGACAGACACAAAATTGCAATTGAGAGGTTTCATTTCAAGAGTAGGAATAACTTTATCTCTAGGAGAATGGCTCAGCAGAGAAAATGGTTACCCAGAGAGACTGAAATATCTATCCTTGCAGGTTTGCCACTCTTGACTAGACAAAATCTAGCTGACCAGATTTAATGTTGGCTGTAGTCCTGCTTTGAGTGGGAGGATGACCAGTCAACCTCCTTAAGTCCCTTATAACCAACATTTCTATTCTTCCATTAAAATTATATTTTCTAAAAGTCTATTTGATAAGTACTAAACACAGTTGCCTAGCTGGAATCAAGATTTCTGGAAGGTTTTCTTAATTGCATGTATGCAGAGCAGGACATACCATGAAAAATCAGAGACAATGTTGTACATTTGACTTTTCCTGATCTTTTTCTCCCATGTATATAGTACCAGCCACTGTCAAATACTGAGCTAAAGGGACCATTAGACTGATCTATCTGTTAAGGAAAATACTAGTTCCAGATTCCTAAAAAAAAGTATCATGGCTCTTTTCCCATTTGCAGAATCTGAACATTTGCTGAAGGTAAGAAGTCTGCCTTCCACTCAGCAGTAGACACAGTATGTTCAGATACTGACTTTGAGGGAGCATGAAATCCTGGTGCTATGCAACATCCATGGAAGTCTGCCCCTTAATTTTATGATAGCAGGGTTTCAAGCAGATAATTTTAATCTGCCTACTCATGACACTGTAAAACTATTGTAATTTACCATTTACCTGACTAAAACTGAGGGTTTGGTGGTTTGTTTTTTTTTTCAGAAAGTAAACTAAGCAAAAGTGTGTGTCTTGTATAAGGATAAATATGTGTTGGCAAAGATGAGGCACTGAATCAATTTACCTTCAACTACTTATCTAGAACTCTTTATATGTAATAAATTAGTTCCAAAATATCCCTTTTTTTGCTACTATGTCAAATATACTGCCATGTGATGAATATGGGAATATCCTTATTCCTTTGAAATCATGCCAAGTTTCTCATTGTTTATATATTAATGAACTCCTTGTATGGACATCACTGTGTGAAGCACATGAAATTAAATTTTGACAAATGTGAGCAAGAGTTGTTGTTGGAGTTCTATTTAAGACCAAATTATCTATTATATAGTGATTAACTTTATTTCCTGCTTAGTCAAACATCTAGGATATAGGATATATATGTTATATATATGTGTGTGCTATCCTGTATACTATGCCATAGATAGAAACCACAAAGTGACTGGGCAGCAGGTGAAAGGCTGATGTCTGAGCCATCTCAGGCTCAGGCTTCTCCTTCTCTCTCTTACAGCATTTTTAGCCTATTCCACACACAAATTTCCTGTCTTAAGGATGACCTTATTCCTTGATTTTCTTTCCAAAATACAGGGACCACAATTTTACTCTCATTTACTTCAAAGTGAGCAGATACACTCCCTCTGTGTATTCACTTTCATCTACTGTATTAGAATATTTCACATTTAGTGTTTTATTTTTAAATGAAATTCCCAATTATTATTTATCAAAAATCTCTGTGTGGTTTTGACTCAATATGAAATTTATGTATCTTTGGGTTACTGCTACTGTTTGTCTAGTCTTGCTTTGCTATTTCTCATTTCTTTGTATGTTGTAGCACTTGGGAACCCAACTGGTAACTATTCTTGGTCTTGGATAGATTTTTTCAGTCTTACAACCTAACAGTACTCCAGGACAGAAAAAAGAAATATTGGATGCAAGAGTGAGAGAAGGAGCTAACAATCTCGGAAAAGGCATTTTATACAAGTAAAGTTAGGTATAAGTAAATTTGGCATGGAGTGAAAAACCCCATCCAGAGAAGTCAGAGATACCAGTATAAGATTAGTTATATCTATGCTTATCATTTCTGACATGGGTTTCCAGTCCAATATATTTCCTCAGACTTTCTATTCACATTTTAGTTAATATTCTGTTAAAAGTTACACTGTGGTCTGGCATCGTGATCATACTGACAAACGAGTCTGCAGTCATGCTCTGCCTGGCATGGATATTTGTATCTCACTCATTTTAGCAACAAGCTTCTCCTTTTATGAATCATCTTCTGAACTACTGCTTTTTTGTCACTTTTTAAGGATTCTTGAGTGCCTGCATGTCCTCAAATCCAGGACATAAAGCCACTTCTCAAGTGCTATAGCATACAGGCACAGTGTGAGAGGTTTGTAGTATGTGAGGCCCACTGTGCAACTGATTTGCACATACACTGCAAATAAGACAATTTTGGATACAGATTTTGCAGTACGTGCATTGAATGTTCAATCTACTTGTACACAATAGTTTTAATGCATCTGGGACATATCAGGCTCCACATAGATGCAAATACCTATGAACTGTGTTAGCGTGAAAGATTAAATGGATAGGGTAGACAGGGTTGAAAATATGGCTTTTAGGGAAGACTTTCTCTGATTTCACTGGAATTACAAGCAGAAGGAGGTACACTCCAACACATGCCATTAGCATCACTGAGTTCAGACAATATAGGTCCTATCCCCAAGGCTGCAAGATAGTGTGATATCAGAGGGCCAGGGTGCTCATAACTAAGGAAGAAAACAAGAAACATTCTCATCTCAATCTTATACTTTGGTAAAGCCTCTGTAAAACTTCATGACTTTGGATTCAGAATTCATGGCTGTGCATGAATTTTTTCTTAATTAAAGTCTGTGGCAGTACAGCATGACATCTTCCTCAGGCTGGCTGTCCAAGATGGACATCTGCCATAGCATCAAAATGAAAACATATGAAAAACACCACTGTGGCTATCTGTCTTACATACTAATAGGCAAGTGTGCAGGACACTTGCTCAGAAGTAGAACTGTGCTTCCTATAAGTACACTGTTTTATCCCTTTATCCCATTGCTTCGGGAGATCTCTCACACAGCACTGAGGAAAAAATGTAATCCTGTAACTAATGTTAATGTACTGCCTTGATAAACCAGGCAAAATAAAATTTAGGCTTTGCTGCTGAAAGAAGACAGACACCTAATGCTGCACTAGCTGCTAAAAACTAAAAATAATTTTGTTTTCCTTATATACAAGAAAACCACCAAACTTGCCAACAGAGCTTCCTGAGTCTGAGCAGCTGTGTACACATGTGTACAGTACAGTGTATTCCCACTGTGCTCACTTCCATTGTATAGAAGGGCTGGTTTTGAATCAATTTGTGTGAGCAATATTAGAGAGTCTTATTACAAGCTAAGATACTTACTGCTTCATATTTCTGCCTTTTTTACTGCCACAGACCTGAGAGTTCAGTAGGGGTGCACACAAGCACACTGATACTTGGCAATAATGCACTTTGTGCTGCAAGACGTGGCTGTTACAAAATCAGGAGACTCCATAAAGCTCTATCACATTTAGCTCATAAGGCAAACTATGAAGCAATATCAATTTGACCCTAACTGCTGTGGCTGGAGGACTGAACGTCTGTGCAGGTACAGGTTTTTCCACATTGTTTTGCCAAAGTACTTCAGCCACAATGTAGAGTTTGCAAGATGTTCTGATCCAGGTCTGGGCTGAAACTGACAACTCTGATGATTTTTGTGATGTAAACAAAGACTTTGTGTGAGATAATTACCTCAGTTTTTATTTTAAAGACTAAAACCAATTAAGAAAACCACTGAGTTCAAATGCTACTGTAGCTTTAAGATCTTCGAGCTAAGTAGAGCTTAGGAAGATCTTAGAAAGATCTTGGGAAAAGAAAGATATTTAATTAATTTTTTCCAAACTGGTTCATGAAGAAACATTAATATGGTGGTAACAGGCTACAGCATTTAACACAGTAGCTTTGACATTTCTTATCAAATATTTAACTGCTGGCAACTGTGTACTTCACAAGCACCTGTGCAAATGAAACCTGGTTTTAGGAACAAAAGGTTGATACTCATAAAAGAAAGACGAGGACAAGGAAAAAAAAATACTATGACATTGTCACATGATTTTTTATTTTCAGGACCAGATTCAAGACTTTTTTTGGTATTTACTTGAATGCCTAATATTTTTTCCTGTGAGGACAAAGGCTTACAGACTTTCTAGAATAAGTGCGTGTGATTCATAAGCATTTAATTCTAAAAATGCTTGTGTTTTTTGGGACTGTAGGTAAAATATTCCATGTATTTTTAAATCAGACTATTCTTGAAACATGGTGGTCAAAATAAAGGAAGCAACTGAAAAGGCAGAGAAGACAGCAGCATGGTGCACTTTGTTGCCAATCTTAGTGTAATTTCCTTTGCAATGATAGTGCTACCATAGGAAACATCTGAACCATTTTGCTTCTGAGAGCTAAAGTTGGTGCTGATCTAAATCTCTGTAGGAATTTTACCCTGACAAGTAGATGAAATGTAGCTAATTATTTCTTTATTTCTTGCATTAAAGGCCTTTTTTTTTCCCCACAGGGATTGTAAGAAATATGGTACATCTAGTAAATTCCCTAAGCAAATACATATTTATTAGTCTTGCACTTTACTTGTCTTTTGATGCATCATACGGCAAAATTTATATTTTGGTTGTCAGTAAGACCTAGTAACACCAAGTTAACAAACAATAACAAATAATAATAGTAATAATAACAGTAATACATACTTGATGCTGTCGTATTTAATCTATAGCATAGGGGTCCTGCCAACATACTTAGAATATACTAAGCAATTTATATTCTGGATTATTTTTCCTTAAATAAGCAAGCAAAAAAACCCCAGCTAACAACACAAAACAAAAACATTCAGAGTATCAATAATATATATCAGTAGTATATATAAATATATATACTACTATATATCTATATATTTTATATATAGATATAAATATAGTAGTAAAATATATCTGTAGTATAAAAGATACTACATCAATAGGCCTAGAAGCTGAAGACTTCTGCTCTGGTCAAAGTCAAGCATTCCTGAAACAAGCCTCAAGAAACTGGCTTAGCCAGGACTGTGGTGGGAGTGAGCCTAACTTTTTTATATGTGCTGGAAGCCATTTAGCATGTTCACAGCAGTTCTTCCTCTATGTGAAAGAAAAAGGAAGAAACACTTGATACTTCACAAACTACATTGAGGAAGGGGAAAGGGTGTCACTGCTGAAGTCACTGGGTGATGGAAGCTGTGTCAGGGCAGACCAGTACCTGGGCCTGGAAGAAGGCTGTGTGTCCCTCAGGCAGTACATGCAGATGCTCTCTGCTCTGTGCTCCTGTGAGTATGTCTCAGGCCTGCCCCACAGGACAGTCCTACGTATCAGTGAAGATTTCTCTCTCTATACTCTGGCAGGGCTTTCAGCTCTTCTGTTGCAACAGATGCTGGATAGTGGTAGGAGCAGTGAGGATTTTGGAAGGAAGACTTGTCTCTCTTGGGAGATGGATGGAAACCACCTGACTTACTTTGCAGGGCTTATTTCAGTAGACTATATTGCATCCTCTTCCAGTCACCATGATCTTTACTCAATTCAGATGAGCAACAGATTCAGAAAATGAAGAGGAGTTTAGCTCCGCTTTTGAAATGGCATTACCATATCTATTCCTGCTTTGATATGTAGTCATGTTTTCTTAGCACCGTTTCTGTGCCATGGGGATTTTTGGCAGCTTGTTGCCTAATTTGATTCCCTAGGAAGAGACACACGAAACTGAATGGCATATGAGATGCTTTTATTAGACTCTCTCCTGTCCATCAGTGTGCTGGGAAGGACCAGGCAATCAATTCTGCCTTGGTCTTGCCCTTCCAGTGTGCTCACTGATAACAGACACAAGTACAGAGAACCCCTGAAACCTCTTTCTTTCTCTCTTTCTCTTGCTCTTGCTCTTGCTCTTGCTCTTGCTCTCTTCATTTCTTCCTTTCTTCTTCCTTTCTTTCTGTGCCCTTCTGTGGTTGCAGAAGGGTCATTAGAAGGGATGCTCTGTTCTGCATTGCTAGAAAGGAGGTGGCCATTTTCTTGAGGGATAATTGTAACCATTTGCATGCAGAGTCTAAGGATGTCTTCTGACAGGAAAAAATATCCAGACCTTGCTCTTTACTACTGTTCCTTAATGATTGTAAAACCAAACAGCACTTAAGGCAGAGCATTTCTAATGTCTAATTCCACACCTTGCAGCATCATGCATAGAATTCTTTGGGTCTATGATTCGATGATTATGGCTTACAACATTCACTAACTGAGGGGTGATAATAATTACGCAGAAATAGATTTATTTGCCTGAGAGGAAGATTTGACTCTTGAAGTTATCTCAACAGGAATGTCAACAGAAGCCACAGGCATACAAGGATGCACTGAATTTATTTTTTTTTTTTTGATATTAGCATAAACAAGCTCTGCATAATTCAATTTCTAATTGAAGTGCTCATCTCAGTCATAGCTGTTTATCTTGTTACTCTGGAAAATTAATTTTATTTGCTTGACTGGCTTTTAAAAATTATTACCTCTGTGATACTGCAACTTAAGGGTAATTAGCTATTCGGAGGCCAAGGTGTCTTTGTGATCTAATGACTATGAGAAAAATGAAATCACCATGCTAGCAAAGTTTATTTTTAGTGCTCTGATTTCTGCATTTACCCTAAGCTAAATGCAAGCTCGGCACATCAGATTTTGAAACTTTTTAGATAGCTTATGCTAATTTATGTGGTGTGCCAGATTCGTTTCTGTCAACTCTCAGTCAAAACCACAACGTCTGTCATTGGGTTTAGTTATTGGAATGCAAAAATTTGACTGCATAAAGCAGAAGGTCTCGACCTGGGTGCTATTAATAGAAAACATTGGTGAGGCTGTGGTTGTTCAAGAAAAGGAGTATGGTGTACCACTGAAGATGCCAGAGGCTAAAGATTGACCCTAGCTCCAGGGCATGACCTCAGCTAGAGACAAATGACCACATTGTTGGGGGGTGGAGGATGTATACTGAAGGAAAACTCAAAATGAACAAATAATCTTTTTTTTTTTCTTTCTTCTTCCTCAGTGCAAAAATACAGAGTCTGGTACGTGTTTGAAAATAAAGAAAACATTAACAAATAAATACACTGCCAACTGCTTTTGCTTCTAGATAGAGTAGCCAACAACTTCACCATTTTTGGCTTGCTGTTCAGGATAAAGGGAATATCAGTATTATATAAAAATATATAAAAATATAATAATATATAAAATATTATATAAATATAAAAATATATTGTCAAGAATATTTTGAATCACCTTTTTTTAGAGCAACATTATCATTTGATGAGTTACGTGTCTCAAAGTCCAAAGCAAGGGTTGCTTGTGTAAATGTTCACCACCTGTCTCCTACAGAGTAAAGCCTTTCAGATAGAAGCTTAGTGTAGATGGGAAGCTAGGTGCAACCATATCAGCAGATTAGTAAGCATCCAGGTGCAGAATTTTTGTAGGGGTTCTCCCCTTCAGTATGGTGTGAGAACAGAAACTTAGCAGCACCCTGCATCTTCTACCATGATGGGTATATCCTTCTATCATGATACAGTCCCTTGAGAGTTCATTCATGGCTGCTAGTATCATGTTAAGGTTGCTTAGCATTTTTAATAGTCATACTTGGTTCTCAGTATCTTACTTTTAAAACCTTAGATTCTCAACATTATTGAATTTCTTAAGAAATATGTCCAAATGAGAGAAGAATTTGACACAGAAATTGATTAGAGTTGGGACAGCACCATTTACTATGCCTGCCTAAGCTTGAATGCATTTTAAATCTCCAAATATTTTAAGATCTGGAATTGAAACATGACTTTTTCTGTAATGCAGCAAAACAGAATACTGCTGTGTGTTTTTAAGTTCCTTGAAGGCCTTGGGAAGCTAGGGAGGAATTAGGGATATAGAAGATTAATTTGAGTGGCAGAAGAGCATCAGACAAAAGAATTTGGGGGGAAAGAGACTAACATAGCAAATGAGATATATCTTAGTATCAGAAAACAGCTTCCAGATTTACTGTTAATATTTTTGACTCTTTCTAGCAGAGGATCTTACTATTATTACAAGTTTAAGTGATTAAGTGAGCACTAGGGAATGAAAGTTAAATGTTAAAAATTACATTTAATATTGATGCATCAAAACAGACAAAAGCTAGAGAATGACAGAACTAATGCTGAAGATCAGTGCAATTTCTTACAATCTAGGTTTATTGGAAATGAAGCAATCAGCCATTCAGATAATCTTACATGACTCAGCCACACAAAAAGCAAAGGTGTAATTACAAATTTCACAAGCTTTTATTGTTTTTTTTTTAAAGAGTGGTACAAGACAATTTACCACAAATTGATTCTTTTGCACTGCATGTTAATTACTGTCATCTTAAGATGACTGAGTCTCATTCATCTCATACGGAAATGCATGAAAATATTGCCACTGACTTCAGTGAGCACAACAGCATCCCTGGATGGCTCTAAGGGTTTTTTGGCATTTGACCTGATCTAGGCAGATTCAGCACCTGCAGTTTCATGTTATTGTTGCTAGGCCTTTTCTCCTGTACATGGTGGTTTTACAGAGCTGAATCATTCATCTATTAGGAATAGTGCTTTGTGGTAGTTGTATTGTCGTGTATTTTTAAATTTATATCCTGGAGTAGCTGAACATGAGAAAATACATTGCAGGAGAAAGAAGAGAATGTCAGTACCTAACTGCTGGTTTTCAAGGAATTCATTAATGTTCTGATTACAGCTGTACAACCAGAAAGCTGGAAAGAGAGAGAAAGGGCAAAGACTTATAGCTACCAAGCCCCTACTATATGAACAGCTACAATGAAAGTAAAACTGTAAGGACAGTCTCTCCTGCTGGAAAAATGCCGAAGTGTGATTTGGACCTACTCCAGGAATTCTGCAGACTGTAAAAGATAAAGTTAGCATATAAATAAACAGTTCTGTAAAGCCCAGACCCTATCTCCTTCTCAAACATTCTTCTATCAGGACCATTCTGCTATCAGGACCCCATGGGCTGTGCCTGGTGCCCCCTCCCCTGAGCACACCCGGTGGCTTTTGCATTAATGTGTGGTGATGTGGCCATGCTGCAGCCCAGCTCGTCCCTCACTAGCCAGGCCACCCAGCTCCCTGTAAACTTGCCAGCCCTTTCTTGGCTCTGCCCAGGGCACCCTGTGCAGTGCTTCTGTGGGTGGGTGCCCCAGCAGCTGAGGCTGACTGCAGCTGTGATTTTAAGGTGGGGGGGAAGAGAGAGGCAGTAGACAGAGCTCCTGCTCCCATGCCTATGGATTGGGATGACATCTCACATCAGCTTCTTTTGTAAATGGACTCCTACATTTTCTTGTTTATTATTTAGTACAGACTAACCAGCTCTATAATTTCCTGTAATAATTTGCTGGAGTTTTCTGTGCCTTTTACACCATAACTGTATTTTTGCCAGGATTGCGAGATGTCTCACAATGTGACTGGGTGCTACTGCTCTGACTGGGCTTCCCAGACACAATGCAGCCCTGAGAAATGAAAGTAAAAATAATTTCTATTCCTACTTCGCAAGTGTAATTACTCACTTGCAGTTAAGATATTCCATGTCTTACAAAGCATGGTGATGGCTGCCCCACACCCACTCAGCTGCTTTCTTGCTCCCTCTCCTCAGGAAGAGAAAAAAAGATGAAAAAGCTCGTAAGTAGATAGACAAAGATGGTGAAATCACTAGCCAGTTACTGCCATAGAAAAAAATGTCCCAACTTGAAGAACATTAATTTATTGTCAATTAAAAAAACAAAAAACAAAAAAAAAAAAACCCCAGTCAGGCTAGTAAGACACAAAGACCCCCCAAAGTGTGCCTTTTGGAGACATCTACCTTCTATGGTGTGGGATTTTCACACCCTGCAGTGTGAGCATCTACTCCATGGTTTTCCATGTGCTGCAGGGGGACAGCCTGCATCACCTTGGTTTTCTCTATGGGCTGCAGGGAAGTGTCTGCTTCAGGACCTGGTCACCTCCTCTCCTCATCTTTGATCTCAATATCTCGAGATGTGTTTCTGTTTATCACTCCTTTATTTCACAGCTGCTGTGCAGTGTCTTTAGCCTTTTCTTAAATATTTTTTCCCAGAGGTGCCACTAGCTTGGCTGATGGGCTCAGCTCTGTCCTGTGTAGGTCCTTTTGAAGCCAAATGAAACTCTTTCCAATGCTGGGGAGCAGTCCTTGGGGTTTTTTTCTGACAGAGGCCACCCCTGGAGCCTCCCTACAAACAACAGGGCTTGGACACCAGACACACAGAGTTGCTGTACAAATGGGCAGTAAATCCAGCTTGTCCAGAACCTGCCAGGTTGCAGCACACATCCAGCTCAGCTCTGCAGCCAGTTTGTGACTGCATCTGACCCACTAGCTGTGAGTCAGTGTGCAGGTTGGGTGCAGCCTGGCCATCCTCAGGGCTCATTGCTTCCCAGAAGACTGCTCCTGCCCATTCTTCCCATGCTTGTAGCCATTCTAGCCCACATTAGACCACATGATATGCTGATTCAGTTTTCTAACCCCATGAAAAACTGTCCTGGTTTCTTTTGCAGTTAAGTTTTCTGACATGTTTACTTCCTGACACATGGTGAGCATCTAACTAACAGCTCAGCTGTAAGGTTTAACTGTGTGTGAACAGCTGTGATGGGCACTCTGCCTACTGTGAACATTGTTTTTTTTATTCCCAGGAACCCCCATATGAAAATATGGGATGTTTATTGAATTTGGAATGTGGACAGATATATATGATTAAAGAGTTAAAAATCCTCACATCAGAATCTGGTACCTGGAGCTCTAGGGAAGAAAAATGAACAAGTTTGCAGGATGCTCTTTTTTACACATTACACTCTGGACAAAAAGGTAACCCAAATTTCACAAAACTTAAAACCAGGCAAAGGACTTGATAATAGGTAAGGAAATTCAAAATCTCTGGATGAAGGGCCAGAGAACAAGGATGATCATAACATCATAGAATGGTTTGGGTTGGAAGGGACCTTTAAAGTTCATCTAGCCCAACCTTCCTTCCATAGACAGGGACATCTTCAACTGGATCAGGTTTCTCAGAGCACCATCTAACCTGAACTTGAATGTTTCCAGGGATGGGGCATCTACCACCTCTCTGAGCAACCTGTTCCAGGGATCAAGTGTGTGAAACAGGAGGGAAAGGACTTGATTAATAGAAAAGACTGTTCTGCCAGAAACATTATAGTAAGATAGGGGCCTATAAAATCACAAGAGTCATAGTGGAGAGGAATAGGGAATAATTGTCCACTGTTTCTCTGAAGAGTGAAGTGTTAGCAAGTGGGGGAGTATAGCCTGGTTTCTATGCTTGTCTGTCAGTGTCAGGATGTTATGCTGAAGAGACATTTAATCTAAAGTAGTACAAACACATTCTTAATGACAGCCTATAATTCAAGTTGCTAAAGAGTTATAGATGAATTTTATTGAATATTTGAAAAATTATCATTAATTACTTATGCATGTTCTTATCAAGCACTGCAGATAAACATGAAAGCTAGCTTTGCCCCCAGTCATGGTAGTAATACCAATATTTTCTGCAACTTGAATATGTACAGAGATGAAGAGGGGAGATCACCTCAGAAGGTGCTGCATGCTACTTATTCTGGAGGTCAAGCAGCCCTATCTGGACAAGCAGGAAGCCTGGGTGGAAAATAACTGAATTACCCAAGGACTGGTAATTGAAAGAATTGGAAACAAAAGAGCTACAGCAGAGAAACCCAGCAGATTATTTGCTTCAGTCCTGGGAAAGCTCCCATAATGTATACATCCTATACAGCAGAAAGATCAGATGAGACTGATTGGTTTGTAGCAGGCATATCAAAAGTATTTAGACCAAACAGAGGATATAAATGTTAATAAGTCAACAGGAGCTGATGGCATTCATCCAAGAGTTCAGGAGCAAATGAGATATAAAACTGCAGATCTGTTGGCCATCTACAGCAAGCACTGGTATGAGGAACTTGGGAGCTACTGAGTCAGTGGAAAACCAGTATCTATTATATCAAAGGTCTATAATAAAGAAAGAGATTGATGATTACATGAATAAACAATGTATTGAAAAACTGTCAGCATGGATGGGGTGAAGAGATGTCCAGCCTCCCTGGCCTGCTGGAGTTCAATAACATGGACAAAGGGTACATTTGGATTTCCAGAAAGCCTTTGACCAGATTACATGACAAAGGTTACAAAAAATCTCTAGGCTGCCACAGGATTCTGGGAAATGAAACGATCTTTTATTAGCTGGAGAATGGATAAAAGACTACAAGTAAAGACCAGTGCTTTCTAGAGCAGAGAAATACGAGCAGTGGAGACTTACAGGGACTGGTGTTGGGACTAGATTTATTCACTATCTTCACTAGTGATTTGAAAAAGGAAATGCATCAAAATCCTGAATTTTGAACATGACACCAACCTCTTCTAGCAGACAGTAAGGAACTCCAGAAAGAATTTGAAAACTAGGTGGACAAAAAGCATCAAATTAATTTCAGTCTCTCTTAACAAAAAGCAAGGCATCTAGAGAAAAAAATTGTAACTGAAGTACTTCTACATGCAGAATGCAAAATTAGTAGTTGCACTTAGGAAAGTGAATTAGAAACATCAACATCAGTTTATCAAAACCATCAGCCTGGTGCTCAGTGGTAACCAAAAAATCAGCAAAATATAGAGTATTGTCTGGAAAAGTATTGAGAGGAAAACCAGGAACATCATTTTGCAACTAAAACTTCAGTCTCATAAACTTAAAATTTCTGAGTCCTCAAGAACACAGTGGAGTTAAACAAGGTACAGTGAAAGGCAAATAAAATGATTGAGAAGATGTCATGGTTGCCTTATTAGGAAAGATTAAAATGGCTTTAGCTGTTCAATAGTGCAAGGAGAAGGCTGAAAGGAAAAAGGAGTAAGATTTACAACATTATGAAGGTGTTGGAAAATGTCAATGCAAAAATGAAATTCCCTAAACCTTTCAATGCTGACTGGAGAGCACTCGGTGAAACTAGTTTAAAGCAAACAAAAGTGAGATACTATCAACAGGCTTGAAAAGGATGTAGACAAATCCATTAAAGAGAACAGGCAGCAATGCATGTTGCCTTTTGAAATCTTTTAACAAAGACCTGTGGATTCTGCAGAGCTCTAAGGGGAATGTACTCCAGATAGTCATCTTGTTGGCTTTTTTACAGCAGCATCTTGTATTACCACTTTAAGAGTCAAAGCAGGCACTCCACAAAAGGAGAAACTTCTTTCCTCACACTCAGCACATACAAAAATCACTGCTGTATTTTTTTTAATCCCCAAATTATTTTTTTAACTCCTAAAAAAAAAAAAAAAAAAAAACAGAGAGAGAAAGAGGAAATAAAGGAATTTCTTAATCACAGTACATTTTGTGAAACACTTCTATTGAATACTAATACAAAAATACAGTAAATACAATAAACATTGATTAAAATTGATGAAATAGTACAGTTCTTTCTGAAAGCCTCTTGGCCAACAAGATGGAAAATTTTAGTTATATTCTGCCCCTCACACTAATGATCAATTGAAGTGAGACTAGATTTCAAGTTTTCACAGTTGTCTTCATCTCAGAAACCTACAAAAGGTTTTACTGTCCTCCCACTCTTCTCAATGCTCCTCCAACTGAGATGCAAATAAAATCTGCTTTCCAGTCTTGCCAGCTCCCTTCTTCCCACCAGAACTAATAAAGAATAAAACAAGAGTTGCTTTCCTGACTTCTCACTCTGTTGATGAGCATGCTTGAAACTTAGCTTCTCACTACTCTCTCCCTTCACAGCCATAGAGAAAAGAAAGGAATACTGTGCTATTCCTTCTGGTACCTGCAAAACAAAGCAGGGCAAAGCTTTTCTTTCTACCCACACCCTCTCTCACTTATACTGCTTTACTTGCTGTCCTCTTATTAACCCCAATAAGATGCCTCAGTTATCTTTAGTTGGTCTGTTATCTTTAGTTGCTCTCTTATCTTAAGGTATCTTAACCTCCTATAATCCTTATCTATTCAGGGCATGTTCATCCTATTACCTTAGTTGAATGGTTATGGCTTCCCACAAGTATCCACTGCTTGCACCTAAGTCCTGGTCTTTCTTCTCACTTGAAGTGCCCTCGAAGCTGTGATAATACCTTGTGTTTCTTGCCCACACAACCATCCCAAGGGGGGATGTTGATGTATAGCCCACAAGCATTTCCACAGAGGATCCCTCCCCTGCTTCTGGTTTCTGCAGACCCTTTGTCCCCAGGGAATATTTAGTGTTGAGCTGAACTGCTTAAGGCCAAGTGACTGGAAAATCAGGGAATATTTAGTGTTGAGCTGAACTGCTTAAGGCCAAGTGACTGGAAAATCAAAGTCCCACAGTCCCTGGGCTCAAAAGGTTTTGAGTTCTCCAGATGATGTTTGTTCAGTTGCCCTGAAGCAGAATGGCACTTTGAACTCAGACCACCCCCAGCTTTGGGGAATGCTTAATCAAAGATATCTGGCAGGTGGAAGTGAACCCACATTCATCCTTGATCTTCTGGGCTCAAACAGGGCCTCAGGATGCAACTTCTCATATTAAACATTTGGCTTGCTCTAAAACTAATAATTCATGCATTTGAATGCAGAACAAAAACACTCCATCAAAACAGTACTCTAGATTAGTTTAACTGTGTTTTTTGGAAAGGTTTTCATTCTGCCACTGAATCGTATGGGCAGTTAATCATAGAGCTTTCATCTAAAATATCCCTTTAACAGCTAAAAAAGTGATAGCAATAGATATCAGATTTGGATGGACCACTTCATTCTGGAAAGAAAGGACAACTATGTAATATTTTTGTAAACTAATGTTAATATCAGCTTTTAATATCAATTAGAGATATTTGTTTATTAAAAACATCTATTTATTCAAAAGTTTAAATGGTTGTGTGATGTATGAGTAGATGTTACCTTTTTGTTAAAGACTATTTTAAGCATGAAGATATAAAAGTAAGTCTTCTTAGAAGGGATAATATATGGGAAAAAAAAGATCTGTATTTTAAATAGACTCACTAGGACATTTTTCATTTTAGTTTATTTCATAAAGATTCAGAGCACATACAGGTCCTGAGAGACATAAATGACAGGCACTAAGACTCATTTAATTTCTCCTTTTTTTAAATGGAAAATCCATAACTTCTGGTTTCTTCAAGCACTATATCATGAAAAAAAATATGCAGAATGCTACTTAAAAAAAAACGTGCCATTAGAATAGCTGTGAAAATGAGATGTTCTTCTGTAGTAATGCAAGAACTAGCCCAGGTGTCCTAGATTCTATTTTGAGAACTTCGTTCTTGAGTGATGCACCTAAAGAACACAATGGTGAATGTAAGAAATTAGGAAATTGAGTTCCTGTGAGAGCAGAAATAAGGATGATGTGTAGTGGCATCCTTAGGAAACTGAAAGAAGGCTATTGGTCAGGGAGACTGTAGAGTGGTCTGAACTGGTAATGTTTTAAAGACAAGAGTCTTACAATAGCACTACCTGACCTGAAGACTTTGTGGAAACATTTATTATTTGAGCATACAGACTTTGGTAAGTGTTTATCAGGTATGTTGGCCACAAAATGTGCTCTATGCAATTGTGCAAAAAACTAGAAATCATATGAAAGAGGGCAACAAAAAGCAAGTGGCTGAGTTCTAAATGTTATCATTACGGTCATAAAATTTTATCTCAGATAATTCTTTCCTGTTCTTGGTTATCCAGTGCCTCAGGATGTGGAGCAACAATTGCTCCACAGGAATGGAGAGAACAACTGGTCAAAAGCAAATAAACCCTGCTTTCACTTTTCAGCAAGTCATAAAAGAGTTGAGCAATATAAAGAATTTAGAGTCTGAAGTTCTGGTCTAATACTTCACTATAGGGTATACAGTTACTATATACACCCTTATTATTACATTAAATTACTTTTTTTTTTTTTTAAATGAGATATAGGAAGGTGTCACTAAGGTGTTACAAACTCAGCTGTCACTCCTAGAAGTCTGAAAATGCTCACAGTTCTTTGTTAAGTCTAAATAGCCAAGAGTGAAACACAAAAATTAGGCAGAAAAATGGGAAAGGATTTCACACTCTGGGAAAATATTTATAATGGATGCATCAGACTCTGTTAAGCAGCTGGAGAAGCTTTCAGTTGTAACAGAGCCCCACAGTTGTTACAGGAGCTTGTACCTTGAAGTAGCACTTAGCACCTCCAGGTGTTAGGCAAGCTGTTCAGAACCCTGAAGAAGGAGGTTTTACACATAAAGCTCCAATTAATGTGCATTAGATTCACAGGCACAATAAAGAGTGGTAATTATCATCTGCCAGCTCAAATATCATTGACTTCTACGGTGCTGAAGAGCTCCTAGCTTTTTAAAGAGAAAATTTGTTAATTTAAGTGAAACAGGTTTACTGTATAGTTTATAATTCATAAAATCTAGAGGGAATACCGAATGGCCATGAATGACCTCCATTCATGGGGAAAGATGCTTCTACAGGAGTGCGAGGACTTAAACAGAAATGGAGAGGCTCTGCCAAAGCTAAGGACAAAGTATAATAATCAGTTTACAAAATCCATTCTGTTTTCTTTATCTCTTCCCCAAAGCCTAGATACTGAGATCTGTTTTCATTCAGATTTGTCCCAGGCCTATTTTTCTAGATTGCCTTTTTTTAAACTCATTTTTTCAGCAGTTTTGCAAATCTGGGAGATCCCTCCACAGTCAAAAAAGGAGAGATGCCTTGTCCGTGACTCTGAGGGTCCATTTCAGAGAACCATCTGTATTAATTTTTACTGTAAAAGAGAGTCATATTCAGAACAGTTAGTAAGTGATGCAATATCTATGATACAGTCACGAATAAAGCCTGTTTGTTAGCACTTCTCATTTTAAGAGAAACCAAACCTTACCTCAGAAGCTCATAAAAGATTTGTGACCGCTGAAATATAGATTACTCTCACTCAGGTTCAGGTGAATTTTATATAGACAGCTTGTGTCTAAATGTCTAAAGACAGCTTGACTCTAAAAGAGTCAAACTCTAATCTCTTCCTGAGTATATTCTTTCATATGCATATCTGTCTGAGAGACAGAATGCAGAGTTTAAGTGGAGTCTATTTCATTTCCCTTCTTAACAGAGGTGTCAGTCCCATCTGCAGTTTTCTCTTTTGCATTTGATTCACTGCTGCTGTGCACTGTGTGCTGCTTATTTTTCTCATGTCTGATATAAATATAAATTGGCTTGCTAGCAGTTAGCTGCACTGGTATAAAATACTGCCTAAGATGCAGAAAAACAGTGAGTCAAATGTGTTGCATGGACCTGGAGCAGACATGACAGAGCTGCCTTCCTCTTGGTCTTGTCAGAAGGATCTTTTTGGCCATCCATCACATCATGTTGCTCAAAGCTGTTACACCCATTCCAGCCCCAGTGAGTGAGGTAGGCTCAGTCACCTCACCCTCAGCAGCACAGACAAATGAGTTTTCCTGCCCTGAAGTTGAAGAAGATTTAATATATTATTTTGTCCTCATACTGGGTGAAAAAAAATCAATTTCATGGCAGCAGAAAAGCGGCTAAATAAAATGTCATCTTCTATGACCAGCTTGGAGCCCCGAGGCTGGGCAGATCCCCTTCTCAGCAGGGGCAGTCATGGATCTGCTACCTCTATCAAGCAAGTGCCAGTCCCTCTTCTTCCTCCCCTCTCCTGTGCCCCTTGCAGGCACAGAGCAAGGGCAGGGGTGCAGTCAGCAGCAGGCAGCCATGTGCTACAGGACCTGTGGAGTTTTTTGGTCTCCGTGCTTCAGACAAATCAGAGCAAACAGGACCAGGTAAGAGCCACTTTGCCATGGCTGCTGAGCCAGCATAGATTTCTCTGCAATTATCTATTTTGCCTCTTCCCAAAGCCTGACCTGCCTATGGAAGCCCTGGTGTTTATTTAGGACCTTGTAAAAATACGAGCTATGAGGACTGATCATCCTCCTGGGACCATAGTGGAATTTCTTCATCTGTCTTCAGTGAGTGTGTTGAGGTTCCAGCTCCACTGAAACCAAAAGCAGTGGGGGATTTTTTGTGCAAACTATGTAAATAAATTCTCCACTAGACCATCTTGATTGTGATTGCTGGAGCAGAAACTGACTGTGGACAGAGGCAACTGATGTCAGTAACGGAAGTACCTTGCTGAGAAGTGTAAATATTGTCAAAGAACATACTGTACTTATATTTTCCATTACCTTTATGTAATCCTATAGAAAGTTTCCCCATTGATATTCAGCAGAGAGACATTATTACCTGCAACTGACATCTGACTTCAGGTCAGCACTAACTCCACAGGGAGGGGCAGATGTATCACTTATCTACAAGAGTAAGTAGCAAACAGGCTACAGCAGTGTCAAGCCAACCCTTGAGAATTTAGGTCTACTGTATTAACAAAAATAAAGGATACTTTTGCATAGATGTTTTTCCTATGTGCTCCATGTGTTCCTAAGTGTTCCATGAGTCAATTCTGTAGGCTAATGGGACAGTAACAGATCAATGGGCATAGCAAGAGAAAACATTGCTCTAGCACACAGAGGGCACCAGATAAGCTGATTAATGCTCCATCTGTCATCTAGTACAAAAGAAATAGTAATTATGAAACAACACCCATATGTGATCTCTTTGGAAAATAAACACTCGAAACTGACAATTTTTTCTTCCCACAAATGCTGGAATGTTCCCTAGAAGCAGTTATGAAGCAGCCAGATGCATTGACCACACATAATGCTAGAAAAAACAGTTCTCCAGACATAATTGTTCTTCAGCCATAATCCTGAGAAACACAGAAACTGAGTCTTTCATGTTTCCCATGTCCTTTTTGTGTCAACAAGTCAAATGAAACACCCTTAATGGTCTCTCTCAGGAAGAGAGAGATTTCCTTATTGTTTGGGAGTGTATGAATGAAGTAATTCTAAATGTCACATTATGATCCACTGGATAATCAGATGACATAAAGAACAAGGGTTTAAAGATATGAGTAATTTTTATTGCCAGTAAATGTCATTATCCCATGTTATTCTGAAGCAGTCTTAGAGTTTGAAACCCAGATATGAGGGTAGGATTCAAAGCCTCAGCAAGCTTATAAACCAAAACAGAAACAAACTTGAAACCTGAAAAAGTCAAATGTTTCCCCAACAAGGTTTAATGGAAAGCACATAATCACTGATAAGCACTGAATGCTTTGTTAAGGGGGTGGGAAAACCTTTGTTACCTGAGGAAAGTTGAAGAAGAGTTGAACAGTTAGCATCTGTGAACAGAGAATTACAAAGTCCTAGTGGAGAGGGTTCCTTGAACTTTGAGTTTCCCTTCCTATTGTCCTCAGATGGCTGTCAGTGGTTAGTGAAGTTTCTGGGTCCAGGGCTGTTTTCAGGCAGACTCCTTTCTATCTGCCTGCTGCCTGATAAATAATCCTTGGAGATGGTCCTGGCTTGGCACTGTCCCCTGTAGATACAGTATTGCCAGGATCGTGGTATTTCTGCCTTATAATTTACCCATTGGTGTCATACTGAGTCTGTACTTGGCCTACCTTATACAAGGACACTTTGTACCTACCCCAGTAGGTACAGCTGTAGGAATGATGCTCTCCCTGTTTCTGTTGTCCATTTCTTCAGGGAATTGCCAAGGCAGGATAGTTTTCCCCAGCCAGGATGGTTTCTGGTCTCTGGAATCCAGATGAAGGAGAGGCCAAGTCCTCAGCATGGGTTTCAGCTCTGTGAGGAACACCTGAGAAATGCCAGAGCACCCAGGATATCCCTTGTGTCAGAGCACCCTTCTGCTTGACACAAGGTCTCAAACCTTGCCCTGTCCCACGTCCCTAAACCATAAGTTTGGATAAGGCAGTCAGTGTGTTCACTCAGGGCACTTTCAAGACTTTCCATTTCTTTCACATCCTTCTCTTCTGATTTACCACCAGCCACTCTCACCTCCTGGAAGCTGTTACTACTTCCAATTCTTGTCACCAAGAGCAGTATCAGCTGCCCTCCCATGCCTGTCTCAGCGAGATCTGCTGGTGCTGGAGGCAGTGAGGGGGAACAAGGAGAAGGCAGCCATGGCTGGAAGGTTTGCCTTTGGCCCTCACCTGACAGAAGCAGCATCAGCAGTGCTTATGGCAACTCATTCATAGTCTCCAGAGGAGGCATATTTCTCTTCAAGTGTAATTCATAGAATTAATCATAGAATCATGGAATGGTTAGGGCTGGAAGGCACCTTAAAACTCATCCAGCTCTAACCCCCTGCATGGTCAGGGACACCTCCCACGAGACCAGGTTGCTCAGAGCCCCATCCAACCTGGCTTTGAACACTTCCAGAGAGGGGGCATCCACAACTTCCTTGGGCAACCTGTTCCAGTGTCTCACCACTCTCACAGGAAAGATTTTCTTCCTAATGTCTAACCTAAATCTCCCCTCTTCAAGTTTTAAAACATTTCCCTTTGTCTTCTCACTTCACACCATTGTAAAAAAAGTTTTTTCTGGAGTGGAACTGGTTGACTTACACAGCAATAAATGGAGCATATCACTAGTTGTCAGGATACTTCAACAGAATCTAGATGCTGCAGTAGAGATGCATGGCATGAGGCACTGTACTTCCCATGGAACACCTGAGTTAATTACACAGTTAATGCTTACAATAATAGAAGTGTAAGAAGATGCTGTGGACTAATTTAGGCTTAAGCATGATGCAAAATTATGCTCACAAATTAAAAAAATACAGGGTGAGATCAGTGTGCCTTTGGGTGTTCTCACTGCAGAGAAGTGTGAGGAATTAGTATCTTACCAACTCATTCTTCGTTTTATAAAAGTTATTTCCAGTTTAAAAAAATCCCTCAAGGGCGTGACCTACCAAACTGCATTCTCTCATGCAGCCTGAAGTATTATCTGTACAATAACAGTCCTTTCACTGGAATGCAAGACATCACATTATTTTTAGCAAATTAGTATCCCAAATCATTCAACCACAAGCCAAGGATCCTTTCTGAGAAAAACCATTATCTCAATCATTCATTTATTACTTTTTAAAATGTTCTCACTTGCCTTTCCCTTGCAAAATTTGGCTCTCAGTACTCGAAGGGATTCAATTTCAGATCAGATATTTTCACAATAATATATCTTTGCATTTCATCCAAGGGTGTGAGTTGGAAGGGAATATGGAGCTGTATCCAGACAAAACTACCTCTAGGGCAGACAGACAGGCTTGATTATCTATTTGATCATGGGGCTATTGTGGCAAAAGTCAGAGCAAAATGAACCCACTGCTGTAATGTGTTGCAAACTCATTTAACCAGCAAATACAGACTGGATACCTCAGTCAGCCTTTCCTAGGGAGAGCAAAGGGAGCTTTCAGCTGGAAACACCTTCTGAAGTTCTGAGCAATTGCCCTGTCCTTGCATATATGTGAGTGGCCATGCACAGGCAGAGAGGCATCTTTTTAAACAAGTATGTCTAAGATGGAAATTAATAATAGTCCCTGCCATCTGTCATGATATTAATGAGGGAAAAACTGTCAGCTAATCTATCTGTCTTTTTATGGTGACACTTTCCAGACAAAGCATCTCTGTGTCTTACAGGCAGAGACTGGGAATGTGACTGCCTTGCAGGGAGGAAGAGATGAGTGTGGTGGCATCACCTTTTCTGTCCAGGGAAGAATTCTGGCTCGTGTATTTTCCAGAAGGAACAGACTAGGTGCTCCAAAGATTGCTCAGGGCAAAGCCCTGTCCTATTGCTGCAGATTAGGCCAGATTTATTTTGGAAACCTGCTTTTCCAGAGTGGTCTGGCTGACATATTATTTACTCCCTGTTCTTGGCAATTGCTTGCTCTGACTGAATGTCCTTTTGAAAACTGTTGACAAGAACTGTGCACCACCCAGAAGAGCTGGTCTGCACACAGACTGATCTACACATAGAAAGTATGTTCTGCTGAAGTTCAGAATGTCTAAGTGGCGGCTGAACAAAAAACTAGGGGCAAATATGGACAAGCATAATTGTGGTCTAGAGCACTGCAGTTACTAGGAAGAAATTCATAGTTTAGGTCATTCACAGAGAGGCAAATCCAAAAAACTCCTCAGATTTTCTCATTTGCAAAGAATAACCTGACATCCTGTCATTTCAGACAGAGAAGGCTCTTGGTTTTTGTCAAAAGGTTAATCTCTGGATTTATTTAAGTCAAATGCTATAGTACTTGATGTCAGGGCTTCCCCTTTTCTTCAGAAACATTCCTAGACTGCCACTATTTTTTGCTGGCCCCAGTCTGAATTAAAAATAACTCCCTATACAGAGAAAAGCAGACACAGCTCTACTGCTGTTCTATTTAGTGGCACTGCAGGAACTCATGGGAGAAGCAGAGATTTTAAAATGGAAGGTGATTTCCTTTGAAGGACTGTTCTTTCCTTGTTTCTGTGAATGGTTTTCTGCTTATTCCCACATATGAGACATTTCTTTGGGCTATTTTCCTTTTAACGAATGGTTCACACAGTATTATCCAAGAATAAAGATTATTTTTAACATGTTCCTTTAAATTAAGAGTGCATTTCCGTGTCTCATCTGCTTCCTTATGCTTCTAGATCAAGGATGCTTCTGAATTATATCACAGAATACTTACCTTCTTGCCTTTTGCCAGTCATTGCTGGTAAATCTATGAGCTATGGTACCTTCTCAGTTCTGTATTAGCCCACAGGGAAGAAGAAAAAGATGAACAGAGTAAGATAGTAGGTAGTCATGTTAAATTTTGCCTTATGAGTATGGGGTTACAAACCCAAACACTTTACTGCAGAACAAAACACCACCTCCAGTGGTAGCAAATGCCCCAAAAGAAAAAAAAGTTGTAGATAGATGAAAAGATTTTGCAAAGTGCTACTGATGGGTGTCTGGGGCTTCTGTATACAACTGGCTGTATAGTTCCTTGAGGATCACCTTAGGATGCAGCCTGCTTGTACTTCTCTCTTCAGTACCCAGTCCTGCTAGCACTGAAAGCAGCAAGTTGTTGTTATGCAGCATAAGACAGCTTCAAGGTTGGCTTTTAGTTATAAGGCTGCAATTCCTGAGCATGTGATGCTGCCCCAAAGTTGCCTGACCCCCTCCTGCTTAAACAGAGCAATTTCTGCCAGTTCACCTCAGCTGTGCAGCAGTCCTTGAATCGGATGGAACAGAAGGGACCCACCTGCTGCCACCTCAATGCCAGTGCTTATTTTCTGAAGAAAAACACACTTACAAAATACACATGATGTAAGTTCTTGTAGTACTTTATAGTAGGAAGAGCTTAATGCAGGGAAAAAAAAAAAGACTTAAAATTACCCACTAAAAGAAACCTTTGCAGTACATAATGAGCTTTTATTCAGCACAATATAACAATATAATCTCCTGTCCTACAAGGAAAGCTTTTCACAGGTTTCTCTCTTTCCAAGAGCTTCATCATTAATATAAATTCTTTATCTATAGAGTGAACTCACAGCTCTGCATAATCACCCTCTGTCCTGTATGAAACCGAATCAAGCCAGCGTTTCACATACCATTACTCCTGCAGGGCAGCTTCCAGAGCTGCATTTTAATTAGGCTGATAAGTTGTTTTGTCTCTAATGGTTTAGACACACTAGTGGGTTTCTGAGCCTTAATAAGTTACTACATGTCAGCTGGGGCAGGTGACTGCCAAGTTGCTCGCTCACAAATGCCAGGGAAGTTTTAGTTTTTTTCTCCTATTAACCTAACCTGAAGCCTGAGCTGACACATTTTATATCACATTTGCAGTGTGAATCTCCAATCAATTACCAGTATCTTGTTAAACTGCAGGTGAAATAATCTTCTCTCAGTGCAGAATGCTGAGGCATGGCTGTATCGTATCATCTTTAGGACAGCTTGGTTAATGGGAAGGAGGAAAGTTCATTTTTTCTTCCTTCTTTTTCTTAAAAATGCATGATAAATGAACCCCAGGTTAATTACATAGGTTTGCTGTCTGTAAGAGGAAAGGTATTTCTGTATGTTAATGATGCAACCACAGACAAGCCATTTCATACACTTTGACTACAAAATAGCATTAGGATTTTCTGATACCTTTCTTCTAGCCAAGAAGATGCTGCAGTAATTTAGGATTGAACGTTCCCTGTGTTACCTGATGTCATCTAATCTTGCTTGAGCTTCTTTATTTATAGAGAAAATGGAGAAAGTAATGCTTGGCTTTTTCACAAGCCTATGAGAAAGCTTTTATTGAATAATGGCTGCAAAAAAACCTGTGAACCTTGGCTAGAAGCAATAACGTGCACTGTTAGTATGTTTATATTAGTTGGAGATTTTTTAAAAAATGTCAGTCTATTGGAGTAGAACTTCTAGGTTCATCTAGTCTTTCCAAGGAGATACCCAGGTATATTTTTCTTTGGGTGACAGAGATATTTTTTGCTATCTAAAATAAGACTTGTTTTCTTCGCTTGCTCATAAACCCCACAACAACAATAACAACAAAATAGCATGTAAGTGAATTAATCAAATAAGACAAGACTGCTCTTTATATATTTTTTTCAAAGGAATTGATACAATTTAGAATGAGCTATTGTATGACATTGCAAAGCTAGAGAAGAGAAGGTGGGAACATTATAGTTAGAAGTGTTTTATTTCTCTTGTAATAAAGTAAAACAAAAATATTCCAAGTCTCTTACAAAGAAATTCTAGAAACACAGGTGATGTCCCTGTCCAGCTGGTGACTCACTGCATGATTCAGCATCTGAAGGTGTGGTTGTCTCTTGGGAAGGATGCAGGGTGCTTATGCTTTTATCTTCACTCTTTGGAGTGAAGTCTGCACATGTGGGGGGAAGTGAAAGCTCCAGGCCTGGCAGCTCCGAGCAGGGCATTGCTGCATGTGCTTGGGAGCATATATTTAGGCTGCAAAGGTAAACTCCAGAGATCACATCAGGATTGCAAGGTAGACACACGATACATGTAGATAGATGCCAGATAGTCTTTAGAAGTACAGAAGAGTAGGCTGTCTCAGTCACTTTGTTCCAAATTTACATCATACATAGACACACAAAATCCAGCTCTTAAAAACCCTCCACCTTATCCTCAAGATGCTTTAAATCAAGAGGTATTCATGTTTTCAGTGTAAAATATTGTCCAGGTAGTAGAAATTTTTACCTTGCAATTTCTGGCATCTACAAAAGCTCAGCAGCTGTGGTAGGCTGTGTGAGCTAAGGCTGATCTCCATAAAGGTGAAGGAGTAGGGGAGCAACATAGGGCACAGGAACCCAGCCACCTAACCAGTACCAGGCAAGCACACCCCAGGGAAGCAATTGAGCTCTCCCAGCATATATCTGTGAACATATGCATTTATGCACATATATATATATATATTGTGTGCACATGTGTGTGCCTGTTGGGTGTCCCTAACTACTGGCTGTACCTGGGGCCATGAAGCTGTGGCACTTCAAATGGGCTACTGGGTCTGGCAAGACTTCTGACAGGCACAGTCCAAGCCAGGAGCTGTAAATGTGAAGACTCAAGAGGGAACATGAATCCCTTGACAGAGAAGAATAATGAAGACACCAGCATCTCCTTGCCAGTCATGACTCAAAGAATATGAAGCTAGGACAGGTTGAAGCTCTTTAGTAGCACCCTGATTAAGGCATCTAAATTTTAGAAGGAAATCCTGTTTTAAGGATTGGCCTAGATGGCTCCTTGTTCACTGAGCTCATTTCTCCAGAGGCTGCTGCTTTGCACTGAGGCAATTGATTCAGCCCGAAGGAAGATCTTACTGCTTGACTCAGAATACTGCAGAATGCTATGGTATTCCTTCTAAATGCTTCTCTTTCTTGTGAAAATTTAAGACTTGTTTAGCCATGCAAAACCAGTAAAACAGAGGAACTCAAATGCTGCTCATTTTTTGTGCGGGAGAATTGGATAAGACAGAAGTAGAAACTACTTTTTCTCAGGGCTATGAATTCATTCTAGTTGATACAAATTCCAAATAAATGGACAGATAAAAAAAAATAAGAAACACCCACACAGAAAAGAAACAGATGCCTGTTCTTATTGACTGCTGTGATCTCTAAAAGTCTGGATCTAGTGGAAAAGCCTACAAAATAAACAAGTAGTTGTAGTGATGTCCTGTCCCCAAAGACATCATGTGGAATATTATCACTTCAGTGAAACAATAAATTCACCAAAAGTTTTGTTTGGACATGCAGACAAACAAAATATATTAGACAGTCTTGGTCTGATTGAAGGTAGTGGGAAAAGTTCCACAAAATTCTATCAGAGAAGAATTTCTTAATGAACTGAACAAACCTTTGTTACATAAAAATACAAATAAAATATTACTGGTAGTAACTGGTAGTCCTTAGAATGGCATTAATGGTATTATATTTGGTTCAGTGAGATCCAGGATTCTGTGAAGAGGGAGAAATTTTCTGAAGTTTCATTAGCTGACCACTGATAGGACTACTACAGTCCTCTGAAAAAGCATAGAATCATAGAATGGTGTGGGTTGGAAGGGACCTTAAAGATCATCCAGCTCTAACCCCCTGCATGGTCAGGGACACCTCCCACCAGACCAGGTTGCTCAGAGCCCCTTCCAGCCTGGCTTTGAACACTTCCAGGGAGAGGGCAGCCACAACATCCTTGGGCAACCTGTTCCAGGGTCTCACCACCCTCACAGGAAAGAATTTCTTCCTAATGTCTAACCTAAGTCTCCCGTCTTCAAGTTTTACAACATCTGCTGTTGTCCTCACCTGTG
The DNA here is from genome assembly GCA_023637945.1 of Phaethornis superciliosus. Classification (NCBI taxonomy): domain Eukaryota; kingdom Metazoa; phylum Chordata; class Aves; order Apodiformes; family Trochilidae; genus Phaethornis; species Phaethornis superciliosus. The sequence goes on along the minus strand of JAJQWJ010000001.1, from coordinate 23,116,818 downwards.
TAAAAAGCCCTACCCCAGCTTCCTTGTAGGGCTCCTTCGGATACTGGGAAGTCACTATTAGGTCATCTTGAAGCCACTTCTTCCCCAGGCTGAACAACCCCAACTTCCTCAGCCTGTCTTCAGAGGGGAGGTGCTCCAGCCCTCTGATCATTTTAGTATCTCTCTTCTGGACATGTTCCAGGAGCTCCCTTCTTATTCTGGGGACTCCAGAACTGGAAACAGTAGTCCAGGTGGAGTCCCACAGAGCAGAGTAGAGGGGGAGAATCACTTCCCTGCTGTCTGTGCTTCTTTTGATGCGAGTGCACATTGATGGATGGCTCATGTTAAGCTTCTTGTCCACAGTTATCCCCAAGTCCTCTCCTCAGGGTTGTCTTAAATCCTTTCTCCACCCAACCTGTATTCATGTGTGGGATTGCCTCAACTCAGGTGCAGAACCTTGCACTTGGCCTCACTGAACTACATGCAGTATGGACGAGGCCACTTCTTGAGCTTGTCAAGGTTCCTCTGGATGGTGTATGCTGGTCAGGATTTGTCTGCGTGTGCAGTATCTGTAGCTTGTAATAAAAATGGCAAGATTCCAATAAGCATTTGCTAGTCTTGATAAAAGCAGTTCCCATTTTTGAGGTCAACAGTGGACTCTCAACTTGGTAGCAAAAGCCGTGAGCAGGATTTAGAATTATACAAGGGGAAGAGAAACAGAAACAGTAGCTCACAATATCTGGGAATACCTTTTTGTTTCACGTCTTGTTTGTGACTTTGGTGCTTTTTGGTTATTAATGTAAGTTCACTAATAGGCATTGCTTTGAATGTTTGCATAAAAGTTAAATTATGGGAGAGAAAGTCTGACAGAGCAAAGCTTTTCCAAAAGAAAAGATTAAGATTCAAGATTTTCATATGATTGCAAAGATAATTTTATTTTAATTCAGATAGGTTTTTTGGTTTCAGTAATGTAATTTAACTAAAGGTCAGCACTGCAAGTCCAGTTCAAGGATTGCACAAGGCACATTCCAAATTGATTACCTCCACTTGCATCTTTTCAAATTACACCCACTTTAGGTGATAAGATCTAGATACAATGGAAGGCAATATTTCCCTTAGAGACTGCAATCACTGGTGATACTGTCTATTCATAAGGAGTATCAGGCTCTGCAAGGTGCGTGCCCTGAACACTTAGAATGCCAAATTAACTCAGCTCCTGCATTGTGGAGCTGGCAGGTTTTTGGCATGTTACAGGGCCAGAAGTGAAATTACATTTTAGGACTTTTCCTTGTAATGACTTTGCCTCATGTGAACCCTACATTTTTCTTTTTCCTTTTTCCTCTTGTAGATGTTACAGTCACGTGCGAGCAAGTTGTTCTCGTTTTGTGAATGCTTCGCTTGTCACCAGTAGCGTGGTACTTGCAATTATGCACATGGCTGTAAATGTAGTAGGTACTGTAGCTCTACTTATTGTGGACTAAATTTAAACTTAAAGACTTCTCTATAATTCTCTCTTCAGGAAAGACAAAACAGAGAAAAAGCTGATTAATTCATTCTCTACTGCTAGAGAGAAGTTAAGTGTCATTTATCTAAAGTGCTGAGAATTACCTCTGTACTCCAAACGCCAAAATGTACTCTGCATGATTTAGACTTTTTCTACTGAAACCTCTACCTTGGAATCATATTTTTTTCCACAGATCATTTTCTTAGAGAGTATGGGTTGAAATCCTTATTAATATATTTCATCCCATAGCTTCTGCTCACAACCTCGCCTATCTTCTCAGACAGAGAGGAGCCTCAGACAGAAGTTTCTGGGGCTGCTCAGCAACTGTGGTCCAATTATGCCCATGGGACTCTTAGCTCAACTACACAACTGGAGCACCAACATGTTGTGCTCTTTTGTATTTAGACCACTGGTAATAAAGTCAAGATTTATAAATTAATAACAAAGTTGCTGCTTTTTAAATAAAGCCACTTATTTTCAAAGTAATAAATCCTTAGCTATTAATTTTATATTCCTCCCCTCATCACAGTCAAGTTGTTCTGGTGATCTCTGAGTCACATTTTAGTTACTGCACTATGCAGGATGTGAGGACATGGAGATTTTAGCAAAAGAGAGCTTTGCATCATTTGTGAGGGAAAAAATATTATTTTATCAACAACAGCTCCTACTATTGCAATATAATAATTTGACATTGCTATCTATAGTGAGTGAAAGTAGGAACAGAAGCTTAAAAGGTATCTTCAAAGCTTGTACTTTGAAACTGCAGGTAATCATTCAATGGCAGCAATCACAAAGTCCCCCAAACAGTTACAGTGGATTCAGAAAGCCAGGAAAACATGGCCAGCACACCTGCAACATACCAGGAGCTGCACGTTTTCTCCAACAATCATATGTCAATATAATTTCAATATAATTTCATAATATCATAGCTATGACTATTCTGTAACTCTTTAAACTGCAATACTGTTCCCCAAACACACCTATCAGTCATTCATAGGTTTCTCTGCACACTATTTGATCTTTCAAAAAGTTAAAATTGAGTATTTACAAATGTCTTCCATCACCATATATTTACACTACCCCCATTGTTTTGTGAAACTTTCCCCAGGTAGTTGGTGTTTCTTACTATTTAATGGATTAAAAGTCTGCATCAATTGCATAGATAAAGCCAACAAAATTCTTGGGAGTGCTTTGCTAGAGATGAACTTCTGGCCTGAGAAAATCAAAAGAGGATAAAAAGGAGCCTGTATCTTAGTTTGAGCTTCTCTGAACTCTGCAGCTATGGAGAAATTAAGATAAAAGCTTCCAAGGTCACTTAATCTTCTTTGTTGGCTTCATGTGGATGGAATGAAGAAAAAACCCTATATCTGGATTCTAGTCAGAGTCTCCTCACTGGGATCTTGGCAGCTGGCACACTGAGTACAAGAGTATGTTTGAAGGATGCTATTTAGATCTGTGTTTAGCATTTTCTTTGCTTATTTTTAATTTTAATCCTATATCTGTCAAACTATTAACCAATGTACCATCTTACTAAATATCACAAATACAGTTAAAAAAACACACCTTATAATCAAAGATTTTAAGGGATGCACTTGAAAATTGCAACCAGTTTTCAGTAAGTGCAAGGATGACAGATATCCTTTCAATGTATGAATTGTATTTCTTTGATGCTTGAGAAAATTAGAAATCAATATCCATAAGAAGTGCACATGAGACATGATTTGATAAAAGGATATTCAAAACTGCTTTGCTTTTGGTAAAAAAATCGTATGAATCTTAATGAAGCCTGAGGCATTTGGTTTAGAAACTGTACCCTGTGACCAAGAATTGCTGGGGCTCTGAGTGCCATCTAGTGCTATTTGGGCGCAATAGAAATGTAGCTGTTTTCAGAGTATGACATACAGATTATGAATCTATCCTATAATAAAAAACTCTCCTAGATCAGAAGTAGTATAATTTTTTCCATATAATTAACTCTTGAAACTCTTTTATGCATGGATAATATCAAGATTACATATATACATTTGTCTAATTTGCTCCTAGAATGCAGCGTATTTAACTCTAAAATGCAGATGCTTCTGATGGGAAAACAAGGCAGCAATTTCAGCAATCTTCTGAAGGACTGGAAAAATGGTGAATCCAATTAAAATTAAATGCAAAAATCAGTTAAAGTTACTGAACCTGCCTGACTTAAACTATTTAAAATGCAAGCCAGTGGAATATATGCTTGGTGGCCTGATGAAGCAGGAGACAGCAGCTATCTGTTAACTTTGTACCCCACAGTTCTGGCTCTGCATCTTTTCTAGGTTTCTGATTTTTCCCCCTGCTTCCTTCTGTGCCCTGCAGCATATATGTATTGCTATGTATTCACAGAAAACATTTGTTTGCTAACAAGTTGGCTGAAGAAAAAGTCTTCAGATAAACTTTTAAGGTCCAAACCATAGCTAAGGAATTTACTTTCCACATCCAGCCCCAGAATACTTCTGAGGATATAACCCTTGCTAGTGACATTCACATGTTGTGTTCAAGACCTATCTTTAAAACATATAGAGGCTGGTTTTGCTCTATCCCTCTTTCTCTTAGTGAAAAGCCTTGATTTTAGTTTGGAAAAAAAAATTCTTTTCAGCTTTTTTCTCCAGAATATGAAAGCTCTTTATTAACCAGTTCAGACTGTAATATTACAGTGTCTGAAGTTAAACTGAATCACTTCTAAAATATTAGTAGTATTCCAGTATTATATTCAGGTCTTATTTACATGTATATAAACTTTTACAGACTGAGAATATAGTGCATATAAAGTGTGAATTCCTGTCTCAACAGTCCACACTCCAGAGTACAACTGCACTGAAGTGGGTGTACTAAGCAAATGGTAAAAATGTCTTTCAGAATACCAGTGAAAAATGCTAAAAGTCTGTCTGCCTGGCAGTGCATGCAGGTTTGCTCTGTCCCTGCTCAGAACTGATGGAGCTCTTGCCCTGATACCTGGGATCTGAGCTGAGCTAGCCTGCCTCAGCACCATCCTGCAGCTGTTTGAATATTTGATTTCTGCAGGGCAGGAGAAGCATTTGGTGGCCCCTGAAGCCCTTTGTTTAGACACCCTCTCTATATAGTGTAAATTGTACAATTTTTGGATCTTGGGGGGAAAAAACCACAATATGGAAGCAAAAGATTACTTTCACTATTACATTTAAGCTGTATTTCAGCCCAGTCTGCTTAAATGTGGAGGTGAAGAGGAACTCATTGCACAAATACTGCATGGTAGAAGGAACAGCTTAATACAGAAAACTTGCTGGATAGGCCACCAGTATCCCCTTGCACCTCCTAAACCACACAGATATGACAGGGTCACAGCAATGAAGAAGAAAAGCTATGAGAGGAGGAATTTACCAGATGTTGATTAATCTTTCAGCTGCCAGGTAAAATTACAAGAGAAGAAGAGCCAGAGCCTGAGTCACTGCTCAAAATTAACACAGCAATTGTTTACTGGGTTTGTGTTGGGGTTTTTTTGTTTTGTTTTGTTTTTTGTTTGTTTGGTTTGTTTTTTTTAATTTTTCACTGTTTTATAATTCCAATTTTGGCCTTGGAGATATTGTCTTTGACAGGGATGTGGTTTATGATTTAGACCTGAATATTGCAGAAGTAAATTTCATCCAAAGCATCTCATGTGAAGACTAGCTGAATATTAGATAAATTGGGGCTCAGAGCCCTAAAGTATATAGAAGAAGCATTTCAGATCATTTAGGAAATCTCCCTTATGACAACAGTACAAAAAAAAACCCCTGATGACTTCCTATTTCTAGCTTCGAAGACAACAGCAATGACCCAAAAGAGCCTCTTTTATCTGTGATGTGAGGGGATTGTATTCCTCCCTCTCATATGTGGTCCTTCTCATTCCAACATGTGCTATATTATTGCAATTCCTAGATGATTTTGAAGACCAAATGGAAACTGAAACAAAATTTAGTGCCTGAATTACACAGTCTTGAAGCAGTGCAGCCCAGCAGCAATATGGACATCAGATGGCTCCTGTCCTATTTCAGTGTCAAAGGGCTGTCTTGACCTTTAAAGCTAGTAAAAATCTAGGTCAGGCTTCAGAAATACTGACTCTTCTTTCATGACCTTTGAAGAAAGTGCAATGTCTCTGATTCTGGAGAAGGGAGAAGGAGTGGGGGAGGAGAACATTTCAGCTTCTTGCCTAAAACACGATCAGTGGCAAACTTTACCTGCACCTATGAAAGGCAGTATCACCAGGGTCTGTCACAGAACCTGATATGAAAGAGGATCATGCTTACTGCCAAGTACAACACAACTATTAACTTTGGTGAGAAGACCCAGTGGGATTTTGGGGAGCTATGGGTAGAGAGACCTGCCAAATTCCAGGATGCTTCAAGCTCCTTCTGTGTGACTCCATCTCCTTGGTGCAGAGGGGGGTGCTGAGACAGGTTCTCCTCCAGCCTTCTGTGTTAAAAGGCTCTCCTCCCTCCTTACTGCACTGCGACCCAAAGTCTTCCCCAGGGTCCTCTGCTCATAACTTATTCATGACAACTCTTCACTTCCCTTGTTGATAGGGAAAGCTGAATAAAAGAGAAGATTAGACTGTTGAAAATATGTCACAGAGAGAGTTATGGGGACCTTGACACCATGGTAACTTCAGTGGCCAGGTTCTTCTGGTCTTGTCTGATGGTGGTTTGTGATGGTACCTTTGTGATAGTACAGCAGCATCTTGGCATCACCTTTTTGTGACTTCAGACTATGTGCAGTGTGACACAAGTATCAGCTTTATGCGAGTGTGCCATGCTAGACAGGGATGTAAATGTGGCTTTTTCTCCAGTCACAGCTGACAGCCTCTGAGGAGGATGGGAACAAGGCCTGATATAGTCCCGTGTAATTTGCAGTCCTTTTGAACACCTGTGGGCACCTGAGACAAGTGCCTGAAACGGGACTGTTAAATAGAAGCAGTTGCTGAGAATGCTTGTGCAGTGGTGGGGTGTAATTGACATTTCAATGGTTTACACATCAATACTTCATCAGGATTAACAGCTGTTGAAACTCAGAAATTTATCAAAGGTAGTTAAGCTTTCTAATTAACTTTTAACTCCTCACAGCCAATCACAGCCTCCAAGATAAGCTTGGTATCACTTGCATGTTGTAGATATTTTTCAGCGATTCCTGAAGAAGTCAGCACTTCAGAAGGGATTTCAGAAGGCAACTCATTAAACAAAACCATATTGAGTTCGATTACTTTCTGAAATGACCAGCATGTCAACTAAGTAAACCTTGTGTGTGCTCATTATTTGAGATTAATTAGATTTCATTAGTCTACATCTTGCTTGTTTTCTGAAATCTGTGGTAAACATCCATGGCATTTATATTCAGAAGATGATGGTGGCTTTGTTGGACCAAACTAAAGGTTCTTATAAATCCAGTATCCTATAGCTAATACTGGCCAAAGATGGATACCTAGAAAAGACTATAAGAGCAGAAGGAGATTTGCAATATGTTCCCCAAGCACTCTGGTTTCTGACTAGATTCAGAGATGTTCTGAGCTGTATTATCTATATTTTTTTTAACACAGAAACCTGTCAAGCCTTACCTTGAATCACTACAAAGTTTTAACATCCACATGCTTAACCACAAATGTTTACAGCTTAACTATACTACATGAGAATAAAACCATCTCTTTTTGTTTGTTTGGAGATTGCCTCTTCATAGTTTTCTTGATATCACCTACCTACTATACTGAAAGAGTGAGCAATCAAGCACTAGTCCTCATGATATTAATGACTGAGAAAACCTCTGCCCAGCTGGGATCAGACCCTGTATTTTCCCTCTTTCCATCACTTGAGTCTTGTCTGCATTCACTCCCTGCTCTTCACAGCTGTTTTCCCATCTCTACTTAAAATGATGAAGGTTTCATATCCTGGGGGTATCTCTTTCAGTCTCAAAAACCCTTCTGATGCCTTTGTGCTCCCATTCCCAATGGGGATTTCTCACTGATGGACCTCCTTTAACTTCAAAGGACAGAGAGAGATTCTCCTACTGCTGTCATGTTGCATCTGTCAGTCTGCTGATGCCCAGATCCTGCCAGCAGTACTGAATGACTAATTCTCAGTATTCAAAAGGCCCACCAGGAAAGCATGAAGTACTCTCTGGCCTGCAATATCTAACTGAAGTCAAGAGAAACAGATAGAATATTAGGACAGAAATAGTTGTTCTGATTAGAGCAAATAGCTTCAAAGATGTCAAGTTCTGGATAACACTCCATGGCCTTTTTCTTTTGCAATAGGAAATCTAGCAGCCAGAGCACCTAATGGGGCCTCATCTAAAATTCCTAGTAGTTAAACAATAAGAAGTCCCTTGGTTATAGTCATGTACTGAGTCAGAAATTGAATATTTAATAGATTCTATTTGACAGCACCAAAGATGGCTGCCATTTGAATATGGAAGATTTAACACAGGACAGCACTCTTGCAGGTGGTCCTAAGCAAAAAAATAAAGAAGATAAAAAGTAGATGTTGTTATAAATCCTTACTGATCATCTGAGCGCATGGGAGAAGGCAGGACAGTTATTTGGAGAAATCTTGCCACTAATCAGAGCAGAAATAAGGCAGCCACTGGTACTGTGTTTCAGCCAAACCAGTGTCTCCTGCATTTGATTTAATAACTTTCTGCTTGGCAAAGTGCCTGCTGTGTGGTCATTCACCTCATAGTTTAATAAAGAATAACTCAAGATATAAAACTGAATATTGGATAGTAACGCAATACTGTGAGTTTTGATGACCTGCTAATACAGTGGATTCAACTGTAGTGGTTTGTGAATGCCAACAAACCCCTCATATTAGATTACAGTAAAGCATGTTTTCAATCGTGCATTCTTTACTGTAATTTATAGCCAAGAAAAGAAAATCCAAAACACAGGTAATACAGTAAGACATGGATTCCTCATGCACAATGACAAGCCAGGTAGTTTGGCACAGTAATATCAGAAAAAAGTACCTCTGGTTCATTAAAATGAAAATATAGACATTAGCACCTTGATATGTTTCCCTTGAGCTGCTCCAACAGATAGACGGGATACATGGGCTGCAGAGTTAACCCAGGCCACAGCTGAAGGGAGGTTTCTCCATGTTAGACATGGAGCTGGCAGGCAGGGGGAAGTTGTGTTCTAGCAGCAGCAGCAGCTGTGTTTTGGTATCTGATGTAGAAGTAGGATTATATGTGATAGAGTGAAAGAAGGATTACAGTGCATCTGACAGTAGAGGGGGCTTGCAGGAAAATCATTTGTCATGGATTATGGGAACATAATCTTTTAATGTCCCCAATAAATGCTGATTTTGGAGGAAAGATAGATAAAGCACATATTAATCTTTTGGGGGAGAGAGACTGTATATGTAAGTTTCCATACCAACCTGAAACGATTTTGATTTGCTTGTTATTGAGAAGGTTGGTTCCATCTCACAATGTTTTCTAATGACAGAGCATGGTACATGTATAAATATCATAAATAAATAACAGATATGGAAGCAATCAAGAATTATACATCTCTTTATCTAATATATTATTGATGTAGGCTTCCTACCAGGAAGACTTGTTTTGAAATAATTCTGCAATGCTTGTCAAGAGAAATAGATCATGGTGAGCTTTTTTGGCTTATTTTTTGATTTAAGCCTCGCAGTCATCAGGTAAACTTGATGAATATTTGAATATTCTGGTAGTGTTTCATATTTCCAGGTTTTAAAGTAAAATAAAGCATTTAAATAACTGGTATTGTTAGTTTACTTCACTTCTGGGAACTCATTTATCCTCTAAAGCTTGTGTGAACAAGTTTTTATTGTGGGGATAGAAATTATTAGATATCAAATCCAGTATAAGATGGTTCAAATCCCATTGAAAACCCTCCAGTTTATCTCTTGCCTCCACTTTCTCAAGTTTTATTCCATAAGCATCAGCTGACAAAGAGCTCTGGCAGCCCTGATGTTCAGGTCTGAGTACCTACTGGCTTGCTGGGTGTCGCTTGGGTCTCATACATGAATAATAAAACTTGGTTTACCTTCAGTTATTACTTGATGCTGGTGAAGACAGAAACAAGTATAAAGATTGAGATATTTAAAGCATACCTTAAGGCAAACCAGAAGCTCAGGGCTCTGGCTGTTTTAACTTGTCTTTCTGACAATAAAGGCAATTGACCTAATTTTCACAAGTGAAATCCATGGGACCTGATTTTGCCCTGGAATTATCTATTAGTATGGAATTATACACAAGAGGATTGTAGAAAAAAGTATTTGAGGCTTAACTAGGAACTTTAGAACTAATAAATAAATAAATATAGAACAAAGCACTTAGTAAAACCATGGCATCTACCACAGGAATTTAATTAGTGTCTCCCAACACAATCTACTTATCTGTATTTTGGTACTCAGAAAATGTGGAATCACATCTGCTACCCAATAGTCTGCCTTTCTCCTTTAGTTTTTCAGCAGAAACGTCCTTCTCATGAGGACTGGAACAAACAGCAATGAGCAGACAGTGACAGAGTTGTAATGCTCTGTACAAGGTCACGCTCAAGGCTGTCGACACCTGAGCTGCAATACCTCTACCTTTCAAGGATACCTCTTTTAGTGGTGAGCAAAAAATGGCCTTTGTGGGATCGTGCAGGACCATCAAAATCTTTAAAGACCAGACTAAATTAAGGGTTGAGTAATTCCTGCAAAACAGACATACTGTATTTTTATACCCCATCCAGGGTTTTCCTTTACTGGCAAAAGTACAGGACAACTCTGAGCACCAGACCCTACTTCAATAGCCAAAGCTCCAAGCAAATGCTGCTCCCCCCAGGCTCTTCCTCATGGCCACTGAAACCAATGGCAAAACTCAAGGTGACTTGTAGAGAGAGAGAGGTTAAGTTTATCTCATTTTGCAGACTATGGATATGTTTAATATTAGTTTTGAGTAGTAAATGTCATTAGGAAAAGCAGTTGAAATGTGTATGTGGCTGATTGCCAATATTAGTATTTAAGTTTTCCTCTGAAATATTTCACTTGTCATCTTCAAACATATTTCTGCACCTAATTAATTTACAAAACATAACAAATCTTCAGATTTAAATATATTCCACCCCAGTAACCTTCTGTGGGAATCTAAAGTTTACAAGAAAAATTATGCTGATTGCCCATGACTGAGGCCACATTTCAATTTTCAGAGAATTTTTACTACAGTAGCTAGACCATGACTAAAAATCCACTGTTAAGTGGATTCTGCTTAAACAATCACAACATAAATGATGTTGATTGTCACAGTGTTTTATAAGGCAGCATGAGCATGACTAAAATTAATATGTGAAACAGAGCATTGACTCATTTTTCCTCTGGCAAAAATGTATTTTTGCTATTGCATAAGATGTCAGGGTGAACTGCATCTTGAGCAAATGTGATCTGCAGAGCTGAAAAAATCCTGTTTAATATATTAAAATATGTAGACTCGGGAGCTCTCTCTCTGCTTTCATTGGACATGTTGTGCTTCTGGCATGTATACAACCTCCTCCTGCATAGAATCATTAAAGTTGGAAAAGGCCTTCAATATCATCAAGTCTGACCTTAATCCAGCTACTACAACCACTAAACCATACCCTGCAGCACCATATCTAAATGCTTCTTAAACACAACCAGGGATGGAGACTCCACCATCTCCCTGGGCTGCTCATTCCAATGCCTCACCACTCTTCCAGTGAAAAAAAATTTAAACCAATTTAAATTTAAAAATTTAAACCAACATGCCCTCCAAACCCCTCACCAGCCTGTTAGCTCTTCTCTGGATGCATGCTCAATAGGAACTAACTATTCCTATTTTTGTACCTGGAAAATTTATCAGTCTTGTTATAGAACTAATAGGAATAACTAATAGAAATAGAAAATTATTTGATTACTATTAATGTATCATAGATAGATGTAGTAGTACATAGATAGATGTGGTACATCATTCTAATATTGTGGTATCATGGCACTATTCCAGCAAAACATTCAAAGAAATATAATATCTAAACTACATTATAATTTTGTAATTGAATCATGTATAACATGCTTTGTTTAGAAACTAAGTGAGGGTATGAAGACTGCCTAGAAATAGCTTGAAGATTAGTGATTAACTTTAGACAACAGATAGAGATTGTTTGCTGTGTCATCAAACACACATTTTATCACACATGCATTTTCCAAAGCAATGCAGTGATTGGTTAATTTAAAATTTGAAAAAAAGGGTATGTTTGTTCTATAGACTACTACATGCAGAACTACTATTACCACTGACAGTCCAAAGACTGAGAATGTTTATTTCCAACAACCTAAAAATATTTTGCAGCTTTTTTTATGAAGTGCATCAAGTGGCAGGTAAAATATAGCACTAAAATGTAGAAAAATGCAAAATGTACATGTTTTTGTGTAAGCACATACTGGGGTCATGGAAGAGCTGAGCCATTCTGCACTTAGGAACACATTTTTCTGCTCTAGTTTAATCTTCTAGAAGTTAGGTGTCTAAGGCTGAGAAAGGTGTTAAATGTTCCTTTCACAGCCAATGGAGAGAAATACTCACCTCTTTAAAGTAACTTTTCCTGCTTTGGGCAGATGAATCTTATTCTATCTGCTTCTTGATTTTGGAAAAATATAATGGACTATGAATCATACCTCTTCTGGGCAGAGAAAAGGAGTTACTGACAATGTGGAAGATTCCTGGACTGAAATTTCTCAATCCTGGCTTAGTATGTCACAGAATTACCACCAAATTTAGAAGTAATGCTGCTATGTTACAAATTAAATATAAAAATAGGCCAAAATGCAATTTCCTGCAAATGCTGTTGGGTGTCATGAGAATTAAGTTACCATAGGAGATAAGAACTAGATCCTGGAATCGCGGTATTGTTCCTTACTACATATTTGAACATTAAATTGGGCCATGTATTAATTCTTGTAATCATCAAAAACCTGACAAATTATTACAGAAATAAGAGACCAATATGTAAAGTAAGATTGCAAGATTTAGCATTTTTGGTGCAAACACTTCCCCAAAAGAAAAAAGAGGGAAAAAAAAATTTAAACATGTATATGCAGATTGAAAGGTCGTCTACAAAAATTAATTTCTTCAGGCACCAAATAAATGTAGTATTTGTTAATGCAAACTAGAAAAGGGGTTAAATTTTGTGTATGGCATAGAGATGTGTAATAGCTTCAGATTAGGCTGCAATTAAGTTTTTAGTGACATTTATTTTCTTGAAGAAGGCTATACTTCTGGTAGTTCTGTTGAGCTATGAAATTCACTTTTATATTTACCCTAAAAGCAACTGATTGCAAACCAAATTATTTTGGTTTGTGAACCTGCCAGGATCACATGAAGACCATACAACAACCTGCCACCAGCAAGGCCCTTCTATTTCATTAAGGCATTGTCACCTGAAATGCTGTCATATGGATTTTCCTGATTTTGATAACAAAAAATTGCAGTCAGTTCACCCGGTGATTTACCTGTAGCTTGATGTTAAGGGATGCATACTGTGAGCAATTTCAACAGAGTGTGGGGTTTTTGGGTTTTTTCTTTTTCTCTAGTTGCCTTTGTGTAGGAATTTTAGCTCACGACATTTAGCTCATGATTAGAAAATTTGCTGTTCTGGATGGTACTCAGGAATGGTTTGTGGTTTTTCGTGTTCCCAGAGGTAGCAAGTTAAGTGAGAGAACACACAGGGCAGCATCATGACATGACATCAGTCATGACCCTGAAGCTATGGGAAAGGTTGGATTTGCCTGCCGCAGCAGGGCAGAAGAAGGCTTGGCTCCCACAGTGTCACTTTGCAATATTGGCTTCAACAGCATTTGGTCACAAAGTGACCAAGGTTCAGTTCAGCAGCAATACCCAAATGCACAATGCCTTTGTCAGCAACACAAAAGCAAAAAAGAAGGATTTGATCTTCATGGGGAGGCATGGTTTAGTGCAGTGCATCTCTCCTGGTGCATTGTAGTATATCCCCAGGTCAGGGGACAAGGGGACAGCTCAGGCTCTTGGCCACCCCAGTGTCACTGTGAGAGCAGGATCCAGGAAAGCTGCTGGGAGGAGAGGGCACTGCCAGAGATCTGTGGCAATGTGGCCACCTCCACCCTGCCTTCCAGTGCAACAGGCCTTCCTGAGAGAAATTCAGCCAGGAGCCTATTATCATTACTTTCACACACTTTTGACTTCCCACATATTTACAGCTGAGTCCAGGATCCCAAGCAGCTGGTTAAATCAAAACACTCACAGAAAATGACAGCAGAAGATATGCCTAAAGCCATAGGATCTGAAACGAAAGGTATATTAAAACATAAAGGATATAAAGAGAAACAAACCCAAGCATTTAACAATTAAAAAATCATAGAACAAGTGAAATTAACCTGCTGGATTATACTTGTGCATTGAGCTCTAGGCAAGAGCAAGATTAACTTTATTGAGGTCAATAAATAAACCTCCCCTTCAGAAATAAATTACTTTATTTAGCTCTGTGGTGAGACAGAGCCATCTGCAATGCCCACCCATTGCCAGAGCAGCTCTATAAATAACTACCACTGTTGCACTAAAGCAGAAGAGGATTAAACATCTAATTTAGCTTCCTCACAGAGGCAAAGTATAAGGTTTTTCTCGCATGTGAGCAGTGTAAGTGGTTGCTTAAATTTAGGTGACTAATGGCCATCACAGAAACCTTCCCAGGGCATAGCATGACACACTCCATTTGGAGCTAATATTTCCAGATCAGGAATTAACGAGAAAACTTTGCCAGAAAAAAAATACAGTAACTGAAGTGCAAATGAAAACAAAATTATTGGATAGGTTAAAATCTGGGTTGCCAGAACATTTCAGAACACATAAAATAATTCTCTTAAGAAATCTTTTGTATGTCTTTTCATTGCTCTTCAACATGTCTTGATTATATAGGTCCCCAGTCACATCTTAAGGAAGTGCTGTAAATAAGTTCTGTTTCAAATATGCTAACAAAGGCATTGGCAGCCTTACTTTTCCCCATCAGTTTAATGTTAGTAACTTGGATGCATAGAGTACTAGAATAGGTTTCGTTTGTTTCCTAATGATTTTTTCTATCTTCACTTGAAATCTTACTATGAATGACAAAGGGAAATAGCCAGAATGCAGTATTTTATAGTTGAGATCCATGAGGGTTAGAAAAAGAGAGAGAAAGATGGAGGAAAGAATATCAATGACAAGTTGAATCAGCATGTTAGGCATACACTGGTATTTGTCACTGTTCACACAGCTCTCTGATAGAAACTATGGGCTGCTGAAAAGATGATGTTTTCAGTAATGGTTTTGGTACAACTATTTTTGGACAACTGTTAAATAAAATTTTAGAGCAATTATTTTCTGGGAAAAAATTGGCCACCAACTCTGGTAGCTGTGGGTGAAAGTAATGGAAATGAGGAGGCACTTTGTTCATTTATTCTTTTTTGGGAGGAAAGGTATCTCTCTAGTTATTCCTTTAACCCATACATGTTGCCTTGTTTCCTCCTGAAATGCTGCAACTCATTGACAATATCAGCTGAACAGACTCTGGAAAGGGTTTCTTAGAGATCTACAACAGAGAATGATGAGACATGATTATAAAGGTTCTGCTGATGGAAACACTTGAAGACACCTGTCTACTACCTACTCACTGTGATCAATTAACTGAAATGTAGTCCTCTCTAAGGCAGTAGAGCAAATGCAGAGAAACAGCATTTTTAACTTGACATCATAGTTCCGTACCTCCAAAGAGTCCTGCATTTTTATTTATGAACATTCAATTTTTACTGTTAGTGAGATACATGGATCTCAAGGCACTTTGCACATACTCAGGGAAAGACTGTAGGCTCACTGAAGGTTTATGATGAGGTCACTGATTTTACATTAATATGCCACTGCTGGTGGCCTTGCCCTTATCCTCTTTGTTTTACCAAGCAGAGGTGTAGCCTCAAAACCAGAAAAGGTCTATAGACATAGTGAACTTTTAATCTACCGATTGGCTGGCTCTTTCTTGTTAAATGGAAAAAGAAATCCAATCTTTTTCATACCAAAACGTGTACAGAGTTTTTCTTTTGCAGGATTTTTTTTTACAGCAGGATTTAAGGAGTTGTAAAGAGGTACTTGCAGCAGAAGAAAGTAGAAAATAGGCATGAAAATACAAAGAAAAGGCAATGCAAGCAAGAAAGACGGCAGCTCTTTGCACTCTTAAATTTTTATTCATTTCTTCCCACACCCATCTCTGACAATACGTTCTGCCTTTTTAAATTGTATTCAATGTCTCCACCTCCTTTTTTCTCGCTCTTCTTTCTCCCATTTTCATAATTAAGACTGTTTTATTTTCTTTTTTAATACCCTTCTTATAGAATATTTCTGTCAGTTATATGCTATGAGTAATCAAAGGAAAACATTTCTACTCAAGAATAGGTTGGTAGACCAAATCGATGCCATGAAGCCCCGGGATATGCGATCAGACAGACTAAAGTCAGTACATTTAAACAGCTTGAAAATCAACAGAAAACTGATTAAAGTTTAAACTGCACAAGAAAATGCAATGGAATATTTATCTAGATTCTAATTTAAAGAGTTTCAGTACGACACTTCTCAGATTTTACTATTCAATTATCTGACTGTATGAGGTATCCTACAAGCTCCTTATTCCCAATTCTTATTGAAAATTTGTATTAGTTTGCTGTTAACTCTCTTCCTTCAAAGAACTATCACCAAAAAAACCAATTTCATCTCTTGTTGCAGGTATTAAAAACTGAAATACAGATTTCATCTAATTGCCACAAGCTGTGATACCAGTGGATACCTCAGTACACATGGAAACCTCTCAAGATTTATTCAGACTTGGGCAAGGAATTTTTACCTCACAGATTGAATCCCAGACTCAGATTATGACAGAGCTTCTGGAAGGTACTGGAAAGTGTGTTAGAGATACTATTTTGTATTCTGATAATATTTTATACTTCTTTATATAAGGAATAAACAAGACCTCACTGGAAACAACACCACTGCTGATGTATAAGTTCTTAAAAGCATTTGTGGGAGGCTGGAGGAGTTAAACGAAATTACTTTACTAACCTGACTTTTAGAATGCCTCTGTGAATGGCTGGCAAAAGCAGAAGGAACAGAGTGCCAGAGGAGGTTGAAAGAAGATTTTTCGGGCACTGAAGTAAATCAAACCCCAATCTGTTAATACCTTCGATTCATTTATCCAGACCAGTCTATGGATAAATAGACTGGTCTATGTCTATGACTAGACAGTCTATGAACAGAACCCAGTACAAGCCCCCAAATACCCACTTGTAACTGACCTCAACTTTTGCTCAGCTGTACCCCACTTAATCAGAAATTTTCAGCCTGTACAGTTAGTCATCACAGCAAGCTATCAAAATGAAATTATATTCATACAAGCCAGAAATCTGCTTTAAGAACCTCACAGGTTTTGGAAAATCTATTGCTGGAGTGTGCAGAACCTATGAATAAAAGATGATAAGTTTTGAGACTGTTATATCATAAATCTGTTTTCATTACTGGCGTTTTTTCAAGGAATGCAGAAAGGATAGCTATGGAAGACTAGATAATTATACTGACTTGTTAAAGATTAATGGGTCAACATAGCCTTTAGCAAGGACTCCATTCCTGGCACAGTTTATTATGAGAAAATATATTAAATGTTAAAAGTGGGAGAGCCAGCTGAAATTCAGGGAGCTGTAAAGAGGTGATGGAGAACAGAGCATGGAAATGAGTGAGAAAGAGCTTCTGACCTTAATACAATGGAAAAGCAGAATGAGTGGAGGACTTTTATAAATTAGTTTTAAGAAGTCAACTCTTTACAATACTGAGTGACTAGAAAAAGCCTGCCTAAGTTTACATTACTCCCAAATATTTTATCAAATAGAATTTGGTGGCCTCAATGTTAAGGGTCAAAGTTGCTTATCCCTGGCTGTATCTGAGATAATGGCTTTACAGCAACTTTCCTTGTTTTCTAATATGACTTATTTAATTAAAACATTTAAACTGCTAGCATACACATTTCAGAGTTTACAACACCAAGGGATGCATATATTTGAGTGAAAAGGTACTAATCTGCACTGCAAATCAATTGCCACAATTTATAAAATCAGTGAATCATAAAACATTTATTTGAAAGGCATCTTTTGATGTCATCTCATCTAATTCCCTGCTCAAAGCAGGTTCAGTTAGGTCACATTATTCTGGGACTTGTTTTGAGTTATGAATGTAACTCAAGTTTTGAATATCACCATAGATGGATGATTCAGAACTTCCCTGAGCAACCTGCTACAGTGCCTGACACTAACTGCTAGACTATAGAACTTTCTTATCTGTCTGTCCCAGTAAAATATGGAACAGAGCACAAAAAAGAGAGTTTAATTCTAAATAACTGTATAACTTAAAGGATGAGAACTATGTTATAGAGTAGCCTGACTGAAAGCTGTTCAGGAAAAAGAAAACATCAAATGTTGAAACATGTTGAAAAAATTTACCTTTAAATCTAGTTGGTATTTCCTCTCTTACCAACTTGTATCCCTTGTTTCCATTTCAAAAGGGTCTGGATCCATCTTTTCTGTACCTCCCAATAAGATATTTGCAGGTAGCAGTTAGATCACCTTTCATCCTTCCCTTCTTAAGACTGAGCAAACCCAGTTCTTTGATTTTCTCCTTGTTATATCCTGTTCTCTACCTCGCTGTGACCTTGGTGGCTATTTGCTGGACTTCTCCATTATTGCCATTACTGAAACTTGGTGGGACAAATCCTGTGACTGGAGCGAAGCCATCAGTGGTTACAGGCTGTTCAGAAGGGACAGGCAAGGAAGGAGAGGCAGAAGCATTGCCCTCTACAGGAAGAAATGGAAAGGTTGTGAAGATCTATTTCTGAAGATTAGGTACAAGCAGGTTGAATTTCTTACAGGTAAGAATTAGAGATCAAAGCAACAAAAGGAACCTTGTGGTTGGTTTCTGCTACAGGCTACCTGACCAAGGTGAACCCTTCTTACTCCAGCTACAGAAGGCATCGTGTTTATGGGCTCTAGTCCTGATGGGGAACTTCCACCACCCAAACACCTACAGGAAAAGCAGCACAGTGAGCTGTAGGCAATCTATAGGACTCCAGGAGTCATGGGGGATAACTTCTTAAGCCAAGTAATGGACCATCCTATGAAAAGGGTTGTGATATTGGACCTTTTGGCCACCAATGCATCTGACATCAAGCTGGGAGGCAGCCTGTGGGCTTGCAGAGGTCATGTATTGGTAGAGTTCAGAGTCCTGAGAGATCTGGGTCAGGAGCAGAGGAAAGTCATGATAGTGAATTTTAGGAAAACAAATTCATTTAGAAGAAATGAGTCTTCCTTCCTGTCTGGTGGTCACAGAAAGCTTAAATACAAAAAATACTTAAGGGTTGAACTGGAAATAATTTCTTCTCTCTGTTAAGTAGATACACTAACTGCTAGACTATAGAACTTTCTTATCTGTCTGTCCCAGTAAAATATGGAACAGAGCACAAAAAAGAGAGTTTAATTCTAAATAACTGTATAACTTAAAGGATGAGAACTATGTTATAGAGTAGCCTGACTGAAAGCTGTTCAGGAAAAAGAAAACATCAAACCTAATTCTACTGTTACCTGGATAAAGCCTAGAGCCACTGAGACACATGATAAAAATAGAAATATTCATGCTATAATACTTCATAAGAAAGGGCTGATTGACTCGCTTATCTTCAGAAGTTTGAAGACTATGCATCATATTTCAAGATAGGCATACTTTTATAATCAATTTTTATGTGTTTAATACTGATGGCTTTAGTGCACTCCTCCCCCCTCCACTGCTATCAATGCTAACTACTAGCTTAGAGTATTTCAGTTCAGCATGAGACGTTCCGTAGAGCAACATTTTGTCTCAGTGTCCTTGTCCATGTGTGCAAGGCAGCTCCTTTAGAAATAATTTTACTGTGCTCTCATTTAGGTAATAAAGCCCAGTTCCATGTCAGATACTTTTAGGTCTTTAATTTTAAATCAGGGTGTTGAGGTGCAATAGCCATTGGAGAGAAAGGTCCAGAGAGTGGTTCATCACACAAATCTTCTGGACAGCCTTTTAGAGGGGCCTATTTTTTCCCACTGGTTCTTGAGGAAATGTACAATGAGGATGTTTCTGACTTAGCCAGCTGAGGAAAATGTCCAAACTTAGCCAGGTTGACTTCGGAGTCCTACTTCTAAAAGTCTCTTGTGCAGATGCAGCTCTAGTCTTAATGGCTGGGATAGCTCATGGCAAGTGAGAAGGACATTAGGGAGGATGCAGATCCTTTTTTGCTCAGAATTATGGTAGCTGAAACTTGAATATTGTAAACTGGACGAGGCGTTACTTTTCTTGGTTTTACGTGTTCATGTGGATGACTATGAGCACACTTGTTTGTTTTAATAAGTGTGGACTCCTCAGTTTCTTTCAGATATCCAGTCCTTGTGCCAGCTGGGTCTGAGTCTTGACCAAATCTTTAATATTAGTACCAAAAGTAGTAAATTAATAAAAACATTAAAAATACATGCTAATATTATATATTGAGGATGTGTCCTCTTGATTCAGAAAGGCAATGGATAATAATTTTTTCCCGTTTGCATGAATAATTATTTATTTCTCTTATTTAGGACTACTATCACTTAACAGTGTCTGATCACTGTTTTTATGGTGATATTCTGTAAGCCTTTTTTCCTGATGTTTTAAGTGGTTTCTACCCTCCTTTTCCCCCTGAAGCTTGTTCCTTTCCCACTAGTTCAAAAAGAGCCATTGGATGTTGCACAGCCAGGAGGGTAGAGATTTCTAAAAATGAAGCAGCATGGAACAAGGGAGGGGTAATCCTATCAGTGACTGTCAGGTCCCTGAAATGTGCAGTTGAATGGCAAATCAGCTGTCTGCCTGACTGCTTTTTAATCTCTGGTGTAGGAGCAGTCAATAGGAAAAAAAGAGGTTTTTAATCTTTTTTTATTCCACATCACTTTGCAGCTGGGCTTTGTGGGCAAAATTAATAGTCATATTTTGAATCACAGATGGAATTGTTGCTACAGCTTTGGCTTCTACAGAGACCAGTTTTGATACCATGTTGGTAAAACTCTGGCTGCGAGGAAGATCAGGGTTGGCATCCTGCCTGGGTTACACCATCTTCAGCAGGAAGGTTTCCATTCACAACGACTGCATTAAAGCTCATGACATAATCCTTAGAATTTCATAGTCTGAAGTGATTATATACCTCTTATATACCTTTTTTTTTTTTTTTTTCTTTTTTTTTTTTTTTCCCCACCATAATTTAGCTGTACTCAGATTTCACTCAGCCTTCAGGGCAGAAAAATATATAGGAGCTAAGTGGGTCTTCCAGGCCCCAGGGTTATGATTTTAAATCACTAAAATACCAATAAAAATGTCATTCTTGAGTAAAAGCACCAAAGTAGTCTTGCTGCTTTCGAAAATGGGTCAGACAAGAGCGTTACATTAATTGAGACAAAAGGTTAGAATTTTTGCACTGTACAATTTCATTTCAGTGATTGCATTGTAATTTCTGCTGCTATTTGAATATTAGCAACAGTATTGTGTTTAAGTAGTTTTAAAGGTTTATGATTTTACTTTCCATACAGCACCTGATCTGTAGTACCTTTGCTCCACATAACAATGATACCACATTTATCAGGGTCTTAAAGGGAAATTCATATAAAAGGCACAGCCCACAGTGACCACATTTTCCTATTCACATGCATGTGGCACTACACAGGTTTTTAAGTCACTCTTTCTTGGTTTAGAGCATAAAGTCCCAAAGAGTCTGGCAGACTCTTCTTGCTCTGAGAGGTGACTTGGTGCTGCCTGTCACTTCAGGTCTCTACACAAACCCTTGAGCTGGGTATCCGTGTCCCAGCAGTGAGGGTTTGGAGGAGCCTGGGGCTGCCCTGAGATGGACATAGCTGGTTCCAGAAGGTTCTAGCTGGTTCCAACCCCCCATGGCAGGTTATGGCTGACACCCTTGCTCAGAGTGGTGGCATCTCTAGGAAAGCATCTTTGAGCATGGAGGTATAATAATGGAAAAAGAGGGGGATTAAAAGGAGTGAGAAACAGCAGAGGGAACACCAAGTTAGAGGCAGAGGAGGAGGTTCTCCATGGCAGAGTAGATATTCCTTGCCACCCCGTGCTGGAGCAGCTGGGTACTTCCTTAAGTCCCTGCAGCTCATGGAGAACCCACAAGGGAGCAGGTTTATCCTGAGACACTGCAGCTCATGGGAAGTCCATGTTGGAGCAGGAAAAATTTTGAGGAGGAAGGAGCACAGAGAGGAGATGTTACTGACTGACCAAAACCACCCATCCTTTTTCCCCCTGTGCTGCTCAGGAGGGTGTTCAGGAGGGAAGGAGTGAAGTTAAACCTGGGAAAGAGGGGAAGAAAAGGTTCTTTGTAGTGTTTTTCTATATTTCTTACAATCCAAATATTTCTTAATTGAGAATAAATGACATTAATTTTCCCCAAGTAAGCCTACTTTGATTGCAAAAGTAGTTAAGTGATCTCAGTGTTTTTCTCAATCCATGAGATTTCTTATCCTGTTTTCTCCCCCATCCTGCTGTGAAAGGGACTAAGGGTGGGCATGTCTGTCTGGTCATGACAAACTACTACAGGCCTGAGGTACAGACAAGTCTGTGCTGATAATGGTTTGCTGATTGCCATGGTAACAAGGGGCCTCATAGCCAAGGTGTGCATTGCCATTCAGCACTCCACAGAGGAATGTTCTTAATGTAACTCTGAGAGAGACCATCCAGAACATCCCAGGACGATACAAGTTACCAGAGAAAACAAAAGTGGAGTGGGATTAGTTGTGCCTATGCTGTGTTCCAGGACAGGTACCCTCAGCCTCAGGAGCTGGTGCTGCTCCTGGGGAGATCTTTCTAGCATTTGCACTGCTGCTGACTTCTCTGTAACTTCTGCACCCCATTATTTTACTGGTGGTTGCACTAAAGAGATTGCACCCAGTGCTGCAGTTTAGTGACTACCACAACCTTTCTGTGCCATCATAACATGTTATGACTTTTGATACTGAGGCCATCATGAGGAAAAAAATATTTTTTTGAGGAGAAAAATATTGTATTTACGGAATATGTTTAATTAATAATTGCTTGCTATTAGCAGATGATGAAAGAGAGGAATCCAAAAATAAATTTCAACTTTTTCTATTAAACCGTATCATGAAACAAGAAACTTTCCTGACCCATTGAGTATAAGACAGATACTGTTTACCCATAGCTAGGTACACTTTTTTCTAAATATCCTCATCGACTCCAGAACTCTGGTAACAGAATTAAGTAAAATAAATGAGGGAATAGAAGAAATGGAAGGAAAAGGTCCCCAAACTATACGAAACAAATGGAGATGTGGGAAGTCATATCCATTATTCTGAAAAGGACATTTGAAATAAAAATGTCAGCCTTGTATTATGAATAAATCCTGAGAGCTGTTGAGCAACAGCCAGCCATCATGCATCAGGATCTGGTCAGAAGAAAGTTCTCTGTAATGATGTTAAGTTAGATGAACCCTCTTTATTGTGCTGCGTAAATCAACACTGGCAAATAAAAGTGTTATGCTGTCTGAAACAACTAAGAAAACATACGCTGATGCAAGTGAAAGAAAGAAGTGAGGAGCTGGTAAAACATATTTGGGTTAACCATGGATTTTTGATGCATCTACAAGCATAGGAGCATTAATTTATCTTTTCTTAGTTTTTTCTAAACCAGAATATGAATTAATGTACCAGAGATAGTCACAGTTTAACACTGGATCAGCAATTAGATGAATGACAGATGCTATTAATTTCCTTTCGTTCCCCTATAGAGAAAGTAGAGAAAATAAGGGACAGATAACTATGGGCTGGAAATTCAACTACACGACTTTAATGAGACAAAGTGTTGAAAAGAAAAATAATGAAATATATGCAAGTATATATAAAAGTGATATCACATTCCTCCCCCTAGTAATGCTTACATCACTACCAAGGCTGCAGGGAAGCCCTGGAAAAGTCCCAGGCTGGGCTCCTGGAGTCAGTGACAGACTGGAGCTGGATGCAAGAACAGGCAGATTCAGGAGAGCACAGATTGGGATCAAATGGATGGAATCTTCCCATAGACACTGGCCATGGATGAAGAGAGCCTGACCCTCATGATATCTCAAATTTATACCAAACGATGTATATGGGATGGAATACTCCATTTAGCCAATTCTGGTCACCTCTTTGCTCTGATCCTCCCTAAAGGAGGGTCACAGCTATGACCCTTTTTTTCTCTTTTTCTTTCCGAAGAATGAGATATTTCTCAGTACTGAGCAGTGACCTTGGTTCTACAGACCATTCTGTAGCCATAACTATAAAAATCGAGTGTTAGCAGTCCTAGAGGCAGGCACTGACTGAGAAACATTCCTTTATTTCAGCAAGTACAGCTGCTTAGAAGAGACTTAGCTGAAAGTAAAATTACAAGAAAGAAAATTGGTTCTACCCTGGCTCAAAACCAGGACAGAGATCCAGAAAGATTTTTTACAATGCAGATTCATTTTACTTTGCAATGAAATTCAGTATCTGCTGAAATATCAGTAACTGGATGTTGGCACAAAGCAAGATGAAATAAATTGTTCAGAACAATTATCATAGAAGTGTGGAATTTCAGAGGATGGATTAAGCTGGCATGACTCATTCAATCTATTTTAATGTTTACAGAAGCTTCAATAATCTAGTGAGGGTGGAAAAAATGCCATGTGTCTGGGGTCTAAAATATTGTTGAAAGGTACTAATAGCTACAATGAAGTGGGTCATTTCTTTAATATAGAATAGCAGGCTAGCTAGTTTATATCATGTCAATGGACTGAGCAACAAAGTCTGTCTACAGAAAGTAACTCAAAACACCACTGGAGGCAATAGTCATGAAAAAAACTGATCAGGATCTAGGATATGATGTTGCTGAATATCCATATACATATGAGGCAGAAAGCAGTGGTACAAACCATCAGAAAATAAAAGGGATTGAAGAAGCAGCAAAAGAAAAATACAATTTCTGGCATGCATAGCTGACAGAAGGTTTATATATGACACTTGAAAGCAAAGAAATTGACTGTTATATTGAAGAAAACACGTATGTACATACCTTGTAAACAAGCAGAATTTCATCGGAAGAAATCCAGCTCTCTTCATTTGTCCTTCTGTTCCAATTAATCTTGCAAATGCCTGATCCTTAACTAACAATTCAGATCAATGGGGCAAAAAATATTCAGGAACAAAACACTTAGATGATAAGAAAAATTAGGTTTTGTTGTTCTGTAAATGCCTTAAATATGTTTCTGTATCACAGGTCCTTTCTAAGATCAACTAATATATTCCTGTGACATCACATATTTTAGAGAAATTTGAAAGAATGGCATGGTTTTGACTGGATAACAAATGTAGGAGGACACTATAAGATGTATGTAAAGATGAGGAGCAGAGTTGGAGGACAATTCAGAGAAGCAGAAGATAAAACTGCTAATAAGAATTTGTAATTTGTCATGGAGCTTGAAGGGAATTTTCCCCTGGAGCTGTGAAAACGCTCATAGTTAAAGTGTAATCTAAGTAAGAAGTAAAAAGAAAAATGCAATTTTTCCAAGACCTGACTCTTGGCTGCAATCAGTGCTCTGTAAACTTAAACCTATTTTAAAAATTAACATAGTTAAAAGGATATTTTGTGCAAGAAATCTAATTTTGTGAAATCCTTTTAAAGTCAACAGGTAATTTAAAATTAGTTTATTAGCTCCATTGTATTTTCAGCATTCATTCATTGTCTTGAATGATTTCTTCTCGTTGCAATATTGTCAATCTATTGATTTATGAAATAGCAGCAGGGTAGCTATCTCTGTGTAAGTAAGTTTACTATCTGTAGGTCTTGAAATAAAGTGGGATTCAGGTGCAAGACTTGCAAAGCAACATTTTGCTATGAAGAGGAACAATTAGAGGAGGAATTTGATTAAAGGATAAATTACTATAAGTAATTGGGGGCCTGGGGAAAATAAGGCCTGAACACACTGTTTATCTTTGCCTTCCCTTGGCTCCCACCTAAATGATCTTACAGTAGAAGTGCACCCACACAGGAGATAATAACCTATACTGAATCAATTGTCTTGGTAGTATTGTTCTAAATAGTGCAGTACACTTAGCACTTAGATTTCATAGATATAATGATGAATAGAATAATGTTATTCTTCTTTGTAGTTAGGGCTTCTCTATCGTTAGAAATTCAGATCAATAAAAATCTAATGTCTGGTTACTTGAGAGTGTAGATGAATAAAATTTGTCCCAGTGATGAAGGACCCCCTTAGTCAACTACAGATAGGTTGTTCTACTTAAACCTGTTAGCAGAGAACCTTACACCCTCAGGACAGGAGTCCTGACAGGAGTGGATTTATCCAGGAAAGAAAGGATGCTATAGTGCCTTAGGGTTATGGTTAGGCTCAGGGTTACAGGATGAGAAGATGTCACATTGGTGTCACTTACCTGCCTCTTCCTCTCCATTAACACTTCGAATGTATCCCTGCCTGTAAGTTTATCACATTGTGTAGACAAGAAACCTATCTGTGAACATTTGTTAGTATCCAAAATTAGCCCACTGCAATCATGTACATGTTGAGAAACTCAAAGCTTCTTGCTAGGTCTCAAGGTTATATGTACCTGTAGGCAGATTATCACTGGAACTTCATGAGCACATTCCCAAGAATGAGTGAACCTCCAGTTTTAATTACCTGTCCCAAAGCACTGGGATGCAGGAGATTTTCAGATAAAAATGGCAATTTTCAGTTTTCTGAACTCACTTCTGGAAATTATTGTACCCTTCAAACTGAAATTAAAAATAGTTGCTTCAGGTAGCCATCAGGACTGGACATAAGCTTAATGACTTCAGATTTGGCAAATGAAGAAAGGATCATATAATCAAAAGCAGTAGTATGAACTACAGGAATCATTACGAGTGCTGCCTATAGTGAAATTGGAATATTCACTACACTGCAGTTCTTAGTCATTTAGAGCTTTAAACATGGTATATTATAAAAATTAGAGCAATCACAATGATAATTAAATGAGTCATCTATGATTAAACATGAGCTTTATGTTGTGCTTAAGGCAAAGGTTGCACTTTATGCTCTAAAATATCAATTGGCCTTCAGGAAAAAAGAGAAATAGATGGAGTTAATACAAAAGACTAGATGTTGCTTTGGACTGTGTCCCTTAGTTACTAAACCCCTAAGAGTTTAGGATAATAGCAACGTTCACTACGTGTCTGTATGACACGTGGGTTTCTGTAAAGAAATTTTACCTTTAGGCCCCAAACCTCATCCATTTTAAGACATTTTTTATTAAGCAAGACAATTGTTCCCTGTTTTTCTGTTCAACTTTTCAAGAACTTAAATATCTTAACAACAGTGGTATCAGCCATTACTCACTGACATGTGAGCCTGTGGTATCAATGTCTTATGTTAACAACAAAAAGTAGTGAATAAAGCACTGAGCTTTCAGAGAACTTCTGATATTAAATAGTAGTTGGAAGTAACATAGCACTCTTGTGTTGCACAGGATGTACAGGATCAGGCTGCATATATTTACAAGGCCTGAATAGGCTGAAGGAACCTGAAACAGTCTGAACAAAACTTGCAAATTATCAGATTTACATTGTATGCATCTGCCAATTAAGGGGTAACTGAGCTGTTTCTTTCCATTCC
This sequence comes from Phaethornis superciliosus, assembly GCA_023637945.1. Taxonomy (NCBI): domain Eukaryota; kingdom Metazoa; phylum Chordata; class Aves; order Apodiformes; family Trochilidae; genus Phaethornis; species Phaethornis superciliosus. Next base: position 23,089,543 of record JAJQWJ010000001.1, on the reverse strand, counting down.
TCCTCCTTGTGATGTCCCATGAATGCTCTGAAAGTACCACCCCAGTGTTCTGTCCTCACCACTTGTGACATTCTCCTCTGTGCCAGCTCCTTATTTTTCTTCATCTCTATCTCCCCATGCATTCAGAGCCAAGGCTGGGACGTCCACATAGCTAAAATGATTTTATCACAATAAAGGATGTTTTTACTTATGGAAAGCTTCATTCCTTTATTTGTCTTATATTTTCTTTTATTATACCCTTGTCTTCCAAATCACATTGAAATTGATTTTGGTCTCAGTCCCTGACTAAAAAGAGTCCTAATTTTTGCCAGAGATCTTGGTAACTCAAGCAAATAATTTGGTACACAGTCTTCTTTGTCTTGGCTTCAAACACCAATATGAGGATCACTAGTCCACGAAGTTTCCTTGCAGGTAGAAGTGATGGGCACAAAGCACTCAGAGCTGCCCTTTTAAAATCCATAGTATAAGTAGGCCTTATCTAACATAAAAGAAACAAATAAAACTATCTTATAAAAGGGGTTTTCCCCATTCTCCTTGCCCTGAGAGTAGAAAGAAAACAAACTCCATGTTTTTTTTTCCCAGATGCTCACACCAGTCAAAACGAAAAGCTATTTCAGATGCCCTGTGGCATCCCACGTTACCATCTGCTGATGATCCAGAAAGGCATGGATCTTTTATAGGTTTTCAGTAGCTGCATTTTATTTAGTCTGTTACGTACGTCTCATTTGTTCTAAGGTAAGCATGTTACTGGTAATTTCAGGGTAAAAATATCTGTTAGCTTTTCCCTGATGTTAGCTTTTCCTCTTGTCCTGTTCTCTGCTGGCATATGAATCTTCTGTGGAGAGACCAAAATTTCCCTAAGAACCCCCTTAAGATGTGACCTGCCACCACACCTGCAGTGGCTTCTGAATGATTCTCCTCCAAAATGAAGTCGTCTTCCTACAATTGGGTGAGGACAGGAAAGAGTGTTTTTAGAATTAGGAACTCTTCTGAAATGTTAATAAGTTTCACTACTTCTGGAAAATATTGTCTAAATCAGTATGATCTAAGGATCTGAATGAGGCCATTCATAATCAAATGGCCCCAGGCCATCTTGGAATCTAGATGAAAATCTGCCAAGAGGAGTTGATGATTGCTCCCACAGCTCCCTGTTTTATTCTGGGAATTCTGGTAGATGGAATGCCTATACAGTTGGCAACCCCAAACATCTCACAAAGGCGTCACCTTTTTAGCACCCTTTTTTCCTCCTACCTTTTTGTTGCTTTGAAGTTTAAACAGCTCTTCAGAAAAGATTTCAGACTCGGAGAGTCGGGTCACTCAAGGAGGTGTACTTTAGGTTTATTCCCCAGCTCACTCTGAACCAAACTCACTTTTTACTCCAGCATTGTACTATGTTTGCTCCTGGACTCAAAAAAACTAGAAAGCTCAGTGAAAGAGGCAGGACAGTAGTAAGAGAGAGATGACTGACACAAACACTTTGCCAGGCACTCTGCTCTTATCCACAGAACTGTGCTGAATAAGAAAGTGACAGCAGTATTCACGATAGGTGCTTTCAGGATGAAGAATGTTAGATAGTGATAAACAACACAAGCACGGATAATTTAGCATGCACAGCATAAGACAGAACCTTTAGGGAATAATAGAGTTAAATGTGAATTTTTTCTCCACTTCCAATGAGTGCCATGGGTTCTGGCCTCCATTCCTCTGAGGAAATAGAGCCTTACAAGTATGCACACCTAAATAGAACTATTTTTGCCCACAGTCTTAAGACTTTCTAAGATGCCTGTATAATTGGTGATGATCTGAAACCCTGACTATGTAGGAGCCAAGAAAACTGCATGACAGCAGTGAAAGACACAAGCTCCAAAAAATCCTCTTCAGCACCCAGATATGAGACTGTATCAGGATACAAACATTAGCTATAACTGAGGGTGTTTAAAAGCTGCTCACATTTTCTATTATACTTTACTTAGCTTTCTATTTATTTTCATATTAAAACCTCTTGAGGGACTATCACAGTCTAATTAATAGATCAACTGCATCAGTTTCAGCCAGTTTCTCTGGTGGGTTTTGATGTCTCAAACCCAACATGCTGTGAGGTACATGCTGCAAGTCCCACATCTGATTCTGCTGCCTTTACAGCCACAGAACTGTTGTCATCACAGTTCACAAGGCTGGACCAATGCCAGCTAAATATAGCTTTAATGAGATCACTTTCTCTGGTGACTGAGGAGGCTTAGCTGCCATATGGTCTCTTCAGGCTTCTTTCCTGCCAGTATCGTGGAAGTGAATTACCCTGCCATAAGATGTGGAAGAGGATATCAGGAACTGATGTTAAGAAAGAAGAGATGGAAGTACAAAACATCAGGCAGGTTTGTAAGTCAGAGGAGGAGTAATTTATCATGAAGACTAAATCCCAGTGAAAGCTGTCAGCAAATGAATGGGCAGAAGACATGAACTTAACTGTTCTGTAGCAAATTTCCCTTCTAATGTGGAATCTATCAGTGAATAATTTACTTGTGCTTTCAGTGTTTTCCAGACTCCTAAATGTTTATTATAATATAGATGAACATCTAGAAAGTAGCCAGCAGTATTCAGAGAGCAGGCTTTGACAATTCCCACAGGAAAGCTGAAGAAAATATTCCCAGCAAGGATCAAGGGTGTCCTGATGAAAGTAGCTATTGACTTTTTAACACATCCTTGAACTGATAATTAAACCAAGTGAGATGATGAACAAAGTAAGTGGTATTAAAATGTAATCAGAGAGTAATAAACGCAAATGTCAATAATTTAATTAGTGCTATTCTTCCTTGAGAGGCAACAAGTGAAAAAAGTCCAGAAGTTTACAGTCTATGACCAAGACTACAGTTCAGAACTGCCTGCTGTATGACAGGAACTCTTGTGCAAAACCAGTTATACTTTCATAGATGTCTTTCAGCCATCATGGCTGTTCCCTTATGGGAGAAGTAATTTTATTCTACCAAACCAGAGCACACAGGCTGCTGGAGAAACTGGCTAGCAAATACATTCACAATTTAACAGTGATCTACTAGCACAGCCTTATCAGCTAAGACCCTTAGTTTTACTTTGTTTTTGTTCAGGATCAGCATCATAAATTCAGAGTCTTTTCTGACTGATTCCTCCTGAGGGAAGCAGAGGCAGTGCCTGGAGATAGACATTTTCCTTTGTTAAGGCAGACTCAGCATCACACATAGTGATGTTAACCTTTCCAATGAGAGCACTCCTCCATGAGCCTGTTTCCAGCTACAAAAGCAGTTTTGCTGGCATAAACGTGTGAAGCCGAGGTTATGATTTGTTCACACTCATGTGATGGTAATATTTGGTGCATCTGAATCCTTTGTCAGCCTAATTTTAGGATCTTAAGCCAAATGCATACAAGCTCTTGCCAGGACAGCAACTGCTGGCTCAGACAGCATCCTGGTGGTTTCTCCACAAAATGTCACATATAGCCCTGTCAAATTAAGAGTGAGGATTTTTTTCACTTTGCTCAGCTCTTGGATGGAGACTACACAAGCAGCATGGTTAGAAGAGAACTTCCTGGTGCTGCACATTGCATCCCCACGAGAGGGCTCTGCTGCTGTGCTTACATGGAGCTGGAGCTCAAGCCAGAGCCACCTACCACAGATTCCTCTGATCCCTCTGGACTGATTGATTTCTCTAGGATGGTCCATTGTAAATCATCAGACTAGATGAATAAAATTAAATACATGGAAGTCAAATCTGAAAAAAAAAAAAAAAAAAACAACCCTCACACAAATACCCCAAATTTAAATGTCCACCATTTTTAAAGTTAGGGATGACTGGTTTAAAGCTCTTGACCCAATAAGGTGTATCATGGACCTCTTTACACAATAAGGGCCAAAGTTTGCAGTGAGAAGTTGAACCCCGCCATAGCACAAAACACATATGCAAAATGTCACAACATTTTCTCTCCTGTGCCACTGGTTTCTCATATGCCTCATGGTCATCATGAGGCTTGATTTTCTAATCCATGGTGGCTGTGTTTCCCTCAGCAGCCTAACTACAGGTGAACAGATTTCAGCTCTTTCTAATATGGAGAATGAAGTGACTACCAATATTATAGGAGGACTGAAACTGTGAGATTACTATTTCTTGTTTGCCACTGTACAACTGACCACATACTCCCTTAGAAGTGAACATGTAACTGTAACTGACCGTAGGTGAAAGAAAAACTGAGGCTAGGTCTTTCACCAGTGTATAAAATCTTCTTGCACTGAACAATGAGCTTTCCAAAACAAAGCTTGACTTTGATGTGCATCAGGAAAACAAAATTAGATCGTTTTCATGTCTAGAAATAAACTGTATATTTCACCATAAAAAGTGGTTGGCTTATATATTTGAAAGTTGTGAAATATTATCAGTTTTCTAATAATATAGCTAATTTCTAGTATTATATGTAATAATCACAGAGGTTTTGCATGCCTAAAGCTGACTGCCTGTGGGTTTTTTTCCTATTTTTGTATCTATATGGAATATTGCTCTACTCTGAAAGCTGTATTTTCAAGATATTCTTGTAAAAACAACTTCAGCAGTGTGAAATAACTGCAAACCTTGTTTTATGAATATATTCTATTATTATTACTCTCTATTGTTTTATTCAAATCTCATGGATATCACCCAGGTGAAGAACCTTGTGAATAAGGCTAAAGACATTTCTGAAGATATTAGAAATGACAATGAATGTAAAAGATTCAGCTCTGCTAGAGCTTAACTTCTTTCTTAGTTTTTGACCTGAGCTCTCACGTGAGTGCACATTCCTCAGCTCAGAGCCCGCGTCCCAGTTCATACTCTGACTCACATCCATGATGAGACAACTGGCTTTACATCCAAGCAAATGCATGCCCAGACTAGACCTGCCTCACACACTATTTTTGCCCTTCTAGCCAGGATGGGTACATCCAACTCAAGCTCTAGCCCAGAAGACAGAAACCGTATGAAAGTAGCCACTGAATATCTCTTACGCTTTATATACCCAGGGAAAGAGAGGTGTATGTGCCAGTACATGTTTTCCTGACTTGATGTCTGCATTATGTGATGATCTACATTGGAGGAATATTCAAGAATTTTGGCTGGTTCAAACTACAGAAGGCAGCTGCCTCCTCTTTCCTCCTGTCTCTGAAGACAACCAGCACAGGCACTGGGAGGAGGGCACAGGCATGGGTCAGCTTTAGCCTGTGGAGTCATACATCCCTTTGTCTTTGGTGCTTTTAGAATTTGTTTCTATTCGCTCTGAGGTTGATGATGAAGTTCATTTTGCCATCAGTGGTAGGGTGCTTAGCTTTGAAAGAAAGACTGTTAGATGAACCTAAGTAATGGTAAAAAAGTCTCACATGAAAATGGATCACAAGTCTAGAGCTCCTTCCCCCCACCTTCCTACACACATACACCTTTTTTAGTCTCCATCACAACTACTGAGTTCACTTGGCAAGCCTCATCAAACCCCACATCAGATGAAACTGCAGTCTTGGTGTCATGGTGGTCTCCAGGAAGGACACTTGACTAGAACTTGCCTTAATCCTTGATAAGTGACCTGGAGCTATTAATTTTCAGACCAAGCTAAATCATCTTCCATTTGGATTCTGAGGTAGGAGGTTAATGATAAAGAGTAGTATTTTAGACTAAAATTATAAAATCTTATGTTTGATTTTTTGAATGTTATATTGTGTCACTCTGGATTTGATTGACTTTTAATACGCATTTTGTCCCAGATGCTGAGAGGCAAAATTTAATGAACTGGAAAACAAAATTATTAACTCTCAGCACGACTGTTGAGTCACTCTTGAATCTGTGACATTTTTAAAAGCTGTATTGAATTTTATCTCTGCTGAAGTCCTATCAAATCAGACAACTTTACCTCTCCCCTCTCATCGATTGGTAGAAGTAGTCATTAAAATTCAAAACGATGCATGAGTTTGAAAAGATAATGCATAAAGGTTTTTCAAAAAACCTAGATTAGATTAAAATCTTGGTAGTCACTCTGGAACCGTGAAGCAGTGCTTACAGAGAAGTCTTTTTTAATTTGCAGACCCCATCCCAGAAAAAACACTTGCAGTTAGAAGTGAGTCTAGTTAAGCTATCTATCAGTTTAGATGTGTGTACATCTTGCTGCTGGTGTAAGGGGAATATCTGGAATTGTATATGGTGTTAATATTCATATTATTTTTATTTTAAAAATAAAAGAAGCAAGCAGGAGAGATGTGTCACCATTATACCTTCTTCTGAGTAAGTAGGCTTTAATGGTTTCAGGGGCAGAGCCGATGCTGGTCTAAATGGAAGCCATTTGCAGCTTCAAATGTGGTCTGTGTGACCACCAGCCTGTGGATTTTCTGCCACATATTTCTTTCCTTTAAGACAGTTGTCACAAAACCACAATATAGACATATTCTATTTTTGTCCCAGACAGAAGTCTGAAGTCCCTTTGTTCAGGATTTCAAATGTCAAACACCTTTCTAAAGCCAGGTAGAGACATCCTGGGAAGTCCCACTTATTCACTAGAGCAGCACGCTTAGCTTTGAAAACCTGATCTCTGCAACACATCTGGTGGGGTTTTGCTCATCCTCTGAAGTTCCTAGGATAATTCTGCTATGGGTGCTGCCATAAAACTCAGTGTTGAGAATTGTGTTCCATTGTTCTAATGACTTACTTTTCACATTCTTCTGCACCTAATTAGATTCACATCAAATGAAGTCATAAGTGCCTAGGGATAAAGAGAAACTCTTAAAGGGCAATTGGCTCAGACAATGCAAGCCTCTAAGGGGAATTTGAAGCAGATGCAGTGATTAATTGGTTTTTTGAACTTCATGTGCTGAACTGTTCTGACAGGACAGGTATTTTCATGCCAACTGGCTGGCTCCATTGAAAAAGCTGTTTGGTTGTGTAAGAAAAGTGCAGTGATGAAATGAAGAGATGGCTATTTTATGTGCACATGGGGAGTGTACCATCAAAAGTAGCATATGGCAGCTGTGCTCAGTAATTCATAAACAGATTGATAATTGCTGTGAGAAGTCTAAGAGCATATTTCTAAGGTTTATAGTATGGAGAATATTGCCCCAAAAGGAGTACTGTCGAGAATAATCTGTCAAATAAGAAATATCTGGTGGAAAAACTGACATCAGTAATTTCTAAGTCACTGTTGAGAAATGTAAATTCTTTTGTAGTATAGTAAGGAAACCTATTTCTAAGAAATAAAAAAAAAACCAGTCACTGAACCAGCAGAGCAATGGCACCAGGAACAAATGCATGGTACATCAGGATCTGTGCTACTCTTGAGAAGTCATACATTAGAACTGACATCTGCTGCCTCTGCTTCTTTATGAGGTTGACAGTGTTAGGATAAACTTCTAAAATGTCATTCTGGTCCTATTCTGCTCTGGTTAGCTAGTGTTGAAAAGAGGCTCCATACTCTACAGCTTCCATTCAGCTTTACACTGTGAACTCTCAGCTTCTGTTCCATCTCCTGGCCTGGGTGCAAAACACCTTCAGCAAGAGAAGAGATTTCACAACTTTGTCCCTTCCAGGCTGTAGCTGTACATCATTTCTCTAGTATTACTTTGGCCTTCCACGTATGCCATATTGGTTGTGTTGTAAGAGTTCACTTTGTTCTGAGTTTAGTCACTAACTGGTCACCTCTGGGATCTCTTTGGGCTCCCATATTGGAACAGCTTTGTCTAACAGACATTCTCATAACTGACCTCTTCCAATCATTCCCTTTCTGCCACATTTTTTGTACAATCAGACTTACATTCTGGCATTGGTTCCTTAATCTTTCCTTGTTTTTTCATTGCCCTCTCTCTAATTTCATATTGCTTTGCCTTTCCTTTCCCCAACTGTTGTACCTGGTTCAGACACAGGCCCTCCTGCCCTAATACTGCTTTTTTCTTCTATTTTTCTCACTTTTTTTTCTTTCTTCATTTATTTGTTTATTTAATAACAAAATACACACACAGGTATGAACAATGCCTGAACTAGTAAGACTCCTGAAGGAAAGCAAAACATATTAACATATTATATTTTGGGCTGGCTTCCCATTATTCTTCCCATTCTTTTGATTTTTGTCTTGATCTGTCATGAAATAAAACGGTGTAAATATTTTGGAAAAGGAACTATATCCTTTATCAGTACAGCACCTGACACACTTTTGGATGCTATATAAAGGCTACAATATATGGTTGGAAATATTTGCCTTAAGAGCTCAATTATATAGGTATGTGGCATCCAGACTTGATTATCTTTCTTATGCTAGGCAGTTGGCTCTGAAGTAAGATGAGGGATAACAACATATGGAACTAGTCAGCTTGTATCAGTCAAGGGACTGCTCTTGGTTCATTTAGAACTTGTTCAAGTGGAAAGAAATTCAAGGCAATTTTACTGTTTTTATACAACTTCTTTCTGGAAATAGAATACTTCTGCACTCAAGATTATGCACTTAAGCAACAGGGAAAGAAGAAGACTAGAACAACAGCTTGTAAGATGCAAATACAACTCAAATTACATACTAAATTGTTCTGGAAGCACAGTTCAGTGCTTTGCATTTTGCTGGTTTCACATAAGATTTTGGTGGTTTCACATAAGATTTTGCTACTGTTCACACTAAGGGATAACCTATAGAAGCACACAGCCACCAAATTTCCTCCCTAAGCCAACCCACTACACTCACAGGGCTTGCACTCCCTATTACCATATTCCATGCTCAGCATGGGAGATACCATCCTTGCCACAACTTGGTGGTTAGCAAACTTGCCTGGGATGTTTGATCTGTGGGTCTGAGTATCTTCAGATGCCTGTGCCAGGCCTGAAAGACAAGTCTCTTCCCACACTTGCAGGACTGCTGTGACCACTGGAATATTTGCAAGGCGTGGAAAATACTCTAGCAGGCATAAAGGATGCTCTTAACTGTGCTGAGGGGCACAACAGAGACATCATGCAACAGCTGAAGTTTCTCATAGATACTAAAGAGAGGCCGAACTTCAAACATAACTTTTCCAGTTTCCCTTATGGAGGAGCTTGTGCCAAGGCAGAAAACACAAAGGTAACAGAAATGCACATTCAAGATCTTCTACAGACCAGAGAAGTTGGCTAACAGGAACATTATCAAGTTCAATGTAGAGAAGTACGAGATCTTGCACCTGGGAACACATAACCCAGGAGTGCATCTCAGACTGGCATCCACGTGGCTAGAGAGCAGCCTTGTGGAAAGGAACCTGGAGGTCTTGGTGGACAACAGGCTCAATATGAGCAAAGTGTGCTGCAGTAGCAAAGAAAACCAACAGGATGCTGGTCTGCATCAACAAGAGCATCACCAACAGAGACAAAGAAGTCACCATCCTACTCTACTCAGCACTTGTCAGACCACACCTGTAGTATTGCATCCAGTTTTTGGTCCCTGATGTACAAAAAGGATGCAGACAGGATGGAGAGGGTCCAGAGAAGAGCCACGAGGAGGATCAGAGGACTGGAGCACTTGCCATATGAGGAGAGGCTGAGTAAACTGGGTCTGTTCAGCCTTGCGAAGAGAAGGCTCAGGGGAGACCTTATTACAATGTTCTGGTACTTAAAGGGGGGCTACAAAGAAGATGGAGACTCCCCATTTACTAGGAGTCACATGGACAAGACAAGGGGCAATGGGCACAAGTTGCTCCTCACCAGATTCCGACTGAACCCAAAAGGAACATTTTTCACTAGGAGGACAGTCAGACATTGGAATGGTCTACCAGTGGTGTATACCCCTACTTTGGGAAGTTTTCAATCTCAGCTCAACAGGGTATTGACAGTATTATAAACAATAATATTAGAAAGGTTGGACCAGATGATCCTTGAGTTCCTTTCCAACCTGACATTCTATGATTCTGTGATTCAGGTACGGTTTTAATATCAGTCATGGCTAAATTGTTTCTCAGTCTCATTTGCTGTCTGCCAAATGCCAGCTCACAGAACAAACAATCAGAGCAGTTTATCATATCTGTTTGCTAAGCTCACCTAAAGAACAGCTGCTTTCAGAAGCAGAGAAGCCACCTGCATTGAAAGACCATGAACAGTGAGCACAGCCATGGTCCTGTGCCTCACACTAAAAAAATTGGCTTTGACTGACAAGCAGAACTCAAGCTGAAGTGATTGAAGTTTTCTGAAGTAGAGAAACTTTGAATAAGTAGCAGCTTGAGTGAGTATTATAAGTAAATGTAAAACAAATAACTTGCTTGAGGCATGTCTGAAATTTTAGATTCACTATTATTTTTGGTTTTATGGGGAAAAACCCTCAAAACAAAACCTTTGCACACCATTTCAAGCCTTGGATTTCTTTGTGAAAAAAATGGTGTCCAATTCTTCATTAGAAGCAGGACAATATTTCTTTCACATTCTTTTTTTCACTAGTGCAGTCTCTGAAGTACCTACACCCAGGATTTCCTCTTTATAATGTTACATTATCCGTAAATATAAAATATAAAGATCAGGTAGACAGGGTAGCAGTCCCCAAAGTTTTTCTATTTGTTTTCCTGTATCTACAGAAACTTATTGCATCTGGAAAGCCTTAAGTTCCAAAGATGAAGACAAAGCTCTAGCTTATTTAAAGAGAAAAATAAAAACTTGAAAGGATGAGTCTTAATGCCATGGAAGAATCATTATACTCAATCTACGTTCAATTTATTACTTTGGAGCCCTTTATTTTCATGTCTAGCTAGTTCATGATTTCAGGTTTTAGTCTGGGAGCACTGATTACCCAGTGATTAGGTTAAAATTACCATTAAAAGGACTACTTTTAAAATAAATCACATACTTAATGAGTATGTGAAGCCAAAATAGGATTTAAGGAAAAGAGTAATGGACATTTCACTAATACCTATCAGCCAAACAGATGACTCCTAAAAGCCCTGATTCTTAAGACATGTTCAATGTCACATCACCTAGTTTATTAGTCATGTTGAAAATAATGGGACCTTTTGTGTGCACCAATTTTAGAAAGATATGCTGATAAATTGTCAGGAGCTCCTATATACCCATTCTTAGTTAAATAGTCTGAAACCCTGCTATCCTTCTTTGAATCCTTCATAGTTTTGATGCTTTGGGGTTTTTTGTCTTTAGGGCTAGCGATTTGGATGTCAGCTCAGTTCTCTGCTAGCTCTGTTGTTTTGGTTGGTTGTCTCTGCTTAACTGAAAACAACAATTTTCTTTAATCCCCAGCTTTTAAAATAGATGTCCCATAATTACCTGCTGTATGGTATCCCTCCCTGCAGTATCTGCTCTGTGATTTGCATGGATTTCCAGCTGCCTTAGAGTGATCTGCAAAGCCAATCCATTCAAATTATTTGGACAAATAGTCATGAATATTTGATTTGGTAGCAAGGCTGTAGATTTCACCAAGAAAATTTGCCTGGTCTCAATCAATTCAATATTTTTTCTTTAGGATATTTTCCTAATTCTATCCCTTATCGACAACTAATACCTGCAGCAGCTGCATGTCTTCCTTCAGAGAAAATTTTTTAAAAACATGTACATTTAAGTACCTCAAAGAATAAAATATCTCTAAACATTCTGGTTTCCTAGCATAAAAATCCATGTAATTTGCAAAGACACCAAGACAAACTGGTTCAAATCCCAGTTAGGGATAAAAAGGAGATGTTAGGAAATCTAACATAACTCCTAAGGGAAAGGGGTTCAGCCTGGCTAAATCCATCTAAATTCATCTAAATCCATCTAAATCCAGCTACTTTCCACCATCGCTTACCTTCCTCTGGATGAGCCTAACTTCACTGAGTGCCTCTTTATTTAGCATGAAGACTCCAAGATGACCTAATACCAGTTCCTATAAGAATGCTTATTTCCCACCTGGTGCTTTCTTGTCAGGTATTTCCTTCAGATCAGCAGCATTTAAGTCCTGACAGCAGTTAACTGTGCTCGAAATTACCACTGGTACACTTTTCCTTATCTCCACATCTCTCTTTAAGTATTCTTGAGGAGATCATGGAAAAGGGACTGGCCAGGGTGCTCAGCTCTTCCTTTGAGAAAAAGAACAAAAATTACAAGACCATTAGCAATTGGAAGCCACTTCTTTACCCAGTGGGGAGAGGAATTTCTTGCTTCCTGACTCTGGGGTTCTGCATTTCCCAAGAACTGTCTGAATATTACAGAGTACTGTTGCTGGGTGGAAACAAAACCCTGGGTGAAAGTAAGGTTTTTTCCTGTGGGCAAGTGACATAAACAGGAGTCTAGAGCTGGGCTTTTTCCTGGCTGCTCTCCTCTGGCTTTTGCTCCCAGCAGCATGGGGCCTAATGTTAACAAGCTTACAGACGATGCCCTAATTTTTAGACCATAGAATGCCATGAATTTACATATTCTGGAGGGATCAGTACTCTTTAGTACTGCTTAGTACTTACAGTTGGGGGAGCACAAACCCAACACGCAAGTCATCTTTATTTCTGAGAATTTTTATAATTATTAGGATAGCACGTTGAAGGTAAATATAACTGCTATCACAAAGCTCCATTTAAAATTTCCCATCTCAGGTGAGAAGGAGTAAACTTCATCTTGAGTGACAGATAGCTAACAGCAGCAATTGGAATCATCCTTTTAAAATTGTCTAAATTCCCAAAAGAGTCAGAGGGAATCCCTTAAATTGAGCATAGAGGGCCATCATATATTTTATGTAACTGTCATGGATTCAGAACCTGGGGGAAGCAAGTTCCTTCAAATCATGGAACAACAATATTGGCTAAGAAGAAACTGAAATGCTTATCTTGTAATACATGTCATAATCAAACTATTTCATGATTGTGAGAAGTCAAATCAGATAATTTACTTCAGTGAAAAAATAGTCACATTTTGTTGGTGAGGTACTTTCTTATGCTGTTTTCTGTGTAAGATGCTTCTAGAAAAAAAATTACATAGTGAAGAATCGACAGCTGCTGTGCCTTGGACATCCCTGTATCTTAATTTCCCACATTTTCTTACCTTTCTTTCCATTAAGAGAGTGAAGATTAAAGTCTCACAACTCCTGTAGTTTGGTTAAGCTCTGCGGCTAATTGCTATCTAGAAGCTCTCTGCTGTTTGCCATGCAGACAGTGGGTATCACTCTGATTAACATGTAGTTAATCTCATAGATATGAAGCTGAAGAGAATGTGAAAAGCTCAGGCAACTCTTTGGACAACACAGGCTATAAATGGATGTCATTAGTCGCAGTAACAGAAAGAAAAGCATATAGGAAACATAGGATGAAAATCCTTAGCAGGGTGCTTGGTTGTTTTCATTTTGGGGTGATAGAGCACTGAGTTGATGCCTCAGTTCCTGAAAAAGGTGTGCAAGAGTAATACAGAAAATAACTGATGAATCCAGACCACTTTCTTCTAACTGATTATAAAATTAAGTGATTTATTTTTTTATTCTTTTGCACAGATATTTCCATCTTAGGATCAGTGAAAAAAATGCACCCTGATTCATGCATTATTTGCCAATTCTGTTTTTATATTGAAGTTAGAATCATAAAATATGGATTAGTGATGAGTGTAAAGACAAATCAAACCATTTCCTACAGTACACGTTTGTCTTAAAAAGCAGACAGCGGGAAGGAAAGAATGAAAGAAATTACTTTAGAAGAGTGATATTTTAAAAACAGATGCAGGGTTCTTGCATGATCTCACTCTGTGTAGCCACTTCAACAGAAAAAAAATATGAGAAAATGCACAGAAAACCTGATTTACTGTTGGATTCTTCTCCTGCTTTTTTGTTTGGTTTTTTTCCCTCTGTTTAAACCTCGTTGCTTAAAAATGACTTATGCAGAAATGTAGTACAGCTGTGGCTCGACTGTTACTGGGACAATGCTAATTCAGTGGAAGGGAAATATGCTCTTTACAGTGTGGTGACAGATGCAAGAAGTTTACTTGGGCTCTGGGGGAAAGACAAGCACTTGAAGAGATTTCTGTTACAGACTACAAAATCGTAAGCTTCCTGGACTAAAAATGGTCAGGGGCTAAAGGTGCTGAGGGAAGTGTACAGCAAGAGGCTGCCCTGTTCTCACTCTTCCCTAGGTATCTGCTCACAGCCACTCCTGGAAACAACACTGGCTTAGAAGCAGCAATTCGGTTTTTTTCAGTGGACTGACATTTTAAAGAAAAAAAGAACATTCTGCCTCATAATTAGGCAGAAGACTAAAAAAATCTCTGGGTAACTCTAAGAAACATATGAAATCAGTTCATTTAGGTAAAGATGTCAGTTAAATGAATTTTAACTCCAAAAAACTTACTAGGGAAGTCTTCCTCATCTCTGACTTTACTTACTGGTGTAACATATGCCTGGAATGTTAAGTCAGAATGTTAAGTCAGAACCCTCCTTATGTATTTCCCCTAGAAACTTTCATTCATTGCTTCTGCTTTCCTTAAGGAGATTTTAGATCTTAAAGAGTGAAACGATTAAGCAGTGTACAGTTACATGAGCATTAACAACTGAAAGAATATTAATTTTATGTACAACCTTGTCTATAGTGTGGGAACAGTCTGACTTGCAATGTTGTGTAAATGAATATGAACAGTCAGCAGCGAGACTGGGCTGTTACATCACACTCAGGGAACTATTATTTAGCATGTACATAATATTTTCATCCTCAAAGAGTTTCATGAGCAGCCACTCATTCATCTCTGAAAGATGCCTCAGAGCCAAGCAGGTAAATATTACCATATCTGTTTCTAAACATGAAAGACAGAAAGGGTAGGGAAGTTAAGTCACTCACCCAAAGGCAATCAAAAAAAGAAAGTCAATATCAGAGGCATAATTATACACCAAGCACACCTAATTATATCTAGACTGCATTTAGAGGAGGAGCCTGAGGCCATGCAAGACTAAATCTTTGTGTCAGCATTGCAAACATGGGGTTGTGGTGACCTTTTGAAAAAGCCAGGGAAAGAATATTTGGATCATTTTATCCCTTAGTGCAGCACGCCTGTTACAAACACCTCTGTAACTCCTTTCAGCAATGTTTCCACCATTCCTTGCAGTATGATGAGTACACACAGAATTATTCTGAGATCCCTGAGCACCTCTGCCCTATGATTGAGTGGGATTTGTTGGCAAAATAAAAACTCCAACTGTCAGCAGTATGGATTCATAAGATCCATGATAGCCAGTGATGGAGATCAAGCTGAGCTGGACCTGATAGTTTCCTATCCTGAAAGCATCAGGTGGGTGTTGATTTGACCATAAGACCATTTTCCCATTCCTCTACCTTTTATCTCTGTCACTTCCATCATTTGGAATATCTCTTAAAAGTTCAGTCTTTCTTTGAAGCTTACTCTGGCTTGCCACACAGAAAAAAAAAATCCTCTGTTCATGCCCATGTGAAATGTAGACTTGACTGTTCCCAACTGACTTGTGTCTCATGAGGAGAAAATTCAACTCATTCTCTTAACACCATCGTTATCTCTTATCTCTAGTACTTGTTAGCTTAATCACACAGACAGTCCTACATTCTGCACAGCCTTTCTGCAAAGTAACATGGTTCTTTCTACTTTATATCTTGAAAAACTTATTAAACAAATTTTTTAACTTTTTCTATCTTTTATCTCCTATCATCATTCAGCTCCTGTTGCCCCTCTCTCCCTTCTATATCACTCTTCTACAGAGCAGCTAAAAAAAAATCTTTCTTTCTCCTCTTCATCTCTCATTCCTTTCACCCAAGACCTCTGCACTCCAGCAAAACTCCCACCTCAGCATTCTTTTTCTGGTCACTAAAAGCTGACTACATCAAGGACATTAGCATAATTGGGCAATTCAGATGACTGTAACCAGGTGAAGGTTTGGGGTTTTAAAAAAAATTCACCCTGTTGTCTTAACCTCAGCCTGTCCTTCTCCACCCATACACAATCAATATTCAATATTTTGATGATCAATATCTTTGGTTTTTATGTCTAGCAATCAGCATAAATTAGACTGCAGATGTTATAGGGCAGAGTGCCTGCCTTACTTCTATTCATTTCCATAGTGCAGTGATTAACTACACACGTAAGACCTGCATAGTTCTTTTTAATTCTATTCCTTCTAATTTACCATCCAAAGGTGGTTGAGCCTAGAGGACTCAGTGAACTGGTTGAAGTGAGGACCTCCTTGTCTTAGTGAACAAACATCCATAGCTCAGATATTTCTTCTCTACAGGCAAGATAGGTGAGAGTTGCCAAATTGTGCCAGCTTACTTATTCACATAAAATCATAAGTGCTCAGGCACTATTTCTTCCCTCTTTTTGCTCTTTTGGCCAGCACATGACCAACATTTTGTGGCCAGCATATGACCAACAGTGAACAAACATACAATCAACCTCTTTGACCATTAGCAAGCACATTTTAATTGACTCATACTGGACTCTTTGTGGAAAAATGATAAAGAAGAAGCAAACTTAAAGGATTGAATTCCCCAGCCTTCAGAGGCATTCCTGGTTTTTGTTCTTCCTTTATTGTATTTCTCTCTCTTCTTTAGTTAATGAAGAATAATACAGCATAGAAAGCTGAGCTTATCTCTGCTTTTAATGAAGAAACCTTGTCAGTAGAATTTGTTGGTGAGTGAAAAAAGTGAGTCCACAGAGACGTACTGGTGGGATCCTTTTCTGAGATGAATCTTTTCTGTTTGCAGATATTTCCAACAATTAATGCAATTCACTACTGAAAGCCAGTTTCAATGGTTGCAAAACACTTTGCAGCCCTGCAGAAATACACAGGAGACAGTATCTCCAGGACTGTGAATGAGTGTATCACTCTCAGCTTCAAAGGAACTGAGAAGTTTTGCACCAGCTGAAGACCCGATCCCATAGGAATTTGCTGTTGTGCCAGTGTTCAGTTGCTGTCTCATGTCTGGCTCCAGATGATCTGGATCAAAAATGTTCCCAGCCCCAGCTGCTTCACAGTGCATTCTCTGAAGGTTATCCCCCTGTTCCCCATACTACCCCTCTGTTCTGAGTACATAATTCTTCCCTAACCCAGTTAAATCAAAATGAAACAGGTTAGGAGTAAAACCCTCCTATTTAAAGTGTGTGAGCGAACCTGGATCGTTTTGACTGAACTGGGTCAGGGAGTGATTATACGTGCAGTTATACCAGCTGAGTGAAAAGGAAGGGGGACAATCTGTTTGCTTGGCTTAGTAATAGTCAGAACAAGCTATAGGGCTGCAGCTTTATGTGAACAGTACTCATAGGTTGCCTCTGGATAGTAGGAACTGGCATGTGGTCTGAGAGATGTTTCACCATACGCATCCACCTTCCTTTTGATGAGGTTTCTGCATAACAGAAATGCCCCAGAAAATCCTCCAAAACTGTAATGGAGTGGGCAAGTAAGCATTTTAGATCTCCCAACATGCCAATGCTTTGGGAAGTTCTGGCATACATGCTAAGTAATGGCAAACCCCTGCAACTAAAATGCCCAGAACAGTGCTGGGGGAGGTTCAGGGCAAAGGCTGACATGTCTGGCTTTTGAAATCAGCCTGATGCTTTCATTCTGGCAGACAGAAGCAACTTCCAAAGAGGAGAAAGGATTCACCATCAGCATGCAAGAGTTACTGTGTCCTGTCTAACAGATTTACCTATTCTTCAAGTGAGGGCAGTTAATCTGGACATCTGGGTTAAACAGAAAGCACAGTCTGTCAACAGCTCATTTAAACAACAAGTTTGTACTCTGCTTGACCTTTTACTGAGCAGAAAGGGAAACTATGGCAGGCCCTGTGTGGCCTAGGATGTGTACCTTCTGGACACAAAGAAATCTACGCCTTTCCAGAGCTGGGGCTAATATATTACTCTGAAACTTATTTCCTTCTTGAAATAAACAAGCAAACAAACAAACCAACAAATAAAAAGAACCATCTACTTAGTGGTTTGTTTGGTCTGTTACATAAGAACTCTCTTCACAACTTCTCTTCTTCAGTTCTCCATTATTTGGAGACTAGCAAGAGTAAAGGAAACGATGCCTCAAATAAACTGACATCCTGGGAACCATCTGGATGACAACAATATGGGAGCCCAAAGATATAATAGCCTTGCTTTGTGTAATTCACCCAGGTACCTGTGTCTCATCAGACTTAGGGCAGGGAACCATCTTGGTTTGCAGGTAGCTTCACCTGGATTCAGCACTATCACTCACTCTGAAAAAGGTCCCTATGTTCCCAGTTCAGTGACTTCTTGGATGTACAACATTACTTAAGTAATTTAATTTATCTGTAGCTCAGAAAACATTAAAAAAAAAAATCGAGGGCAGCTGCCAGCTAGTGCTATTTGCAAATCCTGCTTGGGAGCTTTGGTTCACAATCCCTCTCAAATTCAGCACCTCTGCAGAGGCGAGGGTTAACCCCAGCTGATGGCAGCGCTTGGCCAGGAGCTGTGAACTGTGAGAAGCAGCAGACATGCTTCCTGCTGTATGGCCTCTGCAGTGGGTTGTTAATCTTTCCCGAAGGAAAAGGGTGGACAGCTGGAGGCAGTAACCTCTTTTGCCATTACAGTTAAATCCATCAGAGACTGTGAATCAGAGCCCTTATTATTTTCCACATGAGTGTTCCCCATTTATGTTCTGATGAAATGATGCATTCAACAGAAAACCAAATGAAGTGCTGAAAGCATTAAACTCTTTAATAACAGGAGACACTGCAAGTTTTTGTCATTAATCTGCCATAATTAGGAGCTGCTGTTAATGTCTTTCAAAATGCAGAAATTATTACTGCAAATGATATGACCAACTAATATGGTGGTATGCATAATCTCATCTACATCCTGTCTTGCATTCTTGCCTTTGCTGTGAATTAATGTAGGAATAATACAAACATATACTTAAAACAATACAGTTTGACATTAAATTTTACTTCCAGAATTCTGGTGGTTTTTTTTCCCTGAAAAGAAAAAAAAAAATCAAAATATTAAAAGCATAAGGGGAAGATCACCTCTTTAACCAAGGCAAAAAAAAAAGAAATGTTTTGTTTTGACTCCAAATTGACATGAAGTAAATTTTCAAAGTTAATCACAAACTGAAATTTTGAAATTTCAACTTGAGCTTGAAAATATAGAACAAAAGATATAAGTAAATGTGACATATTTGAATGGAAAGAAGAAATGGTTGCAAGTTTCCCTGATGTTAGGCCACAAAATCTGGACACACTCAACTATCTTTATAATTACATACAGTATTTGTTGAACTTACACAGGCTGAAGCAGCACTACATGCATATGTATCTGTCTGTGCATATATGTATTTTATATGGTATTAGGCCTATTTACAAAGGCATTTGTATTTAGACAGGTAAGAACAGCAATCTAATAAAGAAAAGAAGTACTAACTTTTGAATATACATGTTTAATTAATGCATGCAAGAATGACAGCAAGAGATAAGATCGCTCCTTTGCAGAGCAGAGCCTTTTAGATTTAACAGGCAACTACAAAGCCAATCCAGAGATAAAACATAGACAATAGACAGATTTTAAAATCCAGTCTGAAAGAGAATGCCAACATCCCTCCCCAACACTCTTCATGATTTCCAGAAAAAAAAAAAAACAACAAACCAAACACAACAATAAAAAAACACCCAACCTTATAAAACCCCCCCAATCTTATAAAAAATTTTCAACTTCCACATAAGATATGGAACTGAAAGGCCCAGAAAGCCAATTTTCCTTTTTTTCTCTCATATGCCATGATGCTGGCTCCTTTTGGAGCCATGGTGTTCAGAATCCATGCCATACCCACAACTTGGCTGAAACAGAAGAGATGGAGGGACAAGGGGAAGATAGTGAGAGCACAGAGGCTTCCCAGATTCCTTCTATGTCTGCCCTGAGGGTTCCCAAGTGGAAGAATTATTTCAGTTCTTTCTTACTATGGGATAAAAGCAAAATTGGCCCGACCCTGTCAGGCTGAGAGCTGTGAACATTTTAGTTTTGTGAAATGGAAATAATGCTGACTATGCAAAAGAATGGAAAATATCTGTCAACCCTATGTTCAACCTGCTTTTTGGATGTGTCACAATAAATAGGATTAGTAAATAGCAAGAGAGAAAAAAAAAGTGGACAAAATCTCATGGCTATTCTAACTTGTGCACATCATGATGGCTGCCTTCAAGATGATTTTTTAATGGCAAATTCAACTTTCTTCTTGCAGAGTGGAAGTAGCATTAGGCATATGTTCTGTTTTGCTGCAAGATCTGTTTCATTCTGCAGTCAAATGAGACCACTCACAACTAATAATCATGTAAAATCACATTCAGGCACAGAATATGGCAGCCACAGCGAAACTCTGGAAGATGCTTATTTATCATTTTTATTTATGAAAGCCTTTGGTGTTCTTGGCACTGTGGAAAATAGAAAAAGCCAGAAACAGTCTCTTCCCTATGGTTTATGCTGTGCAATTTGAGAGCATACTGAGCCTTGAGAAGTGAAAAACTGCAGCATTTCCTAGAGAGGGAGCATGCCAGCTGCTGCCCTCCTTGCAAAGATAAAGCTTGCACATCTGGCATGCTAAGCCAGTTTTGCTGTTTCCTTTGGGTCAGTGACCATCCCCAGGGATTCACTAAAAATACAGGGTAGAGCAGACCTTTGGGAGAAGAACAAAGCCACCTTGAGGCACAGACTGTTGTAGTAAGTTGTCTGGAGCAGCAGACAGCTAAGCTTGTGAAATGGCCAAGATTTTGTCTACTGGGCAGTCTAGATTTGCTGTTGCTGGTATTGTTGCTGAGGAAGGGGTCAATGTGGGTGAAGCAATGGTTACGGCAATGTGGGAGCAACTCCAGGGTAACCCCTTTTTCCAAATCTCCCATTCCTCCAGCAGGAGTGGCCTATCCTTGGCCTCCCACCTTCTGAGCAGCAGAATTTAGATTTTCTTTAAAGTACACTATTCTGTATACCTGTACAATTTATGCAGTGTTTGAGACAGTCCCATGCTAGGACTGGAAAACCTAATATATAATAGCACAGTGCACTGTCTTGCAGAGATATTAGCTTGGCTTCCAGAAGCATAAATTAATAGTTTTCCACTGGGGCAAGTTTAGATGATGCATCACTGACACGGCTGTAACCCTTGCAGTTTTTGAGTCAGTTCATTTACAGATGCTTTGGATATGTTACATGCTGCTACACTGCCTGATGTGAATTTATCCTTTGTGATCTCTCTGCCCTCACAGCCTTGGTAGCTGAGTAATGACCTACTCAAGACAGATCCTAAATTTGCCAGGGCAGCTCAAACGCTGAATATATCAAGTAAGCAGATAATGTACATGACTCTGAGCAGTTTAGATGTCATTTTATGATTAAAACTTC
This sequence comes from Phaethornis superciliosus, assembly GCA_023637945.1. NCBI lineage: Eukaryota > Metazoa > Chordata > Aves > Apodiformes > Trochilidae > Phaethornis > Phaethornis superciliosus. The sequence continues at coordinate 23,068,249 of JAJQWJ010000001.1, read as the reverse complement.
TGTAGTAAGCATAATTTTTGCAAGAGGCTACTCATGGTAGGCATTTATAAAACTGTATCTAAGGGGAAGAGGTGTTGCATGTGGGTGGTCACTAGGCAGGAGTTCAACCATGGGTGTCCTTGGAGAGTGTGGGAAGAAAAGACTGGAAGACCATGGGACACTTGGAAATGGCAGCAGACAGTGAAAGTGAAGGCAGTGATGGGGGATTTGCACACAGAGTAAGGAGTTTGTGGAGCCTTCAGAGCAGGTTTGAATGCGAGTAGGAAAGTTCAAGTAAATTAGTGAGGTATTTGGATCTTTCAAGGAGGGAGACAGGTGGAGAAATCTGCCCCTGATGAGGCTGCTGATACAACTTGTGCACTCCATTCCATCTGAGATCATTCAATGAGGCACCTCCAGGGTTGGTTTCCTGGGGAAGTAAACAGCAGAAAAGAAGCCAAATTAATTTTGTGAATATTATTTTTCCCTGAAAGGTGTAATTTTATGTCATTTAAAATAAATTTTTTAGTAATAAAACCATGGAGGGAGAAGAAATAGACTTGTTGTGCGTATTCAGTAAAATCACCTTTGTTTCTGTTCTTCCAACTGGAAATAGAAGTAAAGACACAAAATCAGGGTTCTTCCATACTCCTCCCATCCTTGCTGGCATAGCTCAGGTTCCCAGTTGCACAAGGGGGGAAGTGCAGCAGCCCCACACATGTGCTCACTGCCTCCTCTTCTGCTCCACTGCTTGGAGCAAGCAATCAGCCTTTCACATGGCTCACTCTCTCCTCTGGCACAGGGGAACATGTGAATAAAGAATATCAAGTCCCCAGTTAATCCATTTGAAAGGAAGAGATCATCTGCTACTCGTGTTTTAACTGTTGTGTAGTGGCTGCATGGGTAACTGACTATTTCTTCCCTACAGCAACAGAGTGCATGGGAATATCCAGACTTTTATCATACTCTTTCAGCCCTGCAGATGCAGCCATCCAGCCCATGGTACATCTTGCACAGCATAAGTTGTTCACCAGTTACCCAGCATTTGTTTTCCACAGAACTTGGAAATTTGGAATTCCGTGTGAATTTATCCTAATTAAAATAAAAACTCCATTATTTGTTCAGGAGCTCTCTAGGGGGGAAACTGGATAAGCTGTAGTGGTTCACACTACACATATGTATAAGCACTGATCTATATTTTGGTTTTCTTTCCATATCTTAATGAATTTTTCCTTCCTTTGCCCCCTGTGAGGACATGCCAACTTATTGGACACAAAAAGGTCCTTATGACAGGGATATGTTTTATGTCAGTTCCTACATTTTCCAAATATGAATAACGACTCAGAGTATCTAAGTTGAGGCATCCAGGAGCTCAGTATTTTCTGAAAGTTGGGGCTCATGTAGTTGTCTCTCAAACTGAAATACCTAAATCTCTAAGTACTTTAAAAAAAAAAAAAATTCTTTTTTTTTTTTCTTTTCTCTGCCTTCAGAATGTTTTGCCTAAGCGTCCTCTGCTCTAAGTGTGATTCAGGATCCTTTTAACTCTGAGCACACCTAAAACAGATAGTATTCAAACAAATGCATAGCTAGTACTACTGAAGATGCCTGGAGCTCCCCAGTAAAGAATATCCCACTGGTCAGGCTTTCATCTATAGATGTTCTGTATTTTTCTGACCTTGAGAGTGTTCAAACTATGAACACTCTCCACTTTCCAGCCTTCTTAGTTGAAGCCAAAGTCACAATAAAGAAAAAAATACCAATTTCAGGGTGACAATAGAAGGGGAATCAGATTCTGCAGCAGTTTGCTTCACATAATGAAATTCAATAAACAAGGGTTTTGAGGAATTTTTATGTTGAAAATTCATTAGGATATATAAAAATCATGCTGCCATTAATTATGCAACAGTTGCAGAGGTACTACTTTTGAGCAGCAGAGCTTCTGGTTACTTTCATGCATTTTTTTTCTCTTTCATAACATACATACTACAGAAATTCACTACTGAAATTATTATTAAATCATATGCTGATGAATGAGCACAAAACTATTAATGGCATGTAATTTGAAAAGCACATGTCCACTGGAGTATCTAGCAAGCCATGCAAATTTTATAGCATACCCTATGTGCTTTGATTTTTCTCTGTTAAATGATTGAAAAATATTCATTAAGAGATTTCTCTAATGAGCGGTGTTCAAGCATAAAATAGGCCACTCCTTTTATAGTTTAAGTTTGGTTTTGGGGTTATAAATATCCTCTAATTCCCTATAGGAATTCACTTCAAATAAGGATTTTGTCTTAACATAGATTTCAGGATCTTTGTAGGGTCTTTGAAGTTTATAATTGGGTCCAAGATGAAATGTGATGTCAGTCACTCAAACATTGGAGTTTACTCTGCTTATGACTCGTGGAAAAAACACCCTTTTTTTTTGTTTTGGTTTGGTTTGGCTTTTTGAGGTACACCTCCAAAATTCTTTGAGTAAATACTGAGGCAGAAAGTTGGGAGAATATTCATATGATGAAATCAGTACAGCATTGCCTGTGCCACTGATCAGTTAATCCTAAATCCCTTTCATACAATTACATCAACCTTACTCTCTTTCTTTTCCATTAAGTTATTAAAGAGGTTTTATTATTTTGTGATTTTATTTATCCTATTTTCATTTGCAAGGCACTGTGAATGTTTATAAGCAGAGCAACAGGCCATTTTTAAGAACATACATAAAGACCAAATTTTATGAAAACAAAAGTCTTTTCTCATCTACATAGGTGGAAAGCACAGAGTGGGACAGTCCTCTGAAATACCAAACTGCATTGCTGTTCTACCTGTCTGAAGTCTGCTAGAAGCAGGAGTCTGCAATATGTCCCAAGAGTGAAACATATCTGAACTTCTGGCCTCCCTGGCCAAGCTGAGCACACCATTTGTCCAAAGTGGTGTTTCTGACCTGGTTGAGTTCACTGTGATTTGCTGTCCATTTCAGAGTTGTAGAGAGTGACAGACCAAGAGCAGTCTGCTTGAATGAAGTTAAATATCTAATTATGAGTGAGGAGTGAGAGAGACTGAAGTTCCTTTTCTTTGCTATTTCCTCTTTAGTCAGGAAAAAGTAATAGCTGACGTCAAATTGAAAACTCACTTCAGGTTCAAGCCTCACCACAGGCTTTCCACTTAGAGGCTGAGTTGCTGTACTCATCACTGCTTTGGCTTTCTCAAGTAATGTCATAGAAGAGCATTTCAGATCATTCAAAGAATTACTGTAAAAGCTATTAGCAAAAATTGACTTTAATGTGAATTTGTAGAAGTACAACTTTAAAAAGTTTGATGGCAAGATACACTCTATGACTACATGAAAGAAACATTCACAGAAAAATCAAGTTAGAATTGATTAAAAAAATTATTTGCATGGAAACTAGGAATGAAAAATATAAGGGAGGCCCTCCCTTTGAGTCACAAGATTCAGAATGGATCCCTTGCTTTCTAAAATCCTTCTCAGAGTCTAGGTGCAGCTGAATCTAACCCTAATTCCACCCTTGGTCAATGGTTTATATCTAAGGGAATTAGACACAGGGATTTCAGTGGTATTAATTTAACATGCTATTATGGGTCCTGCATAACTTTGAGGTAGTGGAAATTTAAGATGAGTGGAATGTAGATCCATTGTCCACTATAGATACTGAGACACCTAATGCAGCTAAAGCCAGCCTGGTTTCAGGCTAAGAAATGCTCTGGAAGAACAAGCACGTAAGGGCTCTGCTCCTGCAGGAGTTCTCTGACCATTCATTTCCTCATGTCTCTGTGATCACTGGCCTTGTGCACATTCACACATGTCTGGAATAGGGGCCATATGGATTCAAACCTCTCTTCACCTCAAAATCCAGAGATTTCTTCCTCCCTAGGCAGTCACCTGAGATAGCAGGATTTATGTTAAAAGAGAAAACTGCTGCCACAAAATTCGAGTCAGATGTGGTGCTAGATAGCCATTCAAAGACCATGTGAGAAAGAAAGAAAAAAAAAAAAACCCTACATTTTTGTAATGTATGCAAAGTATCAAGGTGATTGAAGTCTAATATCAAACTCGGAAACTTTCTTTCTTCCTTTGCTCAGTTGAAAGACTCTGGGGACAACTCCAAGACTGAGTATGAGAGCTCTGTCACATTATAATTTAATCACGTCTTCCTTTTCCTTTCCTGGAAAGTCATCTTGGATGGTGTCCTCTGTGCTGGAGGGTACACAATCAAAATCCTATTAGTTATACTGTCAAAACCAAAGTCATTAAACTTTCCAACCAAATTTAGGTAATTTTTCTTCAATGTAATCTATGCGGTTGGAATACTTTTTCTATTATTTTCAGCAAGGCAAAATTCCAGGGTTAGGAGTGAGCAGCAATTTCTGCTCCCGTAAGTCATGCTACTTTTTCATTGCCCCATTTTTATCACAGAGGTTCACAGACATAGTTTTCAGTTCCTATAAACTGGCAGTCTATTCACTGAGACATATGAACAAGTCAGGTAATTAGGATAATCTTGACAGCTGTAGATCACCTGTGCCTTCAAACCTGAAATCAGTGTGAACACTTGTTTCTCAGACCAAGAGAAAAAACAGTCATTTTCAATGTGATAGCCAGCTCATTTCCTTCTGAAGACAGTTTTGATGTCTGCCTTCTATTTTCCTCACATCACTGAAACCAAGCATCAATTCACTACCCGTTCCTTGAAAAACCTGACAGCTTTACAGGCTGACTAATCCACAGCCATTTCCAAGATAGCCAGCAATTTTTAAGATATAGTTTGCTGCAACAAATACCAGACTGACAGAACTGTTTGTTCTTCAATTCTCATCACTCAGCCAGGGTTTTCCAGTTTCTGCTCAAGTTTGGGATACCAACATCTACCATGCATTGTGAGAAATTCACTGTGCATTCAGTATTTCTTTAACCATAGTTCATTATGTCACAGCTTTATGCTTTGAGAATACTCCATGAATAATCCACTCAGATCCAAAAATCCCTATGTAAGGGGCTGGAAAATGCTTGTGAAATGGATACTTTTAATTGAATAGACCTAAATAGACCTTTTTCCTGTGCTTGATAAACCATGCTGCAAATAATTTTCTACACATACCTGTCTGATAAAGAAACAAGGGTATTTGGCAGCATTATTACTGACACTGTATATTTAAAGTGCTAGATGAGTGAATAAACCATGAAATGTGACTGCCTGAACATGCCACAAAACGACACAGAGGCCTCCCTTTTCTCCTCATGCTCCTTTCTGCAGAAAACCTGTCTTTGAGAGCCCTTCTTGGCTGTTGCACCCATGATGAAGAGAGAAGTGAACTGAAGTCACTATTAATCAGCCAGTGTCAGTTTATATGCTCACTGGAAAGAAGCACAAGTAGTGACAAGGTTAGAAGGACTTCAGTCTCCAGTTACACATATTTTCTGTATATGCCATTGAAGATGCAGTTTGGGACTAATACATGAAGAGCATATGAAACAAACTTCTTCCAGTTCTCTCTGCTTCAGATACCATACTGAATTACTAAGGTGACATACCTCTGTATTGGCTGAATATGGCTTATCTTCTATCTCTGCACAAAAGATGAGAAACAGCCATTCTGTGAGGCTTTCAAGTCTGGTGAATCTCATTCTGGGCAACACTACAGTGTCTACAGCACTTTCTCACATTTGCTCATTGTCCCCATCACTCAAAGGTGTTTTGCAAGGCAAGTGGTGTGGGGTTGCACAACCTAATAAGTTGACAGAGTTTATTGCTTGCTACAGGAAGTACACCTAGTTGTTCATAAAAGGTCTCTAAGTTCCTCTGCTCAAGATTACCACTTGTCTGACCAGACTTTCACTGTGTTTCTACACTGTGTTTCTTTCTTTAGAAGATGAATACTTAACTCTGACTGAGGATTGTACTCACATTCTCAAATGTAAGCAATCTCTTACACAACTGAACCAGGGACAAGAGAAAGTTTCCAAAGGTACGTGAAGACCAGCACTGGAAAAGGACATAGCAACTTCTCCCTAGTCTCATGTAGGTGTGAAAATTTGCTAAAGATGGCATGGCTGACAAAGACATGACTGATAAATTCAACAAGGGGAGGGCTTGGATGGAGGAGTGAGGAGACTTGAGTTAAGCTAAGGGATATTCTGACACAGGCATGGGAAGGATGGGAGGGGGTACAACTGTGAAAGGCAGTCTTAAGGTCAGGAGCAGAGCCCTTGGAAAAATACACAAAATTTCATTTGGGTGTCAGGAAACTTCTTCTCCTGCAGGCCCATAGCCTCTGACCAGCTATGGAGCAGTTACCACTATGCACTGACTGCACAGGGCTGTAAGGAGGCTCAGGCTGGAGTCAGCCACATCCTCTGTCCATTGGACCTCACCAGCTGATTTTCCTGCCTGTTTCTCCATGGAGACTGGGCAGTATTCATTATGCCATAGAATAATTTGGGTCAGAAGGGACCTCTAAAGGTCATCTAGCCCAACCCCCCTGCAGTAAGCAGGGACACCCACAACTAAGTCAGGTTGCTTAGAGCCTTGCCAAGCATCAGCTTTAATATCACCAGGGATGAGGCCTCAGCTACCTCCCTGGGCAACCTGAGAGATAATTTTTACCACTACCCTCATGGTAAAAAAGTTTTTCCTATCATCAAATCTATATCTACTCTTGTCTAATTTAAAACCTTTCCCCCTCACCCTTTCAGTACAGGGCATTGAAAACAGTCCATCTCCACCTTTCCTGGACAACCTTCAGATACTGGAAAGTCACTGTTAGGTGTCCCCAGAGCCTTCTCTTCTCCAGACTGAACAACCCCAGCTCCCTCAGCCTGGCTTTGTGGGAGAGGTGTTCCAGCCCCCTGATCATTTTTGTGTCATCTTTGCTGTTGGGTAATCAAAAGCTTCTAATGGGCTGGTAGTGTAAAGGTAGTCTATGTACTGCACCCATGTGTTGTGTGGATGCTCTGTGATCTGAAATGACCTGGAAAACACATTTTGCTTTTCAGATATGTTCTGGCATGCTCCAAAGAATACACAAACAGTCTCTTGCAAACTGAAAGGCTTTTTGGCATACCACTTCAAACAAGCTTATCAAAGAAATACCTGTGGTAGATATGGCTCCAGGCAAAAACCCCACAGCACAGAAAATTAAATTAATGACCATCCTATGCATTCCCATGTATTTTACCACATTGGAACTTAGAGTGTCTTAGAAACTCAAAATTGTAGCACTCCAGTAAAACGGGGAACCACTTTCATAGATGAAAAAGCTGAAGTTCAGATTGGCCAGATGACTTAACATTGCAGCTAGGAGTATAAAAACATCCCTGGAGTGGCTGAGATGAGAACTTCAGAGCAAGCCTGTCAAAGAGCTTCATATGTATATATAACACATATCTCCTGTCAGTCACTGTCCACTGAAGACCATTTTTCCTTTTGCTTTTCTCATTGTTATCAATCATTCTATACTTTCTCTAAATTCTCATAAACTGTTTAATTGTTTGTTCCAGCTGTTTGACACTTTTGTCACAAAAAAATACTTTGTACCTGGGGAATTTCACTTGAATTCACAACTGAATCTCATCGTAGGTGGCCTTGAAGAGGGCATTCACTGACTTTCTTAAGTCGTAGCTCATAAATTCTTGTATTCTTCTATTGTGTAGAAGCAGAAAACACAAGGAAAAGCATTGTTAGTCAGCTTTCACATTTTTGGTAGGATTTGCCTTGAATAGTCTACCTGTTTTCAAAGAAGTGTTATGCAATAAATCTATTTCATTTGCAGCTTCCTGAACACCTTTGTGGTAAAGCAGAATATAAAATCTGAACCTCAACTGAGTAAAATTTCCCATGGCAGTTCAGCTCTGAAAAACCTTTCTTTAAAGGCTAGCACAATATGTCAAACATCCAGAGTTTAATGCTGTTGCCTTTGGATACCACATAACATTGTACCAAAATACAAGAAAGATATAGAACAAGAAATGCTGCAGAGAAATGCACTAATTAGATCATTGCTTATTCAAGGGAAGAGATCTTTCATCTCCAGGAACTCAGGCAATTAGGTAAGGTCCCTCACAGCACACCACAGGGGCAGTCAGTTGATACTAATGAGTTTTGTGCTGTAGTTGAGTAAACAACCGGTCATCATGGTCTCATTAAGGCTCTTCCATTTCCATGTTTTCTTCCCAGATGCTGGCTCTGTGGTTTGGTAATGTGTAAAGGCCTTGTCATTACTTTGTGCCTGCATGTATCACTTCGACTTGTTCCTTCTACTCTGTGCCCACTCTGTTTCAGCTGCAGTGTGGGACTGGTGCTGCTCATTCAGCCCTCATCCCATTGGCATCATTCTTCCCACCTCCTGGCCCAGCTTCCACTGAATGCACAAACCTGCTTAGAGATTTGCCTCTTTTTCTTGCTTCATTTGATGAGATATGAAACTTCTACTTACAGAGAATAATTCTAGTTCTGGTCAGTTATGATGCTAGTCAGGACAGCAGGCATCACAACGGGATGAACTTTAGTCTATGTCAGAATGATCATTTACAACAAAATAGCAAATTTTTAAGTTATACTGACAGCACTTCAAGGCCATCCAATACTTCAGTGTAGATAATTTTCATTATACCTTTTGAGCCTGTGGGGTTTTTTTCATATATCCGTATTTTGTGGATTTTTTCCAAAATAAAATTTTAAAAAAGTATCTGCACTCAAGAAATAACTAAAGTCTGAACTTAAAACAGCTTAGCCATTTTAATTCATAGAAGCAGTAAAGACAGGCTTTAAAAGCAGATTGCAGACTCTGTGCCAGACCATTCTCTCCAGCATACATCCACTGTAATGCTATACTACAGTAAATTACAACAGACGTATCATGTGAGAAGATATAAGAGGCCAGAATCTGACCAGCAGAGCAGTTCAGATAAATTTGGGTAGCACTAGAGACTGATTCAGCCATTCTGCTGTAATTTAAGAACTCATCAAATTGGATCAGTATCACTTGATTTTATTTTAAAAGAAAAATAGACTGCACCAATACGCACAAAGTACTTTAGGTACTTTGATTTCTTATTTAGAATATTTCCACATAGAATCTTTTACATCCGCAGAAATTAAAAAAAAAACAACAAAAAACACAAAACTGCAATGAAACAAACAAACAAAAATGTTTCAGTCACTTAAACAGAGGTACTTATTGCCATTTGAGATGTTTTGTCTGACAGCTGGTGCTCCAGAAAGGAGAAGGTGTCCCAGAGGTCCTATTTGCAATAAATAAAACACAGGTAGCTAGATACAGACATAGATACAAATATATGAATTACATATTTGTATTTAAGCAACAAAATCCCAGCACCAGTGATTGTGAATAACTGTGTTTAATGCCTGGAAACATTTCATCATTCAAGGTTACCACTTTTAGATATCTTTTACAATTAAACATAAATATGAATCTGCTTTTTTATGGTACTTGAACTTATCCCATAACATTTTCCTTTAAAGGCATTTGTTCCACCTTTTTTTATGTATTATTCATTCTAGTGCTTCTTGAGTTGTGGAACGTAGTAATTCGCTGTTGCTTATCAAGAGCAAATTATTTTCTTAAATATGCATCTTTGATGTCTTTCTATGTGTATTTTTATTGGGAGTACTTATCTTTTAAAAATTCTAGATTAAGACACTTATTCCAGAAGGAGAATATTTTAGAAGAAGATTAAATCTGGAAAATGTGCTTGCATTTTGAATAAGGTCTGCCCCTAGAATTATTGAATTCAGTAGTAATGGAAATAAATAATCTGTATATAATACATAGATATATATGTGTACCCCATCTTAAGCCAGAATAATTTTCAGAAGCATATAAACCCTTGTTTATTTGCACTTAGATATATGAAACAAGCTTTCTCTTGTTATACTCTTCTTTCCCAACCTTTTCTTCCTTGAAGTAACTTAACCCAAGCAGAATCCTGCCAGACCACAGACTTTTTTTTGTCACTGAGAGAACCCTAGGGTATCACTGAATAGGCACAAAGAACATAACAACACCCAAGAAATATTCTTTATATAAGCATATTTAACCAGCAGAACCTGTCTCATCTCCCAGTTTGAACATATTTCACAATAAGTGCAGGAAAAGTTGAAAGGGTGGGGAAAGAAAATACTGCCTGTTTTAATGTCCTCTGAAATGTTAATTGTCTACAAAATTAACATTAAAGTGAGGAGAGCCACTCAAAACATATGCCCAAACCATAATGAGCCAATGAAGGTTTAAAAAAGAGGAGGTTTTGGTTTATATGTTTTGGGCTTTTTTCACATAACACATGGCTCATAAGGTGGAGTGGAATGAAGAACTTTAAGTGCAGATTCAGCCCCTGGTTTAAGTTTCTGCTTTACCAGAATCTTTCTAAAAACTTGCAGGAGACACCCAGGGACTAGACCTATACAGGGAGCCTTTAAATTGTCTCATAGGCTTCTGTAACCCATGGGTATATGTTGAATGTCAACACAACAGGTCTCCTCCTGGCTGTATATGCACAGAGCAGATTCCAGTCAGTTTCATTCTCAAGAAACAAGTTCCCAATGATCAGTTTAAACATGCCCACACCTGACTGGCAAGTGGAACGTGATGGAAAGAGCTGAGCCAGCTGATTTCTGAGCATGGGAACTCCTAGCAGGCAGACAGATGGATGTAAGGGTCTTCCTGAGTCAAAAACCCTCTATGCCCACATAGGATGTGTAACTACACAGAGAAAGAATGATGATTGTTTAATACACTTCCCTTAGAACATTTATACAGGCAGCTCATCTCTACAGCAACAAGAATTATACTCAGCTTTACACTCATCAAATAGGAGTTGCCTGCACTGGTTTTAATGGAACACGTGTTGCAATGTCAAAGAGAGAGTTAAGCCCAGCCTTGTTTATGTGACTAGTTTTTCCCCAGAGACCAAGACTGTCAATGAATTGTGCACAGATAACCAAAAAGCTGTCGTAGTAAGGATTTGTTTTTCCCTACTGAGCTGTGTTATCTCAGAAGCATTGACCTGGAAGTGAGATAGCCACATAGCTTTATGCAACCTTGGATAATTGTCTCTTTATAACATAATTTTTCTTTAAGTGTGACAGGAACTGATATTCAGGTTTTGAAAATCTTTAAAGATTGAATTGCATTCTCATTAATACCAGTGTGAATAACATCACTGAAGAATCTGACCCACAAACTAATGGCAATTTTCTCTGACATGAACACAAATCATTGTTATGTAACTTGAAGAGATTTGTAGCTTTGTTTTCCTTTGCTGTTGCTGCTTCTTTATTTTATTTTACTTTTATTCTATATTCTTTATTTATTTATTTTTATATTCTATTTTCATAGCTTTAGCATGAAAATAGATAGTAGTTCTGGTCAGTACAGGTATTCATGAGAGAGAGAAAAAATTGATGTAGTGGGCTTCACTTGTCTAGTACATAAATGAGTGACTATGCTTCTGTTCCTCAAATTAAAACTATTTTTCTTTTTTGTCTCTGGTTTACATATGAACTCTTCTTTAATAAGTAGACAAGTCCATTGTGTTCCTTTAATTTCCATATTATGTTTGTGAAGAACCTCCTTTTTATTATATCCAGTTGCCCTTATCCGAAACACCAAAAAGAAAAAAAAAAGCAACACTGCTTTGTACAGATGTGGAACACAATGGGGAGCAACCCTACTAGAAACTGAGAATACAAGATAGTTTTACAATAACAAGAACCTTATCTATCAGTTACAATAAATGTATTCCAGAAGGGCATTTAAATTGTCTAGTTGACATAAAGGAAAAGACACTTACCCAATTACAGCTAAAATACTTCAAAATCACATGGCTTCCTTAAGTGCCTTGTCCTTGCATGCAGTATCTAAGTAGGCATTGTAAAACTGTATTGAATAGCACTCCAAAATACACAGTAGAATAAAATAAAATTTCACTGTGTTTGTCACTGGAAAATACTCACACACACACACACAAAAAAGCTGCTTACCTTTTACAGTGAACATTCCATCTGTGAACAATTTTTTAAATGCTATTGTTACTTTGACTATTTTTAACTTTCCAAATTGATTTCCATGCTAACCTAGCTCCTGATTGTTAAAAATGTTCTGAAATATTCTGCTTTTGAATGGGACTGCTCTGTGTTTTGCCTCAAAGAAATAATATAAAATTTGTCTTCTTTATGTGTCTGTTTTATTCATGGTACTTTTGTTTCCTTGTTGTCTCCTCTTTTCTGAACTCATCTAAAGTGAGCCTAAGTACTGTGACCTAAAATTGCATTCAACAGCAAATCTTTGAGCAGCAAAATTGTAAATATGTGCACTGACCTTTACAGATTATGCACAATGAATTCTAAACACACCTGTGATGTTCTGTATGCCACAAATGAAAAGCAGTTTTTATGAATAATTGTGTGCAGTGATGGGTGCCCATCTTCTGCAAAGGCAAACCCTCTAGCTCCTAATACTGTTACAATTCCCAAGATGAAAAATACAGGATTTGTATATTCAGAAAGGAGTACATTCTATATTTCAGTATTGATGCTTTACCTTCCATTCTGGTAGCTGAGGCTGGTAAATAAAAGGTAGCAGATCCCATTCTTAGGCCCTGAAGGTAAATTGCAACATACAGATTGTATCTATACAGCTAAATTATGTTCCTGTCACCCATCACTGAAAGACAATAGCCTTCTCTATACTCCTTAATGGAAAAAGCTTCTGGCCTGGCCTATTTCATATATTGGAAGAGTTTTCTTCTTAGAGCAAATCTGTCAAGGTGTGGTAGCAATGTGGAGTGCTCGGTGCTGAGCTCTGGCTGTTAGTATAGGACTGTAGGCAGCACACGTGATTTCTGGCACTTATTCAATTGGCATTTGAAATTCAGTTGGTCATTCAGCCTTTCTAGTTTGCAATTGCAGTTTGACTGTCTCCAAAATTAAATTGTGACAGTTTTTCCAACATCTTTAGTAAACTCCTTAGATCGTAAGAGTTCCAGAAGAGTACAATGGTCTTGCTTCTGCCTTTACTTTCTGATATGTCCTTACAGAAAGTAAATTGATCTAGACAGAGGGAGTTAGGTGGTGCTTCTAGAGAGAGTGTAGACCTTTAGGGATGGATATGATATTTGTCCCACCAGTGTCTTAAATACAAGATGCAAACATTGTATAACAGTTCACTGCAGTTTGCTCTTCTACTTGACTTAGCCTGCATACTATCTGGAGCAAGGAATAAGGACCTGAATCTGCTTTTAAGCCCCACTCTCAGACTTGAGTAACTCTTGCATTATACCATTAATATGGTATTGTAGGACATTGGAATAACTTCCATTTTTCTTCTTTTTGCCAACTGTCTAATCCAACTATCAATGGTGTTAAAGTTAACTAATCATCAGCATGAGATAAGTAATGCAGTGGCTATAAATATGCTGAAGTTCCATGAAGAAAATTACTCTTCATTGTTAGCATGATAGGGATAACTTCTTATAAAATGTGATTTTTATGTCAGATAATGAAAAGCACTTTCCATAAATATAACAATTGCTGCTTCTAGAACTAATGGCCAAATCTACACAGAGGGACCTCTAGGGAGAAGGGCAAACCAAAATCTTTTTCTTTGCCACAGTCTATAAATGAAGGCAGTTATGATTTTTTTACATCTACATCAATGACCTTACAAAACACATTTTCCTTCTTCACTGATTACCATTTGGGGTAAGTGTTGATGTCATTAAACCATAATTTATACCTTTCTCTCTAGAGTATTTGGGCACCTTCAAGTATCAGAAATCTATCAATATATTTTCACAGCTCAGTGATGCTGTCATCCCACAGAATTGCAAACCTGGGAATGATCCTTCTGATTAGATGACATATTAAGTGTTCAGCCAAAGCCTTAAGTTTTCTTGGTATGAAAAGAAGGAAGCATTTTATGTTTTCTTTTCCAAAACTTCTACTCAGCGTTTATTCTTGAGCACATCAAAATAACTGAAAGTAAGCAGATACAAGACTTTACAGTGTTTCCAAAATGTAATTATATTCTGTTTATCATAAGCATATAGAGATCTAAAAAAAATCATAACACACCTGTCAGAATTTCCCCACCACAGTTGTCTTCTCTTCAACATTTATTGCCATGCTTCAGACTTGCCTGGGAAATCCAGGATCATCCACCCTGAATGCAAAACCTTTCACCACAATTACGGACTCTCTTGCTCTCAAGCAAAGCATTGAATTTCTTTTTTGGCTTGTCTCACCTGCTACCAGTCTCACCACTGAGACTGGAGACTGGAGACTGGAGTAATGTGTTGTAAACTTTGGGCACAGAAAATTTGCTAATGGCAAACCCACCTGAAATATATCTGACTGCAATATCAGGGATTTATAAAAGTATGTCATGGATCATTTAAGTGGAGCTGCAAAACCTGAAATAGAGAAATAAATGAGATTCAGATAGTTCAGGCTGTCTGAGGATGAATTTGAATCTAACTGTAGATGTCATCTTGTGCTATAGGAATTCATGTCCCTTCCCTGCTCTCCAGCATTCTTCTGCCAGCTCTCCTCTTGTCTGCTGCATTTCAGCTACAGCAGTTTTCAAGGGCAGCTGTCCTGCCAATGGAGAAATGAGCAGCCTCAGATCCTGGTTTGCTGCAAAACAACTCGAAAAATCTCTTTTTGCTTTTGGATTCATCCCCCTCAGCTCAGAGTTTTCTTTGACCATTTGGATTCTCTTCTAGTAGTAAGCAAAAAAGAGCCCCGTATTCAGGCAAGGTTTCAGTCTGAACATGGCATGCATGGGAAGTCCCAAATTCACATCAGTGTTATAATCTGCATTTAGTCATATTCCATAGATTATTATGTGTAGATTAGCAACTAAGGCATATGTTTATAGTTTTTAAATCTCTCAACCCAGCAGGTTTTTTTTCTGAATGATTAAATAAGAGATGTTTTCATGACAACAAACACAGGCAATGATTACTTGCTTATATATCAGAACATATGCCACAAGATCTCTTGATAGCCACATTTCATTACTTTAAGAGAGGCTTAAGAAAAGTAGCTCTGTTACATGCTTTTCCAAAAATTTTCATAATGAACCAGAAACATCCACAGTAACACCTTTGCAATCAACCACCACTACATGCTTTTTCATATATATCAGCATTTTCTGCCTGTTTCTGCTAAAGATAGTCCAAATGAGATTTTCTTTTGAGAGATTAATAAATAATGGGCAATCCTACTCTGTTTTTAGAATATCTGTTAGAAAATAATTTGCTTTTGCAGATGATAGTCATCCTTTATTTCTTTCACTTGGGACAGGTGAATGTTTCCAATATCTCAAATGTTTTTAATGGAGTTAGATTTTAATCTTTGCCCTGTTTAAGTCAACAAGATAATTAATTTCTGTTTTTACTTTAATATTTTCACAGAATGGGGAAATAGTTGAGGCTGGAAGTGATATTCTGAGTTCATCTGACCCAACTGTCCTGCTCACACAGAGTCACCTAGAACAGGTTGCCCAGGATGACATCCAGATGGCTTTGGAATATTTCCTGTGAAGGAGACTCCACAACTTCTCTGAAAAATTTGTGCTGATGCTCAGTCATAGTGCACTGGACACCCAGGTCTTTTCTGCAAAATTGCTCTCCCACTAGGTAGGCCCCAACAGGCACTGGTGACTGAGGCTGTTCCTTCCCAGATGCAGGACTTTGCATGTTCCTTTGTTGAACTTCTTGAGGTTCCTGTCAGCTCATTTCTCCATGCTGTTGAGGTCACTGTGAATGAAAACATGGTGTATTACTCGCTTTGACCAGTTTTGTATCATCATCAAAACTGCTGATGGTATACTCTGTCCCATCATCCAGGTCATTAATGAAGGTGCTGAGGAGGACTATTGCACCCAACACTTGCCCATGGGGTACATCACTAGTTACAGGCCTTCAAGTAGACATCATGCTACCAAGCACAAACCTCTGAGGTCTGCCATTCAATTCTCAATCATGTCACTGTCAATTCACCTAGCCCATGCTGCAGCAGCTTTTCTGCAAGAATCTTAAGGAAGACAGAACTGAAAGCAGACTGAAGTCAAAGCAGACAGTTCCCTGCTCTCCACTCATCTACAAAACCATAGAAATTTAAGGGGTTGATTTGGGTATTTTGTTTGAGTCAACAACAGGGAATTGCTCTGAAAGACATAAGGCTAACAGAGAAGTGTATAATGCTGACCCTGTTTCTGAAGTCACTGAAGATTTAGAAAAGAAAAGAGACAGAGTCTCAGAAATAACCATTCTTGAGAACTTAAAAAGAAATGCAAGCTTGTTTCTGTCCAAAGGACTCCATGCATGACCAGTGAATGAAAGGAAAAGTCTATGTATCTATAATCTATCTATGAAATCTATAAATTAATTTTTATATACTGAGTAGACATCTAATTCTCTCTTAGACAGCAGTGGGGTTAATGCAAGATAGAAGCTCTCCTGAACCAACTCAGTAAGTAAGGGTGTATTGTTCTTGAACTGGGAGAGGTACCCACCTGAACTGACACTACCCCTGCTAAGAAATCTATTACACAAAAAGAAAAGAAAAAGATCTATTACACAGAAAGAACAAGGTCCTAGAAAACATCTGTCTTCAGAGGGATCAGAGGAACTGACACTACGTTGGCCTTTTGTCTACATTAGGTCACAGGGTGACTATGAGTTTCTAACTCATAGATTCATTTTCTAAATCTGGAGATCTTTTTCTATTTCTTCATTGTAGTTTACCATAGTTTAAGAATTATTCACTACCAGAAGATGAATTCTAATTGTGAGACCTTCTCACTGTTTTGTATCAAATTGTTTACTGACTTATAAATACTTCATATATTGGACAGCAAATTCTTTTTAGTTTGTATATAGCATCACCTAGGCTGAATTAGGGAGTTGTCTGGAGTACTGCGGAAAAACTAATAAAAATGACAAGGTTTCATGTATTTCAGCTGGTATGTCAAAGATGGTGAACTTCCCTTCCAGAAAATATGTGTTGACTTCTTATTTGCTTCTATTGATCAAACCTCAAAAAGCTAGTGAGAGATTTTGCAGTTCATTTTATCTTACTTCTTACATTATATTTAACTTCAAAACTGCTTAAGAACAGATGTGACTGTACTGACTGTACTAAGGGAATACAGCCTGTTTGTCATGAAGGACTTATAGCATCATCTGTGGTATTTTTATAATAAAAGGTAGTTATGGACAGGCTGAAAACTGTCATTTAACATCTTGGGTTTTTCGTAAACATGCCTATGCTCTCTGAAAAGACAGTCTAGATATCAGAAGTGCAATGAAAAAATAGGTCAGCAGTGAATTACTGTCGTGCTGTGGAGTGTACGGGTTTGCAAACGTCAGTCTTTAATTTTTAAGAGCTAGAGTAAGAGTGATTTTACTGAGCCAAACCGGATACACAGACATTCACAGTTCAGTATCTCATAATAAATATACCCAAGAAACATCGCAGCAATTAATTGGGATGACTCACATCGTCGTGAACTTAATGTAGTGACAGCTGATGTCTACCACTGGTTTTGGCTGAAGTCAGAACCTGGTAAAGATGCACATCCACTAGCATGCATATTCATTAAAAATGACTCGTTGAAACTGCTTTGCTTAATTTTTCTTTATTTCCCATGGATAAGGTTTCAAGCAGGAACATTTCACTAAAAAATGCATTTCAAATGATGCATTAGGAAATAAAGCTATGTTTTTCTCTTTGTAAAGAAAGCTATTTCCAAGTTTTACTCATCCACTTTGGGAAGAAAGGACCATCATGTGATCTGCATGTTCTAGCACAGTTTGAATTTTGCATATTCCTGCCAGCAGAGTTTACATATAAAAATTAGTTGCAAGGACTATCTAGTGAATAAATCTGAATTGCAAAAATGCTTTATTTTTTAAGTAAAAGAACACCCATAAATCATATTCAGGTGACATGACCATGAGAACAAGCTAAAATAGTCAAATTATTTATTGAGGATAAAATTCATAGCTTTATCTGAGGTATTTTTATAAGTAATCCAAAGCAGGATTGAAGGCCACTCTGTAAATATCACAGACAATCACCAGAAAAATTCTATTATTTCAGATAGTCGAATGATGGCATTTGTTGCTTTCCTAACAAAGTACACATGTATTTAAAAGCTAAAGTCTTTTTGAGCCTTTTTAATTGCTAATCACTTGATTATAAGGATGATCACTTTACATAAGTTAATGTTTGTACTAAACAGTAAATAACAATTTATTAAACCCTTTTCTGCAAGACAGCTGCTCTGCATCTGTAGGCAGGCTATCCTGATAAATAGCACACCCATAGGCTGCTCAAGCAACTTTCTTATTTTGCTTTTAAAGGGTGATCAGCAGGTTTTCCTAGGTTGGGCTGCTTCTGTTTCAGTGGGTCTTATATAAAGAGTTGACTTCTTTCTTATGTAATGTGCTTGATTCTTTTTCTCCAACATGCAAATCTCACGATGCCACACAATAAACATTATTTACCACCTGATCGAAATCAGTATTTCATATCATAGCATGACATGTCACTGCTGTAGCAATTTTTTTTAATCAATTATTTAAAGCACTTTACAGGACCCTAAAAGAGAAAATACATTTAATCTTTGAAAACCTTACCTCCTTTACTTCCATGGAATTCATAGATAATTATTACAGCCACTGACAATTTGTCTCTTCCTCTGCAGAAAGGTCCCCCAAGTCTTTCTAGAACCTGACCTGTATGTCAATGTTGTGACTGGTATGCAGGTTGCCTTCCTCTCACTTAATAGTGTAGCATTGCTGTAAAATTCCAACAATGTCTGCTACTGAATACAGGTAGTATTATAAAAGCATTTACATTAAGCATTAAGATGCCTTTCAAATTTTTCAGTGAATGAAAAAGAAGTCACTAACTTGAGTAAGCTCAAACACAGAAACGAAGATTAATTCTCAGTATTCAGAAAAATTTCCAGTAATATACTTAACTCTACATCCATAATCCTAGAAACTTCTCCACAGTCAGGAGAGGAATGACACCAGTGTAGCAACACATCTCTAAAAGGATGTAAACCCCTGAGGCTGTAAGGTAAAGCACACAGCTGAGTATACTATATTTTTCAAGTGTCTTTCAGCTTTCATGTAGGACATATTGGCCCAGATGATTTGAAAACATCCAAGAAGAAAGAGTTAGTTTAACCTCTCCTAGCTTCAGATACTTAAATTTTACAGATTGAGATTAATTTTGCCTGGCCTATGATGTCTATATGTGTATAGCTCACACATGTAATCTGAATTGCTCTGTTGAGACTACTGAATATGTCTGTCTGTCTGGACTGTCTGTCAGGACTCTATCTGTTGAATGTTTGGGCAACTCAAGCTTGCAGTTAATACAGATTACCATAGTCTCATAGAACCATTTAGGTTGAAAAGGACCTTTAAGATCATAGAGTCTAACTGTTAACCTAGCATACTGACATCCCTGGAGGTATCTAAAAATTGTGGAGATGTGGTGCTTATGGACGTGGTTGTCAACTGGATTTAAGTCCATTCACCACAGCTCTTTGGGTCCAGCCATCCAGCCAGTTTTTTACTCAATGTAGTGTACAACAGAACAAGCCACAAGCAGTTCCTCCAGGAAAAAGCTGTGGGAAACTGTGTCAAAAGCTTTATTAAAGTCTAGGTAGACAACATTCACAGCCCTTCCTTTATCCACTAAGTGGGTCACCTTGTCAGTGTCCTGGTTTGGGGTTAGTTTGGTTAAGCAGGATTTGCCCTTCATAAGTCAGTTTAGTTAAGCAGAATTTGCCCTTCATAAACCTGTGCTGACTGGGTCTGACTGCCTGGTTGTCTTAAACATGTTCTATAAACTTGCCCAGAACCAAGGTCAGACTGAGAGGCCTATAGTTCCTCAGATTCTTGTACTTACCCTTCTTGTAAATGGGCATCACATGTGCTAACCTCCAGTCAACTTGGAACTCACTGTTTAACCAGGATGATAGATGACGGAAAGTGACTTGTGGAGCACTTCCACCAGATCCCTCAGTACCCTTGGGTGGATCCAGCCCCGCAGATCAATGTGGGTCTAAGTGGTGCAGCAGGTTGCTAACCTTTTCCCTTTGGATTATGGGGGCTGCATTCTGCTCCCTGTGCTTGTCTTCCAGCTGAGTGGTTTGGATACCTAGAAAAAAAACAACTTGGTATTACTGTTAAAGACTGAGGCAAAGAAGGCATTAATTACCTCAGTCTCTTGCTCACACTTTGTCACTATGCTTGACCTCGCATCCAATAAGGAATGAAGATTCTTCTTAGCCCTCCTCTTGTTGCTAAGGTATTTATAGAGATATTTTTTTATTCTCTTGCATAACATTGCAACATCCTTCTAGTCCTTCTGAGTTGCCTGTCTCTGTTCCAGAGGTCATATATTTTTTGTTTCCTGAGTTCCTGCCAAAATTCTCTGTTCAGCCAGGCTAGTCAAACACCTTTATCTGTCCTAATGGTGGGTGTTTCTCTTCATTCCTTTTCCAAATATGACAAATTGCTTCTGAAGGTGAAGTTTTGTCTCCACTAATTAGAAATACAATTTAAATTAACCTCTCATAGCTCTAATTGTCAAAGCCTTAGATGTCAAATAATTTGCTCAGACTTCAGTATCTACGGCCATTTGACACTCTCCAGGGCATATAAGGCTTTATGTCTCTAGCTTGTCATATGTAGCACAGGATCTATGGGAAACTTTCTGGAAATGCAGCTAGGAGATAGGCAGGGCATCTTTAGAAGCTCAGGGGGCACTGGATCCCCATGTGTAGCCAGTAGGATCAAGATCCTGACTTTTACACACATATATAGAATGGCTTAGGTTGGAAGGGGCCTTAGAGATCATCATCATCTACTCCAACCTCTCTGCCATGGGCAGGGTTTCCTCTCATCTAGACAAGGTTGCTCACAGCCTCACCCAACCTGGCTTGAACCAGGGAGGGGGCAGCCACAACTTCCTTGGGAAACCTGTTCCAGTGTCTCACCAACCTCAAATTAAAGAATTTCTTCTTAATGTCTAACCTAAATCTCCCCTCATCAAATTTTAAGCCATTTCCCCTTGTCCTCTCACTACACACTCATGTAAAAAACCCTACCCCAGATTTCTTGTAGGCAAGAAACCTACAGTTTAAAATCATTTTCCCTTGTCCTATCACTGGACACTCTTATGAAAAGTCCCTCTCCAGCCTTTCTGTAGGTTCCCTTCAGGTTCTGGAAGGCAGCTGTAAGGTCCTCTGGAATCTTCTCTTCTTCAAGTTGAACAACCCCAGCTCTCTCAGCTTCTCCTCATAGCAGAGGTGCTCCAGCCCCTGGATCATCTTTGTGGCCCTTATATATAGATGCCTATATACATATATGTTATATATATATATGATATATTTATATTTGATATATATGTGGTGTATATATATATGTTATATATGAGTTATGTTATATATATATGTATAATGTATGTATATTTATGTATAACATATATATAGAGATAGAGATAGAGATAAATTTATGTTTTTAAGGTGAACTTCATCCTATCTGTGATTGCTCATTGAAGTCTAGCATTTAGGTCTGCATTATTTCATGTCACTGAACTCACACTGGGTAAAACTGCTGATTTAGTAAACTAAGTTGACTGATCTTTGGGTTGCAGGGAACCTCTAGGGCCTTGGTGAATCCTACAGCAACCTGAACATCACCATGGTCTATTGTTGTGAACTGCTTGCCTCCTTCTCAGAAAACAAGGCCTTTGAAGATGCCACTGTATTCATCACCAGCTCATGATAGAAGTGCCACTAAAACCATTAAAGCCATTGAAACCTAAATTGGTTACATTTAGTTTGTATCACCTTCATTTCAAGACTACTACCACAAGGAAGATATTTAGACATTTGACCTTCTTTTTCCCTTGGTTCCCTTTTCAGTCCTCACACCTTCTCAAATTGTTTTGTAGGGAGAAGCAGAGAAAGTGATTGATGTGGACTCAGCTTGTCTTGCAGTCATGCAGTACACGTTTGTGTCATGGTAGAACAAGAAGAGTGGAAGTCATGTCTATGAGTAGACTTCTGCATGTTTGCTTTGAACTATAATGCACAAGAGTTGCTGCATTACCAAAGAGAAATTGTTCAGCTGAGGATTGCACTGGTCCTCTTGCTTTTTCAGGAATAAAACCTGAGTGGTCAGCACAGCCTCTGCAAAGAAAATCTGTACCCAAAGGTCTTCACGGTTGCTTCTTTACCTCATTTAGTTCCTGTTGTCTTCTCACTTCCCTCTTTTGCACACCCTCTCACCTCACTGCCTAAGTTTTAACTATGTAAAAGAACAAATATAAATATATGTAACCACATTGGCAGAACTAGAAACTTTATCAAGTTAAATAAGGAAAAAGATTATTTTCTCTGTGCACGCATAATTATTCTCATATGCAGAAAAGAGGTAATGTGTTGGAGACTGTTTCATTTGGAAAGTGCTTTCTTAGCTTTCAAGATTACATCTCATGTGATTTGGTGGAATTGCTTGACCTTTTTCCTTTTCATCCTGGGTAAGAGTAGAAATCTAAACACTATAAAGCATGTATTCTACAGAAAGTAGGCTAGAGGAATTCTGTGATTATAGAAGTTCACTCAGATTTTTTCTCCAATTAATTTTGAAAGCTTTTCAACTGTTGCTAGCTTGTAAATTCTTGTTCTCCCATTATTTACTCTGCCCTGCATGTATAACCTGCAATATATGTAAACACTCAGGCATGCAAGGCTTTGTTCCCATCTCAGCTGAATCAGTCTCATGGCAGTGATTTTGGTGGAGTCATCCTTGTTTCAGGCCAATGACGAACAGAAATCAAGCCCTTATATACAGAATATTTTTTTTTAAATAAATAATTGAGAAAAGAAGGCAACGTATTAAGAGTTAATTGCTTTCTAGCATTTTTACCTTCCCACTGATTGCAGTGAAGTGACTGTGAAGCTGATGAACATCTTGTTTATTTCTACTTGCTACAGTGGTAAAACATTCTGGGGTGAGTAGTAGTGGAGCTCTGATATAAGACCTGGCCTAGCTATCTCCTCTTGAAAACCTGTTCTCAGTTCACAGGCAGAGAAATTAAAAAAATAATAATTATCATTTTAGTGCTTTATGCGAATTACCCACATTTGAAAACATTTGCCTAGCTTTCTTACCCATGTTGTCAGAGGATTTTCCCAAGTCTTTTTATAATTACAAATTATTCCCCCTCTGCTCTGTTTCCTCATCCCATTTTTTGTTGGTTTGCGGTTTTTGTATTTTTTTCCTTTTCAAATGTAAAATAACTTTAAAACATCTCTCTTGTGAAAAAAACCCAAAACATCTCAATAATGTATACTAGTTCTCTTTTTATAGTCTCACTTCTTTGCTAGTACTAGAATTTGTCAAAAAAATACAAATATTCTTTTGGCATTTTCACACACAAAGTCCCTTAGAGAGGCAAGGACCTCAATTTTCAAACAAAAGTCAGATTTTCAGAATGTTACTGCTTTGCACTTCTAATTACTGGGCTCTTACCAGGACCATGCATTTAACTTCAAGCCACAAAACATTTATGTTTGTAAACTGCTTTTCAAAATCATAGTCCCTACAATGAAATTTTCTCTGTAAGGAGCACCCAAAATAGGACATCTGAATGACTTTCTAAAGGTCTCTTTCCAAAGACCATACTTTTTGTGCTGGTATGTGAAAACCATATTTTTAATACCAAAGCAGTATTTTCAATATATTATTTATGACCACCTGGCTTCTGTGTGAATTCTTTTTTCTTTGTATGGTGTCTTTCACTTAGCACCTGAAAAAGTGCAACAGATTCTGATCATTTGCTGTTGGCACTTTGAAAACACAGGGAAATGTGATTCTTGTCATAAGGCTCAGTTCAGCTGTAGAAAATGGTTCAGACATGTCCACATGTATGAAAGGTAAAAGATATTTATTTTTAGGCTTAATATATTAAGTATGCTTGAAGGAGTGGTTTGGTTGTAAGTTAGGAGCAATTCTGTTCACAAAGATGATGTTTCCACTTCTCTAAGAAAGGGTGGGAAAAGTTGCCTGATAAAAAGCTGAAGTCTCAGGCTCTTAGAAAACAACTCAGGATTATTTCCAACAAAGAGGTTTAGGTTGCCAAATTTGTTGAAGGACAATTTTTTTCCCACAAGGACAATTTCTCAACCTAGCAAAATTCTAATCTGGGGTTAGCAGTCTTCCCTGAAATTACTCACCAAGTTTATCTGTGAGCCACCAGGTTAATTTAATTGAATTTTAGTGCATGCCCATGAAAGAACTTAATAGTTCTTCTGACACAGAAAGAGAAATACCACCAGCAGGTACAGAGCCAGAGGCTACGTGGCTTTTGGAGTAGCAGGGAGAAGTTAAATAGACTGGGAGCTGACTGCAGAAAGAGGGCTCGGTGGCTTGTATGTTGGGATGAAAGACTAAAGCTGGCATGAGAAACAAATATTTTTGGCAAAGAGGGCTATAATCGCCATGAAAAAGCCTTGTGGGTGGCCCATTGAGAAGGGGAGTTACAGCTGGGTCTGAAGGAGTCTGGCAGAAGAGGGTTCCTGGATGCTGAGTTCACCAGACTGTAGCATTGTAGCAAGGCAATGACCTCCAGGGAGCTGGCTGGACAAACTCCATCTCTGCACCCAGCAGGCATTGGGCTGTGGCTAGGGCTGAACAAAGCATAAAGATTTTACATTGGTTTTAACCATTTATATACACAGAACGTGAAAAGAATATTCCTCAGAAACAATGGTTGAGAAGAGACACCCTCAGTACAATAGGATCAAGTGAGCAGGGAGCATTCCTGAGAAGAGCTTATTTAAACACGTCTGTAATCCTCTAGGTACTAGGACTGCATAACCTCCTCAGGCTATCTTTTCCAATTCTTAACTCATTCTTAAATTATAATTTCTTCCAAACAACAACAAAAAAATTGTAGTGAATCAGTCTATTTACTTGTTGTCCTACCCTTGTGGACTGGGGAGACAGAAGAGAATTATTCTGATAATCAACAACCCAAAAAGAATTGTTCAGATTAGAAGGCTTGTCATGTTTTTCCTCCCTTGTTCAGTTTGTTTCTATGTAGATTAATTATAACCATATCTTTACAAAACTTTTTGATGGGTCCATTTTTCCAAAGCTCTTTTTCATCTTTTTTAAAATAGGATGGTCCAACTAAATATAGCACTACAGGTAAGTCCTCACCAATGCCAGGTACAGGAGGACAGTGACCCTCCAGAAAATATGAAATTATATATGCCTTTTTACAACAATACAGCATATCTGATTCAAATTCAGTTTGCGAAGTTTTTAACTACTGAATTTCTTCTGTGTTATTGCTGCCAATCAGTTAATGCCCTCTTCTGTATTAGATACTCACATGTAGTATATTGAATTCACCTTTACTGAAATTCACTTTTTCTGTCAAATAAGTGTCCAGATCATTTTCAGTGGACTGTGTCTGCCATCTTCAATCACTCACTTTTTAATGAAAGTTCTTTCATCCAAACTATTAAAAAAATATTGAAGTGTATTGAACACAGGACAGAGCCCTAGAGAACCTAACATAGTAAGAAATGGTTGACAAACAGCCCTGGAGAAGATGTGTGCTTTTACTTGTGAACCTATTGAAAGCTTGAGATGCACAAGACTTTGTTGAGGGAGCACCATGTGGAAAGATCTCAAAGGCCAAAAGTCAGGTTACATCCTCCTGCTGCCTCTCTCTTCATGTCTGTCATGAGTCTAGAGAAAACAGGAATTAGAGTGGAGGAATATGTTTAATTCTTAACAGTTTAGTTATCTTTTTTCTTATTACATAATTATCCTCTAGATATTTCCAAAGCACTTTTAATAATTTGCTTTTGATTCTTCCTGGCCATCAAAGGTAGTGGTTTTATTATAATTCCATTCTACTTTCTTCAAAATTGGAAATATCTTTGCCGTCGGGCTCCCTTGGCTTTCATGAAGATTCTGGAAGAGAATTGCTGAAGGTTTGGTCGTTGCTATAATACATTCCATAAGGACCTCCCAGATTTGAGGATATCTAAAATATAAAAAATTTTTTAAGCCTGAGTCATGGTTTTCATTCTTATTACCTTAACTGTATAGGGGAACAAATTTAACATACTATTTAAAATAAAAACAACTCTGAACTTCTCAGTCCTTTTTCACCATTTCCCCCCCTCTCCTCTTCAGTATTAGTGTCATTCTTGTGTCTTTCTTTCATTTATTTCTAAAATACAATTAGAAGGTTTTCTTGTCTATTTTCTCGTTAATCACCTAAACTGAAACATTCCACTGTATGCTATCAATCAGTTCATTTTTTTATAATAATTTTAACAGTAATAACATGTCTCAACTACCTCAGCCTCCTGGCTTAATTGCATCATTACAGCATGCTTCTACTTTTATCCTTCCCCAGAGTATTTCAACAGATGGGCCTCTGGTTCCTTGGAAGCTATCACACTAAACATTAATTTTTTATGTATTATGTTTTTATGAATGTTGGGTTTCCAGCCTTTACTATTTAATCTATTGCTGAGGTACTTATATGAAGATGGTCCAAGGACCAGGAGATTCTTGTGTCATAAGAAAGTAGTCACATACATTACAGTGATTAACCATTATGAAATCAAAAGCACGCTAAAAATAAATATGAAAATATGTATTGCTTTACAACTCAGTTCTTAAATGAAAAGAGAACCCCATCTATGCTGAACATCTCAATACACATTGGAGAATTACTTTAACCATTAGCTAAAGTAACTTCCTGCACAGTGAACCAGTCCTCTGTCTCTTCTGTTGAGATTCCCGTTCCCATGAGGAAGGAGAGCTGAGTGTCTTTTGTATTTCCCTGTGTCCTGTGCTGAACAGAAAGCCTAAGGTCTTGCCTGGCATAAAGAAACTGAAATAAGTAGACAGTGTATGCAATGGTGGCTTCTGGGAATGGTTTCAGGACTTTGTATTTCCCAGTTATTTTGTGCTTTTAGTCAAAGGGTAAACATTTCAAACTAAATTATTCAGAAGGGATTTAGGAGGTGTTTTCTTTAAATTCTGCTGAATACAATTGTGTGGAGAGAAAGAAAATCAAGCATTCTGCTTTGGTTTGGTGTTTTTGTTCACTGGTTACACTGAGATCTTTGAGGAGAAGGATTGTATAGATGTGTGGGGTAATCCCCTTCCCCCTCTTCCTGAGTAGGGTTTTCATAAGAAGCTGCTCTAAACTGCTACTTGAAGAGGTCTATCTCAAGCCTACTAAAGGAGAGAAGAGAAAAGTCCTGGCAAACATAGAGCTATGATCAAATCTGAGGTGACTCTTCTATCAGGACCAGTATGCTGGAGACATTTCTTCAGCAAATAGAAGAGACTGAGTACTTTCTGTGAGATGGTATGATTGGAAAGGGGTGACATATTTTAGCAGTGAAATTCCAGCCCAACTCTTCAGATTGCAGGGTGAATTAATTTTCATGAAAACATATCTTTAAAACAGAAACTTAAGTAGGATTCTTCTGGATTATCACTGACAATACAATGTATGTCTACACTTAGATGCTTGCAATTTATAAAACGAAACAAAAAACCCAAAACACCTCCCCACACCCAAAAAAAACCAACCAAAAACAAAAACAAAAAAAAAACCAACCCAAAATTAAACCAAACCAACAAAAAACCCTCCACAAAACATGACATGCCCCAGCATAGATATTCTGCATGAAGCCAGACAAGAACTGTTTCACTCCTACATACTGAGGCTCCTCCAGAGGCTGCTGGTAATGCCATCTTCCAGGGTTGTTCTCCCTGCAGTGCATGGGAGCAGATGGCCAGCCAGCACCCTGGGATATGACTTACTGTAACACAAGGTCTTGATTATGTTTCATTACTGTGAAGACTCAAAATTTTAAATACATGTATTTTGACAAACTTGTGAGGGGAGGTGAATAACAGGGGAACAAAATTTTTTCCCCAATATCTCAGAATGGAGGCAAAATTACAAGATACTGTGCTCTCTAGGGATACTGAGGACTTCAGGCTGGGTTATTCTAAGTAACCTGCTGATCCTGTGTTTCCTGGTTAGATTGAATAAAACCAAATGCTCTTCACACAGTCACCATCTTCTTTCACTGTGCCCACAATGTCATTTGGGTAGTGGAAGAAATAGCAGCTCTCAGAAAGCCATACTCCCCATGGCACACTGTCCCCAGGAGAAAAGTGGGCTGCTTTCTTTTTAAATTGGGCCTTTTGGCACTCTGGCATTCATCTGTGCTGAACTGTATTCCTCTCATCTGTTATGATGTGTTTGGACTAATTCCATGTGATATGGAAGCATGTGTTTACCTTGAAATGTGTGAACCACTATGTTTACTGAAGTACAATGACTCCTTAGCAACTGACCCCAGGACTACAATTCTGTTCCAAAGGAACACATTGTTTCATGTGTTTTTATAGTAATATTTTTTCATACTTCACAAAGTCATAAGAGGCAAGGTACAGGTATGCACAAGAAATTGTGTAAATATTGGCTTTGGACACATCAGGCCTGGGTTTACATCCTTGTTCTTTGTCTCAGCATGATCCTTGATATTTTATGGTAGAGTTTTCAAGCTAGGACAGCTGTTTCTGGGCAGGTCTCAGACATGCAACTGAGAGAGATTTGACCTCAGATGCATTAAAACCAGTTTCAGTACTGCAAGGGAACAATATTCTTCCTGTGTTTAAAATTAAGTTCATGCTTAAGAACCTCACTCATCTGGACCCTGTGAATGACAGTGCCCCAAACTAAAAATAAGTGGAAATTAACTACTTATGACGCAGCTCCCATATCAAATGTAGCATTGAAAGATAAGGACTAGCTTGGCGTACAAGCTTTTTATATTATATCCTTTGTGGATTATTTTTATCATAGGCTTGAAATGTTGAAGCAACATTGGAAAAAGTTTAGGGATGTCCCCAAGGAAGCAAGGAATTCCTGATCTGCATAAAAAGGGGTAGAGGTAAGGAGAGTGGAAGACTCTTCTATGCATGACTTTAAATTCTTGAAATTCCTCTCCAGAATTCAATGGGGACAGACATGAAAGCTTTGTTGGAGGTGAGTTAGAATTACATTTTGCTGTTTTGTTCTTTCCTTTGCCACTTTGTTGTTGACTCTGATAATAAGAATACAAGATTTTCCTTCTCTCATACAAGCTTGTATTAATTTTCCTCATGATTTTTCCAGTGCTAGAGTTGAGCATAAGGGAAGCTGACAAATTCAGCTCTTATTCTGTCCCTGGAAGTAAAGTCTGCAAGCATCAGTGTAATGGTCCTCTGGTGAGATCCACCCTGACACAGAGCTGAATGTTCTCAGCCAGGCTGGAAGGGTCAGCTGGAGCCTGGGACTGCCAAGTGCTGTGTTGAAAAAGTTGTTCCTGGCAGGCTCAGAGAACACCCCTTCTTCCAGGAGCAGGTAACAAAGACAGACCCCTCACAGCAGACCCCTGGGGAACCTTTCAAAGAGATCCATGGCTTCATGGGAAAATGCAGCAGCTTTCAGAACAGAAAGAAGGTTGAAGCCAAATTAACCAACATAAAATGCTGGATTGTGTTTGAAAAAAACTATTTAGAAACCATTTCTGCAAAATTTTACTGCTTGAAAATACTCAATAGAAAGTATTTTCATGAGAAGAAAAGGCTGATAATGTCATTTAGACTGATAATGTCCAGGGAAATTAGTTCTCTTGTTAACCCTTCTACCTGAGATCCTTGATGCAAAATACTAGTCTATTCTACCTGTTCAGAAAGGTATCACATAGTTTTCTCACTCCAGTAAGCTTTGCAACTGTGATGTTGCTTTTATCACTTCAGACTGTGAGGGTTCTTCACACCTTGGGAGAGTGACAGGGGAAACTACTTTAAAGACTGCTTAAAATCCAGACCCAGGCTTTGCAGCAGGTCCTTAATGCTAAGGAGCAGACTACCAGGGTATAACATTTTCATGAGATTCAACATGAGAGAACAGAATATAGACTATAAAGATATGTATTACAAATGCTAAAGTGTCATCTGATACTCATACCTAGACTTAACTTAATTTATCCAGACATACCCAAGCTATAGACCCACATGTACTCACCTCATCACATTACGATTGGATTTGTCACATGACTGTTGTCTCTCTTTCCCCTTCTTCACATCATCCTCTCCCAGTTTTGAGCCATTCAGAAGGATTTTGTGTATTTTTCTAAGATACAAAATGTCCCATATAATTTCTTTGCCTAACAAGTGTAGGACAGCATGTTTGTGAAATATCCTGTCTTCTCAGTTCCATGTGGAGAAAAATAAAAGTCTCAAACCCATCTTACAAGGCTGTTTGTGTAATAAGATGCAGTGAAAAGAACAGCAGCTGGGAAATAAAAGCAAGAAACCAAGTAATGCAAAATGTAGAGAGCCATTTGTAACTTTCAGAACAACCAATTTGTATTCATATTTCAGTATGAAGAGCAAGCAGCTCTTGGAATAAATTATGATCTTGAAAGCCTGTGAAGAAGTATTTACTGCAACCTGAATCTAATATTCTTTATAAATTAATGGCTAAGGCTATTTTTTCCTGCACAATAGGTGACAATTATAATAGGTGACATTGTTTTGTAGCTATTGCTGGATTCTTTTTTAAGTTGATAACAAAACTACACATGCAAATGGTAAGAATATATTGGAAGAGACTAATAGAAGTATGCATAGCTCCTCATGTTCCCAAATCCTTTACAGTGCTTCTCCTCTACTCTAATGGGAAACAAAACATACAGGGGCAGAGCAGTTCTCATGACAAGGAACTCAAGGGGGCTCTCGGGGCATTCTGTGCCTTTAAGGCAGTGTTAAAACAGAAACATGAACACTGATGTGAAATGTTCTCACTTGGGATGGTCTGAGAGCAGATATCACCAATACTACCGAAAGAGTAATCTCCTGAAGAGCTTGTGTGATGTTTGGGGTTTGTATTGGTGTGCTCTTCTCTTTTCAATCTTTTTCCCAGTTTAGGCAAAGCATTTAAAATAGAAAGTAGCATACGAAAAAATGCAGTAAAATAAACACTATCACCGTTCTAAATCATGGGGATAAAAATGGAAACTGGATTCCTGAAAACTGTGGAGTACATTGAAAGTACTTTTAAGTAAAGCCTTTCAGAGCTACTAAAAACTACCAAAACAAGCAAGCCAACTTTATTTTGAAGAGACAGGAAGCATCTGTGCAGAAAGAAACCTATGCTTTTCTGTAGAATATATTCAAGTGCAAAACATAGGACTGAAGCTGTGGTAATTCCAGATTGAAATGGGAGGCATAACAAGTTAAAAGGTTTAGCTTAAAATAATAATGTCCAAGGTACAGGTCTTCCAAAAGGTCTTAATTAGGCAAAAAAGACTGCCCAAGTTTATTAGCATCAGGAGTCTAGTCCAGTAACCTGAATACCCTGGCAATATAATTGGTGAAATATTAAACTCGGTTTCCTAATCCAATATCAGTCCAGGTTAAGTCATGAACTTGTGAGTTAAGCATATGCTACTGAAACATTAGAACCTAAATTTTACTCCCTAAATACACTCTCAGAGAAAGGTTATCATAAACAGAGCAAGCACCCACCTACTGAAAGTAGGCAACCATGCATGCAAAATTGCCTCCTGTCTGTGCAGTGCAAAGGAGCTACTTAGATCCCTCTGTGTTTAATAATGGGACTCAAAAGAGAGACAGCTTGGATACTGTGTATTGCTAATAATTGAAAAAGGTGCACTGGAGCCTGCATAACTAACTGTAACAGAAAGGGTTATAGCAATGCCTCTGAGCCACTAGAGGAGGGAGGAAAAAAAAAAAAATAAAAAAAAAATATGGGAACACAGCTGTGAAAAATAGTTCATACTCCTCTTCTTTAAAGCATTTTCTTACAATCTTAATTAGACATGAGCAAATAATTACTTTTACAGTTTGGTGGCTAAACCTAAAAAATACTTTCTAATTTCATTCAGGTCAACCCTGAACTAATTAATTTTGTTTTTTCCAACATAAAAAAACATCAGCAACTATATTTGGGTTCAAGCACTTTTTGTATTTATGAAAATGGTTTATAGCTGTTTTGCTTTTTTTTTCCCTAAATGAAATAGGAATAAACACTAAAATTCTTATTTAAGAAAATAAATTGGATTTTGATCCCTAAACCCATATATTATTTTGGAAGACCTAAAACCTCTCCTTTCATGTGAGGTTTTTCCCTATTCTAATTTGAGTACAGGCACAATCTCAATTGTGAAAAGCCTTTAGATTTGTTTTCCCCTAATTTCACACTGTTAGACTTAATTCAGTGATCATATATGTAGAGCTATGTAGCTTTCATAGCCACAGGGTTCTGAATCTGCAAAGCACTTGTGTATGTCCTTAATGATCAGGAAGCTGAGCTGGCATTTGTGTATCTTTCTTGAAAACTAGGTCACTTAAAAAAAATAATAAATAATTAGCTGAACATAGTTTCAGCATCATTCATGTCTGCCCCCATCAGTGCCTGTGATAAGCATAGTAATTCTGGTTTTCCCAAAATCTTATCTGTCCTGTTGGCAGTTTCCACAACATAAATTGAGGGAGAAGAGATGGAGGATGGTCCATAACTTCCCAATCCACACTCCTCCCTCCTGAACTGAGCCCCCTGCATTCTTCTGATCTGCAGGGTCCAGATCCACACTTTTTGCCACCCTATGGTTTTATCTGGAGGTGATCCCTGGCTGTGCACAGCTCTCCCCACACTCATCATTGTGTGGAAAAGATCCAGGTATTTGGGCTGGGTGAGACTCAAGGGGACACTGAGGTTAAGCTCTCAGCCCTTGTAACTGGGTGAACTGGGATCCCTGAGTTTTTCCACAGTGCAAACATTCTGCAGTTGAGGGGTTATGGGCCAGTCCTATCTTGACATTTAATTCCTTACAAAAAAATACAAAAATAAACACAAGGTCCTGCCCCCCCAGAAAACACCCCCCCCACACAAAAAAAAAAAAACAAACCACCACAACAAAAAAACAAAAAAACAACAAACAAACACCAAAACAAGAGCTTCACAATAAGACAGTAATTGATTTTGTCAGCAATTGAGGCAAATTCACTTTGTCGAGGGCAAAATCAATATACTGAAGAACAGGAAACAAAACAAAATAAAATCCCCAAACAAAGACAAGCAAAAAAACAATAAACCAAACCAAACCAAAAAAACCCACAAAAAATTAAAACAAACAAAAACAAAACAAAACAAAACAAAACAAAACAAAACAAAAAAAAAAAAAAAAAAAAAAAAAAAAAAAAAGAAAAAAACCAAACCAAAACATTCTTTAGCAATCTTGGCTGCCACTTTTATTGACAGTTCTCAGGACTTTTTGAGAGGGATAGCAATTGCCTCACTCCTTAAAAAAGTTGTTCAAACAACTTTATACGCTTAGTTTCTTTGAACTTTTCTTTCCCTTATTCCAGTTATGCATGAATTGTAGCTAAAGACAAGAGTAAAAACATTTCCTCTTATTTAGGGTGTGCTAGAGGAAGCTCAATTCAGGACATTAAAATCACAGCCAGATCCAGGGCCCTTTGTAAAGTCCTGCTTTTGGAGAATCCTGACCCCTGCTGCTGTCTCTTTTCTGAGAGCTGTGCCACTGCTCTTGGCAAACCAGGACTCCTCTCCTCTTCAGAGAATCCTCATGGGATTCAGACTAGGATTCCCCTGTGGGAAATGAGGCATCTTGCCATCTGCTCTGCCAACTCTCTGGGTTTCTCCTATTTTTCCATTCTGTCTGTTCAGGCTCAGACCTGGGAGTCTCTGCTCCCAAGCATGGAGGGTCCCTGCAGCTGGTTTGTGCTTGTGTCCAGCTAAGGTTCCTGGTTGCAGAACCAAGTGCTATTTAAATGACTATATATTCCTTCCCATTCTCAGACCCAGGCCCTTCCTTTCAACTAATTACTAATATCCCTCCAGACATTTAAAATTGGAAGATCCTGCCCATGCACAAATGTTTAAACCCCAGCATAAGTGTCAGTCCATCAAGAGGAAGTTTTTCTCTGTGTATCCACGCCTCTTTCTATCTGCAGTCATGAGGGAGAGGGAGTGAAACAAGTAACACTGAAGTGTCTGCATATACCCAATTGTTCCCAAAATTTGCAGGAAATGCAGGAACTTAGCTGCAGAAAAGCAGCAAACCCAGCAAAGTCACACTGACATAGAGTGAAGATGCAGATTTTCTTCACTTCGTTCACACCACTTGGCTTAGACTGGAAGAACTCTGGGTCTGTGCTCCATGGCAGTAATGTTCACATCACCAACACAAAACACTGGACTTTGTGATTTCTGGATGAGAAAAAAGCTGGGTGCCAACATTTAACTGAAGTTTCTTCCAGAGGTAAAAGGACTTGTATTAAAACAAAAACACTCGTTCAAAACTGTCATATTATAACCAGCTGCTGTTACAGTCTCCTGGCCATTTTGTAGTGCCAATATATAGTGATCCCAGTCTGTTGCTGCCCAAGGAACTTCTATCATTGCAAAAGGTCCATTCAGCTCCTCCACACAAAGTTTTTGAAAGGAGGGCAGGGAGACACTATTGCTTTTAATCACCTTTGTAAAGAAGGTGTGAGGCACATTCACTGGACATTGTTTAAAAAGTAAGAAATTGTATCTTCTCAAGGTGCTTAATATATTTCTTCAACTTGTAATTTGTCAACCTAATGTCCTTCACTGGAAAATCAATGAACATAAAATAGATCTATAAAGGAATAGCAGTATCATTAGAAGAAGCAGCGTCAAGACACTGAGAGAAATATTACATTATTTCTAACAAAAATATCTGAGTTGAAAAGTTGAAAGGGGCAGGGAAAATGAGATCCTTTCTATCAGTTCTAACTACAACTGTAGTGAGGATTTTTTTCCCTGACATATAATAAAATCAGCTCTATGTACCTAAGCAGTTGTACCTTGAATTCTTAATATGATGGCAAGCATTTTTTGCAGGTAAAGATACAAGGTAGAAAAGTAAAAATATTTAAATCTATGATTTTTTTCAAACAGTCTGACATTGTTGTAGGAGGAAAGTATAATTTGTGGGATTGTTTTCCAAAACAGACTTTATTCTACAAGTGAAATCTTCATAAGATAAGTGGTTCATTTTGCTACCTGTGAATTCAGCTGTATGTAAATTCAACTTCCACTCCCACCGTCTCCTCAAAGAACTTGAATCTGAAAAAACGTAGAACTGAAACTTAACACAAAAACTGTGGTAGGGAAAGGAGAGACAAAATTAAAAGGGCAGATGAAACCATGATGCTCATTAATGAAATACAGTGTCTTAAGAACAGATTACTCAGAGAGCTATACAGGATTTGTGGAGTTCACTATACGGCAGGCTCAGGCTTGTGCTGTCCCCCAGAGTGGGGGAGTAATTAATATTCAAAGCTTGATGAAAGCCACAGGTAATCTTGGACCCAAGGTTTAGAGACTGACAAGTACTTGTGGTTGTCAGTTGCTTTCAGGGCTGTGCCTCCTTGCAAAGAACTTCCCTGGAGAGAGAAGAGGGGGAAAGGACCTCTTTACTGAAGCAGCCTGAAGTTATGAGCTCCAGAGGAGCAAGGTAAAGGACAATAGAAGTTAAAAACTTTAGTGAAAAAATATTTATGAACCAGGCAGACTGGAAAGGAGAAAGCGGTTGAGAGAAGAACTGGAGAATTAGTTATAAATAACAGACAGACAACAACTGGATCAGACGCAAAGACAAGCATCAGCTTCAGAGGAAAAGGATATTTTCAGGACAAGAATGCTCCTGCAAGTCATGGGTCAGTGCTGGATGTGACAGGAAAGAGGAGAGATTCTTGTTGTGAAGCCTTGTTCTTGCCACTGCCTTTGTCCTCTTCATGACATTACAGTAAGAAAGAGTTGTTAAGCATATGAAACAGCTGCTGCTGTGCTTTCTATTGTCTCACACATTTCTTTGATCACAAAAAAATATAAGCAGTGTCCCAGGTTTACTGCTAAGCAACAGATTGCTTAAACACCAAAAAAAAAAACATACCTAAAATTCTAGAGTGTGATGAAAGTTTTGCTGAAAAGTGACAGCTATGAAGGTTGTAGTGTGAACACCCTGTCCACCATGGCCAGTGTTAGAGGAGAGGGTACATGAAGCTACAAAGCCACCAGATTTTAGCTGTTTGCTCAGTCTCAGGTGTTGCCACTTTGTTCCTGTTCATTCATTTCCTGCAGCAGTTGCTGAGCTTCCCTTCCCAGAGGCATGCATTAGGGAGAGGTAGAGCATGAGTGAAACATGAGACCATAACACCTGAAGGGACCAATGAATCATCTGATCCCTTTGTCACCATCGTGGGACACCATGCACTAGTCTTTCAAAACCAGGAAGGCTCTAGAGAACATTCCCCCCTTGCCACAGTCCTGGTTTATAGGACAGAATATAGCATCTTCCCTTTGTCCAGTCTAGGAGATTAATTTCTTGATCTCTGCCAAAATTCCACTCTAGTTAGCAATTGGGGGGCTGGTTTAGGCTGATGAGCTTTCCTCAAGGGACACTCAGGAACTTCTATTAGCACTCTGCTCTGAAATTAAAGCCCATTAAAAAAAAAAGGCAAAGAACTGAGTATGTTGCTCCCTGTCTGAGTTACATAGGAGACACACTGAACAGTGTTAAAATGATTCTCCTACTAGTAAAAAGAGAGGATGAGACAGAACTTACTCAGAGGCTTCTTGCAGTCTTATCACAAACGAATAAAATCAGTGTGAAAATCCCAGTGTGGCAGGTTGAGGATTCATTCAAATCCAAGTATGGGACATTTTCATCCCCTTAAAAACCTTTCCTTGGCTAACAGTTTCTTTCCGACATTCCTTTTGTTTGCTAAAATACACTTTTTCTGCACTTAGGCTCCTTCTTCAGGTTCTCTTCTTCTGCAAGAAGGTTGAATAATGCAATTTTTATATATAAGTATGTATGTATATGTGTATGTATATTTATAATAAATATATACAATGTATACACAAATACATGCATTTACACATCTACTTACCTCTGAACTAAGCACCTGAGAAAATTAAATATGTGACTTTGCTGATGAAGGACTTAATTCTGCCTTGCCCAGTACTCTCTCCACTATTTGGTACATTCACTTCTCATAGCACTGTGAAAACAAGTTTATAGGCATATGGGACCTGAGAAGTGCTGTTCTGCTTGATCTCTCAAATCAATAGTTTTAGTTGCTGCTTCAAATCTAAAGAAATCAGTTGCTATAACAGCCACTGAAATTGTGTTAGAAACTTTGGGAAAAACTAACTGACCCATGATATAAAGGGATCACATGAGTTCACAATTATTCCATTAATTTTTGTTAAAATCTACCAGGCAAATCAATAAAGACTCTAAGGATGCAGCAAGGTGATGGCACTGACAGCCAGATGAGTTCAGGGTGAGCACCTTCCTGACTGGGAATGACACCTGGACATTGCCAGCTCTTCAAGAGATGGGAAGAAGAGGAAGAAATGCAAAATCTCCCGGAGATGGGATTCCTCACACCTCACTTCAGATGTCTATAATGCAAATGCCTGTGTTTGAGGTAGTTATCCCCAGGTAATTTTACTTGGAGGGAAAACATCTTTCCACTGCCAGATCCAGGGATCAGCCTGACTCATCAGATGCAAGCAGTTTGTAATTATATAGGCTAATTGTGGCCATAATTTTCTCCAGTTCTAACTTTG
Source organism: Phaethornis superciliosus (assembly GCA_023637945.1). Lineage (NCBI taxonomy): Eukaryota > Metazoa > Chordata > Aves > Apodiformes > Trochilidae > Phaethornis > Phaethornis superciliosus. The sequence continues at coordinate 23,030,441 of JAJQWJ010000001.1, read as the reverse complement.
TTGTTTTCAAGTTTGGAGATCTGTGCAGTTTACTTGAACAACACCTGCTCAGAGACCAACTCTAAAATTTTGCCCCATGCTTTTTTTACTGACATAATGATAATAATTATCACCCCACTTCAGTTAGCAACATTTTTGATGTGGCTTTTGAGAACTCAAAGTTGATTGTACAGGGAACAATATTCCTCCCAAAATGCTGATTTTTATTTATATAAAATATTTCACACAAATGTGCTTGTCATTCTGGAACCATCACTCTCTTCTTGCTGGTGGAAGATATGTCCAAGAAATCTCAAGGAAAAGAACAGATTAGTTCTGTTCAAAACTAACCACAACACAGCAGAAGCAGTCAATTTTTCCTTCTGATTTCAACACAATTCCAATATGATCTAATACTCACTTCAACAGGCCTGAAATATATTTTGTCTTAATCAAAGACAAAAAATTATTTTCATGTCATCTTTTCTGTTAATATCTTATGTTAAATGATAATGTTTGTTATATTGTGAAGCTGAAAACAATTACTGTGGGTTTTCGAAATTACACATAGCACTGGAAGTAAGCAGTTTAATCTTATCCAAACAAATAATTTTGTATGTATGAAGATGAAATATTTTGAGAAGACTTCTCCAAATTTTTCATTCTGCTTCAGTTTTAAAATATTTTCCTTATTATCCTATTTCATATAAGAGAGTTTCTTGCAGAAGGTAAATTCAGATGAAGCCTGGTGAAATTTCATGAGAGAAAGTATTAAACAAGTACTCCAAAGTTCACCCAAATTCAGCTAGGACTATATGGATGAATCATGAAGAGTTATTCTTGCTAAAAACAGGATAATTTGAAAAATTGTGTCATTGTGGCACTCCATTAAAAAATCCATAGGGCAAAAACCAAACCAAACATCTTACTTGAATTACTACTGAGAAAACATTAAAAAATCCTGTGCTTTTTGAACAGAATGAAATCAACAGATAGTGTTTAATTTTGGTCTTCTCTCTCAGCCCCTCAATATGACTTGGAAAGTTAATCAATTTAAGCCCCAGAAAAACCATTGGTATTTTTAGCAATTTTAGAAAATGGTAATGAAAAATAAATTAAATGGAAGCACTCAAAATAAAGTACTTTGATATTATCTCAGATACCAATTATAAAGACCAAAGAGCAAAACCTTCCAGCAATCATTAATATCACAGGAGATATTTTTATTAAGCTCATTTAAAACCTGGATGTGCACCCAACTCCCTTCTCATGAAAAATGTCTTCCTTCTGTCTAAAATTTCTCATAAGTGTAAATATTGAGGCACTGGTGTGCAAATGGAGCAATTAAAAGGAAGATTAAATGAAATTTAAAGAATACATTTCCTTAATAATTGCTCTTGTAACTGCTCTGAGGTTCCTCTGAGTCTCATTTGATTTCCACCATGAATTTTCACTCTTATTCTAGCATCAGCCTCAGTTACAATCTCTCCCTGCAGAGTCATACATCTATTCTCCAGGAAAAGAAGGGTAGAAAGATACAAAATCTCTCCTAAATCGTGCACACAATCTTGAGAACTGTTTATGCATTTTGCTTTCTTTCCTGCATTCCTCTCCTCACTGTGGAGAGGAAAATATCACAAAGATTATAAAGTACAGCTGAGCCACATAGTTCCCAGTGACAGCCAGTTGTATTTAAATGAGCAGAACTCACATTTATTGGAAAAAAAAATAGTTCTTGTTTTGGGATTTTTTTCCAAACATAATGTAGGACTGCATTTTTTTTACAATCTGTAACATAATAAAAATTATTTGCAAGACTAGAGTGATAACAAGCATTTTATAGAGAAAGGTAATATTGGTGAAAAAAAATCTTTATGAGGGAAAAAGAATGGCCTTATTTATTTGAAAATTAAATTATTTAAGTCTTTTTGGGGTTACCAGAGCTCCTAGATTGTGGTATGCAAAGAACTCAAATCTTGAGTGGAAAAGCTCCATATAGCTCTTTTAGTTTGGACAGCTTTGATGCTACTGAAGCAGCCTGATCAATATTATCTCTGCAGTTTTCTCATGTAAAAGTTGCAGTTGATGGAAATAGAAAAGAGTCAGCACAGTTAGGATTTTATTGTTAAAACTGTTTACCAGTTTGATTAGCCAATAATAAAAGGTGGCAAAAGACCTTCTACCACCTTTAATGGCCAAAATCCTACATCCCACCCTCTAGGAAAGGAACCAGTCACACCAAGGCAGGTTTTATTTCTCCTGCCTAGATCTGGATGCAGAGGCAGGGTGAAACCTTTTCCCCGTGTAGAGTGCAGCAGATCACCTCTGACAGGCATAAATTCTGAAAATACCTGAGGTTCAACAGTCAGCACCTGCAGTTTTGTTCCTTTCTCTTCAAAGTCACACTGACATTGTGGGCTGTCAAATGTTTGATATAAACAGCCTTATTTAATTGCCTTCAACTGCTCTGTATTAGCAACTGCATCATCACTCTTCTCCTAGAGGATTAAACCAATAGTTCCTAGGAAGTGCAAAGGAAAATAAATTTCTCCAGCCGTGAACCAATATAGGAGAAACAGAGAGAATAGGTCATTTCCAAGAAATGCTCGGAATAGACTATAAAATGTCTGCAAATGGATTCACAAGATTTAAGAATCAGGGAAAAGAATAGAAAGAATAAACTAAAAACTAATCTGCAAAATTGTGTCAAAGAAGACATAGTTCATTGATATTGTCTGCTATTCACAATGTCTTCCAATCCATGGCTAGAATATGGAAAGTCTTAGTGCCTAGAAAGAAGCCAGAATGGAGTGAAATCACCTTATCCCTTTGTCACTTTTAGAATTCCTATAGTTTTACTTACGTAAAGTCTGTAGCTTTTCTGAACTGATAGGCAGCCAGTTTTAAACCATACAGAAGTTAGATGTGAAAAGACATGCTAAGTTATAAAATTCATCTGCTTATTTTTATAGAAGCATTTCTTAATCTATTACTCTTCATCAAAAGGATTACAATCAATTGTCTTACATGATTTTGAACTCAAAATTAGTCTGTGCTTTTTGAACATTTAAGAACATGTTTTATCTACAAAAGCAGCAAAATAAGGTTGGCTAGCTTACTTTCTAAATGTATAGTACCTTACAAACCTTTAAAGAAAAACAGAAGAAGCATTTATTCCAAATTGCTGGATGGAAAATTGACCTCAATGCTATTTTAGTTCCAAAACTAATCATGTTTCATGCTCTCCATACATTCTAGATGTTTTATTTAAATCTTTCAAGGGTTTATGCATTAGTTCTAAGATCTTCCATTTCCAGCCACATTTAAATGAATGGACTCAGAGTGCATCTCCGTACTGATTCTCCTACTGATAGTCCTTTGCCATCTGTAGATGGACCAGGAGGCAGTGTCTTTGGAGATGCTCCTACCCACTTTGGATGGGAGAACAGACATATCACGTTCATGATAACCCAGTAGCAAGTAATAGCAGTTTCTGAGGTGAAGTATGACATCCTAAATGTCCTTCAGCCCAGTTTGTTTGAGGGTTTGTTGACACTGCTTAGCAGCAGCCCTGACAGTTTTGGGCTCTGAGTAGTCTATTTGGATGACTATTTGATTATAGTAGTCTATCTGATTTCAACCATTTTAGGAAGCACAGAAGGTAGCTGGCTTGATGTCCTGGACAAGGGCTTCCAGTTACAGTAAATAGGAGCTGATGCTGATGTGGTTAACATTTACAGTGTGCATAGTAAGAGCATGCTGTAAGAGTCATTATGAGACATTAAAATAATCCCTCCTCTTTTTGCATCAGCAGCATGGCTCTCAACCTTTCAGCTTTCACTAGTACCCCATCTTTCTTGTGGCAGACATTGCTGACCTTGATCTCAGTGTAGCAGTCAGTTCCCCAATTCTTTCCCTGAAAGAAAAAATTCTCACTTTCTTTTCAGAACAAAAACTCAGGTAAATTTTTAATTCAAAGTACACAATCAATGAATGAAATAACATATAGCTTCATGATCACCATTACTTGCAGTGTTCTGCAGGACAGCATCTCACTTGGCAATCAAATGAACTTATGTTTGATTTGAATTTTTGCTTCCTTGGGAGAACCAGGTTGACTCTGTGGTGCTATTTATACTGATCACATAGTTTGATTTTGAAAAAAATACACATCAGTCATCAGCAATCTGCTAAGCTCTGAATGCACACCCATGGATGGCATCAGTATTACAACTGTTCTGCACTTCCTGAGCTTTAATATTTTTTTTTATAGAACTATTTCTGAATTAATTTTTCTGCTGACAATCACTTATTTATTCTGACCTTCATACTCAAGTTCCACACTCTTAACCTTGCAGTAAACTAACCATTAGAACAATAAGTTGGCTGTTGTGTAATGCAATAGAAATTGCCATGCATTTTAAAATGCTGGGGCTAATTATATTTCCATTTAGCAACCAGCCACTGCAAGGTGTAAAGCAAGAAGCTGTAGTCACATTAGAAGCCACAAGTCCACACCTTACATTATACAGCCACTGGAAGCTCTCTGCAGAATTATATTGCCAATAATTTAAAACAGATTTATTTTTAAAATTTATTCTAGCATAGACCTGAGACAAGATCTATGGCCTGCCGTCAAATCTTCAAAGAGTTGTTTACAATGCTTTTCTTTGACCTGAAACATCTCTTCCATCCATTCCTAACCAATCCTTAGGACTTTTCCATTACCTTATGAGAGTACTTCTTCCTCCCTGACTTCCATTGCTCCATGCTTTCTCAGTGCTCCCAGTATTTCCATTAAACTTTTCCAAGACACACACCACCAGATGCTCTCCTTTCTGTCTGGCTTTTTACCTCCCTACTGGAATGGCAAGTCCTCTGCTGTAAAGGATCTAGTAATTCCTCAGATAAGCAACCATATCTTCTAACTGAGCCAAATTCTAGTTCCACAAGAATTAATTCCATGAATTATTAAACGAGTTCTTCAGTATTTTACTCAAGACTGCCTTGAGTCTTACCCTACTGCTAGAACCATGCTGATGCGACCATGTGGCAGTTCTGATATTATAAAGTGTGTTGAATTTATGATTCACCTCTGTCTTAAAGACAGTCAATATGCACACATATTCACAAAGATCAAAAGGCTTGTCATCACCTAACCTTTTCAAATCCAATTTATTCGCAATTTGATGTCAAAGATGAAAGTCTTACCTGATTGTAAATGCCAAATGCTGCTGACCATGACTCATTTTTGAAGGCTCATCACAGTAGGAAGCTTGAGTCAGAAACTTCTTGCTCTTTTAGTGAATATCTTCATGTGTAAAGGTATTGCTTATTAAGTGACAAGAGGTATAAGAGAAGGAACAATATATTCTACTCATTCTTCATGTATATCAGATTCTGTAATAGTGACATAACTGCATTCTAACATAACAAACAGTTTTCAGAAGGGTATATCCCTTTTAACAGGGGTTTACAGTGTTAAACTAAAAGAGGATGGATTAGGACCACATATGAGGAAGACATATACAGGTGATGGAAACACTGGGACAGGTTGTCCAGAGAGGTGGTAGGTACTCCATCCCTTGACAAATTCAAGATCAGGTTGGATGGAGATCGGAGGAACCTGATCTAATGTAAGATGCTCCTGCTCACTGCAAGGTTGGACTAGATGACCTTTAAAGGTCCTTTCCAGCCCACACTATCCTATGATTCTACTTAAGTTGATGGCAGCTACACGTGCAAACTGTGTTTCAAAAATCAGATGCTGTGATGCATTCCTGTCTACTGGAGACAAAGAGAGGTCTCCATTTTCAAGTGGAACAACTTCAAGTCCTGTGGAAAGAACTTCTCAAGCTGTACATTTTTGTATGTTAAATTGATCAAGATTAAAAGTATTCTAATGTTTCATTATTAATTTTGCCAAGAATTACAATTTAAAAATACGAGATACCACCTGTGTGTCTGAAATGTTCAATACATTGTGTTTTGCATTTGTGGATTTTTTATTTATATGTTTGTTTACAATCTGACTCTAGCATAGGCTCTACTGATTACTTGCATCCTAATAATACCCATTTTAATTTCTTGGCATAAACAATGAATAGTTAGCAAAGACATAGACACTATAACACAGATTTTAGATGGGATAAATCCCAACTTTTTTTATTCAGAAATCATGAGGCCTACAGAGACTTGTAGCCCAACACACATTTGAGAGCATTATCCACTGTTATTTCCCCCAGATCAAGACCTCCTAGTAACTGATATTCCACCTGTCTAATGAGGTGAGAAAGTTAGTGATAGGCAAAGCAATATATAATATACATTAAAATTCATATCATGGATGGGATATAATACATTATTTTAGAACCAAGGAAGACAGCAGAACACTGATACCATTATAGTGATCAAATTTCTCTCAAATATCTCAGCAAGGCTTGAAACTTTGAGTAAGACATTATTTCCTAGTAGTTTTGTTCCAAATAATCCAAATGTTAAAAATATATACATTTTACCTTGTTATCTGTTTTAATTTCCATGTAATTTTAATTGTCTGTTAGATACAAAGTTGTGATTGCATCCACTGTTCTCTCCTTGTTATGTACATGAATGTATATGTATATATTTATATAGATACCTGATATTTAGGTTGTGCTTTTATTTTCTTTTTGTTCAGCTAAATAAATTAAGAACAAGTCCCTCACTCTAACATACGAACACTCCATAAACTCTATTACCTTTTTCATACATGGTGGCAAAGGAGATCTGCTTTAATGTCAGGCCTCACTGTTAGAAAATAAAAATAGAAGTATCATTCATTTCAACAGAAGTTTCAGTATCTGTATCTGGCCCTACTGATGGCAATTAAAAGTCTAGAAAACTCTAGGATCAAAAAAGTCTTTTTAGTTTTAATTATCCAAATGCACATCAAAGCCTCCCACTCCCTCCATAGTGCTGTCATGCTGCTGTATAAATATGTGCTCTGTTTTCTGACAGTGAGGAAGAGGGAATCTTTTGGCAAAACAACAGTTCAGCAGCCGTACCACCACTGCAAAACACAGTACTGTGGGTAGGGGAAAGAGAAAGTTTTATTGTGAAGGCATCATGGAACTCAGCTGAGCCAAAAACAGTTTTAAAATAACCATACTGGCTTAAAAAAAAAACACATGTCCAAAGGCACCTTTTCAATCATAGAATATGAACCTGAAAACTTACCCTTAACCAAGGCAGCCCAGCAAAGCCTTATACAATGATTGCATATCCTGTCATACGTCTGCGCAGAACAGTTGGAGAGAGTGAGTTCTGTTGAGTGACAACTTATTGCTCCCCTAGACTGCTGAGATCCTGTTACACCTTCTTTTTGAATCTTGTTACCTCCCCTGAAGGCTGAATTTCCAAATAAGCGCAGATCTGAGAGGAAGAATTTTTGCTGGTCCTTCTGCCTGAAAAGGAGATATTAGCTCCATGCTAGTTATGGTCTCTTCATGACTTCAGACACAGGTAGTTGTGTAAGATTTATGCAAATTCCAAGAGAGGAAAAAGATTGAAAATACTTTGTAAAAGAACACTAAATAACAACATGCATTGCCCTGGTCATGAAGTTTGAACCACATGGTGCTTGAAGAACAGATAATTCTGTACTCTACATGCTTTTCCAAAGATCACAGAATGTCTGGTGTTAAATAAGCAATGACAAATTATGCTGTACTGTATTACACACTAGATATGAACAGATTGTTTCATATATTAAAATAAAGGACAAATTATTGTTTATGTAAATTAAGATTTCATTTGGAGATATTACCTCCATTCTTTTTCTCTCTAAGAATCATCGTGTTACTGTAATATATCAATCCCTCTTACCTAAGGGATAACATGTTTTTAAAGATTGAAATAACAGATTGTTTTAGACCTCGACCAAAGTCTAGACACATAATCAGCTTGGATGTGCCATTCCTTTTATTGGTAAATCAGATCCTGCCTTTCTACATTCTTACTATAGCTTTATGGAAACTTTCTTATGACCAGTAGTTTCAAAGTCTGCATTTATTTGAACATAACTAATGGTACATATACCAATATCTAGATATCCAGGAGGTATTTTTGCTTCCAGCAGTATAGGCAAAAAACTAACTACAGGTATCATGGTATCATTCTTCTGTTGCATATTAAAAACAATCTGTGATCAGGTGGAAAGTAGAAAATTTGACTGAATTCTGGGCTTCAGACAGGATCACTGGGTTAGAATCATGGAATCATAGAATCACAGAACCACAGAATGGTTAGGGTAGGGAGAGACCATAAATATCATGTAGTTCCAACCCCCTTGCATGGGCAGGGACACCTTCCACCAGACCAGGTTGCTCAAGGTACCATCCAACCTGACCTTGAGCACTGCTATGGAGGAGGCAGCCACAACTTCCTTGGGCAATTGTTCCAGTGTCTCAGCAACCTCAAATTAAAGAATTTCTTCCTAATGTCTGACCTAAATCTTCCCTCTTCAAGTTTTAAAACACTTCCCTTTGTCGTCGCACTACGTACTCGTGTAAAAAGCTCTACCAGCTGAAAAAAGCTTTCTACAGGCTGAACAACCCCAGTTTGCTCAGCTTGTCTTCCCAGGGGAGGTGCTCCAGTCCTCTGATCATTTTATTGGCTTCTGATATTGGAAATACTAAAAGTCCTGAATTTTGTGCCTGTTTTTCATCTGCCCAGCTATTCCCATGCAATTGAACACCTCATGCAAGAAGTTCTCAAGAAATGAAGTTTTTGTCCTATCCAAAGAATTCTGGCTCCATTCCTAGGTGCTATATTGCAGAGGACAAGGGTCTTCATAGTATACGCCTCTGACAACAAAATGCATCCTTCAGCCTGCAGAAACCAGGACAATGTAAAAGCTCAGGAAACAAAAATTCCTATCTTATTGCTTAAAATAAAATCTTCAGAAGGTCCTAAATTACATAAGCTGTAGAAGTACCATTTTTAAAAGACACATAAGCTGTTAGTAATATTAATCCCATTGAAGCCATAGCCTCTATGATTACTATAGCATATTAAGTTACTTCACATCAGCTGAGCAGCACTAACAGTGAGACCCTGCTGAGCTCTGCAAAGGAGGCTTAGGCAGCTCTTCCTTGGCAGGTTAAGCACAGCCAAATTCTTCTTACCTCCTGTGTAGCATTCATGCAGCCAGCTATGGAGCTCTACCTGACACATAACAGATGATTAAGTTGTAGTAACTCCACCATTAGCAGAGGAAATCAATGGGCCCTCAGAAGTTATGAGTGTGTAAATTCATCTCATGAGAGTACTTCACTCATAAATTTCATGCAGAAGTTCCTCCAATGAGCTCACAGTGGCTTCTTTAATAGACACATGACTGCATTTGCTAGCCAAATACATGCAGAAGATTCCTTCATAAGTCTTAGGAGTAGCTTCAGCTTTTCAGTACTTTGAAATATTATTCTGAATATTCTTAAACACAGGCATGTATTTTCCAAAGAGAATGCTTTATTGAGAGCCTGTTGATACTCTCTATTCCATTATTTTTTCTACCCAAGTTTTTAAGTAGCTACGTGGCTTCCCTGGGCATATCTGTGTGACAGAGTACACATTTCTATGTGTTAAAACTACAAATCATGAACAGTGCTCCAGAAAAACACACAGTAACAGGTTAATCATCCATATAAAACCATGTGTGGGTGGTTAAATAATTCATTTGAAATATAGCTCCTCACCTACTCACAAAGGTGTTACTGAAGGCATGAATTTTCTTTCATATTGGGGAACAAAACAAGGCTTATTTTTTGGCTTTTAAAAGAAATGCTAAAAGCAATGTGAGAAATCATCTTCTCAAATACACACAGAGTTCTCACAAGCATTTATGCAACATCTGCTACTGAGGGCTGAGGCTAGTAAACAGTTCTGCTAATACAAGCTAATAATATATTATTACTAATAATACAAAGTAATAATATGTTTGCAATGCTCTGGGCATTTATAAGTGTGTATCCTGAGGCAAAACCTGGATTTCATCTGGAGTGGCAGGAAGAAGGCAGTCACCTGTTTACAGAAGTAAATGTCATCCTTTGTAGTACTTCAGCTCCTCTGCTTGAATATGATTTATTCATTTGTTCTAAATCTATTGTTCTGTACCTAAGAATGGATGCTGTGATCCAAAAGGCATGTACAGGAGAATCCTTGGCTTGATTGCAGAGTCACACTAGTTTGGTCAGAACATTCAGGATGTAAAGATTTTGTTTCTATGAACATTGTGAGTTTTCCTGTGGCACTATCTGCAACTGGATACTCTGCTTTGATGAAAAGTAGACAGTATTCTCTATTTACTGAATTTAATTGTTTCCAAAATGCTGGTGTTGGATAACAATAGCTTATGAATCTTTTATATTCCTGTGTATTAAAGTTCTCAGTCAAATAGTTTTAAAAGGGAGCATCTTGTGTTGTTTCTATTCATCAGGCAAATATCCCTCATACACCCTATGAAAAATGCCTCGCATCCTTGTTTGCTTCCACCTTGTTTTATGCTTTTTAGATAATTTTAGTCTAGAAAAACCCCATCATGTTCAGCAATTAGAGGCAATTATGTTTTCATGTAAGAGAAAACCCATATGTTATATTCTGGGGAATTATACTTTCAGAAAGCAAATTCTAAATCTGATATTTGATATTTTAGAATCAGGTTGATAAATTCAGGAGAATGCTTCAGACAAAGGCAGGGTATGCTTAACTTTCAAATTTAGGCAAGTGGTAATTTAACTACATAGTCCAGCAATTGAGAATCTGTCCTTCAGTGAGGCACTGGCTTCCTGGCACAGTAAAAACAAGTGAGTGGGTTTTGATGTAATGCAGGCATTGATGTAATGCAATTTCCCACTCTACCTAACTGTGTGGTATCTTGCTCACTTGTTCATAATGTGGATGTTGTGTGTAACAGGAGTACTGTCTTGCAGGAAAGCCTTCTCTAGTAGATCCTTTCTCTACTCAGACCCTCAAATCTCATATATTCTGCTACAAAAGGAAGCCCACTGAACTGACCTCTGCACCTAAATCCGGGCCATCTCCTTCACTGCTGTAAATCAGTCTGCACCACAAATCTAGTTCAAACGTAACTGGACTGAAAGGAAGCCATTCCACCATGTTTTAGATCAGGTGAAACCTCCTGCCTATTATAGCCCAGCAGAAAAGTATGAGAGACAGGTGAGAGCTGGATTTGCTCTATGTTACCCCTAGTACATTACTGAATTAAATGAATAATGTGCTGATCAGTCTTTTTAAATAAAAGCCCTTCTAATTCCATTCAAGTTTCCTCCTCAAAACATCTTCCTCTTCCATCAAGAGAAATTCTAAGATATTCTCATTTTCCTCATGCTGTGTAAATACAGAACATGGTCTTTATGGGCAGTGTATGATGTGACTGGCAAGTGTTAAATAGCTGGCCACCCACTGTGGAATAATAGTGGATGGTTGCAAAAGCACAGTAAAAGTCCATCAAATAGACGGCCAGAATTCCTTAGACAACAGTTAAAACCCCAGGGATAAAGCAATCGAGCATCACTTCCTGCTTAAGACAGATGACATTCGTATCCAATGAAAACAGACACAGATTCATAGGGGAAAATGCAGACCAGATCCCGAGGACTGGATGTGAAGGCACCCCGTTAGCTGCACTTGTTATCTGTCCACAAAACAATGCATAAATCTGTAGTGCCGCCTGTTTGGAAAAATAAAAGCACTATATAAATGAGTTTATAATTTTTTACAGTTCCTCATTGCAGCTGGCGATTGCTAAAATAGATGATCTCATAGTCTGCTGTGTTCCTGCCAGAGAGCTTGCATGCAGATAGATGCCTTTGTGATGCAGACCATAGAAACCTGCATAAAATTGGCCTTCTTTCCTTTATAGAGCTGCATGAACAAAGATGAGTTTGTTGCTGACCAAGAACTGAAAGCTTTGTTTTCTAAGACTCTGAATGTATTGCACTTTGCCAAAGGAGAAGGTTCCTCATAAAAAAAGACAGAGAGGGAAACAGAGAGAAGGAAAGAGATAGAGGGAAAGTGAGAGAGAAAGAAAGAAGACAGAAAAAGAAAGAAAAAAACAGAAACCAAAGTGCTCACACTTCTGCTGGTGGATGTTTTTGACTGAAGGGGCTGAAACCTTTATCTCTTTCTTTTTCTATTTCTGCTTCTATTTCTTTTTCTTTTTTCTTTTTTTCTCTCTTTTTTTTTTTTTTAATACTGGTCACACTTCTTGAGCTGAATAAAAATGAAAGAAAAAGGAATTCTAATTAATGGGGTGCCTTTTGATTTGCAGAGCAAAATTGCCAGAGCAGATGTACCAGCAAAGAGGATTAGATTGTCCCTTCTCTGATGCACTGAAAATTTCTTTTCCCCTTGTAGTAACCCCCATTGAGGAGAGGCTGTCTTTAGTGTCTAAGATTCAGCACTGCTAAAGAAACTGTTGTATTTGGGTACAATGGGCAGCTCTCACAAGACTAGACAGAATATGTGAGGAGAGAGCTAATATTCCATTAAATCCAGTGTTGATTCCACTTTAGTATTTAGAAAAGTCTAATGAAAAAGAGGATTTCTAAGTCTGAGTTCTTTTAAATCTCATCAAATATGTATTAAAATGAATCCTAAAACAACCATGACTAACATTCATTGAAAGCTCAGATAAGCTAAATAAACAGCCTTTTGTTTATATCAGTCTATCAATTTACCTGTTTTTGAGATCTTTGTCTCTAGCTGCAGTTGTCCTGTAAGGATGGTGGACTGATGAAAAGCCCATTTAACTGATTAATTTTATACACACAAATTAGGCTTGATTAACAAATTCATAGGCATGAATACTTAGATATTCCATTTTAAACATTTAAAATTACATTTTTAAAACTCTAGTTTGAAGCAAAACTGTTCTCCACATCACGTCTGTTTATTTAACTTCCTTTACACTAGCTGTGAAGTAAGGCCAAAATAAAATGCCCGTGCCTTGCTTCAATTAATTTTGAGGGGGTTTTGTACTGTGAAGAAGCAAAAAAACACAGACTGTATTGGAAACTTCTAACTGGCTGAACAGTGTACAGGCAAGGTGAGTAGGGTGAGATACAAGATAGGTGGTGAGTATATGGCACCCTAATTTATCCAAAGAGAAACTTAATGGCTACAGGAATTGAAACAAATGCTTATATGCTGCTTCATGAAATCACAGAATTTTCATAGTTGGAATGGACCTCTAGAGATCACGCAGTCCAACTCTCCCACTAAAGCAGGATCACCCAGAGCACATTACACAGGACTGCATCCAGGTGGGGTTTGAATATCTCCAGAGAAGGGAACTCCACAACCTCCCTGGGCAGCCTGTGCCAGTGCCTTGTCACCCTCACAGTAAAGAAATCTTTCCTAATGTTTCAATGGAACTTCCTGTGTTCCAGCTTGTGCCTACTTCCCCTCATCCTGTCACTGGGAACTAATGGGAAGAGTCTGGCTCCATTTTTCTTGGACCCACCCTCTAGGTACTTGTCGACATTGATAAGGTCTCCCCTCTGCTTTCTCTTCTCCAGGCCATAGAGTCTCAGCTCTCTCAGCCTTTCTTCATAAGAGAGATGCTCCAGTCCCCCAGTCACCTTTGTCACCCTCCATTGAACTCTACCCAGAAGTTCCCTGACTCTCCTGAACTGGGGAGCCCAGAATATTGCAGTATTCCAGTACTGGATGCAGTATTCCAGCTGTGGCCTCACCAGGGCAGAGTAGAGAGGGAGCATGACCTCCCTCAGCCTGCTGGCCACACTCCTCTTTTATGCAACCCAAGATTCCATCGACCTTCATGGCAACAAGGGCACACAGATGGCCCATGGATAATCTACTATATACCAGGACTCCCAGATCCTTCTCCACAGCATTGGTTTTCCCCAGGTCCAACTTTAACTTATATTGGTGAATGGTGGGTGTTCTTCCTCTGCAGATGCAGGACTCTATACTTTTTCTTGTTAAACCTCATTAGGTTCTTCTCTGCCCACCTCTTCAACCTGGCCGGGTCACTCTGGATGGCAGCACAGCCCTCTGGAGTGCAACTCATACATTCTGTTTCATCTATTCTATCCCACCTGTAAAGAACAGATGGTTTCTAAAGTAAACATACGCACACAAAAGGGAAGCAAGGAAGCATTTTTGTGCTTTCTTTAGCAATCTGCTTTGAAGGAATGAAAAAAAGTAGACTTTTAAGTCCATAGTGCTTATTCTTTATCTTTTTGGTTGACTCCTGAAATGAAGGAGACACAAAGGGAGTGAGATTATATTTTTTTTCTTTTTAAAGATATACTAAGTCTGGACAACATTTATTCCTACCTTAGCCCAAGGCTGACCTTGATGTCATCTTTCATGAGGATGTGACGAAAATCATGAGCTTATTACTTACTGGTTGGTTAAGTGACAATGTCCTTCCATGCCTGATATTCGCCTATTGTTAGACTGATTTTTTTTGTTTTTCTCTGAGCAGTTTTATTTTCCCTGTTTGACCCAAAAGAATATTTTTTGTATCACAAAATGATTTAAACCAGTTGAAAATATCTCAGAAAAACTCAGAAGTTCTGCTTTAACTGAGTCACAATAAAAAGTTAGCAAAGCACATTTTTATTGTAAAGCTAGAAAAGAAATTAAAGGTAGGTAGTAAAAAAGAAAAGTCTCTGGCAATGTAGTTTCAGAAGTCTAGTGAATAACCTTTTCTCACAGATGAGCAGGAGATATCCTACTATAGGGAAAACCTTACCTTATTCTACTTATACAAAATTCTAATTTCTTCTAGCAGTGCCACAGGGGATATCTACACCAGCATTTCTTCTGGTCTCAGTATTAGCAGATATTTCATATCTAGCCTTTGAAGCAGCTACTTGAAAAGAAAATACTGAATATTCACCATGCTCTTTGTATCCTATTGGGGCAGTGCAACATGTAACAAACATACCAAGAATACATTCAAAAATGTGATAGACACACCAAAGTTTTCTTTTAGGTCTAACATTTTGGGCAGTTTGTAAACCAGTGGGAGCACTCACTGACTTGCATTAGTTAGTCCCTTTGGTCTGGAACAGAGTATCTGGAGTGAGAGGAACAGTGACCTTGTATTTTGATTTTAGGGAAAGTAACAGAAATAGCTGTCAGGGTGGATAGATCAATCATCATTTGAAAGTATAGCTGGGATAAGGCTTGGCACAATGCAACTGTTGAGACAGAGGTGAGGAAGAAAGGATGATTGTAAACTAAAAAGAAGATGGGTCAGAAAGTTGCAAAGATATCAGTGGTTGGAGCCAGAGGTGTAGAATAGTGACCCTCCCCATTTCACAGGTTATGTCATGACTCCCACACTGTCCTTTAGAAAGAATTACAAAAATAATAAAATTGTTTACATGATGATTGGGCAAATGGTCTTCTTGCATTGCTGCCCTCCCATCTTCTTTTCAAGCCAATGCTGATTAAAGGATTACCAAAATTTTGCTCCCAGAAAGCAACATAGAACACCCACATGGGGACTATACAGCAAACAACAAAAATTCTTCACCATTAGCACCAGCAACTTGACAGCCATAAACAAACCACACCAGAAAGTCACCTATTATTGGGAATGTAACCCTGGGGTCCCTCAGACGGCCAACTGGTGAATGGTTTGGTGAGGGGAGGCTGCTGTCAGCTCTGATGACCCTTGGGCTCCATGTGTTCAGGAACAATCTGCAGTCTCCAAATACTTGGAAAAGACTCCAGTCTTGATGGTTCCTTGGTCCCCTGGGTGGCTTCCATGAGAGCTGTGTACAATGGACTTGCGGCCTACACATCATTGCAGTTCAGTTTTACCACAGCTTCTCTAAAAATAACTTTCAATATATCACTTCTGTCCCCTGTTTAGTTCCCTCAGAATGGTTTCTATTGCCAAATCAATGCCCAAATGTTTTATATTGTCAAAAACTGCCTTTTTTCTGGTGCAGAACTTGGTCTGTTAGTGCTCTCTCTCCCTGGGTAACTCACTAGGTGGTTTAGGATGTGATATTGAGAAGTTCAAGTCCTAATGAAATATTTTAAGCTTTTTTCTTCTTTTTTAAAACCAAATAATATATTAAAATAGCATAAAAGTCCTGTTGATACTGTGGTGTCAGAAGATTTATATTGGCTTCAAAAGTACATATACTTTTTCCTCACAGATACCTATCCATAGACAGCAAGCACATCATTGCCAAGGAATTGCTTTTATTTGTCAACTGTAGATCCTTTAGAATGCAACTCAAAAGCTGATAGAGGAAAATGGCAATTTAAGTCCTCAACTGCAACTTTATGATGGTGTTGTTTCTACAATCTCTCCAACATCAAGATTGCAGATGGATTTCTGTGATAGATGTAATGGTATAATCAGCATACCATCAGACAAGCTATCTCAGGGAAAGGGCTCAGCAGCATCAGCTGCTTCCCACGTGTACATGCTCAGTCTGAAGTCATTTATTCTGCACTTACCTCACATACCAACAGCATGTGAAAATGAGCATGTGGCTTATTCTGTGTTGCTCTCTCCTTCCCACCAGGACGTGGCTTGGTTGGCTATATCCAACTGATGACCCCTCTCACCTTTAAAATAAATAAGTAAAAAAAAAAATAAAAAAACCCCAAACAAACAAACACAGGAGATGAGATTAAAATTGTTACATTTTGGCAAAAATATGAGCATTCTTACCCAATTCTGTGTCATCTGGACAACAGATCCCTAAACTGCCCATTCTAAAACTAATTAGGTCATTACAGCATAGACATTTTCCAGAGATTTACCACCCTGTAACAGAAATCCAAGGTTGGCAGAGGCAGGGAATGCAGTTCACACAGTGCAGAGAATTGAAGAGCAAATATGCAGATTCATTTTAAGAAGTTATTAACATTTTAATTAGTAACACAATTGTAGCTGTGAAGTGTGGGTATAGCAATACCCCTGTGATAATGATGAGAAGCAGAGGAGTCAGACAGGGAGCAAATTTTGGTTTTCCATAGACTTCCTAGATATCATTTAGAATTTTTTCAACTTTATCTCTTTTTAATTTTCAGTGTTAGTCTTCGTGTATAGTTATTGTGGATGCTTCAATCTATTTTTTTAAATGCCGTATTTATCATTCACAGGCATAAAGATTGGCTATAAGACTGTGGTTTTGTTTGTTTATTGTAAGGATAACAATTATTAGGAAGGAAAACATAGTTTTTTAATAACCTACTATAGAAAGAGACCAAAAAAATGTCTTCCTTTATGCTAGTTTTGTTATATCTGTAATGACAGACTTAAACCTCGCATTTTGGGGTTGTGCATGGAAATTGAATTAGCAACAGAATGTAATGTAAGTTTATCACAGTCACATTTCCATAACAGCATTACAACCACTTTACTTGCACTTGCTGTGTAATTAAATTCATGATTCAGCTTGTTTTGTTAAATTACATTCAGGTCTACATAGGCAAAGACATGATTGCTTTTCTTTCCTTTTTTGTTAATTCTGGAGCAGAATGAAGATGGAGCCAGTTATATCAATGCTTGCTTATGAAGCACTAAACTAATTCTTTGTTCCCTGTATTTTAAATTTTTTTAACTAAACTTGGTTGGTTCATAATAAATACACTGCTACAGTGTAATGCCTTGGATTTACTGCAGAGATTTTTTTCCCCAGTATTTAATGCACCACACTGTTTCCTATACTTGAATATTTAGATAAGGTAATGCAGTGTCTACTAATAAAGTAATGCAGACTCTTTATATTTCAGTATATATTTCTCCAATTGGTCCTGGTCATGTTGCAGTCTACCTACCTAGGTACTACAAGATTTATTTCCTTTAAGGTATCCCTAAACAATTTGCCTTACTTGGTTTTTCTGTATTCAACCTCACCCCATTCTTACTGCAAACACATCTCTGACACCAAATTCCAGAGATTTCCATTCACTTGTAACTCCAAACCACATACAGTTACTATAGTCATTTATCACTCAAAATGCAGATTCTTTTAATTGATTCTGAAATAACTCACTTGGCAACTCATGTCATAGCTGCTAAAATAGACTTTTCCCATAATTTATTCTATTGTTTTTACTTTTTCTTCTCTCATCCAAAACAGCTCTGAAGTTTTGCATTTTTAACTCACGAATTAAGAAGGTGGTACTTTGTGCATCAGATTTTTTTTTTTTTATTTAGACTTTGTACTTGGTAATTCAAATATCATGCCAGGAATCAGAAAATAGTTGATCACTAGACTGGTACCATGGGTTGTTCTTGCCTTCTTACTCTATGTGACACAAGAATGAGTAGCAAAATAAGACTTATCAGTGACCACACCAGCTGCAGAGCCTCAGCATGACTACTGGTAAATGAAGAGACATCAAATAGATATGGAATTGTGCCTCCACAGGAGAAACTTCACAGTCACTGGCTATTTTGTCAAATCACCTTGCAAAGCACAGAGCTGGGTTATCAGGTAAATGTTATGCCATGAACAGTGAGATATCCAAGGCAGGACTAAAGAAGCTCTTGAGGCATGCAGTCCTCAGCTGCTCCGGCAGAGTGGGACAAACAAGAAGTGTTATATTATGAAGGAGAGAAGATATAGGCAGAAAATTTTGGATGAAAGCAGAGGTAGAATTAATAAATAACAGAATGGAGGTGTTTTACTGCAGTAAATAAAAACAAACCAGGTGGGAGAAAGATCAAAGATCCATCTCTGTAGTTGTGTGACGACACCTCATACAGAGGAACAACATGAAGCTCTTTCCCACTCAGAATTCATCTTTAACACTGCAATATTTGGATACAAAGTGTACTCTCACTTCCTTTTTAATGCTGAACTAAATTTAAGGATGGAATTCAGACACAGAAAGGCTTCCACTTTGCCTGCCTGACACCAGTAGGAGGGGGGAGAAGAGGAAAGGCTGAGAATGGAAGGGGTCTGTCCCTGTGCATGGAGGAGAACATCTGCTTCACTTCCCTTCTACACACTGCTCCACCCTTTGCACAGTGCAGCTCCAAGGGAGTCACTTATGCTGTTATCCAGGACCCCACAGGGCTGGGGGACTGGCCACCCTTCAATACACCCTAAATCAAAACAAATACCCACCAGGTCAAGAAGTTCTGGATTTAGAGCTTCTTATTGCGAGCACTAAGCAGCAGCCTATGATGCAAAGAGGAAAGGACTGCTAAATGCAGTTCAGGTTGGAAAATAGCTGCCTGTCGTCTCAGCATAAATATATGGCAGTGCTCAGAAGGAATTTGCAAGCCTTCCTTCAGTGAAAAACCTGGGAAGACCAGTGCCTAAGGGGTTACATAAAGAGTTAGGCTGGAACGATGCTATCCTGTTTCATCATCTGACCATCATAGAAAAGTTTTATTTGTATTTAGCAGAAGATCCAGTTCTTCCAACCTAACTGTCATTGAACAAGCACCTTGATCTGTGAGCAATTCCATCAAAATCAACTCTCTCTTCTCACATACTGAGGTTCAATTCAATATAAGTCTGAGAAACAGAATCATGGCCTTCAAGAAAATATGATTTACTGTGTCACCCCCCCTCCATCTCTGAAAAACCATTTACCACAGACTTTCTGTCATTAAATCTTCCTCTTTTCAAGGTCCAATTATTCTTTAAAATGTGCTTTAAAAGAACTCTGCCGTTTTCAAAATTTGTAGCTGCCATCAGGATACTTTATATCCCTGAATGAAAGGTCAGGACAGATTCTAAATTGGTATCAATTGGCATAAATCCATGAGCTTCCATGGAGCTGGGTCTATTTACATCAAATGCCTTCCTGGCCTTTTGAGAACAAGATTTTATTGTTGTTATTATTATTATCATTTTAAAGGCTACCAAGGCAGCAACATTTCTGCAATTTGTTTCCTGAAACTTGAGTTTGTAAAAAGAAAGCAAAATAAAAAACCTCTTCTTTCTCTATTGATTTTCTAATTAAATCCACACAGTGAAAATTGCCACGCTAAAAATAATTGGGTATATATTCTTGTTCTTGAAAGCATGAAAAATTTTTCAGCAAACATGAAATGTCCCTTATAATAGGCTCAGTGGCTCCCACAACTAATTGTGACATTATATCATAGGAAAAAATCCATAATGCTCCTCCACCACTGAACTGAAGAAACAAGCATATTAATACATGCACAGAAGTTATCCTCAGGCTAACCCACTGCCTCTTGCTCAGAGGCTGGAGCTGCTGCTGTGCCCCCGATGAAGGGAACATCATTCAGAGCATAGTCCCAACATCCATGTTATGCCAAGAGCTATTTTACAGGATCAGGAGCACATTTCCTCTCCCTTGGGTGAGACATAGAGACACTTTAGGATATACCCCCACCCCATAGCATCACAGAATGCCATAAAATGCCATTTAGCCTCTCCAGGTGACCCTGAAGGTGGTGTGAGGGAGCCCACAGGACCACAACATGATTTTTCCTACTGACACCCAAGTGTCTCAACTCTTGGGCTGAGCTCTTGTAGCTGCTTCTGATCACCAGCAGCACCAGATAACACAGGGCTGCAGCAGCAGTTTTAGAGGGACTAACAGTCTCTAGGCAACACAGTGACCATTGTTCAGAGGTTTCATTTCATTAATTGTAACTGCATATACTAACCCCACTTTAATGAGAGACACCTAGTAAATTATACAGGGAAGCATTTCCCTGAAGGGAACACTGGCACCCTGAGAAACTACATCTGTTGCTCAGTGATATTTATTATTTATATGCCATCCTGGTGTTCTGTGTGAGGCACTTCACACTGCAGCAAAGGAGAAAGCAAAGATGCTACCAGTTGAGATTTGAAGCTCAGGATATAAAGGTTTAACTGTTCAGTCCCATGGCCTTCAAGTAGGTTGCTCTTGGCTTAATAGGGTTTTCACTGTGTAGTGAGTACTTTACAGCAGGTGTCCAAATGAGCCCCCAAAATATAGTATGATATAATAATGGCCTTAATTTTTCCTGATGGATAGCATTGGCGTTCACAGTATCTTCTCCTCTCTCCTACAAAAGAGCATAAGGATCCAACAGACCAAGAACAGTGTTGTTTGCCATAGCCTTTGGCATACCAGACATTTCAGGCTGGCAGGCAAAAGCAGGTGCCCGTGTGCCTGATCCAGTTGTGTTGTTGAGGGCCTTTGCAGAAGAAATGGGAGGTCATCACATCACATTTCACATACATGAAACAAACATGGAGAGGGAACATAACATAAGTAGCAGAACAAGGGGAAAAGAATATTTAAATTCCCCTCCCTTTCATTCACTGTCTGACTTCTGCTCTGTATGGTGTGGTAATTGAGAAAAGCTCCAAAGCCCAGAGAGACACCAATAAGCTTGCCTACCCACAGCATCCTGACATCATAGGCTTTAACAGGAGTAAATGCACTGATGGACTGTGAAAGATGAGCTCAGATGTCCTACAGCACAGATATTTGATTTTATGGGACACTGTGCTGCATTCCCAGCCCAGATGAACAAATAACTTGTGATATTTTTCTAGGAAAGTCTTTGTTAAAAACTGTAATTTCTGGAGGTGGCACATTTGGGAACACTTGTTTGCTCACTGATCAGAGCTTTACAGATCAGATAAGGATGGGTGTAAAGAAGAAAATTTCCCACATACTCCAGAGAATGAGTGATGATCGAGAACAAAAGAATTGGCATCACTTTAATTAAGCCTTCAGGTCTTTGGAATAAAAACACTGGATTCATGATTAATAGCCAAAACACATAACGTTCTCTTCTTAGAACAAAGTAATGTACTATTCAATAACTCCATGGATACTAGGAGAGTGGGCAGAGTTGTGGTAAGGGAGAATTACACTGCCATATGGCAGCAGAGCCCACATAGAAAGAGCAGCTGCAAATCCACAGCAGCAGCAGCTGCTGCAAGACACTGAGGGATAGAAGACCCCTAGAAAGCCCCGGAATAGAAAAATATGATGCTGAGGGAAGTACCCTCACAGCTGTAATACTTCATAGAGTTCTGAACATGGATTAATTACTATTGCTCTACACTGCAATGGAGCTGTGTGGGGTCACAGGGGTATTTTCCTGGTTATGACTCTTCTGACCCTCAAGAACTTTGCAACTGGTTCTGCCATGTCTCCACCCCTACCCCTCAATTCTTTTCAAGATGACTCTCATGCTCTCAGGATGGGAAAATAACCTTGAAGAACCAGCTCTGCACCTGGTTTGAAAGTTCCTAATATAGAGCTCTGCGATGGGAAGGTGGTTTAGATGTGGCACACAACCAAGAGCAGAGCAGAGGAGCCATGAGTCATTTCTCAGCCTCCACTCTTCCCTCCCTCCTGACTGCACCTCTCTGTGGTCAGGGAGTGAGGGAGATACATGTAAATCAGCATTAAAGAATAACCCTTCACCAGAGGACTGATCCACCCAAATAAATGTTAGCTTCCGTTATGAACATACAAAACCCTGTAACATTTTTAATGTCATAGTAGGAAAAAAAGAAAAAAAAAGAAAAAAAAAAAAGGAAATACTGAGCTAATTGAAATACAATCCCCAATCACTTACAAAAGGAGGCTAGAAATATTTTAGCTATGATTTCCTGTTTGAATCTTCACATACCCTTTAAAAAAACAGCCAACCTTAAACAAAATTCCCAGCAACGGTGAATCCATCAAAACCCTGAATAAGTTATTCCTCTGCTTAACTAGCCTCACCATGATATGCTCATCAATGGTAAATAATTACTTTTTAATGGCAACATTCTGTGCAGCCTTTAATTATCCACAAGTTTCCTGTAAATCATCACTATCTCCAGCTAGAATAGGAACATATCCACTGATACCTCTAAAGCTTCCTAAAAATCTTTGATGATCAGACTGTCTCATCCAGGAAGTCCACCATTATCCTTCTGAAGGCAGGTACTGAGGGTATAATAGCATCTTTGGAGAAGATCAGTCCATAAATGGGGAAAAAGGAAAGTTTCACCCGTATTTACCAAGCAGAGTTTGGCTTTTATATAGCAGTTTTTCTCTTTTGCTTAACATATGTATTTCATTTGTGATGAAAAAAAAATTATGTCCTCATTTCATTTTGTATGGAGTACATATGGTAAAAGGCTTGCATGTGGTAGCAGTGATCTTAACAGATGCTCCCCTTTGGGCAAACACAAGGTTTTAACAGAAAAAGTGCTGAGTGAGGTGCCAGGTACCTTATCTTGATGGAAAAAATCCATTTTGAAATGAAGGTTTAGTTCATCTCCAGTGTTCCCTTTTTGTGATGGTAGTTGTTGTTATCCTGCATCACAAGCAATGTTTAACTTAAAAGATTTTCACATCAGATATAAAAACAGGGAATTGGAGCGTAAATCAGTTAATGAGCACAGTTTGTTAAATTACCAATACAACACATGAGAAGGGAGATAATAATTGTAGCTTATTCTTCATCTGTCACTCATTTCTCTTAAGGGAAATGATTGTTCCTTTTTACATGGAGTCATGAGTCAGACTCACGGGTGCCTGATGAGCGATGATAAAACGAATGTAGGAAACATAAAGAGTCAAGTCATTCATTACTTTCTCTTGTACACCACTTGTAGACAAGGTGCCAGCTGCAGGAAAATCTCTCTCTGCCCCACACTTGAGTTGCAATAGGCCTATTATTCAGTGCCAGGCTATGGTTTCCTAAGTTTTCCGGCATCAGCTTAATAGTAGCGTCAGCTGGGCATGATGCCATGTACATCAGTATGCCTCATTTACCCTTCTGCTCCCAATTAGCTCGATCATGATGATAAAACCAGGAGAAAGACCTTTGGATAGAAGGCACATATTTATTTGGCCAACATTCTCATAAAAGGAAGGAAGGATGAGGAACTCATAAAAGGGAGGAAGGATGGATAGTGATCTTGGCTGTTCTGCAAATGCTCTGTGTGACTGCCACTTCTCTCAGACTCCTCTTCTCCTTCCCCCCCCAACTGGGATAATTCTTTGCTTTGCTCATGCAAGTCTTGGGAGCTACTCAGCTGTCACAGTTACAAGACATAGAAATGACTATAAATAAAGGAGTCCAACAACTTTAAATAGCAGGATTAAACACTCATGTTCACAGATCTACAGTTACTTGCTGATGTCTGTTCATCAAAAATCTTTGTTGAATTTCATGTCATCATATTTTGTTTGCTGTGCCTGTTAGGTTGTGAAGCAATCATCTCAGCTGTAATCCAAAAAGCTGAATGTGGTTATTTCAAGCAGAGCGGTGAAACTTTCTGCTTTCAGACCTTTGTGTGAGAGTTACAGGCCATGGCAACATAGCTGTGAGAAAGAAATCTCTATTATTTATCCAGCAAGCAGTGTTTGTGCTAGCACACAGGAGCATCACTCTTTACAGAGACACCTATATTTGAGATCCAAGCAGGGCTTGCTGTATGCTGAGTTGCAATTTGCAACTCCCTGCTATTGATTTTGTGACATAATGTGGCAGTGTAAGGACAGATCACTTAAATGCAAAGATTCTGCATCTCCCTGTGAACAACACTAGGATAAATGTTCTCAGTTCCAACTCAGACAAATTGAGAAAAAGTTGCTAAATACCTCTACAACAGTTGCAAAGAAAATCTTAAGCTGAAAATACTCCAGAGTTTAATATTTCCTAAATATTGGTCTTTCAGCCCATTTTCTGTAACCTGTTGCCTACCTTCGAAAAAATCCTTTCACCTACATGCTTCACGAGCTTCTTAAGAGAGATGATGGAATTAAATTAATGTTGTGTGAAGTTCTACAGCAAATCTTTACAGTCTGATCATGATGGACATTGAAGGCTGGCACAGCCAGTCTGGGAATGCCAGCACCCAACACAGGAGATGATGCAGTCTCAGAGCACAGACACACAGCAAGAGCTAAGGTAAAGGTTCTATCTAGACCAAATGTTTGCCTGTTCCAGGTCTGAAAGGTAATGTAAATCAGATGCAGATCCTGTTTGACCAGGCCTAGTTCCTATCCCTTCCCACCATCAATAAAAAAGTCAAGCTGGGACTGACTCTTGTTTCCTCATCTGGACCCTAGGCGTTTGTCACAGTTTGTCATTTTGGCTGTGACCCTATATTCATCAAAATGAGTGACAGTGGAGGCGAAAGAGAGAGAGATCAACATGTGATGCCATTTTTATGCCATCTGGAAGTAAGTATGGGAATGCATATGGGCAAAACACTATTTAGAAGGCTTCTTAACATGTTTACCTACAAAGATCTGCTATTTCTCTGGTGCAGTCTTTCCTAGCAAGATAGCTCGCAGAATGACTATATCCTTTAAAACTCTTCATAGTATTTACACCTACACTATTTAAAAGTAATGTCCATGTTCCACCTAGACAGGCTTTCCGTGGGAGGCACTGAAGGGAGTGCAAATTTCTCACATTACCTACACATTCATACATGACTTTAGTTCTCCTGATTCAAAGATTTGGAATTTGTAGAGCATAGCAAGGATATATCCTACTATTCAACTGAAAAATTTCAGGAATTCCTTAGAGACCAAATGCAAACCAATATTGTCTATTTGAATTAATTTAATCTTAATTTTAATAAACATTTCTGCCTCTGTTCATTTTCCCGTATTTGTAAATTGGAAGACTAACACATTTATTTTTTTCCAGCAATCATAATACCTATCATGTTCAAAATGAAACCCAGGTTTCTCTGAAAGCCTTAGTTTCTGATCCAGAAGACGGATTTTCACCCTTGGAATATGCTTAGAAACACTTACCCCATCTCATTCATGTGAGGCCATCCCTCTTAAAAGGGACACTCCAAATAATTTTGTCTAAAAGCTATATACTATGTTGCCTTTAAAATATTCTTCACTTTCCTCACAGAAATTGCTAGCATTCACTCACGTGTTTGTAGAATTAGGCACATGACTATAGTATGTATTGATAGTATATAACCTCCAGTAAACCATTAAGGTTAAATTGAATTTGTTGAAAAAATAAAGATTATTCCTCTTACTCACACACCCAATCTTTCTTTCTCTACTGTATGCAAGAAAGCCTGTCAGTGGAAGAGGCACGTCTTGACTTCACCAGTATTCGGAATTCTTTCCATTTTTTCTTCAGTAAACGTTCTACCAGGGCACTGCAGTCTCAAGCACTCTGTCATAATTCTTCAAATAATTAACAAGGAGATCATTTAAGTAGAGCAAGTCTCTGAATACACCCATTGCTCTCTAACATGGGAACATCCACAAAATGGGATGGTTGTGCAATGGCATTTGTGCGCAATATCAAATAATCTGGAACACCATATGAAGAATATACCAAAAGTCAGAGACAGGATGTCTCCTTTGCAGCCAAAAGAAAATGCTGGTTTTCAACTGGAATACGAAGTGGAAGAAATGCCCGCTTTCTTAAGAAAGTACTTTGGTGCCAAACATTTTGGAGACATTGTTGAAGAACAGTCCTTCCTCACATAGAGGTTATCCCTGTGATGCTGCCAAGGTCAGTGCCTGAGTGGGTGATTTGCCAAGTAAGTGCCAGTTGTGTAATATATGCTGTAGCAGGCATGGAAGGAGATTTTACTTTCACACCCGCCTTCTGAATTGGTATTCTTTGCCTCTTTTGTGCCAATGTTGCTTCACTTTCCCATTCTGTGCCCTCTCTTTTCACTGCAATGCCCTCAGCCCTCACATATAAACTGAATGTCCCATTGTTTGCTAAAAGGCAAGTCTTGCTGAATATGGATTTTATGGAAGTCACACAGGAAAGACGGACTCGATAACTCAATACATACCTTATTCATCTGGTGACCCTAGCAGGAGTTTGTTATTTTTAAAAACATCTTCATATTGTGCTATGTGTACCTGTCTGCCTTATATAAGAGGGACAAAAATAGCTCTTAATTCTTCTGAAGATTTTTTTTTTCATTCTTTCTTCATAAGTATCTAAATATTAATTCAGCTTTTCTTCTCTACCTAATCTTGGTTGTCTTCAGCTGTCTTCCTTTTAGGACTGCAAATTTCCATTGATTGGATAAATATTTTTCTACTTTTAAATCCTTAGCCACATGTTTTGTGCCAAGTCTCTAGCAACTCCACACAGAACTTAAGCACTTCTTTTTGAATGCTGACACTTAACAGGTATCCACTCAAGTAAGAAAACTGGCTTTACCAAAGACTTTTTGGCAGCAAGTGTTAGTAGGCAGGTAGGTCTATGCAATCAAGTGATGGAAACTGTAGCACAATTTGAGAGTTTCTAAAAGTTAGAAGTATCAGGCTGATCTGAAGAGTGAGATCCCTGTTATGTGCTTGCTGCTCATAGTCCAGGCCTGCTATAGACACAATATTTTCCTTCTTTGCTCTGGAAGTAGAGCAGGTTGAAGAAGCTGAAGAGGGATTGTCTTTAGAGTCCCATACTAGAGTAGATCTGTTGTGTACCCTGTGAAGTTGCAAAGGATTCCTTCTGAGATGCAAGAATGGACCGAGGAGCAATAGTTACTCTGAAGGTTTGGATGTACATACACATCACCCCAGCTGCACAGGTCATCTCCATTAGACAGGATGTGTGCTCTGATCCTGGGGCAAGCATTAGCTGTTTCTAATTAGTTTGCACCTCTTTCACTGTGGCCTAATCCAGCTCAGGCTTCTTTTTCCGGTTATCCCAGGGCGTGTTCGTAGGCAACTACTGCAGCTTGGTCAAATGTTAAATATAGTAACATGATGGGGGTGCAGGAGCTCTGAGTCATAATGCTTTGACTGCATAGATCACTTAAACTGCCTCCTGGCTCAGGAAAGAACCCAAATGCTAAGCCAACCGAGTAGTTTTTGAAGTATTTTGTGCATCTCTTTTAGCAAGAAGATACAAAAGGGACCTCATTGTGTAGGACTCACCAAGCCTCCAGGGATTTCTGAGATCCAGTTAATACATACTCTCAAGGGTGGCTGCTGCCACTGCAGAGTGATCATTCAGCAGCCTTATACCTGGTAAGCACAATGTCTGTGGAGTCTGGCATGCAATTATTTTGCCATAGGGAATTCTACTTAGGAGAATTTTTCTTTGGAGGCAAGTATTAGTTACCCATCTGTTCATACCTGCGATTAATAGGAAACAAAACAATAACACCCTGCTGGGAAAAGGAGAAAAAATTACTTTTTGAAATGTCTGGACAGTAAGGTTTTTATTTCTTTTGAGAATTATGGCTTCATCTAAGTATACTCTCAAAATAAGCTATTACAAAAGAGTAGTTAACACTTATTTTAGACTCCCTGTTTGGTTTCTCCATTTCTAGGCTGGTCAACACACAGGAAGAGAGTGTCATGGATCACAGCATCTGTATTGAGGAATGAATGGAAAATCATTAATTTCTTATTAAATAGGTCACCTTCTTTAACAGGGAGGAGACAATCTGCAGATGCTAATCTTTAATGTATTTTGCATCATACTTTCCTTTGCAGAACACTGATATCTGTACTTTGGTATAACTGAGCTCAGAAGAATTACAGGTGTAAGCATCTACTGTTAGTTTCATGAATCTCAATAGACAAAACCTTGCAAAGCTTCACAGTATTTCTTCACAGAACTGATAGCACAACACGTCTTAACCAAATTTGGTTAACAAAAGATTAACTAAATGTGGAAGAAAAAAACCTCAAAGTTACAGAACACATGAGAATGTATTCATACTCATGGCAAAAGATATTTTATTATGATTTTTAAATACCTTTTGCTAAGCTGACTTTGTGAGTTGCTTTCTCAGTGGGAGATTTTATTTTTTCATCTCTTCCTACAGTACATCAGTACTCTTTTTTAATAACCACTGCTTATTAACTTCCTTTCTATCAGGGATTGTAAAAGAATGCTGAAACTATCTTATTTTTCCAGAGACTGTATATAATAAGACTCTTCTCTTTAATCTCATTATTTCCACAGTTCAGTTACTCAATATAATTAACATCTATGTCTAATTTATTAGTACGTGTTACCCCAGCACTGGTGGTTTCCACAAGGAAGTAAATAAGAGCACATCAGGGTAAATCTCCTTTCTTGCTTTTTCTCAAATTCATGGACATAATAAAACATAAACATGAAAATGTTTGTAAAATAGGTTTTTCACAGTCAACCAATCCATTATGTTTCCTGTAACTTTTCTTAGTCTTCTTTTTCTTAATTTGAACAAAAGCCCAGCTTCTTCTTCTCTCTTTCTCTTTCCCTCTTCCTGTTCATCATTGACTTCAGCTGCTTCTCTTTCACAACACAGAACTCAATTTACATCTAGGGCTGAGAAAGGTGGGTATCCTCCTCCTTAGGCAGCCAAAAAGAGACTCAAGCTGGTCCAAATATCCAAATCATCCAGTATGCTAAAATAATGCAAAAAGTGCTAACTCTCTTCAAGTCTTCCATGTGTTGGACCCCTACAAGCTGCAGCCCATGCTTTGAGGTGACACTGACTCCCATCTTATTGCATAGAATCATAGAATCATAGAATTGGCTGGGTTGGAAGGGACCTCAGAGATCATCAAGTCCAACTCTTGATCAACTACCGCTGTGGTTACCAGACCATGGCACTGAGTGCCACATCCAGTCTCTTTTTAAATATCTCCAGGGATGGAGAATCCACTACTTCCCTGGGCAGCCCATTCCAATGTCTGATCACCCTCTCCATGAAGAAATTCTTTCTAATATCTAATCTAAACCTCCCCTGGCACAACTTAAGTCCATGCCCTTTTGTCTTGCTGATAGTTGCCTGGGAAAAGAGACCAACCCCCCCCTGGCTCCAGCCTCCTTTCAGGGAGTTGTAGAGAGCGATGAGGTCTCCCCTGAGCCTCCTCTTCTCCAGGCTGAACACCCCCAGCTCCCTCAGCCTCTCCTCACAGGACTTGTGCTGGAGTCCCTTCACCAGCCTGGTTGCCCTCCTTTGGACCTGCTCCAGGACCTCAATCTCCTTCCTGAGCTGAGGGGCCCAGAACTGGACACAGGACTCGAGCTGTGGCCTCACCAGGGCTGAGTACAGGGGCAGAATCACTTCCCTGGACCTGCTGGCCACGCTGTTCCTGAAACTTCACTCACAGTAATATTATTAGGCTAAAAAAAGAAAAAAAAAAAAAAAAAAGCAGATGAGAACAAAGATAAAATCTGCTGTTATTTGGCTAATAGGTGAAGTAAAATCTTTTAAGAGTTTGAATTTTAAACTAATTAGGAATAAGTATATGGGCATTATTTTGCTTTGATTAGGAGCTGCTTATAAAGATAACCACTAATGAGTCACCTCTTCACAGATAACCTGACTTTATCTTATTACTCAATAAACTAATTTATTTCTGTTAAGAGCCAACTGCTAAAAACAGCTTAATATGTACTGACCCATCAGCACACATCATTAGTTTCTATATCCTCTTTTTTGCTTTGAAGACAAGATTGGCTGAGTAACCCACACTCTGTGAGTGCTTGTTTTTTTTTTTTCTAACCATATTAACAGGTACTCCACATGTGAAAGCTTACATGTTTTGCCAATTCTGTGACACTCATGGTAAAATTCACTTTTATATCACTGTTTCAGGCTAACATCTTACCTCACTTTAGGGAGATACCACAACATGTCCTGCTACCTGCTTCTTACTCTGATGTAAAGATACAGCTAAAGCACTGAAGACATTTTGCTCCTTTATATGGTGCTCATCGTCATATGTAACCTTCTGTGGGTTTAAACCTGCTCTAATTTAATTTTGAAGTCTGAAATGTGATACTTGAAACACAGGAGAGTGCAATGTGAGGTGAGAAATTCCTAATACAAATCATTAGTGTATCTAAGCAACCGAGCAGAGGGCTGGATGTGCTGTCTCATGGCCTTCTGAAACTTTACGGTACCTGCCACTCATCCGTGTGGCCCACTCTGACAACAGATGTAAAAATGAAAACTTTGATCGATCTGATCCCAGGATAAGCAATAGTACTAAGCTGTGTTTTAGCATCATAGAGTCATCATATAAAGTATTCAAAAGAGCTGCTACAGACCGAGAAGAATAAAATTTCCAGCTTTGATTCATTTGCCATGATGTGTCTCTCACTGCTTTCTTCTCTTCCCCAGCCCTACTTTCCCCTCCTCCTTCCCTTTTCAACTTGCAGTTCTTTCACTGCTTCCCATTCAAGCCTTGCCCTCTGCATTCAGTTTCTGCTTCTCATTCCCCTTTGCCTGCTCCCCACTCTGCCTGCTCCTTTTTGGGTTCAGTTCTTCTTACTTCAGGCTTTTATTTCTCTGAAAGATTTGAATAATCACTCCTTCTTTTTTGATCTCATTGTCATCTCAATAGGTCTTGCTGCCTTCCACCCTCTCCTCAAAAGGTAGGTTTCCAAAGAACGTATTCCAGAAAGGAGGAAAGAGACCTCTGAAACTCACTGACCCTTTCTAAATTGGATGTCCCTTTGTGTATTATGGAGTGAGGAATTTTTCCATTGTATGAGAATGTTAATTTTGTTAGGGAATATATTTTGGGCTTTTTAATGAGCACATTAAATTACTACTTAGCCTTAAAAAGAAGTAGCTTTGTATATTATTCTACCATGATTAATTTTTGTCTGCTCTTGGATGATGGTCAGTTTTAACAAGTAATTCACTCAATTTTATGTAAAATATCAGAAGGAGCCCTTACTAGAGGCCAAATAAATGCTCTTCTAGTATATCAAATGGGAATCTAAAAAAAAAAAAAAAAATTAACCTGCACAGTTTATACTCTTGATCACATTTTCAAAATGCCCCTCAAGCCTTACATCTGCAACTGAATGCTTCTGAATGCCACCACGCACAGCTGAGCATCTCATCACACTGCTTGGGCAGGGAAGTCTTTCACATCTGTCCTTAAGCCTTGTCATAGGTCATATCAAAGAACCAAACACAAACACTAGGTATCTCAGAAGGAAATTTTATGGTGATATTTCAGAGTCTTAACTGCTGAAAATAAATTAGAGTGTAAACAGAAAAACAAAATAAGAAATCATTTTGCAGCTATTATCAGAGGCTGGCTCTTTCTTTTTATGATATGTGGAAAATTAATTATAAAGAAAATTCTCACTGGTATGCAGTCAAAACCACAAAACAAGAAGACCTTTAGCCAATCTTCTTCCAAGCTCAAGGATACAGGCATTAGACATCCAGCTGGACTTTTTGCTCTTTATATATTCCTATAGTGGTAGACCTCTGAAAGTTTGCTACAGCCCTTGTAGCTAGGCCAGACAATGTTAAAACATTCCTTTTTTTTTTTTTTCCTGCAGTAACTGATAACCAGAGTATTAAATAAGCATTGCAAAATAAAATGAATGCAGAACCATATGGCTAGTTCTGACTACTATCTTGCAGAAAAAAATTGCTCATGCTTCTGTTCTGAGCTACAGATGGTTCTGATGGACAGCCTCATGCAAAGCCACGTTTTTATTGCTGAGGGAATGTGAAGACAATTCTGAATATCTATTTATGGAACACTGTGCTTCTGTTAGAGATAGGTGACCAGAAAGTACCTTTAGAGAGTTGCTATTTCTACTCTGTATTATGCTCCATATGTATTATCTGTAAATGCAAACATCTTAGCAAATGAAACAATTGCCTTTTGATGAGTGTAGTGCTGTATCCAGCCCTTAGGACTCCACTTGCTTTTATGACTTTCATCTCTGTTCCCAGAATTCTCAGTTCTACCTGCAAGACTGAGCCTGTTTAGTGACCTTTTTGTGCATCAGAAAATATGGTTATTTTGTTTTCTAGACTTGGTAAGCCTGACTGCCTGGTATTTTGAAGTAACAGTGGTCTTCAGTAGTTGAATAGTAGACACATCTGTCTCATCACCTTAACTCTGTGGTCTGTTGACAAGAAAAAAAAATAAGAAAAAAACCCAAACAAAAACCCCCAAAACTAACAAACAAAAACACAAAAAATCAGATCAAGATCTCTTTTTCTTTTACACTAGTAATTTCCATTCATCCCAACAGTTTTTTTGTTAATGAACAATGCAAACCAATGAGTAACGAACATTTAGTTTTCCACTTACAGTTTTCTTATATGATAGGACAGTAATGTTCAAAACCTTCAATCTAAAGTTATCACAATATTGACAAACAAAATTTTACTGCAAAACATACGTATTTATATTAAAATGTCTCAGAATTATCTTTTCACAAAACATAGGAACATTCATTTTAACGTTATGAAAAATTCATTTTTGTGTCATCTGCCTGTGACCATAATATTATGTGTTTCAGTCTGCTTCCCCCAAACTCAAAGGAAGAGAAATCCAGCCCATTCTCCCTCCTCCTTCTCTTTGCCCTTTGCAAGAATTTAAATAAGATTTCCATATCTACTTTTACCACTTACATTCTATTTCACAAATAAGCTGTTTTGTGTAAATGCAGATAGCACATGTTCACAGGCATTCCTGTTCTACATTCAGTTTCTACTAGTTTGCATAATTTTCTCTTTAGGGATTCTTACAAAAAGTGACAGGGGGGTGGAAGACTTTTTTTTACCCCTTAGCCATGAATTCCATCTGTTGTCATGGCACTGAACCCAGTGTTGAATAGCAGCCAGCATTGCTTTTCATGATCTGTAGGATTAGTAAAGATGTTTGAAATTATTGTACAAGATTTTTCATAGAAGTAGCTCTACCTGAGCTTTATGCAAATGTTCAGTTGCTAAATTACTAAATATTACAGTATGCCAACAAAGTTTACATTCTGGTGGCATTCTCTTGGACCTTTGCTATGTCCATAGTAGCTCACAGAAAGCTTTTGCTTTTACAACTACTCTGATCTCTACAAATGCAAACCAAGTATATGCATCATTTTGTTAGAGGCAGTTGAGAAATATATGGCCATTGAAATATGACTGATGATCTGCAGCTGATGATTTGATGAGGCAAACTTCATGTGATCAGCAAATCAAAATATTTCATGATTTGGCCCCACCTTTTGATGTTTTTTACTGAGTTAGCAATTAGACAAAGTCCCCATTGATCCTAACTCAGGGAGAAGTCAAATATACAATAATTAGAATTATTCTTCAGTGCTCAGGACATTCAGGTTGTCCTGTTTCAGACTCTCAAAACTTTGGACACACAATAACCAAAGTTTCACAAATGCCCATAGAATAGAAGATCTTTTTTGTTGCTTTGAGGTTTGCTTTCCTATGAAGGTATCAGTGATGCTTAGAAGTATTCCATCGCTCTTGTTTTTCATCAAAGATCTTCAGTCTATCAACACCTTATCTTGTTTATAGATACACTTTGGAGAGATGTCCAAGTTTCAAGGTGGAGTCTCTAGTCAAAACAGAGAACACCTTCCCTTGGCATGAGCTCAGGAAAAGAAAGCGTAAACAGCAGCAAATGGACAGGGCTCTACTGTGTCTTTTCCTGTCTCTAAGAAGCCAAGTTTGCTTTTGCTTCTCAGGGAGTAGCCAGGTTATACTGGGCCAGTACAGTGGTTTTCATCTTGTGGGGGAAAAGGGGCAGCAGTTGACATCTCTTGTCTCAGCTGCCCTTTCCTGCAGTAGCAGCAGGGCCGTTCACCGTGGAGTGTTTCCTGTGGCCCTTCACCACTGTTTCCTGTGGAGAAGCAATCTAGCACTTCATCCATGGAAGAGAAACCTTCCATTTTGCCTCTACAGCTAAGAGATCTTGTGTCAGCTTTGACCCAGGAGAGTAGCCTGGTCCAGCTGGGAAGGCCCAGGTGGGTCTTGCTAACAAAAGTGGAAGACTTAGGTCTAAGAGGTGGAGTGGGCTCAACAGAGATGTGGATTTAGCATCTCACAATGAGACAAATGACTTGCTACTGACTCTCCTCTATTGCTTCAATAAAGTGCTTTAAAAGAGCACTATCTTGCACTCTGCACCCCGTGAAGTTGAACAGGAACCTGACACTTATTTTCTTGACTAATTTCTGAAATATTAAAGAGTTGTTGCTAAGCCTTAGATTTACGATACATGTCTAGATAAAATAGCTTTTTTGCTTTCCCCCCCTTTGGTCGATTATTTCCATATTAATTGCTTGTACAGCCTACAAAATTCTTGAAAATGGAATTGGACTCCTATAAATGCTTGTAATTTACTCTGGCTTTTCCACATGTGAACCCCCTTTAAATAAGGTCACCAGGTCAGCTGGTGTTTATGTGGAATAAATCCACTGATTTCAGTAGTGGTACCCTGAAGATACCTCAGAGAAAATGGAAGTAATTAATTAGTTTCTGATCAAAAATGTAAATATAGATTACAGATACAGTTCAATTACAGCCTTGCAGTTCAATAGCAGTTGTCTGAGGCTTCCCAGGGGAAAGGATAAGGACAGCTGGAATTGTTGGGATACAGGATGGAATGCAGAATGGCAGTATGCTGTGCTGGGCAGGAGTTTCAGTTGTGGATGTCTTGCCCTGACTGGTGAGACGG
Organism: Phaethornis superciliosus; assembly: GCA_023637945.1. Classification (NCBI taxonomy): domain Eukaryota; kingdom Metazoa; phylum Chordata; class Aves; order Apodiformes; family Trochilidae; genus Phaethornis; species Phaethornis superciliosus. The sequence goes on along the minus strand of JAJQWJ010000001.1, from coordinate 22,995,041 downwards.
TAAGGATACATTTCAATAAATTTAGTGAAACTAGGGAGCTTTAAGGTAACAAATACACAAAAAGCACATAGCCAATGGAGATTTTTTTTTTCAATTCAAGAAAAAAAAAATCCCATAATTTAGTCTTGCAAAAAGGCAGATGTTTTTGTTTTAAAAGAAGGAAGCCTTTATGGCACACAGTCTTTTTTCTCCTTTTTACCCAAATCTTCAACTCAGCCTATTAAATGCATGTTTCTTTTGTAACTGATGTCTATACATATGCAGAACCACGTGTGGATGATTGGGATAGGGCTGGATAGCAAATTGGTTTGGAAGGAGCACAGCTTAGCCACTGTTGAGACAGAGACCAGACACTCACTTTATACCAGGTATTATATCTGACTGCTGTGCAATGCTTCAGTGCCCAGCAGCTCCAGTCTGCAGCAGAAGTGTAGCATGGGAGTGACATTGGCTTGGAAACTCCACTGAGCACTGGCTGCAGCCCTCCTCACCTCTAGCCTTGACCTGGACATCTCTAGCTGAACAATACAATACATTCAAATATTTGCTGTGCAGGCTCAGCTTCCCCAGACTTGTCCATACATCCTGCAGCAGGACTGAGAAAGTGATTACCATGGCTGGAGAGACAGCTGATAACTATACTATATATATATATATATACACAGTATACTATAATTATATATGCTGTGCAGAGAAGAGACAAAACCAGAGCATTACTGAAGCTAATACAGAAAACAGTATCTGGGGCATGTCTACTGTAGCATTGGGAGTCCTTTCTGCTGGCCCATAGTATGAAGAGAGAGGTGGGCACTGACAGTGCTAAAATGACCTTGGTCCAAGGCCAACCACAGCTGTTTTTCTGGTTTTACTGTGCCACAAAGGAAGGGGGAAAACGGAGTGGCCAAGGGTCTGGAGTTCATGTGCAGGTTAGATTGAATCTTGCCATAGTGAAAAATCTCTCCCTGATACCATGAATATCATTTAGTCCCCACATTAAGCATTCAGTGCAGAGTATACAGTACAGATGCACATCATTTGTAGCTGTAAAATTAAAGGCTGCCTTTTCACTGATGATTTGATTTATAAAACAGGCTCCCAGTACACAGATGCAGCACTGCTAGCTGAATATGAGCCCATGAACTCTGTGGTAAGGAAGGATGCACATTGAGACAGGCTGTATCAAGGAAATTAGTTTCATTTTTTACTGTCTTAGTCCTGTGAGCTAGACTGAGGTGCCCTTCAGCAAGCAGAACAGGGCTCGGTTTCCTGTGCCTAAGAGGATAAAGGGAAGAGTCCCATCCAGTGAATGATATCTAACTATGTGAATTTAACTCAGTTCCATTTTTCCAGCCATTATTATCTCATGTATCCCATAGATAAGTTAGGACTGCAGGAGCAACATACAGCTCCACGGCCAGAACAATCCTGTCTCCTCTCAAGGACTCTCCTTGGCCAATAAAACATTTATCTATCTTCTTCAGAAGATCAAAAGTTTAGTCTCTTGTTTAGATACACACAGAGAAAGATGTGGAAGCACTTTTTTTTTCACATGTTTTAGTAGACTACACAGTATTATTTGCATTTTAATAGGCTTTGCACTGCACTGAGAGTACCTTCACAGACAGGAAGCTCGTTGATAAAAAGCACAGTAGTCTAATCTGTGTCAGTCATGCTGATGGATGATGTAGATATCTTGATACTATGGTGCCCAGTACTGTTAGATCGAGCCTGCAGATCAGCTTAACATTTTATTTATAATGAAGCTGGGAGAAAGTAGCAATTAATATGTACTGTTAACAGGTTTCCAGAAAGTGGCAGAATGCCTACAGGGCCCTCTTTTCACAATATAGCACCAGCAAAACTTTTAGAAAGAACCTGTTTTCAAAAGGCAGAGACAGCAAGACAGTGAGAAAGAAATATATGAAGCCAAAGCTTTTAGGGACAGATTATGAAGGCCTTACTGAAGTTGTTGAGCACCTACATGTCAAGTCCCATTGACTTCAACTTCTCATTAACATGAGAAAAAGTTGCACAGTTTGGCCTTGAGCGAGATAGTAGACTTAAAAAACAGACATTTGTCAACTTTCAGCTGAAGCATCTCACCAATTCTAATTCTATTCAGACTAGCCAGCTAAATGAAAATCAAATAAAGTACCTATATGGTTTTTCTATGCATTTGGATACCCAGGGGTGAAATCCTGTTCAATTTAGAGCATATAAATTCTTGCCTAAGATTAAAAAAAGAATCACTCCCTGCTCCGTTTTCTTCCTCAAATGCCAAGCCAATGTTTCTGAAATTTATTATGATTTCGATTCAGTTTCTGAAATGTCTACAAATTTCACACGTATTTTGAAATATTTCCTTTTTATGTATAGAGAAACAACACACGTCTTACCACCAACTGAGCATTCGTGGGCAAAAAATGCCTTCAATAAGTCTACACTAGAAGAAAAATCTGTTTCTTGACATCAAAATAAACTAAAGAAGGCTTTCCTTCACTCAGTAAGAAAAAGTTATTTTCTAAATTTGCAAGGACTTTAGAAGTACATAATGTAGATATGTTTTTAAAAATCTGCTCAGGCGGTGAAAGGGAAGTTGCTGATTCAAGAGCTCTTTTCTGTATGTTCTTGAAGCTATTATGTATGCCAGACAAATTACACACTAGAGGCTGAATGTGTACTGGGGAAGTCAGAGATTTCAGAGTAAACTTTCAGGCCCTCATCTCTCTCAGGAATCCTGTGTTTCAATGCATGAACTCAGTTCAAAACTATTTTGTCCTTTGATGATTTACACAATTGTTTTGGAAGGTCAGTGTAGAGTTCTGGTTGGTTTTAGATAGAATCCAATTTTGTCTATTGTATCTGAAGATTCAATAATGATCTTTAAGGTCCCTTCCAACCCAAACCATTCTATGATTCTATAGCAATACAGACATGGCTCTAGATAAAAAAAACAAAAAACCAATAAAAACATGGTAGAATTGTATGTGCACGTTGTTTAAGAGATACTGGAGAAAAGAACCATGCAAATTTCAGGGTGGAGATAGGCTAGGTAATATATCATATATCTCATATGTTTGATGCTACACATTTTAATTATTCCTCTAGTGTTTTTCCTACACTTTCTCACTTAGAGTTGTTAACAAAAACAACATGGCTCACTATGTGCATAAATTTTCCTTTCTGATTGTTCCAGAGAGATTCTTTCTGTGCCTCTGCAATCTGGCTTTCAAAAACATTTGTTTTGCACCTGGACTCTCCAAAGGCTGAAGGAAGTGGCTGCATTTTAAAGCATAAGTGAAGCACCTTTTCTACTAATATTTTCCAAACAGAACAAAACTCTATGTATTGAAGAAAATGAACCTGTAGTACATAAATGTATTTATAAAGTATATATTATACCATGAACTCTTGTAAATATGACTCCATCATAGACCAGGATTTCATTCTCTTTACATCCCATAAAAGATTTATAAATTCTCTGGTCCATATAACCTGAGCCTGAATTTTCCCCATAAGCAAGAACAGTGCACTCAGTTATGTAAAGACTCAATATTCTTACCTGAATGGAATAAAAGACAGATTTAGAGTGGGAGCACTCTACAGCACTGTCAGTCCTGTGGCTAGAACTGTACCTAATGTATTTTTACAGATACACCCTGGGACTGGACAAGGACTGTCTTGTGTGTATGGATCCTGCTCATGTCATTGTATTACCTGAACCAAGTGAAAATATCCCTCACAAGGTGCTACTTATATGCTGTCTATATAGGATGATGTAGGAAATAATAGGAAAAAAAAACTAATTAGTATTTTCAGAGGCTTTCTTATGCCAGACTTGACCTAGAGACAGCACCATAGAGCTATGGTTCATCCTAGAAGGATTGCTTGGTTTTAGCAAGTAAGTCATCTAGCATTTACGGGAAAAATGTACGAGGGACAATGGCATTTGAACTTTAATTTTATACAGGAGAGGTCAGAAAATCCACCCACCCTGAGAAACAGTAATCTATGTTCCTCTCAGACTCATTTGTTGCAAGGCCTATGGTAGGACAGACAGGGTTCATTAGTTCAAGTATGAAAGAAAATATGTTTTAAATTTTGAACTGACCCATAGTACACCTATTACAAAGGACAGTTGTATTAGTGTGGCATTTTAAAGCATCGTGGTTTATGTTACTGTAGTGCTTCATAGCCAGTGGACAAGTACAGCAGTCATGTATGTCCCAGAAATTTGGGGAGAGCAAAGCAGCTGGGAGAAGAAAACCCTCAGTTGTTCAATTTCCTGAAAACAAAGAAGCTGAATGCAAAAGATTTCAAAATCAGTCCTTTACTTACCCCATGTACCAGGAAACTATGAAACTTTTCTTTCAGGAAAAAGCCAAGACGTTTTACAGCTGCTGCACACTCATTGAATTTGACAATTTGGACTTAATCCAGCGCCATGAGATCTGATTTACAAAAAAATCATAATTGCATTACAAACACACTTGCCAGTACCACAAGTGGCTGTGATAGTTACCTTCGTTTCAAAAAAATGATTGGAAGTGTGAGTCTGTTTCCTGATATATGGGAGCACACTGAGCATTTTCTGTTAGTGTGTACAGGTGACAGAGCAAACCATGGGTTTTATTCCTTTTTCTTTAATTGTATAATTGGAAGCATTCAGCATGTAATCTGAAAATAAAGGGGACAGTTTTTCAGAATCCACCCTCTTCTAGTAGTGGAATTTGTCACACCTTTACACACATCAAGTCTTTTAAGGCTGCTGCCAACTTCAGGGCAGTTAGGAGATAAGGAGGGCTTAGTAAAATTACCTCTCCAGCTCAGCACTTCTCAGGGTAAACTGAGATGCAGAAGCAACTCACCCCACTCTGGACAGAGTTAGTCATAGGGGATGAACTGTGTGATTCTGCCCTCATTTTTTCATTTAATATTTTTTTCATATTCTTGACTTTTGATGGATTCTGAAAGCTAATTTGAGATCACAAAATAAAGATTAAAAAAAAAAAATACAGCAAATAAAATAGTGTGGGAGCTTGCTGTACTCCACACGTACACACAATCTTCCACCCTTCTCTCCTCCCTCCCCTGATCTTGCACATCAAAGCTTAGAGGGTATTTTTGGTACATTCACAAATCACTCAGGAGATGAACAAGCTTCTTTGTTCCAAATGATGAAAGTTCAAAGTATTTCATTTATGCTAACAGTTCATTAAGGTAGCCACTCATGTGTGCTAATCCCACTTCTTAAGCCTCCCTGTCTCCTATTAATAATAATTTACCTAAATATGAGATGTTTCAACATGGTTATTCATACTTTCATACATAATTATGCAAGATATAGGTATAGGATCTAGATCATAATCTTCTTTTTCATAAAGTCTTTAATCTAAACAGAGCTTGGTGTGCCACCAACTGCACTGGGTGCTTGCACAGGCTACATTTGTCTGAAGGACTTATCACTGAGCTGTCTGGAAAGTTCTTATCTCCAAAATCCCCATGTGAGTAGTGAAGTGCTGCTATCTTTCCTGAGCAGACAGAAACTTGTAGAGTAGATAAACAAATAGCAGCACCCACAAATGCATTTACACAACCCAGGGGGTCCCAGGACCCTCATGGAAACCCTGGGGGCAAAAAAAACCAGTGAACTTTGCAGACAAGGTGGGCAGGGGACCTGAGTGTCTGATAACCTATGTGAGAGCTCAGCTAGTATACAAAATTGGCCATTTCTTTCTTCATTGTGTTTGAAAATTAAGACAAGTGTTTGTACCTTGAGAGATGATTTAGACCAAGATAGCTGAGCCTTGGTACCCATGGTTGCCAGATCTCTTTTTAGGACCTGCTAGAGGTTGATCCACCTCTGCTGTAAGTAGTCTTCCATCTTCTATATAAGCAGTCAACTACATGCTTCCCTTCTCCAAGCCCAAGAATAGCCTAGAGCTTCCTCTTTAACCACACAAGTATCACATACTCCCTTTGTCCCCAGCAGCCCAGTTCTTCCATCTCGCTGATCTGGTTTCCCACTCCCAAACCAGGGTAGGCCACCTTCTCCATACACAGAACTCACAGAATCAGTCCCCAAACTGCCTCGTGCAACCAGCCTGCCTTCCCTCCATCCTCCTGATGATTTCTGGCAACACCAGCCTACCTGCATTCTCTCCAAGCCTTCTCACCAACACTCAAAGTATGTTCTACCAAGAACCACAACAGGATGAAAGAGACCTTCTCATCTCCACCAGAAAAAAAGGAGGAGGCCAAATAGACGAATCCACGATCCTTCATACATGGAAAGACTGTTATCCCAATCATGCGTTGGGACCAGATTCAGTCCTTCAGGTAGAATACCAGTGTAGAGAAAGAGGGAATATAAGCCCATCCTTAGCCACTGAGGGGTGTAGCACTTGACTCAGAACCATGACCTCCAACACTCATCCATCTGAAGGCAATATGGAAAAAAATTCCATGCTCATCCACCAATGTTTCTCTGTGGATTTAGGCCCTAGCAGTTTCCTCAAGGTGATGAACCAGGGAAAACATGCATCTTGAAGATGATGACTGAGTGCATGCACCTATCTATAGGTATCTGGGGACACTTGAGATGGCTTTTGTGTTTTGTGCAACTCCTTGAGAGCTGTAGGGCTCATCTAAGCTCTGAGGCAGATCTAACATCACAGTGTGCAGGTCATGGACATTCTAAGTCCTCCCCTTAAAGACAATCTAAATCAGGAATTCAGCTTGGGCTTTTCAAGGACAGCCAGAAAATAAGGCAGCATAGTGATTCTGGTAGGGTAAAATCATGTAACCCGCACTAAAGATTGACTAGCAGCCTAATATTTGCCCAAATTATATTGTAACTGTTCTAAAAGAATAAAGTATCAGAATATAAGTGACAACCCAGGCAATCAGATAGGTCTTCACACGTTATTGCTGCTTCAAAATACAAACTGGATGTTCTGGTCAGGTTGATTTAAGTAAAAAATACTCATTGAAAATAACACTGGAAGAGACCTGAATCGATACACAATATCTAAAACATTCCTGGCAGATGTTGTTCTAACCTCTTCTAAATAAACAACTGTGGAAATTTTTTTTCTGCTTACACATTATTAGATATTTTGACTCAATGTGTCACCAGAATCTTTCCTTTTACTCTTCCTGTGATAATGTGCAATCCACAAAAAGAAAACAGAGACAAGCTCCCCCATGCTCTCTCCCTTGCAGCAACTTGCAGTATCTGTGAAGTCTGCTCTTTAGTCTTCCCTTCCTTAGGTTACAGCAAATATTTCCATAAAGCAGTTTAAAAGGTGGAATAAATGTTTTATTCTCCACATTTACTCCAAATCGACACAGGCTAGTAGCATTCATGAGTAACTGAGAACAGAGCTCATTGAAAATGTCCTGAGGACATAATTTTTTCAATAAAAATTAATCAGAGAGTTTTTCTGGGGGACCATTTTACTCCCTAAGTGTGTTTCACAGGAACTGGGTGAGCTGACAGGGAGCAATTTCCCTGGTGTCTACTGAAACTAAACTTTGGTACCAGCCCAATAGAGGTGGCTGCTGTGTTTGTCATTCCACTGGTCCAGCCACAGCAAAATTGACAAGGATTTTCGAAGACTACATGCACTAACAGAGCTGGAAACCCAGATGAGCACAGACAGCAGTGCCTTTACCAGCACCCCCAGAAATACAAACAGCATTCACATAAATGTGAACGAGGCAGATGGTCTGCTCCTCTTTGGTTGATCAGGGTAGGAATTGTGTACTGGTAACACTAACAGCGACACATGAGGGTCCATTCTGTACGTGGCTCCACACACCTGAGCTAACCAGAGGCTGGTACCAGATCCCAGTCTCCCCAGATGCTAGCACCTGACCTGTGGTACTTGGCACTCATTTGGCTCCAAGTTCACTTGTGGTCCTATACACACATATGGACCCTGAATAGAAAACACAGACAAAAGTAGTTATGAACAAGGTTTAATAAAACAGGATAGATTACAGTGCTCAAACGTGCAGCTTACACTGATCAGCTGCCTATTCACACATAGCAAAACCACTTTGTGCTCATCATCAGCATTTTGCCATGCAGGTTCCCCCATCCTTCCTGATCCTTCCCTTTCTCCACTTTAGTTTCCCTCCAGATAATCAATCCTCTCACAGTTATTTTCAGCATTGGTCCCAGTTTTCCATTATTTATATCCAAATTTGGTAGTTTTGATACAGTTACCTGGGTAATATTGGCTTTACTTGCTTTTACTGATATGGTTACCTAGGTACTGCTGGCATTGCAAGTTATGCTCCCCCAAAAAACCCCACTATTCCCTTCCAGTTATTTGTGAAGTTTGCACACCTTTCATTAATTCCCTCTTGACCAACTGTGAAACCCATCCAGATTTCAGAGTAATATTTGTAACTTTTGACAGCTTCTCACTCTTCTATTTTTTAAGTCCCACTACATTACATCCCACTTTTTGTTCAGTTAGCTGAACCTCAAGCCAAGGCCCAGTCATCTCCCTGCATACCATATGCTTGGCTGTTTAGGTCTTGCTTAATTTGTCCCTACCCCTTACCTTAACCATAAAACTTACTTAAGGATTATTTTTTTTATCCTGAAATTTAATTTCATGGAAATGTTTAATTTTTTTTCCCAGTTGTATTTTAAAATAAGCAATTGGCATTTGATAACCCAGTGGCACACTCATTAGTTGCAGACAGTATATTTTAACAATCTGATGGCCAACTTTCTCTCTGGCATATTTAAATGTTCTGTAGTTTATGCCATCACCCAGGACCATACTTGTAATTCACAAGACCTCCAAAGGTCTCAGCTGTCTGTGCTGAAGGCACCTACAAAAATGTAATTCAAAGCACCATTTGGCTCAGAGAACACAACTACTCTGTCTCTAGTAGTTATCAGATGCTTAAGAAAAAGAAAAAGAGGACTGATATATGATACTTTCTTGAAGTAACCTGCAACTTCTAACTATTCTGAGTTCAGGAGATTTCCTGAGACAGATGGTACATGTCCATTTAGTAACCTTTCATTAATCTTTCTTCCACACTCCTATTAGTCTGCTTTTGAACTCACTCATTAAGTCATGAACACCATTGCCAAGGGTCTTGATAGGTTTGACCCTCATTGCAGTGGGAATTTTGTATTTGGAGGCTGGGGGTTTTTTTTGGTTTTATTTTGTTTTTTAACTTGGCCCATGACAGCTTCCTTTGCTGCCAGCAGTTTCTTCTGTTGGACAAGTGAACAGTCTTTACCATCTGGAATTCTACATGGCATGTAGAATTCCCTATCTACCCTCTCCATAGTCTGCTTTGGATCAATAGTCCTCAGTCATAAGTTGTCTCTTCACCAGATCAAGGAATCAAGGTTCTTCTTTTTTTCCTCAAATTCCTCAAATAAACACCACCTTATTCCTTAAACATAAGGAATAGAAGCCATCCCAACTCACCTTTGATCACCCTTGTTGTTATTTTACTCTTACTCAAATTCACTATACTATTTCTGAAGAAATAAGAATAACCCTGAATTTGGGGATTTGCATCTCTGTAGTGAGAAAAGAAAGAGAATAATTTTGTATTCAGACTGAGTTAGAAGTGGCAAGAGAAGACGATTTAGAGAATGATGTAAGTAATGTTCTCTGGTTCATTCTACATTTGCTGTCTAATAATTATTACGAAAGTTTTTGACTTTTTTTTTACATCTATCAAGTACTGAGCTAATATTTTCATAGAATTATCTATCATAACCCCAGATCTCTCTCCTGGGTGGCAACAGTAATCTCAAATCCCATTGTTTTCCAGTAGAACATAGAATTCTTTTCACCATATGCATATTTTTCTCTGTGATTATTACATTTTATATATTTCAGTTGCCACAGTTGAGAGGCAGCTCTGAAGATTTAATAGCAAACCAAGATATGCCTACGTTTTCTTATTAAATTTTGTTCAGATTTAAGAAGTTATTCTTCCTAGCAATAGATGTTCTGAGATCTTGAAATCTGTTAGAAGGGAATGAGTGACCTAAATATTTTTAAGCATTGAGGAATATTATTTAATTCCTTTCCATACTTGAGAAATATGTGCCTTTTGCTTCTATGTGCTAGAAGCCAGTATCTTTGCCTATGTTTATTTTCCTATCAGCAACATTTGTGGTACTGTTGAAAGAAGGGTGAGCTGTGAATAGCTTATTTTGTGAATACCTTGAATGGCAACAAATAGTTATGGCATATCAGCATATCTTTGATTTTGTTTTGTTGTTGTTTATTTTATCCCCAGTAGATTTAAAAAATACTTACATATTTAAACATAATTAGGATAATAGCAAACAAATACTAGCCCAGTTCCATGATCTAAGCTGCTGTTAGTTCCAGTTTTAAAATTTAAATGTATCATCTATAAGTGGTGCAATTTGCTATAAGCAAATATAATAAGCAGAAAAAAATAAACATGTATATAAGAAAAAAAAAATAAATCTGTGCTTCATTTGCTAGCGGTACAGTGTTCCTACCATTCAATATGCATTATTTGAAAACTCCTCTGTGCAGCATCATCAACAATGCTTGCCCAAGCATGATGATTATGATAAATTGTTCTAGGAACTTCATTTCTGTTGTGCTTGTTGTGTATATTACAGCACTTGCTGTAATAAGAAGGACACCAGATTCACAAATTAAAGAAAAAAAATCGGTAAATGTGATGCCAATGTAGGAGATTGATTTGATTAGATCTGCAAAGAAGCCAAAATGACCTGTGTGTAGTGGAACTGACCTAGCAGATCTCAGTTCAATGGCTGGTTGCAGGGGGGGATATTTATTTATTAATTTATTTACCATCAAATGAGCTATTGCTTAAGCCTCTCACATACATAGAACTGTCCATTTACTCTGCACAATCAAATATTTGATTCTCTCCATGCCTTTAAATCATACCTTAGGCACGCACTGGAGTTTTCCATTATGACTTGTTCTTTTTGTAAGTATACGTTTTGGTTTTACTTGCCCAAGTCTCCTGTCAGGATATACACTATCTTTAAAAAGACACAAGCAGAGAAAAGTCTTTTAATCATCATCACCATTGAAAACAATGCCTTATTCTGCAGTTAGCAATTCAAAGAACCTTCTTCGTTGGAACAGAAAATGTTTCTTTATACTCTGTAGCAAGAGCTTTGCCAGTAGTAAGGTTTGGAGGGGAAGGTGACCTGCAAAACTCTTACTTGTAGACATAGTTCACTGCATGGGTGACACTAAAGATGGGAAGCTTCTTATGTGTCCCAAAGTGGAAGGCCTGCCTCAGCACCTGGACAAGTTGTAGAGGAGCTGGGAGAGGCTTTGCACCAGACTGCCACCAACCCTGCCATTCAGGCAGACCTTTCTTCACCTGTCCCTCCACAGCCAGACCTCCCAGAAGGTCAGGTTACCCTGTTTAGGGACTAGAGATGTTAAATAACTCAGTTCTGCCCACTCTGCTTTTACCATTTCAGAGGTCAGTCTTGTCTGCCCCCGTGAGAAACTACTGTGTTGCTAACAGGTAACTATGCAGTGAGATGATACGCTAGTGTGGCTGTGCTTTGTGTTCCCAGTTTTCCATTTAATAAGCCAAGCAGAAATGAATAGGAATGATAAAGAGGAGTATGAAATATTATTTTCATTTTCTCTGTTGCTGCATAGCAGGAGGGAAACAACCAAATGCCCCTAGAGGCATATCCATTTGCCTAGAACATAGGGAGGGATTTGCAAGTGTATTCAGAGCATTTTACAGCACAGTCATGCATTTTCCAGGGCTGAAAGCATCATCAGAAAGTCAGCCAGTGGTACATCTTTATTCCCAGATAGGTTTCTTGTGGAAAAATAGCACCAAGCTTCATGGAAAATGTTGGAAATAATTTATTTTTTTCTTTGCCACAAGTGTTCAGTAGCATATTGAGTAGTAGTGCCAAGTACTACAGAAAGGCAAATTGTGACTGATTAGCCACAAACAAGGATGAAGGGAATGCAGACAAATTTGACTCAATGCTCAAATAAACTATATATATAACCATTCTGATCAAAGTTTGTATATCAGACCCTCATTGCATATTTCTCATACTCGATAACCACTCTGCTTGGTAAGTAGTGGGGCAAATTTAACCAAGGGCAGATGTTTTGATGCTGAAGGAATCATTCAGGTACAGACTGCTTTTGCCAGAAGAGGCAGAGTTGGTAGACAGATGTGGTTTTCGCTTCAAGATCAATTGATAAACCTGGGAGAAGCAGGTATCTTGAGATTTCTATCCCATAAACCTTTCACCAGATCATCTGCTTTGCCAGAAGATGCAGTACTGAAGCATTACACCTGCTTAAAAAGATGAGCTTAAACTGTGCTGTCTTTAGTCCATCTAGCAGCCCAGCTCTTTTCAAATGGCTCTTACTGAAAAGTAAAATAATAAACCCAGATTATGTGAATACACTGCCTCCTATCTCTTCCTGGGCTCTGATGGCACCTGTATGTGACCAAATGGTCAAGTTCTGATCTTTTTTTCAAGAGGACAATATACACCATCTACTGTCTTTGAATGTAGCTTTGACAAACAGTTCACTTACATCTTCTGTTTTGCAAAGGGCAAAGTTAAGTCCTTCAATGTCACAATTTCTCTTGTCTTTCTTTGCTCTTGGAGACACCTGAATTGGGAGAGTGTCATGGTTAACAGACTTATGCCTCAGATCAAGCCCAGAAAATGAAAGCATCTTTACACCGTGTGCAAAAAAATGGAACTCCCTTAAAATATTGCAGAAGCAGTCTTTATTTTTAATAAGTTTTTAATGATCTTGAAACTCTTAATATGCCAAACAAATAAAATACTGCTTTTGCTTTAATTTTTTATCTTAAAAAAAAAAAAAAAGTTTTGAGATCCTATGCTAATATGACTCCATTTAATATTAAATACATGTGGTAAAAAGTTCTTTGAAAAAAAGAGTAGCCTAACCTCTCAGATCTGACACATTTGACCTTAGCATGAGGTTTTGATACTGTATGGTGTGCCTAAATGATAATCCTAGTGATAGTAGTTATAACTATTGCCAGGACAACATACCTTTTCCATACATCTTTTTATTATTTTGAATTTGCATGTATATTCTTATTGTAAATTAAAAACTAAAGATGAAATTTAACCAAATTCTTTGTTAACATACTGCTTTATACAAATCAAGGCACACTGGTGGTATAGCTTCCCTATAGAAAAGCAAGGAAAATAAAACTTGCATGTAAATCCAAAGAAATAATTTAACATATATCAAAGAGAGACTGAAAAAAAAAAACATGTACCTCAAGAGAAGCAGAAGATTAATACAACAACAAATTGACATTCTGAAGAAAGAAAGACAGAAAAAAAAGCAATCAAAACAAGATAGGAAAAAAAAAAAAAAAAAAAAAAAAAAAAAGATGAGCAAGACACAGAATGACTCACCCTGGCAAATAACAAGATTGTCACAATACAAAGGAAAAAACAGTATCAACACTGAGAAGCTTGTTTAGACTGAGAAAAATGTAACAATGGATAAAAAGAGAAGATTTGAATAAAATGTTTTATATCTGATGGGAAGAGTAAAAGAAGGTTGAAAATTCAGGAAATTTTAAAAAAATATATGTAAAGGGAAAGGCTTATCAAAAGGTGAAAATGTTAACACAGAAACTAAAGAGGGACCAGTTTCTCACCAAGACTTGCTAATGTTCCATAGCAGGACAAGTAGAAATATTATGTAATGAAAGCAAGTTTTATATGTAAAACTGTACAATATTTACTAAAGGGCATAATGATGAAAATAAAAAATATTTTCATTGCTAAGTCATCAGTTAGAATAATAAGTTTTAAAGAAATAGAAATTTTGAAGGTTAACTACAAGCCCTTTGACATGCCTGCTTGCTAATGTATCATGTTTTCATTATTTGTACTTCACACAGGTGAAAGAGGAAGCAGTAACAGAAATGTTAGAGCTACTGAACTGGCTTGACATATTTCCTTACTTCCAAATTCATTTCAGTGAATCTGTCCTGCCACAACACAAGCTAAACATGATAATATGACAGCTAAAGGTACAGATGAATGTTGTCACTCTACCTCACTCAAGTGTTTCCTAGGCAGAGATTCTTTACCAACCATTCTTCAGTATAAGAAGCAAAAGGGTATTGTAGGAATTTGCCTCTGGCCTAGTGACACCTGTCCAAAGCAGCTGTAAAGTACAATCACATAAGGATATTATTCTTTTATTCTTATTCTGACCAGGTGTATATATACACTGAATGGTCAGAGATTATCCTTTTAATCTACCCTTATTATCTCTATATTATGGGGTATAAAACTGCATGAGTTAGTGTAGACATTTGTAGTCATGTTTCAAGGAGACTAAATTCTTGATGTAAAGGTTCCAAATTATGGAGAGTCTAATACACTCACTGATGATCTGTCCTAGATGTTTATTAGTCATCTTGTTAAATTTTTAAATTATTACTTGCTGGAAGTGAAAGTTAACTATAGGAATAATGACTGTGTCAAGATCCAATTCTCTCTGAGTAGTAATACATTGTGGAAAACAAGGAAACACCTGCCACCTACAAACACTGTTGCCTGCCCTTCAGTATAGATGTGTTCACAACAGATAACTTATTCATGGTATAAATAAAAGGTGATTTTTAAAAATAACACTGGAAGAAAGGCAGTACACTGACATACCTAAAGCTTTTCCAGCACCTACCTGAGAAGGTAACCATGTTAGCAAGTGATCTAACCATGTTAGAAGTGATCTTCAGTCTTGTTGGATAATCACAAAACTTTCACTCCAGCTGAAAACCTGGCACCAAAGTACTTAAAAGTTGGTTCCCACCAGGGCAGAATGGGAAACTGCTCCAAGTTCACATGCACTCACAAGGAACATAACTGAGTTATGCCCACCTACCAACTTGAGAGGAAAGGCACTTCTGTCATTCAGTCCTCCTAATGAACCAACCTCTATTGTACATAAACTCTGCACTACCCTGAAAGATGCTGTCCTTGCATGAGAAGATACATCTGCAGCCTGCTTTCCAAATGCAATCAACACCTTGAGCACCTTGGCAATTTTTCTTGGAAGTTTTGTTCACTCAGAAATTCATAATTTGTTTCATGTCAAGATAGCTCATCACATCCCTAACAGCCAGGTAGACACCAAAAAAAAAACAAACCTGACACAGAAGTTTTTCCTTCATTCCCTTGAAGGACCAGCTGGCAAAGGCAGCTCTGGAGCCTGAGGACCGAGGCCCAGTAGAGCAGGATACCTACAAAGCACCGAGTGTTTTTACACTTAGGTTGCCCGCCATTAGAAGTCGCATCACATCCGTGCTGAGTAGACGGCTTCTCTGGATGGGAACAGGATCACAAACACAGAAACCATTCACACAGCTCCCGGGCTGGACTAGGGCGGACCCGAGGTGGAGGATTGTGTATGTCTTCTCACACTCCCAAAGCCGGGAATGCTTCACAGAGGTGTTTCCCACCTCTTCCTATCGGACACTCGAGGGCTCAGTTGGGCGCGGGTGAGGCTGGGGGTGAGGCGGAGCTGGGGATCCCTCCGGTGCAGGGCGGAGGGTCCAACCGGACCTTCCCCAGCCGCCCTGCCCTGCCGGGTCCGGTCCGGCGAGCAGCCCCCGGCGATGCTCTTGCCGCCCCGCATTTCCCCACCACGCAGGACCTGGCGGTTGTTTCACTTCTTGTTTGGGTGCTTTGGGTTTTGTTTTGCTTGGGTTTTTTTGTTTTTTTTTTTTTTTTTTTTTTTGTGGGGGGTTTTTTTGTGGGTTTTGGTTTTGGTTTTTTGTGGGTTTTTTTTGGTTTTTTTGGTTTCTTTTGTTTTTTTTTTTTTTTTTTTGTGTGTGTGTGTGTATGTCTTGTTTTGTCTTCCCCAAGAAACGGTGCCAGTGTCTGCGCCCTGACCCACTTCTGAAGCGGATAACGATGTTCTGCTGCTACAGTCCCCTTCCCCCTCCAGTTCCCAGGGAACACCAACCCTCTGGGTTCCCGGCTCTGGGAGCAGCCTGCAAACGCCACCTCCTCACAGCCCGGCAGCGCTTCTCAGCCCCACCGATCTCCCCGCTTTTATTCTCCCGGTTACCCTCGGTACTCAGCTCTTGGGAAATCGGGCCCTTAAACTGGGGTCGGCTTACGAGATGATGGATTTTTGCGGGGCTGCCCCGCCTCGGCTGCACCCCAGGCGGGCTCCTGGGCTCCACCTCCCAACACCGTGCACTCTCGGGGGTCGCGCCCGCCAGGCCCTCACCTCTCTGCCCTCCGAAACCCCAGAAACCTCCCAGTTCCCAACCCCGACTCCACGTCCCAATAAACTTTTCCTTCGCACGCCAGTGTGCGTGTCTGCGTGTGGGAGGAAGATCCTGCCCCGCACGGACCCGCTCCACCCTCACACCATCGCCCCTCCGGCCCCCCCAGCTCCTCCCGGGATCCTCGGCTCCGAGGCAACACGTTAGCGATGTGAACCCCCCCGGAGCCGACCTCCTGCCGGTTTGGGGTGGGGGTCTGCTTCACCACAGCCCCCCCCCCCGGGCACACTCACGTGCAGGCACACTCACACGCGCGCACACGTGCGCGCCCGCCCAGCAGCCGCGCCGTCTCCGCCCCCCCGCGCAAACACACACAGACATACACACACACACACACACACACACACACACGCCACACCGGGTGCACACACACACACACACACCAAGCACGCACACAGCAAGTACACGCACATCACCAACCGCATACCCCCGCACGCACACCCCCGTGCTCTTCGCAGGCCCCCGGACCCCCGGCAGCGCGGTGCCCGGCCAGCCCCCGCCATGCGCTGATCCCCGGCCCCGCCAGCGCCGCTGATCCCGCCCGCCCGCGGCGTGGGGGCGGCTGCCGGGCGCGGCCGCGGCGCGGAGCCGGCTCCCCTCGGGGGAGAGGTGCAGCTGCCCGTGGAGGCAGGCGAGAAGGCAGGAGAGACAGTCGGACGGACAGGCAGGCAGACGGGGAGAGGCAAAGGACGATTTGGACATGCTCATTCTAGGGCGCTTGGTTGCCTGCATCCAGCTCGTCTGTATCCTCAGAGTGGGTGAGTGATATTTGCATCAATTCATCTGTGGGTTTCTAACCAACTTTCCTCCCCGCGTTCCGGTGAGGTTTTCTCTCCTTTGCTTAGGGCGGGCAGGTGCCATCAGCGGCTGTTCCACACCGTGGAAACACGCTGTAAGCACCACGGGTGGGAACGCTTCTTCTCCTACCCCGTTTTACCTCAGCCTCCCGCTGCCGGGCTCCGTGGGTGCGCGGTTACCCCCACGCCACCCCCGGTACCGGCGGGTTGCCCGGGGAGAGGCTTGCCAGCCCACTCTGCCTCTGCTCCGCGCCCCAACGAGGTACCCCAAGAAACGCGTCCCCTCCGGGCAGCCCGCATGGCAGGCAGAGGGTGAACGCCTGGGACAGGAGGGGGGAGAAAGTCGCTGCTGAACGGTGCTGACGTCGAGCTGCTCTGTGGATGTGGGATATGAAATTTTACTTTAGACGCTTGCAGGACTGTTTCGAAGCAAACCGGCGGCGAGTGCAGAATTTCAGTTAAAAAAACCAAACCAAACCAAACCAAACCAAACCAAACCAAACCAAACCAAACCCAAACAGAACGGTTCTCAAAGGGCAACATCAGTGATTGCCTCAAACCCTGGGGTGTATCTTCTGCTTCAAAAAGCAAAATGCAAGTCGTTGATTCACGTGGGACACTGCATACAGAATATGGATTCATATATACATTTTTAGCAGGGCTACTTACATAACCAAATTAATTTTCAGCTCATTGAGATCTGTGCAACTAGAGCGCATCCTAAAAATTAATGCAGTGCTCTGTTATTCTGTATTATTGTTATTATAGCCAGCGTGAGTCAGTTGATGCTGTCACAAGTACTGTCTTAAACACTTTGTCAAATGAATATTAGGACCTTAAGTGGTAGGTTGTGTATCATATTGAATGGTCGTTTTCATATTCATATTTCATATTCATATTCCGTATTCATAAGCTTCTATCAAATAGATCACTAGAAAATAGTAATATTTCAGTATGAGGAATTTAGGACCTTCAGTCTGATCTGTACAAAACCAGTTTTACCATAGGTCTCTCTTGATAAAGTAGACACTAACCTACATTTTTCACCCAATAGATGGTGCTGCTTCTGAAACCCTGAAGCTCTGTAGACAAAGATCAGTGTTAGGTTACTCGGAGTGAAAGCAATTTTGTATGAAGTTCTGCTAGTTAGAGGAAACGGCTTTTTAATTCAAATTTTGTCACGTGAGAAATCTTGTCACTTCCTTTCTGAAAGTATAGTGGAACAATTCAGCTATAAACGTGATTATTGTAGCTGACCTTACATTAAAATGTTTGATCTTTGTAAGAGCATTAGTAGCATTCTAATGTCAGATTTAAACTGATCTATATAAAAAAAACCCAAAACCCCCAAACAAACAAACAAGAAAAAAAAAAACAAAACCACAAAAAAACAACAAAACACCCCAAACCAAAACCAACAGGATGCTTATCCTATCCTATCCTATCCTATCCTATCCTATCCTATCCTATCCTATCCTATCCTATCCCTTTTATACATTTTTGGCAAAGAATGATCTGTCATAAAGCTTTTGATAAGTTTTTATAACACCTTCTCTACATTGCCAATCCATTTCCTAAAATCAGGTGTACTCCCAGGTCTATATAAGGACAAAAGTAGCAGGTGTTTGTATATGCATGTGGAGATGTATGAAAATGTGTGAGTACAGATCAAGTATGCTGTGATATGATCATATTGTAATGTACAACACAGTATGATTTTGGAGACTGGCATCTGTGTTCAGATGATCCTGCCACATTGCAAACAATGCAAGACATAAACATAACTTTTAAAAAGAAATTTACATTTTTAATAATTTCATCCCATTACATTTAGAAATAAGGTGGGTTTGGTTAATGTAATATTCCAATACATGGTCTGCATGTGTATGTTATATTAATGAATGTAAAATATCTGTCAGGATGGGCAAACAAGCCTTTTTTGCTCATGCAAGAGGTATGATGTAAGTGCAGCTACTTTTTTCTTCTCTAGACTGATAAACCATTGTTTTCAAACTTGACCTGAAGGGGACACCCTTTCTAGATGTGATGGATGATTTGGTCTTGGTAGTGGTTCCTTCCAAAGACATATGAGCTACGTTGCTCAGTGTGTTCAGTGACACGATTGTTCTCAAAGCCAAATATCCTGTGTACAGGTTATTAGACTGATATAATCAGATTTCATCTGACTGTGTTCCTCTATGAGTATCTCCCTATTACTAACCACACTCTCATCTGATACTATTAGTTTATAGGAGTATTTTGTTAGGATTTTGAAATTATTTCCTCTTTTTTTTTTTTTTTTTTTTTTTTTATTCCTCCATAAAAATTAGATTAGTGATTGCATACTAGCAGTGCATGGTTCCTAGTGCTTGCTGATTGAGGAGGACAGGGTTGGACAGGATGGCTCTTAACATTAGGAATCTCTGGTACAGAAGAAATCAGATCCAGGGCTCTGTGAATGTGATGTAGCTGAAGAGCATGGCATCCTGCCTGTACATTCTGGAGACTGTACTGACTATTTTGAGGCTAGGCAAGACAGAGCTCCTGGCCTCATTTGCTTCAAGTTTCAAAAAAAATGTAGTTGAGGTCATGTGCAGAGCTCTACAGGAAGCCCTTTCAAATGAATCTGTTTGGGAGTTTTGCTGTTGCCTCTAGGAAATTCATCAGGAAAATCTCAGTCTCGTATGTGTTCAGAAAAGACAAGGTGATCAGATCAACCTCAGTGAAGAAAAAACTATTGGAGCAGATGGAGGCCAAAAAGTTCTTTTGAGCATGACAAGACAGTGATAGTTTATTCTCTGTGTTATTGAAGAAATGCTTAGGGGCTTGATTCTAATATTCCTGCTGAGATATGAATAGCACCTTCCTCCACGGTGTTACTGAAGCCAAGTACAGATGTAATTATTTATGGAGTAGGGTATTATCTGAGTATTTTCAGTGAGTGCCATTCAGTGAAGTTCAATGGAACTACTTGTGGAGTGGGATGCTATTCATTCACAAGTAAGGGCACATGAGAAGTCCTGTGTGATTATTCATTGACACTACTGTGTAGTTAGAATAAAGACTTCCTATGAAGTTCTTTCTGTTACTAAAATTAAAGAAAAAAACCCCACTCTGGACAATACACTCTTTTTTTTTTACATTTTTATTTTAAGTGACAACTATATAAATCTGTAGTCTTCAGCCTGCATCCATTTCATGCTGAAGATATTATTTGGAGTTCTGCCCCAGCTTACTGATATGTTCCATAGAACCTCCTGAAAGTCAGTGGGGTGTGCCCTTTGTGTGGCTTTTGTCTTACTGTGTGTATGGAAAAAGTATCTGGAGTCTTTTCAGTAAGTAGACTATTTATGAATCTGTAGGCAAGAAGATGCTAATAGAAAAAAAAAAACATGTTCTACATCCGATCACCCTTTCTGTTCATTCTCATGTCCTCATGTTTAGATTCATTAAGCGCCTAGACTCTTGAAAGATTCTGGGATCAGATCCTTCTTTTTTGCACTAATCTCATGTTTTGAAAATATTTTTGTAGGCCAAGTACTTAGTATATTTCAAATTTAGTTACATCACAGCAGTGTGACTATGTATTATTTTAAATGCTTGAATATTTTTACATTGAAGTGACATGTTCCTCTGGATGGTGATACATAGTTCCTATGGAGAAATTTAGTCCTCCCATACCTAAAACAAATGAGCTAAAACAGAAAAAAGAATTTTAAGATTGTTAGACCATCTGTTTTAACCATCTATATTATAGCAATCTATATTATGTATTTTTTTTAACACAGAGATCTATATGTACCAAAATCTAAATACACAGTGTGGGTTTATTTTATTTTAGGTTGAAGTACTGGCAAGTATGAAAAAATGTGCAGAAATGGATGACATTTTAAAAGTTAATGCCAGTGTAGCCTAGTATTTATTCAGCATACTAGTTTGTGGGACATACCTAAAATATTTAAAGCTGCACTTTGCAATATTTTTTCAGTACAATGTGCAATGAAGGTTTTCTAACCTGTGCTTGGCATTATTTGACTTCTAGATATACTCTTCTTCTGAATTCCTGTAGACAAACTTCATAATACCTATAAAATTACAGTGGTAATGTGAAGCTATTCTAATAATAATCTGAATTACAAATTTTGGCTGCTCATTTATGAATGTAAGCACTTGCCCATTTCTTAAGGAAGGAGATTTCCTTCATTATCTGCACTCATCATTTAAGTGGTCACTGCCCACTATGAGTTCTCTAATTAGGAATGTAAGGGTGAACAGATTCTGTTCTTTCACTGACAATTTCAATTCCTCTTCAAACATGCCGTGCTTCTCAGTATTCCCTGTAGGTCCTGGAAGTCTGCAAGAGTTCCGGAGCTCCGCATTCCCACTTAACAGCTCGATTCTCACAGCTTCAGGCACCACTTATGTGGCTTTCCTGTATGAGACATCCTTTGGCTATTCAATAAGCTGCTTTTCCCATAAAGACAAAAGTTACCTTTTTGAATACATGTCAAGGCTTCTGCATTAGAAAGATAAATCAACAGGAAGAAAAAGACTTACAGTATTAAATAAACAAAATCCATTAAAAGGAAGATAGCAAATTTTTCAAAGAGCTGGGGCTGCAAATGAAACTTGGCTCCAGAAGGATGTTGAGGAGCTGTTGGCAGCACAGTACTTTTGTAGGAAGGTATGGTGCAGGTTTCTTGTTGAATACAAAGTACTAATGTTGGTCAGTTCAGCCTTGAGACTCAGGTGGAAATAACTGAAGATTTTTAAAACTAGGTGAGAGTTTATTTTACTCCTTTTGAATCACTGACTGACATTGTGGAACTATATCGTCCAGGTGAAATAATAGACTTTTTAAGAAAAATGAGCACTGTGTAAAAGAGTCATGGATTATTCTAGGTGTGGCATGCCTCTGAGCAGCTCCTATTTCCTTCAGCTTCTTAACTGTACTCAGACCTAGGTATTCTTTAATCTACCAGAATTAGCTGTATTTCACTCTAGAAATCAGTAATTTTCATTACTAATCAAAGACTCCAGGACCTATTATTTGAGTTAGCTAATTTCAGAAATCTTTATTCTGGTAAAAATCCTGTGGATGACAAAAATACCGTGCTACATCTGATAAGGAAAGCTAAGCACTGGAAGTAGGACACCAGTGGAACTTAGATGCCTGAACCCAAAATTTTAATTAAAAGGGTCCCTGACTCAGGTAGTACCTTTTGGAGCTTTCAGGCAGATAGAAATTCTCTTCTGCTTGTGCCTTATCTGACCCTATTACATGTATCTCAGGGCCTCTTTCTCTCCAAAGTTTAATTAGGATCCAAACCCAAATGTTCCTTTATATTACTTCCTTGGTGCCTAAGTCAGTAAGGTGTCCCTAAGTACACACTGATAGGATCAGATGTCTTGATGTGACTGCTGTTGCTTGTTTAAGACAAAAGGCAAGGTGATGGCTGTGCCACCCTCTTAGATTCTGGTCCAGTGATGGAAAGAAATAAAGACAGTCTAGAGGGAAGACCTGTTCTGAGATGAAGGGATTTGAACTAAATGGTCCATCTCCAAGTATTAGGTTTTGAGAAATGAGAGGGCTCTGTATCTTGTTTCAAGAGAAACAGTTTTGGCCTAAAAAAAATGGAAAAAGGTCAAAGGCAAGGAACTGCAGAAAGAGAATAGGGAAAAGAAGAGATCACATCAGTTATGCCTCTGTGAAAAGTCATAGCTAACCTACTTCTTAGTTTTTGTTTATGTTTATGTTCCACTCATCTCAGAAACAGCACAGCAAATTTGAAAAAGAGCAAGTGACTAGAAAATGGGAAGATCACCAGCACATGTCATCAGGAATGACTAAACAAGCCAGCACTACCTGTCAAGAGCAAAGGCTACTTAAGAGTTTGTTACATAGAGCACTGTAAACTCACAAGTGATCAGAATAGATTTTGCACTGACGCTGGCAATATAAGAGCAAGGGTACTGCAAATAAAGGTAGTAGGAGCCAGATTAAACAGTAAATAAATAAAGAAATAAAAATTAAAGGGTAGTTCTTCCTGCAACAGGTGATAGGCTTGTGAAACGGCTGTAGGTTTCATGTGAGAGCAAAGCATTTGGAGAGTACACTGGACAAGATCTTGAAAGAGAAACCCACTAAGGTTTGATAAGCAGACAGACAAATCAGGATTTTTTGAAACTGGAAATGGAGCCTAGAAGAGTTTGCAAGAAATTTTTTCATGCATATCTGGTAAGTTGTTATTTTTGCTGTTGCTTAAGAACCTGCTTCAGAAGATTGGAGGCAGGACTGTGAATTAGTAGGATAGTAAAGCAAGGGTGGAAATACAAGGGTTTTTTTGCCTGCTCCTACTCAGTATTTCATGCTGCACTTGCTGGGTACAATGCATAAATTGCTACCTCTGCCTTTTTTCTGGTTGTACCCTAGGAAGAGCAAGTCTTGCTTATTTCTTCAAAAGCAGGTACTTAGTTTCAGAAGGGAATTCTTGGCTGCACTTCTAAAGGACCTAATCTCCCAAAAGTGGGCAGAGCTCAGATTTCTTTCCACCAGCTCAGCATTTACATCAGCAGTCCTGGGCAGCTGAATGCCATTTGGACAAGCCAGTGGCTCATCATTGCACTTAGCTCCTTGGCTTACCTAGAGGTAGTGTAGGAACCTGAATTTCAAGGCTCTGGAGCCTAATGCTAATGCCTAACAGATGGGTGATTCAGCTAAATGTCCTCTTGTATCTGGGATTTTTTTTAAAGTTAGGTCTCCCAAATCCATCGTTTACACTGAACCTTAAGATTCAGCAGATAAAAACATGGGCAAAGGCATGAGTTGGCTACTTGGCATATAAAAAGCAATATTCTCTAGATTTTTATAGCATCCATTTAGACACACAAAGTAACTTTTTCCCTCCCCCTACAACACTTTGTTTCACAAAACTTGAGGACTTTAGTTACCAGGAAAAGTCTGTGTGATGTTGAAATATTAGAGATCCTACTGTGCAGATAGTATTCAGCAATTTACATTTATATATGAAGATACTAGGACTGCTGGTGAGACTGGTGAGAGATTTCATTAAGAGTTTTCAGGAGCAATATACCTGTTAGTACTTTGGCTCAGAGTTGTCATCCTCATTGCCAAAAGGCTTCTGCTAGATACTGGGTTACCTGAATGCTGAAATATAAACCGGGTAGTATTTGAAGAGGTATCCATCTTCACTACCTTATTTAGCTGTTTGGTGAGATAGGATAACAATAAGAGCAATGAAGAGTCAGTTAAAAAATAATGTCAGAAACAGTGAAACAGGAGGCATCCACTGTAACATTGTGTCCAAAAAATTGTGTCAAAATTGGTCTTTAAAATGCTGAAAATAAAGGGTCCTACATAAAAAGAAATTAAAATAGATGTATCTTAGTGAATGAAGATGTGTGTTTCTATAAATGCTCTAGCAGAATTTGAGGAAGAATTCCTGGCTCATTTAAAATTTCCTTGGAAATCATGATATGTTCTTCAGTTGGGACAGGTTTTCTGGTTTGTTTTTTTTAGAAGCTCTCCAGGTGAAATTAAGTAAATAAAAGGATGTAGCGACTAAATTGAGATTTAGAATAGGTTGTGTAATAATGCTTCAGAATATAGTTTTCCAAATATAATGCTGTTTTTCAAAGCTGTCAAATCCTTGGAAAAGAAAACAAGAAAAAAAGAGAAAAAATTTAAGTTGTACTGTTCTCTAGGAGCAGCTTACATTGAAGAAACGGAAAGTTTTTTGAAAGCTAAGTAAGTATTTTGTGGAAAAACGGTGCCTTTAAAATCAGTGTTTTAAAAAAGGCTTGATGTCTAATTGCTCTATATGCTGAACTTCATGACTGAAGCAGAAGTTCCTGAAAAGAAAAACATGTGCTTGCTTAGACTAAAAAGCTAATGATCAAAGTAACAGCTGGCTTTACAGAAGCGACCTAATATTATTCCAGGCAGTTTATCTTCCAGCACAATCCCCAAACTGACCGACTGTTTTATCTGTTTCTAGCCATTTCGAAAACAATTTTGTTCCAAGTGTATGTCAGTTGTTTCCTTTTGTAACTCTTCTAATAGGTGATAATTTTAAAATTTGGCACATTGTGACTTGCTGGGAGGCTAAGGAGCCTTCTGGCAGCCCCCTGGAGCACTGCTTATAGGTGTGGGGGACATTCCATGTTACATCACCAAGTTACACCATTCATGTTTTAACATTTACACACATTTGGGGTGAGTCTTGTGTGGTCTGTAGCTATCTCTTTGCAATCTTTGGTTTTTGGACAGTCATTTTGCATTTCATGGATGTTGCAATGTGGCAGTTAAGACCTGAGGTGCCAGGTTTGGGTCTTTGGGTTTTTGTTCTGTGGGTCTGGTGTTTTTTTTAACACCCCTTGGGTTTGTATTAAAAGAGTCTGTGTGATACTGTAGCTACATAGATCACGGTAGAGCTACTTCTGGCTCACACTGGTGGAACAGTGCATGAATAAATCCTGGATGATCATCAAAGAGAAAAAGATCCAGAAGAGCTGTTTTAGGATAGTGCAGACACAAAACCAAATGGATATAAACTGGCAATGTGCAAACTTCAGATGGAAATTAGAAAAAGGTTCCTAACCATTACGGCAGTGAGATTTTGGAAAGTCTTTCCAATGCTAATAATAGGAGCAAAAAGCCAATCTTCTTTTGTTCCTGTGGCTCTTGCAATGGGACAGAAGAGCATCATTAACCTGGGAGTGACGGTCAGTGATTGTACCATGGTCCAGTTTCCACTTTGCTAATTAAGAAAACTGAGCAGTGTGTACCTGTCTTTGCCAGCCAGCTTCCCAGCCCTGAAACAATATAAACCAGTCCTTCCCCACACCAGATTACCAACTGTAAATTATTATTTTAATCCATTAGTGAAAAATGCATACAAGAAGATGATGGGTAGCAATCCTCTAATCTAAGTATGTTTCAGTTTTCTAGTTTATGCTATCAGCTGGGGGATTTATAATGTGTGAATCAGCAGAGAAAATATGTTTCCATGTGGCAGTAACCTTCACTGTCTATGGGAAATTCCAACCTTTTTGTGTGAGGTGGTAAGACTGCAATACAAAATTTGCTAAAGATTGAGTCATGGAGGTAAAGATGACAACAGGACCAGATAAAGACTAGTCATTGTAAGTGCACATCTTAAATGGTCTGATTAGATTTTGCAACTATTTAAGTGCTTACAGTAGGAAAAGAAAGTCATCATATTAAAATAAATTGCAAGTGCCGTCTAGAGCAGATTAAAAATAACCTTATTGCCCTGCTGAATTAAAGAACACAGCTCTGGCTAAATCAGGTGAAGATAATAAGGCAGTGATGCAGAATAGCTACATGCAGTTGAGTGAAATAGAAGAAAATATACAGGGATCAACCAGAAAATGTAGTATAATTTTTGTGGAATAAGTTAATATGAATTGATCAGCTTTTTATAATACACATTCTATCACAGTTGCAAACAGTGCATTTAAGTAAAACATTTAAATAATCCATGTTCTCATGGAATAATTGTAATTGTTGAGGGGTTTTGTTCATTAGTTAAAGAATTCCTTAGGTATGCAAGAGTTTTTCTGAATGTACAAAACCCTGGTTCCCTGAAGTCTGTTGTTCACTTGAAAGCAACAAGAAATTTGACCCACTCAGCATAATTTTATTAGATGAGATCTAGATGAGATTTAATCACCTTGCAGTGGATCTCAAAGTGCTGGGTTAGACATGTTTGTCATATACAGAGCATGACATTTTTAGACACCTAGACTGAAATTCAAAGCAGCCAGCATGTTCAGTGCTGGGACATGAAAGCCTGGCTGGTAACACAGAGATCAGTGTAGACAGAAAAGAATAAAAAAAAGTTACAAACTGGAGAGTGCTTCTTAAGGGCCACATATTGCGAATAACTATGCTGAAACATCTTGTTTAGATGGCTAGACCAGACCAAAAATATCTTGGAATTCAGAATTGTTGATCTTACTGCTCCTAAAACATCTGTAAGATGCTAATACTGGATACTTCTCATAGTGATCTCAACATTTGCCAAAGAAAAAGGAGATGGCAATCCTAAACTTTTCCCGTGTGAGGGGGTTTGGACCACAGCCATGGAAAGCAGTATTATCCACAGGATGACAGAGAACAGCAATTGAGGATTGCAACAGTGCTGAAGATGGGCTGAAGATGGGAATGGTCAAATTTTGGAAGAGAAATCCTGCCTATAAGACGGGATAGTTAGGTTAAGAGGGTCCAGTCAATCATTTCCAGGTGCCAGACTTGATTTTTGCCCTCTCTTCTTTGCTGTGCTCCCCCTACCCTGCCCTGTAAGTAGCCAATACCAGGTCTGCTTCTGCTGTGGCTCTTCTCCCTGTCCCCCCTCCACGTCCCTCACATCCATTTCTCTCTGTGGCTGCAATAGAACATCTCTCTGCTGGGACTGATGCAAATATAGGCCAAAGCCTTTGGCTGCAGAGGCAGCCTGTCTGCTGGAAGGGCTGCTCTCTCTGCGATGGGGTATAGGAGACAGGCCAAGAATGTTGTGTAGGCTGGATTAAAGCCTTGGGTCTGCAGCTGGACAATGCTGGGTTATGTTTTAAGTGAGAGGAGGGAGGCATAGGGTTCTATTCCCTGTCAGTTTTGTTATTTCTGTCATTTACCTGTGTAAAATGTAAAAAACACTAGGATTTCTGTTTTCTCCTGTAGTTTTGAAACCTGATGAAGAAATGCTGCTCTTATCTCCTGGATGGATTGGTCTGATGCTTATCTAGGTCTTCTGGGCCTCTCTAAATAGCCACCTGCTTACTTACCCTTGATCTATGAATTCTGTACATCTTTCAATCTTGGACCGGTTCTTTGTTACTTTGTGTTGTAGAAACTGAACCAGTTAGATTAAAAGTGTATTCTGCCTCTCACAGAAAACTGGGCGACCGTATGGTTAACGTGCGTAGGATGTGTAAGCGATTGCACCACCCCAGTTGGAATAGCAGGAGATTTTTTGCCGTAGGCAGGTATGGCAACTGAGTGAGCAACAGCTGCAGTATCCTGGAAGAAAATAGAGTGTGTGCTCCTGTTTGTAACAAATCAGCTGCTCTACATGGCAGAGAGACAACAGATTAATTTCCCCAGTGAGTCACTAAACCACCCTAAAGCCTGGTATCTCCCAGGCTTTCAGCTGAGGTGGAGCACGTTACACCGCTCCCAATACAGTCAGAACCTTAAAGGATTAGTCAAACTCATAATTAATTAATGCTTGTGTAACACTTAGAAGATATAACTCACTAGATGAGTATTAAGGCGGTTGCTAATGATTTTAAATCTATGAAGTGTCTTCCTAAAAACCTTCAAAATTGTCAGTTATAATGTTGGAAAAGCTTTGATCACTCCAGAGCAGGAAACAAATGCATGACAAACTGGAGAGAGAAAGTGGCAGAGCAGCATCAGACTGCTAAATATACTGGCATGGCAGAGGGCCAGAGGAAGATTTGCTGTTGCTCCTTCCAAAATTCAATTTGAAGTCATTTTAGTTTTTCTGTATTGCATAAATGACTGTGAAAGTCCTGGAAGTCTACAATTGCATGTATTTGTCGTTTAAAGATAAGACTTAATTGAAACATTTATTTTGATGCTCTCTTCACTTTTTTGGTAAACGTCTATGCAATTTCAAGGCTACATTCTGATACAGTGCTAGAAATGAACCTAATGAAAATATTTTGACCTGTCCCATCTTCAGTTCCAAGATACTTAAATAAGATTTTAAAAATTATTAAATTAAAACAAAACAAAACAAAAACACCAAAAAGACCCAACGAACAAACAAAAAAACCCACAAACAAAAAAACCACAACCTTTTGTCTGACAGCCTGTTGTTTTCCGTTCCAGGGTAGGAATATTTTTTAAAGAAACAAACTAACTCCAGTCTAGAAGCTTAATTTTTCTGTTGTGTTTTCTGAAGGCAAAACACATGAGGCTGTCTTTTTTGCTTAAGCAGTGCTGGTTGTGAGTTCAGCAATAACATCTACCAAACTGTGTCCCTCAGTTACTCAATTTTTCATCAGGTAATTAAAATTTAAGAGGTTGTTTGGTATAAAACAGTGTAGTCTTTGATTGCAAACTTTCTACACTTCCTCAGATAATTTTCAGTTACTCATGTAGAAGTAAGAAAATAACATTTTAAAGAAAACAAAAGGGCATTATAGAATGATTTTAAAGGTTGTACAGATGTTTTTAAGCTAGCGTAGTGCTGTCACATGTGAATAATGCGTATCTCTTGAAAGCAACTTCAGAAACATTTTATTTACATTAATTAATGGCATAACGAATTCTCTCTAACAGATGTTTGAGAAGTGAAAAATAATCTGCAAGTTGCTTCTTGAAGGAACAAATACAGTTTTATATCATAATAACAAAATAAAATTACACCAAGTAAAATGTGTTGCCTTTTACACGTGTTGGATATTTAAACAAGAATTGGATCTGAGGTTAAACTGACATGAGGAGATGATGTATAATCAGGAAGTTGCTGTTGTTTATTATTTATATATTGGTGACACCTAAATACATTTTTCAGTGACCAGGGTTTCATTGCTTAAGGTACTTAATGAACACAGAGCAGGAATATGACACCTGCCCTAGGGAATTTAGAAATAAAGTAAAAAACAAAAAGCGAAGATGGGAGGAGCTGTGAAGAAAAAAAATCAGTATAAAGAGCAGTTGAGTTGGTGAAGCAACAACCTGTTTGGTGTTTTCTAGCTATTCCCACAAGTGAGTTCTCAAGGAGGTATTAAGCAGGTCTGTCTCAGTTCCTCATCTGTAAGGTAGAGGCTATAATACTTTATTAGATGGTGTTTTATGTGAACAAGAGCATGCTCACATTTCTAAAGCTCTTTCAAGAGAGGAAAGGTTAGCTCCAGGTGTTACATTATAGGGCAGAGTCCTACTACAGGAACATTATGCTGGTGCCCTTTGGAGTCTCTGTGAGACCTGAAGCATGGGTGCAGGCAGGTTGGTCTGCAGAAACCTGGAGCCCCTGGTGCAGCCCCTTGCCTGCCATGTAAGCTCCAGGCAACACTTAAAGGTAAGGAAAAGCATTCATCTGGAGACCTAATGTGTTCCAGTTATTGAAAAGGCAACAGAAAATCATGAGTCCTGGAAAGTAACTCTGGTAGACAGTGTCAAGGCAGGCATGTCATCTTACCTTCTTTGCCTCCATTTGGTGTCTGCAAAGCTGAGACAATATACCCATATTTTTTGAAGTCAGGAACAGAAGTTAGGAGTAAGTAGTGTGAGCACCATCATGGAAGGTGTGCTGCTTCTGATACCAAGACAGCCCTTTCAGAATGACCACAGCCTTCCTAATGGCATTATGTGAGACTGCATGTACAGTTACACCTGACAAGTTGGGTCAAAATATTTATCATAGAATCATAATATCGTAGGATGGTTCTGGTTGGAAAGGACCTTAAAGATCATCTAGTTCCAACCTTCCTGCCATAGGCAGAGACACCTTTCACAAGACCAAGTTGCTCAAAGACCCATCCAACCTGTCCTTGAGCACTTCCATGGAGGGGGCATCCCCAGTTGCCCTGGGCAACCTGTGCCGGTGTCTCACCACCCTCACACTAAAGAATTTCGTCCCATCTAAATTTACCCTTTCCCAGTTTAAAACCTTTAGTCCGTGTCTTATTGCTACATGTTCTTATAGGAAGTCCCTACCCAGCTTTCTTGTAGGCCCTTTTCAGGTTTGTAAGTTCTCCCTGGAGCCTTCACTCCTCCAGGATGAACAACCCCAACTCTTTCAGCCTGTCTCCATAGGAGAGGTGCTCCAGATCTCTGATCACCTTCATGGCCCTCCTCTAGACTCACTCCAAGAGTTCCATGTCCTTCTTTACCCTGCAGTGGGTCATCTTAGATCATATTCCTAAATGGAAATTCTCACTGTCTGTGACCCAACAACACCAGAAACCATGGGGTACAACAAGATTTGTTACCTCATGGTCCCAGCCTGGAAGTCACCATGGAGAACTATGGCAAAATCTAGTAGGCATTTGTGTAAAACAAAGTTCTAACATCTCACAAAAGCATCAGTGACACTGAATGGGAACACCACTTAAGTTTTTATATCAATTGCTGTAATTCAGTGTTCATATGCTGGGTGTAGCTAGATGTGTGGTAAGGTAATCATCCTAAGAAGTTAGGTTTTCCTCATATGTGGCAGTCAGTACAGTTTGGGTCCTTACGTCATGTTTTGTGATAATAGTGATAGTAATAAAGATAATAATATCATATGCTGTTGTTCTTCATGTATTGTTCTTCATGCTGTGAAGGAGGACATGTGAGTATGGGCCTAGGGCTGGTGGCAGTCATTTTCCCCCAGCTGCCATCTCAGTTCCACAAGGTCTGGCAGCTCATGTTGTCCAGGTGGTCACTGATACAAGCAAATCCATACAGCTTTTATCTCTGATGCCCTCCATGCTGCCAGGTAAATCTGACATGGGCCACTGTTAAGTTTCCATATTTGCTGCCAGTTATCACACTGGGGTGTCCTGATACATGATTGCTGTCTTTGACTCGAGCTGCAGGGAGATGGTTGCTCTGTATCCATTACTCATAATTCAGAAGAAAATTTTGACTTTTAAGTTGTGACTGTAAGAACAAATAATGATGTTGACAAAGGCTTTAAGTTGCTCAAGTGGGCAGTGGATAAAACCCTACCTTTCTTTTTGCTATTTCTGTAAAAAAAAATAAAAGCATGTTAAAATTAATAAAAGGACCATTCCAGGTTTCTGTGATCTTCTGGTAGATGACAATTTATGGGAGAAAAGAAAATAAAAAATGACTGTTACTGACCAGAGGAAAGGAGTTAATGGTAGTTTCCAGAATCCTTATTCCAAGGTTCATAGAAATCTGTCAGAGAAATTAAGAGTGAAAAAATGGAGGAAATGAAGAGAAAAAAAAAAAATTAAAGCAAAAGGGAGAAAGAGGAAGAAAGGACTGAAGAAGGAAATGGGGGAGGAAGGAAGAAGAAAGTTTACAGATGAAATACACTTGGACTTAGCTGTTGTACAGCTTCTCTCTATGTCATGTTTTTTAAGTTTGATGTTGCTGCAGCCTGCAACTAATCACCACATGTAATTGCTAGAAAAGGAGACTGGGTAGAGGCGTTAATACAGGCATCACATCACCAAACTCAGAAAAAGGAAGTGACTGAACCCTGAGCTTTCAATCTTTGTTGTTTTAATGACTCACTTCTGCATACTGCATAAAATTAAGAGGATAATTCTATAAATTTATTCTTTTTTAAAAAAATGCAGCCAGGTGAAGTTTATGGTAGAGAAATTTATGAGTTGTTCTTTCATCACAACAGAGAAAAAGTTATTCAGAGCAAGAGATTAAGAGTCTCTGTATATTTGCTTTTAATGAGAATTGTTTATGTAACTTTCTTGGCATCACCACAGCAGTGATATCTAAAGATAAATAGGTATGCAATATTTCTATCAAATACACAAAGAAAGGATTATATGAAGACACATGTTGATGCTTGCAAAGAGAAGTTTCATGATGAGAACAGTGATGGGTTTGGAGAAATAAGAGGCACAAACCCCCTGGTCCCTTAACTGCACTTCCACCCTGCCTTGGCCTCTGATCTGTGGGTGGCTCACAACCCTTCCTCTCTTCTGCTCATAGGGGACCCAGCACACTTCCCCTCATTTTCTCTCTCTGGGCCACACATGTGGATTTGACCCAGATTTCCCTTGAGAAAAAATTGTTCTAAAGGCCAGGAGAGTTCTTGTCTGACAGGGAAGGAAGGAGTGCTGCAAAGGAGATGCTGGGTAATTGTCACTCACTCCGTGTGGCAAGCATCCATATCTGAGATTGCCATTTAAATTCTGTTTATACAACACACAGTCCCAGTGCAGCTAGAGTTTTGTGGATGTTCTGTCAATATTACAAATAAATCATAATAACAGTTGTTAATAAGTGAATGCTGACAGTGATACTCAGGCCATAATGACCATTGTAACCGAAGAAATCCCAAGGAGCTTTATTGTTTTCAAATCAGACGTGTATTCTTAGACTGAAAGGCAATTTGTTTGGAACAGTACATTGACTTTATAATGAATATATCCAGACCTAATGCTGCCACCTTGCACAACATGCAAAACCAAGGACTGAAAGTGGAACTCGCTGCTCCCAAGCACGGTGCACTGGTGGACAGAATATAGTTGTGGATTACAGAAACAGGGATTTTGCTGGTTTACACCAAAACATATGGACCTTTGTTAATAACTGTTTTGTTGGGGGAACATCTGATGAGGAGTTCAAAACTTGGACTTGTCAAGACTGGCTGAGAAGAGTTTTAGCATGCAGGGGATATAGTCAGACTGGTGTGGCATGTAAGTTCTGTGAGCTTGAGGTCTTTTTCAGAGAGACAATAATAAGTTTCAGCTAAATTTCACAATTATTTTAATTGGAGAAAACAACTCCCTTTCTTTTTGATGAAATATCTATAATGAGTGCTATTTTAAGAATCTACCCGAGGCTCTAGTCATGAAGAAACATGTGCTTGACTGGGTTGCATTAACTCTAGAAAATAAAACTGATGTTCTATTTGCAGCTCTAAAGGGAAGCTCTTTGTTCCTTTTCGCCCAATCTGGAATTCTATGATGGTGGTGATGAATATCCTAGTTTTATGGGAGAAAAATAAAAAGCTTTAATTTCATATGGAAATAAAAAAAAATAAATCAATCTAGCATAATATTTGAATGAAACCTACATATTGGTGCAAATCATGATCAAAATTAATTCTTCTCCTCAGTCCTAAACTAAAATTTTTGGTGTACATCTGTTAGGCGTTACAATTTTCTGACATATATTGTAAAAGAAATAAATTTATGAGAGTAAGATAATATTAGAGTGAGAACTAGTATCTAAGAGCTACTCTTGGATTTAAGATGCTCAGAAAGAAATTAGAAAAAGTTAACTGCTAATGCAGATGATCTTACAGCAAACTCAATTTGAAGAGGAAGTACTGGTTCCAGGTATAAATGGGCATCTGCTTTCTTTAATGTTGGGGAGACTACAAAACATGGCAGCTTTCGGAGCTTGGGTAATTCAGCATACACCAATGTAGCCTCACAAGCTCTATAAAGATAAAAGTAAAAATTAAGATAAAGAGAAAACCAACAAAACTTTTTTTCCTGCAGTTATATTCTTCCACCTCCTTTCCTTCCAGTGCTACTATGGAGTTCATGAGAGACCAGATACATTTTAGTGAATGAATAAAACTTCATCCTTACACAAATAAAATAACGTACTGCCAGCACAAGAGCAATGAGCCTGTTCATTTGGCAATAAACCAGGCATTGCTGGATAAATTAAAATACAGCCCTCTCATCACTGCTTGATTTAGCAATTAGTTGACATCAAACTAGCAAATATACACTAGACAGAGAGTATAGAATGTGATTTCTCTATATTAATAACCTAATCTCTCATTACATATCTTCATAGTAGGCAAAATTAATGCTGATAGAATTTCCATTATTAACCCAAAGAAAACCCAGTCATGTTGAGGTGTTAGCTTGCATTTACCTGGCACTCAGCATAGATAAGATCTTTGTTCACAATTAATCAAGTTATGACAAAACTAATCATGACAGGCCTTGAGAAAGTAAGCGTGAGACAATTAATAAAGTGGGTTAGGTATGGAGTTTGCTGTGCTAATGATTGCAGGGCTCAACCTATGAATCAGCAGCGTAAGAGGAGTATGCTGAGAATAGAGAACCACAAAGATAAGGGTAAATTATGAAATCCAAATGAAACCCTGGGGACCAGGAAGATAATGATGGGTAAATCAAATCTGAGATGTGGGCTGAGGCACAAACGTATAGGTGAAAAGGGGGGCTTCAATTTGATGCACGAAAAAGGGAATGTTCAATCCATGATCTGTGTTATATGCAGCCTCAGAGAACAATTCATCCATCATTCAGCCCATTGCTGGCAGTTTGCTTCCCCCGGGGAGTTAATTTGATGGCAATAGCCTGCACTTAGCTGTCA
Source organism: Phaethornis superciliosus (assembly GCA_023637945.1). Classification (NCBI taxonomy): domain Eukaryota; kingdom Metazoa; phylum Chordata; class Aves; order Apodiformes; family Trochilidae; genus Phaethornis; species Phaethornis superciliosus. The sequence goes on along the minus strand of JAJQWJ010000001.1, from coordinate 22,959,809 downwards.
TTTTTACCAGAGCTGAGAATCTGACTTCTATTGCACTGAGATTATTGTGCCCGCCTGACACCATGCATGCACACAAATAGGGGTCTGCCTGGGTACCTGTGGGGTAAAGGTAGTCACTAAGAGAAGTTCAGAGCAATTAACTTGGCCCTTAAAAAAACTCTTGGTCTGCTCCTAAAATGATCCTAGGAAAAGTGATCTGACTGCACTGAGGATGGTAATCGTCTCCTTGCCATTGCCAGTACCAGTCCTTCAGTAATGCATGAGCCTGCCCTGGCAGCAGCTGAACCCCAATGGATTGGCCTTTGGACACTAAGATGTATGTAAACTGACTAAATAGAGCAACTATTATGCATATGGATTGATGACTGGCAGGAAGGTTAAACAGACAACATAGAGTTAGCAAAAATTAGATTAAAACTTTCAAGCTGAAAAATAAAATTAAAAAAAAAAAAAGGAAGAAAAATTAGGAGTGAAAGGAAGAAGAAAAGAAACTAGAAGACAGGAGAATGAAGGTTTATTATAATTCTAGATTAAGAAATAACTTCTTGGAAAAGATCTTTTTTCTTTTTTTCCAAAAGCTCTATTTTTGTTTGTACTTTAAGTTCCACGTAAATTTTTAATTCCCTTTCTTCTGGAAAAAGATATGAAACATTTATGTCCTGTTTTGGAAAGGTGCAATGCCTTAGTTTTGATCTTCAGCCCAGGAATATTTTAATTTTATTTTAACAATAAAGAATTAAAAATGGATAGATACTCACTCCTGTGGTCTTCTGCACATTGACCTCAAAAGTGAGTAGGTTCAGATATTTATGAAAAGATGTGGTGCCCCAAAAACTTCATAATGTTACACTCTTCATGAAAGCCAGGGTGCATTTATGTGCAACTTGGAATTTAGAGTAGATCTTCATTAGCTTTTTCTTCCGAACCTCATCTGAAAGATGGCTGGGAGATTGATGCTGACATGGATCCTTTCCTCTGTTGTTTCTCAGAATACAAAAGAGGGGAGAGTTAATGCTGATCCATATAGTCTAACCATTCAAAGAACAAAAATATCTTTTCCCTTTGGGATGGAGATTAGAACTTCCCTAACGTAGACTTTGATAAAGTTATCTATTTCTTATTGAATTCAATTACCTGTAATACATGCCTCATGAGAACTTAAAAAAGGCACTGTTCACACAGATCGTAGCCAAAACTCCAACAAAAGGCATGCCTAACTCTTTCTCCAAAGGCAGAATTTCTTTCCTGCTTACTTCCGTGTATCATTTTCCAAGAATGGAGAAAAATTTTTTTGTTTGTTTCTCATTTTCTTCGCTTATTTTCCTTTGGTATACTTGTACAGATGCCTGTAGTTTAAGATGAGGCAGTACTCTTCATCATAAATTATATATAACTTCAAATAATCAATTCTTGTAACTTGGAAAATTTGCATTTCCTGTGAATGAAACAATATGTCATTTATATTTCGTTTGTTCACAGCAAAGCTATTTCTTTTTTTATGGAGACACTTACTTTGATGAAAGTCCCTTGAAGGTGATGGTAAAACTGAAGTAACAAGTTAATGATGTGGGGTACCAGAGGATACTTCATGAAGTATTGAATGCTGAATTGCAGAAAGCTGTGTGGATATATGAAGTATATTTGTTGTTAGTGGTAGGTATTTATGAACTGAAGAAATGTTTTTCCAGGTTCTTATCCCAGTTATCATCTAGTCCATGCGTGCCCTTGGAAAAAGATCACTTGGAAACTCAGGATTCAGATGCATGTCAAAATGCTTGATTTCTTCCCAGATTCATTTTAAGAGCAGAAGGTACAGACTTGAGATGATCGTTCATGTCTCAGACAGAGCTCACTCCATATGTGTGATTATTGATGTTAACTCAAAGATTTTTACTTACTAGAATTCTCTCATACACAAAATAAATGGTTGGAAAATTTACTTAGAACAGCCAATGCTTCCTAATAAATTCTGTACTTTCTTCTACTCTAAAATGTGTTGTACTGTTTAGAAAAAATTGTTAACCCTTGTGTTTGGATGAACAGATGATTTAAAGCATAAAAGTCACTTTGCTTTAAATAAGAATAGGGTAAGGGAAACATTTCTTACCATTCATTTTTGGAAATTGTATCCAAACTGATTCAATTAAGGACATTTTGAATAATATTATGAGTTCTTTGTATTCTTAGATCACACCTTACCTTAATGGTCTCTCTCTCTTAAGGTCTTACCTTAATTTGGTCTCCGCCAAATCAGTGGCAAAAATTCCTGTTCCTTTAATGGAGCTACAGTTTCTTGTGGAGGGGGGGCTTGGGTGCAGAAGGGAGACAAGAATGAGCTCTGTAATTAGGGTTGTTACATGGTAGACTTTAAAATAATTATCAGCTTGTCAGAGAAACTAGCAATTAACTCTGAACTCTGTAAAATTTCCATCCCTAACAATAAAAGAGAAATGTGTTCAATTAATAATTATCTTTATGGACTGTAAAACTAGATAAAGAAAAAATGGAATTCCTTTTGCTAAAAACCATGAGTTTTGTTAGATGGAAAGGGCTTTACTATTAAAATGTTGGTCAGCTGAAAACCTCAGTGTGATTCTGTTAGAAAAAAAAAATCATTCATTATTGGAAATTCCTTCAGCATGTACACAACAGAGTCACAGAATGGATTTTGCAGATGCACAAGCTGTTGAGGAAGGCTTGGAAACCAGCAGAGGTAAGGTCTTGTGCAGGGGATACACAGCATTAGTTAGCCCTAAGTAAGCTGAGAGGAGTGGAATAAAATCAGATACATAAAGTGAAGGATTTGGGACAGGCTGTGCATCCCTCAGTGCCTTTGGAGTTAAGAGACTTCTCAAGTGAGAAACCAATCCTTTCTTCATCCTGTGACATAACATTTACCAAAAGGTTGTCATAACAAGACCATTTCAAATCATTCAGAAAAATCAGATTTTCTACTCAAGGCATTTTTAACAGCAGGTATATTGCTGCTGGTCAGGGGAATATTATTAAAAGAATTCATGTCATTTAGTCAGAGAGTATCCAGTAGAAGCCTTTGAATTTGGAAGACTGGAATCTCCCAAGATCTTTTTAAAAAATTAATTCCTAGTAATAATATGTAACTGTAATTGCAGACAATTCTGATATTTGGGAGACCCTGTTCTGTTCTCTCCTCATTTAAAGCCCTTGAATGCAAAATGGCAGTAATGTATTGTGCACCAAAATTATTTTGGTTAATTTTTTTTAAACAAATTTTTGGAAGAATCAACCTGAAGGGGAATATGTTAACTTTACATTTGAACAGTTCTGGCTATGGTAAAATTGCTTGTAGTTTTTAAAAAGGCCAGCAAAGCCAAGCTGCATTGAGGATACCTTATTGGTCAATTGAAGGTATTGTATCTTTGCTTTTTTTTGTGTGTCACAGATGCACTGCTGTGAGTAATATTTCCAAACTGGTTTTGCAGCAAATTATCTTGATGTAGTTGGATAGTGATAATTTATTTGAAAACAAACACTTAAAACAGTTGCCTAAAATATTTTTTCATTACTATTTAACTAATTTGCAGGTTTTAAAACTATTTTAGGAGAGAAAAGTATGCATTGTTTGAAAGTTTCATTGCAATATTCATTCCAGTGAAAGCTTGGCTGCCTGCTTTCTCTGCAGACTTATGTAAATTTCTGGGGACCTTGTGTGAATGGAAGGAGTCTGAATTTGTGTCCATGGTAATCTGTTCAATGTGTAGAGGAAGCTACAATGGCATTAACCCATGAAAAGGATCAGTTGTTTTCATGGAAAGCAGTCAAGACATGCTTTGAATTCAGATAGTCAACTTAATCAATGCTGGACATCGTTTTTTAAGGGTTTCTCTTTGAAAGAGCTTAGTGCTGGTCACCTGCTACAGTCAAAATGCACCATTTATCTCTAAAGGGGCATAAAAATTTAACAGTTAGCTGAAGAATGGATACATCCCTGAAATAAAGAAAATTTAAAAATCCTGCAGTTATTTACAACCTCTATTTGGCCCGCTAGAAGCATGAAAAAGCTGCAGTTGTCCTGGCTCATTACCTGCATCCTGCCACTGGGAGCTGAGTGGATTTGTGCTGAGCAGCACCAGCCCTCACTGCCTTCCCACTGCCATGGCAGCCCTGGGGTGGCCAGCACTGAGAGGCAAGACATAGAAGGGCTTGGGCAAATGTGACAGTTCCATCTTACGTCAGTCTTCATAGGAGAAAACAGGAATTCAGGGTGCCCACCTCATGCTGCTTTTCCTCAGACATAAGTGGTTTTGATGGTACAGCCGCCCTGGTAAGAAGAAAATGATTGAGAGTGAATTCCACTTTACCAGAAGAAATCATAGGTAGCAGAGTCATTTGGATTTTTCTCCTGCATTTAAATTAAATTGCAATACAAGAAAGAGTAGTATTAGGTAATCTGTATTTATTTGGCTATTCAGCAGATGTAATTTGCATAATGAAATAATACCTGTCTCAGCTTCACATGTTTCAGCTAGTGAGAGTAAAAGATCCTTCTCCTTCATATATTAATTAATTTGCTACTGGATATTTCCACAGATAATGATAGACTTCTATTAAGGAAGGGTTGCTTTTGATAATGACAAGGATTATAACATTAAAAATAATAAATACAATTAATATAAGAAAATTTAAAAATCAGTCTCTTATTCACATAAGGGTTTTTGCAGTATCTGTCTAGTGCTACTTGAACATTTTATACCAATGTTAGAAAAATGAATTTGCTGTATTCCTGCATGAAGCTGCATTTAGAGAGCATTTAAACTGCATTTCCTGGCCTTTCTTGAAAATGGCATTACCCAACAGCTTTCCAGTGGAAAGAGAAAAGCCTTTCAATGCAGGACTCCAAATTAATGCAGCAAGAACAGCTGGAACTTGCCTCTAATCCAATTTAAGAGCTGTAAGTTCCCAGCATCATTTTCATAAGACCTACTGCACCCTGTGCATGGAGATGTTTGGATAATAAAACTATAGTGGCAAACATGGCAACTGCTTAAGGCAGAAGGGAAAAGGCTTTTGATGGATCATCACAGTATGAGCAACAACATCTCATCAAAACAGAAGAACATTTATGTAAGTACTGTAATGGCTGGAATTTTCACTGGACATTTAAAGTGTCATTCTCTATGGGAGCAGACCATAGCAGCAAGTATTTTCCTACAAGTTGCAACAAAAAGTAAGACAGGAGTCTTCTGCTAAGAAATATCTCTTGGCTTTACAGGAGGCATATGGATCAGGCTAATCTTTTGGTTCCCCAGGTCAAGAGATAAAGCAGAATAGCCAGAGGAAAAAAGCATTATTAATTATAGTAGTAGTCAGCTATATGAGCCTTTGCAGAGGAATCAGGTTTTGAGAATGAACTATACACTGCAGAATCATAGAATCATGCCATATAAAATTAGCATTGTTCATTAATTTATAAAAGTGTGCTCTCTAGTGCTGGTTAGTCCAAATTCTGCTCTATCCTGTTCTCTCGTAAGGGGAACGAAAGCCAGTATTGTCTAAAAATGCTGTATTTTGCTCTTTGAACATGATGGATATTGCAGCACAAGAATAAGAGCCACATAATCCCCAGTTCTGTAAGGAAGCTGCAACTGATCATCTGAGGTTTCTCCCTTTATTAGATATATCGGTTTGCAGTCATGTCTTGCTGTCCGTGGTAGAATTTCAGACTGTTAAGAGAGAGATTGCAAAAAAGCATCTAGGGACACAATCCCTTGAATGGCAAGGAAATGTTCAGTCATATCACTGGCTTCAGCCAAATTCTTGAAGTTAATTTTGTTGTTTACCTGAATGCAAGTAAAGTGTCTGTTACAGAACTAAGAGATATTTCTTGTAAGTTCTAATAGTAGCTGCATTTTATCCGGGACTAGTACTACCATAGTTTCAAATGCCATGGTTCATTCACGTGTGCTATGCAAACAGCAGAAAAAGCCATGTTGGGTCATACCTGAATTCAGTATTGTCTGGCAGAGGCCAGTGCAGTTGCTTCAGAGAACAGGCGTGAATCCCACAGTAGTTAGAAGTGAGATACCTCCTCAGTCTTTTCTCCTGCATCTCATCTATGCCAGGTGCCTTTTAAAAAGTATTCTGGTAACTCCAAATGTTTTTTATATCTTTATAGTTATTTCAGCCATCATTTAACATTTAACTTAGCAGTTTCCCACAGGGATAACTGCCTAGATGTGGAAAAAAGTGTATTCTTGTACTGGTTTTCTTACTTTCAGCTTTCTCATTTATGCCCCCAGCTATTCTTGTTCTTCTAGAGGGGGAGAACAAAAGTTCCCAGTCTGCATCTCAGCAGCATTCGTAATTCCTTGTATTTGTTTTCTTCCCAAAATAATCATTCTTAACCTTTTTCATCTCCCTTTTATAGGAACTTTTTCATGGCCATTCACATCAGAGTTCCCTCTCATCCCTGTTGTCATGCTTAATTTTTTTTGAGAAGGCAACACCAGCATAGAATGCATTTTTCCAGATGAAGGCACACTAATGATTCATGTTAAACAGCAATAATATTCTTCCTTCACCATTTGTGAAATATTTATAAATTTCAGATTGGACTCCAGCTGTGCACTGAAAAGGAATTTGTTTTAGCTGTCCAGTGATACCCTGGTCTCATCTTTCAGCTGATACAATAAATTGAAAACCCAACAAAGTAAAAGAAGTTTTGTTTTTCTCAATACTTCTTTTTTTTCCAATTGTTTTTGCTGCTACATCTATCAAAGCTGCATATCATTTACATATTTACTTTGATTGTTACAGGTCTCTGAACTTCCTTGAAACTGTTGTCTTATCCAAGCTAAATAACTGAAATACCAGAGCATTGCAACATTTTGGTTTATCCACTTGAACATTTAATTAAACCAACTGTTTCAATTTCTGGAAAGTCAGTACATGTTTTGAAGACTTCCAAAAAGTGTCATGACAATCAAAACCCAATTTATTTTTTTTTCTTTTGAGGATCTTGTGCATTTTTTTTGTTAGAGGTTGATACTAGTGTACTAATTTGACAATTTTGCCGTTCCTTGAATGTCAGTTCGAATTATATTGCAGTCATTGCTCTTTAATGGCTCCTCTGCTGTCTCAGTGTGCTCTGTCTGCTGTGCATGTTATATGAGCTTCTCAAGAAAAGCCTCTGCTAGTCTGTGTTCAAGAGCTACTTTCCAGATTTGCACCTCCTTTATTTCTCTAAGCTTTGTCTTGTTGGGCCATTTGATATATGATAATGGCAATCTTGGGGTTTGTTGTGCTGTGCTATGCTGATTGTTTTATCCTGCTACCCCCTAGAAATTAAATTTGCTTTTCTTTGCTAGGTTCTGTGGTATAGACATTAATAGGGCATAGATTCAGCTCTATGTTCCTCTCCTCTCAGCAGTTTGATTTTCCCAAAGACATTCGACAAGGCCTATAAGATTAAATCCTCTTTCTTACTCATGGGAGTGAGTTTTATTATCCTGTTCATTTTGTCTGTTTGGGCCTGCACACTTAATTGGAAGCATTTGTAAGAAAACAGGCAGTGAGAGAAGTTCTCAGTCTATATGTAAACTTCCAGGCCACTGCCTATTCATAGCTCTGCATTGCTTGCCATGATGTTCAGAGCAGGCTTCCTCCCCAACACAATGGCAGAAGTGTCTAAATGGCTCCAGTACAAAGCGTCCTAATTACTTGCCCAAAGAATATTCACAGAAGAATTGTGAAGTTTTTCCCCATACCATAAAACCTTTATATAAATATTCATAAGGGAGAGGGGGACAGGCAGACTTCATGGGTCACAGCCTGCTAATTAATGCCTCTACCCAGGGTTTTAGTGCTCTACATCTAGACCAGGGGTGGGTGTCTGTTTATGGAGAGTGCTGAGGATCTTCAAGAGGCTAGAAGGTATGCTTGGTGTTAAAATGCCTTTCTAGAACTAATTCCTCATCACCGAAGAGCCCAAACTCTTCAGTTTTGTTAGGAATTGAGATCTAAATGAGCAAAGAGTTTACGCAGGCAAAGTCCCAATGTGGGAATGACTTCATTGCTGTAAATCCTGCTGTAAGTTCGTGAGTTGCTTCAGGTGCATTGAAACCTACTTAGAAGACTCAAGTGTGCACAGGCTGTTAACTCAGTATACATTTTTAGATAATGTTTTCCCCTTATTCCCATTGCTGTTAATTGACAGAGCAATTCATTACTTTATTAATTGACAATAAAAATAATTTAATTTTAGTGAGTCATTGCAATTAAGTGAAAACAAATCTAATAGGTAGGAATGTTGTGTTTAAGTTCTTCATGTTATAATGTTTAGTTTGTAATGAAAATTCGTCAGTGAATCATAAAGATGCTTTCAGGCTTCCTGATTTTGGTTTCAGAGATTTAATTTCTTACTGCTAGAAAGTCACAGTCAATTTGCAGTTAGTTATTGAGTGCTGACAGCTGACTGCCACAATATATGAACTTTCAGTTGCACTGAAAGTTGAACTAATCTGAACCGAGGAGGATTGCTTCAATGAAATTTTCAGTTCAAACTGTGTTATACACTCAGTATAAGATTGCAAATACCATGAGGTCAGAACCTCCATTTTGTGGTTCAGTGCACAAATTAAGGCTTTTCATGGAGTGCCACCACCACCTGAGACCTGGCAAAAGCCTTTTTAACTGCCTTAGGAAAAGGTTGGATTATGTGAGGAAATGGTTATTGCAGTAAGGTGAAATTTCATGTTTACAGTGATTGATAAAACCATGTGTCAGTCATCTTATGGGGCTATGATTTCTACATTTTAGGTCAAACCTTGTTCAGCTAGGTTTATATTTGCTGACAGGGTTTGGAGCAGAAAGAATATGAAGGTAACAAAACAGTATTGTGGATTTGGGTTTATTTTTTTAAAATCACAAAGTTGTATTCTTTCTGCTATTACTGTTATGTAAATGTGCATAAATTAGTCATTAGAAGGATAAGGGAAGAGGGATGTATGCCTGCATGGTGGTACTGTGTATTGCATCCACATGCACCTTATAAGGCTTCCCAGGTAGATTTACCTACAATCACCAAGATTAAGACCATATTTATTAAATACAAATAAGCAAGATCATGCAAAATATCTGGCACCCTCATACATATCCCCATTCAAATGTTCTTAGTATCTGAATTTCAAAATCATCGGTGAAGTTCCAGTTTTGTGGAACAAGACTAGGATGGGTTGCTTGTTTCCCTCGTGGTACTCTCTCAGACATACATAAACATGAGAAAGAGCTTGATCTGCAAAACTGTAGCAAATTGCAGATGCAATATAGATAAGAAGGTACTGAAAGGAGTCAAGAAAGGAAATGTGAAGAAAATAAATTTTTAAATGGTATGATCTTAGTTTATTAGATATCTCCTTTTTTGTTTGTTTTTATTTTTAAACTTACAGGGAAAAAAGTCAAGTATTAATATTGCTGTAGTTAGCTGCAATAATCACCTCCAGAAGCAATGAATACACCTTTTTTCTTGTCAGTCTGTGAAAATAAAAATAGATAGAATAATATGTTACATCTTTTATGTTTGATAAAGCAGAGGACCAGATACTGAACATTTGCTTTTCAAAACATGAGTAAAACCTGCTGGCTAGCAAGAACCTCGTGTGATCACTAAGTGCCTGGATTGTATGAAAATACAGCTGTGGTACAGTCGTCTACCTGAATGTCACAGGAACTGGTAAAGCATGAAGGAAAACCCAGACCATCCACTTCCCTGTGAAGTAACCATTCTGCCATAAATCCTCTGAACCTTGGAATTAAATCTGGATTCCTTCAAGATAGTACCTTCTGGGGGCCTCTTTTATTTTTATATGACATCTTTTCACAAAGAAATCATAGAAAAATAAAATAATTATGTTTGATCTGTTCGTGCAACTTACAAATTTTTGAAACCAACTTCAGAACTGTTAGAGAAAAATAATGAGTTATTCCATGGAAAGCAGAGGCCTCACTTATTAGACCTGGAGCTATGTGTCCTTGTTAGCTGCCAGGTATGGAAGAGGGCTTTGGAAACCCCAGCCTCATCCAACAGCACCAGTTCCCCAACAAACCACCAGCCCCTTCCCACTGCCATCAGCTCTGAGCAAAGCTCAAAGATCTGGGAAAAAGCCTGGTTGAGTGCACTGGAATTTTTTTTTTTCCTGGATCTAAGTGACAAGGCTTTTGTAAATTTTAAACAACAGGAGTCAGATAGAAAAGTGAAAATTAAAAGACAGACACCCAAGTCCAAAGTTACTCAAATCCTGAAAATACTGCAGAGCTTTTTCATAGTCTGACAGCCACCCATGTAACCTACTACCTACTACCCCTACTACCAAAAGATGGCACCCAAACCCAATACAGAAGGGAACCTGAATGGAGTGGGAGAAACACAAGTGGAGACATGAATCTCTTGTCCTGCAGTCAGAGAAGCTGCAGGGAAGGAGGGAGCATAGATTTTGGTTACTCACCTCAGTGAAAATTGAATTAGTTTAAAAGTAATTGTAATTATTCTGTTGACTTCATGATACCTCTTATGCCACTATATTAATAATTCTTCCACATTATAGGAAAAAAGAGCATTATTAAAAAGAAAACTAACCAAGCACAACCTGTACATTGAATGTCTTTGTTTTGCTCTTGTTTTCAGCTCTTAGTGTGCTGGGTTTTTTCCCATTTTTCTGTGTTGTCTTTAGCAATCATGAGGCACTTTCTCATTTCAATCCTATATTTATGTAATCAGTTACAATAAGGAAGTGACTAAAGGAAAAGAGTAAGCATGAGATTTATAACATGATACAATAATTAGAAATTCCACTGTGTATGTTTATATAGTTACATATTTTCTGACAAATCGTTTTAGATACACAAATAAGCATACATACATATGCAGATATATGTAATTGTGAGGACTGGTAAAAAAATGTCAGTTTCTACATACTTTTACAAAAGATATTTATTGTATTGTTTGCTTTATATTAATTTTTTTTTCCAAATAGAGAGATGTGCTTTTATAGACATGCAATTGATACTGGGAGTCTTATCTGGAAGTTTTCAGTTTTGACATTCTGAGTGTAGATCTTCCCTGAGGGAGTACAGTGGTTTCAGTATGTGGTATAAACCCTGGATTTATATGAATACTTATATAAAAATCATACAGAACAACTTTTCTCCTTTATTACTGAAAAAATAATTTCACCATGATGTTTCAAGTAAATATCTCCCTGAAGCAAAAGAAGATATTGCTGTCTAAAGAGCCACCTTTCAGGACACTTACTGGGACACGACTGAAGGGATAACAGTTGAGTAGAATTTGCAACTCCAGCATCAAATAAATGAGAAAGGAAAATATTTAATAATTAAATATTTCTTCCTTTAAAGAGTATGTTTCTCTCAGTCTCCCCCCTACCAACATATTCATAGGATTCTTTCTGAGGCTGTTCATTAGTGTCAACAAGATTTTACCTTTTGAAATAGTTTGCGAAAGAGAAAGTTTCTAACAGCTTGACTTCACAGCCTCCATGCTAAAAAACATTTATTTCAGTGAATGTGCCTTTGAGATGACTTGCATAAGATCTGCTCTCAAGAATTTTATATAGCTATTACCAAAGCTTTAGAGCCTTACTAATCTGTAGATTTTAATACTAAGAGTTGGAGGGTCATTGGGAAAATATAGTAAAGATTTTTAAAAGTGTTTCCAAAATCCAGTTAAATGTGAACTCTGAGTAGTTCTAACATAAGAGTAAATTCATTTTGAAGCCAAATGCCTGTGGTTTCACTAGCTTGACCAAGTTTTTCTTCGTTTATGTCTGCTTTCGATTTATTTTTAATTTATGTGATTCCATTATTTTACATGTGTTGTGTTAAAAGACTATCTGGGTATGGGGAAAGGAATCTGAGTAACATCAGAGTTGTATAAAAAAGTATCCTAGGTATCACTGCGTGATAAAAAAACTGTGCTTCTCCATAGCAGTTCCAATTTATAGATAATCCCCAGCATGTCTCACTTCATACATGGGACAATAATGTAACATCTTTGGGGAGATCACAGATATCTTTGTATTTATCCCAAAACCTTCACAGACATCTCGTTTCACTTATCCATGCCTATTAAGAAATCTACATTCTGGAAAGATAATCACCACTCTCCCACCTAAGATACATATTTTCAGCTCGATCTCAGTGAGCAGACACTTGAATGCTACATCCTTAAACAGATAAGTTTTAAAACTTTCTGTAACCAGTGCTTCAACTAACTGTTATTGTCTGTATAGGAGGCTAAAACTTATCAGAACATTTTTGGTTCATTGTCAGATAATGTCTAGTTGCACAATAGCACAAATGTGAGAAGATTTACAACATTTCCTAATACTTTGCCTGTAGTAAGAATGAAGGTGGAAGCAGGTAACTTCAGATTGGACAGATTGGATCACACACTGTGGTATCCTGAGGTGCCTCCCACTTTCCACTGTTTGCTTAGAAATTTCAGTGGCTCTGTAAGCCCCAGGCATGTAAAATTCCAATGGGATAGAAAGTAAATGGATCAAACTACAGTGCTTATTGCTTTCAGATATACAAATGCACTGGAAAATGGTGATTAAATGTGACTTAGAAACGTTAGCTGATACCACAGAGATTATCCTTTTAATTCGCGACACTGTTCATCATAAAGTTGTGCCTATATTAATACTCTAATGCTTAATGCAAACTGTTTTTAAATGCCAGAAATCTATCTTTTTCTTCTTCTTTTTTGTTTTTTTTTTCATTTATTTAAATAAAATTTGTGTTAATAAATACACATTCCAATAGTCAAATTGTAAGAGGAGTTTTGGCTTTATAAAGTGCAAGAAAGGTCTCACTTTTTCAGTCTGTATTGGAATGAACAGCCTACACTCCAGCATAATAAAATGAACTGAGTCTTTTATAGATACCCGAACATGTAGTGATGCCTAAAATAAGCCTACAGAGAAGGAACTGAGAGTAAAAAAAAAAAAAAAAAAAAGTGTCTAAGGCTGGGAGAATTCTCAGACCCGTCTTGACAAAAAGTTTAGACTTTCTCCTTTAACTTTTTTGGAGAAAGAATGTATGAAATTTTAGAGATAGGCTATAAAAGAATTTTTGTGCTAACTTTTTGATACTAAAACAAAATTAAATAAATCATTCAGAGAGAGAACTTACTTAGGTAGATGTAGACCATTGTCTCAAAGGGGCTTTTGGATACCTCCTGTCAGTTAGAACTCCAAGACTGTTAGCAGAGTGTGGTCTGAATCTTTTCATTTCCTTTGTCAGTATAAATCAAGAATTTTTTCAGTTGAGGCAATGAAGCTATGCCATCATAGAATAGATGAAGTGTATTAGAAGTGGGTCCTGTGACCTTCCTGTCAATAGGAGCTAGAATAAGGAAATGACATTGTTGAAGAACAGCTCTATTATCATCAGAGGTGATTTTGCAGTTTTAGCTGTGTTCAAGCCTTTATGTTTCCTTCTGAAAGTAGAACCTGCATATTAAAAATCTTTTTGATCAATTTAATTGTATTCTTTTTAAATGTTAAAAGCACTGAGCATCTGTTTTCCTAATTGCATGTAGCTTCCTTTTTAATAATTTATTAGTACACCAGTTTTGCAGTTTGTCTTCATCATTTTGACTACTTTGTAGTAACTTTGTCCAATGTACCAGTTCATAGCCACTAGCCACATGAAGTTTTTTTTTCAACTACTCTGTATATTGTTCTGATCATACCATTTCAGTTTATTCCACAAGGCATAATTCTTCTCCAGTGAAGGGGCTTGTGTCTTAATCTAAAAGCATAACTTTCAAAATGTTTTACAGGGTATAAAAATGCTGATGAAGAGTGGAGATATCAAATCAAGTAGGGGATAGAGACCATGCTGCCTCACTCTATTTGAATGAGCATTATCTGAGACACTCACCTTGAGGCAAAAATTGGTGCACCTTTGCAGTTGGGCCAGTTTGTATGATGGAAAATTGAACATGAAGAAATAATTATTTGTCCTTCTGAATTGTTTGTTGAGTGTCTGGACAAGTAAAACCTGTATTTGAATGAAAATTATAAAAATTTGTTAGTTCAAGACACTTGTCTGGTTACCTGTCTCTGTCAATAGCAGTAGAAAATACTTAGACAAGTGCATTAAAATAGGGTGAATATGCAATTAGAATTTCCCAGTATAATCTTCCCAATTTCATCAGTGGACTTAGTAAGACAAAAGTGGTGCCACTATGTAAGCTTCTGGTATTCACAGCTTCCAGGTTCTGCATGGTCAGTATTGCAAATGTACAATCTCATGAGATGCCATGTGTTTAAAAATGAGAAATTCAGTAATCTCAAAAAGAAAATAATCACAAATTCTCAGTGATTGCTCACACCCTTTTTGGCATCTCAAGATTTCCTCTGCTCTGGCTGAAGTACTGCCCACATAAATTGAAAATCCCATCAGTTTTGATATCAACACAGCCTTTTCCTGCATGAATGTAATACATTGCCACCATCCACTTATAAATGGTGAATGCTTATGACTTTAGAGTCTACCAGATTAGATTTTGGGAGAAAGAGAAGAATGTTGAGTGAGACGTAACCTCCCAAGACCAAACCATGTTGGCTATCTGAATGCCTACTTAAGAGTGCCAGCCCCAGCTGTACTCACATACCATCACTGCCTCATTTTTAGAAAGTCTCACAAAGGCAGATGGTACCTAAATGTGTCCCAGTTACCATAAATAAGTCATTCTGGTGTTAGAATCTCATAAATGCCATCTTTGCTGCAGGTGCAGGTCACAAGTTCAGGCTGAGTGGAGGTAAAAGCAAAAGGAGGTTGTCTTTTTGTCTTCCTGAGTGTAGCATCTCTTAACACCACTGTGGCAAAACTGACAAGTATAAAGGACTGGTAAAATTGCAGCATCTTAATATAAATGACACTGCCAGATATCAAAACCTTACAGCAAAATATAGCTTATAGAAAAAAACATTCTATGATTTTATGTTGAGTGTAAAGTCCCCAAACATACTTTGTACCTTGGGCACTGTCCTCAGAAAACTCGTAAAAATGAGGCTAGGGAAAGGGGTCTCTGGTGGATACTTAGAGCTTGTTATCTCAGCATCTCTCAGAGGATTTCCCTGGACAGAACTCAATAATTTTTTTGTCTCATTAACCTGGGAAAGAGGGACAAATCAAGAGGATCTCCCACAAAGATATTTCTTTCTGTTAATATTTACAGCTAGTTTTTGGTTTGGGTTGGGTTGGGATCTGAATGTCTTATTCACGGTGGTAAATTGAAAGTAACTCACCTCACACCAGTAATTGCAAAAGGAAGGAATATCAGACTCAGGAGGAAGAAAACCTGGTTATATATACATTTTAAAAAGGGGAAAATATCTACAAGATCTTATTACTCCCAGCACTATACTTGAACCAGAAACCTGTCTTCTGTGTTTGCTCACCATGACCGAACATGAGACAAGGTCAGCCACAAATCAGTCAGTCCTGCTACCCCCTGTGAGCAGGGAGGGGAGTGTTTGCCACCATTATTCCTGACTTAGGGGGCCTTGGGCACTGGGGTGAGTGCTATTTGGACAGAATATAAAAAGAAACAAGTCTCACAGCCTCAGACAGCAAACTTTGACTTTGAAAGAAAGTAGAAAAAGGAAGCAAAAAGTATCTGATGGTATCTTGCATGTCTCCTTGACAGGCATAGAAAGATAACCATAAAGCTGGTTAAAACATGATCCTGCAACTGATCTGCCTAGGAATGAATAAATAATCTATGGGCATATGTTCAACTGCTTCCTGGAAGCAGAGCAAAATATTTAGGATTTTTTTCTTTGTAAACCAGTAGAATTCAAACTATTTTGGGCACTGGCTGAAGATGTCGGTCCGTGCCACAAGAGTCATGCTAATTGTCAAGCTGATCAAGTGCAATTGTCAATATCATAGATTTACTTATAAACCCACAATTTTTAAATCAGTATTGTGAAGATGTTCTCATTATTATGATGCTCATTTAAATTAGATGTAAGCAACTTAAATACACTGTTTAAACAAAATTACCTGCAGTCCTCTATCATTAATAAAAAGGGGGGTTAGTTTGTTAGCTCCAAATAAAATAAAATATAATAAATGCAATTCAGATAATTTCCTTTCATCTGCTCTCTACACTTTTAGCTGGTCAACACTGACTGTTTACACAGCAACATTTTATAGCATGCATGGCTGTGTTTTGCCAGGGCAGTTCACACAAGAAGCTCAAGGGAGGAATTGCTTAATTCACTTGTCCTCATACACTCACACAGCTTTTTTCTGACACCCATGCTATCTGTGATTCCTCAGTGACATCCTTCCCCAGATGAGATTTGCCTTCCTTCCCCAGTTTTGTCACATGTTTGTAGTGGAAAGAGACAAGACCAAAACCCCTGACAACCTGTGCAGATGTGAGCAGGCCCTGTGAGTGTGCCGTGAAGGGTCTGTGGGAGCACAAGAGGTGAAAAGCAGAGGAAAGAAGGTGCAGGAACTCCAGGCATTTATCAAGACTTTCTATAAGATTTACTGGGTCTATAAGTGTGTAATGCACCCAAAAAAATGAACCTTGCCCCTTTTTTCTTGTTCATTGAAGCTATCATTCCTTATCCATTGGACCTCCATGTGGAATTTAAATGGTGGTGGGAAGTTCTCACGCCCAAACCCTGCATTGTTAGCATATGAATGCTCAACTAATTGTTTGAAGTAACAATTAGGAGGATAATGGGTAAAGGAAGAATACTAGAGACAGCAACTAACACCTGTGAATCAGAACTTTCTTGTATGTAATTAATTAAAGAAGCAGGCACAATGCACACTGACTTGAAAATCTGGTCCTAAGACAATGCTGGTGCACATATATCCCTTTTTAGTGCCATTACTTACATGTAAGATTTGATCTTTTTCTGTAAAAATATTAGTTGTGAATGAATGTTGCAAAGTGTTGCAATGTTTGGGATTTTTTGGTGGAAAGGGAGAAAGGAAGAGAAAAACATTCAAGGACAGTTGCAATTTCATAGGAGAGGCAGAATGCCAGATGAACTTATTAAAATGTATCAACTACAGATAGGTATCAGAAAGTCATTGTAAGACAAAGAACATTTCTAACCTTGCAAATAGCAATTATAATTTAATATCCTGTAATCAGCACTACATTTCTACATTAAATAAAAAGAAATGGCCACCATGAAACTGTTTCATTAAATTGCATTTATTTGCAGAATGTAAGCAGAATTTTATGGTACTTCCTCAAAAAAGCAATACATGTTTGTGCTCAGTGTGCTCATATGCAATTATTTCTTAAATATGCTGTGCTTCTCTAGAACAGTAGCTTCTCTAGAGCAGTATTTAATGAAGTTAGTTAACATTATGACTCTTAAAATTACAGTCTCAGAAAACCTGCATCTGAAAATTACATATATTAATAAGCATTAGGGGACACAGTAATGTATTTGCACACATCAGTACTGTTGACAGAGTTGTACTGGCATGAAAAGGAAAATGGTGAAGGTAATTCTGTAGTAAGAATAAATCAGTGTATATAGAGTAAAATATTTATCTGAAGAGAAACATAATGTCATTAGAAAGTATCTAATATCTAATTTCCTCACTCCTTAAAGTTCGTGGAGATATAAGTAACTTCACATACTTCAGCTATAATATTGCTGATGACAGTACAGTGAGATGATTTGCATTGACTTCCAGGTTTTCTAGATTGGTTTATCAGAGAAGATAGTTTCAAGGGGAAGTCATTTTAATTTTAACAGAGAAAGAACATAAAAAGAAGAAGGGAAAATGAAGAAAATAGATGTAATGGGAGCATAAAGAAAGAAAACTGCATGTAATAAAGTTTGGGGAGAACAGATTATTAGTCGTATCAGTATACATGTCAAGTCTTAAAGCAGGAGTTCAAAACTTCATAAAAATTGCAATCAGATCAACTGAAAAGCTCTTCTGTTTTCTTTGCTTGTGTCCTTTATATGCTACAATATTGAGGGTATTTTTATCCTGTTAAATTTACCATTCAAGGTGCAAGATAAGAAAAAACTTAAAAATAATCAGCAATTAAAAGTGATTATCTTGTTAGAGGGGTGTGTGTCATCTACATTTCATGTTGTTGTTAGGCTTCTGGTTTTCATATTGTAAATTCCTTGCTATTTTGCAGATCTGGTGTACGGATACTATAGGCAACAGCGGAAATTGACTGAAGAGATTGATTGGTCATATACAGGTAAGCAAAACTGCTGATTGAAAAACTTGTTTTACTTTGATATTTTCGTTTTCATTGTTACTACGTCAAGAGCCTGTTATTTCTGTATACCACTTCTGTCCCTAAACAATTGTTAAATTAAAAATATAGGAAATTGAGTCTGAAAATTGCAGGAATGATGGAACAGTAGAGAACACTTCCATTTCTAACATCTCACCCTTTAAACCTTAACCCTGAGACATGACTTCCCAGATGAAGACTGGAGCAAATAATTGTTAGATGCTCTTTTCTCATCTGAATATGACTGTTCTGGTGAATTTGGTAAGCAGACAGAAATGCTGAAACAAGGCACAGCATGTTATATGTGGGTAAGGTATCCGTATACTGAACATCTAAACTCTGCTTCTTAGCACTGGAGCAGCCTTTCCATCTCTCACCCTGATTCTCCTAAAAAATCAGTCATTTGATTTTTCTTATTTGCATAAGAAAGGTATACCCTTAGATTTTTCATGACCCTTGCCTCATCAGAGACAGTCTTTGTGAAATTCAGTTTGCCTCCTAGATTGTTCTATAAAAGTCAAGCCACTTGCAGTAATATTGAAAAGTTAATTTTGTCCTAGATTGTAGGTATATTTTACCCAGAATTTAATAAGTGACTTCCTGAAGATGTGCATAGACTCTTACATTTTTGACAATTTAAGTTACTGTTTCAAAAAATACCAATTTGTGAAAAGAAATAAAACCTGACAGATACCAGTGTTTCATATATTTCGGTCAAAATATGTTCCTGCAGATAAAGAAAGTTACACCATTCTCTTTCTCCCTCTCACTCTTTCTCATTTTCAAGACAGTTTTTATCTTCCAGGGTAAAACATATCTAACAAGTTTTGAGCCTAGAGAGAATCGAAACAGTCTGGTCATAAAACGTTCAAAATGAGATCTATAATGAAAACTCGCACTTACACACATTGTACTGCAAAATCCAAGCAATACAATATTTCAAGTTCAAAATCGATCCTGGTTTTAATAACTGCAGTTATGGGAAAGCAGGGATAACCCTCCAGGATAACAGGTGGCCAGAGGGCATTTTATGAGTTCACTTGAAAGAATAGTGAATGGGTTTTGCAGAGGACAGAGTTCTTCCCCAGCCTGCAGAGAGCACCCACCCGCTGTGCAGCTGCTGCAACACATTCAGTGGGTATTCTGGATGGCAAAACAGCACAGATCTGCAAGCCAGAGGACTCAGACCTATTGCTTCTCTCCCTTAATATGAGATACCTTTGTGTAGTCACCTCACTTCATGATCCTTACTCTAGGGGCTCTGCTGTTGGCAAAGCCTTTCTCCCTATACAGACCTATACAGTCGGGTGCAGCTGGGTGCATGGGGTGGCCAAATGTGAGAAGATCCCTGCTCAGCAACATGTGCCCTGCCTCACATCCTCCTGCTCCTTCAGCACCCTGCTCCAGAAGCCTCCTGCCCCTGCAGCCTCTTGCCCTTGGTGCTTCCCCCTCACCAGATCCACGTGGGCTCAGGAATTGTAACACAGCCAACTCCAAGAGTGGTCAGGCACTGATTTTCAAAGTTTTGTGAGGGGCTGTATATTAATCAAGTAATCAGTGTCTGGGGCTGCCAGTTGTCTTGTGAGCCCTATGTGGCTTGTGATGTGTCCCTGAAATACCAGGTAATTTGTTCACGGCCTGAGGGGAATACACAAATTGAACTTTAACTTAAAAGAACATAGTCTTCCTGAATTTGAAGAAAAAGTACATATTTTAATGTCTAGAGGCTGAGGCATGCTGATTTATTTTTTTATTTTATTTATTTATTTATTTACTTTAATCTCACAATTTTGTTCCTGGAGCAAACAATAACCAGTACTGTATGTATAACTTCTACACCTAGATGAGACTTGAGACACTGATGAACACACACGTTTTTTAGTAGATGACCACTGCTTTGTCAGTTCATGCTTTCCTCAGACACCAGTTATATTCTTCCATCCTATGGCCCACTCACTTAAAGATCTGAAAAATTAACCTCTGTGTACCAATGAAGCTTCACAAATGGGCCTTGGAATCCTGCATCATGGAGTTTAATCCATCATAACAAAGAAAAATTTAACTGTCTTGGTAAATTAATCTGAGTTTGACCAGATACAATTCTTTATGTTAAATAAGAATTTTAAGTTACATTAGCCACAGTGGGTCAATACACTCTTTTCTTGGGATGGTGCTGTGAAGTGAAAGTAAAATGGAACTAGAGAAATAACTTGAATGTCACCTGCTGAAACTGCAGTTTCTGAAGGTGAATTTTCATAATAAAGCAGTTTCACATACTGTAATTATGTGACCCGTCAGATTTTGACTCTCAGGTGAATACCTAATGAAGGCATAAATGTTAGTGGAAACAGGCTTAGTACTTCTTAGGGCTCTGCTTTTAGCCATAGACAAATAATGTATCTGCAAGCATGAATTTAGGGGGTTTGTGTCCTGATTTTGCAAATATTTGCATATAAAAAATACCGCATTGAAAAAGTGGAAAGTGCAAGTGTATATCCAGGTATATACAGGTATGTATATACAGGTATATATACCTGTATATATGGATATACAGGTATATCCATTTTTTCAGAGAAAATGGGGTTCTTGAAGTTAGTTCATTAGTAAAATTATTTTATTTTAACAAACTTTCTTTGCATTTTTTCTTTAAAACAGTGATAGAAATAAATTAGAGCAACATGAATATTTCAAAATGGTGTCATGTACTAAAAGTGAAGTAAACCACTTTTATTGTAGAAAAGTCTGCTGATAAAGTTAATTTTCTCAATTCAGCTACATACTAATTAATGATCAAAGATCATTTAGATATTATTTAGCTGCAACAATAGGATAAGGCAATCTGAACTATTATTTAAAACCATAAAGCAAGCAATATTTGCTTCAAATATTTCTGTATCATCCAGGTGAAAGATTAAATTTTTTAATGCTTTGTTTAGCAGCATTATTTTTTCCAGAAAGAATGATAATGCTATTTTCTGTTTGGTTTGGTGGGTATTTTTTAAATTTTTAACATGACTGATTAAAAGTAGGTTGTGAAAACTCTGAGTCTGAATATTCACATGTAGAATTATCAAATGATACTATAAAGAATGTGGGTTGGGTTTTTTTCCAGTGAAATTTCTTTCTGGTGGGCTTTTACTGTTGGGATTCAGATTGTTTTTCATAACAAACAAGTTACATAGTTTAAGGAAAAAAGCAGACCTGGATTCTGGTGAAAGCAAGACATTCTAAACAACCTTCCAGGGATTGGAAAAGCTGAGGGTTTTTAAAAATTCAGTTTACAGTGTAAATGAATAGACAGTTCAGTGGTTTTGTTTCATCATTCAGGGGTGTTAAGCTGCCATTCATTATGTGATTCACTGATACACAATTGCTTTATAAATACTGCCAATGCTGATCTTGTGCAAAGGGTGATTAAACTCTTGGGTATTCAAAGAACATTTTTGTTGTTTGCAAGCACGATGTGCATCATATTTCCCTATTCTCTGGGAGGAAGGTTTATGAATCACAGAAAAATTTATGTTTGAAGGGGCCCTTGGAGAGCATCTGGTCCAAACCCCCTTCTCTGAGCAGAGCCACCTTCAAAGCTGAAGCAGGTTGTTCAGACCTTGTCCAGCAGAGTTTTTAAAATCTCCAAGGAGAGAGATGCTGCAGCCTTGGAAGTGTGTGTTCCATTGTAATTTGTGCAGCAGTCACTTCCCTGGTCCTGCTGGCTGCATTCTTGCTAAGGTAGCCCTGAAATTTCTAGGTTTTCCTGGCTGCAAGGGTACACTGCTGACTCGCACACAACTCAATGTCTAGCAGGATAATGTATGATGATCTTTTCAGATAAATTTTATTATCTGATGTATCTCAGTAGCAAAACCTGTCAATGATGTTGATGGTGCTCTTCTGGCTCTTGCATCAATACTTTCCTCAATAAGAAATGCTAAATGCACTAGCTTGTTGGTTTGCTCCCCTGATGAACACTGAACTAATTTTGTTAAGATTAAAATTGTTACAATTCTACCTCTGATTCAATACCCTCTGGAGATATCCCCCTAATTTATCATTTCCCATTACTATCACTGCACAGACAAAACCTTAGCTGTCAGTTGAAAGGCTGTTTTTGCCACACTGAGTCCTGGAAATTTGTGCTGATGGCTTCAAATGCTTCAAATGAGCCTGTAGTTTGTCTCAGAAATGAAAATGGCCTTATTTTCAGTGGACCGAAAAAATGTAATTCTCTTTCTTGCCCAGACAAGATCTAATGTTTTAATTTTAAATGTTCTATCCATCTTTGAGGACTGAAGAGACTCTACTGTAAAGTTTCTTCTCATAAAGTTTATGGGAAAGTAGTTTAGCTGCTTCTATCCATAATAATTTACAGAACCATTTTGCTTTTAGTTCAGCCTGTCTCAGCTATAAAAGCAGAAAATTAATTTGATGCTGGTAGCCAATTCTACTTATTTTGTGAAACATCTCCTGCTTCTGTTACCCCACAATTTGATCCTAGTAAATCAGAAAGTTTCAGGCTCTCTCCTTGCCCTCACCCTGCCTCCTTGTCCATCAGCCATCTGCTGGGGGCATGGCCACTGTTTTCTGGGCACCCCTGTGCTCTTCCTCTGGGACAGCTCCAGGAGCAGGGCAAAGGGAGCTACAGGGTTTGGGTTTAAGTTCTGGGTCTCGTTCATTGCTGGCCAGGGTGGAGTATGAGAGTGAAGCCATTTAGTGAGCCAAATCCTGACAATTGGGCTGTGTGGGAGAGCAGGAGGCACCAGCAGGAGCTTGCTTGAGGTGGGATCCAAGAGCTGCTTGCTGAACTGACTGTTCTACCAGACAAAGCTGAAGTGTCCTGGCCAAAAGCTGATGAAAGCTCCTGCCTTCACTGGATGGATAAAACTGCACTCTGGGAAGATGATGCATACCAAATTAAATTCACATTTTGTCCTTGCTAGGTAACTACCATGGAGGTATTTGCATAATTTTGTGAGAAGATCTGCTCTTTTTACCACCTCCTGTGACATAAATCACTGTTTTATTTTCATCAAGTATAATCATGACTGATGTGCTGTATCTGTTGTAAAAAAAAAAAAAAGTCTTGGGTTCCTTTTTTAAGGGATACAATTAAGAAGTTGAAATAACATGCGTTGCTTTATTAACTCCTATGAAAATAGCTCTGCAGAGGGTCTTTTCTTTTTTAGTAAACCTTATGCTTCAGAGGCTGTCATAGCTTTCCTTGCATGATAGCTCATTATATGTATTTACTTCCCCTAGTTCACGCAGTCATTCCTGGTTCCAGTGTTTTGTCAATAGACTCGCAGGATCATTAATTAAAAAGCCAATGACATTATTATGTTTTGGAAAAGGTTGATGCTTCAGCAACAGAAATTACAATGTTATGCATCTGTTTACATCAAAGAGACAAGGTGTCCTTAAGCAGGAAACTACATGCTGGCATTGCATTGCCATAAAGAAATCCCTTCTAGTGTATCTCAGTGTACTGAAAAAACAACACAAAGCATATTATTCAACACAAATAAGATGTCTATTCATTATATTTGTAATCAGACTTCTGAAATCATATTAAGAGATGATTCGGAAGAGTATTTCAAATATCCTTTCTTTTCAATCAATATTTTTTTGAGCAGCAGAAGACTACTAGCAGCAAAGGGAAATCTATTTAGATTTTATTCAGTCAGTATTTGTAGGATAAACTGAGTGGAAAACTGCTGCAAAAATTTTTTCTGGAGATGAGGTAAGCGAATTAGACCCCATATTCAAGGATCTTTCAAAGCTGGATGCTTATAGGACAGGCATGTAGAATCACATGTTGGTTTTCATATTTTGCTCCTCACCAGTAAAATTATAGGATTTTTCTGTCAATAAAGATTTAAGTGATCTATTTGCCAGAGTTGTCTGATAAGTAACTCTGATAAGACCTGTTCCTTCCCCCACTTCAGTCCTGAAATCCTATAAGCAAAGGAAACAGCTGTGTCGTTTTCAGAAACTGCACAGCACCTCAGTCTGAGCTTCATCTGGATTATTCAAACACATTAGGTTTCTGAAGTGAAGAAATCAAAGTGTGAGGTATTTGTGTTGTGTGGCACTCTTGTTTTGGCACTTGTTTGGGTCAAGGCAATCCCAAGCACTGCTATAGGCTGAGCAGGGACTGGCTTGAGAGCAGCCCTGAGGAAAAGGACTTGGGGGTGCTGGTGGATGAGAAATTCAATATGAGCCACCAGTGTACACCTGCTGCCCACAAAGCTAAACTGATCCTTGGCTGCATCAGGAGAAGCGTGGCCAGCAGGTCAAGGGAAGTGATTCTCCCCCTCTATTCTTCTCTCATGAGACCCCACCTGGAGTACTGAGTCCAGTTCTGGAACCCCTTTTATAGGAGGGACAAGGACATGCTGGAGTGTGTCCAGAGAAAGGCTACAAGGATGATCAGAGGGCTGGAGCACCTCTCCTATGAAGACAGGCTGAGAGATTTGGGGTTGTTCAGCCTGGAGAGGAGAAGGCTCCGAGGAGACCTTATTGTAGCCTTCCAGTATCTGAAGGCAGCTACAAGAAAGCTGGTGAGGGACTTTTGAGGATGTCAGGTAGTGATAGGACTAGGGGGAATGGATCCAAATAGAGGAGGGTAGATTTAGACTGAAAGTTAGGAAGAAGTTCTTCACCATGAGGGTGGTGAGACACTGGAACAGGTTGCCCAGAGAGGTGGTGGAAGCCCCAGCCCTGGAAGTTTCTAAGGCCAGGCTGGACAGGGCTCTGAGCAACCTGATCCAGTGGGAGGTGTCCCTGCCATGGAAGGGGGGTTGGAACTAGATGACCCTGAATATCCTATGGTTCTATGATTCAATCTGTGCTGTAATGAAAAGGGTATAATCTTGAGGACTACTTACTTACAAAATGAACAGATAATTACTTTGAGATCATCATCACCTTCATATTAATATGATTTATGGATTTGTGAAGTTTAGAGTCCAGCAAATAGTTTTCCTATTGCATAAGTTTATAGGCAGCCTTGCTTTACTCAGCTGCTACAGCCTGTTTGTTTAAGACATTTTTACTCAGACTATTCTGCTGTATTTATAGCAGATTTATGTTGGATTTTTTTTCCAAAAAGCCATTCATTTCCATATGCACAGTTTGCTATTATACTGAAATATGAGCAATAAGTAATACTGCACAATGTGCTCACAAATTTGAAGCCACTTACGACCTTGCTGTAACGCAGTATGAAGCATCTAGCTGCATACATGTTTTGCTGGTTCTTGCTACATTTCAAAGCAGTTGTGCTTGCAATAAATTCCATATTCAGCCTGTGGTGGCCTCTTTGCACTCTCTTCCAAGCGCTTTCTTTATGAGAACTAAAAGTATGGCTTGAGCTGATGTTGCCTGGGGTTGATCCTATTTTAGACAATCTATAACATGTTTTCTTGGGGAGGGGACACATACTTTAAATCATGCAACCCCTCATTTTCTTCAGCTCAACATACCCAATTCAAACAGATTTGTTGTTACTGCAACTAATTTTTGCCAACACATTTACCCACCAAGAAGAGATCTGTGTACCTGCCAGTGCTAATGTGACCATACCATCTGCACCGATCAAAATGAGATCAATACTTGTTCTCCTCTCAGTAAAAGGAACCAATGATAGTCTGTTGCAGTTGCTTGATCATCTATCTTGAAATTCACTCTGAGATAGTTTGTGTTGTCTGGAGAATCTGTGGAGCATGTGCTAAAAAGCTTTTCTGCGTGACTTTCAGCCTCTTCTCAATTCATCCATTTCTCTAGAGGAATCTTCCTACCCTTTTTGTCATACGGGCTTATTTCCTCTTGTATGGTACAGCTTGGATCATAGAACTCTTTTTCCCACCACCAAAATGACTGTGTAGTGTTTTGTTGCCTACCTCTCCCTGCCATTCATTAATGGCTACATGAAGTAACTGTTAGTTTGCCACTTTATCTCCTGTGTTTCTAGGAGTAACTCTTTATCCTTCCCAGAGACTAATGGAAAAAGAGACAGCTGAGTGTTTCTTTGACTATCTCGCAGTCTCTCCCAGCTGCCTTTTCCTAAATGTCAGGGACACTTTCCAGCATGGTTACCATGGTGCATTCAGCTGCCAAGCCTGCAAAGGTTCACAGAGCCAGCACGCCCACTGCACGTTTTATAGGAACATATGATGAGGGAAGGCACTTACCTGCTGCTTCACAGTTATATAGAACATAACAAAAGGTGCTTTTTGGTGCATATTCTGTATAAGATAGGTCCCAATTTGGTACCATAAAAACCATCAGTCAGTTAGGGATATTCTCTTTGTCCCCCCATTTGTGAGTGTGTTGGTGTATCTTTAGATGTGTTGTATGTATAAACCTGCTGGTGAGCTTGCCAGCTCAGCAGGTCAGTACATAAATATAAATGCTGATTAACTGTGCTGTATTCATTAATTGCACTTCTATATTAACTACTCCTATCAAAGGATTTGAAGGTGTTTTCTATTTCCTCATGATTTATTATTCCATCTGAAATGTGGATAGCAAAAACTCTTTCTTTTGCTATGGTTTCCTGGTGTTGTCAATACATAAAAAAAAAAAAAAAAAAAAAAAAAAGTAAAAAAAAAGGTACATCCTGCACCCAACCATCAGGAAACATTATTTTTCAAGCCTCAGGTTTATAGCTAGCAACCTGTCCATAGTTTTGTAGCGGAAATAGCAACATCCTTTCTAAAATGCCAACAGATTAAAAATCCACTTTGAAATTCCATGGAATCGAGTCATGTTGTTTGCCTAAAATGTATCATTCACTTCATAAACAGATTTCAAAAATAAACATGAATAAATGCCTTTGTTCCTAATAATAAGCTATCTTTAGGTTCTGTTCCAGTAACTTGCTTCAGGTTAAGATGGTCACATTCTCAACAACATCATAGAGTCTGGGTAAACTGGAAACACTTAACAGATTCAGTGAAGAATCAGAGAGGAGCTCTGAACTACTACTACAGTGTACTTTGAACTGTCTGCTGGATAAATGATTCATAGAAATAAAATATTCTTCTTCCAGTTGCTCAACTTTAGCCCCCAGGAATGAAGTCAGTAGGATTTTCCAGTGTGATTAGGCTCCTTTCATTGAACTGTTCAGTTTTTTTCTTGTTGGCACCAGCTATGGACTCCCCAGCTCCAACACTCTGTTACTCCAGGCAATCATACCATCTAAGTCTTGCATAAAATTAATCAAACTCTATTTTAAAAGCAGATGTGATATTTTGCTTCACTGGAAGAGTATCTCAGAAACTCCCTCTTGACTTTTAAATATTATCTGGATTTCTAAGCTAGCTGTATTAGCTGACCATTAAGGTCATCTATTTTTTCCAATAGAATTGATTTATTTGTTTGCTTTTTTGGAGAGTTCTTTTCTATTGCCAATATTTTCCTGCACTGATATCCCTCACCTGTTTGTTTTTTAAATTAAACCAGGATAGTCTCATCTCTTGTCTCCTTTTTCTGCTCATTCATATTTCAACTAAAATTCTTTTGACTTCAACTTGTGTGAGCAGCTCTTATCCCAGATTAACTGTCCCCAGACCTTTGTGCAGAGCAGTTAATATGTTCTTATCTTTACTGGCAGTTGTGTGGCTGGAGCTTCAGAACACCCTTGCCTTCCATCATACTGTCTGCAGTCCTCTGAGACTGTCAGACATGGTCTGATTCTCCTCCTCCGCCGTTTTTTTCCTGTGGTGATTCCCATTAGTAAAAAAAACTCCCACTTACTGTCTCTAGATGTATGATTTTATAAAATGCATTGTTGAATTTCATGCTGTTTTTACTATTTCAGTTCTCAAAGTCATCTAGTTTTCCCATATGCTAGACTGGACCTTCTTCTCACATCATCACTAGGTGTAAATAGCAGTACTGAGAAACTCCAGAATTCCCTGCAAATACATAGCCTAGTGCCTCCCCTTTACAACTGCTTACTATTTTTCTCTGTCTCTCTTACTTACTGAACAAGTGAAAGTACTGTGGTAATAACAATTTGGAGTATTTACTGATCCATTCAACACCAGTACTAGTGACTAGTGTAATTCCTTCCTTCCTTCCTTCCTTCCTTCCTTCCTTCCTTCCTTCCTTCCTTCCTTCCTTCCTTCCTTCCTTCCTTCCTTCCTTCCTTCCTTCCTTCCTTCCTTCCTTCCTTCCTTCCTTCCTTCCTTCCTTCCTTCCTTCCTTCCTTCCTTCCTTCCTTCCTTCCTTCCTTCCTTCCTTCCTTTCTTCCTCCCTCCCTCCCTCCCTCCCTCCCTCCCTCCCTCCCTCCCTCCCTCCCTCCCTCCCTCCCTTCCTTACAGTTATGACCAATTTATGTCACATTAACAGTGGTGTTGGTTTCTTTATGAAATTTAAACGTGTGGATTTTATCAGTGATGGAGTGGGTAGCAAAAATACTCGGAAATGCATCGCGAATATTAATTCTATTTTCAGTGGTTAAAAATTATTAAATGATAGGAAAAAAATATCATGACAAAACTAGGATTGTGTGGCAATTAGGTGAGGAATCAGTCTAGCACTCAATGGGAATTCGATGTGCAAACTCCTTATTATTTTACATTATAAGACAAATTACAAGCTTATTAGCTTGATTCTACAAAGCTGATCATCAATGAAAATTAATGTTGACATTTAATTGTCCAGAAACTTCATACTTAATATCTCACTAAGATGAATGACTCAGTTTACACTTTCCAGAGCTATTTGATTGCTCCATGGTAGTACCAGATACAACTTAATGCTTGCAAGTACAGCTTTATCTGTACAACTAAGAATGATAGACACTTTTACATTTACAGGAATCTGGAAATACAAAGTAGCGTATGTGGGTTTACGTAGACAAAGAGACTACTACAACCATTCTTGAGGCTAGCCAGATTTTCCATCCTGTACTACTTTGGTCATCATCAACCATTTGCTTAAGAAAATAGTTTTCTGTGCTAGGTCATTTCTTTGTTTTTGACAGCTTCAGGCTACGGGAGGAAGGACTGCAGGAAGTATGCCAGTAAAAAATGTGTCTTTTACAAAGAGACTGAGAAAAATTTATAACATCTTTCTTATGAGAAATAAAAAATTTAGCCTTTTCTCTGAAAGCCCTAATATATCCTCATTTTGTATCTGAAACCTCAAAGGATGAGGTAGCTCTTATTTTATTTCATCAACCCACTTGCTGCATAGGGCAAGTGTTTCTGAGTCAAGTTCTTACCACCCTGACCTGAAATAGTGTATTGATTTTGTCTGCATGATTTAGACTATTGTAATTATTTTGAATGGAAATCCTCTTGGATCCAATGGGGCAGAAACTTCTGTGTGAGGACTGTAACTTCTTAAACCACACAGACCTTTCTAGGGCCTGTCTTATTTGCATCTACAATTCAAATTTGACATGGAAGATTTCTTCTAACTCTTATGTCTGTGACATTTTGTGTCTTTTATCAATCACTTAATTCTCCAGATCTTCTGAATCCCATTTTGAAATCAAACTCCCTTGCTTTGCATAAGCATTTTAAAAAGAGCTTTGCTTTTCTTTGGGTATATACTGCAGACAATTTGAGGTGAAATTATTTCATTTTCTGTCTCTTGACCTACTGCCTGTCATGCAGTAGGAAAATGCATGCTCATTGCTTCAGTATGAGGGAAAAGTTCTTCAGAGCAAAGCACTGAGGGCTGGCAGCACTTTCTCATGCTGCTGAGTAGCTCTTTTCATCTGGGCTGGCAGCAGCTGGAACCTGCTGACTTTCATGTCAGAGCTGCCCAAGGGTCAGATATTAAGCATTTATAGGCCTTTCAGCCTGCTCTGTATTTGTGGGCACAGTGTGGACTAGCAGAGCCTGTCGTTTCCTCAAGCCTTAAGCAGTCCTGCCAGAGCAATGCTGTGCAACATCACTTGTTCAACCAACTAATGGCTTCTAGTAGACATGGTATTTGTCCTAGCATTTGTGTTTTACATTAACATGATGAGAAGCCAGCTTTGGCCAGCATGCTGTCTCAGAACACCTCCACAGCTTCCTTCACACAGTGCATCACCCATGCTCACGCATTTGTCCTTGGTGAATCAGTTCCCCTCACATCACACAATTTTGCTCTTGGCCTAGCTGATGAGTTCCTTATAATCTTTGCAGAGGTGACTGCACCGTGATGAATCTATGTCCCAGGAGGATAATGTTAGGTTCTTTTTGTGTGTCATAATGATACTGCATAATAGACTCAGAATATATGCCTAGAGATGGAATAGTTATAAACAAAACCAACCCAGCAACAGCAGATCTAGGAAGTTGTAATCACTTTTTAAAATGTCAGGCTTGCACCTGCATATCCTCATCACACTTTCATATATATTCTTTAAAACATGGACCACTTTCTGTTTGCTGAGCAGTCCATAGAAATCCCATAATTGTATAAGTGTCATGTCTGCTTTGATAATAAAATATCACAGTATAGGAGTACATTTAAGTAGCTGCTCTTTTAACCTAAGATATAATAATACACACATTTAGGACCTGATTTTAACTAAGCAGTCCCTTGATGTTATTGGGAACTGAAGACTGCAATTTACAGGCTTATACACTTGGCTGATTTAAAGGTAGAGATACACATAGGAAAAAAATGTCTCTGTCACTTCGAGAACATCTTTCTTCTTCCCTCTGACATCTATCACCATTGAAGTAGCTTTTCTACTCATCAGAAATCGTTTGGGTTTTTTTCTAGAAGCAAAGCACAGCAATGCTGGTGCGTGTCAGGAGCAAGGCTTTCTGTCTCAGCATAAGGGCATCGTATCATGTCCGTCAGGCTCAAGTATCACTTGTTGGGTTTTTTGGTTTAAAGGAAGCCTCCATTGATGTTAATCAGTAAAACTGAAATGAAAAATGCTGTGAAACAATACTTTTCCATTATAAAGCCGTTTTGAAATACATTCAAGTTTCTTGTTACTTATTTGCTGCCTCCTTATACACTCCAAAGTTTACAGCTTACAGTCTTCACAGATGCAGGCTCCCACATGAAATACAACTATCCTACCTTACCTCCTTTCTTCTTCCTGTGGTATGGTGCAATTTTCATGCAAATTAGCACAGCTCACTGGACTTGAGGTTCCAAATGCAGCTTCTCCCTCTCAAATTAGATTGTCTCTGCATGAAAGGAAAAAACAGACCTAGAGGGAAAAAACAGACTTCAGCCTGTTCCCTTGCCCTCCTTCCCCTCCACTGAACGCTATGACTACAAGGTGAAAGTCAGTTTTCTTGTCACCTTGCAAGCTGAGATCTCCTGTTTCCCAGAGGCCACAGCAGCCTGGCCTTTTTGGAAAGGACAGACTTGTCTCTCTTTTACTGGTTAGGCTTTTTCTTCACATCTTGACATAAGTCCTTCTGGAACAATAAACCCAAGAGTCCAAGTCACTGTTTCTTCACCCATTGCACTAGTGATGCAGGTGCAGTGTTGTGTTATGTTATCCATGGCCATCATCCCTATTGTCATTGAGAGAACCAATTGAACTCGACAGATTGGAGTGCCCTTTGAGAGGTGCCTCTCTTCAATATAGAAAGTGAGGAGAAAGAGGTTTTTGAGCACTGCATCTACCCCTGCAAACCCTTTTGCCTGCAGCTATGTAGTATATTTCACCAATTGCATTAAGCCTGTGCACTGCCACAAAGAGATGGCCAAAAACTTCAGGTCATTTCCCCTCTCAGTTTCCTTTCTTTGTTTGAGTGAAGCTATAACATACGGATACTCAGGAGAAAAAAATCCTTTAAAAACAGGTGTCAAACCTCAGAGGCTTACAAATGTAATCTGATTTTGTTGGAAATGACTGACCAGGTTTCACGCTGGCAGCAAGCAGCCTTTAAACACTATACAAGCCAACAAACCTGCAGTTTAGAAGGACAAATCTTAAGCAGAAGTGCAGCGTATGAGATGTTGAACGGGCTAAATATTTCTTAAATATTATTTATTTAGCAACTTATTTTTTATCCTCTGCTTCTATGAAGGTTGTTTTTACATTCCACAGCTCATGTAGGAGGCTGAGCCAGGAGTAATTAATAAAATATTAATGCTGTCATCCCACAGGATGTATTGTTTATACTATCACAGATGCAGATTACATCTCAGATCAATGAAGCAATTTTTTAAAAACCTCTTTCTAAAGCATCAGTTGCAGTGTAACTACAATTGTCCACAGTAGTTATATCACACAGCAAATTAGGAAATATACATCAGGATCTATTATTTTAATGGGAGTCTTGTAATTTTTAAAAAAAATGTAAGTAGATGCCAGACTTGCAAACCAATGACCCTCTTTGAAGCAGTACCTCCAGCACAAAGAACAAAACCACTGTTGACTTGTGCATGGCTGTCAAGTTAATGCTTCACAGGAACCCAGAACACTGATCACCCTCTTGCATTTGAGTTCATCCTTCTGTTAGCTCCCTCATAAGGTGTCCCTTAAGCAGTCATTAGACCAGTGCAGCTGAAAATTGGTAAATATATTTTCAATGTGAACTAACACCACTTCAGTCCTAGCCAAATATGAAGGAGACAGCATTAGACTGCTGATGTCACTTCGTGTCCTGAAATATTTAAAAAAAAACATTTTGTTTTCAAACCTATTAAAAGAGAGTAAAATCTTATATATCTATGCTCCATCAAATGCCCAGTATCTACAAGGATGAGTACTATAAAACTGTAAGAGAGAGGATGAAAATTCTCTGTCCTAAGTAGCACATCTGGAGAAATGCAACTGCCAAATTTTTAGCAAGCAACAGCATTAACAGGGGAACCATTGTGGTCTGTGTAAGGACAATATTTATTTCCTGCAACTAATAGTTTGTCCTAATAGCAAACTAAATTCTGTACCAAATTAAAGGCAAGATCATGCTTTCAATGGGGCTCTACTTATTATGGAACAGGGATTTGCCATACCTAATCTGAAGGGGTGACTTTATGCAGATGTACAGCTGCAGTCCAGTCAAATGGCATGGGTGCAGAGTGTGCAAGGCCAGGGAGTAATAACCTCCCTGTACTCTGTGCCTGGAAGCTGAGGATTATTTGAGCAGTGATCAGATGTTCTCAGAAATGTCTTTTAATTAAATTCCGCTCAGCTGAGAAGTGAGACAAGGACACAGTTGTCAACAAAATCCCTTCTTGATATGTGACTGAATGCTAGTATCATGAGTCCCTCAGAGTGTCCATCAATATTTTGCTTTGGTGGGATGGCAGTGATGTTACAGGTTGACAGTGCAGAGGCTGGCAGAGTGCTCTTCGGGCTCTGCTTACTGTCATTGCCAGTACAGTCATGGAATACAATTTTCCACCCTATAGAAAAGTGTGCACAATTCATTCCCAGGATTTGCAGGTCCCATAAATGAGATGAGGTGCCCAGGATGGCCATGCAAAACCCTTGTAATGCCCCATGAACTATAATACAGCTTATTGCAGCTCTGGTGAAGAGGCTTTCTTTCTGACTGGGCTTCACAAGTTTGTTTTGTCTTTTTTTTACAAGATCCTGTGTAATTCAAGAGTAGTAATATTTATTTTCATCAGTCATCTAAATGATGGGACAGTGTACCCTCAGCGAGTTTGATGGTGAAAACTGGGAGAAGTGATGAGGGACCTCAGCGGGTTGGAGAGGTGGACAGAGAGGAACATCATGAAGATCCACAAGTCCAAAGACCCACAAAGTCTGGGAAAGAAAACCCCAGCCACCAGTACCTGCTGGGAGCCAAGGAGCTGGAAAGCAGCTTTGCAAGTAGAACCAGGGGGACATGGTAGACACTAAGTTGAATGTGATACAACAATCTGCCCTTGTACCAAAAAAACCCAAAAACAAAACAAAACAAAACACCAACAAACAAACAAAAAAAAACCCCAACTGCTAATGATAACGTGGGCTGTGTTAGGAGTGTTGCCAGCATGTTGAGGAAGGTGACCCTTCCCTGGTACTCAGCCCTGGTGAGGCCACACCTGGAGTTCTGTTCTGTTCTGGGCTCCTCAGTACAAGAGAGATGTGGACATATTGGAGACGGTTCAGGGAGGACAATGGGAAAAAAATGAAACACAGGAGGTTCCCTCTGAACATGAGGAAACGTTTTTTACCTGTGAGGATGACACAGCACTGGCACAGGTTGCTCCATTCTTGGAGGTATTAAGATACTGTGTAAACACCATCTTAGGCAACTAGCGTAGATGATCTTTTCTTTTGAGTAGGAGAGTTCAACAATGACCACCTGAGTTCCCTTCCACCCTCAGGCATTCTGTGATTCTGTGTAAGAATCTCACACAAAAGGCAGGTCACTACTGGAAGGAAATACAAGAACATGTCAAGCTAAGAGATGACAAGGATTAGTGAGTCTCAATACAAATTTGTGTGACAAGTCTCCACAGAAGTTTGAAAGAAAACTTCTTTGTCAAGAAGTTGAACCTCCAGTCAAGGACTCAAGAACTGTGGTGTGACAGGATATTAGCAAAAGTAAGGAGGTAGTATAGAAAAAAAACTAATTTTCAACAGATCTCCTGTGACTCACAGTCACAGACTGGCAGTATATTCTGCAAAGTCAAAGACATCTTTTCTTTGCACAAACAATTCCATGGAAACTCCACCTACTGATTCTTCTAGATGTGATGTTTCCCCATGGGGAGGTAGGCTGTTCTGGAAACAAGAGATTCTGAGTATTATTCCAAGATAAAGCTTGTTCTCATGAAGAGAAAGGTTGCTGCTGCCTACAGCAGAGAGAAATTATTTTTTAAAATGAGTTCACAATTATATATGCAAGAAGCTGTGTCTGCATTTTCTTGGAGACTTTCATGTACATAGTGCTTTTTGCATTGCTTTCCCCACCCTTGGGCTCCCACCTCTTTCTAATCTAATGTGTTATTCCCTGCTTTAGAATTGATGCAGAAGAATCATATAATTCACCCACAGGGTTTTTTGATCACACTCTTCAGAATGAAATCTCTGTTTAAATGTTATGCAAGTCATTCATGACTGGGACTAGTCTTTTCATATCTTCAAAACTATACCAAGAGACATATATTCAGTACTTGGTCTTTACTATACCTTGCCTGGGCTGTATACCGTAGCTAGAAATTCTGTCCTTGTATCTCCTTTTCAACCATCATAATCTTTTGCCACACTTTCCACCCCAATTGCAATCAGTGTCCACATTATTAATCCATAACTACCCTGCTTAGCCATACAGAGATCTTCAAAGAATGAGAGTACTGGGAGACTGTGACACATACACTGTGGGGCAGCATGCACTTGGTAAGCACAAGTGAAGTTCTTCCAGAAAAAATAGGAGAAAAAATGTTTTAAAACTGTAAATGGTTGTTTCTTACTTTGCATGACCTAGACAAGATTATTTTTCTGATTTTAACATTTTTTATGTGCAACCTGAGAACATAGGAATTAGATTTGATACAGTCTTTGTTCAGTAGTCACAGAATTGTGTCAGAAATCTCTTAATGCATGTAGTGCTATTTGATGCTGCATGCACTACCTATAGTGCTGAAATGGTAAATACAAAACAACTAGAAATGTATTCTTTAATTATTTTTTAATTATTTGTAACAATTACTTGCTCTAATTGTTTTAATAGTAATGGGGCTTGAGTTGGCACAGAAATATGATCTGTTTGTAAGAACAGCAAGATATTTTTTTGGCCAGCTTTATCACCATAAGACTCACAGAGGGACAAGAACTTACTGGCTGACTGAGATGGACATGAGACCACAATTGCCAGAGATGCATTAACCATGTGTCTCTGCAGCAATTAATGCTGCTTCTGGCCTCATTTCAAACAGTTTGCACTGTAGGATAGAACGGAAAATGTGAAGGGAAATGCTATTAATGGACAGTGAGTTCCCCAGCTGAGGTGAGTTGCACCTACTGCTCAATAGCTTTTAGCTATACACTTAAGAATAACTACTCAGTACTGAAAGTGACTTTGAAATTCCTTAATACTCACATATTTTAGAAACTGGTCAGGCCTTTTTATAGGGCTGCAAGGGAAAAAAAAGATTTTCACATGTTTGTGGAAGAGGTACTTGAAAGAATGAACTACTGTGTTTTTACATTGACATTATCACATGAAGGCTGTGTAAAACCTCACACAGAGGAAGAGTTGGTGAAGAGTGGTTTTGGGGATATGATAGTCCCAGAAAAAGACTAATTGCATAATAGTATTATTTAAATTTAGTATTGAATATTATCAGAGGAAGAGTCATATACATTCACTGTCATTGCTGTTGCAATTCTCAAAGTATCTGTTACAAAGTCGGTGGACAGAAACATAATAGTAACACTGAAGTTATAGTTAGTCCAAATAAAGGAATACTATTAGTGCAGGAAGGTTTGTGGAATGTAGAGATGGGGGGGGGGTTATAATTTTTTAATTATTTTCGTTTCATTGTACATGAAGTGGGAAAGAGAATTAGAGTTTTTGCTGTTGAATCAAAGTCCTTGCTAAAGAATAATTTTATAAACTAGAATTGGTTTTCTAAAGTGAAAAAATATAAAAGAAATTGTGTAGATAAGCATGCATACAGCTGTGGCTCTGTGTAAGAAACCCATATGTCTCAATATAATACTATATAACAAATTCCTGCTCATCACCTCCCCTTACCCTTACCATTATCATAATGATGTTCCCATAGAAGTGTCGTATCAAATCCTACTAAAAGATGATTAAAAGAAATTCCACTTGCCTATGGTATTATGTTTTTCTGAAGATATGTAGGAGCTTCTTTTTATTAAAATTGAAGCCCAGTAAACATGAGAACCTGGGGAGCAAAAAACAGAGGTTTTTTCCATGTCCTTTTGGATATTAAGGTAATTTATCTGCTGGCATCTGCTGGGACTGACTGGAAAATTATTTAATCCAGTAATCTTTTATCCTTGTATTTGTCTTGCTTCGGTTAATTTTCATCTAGTCCTTGCTTTTCAAGATCTTCATGTTACTCTTTACAGTTGAAATAAATACCTTTTTGCTATTCAAGGGTAAAAAACTTTTTTCATGGATATTTGTGGGATTTTTAGCATCTATGGTTCCACTGGTGCTAGTCAGTAGTGATTTTTCTATGTATGCAGAGCCAATCTGATCCAAAGCTCAGAGAACCTATTTGTGATTTATTTATATAGTCCAGGAGGCTTTGTATCAGAACTTATGACTGTGGCCTTTATGAGATGTATTATTCTTGTGGATAGGCTGGTACTGACAGAAGCTATTTTCCTGGGTGATAGCAACATAATAATGCACGTTTGGTAACAGGGTAAGTGCCCCTGTGGTGTACCACCACAAGACTTTCCATGGAACTAAACAGGCTGCCCATTAACATTTAATAGTCCAGGAGGGAGGGAGGAGAGAGGGAAGAAGGGAAGAAAAGGAAAGAATAAAGAGGGATGAGTGGATTGGGGAAGCAGGTAAGTCAAAACAGAACAGGAGAGAAAAGGAGACTATATTGATTTTCTTGGTGAAAGCCAGGAGTGCTGGATGTGTTGATCTGTCGAGAAGCTGTGAAAGAGGAAATTACATTCTTTCTTTTCAAATTCCGTGTTGTATTTTGTTTCCATGTTGAGTGCCTGATTCTGCCACCCAAGATAATTGCCAGAATAGAATGGAGTCTACGTTGTAGTAATGAGGAGTGAAAAGCAAAGACTGTCATAATGCAATTCATTAGATGGTGGTCTGTACTCATAAAAATAAGGTTTCTTAGTCTTGAAGGGTTTCATTGTGCTCATCTCCTGGGACAACATCAACTGTCACTTATCAGACAGATGCTAAATGCTGTGCTTGAAGTAGATTATTGCTTCCTCATTCTTTGCTCCAGCTGATGGTCCTTTAAAGTGCATTTTTGTGGTTTGTTCAACATCAGTGCAAGCTTTGAGTTGACACAATTTTTGCCATATGTAGCAATTTAATTTCTAATAGAATGGTACTAGCATGACCTGGGGCAGAGGGAAATACCTCCATAAATTTCATTTATGCCCACGTTCACCAACAGAAAGATGATAATACGTCCATTTGTTCTCTGTGCAGTAGTTGTAAGTTTGGAAGTCAGCCCTACTTCCAGGAAGTATGGCTGAACTGTGATGGGGCTGTTACAGTGTCAGGAAGCTGTTGCTTTTAATCTGCAAATCATGGTGGCTTTAGAGGGAAAAGACGGTGTTCATTCTGTTTTATTTTTCCTTCCTTGCTAGCAGTATGCCAAATAGCTCAAAAAACAGGTGAGGAGAACTTTTCCTGTGGAAGACCAAATAGACCATTGCCATCACCATGACAAAAACCTGACAGCTAATTTTGTGATATCCAGCATGTAAAAAATTCAAATGTGGGGTATATAAAATAAAGTCACTGGCCAAAAGGCATTACCTATTACTTACCCTAAAATGGATTTCAGTTCTGTTTTCAGCTCTGGTTATTTATGATCTTGCAGTGATCTTTATCAGTTAACAGTGTCATATTCAGTTTAATGAGTTAATTTACCCAAATTACTAAGGGTAAAGAAACTAATTATTACAACCTGATCTCCTCAGAGCAAGATTTAGAAGCATTCAGGACTTCTAATTAGGGCCTCACAAATTGGGGAAAATGAAATAAAAGAAGGAGGAAGAATGTGTTTCTCTTTTACTAGACACTTTCCCATTTGGCATTGTACCAAATTTCCTTCCTTAATACTTGCTTGAAAATAGATCTTAGATCTTAACACTGCATTAATTATAAAAAATTACTTGGCAAGTTTTCATTATATATTGCTACATGATTCTCTTGCGGCACTTACATGCAAATTCAGGAGCAATAGGATGACAATAGTGGAGCAGAGGTATCTTAAAAGGTTGGCTGAGTTTCTCCCATAATCTTTCTCCTAGTGTAAACAGCTATGCCATTGACTGCACTGTACATGGAGCATCAGTGATAATCTGTATTTTTCTGGCACAGGAGTGTTTGATTATATATTTTCTAACTAGCCTGCTATAGCCAGGTTTATCTGGAATTGTAAGGAGAAGAGGAACAGCAAACAGTTGCTACATTGAAAGAAGGCTGTGCATTGGCATTTAATCCTCCAATGCCTTTTCCTCAGTAATTCACTTAGTCTGACTATAAATCATTATCAGACTTACTCCTAGGAAGAGAAAGTACCAGTGACTGTATATTAACTGATTTCAGTTTTCCATTGTATCTCAACAGCTGTAGTTTACTTGATCTGATGTTCTGGCTTTTCTGTTGGGCTAAACTGAAAAATCGAAACATTTTTCTCACTCAGTTGCTTTTTTGGTTATTTTATTGAGCACAGTCTGAGTGACTGTAGATGTGAAGGAAACAAACTTTGTTTTGAAGTAAATAAAAAAGATAAAAGAAAAATTCCATCATCTGAAGATAACATTGTTATCACTGTTAATCATTTTCCTGACTCATATTCTAAAGTTAGATTTTAATAAGGGGTTAATGGACCAGCACATTCTACATGTTCAGCTGAAGATAGGCTACTGCTCTGCCATCTTTTAGGCACTTTTGTGGACACATAAGAAAATACAAGAACACAGACTGGGTATGCTAATACTTGGAAACAAGAATGAAAAATAAGGCACCAAACAAAACAACAGATTAGAACTCTTGGCATACCTGAATACAAAGCAACTAGAATTTTTTTGTTGATTCTCTTTATTTGAAATATTACACCCTACAATTGGAGAATATACTGAATTCACTTCTGTCATATTATGTGTGCCAAAAAAAATCCATAGGATAAATATATTTGGCTCATGCTCATTTAAAAGTATATTACTTTATTGGTGTTGAATTTTGAGGATTTTAATATTATTGAAGTTTTCTTTGAAGTGGCTATCTAGTTACCTTGTGGGCTGACTGTCCTATACACAGCCAGTATAATTTCATTTTTGAACACTTGACCTCGTCATTGGCAAGCAACCCAGTCTTGGAAAACACACAAGCAATTAAATCACTGAGACAGGCATAGTAATTGGCTAAACTGAAACCTGGAAGACAAAATTTCTCTGTAAACTTTCGGCTGTTAAAGTCTGGGCTTTTTCAATCTGAAGGATTTTTATAAACCTTACGGGACTGATCATCAGCCAACAAGTCTGTAAGGCTAATGGGGAATTTTTGAGGGGAAAACCACAAAATGCAAAAATCCTTACAGTGTAGTTCAAGATGAAGCAAAAATGTTGTCTTCTATTCACTAATATGTAAAACTTACACCTTACATTTTTTGATGACCAAAATGTTTCCCCAGAATGCAGTATGTTCTGTCATGGCCTTTGTTATATATTGTAACACACAAATTGGAATTGGTATTACTTCTTTCTTTGGAACAATAGTGCACTCATCCAGAATGTGAATTGAAATCTTTCTTCTGCATTAGAGAAGGTGTTGTGCAACTTTTGGTAATAAACTAGATGCTGTAACTATTAATGGTATGAAGCATCCTGAGGTTTGTGGGTTTTCATCTCCTGTGTTCATCCAATTTGGATGCACTATCTAAATAGTGAAGCAAACTGAAGAACAAAAGAAAGAATAGCTCTACAGTTTGGTTTTCAGACAAGTATTGATTTGGCTTCTAAATTTAAACTTTGTCCCAGTGTGAGTACCCACATCTTTTCATGGCCTTAATTCTCATTTCTCATATCTTAGATAAAATGCTTTTGCTCTGAAAAAAAACCTTGACATCTCTTAACACTTCAAAGTGGTAAATCAATAATATTTTTGATAAAGCAAATCCATTATTAACAGTCCACACAGAGGAGATATCCTTCATCTCCTGTATGTGTCCAATCTATATTTATGAAAGTAATGATATCATTGTGAAAGCAAAAGCTGATGAAAAATGGAGAGGAAATTAAGTAGAGGCAAAGAATCCATGTATCTTTTCTGCTGTCTTTCATCCATCACGTAAAACTCTAGCATGCATATCAGTTTAAATCATGAAATAATAAATGAATGCAAATAACAATGCAAACTCCATGATAGCAAAACAACAGTTACTAAAGGGAAGTGCTGGGAAGTAGAATTTTTCAAGTAAAACTCCTCATTTGTGCAATTTTCTGACATAGTTATTAATCCCATAAAGCCTGACATGTTATTTTTAGCATCATATTTCTTCAGAAACTGTGCTGATATTCAGTACGCAAAAGAAATGCAGGCTATTTATTTCACATATTCAGAATCCCATTCATTGGATTTGAAGGTTACATTTAAGTTCCTTATGTGTATTTCCCATCGATTTAAAAAGATAACTTCAATTTTGCATAAATCCTATGTTGCATTCAGCCAGTTCAGATGGGGTGGTAGTAAGCAGCAGTGCTGACAGGGAGGTACAGAGCCCAGGAGACACACAGGGAGCAGTGTACGAGCACACTGAGGATCCCCTCTCCGGGCAAGCTGCTGGGAGGACCACTCAGTTTCACAGCTGGTCTTCAGCCCTGCTCACTCTTTCCTGCTTTCATATGGTACCAATACACAGAATTGTCTGACAGATTACAGTCTTTCAAGTAATTTTACAAAAGACAGAAGCAGAGTTACACCTTGTGGACCAGGTCTTCTAGAATCAGCAGCGAATGGACGTGGAGGATGAAAAGTGAATTGGATGCTTGCTGCAGGGGAGGAGCATTGGAGACAAGGATGAAGAGCAGAGTTAGGCATGAATATTTCCTAGAAAGAAAGGCTAGGAAAATTTCTTTGGGCATTCTTCCCTCAGCAAGAATCCTAAAGGTTGTGGTGTAGACAGTTTTTCATTTTGTTTTAATCTGCTGTATTCAGGCTCATTTTTATTCATTGTGAATTGTAAGTTACTTCTTCAGAACTGGCAGCTTTTTTTGTGCACTCTTCAAGTTCTATCATGCACATTTTTATTCTCCTCAGATTTCCAAAGCATAGTTTGGGGGAATTAATTTTTGAATCTCAAAAAAATCTCATTTTTCAAAATGCCTGGCAATGCTTCAATTTGTTTTCCATCATAACACATACAGTAAAGCAATCTGTTCTTGTATAAAAACATTTAGTTCTTCAGCTTTTACTTTGGTTTTCTGCAAGCCACGTAAACTTCAGCAGTTTCACCATCTGCTGCCTACCCTGGCTGCATTTAACTTAATGCTTTAGTTCAGATTGGAAGTGGACTTCTGAAGCAAACCTCCTGTCTGCTCCCCATTTGCTAAGCTTGGATTCACAAGATAGAGTTATCTTACAGTGTGTGGCTTGACTTCATCTCAGCTGGAACTTAACAGGAAAAGTGTTGCAGGAATGTACCTAATGCACTTCAGCAGCCACTAGGCATTCAGTC
This sequence comes from Phaethornis superciliosus, assembly GCA_023637945.1. NCBI lineage: Eukaryota > Metazoa > Chordata > Aves > Apodiformes > Trochilidae > Phaethornis > Phaethornis superciliosus. Next base: position 22,917,190 of record JAJQWJ010000001.1, on the reverse strand, counting down.
CATGGGACTGGGCAGAGCTAGGCTGAGGTGGAAACCTTCTGAAGGACATGTTGTATAGTCATCTGGTCCTCAACCCCAACTGTTTCATTCAGTAAATCCACTTGTATTGGTCTGCACAACTTGCTTTACAGACACAACCATTATCTGCTCCAACATTTGTAGGATTTATGCATAAACATGTATTTTGCTGCTCAAATATAATTTGAATCATCATGACTGCACTCCAGTTCCTTCTGGAATTCCACATGTTCCTGACCCAGAGTGGAGCTTGCCATGGATTTCCTGTACATTTCATTCCATAGCTTTTAATCAATGCTACAACTTTATAGTTGTTACACAAGTGTGAATTTCCTCTTGATGTGCAAAATGTACAGACTTTGTTCATTGATAGTGAGATTAATAAAATTTTTACCTTAGAAAGAGAACTTCTACATTGCCTGTGTTTCTCAGTGCTGAGATCACATGTACATCTGCAATTGTAAGCAATGATGGTGTCCTTTGCTTCTGTAGCTTGTTCAGCTACACCACCTGCTGGACCACAAAGAAGAAAACTTATCAAAAGTTCAGCGATTCATATTTGTCACCTGGAGGATTGATTTGGAGCACTCAGGCAATTTGTCATAGATGAAAGTCTTACCTGATGTCCTCTGCGACCATGAAATACTTTTCAATTATCCTTGGTTGATTTCAAGCTAGCAGTCATACTGATAGGACAGATATTTTTCTTTTTGTTTACCAGCAAGTAGCTGAAACAGTATTTGAATCTATTTCATACAGAATATATATAGATGAGCTTGGTGAGTGTATGGCAATCAGCAATTACACAAAAATCACTGTTCTAAAACTTTCCTTGCAGAATAAAGATCCATAGATGCTGTAAGATTTAAGTAAGGTGTAAATTACAAAATTTTTAATGAAAGGATAGTTGTTTTATGATAACCACTTACTTGACTTAATTGCCTTTATTTCTACACAGAAAAAAAGGTAAGACATTATCAGATCGTCCTAGCAACTCATCCCATAGGATTGAAGGTTTTCTGAGGCACAGGAATAATGTTCTTCATCTCACCAAGCCTTCTGTTTTCCATTTCTTTCTGGCAATACTTACAAAAAGCTTCTTATCCAGAGTGAAAAAACAAACTTCCTTGTTCAGGCCACGGCATCACCATACTGCCAACCCCTACCATCCTACTTAACTCCACGTGCCCTGCCTCAGGACATCGTGATGGATTACAGTGTTGACACAATGCAGTCTTCTGGGAAGAGCTAAGATTACTACTGCAAACATTAGCTTCGTTCTAGGGATTTGTTATATTACATGCTGTGGCACAGATAACAACTACCAAGTGGAAGAATTTACATAACCACAGAATATGAAACTATGAAAGTCGGAAGGAGATGATATAGTTTCTCTAATTTTAATGACTGTTTTTATTGAATGTGGTAGTGTATAGTAGGGAATTTAAAGGGAAAACGCACAAATGGGATAATGACATTCATCAAAAGAAGCATGGAAGGTAGTATCCAAAAGCACACTGGTGGGAGAGAGAAAAGGATAGTATTTTCATTCAGTTCTTATGTCAGTGGTGGAAAGAGCAGAATAAGAGGAATGAGTGTTGGGAAGATTTGTGATGATGTTGTGAAGGAGACAGTACAGGTGAGCAGTGAGAGAAGGTACAGCAGTGGATGGAAGAAGGAGATTTCTGCTGCTCTGGAGCAAAAGCAGGAACCTGTGGAAGTCTTGGGCTGTGGCAAAAGAAAGACAGAAAATAAACAGAGCATGGAGTGGGGAGTGCAGCCTAACTCCAAAGCACAGCCATGGGCAGCCAGCCCAGCCCAAACTGGCAGAGACTTTTAAAGAGCCAGGGAGGACTCGAAAGACTTTGCTGCAGCTTGGAAGATCACCAAGCTGGCTGAAAGCAGTCCTGGAAGCAAGAGCCTGTCTGCAAGGATGCACAGGGCAAGCTGAGAATCGTCTGACCATGTTCTGAGGATTTTATGCTTAAAAAGTTAATTAATATTATATTTAAATAAAATTTGCAATTTTTGTTTGTAAAAAACATCAGTATTTGAATTTTCTAACAAATAGAAGATCTGAGTAGATTAATCTCCAAGTGTGGGCTAACTTATGCTCAGGATTTCTTAAGGGAAGCTTTTGAGAAAGAAGGTGAAATACTAGGCACTCTTTTTTTAAGAAAAGCACATTAGAAATCAGGATGTTGCATTATTTTCCCAGGTGATAAAGTTTAACTCACAGCTAATGTCCAGGACAGGCATGCCTTGAGGGGGAGCTGGAACCCACCCCATGTGCCATTCTCAAGGGAATAACTGCTTGTTTGGTTCTAATCCCCACCTCCAAGGTATTCAGATTCACAACCCTATGACTTAAACTCATTTTGGTGTGCTTGGCAGTTGTGCCTAACAGTTTCTTCTGATGCTGTTTACAAGAAGTGAATGGGTTTATTTACTATCTGACCTGTAGTCCTTCTGATACTGCAAGGTGATACTTGACTTGATACTTATTGAATAATTCAGTTTAGTTTTGTTTCTAGCTTAGATTTGTTTCTTGCCAGCTCTCCAGGTGAGCATCTTGTATTACTGCCTATTGTCATGGTTACAGGACTGGCTGCATCTCTTCTCCCCTCTGATATTTTGGAGTGCAACATAAGGGCTGTCCTTGCCTGGGTTACAGTATAACAAAACTTCCCCTGAAAGACTGGGATGCAGCACAATGGCCTGTAAATGAGCTCTTGCTCATTTCAACACATCTAGTAGAATTCAAATGTGTGCATTGGATGCACTAATATTAGCTCTTAGCTACTAGTAAGTGGGAAGCTAACTAAAGCAATTATATTTTCTTAGGTCTCTGCAGTCAAGTATTGTTTTTAATTAGCCCTTTGAAGTGTTAACAGAATTTCTTCTCAGGAAAAAAATATTTATACGTATGCAAACACATAAACATACACAAAATATTGTATTATTTATATTGCTATATTTTATAAACAAAAGATTCTCAGAGCAGCTGCTAACCCCTTACACCGATCTGTAGAGTCCTTGAGCATTTCTTAGGGAAAATAATCAAGTCTTTGGTGCTGTCTGTGTCCATGAAGCAGCCACAGTGAAATGCCACACAGCCTGTGCCCTGCTGCAGCACAGGACCCTTCTGCCTGCTCTGCTCTCCTGAGGCAGAGCCAGGTTGTCCAGCCAGGCCCCCCTGACAGAGCATCACTAATCTTTCCTTTTCCAGGGTAGAACTGCTTTACCTTTTTCCCTCTCTGTAAGTATTTTTGAAAAAGATCTTGTTGGTTTTATGTATTTAAAAATCTTATTATGCTGCTGACTGCATTGAGCAGGAGTATTAATGACATTTGAGTGATTACGGGAGTTACAGGAAAGGAGGGGTTTGCAGTGATTCCCAAGTTTTTTTTTGAATGTCAATGTCTTTCACATGAAGGCCTTTTGTTCCTTTTGTTTCCTTTATTATTTCTATATATTATATGAGGGGTTTTTTGATGGTCTCTGCTTTCCCTAGAGATGTAACAGCATGTGTCTATGATGACTAAAATGGACAAAAAAGTGGCTTAACTGTTGAAGGTGGGATGCAATGATAGGTGTGCCAAGCATTGCTACAGATGAGGCCTAAAAGATACTGTGATCATAGATTGCAAACTGTTTTTTAACTTTCTGACATTAAAAAAATCATGGATGCCACATTAGGTTGTAAATGCATTTTCCTCAAATGTTTTGATTTCTAGGAACTTTGAACCAAAAGAACTGGGGAAAGAAATACTCGGCCTGCAATGGTGCCAAGCAGTCTCCTATTAATATAGATGAAGACCTCACCCAAGTAAATGTGAATCTGAAAAAACTTAAATTCCATGGATGGGAAAAGGAAACTTTGGAAGATACTTTCATTCGTAACACTGGCAAAACAGGTAAAAAGTCAGATTTCATGTTTGGAATGATGTCAGAAAAGTGATACAGGTCAGACCAAGGACTCTTGATAAAACCTTTTTGTTTCACTTTTTCTTACCATGTGCATTGTGAATTTATCCATCTAATAAAAAAAATTAAAAAAAAAAAAAAAATAAAAAAAAGCAGGTAAAAGCTTCAGCAAAACACTTAATATAGAAATGACTAAAACATAAATGAAAAAAAGAGCCAAATTATCACATCATTACTATCACTCCATCATGAGCACTTAATTGAAGCTAAACAGTAATTTAGCATTTTCTATGATATAATTATAATTACTGCTACATTTCTAGGATCTGTAAGGAGTATACAAAAATGATTTCTTTTAAAGTATGAATAAATTACTTGCTCCTCTGGAAGCACTTCATGGATGAGTTTTGCTTTCAAAAAAGTCAGAATGGGATTCATTTCACCTACACATGGACACCTGTAATGTAGACACTTGTTTTTGAATTATTCACTTAGACTTCTTCTTAAAGTCAAAGAAGAGAAATAGGTGCTGCTTTTATGGTCCAAATTGTCTTACCTATCTTAGAAATGCATTTTAGTAGGTAGGGATTTATGCCTACAAGTGCCTATTTCTCCCAGCTATAGAAGAAGCTCATGGTGGCATTTACATCTCAGATAAATCTTTTTACAACCACTTTCCTGTATAAATCCAGGATAGCAGCAACTAAAATCTATTTTGTAGGAAGTAGTGTTTCTTGTTTCAAGCATAGGTATGGAGGAAAGAATCTCTTAATAACTGCCTTTGACCTTTTACTAGTTCCAGTGGGGCCCCTAGGCCAGCTGTTCTGTTTTGGTTTTTGGTTTGTTTTGTTTTGTTTTATTTTATTTTATATTTTATTTGTATGTCATTCCTCGTTTCTGTTCTTGACCCCATCCTGTACTTCCTACATACTGCCACACAAGTTACTTCCCTCTTGCCCTACTAGATGAGATAAACAGTGCATCTCTTTTCAAGAGATCCTTGAGGAAACTTTCTTTGAAGTCCATAATAGTGAACTGAGATCTTCCTCATCTACAGGAACTCAGGTATATAGGAACTGCTAAACTCTGCAGTTAAAATTGTCTTCAAGGTCCTTAGGAAAAGACTGTAATGCAACTTCACTCCATTAGTGATGTTTCAGAAAGAGGTTAAGCAATTCACCTCACAGGAGGTGGGAAAGCCAAATGGGGGGCTTATTCCACCCTGCTCATTCCCATCCAGAAGACAAATGCTCATTCCCATCTGCAGTTTGTGTACAGTTCTGCCCAGCTTGAAGTTCTGTCATTGCCATCTCCCATGGGAGATTGCTCCACAGCTCACATTCAGGACAGTCTACCTAGAAATTGGCTAAAATCTTATGTTCATGTGTTGCCTCATTTTTTGTATCTGGATTTATGATACTAATGGGGGGACGGGTTGGTTTTTTCCTTTTTGTTGAAAGTACAGGTGATCTCAGAAAGCTATTTATTTCAGGAATTTCTTTTCTTACTCAGATTGGTGGCTAAGCCATTTTTCTGAGCTTTTATGAGAACAGTTCTGTGGCTACAGGAGAACAGGAGACCAGTATAAAAGTGCATTTCACTAGATGAATTTTATGAATAGCAGCATGAAATGAAACATACTTCTCCATACTAGTGGTGAATTACCTTGCTTGTTACTTTAATTAAATAAGCAATTTCCCATCAAATTGCTTAAGAACTACAGGGCAAAAGTGTATCATATTTACCTTTCAGCACCTAATACTGAAATATGAGAGTCATAAGTGCCTTTGCTGGCTTTTATATTAACACTCCTTTTTTTCTTCCTCCCCTCTTCCTTTGTTTAGTGGAAATCAACCTGACAAATGATTATTATGTAAGTGGAGGTGGCTTAGACACTGTATTCAAAGCAAGCAAGATCACTTTTCACTGGGGAAAATGCAACGTGTCATCAGATGGATCAGAACATAGTTTAGAAGGACAAAAATTTCCTCTCGAGGTAAAGTGTGGAATTGAATTTGACGATTTTGACTTTATGCAAAAAGTAATGCTGTTAACTAAATACCTTAATTTCTCATTTGATTAAAATCTATTTTCTAATGTAATCATTCACTTAAGTACAAATCACTAATGTTTAAATTATGAATTTTAGGAGGGCAGTGGAAGGTATTATTCTAGTCTGGCAGTAGCATGGTAGGAGCCACCATGTGGGATCAGGTCCACCCACAGGCAGCCAGGCCAGCACATCACTGCCTGGTTTGGCAGAGTAGCTTGCAGCATCATGGGGATGGGGTGGAGGAAAGGAGCAGCTCTTGCTGAGATCCACAAGGGCACTCTGAAGACTAAACTTTGAACCCTTAACAGGGCATTGTGATCATTTTCTAGCTAAAAAGACGTAGCTGTGGCAGGGAACTCTCTTAGTCCACACTCTCAGCACTCTAGACTTATATGTCAGAGGAAAGCAATAGAGCCATGCTTGTTCTGTACTTCATGGAGAGCTTTCCCTGAGCAGTGTCATTTCCTATACTTCATTAGCCATTTAAAAATTTCCACTCACACTCCACCTGTCCTGCCAAAGCACTGGAGATAATATTCTCCTGCATCATCATCATCACATGAAAATGTAGTCAAGTAGGACATTCCTGCATTCATCATGGTGACCTGGCTATGGAGGACATTGCCCAATGACATCCAGAGGAAGAGAGGAAGGGGTGCAACAAACCCAGTGCCCATAACACAAGTCAAATGTGGGCACAAGATATTTGGCAATCTTTTGCTACCAGTGCTCCTCTACACTTAGTTGAAGGCAGATGCTGTAGGGACATCTTTCCTTATTATTAGTGTTTTACCACTGATTTTGGGGTTCATCTCACCTAAGTACTCTAGGTTAGATGTCCATCATCAATAAGTTACCTTGGCTTACCATGTTATCCAGGGGAGATCATTGTGCTCCTGGAGGGTTAACACTTGCATACTTAGTGGTTTTCCAGGAGAGGTTGCTTCTAGACACCTAGGAGCTGATGAATCTGTTGGTGTCTTCAGGTAATGCATGTGAGAAAGGTTAAAAAATCCATGTATTTTAATTAAATTTATTGCCTGGATATTTTTTTTCTCAGATTTGGGATATAAATAATTGCATTAATTATTTTTTAAATTTTTGTAATGTAATGTGTATTTTTATTTGCAGATGCAAATCTACTGCTATGATGGAGATCAGTTTTCAAATCTCGAAGAGGCAATTAAGGGAAATGGAAAATTAAGAGCTTTATCAATTTTGTTTGAGGTAAGCAAAATACATCTTTGTGTCATTAAGCAATCTTTGAAACATGGCAGATGTTCAAGCTGAATTTAACTGGATCCAGAGTGTGATCATCAAGTTAAAAATTTTCATTTATCTGTCTAATTTATGCCTACAGAAAGGCAAATGAGCAAAATACATTTGTTCTGCTTTAACTCACTGATAATTTTAGTGATAAACTTCAACTTTCAGGTATTTTTCATTAAGCCTGTACTGTTACAAAAATGCAATTTCTTTTTAACAGATTGGACTAGAAGATAATCCGAATTATAATCCAATCATTAATGGAGTAGATAGTGTTAGTCGCTTCGGTAAGTCTGCCTCCATATTTTATTGACTACTAATTAGACTAAATTTCATTTCAGTATAATTATGAAACCTAAAGACATCAGGGAGCATGGATCTCTAGAGCTCAGCTATGTCTGTTTTGTAAGAAACACCAAAAGTCATCTGGATGGACCAGAGAGCAGAGCAGTCACCAACTGGATTCTGAAGCTGGGACAGAGTAATCCTGGCTCTTAGTACAAACTGGGGGCTGAGAGGCTGGAGAGCAGCCCCACAGAAACAGATCTCAGAATGTGGGTTGATGGCAAGTTGAATATGGGTCAACAGTGTGCCCTGGCAACAAAAGGGCCAACCATGTCCTGAGGTGCATCAAGCTCAACATAACCAGTCGGTGGTTGAGGGAGGTGATGGTCCCACTCTACATTGCACAAGTGCAGCTCCACTTTGAGTACTCTGTGCAGTTTCAGGCACCTCAATATAAAACCAACTTCAGACTATTAGAGTATCTCCAGAAACACTTAAAGGGAACCTCTGAGGTCACTTGTGTTGTTCACCTTGGAAAAGAGAAGCCTGAGGGATGACCTCATCACAGTATTGTAGACTATTCCTCAAGAGAGGCAGTGGATGATTAGGTGCTGATCTCTGTCTGGTAACCAGTAATAGGGCATGAGGAAATGGTGTGAAGCTGCATCAGGGGCAATTCAGATCAGACGTTAAGAAAAAATTCTTCACTGAGAGGGTGGTCAGTTGCTGAAACAGGTTTCTCAGGGAAGAAGCACCTAGTGCATGTCACCAAGCCTGTCAGAGTTCAAGGAGCATCTGGATGATGCTCTTAGTCATATGGTTTGGTTTTAGTTAGTCTAGCAGGAGCAGGGAGTTGGACTCAATAATCCTTCTGGTTCTCTTCCAACTTGAGATATTCTATAATTCTGTGATTTATTTATGCCAAGTCAGAATGTTTGTTAACAACAGTGATAAATGTAAATTAATAGATATAACTGTAATTAAGAATCTGTAACTCTTTAAAGGATAAATCAAGAGAAGTGTCTGATTTATAACATGAGTTTTCTTACTCATACATTTCTGGATTTTCATATGTGATCAGAAGCCAAATAACCTTGTTGCAGCCATCCAAGATGCATCTTACAAGTGTGAGACTGTATGAATATAAGTATTGAGTTGACTCAGTGGATATAAATCATTTTTTCATTAGCTCCTATGTAAATCTGAAATAATAAAATTATTTTTGTACTAGCAGTATTCAAATTAAATGTTGACACCTTGATGTTTTAGAATTCTCCATAGTTTTATTTTAGAGCAGATGGACTTTGAGGTGGTGCATGAGGAGATCTGGGCTCTGTTTCAAACTCACTTTCACAAAGAAAAATGGCTTTGCAGAAGAATAAACATGGGTGACCACTGTTTTGTACATGAATATTTGCTTAGGTCATTGCTGTGACCTTAAGTAAATTGCTAACTTTGCCTCAGTTTTCCTGCATATAATGACACTTGAGTTTTTTAAAGCCCCTTATGACTGAGAGGTAAAAAAAAAAGGTAAAAAGGTAAGAAGTTATCTGTTCATAATCTTTGTGTGCCATCTTCTATAAAACATGAAGCAGAATGAGTAATACATCAAGGCAGATATTGTCCTATAACCTTGGAAGGAGCTATAAACTATCAGCAGCAAGATTCAAGATAAAGCCACTACATGACACTTTAACAATGAGTAGAATAGCATTTTCTTGAATAAAATGCAAATGAGCTCTGACAATTCAGGTCATGACTAAATCACGTGTTTCCTCCTGAAGAAAAGTGAATAGCACTCTTTCATTCCTTGTCTACAGTGTACATGATCTGTCCTTGTCAGTCACATCTATATTGTGCTTATTGGAATCCCAGTTGCTCAGTTCTCAGACTCTTCAGAGGAGCAGTCCTGTTCTATCCAGACCAACTCTCTGTTTCTCATCATTCTTTATAGGTGTTTAATTTTAGAATCTAGACTGTCAATCACATGAAAGGGCATTTTAAAATCCAAAGTTGCAAAATGTGTGGCAGGATTCTTACAATTAATGAGAAGTTTCATGTCCCAAACCATCCATATAAAATGTTTATGAGACTGGCCATTCATTTTTACTGAAGAAAGAATGTATTAACTAGACAGGTACCACATAGCAACGATGGCTTCTTTCTTAAGGTTTATTAACGTGTTGAAAGAAGTGGAAGGATGGGCTTTGCTCAGTACTGCTGTATGTTCCCCTTTCATGACACATGGATAAGGGAGTGGGGTGAGCCCGTAAGCCTTAACTCAGTGAAAGAGTCACTGTACCAAAGAAAAGCATCAATATTTTGTAGTAAAATGTTAACGTAATTTTCTGGTCTCAAAAATTTGTAAGGAGTTCTGAAAATAGTCATGTTAGAAACCTGTATAGAGCTCAGTAAGTAACGTACCTGTAAAACCACAAATTAATGCACAGTCTGAATATTCAATAGCTGTTCTTAAGTAAATCCTTATCAAATAGAAAGAAAAATATATATATACATTCTATATATATAATCTGTAACTTGAGATTGAAATAAGGTATGTAAGGATCTACATAATTCCTGGATGTAAAAGAAAATATTATTTTGCATGCACCAGACAATAATGATAGTTGTCACAGACTGAAAAAAATCTGTCTTGAGGAAGTTGGTACCATTTCTGCCAGTTTCTGTTGTTTGACCCTATACCTTATGTTGTTTGACTGCCATACCATCATAAACTTAACTTTCTGTGGATGGCCTCCCAGCAATTGCTCATGCATGCTCCCAGCTTGCATTTACCAGGTAAACTGCTGAGCTGAAAGACGGGATATTATTTTCATAACAAAGTTGTCCTGTTCTCCTGGAGGAGGTCTTTGTATACTTCTCTGCTTTGTGTAAAGCTGTTACAGTTTTTCACAGTATTATCACCATTTATAAACTGCCTGATCCACACAAATTTTTCTTCTGCCATCATGAGTCATGTAACTCTCGGGTCTAACATGGTGACAGTTCCTAGCAGTGATTTGCTGCAGAGGCTAAGATCCTGCAAGAAACTGAACAACTTGATCACATTCAGGGAGAGTTAAAAGCCAGATCATGAGACCAAGAACAGTGGTTTAACATATTTTTATTTTGAAGATCACAGATGAGGAGATTTGGCATGTTGGATCTTTGCAAGTAAGCCCTCAGATGAATAAGTTCTTGTGAACCAGTGTAATGATTACTTTATTCGTTACTGGAGTAATTCATTACATCTTCCCATGTAAATAAAGTTGTTAATGAAGAATACTTTGAATACTTTTGAATAACAAAATAGAAAAGTCTCAACGTCTATTTGTATGCTTGTGTCTCTGGAGGTCAGATTTTGAATAGCCTTATAATTAGCATGTTCCTATGATGGTAACTCTTTTGGATATTGGTGTTTCTATTAATTTATTGCTTCTGTAGTATTTTAACTATCTGAGTCTTAATTTATGTTTTTTTCTTTTTAGGAAAACAGTCTGCCTTAGAACCATTTATTTTGCTGAACCTTTTGCCGAATGCAACAGACAAATATTACACTTACAATGGGTCCTTATCAACTCCTCCCTGCTCTGAAACAGTTGAATGGATTGTTTTTAAAGATACCATCACTATTTCTGAAGAACAGGTAACTTATTTAATGTATTAAAACAAAAAAAATTTAAATGTCCATAATATCTAATAAAAGCAGTTGCCATATATATGGTAAAAGCTCATGGCATTCATTTCTAGCACAACAACTTTACTTTTACCAAGTTTAAAATTTTTCATGCAGCCATTTAATGCAGCTATTAAATTAGAAAATGTACAGAGTAGAGAGATGCAGGTCAAGTAAACTGTCAGATAGATTGTTGGTACAGAGGAACAAAAGTTCAATGCCAACCAAGAGAACTCAACTGAGAGACTTTATCCAACATCTTTTCCCCAGGGATTTTGTCTGTTAGCAGTATCTGGTTAATTTGTTACAACTTTTGACTTCTTTTTTTCCTCACCTCTTCTAGTTAGCTGTATTCTGTGAAGTCCTGACAATGCAGCAGTCTGGCTATGTTATGCTGATGGACTACTTGCAAAACAACTTCCGAGAGCAGCAATATAAGTTTTTTGGGCAAGTGTTTTCCTCTTACACTGGACAAGAAGAAATTCATGAAGCAGGTATTTACTGCTTATACATTCCTCTCTCATGGGTTGAAACAGTTTATGGTAAAAGATTCATCCTAGTATGAAGATACTAATTTTAATATGTGTAGAAGGTATCATCATGCTATCAATCTATCACTTCAGAGAAAAAAATAGTAATCATAAAACATGTCAGATTAAATGGAGTGGAAAATTAAATGCTTTTTCTGACCAAACATTCATTGAAGATCACATCAGTTCAAGCTTTCTTGTATTGTCCTTTTAATGTGTTTCAGACTTAAACAAAGCTGCCTTTTCAGGGACAGCTAGAGGATTTTGTTTTGCAAAGCCATTTGCTACTTTGCTGTATAATGTGGAAGTTTTTCCAAGAAAGGCTGAAGTGAGGTCACCAAATTCATTTCACATAGTATGCTGAGAAAGAGGTAGATGGAGAGAATCCCAGGAGTCAGATTCTGTTCTGTTTTACCAAAAATCTCAGGGTGGTTTTGGAAGATTATTACTACCAAAACAATACATTACAATGGGAAACAAGAGCTAGCACTACATTTGGAGGTTGGGAGTCAATGATTTCTCTACTCACAAGCACAGAAGAATAAGTAGTAAACATCTAAATTTGTGGGCATTAGGTTGCTACTTGGGTGGGGATACCTGTAGATTCTTAAATTCAGTTGCACTGAGCTGTGATTAATTAGACATAGACAGATGACAAGCATGAGGTATAGCCATCTCCAGATTAGAAAGAGATGTGTTTTCATTTTAATTTGTCTAGGCTGGGTGGATCTTCTTTTTTCCTACTGAGAGGATCCTGTGCATGAAATTTTCATGCAAGCTAAGGGATGTTCATCACTCAGAACTACCAGAAGGCTGGGACCCCTGAACAAGTTCATCATATCCTTTCACCACACTATTGCACAGGATAGCTTAACAGCCTCATTAATATAACCAACCAGTTAACCTCACCTTACCTCATGAACTCCTCAGATGTGTGTCCAGGATACAATTTTTTCCCATTGGTCTAAGGCAGTAAATATCTGCTCTGGCAGGGTTTCTTTGCTTAGGTACTACTTTGTGTAGGCACTTCAAATTTTGATATTTGGAGGGGTATGAAATAGAGCTGCAGCAATCAAACAAACTATCACAATTAAATTTCTGTTTCCAAATAAGCTTACAATAAGCATAGTTGATTGGCCTAATTTAAAGAAAGATCATGCTTCCTCATATCCCTCTGTTTAATGGAGGTTCTAGGAGTGAGGTCACTGTAATATGAACCACTTTTTTTATGTCCATATTGTCAGAAAGAAGTGGATCTTCTCAGTCCTTTTTAAATAGGTGTCATTCTACAGTGAAGAAATGTCATAGGCAAAGGACAGTTGAAGATTAACTCTAGAACTTCTTCAGCCACCTGCAACCCAGTTGCCTCCCAGGTGGTTGCACTGCAGCCATCACCTTGCCCTTAACCCATCAGCTCATTGGTTGTGATAGAAGAAAGCTCCTTTTCAGCTCTGACATCCTAACCTAGATGTCCATAAAGACTGGCAAGAAGAAACTCTGGATAATACAGGTTAAGACAGGTCCCTGCTTCTTTCTGTCCATTCCATGTGCTGACACCTGAAGAAGCATTCTACACACTGTCCCAAAGCAGTGTGTGTATTAAAACTGCCTGAGATATCGCTTCCAGCCAGTCCCATTTCTGCACAATATCAGAGAGATTCTGTGTTTTTTCTATTTTGTCCATGAGCTTGACATCCATACAGATAAGGAAAGAGCATCCAGTCTAAAGATATTAGGAACTTTTTCTGCATTGAGTTATACCATTTAAAATTAGAAGGCCTTTCATGCCATGATAAACTACATGGTACACAGTATCCAAGATTTTTGTCTGTGTAGACTTGTATAACACCAAACAAATGGGTGTCAGTCGATGAAGTTTAAGATAAAAGTATGAAAGTGCCCTGAGAGCACTCACATTGCTGTAGCAGGAAACATATCTAGTACTAATTCCAAAGTGGGTATTTAAAGTAAAAAATTGTAGCTTAAAAACATGGTTTGTCTGTTAACAAGGAGGGATGAGAAAGAAATCACTAAGTTTTCAAGTCTTCCTACGTACAGATTTTACATTTCTGTTAATTTTTATGTGCACTGTGTAAGTGCATGAGTGGGAACATTTATATTTTCATCTCCATTTTAGAAGAATGTTGAATAAAAAGCCATAGGAATCATTAAATTTAAATGCTGAGATATAAAAACTGTAATCTGAATATCTAAGCTCCAAGAGAAAATAGACTTATGTGTTTCCTGTTTAATGTTACAAAGTTCTTGCAGTCAATCGAGAAAAAAAAAATCTTTGAAATCCCTTCAGATAACATGAGACAAATGACAAGAGTGGATCTTACTCAGTAGATAACTGAAAAATTATTTTGTGTTATGAAACCTGGAAACCCAATTTTGTTCAGCTGGATTCAGTGTATACTCATTAGGCAGTACAATTATGTGCTTTTATTTATTGCTGTTAATAACATGGCATTTCTTAAGTAGAGCTGTTTCTTTTGAAGAGTTAAAAGAAACTATTCAATTATAAATTACTTTCAGCAATATAGTCAGAAGTTTTCACACCATGAGAACCTCAACATTTTTGGTGTACAAGCACTGGCCTACTGAGGACAGTAGATACTTCATTCCCCAAGACTGCCTAGTGATACATGTAAATTTCCTATGTGATATGTATATAGGCATATATGTATATATTTAAGAAGATCAAAATAGTTAATCCTTTCAGCCATACTTGAGGATTCAACTCAGAAACCTTTTTGAAATTGTAATGTTTTATCTCCACCAACCTCAGCTGTCTTGCAAATCCATTTATGATAGCAATCATTGGTTATTCGTACAAACCTGACAACCATCATTGTAGCTGCTGGGCCAGTTCTGTAACATCCCATCTGTTCCAGCCTTATAGTAATGCCCTGTGAGCAAGTGCAGGAACATGGTTCTTGCTAATTTTCCTATATTTAGTAAAGATACAAAAAGCAATGCGTTCTTAAAATTCAGGTCTGACAATATATATTGGTGAAAAATATTTGCCAACATGTTTCCCCTTGAAAAATAAAACTGTGTAGAGTTTAGCAGTTACTTTAGTTAAATTCTCCAGCAAGATCATGCCAGACACAGACAGTTCCAGCTGGCTCCCACTCACCCAACAAAGGGCTTGAGCTTGCCTGAGCCCCTCAGCCACAGATGAGATGCCTCAGGGAAAATTTAAGAAAGGGCAAAGCACTGCACAGCAGTGAGGAGTGATGACAAAAATGTAGGAAACAGTCTTGTTTCCTACAGGAAAGGCCAGAGAACCTGGAGGGGGAGCAGGTGCTCTAGGTGCTAGAGCAAAGAGTCATTTGAACACCATGGAGAGCCCATGGTGGAGCAGGTTGTCCTGCTGCATCCCAAGGAGAGCCTGTGCAGGAGCTGACTCCTGGCAGGAGCTATGGCCTGGAGAGGAGCCCATGTAGGAGCAGGATTTTCTTCTCCCCAAGTCAATTCTGTTTCATCCGTGACGATGAATGGTGACTGATCTCTGTCTTTACTTTGGCTCACGAGCTTTTTATCTTAACTTCTTGTTTCTTGCTGAGCAGAGGGAACCAGAAAGACTGGGTGGGCATCTGGTCACATATCTACTGTGCTGCTCCACCTCCACCACAGAGACACAGTAGACTGAGAATATTGATGAACTAATTTTTGCCACACACTGTGACAGGGAGCTGAAAAGCCCTTGAAGGTTTTCATCTAAATGAAGTGATTTCACAGCTTCTACAGCTGAAAATCTGGATTTGAAAGATAAAAATCCCAAACCCAGATTCAACTAAGAGTAGAAAAAAAGCAAGAAATGTGGAAAAAAATCCCCTGAGTTGTCTAGTGCTGTCTCAGAACTATACCTAGTTTTATTCCACCTGTGTCAAGCTTAGAGAAGGCATAAATTATATATATATATGAATAAGACAACCTTGAGGTGTTTATAAAGGTTTTTTTGTCAAAAACACAGTCCAAGTAGTGTCTGAGAATGATTTGACCTTCATGATTCAGTGCATTTTAGTTTAAAAACTTCTAAGTTATATAGGTAGCATTTTATTCCACAGAAAAATAAGCAAAGATAGGTGCATTATCATAAACTGATATGGAAAACCAGCATCTGAGACTCACCTGGGGAAAACAGAAACTTAAATTCAGGCCTTATGGGGGTTGGAAAAAGTCTC
This sequence comes from Phaethornis superciliosus, assembly GCA_023637945.1. NCBI lineage: Eukaryota > Metazoa > Chordata > Aves > Apodiformes > Trochilidae > Phaethornis > Phaethornis superciliosus. The sequence continues at coordinate 22,901,242 of JAJQWJ010000001.1, read as the reverse complement.
CAATTTCCTGTAAATAGTATTTTGCTGCTTCAGACTTATAATCCAGTCAAATATCTGTGACTTCAGACTACCAACAGACTGAAGAACTTCCCTTGTAGAAACGTCTTTTCACAGATTTTCAAAGTCCATAACAGAGGAGAAATCATGAATTAAGTAAGTTGATATGTGATCTGCTCACAGTTCCCAGTCTATGGAGAGGGAAAATGGGAAAATCCAGGAGCAAAGTATCTCTGTATCACTAAGACTGGCAGGAAAGGGAAACAAACAGTACAAGAAAGATGCCTGATGAAGAGGCATCAGAAGAAGGACAAGAGACAACAGCATGGGAAGGAATTGACAGGAAATAATAGGCAGGTGACAGTAATGTAGGAGTTTTGTTGGTCATTGCTGAGATGAACAAGACTGAGAATAAAAAGGAGAACAAAAGGGAAGATTTTTTTTTTCTTGGGGAAAAAAAAAAAAAGTTGAAAGGACCACTTGGAAAAGAAAGCAGAGTGAAACTGGAAGAATAATATTGGAGGCAGCAGTCTCCCACCATGAAAAGTTTTATAATATTGCTCAGTTAATTTGAATACAGAGACTTCAGAACCAAATTCACTCCCAGACAAAAAGAGAGAAGAAAAAGGACAGTAGAGAAGAGCTTGGAATAGGGAGAAGTTTTGTACTTATACAGTGAAGACGTGTTTGGAGTGCTATGCACCTTCATAGAGAAATGGCTGAGGAGTGTTTTGATTTAAAAAAAAAAGTTTAGAAATTAAAATGAGAATTTAAATCATCTACCTTAATGCTTAGAACTGGAAGGGGAATTATCTTTGCTGGTCTAATGATTTCTTTTTGCCATCTGGTGGAAATGGGGTGGAATGACAAGTTTTAGGAACAGAATGTACACAACTTCAGCTTTTTCTTTTTTCTTTTTTTTTTTAATTTACACTTCCTTCACATCAATTAAAGCAATTCAGTACAATGAATAAAATGGTGGTAGACATATATGTGTAACGATCTCCACAGCCCAGTAGATTCAAAGCCTAGCAAGCTACAGAATTCAACTAAAATACAGAGGCTAATAACGTCTCTACCATTATCACACACATACACTCACGGGAAAAAAACTAAAAACCAGAACCCCAACTGACTGGATCAGACTGGAGCTGCTCAAAACTGCCCACCTGCGTACAGAAGGGAAAGGGAGTTTTTTTAAAAATTGGGGTTTGAGTGCCCTCCTGTGTTCAAGTGGAAAACTGCAAAGTTAATGGAAAGAATTTTTTTCCCCTCTCTTTCAAAATACAGTGTTGTCTATTGTTGTAGTATTATGCTGTTTGCTTTCTTTAACTACAGGGAATCTACATTTATTTTCTTAAATAAGTAGGTAGTTTGGGGTTTTTTTCTTTTGCTAAATATTCAAATTTTGTTTTAAAAAGATTTTGAAATTTGAAAAATGTCTTCTTTTTTATTCCAAATGGTAAATGATTATGTAATTAGTCATACAAAAGTCAAGCTAAAAATTTTATTATAAAAATATTTCCATCTAATAATTTTAGTATGTAAGATTTTATTAAATTGTTGACAGATTCAGAGTAAATTTCATGTACTCTGATCAGTGATTTTGACAGTTCCAATAGATGAAGTAAGGCAACAGAAATGAGGTAATAAATGAAGCAATATAGTGAATAATATGCCTTTTCAGTACATGTGACAGCATATATGTAACAAAATTCATTACATGAGAAAAGACATCAAAAGCCAGAGCAGAGGCAGAAAGCCCCTCTGAACGTTTCAAACAAAGTGCAGAACTATGTTGTTTCAAAGACATAAGAAGGGTTTGTAACACAAAATGTCAGAGACCTCCATCCCTTAATCTGAGACATGACAACAAACCTACTTGCTGTGCTCCAATTGGGAACCAAAAGGTAGTGACCAGCACTCCATTCTTCAGTGCTGTGGCTGATGACACAGTTCCCAGGATGAGGAAAGGAGATGGTGAGAGCAAGGAATCACAGAATGACAGAATTCTTATGATTTGGAAAGGCCTCTAAGGTCATCACATCCAACTGTCACCCCTCTCCCTTTTTGAAAGTTAGGAGAATGAGGTCTCAGTCCAAACTCAAACCAGCCAGAAGTGATGCAGCTGCATGTTACAGTTGCTTTATTTTTTCATGGATCACAACTTAATGGTCATTTTTCAGTGAGTTTCTGCTACATAATTTTTCTTTTTTGCTGTTGTGATTTTTTTCATTCAGGTTAATCTACTTTTGATCTTGTATATTATTTTTAAACCATGCACAAGTACTCAGACAACTTTAAAAACATGGCAAAGTCTCATTAGATTTCTAGCACACTGGTAGTCAGTACATCTCTATGTGTAGGAAAGTATTGAAACGTTCAGCTTACTTGAATGGAACAAAGAGTAGTGGAGGGGGAAAGCTGGACAACATGTAAAAGTAGGTTACAAAATGCAAAAAATGAAATATAAAAAAGGGAGAAAGGGCAGTCAGTCCTCAAATTAGCTTGCTTTTGAAAATCTGTTAAAATACTGGTTCTGTTTCTAATGTATGACATCTCAGATATATTAGTGGAAAACTAAAAGTGAGGAAGATGAAAGATTTGAATTAATTTTCTCAGGAGGTTACTCAAGAGTAATTTAATAAATTTCATGTTCTTTCCTTTTTTCTTTCTTTCAGTTTGCAGCTCAGAACCTGAAAATGTCCAGTCTGATCCAAAGAATTATACTAGTCTCCTTGTTACATGGGAAAGACCTCGTGTTGTATATGACACCACAATTGAGAGATTTGCTGTATTTTATCAACAGCTGGATGGAGAAGACCAGGCTAAGCATGAGTTTCTGACAGATGGGTATCAGGACTTGGTAAATTCTTCAAGTTTCATACAAAGTGGTGATGGCAAAACACTCACTGTTAATTATCTTAAGGGAATAAACAGTAGCTGGGAGCTGATTCAATTAAAAATTGCTGCTTTGGCTGCAGCTCAAAGAGGCTGAACTTCACTTTTGTTGCTGTAAAGCCATAATGACAATTAAAAGGGAAAAAAAAAAAAAAAAAGGACCTCTTGGCCGGAAGACAGAAGCGTTTGCAAATTGCTGAAACTGCTGTTCTGATTTGCCTATACAATCCCCAAATGCTTATGACCATGTCAGTATCAGAGCTTCTTAGCCATAAAACCCTTACTCAATTAGTAGTAATGTGTACTTCATTGTTTACTAATGTGCAAAGAATGACCTACACGAGCAACTAGTAGCATTCATTATAATTATATCACTATAAATATTAAGTTATTGATTTCAGCTTCATGGTATTTTCCTGATGTGTTCTGTTCCTTTTACCTGTGTTAAAGACTCAGAATAAAAGATAATGTTACCTAAACTAATTAGGTAAATTACTGTTCAGCATTAAATAATGATGTAGTTTGGCATCCTTCTTTTAAAAATTTAAAAGATTTTTTTTAACGTTGACTGAAAAGCATTTGTGACAATAAAATATAAAAAGCATACATTAGAGTCCTAGAAGAAAGAAAATATGGTTCATATGAAAAATGTGTTATTAAAAATTAACATTTGCATATATTTGATACTGACTTACAGATAAATTATTAAACATGTTTTTTTCTTTTAGGGGGCTATTCTAAATAATCTGCTGCCCAATACAAGTTACGTTCTTCAGATAGTTGCTGTTTGCTCTAATGGTCTCTATGGAAAATACAGTGACCAAGTCATTGTTGATATGCCTTTAGAGGACACAGGTAAGTGGTCTTTTGAACTTAGTGATGACTTTTAACTGAAAATCTGCATTTGAAAAGTAGTTTGTTTGCAAACCAGTTAAAATGCGTGGCTATCAAAATACGCTAAAATGAAATTTCAAAATCGCTACAGTTAATCCTCAGCATGTTCTTTGCTACTGATATTTTACATGATGTAATTCTCCATTCTGTGTAAACATTATCTGTAAAAGACTGCATGTTATTTTTGTTTAATTCTAAGAATATTTTGGAAAACACCTATCTGATTTCAAATCTCACGAGTGTATCTTTCAGCAATATGATGTGGGGAAATAAAACCACATTTGGTATTATTTCTCTTTGGTCAAGCATCTTCCCAAAATTAATGCACTCAGCCAAAGTATTAAGAAAACAAGTAATAAAAACCAAAAATATGACTTACAAGTCTATACAAATTGATTTTGAAATTTGATTTTTTATGATTACTTGGAGTTTGATTTTAAAGGGCTTGCAGTGATGGAATTCCCTTGCTTCTTAATGCTGCCTTGCAAAAAATCAAAAGGCCTAACAAACAAATCTTACTGATTTCACAGCCAGATTTACTTCTTCTGCCTGCTGGTAAATATGAAAAAAACTGAAACTATAGCATGCATCTTGATCTCATCCTTAGTAATTCCTTACATTCCGTGAAATTTTTAGCACCAGTTATTATTAAAATGAGTGAGAGCTGTCTTGTTAATTAAGAACCCTGTAATTAATCACAGGGAAAAATCAAAGACTTTCTGATCATGCAAGAAACCCTTTTTTATGTAAGGGCCTGGATTCTTGTTGTTTATTTATGGATTCTGTAAGTTCAGTTATCAGTTTTACCCTTCATTAAGTCTGATAAGCTACAGCAAAGTCCTTAGCAGTGGTGTGATGTACTTGAGAAAACGGGTCAGTTTTAGTATCAAGGGAATCACATTCTATTACAGTGAGAAAAAATATGTTTCTTGACTATCTCTACAGCATGAATTATCACCTAATAGTGGTAATAGGCTTATAATAGTGCATTTTTTTCTGAAGGAGAGGGATGCAGGTTCAGGTATAGTACACATAAATTTGCAGTGAACATTTAATTTGTCTTTCAAACACAATCTATCAAGAAGCCTTATCCGAGTCTTATGCTAATGTATACCTACTTCTTTTCAATTTTCTAAGAAGTCTGCAACAAGGTTCTGACATTCCACTTTTCTGTTTGTCATTAATCTAACTCTTAGATACTGTTTTCATCTACTTCCTTTCCAGAACTTGTTGATTTTGTGTTTGAAGTATTTTCTCAGATGACATTTCATCTGCATAGCCCCACATCCATTTCTAGGTGGCATGACAAATAAGCAGCATAATGGTGTCATTAGTGAACAACAGTCAGTGCAACAAATCAGATGGGGGCAGAGCTACCATCACAGCTTTAAAAGCTCTAAAAATAGGCATTGCAAAACAAAACCAAGTGCAGGTATTATCCATGAGACAAACATCCTGCTACTACTCTCGTATTCCTGCTGTAAGAATCAGCTTCCTACCACCCTGCTGTGTGCCATGGCTTTGGAAGAAAAGGTGCACCTGCTTGCTGAGCAAACACTGCTGGGGACCCAAGCCTGGAAGAGCAGGATGGGGTGTTTGGTAGTCTGCAGCTCCCAGTGGTAGATACAACCACCGGTCATGGTGGTACTTATGGTGAAGTTCCATCATCACCACCATGATGATGGTACCATCCCTGTGGTACCTTCTGCTGAAGGCATGAAAAGCAGTGGCTTTGCATTCATTTCAACAGAAGGAAGCACGAGGGGCTTGCTTTGGAAAATATATATCAGGAAAACTCATTGCACCTTCCAGGATATCAGCAGAAGTGTCTGAGATTTTTATTCTTAGACAAGAGAGTTTGGTGTAATAAATATTTATCGGTTCAGAGTGAACACATGATATTCTCATGCCTTTTTACATGGACACACCACTAATTTCATTAAAGAAAAGAGAAATTTTAATTGCATAAATCAGACAATATGATGCAAAGCTACCTGCGAGGCATAGCAATGTAAAAATGTACCTATATAAAATATGAACAGGTTAGCTTAACTGTGAAAATAGTGGGTTTGTGATTTCTGTCATTTGAACATTCAAGTATGTCTCTCTAATGTTCCATTAAAGCCAGCACTTTAATGAGGAAAGTTAAATAATCTGCATATCAGGACTGGTGTAACACATTGTTTTTCTGTCAAATTTCAGACAGTTCTAAAAATCTGTAGTAGTTTCAAGTCCACTTTAGTTTTTTCCTTTAGCTTTTCAAAAGTTTCAAAGTTGAGGAAGATCATTTCAGATCAAAGGAAGTGTTTCAGTATTAATTTAAATTTAAAAATAATAATAATGACACAGAAAAAAATATAAATAAAAGAAAAATACTAAACTGAAAGTTTAGAGTTTAAGAAAAGCTGCTTTTTGGAGATGCTTTTTTACTGAAACTGGCACAAAGTTAATAAATATACTTTGTGTTCTTTTATTTTGATGCTTTCACAGCAGTACATCTGAAAGCACTGCAAGAGGAAAATTCAGGGGAAATTAACTCCAATGAAATTAGTATGGTTAATGTGGGTCTACACTGCCCTATAGACATATTTTTTAGCTGCTGTCTCAACACTGGATACAATTTTAAAATATGAAAAAATTTCCATTAATTTCTAGTATTAATGTTTATTTGAGCACTTTTACTAATTATTTACCTCTGAATTAACTGTTGCGAATATTACACATATTTTCATACTTAATATTTTGATATTGCAAATATTAAAAATCAGAGAAATGAGAATGTAGATATGTAATGAAAATGATTTGTTCAAAGCAACTTCCTGGTTACAACTATAACATCAAACTGGTTTTGTGGTCTGCTTTATAGATCTTGAGGCAAAAGATTTCTTGGAGCTCCTGCTTGTGAATTTATGAAAGAAAATTATCTTCACCATGAAGACATGAAATAAAATTGAATCACACAAAGCATACACTAAAACTTTCATTTTCAAGAATTACTCCGAGTAATCCAGTTTAATTAAGATGAAATTCACTGTAGTCACCTCCAGAGCAATTAATCTTCATGTTAAGAGCTGAAGTGAGGTGTGAGTCATGCAAAAGCATTAGATGAGCCCTTTTCCAGGAAGAATTTTGCCCTTGGAGTGACCATTTTTAAAGAGGGAATTTTCAGTACATGGCGCAATCTGGTGTTTTAAAAAAAAAAACAAAACAAACAAACCTTACTACCATTGTTTTAACTTTTTGCTTTCGAGATGCTTTCAAAAGCAATCACTTCTCCTGCCTGTTTCCCACCCTGTCTGGGTGCCACCCAAATCAGTGAGGGCTCAGCAGGTGATCCTAAGAACAGGTTTAAGCCCTCTTGTTCTTGGAAGTGCTTCATAGGAGGAACCTCTTTTGGGCCATGGTCTCTGGCTCAGTCCATGGAGCCCTCAGGAGCTGTGGTATGGCAAATTATAGGAGCTGGGACCTCTGCTCTTAGGGTTTTCCCCAGGCTGTTCGGAGTGGCACCCTTCATCCTGTGATACAGTGTATGTGCACATTACAATTGCTTCCAGTTAGTTTCTGTTTAGTAAAAGTGGCCAGATGCCCTACATGATTGAAGCTACATAACCTCAGTTGAAAAATGAAGATACTCATGTACACGGTGTTTTAATACCTTTTGATAAAAGTCAAACCTTTATTTACCAATTTTTCATTTACTATTAGAATTGGATTTTGAAAAACTACCTAAATGTGTGCTTTAACTCTAGATGACATCTGTATAGCTCTGAAAGTTCTGCAGTAGATAGTTGTGCAGCTAGTACCAGTATTACTTACATGCTTTGCTGATACAGGAAAAGAAATATAAAAATTTATCTCTCCTTTCATACCCCTTGGTGGAGAAGTTGGTTGATGTGTATCAAAAAAACCCATGCTGGAATATGGCTCTCAAATGCTGCCTCCTGTATGGCAGCTCATGCTGTCAGAAATACTTTGTGAGGGTCTAACTAAGCTGTTTCTTTGTAACTTATCTTTGTGAGTGATTTTTGTGCTTAAAAACACTAAGCATGTCTTAAATGTCTCATTTAAGGGATTCTTTTTTCTAACATTTTACTGATAAATGTAGAAATCTGAAAACTAATTCATCAGAAGAAACAGGCTTTACTTTTGTTCTTACCATACCAATTATTATGCAAGACAGTACAGAATTCTGCAATTATGAATCAGAGTGGTTCAAGAGATTTAAAAAAAAAAAAAAAAAAAAAAAAAAAAAAAAAGATTTGCATTGAAATTGAATATAGGGAAATAGTTAACTTATTTGTCTTTGTTCTGTCATTCTTCATCTGTCATTAAATGGACTATGGAAAGACCTCTTCAGAGTTTTCTAACTAATGATTTAATTATTTTATTTGAAAATGTAAGCTACAGAATAATCAATATGTGGTTCTAGAAAAAAATAAACAAGTCTGTTCATCAACCTACATCAATGGGTTGTTTTTTGGAGGGGGTGGTTCTTCTTCTTGGTAGGGGGATGTTATCACATTTCATTAATCTGCCATCAAATCAAAAACTTAGCAATAGGATTAATACAACTTCCGTAAGGGCTTATCTCTTGTGCTTTTGATGAATATATTTTCTGTGACCAACTACATCTAAGTAGGTTTTCAAAAATGCGTGAAGATTTAGCATTGTTAGCATATATAAATATTTATTATATCTATGTTTGTGTGCAAGACAAGAGCAAGAAACTGTAGTTTTCTGCTAGTGTAATTTGAGGGCGCACAGCATAAAGTATATTCTAGCGCAAGCAACACATTTTATTTTTCTGATTAAGTCCAACTAAAGCCCAACTCAAGAACAGTGACCACAGAATAAACAGATAGCATTTCTCTATATTAAAAATATTTTGCAGTGAAGTCTATTGAGTGCATAGTAAGTTATAATGGTCTGCTCTGGAGAGACTGTCAAATTAATGTCTATAATGTTCAACTTCTATCATTGAGAAGCCAGGGAATATCTTTATCTCCTTCACCCTTTCCTCCCCTCCACTCCCCTTTCCACCCTGCCCCAGAGCCTCCTAGGCTTCCAAGAGTCAGAGGTAAGATAATTTTTCTCTATTTTGTTAATGAATGGTTAATTCAGTACTTAGTAATTTATAGAAGTTTGATGCAAAAGAACTATTTATCAAATTTTGAGGAGGATTGTTTAGTCAAAATATATTTGCATTCTGTAATCTACAAATAAAACTGAGCTTGTGAGTGTGATAAACTTTAGACAGTGGATGTTGCACATAATACATCTCAGTTTGTTTTGGAGGACAGGTATAGACAGACCAAAGCGAATACAAATTAAGTCATAGGTCCCCATCTGTCTTTTCCAAGATGACAAGTATAAAGATGAAGTCTTTATACTAACATAGTGAGAAAGCTTGATTTGGAAATTGTGGAGGAAATATGGACATGGATCTCCACCTGATGCTATAATCACTCCCCAGGCTGTGACTGGCATTTTTATGTAGTGCAGATCAGCCTCAGAACACATACTGTGTGGTGTACAGACAGGGCACTAGAACATTGCTTAGGGGAAAGCCTCAGGAAGATTCAGAAGAATGGTCATTTCTCTGCACCAAAGGAACAGTAAAATGAGTTAATGCTGGAAAGGGGTATTAGGTTTCATCACTGAAGGCCTATGCCAGTTCCTACCAGAGATTTGTACATATCTTGAAATCTTCTTTGAACCCTCTCTTGCTGCCCACTATCAAAAGTACAATATTGGATTCAGCCAAAAAGACAGAAAGAAAGCAAAAGTCTGCCTCTAAATCTAGAGAGAAGGATTGTCCCCTGGGTTATAGGAGACTTATTTCTTGATCCTGCTTCAATTGTTATTTATTTATGAAAAATGCAGAGGCTTCAAAAGCCTTTTGAATAGTTCTTTGCAGGGCACCCAGTACCTGTTTATTAGACACTTTTTGTGGAATGCAGTACAACTGAGTTCATGTCCTTACATTAAATCAGGTGGAGTCTGAAAAAGGCCTTTTGTACTGGACTCGAGGAAGTGTGGGTCCCTTTTGCCCTGCCCTGATGGAGACAGGCAGCCTACAGCATGCTGAATATGATGGCATGGCTGTTGCTCTGATACCTAACACCAAACCTGTGCACACAAATGAGCAACTTGCTGTATGAAAATTGTAGAACAATTTTACAACTATATCCTTTCAGCTTTCAGATGAAATGTAGAGAAATATTTGACTCCCAGACTTGCCTTTTTATTCCCTTCCATATTTCTGCATTAGACTGCATTTCTCATAGAAAGCATTCTTGTAAACTTGGTTCTCCCTTTCTGGGATGTGCTTCCTCATTGCAGATCCAATATATCCTGAAGTATTGAATTAGGGCCAGTCAAGACTCCTGTGGCTGAATGTGTCCTACCTAGATGAGCATTGATACTCTTCGAGCTCGTCCTCAACCTTTGTGGTTAGCCACTTCTCAAATAGCGAGAAGATCCTATAGAACATCTTAGACTGGGTCTCAATAAAAGTATTAAGTAATCACTTGAGTCCTTGCAGAGTTCATAATTCCGTGAATTTAAAATGTTGGATGATATGGTCTGTATTTTTGTTTTATAGAGGCTGACCTCATTCCTGAACTGAATGAAAATGAAGAATATGAGGTATAGCATTTATTTATTTTTCACATATTATTTCAAATAAATACATTTCAACTAAACTGAATTTATATTCCATGAAAATTTATGAAGCTATGTCACCAACTCCATGTATTATCTCCATGTCTATATATATATGTAATCTATGCATATACAGACTTTTCTGTTATACTTCTTCCTAAATAACTCTAGAGATACCTCACTATCTTGGTCTCTGGGGCTGAAGATACACAGAGAAGTAAGGGATATCATTAGATATGCCTACAAATTTTTGAAAATGGGGCATTAAGTTACTGTCACCTCTGAGTGAAGTCTGAGAAAGTCATTCATTTAGTAGACTCAAAGCTGTGTTAGGCTTTTTAGTTTGTTTAAAGAGAAATTTGATTTGGACTTATGATGATCTTTGCACTTATCAACTGAGTAAGGGAGGAAAGGAGTCATGCAGAAGAGATTCATGTGTGTCTGCTAACAGCATGCAGTTAGTTGAATTGAAGAGTAATTTCAAAATTCTTGGAGGGTCATTTGTTCTTCCTTGTTGAACTCAAGTTAGATAGTACAGTATAATTCTATTTTACTGAATTTTTCATGTTTTTACCATACCCTCTGCATATTTCATAAGTGGTAACTATGTTTCCTGCATCCCAGCAAGGAGAGATTTTTAAACAATCTCTAAAACAGATTTTACAACATAAACAGTTCTTTCAGTAAGGTGTACATTTGTATCAAGTAATCACTCAGAAATTTTCTTTTAGTATTTCACTCTATGATCACAGTATTCTCACTGAGTGGGAAATCTGTGTTAGTTAAACAGGCAGCCTGTGCTTACCTGTTTATCTATTTACCCTCCTGTGTATTTGTGGACACTGAGTTACCAATAATAGGGTTTTTTTTTTCTGTTGATGTAAGGTGTATATCTAGATTATTATATTGCATCTGTCAGGGCAGTAACTGAGTGTCAATGAATGTTAATTGACTTTTACTCAAGCCATGAAAATTTAAAAGCGCAGGCATTGCACTTCAAAAAATAGATTTTCAGAAACAAAGGGCTGTCCAGTCTGATCTAGTTTTGAGGACTCAAAGTTTTAGGTGCTGCTGTCCCTGTGTTTTAGGTATCTAGGTCTTGGAATGAAATCAAAACCTAAGAGGCATGACTGACATCCCTTATATTGTGTAAGTGCACGGGATGTTCCTGGCACAGAGAAAAAGGGACTGCACTGTGGTTAAAGCCCTCATTCTGGTGTGACTGAATAAAACCTGACACCTCCTGTTAGCTGAGTGCCCCGGTCAATAGTTTGTCTTATCCTGGGCACTGCCTTTCAGTGGGTGTTGATATTCCATTCTTTTCTTTGCTGTGTCCTGCTGACTGACTTCAGTGCAGGAGTGGGGTATCCACTCTGCCTAAAATATAGTGGAAACTGAGGATTTGTCAGACTGGTAACAGTGTCCCAGACTCCTGTCTTCTGGGTGCTTTCTCACAACATTATGGTTTTGAATAAAAACAGATGGGTATTGTCAGCACATTACCCAGTCAGATCTTCGAAAGAAAAGTGAGTTGTAAAACTGTATTTTGTGAGAGACTCTGTCCTGCTGGTGTCTCTCAGGGCTATGCATGTCTATCAAATCAATTCCCTTCAGAAACTGAAGGAATCTCTCAAATCTATTTTTCAGCATTGTGCTCAGACAGGTTTGGCTGTAGTACAGCTGTAGGTAGGGGCACAGCATGGAGCTGCAGGCACTGATGTGTTTAGGTCAAAACAAAAAAGCTTGGTGAGCCAGTTAGATCCTTCCAAATTACATTTTATGATTTGGGACAGAGAAAGTTGGAGAGGGGACAAAAGGACTTCAGCTTGGATCCTCAGAGCCTGTCTAGATCCTGATTGTACTTAGGCATGAACTTTTTTTTTTCTTTCTTTTTTTTTCTTTTTCTTTTTGGATTTGCCCTTCAAAGTCAAAACCCTAACACATTTTTTTTCACAAAGTATTATTCATATTCATCAGACAAAGGCTCATGACAGGATCTATCACTCACAACATTTGTGAAACTGTGACCCTCGTGGTGAACATCCTGAAATCTTCTTCCAGAAAACACTGAAGATTCAGCAAATTTAACAACAGGTCATAAATATATTTTACAAATGCTGTTACTGTGAAAATTAATCAATATCAGGATATTAGTGCAAATCTGTTATACATTCTGATGGGAAAACCATTTTTTTCATGGATATGTGCAGCATAAACAAATGCATTGTATTAGGAAAGAGACAGAGCTTTTTAAATAAAACAATAAATACTGTGAGTGGGTTTTGTCTCTCAAACAGTAAAAAGACAACTTTTAAGAAATTGTTATGAAACAGGATTTTTTTTGTCTGCATTGACAATAAGTAATATTTTGAAGTGGTAAGAGGATACCTGTCCTTGAAGCTAAATATTTTGCTTTAAGATCAGCAGTCTTCTCAACTGCTGGCATGTTTGGCTTCTCTTGTTTCTATGGAACCAGGAAAATGTATTATTGCAGGTTTGGTTTTTGGTTGAGTAGTATCTATAAAACATTTTTAATTGTCTTCGACTATGATATTTTTTCAAAGGATGAAGTTGATGAAAAGGAAACAGAGGTGGATGAAGAAACTGCAGTGATTCCTAGAACTGACAGTACAATAAACCAAATAAGGAGGAAAGATTTCCAGATGACTACATCCAGCTACAGTCAAGAAAACATGAGAACAAAACCCAATGAAGCTGAATTAAATAGATACTTAACAAGAGAAGAAATGCATGGTAAGGATGTTTTCAAAGCAGTTTATTACCCTACTTCTTCACCCGTTAGTGAAATTTCTGAAGAAGAGGAAGATCATATTTTGGAATCCCGAACAATTACCGGAATTCCTCCTCAACTCATTGACTCCACCAAAGGTGTGGAAGAAGAATACATATACCTTTCTTCAGGCACTGAACCGACAAGAATAACCACTACTGGGCATGTTGATGAAGACTTCTTATTGCCTCCTTTTACACCTCATCAGGAATCTGATGACAGCTGGAGTTCAGGTCTTACCACTTCTTCAGCAAATCTGGTTACAGAGGAGAACTCCCAGGAAGACACACTTCCTTCTGGAAGCCCAGATACAAGTATTCATGACGTTCTTTCCCAAGGCTTCATTAAGTATTTTTCAGAAGGTGCAGCACCCTCAAGCTCTGATGAACCTCCAAGGCATACTCCTTCCACTGATGGAAACGTGTGGTTTCATAATGCTGCAGATCTGACAACTCCGTCTGTTGATGCATCGGATAGCAGGCAATTGTCTCAGACCAGTTACACTGATGCTTACGTAGAGGGATCAAAGCCAGCCACAGTGCCCTATTCCAGCAGCCCAGTGGTTTCACAAGACACCTCAGATGCGGATTTAGAATTGCCACATTACTCTACCTTTGCTTTCTCCTCTGCTGAATTATCACCTCACTCTGTCTCTTCAAGCTCTGGAGAATATGGTTCTGCTTCTGCTGCCAGTGAGGTACTCTCTCAGACAACTCAACCAGTCTATAATGGTGAGATACCTCTTCAACCTTCCTACAGTAGTGAAGTGTTTCCTCTAGTCACCCCTTTATTGTTTGACTCTCAGATGCTCGACACTACCCTTGCTACATCAGATAGTGATGTGACCTTGCATGCTACACCTGTATTTCCCAGTGTTGATGTGTCGTTTGAACCCACCCTGTCTTCCTATGATGATGTACCTTTGCTTACATTTTCCTCTGCTTCCTCCAGTAGTAAAATGTTTCATCGTCTATATAAAGTTTCTCAGATGTTTCCACAAAGTGCTACTCCAGCTGTTGCAAGTGATAAGGTGTCCCTGCATGCTTCTTTGACATTGGCAGAGGGTGATACATTAATACAGCCAAGCCTTGCTCAATACACTGATGTGGTGTCGCATCAGACTACTCGTGCTGCTTCAGAGACACTGATATTTGATCATAATAGAACTCACATATTTTCTCAAGTTGAACCATCCAGCAGTGATTTAAATATGCATGTACTATCTACAGTGTCTGAACTTCCTTATGCTTTGTCTAGTAATGTGGGCTCCCTCCAAAGCTTTACTGTGTCCTATGACTCTGCACAACTTGTGCATGATTCTGTTGACATATTCCGTCAAGGTCCTTTATTTGGCAGCTATAACAATGTACTGGTGCATAAACCTTCTTCTGTAATATCACAAGCTGATACTTTGCTGCAGCCTACGCACTCTCTGTCTAGTGATATGGATTGGTCTGAAGCATACTCTGGTAGTGAGTCCCTTTTGCCTGATACAGATGCTTTGACAGTACTTAACGTTTCTTCCTCTGATTCTGTAGATGAAATTACATATGAATCATCTGGGTTTAGTGATGTTAATAAGATGCTTCAAAAAGGTGAAGTTATATATGGAGATGAGAGAGAACTGCAAATTTCTTCTTCTTTAAGTGAAATGACTTCCAACGCTGAAAGTAAAGTGATACCTGAACTTTCTACATCTGTTTCTAATGATGATGTTAAGCAGAATATGGTTCTGCCAGAAAGCCCACTTCCTGTTTCTAGCACAAAGGGAATCCTGCCAATCTCTCTTGCTTTTCCTACTACTAAGTTATTTGATCATGATATTAGTAAAGTTACAGAAAATCACCTTTCTGTTCAGCCTTTGCATGTCACATCTCCAGCCTTTGGTGACACTTTGCTTAAGCCTATGCTTAGTGCAAGCTCAGATCAAGCTCTCTCTGCCCCCGCTTATAGCAAACTGTTATCCTCGACACAGTCATACTTTTATGAGACCTCAGCTGCATTAAATAATGAAGCATTACTGCAATCCTTCCAATCTTCTGGCAATGGCACTCTGCTTAACACTGCTGCAGCTGTGCCTAGTGATCCAATATTGGCTGAAAGCTCCAGGGGTCATAAAGATAGTTCTACATTTGACCAAACACTGCATCAAATGGCACCAAGTTCTGCTACAACTGAAACCATGCTGCATTCTACATCTGCACCTTCTGTTACTGATACGTTGTCAAACACTTTTAGTAAGCCCACAGCATCACTTCAAAGTTTATCTGTTTCTTATGCAAGTGAGGAATATGTTTCATCCACTTTGTTTGACAGTGAAGATGTTCAGCAGGTTATGCCTTCATTGCAGAGTAGTGATGTTTTATTTCAGCTGACCAGTTCAGCAAAAACAATTGCCTTTCCCCCCCAAGCAACAAATGCCGTAACAACTCCCTCCCTAACAGGTGATACATTACCACATGTAGCTACTCCTGCAGACAGCCGTATCTCTCCAAGTATTTTTGAAAGAAGTGAGACTGCCAGTGTGTCTTCAAGTTCTACACTTTGTTCTGATGCTGTTCATATGCCTGCGGTTGTTTCTGATCCTGACGTGTCCGCTCATCACACTCTTCCTTTACCAAATGTACATATTTCTGTTACGGCTGTTCCTTCCAAAAGTGAGATCCCTGTAACTTTGAGTAGCTTGCTGGTTCCTTCTAGAGAATCCTCTGGCTTGTCTCCCAGTATCATGTCCAGTACTGATTTGTGGCCTTCTGTAGTTGAGGATGACTACGATGAATATGATGATGATGGCTTTCCTGTAAGTAACTGCATCTCATGCACTTCCTATAGAGAAGCTCAGGATATGGTAGTAGAGGAACAAAACACAGAGGTAAACAATAACAAGGATCAGAGTAACCTAATTATAAGTTCAAATTCTGAGAAACCTGAAGAAGAAGATAAAACTTCAACTGCTGCATCAGACAGTCAGATAAACCATGCCGTGGACAGACGTAATTCTACATCCGTACCAACTTTGGCAGCAAGCATGATACCTAAGAAGTACAACGACCCAACAGTTTTGGAGAACCACATTCAAACTCCTAGTGTCCCATTGCAAAAGGCATCAGAGTCTAAGTCTTGGGCTGTTTTTACAAGTGATGAAGAAAGTGGTTCTGGCCAAGGTACCTCAGATAGCCTTAATGATAATGAAACTTCAACAGATTTCAGTTTTCCTGACCTTAATGAGAGAGACACTGAAGGGGCAGTTGAAGCAGGTAATTCAGAATTAACTCCTGGATCATCACCCTCATCAGCCTCATCTGTTACTAGCGATCACTCATCAGTATTCAACATCTCTGAGGCAGGTTAGTTATGGATAAGTTTAATGAGTATCATGGAAAGCTGTGAGGGGATACATTTGTGCAATAGAGAATGAGAAGGTTTATCTGCCTAAAATAAGAAGAGAACATAATAGTTCCAGTGGGTGTAATTAAGAAAGCATTGGGGAATAGGGGGTGCATGCTGAGCTGGCTATCCTGGGAATGCTGCTTCTGGCTAGTTAAAACTGCACCTGAAATATTCTTCCTAAGAAGATTCATGCTCTGCTTTTGGATATATATGTACTGTCAGCAGAAGTTGGGTGGTGCATGACTCAAACCCAAGATTTATTTCAATGTTAATTGTTTAATTTTAGTTTTAAAAGTTTAAAGGGGACATAAGTTTTCTGTAGAAACACTAGTGATGCCCTTATGGAAACACACCAGAGGAAACCATCTCAGCCATTGGAAACATACCTTTGAGACTCTGTTTTTTAACTTACAGCAGCACATTTCCTCCATGTGTTTTGTTCTGTATTTTCTAAGATGTATTGAGCAAGGAAGAAGATGCTTCAGTTTGAATCTGATTCATCTTAACTCATAAAAGCATTGATTTTCATTCTTCCTCTGTATGCCACCTTCAGATTTTAGTGAGATGCAGACTTTGTGTGCCCGATTTGCATATGTACTTGAGGCCAGATAATCCTCTCCCTATTTATATTTAGTACAATTTTCCTATTATTCCTCTTAAAGTCAGTGAGAATACTCGTAATTTGTGATTCCAAGAATACCGTTAGAAGGCAAAAAACAAACCTCACAGAGGTAAAAACCTGATAAATCCAAGGCTTTTCCTTTTTTATTTAAAAATACATTGTGGAAAACTTCAAGTATTTAGACATATAATTCTCATGGCTTCTTGTGAAAGTACTGAAAAATCCAAGAATTAAGTCAGAAACAATACCTATGATATTTGAAAAAAGCATCACTCCAACAACCAAGGTTAAGTTAGTGTTTTAGATAATAATTTACCTTCCATTAAGTACTCAGAGCATCTGTAGAGGGCAGTATCATCCAACTAAATCCACAAAGGAATGACATCCACAAAGAGTGAAATTTTCAGCTCAGTCTTACAAATACACACTTAAGCACATGAGGTCATATTACTCATGAGAAACAATACTAATTTGAAAAGGCAGTAAATGGCACCTCTGTGTAGTTGGGACTAATAGAATGTGAAATACAGAATATAAAAATTGAAATAAAATTTTAAAAAAAAATTTCTGAAGTAGAGTAGAAAACATCCTGAAATTTACAGGAGTCCTAACAAGGTAGGTGTTATAAAACTGAACCAGTAAGTGAATTACTTCAGTAGGTAAGTAGTTACTGTATTATGTAACTAGCATAACATTTCTTTAAAAATCAACAAAAATAACATCAGTATTTCAAAACTCATATTACTAGTATGATTGAGTGTTACTACAAGAGATATATAGTTTATGTAATGGCTGTCATTTGAATTGTTACTGATAGTAATTCAGAAAGTATTATACATGACTGGAGAAGCAGTAGCAGTACCACAGACTTAGAGTTTTTCTTCTAGATATTATTGAAAGACATTATACAGTATCATTTCATGTACCTTATTTTTTCCATAAATGATGCCAAATACTGTCTTTTAATAAACTGAAGATTAAATGTGAGCATGTCTAACATGGTGTCCTGTAAATCAAAGACATCTTGGCTTTAATTCAATTATAAAGCAAAGAAAAAGACAAAACAAAGCCAAAACACAAAAACACCAAAAAAACCCTACCACCTCCTCAGCTGAGAACTTACACATTACACTGATTAAATGTCTTCTTGTTGTGACCAGTACAGAAAAAAAAAAATATTGCAACTTTTCCCAGTCTTTGCTGTTGTCTATTCATATTTATGCTTGTTTTGATGAGGGCTTTCTCCATAAGACCTCTATGGCTACCAAAACTTTTCAACCTCTGTTGATATGAAGAAACACATCAGTTATTAGGGAACAAAGAAATCTATTCTAGGTGAGACTGCCTTTTCACCTGCCATCATTGGATAGATGGCTAAGTAGGCAAGAAACTCACTGTTACAGAAGAATCCTGCTCTTCATTCCCCATAGAAGAAATACTATTAGGACTTGGTCATGCGGTTTGAAGGAACCATCTCACCACCCAGATAAAACTGGGGTTTACGCTGTGAATTAGTCCATAGTTGGATAAACAAGTGTGAATGCTTCAAAGGGATCATATTCTGATCTCTCGTGCATATATGTAGTTTCTTCTGAACTCAGTAGGAAACACTGATGTTAGCCTACTCATCACAAACTGGGACACATTTTTCAGAAGCGACTTGTCCCTGCAATCACTTTGTACACTAAGCTACAGGATTCGAAGAGTAGTGGTTGATTTGGGTATTTGAGTACTTGAACTAAAACCAAGAAGATGCTTGCAAGATCAGAGCCTAGAACTTTTTGCATATAAAGCCCTGAATGCCCCTAAACTCAAGAAAATGGAAGCAGAGAGATGCCTGGAAATCTGTACTGTGGTGAAGCTGGTTTTTTACATCGTATTTAGGACATGTACTTTCATTTAATTTTTTTTTTCCCCAGATACAATTCCATTCCCTCCCCCTCTTTGTCTGAAAGCTTTTTATTCATGTAGAATAGGTCCCTTGGAAGGACTGCAGCTGATTTCTAGACAGCAAAATTCTGCTCCCGTACAGAACATTGATTAAATTAGCAATGTTCATAGAAACAGAAAACATTTTTATAAAACCTAAGAGTTTAATTGTAACAATTTCAAAAGTGTTCCTTTTTGTGTTTTAACTTACATAATGGTTGCAGATCTCAGTAAATGGCATAGAATGAAAAAAAACCTACTCATACAGATTCCTGTGCCCAAATATTTCTGTCATCCAGCATGACAGGGCTGGCAGAAATGTGAAATCTCGACAATATCTCATGTATAATTTGATCACCTGTAAGGGTGGAGGTAGGAAATTTCATTCTGGTGCTACTATAGATGTGGGAGAAAGTCCTGCAATTGGATACAATGGAAGCAGGGTACAGATAAATCTGTAAGGCAAGTTTCAGGGTGGAAAATGTATTAAAATACAAAAGGC
Source organism: Phaethornis superciliosus (assembly GCA_023637945.1). NCBI lineage: Eukaryota > Metazoa > Chordata > Aves > Apodiformes > Trochilidae > Phaethornis > Phaethornis superciliosus. The sequence continues at coordinate 22,881,553 of JAJQWJ010000001.1, read as the reverse complement.
TTACACACAATACAGCAAGCACATAGGGAATACTGTAAGAAATTTTTCCTATTAATGTTTTAGTCAGAGAAGTGATTTGCCTTATATGAAAGTTTAATAATATCTAAGTATTCTTTATACATTCCAGTATTATATATTTAGATTCCTTAGTTCAGTTGGCTTTCAGCTAATAAACAGATGAAAATAAAAAGCTTTCTTCTATATTTTAACAACAATCTGCTATTCTTACAAAGAGAAGTCTCCACTGCTGAAGGCTGAGTCACATAAGCTTGAACACTTTGCTTTACCCTCTGTCTGCTTATTTTCTGTAAGCTGGTTTGCAAATGATATATTTTCTGTGGTACATAGTAAAACATAGAGGTAAGTAGTATTAAGTAGACTCATTATAAGACACATTCACTCATTCTGTGCATTTGTCAGAATTTAAACTTGGATTGTTTCAATTTTCTCTGACTGCAGAGGCAAGTAATAGTAGCCATGAGTCTCGTATTGGTCTAGCTGAGAGTCTGGAATCAGAGAAGAAGACAGTTATACCACTTGTGGTCGTATCAGCCCTGACTTTTATCTGTCTAGTGATTCTTGTGGGTATTCTCATATACTGGAGGTAAGTTGTTTTTTGGTTGTTTTGGTTTGGGTTTTTTTCAGTTCCAAAGAGCTCTGATTTGAAAAATGTGTCTGACATTACTGAACTGGTTTACAAGACAGAGACAGGTTTTGGTCTCTCACCATGTCTTTGTATTTCTTGCAGTGCTGCAGTGACATAAAGCTGGCAAAGTGAGGTGGTTTCTGTCCAAAATGCTCAGCTACAGCTCTTTTTGGTTGCAGAAAGTTGAACCATTGGAAATAGATTATTTCCATTTTGAGAGATTTTAATTAAGTCCTTGTGATTATTAATGTCTAGAAGACGAGTAACTTAGCAGAGCACTGGGAAGAACAGGGGGGAAGATAAAAAAATAAATAGCACGTCATTGTTTTGTTTCCTATCTTTCCAGTCCTCTAACAGTTAAAAAATACGGTTGTCAATTTAGGATGAGAATCTATGTTCTTCAACAGGACTCTGTGAATAAGCAGTTCAGTAAGTGTACAGGACTGTAGGAGTGTGCTGTAGTTCACATTGCAAGACAGAAATGAGATAGTATAATAACATAAATGTTTTAAGATTACTTACTGAGTAATACTTAAGATCTGTGATTTAAAAATTGTTCTACTTTTTGATTCTGCCTTTATCTCAAACAAAATTTGCCCCCAACCCTTCAAACCATGCACCAAGTGACTAATGGTTTGCATGTGTACACACATTCAGGTTCCCTCATGGAACTGTTCCTCTGTGACCTGGTAGGTTGATAAGACTTTAAGAAAAAAGAATTAAGCTAAAGAGAAGTGTTTGATATAAAATATCATAATAAAATAATCAGTAAGTGCAAAAAACTATATGCTTTGAAATAGAACAGACCAGTTGGTGTAGCACAGATTTCTTCTGTACAGGTGAAATCTCTTGTCAGAGGGGGTAAAAACGAGAGTGTCTACATTTACATCACCTTGTGGGGATGGTCTTGCCCTGTGCTAACCCCAAACTGTGTCAGGCATTGTGTAAAGAAATGCAAGTTGACCTGAGCTAAAGGAATACCAGGAATCTAGTTGGCCATATGACAGTATGTGGCAGTACTTAAGCATTTTGCTCTATTTCATTGATTCTAGGTAAAGCCAGATCTTCCTAAGGAGACATCTGTTTAAACTCTCATAGGGCTTTCAAAATCCATATAGAACCATAGCACTTTCTCAAGTGTGCAGAGATGCCAGGGAGAAAACATAGAAGGGAGAAATAAGTTGCAAAAACTTTCTGCCATGGAGATTTGCGCTCTTTGGTGATTGCTGTGAACCTGATCCTGTTACTGCTTCTGCAATGCTAACATGTAAACTTGCAGCAAGAAACAGGACCTTGATCTTCCAGAAGATGTACAAACAAGGGCAAAGACAGGCCCAAACATCTTGTAGATGCTTCTAGAGCTTGCTTCCTCTGCTTTTTTTTCCTGCCCAATACTGCTTAATCTAAAATATATGAAGTGGTGGTGAACCAGGAACTAGACCCCAAACTGCTCCTTCTGGGCTAGTGACTACTGTGATATTTAGGCTATGGTGTTCTGGTTGTGCTTATTGACTTCTCTTCTAGTCTCCTGACAGTTTTTGGTTTTGTTTTTTTTTTAATTGGCCTAGCAGGTTATGTCCCACATGGAAACAGACTACTTCCTATTCCTGAACACCTGAACACACTATGTTTTAATTGAGTTCAAGCTTCTTTTGCTCCACATAAGCATTCCAGTGAGTCAGACAGCCTTTGGCATTATAAAAGACACTTTCAAACAATGAATTTTCAGCAAGATTTCTTCTTTCCAAAAAAGTAGTTAATGGCCAAAGAATCGCACAACTTATTTCTCAGTTTATGTCTAGTTGGATGATTACAGTGTCCATCACAGGATTTCTAGCTAACCACTTTTAGATTGAGAACCTCTTCCTGTCATTCATGTTACACAACATGAACATTCATATTCATCTTCCAAAGGGTTACTGGCCTGAAGCTAAATAGTGTTTGAAATCTATTTGCCAAACAACACCACACATTTTAAGATGCAGATTGTACAGTGCGGTTCTAGTAATCCTACATGTTACAAGCTTGTTTTTGTCAAATAACATTGTGTTCATTTCGTATTCTTTCTCTGGGAATGAACAATTCTGTAACATAGGGCTTTCAAAATCAAACAAAAATCCCGTTAGCAGTAATATCTTCTTGAACTTGAATTTAATCTTTTCTGTGTTCCTTGTGTACTACAAAATAAAATACGGAGGTCTTTTTTTGTTAATCCTCACAAAAATTTTCTTGGCATTTCGATAACACCAGTAATATGTTTTTTGTTTCAGAGCAATGAAACATAATTGTACATATTGTAGGTAGGACTTTGTGTTCCTCTTCCAAAGATGTCAAGACCCTCACCACTTTTTCAATTAGACTATTAATGGTACTGCTATGCAGCTTATTCCTGGAGAATACTAATACAAACTCTATAAGCATTCTTATGGATAGATCTATTTAATTTTGAAGTAATTGATATAAGCTGTCAATATTTCTTTTCATAATGCTTTCTTTTTATGTGGGCCACTTATTTTAATTTATTAATATTCATTAAAAGTTTAGATCTACATGGAGTTTTTCTATATTCCTTTGGCAACAGTACTCAAAAAATTCATAGGTCTGTCGTAGCTGGGTATTTGAGTGAACACTGCTTTTCCACTATTGCTTCCTAATGTGAACATACAAAAAGACTGTTTAATATGCGAAAGGCTTCTTAATTGGTTTGAAAACTACTAAGAGGGGCAAGTTCCAGTTTCTCGAGGTTAAAAAAAGGAAAAATTATTCTGTTCTTCACTCTAACGACTTGTAACAGAAAAATAATTCTGTACCGTCTGTTGTTTGGGTTTGGGTTTGAGGGGGTTTTTTTACATGAAATTGTTAATCAGCAGTTGAGGAAATTCCCCAATCTCTTCACTATCTCATTAGGCATGATTTCAATCTTTCTGTGATAAAATACTAATTCCTCTGACAGGAAAGAAAACTTTTAGTGGCAATATTGTCTAAAGATTTTCTAAGTGTCAGTAGGAAAAAATACAATTTTGAACTACTCCAGTTCTGTCTATCAAATCTTTTGTAATTGAAACAATGTCATTTTCCTTTCATTTCTTCAGCATGATTAAGATTACAGTGGAATAAACAAGGAGATTCTTTTCCCTGGCTTTTTAATGGCCTTGTCATCCACGTGGATTTTTTTATAGCTTTAGAGAGAACTTTTTATCCAAATCTAGAGTCTGTCCATCTCCGTTTCTTTCATCTTGACTGAGTTCTTGCAGCAGAGATGCAACAAGAATATTTAAATCTCCTTGTTCTGTTCTTTTAATTTCTGTATGGCTTTATTATCCCCATTGTGCTACATTAACCTTATCTATTAGCTTCTATCTAAGTTGCTATGTGCCAACATATAATATACTTAATACACATAATTATTCATATAATTATATGTGTAAACATAGAATATACAATAAAATTGTTTATGCTTTTGTGTACTCCTTTGGAACAGTTCACAGAAGTGAATAAACCCGGTGAACTGTAAAGGAGTAAATGTCTGGTTATTTGTGCAGATCAATTTTTATAATGTTTGTCATAAAAAGAGCTTGGAAAACAGTACAATGGTAACAGTTATCAGTGAGAGTTGCACCATTTAAAATTCTTTTTCAAGAAATATATATGAATCTCAGTAGGCTACCTCTCTCTTCTCAGCCCATGACAGACAACACCCTAAGTAGTCATTTAAAATTTAGATTTCCTCTAGTACCCTGTATCTTTGAAACAGAGCTGTCAGAGAGTGTTCATTCTCCTATTCACAACTTCGACTGATGCTTTGAGTCCTGTGTTAGGGTTATGGGAACTGGGTTGAGAACCCTTTCTAAGGATAGTTCAACTTTCATGTGCAGAGACACAGTAAAAATGGGTTTAAACTTAAAAATGCCACACTCATCCATCCACAAAGGAAAAACTCCTCGACTAGGTGACATCAAATTAAAAACAAAAGAGTGTAATAAAATTTGAAAATTAACATTTCAACTGACTATCAATTTAAATTAATCACAAACATTTAAAAATTGAATAATTTGAATCACTGAATTTATTGAGGGATCCATTCAAAGTCCTTTGGAACCGTCATATCTTTAACTGGTCAGAACCATTCAAAAATAAATTCTGGTTTGACATTACATATTGAAAGATACCCTGCGAGCACAGAAGACCCTGAAATTTTCAGAGAAAGAAGTAATTGTGCCTCTAAGGCCATTCTGGGTGAGTAGTAGGTGTGCAAACCCATACTGTCACAGGTGCCTCTGGCTGCAAAAGTTCAGCTCCTTTCCTCAGCTGGCAGGAGGTGAGCAGGGAACACCCAGAGCCACAGGGTGTTGGATGCCTCTGTGTCAACCCCAGTCAAGCTCTGAGCAGTCCCTGCCCCGGGGGAGAAGTAGGCAGCACATGTCCTCTGCCAAGACTCAGGGGCACACATGTCAGAACTGTATCCTCTGCAGTCTGAGGTGTAGTTTCTTACTGAGTCATTCATATGGAAGTGTTCATTCAGATACAGTTTCCCTTCTGGAGAGCTGCTGCTGCATGCCTTCCTCTGCAGATACAGACACTAATTAATTCAGTGCCTTAGCACTATCTCCAAATATAAAGTGTCTGTGTTTGAAGAAGTGCAGTGTCTAAATTACAAATTACAGTTTTAGGTTGAAGATCTAAATGCTGTGATGAAAAGTGTAAATTAAATAATCAGGTTATCACTGAGTGATGGGACCTTTGTCTGGAAGTTTGAAATAGTCACCACTTTTTTCATTAACAACGAGTGATAATTAACAAGACATGGTTATTAACGTTAGGTTTAGTCATGAAGGCTTTCACTGCTGATGCAGAAGCAGATGGAGTGCCTATTTGTGAGTCTTATTACAGGTTAAGTCAACTGCTATGAATTTGTCTCCCAAATGTGCTAAGGGTGTAATTTATTTTCAGCCACAATAGCTTGTTAAAGATTAAAGACAGTGGCTCAGGAAGGGAAAGTTAATGTCTGACATATTATGGGGATATTTTAACTACTGATTTAAATGTGAAAGCCATCATGCTAATGACATAGGGTTTATATCAACCTTTTCTCAAGCAAGGAGGTGACAAAACTCTGTGATGTTAGTTCATAAACTGAATGTATGGTCATTGTTCATGAGCAGTAGGCATTAGAGGGAAGACTTCATTCGATTTTAAAGCTTTAATCAGAGAACTGTAGAATAGTTCGGATTGAAAGGGACTTTTAAAAGTCATTGAGTCCAACTGCCCTGCAAAAAACAGGGACATCATCAGCTAGCTCAGGTTGCTCAGAGACCTATCCAACCAGACCTTTTATGTTTCCAGGGATAAGGCATCTACCTCTGCTCTGGCCAACCAGTTCCAGTAAGGCTGGTTGGCATGTTTGGTTGGTTGGTGCTGTTTTTAATAAACACAGTACATCAGCATTGGCTGTGCCCAGCAGGCAGGGCCAGACTTTCCAAAAGTGTTTCGTGATATGAAGTGCTTTGATAATTGCAATACTTGATATCAAAGTATTAGTACTTTGATACTTGATGTGAAGTACTTACAGACTCTGTTTACAGACATTTTGCATGCAGACCTATGACTAACTCTTGAGCATTATGGTAGCAGTCATATGGGATGTATGGGATTAGAGCCTCTATAAGATGTTAGAGCCTCTTTAAAAGCTATAAAGATATTCCAAGCACATCCTGAATATATTCTTGGCCTGCATCCAAAATTCCCATTTCTAAGTAAAACTAAGTACATAATGGATAGAGATACTCCAAACATGTCATGCAAATCCAACGCTCCTTCATGACTATCACAAATATTCCTTTAGAGGAGTCTAGCTGGACTCCAAATTTAGTTGTCACATGAATTACCAGAACTATTTTGAATGCCACAATTTTCCCCTTGTTGCAGCTGTTCACTTTTTCTTGTGTTTCAAGAGAATCTGCATTGTACACAGACAGAAAATTTCCAACACATTCCAAGAGTGTGAGCATCTTTCCCAGAGGCTTAATTCAAATACCCTTACCGAAGTGTTTATGATCTACATTTATGGTTCTAGAAAGAATTAAAATATCTGCATATTTCCTATCTACTTCTCAAAGTAGCCTCAAAATTTCATTTTTTATTATAGCAATTACATAAGGAGCTTTATCCATGTAGTGATTAAGGAACAGTAGTACAAAAGAATTTAAAACACCAGTGATTACACAAAATACCAAAAGGTCATAGCTTCAGTAGCTTCAGCCAACATCTTTGAAGAAGCAGAATCTTATAAAGTGAGATTAATATTATCATGATGCATATATTTCCTTTTAAATTTAATGTTTAATGAATAATGGTTCAAATAGATTGTGACCCAGAGTAAAGATTGTTACTGGCATGTCTAATCATGTGGATTTTTTTTTAATTAAGCAGGCTTTGTGATGCTTACAGCAGCAGTTGGTTGTTTAGTCCCTTGAATAGCTTGGACTCTTAGTAGATGCTATTCTTATTATCTTCACACCTGGATTACAGCACAGATCCAAATAACATTGTGGGTAGTAGTTAAGGTTCATTCAGTTTATATTCATCCTGCAGTGTTTTTGCAACATAGCATCTCCTGGCATTATAAATTCCCATCTCTATATCTGTCACCTTCGGGCAGTCCTACTTGTTTAAGGTGTCTCTCAGTGTTGCAATTACCTGATGAAAAAGTTGTTTAGCCCCAGTCACAGCAGTTCCAGAGCCACCGTTTTGGCTGTTGCAGGGCATGTTGCCTTTTATTGCATTTCTCTGTCTGCAATAAAATCTATCAGAGAATAACCAGAACTGATCTTGTACACTGCTCTTCAGATAGCATAGTCACATGAAAGGGAACAGTAATTATGAGTGTGAATTTGGATAAGCAAGGAAGATGATGGCTTTTTTATTCATTGGAGCCGTGGTTCAGCATCAGTAGCTCCTGATGCAGAGTTCCTTTTCCAGCTTTCACTATGTTTGATGTGTGTTCTCTCTTCTGCCTCTGCTATAGGTAGAGGTGCACGAACTATGTATTAGGCTGAGTTAATGTAGTATCTTCAAGTTGTATGAATAATTTGGTGATATGTTGGGAGAATATTTATATTATAGCAGTAGTGTTTGATGCTCAGCAAAACCTGTTTTTCAGAACTGTGATTTCTTTCTGACTCAATAATGCCAGAATTCCTAAAGGTCTCAGCTAATGTTTTATTTTTTGCAATATTTATTGATGTTTCTTTCCCTCTAGGAAATGTTTCCAGACCGCTCACTTTTATTTAGAAGATAATACATCACCTCGAGTGATTTCTGCTCCCCCAGCTCCAATATTTCCAGTCTCAGGTATTTCTTGCCAACTGCTCTGTGACCTTGTGTTAGCTGTTGGTAGATACTGCCTTGTCTGTGTCTATATGAATTCTTCACTTACTGTAACATCTGTAAACCAAAGAGTTGTACTCTCTTCTACTTGTAGACATAGATGTACTCAACAGAGGTAGAGACTGGTATTACTAATATACTCTTGTGTAGGTAACAACGAAAGGGAACCCTACAGAGTTGCCTCAAAGCTACTCTGTGTCTTTTGGGCATTTCAGATGCAGCCTGACTAAAAATGATTGCTAGTGGAGCCACATGAAATACTCTAAGTTGCTCTAGTTCAGTCACAAAGCAGAGGATTATACCAGCAACATATTCTGCTGTATTTCTGCCTTTAATTGAATTTGTCAACTATCTATAGACCATGAGCAGCAGGACCAATCTCATCTATCTGTTTCATTTGCAATTACAATATTTTCTGTAAGTTACAGATTTTACTAGCATAGTTGCTACTGGTAAAGTTCTCTGTGAGACTCTTGTAAAAATGACATACAAGCACCGAATAGTATTAGCATCTTCCTCTACCACAGAAGAAGCTGTTTCTTTTCTTTCCTTTTCAAAGAATATCAGAGGAACACATGTAGCCCTGCCAGGTTTTTCAATCTGAGTAGAATAAAAATTTACCTGAAATAGATTAATTTTGCAGAAGATCCTGAGCCACATACTCACCCATGAGGAAAGGATATGTTGTTCTACTATTATTGCTTTTGCAAACTTTACTATTACACAGAGGGATACACAGTTCCCTTGGAATGACTAAGGAAATCAAAATCATCCCTTGTAAACACAGTTAATGAAATAAATCCCAAACATTAGACTTCTATTGTAATGGAATTGCAGGCATCTTTAAATATGCCTCTTGCATTGACTGCTATTGTTAGGAGATGTATAACCTTTTTCTAAATAGTACACAGGGATATAGCTTGGTATCAGAAAATATGTGATTACATGTCAAGTGACAATCTTTATAGAAAATATCTGCTCTTACTGTCTATCATTAACTATTGCAGTACAACAGTATAATTTTCTTGCAATTTTTCCTGACCAGGTTGCCTAGTGATTTCCATTGCCATAAGACAGAATTGTACTTAAGTTATTCTCAGTGCTTAAAACATGTGGTTTGATGCTGGAGGTTTTCCTTCTGAAATACTGATAAATACTGACTTAAAGAGAACAATGTTTATAAGTAACTGAAAGTTAGATAAAATATTTTACGGAAAAAGCTGCAAGAACTGAGGAAATACTTTTGTTTAATTTTTTGTTCAATAGGCATCAAGTGAGCAGTTTTTGTGCTTTCTATTGCACAAATGTTTCAGCAGTGTATTTTCACTGAGTGTAATTGAGTCTGTGATATAATACTGGCAACCAGCATAGATCAGGAAGAGCATTTTGTGACTGCTAAGCTTAAATTTCTATTATGACTATTACTAAAAGCACACTCCACAGATCTCATTTTATACTAGGTTTTCATTTTGTGGGTTTTGATTGGCAGAAATAGAACTGCAGTTACAGCCATTGCCCTGGCATTTCTCAACATAATTCAAAGATGCATTCAGAACAAGTAATGAATTACACATTAATATTAGGATGCACTATCAAACTTTAAGTGGTTTGAAGTGATACCTGCTATCCAGATATAAAATATGTTCCTGGAGTCATAAATTATTGAATTGGGAAATCAGCACAAGCAAGGAAATTAAACAACAATTGCACCAAACCTGAGGTCTCTTTCTCCCTTACTTAGGGTCATTTACCCTCCCTTCTGGTTTTATATTTGCCAATGAGAATAAATACTTGAGGCCAGGTTTCATCTCCAAAATGTGAAGGTAGTGTTACACCGTTGTTCGACTTCTCTTCGGCTTGACTGGATAAATTAATTTTTTGTATTCAGATCCATTCATGTAAGTGGAAGACCAGGTGGATATCAATAGAATCCAGCAAATTCTTGGTACCTGAAAGCTAAAATTATTAGGTGGTCTAAGTGCTGAACATCTGTTGATGTAAATAACATCTCCTTGTACTATGTTTTTTATGTTTCTTTCTCATATGAAATACTGATGAAATGACAAATTGTCAAATTTTAATCCATGGAAGGCTTTAAAAACAAAATATTCTTCAGAACCAAAGTATCTCAAATAATGTCATCCTTTTACAGGTAATTAACAGAACAGATGACTTTGTATAGCATATTTGCAGGAAAGAGAAGATTTAAAGTCCCAAAAGTTTTTGACATGATCCCTAATGAATGTTCTACACAACAGTATTTTTCTGTATTTGTAAATGATAAAAAGGAGATGTTCAGATGGAAAATTCAGACTATCAGGACCCAGAAGTTGCATGAATCACAGCTATTGGTTTAGAATGTAGATACTGTCCTTGGGAGTACCCATAAACTCTGAAGTATAAAGTCTGATGTGAAAATTTGCAGTCAGTACTCCAAGGATCAGACATAAGATCATGGGAAGAATGGGGGGAAGTCCCTACTGGAAGTACTCACTATGCAGTAAAAGATGAAAGGTTTCCTTCAATGAAAACAGGCAACACATCATTTTGTTATACAGCTAGGATAATAACTGCTATAATATATATATAATAATAGACTTAGGACTGGGCAGCAGTCTCTGTACAGTACCAGAGCCTCAGTGAAAACACTGATCATCCTGAAGCACCCAGAAAACTTGATGTCATCATTCTTTATCAGTTCTATGCAGAGCTCCTCTCCTACCCTCTCTCCTTGAACATCTTTGAGCAAACTGCTAATCCTCCCGTTTCCCCTTGACTTCACAGGGAGTTCTGAGTTCTCTGCAATTTACAGACAAGCTCAGCATCTTGCAGAATCAGCACCTTGATTTGAGGGACTGAAAGACAGAGTACAACCTAAAAAGGCATTTTCTGTATCTTCTTTCCAAGTAGTCACTTATAAATGTAGAAGTGTTAGAGAATACTTTTTGCTATGCTAATGGTGTTAAAGACTCTTTTTATTTTTGTGGAGTTGTGTAGACAAAGTTCATGCCAATATTTTATTTCAGGATGTTGTGTGGATTGCCTACATACAAAGTTATTTATATGTCACTGGCTTTTAATTCTTCATAAATATGTTTTTTGTCTTTTCCCACCCCTAAGATGATGTTGGAGCAATTCCAATAAAGCATTTTCCAAAACATGTTGCAGATTTACATGCAAGTAATGGTTTTTCTGAAGAATTTGAGGTATGGTTCTATGATGTCATCTTTCTTCTTAGCACATACAAATATTAAGTTTAAATGCCTGGAAACAAATAACTGGGCATTACATTTTTGACCTGGGGACAAATTTCATAAATGCATTTAAGTCAGAGTACTGTGAGCCCAGTAAGGACTGTTTATGCATAAAGACTAGGGAGATTTATAAAAGCTAAAAGGACTGGGATGCCATAGGGAATGTGTATCACTGTGAAAAAATACTAAATGATCATGTGAATAAATGAGGCAAAGACAATGCAATATATATGGTTTATCAGATAGAGTTGTAGATGCAAAGCTTTTCCAAATAATGCCAATTGAATTTTGTAGAAGCTACCCACATTTGCTTGTTCCATTTACAGAGAAAAAAAAAATGGAATAATGAGTACATGGCAAGACTTCTGGTTAACAGGGGAGCTAATATAGTCTTCATATGTGGTAGTGAAAGCTTTACAGTTCCTTTCCTAAAGTATATGGTTCATAAGAGGTATTTCAGAACTCTGAAGCGTGGGCTGTCATCATATAATGTTGGTATCACCATATGTAACTAATGTACTTCACTGTTTGTCACATACATGTGCATTGCAAGCAGTTTAAAGATAGATATATCCTAACTTAAATCATGTGAAATAAACATTGTAAACCCAAACTCTGTGATTAAAGCTGTGCTATTAAAATCCTTGACAAGTGATATCTAACAAAATCAGCTAGTTGGGATGGCGACATTTTTTTAAAAATTGATCTCCATTAATTTAAAGTATGATTGTAATATTCTTACTGTAAAAACAAAACTCAAAGTAGAAAAAATACATAGTTTTACATCTTCAGGTTTTGTTTTGTTTCCCCAGGCAATATATTGTGATGCAATTGACCAAAAATTCCATGTCATTCACCTAACTTTCTTCATCAACATTTCTTCTCCAGTTCAGTTAAAATTTAGAATACCCATCTGATTATGTGACCAAACTTATAAATACTTGTGGATATCCTGTACATGCTGCGATACTACACATGTGCATACCCACTGACAGGACTGGGCTCCAGATAGGCAGGCTTTTAATCAGAGCAGATGTTGAAAGTCTGTGTTTAAATGCAATGGTAACACAATTCTTTCACTATTCCTGAGATCAGAAATACAGAAATCAATTTGTTAATCCTAAATTTTTGTTTTCCTAAATTACAGCAGTGATCCAGAGACCAAATATACTACACTTCACTGAGCTACACCTGTACCATTTGAAATATTTCATGCTTCTTTTAACTATTACAAAAGACTCGGTGTACTCTGATTTTCTGGAGATCCTTTTTGACTTTACAGACTACCCCAGAATTAGTGTTCCAGTCTCTTTTCTCTACCAATAAGGAACTTGGAAGATCCGGAAAATTGAAATATAATCCTTGTCTTTGCAGAGTCAGCATACCTTTGGAAAGTACAGGAGTGGTTTGGGATTTTTACTTATATTCAACAATTTAAATTTAAAATCTAATTTTCAGACCGTTAATCACTTTTCATATATATATTTAAATAGCTGAAGGTGATAACTATTAAAATAAGTCCTAAAAAGTGTTGGGAAGTATTATTATTAATTATATTTATTATTAAATGTCGTTTTAGTGACGACAATGTATTTCTTAAGGAATGTGAGTGTACTTGCTTGAGTTTCCTGTCAGTTAATCACTTCAATGAATAATTTTATTTATACCTGTTTTCTCAGGCTTTTCTATATATATAAAAACGTTGGATTCACTCAGAACCTGGAGACAGAGTGATGGCTGTAATGCTGCCCTTCACCACAGACCCATGAGTCTGTCTGAGTGCCAGGCTGTCCTACTCCAGGGAAGGTTTTACAGCTGAATCCAAAGAGAGCAAAGGCATTCCACAGAGAAACTAATGCAGTTATAAGGACTAATAACAGATCCAATAAACAGTTTAATTTATAGATAATCTGGCTAAAGTCAGTGACGGTGCTCATATGCATAAGCTTACACTGCCTAAGGTCTGCCATTAAATCTAAAAATAGAAAAGCAAATGCCAGTATTTCAACAGGAAAATTACCTCATTTTCTTTAAGAGTTATGTCAAAATATTCATTTTTGTTGTTATTATGGAGATATATATTGCATGACCATAGCTGTTTTCCATATATTAATTGTAATTTATATAAACACTTATCCATTTGTTCTGTGCTGTGGAATTTGATTTTTTTTACTTTTTTTGCATTCATTCCCTCATTAGACACTGAAAGAGTTTTATCAGGTAAGGAATTATTTCACTGCTTTTTTTTTTTTTTAGCAATGAAGTAGTTGTAAAATATCATAGATAATTGGGTGTAAGGTTGTGGTTCTATTTGTGCTTCCTGTATTATAAGACATTTTATGTCGCTTAATACTTCCTAACGTATAACATACTTTTTTTATTTTTTTTCAAGGAAATCCAGAGCTGTACTGTAGATCTAGGTATTACATCAGACAGCTCTAACCACCCCGACAACAAGAATAAGAATCGATACATTAACATTGTTGCTTGTAAGTAAATGCATCACTTGGTGTTTTGTTTAAGAAATAATTATAGACAAATATAAGGTTACATGTTATTAGAGGGGGGAAAAATACATCTTTACTGATAGCTCTGGATACTCTTCAGCAAAATGCTCAGAGAGGAATAGTTTGAGATTTTACATCTCCTTTAATTAGAACTCTGGCATTTGATGAGCATGTGTTACCAAGACATATTTGTGTCTTCTGTGATCATCCAAAGGGAGTTGGGAGATTTCATTATAATGCCATTATCAAGCTAGAGAAGCTGTGTTTTGATTGCCAAAATAATCCATCTTTGATCTGAGTAATGGTGATTTCTCCTTTCTAGGAGCTTCACAGTCCCTGAACATATTTACTGTCGTGTGTAAATATAAAAGTACTGGTTTTATGTTGTAGTGGGCCCTGCCACAATGATACAGATCAGCTTCATTAGCCAGGCCTCATGTTTTCCCCTTGTGTCACCCTTTTTTACTATCCCAAGGTGTTTTTTTTTTCTGAGACGTGTCTATTCAGTTTTCTTAATATCTCTTTGAAGATATTGCCTCTGGGCTGTTGATCACTTTGGTGGCTTAGTTTATTTTTCTTAATTCTCTCTAGTGTTTCAATTTGGTTCTAATAACAAGAAGTTCTAGATTAAATACAAATTCACCATTCAGCATCACTAGATCTTAATATAAAAAGAGACAGGATCTGGCACAAGATGGTGTAAACCATCAGCAAGAAATCCTATTCCACCTGACTGAAGGTACCTCTAGAGAGACAGAAAGTGAGGGATTTTCTTCTGTCACTGTGTTTGTATCTGCTCATAAACAGGATGCAAACCCAGCAGCTTTGTAATGACAGGCCAGTGTGAAAGTATCTTAGGGCAGCTCAAGGAGCTCAAGGAATTGTCCTGTGCAACTGGATCAGGTCTGTGGTCCTTCTAATCAGTGCAGACTACAGAAAGCATCAGCTCTCCCTGAGGTAGCCACTGCTGAGGCTCTTCAGCTGACTACCTTCTCTGGGGTCCTATTGCTCTCCATTCTCTACTCTTTAACTTGGAGTTATGTGCCTAAACACTGGTGTCTACTGCCACCTGAGACATCCCACTCTGCAGGCTTGACAGACACAGGACTTGGAGGACACCCATGCCCCTTCACATTCAGCCACTGTAGGGGAATATCTCAGTGTCTAAAGTGAACCCAGGTGCTGCTGTTAAGGCAACTAAACTCTGAATCCCTCAAATTCTGGGATTCACTGTTTCTTTCCTGGGAAACATGAATTTTGAATCTGATTCATACCCAAGCACAGCATATGTGATTGTCTCTGTATTACTCTTTTGCATTGTAAAATCCATTTCAGTATTTTTTAAAAAGATTTCTTATAGCAATTATATAATTCTTGCAGAAAACTATGCTTATTTTCTCCTTTGTTTTACTACAGATGATCATACTAGGGTTAAATTAGCACAGATTGGAGAAAAGGATGGAAAACTGACTGATTACATTAATGCAAACTACGTTGATGTAAGTGCCTTTTTTTATCTGCCAGCCTTCTCTGTAAAACCTGGTGTATGGAATAGAGGTGAACAGACTTAATTAAAAAAGTATTGCAGTGTTACAGATTTTGTTAAAAAAACCTTTAATGATCTAAGTTGAAAGTTTAACTACAAAGTTAAAAGACAGGTAAAACTCCAGTTCTTTCTTGAATCCATCTTGATATTGTAGCAGCTGCATCTTAATTAAGATCTTTATGAAACAAAAATGTTGCATCTGACTCATTTTAGAAGCATTTCAAGTCTGAATGTTTTTTCTTCTATACACTTTTGATAAATGGTTAATTCTTCTGTTTGAGATAATCTCATGTGAGGAAGATGCCATTTGGCTAAGACCCTCATCAAGGTACCATTTATTCAGTTTTTCATTACCTAGTATTTACATGTGAGTGATCTTGATCCATTTTTTAAACTACTATAATAACAGATGTTTCATAATCACTAATATGTCAAAATTCTGCCAGAACTTGGGTACTTGAATATATAGCCTATTAGTTGGAATGATAAACATTGACATTACAGTTGCATTCATGTGTCACCTTGTGCCACAGGGTTCCTGCAATTTGGATAGTTATAAATTCAAAAGTACTTAAAGGCTTTTGAGAATCTTTGAAAATAGATACATAAAATTTCATGTATTCCTCCCAACCTCCTTTGGCTCATGGATTGTGATTTGACAAGTGTCATTTGTTATATTTCAATTTAGGGCTACAACAAGCCAAAAGCCTACATTGCAGCTCAAGGGCCACTAAAATCAACAGCAGAAGATTTCTGGAGAATGATATGGGAACATAACGTTGAAGTTATTGTGATGATAACTAATCTCGTTGAGAAAGGAAGGGTATGAGTACCTTTGTCTGTTATTTTTTCTCTGATGTTGTCAGATCTGTAGCAGGTTCTTTTTTAAATATCTGTTTCAGGCATTTATTGAGCAAAAAACAAGTTTGTAGGAGTTGCTTGTACAAGGATTGGCTATAGAAGTGTGAAATTGAGGACTTGTAGTATGAAACTAAAATAACCATTTAAACTCAGTGGTCAACAGGTCTTGAAAATACTGTTAGAAAAAAACTTCTCATACTGAAAAAAGACTTATTGTGTGTATTTAGGAGTCGCAAGACTGTGGACCTGGTACCACATCCTGCTAGCAATCTGCTCCCCATTATTCTTTTTCTCAGGGTGCCTTAGACCCTGGAAAGGAGAAGGCTGTAGTTTGGGTGAATTTTTCTGGATATTCACTGGCTGCTCCCTGTCAATGTCCTGTGAGACACACTGTCTCTTTCCTACTACATGACTAGATCTACATTTGTCCAGTGAGGCGATACAAGGAAACCCCATGACAGGATGTGCGTTTCTCTGGTTATATGATGGGAAAATGCATGTATCCTGGCATCACATGATCAGAGATCATATCACACTTGCCACATATCTGGCAGCAATGCCCAAAATGCATGTAAGTTTTGTTTTATGACCTCTGAAGCATCTACAAGATAGATACAATGATACAGCAAGTGCAGATGAGGGCCACACCGAGAGTACCACTTCATTTATAAGACCATGTTGTAAACATGTACTCTTCTACTACTCCTAGAGAAGGCTACAAGGCTGCCCAGCCAAAAGGCTTGACAGCACAGCTCTATCCTGTCTATTCTGGCCACACACAAGCTCACTCTTACCCTCACAGAGCAGATCCAAGTGTATTTTGCCCATGCTGTGAACTAACCAAAAGCCACATATGACTTTACTGACTTGAATGTATTCTGGTTTTTCTTATAAATTATGTCATTTTCTTTAGATTTCAGAGTGCCTATGGAGTGGCAAGTTCTACAGTCTTAGAGCCATTTAACTCTGATAGTGTAACTTAAACCTCTCTTTTTTTGGAGTATTCCAAATGAAGAGTATCTTTGCACAGGCATCTCTCTTTACAGCATAAGACACGTTATTTGTTCTCTTACCCTGAAGATCATGTGTCTTATAAACTTGGTATATTGAGTCCCTGTATGTTTTTGTGGTTCACTGCTTTTAAATTTGAATGTATCAGCTTGCTATTTTGACATTTTGTTTTTATTCTCCTTTTTTTCTGCATCTTTCATTCACTTTCAAACAGAGAAAATGTGACCAGTACTGGCCTGCCGAAGGTAGTGAAGAGTATGGGAACTTCTTGGTTACACAGAAGAGTGTTCATGTGCTTGCCTATTACACTGTGAGGAATTTTACTCTTAGAAACACAAAGATCAAAAAGGTTTGTGGAAGCCTGAAAAGACAGTTTGGGCAAAAGGGAGTGCTAGAAGTTGCTCAGAATATCTTTTAAGACAATTGGCAACTCTTCTCTATTGTACAGGTAAAGCTGAATTCTGTAGGTCCCTGGCAGAAAAGATGCTCATGTGCCCAGACCAACAAATTCAGAAGATACTGCCCTGTAGCACTGGTGTGATGTAGTACCATTAGAGAAAATACTGTGAGCACACTGCAGAACTGATTTGGACCTGGGCTGCCTGGTGAACCAGGAGGATACATTCTCAGAAAAAGAGCTAGTTGGAAACATGTTATGAATTAAATTATCCACCTCAGCTACCAGTGTAGCTTTTTAAGGACTCAATTAAAAAAAAAGAGGTGCAAAACAGGTGAATCCACACCTTGTTTTATTGCAATTAGAACCAGCCTACTCTCAGCTCAGCAGTGTGACATTAGCTAATTTGGGGGGCATTCTGAAAGCTTAATTTATTTCAGCTACCTGCATGTGAGACATCTAGTTTCTCAGCCTCTCTGTACAATTAATGGCTAGAGTACAGCACTTCCTGTCAAGTAATTTATTCTGAGTGGTTTTGGAACCAATCTTTGAGTGAAATGACCTGCTTTCCAAGTGTATCCCTGCCTCTGAGTTGGTATTGAGGGAGGGAGCTTAGAAAAGCAGCCTCCACAAAGCTACTTCCCTTGCAGATCACTAAAGCTGGGTGAGGTGAATCCTACCCTTTCTGTCCACCCAGCAGAGGAGAAAAGTGTCAGAAATACCTGGTGACTCTTAAAGGCATCAGTGTTTTGTTAGCCTTGCAGTGCTCTTAGCCTTTCTTTATGGTTTTCTAGGGGACAGTGCCAGGTCATCTTTTCTATTCAGAGGACAAGCTAATGGGCCAGAAACGCTGCCCTTCCTCTTCTCGTTGTAAGCTGGGATCCTCAGAGCCAGGCAGCATGCAGTCAACTTTATATGGACGCTCATTCAAGAATTAGCAGATACAAAAACAAATAATGAAGAATTTCCATTTACGTGTGGGCAGCTGACATACGGAATTATTTTTCTTGTTGCAGGGTTCCCAGAAAGGGAGGTCTAGTGGACGTATAGTAACTCAGTACCATTACACCCAGTGGCCTGACATGGGTGTCCCCGAGTACACGCTGCCCGTGCTCACCTTTGTGCGGAAGGCATCGCACGCCAAGCGCCACGCGGTCGGGCCCGTGGTGGTTCATTGCAGGTGTGGTTTTTACAGCCCTCCAGTTCACTCCCCTTTTGTTTTGCAGAGAAAAGAATTTTTCGGTGGCGGGTTAAGCAAAATTTCACTCTTAGGTTTAACAGTTCATGATGGAGTAAGATTAATTTCTTAGCTGATATTTCTCTCCTTGGTAAGGCCAACTAATCAACAGTCTGTGCCTCTTCTATAAATCTCCATAAACGAGATGCTGTTGCTCTGCACTATGATCTTCTTTTTTTTTTTTTTCTTTTTTTTTGCAAAAATACTTTTCTTTTTACTTTCTTGCACATTTCTATACTACTTTCTTGATTTCTATGAGCTCACCAGACACATATATAGCAATAATTGTTTCATTTCTGCAAATCTATTGTCCGGATGGTTTTGGCTCATGGTTTCTTTGGTGCAGGGATACTCTCTAATCCTAAAAGGAGCTCTGTCCACAAAAGAAGATTTGCTCTATTCCTGGCTGAACTACAACTCTGCTGTTCTTAACATTACTCTGTGCTCTAGCAGTCATTTGCAATGGAGGAGTGTTCTGGGGAATGGTTTGAGGTCTGCATGTGCCGCAGTGTGCAGGCAGGTGTTCTGTCAGTGCTCACTAAGTCTGGGCAACTCAGGGAAAATTGATTAAAAAGGGCTTGTAGGGCCTGGAATGACTTCACAATGCCCGTGAAGGACCAGGTTATTGTAAAATATATAAGCAGGTTCTGGTTTTCCACTGTAGTACCTCACCTTTGATGGAACATTTGGAAAGAGAACCTCCTCATGAATTCTGTCCTTCTGGAGCTGACTCTGAGGAAGCCAACAGGTAAAGTCACCTCACAAATGCTGCAAATGAAGATATTTTATTTCTGGGATGATCTAATCTGACTGAAATCTGTTTTTAGCTTGAAAAATGAAAATTCCACATTTTGGTTGTTTTGCTGTCTACATCCTGCCTCTTTTTGGGGGGAAGTTCAAAATAAGAGTTTCCCCAAAATGCAAAGTCTGTGATCTGTGCCAGCAGGCTGAGAGATCAGCAATACTTTATAAGTCAGTTAAAAAAAGCTTTTAAAACCTGAGCTGTGGTAAGTTGTGTGGCTTCAGTCAGACTTCTCCATTAGGTCATAGGTATAGCTTACCTCTGTCTGTAGCAGTTTTATTCAGCTATTAGTTCACCTCTCCCCATGCACTATGGAATTTCAAAGTAGTAATCTTGTGTTAGAAATGTAACTTTCATTTATCTTTACAGGCTGTATGGAGGACACAGATGATAAACTTCATGAAACTTTTTTTAGCTATTTTTGTATTTTGTACTTTTTCTACTTTTGTACTTTTCATGTTTTGTCTTTCACAGGAAGTATATACATTTTTGTGTGTCTGGTAGTGTGTTATTAACCTTCAACTTTCAGATTTATATCACATTTATTTAGACAGTTTATTACAGCAATCTGAGCTCACACTGCCCATGCTTTGTACCACTTTTATGGAAGAAATGAGATGGCTGAATTAGCATGTAGGGATTGAGCTTGGATCTGCCCATAATCAACCATGCAGACAGCACAATGTTGCTGTCAAGTCACATGTACCAACACACATTTCCTCATAATTTAGAGGGGCATTACAGTTGACTAATTCCCATATATGACTAGATAACAAAAAATGATCTCTTGAAGTTATACTCCCTACCCAGATATTTTATGTAGAAAAAAAAAAAAAAAAAGTTGGCTTTAATCTTACAATACAGCAGTTTTTATGCTGAGTCAGAGTGCTCCGAAGAGCACTAAGGTTTTTATTTTAGAGATGTACTTTGAGACACTCTGGGTTTTCCTCAGTCTGGTATCTTTGAAATCTCCTGTATCTGTAATGGGTGGCAAAATACAGCCTTCCATTTAAAGTGATGTGTGTTTCACCATGGAAGAACTTGAGCACATTAACTGTGCCCAAATACTGCGACATGCCATCCTTTTCAGTTATACTTCAGAACGTATTCTATTTCAGAAGCCTGAAAATTGCAGGCTTTGAAATTACTTTAAAAATTGTTATGGAAAATGATCTTTAGATCTGTTCTTGCACAAAGAAAAAGACAAGTTGAAAAGATTTTTCTTCATTACCAGCTTTGGAGTTTTAGCAAAGTGTATCACCTAATAAAACAACTTGTAGAAAATCTTTCCTATTTATTGGTTTGTTGAAAACGTCACGTGTAAGTAACAGTTCTTGTCATTATTGTTTTACTTCAGGCTCAAGACTATTTTTTTGTTTTGTAGTGCTGGTGTTGGAAGGACAGGCACATACATAGTGTTAGACAGCATGCTGCAGCAAATTCAGCATGAAGGAACAGTCAACATATTTGGGTTCTTAAAACACATACGTACCCAAAGGAACTACCTGGTGCAGACTGAGGTAAGGATAAAACATATATAATGAGAGACTATCACAGAGTATTTCTGTTTGCAGGAAGAGAGATTGTACAGTCCTCTTTTTGGCACCACCAGAGAGGCTGGCAACCAGTCACCAGACTGGACTTTTTTTTCCCTTTTGCTTCCTTTGTTTTCATAGAGACATCTTTCTAGGCTCATTCAGAGCAATGCACTAGAAATTACCTGTGAGCTCTTACGTGTATCTTAAGGAGGACTCATAAGAGAGAAAGTCTGGACAAATCATGCTTCCTGCAGTAGCACTTTCTGGGCAAGGGATGCATTTTTGTCATAGATATGAGAAATACCTGTGTCAGGTGTTCAGTTCTTCACCAAATCTGATTAAACAGTTGATATCAAGCAATAAAAAGGATAAAAACCTGCTTCACACAGAAGATAATCTTTACCTGCTTTAAACTAAAGATTATATGTAGAATAGTGAAAGACCAAAAGAAAACAATGCGGATTACAGCAGGGCATTTCAAAGTCTGTTTCAGATTTCAGGAGCAGGTGGTTAGATTCCCCAGTGACTTTTAATAGAGAAAAAAAGGTAATCACCAAGCAGGGGCACTTGTCCCAAAGGGTGTGAGACAGAAAATAGAGGATAGCAGTAAGAACTGGCAGTGATTGCTTTATTGCAAGAAAGGCAGGGAGAGTCACATAGCTGACCTGAGCATTTGACTCAAGACTGTGCTTGCATTTTTATCTCTGTTCTGTGAACATATGATAGGTTGCTATCTCACAGACATATATGAGGAGTTGCTATCTCACAGACATTGCATGTGTAGTTCATTTGTGCTTGTAAATGCGTAGTGCCACTGCAGAGGGACAGCCTTGACTGTAAAGGGTCACTTGGGAAAACTCCCCTATAGCAGCAACTGTGGGGAAATACTGACCAGATCAGAAGTGACAGCTTAGCCAGAGTGTTCCAAGAGTATCTGAAAATAATTAGAGCTCAGGTGTTTGGTTTTATTTTCACAGGAGCAATACATCTTCATTCACGATGCACTGGTTGAAGCAATACTCAGTAAAGAAACAGAAGTCCTTGAGACTCACATTCATGCCTATGTTAATGCTCTCTTGATACCTGGACCAACAGGAAAGACGAGACTGGAGAAACAATTCAAGGTAAGCTCTCCAAGATAGTAGCACAAAAAGCTTTAGGCTTGCAAGCTTGAATGGCTTAGAAGTAGTTATCTCTGCACAACTGTCTCTAGGTAAATTTAACTGCTGAGCTATTTAATCTATTTAAATCAATTAAATCTATTTAATTCAGAGCAATTTGACAAATGCATGCAATCAATTGGGACAAAATAATTATTTGCATACTCTTAAAGAAACAACGATTTTAAAAAAATTATGCTCTTTTAAAAGAGCATAAGAAATAGGCCAGTAAGTAGGTTTTGGAAAATCTATCTACATGTATTTGCACAAAGGTCTCAAAGATAAAACAACAGTCTGGAAAAAATTTCATGAACTATATCGATCAATTAACAAACTCCCCTCAGTGTACAGCAGTGGCTAGAAGACAGACTTCACCTCCACAGGTGACAAGTGAACACTTTGGTGCTTGTGGATGTGGACATCGGTGTCTACATGCATGGGACATTCAGTCACAGAGAAAGAGCAGATCCAGCCTGGTAACAGACCAGAATCTGTAAGGAAAACAGCTCACTGACTCAAGAGGAGAGTGGGAAGTATAGCTCACTCACTGGGTCATTTACAGAGGAAGCACAGAAAATTCTACCTTTTCAAATGAATTTGAAGAGAAGTAAATTTTCAAATGAATTTACAGAGAAGAGAATCAAATTTAATTTTTTTTCCAGGTTGTGAGGCAAAACAGACTTTGCTGTCCTTAATTTAACAGGAAATTAATTACTAGAACCTTTCTCTCTAAAGATTTTAATTCTAAGAACTGCATGGGACAATGTGTTTTCTTTCTACTATTAGCTACTGGATCATAAGTAAAAACCTTAAGCAGGTGAATACTTTTGTAATGGCAGTACATAATGAGGCTATGAAAATATTTGTATATTATTTTTCTTAAGTATTTTGGTCACATGGGCACAATAGTACAGAATAATGCAGAACAAGAGAATGGGAACAACATACCAAAGCATTGCACAGTTTGTTGCTGTCCTGGCTTGAATGTTGCACTCTTTTTCCCTAGGGAAAAGTAGGGACTCCTACCTCAGCTGTGGTGTTCTTGGAAAAATAAGCATCCCACCTTTCCTACACAGAGAAAGAATAAAACACATAATTATACAAACAGAGAGTGTAAACATATGTAAACACGGGAACTGCAGGAGCCATGTAGAGATCCAGTTTCAAGAGCTTAAATATTATCAGAAAGGGGAATGTAACATTCAGCCTTATTTTCCTCTGCAGAGTAAAATTATTAGAATAATCACAAAAATGTGGAGTCTTGTTTTATTGAATAACTGGTTTGATGGAAAAAAAAATTGTGGTCTAATTCATTTTGATGGAACTTCCCTAGTTTGCTATCTGCTTTTCCAAAGCAGGCAGTTTCTTCACATGCCCAGCCCAAAACATCACAGAAATGTCTTTTGAACATTCTGATTAAACTGGTCAAAAATCTACAAAAAAAACCACCAAAAAACCAACAAAAGCCACACAACTTAACAACTGGGAAAAACATGCTTTCCAAAGCTACTTTATACCTAAACAGAACATATATATACATTTATATATATATATACACAAAGCATTGTATACATCAGTGTATATATGCATATATTTGTTCTTTCTCATATTTTCTCTATTTAAATTGTATTAGTTGAAACAAGTAAGTCAATGAGATTGCCCCTGTCAGTTCTATTTTCCTCTCACAAATTTGGAGAGAAAATCAAGCAGCTCAAAACTGGGATATCTAGAGATGCCTTGTATCAGGAGCTATACTGTCAGTATAACAATGTATAACAGTGCAGATTTTGCTGCACAGACATTTTCAGTTTTCCAAAACTATTTAAAGTTCTGCAGCTCTGCAGGTAAAATGGAAGTAGCACCAGGATGGCAACAAGCACTGAGGGGTAGGGGCTGGATATGGAACAACATTAAGTGGCATTCCCTTCAAAACTGTTTTTACCCATCTAAAGCTCAAGAATAATTTGAAATGGTAAAACAGTGAAGAAAAAAGATATTCATGACTTGCTAAGTAGCTTAACCAGATCACTAAGATACCTAAGATTGCTGACCTGCAGTACATGCCCCCATCTGTTTAATGCAACTTTTGTACAGTTACCTGATTCCTTTTAACTTTATTCTTCCAGTTACTGAGCCAGTCTAACACACAGCAATGTGATTATTCAACGGCACTCAAACAGTGTAACAGAGAAAAGAACCGAACTTCATCCATCATTCCTGGTAAGCTTGTTCAAATCAGCTTCTGTGGGCACCAAAATGTTTATGAACATAAATACCTGAAAGGAGGCTGTAGCGAGGTGGGAGTTGGACTCTTTTCCCAGACAACTTTCAACAAGACAAGAGGACACAGTCTTAAGTTGTGTCAGGGGAGATTTAGGTTAGATATTAGAAAGAATTTCTTCACAGAGAGGGTGATCAGGCAATGGAATGGTCTGCCCGGTGAGGTGGTAGATTCTCCGTCCCTGGAGACGTTTAAAAAAAGACTGGATGTGGCACTCAGTGCCATGGTCTAGCAACTGCTCCGGTGGGTCAAGGGTTGGACTTGATGATCTCTGAGGTCCCTTCCAACCCGGCTAATTCTATGATTCTATGATAAAGGCTGTCAAACCTTTGATCTTTCCTCAACAAGAACTGATAATGTCTCTATTGGTGTGGAGCAGTGTTCCGTAAAATACTTTCAGTGAAGAAATTGAATGAATAAATACTACCTGTAGGAAAACAAAATAGATGGCTGGATAACACTTTACCATGATTGATGGAGTTTAGTGTTATGATTTGTTATGATTAATATGAGATATGTGAGATAATTGCTATAATACATGAGTCATTGCAATGCATGTGCCATTTTATGACTTTTTTTTACAGTGGAAAGATCTAGAGTGGGTATCTCATCTCTGTCTGGTGAAGGGACAGACTACATCAATGCTTCCTATATTATGGTAAGTCAGTTGTTAACTGTATTGGTGAAAAACAGTGTCCCATTGTGTAGCTGTTTCACAAACATCATGAGTCTGAGTTAGGGTGGCAGAGCTCCAATTGTCAAAGCTCCTTTCTTGCATTATTCATTCTGCCTGAAAGAATTAGTTCCCCAGGAAGTATTACTGCTGTTAAAACTGTTTTAAAGTTGGTTAAGTGCATTGCATTTTAACAATCTGTAGACCAAAAATCCTGTCATAGTTTTAAAATCTGATAAACCTAAGTGCCACCTGAGGAAGACTTTTTTGAGCTGAAATAAAAGTGTTAAGTAATGAGCTAGTTTGTAATGATTATACTGTGGTTTGCCTTCCTCCCTGCTCATCTTGCAGAGGTTTTGCAACTGGCACAGCCCAAGACACCTTAGCTTATCAGCATTTCATTGACTTCTTGATCCACAGGTTTTCTTCAATTCTTTTCCCCTCTATTAGCTCTTCTGTAATTCTGCCTAATACAGAACAATTAGCATGTGTGTGTGACTCAATGTATTTTCATGCTGAGTTAAATTGTTTGTTTGTTTTTTAAGTTCTAAAAGTTATTCCAGTGTGATTGATTTTATTCTTTTCATCTGGAAAATACTGAAACTGAAGTTTTAAATTGTTCTATTATTTGCAGGAAGACAAAAGAGGCAAAAGTGTGGAATTTACTTTCTAGACTTCTTATTCTGTCCTCTAGAAGATTCCTTTAAATGTTAACAGCTGGGCATCAGTTCTGAGTCTGTTGATTTTGTTTTGCAGGGCTATTATCAAAGCAATGAATTCATTATTACCCAGCATCCCTTACTACATACTATCAAGGATTTCTGGAGAATGATATGGGACCATAATGCCCAGCTAATAGTCATGCTTCCTGATAGCCAGAATATGGTATGTTTTGTGGCTGATTGTTGTGGGTGTATATATGAATTCTGATAGTATTAGTATTTTGAAATATGCAGGCCATAAGCCAATATATTGGAGTCTGGGGGGAAAAAGGAAAAAATAAATTTAAAAAATACATGCCTGAACAATTAAAAATTAATATTACTGCATAATGTGTAAATGCCCCAAATCATCTCATGGGAATCTGAAGACCTTGTCTCAGGAATATCTGAGAGCTTTTAGGTTGCCACTTAGAGAAATCTTGAGGTGTGAGGGAGCATTGTATTTGGTAATGAATCTGGAGAAAAGCAGTGTAAATGCTTTTGAGAGTATTGCATGATTGGGAAAACATGAATACTCAAGATTTTGGTTTTTTCTTCTCACCAAATGTTTTATGAGTGTTCTGCTCACATTTTGTTCTATAAAACAAATGGATTTTTAAGTTAGCTCTTGTAATAAGGAAGATTGGTTTGCCATGAGGTGCTGGTTCATTATTATCTTCATAAGAAAGACATTAAGACTCTTGAGTATCATTTAAAATGTTCTTTATTAGAACTAAAGTATAAAGAACTTAGCATAGGTAATCTTACAACTCATCAGGTAGATGCTGGGAACCCCATGGTGGGCAGCACTGAATGGGTCCCTGATCAAGGTATAGCACACAGTGCAGATCCCATCCATTGAAGGATTATCACCTTTTGGTCATTCAAACTATTATAATATTTTCTTAAAACAGCTCTGTCATTTCTGCTGTCAAACAGAAAGGATGCTCTCATAAGAACTCCTACCTGCAATTTTAAATTATCCCAAGCCCACACAAGTGGTATAATAATTGGTACAGAGTGGGAGCTGCCTGCAGGCTCCTAAATTACAATCCATCAGGAAAGCTTATCCAGTGGCCATGGGCTATGGGCAGCACAACACATCCTGAAGGCCAGGCTGGGTGTGTGGCAGAGAGCAGCACAGCACACACTGTCTGTTCTGTGTCACTGTCTCCACAGGGTGCCATGGTCTTCTGGTCACAATCACTACCAACATGTCTGGAAACCATCACTTTTCATGTTTGTAATCCAAATCAAATTTTGATTTGACAATTTAAATCTATCTGGATGCATTGATTACATGACAAGTTACATGACATTATTTATTAAGTTGGATTAAGTTTTACTTTGAGAGGTCAACATTATTTCTGTGGCTTCTTTCTTTCTTTCCTTGAGGCTGAAGATGAGTTTGTGTATTGGCCAAACAAAGATGAACCTATAAACTGTGAGACTTTCAAAGTTACTATGCTTGCTGAAGAACACAAGTGTCTGTCTAATGAGGAGAAGCTCATAATCCAAGATTTTATTTTAGAAGCTACACAGGTAACTCTGTCATAAGCATGTAACTTAGGACTTCATTTCTTAGAGGTAATGCCTACGTTTTGGTATATTTTCTTTGATAAATGAGGGATAATATTCCATGCCCTTGAAACAGCCAGGGAGGAAAGTAACCTCTGTAGATGACATGGGGAATAGTAGTCCAACCTCCACAGCAGTGGGATTCTGTATCTGGAGGATGGAACTGGATGGGAACAGGGTGAAGGATAAGAATAAAGACAGTCAATCTTTTATCAAAATTATTTATGGTTTGGTTTTTTTTTTCACTCTTTTAGGATGACTATGTACTTGAAGTAAGGCATTTTCAGTGTCCAAAATGGCCAAATCCTGATAGTCCTATTAGTAAAACTTTTGAACTGATAAGCATCATCAAAGAGGAAACTTCCAACCGTGATGGACCCATGATTGTACATGATGAGTAAGAACTGTAACTTTTAGTCTTTTTTGATGTTTTTTCTGCAGAACCATCCTTGCATCTCTTTAGAGTGAAGGCTGCTGAAACAAGGCACAAAGCCTGCAACTAACAATAGTGCTGCTGCTTTTGTTTCAGTGGTATCAACAGGAGAAACATTTTCATTTTATCACACTTCAATGTTTCCTTCTCAGTTCTATCCTTTTGATATACCAGATGATTGTTAAGTCAGGCACAGAAGAAATCAAACAGGGCTTCATTGTTACTGAAAGAAATAATACTGTTTAGATGAGGCACCTTACCTTTCTCCTGTTGTTTAAGAATGGCCTAAAAGCACTGAAGTTTTGATATACTGAGGGACAAGAGGCCTTCAGGATTTGGTTGGTAGAGGAATGTAGGGCAATAACTCTAATACTGGCTTTCAAACAGTCTCCAGAAGTTGTAGCCACGTGCAGTGAAGGTTGTGGTAAGGCAATGCTAGGCATTTACACTTTACACTTTCAGAAAGCGTAAAGCTAACATGACAGAAATTACTTATCAGTTTACCCTGGATTTTGTATTTTCTTCAGCTATAGAAGAACTTGATCCAGTTTCTAGAGACTTTTTTAATGTGGGGGGGTTTGGGTTTTTTGTTTGTTTTTTACTTTATAAAGGCATGGAGGGGTGACAGCAGGCACTTTCTGTGCTTTAACCACACTGATGCATCAACTGGAAAATGAGAACTCAGTGGATGTTTACCAAGTAGCAAAGATGATAAATCTGATGAGACCTGGAGTCTTCACAGACATTGTAAGTAATAAGCAAAATGTGGGCATAATTTTTTCCTGTGTGTGGTATTATCATGCTTAAGTCTTATAGCAATTTTACTGAACCACGTAGATTTTAGTTTCTACATGAATTAATCAAATCTGTCTTCCAGAGGTGCTGTAGTGGACCTGCTGCTTATTTCAAAACAAAGTATTTCCTGTGAAAAGGTGTTATGTTGTTACCCAGTGGTCATGTTAAAAAAGTGCAGAGCTGCCTTCATCATCCTAAAATCTGCTCTGTGTCATGCCATGCTAAGTAATCCAATAAAATACTGCACAGTGCAGTAACAGACTGACACATCAGCTGTTAATTAATTTTGAGTAACAGTGTTACAAGTTAATCCAGTGTTATTATTTCTGACAACATACTGACTATATCCTCTTTTCTCCTCCAGGAACAGTACCAGTTTTTGTACAAAGCTATTCTCAGCCTTGTCAGCACAAGGCAAGAAGAAAATCCCTCAGCATCTATGGACAGTAACGGCTCAGCTTTACCCGATGGAAATGCAGCTGAAAGTTTAGAATCTTTAGTTTAATTAACACATCAAATTAAACACACACATATCTACATCACACCAGTCACATCTGGAGTTTACCATTATTATTTTCAGTTTTTTTACTTTGGGGAGAGAGAAATCTGTCCAGTCTCTCTAAATATAATCAGATCCCAAGAAAACAGTTATTTCTGTTACATATGAGTTTACTGCAGATTTTTTATCATTAACAATGTGTGCCTTTTCTTGAAAGATTTCTTGTAATACGTTGTTATGTCTGGACTAACTTGATTGACTTTTACAGTGTTTCTAAGAATTGAATTGTGGTATGTTTTTTCAGTATTAGGTTTTGATTTATCTGGCTTTACTTTTAACTTAAAATTATGATATTTATAGGTGTTAGAGGATTCTCAATTACAAATGTCATGGGATTAGTATTTGATTTATTTACTGTATTTATAACAATTCAAATTTGCTAGAACTATAACTTTTACTATAGTAGAATGTAAATAAAATACTGTTCTCCATAACATTCAACATTTTAAAACTTCAATTAGACATTTAGACTAGTAATATGATACTGTAAATACTGCTATTTCAGTAGTGATCCATGGACCAAATTTATATTTATAATTGTAGATTTTTATATTTTACTACAAAGTCAGTTTTCTAGTTCTGTGTAATTGCCTTGTTAAATGATGTAGTCCAGTATGTTTTTATTTTAACAAAGTCTTCTCATATATAATGGAGCATCTTAAGCAAATAACCTTCATATAATTGCATGTGATTTTAACCTTTTGTGGCAAATAGAAAACATTTGTTTTGAAATGAGAAGTTTTTATGAGAATAACACCTGTACTTGGCATTGTTAAATTGTTTTTACCTATGGCATTGCAAAAATAAATATAAATATTCCAGTCTGTGCATAGCAGTGTACCACCCCCACTTCTGGGGGTGCTGATTGACACCCAGCTGAGCATGAGCCAGCAGTGTGCCCAGGTGGCCAAGAAGGCCAATGGCATCCTGGCCTGTATCAGGAACAGTGTGGCCAGCAGGAGAAGGGAAGTGATCATGTCCCTGGACTCATCATTAGTGAGGTTGCACCTCGATTGCTGTGTTCAGTTCTGGGCCCCTCACTACAGGAAAGACATTGAGCTGCTGGAGGGAGTTCAGAGAAGGGCTCCCAGCTCCAGACCCAACAGGTCTGGAGAACAAGTCCACTGAAGAGAGGCTGAGGGAATTGGAAATGTTTAGTCTGAAAAAGGGAAGACTGAAGTGAGACCTTATCACTCTACAAATACCTGAAAGGAGGCTGTAGGGAGGTGGGTGATGGCCTCTTCTCTCAAGTAAATAACAATAGGACTAGAGGAAATGTCCTAAAGTTGCACAAGAGAAGGTTTAGACTAGAGAAGAAGAAGAATTTCTTTACTCAACCAGTAGCCAGGCACTGGAACCACCTGCAAAAGGAGGTGGTAGAGTCACCATCGCTGGAGATACTTGAAAAAACACATAGATGTGGCACTTCAAGACTTTCTCGAGTGGGCATGGTGTTTTTTCTTGGTTGATGGTTGGACTAAGTGATCTTAGAGGTCTTTTCCAACCATGACAATTCTATGACCACATGCAGTAAACAGTCTTTACTGTCATATGGCAGAGCTCTTACTTCCAAGAATAAGGACCCAAGGCTGACTTTGAGACAGCTGCTTATCCTGCTGTGTTCTGTGGTTCCAGAACACAGGTTTAGAAAACTTTACATTTTGTTATTTAATCTTTACTCCACTTCCACTTGTACCCATAGTGTCCACGTTTCCCTTCTTAGCCACACCTTACATATCTCCCATACTGGTCTTCCACAGGTTAATGGGCTGTCCCAGGCCTACATATCATTTAATTGCCCTCTTGCAAGGCTTTTCCTTGATGGCTTGGCTTCAAATCATTCATTCAGCTGCTGAGCTCTTTATTGCCTCCTCTGGCAAAGCAAAAGTCAAACTCTGGAAAGCAATAAAGCAAGTAATTCCTACAAGAATCAAACCCAAACATTTCATCTTAGCCACTCAACTCTTCTCTGTCACCTTCTGAACTGGCAAGAAAAGATGATAATTGTACTGAGGGTTATAGCACTGAGGAGGACAGAGGAGCCTGCAGCAGAATAGATCTTTGTTTAAAACTAACACAGGACATAGGAGGAACTATTTTCTTACTGTGGTACATTCAGCTGCTACATAGAAATATTGAGAGCAGAGATACTGGTTTGGACTAGAATGCCATAGAACCTAATGGACACTATCTTAGATGAAAAGTAAGAATAGGAGAGGAAAGACCTGATGTGGGCTTGGAGATTTTAGTCAACTAATTCCTAAGGCAAAAGTGAGGGATCTCAGTGCATAGATAGTCTTGCTAGACCCAGACAACCCCCTGGCAGCAGTGTGGGGTGGAGGGGAGGTGGAGCTGCAACAGAGCCAAAGCAAATTTAAGTTTAAATGGATATAAATACTGGAAACTAAAAAGTCCTCACACTGTTGATACATGAAGGAACTAGACCAGGAGACAGAATGGCACAGAATGACAGAATAGCCAGCAGTGAAGCAGACTTCCCTGTTCTTGTGCTCTTTTAAAAAAATACATATATAGACATGGTAATCGAAACAACATAATGAATAGTTTGCTTTGTAAAACTGTGTTAATGTTGATGCTCTCAGATTCTCCTTTGCACATGATCACTTCTCTTTATAACCACAGCAGTGCAGTCCCAGAGGTTATGGAGTGACTGAATTCCACTGGGCTTGGGGCCACCGGATTTCCCCTTCCCTGTCCACCAGAGCCAAATGCAGGAGGATTCTCCTGCTTCAGCCCCATTCCCTGTTGCAGGTCTGGCCAGGAGCCACACAGGGCATGTGCTGCTTACAAAGATGCACACACACACTCACCCACAGAGTAGTAGCAACAGAATTCATCACACAGAGACTAAGAACAGGATTTAAGAGGGCAGTGACCAGGCAGAGGCCATGAATGGATACTGCCCAGCCACCTGCTTACATGACCCTTTTATCCCTCTGCTCTCCATTTTCCTTACTTAGTCTTTTCATATCCAACTTGATCCCTCTGTGTCTCCACCCTGGTTTTGCTGTCTCATTGCAGATAAGCTACTTGGTTGCCTTTTCTTCAAGGGCCGTGGCTTTTTTACAGCCATACCCAAATATGAAACTTCTGATGCTACCACTTAGATCATCTCAGTTGTACATGATATTCTCAAGATGATTACCTTGGTATGTCTTACCTTGCAAGATTTTCTTTCCAAAAGGTCTCTACCGGAGTTTGGCCTTCCCTCACAGAAGTCTCTATGAATCATTTGTGAAACTGTCAGACTTCATGGAACATCTCTCAGCTGCTCACTCTTGCATTTGTCAGATGTTTCCCCTCTCCTGCCCAGCAGTTTCAGGATTTGTGCAGGTAGCTCAGCCTCAGGCCAGGGGTGCCAGCCATGTAGTTGCAGATACTTTCCTCTTTAGTTCACAGACATAAGGAGTTGATTAAATAATTCAGAAATGAGGGAAGCTACTTTTCTGAACCAAGGCATTTTTATTCAGGTGATCCTTGTCATTCCTGCATATTTGTTAATTCTGAAATTCAGGCAGAATGGGACTGAGATAGGCTTTTAAGTGAAAGCAAACTTACCATGTTTCCCTAGTGAATTTAAACACCATTGAAAAATAGAATTTGGTGTTATATTTGTGCTATTTTGGGGATGACAAGAGTATCAAATATACAGAACCTGCTCATTGTCCCAAATGATAGACATTTTTATGACACAGTTGAATTACACGTCCATGTTCTTCAGAGCTCTCAGGCACAAAGCTGGTGTATGCAGAGGTGAGTAAGAAGGGAGCATATTCTCTTTCCAGGTGGCCTGGGGATTCCTCACTATTTCCTCTGCAGTGCTCAGGTTGGCTGACATGCTCCATTTGCATATCTAGGCTAATGAGGATGGTTAGGTTATATAATTCCTCCCTCGTTCTCAATCCAAAAACATAGAAACAATTTTTCCTTTCTTAATCTCTAGGGGTGTCCATAGAAGAGAGGTTAATTGTGATCTTATGGCCATTTCTAAACCATATTCCTTGATCTTCTTAGTGTACACTTCTGCACTTCCCCACATTAGCACAAAACATGAGAAACTAATGCCTGTGTGCTAGTTCTCCAGCCCTTTCTTTAGGCAAACTGACTTGTAGCCTCACATAACTTCATTTTTTCTGTTTTCATATATTCTGTTAATGTATTTACAGTCTCATATAGTTGTACATACGAAGTTTTTTTAGGCCAGTTCATTCTACTTCATTTTCTGAGCTTCTATGGACCAAAAGCAAAATAGGAATCCTCCTTTCTAAAATCCCATCTTGATATAACTGTTCCTTTCAACCTAAATGTTTTGCAGACATTTTAAAATGATAATCCAAGGAATCAGCTGTCATTCAAGGTTTCTTTCAGAGATGTTTGTAATCGCATTCATCATCTTAGCTTGCTGACAAGTTATTTAAAACATAAGTGCTTAGGATAATCTCTTTACTCACACATATTGGTTCTGATCTAGAAAAAACATAAGAATCATAAAAAAAATCTTCTATAATCTTCAACTGTGATGGATTACAGATTTTAATAAATGCGTGTCAGTTCCTCTCTCAGACAAAGGCCATATTCTAATTAATTTTTTTTCTTCTAATCCAAGCTACAGACTCAAAAGACATACAGCGTGCCTTTTCAAACTGGGTCAAGTGTGGAAAAGATGTTATGTATCTCCTGCAAGAAGTAGGATATTAATAAACAGCGTCAGTTTAGGAATATCTTTTTTGCATAAAGCTGTAAATCGTGTGTGCCAAGGAAAACTTGATGAGTGAGCTTCCTCCTAAGAAATCATAAATGAGTAGAGCACTAAAGACACTTAAGTAATTTACTAACATCACTAACTTTTTAGTTGGTGATTGAGATTGGAAAAGCTTTATAAAAGTCACCAAGAAATACTTCATACAAACTCACAGCTATCAGTACAACAGCCTGTAATCTAAAGGCCGTAGCATGGACTTTGAAAAATCAGTTGACTGAACCAGTTAGCAAGGTTTTATCACAATGCTTTACCTGTCACAGTTCATAGCAATGTCCCAGGATAACATCTAACTTGGGGTGGGTTGAAATTTCCTGTGGCAAATGCTTACTTCAAGATGAGTTTAGCAAATTAAACTCATTTCTCTCTCTAATCATTCTGAACCATAAGCAAAGCAGGGTTGGGGAGGAGAGGACTTATATTGTCCTGTATTGGTTAAAAGCAGAAACAGAGGTCTGAGGTGTCAAAGGTTACAGTCTTAGCATTCACTGCTTCCCTGCAGCAAGGTGAGGTCTGGCCACCCATTTCTGTATGACAGGTTTGTGCTTTGGTTGATGATGGACTTTCCAAGGGACAAGAGGGAAGAGAAGTCACTCTCAGGACATTTGGCCACATTACTTCTGATTTCCCTCTTTCCAAATTGCATTCTTTCCTTCAAGAGCCAAAAAAAAAAAAGTGGAGGGGAAAAAATCTAACCTTCTGACTTGCAGAATTAATTCCCTTGTTTCAGGATATTGACAGCCTGTACACTGTATATAGTCACATTCTATTTGAGATGGTCTGATTTGTCTTGATAAATTCTGCTGAACACTCAAAGCTAGATCTTTTTCTCCCACTCCTCTTGTTAGTTTTCCAGCCTAATCACAACCACTGCATCCCACATTTTTCCCCTTAAACAGCTGTTTTGCTATGAGCTTACACTCTGGCTGTCACAGTTTTGTGCTCCTGTCTCTGACAGGGAAGTAGTTTTCATCTATAGGAATATGCAGGACAGAAACAGTGTGCAACACAGAGGCAAGGAGGGAAGGCAGAGTGTGGCAGAGCTAAGCAGCTCCATTTCAGAAAGAACCAGAGATCTCCTCTGTCATGTATAGCTGGCACTAGAATAGATTCCAAAATGAGAAAAGAGAAACCCGGGGATAATCTGTTCCTTGCAGCCTGATGTGAACAAACAGAGGAAGAGCCTTGCAGCCTAGCAGAAACCAAACCAAGTATTCATCCAAGCAAGGCCCCTAAGCTGGGCCAGGCACTGAGACACCAAGCTTACATTTCTTCCTGAGGCACAGGGAGACATTATGATTCTGTAGCTTTCACCTGAAGTAGTTGCCCTTGTGCCCAAGAATAAAATGTGCTAAAAAAAATTGCATCTCTTAAGATTATATCTGAAGATGATGTCTTGGTACAGATCTGTATGTATAAAAACACAGAGATGGATGTTAAATGTGGATGCTTAAACATTCCTTGAAGAATCTTCTCTTGTGAGTCTATCAAGAAGTATGGAATGGTATTTCATGTGCATAGAGAAGTACATGTGTAGACCACCTATACAAAAACCCCCAGTCCCATTCATATACATCTCATTAGACTGTAAAGAAGACATGACAGCAAAACATAGGAGATTTTGGATTTATTTTTTAAGCAATAGTGTGTATAAGATACAATTATTTCTCCAATAATATGCCAAGAGAATTAAGAAGTCTAATCTTCATACAAAAAGCTGAGCAATAAATTCATTTCAGTCTAAACTTAGAAAACAAAAAGCAGCATTGCACTGGGAAACAGAAATATATTCTGATATAAAATGTTTCAAAAATAGTAGCAGTGTTTCTTGAATAATACATTCTGTAGTGCTCATTCTCTTAGTACCCCAAATATACCTGTAAAAAATTTCAATTTGCTTTGCATACTGCGTTTCGTAGGCAGAAAAGTAAGCAAGGTGACTGCATATGTGGAGTCACAACTCCATGGTTGTGTACTTGTGGGGTAAATAAGGGAACAAAGAATTCTTGAGTGAAATCCTGGTCTCACCAAGCACTGGACTGGAAGGAACCAGCAGATGCAGGTCTAATTTTAACCCTTCGATGGAGGCTCCATCCTTACCCCAGCTGCATGTACCAGCCATACAACAGCTAAACAGCCTGTAAAGGCAGTGGTAAGAAAAGCAACATAGTGGAGCCAGGATTTCATCCAGTATTCAGAACGTGCATGGCACAGTAGATTCCAAATTTGACAGCACAAAAGCATTCAGTGATTCAGCATAAAAAAACCTCCTCAATAATAATACTTGGCCCTTTATTCTTCCTTCTTCCTTTGGCTCATTTCACCCTCGTTGTTGAGGGTGCTACTTCACTTGTTGTTAAATGTTACATCATTATATCTACACCAAAAAAAATCCAAATCCTGAGTAGCACAACTTGGATATCAAAACTTCAGCTATTGTTATGGCTGCTTGTCCTAGCAGGAAGAGAAACACCTGGAATCTCAGACCCTCAGAGCCATAATAGCACTATACTTCTCAGGAGGTAAAAGGCTGTGCATTAATCAGCAAAGTGCACTTTTGAGCAAAACTGAAAGCAGTCAGCTTCCAGCATCAGTATTCAGCTTTAGAAAAGGGGAGCTCCAGGCAGCTGCATAGGTACCAGTACAAATGGTACCTGCCCACAGCATTAGACCTTACAGGCTTAATTGGTGGCAACTAAGCCAGGCTTGCATTGCAAGGAGGTGTAGAAATCCCTGAGCAAAGCAGCCCTGAACTGGAAGGAGGCAACTGCTGTTCTGTCACAGAGAAGCTGCACTCAAGCTAAAGTTCAATTCTGGCTGATGAGGCTAAACTGCTTCTAGAGCTGGGCTGGCATGTCTGTGCAACACAGCACTTAGCATCAAATAAGTCAGTCTAAAGTGGCACTGTACTGAGTAGTATGGACAGGTGCCCAAATGACCACTTCAAAAGCATGATAGCAGAAGGACAGAAGCTAAATTAAAAGTAGTGATTTAAACCTCTAAGCCTACTGCATTTCAAAGCTGCTTATACTACCCAGTCTATTCCCTTTGTAACAGTACTTAACCTGGTCAAGGCACACAGTGTGAGTGGAAAAAGTAAACGTCACTCAGTGGCTGCCAAGCACATTAACTGTGCTATTTCAGCACACCCTTTCTAGCTGTAGAGCTAAATGTTGATGTGCTCTCTTCACAGCACAAGGCAACAGTAACAGCAGGTATTTCAACATATTGCAAACAGCTTCCACTCTGTAACAGAAAAGGGTATGGGAGGAGGCTTGCATTAAACTTCCTCTTTCCTCCACTTAAATTTACATTCATAAGAAAGGGATTAAAAAATCCTAATATCTAGATTTCAGTTATTTAACCACTGAACATTTCAAGGTTTGACAGGACCTTATTTGCTGGTAGTGCAGAATTCCTAAACTATTTCTTTCATATTGTTATTGTGAAAACATTCACAAATACTGTCAAAAGGAAAAGGACAAGACCTAAAATTTAAGTATCACTTTCATCTCTGTTATTCTGAAAAATTATTTTTACCACATGAACAATCAAATTTAATCAATGGAATTCATTATCCAGACTTCACAAAAAAATAATCCACTAATCGAATCTTCTCTCAGCTTAGATTTGTCTCAGTACTAGCACACTTAGAAGATAAACTCTATTAATAAGAAAAAAACAAAAAAACCTCTCCCAAGATATTTTAGGAAAGATATTAGGAAAGATCTGATTGTTGCTGAAACATGTACATGAAAGTGTAACAGTTCTAAGGTTTAACTATCA
The DNA here is from genome assembly GCA_023637945.1 of Phaethornis superciliosus. Classification (NCBI taxonomy): domain Eukaryota; kingdom Metazoa; phylum Chordata; class Aves; order Apodiformes; family Trochilidae; genus Phaethornis; species Phaethornis superciliosus. The sequence goes on along the minus strand of JAJQWJ010000001.1, from coordinate 22,843,622 downwards.
CAATTCATGCAACTGGGTATCTATAGTTTCTACAGCACAGTCAAGTAACTGGTTTTGCAGAAGGCAACATTTGTGTGTGAAATGACAGATGCTGCCTTTAGCTGGTCCAAATTCAGATTGTTAAAGGGGAGGACACCAAACAAAGCTAAAACCTGATTCAATCCATTGCTTGAAGTTACTGTTTGATAACACTGTGAGTACTGTACACAATGCCTTCTGCCCGAACACGTTCAAGTATTGGTCCATAAACATTCTTCGTCAATGGTATAACCATCCCTTTGGCATCTATTTCACCTGAAAGAAGGGTAGGGGAAAAAAAAAAAAAAAAAAAAAAAAAAAAGAAAGAAAAAAACGTGTTAAATGCTTTACTGGGTTTACCTGGCAATGCTGTGGTAACAGGGGGATTGCAGGGCAACCTCTGTGAGGAGATGCCGGGGCTGCCGTGGGCTCCAAGCCACCCACTGCAGGACATGGCTGAGCCCCTCAGCCAAAGATGGGGTGCCTCAGGGAAAATTTAGTTTGATAGGAGCTGCACAGCAGTGAGGAGTAAAGTCAGAAGTGTGAGCAACAGCCCTGTGACACCAATGTCAGTGAAGGAGGTGAGGCAGGGAGGAGGTAATCCAGGCACTGAGCAGAGATTCCCCTGCAGCCCTGGTGAAGAGCTGACTGGAGCAGGGGAAAAGCAGGAGCAGGGAGGAGCAGCAGAGAGGAGCTGTTATGGGGTGATCACAGCCCCACATTCCCCATCCCCCTGCACTGAAGGGTCCAGAATGGACAAGTCAGTTTGAGCCTGGGACAAAAGGTTGTGGTGGAAGGTGGTTTAATTTTTCTTTCCTCTGCACTATCCAAACCTCGTTTAATTGGCAGTAAATTAAGTTATATTTCTCCTAAGTTGAGTGTGTTCTGCCCATGATGGTAGCTGCAGGTAAGATGATGGTAAGTGATGACCTTTCCCTTTTTATCTCAACCCATGAGCTGCTGCATCCTGTTTTCTCCCCTTGTCATGTTGGGGAGGAGGAGTGAGAGGCAGGCAGGCAGGCAGTGAAGGTCAACCCACCACAGATGCAAATAGCGAATTGCAATTATATGAATTCTCTTTTCTATACTTTTGACATGCAGATTTATCAACCCTGGCATTATGTTCTCATGCAGCATCTGTACTGCATCAAAGAATAAAGGAAAAAATTTAAAACACACTGTAGCATACACGGCATCCATTTTATTTGTAGATCTGTGAAACTGCAGTTAGGAGAAAAGCATCTGAATGTCAAAAGTTTGGGTTTCTGGGTTAATTTACATAACAATAACAAAAAAAAATCTGACACTTTTTGCTCATTTCAGTTAGCCAGGAGAAGATTTAAGTTCTGAACATTAAGAGCAAGCAAGTGGAAACCACACTATTTCCTTAAACATGCAGAGACTGCCTCTTTATAAATATATATGGCAATATACGTATATTGTAATATGCCCCAAGCCTCAAATTTCATCAGTCCAGCACATGTATAAGTTATCCTGCTTCACTGTGGCATAATCACTTGTAATTTATCATGCTAAAAGCCTCCTCTACACCTGTTAAAAAATTAAGATTAAATGACTAAAAATCTCTACAGATTAAGTGGTACATCAAGAGCTGTCACTGAAACATCCAAACCACTGATTAAAAATTCCTGTAAAGAAGACAGGAAAATATTAATAATTTAAAAAATATATACACACATGCACTTCAAAAACACTATACACCTGCTTTCTACAGGCAGGAAGATGCAGAGGGTTGAAATTCTGTTATTGAAATCTGAGAAGCCACTTACCATCTAGAACCATTTTAGCAGCAATAGCTGTGGGGTATCCTACTGTTTTAGCCATTGCAGAATATCCCTTGTTGTCACCATAGACAACCAGATTAATAGATTTGTCTTCCAAATGACCAGAAGGATGCCTGAGACCTATTTCATTTCTCATAACAATCATATCTCTCTCGCCAGTGCCTAAGAGAAAAGCATGCAGACAATTCATTATTCACATTTCTGTAATATCAAGATTAAGTTCCTGATGACCACTGCACTATAGATACACAGCATGTATGTAAGGGAAGTGACTTAAGATAGGGACTATTAAAATGAAATTAAAAATGTAACAGGGAAAGAAAAGGATTAATTGGAGGAATAAACAACATCACAAGATATTTTAAAAAGCAACATGAAAGTTTATTGAGGTGAGCAAATCCTGTGAAGGCTGGTAAGAAATACTGAGTTGTTCTGTTCAAAGCCATGAATAAGAAATTTGTCACATACCAAAGGGCAGCTTCATTTCCATGTGCTTTGCAAGAGCTCCTACAATGGAATTGGCTGCTGGAACTGGTTCATCTCCCAGTAAGCCTAGCCTGGAAGAAGAAATGTGACAGACTTATAAAATTGTCTATCAACAGCCTGGTCTCAGTTTCACAATATCCAGCCTGTTCAGTATTCCAGTTTAACAGTCTTAGCATGAAGATTTTTTTTTTAAACCTCTAAAAATCACTAGAACATTTTACCATTCCACTGCCTCCAGCTGACTTTTGTTCTTTTCCAGTTTGGTAAACACAGCTTCTTTAAGAACATGGTACTTGGTAGGTGACTTAATTCCAACCAGTTTGCACATAAGCTCTTTCTGTATTGAAAGAAAATAAAAGAAGCTCCTGAAGGCCTGCTCACCCTCCTTTTCAGTCAGTATTTTGTTTTGAGAACCCATTGCTGCAATAAACTTGGTTTATATTTAGGACTTCTGAGGAGACAGATTATGTGTATAGAGAAAATCAGATAGTTTGAGATTTTTAATTGCCACAAGTAAGAACAGGGGTCACCTTTTCCTAAAACACTTTGTACCCCACCACTCATCTGACTGCCCCTATTTTTTAGTCTTATCCTTTCCTCTGGCAGTGAAGAAAGAACACATAGATCTGCATAAACAAGGGGACACTGAGAGGATGTTAAGGTGAGAGAGAAGCCATTGGAGAAACCAAGAGTCAGGAATGTAAGGATATCTTTCAGCCAGTCTAGAAATAAGGGAAGGAAAAACTGATGAGATGAATGAGACTCTGGCAAACCTGGGAATATTACAAAAAATCTTTCTGAAGATGTCTGTGCATCCCTGAAGGCCATTTTTTGCTAACCAGATGCTAATTATTGCTTGATTCATTCACAGCAAGGCAGATAATAAATGGAAGTATAAGGAAGCTGTTTAGAAGCAAAGGTTAGCTTATTTACAAGAAAACTAATATTAAGACGCAACAACATTGATGAGAAAAAGTTTGCACTGAGACTGAGTTTATAGTTATTTTCACAGATTATATGACCCTATTTCCTTATTCACTAAGGCTAGAAGGACAGTTCTAGCCATCTTTGCAAAGAAAACTCTTAGATATCAACCCAAGAACTGAAAGGGGACAAAATTATTCTCAAGGAAATAAAAAAATTCTTAGCCCACTTTATGATGCTGCTGGACCACTTCACTGATATTGACAAACTGCTAAAAAAGCAGCCCAATAACTTTGAATTTGGGAAGATGGGCAGTGTTGTGTGTCAGTCAGAGTCAATAAGGCTGGGCCTCTTCACTTTCTGCTTTTTTGCTTTTGAGAACACTCAAGACATTCTTAACTTGAAATAATGGTATCACCAGAAAAATGCTGTGCTTTCTTCAGATCCTCTTGCAGCATAAAACTGGTGTCTTTTTTCCAGATTAATGCTAATAAAAGCACAAGGAAGGAAACAGGAGACAGATCTGAACTTTGTTCATCTAAGTAAGAATTGAAGTTATTCTTTTAAGTGTTTGCAAAACGGAAAAAAAAATTCCTCAAAAGACAGACACACAGACATGACAAGAAGTAAGCTATTTGTCAATTCAGATCTCTTTACAGCACAATAAAATATGAAATTCCTTGCTTTGCCCACAGAGACAACCAAAACCTTGCCTGTTAAATGTAACAGCAGTACATATTAGTCATACCTTGGCTGAGATTAAGTGAGGCATCAATTAGCAAGAAAGAAAAGCAGGTTAACAGGAGACAAAAAAAGGTCTTGTACAGAGCTTTAACAGGAAAACAATTAAAATATTCATTTAGGCATAATGCCTTACTTCTTGATGCCTCAAGCAATACTTTTACATAGAAGACAGTGGGCCTGTACTAATACGTTCACTGCAAACTCACAGCACTGAGAGCTGAATTCTAATTGATAGAAAATTTAAGACAATTCATAAAAACATTGTACAGGATCTCTGAGGGTCATTTATCCCAACTCCCTGCTTGAAGCAGGGGTACCACCAGCACTCAAGTTAGCCATGGCCATCTAGCTGAGTCTTGAAAGCTTCCAGCATCAGAGATTCCAGAGTCTCCCTGGGGAATGTGTACCAGCAATGTATTACATTTCTGTTGAAGAAAATCTTACTGATTTCTAGGAACAAAATGCAGGTAAGACCAGGATGAAATACAAGATTCCCACAGCCAAGGACACCCAAGCCTCACAAAAGGAAAAAACATTAATAAAGTGGAGAAAAAAAAGCAGAGTACTCAGAGTAACTCACCCAGGTCAGAACTGGTGTGGTTGAGCTTAGCAAAGGATGAGGATCTGGGTTAATTAATCCTAATTTTACAAAGCCTCCCATAGTTTTCGAGTATCCCTGAAATAAAAGAATAACATGGTTAAAAATAATAAATTGAACCTGAGGTGAATATTTCTCCTTGCTCTGGACTTAGTGGTGGACACAACCATGGCAGTGTTAAGCATTATTCCCATGGGAAGGCAGCCACAATAACACCATGCCAATGGGGTTACTGCTACAGAGCTCCTCAGCACCTCTCCACCCCTGCCCCTACTTTTTAATACCCTTTTTAATGACTTTTTATTATTCTGCCATCAATACTTCATGGCAAGTAGCATTGGCTTCATGAGATCCATGAGATCAGTGGCTAAGCTGGTCAGCACTAGTTCAAACTCCAGCACATCACTACAGACAGGGTTATTTCAGCCAGCTGGCTGCAAAACTGCTGAATATGGAGAGCCCACCTCTGGAATCAGCTCAGCCCAGTGTTACCCCTGTGTGACTGCACAGATATCAGACTGATTTTAGAAGTGAGAATACTGTGTGTTTGCATCTTTCCTTCAGGATATCTGGGAGACAACCAGGACAGCAGTAGGATGGTATTTACAAAGAACTGCAATAAGCTGCATGATAAAAGAAGTCTCAACTGGTTTCTGTTAATTTCTGTTTGTATTCCCTTAACACTCCCACAAGCTGCTGGATTCCTGAAATCATGTATATGCAAGTGACTGGAAACTGCTGTAAACAGGCAGAATGGTAGAAATAAAGCACCATGACAGAGGGGTATTACAATTAGGAGCCACCTACACCAGCACTAGGTTATCAGCTCAGATGGCCTTGCAATGAGATCTTCTGTTATGTGACTTTTTAAACTGACTCCACTAGCTATCTGAACTGAATCTGTAAAAGGAACTTCTCAGAGATGTGAACTTCCAGACAGAATGTTTTGCTTTCTTCTCTGAAGTAGAGCAGCATGTGCAAAAGGCCAAGATTAACTTCTGCCCTGCTCAGCATGAAGTTCTGACATGTAGGTACCATGCAAGCAGAGGTATGGCAAGCTCTTCCATGCAACCTTAGCAAAATAACCCCAGCCCAAAACTATGGACATGCTTTGGGGGTTTGGAAAACAGCACTAACCACAGAAACATCGTTTTTGCAGCACACTGATAACAACTCTTCATGTCACCCTGATATTTTTGCTTTTCCTTGTGCTAACACCTATGTAAAAGAAGAAAATTTTACCAGGCACCAAATGGAAGAGTAGATACTGTCATATTAAGACTCCATGATGAGATAGATGCATTCCACATATTTTTAGCTTCTGAAAAAGAGATCGTATCTAGACTGACAAAGAGAGCTATTGCAATTTCTAACCCTTATTACCCCACACTGGCCTTCCATCCATCCCAGAAATAAAGAAAACATCCTTCTGTACTGCAACAGAGGAATTAAGAGGGAAAGGACACGCGCGTTCCTCAAGCCACGTACAGAACAACAATAACTTAAACCTTGACATACACCTTAATTCAACAGACACAGCACAACATCCATAAAAGCTTTTTCAAACCTTCAACATGGTTTTAGGTTTATTCCTCCTTAAAATATAGACCCCCAAAATAATTAAAAAATATGAAAGAAAAAAATATTGCTTTGATGCTGCTTTGTGCAATTGCAATTACAAAGTGAAAGTAGTCTATCAGTTCAGAAGGAAAGCACATTTATCTCTCAATATTTTACTTAACTGACTAAAATGTTAAAGCTGCTCAAATTCAAGATTTCCAGTTATTTAATAAAAAACTCTCAGTATAATGGAAAAAACATTATTTTCTGTAAGATTTTTACATTATTTTTTTCCCAGAAATATAAGCAACAAACTATAGGTTCCAAATTTTATCAGCTTTAAGAGAACAGATCATCTTAAAAACAGACATCAGAACACATATCACAGAAACATATCAGACATGTCAGATTATTTAATTTTTTTTGAAATTTTTTCTTGATCTGACACAAAATACAGAGCCAGAGGAAAAAAGAAACACAGATGAAGATTATGCAAGCTGCCTGAGCAGCTGCCTAAAATGAATAAAATTATTCCTGTTTGCAAGACCTGTTAAATAAACCAGCTAAAGATACTTTTTCAGAAAAAAAAAACAAGAAAAGTGCTTTCAATTACACCCTGATTGGGATAGTGGAAAGCACAGATCTATGGAAGACTGACTTTTAAATACACAGTTTTCTTGTTTCTTGACAACATTCACTTCTTGAGTAAAATATTAATAATAAGAACAACAATAACTTACTTTGTATCTTAAGGTGCCTCTCAACAAAGTGTGAGCTGTCTGAATACCATATGGCTCAGCATATTTTGTACTGTCTCTGTTAGGAAAACCTTCAAGATTTAATCCTGGGAAAAAATCCATCGAAGTCACAGAATCAAGTAATGCTCCTCCAGCTGGAATATTGACAATCTAAATTTTGGGAAAGAACAGCAATATTATCGTGGTGCAGTGTTATTTAATTTATCCTACAAAGGAAAAGATGAAGTATGCTCAAAATAGGAAAAACATGCTTAGTGTTTCTGGTGCACAGACAGACCCAACCTAAACAAAGCAGTTGCAAAAGGCATTTACAGATACCCTGTGATGGAGAAGCAGGCACTGTGTCAGCCATTATTAATCAAAGAGCTAAAGAAGCCACATCCTTCTCACACACACTGTTAATTCCTGATGCATTTACATTAAGGTGGCAGGTTCCCATTTCACTTACATTAGTGTAATTTTGGAGCCCCTCCCCACACTAGACCAGTGTGATGGGAGATTCTGCCCACAGGCTCCCTGCTTTTTGGCCTATTTTTAAATTCTTTTTTTATGGGGGAGAAGAAGGTAAATCTAAGGAGACAGGTGGAATTTTGCTTCTCTTTCTTAAAAAAATTAAAATAAATCAGGCGATTTAAAATCAGATATAAAATTGCTGCCTGTGTGTGTCTTTACTTGCAGAGACAAAGCAGAGACAGAATTCACCATTGAAGGAAAACAAACTAAGGTTGATGTTCTATTATCACTCCCAACCAAAGCCTTGAACCTTGCTTCCTTCAAGCAGCTGATGCACCGATCTGCTATGCAGCATCAATACAAACTCATTTTGTGACTTCTGAGCAAAGGGGCAAGGTTTCCTTCTAGAAGAAAGACTCTAAAGCAACGAAGTCTGCAGCAATGCTGAAAGATCTTATTGTGTTTGTCAGACAAGACAAACACAATGCTGTGGAAGAGTCCTGCACAACGAAGACAGCTAAGGTTTTAGTGGTAGCAAGGAAAAAATGTACAATTTACTGACAAGCTTGCACAGTGCTATCATAATGAGTTATTCATACGCATGATCTAATTTGTCCTAGCAATGGCTGAATCAGGTCAGATTTAAATAAGAAACATTTTCACATTTTCCAAGCGACCCTTTCATCTGAAACTTAAAGCAATGTGTTTAAGTTCATTAAAAGATCATTAAAAGCTGCTTTTAATGATCCAATGTACAATCCCTGAATTTGTCCTTTTGCAAAAAGAACACTAGAGCACCTGAATTTGATAATAAAACATCTCAAAAGATTTCTCAGTTTTGCAGATCAAGATGTTGAGATAATTAGCTAAGGTTTACAGTGGTTATACAAGGCAGACTCCTTGACATTTTAAGAGCCCCTGCTCAGTAACTACTCTGAGCAAGTGGGAGTGATCAAACAGATAGGACTGAAAAGCAGAAATGTGATAATATCTTGCAATAGCTTTAAACAAATCAGTTACGAACTTTCCATAAAACAGATGCAATGACAATTGCTTGCAATTGCTCTAATGACTCCTGCACAAACAGAAAAACAATGCTTATATAAAACACATCAGAGAACACTGTACACTTCCACAAAACCCACTCACTATGTTCTTGGTATTGCACCCAAAGAAATTAAGAGTTCTGCTATACACTCTGGAAGTACAGAATTAACTGTTCGGTTTACAAACATGACCAGATAGAAAAGCACTAGAAGGATGTACTCTCACCTGTATTTCACAGAGCCAAAGACAGGGCTAGTAAGAGGCAAAAGCAACACACAACAGGGATAGAAAGTTGCATGCAGAACTCTGACCTCAATCCAGTGCTTTAGTTGTTAGAACATGCACACTCCTTTGCAACCAGTTTCAGGCAGTGGCAGCCAGGCACTATCACACTCCAAACACAGGATTAAGTGATGTATGCAACTTGCTTAGAAAACTGACTGTCACTGGCTCAAAAGTAAACAGCACCTTGCAAATCCCAAGTCCCTCTTTAGCCCAATTCCACCTTCTTTGTCTGGCTTTGAATGGAAGTGTTAGGATTACTTCACCTCTCCATTTTTTAAATATGTAGCAGACTGAACTGTATTCAGCAAAACTCCTTGTGGGCTCCAGCTGAACTTGTATCTCAGAGGATTGTCAGAGTGCTCTGGAGCTGGCAGGCCACCGCAGAAAGAAGTGTAGGATACAACCTGTCAGATTTATCCACAGGAAAGCAACAACAAAGTCAGATGAAGATACAAACAGAACAGAGCTAACCTGCAGAATCCCCATTAGATCTTAAACTTCCTCTTGTCATTATCCCCCAAATGGGCCAAATCAGAAGGTCTACAGTGGACAGAGGGAACCAAAAGAATTCCATCAAGCAGCCGTGTCAAACTGTCACACTGCAGGCACTGTCCTTAAGGAAAGGAAGCTAAAACACTGGGGCTAAGCCATCATAGTTGACGGTCTTACCAACTAGATTAGTTGGCAGGAAATTCCAAGGTCTGGAAAAGGTGAGCTGTCTAGAGTCCATCACACATCAATGACAGGACCAAAAACTGGTTGGTGTTAATGAGACAACTTTAGTAATAAAATATTGTCAGAACTATGCACTACCTGCCAACCTTACCGTGGCACCAACGTCTTTTGCCTTGTCAATACATTCCATCGCCAACATATGATCTAGACCAGGATCCAAACCCATTTCACTGATAACTGTAATGCCAGCAGCTTCTACACTAAAAATAACAGGAATGCAGATCTGTCAGAATACTTACTATTACTGGCCATTTAGTCAGGAAACCTGTCTACTTTTTCCCAACACAGTAAAATCTGGGCTCTGACTGCATATTGTAGAAAAAAAGAACAGAAGCAGATGTTAAAACCTGAGAAGTGGCAACTGTCTGCAATTGTAGTCTTGGTTTCTTTTACTTTGATGCAACATCTAGAGGCAACATCCAGCTGCTCCATATCCCACATTCTCTTGGACAGTGCTGTAATGCAGGAAGGTAGAAATGCAGAGGACAGCACAGAGCTAGTCATAATTGCCCTAAACAGCCCTTGAAGGGAAGAGAGATTTAAAGGCCTACTTTCCTGAATAACAAACATTTGGCCTTTCTTTTTTAAAAAGCATTGCCTACAGTCCCAAATCTGATCATTTATCACCACGAACTGAGGTGAATTATTTTCTTTTCAAAATCACTTTGTGTTTTGACAAATAAGAAGAGGAGAAGTCTCTAAGCCTTCCTCATTTTCTGCAACACTGGTTCTCTACCTGTGTAGTTTTATGTGCCTCATCTTTTTTAGGGACACTGCCAGTAAAACTCTCATCTCACTCACTTGAATTAACTTCAGTTTCCAGTATCATGACTGAGAGGAGAACCCAGATGAAGCTCCATGTCCAAAACAACTTTCAATCATATAAAAAGTAGGACAATGGAAACATTAGAATAGTTAGAACTGAAACCAATTTGAGATTAATTTAGTAGACCTGCCCAAAAGAGCATGGCATGAAGGAGAATATTATTTTATATTCAACAAGCCAAGAACTACTTTTTCTTAAGGCCATGTGAAGGATGACAAACAAGCTTGCTGTCACTGGTAGAACAGATCAGCCCAGCTCAAATATCCTAACAGGTATGAGAGGAGAGGGGAAGGGACATTAACATGGAATAAGATGGGGTATGCAGAGAAGTGCATTACTGTGTTTAGAGCACTAGTCTGACCAGATTGGGGAATGGATTCACTTCTCAGTTCTGCCACAGCCTCCACATGCAATTTTGGGGGAAGGTATTTAGTCTTCCATCATAGAAAGGGAGGGAGAAAGAAAACAAAACATTAATTCACAATAAGCATTGCAGGTGTAATAGGCTGCAACGTATTCAGATAATGCACTAACAGAAGGAAGCAACACCAGGGAGATGCTACTCTCATACTCACCTCTCCTGGAGCTCTTTCATAGCTGGTGTTAAGTAGCTGGCTGTTACCAAGTTCACTTTGTTGTCAATACATTTCTTAGCAACAAAAGGATGTACTGAATATGGCAGCAAACTGCAAATGAAGGAGAATTATGCAACATCAAAATCCAAACAGTTACTTATGTTGTCACTGGAAAGATGTTCACAAATGTTTTTTGTATGCCTACAAAAGAGTAAATGCAACAGTTACACCTGCCTTGCACTGAGCAGTTTCATACCTACACAAGTGAAATGCTACCCTATCAGAAAAGCATTCTTGTACCCACTCAGGGAGCAGGACAACAGGGGACTCATGCTTTAGACAGCATCTTTTGTCATACCCCTCTTTGTGAAAAGCAAACCATTGATCTCTTTTTAGGGCCACATTCGAAACAGGCATGCTAGAGGTTTAGAAGATGCAAAACTGTAAAATCATCCCTGAGAAAGCTTGCATTACAATGATCCTGCTAAAGTACTTTGTGAAGAGCATGCTCTACAAGGAAAGGAAACAACATTCATGGCATCCATGGCAAAAGGGACAAAATGGCAAGGACAATGAAGTCACTTTCTCAATTGTTTCAGTACCTGGAAAGAAATCTTTCTTAATTGGATATTCAGTAGAAATGACCAAGATGTCAGAATTTTGCTTCCACTTGCAAACATAAAAATTCAACCCCTGGAACATATATGCTGGTAGATGCAACTGGTCCTCACACTAAGAACACTGTCCACATAATTGGTGAACAACCCTAAAGAGGTGCTGCAGTCAAAGCCCCTTTGAAAGTCCTGATGCCTCATTACTTAAGAAGGCCACAGACAGCTACAGCTATTTACACACACAAATATGACCCCAGTTTTGGGAATTAAAAAGTTACCATGTTGATCTAAATCAGTGTACTAGGACAAAGAAGCAGCACAACTCAAGAGTTGAATTGTTTTACACAGAATTCTGACCTGATCACAAGGTCGTGTTTCTTCACCAAAGAGGACACCTTTTCCTCTTCCTTAACAACATCCATATGAACTGAAGCAACATTGCTGTATTTTTTCGTCAGTTGTTCAAGCTGTTCCTTCATGACAGATGCTGTTTTAAAAGTAAAACACACTGTTACCTAAAGGTGAAGGTAAGTCTGAAGCACTCTCATGAATGTGTTTTACACACACCTTCTCCTTCCCAAAGAGAAGCATGGGATGCTTTCCTTCACTAACAGTTGAAAAGAAACCAGACGTAAAGCATCACACTTCCTTTGAAGTAGTCAATTTTATTATCAATTGCCAGTGCAGCTGTAACTCAAGAACAAGCATCCACAAAGATGCTCTCAGTAGTAAAGAACCACTATTGCTAAACCGTGTAATGAGAACAGATTGGCAAACAATTAGGAATGTTATGAGTGTACTTAAAATAAACAAAAATTTTAACTGTAGTTTTCCTAACAGCAGGATCCTAACACAGATTACTTATGCAAAACTAGAAGTCATGAAGTCATCTCCCTTCTTTTCTGCTCTATGAGGAAATAGATCTAAAAGACGAGATAAAGGACTGTTAGACCTATCTTGGTGCAGTAGGACATCCCAGAACCCACTTGCTCCCTTGCATCATGTGCACATCCTCCTGGCATGGTTTTCTACAGAAGCACTGTCTACATTTGCCAGGTAACTGAGCACCCCCATGGTGGGACAACATATAAGATAAACAGAAAGAAGCATCTGTACAGTCACACCTAAGTGGCTTTTAGAGAAAAGGAATAAAGCCTGATGAATGAATGCATCTCCTATGCAGAAATACGTCACAGAAGTACAATGAACTAGTTACAAAACAACACCTCTACAGGCTAGGCAAGGTTGTGATCCACCCCAAAAGCATACTCCTATGTCTTTAACTATGACCCCTTATAGAAACCTGTGGCAAGGCATATTCTAAGTTTTTTAAAACATACATACTGAAGGTTCAGTCTTTGATATCTCAGATGTACACCTGACATTCTTTGGTAAGTCAAAATGTACTGTGAAAAACATTACAAAGTTTTCGAAAAACAAGTGGCCAAACCCCTGATGGAAGGATAAAAGCACAGTCTTTAGGAACCCCTAGAAATGGATTATCTTGGATCTAGAAGTAGATCAATTAAAGGAAGTGTCTGAGGGTAAAGAATGCAAATAGCAGTCACACAAGAGGATTGTTTGGATGTGTTTGTTAAGACTCCAGAACAGTTTTAGAGAAAGATCAGAAGAAAAAGAAATGTAGTAAGCATTTCGACTGATACAGGAGAAGGTGGCTTATCTGAACCAGAACAACAATCCTACCACAGAAGGTCTGGGAAAAATAAAATAAAGATGACCAGCAGAAAAATATATGACAGCTCTACTGTTCCCAGTCAAAAGTATTGCTAACCCATCTGGGCAGAAAAATGTCTTCTTCTTTGAGATAAACTATTAGTAGAGAAACTGTTAGGGGTAAGGAATTGAAAGGATCAGACAAATGAGAAACTGAAAGCAAGCCAAAGTGAGAGTAACAAGCAGGAACCCAATGAACACCAACATACAGCACTAGGAAACCAAGCAGCAAGTTTCCTTTTCCTTTTCCTTTTCCTTATTTATTGGCTGGACAATAACACAAGAGACTTGATCTTCATTGTATCATTTGGGGAGGACATCACCCCTTGGGACCACCAACCCTGATTTAAATGAGTCATCCAGTGATGTGCTTGGCAGAACAGTGTGTAGAAGAAAACTAGAATGTCAGAAATTCTCATCATGGTCCTATATATATTAAATACTACCAGCATTCATGAGCTCCTGAATTTGCTGGAGAAGCACTATATAGCTAGAAAGGTTGAGGGGAAAATGTAAACTAACTGCCTAGCCCAAAAAGTGCCTTTTCTTGCAGGTTTACAACCTCAGGTGAAACAAAATAATTAGCTAGCATTCAGACAGGCAAAGGTCTCGTTCTTTCTTTGACAGCCACATGGAAATTCAGAAAAGGCAGACCTGGTGTTTCCCAATTTAAACAAATATGTTGACTCTTGAGGGAAGACTGCAACAGAAAAATTGTTTTCCCCAATGTTTTTAAATTAAACTGATTTTGGATTAGTATCATCCTGCTTAGAAGAAGTCACTTTCAATTAGTGCAACAATTCATCTTGAGGCCTAAAGCATTTTATATCACTATGCAGTATGTATTTTCTCCTCATTTTAAAAATGGTCACTTCTCTAACCTGGCCACATAAATGCAGAGATAAAATATTCTATCAGTTTTTTGTGGTAGGAGCTATTTCTGCAGATGCATAGACTACTTCACCAAAAAGCAAGAACCAAATGTTGCACTGTGAAATGAAGCATTTTAAGCTTCCTTCATCTACCTGCCTGCCTATTACTAGACAATTAACATCTTTCTCTTTCCTTCTGTGTTTTTTTTTTTTATGTGCTGTGGTAAGTGCGTGTTTTTAAGCTACCCCAGATAAGAGGCACCTGCTATGTTTGCTGAGTTCTTGGTAAAAACAATCATCCAGTTCACCTGATTTCTCTTACTGCTGTTATACTGCAGGGACTAGATGAAGGATCCATATTGATGAGAGATGAACACAACACATTGCTGCAGTCCTTCCCTGTTCCCTGCATCAGGCAGTGCTAATAACAAGGGTGCAGCTTCCTTAGTGTTTCCCTCTTTTTCCTAATAGATCTTCTCCCAGGGGTTAAAAGTACTATGGCTATCATCACAAAGGGTAGCCAAAACAGCCAACTATGAAAGCAGCATGAGGGCAAAAGCAATCCAAAGCAACAACAATAACAAAAATCAACAGAAATATAATGGTAAGAGTTAAAGAAAACCACTTCCCAACCAAGTATATTTTAGGCAATGCATCCTGGGCTTTAAATCTGAAATCACAGAATCAGGGTAAAATCCTCATTGAGGGTACTGAAAAGTGTTTCTGAGCTGCCCAGACTGAAATATGCTACAAATAAAACCACAACAGAGGAAGACATGGGGCTGGTGGGAAGGTCAGGGTCTGAAGCTTTCCCTGCTAGTTGTAACAGCAGAGGCTTCACTCATGTAGATCTCTGTAAAAGCAGTTTCATCTTCTTGTGTGAAACTGAAAACAGCCAAGCACCAACAAAACTTACTGACTAACTATAAAACTAATCTCAAGCTCAAAGCAGATTAGAAGTAAAAATACTTCTAATTTCCCCATAGGTTGTATGTAAAAACAGTAAGCTTCTAATGTGGCTATGTCATTACCAAATCGATTATATAAACTCAAAATGCTCAGAAAGCTACAAAATAATTTTCTGCTGTGGACAGGAACAAACATTTGCTTTATCTGTTCTCAGAGCAGATCTGTTTACTACTTATGAGATACTTTTTACCACACTAGCAGGTTTAAATAAGACACAATTTTTCAATTAAAAACAAGCTAAGTCTTACCAACTGTGATGACAACGTTGGAATCTCTAGTGAGATATTCAAGTACAGGACCAGAAACATAGCCAGATCCAAGCAATAAAACCCTCTTCTTATTACCCATCTTCAGTGACTGAGCGTGTTCCCTAGGAGGTGTTACAGGAAAAATTACAAACCACACAGAAGAAGGAAACTGCAAAAGCTAACACAGTAAGTTTGTTTTAGTAAGTCTATAAACTAAGAGCTCTATTCATACCATGAGTCAAGTTCCTGGCTAGGAACCCCAAGACTGGTCAGTCACTGTCTAGTAACGCTTCCATTCTTCTGCTGCATAACTTCTCGTTTCTTTCCTCTAATCTAAACATGATCAAACCCATCAACACCTCCACTGCTTCTCCAATTGCTACTGGCTGTTCAATGCATTTTTTCTCTGTTGTCAATACATTTTTCCCAATGGTCAAATTACTGTAACCTGATCACTTGAGGACAACCAATCTGTCTATGCCATGTTGAGCTGTCAGAAAGGGATTCCAGGCTGAGTTGCTCCCATTACATCACACATAACTGTTAAGTACATAAAACCATGCTGGTGAAAGTGTTTTTTGGGTAAGCTATACTAGGTTCATATTAGTCCATCAAAGGAACATGATAGGCAATAAAATTCAGATAAAGGTTAATGCCCAAGTAAGAAATCCTGTTTGCAGAAAAAAATTCAGATTTGTAAACTATCAGTGTTTCAACCAAGCTTCTACTTTCCTAAATAAATTTAAGATGCAGTGCTCCTGTTGACTTTCAACAGAAAATGCTCTGCATCAGATTTTGCAGTTGTTTAAATATGTTCTCATAAATTTATAAATTAGAGCAGGAAAACACATTATGGTGGTTTACAATTATCTTTCATTTTAGCTTCAATTTGCATTAAATGTTAAAATTAACATTGTAAAATTGTTTGTCTAAAGTATCACCACTATTCAGGTAAAAACCATCTAGCAAATAAAAGAATTTCTTAAGGCACATTTTATTGTTTAGAAAAAGAAAGATGTTCATTGCCCTGTTGTTTAACCTAATTCACGGAGACTGAGGTTTGGCTTTTCTTAACCCACATCCTGAAAACAAATTGAAATAAATAGGTAGGACCTTCGAAGATACAGAATTATGGAAACTTCTTAAGTGTATAAGCAACTTCCTCAATTTATCTACTTAGGGTTTTAACAGGCATATATTGATTGCACTGTGCATTATGCCATAGAAAGAATCCTGACAAGCTCTAGCTGACAAGCTCATGTCCACTTCATTTAAAGCTATTGTCTTTAGAAGGGGACTAACCATATCTACTAAATAATGCTCAGTTCAGACCTTTTGGGGGCTCCACATGGCACCCATAAGTTAGCTTTTGTTTGTGTTTTTTTCAGCTCAAAGATGTTCATAATAATGGGAGATGGGCTTGCAGCCTGCCAGAGCAACACCTAACAGCATGTGTAGAAGAGCAGTATTGCATGACCTAAAGCATGGCACAAAGTCTCTGACTACATTTGGGTGAAAAAGGCTTTAAACATCAATGCTGAAAGACTACTCTGAGTGAGGAGAGTTAAATCAATACCAAATATATTTGTATCATCTTTCTGAAGCACATTGCAGCCTGCTGTGTCTGAGTATTTATAAACCTTGAATTACTCTCCAAAATTCCAGACATTCCATCCTCTCTTCCTCCAATTTCAGGCTCAATTAATTTTTCTTTTTGAAGTAATTATTTTCAATTAATTTAAATCTGCATGGGATGTATCAGTGTATCACCTCTCTATCTAAATTATTACTATATACTAACATCCATTTTGACCTTCACAATTTTTACAGATTTGATTTTTTGTTGTAAATTTAAATCATTATTTAATCCATTCACAAAAAGCCTCCTAAGACCATCATATCCTTTCATATGACAAACTAAAAGCCCTTCCTTATATCAATTCTATATCAATTCTATATCATCTTCCACAGCAACACCCTCATGGGCAAGAAAGAATTCCTCTCCAGATTTTAATTAGAGGGAGCAGCAGTAGTATGCAGGAGCTTGAAGCAGCAGTGTTGATGAATGGGAGACTTCTTACATGAAAAAAAAATCTGGATTTTGCAATTAAACTTATCACATTTATTGAAAATCTTTCCAGTGTCCAGAATGAGGATGTGTCTGCTCTAGAACAGGCACAAACATGAGCTGCCAAATGACCCAAGTTCAAGACAGAATCTACATTCTCAAAAAAAGAAATTTTCATAATATGTCTGTTCACTAGATACAAGTTTAAATAATTCAGTTATGCTGATCACTGAACAAACAACAGTAGTATTTAGAGTACCACATTGTTAACGTGATCTGCCACTGAAGCTGTGGATGAACCAGTTGCAGCTATGAAGCAAATAAAGGTGAAAAGGTAAGTTCACTAAATCAAACTGCTCCTGCATTCTAATGGTACTCCAAACAGCTCATCTCATACAGACTGGATGTCCTATGTCTGAAATGTTTTGAGTTTCCAAATGGTATAAGCAATTAGTCTAAATAGAGACCTCAGAAACTAAACTAGACACAGCATAATACTTTCTTAGAGTAGTAACACAGGCCACAATTCCTGCAGGCTCTAAACAAGAGCTTATCTCTAGCTAAACCATCACACTTTAAGCAGTAAAATCCCTGCTTGTACTTGCATTTGCTCCAGTTCACAAAGTGAAAGAGCTTACTTACTGTCTTGTTTTCTGGCAGCTAACTGAGCAACACCAATCAACAAATGAACATTATATGTAACACACAGGTCTGCAGAAATATCAGAAATCTACCAAAATAAAACCCCTTGGCAGTGAAGTCTCCAGATTCTCAGGGTAGTTCACACAAGAACATGCAAGCGATTATGGAGAAATCAAAAAACCCCACATCATTGTGCTGTGTAGGGGATAAGAAAATCTGTTACTCAGTCAGCCTCTTCAGGTTGTCTAAGCTGCTGTCTATTAACAAAAGTCACTGTGAGCTGTGTTTGAGAGGCAAACAGCATGCCATTTTGGTTGGAAAAGGAACCTATAGTTCATCATGCACAAGTTCATAACCAGAACTCCCAAAGTTCCCAAAGGAAACTGGAGAAGTTTGGCATGCAGAAGTCAACACACTCTGCTTCTAGTGCATAGTGCATGCAGTGGTTGTGATCAGACTGATTTCAACTTTTGTGTATGATGTACAGTGCAGCAGACATTAACAATGAATGTGAAGCCACATTAACATTTGTCAAATTAACACTTCTCACAGGTGAACTGCAGGTGTTTGTTAACAACAAGTAGCAAGGGGAAGGGATATCCAGGTTATACTTTTGTTAGCTTGATCCACTCAATGCCACTTGTTTCGTGCTACCACTGGTGGATAACTCCTGAGTATGGAGGAAGTGGTAGCTAACATTGTAGCTACAGGAACATAATGGAAAGTCTGAGAGTCTCACAGAGGCTTCTGAATACAGCCAGTCACAGAACAATGCTAAACAGCACAGCACTTGAGCCATACTAGAGAAAACTAGACTCCAAATCTAGTCATATTTCAAGGTCAAAATCCAGATATCTTAGAGAGCCTTTTCCTTTCAGCAGCTCCTTTCAAAGAACTGGATGTTGCTTTCATTTTAAAAGAGCCAGGATTAACAGAATACTGGCTTGTGGCTGTTTTTTGCTTCTGGTACAACAGTCTTCATAATGTAAGAATGAAAAAAATTACCACTTTCTGAACTTCAGTTTAAGTTACTAACAACACATGCTGATGATTTTGGCAATGTGCATGAAGAAAAAAGGAAATCACCAAGCTAGGAGACATTTAGACACAGTGCAATATAGCAGTATTCCACCAAAACACAAGAGCAAATAGATGCAAAAGGGGTGGTAGAATGCAGACAAGTTGTTTTTCTTTAAATCCTGAATTAAGTAAACTTTTAGAATCTATACATTACCTGCTCTCCCTCAGTTTCTGGATATATTCAAACTTAGGTGTCAGTGAGCCATTGGATGCAATCACTGCCTAGAAATACATGAAACAAATTTTGAGGGGGTTTGTACTTGTACATTCTAAAGCAGAGGAAGATTAGCAGAGTGCCAAATGGCAAAACTTACATCTCGAACAACAGGAGAGTAATTCTGATTTTCAAGAGGTTCTGAGCCTTCTGACAATAGCTATGGAGATAATTTAGTTCAAATCAGGTCATTTTATTTCCCATAACTTTTTTCAGAGTAAAACATCCATATTTTAAGAAACCTCTAAATGCACACAACAATATCAATATCTCATAGATCTGGAACTCTCCCAGCCCTGATGAGTGTAATTTGACTTTTATGAAAATAGAGGAATTCAAACAGCAGTCTGATTGTGAGTGATTGTTGAGTAACCCAATAAAATCAGATTTAGATGTCTACTGCAGTGTCCAGAAGCAATGAACTATCTGCCCGATCCTGTTTCCTGCCTACAGAAAGTGTTCTTGACAAATCTCTAAGAGATCCAGGTCACTGATGTCTCATTCTTATGTTGCTTTTTGAAAGTACTGCCCTAAGATTTAGACCTTTTTTTTAAAGTAAAAGCCATTTATGTTCTACAGCAGATTCCTTTTGAATGTATACAGGAGACCAGAAAAGCAACAAACAAGCAGACCAAAGTATCAGTCTTTTAGCTTCTTGTCAGACACATTAGACCTTACCATCTCCTCAATATATGGGAAAAGCATGTCACCAAAGTACTCTGTTGCTTCTATAGGAAGCTGTGCTGGCAGATTGTCAATGGAACACATCAGAATCCCAGAGCCTTCAACACTGAAACAGAGAACACAGCTCTTCTAAGCTACTTCTCTGTGGTACCTGAGGGCTACCATGTTTCAGAAGCATTTTAAATGCATGATTTTTCAATACAGTGTTTCACTGTACAAATTACAGAGGAATGCAATAAAAATTAAAGGCTCTCCCACCTGTCATGAATAATATGCTGGTCAGGATCATACATACAAAATGGACTGTCAATTGTTGTACACTCTGTCATAAATTCGATAGATCCTCCAGTGTCTGCTGAAATGTCACATATGGCCAGAAGTCTAATACAATAAATAAAAAAGAGAAAGGAATAGAGCATGACTTAAATTACTTCAGAACACAGGTATAAGAGATAACAAACAGACAGGAAATAAAGGGAATGTAAGATGTATCAGAAGTGTAGTTTCATTTGTTTTAATTAATTTGTAAGTCAACACAATACAAACGATGACCTCCAGCATAACTGATAGCTGGTGCTAACGTAGTCATAAAATTTCCACTCACATCACCAGAACCCATATTTCATATGTAACTTCTGAAAGAACACAAGAATGCATTCATCCACTATTTTATTCTGTTCTCCATGTATTTCCAACACCTCCCATTCATCCTCCCAGTTCATCCAAGCTGTCACCATGCAGTCCTACACTAGAATAATTTCATCATTGTAATGGGAAACCTGAAGAAGTGGTTGCCTCTTTTCAGTTCACAGACCACTGGCATAGGTGGGGTTTTCATTAGCATAACCCACAACCTCTGGCTCCACTAAAGGTTATGTTCTTTATTTATCAAGTAAGAGAAAGAAAGGTGACAAGAGTGAGCAGAGAAAAGACAAAGAGCTGCTTCCTCACCAGGATACACTGTCATATCCTCCCCAAATCCATCCCTAGGCCATGCTGCCATAGAACTATTACACAGGGATATTGGAGAAAGAGTGCCTTCTACCCACATCCTGAATTCATACACCATATAACATCCTTAAAGCTATTTAGGGTTGTGAAGCATTCCTGCCATCTGCTACAGAAATCAGAAGTGTTAAGAAACAGTTAATGAACTCGTACAAAACAAATGACAGAGTTGGAAGAACTTAACAAACAAATGCTGCTGAAGCACAGAAACTTCTAGCAATAATTGTGCAGTAGGTACATTTCCCAGATGTCACACTGTTTGTATTGAATTCTGCACAAGGATCAATGTCAGAACTACCTTTGCAGAAAGACAGCCAATAACTGTCAATCATTTGTAGCGTGATGTTTTCAAAAACTCCAAACTGTGAAAACAAGACTGCAAAGCACAGAGCAAAAGCAGAACCAAAGGACACTGTGCAACGTGCAAGATGAACAAAGAAATGGAACTGTGACAGATATTGTGGTGAAACTGCCTAACATTATGACTTAATCATCATGCTGCAGAATTGTTAAGAGTGTACTGAGGTCTTACTTCTGTGGTAACTCAGGACAGCCCTCCGTTGCACCAGTAGCAGATCTAACTGGCACCATCAGATTCTGAGCATCCTGCCGACTTAACAAGCGAGGAGTATTTTGTTCCCAGTATATGCCATTAATTAAACAAGTTGTGTAGGGTGCAATCTGCAAAGAAAGTTACAGATGCATGATGTTCTCATCCTGTAATTTAAGAAGTTGAAAGCACCTGGTCTAGTTGTTTAAATTAATGCTCTATCGATGGATATGGAAAGGTGTAGTAACTACCTGTTGGTAGCTACACTGTGGAAAACCTTTCATATAAGAAAAGAGGAGATGCTCACATCTGTGTTAAAGCGAGAAGTGTAAAGTTCTGGATGTTTATCATAGTCCACTGGATCATAGAGCCCATCACGTTTCCTTATGAGGTGATGGTGACGACTTAACACTGTCCCATAGACTTTTCTGAGGTCTGAGATTAAAAAATAAATAAAATAAAAAATTAGCTGTTCTATTTGGACAAAAAGGGTTCCAGTATTTTCAGTCACTGTATTGTCAAAACATACCTCCAGATCTGGAAACTTCCTTCAGCTCATGTGGTTCCACGAACTCACAGGGGAGGGCATTGAACATTTCCTGAGCACCCTGTAAACCACAAAGTAGAATTCAGAATGAGCAGAGAATATAAAGGATGTGTAACATTGCTCATTTGGGATGTGAAAACAAATATATCACACACAACTTGAGAGTGCGGCCAGATAGCATCCTCAGAGATGTTCAAGTGTTTCACACATACCCCTTAATCAAAAAGCTGCCTGGGCTCTATGTACAAGGAATTTACACCATTCCCTGTTACTGCAGTATGCCTGACCCACAACCCAGTGCCTGGTTTATATTTCTAACAGCAGGGCTGGGAAGCCTCAACTCAGCCACAACAGGTGATTTTGCTGCCAGTCTGAGGAGAAGTTTCTCTTTAGGGAAGAACCCTGCATCTACTCCTCACCCACCAGGTTGTTCTAAAGGCAAAGAATTTCAAGTGGACTTTTCCAACAAGCTGTGATTATAGAACGCAGGCTTTTCAGATCCTTTTATCTTTTAGGCAGTGATTTCACTTGCTAGCTGTAGCCCAGTTAACTGATCTTTGCCAAAACCAGAAAAAAGCCTTTTACTTATGTTGTAAAAAATAGCTTTAAAGTCCAACACTTGTACGTCAGGTCAGTGCTAAAAAAACAGATATAAAAAGTCAGCAAATTTTTTCCCATAATTTAATTAGGCGATTCAACACACATTGTGTGCCAAGAGTGAACAGAGGGCAGAGAGAAAAATCATGCAGGTGAGAAAGGAGAGAGGAGCAGTAAAACAACACAATTTTGTGGTAAGAATTTAGCATGGTCATTCTTGTTAGGGATGATCTCATCTTAAAAGCATTAGTTTACAGAATTTAAAAATTCTTACTGGCAAAGGAAAAACTGAAGTCCAAGAAAACAAAATTAACCCATCAATGCATTTAGCTTGACATGTATCAAATATCACAAAGTTCTACCAAAAATAATACAGTATTTCATGTTGAAGACACAATTCTTACCTTAGAAACATTACCAGTGCCTGTAAACACAAATGTTAAGGGCCCAACTGACTTTGGCATCAATCCCAGTGAAATTTCATAGCCAGCATCTCGTACAGCCTGCACAGCCTGACTGCTATTCCTGTAGTTATGTGCCATCCCAATGTGCTGAAATCAAAGGCACAGAAGATCAAGATTTTCATATTCAATACATGTGACTAGCAGATGTCCAAATGTCTTTTCCAAAAACAAACAAACAAACAAACAAAAAACAAACAAAACAAAACAAACAAACAAAAAAAAAAACAAAACCAAAAACAACAACAAAAAAACCCAAACCAAAATACACACATACTCTTACCATGAAAGGAGTGTGATGTCCCAGGGCTAAAAATCGTAATCCCAATCCATGTAGAATGTTGATCATCCCTATTATTAAAAAATTTAAATAAAATAAAGTAAAGTAAAATAAAATAAAAATCAGACCAACAGTGTTAACTATGAATATGCACAGTTAGAAACTGCAGGGACTGACCCAAGCCTTAAGTCATCCTGGATATGTTTCCCCATGTTTTAATACTAGTATTTCACTTCTACAGAAAGTCTACAGAAAACCAGGGAAAGAGAAATTCAATTGCAGGCCATGACCTTAAGCCTGGTCTTGGCCCACATTACACATTTCAGCACTATTCAATACTTGGATATTCTTTTATGAGATGCATCCACATCACCAGAATCCAAAGAAGGAGGTAGTAAAGAAAGTCTCCTGAAAAAAACAGAGTTGAAGTTCAGTAGAAAGGAGTGAGAATCACACACCTCACAAAGATCAGTGTAAATGGATAACAGTGACAAACAGATGCTGTTCACACCCACGGGACTGACAGAAGCCATTTCTTTCAAAAGCCTATTCAGTTAATCTCTTGATATTTAGTCTGCCTCAGATTAGTTGAATAGACAAAGGGGGCTTAAAGATAACATGAAATAGTAGATTTGCCAGGAATCCACAGTACTATTTAACATGTAGTGCCATCAAATTAGGGAGCACTGAACACAATGGAAAAAAAGCTCTTAAAAGCAAGAGTTAAAAATGCAGTTAAAAACGCATTGCTAGTCTCAACTTTCAGGAAACACAAGCCAACCAGAAGTGTTACAGGAAGTTACTTGTTGCAAGCCTGCCTTTACTTCATGCACTATACCTGCTACACCAGCCCACTTTCCAAAGGCAACAACTCGCATTCCTTTATGATCAACCATTTTTTCATAGTCAAACAGACGAATTTCCTGAAAATACATAGCAAACTGAGTATTAAAATTTTCAGTGAATGCAGTCAGTGGCACGTTGCTCTCCTAGGAACGACCTTTTCACATGCCTTTGGCACCCTTCACGATAGAGGCTGATGGGAGTGTATGAGAAAGGCAAATAATTCATAACAAGATTCAAGTACAAAAATAAAATCCTAGAGGTTGCATTGAATTCTTCCTTTAAAGAGCTTCTGCACTGCCTGTGCACCCTTGGCACAGTCCAGCTGCTGCAGATATTCACATCCTGTGCCAAAAGGCTGCTCATCCCTCAGCAAACTGTCTGCCTCCCTCTGTAATCAGCAGTATACACTCTAACTTAACAACTTTCCAACAAACCTGCATGCTCATACAGCATGAACTTCTCTTGACCATACCATGCTCACAACCCATCTGCTTCACACACATAAACAGAGCAGCTCTGCAAGCACGTGATCCTCTGAGCAAGAAGTACTCAATTCCAGGAAAGCATACTCAACACAGTCCTCATTAGCTATTTACAAATATCCATGCTGAAAGGAACCACAGTAGGCAGCAAGCTTTCAGTCACACCTCAGCATTAGGTTCCACTTCCATCCCATGCTAACAGCCAGTTGTCTTCACCATGACACAATTTACCTGTCTCAAAATCTCATCCAAAAGGGGCATGTTCGCCTCTTGGGCTTTAATAGTGTGAGAGAAGAAGGCATAGTTTTTTTTAGGGATTAGTTTGTCCTCTGGAGGTCTCTTCACACCTAATATCAAAGAAGCCTCGGAAATATCTTCTTGAATAATGCCACCTGCTTTGACATAATCCTATGAAAGAGAAAAATCAAAGTAATTTCTCATGTATATCCTTTAAATATTATTTTTCCTGTACTGTGGTAAATAACTGAGCTATGGTTTTACTTACTTAACTCAAAATGGGACCTTACCTTTTCATGGATGGCTCTCCGGTTTGATGGCTGCACCAAGACCTTGTACCCCTTCTGTGTCAATTCCTTAATGTGCTTTGGTGCTAGAGGTGCTCTTCTTTCCCATGCATTGACATCTTCTCTCCTGATTGCCAGCACAGACTTACGATGGTGCCAACACTTAGCATGATGGAACACACACCTACCACTTGTGTGACTAAAGGCTCGGAGCATGGTAAAGCCTGATGGCAGCAAAGACAAAGTAAAATAACATGTGTATGTATGCTTCAAACATTGTTTGCACAAAAGTTCTGGTCTCCTTTAACATCTGCTGTAAAACACAAACAAGAAGCTTTATGCTCTAGTTGCACCCTACTTTTGTGAGACAATTTACTTTCAGCATAATCTGTTGCATCTCAGTTTGGTAGGGTGTTGTTACAGAACCAAATTGGTTGTACTGCTGTAAAGGAAGGGTTTTCATGTATGCAGTGTACCACCTTTTAATTACACAGCTTTAAAAGACTGCTGAGAACCAAAAGATGCCAATCAAATTCATTTGCCACCATAAACATGCAATGACCAAGCACTTATCAAAGCTTGCATCAAGAACTGTAAGAAATAACAGACACAGAAAGAAGGCTATAACACAAACAGTTAATTTAAAGATAAAGCCAAATATGTAAGATTAATTCAGAGTATTTTCACATAACCAATTCTTACACAACCCAGAAAAGGAAGATAAGGACAAGATCTTAGCTACTGCCTAGCAGTCAGCATATACATGGCCAGGAGCAACAGGTTTTCTTCCTAAACAAAATTCTAAACAAAGTGGAAAAGCTTCATTAGGACAGATTCCCTCTGCAGAAAATCTTCCCTTTTATTTTCCTCTCTCCTCCTCTTCACTCATGGTGAAGCATACTTGCCACTGCTTAGCTCTTCTGTGAAGGCAAGGGCTCTGCACAGGCCCAGCACTAAATACCTAGGAGCCTAAGGACTTCAGAGATACATGCGATAAAGAGATGTGGATCTCAAAAATAAGGCCTCAAAGATGTGAACTCTGTTTCCAAAGCAATTTTAACTGATAATTACACGTATCTCCATATCGGAATCACTTGAAAAATCCTGTTTGTCCTCATGCCTCAGCCTTTTAAAATCACTATATGCCTAAAGCCTTTAGAGGTCCTACTTAGCTCCAGGGTTGCTTAAACAGAAAAACTAGAACGCTAAGGAGGGCATGAACATGTTAGACACATATTAGCTCCTCCACATTAGCTCAAAGTGTGGTCTTCCTACCATTGCTAGATTCACCCAGCAGAAGTTACTGTATAGAAGCTGGAGCTATTTTATGACACTGCTCCTCAGCGATCCTCAGAGAGCGTGTCAGTACCTCGCCAAAAACACTCTTGTCACACTATGTCACTTACCGCACCCCAAAAGTGTAACAATGAGGGCTGGTCACACCAGTGCACTGCAGTTCATCCCCAAGCCTGCATTGAAGCAAACTCCCGGTTCTAACGGGGAGAACAACGCTGCCGTGGGGAGGGACTGAGCTGCCCCGCGGCTGCAGGCGCAGTAAAGCAAACATTCCCTGTGACCTCTGGCAGCCCAGAAGTTCACACAGGCGCCTCCCTGTGTATGTTCAGGCTTAGCCGCTGAGATACTGGTATCCTGTTGTAAAAGCGAAAGTAACTTTAGAATTCAAAGCCTGCGGAGCTGGTGAACCCTCCGGGGCCTCCCCAGCACCAGCCGAACAGCACCAGTTCCTCATCACCTGTGCTGGGGGGGCTGCTCCACACAGCCTTGAGCTGCAGAGACTGAAACAGCGCTCAGCGATATGCAAAGCCCACACACATCCACCCCCCCCAAAAAAAAAACCCAACCAACCAACCAAAACAAAACAGGTACCCATTTGATTACAGAGCATTATTTGAATATGATCCTACTACTAGAGTGAGTTGACACAAGGGCCTCCGCTTACTATTGCGACCCAGCTAAGCTCCAGCGCCCGGGGCGGGGGGGTCTCTCAGGGCGTCCCCCGCCTCCCGCTGACAGAAGCGGCGCTCAGAAGGTGAAATCTCCCCATCGGGAAGGGCGGAGAGCAGCGGGCGGGGGAGGCCGGGGCGAAGCGGCCGCCGTGTGGGCAGCGCTGCCCGCGCGAAGGGCACCAGGCCCGGCTCGCTGCCAAGGGGAGCGGCGAGGGTCTCCGAATGTCCCGGCGGGGCGGCGGGCAGCGCCGTACCTACCTCGGGGAAAGCGGGGCGGCGGGGCAGGCACGGCGGCTGAGCCTGGCTCCCTCCTCCGGCCGTCGTCCAGCCTCTTCGGCCGCCCGGAGCGGCAGCCAACCGACAGCCGCCCTCCGGGTACACCCCCCGCCGTCCGCCAATGGAGAGGGGCTCCTGCCGCGGCGTCGGGGCGGTCTCGGCACTCCCCTTCTCCTCCCCCGGTGCCTGGGAGGCCCCGCGCCCTCCTCCGCACCCACCCGCGGGACCCCGCACTCAGCCGCACCCTGAGGCGGCCCGGGCGGGAAGCAGCGCGTCCCGCGGAGACCCCAGCACCGCGGGGAGCACCGGGCCGAGCCCTGCCCGCACCGGCACGGCAGTGCCCTAAGGCGGTACCACCAGCGCCCCGCACCGCGGCCTCCCCGCGCCGTGCCCGCCACAGCCCTGGCCTTCCCGCGGGCACCTCTGCAGATCCTGTTCCTAATACACATGGGCCCAAATGGTTTGTGTACGTTGAGTCCTTTTGTTCCTTTCAAGTGTCTTTAACGTGGTACAGGGAACGGGGAACGTTATTCTGCCTGTACCCTGTCTATTTAGAAATGATAACGGGATCTCACCGTGATGAGGGAGAACTCGGAGCCGTGGCACATCCTGCTCCACCTGTACTAGCCATGAGCACTTGACCTCTTCTGAAGAGAGTGAAATTTTGACAGTACTGCCACTGCATGGTTTTAGTGCTCTTCACAGATTATTTCTCCTTATTTTTTTCCACTTTCTTTAAAGCATGCATTTTTTTTTTCCCCTCCATAATGTGGCCTGCATCTCTTCCATCTTCTCCTCATGCTTCAGGAAGCAGCATTTGACTGACAAAGGTAATTTATGACTTCAGTTCTCTGGTTTAGAGGCAAGTATTTTCCTAACTGACCAGGACAGGACATGAGAGCTGGAAAACAACACCCAGACTTGACCTGCACTTCAGGTTTGCTACAGTAACACAAATTGTACAGGGAGGTGAGCATCAGGGAATGAGATGCAGAATAAATTATCCTTTCTCTCCACTCACTAATTCCTCTGCTTCCCTGCCTGGCCTCAATGTCCAGAGCCTTTTACAATCTTCTACAATCTTCCCACGGAATATTCATCATTTTCCTTTCCTTGCTGGAGAAGCACATTACCTACTCCCAACTGACTCTTAAACCTTCTTTTCCCCATGTCTCTGAGGTATGAGACCTACACCACACCCAACCCTACAGAAGATCCTTTCCATCTTTCTGCTCTTCTTATGAAGATTTCCACTGCAATAGGTGGGGCTCATAGGTGGAAAGATGTGGCAAGGGAGAGCTGGCTAGAAAGACTTGAAAAGAACTGGATTTGGGAATCTATCTGCCATGAGAACAAGGGGAGTAACTGCTCTTGGTTTCCAAGAAGTAAATTTAAAAGCCATAACAACAGAAACAGCAAAAAACAAAACAAAACAAACAGAAAAAGAACACCTATATGAGCACCTGGACTGGCAAGATATGGTCTGTGAACTTCCCATGGAATGCAAACTGCCCCATCTCTTGGCTGGAGTCAGAGGAGAAAATCATATCCCTCAATGGCAACAAGGTTTTTCCTGGCCCCAAAGACTTTACTATAGGAAATATTTCTATTGTACAAGGGTGTTGCTTGCATGCCCTCAGTGTCTCAGTTCTACTTTGTAGGCTTAATTAAGTACGTATATTTAACCCCTGAAAGTTACACATTCACAGGATAAATATATTCATGCCTTTTAGAAAATGCCTCTTTTTCTCTTTTTATTGATAAACTTTGTCGAAACTGCTATACTGAAGACAGATTTGGCTGAAGTGCAGAAGGTAAATTACAGGAATTTGCCATTCTCATGTTCTCACACTCAGTGGTTCTTAAACTGCTTATAAGAATTGTTTTTTTCAGAGGGTTTTTTTCATATTGTGATGAAATGCAAACATGGACTTTGACAAGAATGGAACTGTTGATATGTGCAAAGTTGATTGTTCTTATCTTTAGCTCATTGCCAAAATTCAACTGAAATATGACCATTCTTCTTGCAAAAACATGTAGTTATTTGGTGGGTGTAGAATTTAGTTCAATTGTGACACTGAAAAAGACACAATATAGATGGTCCCTCAAACTTTTGTGTCATTTTGTCATATTGATTATTTCATATTGTAAACTGGTATCAAGTACATGTCTAAATCCATCATTATACTCCTGCATAGCCTGTCTTTTATTAAATTAATGGAAGCATTTTAGGAACTGATTTGTTTATTGAATTAATTGGAAAGCAAACTGATTAATTTATTGCAGTAAGTAGACCTTGCTAGCTCTGCTGGAAGGGTTTTTTATAATTATTTTCTAAGTTTTCAGATTTTTTGGAAGTTCTTTATTTGAGCAAGGTGTTATCTCAAGGCTGTTTACAGTAGTTTCTTATAGGTTTATTGCCTAATTATGTCTCTACTCTTCTAACTTTTGCAGATAGGAAGGAACCTAAAGCCAGATAAATGAAGGATGAAACCCACAACATACTCTGTCTTTCACTGGAGTTCCCAGGTCTGAGCTAGGAACTCAGCCTTTGTGCTACAAGGAACTGCATAAAAGAAGTTATTTACAGGAAATGAGCAGGAAACACCTTGGCCACTCTACAGAGTGTGCCAGGAGAAGGCACTGTGCCTGAAGCTGACACTTCTCGGAAAGGACCTGACTTATTTTACCAAGAGCTGTCACTGTGAACTCTCCCGAGAAGTTTGGCACCTTTGCCAGGCCACGTCTGCCTTTTCAGTGGGCATGTAATGCAGAAACCCTCCCTTGTCTCACATGCTCTGGTTTGGCCACTAGCCAAATGCTTAGAACGCTCTCTTAGAAAGTTGAGGACTGTTTTCAAAGTTGCAGTTGCATTCAAAACTCTGATTTGAAAGCATGCCTCTGCTGGAGCTGGTCCAGAGGAGGACCACAAAAATGATCAGAGGGCTGGAATACCTCTCCTGTGAACAAAGGCTGAGAAAGTTTGGATTGTTCATCCTGGAGAGGAGAAGGCTCCAGGGAGACCTTATAGCAGCTTTTCAGTACCTGAAGGGGACCTACAGGAAGGCTGTCAAAGGCATGTGGTGATGGGACAAGGGGCAATGGTTTTACACAAGAGCAGGGTAGATTCAGATTAGATATAAGGAAGAAGATCTTAACTGTGAGTGTGGTGTAACACTGGAACAAGTTGTCCAGAGAGGTAGTGGAGCCCCCATCCCTGGAGACATTCAAGATCAAGCCTGATCATGCTCTGAGCAACCTGATATAGTTAAAGATGTTTCTGCTCACTGCAGGGGGGTTGAACCAGGTGACCTTTAAAGGTCCCTTCCAACCCAGCACATTCTGTGATTCTGTGAAAACTGGTTTTTTTAAGATGACCCTCTTTCAGCTTTTCACTTTGAAAAATATTATGTGTTAATGATTGTTTTGAACTGTAGGGTCTTACATTGAAGTCACCACTGAATGGCCTAATTGAAGTTTTTACATTTTAGTTTGCTGATCCTTTTAAAATGCTCTTCTTGGGAAACAAGCCAAGTCACTCAGCGAACATCCATCCATCCATCCATCCATCCATCCATCCATCTATCTCTGGTCACAGAGAAATACTTGCTGACTGTATCCAGCAGCAGAACTTTTACATGCAAGAAGGAGGAACAGTACAAGTAAGGACATGAATGAGATACTCTGCCAAGATGCCTATTGGAGAATTGATTTCTGCTGCACGTTTGCCACCTCTCTGAAAGAAGACTGAGGATTTTATCAGCACTATTTAAGTCTCTTCCTGAATCTAAAACAGCGCAGGTGAACTAAACTCTGAGAGTGTCTCTTGTGCTCCATAAGGAAAAAGGCAGCCTGAGTAACCAGCATGGACTCAAAGCCAGGTAAGATCAATCCTGCCTGCACTGTACTGTGATTCAGATAGGGAATGCAGAATTGCTTAAAAAGAATAAAACATCTTTAGAATTCAGGTCTTATGAAATATGCTAATATGGAATTGGAGCTGTTTTCTGTAATAAGCACCTCCTTCTTTTGGAGGGACTGTGATTCCATCTGTCCGATCCCTAATTATAAGGTCTAATTCTTACCCAGCTGGAACGCTTTTTACTCAGCACTATGGGAGGAGTGCTGACTTCCATTACAGTAACAATAAACTCCCAGAGCACCTAGAGAGAGGTGAACTTCATAGATTTTATTCTCAGAATATAAGTGTATAAGATTATGTATAAGATGATTTATAGAACAAATCTTGAATCTGTTGAAGTCAATGAAAACCTCACACTAGCTTCTGCTGGGCTAGGATTTCTCCCTAGGACTCAAATGAACAGGGGAATTGGCATCCTGAAGAGATTTTTGCAGACTGTCTACCTACCTGTCAAACTCTGCTTCTCGTTTAATTCTGATTTTATACTACAGAGTTCAAGAAGTTCCAAGAAGCTTTCAGGCTTTCAGTCAGAATGAGGCTATTGAAAAACATGACCTTTTATTCAAAAGCCACTACCTGCAGTGGCTGTTGACTGCCACTGTGAATACTGACCTCACAGCAGAGTACTACACACCACTGAACAGCATAGAGTTTTGTGTTCTCTACAGTCATGTAGAGAATATAGTTACATTCTTTTTGCCCAGTGGGGGAACTTGCCATCTCTGAGGGCTTACAGCACCCCCAAAGAAATACCTTCTACTTTTAGTAACCCCTGGGACGTAGTGTATATCTGTTCACATTTGTATAAACTGGAATTCACAGGCATATGATCTATGTTCACGTTCACTGTAAAATTTGGCACCTTTTCATTAGCAGTGTGTGTTTTTAGACTGACACATCAAATTGAGATGCCCTTTTAAGTCATTCTCATAATTCTTAAGAACCCAGATAAGTATTTTTAAATTGCTGTGTAAATACACCTAAGCTCAGAAAATTACAGCTTGATATCAAATTAGTGAATTAACTCATTAGAAGACAAGTAGTAGGTTCATTGCAAGAAACCCCAGCAGCTCAGCTAAAATAATCTCTCTGAAACATATTTCCATAAGAATCTTCATTGAGCCTGTTAATTAAGCTTACCAATGGTCACATTAGAGTGGCTTTCAAATCAGTAACAATCTACCACTAAGTATGGATCCATAGTGTGAATAAAATAAAACCCAGGGCCCTCTTTTGAGAGCATCAGGGTTTAGTGCTTAAAGAGTCCATTAGAGTAGTTATGCTATAGCTGCATTAGAAGTGCAACCTTTCTTCTGAGGCTCCTTCAGCAAATAATGGTTTTCCCTGCCTTACCTCCTCCAACAGCAGTTTGTCTCTGACAGAAAGTGCTGACCTTCTGAAAAAATCACAACAAAACCCAGCAGCTTTTTGCATTTTTTTGACACTTTCCATTTCAATGCCACTAAATGGCATTATCGGTTTGCAGTAGGATAATGTGTATTTTTCAAATTTAAAAGCTAGGAAAACCAACACAAAAATTATGGTTCAGCCCCCAATTAACATAAAAATTAGCATCACAACAGAAGTTCAGGACTCCTTGACTATTTTTTTTTTTGCTAGAGCTCTTGATTTTTTGTAGATCTTTGAAATCAGAGGTTTTAAATTATTTTTTTAAAAAAACATGAAAATTGTGAGATGTATGTAATGTGTGCAATGACAGGTTCTAGACCAGTGCAACTATCTCTGTAGCCAGTAGTAAAATAGAACTGGACAGGCAAAAAAAAAAAAAAAATTATCTTTTTAGTGAGCCTATTTTTCATTCTCCAGTACATGTCAGCAGGCACAGGAACAAAGTGGGACAGGGGTGGGAGGAGGAAGAGAAGGTTCTGCTTAAGTCACCATTGCTGCTGAAAAAAACATGCATGTTAGATTACTGCCTCTACATGGTGGGGTTTTGTTTCCAATGAGTTCGTATTTGAGCAGGTTCTGGAGCCTCAGATGTAACCCAAATTTTAACCAAGAATAAGAACCTACTATCCCAAACAAGGTGCCAGTTTGCAATTAATACTTCTACTATGAGTGCTTAAGAAGTGAGAGCTTTGCTATCTTTCTTTCCTCTGAGGTTCCAAGCAGCTCTGATAACTCTGAATAGTCCCCTAGAATCAAACCATTATGAGGAAGAAGACCTGAGAGTCCTAAAAATAATTATTGGCCTAGTTTCTACCTCTCCCTCCTTTTATTAAAAGAACCAAATGAGTACAGGGAATGCAGGGAATTTTAACCCTTCTGATGTGCACAGATCATAAGTGCAATACTTGTACTGGAATCACCTTTGTGATAGAATTATGGAGGACAAAACTCCACTCTAGTATCATTATAACTACTTCATGCTCCTCTCACAGCTCAAAATTACTAAAGATTTTGAGAGTCAGAGGAGCTAGCTATAGCTTCTTTGAATACACAGAATGAAACCAAGAATTCAGAAAGTCTTTCAGAAGAATGGGATACTGCTCAAAGCCTGCATGCGAGTCTGTCTTTGCACCTTTGTAAGATCAGACATAGAAAAGTGTCTGCATTTTACCAATTTACAAGTCTGGCAGTGTCATATCTGTTCTAGCAGTGGCAGCTCTGGTAGCTGTACACTTTCTAAGACAAGCAGAACATTGTAGCCCCACCATTCCTCAGCACCAACCACCTCACAAAAAATGTCTAAAAGCTCTTAGTATTTTTCCCTGGTGACATCCCTGGCATTGTTTTGTTTCCTGCTTGCTCTACCTTGCAGTCTATTTTCATTTATCAGAGTGCTCTTTTCAAGCTGAGGTATATCCCAACATAAATTAATAAATAAATCATGCTACTCTCATCTTCTTTCTTTACAACATGAAATTTCCAGCTCTAAATTTGTTACCTAGTGAAGCCTGAAATTAAATCTTATTTTCCCTTTTTCTCCAAAATATGAAATGTTCTTACATCGTCTCTAACTGCAAACTGTGGTACATTAGGGAAAAAACCTGAATAGTCTTGCAAGTGAGACAAAGCCTTCTCTGCCTTCCAATCCATATAGCTATGGAGATTCCTCTCAGTATACCACCTGGGAGAGTGTTGTACAGATGAAAACCAGCTCTCCACAAAGGGAATGTGAGAGCCACAAACAGGACCAGGACTGAAAAACTGATACCATGAAGATTTCCCTATCTTTTTCATCTCTCTGTTTTAGTATATGAATTTTATGACCTGGTTCATTTTCCCTTGCAACTGATTCCTCCTGCCCAGGAATCTACAAAGTTGCCTTATATGAAATATGCTTCCTATGTGCTACCCTTTAAAAAAAACTTGTGTACTCCATAAGAACCCCATAATACATCATACCATTAACCAAGGCACATTATCTTTCCATGTGATTTCCAATTTTTATATTTTAAATCTGGTACATTTAAAGACACTACAGGAAAAATATTGTTCTACCATGCTGAGTATATGTGAACACATTTATATGCACATACGGACACAAACACATGTGGGTTTGCATACTTATACTCTATGTCTTCATCTTCTTCAGGAAGACATTTAAAATACATCCAGCACACATTTGGAGAATAGAAAAATGTGCTGAAATCCAGTGTGCCACGTAAATTGTGCAGGCAGAGTGAAAGTATTAAAACCTTCATGTTCTGTTTATAAAATCAACTCTTAGGGTCTCTGTTCTGTTCATCCCATATCATGAGATAATGAATAGTTCCATAGCAACAAAAGTCTACCACTAAACCATTATCTTTATTTCAATTCTTGAACAGCAAGAACACAAAAAGCAGAAATACCAGCCCTTAACTTGACATAGTAGTAATGATTTAAATAAGCTGATTCAGAGTATCTCTTTAATCAGAGAGTTAAAATGTTTATCATTTTATCATGCCAAAGAAGGACATTATAATGAATCAAATAAGACTGTATTTGATTTCACAAATTAAATATTGCTTATGAAATTATAAAATCCTTGAGCCATGTCAGCAATTTTTAGCAATCAGTGTTTTGCTTTAATATTAATGCAGAATTCAAATTACTAATGACTCTCATAGTATTCTGCAAAACACAATAAAGGGTCCACCTATTAGGGAGATCAAGATGGAGAACAGCAGCATATATTAACTGGCTTAAAAGCAAATATTTTTGTTATTAAAAGAGATTCCAATAAATTATCAAAATCAAGGCACAGGGTGCAACTCCATTTGTTAGTGGCCAATAACAAACTCAGAAAAAACCCTCATGTTATTCAATGTGGTTATAAAACCATTTTCTCTCTCTCAACTATAAGAAACCAAGCCACATTTCCAAAGAATTAAATAACAAACTCCTCTTCCCTTTTGACAAGAATACACTGTTCTTCTGATGTGACATCTTTCAGTCAGTTATGAGGTTCTATATCCATAAAAAACAACTACATGCTTTCCTCACAGCACTATCCCTGGAGTCTTCAAATGGTAAGACACTGAAAACAAAGATATATAATAAATACATAGTTAAATATACTGCATATGAGATATGTGAAGCATTTGTCTGTGTCCTATCTGCTCTTTTTTTAAAATACCCACATATGTTTTATAGTTAGTCACCCCTCCAAATTCAACACTTGAAAATGCTTAAGTAAATTTGTATTTCAAGTACCAATAATACAAGCACACTATTCTCTTAAGATCTGAGAGGCCCAATTCTCAATTATATTTATATCCTTTTAACCACTTTGCAATGTAGTGGTTCTACACTACATTATAATTTTCTAAAACCCTTCAAATGTTCGTAAACAGCCCCTGTGAGAATAAATTTTGTCTAAGGAGGGGTTTTTTCCTACCACAGTACTGGGATACAGCTCCAGAGCATCCCTATTCCTAGAGCTTTGTGCCAAGAGGCACAGAGGAGCACAGGAGCACACCAGGAGCATATTTACTGTTCGGTGATCTAGAACTATGCTCTGGTTTCCAGGCTTCATGCAGTGGGCTTAACAGATTATTACAGACATTTACAGATTGTTGAGAAGAAAAAAAAAAAAAAAAAGGAGTCAAACCTTACAGTGACAAAAGCATCAGGGATACTTCATTCGCAAGTCAGGTCCTTTCACTATGGCAGTAACACTCTAGAGTTTGTCCCAGCTATTTTCCAGAGCACAGTATAATATGGTATTTTTGATCCAAATCTGACTGAATTAAAGTATGTATTTATGTGTGTGTGTATATATATATATATATATATAGTATGTGCTATACACATGTGTGCATCCATGTATGTGTATACAGAAAGACCATCTTCTGAATTTAATTAAAATATTTAAATCTACCAGTGTTACTTTCTATAAGAAAATGCAGTAGTTTAGCATAGAATCATAAAATCATGTGTCTTGGAAAAGACTCTCATATAATTTATATGTGATAAATGATAGCAAGAGTGATCTTCCTGAACTTAACAGACAACATACTTTGGTGTAATAACTGTTCAAAAATAGGAAAGAAAAAAGAAGTGACCAAAGCAAAGGGTTTTTTGAATGTTTCACTTAAAAGAGTTTAGTTTTGATCATTCAGATTGAACTGAAGGATCTTAGTTCAGCAGTAAAAAACTTTTTTTGTTTTGAAGTATTATTGAAATTAATAAAATTAGTTCCATTATATTAGTACATATTTTTAAAATAATAAATAGCTATATGTTTGTTTTTACAGTGTTTGGGATAGCCATGGAAAAACTCAGTAAAAATAACACAAACACCTGAGTTATTTAGGTTATTCCAGGTGTCTTGATATTGAAAAAGAAACCTCCAGAGGGCAGGAAATGTATTTTTTAAATGACACATCTCTGAAAGCCATGACTATTCTTCCTGAATAGAAAGAATGAACAGCTGAAGTTTATCTTGTGCAATTCCTCCCTCACATAAATCCAAGGGATTTGACTGACATCCAGGGAAGCAGGAGCTTTGGCAGCGTTCAGCATGACCCATCTCCAGGTGCCATTATGCTCTGCCACTTCCAGTGTGGGAGAAGGGGACTTCCAGAACAGAGGTGAAACACTAAGGGACTTCTTTGACCACCTCAGTTTCCTTCCCATCTGGTGATCCTGTGTTAAAAAAATAAATAAACCATGAGAAATTTAGAAATGCAAAGGACCGTGACTTTTAACCAAGCACTGCCCAGTGGAACAAACTCACCACACATCACTGGCTGCTGGGTGGCTCTGACAAAGAGCTCCCTAGGAGGACTTCTGGGCTCTGGAACAGGGATCTGGCAATAGGCAATGTTCCAGCTTAGAGAACACTGCCATGTCAGCAGCAGGGGAATCACCAAACCAGAGATGAAGAGTCCTTAATGACAGCCATAAATGAGATTTGTCAAAAAAACCAAGAGATTTTTGCTGTGTGTAAGAGGAAGGGATGTTAGTTCCTAGAACATGGGAACAGGGAGGTATTTCTTGTAACTTTTAGACAATGATATTATGTTTACAGTGGGGAGAACATATCTACTGCAAAAGTTTAGAGTGCTGGTAGATGTAATGAAATCCATGCATTGCTGTTTTGCCAGCTCTCTTCAGCAATACAGAATATTTCCACTTGATGGCACCAAATTTAATTTTTTTTAAATCTTAGCTCAAAACAATTCTCTAACAAAAGAGATGCTGAATTCCGAGGAGATAATCAGAGAAATAAACATCCCTTTTCTTAAGAATATGGAGTCATTTATAAGGAATAAAGTGTATTTGTTACAGTGGCTTCGTCTCTTGTATTTGACCATGACCATGTACTCATTTGAACTATTTTTTTTTTCCATTGCTTAAAAAGTATCTCTTTTCAGTCAAGAAGAAGTTGTGTTAACATATTGTTATAAGAGTTAGCTCTTGAATGTGGATGAATCATGCATTTTAAGGTAAATTTTGGTTCTAGCCCCATCCTTGAAATTCATCATGTATTTATTAATTTTAAAAATAAAAGACACCCATACAGATCATTACAAAATAATGATTTTCCAAGGCTGAATATCAATCTTTATTCCTGCCCTAAATTACTTGTTGCTTACTAGTAGTGATTACTGACTAGGAATTCTGCCAAAGCCTTACTTACTTTAAAGTCAACTTTTAAATCTTGCTTATATGTTCTATTCAGGCACTAAAAGTGTAAACAAGCAAAATGGTATTTTAAATAGTTGTCCAGTGCCTGGAGATTTTACAAGCTTTAGACAAGAGTCAGCATCATGTACAATGTACCAGATAATAATAGATTATGTACTGGATAATATTAGATTACACTAAATACCCTTTCATTGTTTCTCATCTCTTTCAGCAATAAGCTGGGTAAGGCAAGACCAGGTCCTGTCTCTGTGCAGTACCTGCAAGGCAGGGGGAGGATGACCTGGTTCATGACTGACTGTCCCAGATACTGTAGTTACACAAAAGATGTACAGGACCATCTGTTGAGGTGCTACAACTGCAAACTAGCATTTCAGTCACATAAAATGAGATCTGTCATGTTTCTCTACACAAAATGTAATACAGCACTGGAATTTGAAAGGGTGAGA
This sequence comes from Phaethornis superciliosus, assembly GCA_023637945.1. Taxonomy (NCBI): domain Eukaryota; kingdom Metazoa; phylum Chordata; class Aves; order Apodiformes; family Trochilidae; genus Phaethornis; species Phaethornis superciliosus. Next base: position 22,804,676 of record JAJQWJ010000001.1, on the reverse strand, counting down.
AGTCTGGGACAGAACTGTGAATCAGGGACAGGACAATCCTGTGTATTCCCTCATCCAAAATGAGGACAGTCAAAAGTTTAGAAGGCAAAAGATGATACCAGAAGTCTTCTTCCCCAGATTGTATTTTTGCCCAGACCTACCAGGAGCAGACTGCAATGCATATACTGTACAGGTATTGTGCATATGTGCAGCAGACAACCACTTTGGAAGTGCTGTATTTATTGTGCAGATGCAAATCAACTGCTTAGCATGTGCTAAGGGGGGCTTCCCAGGTAAGTCATGTTTACTCTGTGTCCCATGACACACTGTCACTGCCTTGGCTTCTAGGAGTCCAGCAGTCTCAGTCAGATTACAAGAAAGAGGACATCTTTGGAAAAGCCTAGGTATTGGTTGCTTTCATCCACAAATCACTCTCCCCTTCTGCCACCTTCTGTCTTTTCCCACCCTCGAGGTCCAGACTTCCTAGCTGAATCCTGAGTCCAACTCTAAAAGACTACTCTGATCTTTAAATTTTAAAGGATTATCCAGTGAAACCTGTTCATCAGCCTCCAGTTCACAAATCTACGATCAGACTGATTGCCTGTCTTCTTCAGAAGGATCTTTCAACTCTGAATTACACAAGGTTTCTCTCTCTTCTGTGAGAACATAAACCCATTGCCCAGTCCTGGTCCTGAAGATTTTCACTTAATCTTAGCTCCTGTGGAGACCTACTCATTTCAAGTAGCTGGGGCTCTTGGACCAGGCACTCAATTCAGTCACTGAAACCAGTGTCTCTCAGAGGCTGCCTTTACCCTTTTCCTCTTTGGAAGAGCAGCATGGAAGAAAGCCCAGTCCTACAAGTGGGTAAGGACAGCACCATTCATTGAAATTCAGCTACTGCTTTAAATAATTAATTTGTTTTATAACTTCTGTCTAATAGTATCACTCATTTCAACTATCAAAAAAAAACCCCAAAAAAACCCAAAAAAGCAATTCATTTGACTTTACACTCTTCTGTCATTTCTTATCTGCACATTGCTGTCATTCAATTACATTTATGGTGTTTCATTTTCTGTTAGAAGCTGAAAAAAAATAGGTGAGGAAATCCAAGAGCCTGTGAAAAGAGCATGAGCCTCCTTTCTGGCTCTGGAAAATACGAAGAGCAGTCATTACTAAGCACAGCTTTGTTAGAGATGAAAAATAGCAGCTGGGAGCAATATTTGTCTTCTCCTCACAAAGAAGTAAAGTCCCAGCACCATAGTGTCTTCCCGAGACACTTCAACTATTTAGAGTCCAGCCCAAATCTGGGTCTCTGGGAGCAGAGATTCTGCCATGGCCCATCTGTCCCAGTACACTCCACTGCTGCTGCTCCACTGAACTATGTGGGGTTTAATTAACAGATGTACTGCCCCTAGGACATAGGTCTGAAAGCCAAACTAATTTTTCATGGTCAAGTTAATCTCACTTAAACCCTTAATTTTCCCTATTTAATCCAGTTTTGTCATGTTTGTCTTAACTCACAATTAAACCAGAAGTTACTAATGCCACACACACGCAAAAAAATCACCCTTTTTTAAATAACTTTTCCCCCTCCCATATTCCAACAACTATTTCCTGAACACATACCCATGATTTCACTCTGGTAGTTATTTACTACTCTTCCACACAAATTCTACATCTTCCGATTTTTATTTCTGAAAATTATTTTAAATTAGAAATAGACTCATGGAGCAAAGAGAAAAGATGCACACCAATGCTAAATAATTCTGCATGAAATCTACCCTTATACTTTTGCCTCTGTTTTTTTCTGTCACATGAGCATTGTGCTTAATTATGGTTAATGTTATGAAGCTGTCTGGAAATTACTGTCTCTGTGCTTAGATTCTGTATGATTCTGGCTCTAAGACACTTTTAGTAACCACACGCAAGTCTAGGTGCCATCCACCAGTCTAATTTTTCAGAGCCATGTGGTCCAGGCTGTTTCACATCCGTATTAATTATGTTTTACCTTTTACCAGGCAAAAAGCCATCTGACCCTCTCTGAAGCAGGTGTGGAAGATACCTAATGCATGGGAAGTAAGGATAAGCTGGAACTTCAAGATCCAGTAAGAGTTTAATCCCTGAGGAAGCACAACAGGTATGAGCCAGGGTACAAGAAAACATCTTCAAATTGCTGTCAATTCACAGGCCTTTCAGCATATCCATCTACAGTTCTTCATTGCTGTAAGCAGTCTCACCATGAAGGTACAGTAAAAGGAAAGGAAAGGAAAGGAAAGGAAAGGAAAGGAAAGGAAAGGAAAGGAAAGGAAAGGAAAGGAAAGGAAAGGAAAGGAAAGGAAAGGAAAGGAAAGGAAAGGAAAGGAAAGGAAAGGAAAGGAAAGGAAAGGAAAGGAAAGGAAAGGAAAGGAAAGGAAAGGAAAGGAAAGGAAAGGAAAGGAAAGGAAAGGAAAGGAAAGGAAAGGAAAGGAAAGGAAAGGAAAGGAAAGGAAAGGAAAGGAAAGGAAAGGAAAGGAAAGGAAAGGAAAGGAAAGGGAAAAGAAAAGAAAAGAAAAGAAAAGAAAAGAAAAGAAAAGAAAAGAAAAGAAAAGAAAAGAAAAGAAAAGAAAAGAAAAGAAGAAAAAAAAAAAGATAACTGGTAGTGGCTGTTGTGCAGAATAAAGCCAGAAATGTGTTCCACAAGGGCCTCAGAAAAGAGAAGCCGATGAAGAGAGCTGAACTAAGTGGACGGAGTTAATGGTGTTAATCTGTGCAGGATCTACAGCATCTAAGTGGTGTGCAATCAAGGGAAGCTGCTCATTTCCAAATAGTATTGGGCAAAAAAGACAGATATCAGCAGAGCAAGTGTCTCAAGTGGCAAGATCACTGAAGCAGAGAGGGAAAAAAATCAGATAGGTTGTTTATGCCATTTAAGTTTTACTGTTTCATCTAGAAAAAAACCCTCATACCAATAAGTGTTTTCTATGAGAGAAAGCATGAATCTACAGAGGCAGCTGATGAGTGGGTAACCCAGTTATACCTATTAACACAAGATAGCTATTTTGCTGATAAATGTGGCATGATGATGATAACAATCACAAGAGGATGACACTCAAAAGAAATATGATAGAAATTGATAACATAGGACAACTTCCTATTAGCAAAAATCATTAGAAAACCTCAGAACAACGAATTGTATGTATTGTGACATATAATTAACTAAACAGAAGGGTGGTGTCAGCAAGTAATTAAACTCACACAAAATGCATCATTATGGCATTCCAGCTTTCAGAAAGAGAAGAATGTAGAAAAGGCAAAGATGTAACAGGTTTTTAGCAGATGTGTGTTTTATCATGCAGGAAAGGACTGTGTTCCATTAGGGAAGCTATATACAAAATAACACAAAGCAAAGCATTATTATTATTATTATATTCTTTGTTATTGTTACTATTGCTGTTGTTTTGTTACTGGTTTTGTTATTTTTGTTATTGTTGTTGTAGTTATTATTACAATTATCATCAGTACTATTATACTTTTTGTCCCACAAAGACAAAAACAATAGGTCATACAAGACACACAACTGAGGAAAATCTCCAAAAAATGTAATGCAGCAGCAGGACTGAAACTATCTTCCTTTTGGCTCCTACTCAAACTGGGAACTGCATTGTGGTAAAGCATGTGCAAATATCTAAGAAGATCGAGGAAAAAAAAAAAAAAGGTTCTACTTTAAATTGATGTTGAAATGCAAACAAGCTGCATCTCTTGAGAAAGAAGGTAGATAAAGTTTAGTCCATACCATGAGACTTTTAAGTTCTGGAAAGTATGATTAACAGGACACACAAATCAAAAAGCACAAAAGGAAAACACCACCAAAAATGTATCAGTCTGCTTTTCCATGAAGGAGGATATGCCTGCAAATGGAGCATTTGAAAGCTGATATGTTTGCTAAAACTTCTACTGGTAAAGGACTACTCACAGCTGAAGAAATGAGAAAAAAATATTGAAGACAGAGGATATTGCTGTTATTAAGAATAATTAGTCATGGCATTTTGGAATGCCATCTATTTTGTGAAGCGTGCATGTGGGTGAAATGAGGTAACTGGTGCATGTGGCCATGTGCCAACCAAAAAGGCACAGGATGGGGTTATTTAGCACTGGGTGCTTCTGAATACAGGCATACACTCCAAGCTGATTATTACTATTCCATCTATAATCAATGGGAGAAAAAAAAAATAAAAAATCTCAGTTTTAGAAGAGATAGATCATGGACTAGAAATGCTTCTTTCTCTCCAGTAGCTGTAAGTTGAGACTGGGTAGGTAGACTATTTGTAGACTACCAGGGTGTGAACATCTCCTTTTAGGAAGGTTAATGTCAGACAAAGCACCAAAAGATGTTTTCCAAGGACTCTCTATCTGTTGGACAGAATTTCTGAAGAAAATGCACGCATTTTCAAGTCTTGCTTGTAACACTTGTTTAGTTTGAATATTTATAGGTCATTTTCCCTTGCTGTGCACAGGTTGACACAGGACAACATGTTAAGTCAGACTTACCACCTTTTACAGAATCCGTGACACTTAATACTGGAATGTGGAGACATTCTGAGTATAGAAAAATGTATATAACCTAAATGAAGCTTTGGGCCCATGCCACCACACCAGACAGCACCAAAAACATGGTCCCACATCTGCGTGGACCGTATGGACCATAGAAGAAGTCCTGACAGCTTCTTAAAATTTTCAGTTCAGTCCTCCCTTCAGCATCTCTCAGAAAATGAGGGAGCAGACTGCTTTCTTGGACATGCTCCATATACCCACCACAGGTTTTTGGCTTTTTCTTTTCTTTCTTTTTTTTTTTTTTTTTTTTTCCTGAAGGTATGCCATCAGTGCAGGAAGAAACGCCACCTGAATTGCATAAGTCCAAGTATACACAGTAGGTGCCTCTGTATTAGTAAATAAAACATAAACTGGGATGTGCTTGACATAGTTGGCACAAAACTAAACTTTACCTATATTATTCAACTTCCTTATTCTAGAAAAATAGAGTGGCTGTAGCCAACCTTCCCAGTAGCCAACCCACCAGTGAGGGTGGTCTCTGGCCAATACTAATCCCTTAACCATGCCTGGGAATTGTTTCACTTGATTCACACTAAACCAATCTAGCAACTGGAGTTACAGTTTAATAGTACGTTTCAGTGCCAAAGAAGGTTCCACACCTCTGTTTAATCAACTATGTGGAACTAACCAATTCAACCAGTGACTTGGTTGTATGGCAGGACCTGTATAGAATTTTCCTTTTGCTAAAGCAGTCTATGGCTAATTGACAGTATTTTTCACAAATAGTTTCCATTCTGATGCTGCATTGAGCAGGAGGACTTCAGACAAGTCAAATGCCCGTGTGCAGGAGTCCCTGTCAGAGCCAGGGATTCAGGCTGGAATGGTCAGTACAACACAGGTACCTGCTCTCCACAGGAGACTATAAATCCCCAGACACAAAATGAGTATACAGGTACTGGTTTACATGAGCATACATGAAATCCTTTTTTTCCTCTCTGTGTGTGAAGGATAGAGAGGGGTGGGAAGAAAGAGTTAATTACTTGTGCAAAGGGAAATTATGGGAAAAACAAATATCTGATCTTGGGTTTTCCCAGAAACCTCCCACTGAATTTCTACTGTTTGCTTTCAATTACCAGCTACAGTAAACAATTGCTTAAATCTCTGCCCATCAGAGCTGAATCATCAAGCAAAGACTTAGTTCAATTGGATTTCACAGAGATGACAGGATCTGTCAGTGTCTTGAACAATGAAGATTTTCTCCTATGTCTGGTTTTACACACCAAGTTTCTTTGTGCTTAAATACAGTCTAAGAAATGATCAGTGTCATTCCAGTGCAAAAGCCTAACTCAGACTGTTCTTCAGAGCAAGGAGGGTTCTGTTATGTGTTACTGAGTTTTATAGCCAGAACAGGTGCTCCAGTCACCCTTCACATCATCAGGAAGAGCATGCTCCTCTTAATTAAAAGAGTGTATCATTCAAGGATATCTTGTTATGACCCAATTTTCTCTGTAATATGGCCAACATAAAATGATGGCATTACTGGTCAGAATGGGATTTAAAAACAAAACAAAACACAGTTTTGAATTCCATCTGTCTTCCTTGACAACAGGTTCCTTCAATGTTGTGATGAAGGTTCAGTACAGAGGGAACCAATAACAAAATATCTCCTCAACTCATAGATACTGAACCCTTGAATCCTTTCTTACAGCAGAGACCAGGAAAATGTCCTGGTTTGGGAAAACAAAGAAACAGTGCAGAAGGACATGGTATTCCAAGGGATCTCTCCTCAGAAAGTTCAGAAAAAAACTGAGTTACATCCCTAAGACATTAAGTCACGTTTGAAACTTACTCCCTTTTCCTGGCTAATTGCCTATATAATATATCACAAGAAAATTAGCAATCTCCTTACAGTGCTATTAGTGTTAATAGCTAATGAACTATAAAAGCAACAGACAGTTCTGTGGCTTTTTTTTTTTTTGATTGATTGATTAATTTGAATTTAATCTTAATTTGTTTAGATCTCACTGAGAAGCTGCTACCTTGTTCTGAGCTACAACTGTTGCAATTAGCAGCAGTATCCCACCGTGAGTATAATGCTGATTGTGTGGCATTCCTCTGCAGTGGAATAACACTTCTCAGATATTTATTTAAGGGATCAGACTACTAACTCCCAAAAATGAAACATTAACTTAAATATTTATTCAGTAGCATATTTTGGAATAGACCAACGCATAGTAACATAGCAGGAGTGTGTGTGCAGTCATCATTACCTAGTGTTTAGCTTCACATCAGATCCAGCCCCATCAGTCCCCAGACCACCATGAGATTCCTCTTAGTGTTTCCTCTCCTCTTGTCTTCCCAGGTAAAAGGTATGGGTATGATAGCTCTCAAACATTTGAAGAGGTACCCAAGTGTCAAGAAGATTGTCTGCACTTGTTGCAAATTTTTCACAGAGAGAGAAAGAAGCATTCCCTTTTGTGTGACTTCATACAACTCAAATTAGATGAGAGTGGGAAATGCAGTGAGGTTTATATAGTCAGATGTGCTTATGCTCACCTTTGCTAGGTAAATACACTCATTCTCCAGAGATATTATTTTCAAATACTATTTTTGTTGTAAGGTACTGTACCTTACAACATATCTGATATCCAAAAGCAGTTGCCCTCCAAGGAAGAGCCTTTTTCAAAATCAAGTGAAGAACACCTTTCCTTGTATATTCCAAACAGCTGCAAAGTTTTAATAATTCAATAAATTCAAATGAATTTTGAGATATTTCTTCAAGAGACAGACAGAAGTTGCCTATGAGTTTAATTTTTCTTTACTGAATAATCCGGAACCTTTCTGCTGCCCTCCTAGAAGTCATAACACAGAAAAAGTATGTTTCAGCAACTGGATTGCTTCAGAAGGCTGCTGAAGCACTGCAAACTACGTGCAGTGAAGGCAGCACCTAACATGAGACGGACTGAATCTCTTTTTCAGGCTGCTAGAGGCACCTCTGTCTTAACATTGATAGGGTAAAAACACACAGATGTTTATGTTCATTTTTTTCATGCTAAGGTGCCCCAAATTTTTGTTGTAAGCATTATCCAAGGTAGACAGCCTGGTTTGACTCATGCCTCGAACAAGTTTGTTCTGAATTGAACTTTGCTAAAAAGAGAACAAAAATCTGGAAAATAAATGATCCATAACCTAATTACTCCATGTGGTGGTTGGATATAAATTGATTTTTTAAAAAGGGTGGAGGGGATAACTATATATGAACTTTGGATACAACTGAGGGACACTTTACAGGTTGGTGTTTCATGCTCCTCAAGAAGTAGAAAAAACCAAACCAAACGAAACCAAAAACCCCAGACTTGAGCTCTGTAAAAGAAGCAGAAAGTTTGTATGAAAAGCATGACCAACAAAGCTGTCTGGGAAAGCAGGAATGCCAGTTAGTGAATAATCTCATAATTCCATAATTTAGCTTCGTTGAGAACTAGGGTGAAACCAAGATCTTTCAAAAGTATTGCAGCCACACCCTCAGTAAGCAGCAGTCCTTTTCTGACATAGAACAAAAATTTCATTCCCAGATTTGGAATAGCATACAGCCTGGGGACTGGGGATGCTCCTGAGACATCCACATTTAAATGATTCCTATCTGCTTATGAATTGCTTAAACATAACAAGATCATTTTTAATTAATTCACATTTAAACAGTCTGTTCTCTTGCAAAATATTGGTACTGAACACCTGCAACTGGGCCAACCGCATCCTGCAGATCTAGGACCCTGGTCCAATCTTCAGCTCTTTCTCTGATTCTGTGACAGTCATTGATGCAAAAAGAACCAGTCCAAGGAACTAAAACAAGGTCACTGATTCTATAGCATGGGACAGGCACTAGTGAGGTACTTGGGAACACGTGAAGGAAAAGGGGTGTTTGAATGTGAGCGTGACCTCCGCAGGCAAGAACCCAACCCAGCAGACTCTTCCGTACCCTTAAGCTGATTATCTCTGGTTTCAAGCAAATTCCACTCGGTACAAGAAGTCTTTATACTAATACTTTATCAAAATCTACTAATAAATTCCACAGACTTATAAATGCAGATTTGTCAAACAAATTTCTACAAAAAGATTCAGAAAAAAAAAGGTCTTATAAAGTAGCACCCTCTGTAATTAGGATAGGAACAGATGTAAGTTAAATATGGTAAATGCAAGTCAGCTATGATGTACTCCCTTTCTTGTATAAATTATAAAAGCTCTTTGCCCACTCTAAATTCTATTAGAAATCAGTCTGGTGTGCAATAATGTTCAGCAGCAGAGGATTTAGAATAATTTCTAACTGCTTTTTCAAGAAATAGGAGTTTTGTATTTCTGATGACTAAGCTCCTATCTTGTGGCAGATCCATTTTGGGGTAACTCAGTCTCTGCTGTATTTATAATGCTCAGGTAATTCAATATTTTCACAAAAACTCTAACTATATGCTGCATTTCTAAAGGTGTGTGAGAAGAACATACCTAGAAAATCAGAATGTTCAACAAGAACAGAAGAAACACTGTTTGTAGGAAAGGGTGCCTCAGTTTCTTAGGACTAGCAAATAAAAACACTCCATGACTTTATTATGTGAAACTGTAATAATTATGGGTTGTCCACTGAAGTAATTATAAATTTGTTTTGGTCTTTACCTAACTGTCCTAGCCAGTTCTACTGTAGCTCTTCATACTCAATGTTCCCATAAAGTTAAAAATGTCATCTAAATTTTATTCTCTGCATCTCTTGCACTTCTTACATTCATAGGACGCAAAAGCATTACTGGACATAAGCAAGCATTGGCCCTCAGCTTTTAGTATTCAGTTAAAGTAGCCCCAAGTGGGTTTTAAGGTGTATGCTTCTTTACAATATGTAGATTAATGTATTTTCTGTCAAACATAAAAGGAAAAAAAGATTATGTTATTCCTGCATTCCTCATAATTTGTATTCTTTATTTTAAGAGCCAACATATTGTTCCTTTCAAATATGGTAGGTTAAAAATAAGATTGCCATTTCTTTTTTACTTGCTGATGAGCATAGGGAAAGAAATAATCAAAAACTTTTCTTGTTAAAGCTAAATGATTATTTTTCTCAATATATTCTAGTTCAGATTTTGTTTAACTTCGTCAGTAGATCTTAATATTACAAATCCTTGCTTTCTCAGAAAAAATATTCATCTGAACATATTTATCATCCAAAGGTCAATTATTATTGTTATTTAGAAAGCAAGTCCTCGTTCAAGTTTGTTATAAATCTGAGCTAGACAAGGTTTTTATATGAAGGTATAAACTCTTCAGATTTTTCGCAGTAATATCAAGAGATTAACAGGTGTTTTAGAAATATTTTGGAAAGGTTTATTTTTTTGTCATCAGTTGTATTTAATCCCTCTAAGCTAAAGTACCATGAATCAAGGTTTTTCTTACATGCTGTGTTAGTCTAGAACTGAATCCTATGGTCCCATCCTTTAGCCTACCTGTGCAGTTGCAGATAAGCTGCTAACACCATTTCAAAGTATCATTCTTTAATTTTCTACTCAAACCCCCCCACCTTACTACATATTAATTTTCATAGAATTATTCAGAAAAGAAATCAGAAAAACACCTTTCCTAGGTGTTTTGATAGATTGGTGAGTGAAGATTATTTCTTCAAAATCACATGACAATGGTGGTGAAATATTCACCATCTGAAAGGCAGAAAGGGGGGTCGTTTTGTACTTCCACAGGCATGTTTATTGGATTTAATACTGTGCCTAATCAAATATGCAAGGATTTGATTACAACAGCGTGACAGAACAGTGAAGCCATTAAATAATTTCCATGAAAGCTTCAAAGAAGGACGGAAGATAGGCACTGCTCATACATCATCATAACACCGGAGGTTATAAAACAAGAAGTTGTATTTTTTCAGAAGTTGCCGAATACTGAAGCAAATGGACAACTTTCTGCAAACCTTAGGGTGGGACTTAGGGTGAGTGCCACCAGCCTTTGCAGGGACTCACAGTGTGCTCTGCAGCTCCTTATTGGTCATCCAAAAGAAATTCAGCCTGCAGCCTTGGACCAGGATGAGATGGGGCACCTAGCGTGGAGCTAAATCTATCACAGCTTTACAAGAGACATGGGGATTAGTACTGAGTTGTTACTACTGCCAGCAAGGCACAACACAGCTCTCTCACTGTAAGAATGGTACCTGAACAAACCAGTAACCAAACAGGCAGTGGGTGGAAAGATTTACATACCTACAGAGCTATAATTACTTCATATTAGCATGTCAAAATGGCAGGTGTAAACTAGGTCCCTAATATTTTTACCAAGCACCAAAGAACAAAATGGTGACTGTCCCATTATAAGTAGGACATCTGAATTGCAAACTAAAAGCTTTCTAATTTCAAGCACTGTTCAGTTAAACTCTTGTGGTACTAATCGGGGACTGAAATGCCTCCATTTGAGCTGGATCCAGATGAATTTGTGATACTTTGTTTAGTCTTTCTATGTTTCTATGTTTACCACTGTGGTAATAAAGAAAAAAAAAAAAAAAAAAAAAAAGCTTCCTTGACTAATGTTGTCTAATATCCATTCTGAGTACCTCAAGATATGCTGCTTTTCTACTTAACTACCTGTAAACTAGTAGAATGAGGCTGACAGTTGTCATGCAGGATAAGGTAATATGGCAACTATGCTGACTGTCTCAATTTCTCCTATTAAAATTATTCGCAGTAAAATATATATGTATAAAGCTTTAATAGTCTGTGGTAAAAAGCTCTGTTAACAATGCTAAGCTTTGGATGTGTATGAAATCATAGCTTTTGTCTCTCATGATGATTTCAACAGCTTTGAATTGCCTCTGACCATTAACTAGAAATTCACTTAACCTGAGATTAATCTTGAAAGACAGGAAATGAAAGGTAATTCTGTGCAGGCCTTCCAAGGCATGTATTAATCCCAGCCTTTGACACAAACATGGTTTTATATAGCAAAATAATGAATGAGCTATCCTCAGCTCCCTGTGAAGTCCCATGTCTGTAGTGTTTACCTCAAGAAATCTAGGAAGGAGAAACACTTATCCATGCCCATCACTGACTTTCTCTACTTCACCTTGGATTAAAACTAGAGTGCCTCATTTCCACTCCATTTCAAAACATGGTCACTCTTGCACACAAGTTCCTTAGCAAAACAGCCTTTTTCATCAGGAAGATGCAGAAGAATCCAGATCATACAGTGGCTGCAGATCTTTTACAGGGGGGAAAGGCAAAATAACAACTAATGTGAATAGTCTACATTCAACTAACTCTGGAAATTCTCTCTATATATACAAAGGGAAGAAATTATCTGCCGCTGCCTGGGGAAGCCTGAGCCCTCATTTCTCCCAGCAGTTAGAAAACAGTCTAGAGAAACAAGGTAGAGCAAAGAATTGACAGGCATCTGGGCAACCAGACCTGGGCAACGGAGTTTTCTGGGGTGCCTTCGGGCCTCATGAAGATGTTTGAGACTGCTGTTACATGCTCATTACAAGCTAGCCAGATGAGATTTTCCTTTTGTTTCAATGTATGTCTACATTCACATCCTTTATTCATGATCTGAAATACTCCTGTGACTCTTCCAGTATACAGGCAGTGCTGTTTAAAAGAACTGTTTAAAAGAGTTATAGAATTAAGATACTTAGCACCAAGCCAAGATAGTTGCAGCATCTTGTACTATCACAGTTGTTGACAGTAAGAAAAGTAAGTTGATTTTTACTTTGATTTATTTCACTCAAGCTGTGGCTCACGAAATGGCATGCCCACATAATTTCAGTGGCATCTTTGGGACATCTTACTTGTCTTTACACGTTGCAAAAGTTCGCCTTCATCAAGCAAGGAAAGAAGAGGACTTAGTGATGCACTGTGCTCACTTGTTTTAGAAGAAATTGATCCCTGATGAAGCCTGAATGACTGTCTCCTGCCTCGGAGACCGGGAAGAGATGGAGGGCGAGCCACAGGGACTGCTCCTCGGGAGACACCCAGACTGTCCCCCCTCTCTGCAGGATCCTCTCTTCTCTACCCCTTTCCAGCCCGCCTCCCCGCTTGCCGGGGGTCACTTCAGCTGGTCACTCACTGCCCGGGGGGCAGAGGCACCCCGTTTCCCCAAGCACCCCGTTGTTTCCCCAGGGTCTCGGAGCGGAGCCTCCCTCCGGGGGGGAGGGAGTGACCAGGCCACTGCACACCCATGCCTGTCCCCAGCCTGCACTCAAGTCCCTCCACCGAACCACCAGCCAGGAAGGAAGGTCCCGCCCCTTCAGATTTCCCTGGGGGGCCTGGCGGGGGTCTGGCCAAGCTGCAGATCCGACCTGTTGCCTTGCTTTTTCTAAGGAGACCCGTCCGTTCAGCGGATTACCTCAGTAACCCGAGATCTGAGAAAGAAAGGAAGAGCCCCTTCCCTTCTCAGCCACTTTCAGAGGTGGGCGGAGAGGCGAACCCTGCAGGCCTCAGTTTAAGGTCAGACACCCCTCAGAGGGGCGGCTCGGGGAGAGAGCGGGAGAGCAGATACTTCTCTCCTGGATGTAACTCTTTAAGCACGATCGTAACCATCACTTTTCACCCCTTCCGATACGGCCAAAACCAGGGAGGGGTTTAGGTGCCTCAAGAGCAGGGCCCTGCGCTGCTCTCCGCACCCACTCACTGGCCCCGGAGCCGCCATCTCGGGCCCTGCCCTGGAGAGAAGCACCGCTCGCCCGTCTCCCCCTGCCCCGAAAAGTACCCCCGCACCCGAGAAGGAGGATTCCGGGCACGGAGGGATGTGAGCGGGTGGGCTCACATCCCGGGAGGAAGCATCCACTTTCCATGCCTGTTTGGGTTACCCCGAGGGGCATTACAAACGCCGCCGCCCTCTCAGGCGCCCACCGGCGAGCGGGCTCCGCTTTCAAGGCTCGGCTTGGCAGAGTTTGCTAAGCAGCTAATAACATAACAACCCGGCTTTGATCAATCCGAACTAATTACCTCTCTTAATTAAAGTCTTTAGCGGTTTTTTCAGTGTTTTGGCACGGAAGCGGGTGAGGTTTGCTGTTAGACTCCCCTCCCGCCCACCCATCCGAGCCGCAGCCCCCGCCGCCTCAGTCACTCCTCCTGTTCGGATATTTATTTCCACCAGGTCAACCATTTTTTTTTTGTTTGTTTTTCTTATTTTTTTTTTTCTCACGTGCAAGGTTAAAATCGAAATTCAAATTAGTACATAGCGAACCAGCTCTGTCCATATAGATAGGATATCAGGGGGAAAGGGAAAGGAGGAAAGGAAGAAGGGGGGGATAACCAGCAGGCAGCGGAGGCAGGGCAGGATCAGCACAATGGAAATATATATACATCGAAATAATTAAAGTGGTGCAGCGTTCCCGGCTCGGGTAATACAGATCCAAATAAATATAGCAGAAATCGGCTTGGGGCTTTTTCGGTATTTTTGTAGGGTTTGTTTGTTTGGTTTTTTTTAACCATCTCTTCACCTGAGATGCAACGACAACCAAAAAAAAAAAAAAATAGTCCTTTGGAAAAAAAATTAAAAAGAAAAAAAAAAAAAAACAATCAGTCCCACAAACGGTAGTGGAGATATAGAGCATAATACACAAAACTGCTTAATAGGTGCATGCAAAGAGGCGGGCGGGAGGCAGCCGTCCCTCAGGGCTGGAGCGGCGGCGGGCCCGGCAGCAGCGGCCCGGGGGGGGGGGGAGGCTGCTCGGGCCCCCCCAGTTCTGCCGGGGGGCGGGGCAGTCCCAGGGCGCTATCGTGCAGCTTGCGGACGTGTTTCTTGAGGTCAAAGTTCCTGCAGAAGCCTTTGCCGCAGGTGGGGCAGGTGAAGGGCTTCTTGTCGTTGTGGGTGTGCATGTGGAAGGTCAGGTTGTACACCTGGTGGAAAGCCTTGTTGCAGATATTGCACTTGAACTGCTTCTCCCCGCTGTGAGTCAGTTTGTGGTTTTTGTAATTGCCTGGGGACGATAAGAAAAAGAAAAAAGAAAAAAAAAAAAAAAAGAAAAGGCAGAGGGGTCTGGGGTTGAGAACTAGACACTGCAAAGAGGAGAAAAACATAAAAATAAAATTCCCCAAACCCTGTCCCTTCCTCAGAACTCGGTTTTAGCCTAAAACCACCTCCGATCCCTTAGCAAACACCCGCCTTCTCCCCATCCTCCCCGCGGCTGTTCTTTTGACAGACGAGAAGGTCATTATCGAATAAACCCAAATCACTTCAATTAAAGAAATTTTTAAAAAAACGGGCTTAGCCCTCCCAGCAACGCGGGAAGAAAAAAATACCCAAACTTCCGCACTCGGGGGGGGAGGGAAAAGGCATCCAAGTCGTTTGCAGAGCTTCGCTGGCTCTGCCCGCGCCCTCCCAAAAACTCCATCCCTGTCCCGCTCCCTGGGCCTTGCCGTAGGAAATGTATCGGGACTAGCGACACTTAAAATGAACCTAGATCTCCAGTAAGGGAAATTAAAACCAAAATCACCTTCCCCCCCTCCCTGTGGCAAATTGTCCCAACGCTTGACCTCGGCTGGAGGAGGGCGGGAAGAGACTGGTACCTTTCTGGTGAAATCCTTTGCCACAAAATTCACAGACAAAGGGTTTGTAGCCGGCGTGTATTCGCGTGTGGGTGTTCAAGGTCGAGCTCCGGTTAAAGGCTTTGCCGCACTGGTTGCATTTGTGCGGCTTTTCCTGGTGAGAAACAAACCCCAAGTCACGGCTCGTTGGTTGATCTGCGGGGTGTGTGTGGTGATCTGCGGGGTGTGTGTGGTGATCTGTGGGGTGTGTGTGGTGGTTTGCGGGGTGTGTGTGGTGATCTGCGGGGTGTGTGTGGTGGTTTGCGGGGTGTGTGTGGTGATCTGCGGGGTCTGTGTGGTGATCTGCGGGGTGTGTGTGGTGATCTGCGGGGTGTGTGTGGTGATCTGCGGGGTGTGTGTGGTGATCTGCGGGGTGTGTGTGGTGGTTTGCGGGGTGTGTGTGGTGATCTGCGGGGTGTGTGTGGTGATCTGTGGGGTGTGTGTGGTGATCTGCGGGGTGTGTGTGGTGATCTGTGGGGTGTGTGTGGTGATCTGCGGGGTGTGTGTGGTGATCTGCGGGGTGTGTGTGGTGATCTGTGGGGTGTGTGTGGTGATCTGCGGGGTGTGTGTGGTGGTTTGCGGGGTGTGTGTGGTGATCTGCGGGGTGTGTGTGGTGGTTTGCGGGGTGTGTGTGGTGATCTGCGGGGTGTGTGTGGTGGTTTGCGGGGTCTGTGTGTTAGCTCGGGGCTCCCAGTGCGGGTCACCACCCGCGGTACCCACCGCCCTTTGGACTACCAAAATCCCCTGTCGGCTCCGGCTCAGCCACCCCCGCATCGCCCCCTGGCCTCGGAGAGGCCGGAGAACGCCGGGCTCCCCAAAAAAGCGTGAGCGGAGGGGTGTCGGGGAAGAAGGGAGGGAGGGAAGGCTGTAGGCTCACCTGGGTGTGGATGATCTTGTGCCGGCAGAGCGTGCTCGCCTGTCTGAAGCCCTTTCCACAAACTTTGCAAACAAAGGGTCTGGCTCCTGTGTGCACCGGCATGTGGCGAGTTAAATTATAATGTGCATTAAATACCTTTAGAGTTAAAATCAAACAAACAAAGAACAAAAATTAAAATCGCTATTAGAAGGCGAGGGCGCCCAGGGAAGCCGTCGTTTAAAAAGAAAGCAAGGAGGAGATCAGCGACCCGACGGGCGGGGATGGGAGGCTGGGGAGGCAGGGGAAGGGAGGCGGGCTGCGGGGCTACTTGCCTTTCCACAAACTTCACATGTGAAAACTTTGGGCTTGCTGCTCGGGGAGCCGCGGCTGAACTCCGAGGTCTTGTAGGCGATTTTTTCCGAGAGGATTTGAGCACTTTCTTTCATGTAGTGCTGCAGCTGAGCCTGCGACAAGTCCTTGAAGGCCACCCCGGCCGGATACTTGTCCACGGCCGGCAGCACCAGCTTGTTCCGCTCCGCCAGGTAAGCCTTGGGCTGTGGGTGCAGGGGAGAGCTGAGGAAATAAGAAGCCATCGGGTGGATGTTGACACTGGAGGACGGGTGACAAGGGTTGTCGCCTCGGTTGAAATAGCACAGGGCTCCCATGGCGTGGAAGGAGGAGTGATTGACCACTCGGGGTCTTACCAGTTTGTACTGCTGCAAGGGCAGGGCATCGCGGGGGAAATCTCCTTTCAAGCTCAGGGCACAGTTCAAGAGATCGCCGCAGCTAAAAGAGGGCGAGGAAGAGGAGTCTAAATGAGCCTTCCTGGGTTCCGCTCCGGCCACCGCCGCTTTGGGCAGGGGGTCGTACGCCACCGGGACAAAGGGGATCATGCAGGGGATGGAGGAGTTGAGGTGCAGCGGGTGCTTGGGATCGCCTTTGGCCACGGAGCCGTGGAGGAGCTGCGGGACAGGGATGGAGCGGGGCTCTGGCGTCCTCGCCATGATGCGCTCAATGGAGAAGGCGAGGGGCTTAGGCGTGCTGATCATGTTGCTCCTGGCAGACAGGCTTTCTCTAGCCGGAGGAGTCGCTAGGATTTTGGTCGCCGTGTGGTGGCCACTATTGTCCATGGCTGGATTGCATTTGTTCTCCCGGTTTGAGCCGTTTTGGTAGACGCCTCTTTTTTTTTTTTTTTTTTTTTCTTTCTTTTTCTTCCCCCCCCCCCTTTTTTTTTTTTTTTTCCTACTCTCCCCTTTCTTTCTTTCACTCTCTTAGTCCCTTTTCTTGTCACTGATCTGCAAGGAGCTCTACCATCATCGCCGCCGCCACCATCACCAGAGCCTCCGCCGGCGGAACCAGCCTTCTCAGTCCAGTGGACTCATGCCAGCCCATCACAGTTTACTTTGGCGCACCAATGACTCGGGACAATCGCTACTTATTTCTATCAATAGAAAGTGTTGTGTCAATAACGCAGCCAAGATCTCGCCAATCGTTAACTTCCAAGAGGAGAAGGTAAACTAGATAATTGCTCAATTCGCTTCCAACAGTCAACAGGAAAAGTTTCCCCCCCCCCCCCTCCAGTAAGCGGCCACTTTTCATTGGCGCCCGCACCTCCCCCGCCCAGGGAAGGAGGTGTCTCTCCCCTCCTTCTTGCCTCTCTACACTCTGCCTCTGTCTTTATTATTGTTATTATTATTGTTATCGTTATTGTATATTGTTATTTGCAATCTGCTTAACCAGACTTTAGAGGCCAGGCATTAAATCCGAGATCAATTTTCTTGCTTGGCTTCAAGTGACATCATCTAAAATCATTGTCCAAGTGCTAAATAGGGATGGGAAACCTGATTCAAGGGCTAGCGCCAGAGGTGCTGCAGAAGAAGCGGCTGGAGGGGAAGCTGTTTGTTTCCTTGCCACTTTCCAGCCCGAGCTTTCTTTGTGCGTGGGAGTGTGTGTGTGTGTGTGTGTGTGTGTGTGTGTCTGAGGGAGGGAGATGGCTGCTTGGCTCCTGGGACTGCTTCTGGTCTTCCCACTGCTTTAAGAACAAGGTCAGGATGGCAGTGAGTTTTTTGGAAAACACAGTAAACAAACGAGAGGGGAACTTGGGACAAGAAGAAGGCAAGAGCAACACATGAGGATGCTGGAACGAACCAGGGCAGATCCAAGCAGTACTTGTGAGCAAAAGGATGAAACAAAACCTGGGGCTGGAGAATAGAAGGGAAAGGAGGTAAGGCGACAAAATGCCTTTTAAATCTGAAGCACTATTTAGATGTGTATATATATAAAAGGTAACCTACATATACACTAGATATAGCTTCGCTGTGCGTAGATACATGTACAATACAAATACCAAAAAGTCAACATCGGCATAGATACTGAAATATACAACACACACACTGTTTACTCGTATAAATCCAGCTAAACAGATGAGCTCCCCGTGTATTTAAGGGAAGCTTGGTGCCCTGTTCCGGAGGGGTATCTCCACCGCCCCGGGTGTTTGCACTGACAGCATAGCCGGGGGTCGGGGAGAGGAGAAGGGTCTGTTGTCACCCTCAGCCCCAACACCCGTCGGCTAGGGGTCAGAACAAGTTCCTGTTTCTCTCGCCAGCCTGAGGTTCACTTGGCTGGTCAATGAGAGGCCACAGCCGAGAGCCTCTCCGTTCTCCCCCGTCCCGGGAGCGGGAGGCCGGCGGGGCATGGCGGGGCATGGCGGGGCATGGCGGGGCATGGCGGGGCTGCCCCCGGCAGGGGAGTCCATGGGGCGTCCCCCACACCCGCGGCACAGCGCTGCCCTTCTCCGGGGCTGGGGGAGGGAAGAAAGAGGTCCTGGGTCTGAAAAGTGCAGAGAAGCCTCCAGAGAGCCAGGAAGGCCCAGCCCCCCTTCTCGGGTGCCAGTTGTGGAGTCTGCAAAAACTGTGTCTCCCCTCTGCCCCTGGCCCGGGACAAAGCGTTTGTGGGGAAACGGGAGCACCGAGGGGGCCCGGTGAGGGATGGAAGGAGGGATGGAGGGAAAGACTCTTTCCCTCCTCGCTGTGAACGGGACGATGCCGCCCTGGGTCACAGAGACTTCATTTGAGGAGGGCAAGGCAGAAGGTGCTGCACGACGGTACCTCCGCAGCCGGGAAGGACGGTCCCCGGGACAGGCGTCCGGTGGCCCCGGGCATCCTTCCCTGCGGAAGATGCGCCCCGTGACCTCCGTGTCAACCCCGTCCCTTGGGTGCCCCGGAGGGCAGGCAGGGGACAGGAGCTGGGGCTGACCCCGAGTAGAGCCTGGATGGACACAGCTCTTGGGGACAAACGTGGGACCCAGAGGAAGGACCCGAGAAGTGTCGCGCAGTGAGGAGTCCCCAGCCACGATGCTCTGCTCCAGCCTCGCTTCCCGCTTTCTCTCGGCCGGGGTGAAGCTGCCGCCGCTCCCCGGAAGATGCGTGGTGGAGTTAAAACCCTAATTGCTGCCCGGGATCGGATTACCGCACCCGCCCTCCTCTTACCTGCTGCTTCCCGCACCGGCACCCTCAGCCCCTGCTCGGACGGGGGCACCCACCTGGGGGAGGGGCACAGGGACCCGTGGGGGGGACAGGGGGTGGGGAGGAAACCTGTACCCCCAGAGCTGTCCGGAGCAGCTGCCCTGGGCTGTCTGCTTCGCCGGGATGTCTGTCTCAATCGCTTATTTTGTCTGCCGGAGGAGAGTTTCCTCCTTCAGAGCAATTTACATTTAATTCAGTCTCGGGAAATTTCCTCTTGATTGGTGCTGAAGAAGGGAATTATTGTTGAGAGGGTTTTAGAGGCTTCAAATCCCATATACTTAATATGTTAACAGCTTGCACTTAACTGGTCTTTTTGGGATTGACTTTTTGACATGTGTTTGAAAGTAAAATATGTAGTGTAATTTGAGCATGGTAAATATCCCAAAGCAGCAATTACAGCCCTGTCGTTACAATTACATTGGCCTCCTCAAAACAGAGATACACTCTTGGAGAAGATGTAGCTTTATTGTTCGTTACATCCTTACGGATATGCCCCCCCTTTCTTTCTGTGCCGCACATGAAAACTTGTGTTTCTGCCTAATCATTAAATAGCGATCTAAAATTTATTTTAAAAATTATTTTTATTATTGTTTTGAAGTTGCCTTGCTAGTGCTAGGGTTGACTGCGATGTCGATAAACTTACTAAAATAAATGTCGAAATAAATATAATTATTTTTGTCCTTATCCGAGCTTTGGCTTGCGTTCGAACTGCATCTTTTAAGCATCTGCCGAGCTGTGAGTATCCTGCAGTCGTGCTGGTTGAAAGAGGTTTTTCCAGAGACAGAAAGATTTACAGGCACTGAGGCTGACGAAAAGTAAACTCTTGGCCGGTTTCTTTTTGCAGCGGGCACAGCAGGCTCCATGCTGGACCAGTAACCCCCACCTCTGCCTCCCAGTCCGGAGCTTCCCAGGCTGGCGGCAGAAGGGTCCGGCGGGGAAAGGAGAGGGCCCACCGGCCTCCCGAGTAGGAGGAATTGAGGGCAAAAAGTTTTGCCTCAAGTTGATTTCGTGTTCTGCCTGGGAAAGTTTCGGTTCTCTTTTTCTCTGTAATCGGTTTTATGTTTCATTCGTTCCTAAGCTATGTTCTTGATATTGCTCACTTGCATTGTTATCATAACCTGTCTCTACATCCACTCAAAAATCCGAGTCACAGGCGAATTCATCTCGTCGTCAGGATTACTCCAATCCGATCCCAGAGGCGATTAGAGAGAGGTAAAATACCGCCTAAAGCCTAATCTTTAATTTCTTCCTCCTTAATAAAATGAATAATTCCGTTGCGTTTTTAAGTAAAAAATGAATTGAAAAGGATAATAACCCCCCTAACCTTCTGTTGCGTGTATTAATGTTTTCCTGGAAGTGTCTTATCTCAGCCCTCCCTGCCCCAGCCGCCTGTACCCTCCGTGGGCTCAGTCCCTGCTCCACGATGCGGGAGAAGAGGAGCCACAAGCCACGGGAGAAGAGGAGCCACAGCTCAGCCAAGCTGTGCTGCAGCTTCTCCGGGAGATTTTCAAGTGGAAGGACCAAGGAGTTTACGGAAAATACTCCCGGCCGCGGCACCGAGGGACCCGACGGCGCTTGATCACTGTTATCATTCTCCTGATAAACATCATTAATAGTGCCACTATCGAGATTCGCTGCGCAAAATGAGGTTTGCTCTTACTAGACACCAGTCCTCGCCGTCCCCTCCCGAGTCCCCGGCTTTCTGAAGAGGCGATTTACTTCCCGCACGGGATGAGAACTCCCTCCTTTCCACCGCCGTGCCTTCCCCCCCGAAGCCCCGCAGCCTCCCGACCCCATCGCAGCGAAACTCACTGCCCCTGCCCTGGGCAAACTCCGCATTAGCCCCTGGATGCCGGGCTCCTTGATCTTTCCCATTCGCCGTCTGCTTGTTCGATGGCTCTTGAAGGGAAGTCGAAATATAAACGGAGGAAAGAGTTAAAGCGGGGAGGGAGGGGAAGAGATTCCGGGATTAGCAGGCTGGTGGGGCAAGCTGGCCGACCCCCTTTATCATCAGCCGGTGTTGGGGGAGATCCAGGGCAGTCCTTGCCGGTGGGAACCTTCTGATGTTCCTCCCCGCCCGGCCCCGGCGAGGTGAGGACGGCAGCAGAGCCCGGACAAACCGGACAGCAGCCGTGAGCTCTGGTGCTTCAAAAGGATTTTGGGCTTTGCTGGGTTATTTTAAGTTGAAACTCCTCGGCATTTTGTCCACTACTATTTTCTCCGGGTAAAATCTCTCTCTATATATACATATATATAGAATATATATATATATATACACACACATATATATATATATGTATGTATGTATATTTATATACACAGATATATATGTGTATATACCTTCTGAGACTATGAATAGCCTCCCCACACAGTGTGTGCATGTTAACATCCCTCCATATCTGTTCCACGGCAAGGAAAAGAATGAACTATGCTATTTTTAAAAGAATCCGTCAAAAAAGAAAAACAGTTGACACTGACCCATCAAACACAAGTGTTCCCGGAGGTAAAACAAAGTTTGAGAGTACAGTACGACTCGCACAGACCCCTCTAAACCGAAAACTAGGCGGGTGTAAATAAATTAAGCCTTTTCACGTATAAGCCTTTAATCACGTATAATCGAAATTACAAGTGACCCTCTAAAGCAGCGCTCCCGGCCCTCCCGTAATTCATGCAAGCGATTTGTCTAAGTGTGCCAGCTAGGAAGGTGAACTGCAGCAATCACGTCTAATCTAATCAGTCCGCCTGCGAGGGGACCCAGCGGTGTCATCAGCTCCAAAGGGCCCTTGGTGAAAGTGGCTGGGAGGGGCCAGCGGCAGCTGGAGCCATGAATGACACTTTCTCATTTGTTCCTTTCTCAGTTCAACAAATGTTTAGCCCCGTTGCTGCTAAATGAACGCCTTGCGCTCTTTGGCTCAGGGAAGCTATTTATTTTTAAGATTCCTGAACAGAATCAGGAGCAATTAACTTATTTTTGTTTCTATTTTCTCCCGGTGTATTGGGAGCTAACCTAGAGCAAAGCAAAGATCTGGTCGGCTGCGTGGGCGCCTGTGTGATGCATTCCGCGCACAGAAGTGCTCCGGGCTCTCCTCGGCGACAAGGAGAAGGTTTCGGCCACCAAGAGGCTGCCAGGCATGGAGCCGTGACAGAACCTCCCTCTCCTGTGGGAGTCCGGGGTCCGAAAGCTGTGCCGCTGCCGAGACTGGGAGGGGAAGAAGCCAAGTTAAAAGCACGGAAAAACAAACAAACAAACAAAAAACCCCAAACAAACAAACAAAACCCCCCAATAACAAATAAAACCCCGTGGCGACTGCGACTGGACGGAGCTCGATGAGGGCTGCCCGCGGCCCCGACGGACCGCCCGGTACCACTGCCCGGGCCCGGCCGACACCAAGCCGGCCTGGGGGAGGGACAGTGACAGTGTTGTCCCAACGGCCCAAAACTTTGGGACTTAGATTTTTCGTGGTTTTGTTTTGTTTTGTTTTTTAATAATTATTTTTATCTTCTTTCGGGTGGTTATGTTTGTGGGGTGGGTTTCTTTGTTTGATCGGTTTTTTTATTACTATTACTTTTTATTCTCGGTTAGAACGAAACTGGCCTGGGACCTGCGCTGGACAACCCGGGCCGGCCGAGGTAGTACTGCGGATCCCGCGGGGGTTTCAGGTTCACCCCCTTTTCCTCAAAACGGGCTCAGCTCACCCTCTGCAAGAGGGCTCTGCTCCCTGCTTTGCCTCCGCGCTGCTTTGCTGTTGGTCCAACTTGTTATTCAACCCCCCTTCGGGTGCACACAGGGTACTCTTTGTACAGGTTCACCAGCAACACACCCCACAGCCTTACACAACCCCTCCCTGGCATTGCCCTCTCCCTCTAAGAGCCCCACTTGCCACCCCCACGGTGCTCCCACCGTTCTCCACACCGAGAGTGTGGCGTGTCCCAGGAAGAGCTCTCCCACACACACCGCAAGAAACACGCGGGATGCCCCAAGACCCCTCAAGGGCCCCAGGAAGCGTTGAGTGGGTGCCGTGGACCCGTGGCCAAGGAGGGAGGCCGCTCCTCTGGGCACCTTTGATGAGCACCCGGTCGCCCGCTCTCTCACTCCCTAGCCCCGCGGGTCCTGCGCCGGAGCTCTCTGCTGGGGATCGGGCGCAAAATGCGCGGTGGCTCCAAGCACCGGGCTCTCCGGCGAGGAACGGCGCTGAGCGGGAGCTGAGCTGTGCCCACGGGAGTTCCGACCGGGGCGGGTCCGGAGCGATGCAGCGGGAGCTGCGGTGTCCTGCGGGCCCGGCACTTTTTCCCCTTTTGGTCTGAGCAGCGGCGAAATGTTAAACTCAGCTGGAGGAAGAGGAGGGTGCTCGGTGTCCCAAACCCGCCCCGCCACCCCTGCGCTTCCCCCGGCCTCTGCCTTGGCTTGCCTTGCCCATCGCCTCCTTGGGTCGGGGCAGGGGCCAGCAGTAGCGGAGGGGAAGGAGCCCCGGGCATCGAGTGCGGGCGAGTTAGCAGGGCCAGAACCGCTGTCCCGCCCCGGAGCCTGGCACCGCTCGCAGAACGGAGAGCGCACCCGAACCTGCCTGCTCCTGGTCCGGCGCCAACCTCCCTTGTGATGCTACAAAGGTGTAGGGGGGGTGAATTAAACAAGCCCCATCCTGTCTCCTTTCTAAGGACTCCTCGCATTCCGCGCCCGCTTAGGAAAAGAGGAGGCCGCAGTGGGAGCGGCGGCTGAGGCAGTGCACCTCGCGCAGCCTCCGCGCAGTTCCCGCGCAGCCCCGCAGGGACAGGGCGGCGGGAAAGCTGCTGGCTGCCTCCCATCAAGACGTACAGAGAGAGGTGATGCTCCCCTCTCCCCGAGGAGCACACACCTCCGGGAGGGTGCTGAGGTTTTAAACACGTAAATTAAAATGTAAAGGCGGCCCTGGCACCGTGTCAGCGGGGTTTTTGCTGCGGCTGCTGGCGGCGGCCGTGCCTGACTCCGGAGCTGTCACACAGATACTCACTCAGCTTCTCAAATTTGGCGTTGGTTCACGGTTTCACAAATCTAGTTACTAAGAAAGTAGTGGAATTAATAAGAAATGGAATGACCTTTGGAGCGCTGTCATTTCTGTATCTGCCTTCCTGTGATGATGTCTGCTGTGCCGCCTTTCTAATAATAATTTACCAGATACTTTGTGTCACAGTTAATTTCTCTGAAATCACAAACATCGTGTAACTTCTTCATGATTTTTTTTTTCTTTTTTCTTTTTTTACTGGCAGACTTGTCTTGCAAGTAAAGAAGTACTGCATGTGGATGAAATTGTACAGCAGTTGTGCAGCTGTACTTATACTGCTTGACATATGGGATGTACATCTATCATAATGCAATCTGAGTAACTTAGACCCACTGCAAGACACAAAAAGCAATAGATTTGTTTGTTTGCTTGTTTCATTTTTAGCATGATGTCAGAGCATAGAAAGGTTTCATGGCTTCCTAAAAGACAGGGAGCTAGGGGATCTCACCAGGTGGGTGGCAGGTCCCCATCAGCTAGGGACAGGATCACCAAGTCAGGGAACAGGGCAGGCTGAGGGGGAGGAGAGATGGTGACAACCCAGAGTCCAGAGCACTGAGCTGTTTATGATGATCATGCGGGTCTGAAGTCAATCCATGGGTCAGGGTCTGGATCAACGGGACCCATAGGCAAGCACAGGCAGGGATGTAGCTGGGCTAGGAACCAGCAGTCCCACTCCATCACCGGGGCAGAGACTGACAGCCTTGGACTGAGCTGAGATGGAGCCCTTGGTCAGAGGTTGTTGGTGGGGGTCCCAGGTGAGGCCCAACAGGACCATGTTGACTTATGAATCCTCTGGAGGCCCTGACAGATGAAATTACTATAACCTACTCTGTGACTGTCCGAATTCATAGGCAGAATTGTTTGCCTTACCAGAAAACCCTTCGTGGTGTGAGGATAACCTGGGACAGAGGACAAGCCCAGAGGGGAGATGAAGGTAATTCAGTGTGTTCCCCACAGGGCTTTTGCCTATCAAGGCTGGGCAGATGGGCTACTGCCAAGTCAGTCAGTGCAGAAGGAGAGCTGGACCAATCACCTGTTGGCTATGCTGGTGGCAATAGTGTTTCCAGTTCCCACTCCAGGTCCCCACACTATTAGTGACTTGCTAGGGACTGGATTTGATGTTGAGCTCCCTTTCAACCCTTAACATCCTTGTGATTCTGCAAGATTCTGTGAAAACCACTGAGGAGTCTGGGAATGATGGAGAACACTGTGCTCCCTCCAGCCCAGCAGAGCTGGTAACATGAAGGCAAAACGATGGAGGGAAGCACATTGTGTATGCCCTGCCTGCCCTTCCATCTGCCCTGCTCTGCTGCAGCTGCCTCCCACCCTCCTACTCCCCAAACCACACAGACTGCAGCTGCAGACATCTTGGGGTGGGGAGAGCCCATGCCCCTGCCCCTCCCTGGACACCTCCTGGTCAAGTGCTGAGTCCAGACACGAAGAGCTGAGAATGGTTTTCATAACCAGTTCCTATTTCTTCCTTTTTGTTGAATTCATTTCAGCTCACATACAGATGAGGAAACTGGTTTGCTACAAGAAAAAAATGCTGATTTGGGTTTCTCTCTAGACAGCTAAAAAGAAGCATAACTTGCATTTCCCTGCTTGGCTGAGTTTCCAAGTGTGCTGGAAGACTCTCTCCTTGCGGAGCTCGTTCCCACTTCTTGCAGCCCTGTGTGGTTGCAACAGAGCCCTGAAGTCCTGCGGGCTATTCTTGCAGGGAAACTTCACACCAGCCTCATAAATCCTCAATAAACCACCAGCAAAACACTTTAGGTGTAATACTATGGCTCAACAAGGACCTCAGCAACCCTGCTTACTTCTTTAGGTATCATCGGTGTTCTTTCTGGTTTTGACTACACAAAACCAGGAATTAGTCACGTTCTTGCAAAAAAAACCCAACCCAAAAACAGAAAATCAAAACCCCCCCAAACCCAAAGTAACGCAAACCAGACCAAACGGCACGATTGTGCAGCATTTTTCATAAGTTATGTGAATTTTGACTGATGAAAATTTCAATTCTTTCCAGGTCATAATAAAATTGGCAGCAGACACTCTCTGTTCATCTGCTTTATCAAAGCTATAAGTATAATAAGCATAATATAATATAGGCATTGCTATAAATAACTATATAAACTAACTGTAATAATATCTAAAAAACCTTGTATTATGCAGAATCATACAACAACTTGAATGGTTTGAAATATTGAAAACATCTTTTAATTGTAGAATTCTATACAAACTTGGTTAGATACAGAAATGGCCACAACAAAATGTGTTCTTATTGCCTGAAATTTTCCACAGAAACAGAAACACTGATGGCAAGCTTAGTAACATTCAACATGATGATATATCTTCAAACTTGCAAAATGAATAGACACAACAATACTTCTAGGTTGTTTTTATGTGTTTGACTGTCCTTGAAGTCTTACTACTTAAGTACCAACCTCAAAACACAAAGAACCAAGATTAAAATTTTTATGCACATCACATAATAATGTAAAATTATGCACAGAAAGGGTAAACCAAGTGTAATCCTGAAAAATACACTATTTTTTTTAACCTAGGGCACCAACTTATCCAAGAATGATTGCCTGTTTAGTTGGATTTTAAGTGAGGCACACATTTTGCTTTCCACAGGACATCAATATCTGATGGAGATACAAGAACAAATGGTAACAAACAAAAGGAAAGAAACATAACCACAAGTGAAACTCAAACTCCATGCCGGCGTTCTTGCAGCCCTAAGCAAAGCTATACATAAAAATATGCTACAACCATTGTTCTCAAAAAGTCCTTGGCACTTTTCCCCTTACAAACTTTCTTTCATTTTTTTTTTTAAAAATGGAGCAAATTACATTTCTGCACCTATATCATAAGGCAAAACTCTAAATGCAACTACAAGGACAAGTTACCAAAAAAACCCCAAGCCAAAGATAACCCCCACCCTCAGACCATCACCCCTGAAACCCAAACGCTTGGTGAAATAATATCATCCTTCCTCCTCATCACTGTCTTTCATAGTAATGCCCTGGAGTCCCCCAGCATCTGTGACTGAGACTGTGGCCTCCTCCACAGTCAGACGGCTGTGAACGGTGTCATAGGTTTTACTGTTCAGTGTTCCCTCCAGCACACCTTGCAACCTGAAGTCTCGGTAGGTTTTCTGTAGCAAAAAAAAAAAAAATAAAAAAAATGCCGAATTGGACGTTAGCAAGGCTGAGCAGTCTTTCACTACACAATGGCCATTTTATGGAATCACAGAATCATCAGGGTTGGAAAGAACCTGCAATATCATTGAGTCCAACTGTCAGTGCTACACCACCTTAACTACTAAATTATATCCATAAGTGCCACATCTATGCATTTGAATACATACAGGGATGGTGACCCTATCAACTCCCTGGGCAACGTGTTCCAATGCTTCATCACTCTTTTGGTGAAGAAATTTTTCCCAATATCTAATCTGAACCTACCCTGGCGCAACTTCAACCCATCTATCACTAGTCACTGGGGAGAAGAGACTAATACCCACCTCACTACAGCCTCCTTTCAGGTAGTTGTAGGGAGCAATAAGGTCTCCCTTCAGCCTCCTCTTCTCCAAGCTGAACAGCCACAGCTCCTTCAGCCTCTCCTCATAAGACCTCTTCTCCAGAACCCTAATCAGCCTCACTGCTCTTCTCTGCACCCTCTCCAGCACCTCGATGTTCTTCCTATGCTGTGAAACCCAAAACTGCACACAGTACTCAAGGTGTGGCCTCACCAAGGCTGAGTACAAGGTTAAGATGACCTCCCTGGCCCTGATAGTCACACTGTTCTTGGTACAGGCCAAGATGGTGTTTGCCTTCTTGGCAACCTGGGCAAAACTGCATTTCTTGCATGCCAGTGAACAGCTTTGTTCCTCCTGCAGCACCTATCATATAGTTTGCTAAAGGTTTTGTGATCTTAATTTCTCTGTTGTGTGAGGTTTCTGTAAACTATAGAAAGTCTACAAACAACAATTTGATGATCATTCCTTCAAGAGATTGTGTTTTGTACTATGTTTCTATAACTGTATGATGGTTTTTCAGTAACGTCCATTTGTCTTATTTATACAATAAGAAACCAACCATATTTGCATATTTAAATCTGAATTGGGCTACAGGTAGCTGTCATTTCACAGGAAACATGGGTGTCTGACTCTTTGCCCATATTATGATTTTATTTGCATTCATCTTTACATTTATATGCCAAATATAGAAAAATAGAATAAATTATAGATTATGCTCTATATAATGTAAATGCTTCTCAGGTGACTACTTCAATCAGTTAATTTACATTATAAGTCACTTACATTCCAAGTCACATCTATGTTTTTTTCTGCTTGTGAAAGCTTTGTTGCCCTGCTATCCAGCCTTCCTGTGAAGCAGCAGTTATTACTTTCTCTTTTGACTTTCTACCAAGTGGATTTTTTTTTTCATTGATGCAATGTTCAAGTCAGCATATGGAAAATCATCTACTCTACCTCCTTTAATTTGAATTTGAACCTTTCCTGAGGTTAGCCTAAAAAGCCTAAGAAGGATGAGTTGATCTAGCTATTTTTGTACTTTGTGTACACTGTTACTATGAGTTCCTGATTTTATGGAAAAGACTATAGGAAAAAGAAGATGGAAAATAATTAAGGGCCATTCCTCTGCTGGAGGAGACCATGCATAACCCCTAGAGAAAGAAAAGAGCTGATCTTGTTTCTCTCAATACATCAGAGAACTGCAAAATATACCTCTCAAAATGGGTAACATTCAGCTGGGAGAATTTTTTCTGTCACTATCAATGATGATTATTTAAACCTTGCCTGCATCACTGCAACTGAGATTTATTTGACTTTCATAGGTCGACTTCAGAGTCAATGGATGCAGCTTATGTTTTGCTCACACTCTCCTGTGAGTACCTTGCCTTGTCTTTTTTCAAGTGTCACCATTGCATTCCCTTTTCACAACACTGTGCATTCAATTTCCTTTTATGCTGTTAACAGGTCCTACAGCAATTTCTTTCAGTTTTACATTGTATTCCTCCTGTTCTCAGACCAGCACTCTGGGGTTCAGCCATTGCTCTTCTCTTGACATACTTTTGCAGGGTAATAATGTTCACTTCCAAGCTTAATTTTTCTTTTCTCCCTAATTTTCATCTTGGTCCTTAACCCTCTTCAGTCATGTCCCTCTCCACATGCCTCAGACATCTTTATGCCACCAGGCTTGGCTTTAATGGGAACAAGCAGCGTTTTGGTAATTTTTAATAAAACCACTACCTTTGCTGCATCCAAACATGAAAGAATTATCTATTTCTTATTCATCCCATGACCCTGAAAAATGACCTCCTAGTTCTTTTTTTGGAATATTTCCAAGTGAAGACAGGGACAACACAGCCACCCAGTTTTCCCAAAAGCAAATAGAGAAGTCCCTCCATTCACTCTAGAGTCTGGAGGATCTGTGCCTCCCCATGTGCCTCTCTCCAGCTGGGCTGCAGCAGTGAAAGCTTCTTATGATACTCTGCTTGAACCATTGTTTATTTACCAACAGTCTCCCATTGGATGAGTTCCTGTTTTTCCAGTTCTGTCATATTCACCATCAAAACACAGGTGGACAAGATTTTCTATCTGCCAGTACATTGAGCAGTACCTCTGTGATTGACATCATCAACTTCAACCTTCTGTATCCACAGAAGGTGTCATAGAATAACACACTTGGAATTTATGTGCAAACCAAAGAAGGTGTCTGGGCACAGGAAGGCTCCCACCATAGCCAGTGTGTCCCCATCACCAGCAGGAGCCTGGTTCTTTGGAATAAGGGTAACCAGTGTGCCAGGAGGAAGGCTGGTTAATGGTTCTGCTCATTCATCTTCAATACTACATGAGCCTCTTCCTCTAATATATTAGGTGATAATTAAACCAGTATAATTTAGTCTGCTCATTTTCAGATCGCACTGGGCCCAGTTTTTAGATCCTGTAACACTTCCTTTTCCCCCAAAGGATGATTACTCCTCACTCAAGAAGAGCTTTAAACTTTTCACAAGAGCCATCCACTTCAACCATAAATAAGAAAGTGATTCTACCATGCTAGAACATAATATAATGAGAAAAATCTTGTTCCCAGGGAAATCAGCTAGTGTAAAAAACAGTAAAGCTAAACTTGATAGAGAGAGCCACGATGACATTATTATGACTGTTTTCTTGTATCTCTCTCTTTTTTCCTTTTAACTATTGAATTCTGAGAGTTGCAGTTGCATGTCTAATGTCCACAAGTTAAAATGCTTCTGACTTTACAATCCTGCATGAACTCCATGAGGAAATATTTTGAAGACATCAAGGTCACCACTGACAACAGGTGCTTCTTATTCCACATTTATACAGAAATTAAAGGAATAAAATCTGAAATGTTTGAAAACCTGAAATGGCTTTCTGTCTCTTGCCTAAGGGCATTAACTGAGATCTGAAAGGGAGCAAGGTGAAAATTTTCTTCTATGGTAGGTTAACCCATAATTGCCTATTGTGAGGTATTTTACACTTGGCTCAAATGTATTTGACATTGGCCAGTGTAAATGTCTGAAGACTGGACTGAAGGGATTTGTTTTCTATTGATACTTATCCCATTTGTTTTCTATTGATACTTATCCCATTGTATGAACCCAATGGTTACATTGAATATTGTTTTCCAATTGATCCTAGTAATCATATACACATAAGAAAGAGAAAATAGTTACTTTTTCGGACAGTGGGGAAAAAATGGAGAGAGGGTTCTATTATGATTTTTAGGGTAAAAAAAAAATCAATAAAATGACAAACAACAATTTATCAGGAATACCATACAACATTTCTGGACAGATTGCTATCTGCTAAAATCCCTTGGAACAATTTAAAATCTCCCTGTATTCAGAATGGATGAGAATTATGTGGACATATAACATTAGAGGACTTAACCAATTGCTCTTTTTGAATCTCCCACTACTGTGGGAAAAAAAAACCCCAAACCAAAACTATATACATTTGCAACTTTGATTTTTTTTTTAACTTTTAGGGAATTAGCTATATTAATACTTCATCCCTTTTCTCTCTCTGTACAATGCAGTCTAACTCAAACACATTTTACATACCTTCACTATCTTGATGAGAGTCTTCAGCTGGTAGATGTGAAGTTGAAGGTCTAATCTATCAGCCAACCACATGCATATGACTTTCATGGAGTTGCTATACCATTGCTGAAAAGAAATAATAATAAAAAAGAACATAAACAAATACTAAACAACCCTGCATTATTCACTTAATAGATTTGATAATGAGAAGTAATGAAGCACTTCGAAATGATCACAGATCAGCACTTAAAGTCAACAATGATATAATTTCCTGTTCAGAGAATTGTATGGGTCAGTAGTAACTTGACCTAGACCATTCTTTATATGAATTAGCAACTTCCATTTTATCTTTCAGTTACAACATTTTCAAGCAAAACAGTATTATGAGCTTTGCTATCTGTCAGTGAGAATGGATATTAAATCCACAGTTACATGAGGGAATTGACAGCTAAAACAGCAAGGAAAAAAAGACAGATAGGGCCACCTGTGATCTTGCAATACTTAGATTTTCCAGTCCAAACAGGCAAACAGCACCTAACAGAGAATATGGGATGTGTCTTGATTTTCCTTTTAAATCACCTCTTTATTCAGTGTAAAAAAAAAAAAAAAAAAATCAGAAATCCATGGAAAGTGTATTTAAATATGATCAAACACCACTCCACACCTCCCAAAATAGACGCTAAGTTTTTGTTTTACATTAATTACTAACTATCATTATAGCCTACCTTACTCCTTTTTCATGTCTTAGACAGGGGTGTGTTATCACTCAAAGCTGCAGAACTGTAAGCTCTCTGCTGCTAGTGTCTATGTTATTGTAAAAAAATGCTCAGATCCAAATAGCTACTATAATAGTTCTTTCACATTAACTGGATTAAAAGAAGAGATTTTACTAAACATAATTGCAGCAGATTTCCTCCCCCTCCTGTTAAATACCAATCAGATGTCATTTAGTCAAACTGTAAAATGAAAGGTTGGTTTTTTTTTTTTCATTTTAGCAGTGAGATTAAAGGAGTTTGTTTTGTAGCTCCATTTCTAGTCTCTTTCTCTACAGGGAAGAGGCTGAATTTTTACAAAATACACAGATATGCAAAGAGAGGAAACATTCTGCATATCTGAAAATGCAGCATGTTAGCCAAGGTATCTATAGTGAAGTAATTCCCATGAAGGAGCTGACATCTCATGAGACACCTCTACATAAAGAAATGCAAGAAAAAATATATACTGAAAAAAATGAAAGCAAATTATTGGCTACTGGATGTAAAAATACACAGAAATAGAATTCCTTAGTAATAATGTAAGGTCTCAGGAAAAAAAGTTTAAATACATACAGTAAGTATAGGTTAATACTTTTTCCTTAGAGGGAACAGTCTCATCTGATTGTAACTATCAGTTTTAAGGTAAGTTTGAAGTAAGAAATAGGATTTTCATTTAATAATGACTTCCATTTATTTTTCTTATTGTGTTATAATGTATTTTAATTACAAATGACTGGGGAAAAATTACTTTACAATTTTTTTAGAGTTTCTCCTATTAATTACCTATTTCACAGAAGTGAACTAATACACCATCCAAAATGCAGATAGTTGCACATTTCAAAAAGGTATTTTGATTTATTCAAGAAAATGTGGAACTTATTTGGTACTTATAAAATAATGATATTCTTGCACTGCTTACATTATTTAATCCCAAACAAGCATGCTGGTTTTGATTTCCTTTATAAGTAAAATATTTTTAATGTGACAAAGTTGTTACAAAGTGGCAGCTGTAAACTATATGACAGGTGTTATATGGATACAGATGTCTAGAAAATAAAATGTAGTTGAGCTTCTTCATTTCAGGAACTCTAATAAACAAAAATTCATATGGCATGGATTCTACCCAGAATATCTGTTGTTATTTGTAATAAGCTGAGCCCAATTATTATCACCACTCAGAATCTATATTTGTTAATCTTTAACTTGACCATGGTAGAAAGAATAATTTTAGTTGTGGAGTTTTCTCAAAATTGATATTCTTCCATAAAAATAAAAATCCAGTAACACATCCGATACGTATTTGGTTTTGTACCAAATAGAAAGCAGAAAGGGCTCAAACTTGCTCATGTGAACAAACCATAGACAGGACAAAAAATTCTGTGATTGGCTTCCCCAGGCAACACCACTGCATGCTGCTGGAACACTGAAAGGAGACCCAGTCACAGTTTTCTGGCAAAATGTGTGTTTTAAAGCCCAGCCAGGAAACTTAATTAGATGGATGCAGTAAAAATTAGACTCTCCATACATATCAGTGGTATTCTTACAAGCACTGAAAACAAAGCTAAAAAACTGGAGGGAATTAATTTTACCACTCTAATTTGTGAATGAAAGCAATATAGTATGTTTCCCCAAGTAGTATAAATACATTATATTTTCAGTAGAAATGTTTAATGCCGTGATTGGTAAAAAATCCTCTTGTACTTGCTCTGTCAAAATGTGTTGGTCAGAAAAAAATACTGTTACTATATTAGAAAAAGATGTGTTCTTATTTTGAATTGTCACAGCATTTTTTGGTAACAATCACATCCAGTATATTTCTGGAGTCCTCTCAGAGGCACTTGTGGGCTGCAGTCCTGTTCACTATTAGCTTTATACCCACTAATTTCGAGCACTTAGCTTAGGCTAAAGTTACATAAGTATAAATCTGCTGGACTTGCGAAGAAGAAAAATAAGTATTTCCCTATCACTTCTTTCAGAGCCTGTTAAAATGCAGAGCCCTGCAAATGCCTCTCAGAGGCGGAATCCAAGGCCACACATATTGACAATCATACATCTCTGTATTATAGAGGCAGGGACAGATCTACTGTGACTTGCTGAAATCTATGGCAAACTCAGAAGCTCCAGCAGTGAGATAATTTTCAGGTAATAATAGTTAAATTTAAAACCTTCTAACTGGTTTTAAGAAAAATTGCTTTCCCCTGCTAACAATAGCACTGAAAGGACAATGTGAGTCTTGCGGATGTCAATGATATGGTATTAGTGCCCTATTCTTTGCTGTCATCTATGCGGGAATAAAGCAGTAAGTGTTTGTTGGGTATTTTTTTCACATCAGCACATAACAACAGCCAACCACTTTAACAAAAACGTGTTTACCTCCCTGCCCCCTCCAGCCCCCCCCGACCCCTTATTCATAGCTCATCCAGCTCCTGTAAGGGCATGCATTACTCACTTCATTTTCCTGAGATACCTCTTTTAAAGTAAAAAACAAGAGAAAAGGAAAGGCTAGGGTTGACTCTGTGAGACCCCTGTATTTATTCACACTTATTGTGCATGACTGTAGACTGGTAAATCATATTAGCAGCCCGTCTCCCCATCAAGCTGCTACTTGCTTTCCAGCCCTGGGAAGGTTCAACAAATCAACAGGAGCACGGAAAACAGAACATCAGTCTAATCTAGTGTTTAAGGTGAAGTTTTCAAACCCAATCTAAGAAGATCTTTAGAGCAAGCAACAAGCTGAAGGGCTCAGAAGGTGGTATTGACAATGAAAGAGTGTTGAAATATTGAGAAGCGCAGCACTTGTGCATTTTTAATAACAAGAGGGTCAACAAGGACACAGCTCCCTCAGTGCCAGTAGTTGCCACACCAGGGCTATAAACGCTTTCAGTTCATCAGATTTCTTAAACAGTTCATCAGCTTTCTTAAACACCCTAAACCCCCTCAGCAGACCTTTAGTCTTAAATTAACAAACCAAAGCAATGAAAGAGGGTGCAGCTTGAATGGCCAGCATTGATCCCCAACGGGGCTCGGCGCAGCTACAGGCACTGAAAAACTCTCTCCATTGTCGGGAGGAATTGACAAACCTCCCGGCCTAAATAGTCCAGCTGAGGCGGGCTGGAGGCACGCAGCTGTAAAGGGCTCCCCTCGCCCCGCTCCCAGAGCTCACAATGCTCCAGGCATGAGCTCTTTGTCAGGCCCAGACTCTGCAATTTTCTAACAAGGATTAAAGTTGTTTCTCGGCAGGACCAGTGAAAAGCAATTTAGCAACATACCGTGCTTTCTTCAGGCAAGTTAAAGAGAAGTAGTTAAGGAATTTCATTATTCTGTTGACCGGTGGAAATACAAAACAAATATATTAAATATTCACCACCTTTCTGGGTGCCCGAGCTCTAACATTTGCAGAACGGTTCAATTAAATATAACACTTATCGGCTCAAAGCAGGCACTTCAGATTTATTTTTGAAGTTTTACAAAAAGGTGCAGCTGTTTGCCACCTGGAAGGAGGCTCAATACACGTGAATACACAATGCTTTAGTCCTTCTAGGGCTGGCATCCCTAACGCCTGAGACACAGGACCCCGTTGAGTTTCTGTATTTTGCCTGCTCTTTATAAATGGGCACTGCCAAAATGCTTTTTCTGTTGAATATGGCAGGGGAACAGCTTTTCTAGGACAGCATTTTATCTTCCTACCGAAGCCCTTGGTGCACTATTGATCAGGAACTGAGTGACTCAGACGACAACGGGATGTTTTTACTTCCTCCAGCTCTACTTTTGCTATCAGGAACAAAAGGAGAAAGTATTCTCACTGAAGAGATTGTACATCAAAGGCAGCAGAAACTAAAATACATAAGAATCATATGATACTATGAGCATGCTCAATATTAAATGCTAAAATGCTCACTTTTAATTAAAAGGAAATGCTACTGTACTGTTTCAAGATTTTAGTAGCTAGCATTAGCCTTAGCAAGGAACTTTAAAAACACTTAAAAAATATAAAATGATGAAAGAATAGAGAAAGACTTATGTAAAAATGCAAACAGTAAAAGTTAGAAAAAAGTTCCTGATTTGTTTCATAACTTATTTCCACCTATGAATAATCATACTTCCTTTGTTGAATGTTAAAGAAAATGAGGGAAATGAGTGTTATTTTGAAAACACTCCGAGTTCTAGAATTTAGAGCCATATTTTCAAGTTTAGGTATAGATGTCACTCACTTAAATGAGGATTTTTACCTGAGCTGTGATGAGTTCATACACTTCTCTGGAAAGCCCTGGTAACTCTTAAAAAAAAAAAACTAAAAAAAAAAACAAACAACCTAAAAAAAAAAAAATATCTGGGGAATTTCAGCCTGTGGGACACCTTCAGAAAGTATGTCCATACAAGAACACCAAAATAAGAAATCAAGTCAGAAGAAATAATGATCAGTCTTATTATATTTTTGTTTTTGCATAAGTGAAAAATATTTAGTAGTAAATTAAAACCAACCATGAAGAAATTTTGCATAAGATATTTTTCCTTTTCTCTCAGGCTTGGGTAGCTTTTTGATTAAGAAAGCCTGAGAAACCTTTGAAGATTCAGGAAACTGTAGGTAGACAATGTATCAACATGCAGAAAATTCATACTGCCTTCCTGGCCTATCAATTCTTATTCCTGACACGGGGCAATTTATGAACTGGTTAAAGAATGAATTTCTCCTAATGAAGAGAGAGTGGAACTTGTTGATTAGTGATGTAGTGCTCTCCCACCTGTATTTTCACTCCTCTGAGAGGAACAAATTCTCCTCCCAGTGACTTCTCTTTTCTGGATTGCACTGGTCATGGATGTCTACCAGTCTGTGAGGCACTTCCAGTCACATTTCTAATCAGAAGACTTGTGTCAGTGACCAGGAAAATGAAGGTATGGGAGGTGGGGAAATCTGAGACAAGACAAAGCTCTCATGCAAGAGCTTTCTCATCCCACTATCAGCTTCACTTGGCTTCATGGTGACAGCCACTACCCTTCTGAGACACATCATCCAACCCAGCAAGCATGTGGTTTCTCACAGCCTCACAGTGCCATGCCATAAAATGCATAGCTATGTTTGACAATGAGCACTCATGTTTGCAGTGACATCCCTGAAAAAATCCCGTCTCACCAAAATTCAGTATTTTGCATTCGTAACAAGTCCATGCCAAGGTGATTTTTTTCTTGGTGTGTGTATGTCTCAAAATTATTATTCTGAATCAACAGGGAAATTTATGTTTTGAGATGTGCTTCTGTGGTAGTGGTGGTAAGAATCAGCGGGCAGAAATAGCTGGCCTCTGACTGTAGAAAAAGAAATTGTAGCATCTCCAAATATAATAAAATTTTCAAGTACACTTGTAGCTTGGTTCTTCTTACAGCTACCTTAACACCTGTGGGTGTGGGTTTTGGTTTTTTTTTTGTTTTTGTTTTTGTTTTTTTTTTTTTTTGTTTTGTTTTTTGTTGGTTTTTTTGGTGGGTTTTTTTGTTTGTTTTTTTCAAGATAGTAATCTTTCTGTTTATGCCATCAGAGAAGTTTGTATTATTTCTCTGAAACATGAAAAAATTCTCCACCTTTTGATTTAAAGCACTGCTATGACTGGAGTAAAAAAAAACCTCATGTGGCATAAATTTCCTAGCAAAATGAAAATGAAAAGGAGGAAAACTGCTGATATTATGATTGTGCTGAGGTAGATTTTTCTCTCCATTTTATGGGCAAAGATTGAGCACTTCACCTCCATGTTCATTGCCTGCATACTTACTGTATTGGGACACTTTCCTTTTTGTTTTTTAAAACATAAAATACAATCAACATAAATATTAAAATTGACAGGGTACTTTAACGTACTTTATCTTTCATCCAGCAATTGTATATAACCTTTAATATGAAGACATTAGACCTGGAAGGCTTGGAGTGCTTACTTTTGCATTTTCTTAAATGTTCAATAAGTTCAAGGAGGCTACTATCAGTTTAGGGGCTCATTCTTATGCTACTACATTTATTCCTTTTGCAATTTTTTTCCCAAATAATTTTAATGAAAGAAAAACTGACAGAAATGACAATTAAACCAAGCACGAGTGGAAAATCCATGGAGTTAGCTTTGTTAGACTCGTGGGGTTATCATGCAGTAAAAACAAATGAAGCCTATACCAAAACTCAGACATTTAAAAGCCCTTGATCTCAAAAATGCAAATGACTAGATCAATATTAAGTGTCATATGAAATACTCTACCTCCACTCCCCATTTTGATAAAATTCCTTCCCACATTTTCATGAAAGACCTGTTCAAAAGGGCTGTTGCTATTCCACTCATTTCTGCCATCATACTCCCAAGCCCTGTGTTCCCTCACATGCTCCTACTTTGCTCAGAGCCCCAACACACACCTTGTCCAACCCAACACAGACTGCCAGTGCTTGGCACCACTTAGGAGGGCATCTTCCTGGAAACTCCTCAAGTCTTAACCACCATCTGTATTTTGCTTCCTCCTCCAGGTAAAGTTTTGAACTTTGGCTTGGGAACGAACAAAAATTTTCAGACGAAATTACAGCTGCATGTACCAGGATGGTGAAGTGAGAGAGAATGCTTCAGTAGTCATACTTCTAGATTGGTCATTTCAAATTACAAGCCTTGTCTTGGGACAAAACAGCATGGTAGTTTTTGTTTGTTTAGTTGTTTGTTTGTTTGTTTTTTTTTTTTTTTTTTTCTGCAATGTTTTTTTGTTTGTTTATTTCCTCTGTGTGTGTATAATTGTAGTTGCTTCCACTGGGACTCTTCCTTGAGCTTCTGCCTTTTTAGTGCCATTACTCCAATGAACCTCTCTGGGAACTTAACCATTTTTCTTTTCTTAGGAAAGGCTAATTGATGAAACAAACACTTTAGTCTCTAGTCAATCTCTTCCTTGCCTATTTGAGTGAAGGATTTCTACTGTCACTCCCAAAGCAACTGGCAGAAAAAGGAAAGGAACTCAATAGAAAGAAAGACCTAAACTTGACAGAAAGACCCTGTTCAGCAGGACTCATGAAGAGAAGAAATGAACAGTTGCTGCAAGAAATATTTTTATGATAGAAAGAAAAAAATTAGGCAGGCTAGTTTTCAGAAGTCTGTAATAAAAAATAGGGAGCAGGGCTAATTTATAGTCGTACTAAGCATCTTTGAAACTTCTAGGCAAGAAGGGAATTGTTCTGAAATAATTAAGAATACCTAATATATGAACAGCTTATCTTTTAGATTGCAAGTTATTTTTTCATATTTCAGGCTTATAATTAGAAGGTGTCTTGTAACTATGGAAATGCTGCCAATTCTCAAATAAATGTGAATTCTAATACAAAATACACAGTACTCACCTCTCCCTGCAGTGCATATTGGTTGCTAAACTGCAATTTACAATATTTATGCTACTTTATAATGTCTGTGACCTTTGTAGTTTTCTGGCTCCTTCACATATGGTAGGTGCACTGGGAAACTGGAAGTCTGCAAAATCAGACATTCATAATGTCCTTCCCTATCTGGACATATATAATGTTGCTGCTCTGATTTTAAACAGTAGGCACTAACATAATGCTGATGACTGTGAGAGACTAACAGCACAAACAGTTTCCCTGCTCCACTCTGGATACACAGTACATCTTGTGAGCAGTACTTCTAGAGGTTATTCTGGTGCTAAAACTCTCAGGAGCAAACACTGTCAGGCTCGCTATGCTGTGTGCTGTGCTGCGACTCAAGTATATCTGCAAACATCCTCCAAGGACCAGAATGGGGAACAACACTTGTGTGACCGTGAAATGAAAGTCAACTTGGACCTTCAAAATAAACAAATGAACATAATGCAAAATAACCAAGTTGTTACTTGCTATAACATCAGCCTCCTGCTATCAGGCTCTAGTTTTACAAACGTTATGAGCGTGCTTAGCTGCACAAATGCGAAGCAGTCCGCCTAAGTGCAGGGGTAACATCAGCAAGGTTAAAGGTCCAGGTTCTCTTTTCCTGTAACACTCATGTCTACTTTTGCCCAGTCATCTGGGACTCCCTGAGGCCTCAGCAAAAGGGATTCAGAGAGGAGTCTTCCTGTGAGCT
Organism: Phaethornis superciliosus; assembly: GCA_023637945.1. NCBI lineage: Eukaryota > Metazoa > Chordata > Aves > Apodiformes > Trochilidae > Phaethornis > Phaethornis superciliosus. The sequence continues at coordinate 22,764,258 of JAJQWJ010000001.1, read as the reverse complement.
GCATCTCTCCTGTAAGGTGAGGATGCTCTTACTACCTCTACCTTGTATCAGATGTCAGCTGGACCAAAGCTGGGCCAAAATCTGTGTTGCAGCTTTTAGGTAATGACTCATGTAGTAGCTCTGGTCCTTGGAGCCTTCTATTTAGACTCCCATCTCTGTCTGGAACAAGGTCAAGTACATATTTTAATTAGAGTATTTAAAACATCCTAGGTTCCTCACAGGCAGCTCATTTCTTTCAACTTCAGCAATCTTGACTCCTCATCTAACTCTGTATGTTATTGTAATGGCATATGACAGGGCTGGATGCAGCTGTGAAGTTGATAGGGAGGTGCACAGTGGTGTAGCCACTCCTCTCCTGCACCACATCGATTGGGCACCACACTGAGAAGCACTAATGTGGAGCAGAGGTCCAGCCTCCTGCCTCCCTTTTGCTTCTCTCCTCCCCTCAGCTCTTTGGAAAAAGTGTCCTTGGACTGGGCAGATGCCTGGTTTGATCCTTTCCATCTCTGACTCTGTTGCCGATGTGCATTCTTTCAGATTCTGTGCAGATTTTACAGCCGTGTTGTGAAGAGGGATTTTTTTGGAGCTGATTTTTCTATTCATTATTTATACTGCACTGGCACATTGTAAACACTTCTAGTACAGTGTAAATACTAAGGACAGCCAATGCTCTGTAAATTAAGAAAACATATGATTAAACACTTGAAAATAGTTTAAAATAAATCATCTTTAAACAGGTCCACATCTCTGCATGTTTAAATCAGCATTAAAGCTTTATTTCCCTGATATTAAATAGGTTAACAAGCTCTTTCCCCTGATGCACCACTAACTTAGTCAAACACTCCTTAGCATCCTCACCTGGATTTATTTTGATTTACAACATAGCAAACTCTTTCTGTTACTCCACGTTCGTTATAGCAAGAATAGATTATTTATATGCTTTCTGGCTCTGATATGATCAACAGTGTAGTTGTATGTCTACTTGTGAACACTGCGACAGAGTTTTGCTTGATTTTCCTTTTTAAACTAAACTAGACCCAAGAAAAATTCAAGTATAAATATCAAACCTGCTAGTGAGGTTTGAAAAACCACAAGGTTCTCCTGCTGTTTATATGTGTGTGAATTACAGTACATCAAGAAATCAATATTCCCTAGATGGTGCTTGTGCCTGGCACTTCATGGTGAACAAACATTAGATAAGACAATATAAATGGTACAATCCTTATTGATTTCTCTTGACTGTGTAGAATGTGAAAGCTGCAGCCACAGTTAACACTTACTGACAGACTAATCTGAAGTTTCAGTGCTATTTTATATTTTTATAAGTTGTCCATGCTCAATTGATTCCATTAAGTTGCTAGACACATTTCAAGCCATCTAGATAAGAAAAAAATATGCAGTGCCTGGAATGAGATGCTGCTACTTTGTGCCTAGCAGGATAAAAAGGTTAAAGGACTAAATTGTGCCTGGATGTTGGAAGGAGTTCTCTTTTATTTGACAGAATTGTTACTGTTTTTAGTGAAAGGATACTGTGAGTGATGGATAGATGCATTTAACTAAGCTAAATAACTGAACGAACAGTATAGACCAGAAACGTCTACAGGCAAACTGTACTATAATGTGTAGCCCCTCCCCAAACAAACAAGAAAAAAAAACCTGTAAAACTCTCTCAGAAAAAAAAAAAATCAAATAGGCCTTAAGATCGTGAGTTTAGGATTTTTTTTTTTCCATTTTTTTTCCTCTTTTGATTCATGATTCATTGCTTTTTATACTTCTTTTTTTCAGAAAAATTATGCTGCTCAGATAAGTCAGGAAAATTATGGGTAGGACAGCATAACAAATTCCGAATATCAGACTATGAAGTTTAGTGTCCTCAAAAAATTCTGTTTCCCTTTTATATTCAAAGAGCTCTTTTAGCATAAATCAGAGTATCTATTTCATAGTTTCTTGCTCCCCACTGGGAAGAATTAAATAATATGATTAAATTAGTGTGAAAAAGGTGTCAGACATCCATTCCATGAATATTAAATGCAGAGTGGACTATGGGATAATGTCTTGAGAAAACTCTTCTTGTATCTTTTTTAGCTGTCTGGTTCCCAACAAGATGGAAATTCAGAAATAAGAAGTGGCTTAAAAATTGAAGACGTGGGGAAATGTAGCATATCAAAAACAACCATAGTGTTAGGGTTTCTTCTAAAGAAAGCACTCTCAGCTACCATGTACAACAGCTTACAAAGTGCTGGATATTCTGATCCTGAAGAAGCAAACTCTGAAGCACATACTTTGCTTTAAGTGTGTTGTGGTCCTATTGATTTCAGCAGTACTGAGCTTTGCTGGATTCACAGCAGCATAATCAGCACTCTCCAAGAGTGGGCACTACTTTTCTCAGCATATTCCAGAAAACAAACAAACAAAATCCCATAAAAAACCCCAAACCACAAACAAATAAAGAAAACATATACTACTACTACATAAAATCACATGGAGGTTACAATTTTTTCAGCTTTGAAATGAACTCTTTTGTATATTTTTTTAATTCTATTTTTTTTCTAAGAGATTTCTATCTCAGAAATTCGGGACATTCTACCTGAAAAGATCAGAAATTATTTGATGAACTTTGAAAAGACTTTGCACAGTAAATTCACAAGATGCTGGCCCTGTCTTGTGCAAGTACTTAATATATTTCAACATGTTAATATTATTCACTTTTTCAGTTCACACTTGGTGATGCTGTCTACAGTTTTCTCTAAAATTCTTCCTTTTACCAAAAAAGATAAACTTTTTTGTTTTGTTTTAAATGCCGAGAATGTCTCTAGATGAAGAAAAAACTGCAGAGTTGTTCTTATATCAAGAGCTTTCTATTTTCCCTATAAAATATTAGACATAATTAAAGGTGAGTTAGGACTGTGGAGAAAATCTAAAGAGCATCGGCAAATCTGAGCACTGCTCAGCTTTTCAATTGCTTTTCTACTTCTCAGTTCTTTTAAATGGTTTTCTATGGCAGGAACATTTTTCTTAATTAGTCACAGCTAATTAGTGTTCTGGCATAGACAAGTAATCAGAAATGTCAGAGCTGCAAGGCTACATCTCCCTAATCCTTTGATAATAATTTAGCCTCCTGGGAGGGCCTCAAGCTGCGGTAAGTAGTGGCTGACAATAAGGCAAAATTAGGTGGGCAGCAGACCATTAGGATAGAAAAATAAAAAGCACTACCAAATCCTGCTGAGCACCATCAGGCAACTAACTACACTGCCAGATGAGGTGCCTGTTTAAGCCTGTGTTGTTAATTAGCTGATTCTACCAGACCTGCCACATATGTCCAGGTGCATCATGCAAAGATGTGTATTTCTGGGTTTGTGCCAAAGGACAATTTTGCACTGTGATCAAATTTCAAGAATCTGAGAAAGAAGCCCACATATTTCTTGAAGATTATTCTGAGTTATCAAAGAAATAAGGAGATCAACAAGGTACAATCCAGTTTTGCTGAGTCTCTTTTAAGTAATTAGGCACGGTCCTCTCACATTTCTCAGAGGTTAATACAAACACAGCTTTTGATTCCAATGTGGCCTTTAACTAGTCCTACCTAGTTTTAACTTGCTGAAGTGCCTTGGCATATAACCTAGATGAAAAAGTAGACCTCTTATCACATCACACACTTGAAAATAATTACATAACAATGAATGTGAAGATTACTTATTAAGCTTAATATGTCAGGAAGCAATTTAAGAAAAAAAAAATCACAATTGAAGTTTTTAGAAACACTGTTGAATACTAAGTACTACAGTATCATGCTTTTGAGGTAGACATGGACAGCAAAAGGAGTTGGTCCTACAGAAAATATACATTCAAAGTAAATGGTTCTCTTAGCTGTGTAACATCGGCTGCAGATTAACTCACGTGCCCAGGAGAAGCATTTGTACATTTTTAATGCATTTTTTTTTTTTTAAAAGGTCAGAAAACTTATAGAAACTATGCAACTGAATAAAGAAAGCATTTGCTAAAAATGTGCTTGCCGATATGATGGCGAATAGAAATGAATCAGATGACTACTTCATGTCTCCATTCTGGCATAGAATGAAGTACATGACATAGCACTCTTTGGAGAAAAATTACTACCTTAAATAACCTCAAGTACATCATTGAACTTAACTCGTCCATCCCTTCTACTAATGGAAATGGAATAGAATGGTTTAGATTAGGGAACGCTTGTAACATTTACTCTACGTTCCAGACAAAATACAAGCATTTTTTTCAATAGAAAAAAAAGAGTATCACATTGCATCTCAACTTCTGAAATATAAAAGTGAAAAGCAGCTCCATAAATCTGGAGTGCTTAAGCATTTATACTACTCATAAAGACATCCACTGTTTCTGCACTCCAGGAAGTTGTCTGCATTCCCTGCTGTCAACATGTCCCACACTCCATGCTGTGCCATTGCCTTGCTCAAGGCCACAACCCCGAGGACATTCACCTACAGAAGCAGTCCCTGTGAAGTTGGCAGCACTGCTCAGCTACACCACCCCACTTTAACACCTATAGGAGATGGATGATCCAAGTCAATATCTGCTAACAGGTGCCACCTTGCACAAGACAGTGAATGGACCTGCTTGCTGACAGCAGCCTCTCCAAGATGTGCACTCTGACTACTTTATGTGTTTATGGTACACTTGGGCACAGGTTATCCAGAAATTAGAGCCTAAAAAACCTGGGAAACCTTTTAAGTTGCATCAATGGAAAAACATGTGTTAGATGTTGATGTTGATGTGTTAGAACTGTTCTCTTAAACCATTCTTTATTTCTTAAAGAAGTGATCAATTATTGTATACAGATTTCATTCTATATGTAGCCAATAAAACTGGAATTATGCATCTATTATCACCTTAGGCCTTTCACAACAGGTCCGACACAAATATAACCTGCAACATAATATCTTAACAGCAAACACTCCATGAGGGGGTTTGAAGGAAAAATGTTTGAAATGAAATTTTTGTGTGTTCAGACAAGAACACCCATATTTCCCATGCAATTAACAGAGACTAGAAAGGGAGAATCTTAAGAACTTTATATTACTATAGAAACTTAAGTACTGCATTGATGTTTTATGCAGTGTTTTATGCAAAATGACATCTTTTTAAATTTAGGGTTTGTCAGCAAAACTCAACTTTGTTTGAAAGGGAGGATTTTCTAAAGTAAGTCTATTTTCACTTACAGTCTTCAGGAGTATGAAGATTTACTAGTTCCATCTTAAATATTGAGGTAGAAACGTGATTCTAAGTCTAGTCAGTGATGACTAGATGAACCTGGCATATTTATGTATACAGCACTGCTTTTATTGAAGCTAATGGTAAAATTCCCATTGATTTTGATAATGTAAAACCAGACTCCATGAGAATTTTATATTTGGACTACAGATTTTTCACATCTGTTAATTTTGTGATCAGATACATAGCACTTTGATAAGATGCACAAATATTCTTTTATCATCCATTAAGCAGATTATAAAACTTTGAATTCACCAACTTGTACTTTTACAGCCTTTTCTCAAAAGAAATATTTTTCAAACACTGGTTAAAATATTAAAGAGCAACTTCATTTCTAAACCTTTAAAAATTTATTATTTTTAAAAAAGGAATTCTTGGCTTAAGTGATTAAACTTTTGAAAAGTTTCAGTGGGTGATGCTTTTAATCCTAATTCAAAATTATAATAATGAAATAAAGACTGCAGTGCCTATCTTAATTATTTACTTGATATATGCTGAGTCTACCTGAGTCGCTGCAGCATTAATGTTAGAAAAGCTTGCTTTATTTGAGTTTATTAGAGAAACTTGTCCCAGTAAAACTTCTTTGTCTTAGTTTTCTTCAGTGAAGTAGGTTATTGTTAGGAATCACATGGATCATTCATTGAACTAAGCCAGCAGAAATGATGAACATGGAGCAAACACTTAACCCAGAGCTACTGTAGACCATCTACATGTACAATACATTACAAAACATTTCTAGTGCTCTTTTTAAGATTTGTGGTGTTAAAAACAAAGTAGCAAACAACCAAACCCCCACAGCTATAAGCTTCTACAGCATAAGAGGAGGAGATACATGTTCTGAGTTACTCTAAATGGAATTTGATAGGTAAAATTCCCAGCTGATCTTAGGAATAGACCATGTCCCACACCATGAAGGAAGACAAAAAGTCCTAAGTGTCTCTGACAAACTGACCAAGCAAAAAAACTCTCAAATTTGCTGTTTGCAGGACAACACTGACCTTGTAGAGACCTGTGCTATCTATCAGGAGCACTAAGCCATATTGTTCAAAGTTCCTTATATACTCTTTTCAGAAGTCAAGTTATTTAGAGAAAGGAAGGAAAAAAACCCACCTTGGTTTTGTTTCATGATCACAGGTACTAAAGCATAGAGTGATTTATGTCACTTAAAAACAGTGCAGAAAAGAATTAGCAGCCTGCTCTTCTTTCTAAGTCCCATAGAGATTTGAGCCTCTCTCGTGTGTAAGGATCCATACCTCAAACCTTAATTCCCCTGGTTATTCACATCCCATATAGCATGGTGGTACTTTTCCAAGCTTATCAAGCACCAGTGTAAAGCAATGTACACATTGGTCTTCTCCCTAGTGTGAAATTTCTCAGACAGACAGAAAGACTTCCAGCCTTAACATGTTTGTGTCCCACTGGCAGACACTCCTACTTGTATCAATACTACCCTTCAATTTAAATGTTCTCTTGGTTGCTGTAATAGTGTATAGCAGCCCTGAATCAAGTAAATGAAATACATACATAAATAATTTTTAGGTACCTGTTTTTGATTAAAATGGTTCTTGATGCCTGATCCTGCCTGGATTTGTAACTATCACTACCAGCATACAGCATATGGTTTGAAGGATAGTTACATAAAAACTTGTCCATTACACCCAATTCTGTTCATTTCATAGTCTGATGTTATGTGGAAATGTGATACTACCATATACTAAGAAAAGTAAATATAGATAGATATTTGATACACTGGATACTTACCATGTAACTCTTTCCTTACAGCTACAAGCATTGGTCATGACAGCATACAATACATACTACTAAGTAAAAGGGAACACAAATGGTTCTGGTTCTCAAAAGCAAGTGCTATGTCATGACTTACATCCATTCAGGAGATGTTTTCTTATGCTGAAAACTTTGATTGCTGAAATCAAATTTGGAAGAGGTTCTCAACCCATGCTCCCAATTATATTGAGGTTCTTCTTGGGTTAGTGCTACTTGGCCTAAACCAAAAATCATGCCAGGAAACAAACATGCTGATGATTTAATGGTATGGATTACCACTGTCATCATTACAGGCTGGTTCTTAGGCCTGTGTCCAGGTCCTGGCCTGTTTACTGCTATGGGACCAGCTTCAGGCTTGAGTCAATTCCACTGCATCAACAAAGTCAATGTGGTTTCTCCAGTGAGAGTTAGACTTGGCCTTGGGCACATAATTTTATTCATATTCAGAAAATTACAACATAAGCAAAAATAACCCCAAAGAAAAACAAGAAATAGAACCTTGGAAATGAAACATATGCTTGCAGATTCAATGCAAAAGCAAACTGAAGCAGAAGTTGCTAATATGGTTTTAGTACTTTGTGAAGGTGCCAGCTGGATGGATGATAATTTTTCTACCCCTGCAGGGCATCAAAGCTTTTACAAAATCATTCTTTTCACACATATTAGCACTTAGCTTATTACAACAGATGATACTTTTTTTTTTTTCTTTCTTTCATAAAGCTGCCTAGGAGTGTCTAGAAATATAAAATCTGAGAGATAAGTCTCATTTTGACCACCCAGTCTAACAAACAACAAACACTGACATGACATACCACGGCTGAGAGTCTATGTTATGGGACCTTCTGTGACTACCACAATTGTAGTGTCACAATAAAGGCTGTGAATTGCTGTTATGAAAACATTTGCTGTAACTTGCATAATTAAATAAAACTGCCAGCAAAGCTTTCTAAAATACTTAGGAGATGACGTACAAATAAATACATTTCAAAGTCTGCATTATGTTCCAGAATTTGTTTTGAATTAAACTGCAGTGCACAGTGCCAGAGATGACTTCTTTCCCTGTTCAAATTCCTATGTAATTATAAGTGACTGACACCATTGCCATGTAAACTGATCCAAATATATAATAAAATAACTTTTATTTTAGAAAGATTTTACATGTGTAGTGCTTCAAATTTATACAGAAGGGACACTTTCAGCTGCCTACAGCTTCTCCCTCTGGCAAATCTTGAAGGGACATGTGACACATAAATCAGTGGTCAGAAGTTGAATGACCAGATATATGTGCAGGAGTGTTGCTAGTGGCCTTATAGGACAGTCTTGAATTAGGAAAAATTTGTTAGAGTAGGTAATAAAAAAAGAGGAGGAATCAGGGCAAAGGCATGAGTGAAGGGAGGCTGTGGAATCCAGTAGTGAAGCTGAGGGAAATTATTATGAAGATACAGGCTGGCTAGCAACATGTGGGTCTTGAGGATCATGAAGAAGATAACTCTGAATTTGCAGAAATGGGATTAGGATTTTGAAAGCAAGTTCAAGAATTCCAAAAATGTTTGGCCAATGTAAAGAAATTAATCTATAGATGTAACTGCATAACTGGCCTTTCTGTTTATGAGCGGGCAGTGATAAGTACAAGTTGTTTATTTAGGGAAATTAGGTCTGCAATGGAATCACAAACCACACCAAATCTTTCCATTAACACATTCAAAATCAAAAGATGGAATAAAATTGGACTACTCACAGTAGAAAAAAATGACTTTTTCAAATAATAACCTTCCATTAATTTTTTTAATGCCTTCTAGCACTTAAAAGTTTCATGTACATAATATTTACAGAAGAACCACTCTCGACAGTTGAAGATTATAAATAAAATGCAGAATTAAAAATTATCAACAGGCAAGAACATCTGAGTGGCATAAAAATATAGCCCATCCCTTGTTGTAGTAGTGATAGAGCAAGCTTTATAAGGGTTGTTACTTACATCAAATACCTTCTCTATGTACATTTCCTCATTGACCTTTTCTCGAAGTATGTCCTGGTTTTGTCGAACAAACATAATGTAGGTATCTGCTAGATCCATCCCTGGTTTCTGAGGAGACATAAAATAAGAGGAGAAAGTAGCGGGAAGGAAAGAGATAAACCATTCAACAATTGAAAGTTAAAAGTTATACTTAAACTGAATGAAACTTGAGATTATGTTACAATGTTCACTCATTGTACAAACTGTATTTACTAAATCTGATGTGAACTGCGGGCTAGTTACCAAGATGAGGAGGATTTGCTTTTAATAAAAGTGTTATGATTTATGGATTAATTGAGTCATAAATCTACATTGTTATACGTAATGGAATTAAGTCTTGGCTCTGGTAAAGTGGCAAATGGCAAACTGGGACATTTTCTCCTTTTTTGTTAGTGAGGCTCTCATAGTTACTCAAGGTCCTGCTAGAACACTCAGAAAATGGTTAAATAAAGCATTCAGGTTCTTTTGCATTGCCTCAGATTTGTTGTGATTTGCTTCCACTATACAGCTGAATTTTGTATTTGAGGTTATCTTCTACTTATTCCAGTTCAAACCAGGTTCAAGCATTTCCCTGAGAGCAACGGCATAAAAAGGTTGGTATGCGAGTAGGTCCCTCACCTTATTTTTCTGAAATTGTTGCTCTGGCCTAGACAGCTCAGAAGATGACTAGGGAAGGAGCAAGGGCTGAAATGTGTCCCTTCTTATACTAATCTATGTTCTGTATCAATGGCAGAGTAGGCATAATTTTGGTATCACACTCCTAAATGCTGCGTGCACATGACACTGTATCAGATCAGCCACAGTGTTTGCTGAGACTTCTTTCTCTTGCCCAGCTGGGACTTCTGGACCTGTATAGCCACAACATTTGTGTTTTTCCACACTAAACACCCTAACAGCCAGCAACATTCCCTTTCTTGGCAGTGTCTGCAGAGCTGGTTGTAAGCTCTCCTTCCTGTGGCAGCAACCAAAAATTAACATAAACACTTTGGAAAACCTTCTGAAACTGCCTGATGTGTGAGCAAATTTGTAGAACCATTTGATCACAAATAGCAGTTTTTAAGTTCATGGCATACAAACAGAAGGCTGAAATTTATAATACTTTACAGTAAGCCTTAGCACAAAGCTATTTATAAAGGATTCAGATTTGTCTAAAACTGACTCTGTGCAGAATAATTAACAGCTCCAGGGAAGGAAGATGAAAGCAGCTATATCCAGTCCCTGGGTTCCCAGGCATCTCATTTCTCATAAGCTGTTATTGTCTGAAAAAAGCATACATACAAAGCTGTAAAATATTTATCATATTTTAAAGGCCTGTGTGCATAAACATGCTCATATAGTTAAAATCTTTACATACACTTTCATATTTTGGTTTTCTTTCTAGTCTACAAGTGGATAACTTTTTTTTTTTCCTCATTCCTTATTATCTTAAATGTAATATATTACAATGTTTATAAACAGGTCTGAGCACAAGAAGGAGGGAAAGGTGAAACATGCCCAAACTAACACTTGTCCAGAAACTGCTATCATAATAATAGGATGACAGCATTCTCCTGTCAAAACTGCTGTGAATGAAACCTCCTAACCCAAAAACTTCATCCTTTTTTTCCCCTGAATCTGTCACAGACAAATTTAGGCATATGATCCAAAATAAGATTTTCTTTTTCATTTACATTTGTGCATCAATGGTCATTTCCTTTCTTAAAAGTAACTAATGTGGAATGATGGCCTGGTTTAACACTCCTCACATCTCCAAAACTCACAAAGAAAAACTAAAATTACTCCTGCACATTTAGACTGGTAATTACTGAGGCAATGAAAGCTTGTTTCAAAAATGTATTACACACATACATGCCTACAGGAAACTTAAAGAGGAAAGCAGGACCATTTATATTTACATCTGAGTTACACACTTTGATCCTAAGCACAGAAATAAAAATGTTACATTACAACAGGTAAAACAGTTTTCTGTTGAAATACCTAGTTTATGGAAATCAATAGATTTCATGCATAAAAATACGACTTCCTCATTAAAACATGGTGGAATTATTTAAATTAAACTAAATCATATATTGATTTAGGAGTTTTAAAAGAAAAAGTTACATATATTCCCTGAGTATGCTCATTTGTGATGGTAGAAAAAATAAACCAATGTTGAAATCTTATGTGCTTCTAAAACTTATGTGATCACTTTATAAGAATTGACTAATTTTAACTTGGAGAGATAACGGGAAAGTATTTTGAAATCTCAGGAGGGGGGCAGTGAAGGAGAAAATCTAACAAATGAAAATAAACCAATGTTGAAATCTTATGTGCTTCTAAAACTTATGTGATCACTTTATAAGAATTGGACTAATTTTAACTTGGAGAGATAACGGGAAAGTATTTTGAAATCTCAGGAGGGGGGCAGTGAAGGAGAAAATCTAACAAATGAAAGGGTCATTATAGTTCCTGGAGATACATATGAAATGTAAAACTGAATCTTCCAATGCATGGTAAAACCAAATGGTTCTCTGATTCATACAATTTTTACTTTTACTGAGTTCAATATAAAAATGTTCATCTCGCAGACAGCCCAAACAAGGAAAATAACATTCCCATCAGCATTAACTTTCCTCTTATCTTTGAGATGTTTATCTAGTCTTGAAGCTGTGACATATGGGAATTTCACACCTAGTGAATATATTTTCATGTAGCTTGTGGCATGGGAGTGTAATCATTAAAAGAATATACACTCGTAAGAGTAACTGCAACAGCTGGTGACATTTACCAATTAGAATTACAGTTCTTTAAAACACTTCATCCCTCTTTAATGTGTGCAGGACAATTATCTTTGAAATTGCTGTTGAAAAAAATTAATTTTCCTTCTAAGTAGTGTCTGCCTACAGTAGAAATATGTCTGGGTAAGGAAGTTATCATTACTCTAGCAAGACTGTTTAAAAAACTCATCAAAATAATTGCAAGCTAACTATCTCTGCTCATGGTGAGCAAAACACAGACTAAACATTGAACAAACAGCATTTCAAATACTTCATTATCTCTCCATATTGCATTTCTTGAATTTGTTTGTTTTCTCTATGCAGTAAAAGAAGAAAAGAAAGCTATTTTAGGCAGTAAACAGGTTCAGTGCTACATATATTGTATTTTAAATTTTTTTTTTAATAAGGATTATGTATTAGATGGGAAACTCTGATTACATGAACCTATCATTCTGCTTGTGTTTTGGATTATTGAACTTCAGAAAAATCCTTGGCTAACGGAGAATTAAAAACCAAAACAACAAGCATGAACATTTTCCCCCCCTCCAATAGGTAATTGGATGTACCTTAAAAACACAAACTAATAGAAACAGGGACATATTTTAAGTAACTGTCACAGAGGGCATTTTACTACTAACATTGGACAGACTTGGGCAACTCAGTCTAGAATTCTGTACCCAAAATAGAAAATTCTGCACCTCTAAATCTCTGTCAGAACATCCGGTGAAGTTAATGGGAGAAAGTTATTTGCACATCTTTGGGATAATATTTATCCAGATAAGCATGAACTAAAGTATTCTGTCTGAAAACTTCCCCAAGTAAAAAAGTGTTTTCATATGACAGATAAAAAGTTATTGTAGGTTTGTTTTATTCAGAACAGCAGACAAGATGTTTTGCCTATCTGAAAATGAAAGAGAACCAAACAAAGAGATGAATGGAGAAACTGGAAACACAAAGACATCAAATGAAATACCAGGAAACGAAGAGTTGTAAATAGGGTTACTTTGTCACTGGTTACACAAGTAACTGAATACGCTGGCAAGTGAATGAGTTTAAACAAGGGTGTAGGCTTCAGCACATTCTTTTTTAGGGTTAATCACTAGTTAACCTGGCAAGATGAACATGCTGTTTGGGAAAAAAAAGTAAAATCCTTGTTAATTATATACTGCAAGTGCTCTTACTTCCTGCTGCTGCACCTAATCCCACAGGTGCGGGTTGTCTCTTTTCCTATTCACTGGTAGGTGGGTCCAGAACTAGAGGCATTTATCCACAGCAACAAATTCAGATAAAGAAGAAACATTTGAACAGGAAAGCAGTGTCATGGTTTCTATTTTACAAGGACGTGAATTTTTAATTACATGATTCCAGTTTCCAAGCTGGTGTAGAAGCTGAATTATGATTATCACACACTGCTCCCACCTAGTCAAAAGTAATGCTGCATTGCCTTCATTTCCAGGCATTCAAATATTTTGCTGCTGAAAAGTTTGCAACAAGCTTAATAATGCCAGTACTATTAGGCTTTCCCTACAGGAGAGATACACCGAAGTTTCTGCACAGCTTTCTGCAATGCAAGTTTGTCACAAATCTCAATAAAACCTGTGTACGTTTGTCAATATTTGAGTTATGTTTATTCTCACTTTGGCATTTGTCACAGAATACTTCTTAGCATCCGAGTGTACTATAACAAACTCATATTCCTGATATTACAAAGAAAAAAAATCTAGTTTTACTTAGTTGCTATGATGTAAAAGCATTCATTTTTCAAATATGAGAACAGATGTTAGAGAATAAATGTGTAATAACAAACTTCATCCCATTTTGTCTTTGCTTTCGTCTCTACCCCCTTTTTTTCCCCTGTATCCTGGAGGGAGACTTTTTAACTACAGCGTGGATATAACAATGAAATGAAAAGGAGTGATGAACTGGAGGGGGCTATTGTGAGAAACAGAGGAGCTCCTTATTCAGTGTTCACCATCAAATGAAAGAGCACACTGGAAATTTTCAATGCCTGAAATTTCTCCCCTAAATAATGCAAGGTTCATCTCTTAGGCTTTGGAATGACAGAATTAAATTATCATCAAAACATTTTTGGAATAGAAATTACCTCTGCTCATCACACGATCTTCGTCCCTTCAGTTCTTACAAACCAAAATGCTTACCTCATGTAGGAAGATGCATCATTTTTGTAGTCAGTTTATTATAAAGGTAATATTTTATTCTCATACAATTATGAAAAAATACAATGTTTTTTTCCCTAAATGCATCTTCCTGTAGATGAAAAAGCAACCTTAACTGAGGATAAATGTGTGTATCTTGAGGTCTGTCATGCAGAACTTAAGCTGTGGTCCTGCAAGCATTTGTGCAAACATTTTTTCATGTACATGTAGTTTCATTGCATCCATGGGGCAACACAGGTGTGCATTTGCACCTCTGCAAAAGGTATTCAAATGTTACAGTTACTATGACAAAACCAGGTATTAAAATATGCTTTCCCCCCCAAAAATAACTATGCTATTTTAACTTTCCTACTGATCAGTAGCCATCCTTCTGATCTGCATTTAAGACATATCTCAAAACCACTGCTGACTTAAAACAGGTGATTCAGGGCTTTCTTTCCAATTCTGCAATACCATGCTTTTATGCATCTGAAAAACAGAAAGGCCATTTCCCAGGTTAGGGTGTACAGATGAGGAAGGCAGGAGAAGCCCTGCGAATGAGGATGACTGTTCTGTAATCTTTATTTTTAAACAGAGGTCTCAAAACGAATCCTGCTTAAAGATTAATGGCATAGTATGGCCACACCTAAATAAAGACTGATTGCCAGGAAAAAGTGGTTTGCTTCATCAAACCAGCTGAATGAGGCCATGCAATGCATGTGTGTTATTCGGAAATGGAGGTATCTGGAAGGTCCAATGTGCATCTGCCTGGTAGGAGGCAAAGCTCCTACTCTGGCCTCTACAGGACCCCATAAGTCAAATGCTGGCACATGTGTGAGGCCTTTTTCCATAACTTTGATCCCCACATAAAGGCAAGAGTGGAGCAAGGGCCCTGGCATTGTGTGAGCTGTGTGCTGCTGTCAGCCCCGGGCCCTTCAAATGGCCTCTCTGCACTTGGTCTGACAGGTGGCCTAAATGAAGTGAGGGAGGATTAGGTTCCTTCTGTGCCCTCTACATGACTGGCATAGATTACTGGTCCCTACAAAGGGATTTAAACATACCTTTCCCAACAAAAAGCGGTATATAAATATGCATGTAACTGGATGCTCAATTCGTACGAGTAATTGCTCTGGTTATATTTGTAAATGAGGCAAATGTGTGTAGAATTGACCAGCTAGAGACACAATTATTTGTGTGCAAAACTGACTTACATGATGAGAAACTGAACACAATGGAATTATCTACATGATTGAGGAATAATGAACATCTGAGATTAACAATATACATTTTGTGCCCTTAATTCAACTGCATTCTTTCCCTGTTCTCATTCATCAGCTGCCTTTGTGACCAGCACATGAGGAAAAAAAAAAAGAAAAAAATGAGACAGGTTGTGCTTCTACATCACTTAAGTACTGCTTGGGCTTTAAGAGAAACTAACCGAGTTATAGTGGATCTGGGTGAGCTGTTTTTTAAAAAAACCTGTAACCTAAATCAGCTCCTGCATTCTAAACCATCAAACCTAAATCAGCTCCTACATTCTAAAACATCAAAACATAGCATTAACAAGAGAGCAAATTGCATCCTTGATGTACTAGTTTTACTTGTAATGTTTGTGCTATTTTCCTTTGAACATTTGGCTTCTTTCATGTGCACAGCAGCCACAATTTCTTTCACTTCAGAGCATGGTGTACTGTGACAATTACCAATGAAAATAGTGTAAAAGCAACTAGTTTTTTTTCATTATTATTTTTAGGAAATCCTAAGCCTTCATTGTTGTTACTATTCTTAGTGTGGGTTATTTTTCACTGTTCCTAGTATTTCTGCTGGTGTTTCAATCACCAAAACATATACAGTGTTCCTATAGCCCTATGGGCAATGCCTGGAAAAAAAATCAGAGCACTTGGTGACCGTGTCCTGCAAGAAGGATGTTCTGAAAAATGGAGGAATATGTTGAATATTTTCTTAAAAGGGTTAAAAAAAGAGGAAAGGACTAAACTCTTATTTTATTTTTTTTTTAAATTGAGTTATTCATAATTCTCTGGTGACATTAATGACTGGAAGGATAGACAGCAGCATTTCTTCAAACATTACCTGCCAACTGAACTTCAAGTTTGTGCCTACAAGTCCCACCCTGGTCCTGAGAACTTGAGAGATGTCTTTTGGTGAGTATGCATCTTTGTGCCCAACTATTTAATTTCTAAATCTCCTCTCAATATAATACATTGAATTAATAGAATTAATCTTTCCTTCAAAATGACTAAGAATCATCCAAGAATGTCTTCCTCCTTTTTGAATATTTTATTATTTTAAATATTTTGATAATTATGTATTTATTTAATAATTACTTATTTATATTTATTTAATATTTATATTTCAATATACCTTTTAAATTATTTTATCTCCTTTACCTCTCATCCTTTCTAAAACATTCTGCTTAGTACTGCCTTAATTTTCTTCTAACCTCTTGTTTGCCTAGTTCGTTTCTTTTTATTTCACTAAAAACCAAATCTTTGCCAAATATTGAACCTGGTAGTCAAAGATCAAAAATTCTGTTGAATTCACACACTCAAAAAATCCCACAGGCCTTTTGTGCCTCCCAACCTTCATCTCCCTTAGATCCACCAAGTGATCAACAGCTCTGTTTCAGGGACCTCAAGGACAGAGCTAAGGTGACCCAGTCATCCTCAAACGGAGGAAGGGCATGGGGGCAGAATGTGGTTATCTGACAAAGTGCAATTTTGCACATATTTGCAACTATATAAAAAGGAAAGGCCTACTGTGGTTACCTTTAAGTCACCTCCATATATGCAGCTATATGGTAAGGAGGGACAACAAGAGATTTTACACTATATCAGTTTAAAATACAGCCACAGGAGGCATTTAAGTAGCTTTGGTGCAGGCTTGGTAGGCTACTGTCATGTCCCCAAGAGCTCAGCATAAATTCCTCATCCTGTGGAACTCCTCTCTCCACTTCTCACTTCAGTTGTAAGTCGAGGAGATGACCTTGCAATGTGATAATTTACAGCCTCCTTTTGCAGTTGAATTTGTACCTTCCACAAGTAGTGATTTTAGACCCTATTCAGACTGGACACTCAGAGTCAGTTGTGACAGTAACAGCTCTTCTTGTCCTCAACTGCACCTTCATAAAAAGAGGAAGAATGTGAAGAAGCAAAGCAAAACCCCAGCCGATCAAACTCCTTCAACCCAGGGAAAATGTCCTTCAGGATTTGGAGAGCATTTGCTTGGTCAGATCCACAGCCTCCCTGAAGTACAGTTTAAAGCTGTAGTTTGCACCTGTAGTACTACAGTCCAGTTCATACCTTGAGCTGTGGGAAAGGTGTGTGGGACAGCAGAAAAAACGAAGGGGCTGTATAAGGAAAGGATCCTGATATCCTGTCTATAATCTCTTCAGGAACACCATTCAGTGAATGTGAGAAAAGCTACAGGGACCCAGCAACCATCTCTCTGCTCTGCCTTCTCTCTTGGGAGCAGTGAATCTGTGACCTGATTCACAATAATCCCCTGGGCTTGTGGCAGAGATAGTTTTTCATCTCATCTTTATTGTTAAGTCCAGGCAGATGGTAAAAGACTTTGATATCTCCTTCTCATAGATAGTCTGTCATTTGGAGAGTTTTTGTGTTATCTGAAAGAAGTAAATTAATTTCTAGTTTGTTCAGCAATTTTTTTCTTCAGTTTTTAGTCTTAAGTGTTCCACCAAGGGCCTTTTGGGGCAATTCCACAGCACAAAATATTAACACAAGGTATTCTAAATTAACTAGACTTGATATGAAGCCATTCCTTAGAATGCAAGATTGGCCCTAACAATTTTTCTTTTTTAAAGAACATGAGACCATTTATACAGTTCAACAAAAAGTCCACATGTAACTAACTAAAAAAAAAAGTTCTGAACACATAATCTGAACAAAAATATTATGTTTTATTTAATTTTATGAATAGAGCAAACATAAATATAGCAAAATAACAATTCCAGAAATTGAGATTTTTCCTTTTATTTAATATGCATGGATTTAAAAAAATAATTGATTTAAGTTTGCAACTGTTATATTCGTAAGTATAGAAAAGATTTCTGGCCACCATATAGCCTAGCACATCTGGTAGTCTTCTATATTTGTAGTTTTATTTCCTGTAAGGTTCTAAATAAAGCAATTTTAGAAATTTTTTGCTAGTCTTGGAAAATAAGATTGTTTTTGAATCACATTGAAAAGGGATGAGAACACAGACTTGTGAAAGAACAAAGGATATTTATTGACAGTGATAGCAACAATATTTGATAACTTTTTCCTTGCTTTTTTAAGGAAAATATACTCTGATACTCTAATGAAAATATTTTAATGGCTGAACCTTGCTTTTATGTACAAAAAAGCTCCAACAGCTACCTGTTTTAGTTTTTATTTATACCACACAAACATTGCATAAACAATGGTAAATCAAACTGAGATCTAGCAAGGGATTAAATAAGCAAGACTGGGTCCTGAAGTAAGAAATCAATAAATAATGGATGTTCAAGTATGATGCTTTTTCTTGTTGCTTATCCTGTATATTTGAACAACTTAGGCAAATGATGGAAAGGTCTCTACAAAAGATTATCTAAGTTACAATTCTCTTCCACAACTGAAAAAGTACATTGAGAATAACCTTTCTAAGCTTTGCTTTGAGAATTACTTGTTGCTTGAGGGAAATTAAATGGCCTCTGAGGGCTGTAGTGGCTATTTAAATACTCTGTGCAAAGCTATCATGAATCTCTGCAGGAAAGCAAAATGTCAACAATAAAAAATTTGATCTAACAAAATGCCATTTAAAAAATTATTATGAGCACTAGAAAAAAATAAATAAAAACAATTGTACTTACAGGAACGTCAACATATTTTGCAGCTGCTTTCACCTTTAGAAAATGAAAAATAAAACAATGTATAGTAAGTGCTTATTACTAGATTGCGTATAATTTCAGTGCTATGCACAGAAAAAATAGAACTATCATGGACCCAAAAACTTACAGTGAACGAAACTAATGATGAGAAGAAAGTGCCTTCATCGTATCTTGACAATTTAGACAGCACACCTTCTAACACTGAAACAACCTGGAGGTAAAGCAGAGAGAAAAATATAAATGCACAATATGCAATGTAAATACTTAGAATGAGAACGAGAGTTTTTCTTCCTCATATTTTTATTGCTCAGCTGAGCAATGCAAACTGTAGATATGATCATTCTCTCCATCTCACCAAACAATGAAATCAAGGACAAAATTCTTTTCTCCACTTTACCCATTAATCAAACTGATGGAAATCACTGTTGAACCACTGCAGAAATAGAAATCCAACCCCAAAATCCTCCTGATGTGGGCCTGCTACCCAACATCACTTTGCTGTCTCAAGAACACGTGCTTAGATACAAGAGTGCATGTACCCAGCATGTATTTTTGGGTAGAGAACTATCATTTTCTAAGGCTGCTGTTTCTAAGATCACAGCTTCAAAGATGATGGAGCACGATTGTTAAAGGTGGTGATCCTGATATCCTGTTCCTCTTATCTTTGCCATTCAGTAGAAACCTGGCTCTGATTTTACCCAGCAGCATAATAGCACTGGAGTTTTCTGCCAGCTCCCCTTCAGCCACAGCATGTGCTGTTAAACAGCTACTACCTGGCCAAGAAGGGGCAGGAAAATACAGGCCCCAGCCCTCTGGAATGGTGTGGTTCTTCTCCCCCTTACTTTCACTTGTGATTCTCTGAGTAGCATGACTACTCAGTAAGGGGCGTGAAAAGGCACTTTTGCCAAAATTTCTGACTTAAAAAATTTCTTATTGATTGCTTTAATTATAGCCTTAATATGTACACTTCCCCAAATTAGCCTTAAAGCAAACAAATCCCCTTCTCACATCCTTCTGTGATGATTTGTTGGTCATGCCATCCAAGGTATATAACATATATCAGTCAGCCATTGCATTCGTGCACATTTATTTTACACATATGAATTGCTTTCCAGCTTATATAAAAATTGTTTTAAAAGTCATCCCTTGCTTCCAACACAGTCATTCCCACAACTATGAGTATCATTTTATGAGTGTGAGGACAGAACAAAATTCCATCTGGCATGCTGTTAATGGGCACTGTAACAGTGTCACAACAGTGTCACCTCCAGAGGAACTGAGATCATCACTTTACAATAAGCCCTGCTCTTAACAGGTCAAGGAGCAGGAGGCAAGTGCAAACTTACATTTGTCATTTATCAATCTAACCTGTCATATTTACAGTGATTAATTAAGACACCAGTACGTAGGTGCCAATCAAGGAATAAAACCACATCACAAGAGAGAGTGGTAGTTGTTTCTTCACCCCATGCACAGTATAATTACAGTCTATTTATTAGACCAAATACCAGCTTCCTGTTTTGCTGTTGCATGCCTGTGAGAAGCTGCTGTTCCAATTTTAACTCATTTTCTGATTGGCAAAGACTCCTTCTGCAGAAGGGTGTTCAATCTCATTGCACAAAGATCTGCTGCTGAAGAGGCTGATCTCACAGACATGGTGTCCACAGCACCAACAAATGGTTCCAACACAAGTGGGACACATAAAACAGAGAGCAAACCATTGAAGTGTCAAGGATATCCATTTAAAGAAAGGGCTTAGTTATGAAGCTGGAAACTTTTTTTCTGAGACCTCAGTGTATGGACATGCGAAGCTCGAAGAGCATTTCCATGTTTACTTCTCATTCTCTGAACTGGTTATGCTGAGACACACTGTGCTTTGTTTCACTCTTTTGTGCTATCCCTATGATTTGTTAAATGCTTTAGCTTGCCAAGTCTTGCGAACAAAATGCACAGTATAGTCTTCACCAAGTAAAGTCTCACTGAAGTGAAAATACTCTTTTCATTTCATAGATGACTTGCAGCTAAAAACAACTACTGAAACACTTATTCCACTGAAAGAAAAAGGAAATAAGACAGAGGCAATGGCTAAAAATAACAAAAATATACTAGATTTAAGAAATGAACACAGATGGATATTATTTAAGTACATCGATGTGCATTTTTCCTGAGGAAAACCCAGAGTGAAACACGAGCCTTCCTCTGTACCCTAAGAGGTTTTTCTGCCTTGAAACAGAAGCAATAAGGATGGCACTGGCATTTCACATCTCAAGTGAGGAGAGACTGATAAACCTCCTAATGATCATCCAGTGAAAGAATATTTGCTTCTTGTTCTGAGTCTTCCACTTCAGGTAATTGTGTATGTGATACCCAATAATTCGAATTCCTCTATACTGACAGCAGTTGTCTCCAGAATTTCTTGTCTGTAAATTCAGGAGAACTACGACAATTTTCTTATCCTATCTCAGATATCTATCCTATCTCAAAATAATGAAAAGGTTTAATTTTTAACAGCATGATTTGCACTGATTAAATTCCCTTTTCCTCCTCTTCAGTAACACCAAACCCACAACTAAGAGGTCAGTTCAGATTGATGACAGGCACAACTGTCAAATGAACCACTTGTGGTTGCATTTACATCAAAATGCCCCTTTAGAGAAAAAAAAAAAAAGTGCGTGGATTTTACATATTTCTCAGTAAGTGGTCACATTTTAAATTTCTACCATGATTCTACAAAAACCATCCTCTTCATCTCCTGAGCCAGCATGGTTGATGTCAATCCGTAAGGAGATTCCTGCTCCACACACCCCATGCCAGCAAGCTGTACCACATGAAATTAAAAGCATGAGGAAATTATGACAGTAGTGTTTTGTAGTTTGTTTTTTTTTCCCACTAACTCATAAACTGTAAATGCACAGCTTAGTTCTGCTACTTTAAAAATCAGCTATTTCTGGGTAGTTTGCAATGCATAGATAACAAAATGTCTTATAAAATGTTTCTTTCATTATTTGCTGTGTCCTTCAAATTATCAGAAAAGCTCTTCTTTTATATCAAGCATTTAAAACTTTTTCTGGAGTAGAGGTGCTATGGTAGCATAAGACATTATTTAAATTTTCCTCACTTATTCTCCAAGTACCTGTATCATGTAAAGGCAAATTTTCTTTTTAAGCATAAAAAAAAATCCTCTAGGAGGTCAATTTAAAGAAATAGCAACTTACAAATTTTTTTAAATGAGATTTTGTTCCACAAATCATTTATTTTAAAAACGCTATACTGGTACTCTGGATGTTGTCCACCTTCAAATGCAAAATCTAAATACTACTTAGTGGTAGGAAGAAAATTTTCATGTGAAAAACTAAACAAAAAGTAAAACATGCTATCAAAGATGATATTCTGCAGTTAAATCCTACCAGTTATACTAGCTGTTAACACTTTTTATGCAGAACAGAAAAGAGAAGATGAACTTATTCAATTAGCAAGTTGCACACTTTTTTTGCCTAATGGGTTATAATTTACCTAATGTTATTAATTTTGTAAATTTGATATTATTTAGATGGCTACTTTTCACAATCATGTCGCTATCTGCCCCAGTCCCACTGTGTATAAAAAACCTGTATTGTTAAAGAACATTTCAGAAGAATAATTAGAGATGCATTTTTCCGCTTTATTATCAAGTAAAATATAAAGTGTTTTACCTTTGAAACAAGCAGTGAAATAATTTCCTTAACAGTTTCTTCAATCAAGTCATCTATTTTTGAATGGTATTGTTGCTGTATTTCAAAAGAAAGAAGGATTAGAATGTATTCGAACACACATTTTTGTCATAAGCCATAAATGGTACAAAGCTGATAACCCTGCCAGATCAGATTTACTTAAAATTATCATTTTGAACATCAGTAGAACAAACACTTGAAAATGATCCACCCAATCAACACTTTCTTACATTCTGTGTTGGAAATTTTCCCATGTACACTGTTGAGTTAAGCAGCTAATGGGGTTATTATTTAGATGAATTGAGTTCTTATTCTTATTCAGGCAAAGGAATGTGAAGGATACTTTTTGTCTTCTCCTATATAATTAAGGTGGCCATGTATTTCTTTTTCTAAAGGGTCGGTTTAGTTGGAGAAGCAAAAAGACTAGAATAAGATTTAATTAATACAGCATTTCATGTCTGACAACTCTCATTCATAAGTTATTTTAAATGTCCTCTAGAAATAAAATGAGCTCCAATTGTTCATCCTAAAAGAGCCTTTCTGTTAGCACAGTGAGCTGCAGTTTATACAGATCTTACAATATGCTCAAGCAAGGGCAAAATTAAAATTTCATCAACAAAGCAGAATAGATGGTAACAAATTAATAGCCCATAAAAGGCATAATAAACCAGACTTCATTCTCCAAGCCTTTTTCTTTTCGTTTTTGACAAAGAAGGTGCCTTTAAGTAAATGCTTTTAAAATAAATCTGAAAGACTTTTCAGATAATACCACCGAGTTCGCTCCTGAAATTAAAGGGAACTAGGGATCCTATTCTGTAAAGGAGGCACATCAATTTAAACAGTAATTCTTCCTTTAGAAACATTTATCTGGCAGCAAAGATTGTCCCCAATAGCCACTTCACAGAAAATGCGACTTGTAAAGACTAACCCTATCTTCATAGTTCAAGGCTACTTGGAGCAGCTAACAGCATAATGCTCCGAGGAAAAGTACTGAGGTCAGTATAAACATTAGCCTAACTTAGCAGCTGCCAGCTGGAGAGTTTGCAGAGTTCTAAGTTTTTAAGTGCTTTTTCATCTGTCTCAGAGTTGCCATACAAACAAAACCATTACAGCTGATATGCTCAATATGCTTAGGAATGATTTTCTAAACAGCTCACTTACTGAGTGTGCATTTAAATTAAGAGAGAATAAAACTGTGAGATGTGTTTACCAACACATGTGTATGTGTTCCAGATACCAACACCAAGCCTGTTCATTTTTTAAAAAATGTAAAACACTTGGATAAAGTGAACTCACATCTGAAACATCAGCAGACACTTCACTAGAGTGAAAGAATGTATTGAAAATACACCAAAGAACTTTACATAGTTCCAGATATATTTTATTCCGATCATACTAATGTCTTGATATGATTAGGATACTATTGATAGGATTATCAATGTCAATATAGGTCTCTTGATCTGCTAAGGATTTAAATCATCTCATGCTGTCTGACATCAATTGCTTACATTTGTTTTTATACTTTCTAAAAATAATAAATTCATGCTCATAGATGCATGTCAAACCTATACATATTCCTATGGTCACAGTTGTTCTTGCCATAAAGTGTTTGCAACTTTGCCTTTACAGCATGTTAATCGATGTGTGTATAGTTCCTACATATTTTTTTTTGTTTTTTTTTTTTTTTTTTAACACCATAAGGCAAATAGAATTTTATAGGAATGGTATGTAATCAGTAACTTTACTGTGTGACCAAGAAGAACAAGTCCAAAAATCACAAAAAACCTTCTAAATAACTTGATTTTCTTTTAAAAAAATTGAATTCGATTTCATTGTTTTCAAGATTTATTTGGCAACCTGCGAAGCCATAATTTTTTTAACTCCTCCCCATTGTCAACTTACACCAAAACAGCCACCCCCAACAAAACAGAACTTCATATACTTCTGGACGATTATTTGACGCCAGGAGACAGGCTTTAGGAAGGCTGTTAACATTCTGTCATTAATCATAAAACAGTATGAGCTGACAATGTTGCATGCACAATCCTGAAATCAGCATGTAGGGCACCAGCTTTTCGACTTCTGCCAAGCTTGGTTGGTGAGAGCAGGTAAATCCTCACTCCTCTCCCAAACCTTTATGGCAAGTTGCTCCTTTATATTCCTCTGCTGGCAGATGTGATCACAGTCCACATGACTCTGAATCTAGGCAAGTCAGCTAAATTATTTAGAATACATTTTATAGAGTCTTTCAGCATCTCCCTGGCAGCACTGGGATGTGTGTGATGGTGGAGGCCTCTGCCTTTCCAGCTGCCCTAGAATAATTCCTTGTAAAATATGAAATACAGCTGCAGCTGTAGGACCTACACAGATAATGACTGTTTAGTGGCCAAGTGTGTCAGGAGATGTAACCAAGCAGGACTGCCTTTGGAGGACAAACTGGATGGTCTTCCAAATGTGGCCCCCTGCACCTACTAGCATTTGGAAGGATATCAAGTATTTTAGTGCCTTTTGACACTTGTGCTTTTGGGGAACCTAAATGAAGGAACTGGGACTGTTTAGTTTGAGGAAGAGGAGGCTGAGGGGAGAACTCATTGGTCTCTATAACTACCTGAAAGGGCATTGTAGAGAGGTTGGTTGGTGCTGGTCTCTTCTCAAGGGTAATTAGCGACAGAACAGGAGGGAATGGTTTCAAGCTGCGACAGGGTAGGTTTGGACTGGACATTAGGAAAGATAAAATTTACAGAAAGAGTGTTCAGATACTGGGATAGGCTGGCCAGAGAGGTGGCTGAGTCTGGATCCACATCCCTGGATGTGTTCAAGGGTTGTTTAGCTGTGGTGTCGGGGGATATGGTTTAGGGGAGAAATTTGTAGAGTAGGAATGATGGTTGGACTTGATGATTCTGAGGGTCTTTTCCACCTGAAAGATTCTATGATTCTAAACCTATTGTGATGAGCTGAGAACTGAAACTCACTCAGTTCTGCAATATATTAAATTTTCATTTCTGTTCTACCTCACTGTGACCCACTATTGGAAGTGGCTTTTTTAACTGCTTAGCTATTTCAGGCTTGGTCTTGTTTAGAAGACTTTCAAGATATCTTGCCTTCATTTATTTTAATGTTGAATGGCTGTGCAAATAAATAGCACAGGATCATAGAAATGAAAACTGCTACTCCCAACATGTAACATTACAATGTAGCATCCAAATTAAACTGTTTCTGTACTTCTATGATCAAATCAGATATAATCCTTTACTACTAATGCGATTAAAGGAGACTACTCCTTGAATTTTGAACCAAAAATAGATTCAGAAACAAAGTCCACCAAATTAAAGCCTACTAAAGTTTTCTACAGATATGCATAGCACTAGCTGTGCCATGTTCCACTAAAATGGTACATCACTAATTTTTTCCCAGATTGAAAAGTATTTCTCTCTTCTTTTATAAGCATAATAAGGTACTGGGAGTGTTGAATTCTGAAGCAACTGAAATGGTTTCTACAGGTGTTCTGCTATGAAGCATTCAACAGTATAGACCAATGGCAACTACTATGTTTATGCCACCCAGTTACACAAAATAACAAATAAGCTGTGACTCAGCTCTAAGGTCTTGCTTTGATCTAATGACTGTCATACTAAGTGCCCCCAGAAACATTATCTATTTGATTCTTGCCTCCAGCAGTATTTTCTGTGTGCTTCTTACCTATCACACTCACAAAAGGTGAATATTGCCAGAAGCCTGCAGCATCTAGATTGCAAAGTTTTAATTTAATAGGTTTTAAACTATTTATCACAAAGGCTAAAAAAATCTCTGGATTGAATCTGGATTGACAGATAAGGTTTCCCTTACTTTGCTATTCATTTGACTTGGGATCCACAGACTCAAAAGAAGTAGCACCTGTTTGCTTCTGGTCCAGGAAAGAAATATGTAGGATACTGCTCAGCCTACATCCACCTAAGATGATATTCACTGAAACTAAGAGGGCAGGCAGTAAGTTATTTATCTGTCTTGCTGTACCCTTCCCCTTTACTCCAACAGTTAGTCTGAGATAAGGTGATTTTCCCCTTGACCTGCTCCTCAAACCCTCCTAAAGCAACTGCCAAGCAATGCAGAGGGCATCCAGATAGCTGAACTCTCTTAAACACAATGTGCTGATCATTTGCTGTGCTTCTCTTAGGCTTTCAGGTGCCAATCAGAAGGCAAGGAGGGAGCCTTCCTGAATGGCAGACTTAGTGACTCTTGTGAGTCTGTGGAAGATATTTGAGTGAATGGAGAGCAGTGCATAAAGTAATGTAGGAAAATCAGGGGACTCAATCAAATTTTAACTCTAAACTGAAGGTGCTGATTGCTAACCATGACCAGAATGTCTTAATTACAAATTAAGTAATAATTCCCTTCATTCTAACAACGCAGGGTGAAAACTTCTGCATCTGATTCTATTTGAACAAGATATACAACTGATTATAGCTCTTTAAGGAATGAAAAGTGCATGATGTGTTCAGGGAAATGTTTGACTCTAT
Organism: Phaethornis superciliosus; assembly: GCA_023637945.1. NCBI lineage: Eukaryota > Metazoa > Chordata > Aves > Apodiformes > Trochilidae > Phaethornis > Phaethornis superciliosus. The sequence continues at coordinate 22,737,167 of JAJQWJ010000001.1, read as the reverse complement.
CCATCTAGTTAATCAACACCTTTCATCCTTTGCGGAGTAAGTTCTAGAAATGGTGAGAGTGTTGAGTTTGAGGTGAACAAACAATCCTTGTAAAAAAAATTAACTCAGGCTTTATGGAACACTTTTCTTGACTGGCATAAAGAACCATGTTTGAGACTAAAATGAACATGAAAAAGGACAAGGGAAAACAAGTTAATATGGAGAAGGTTTCAAGAGCAATTGGCTAAGTAGAAGTTACTGGAAATGATGGAGCTTCTATAGAAATGTCAGTGATGCAATTGTTTATGTTTTAAGATGCTCTCCTGCCTACTTTGACAGATGGGCAGATTCCAGAAGTATCTCACCTAACAAACCTTACAGTGTTTCAAACAGCTATGATATCAGCTACAAGCAACTGAAAAGCCATTCTATTTCTTAATCTTTAGAAAAAGCTTCATGAATAGAAAAAACTAATAGACAATCATTCAAAGCCTATGAGAAAGGAGCTTCCACATTATCTGATAATTTCTGATATGTGAAGAATTTGACATTCCTTATTAGATGAATTGGGATGAAGATTAATTTTGGAACTCTGAAATAAGTATGTATTCATCATATGTGTATCATATGATAAAACTCTTGCACTGAAAAGAAGCACTGGAAGCATTTGGGGTCATGGTCAGATCTATTAGGGAATAATGGCTGCTTTTTTGTTTTGGGTTCTGAAGAGTGTATGATGGGGCCTGAAAATCTAGAGGATGGGAAGATTTCAGAAGATAATCTCATAAGGGTCTGCAGACCAAAAGATAATTGCAAATTCTGAACTTTGTCTCAGGAAACAGACTGACACCAGAGGAGGAATCATCCAGAGCAAGTGAGAGGAATGGTGGGACTGGGGAGAAGAAGGCTGTACCATCTGTCCTGCAGGTCTGTATTGGAGGTACTGGTATTGTCTGCCCCAAAGAAGAATGTTCATTTATGTATTTGCAGGCTGCTTCTTGGGCAGCAAGTAAAAGATGAACTGGCAGCATCAGCCTAAAGTAGAGTTGCTAGTTGTGGTTTACTTCTGATGATGTTGAAACAAGTTGTTTGCTGCTCTTTTGCTTCAGTGAGAGCTGCAGGATTCCAAAACTTTGTGATCTGGTACGACAGGATACTGGCTCTGACTAGTGGATTAGCAAGAAAAGCAGCATTGCCATTTAAAATAAAAAGTGTCTGTTAATAACCAAAGAAAACATGTATATTAGAAAACAATGAAAAAAAACTTACCCATTGACTATCAAACTGGTACACATCAGGGAAAACCAAAAGGAAAAATAAAGATGACAAGGTTGAACAGGAAAATGATGAATGTCTCATTGAATTGGAAAAAGAAAGAGACAATTACATCAAATATGCCAACTTAAACAATGAGTCAATGAAATGAAGAGCACAGCACAGAAACAATATGACCAAATAAAGTAAATGTGAAACTGTCCAAAGCAGAAATACTTTTTCTTGCCCAATTCTGACAAATGTTTATACCCTCTCTCCAAAACCAAATGAAACAAATTTACAGTGCTACGGCATTAACACAGCAAGAGCAGCTTTCATTTTATGATGGTAATCTCACTAATCTCACCAGTCGACATAGTACACCCTTTTCACTTCACAGATTATTCCTGCTGAGAATGACAACACGGGAGGACACTAGCCAGTGAAGTCTAAATATCCTTCAAAAGCACATCAGTGCTCCACTGTGGAGCATCTCCAGTCCTGGCAGCATATTACTGCCAGAATGGTCCCTGTCTTTGGAGAACAAAAAAAAAAAAAGAATCCCATTAAATTACCTGTTTATTTTTTTCTCTATTTCCAGCATGTACATAGGTGTAGAACCATTAGAAAAACAAACCCTACTTGTTTAAAACCTGGCTGCAAAGGACAATGTTTTGGCTCTATCTTACTACTACAAAAGAGTCCTGAAGTGGGCTATTTCTCTGCTGCAACCCAAGAGAAATTCCTGGAGGGGCTGTGAGTCAAGAAATCTGAATGTTCAACAGGCTCACAGGTCAAAGCAAATAAATTACAAAAGCACTCTGTGTCTTCTCTGGTGGAAGATGAGGAGTTGTGTCTTAGATGGTGCTTCTAGGGAGCAGCGTATGCATGCTGCTATACAAACAGACCTGTGTGACACGTTTTAGCTAGTTTGAAATTAACCTGCTAAGGACTGTCTGCAGTGTGAGACATTTCAGATTAACTGAACATATGAATTAAACATACAAAATTCCACTTACCTCTTGCCCCCCATCCAGTATGCAGAGTTTAGCTGTCTGCTTTTTGGCGTCAACTAAGACATTAAACATTGTACAGAGAGAAGAAGGGATACGCAAGTCTGTTGATTTGTTTGTCTTTTGCAGCTTGAGTTCAAATGCAATTCTTGTTCTGTTTATTAAAACACAATTCATAGCATGAGTCTCTCTGAAGGTTCTGCACAGTTCAGGCAATTCAGTTGAATAATAATAGTACCACCTTCCTGCCTACTAGATAATATGCTTCCTTGTATGACGACTAATAACAATTTAAAGCCATATTTTAAGAAAATTTTCCAGCATTTCTATGTTAAAATGAAGTTACAAATACTTGCTCCTAAGAAATGTAAAAAAAAAAAATGCTCTTGTAGATATAAAAGAGATTTTTTTTTGAAGAAAAGTAGTTTATTATAAAGCAAATATTTATATTGAAAAGTATGATGTACCAGGACTTACGTAATACAGAAACCCTCCAGTGTAAACAAGGAACTATGTCACTGGAATTAATTATAATAGTAAAATTTTAATAAGTTTTATAGATCATATTAGTAGCACAATAAAGTTACTATAGAGTAGATCCATCATTCTTTTCTGAGTTGCTACTGTCTAAAACAGTCTACTCTGTGGATATAATTTACTTTCTTTGTTACCTGATGTATTGTAACTTTGTCTACACTAAAAACTACTTAGTGTATTAAGACCAGTATGTTACGTATTAATTCTAAAATTGGGATTTTAGAGATAATACAAATTTGTACAGTGCAATAATACAAGTACATTTTATGTATTGACACTAGGATCATTCTTTAATATTAATTAAACCTTCATTTATTGCCACCAGAATCTTCTTATTCTCTACAAAAGCAAGCAGCAAAGAGGTCAGGATCGTTATCACAGATCAAAACACATTCTTGGTGTCTACTTGTGATCCTAGCAGTGAGTATATTTAACCTATATTCCAGCATGCCATTAAAATCTCTATGACATGAAGTTTTAGGTAATGACAACATGTGGCATTAGATCTACTGGCTAGAAGAAATCCAAGTATTTTTATTAGAATTGCTTTTCCCATGTTACGCTGTAATAATAATAATAATAAAAAAAGACAAAAAGACATTTGAAAAAATTATTTTTTTCAATAAATTAACTAGTACTAATTATATAAGTCTTTGTATTTTAGTCCTGTTGATAAGTCCCAGCACAGAAGATTGTTTTCATGTTTTTCCAAGCTCAATTTAATAAATTTATTACTACATCTCAATGCTGCTCTTTTTATGGTTCTTCAAAATAAGATTGCACTGCTAGTCTCCCAGTCCTTTTGAGATTTCACCATTTTTCTAAGATTTGCTAGATATTGTAGCTGACTCAGCTTGTGTGCCAGATTCTTTAGAACACATTGATGTTAGCTTACATGACTTCAGTTTTAGTAGGCATGCCCTATCTTTTTTGCTGCAAAGCTTGAACTTTCATTCCATCGCTACATCATGTCCCAAAGTCAAACAGAAATGTTTGTGAAATGCTTCTGCCTTTTTTATTATTATTTCATTACTGTAGCTCTAGCACAGACTAAGCTTGAGGTTCTCCCCACTCCTATGATGTTTAACAGAACATAATAAAATACTGTTATCAGATTTAACCTTAGTGGATGTTAAAGGTTCTCTGTTTCTTTAACCTTCCTTTTCATTGTTATATATTTTCTGATTGACACTATTAAATTGACTACAAATTTACTTTATTTTTTCCCCATTCTTCTATTTATTCTTAAAAAAAAAAAAAAATTAGTATTTTCATGTGTCTGGACTAAACTTTCTCTGCATGTGTGATCATGGCTTCTGAAGCACCTAGTAGAAGATCCCTGCAAATTTTGTAGACATAAAGTTATTTCTTCTAAACTAAATGATATGTGCTGAGAGCTATGACAAAGATAATTTTAGGCAATTTAATTTAATTTTAAATTGCTTAATTTAAAAAAGAAAATACCCATAATTTTAAGATACAGCTCAAGAAAAAAAACCAAAGCTGTTTTCTACAATTTCCAAAAGCTTAGCAACATGAAACTTAGTTTCAGTTGTATGACTTAAAGATATCCTTGATTTATTGTACAAACAAAGAAATGCTGTATACTCTGTAATTTGTAATGTATTTCCTAGAGACAGTACTCTAAAATAATGAAAAATCAAGTCTTTAATTTATATATAATATAAATATATATAAACATACTATAAAATCAATATAGTGATAGAGAAGGGTAATATAGAAAAAGAAAAAAAAAAGATTATTTCTAGTAGAATTCTGAGATTTGTTAACATTTGTCAAAAATATGGAAAAGAAAAGAGATTTGTTTTATTAACTTCCAAGGGTCTACTCACAATGTATATAGAAATTCTTCTAGGTATTTCCTAGCTGTTCCCAAATTGCTGACTGCCAGATACTGTGAAATACACACAAGCCATGACCCTTTACAATTGCCCTGACTCCTATGGGAGGATTTTGGTACAGATGTATCTCTGCAAACCAGTATGGCTCTTCCTACACTAATTTTTACATTTTTCCCAATTTTAATTGATTATTTCAACTGTACCTTTTAACGCAGGCTTCTATCATGTCAGTGGCCATGAGTTTAAGTCTCTGCTCTAAATGGTGGGCAAATTCTGGTTCTGGCCAGTGAAGATCACAAACAAACATCTGCAGAGCATCCAGTTTCCAGAAAAGATCTTCTGATGTAGCTGAGCCATTGCTGTAAGAAACAAAAGAAAACAAAGTCCCCAAGAAACAGAAGATAAATGTACTGATGGCTGTCCCAGTTGCCACAGAATTATCTAAGAGAATCAGATTTCCTTATCACATCATCTTTCTCCTTCACTTCACTGTATCTAATAGCACAGGTGCTCTTACTCCAAGAATGTGAAAATGGTCACAGCAAGTTTAAAGCAACTCCCACTAGAGTGAAAAAAATTTCACATCCATTAGCTGAGAAATATGACAGGCTAGGAAGGTAGATGGGATGCTGGGGAACATGGAAAATGGAGTAGCTCAAAATTCAGATGAAAGACAGGAAATACAATGAGTACCTGAAATATTAATTAGTAAGGACCTTTACAAAGCAGTGAAGACTTGCACATGTTTTCTTGCCTTCATAATCCTGGTAGGTGAGCCTACCAAGGAAATGCTGGTAGCAGTGTTCTAAAAGAGATAGCCAGACAAATAGTCCCTTGACAAATGCTCAGTAATTCTAACTGAGAGAATAGCATCAGATGTTGGTGGTAAAAGAACAGAAACTGTTTAAAGAAATTTGTGCTCAACGAAATCATGTGATTAATAAGGTTCTGTGTCCTCTCAGATTGTCCGTGCAATTTTAAAGTTCTTCCACCCTGAACTGATTGCTAAATTTAAACATAATTCTTGTGATAAGGTATAACAGTTTAAGGCTTAGTAGTAAGTACAGGTACACTTCCACTGTCATGTCAGATTAATTATATTTTCATGGTGTATTTTATTGCAACACCTGGGTTACTGTTTAAGGAAACTGTTATACTATGCAGCATGGTGCTACAGGATGTTATGGACATAAATGACCACAATTTAGTCTGAGTCAGTCCTAATTTATAGGATCCAAATAGTTTAAATATGTCACTACTGAGATTTTCTTTCTTCTGCCTCATGACAAAAGAACATTATCAAAGTAATTGCAACCCCAGCTCTCCTGGAAGGAGTCAGTGAGTGCTGAGTGTGCTCAGGACCGAGTAGGGTCGGGTTAAAAAAATAAACTTAAATAGTGGAAAAGACCTCTAATATCTATCTGACGACCTAATGCACCCCTCAGACAGTAGCACCACCAGTAGCATAACCAGTTCACACCAGGTTAGCAGAGGCAGCAGGCAGGGAAGTGAAGTGAAGCAAAGGCCAGGCCTTGTGTTCACAGCTCTGGAGAGGCAGCGGGCATGCAGCAGGAACACCCCTCACCTTCCAGAGCCACCCAGCTGCCCCCTTGCCTTGCTACTTTAATGCTACCAAAACTTCAGAGCCACCTGGTCTTCTGCAATGCTGTCTCAGTGCCAGAAGAGACTGCTGGACCCAGCAAAGGGGGCAACTGGGAGGGGCTGGGAAGTGGGTGACAAACTGGGAGCAGGGGGTGCCCCCCTTAGGAAAGGGCTGGAATGGAGGGACCAACCCCAACTCCAGCATTGGTTTGAAATGGCTCATGCTTTGATATCTTCACTACACATAGCAGAATTTTCCACACTTTTAGACAGGGTTTGTTTGTTTTTTTTTTTAAACACGTATTTTCCCCACTTATTTTAAACATTGTTAATTTTACATTGTACTGTGATTCTGGAAAAAACCCAGCTGAAATGGGAAGAAGGCCCATGGGACTGCTAAGGTTGCAACTTACAGAGGGACGTTACCTGTTAAGGTTGGACCCAAGTCGAGAGGAGCACTTTTATACACAGCTAAGTTTCATTAAGAAATAGAAATAGAAATAGCAAACCACCAAACTTCTCTGAAAGTTTGTAACTGTTAGACTGTTTCCTGTATTATATAAGCAAATATTGAAGATGTAATTACATCTGCTGTGTACAATAGCAGTGAGTGAAGTTGTAGATGCTACCTTATAGCTATTATTTGATTCAAAAGTCAGTCAATTTTTTCATATGACTGGGGTAAAAGACAATGATAAATTGTATAGGGACAGAAATGGGGACAATTTCAGTATACATAATATAATGGACAAAGAACACATTTTCTAGAAAACAAACCATCCTTTTTCAAGAAACAGAACTACCATTTTTCATCACCACATCACATAGTTAACTATTTTCTATTCTTCCATAGTTTTTTTCTTATTTTGCTTAGTGGAATTCCAAATGAAATTCTTTAGGACCCAGGTGGACTAATGTGCTCTCAATAACATCAATGTATGCTTATGCATGTTCACTCTCCGGCAGCCACTTAATTTGGTTTCATTAGACTACCAAATAAAGATTCCCAATTATAATAAATGTAATAATAGACACAGGTTCATGAAACACTAATTCATTTATTCACTCTATTTTCATATAATTTTGAGCTCCCATTCTTCATTTTTAATTCAGCACTGTCCAATGAGATTTGAATTCGACTAACGTGCTAAACTAATAAGATGGGAAAGGAAAACACAGTGCTACAAAAAAAGCTACTTGTTCCTAGTTCACACATCCAAACACAACTCTACTTTGGTTGTTATGTACCACAGAAAACTGATTTTAATCACCTCAGTACTGCTATTTGTACCAGACACTTATTTTACTCATATTTTAGTTTTTTTTATTCCTGACCCTAATCAGTAAAGTATTAGAAACAGCATTAATTGTCAGCTTCTACCTCAACACCCTGAAGTAGTTGTACAATCTATAGATCTGCTTTCCCTACTAGTAGCTGGTTATTTCAGGGTTTAATACTCCACAAAGTGTAACATGAAGAAGAGCCAAACTCACTTTTTACCTCCTTTTGGCAGCAGGAGGAATTCCTGCATTTGAATCAAACCACCACAGCATTTGAATCTACATATGTAATTCCAGAAACATTTCTTTGGTGAAGGGCCAGGATGCATTCTCAACTACTGAAAAATCTTTATTTGAACATGTATGGTAAAGCTGCTTCAGTCTAATTAATGGAATAGTATTGTTCTACCAGGAAATTGAACTGGTGCTCCTTCTTTAACAACTATATTCACTATAGTTATCTGTATTTTTAAATTAAGCACAAACTCCAGTGTTCTGCTGTTCAAAACTTAAGCTTTCAGCATTAGTTCTTTGTGCAAAAAGGTACTACCTAGTTGTCCACTCTTTTTAATCAGGCCATGTCAGTAAGAGAATGCTTCTGATGATTAAAAGAGACAAATATTATGTCCACTCAAATTTTGGTTTCAATGGCAATTTAACTTTTTTTTGGTTCCACACTGACTGGGAGAGTGGACCAGGCACCTCCAGAGGTCTGTTTTAACCTGAATTATTTTATAGCTTTAGGCTTTGCATCATAATGACCACAGCAATTAAAAAGGGCCCAATACATAATGTTTCTCCAAGACTCTACAGAATATTGAACTTAGAAGCTGCATAGAGCCACGTAAGTGTTCCATCTATCCGTGACAGCTGAGAGACACAGCTTCCCAATGGGCTTGCACTCAGTCAAACAGGACACAAATAAAGCACAATGTCTGCAAGATCAGCACACACACAACGCTGGAGTAGATGTAGAATTTATTATTCATTGCCTAGATGTGAAACTCCATAGGGCAGCTTGGGATATGAGAATATAGGAGAAATATAAAATAGCTAAGGACATTCTCAATCAACTGTAAGTCAAAAGCTGCTGGCTTCCATTGTTTTAGAATTGTTGTAGAATGACGGTGATTCTATCAATTACTGCAATTATCTTTTTAAAGTTTATTATCAGTTACTACCCATTAGTGTTTCATGAGAACTGGTTACAAAACAGGGCACCGAGGTGTATATTCAAGGCTCGGAAAGTCAGCTAAGAATTTCTTCTACAGAAAAGGATTTTCAATAAGTAGAGGCAATGGTGCTTAGCCCCATCTTTATTTTCCACCATCAGATGAAGGGGAAGGATGAAGCAGAACTTTGGCAAATAACAGCTTGTCTACAGTCTCTCAAAGATACTAGTGGCAGTTAGCTAACAGTTCCTCTCTCTTTAATTAAGAGTGAGGTATCCTGAGCTAGGGAAACAAAACATGCTAATTAAGCCGTCGTTCTTCCTGCATGTTAATATTTTTGGAAGAAAAGAAATTTGCGTCACAAAACATATTTGTCTTCCAGAACACTCAATAGTAATGAGCTATATTTGAATCCTTAATTCAGAGAAAGTAGATCAGCTAAACTTCACTATTCCATCAGTTCTATGGCTGTACTTTTAAATAGCCATTCTTAAAAAAGATCACATTCCACAGATGGAAAGAATGTGGCACTACAGGTGCAACCCCCCCAAAACAGCATTGAAAGGTGGCCTCCTAGAATCATAGAATCGTCTGGGTTGGAAGGGACCCCTGAGATCATCAAGTCCAACCCTTGATCGACAACCGCTGCGGTTACCAGCCCATGGCACTGAGTGCCACAAAGTCCTGACTTAGCATGCACAAACACAGAGAGAGGTCCAGCCTGACAGCTTGAAAACATTCAGACCAGATCCCTTCGTATCTCAACCAGAGCTCAGAGTCTGCTCCAGCCATTCCCTCTTGTTGCTCATTGCAGCTGAACCATAGCAGGCTTTGACGTTGCCTGTTCTGGTTGGTTCTTCTGCAAGCATGTACCTTAATCCATGTTTCCCCAGCCTTGAGTTTTGCTGAATTTGATTGATGTTCTCGATTGGCACCAGATAGCAACAGACTGGTCTCTGACTACAGTCAACAAGTCTCTGTCTACAATATTTTTGGTCGGGGAATCTATGTCCTGTCTGCACCAAAAATAATAATATATATACTAAACCATGAACAATTATAATCATCCAGACATCTAACTTAAAATTCAGGTCAAGAAGAGGCAAAGAATTTAAATTTAGAATATGAAATGGGACATAAATGCAATTTAGCATAGTACATTTGTATGAATGAATACGTAAGGAAAAAGAAAAAAACCCTCATTCTGGCTGGTTAGAAGCTTTTAGAAGCTTTTATAGAATATTCAAAATGTTTTGCTTTTTAAGGATTTTCTCTTCAGCCAAATGGAACAGTAATTCACTAGAAAGTGCTCTGCATGTCTAGTCAAGATGTCCTCTGGGCTGTCTTCTCCTGAGACCAATCAAGAAAAAGACTACTGCTCATTACATCCCCCCCTTTTCATATCTCTCTTTCCAATGCCCAATAACAAAAGATTAAGCCAAAACAACTCAATAATGATCTCCCTATGTACTGCTTTAAGCAGTATACTTTTACTGTTACAAAATGTGATCAAGGAAAAGCAACAGTTAATGAAAAAAACATAAACAATCTTCTCTAGTGATGTTCAAAAGAATTGCAGTGCCTTTTAAGTGTAAGAGGGGAAAATCTACTCAAAGAAATGCCTAACTGGGAATATATTTGCAGCTCTTTATCTTCAGCAGAAGTTCTTAGGTACGTAACAGCTCTGTTGACTGTGAATGGACTTAAGCATGAACATAGGAGCATGAATATGAACATCAGTAATGTTTGGAGAACATGAAATCTCTTCCTATAGCAGACAAAATAGTCACAGCATTATCATTAAACATTTAGCTGTAAGTAAGTTGGTTCACAGACTTACTTTTCTCATTACACAGAATTGTCACAGCTGGAAAAGACCTCTAAGATGACCACATCCAACCATCACCAACCCCCCCCCCCCCCCAATAAAATAAATTAATCAATATCTGTATCACCATGCCCACTGAAGCATGTCCTGAAGTGCCTTATCTACTCAGTTTTTAAATATTTCCAGGGATGGTGATTCCACCACCTCCCTGGGCGGTCCAGTCTGTTCCAACACTACTCTCTCAGTAAAGAATTTCTTCCTCATATCTAGTCTAAACCTCTCCTGGTGCAACTTCAGGCAATTTCCTCTAGTCCTATCATTATTCACTCGAGAGAGAAGAGGCCAGCACCCACCTCCATACAACCTCCTTTCCGGCAGTTGTAGAGAGCAATAAGGTCTCCTCTCAACCTCCTCTACTCCAAACTAAACATTCCCAGTTCCCTCAGCCTCTCCTCATAGGACTTACTCTACAGATCCTTCACCAGTTTGGTTGCCCTTCTCTGAACTTGCTCCAGCAACACAGTTCTTTTTGCCTATAGATTCGTAATTGTGTAATTCAAATTGATAATGATGAATTGACAAAACCATCACTTTGAAAGAGAAAGAGAGAAGCCCAGGACAAATTAGTGATGCATGTAGTCATCTTCTTGCCAAAGCATCATCTGTGTGGCCAGGAGGAGGTAGAGAAATGAACTGGGAGAGAAGGACTTGGGGGAGTCAGTGGAAAGAAGGAGCCACCTGCAATGCCTGACAAAGCAGGGTCTGAACTCCTGAATTTAGGTGCTTCTGCTGATTTAATGTGCCACTCTAGTCCATTTAGTGGGTGCTCACCACATTGAAAGGGAAAACAAACAGAAAACACGGGGGGGGGTGGGTTTAACTTGCATTGGAGCCTAAGTATTTGGTTACTCACCATTGGAGACTAACTAGGAAGTTTTGTTCTTCCTGCAAAGGATGGGATGGAAGAAGTGCCTACAACAGAGCCAACACCTTGGCAGACCACTACTTGAATGCTGTGCAGGGCAGCAGAAAGGGGATGATGACCTTTTCAAAAGCCACATTGCAGTGGGGACGTTGTTGCCCCCACTTCTCTAGAGAAGAAGCAGAACAGCTGCTGAGGGCAAGTGTTTAGAGCAAATGTCAACCTCATAGTTCATCAAATGCTTTGACAACCTCTATCCTGGTCCAGGATATTATGCATACTTTGCCATGCACAGCACAAACCTTACTATCAAAAGATATGCAAGGGGAATGGGCCAATGGCTGAATATACTCTACACTATATTCACTATTCTTACACATTTTTTGACAACACAGTCTGTGAATTTATTGCTACACCAAAATCTTTGTTTAGGAAAGATCTACCACCACAATATTTCAAACAGAATCTGTGTTTATTATATATTAATTATCAAATCAATATTCAAAATACATCCATTTTAATTTGCACGTTATTTTTACTGTAATGGGGTTGCCAGAATAAGGACTTCAAGAGGCCCACATCTAACATTATATAAACTCTTAATTCTGAAAGCTATTTAAAAAAAAAAAAAAAAGTAATCCTTGATAGCAAGGAAATAACAGAAAGTAACTCAGTTGCAAAAGACCAATTAGTCTGTATTTGAATCAGGAGAAATCTAGCACTCTTATAGTAAACACAAGAAGTACCAAAGTCAAGGATCAGGAGGAATTTTGTCAACTGCCAAGGGAATTAGCAGCAGAACAACAATCATAATCCTCAATAGGCAAGTGCCAGAAGTCTGGCAGAACACAAACTATCAGCTCAGCTCCCTTTTCACAAGGAGTCACATGGAAAAGATGAGGGGTAATGGGCACAAGTTACTCCTGGGAAGATTCTGATTGGGCTCAAGAGGAAAATTTTTCACAGTGAGAACTATCAGCTATTGGAATAATCTCCCCAGGAAAGTGGTGGTTTCCCCAACAACTTAAAAGTGTTCCCCAATACTTTTAAGATTCAGTTGTACAGGGTGCTGGGCCATCTTCTCTAGACTGTGCTTCTGCCAGCAAAAGGCTGGACCAGATGATCCCTATGGTCCCTTCCAACCTGCTATTCTATCATTCTATGAACTCTTGCAGTGATGGATCTGAGTGCCTGTTAGGACACTTTAACTCCATTATAAAACTCTACGAGACAACAATTCACTTGAAATTATTAAGCTTTGCATCTTGAATGTATACTTTTTGAAGTCTTTCACATTCATCCTTTCCAAACACAACTTCAGTTCAAATAAGGTTCTTCTTGTGCCTTTTCTAATGTATATGAATGTTTCCTCACACAGAAATCTGTCCTGTAACTATCGGAATATTCCCAGAGAAAAGGGCACACCTGCTTTTTTGTTTTTGAAGAAAAAAACCCTGAAGTGTTGGGGAGAAATCAAAAAGAACGACATATTTTTTCCAAACAGTCACAGAAATGGATGTACTACTACTCTGGGTACCTAGCAACCTTTTGCTATTTTCCTTTAGCATGAATATTTGCAAGCAATGATTATCAGAACCAATATAAAATGAGTTAATCAAACCCATGCAAAAATATGATGGGCTGCCTTACTTTACAAAATCATGATCTAAAATCAATTGCCTATTAATTGGGAAGAGCTATTAGATTGTTTAGGATATTAAACACCATTTATACTATGACAGACCTTTGCCCAGTTGGTTTTTTAAGTTAGCAGTTTTAAGACTGCTACATTTTAATGCATTAGAAAGTTGCTAACAGTCCATGCTTGGCTTGCTCCCAAGAAACAATAATTTCCGACTAAGAGATCTTAAACACCATGCAATCCAAATACAGCTGCACAGAACACTAGCAAGGCCATGCAGAGCTGACATACAGTCAGAAGGTTATTGAAGAATACACACGTGGATTCATACAAAGAAGTCATCCAGGTTGGTGTAGTAAGGTTAGGTATTTGTGGAAGATTAAGAGGCAAACTTGGAACTTTTGGAAGAGCTACATTAGGAAGACTGTTGGTGATGCTCCTGTGAAGAAATAAACAATGTAGGAATATAATAAAAAAGAGAATATTTAGAGGACAGCGGGGGAGAACATCTGATTAGACAGAAAGCTACAGGCAGGTGTTTTGTTCAGATTTTGTAGCAAGCACTTACTTGACAGGTTGCCATGACTCTTGTTCCAGACCTCTGTGAATGGACTGGGCAATTGATGATTCCATGAGATCGATGTAGCGGATGACCATGGGAACATAAATTTCTTGCAAGTGCTTGTGAAACTTCCCATTGCACAAAAAGGCTTTGAAAAAAAGCAAAACCACAAAAAAAGTCAGTCCTTTTCCTACTTTATTTTGCTATAGGAAAAAGTATCTCTTAAAAACATTTTAGTACACAAAAGTATTTTAAGAAAAAAGACAGAGCTTGTGTAGGAAATACAGATCATAAAATATAATTGAAGTGCTCCAGAAGGCCACTGCAGTACATTTTAAACTGCCACTGTGATGAAAACTAGGCACATACTGAAGTTTTCAGTTGAATGAGAACACTTTTGCGCCTTCTTAAAATTAATAATATACTTTGCTAAATCTAAGTGATTTTGTTCAATAGACACCAAGACAGAACAAAATACCCAAACCAAACAAAAAGTATATGAATGTCATTCAACTATTTTTATTCTCCTTATGCTAAGAACAAAGTTACAGCAAAGCATTTTGGCCTCCCTAGACTATGTGCAAAAATGGAGGTATACATCATTTCCTCCAGACTGCTTAATTGAAAAAGGCACTGGATGACATATGTGTGTTTGGGGGAATAAGAAGAGTTTACTTATCTGTTCTGTTTCCTCAGGAACTGGCAAAGTCCTGAGTCACTGCCTACAGCTACAAAGGCTCAATGAGCTCTTGAGTAGATATTGTGTCTTAGTATGCCTATGTATGTCGAAAGGCCAGAACTCCCTACCAGCATTTCCCATCCTGACACGTGCCCAAACCTCATCAAGACCCTGCAAAAAAACCTACTTCCCAGCCATTGTGTGTTCATGTGAAACAGCCTCAGAAGCCAAGCTTGACTCTCCTCTGCCCTCTCAAATGTCTTGTAAAAGTTTAAAGGATGCTTTCAACTTCCTTTGTGGAAGTTGCTAATTTTCTGGTGTGATTATCTCCAACTTTACAGAAATTGCAAAGGAAGTTCTGATAAATCATCACCTAAAGTACTTAGGAAAGCCGACAACATGTAACACACCTAGAGATGTTCTTTTGTTTTTCAAAAGAAACGGAGCTGACTTGTGAACATGTTACAAGCATGAAGGATATTACTCAAGAAAAGTAGCTATTAGCAGTAGAAAATTACCTGCCTAAGAGATGAGATTTACTGCATGAAAAACTGTCTGCACAGGGGAAACTGAAGATATATAACCCGAAAATTAGTTTGCTTGACAAGACACTGCTTGTTCCTGTACCCTCTGAAATGTTCTCTTTGCAAATCCAAACTCTTAGCACAAGAATGTCCTGTCCCACCAAGGAAGTATACCAGTTACCTATGTCAAATGTCTGTGTTCACACATTAATACAGCATTGTTATTAGGACATATTAGAATATTCCCATGTGTACATGGAAATCATTCAGGCATACAAGATGAGCCATAGAGAGAAACATTCATGATTTTGGTAGCCCTCTTTTTCTTCCACCAATATTCTGTTGTTTCAAATTATCCTCCCCCTCTTAGATCATGGGTTTCAAAACCCCTGAAAACCACCTCATAAAGCTACAATCCTTTTTGTTAGACTACTGGTAAGAATCCATGTATAAGGTTTAAAAATAATAGCTGTAGCTTCCAGAAACTCCTCTGCCTTTCATTCCTGAATGATGTTTACCACAAACTGAATGTGGGAGAGATAAAGACTATAGGGAAAATGTGTCATCAGGTTTCAGTTCTCTGGTGCTACTTGTATTGTAAGGAAGTGCCTTTGTTGCTGAATCTCTGGACATTTTTTTTTCCCCCTCTTCCATACAGTGATCTGAAAGAAAGAACTGTTTTCTTGAAAGCATCCTTGTAGAATAATTGAAAATTATGTCAACCACTTTTACTTAAGGAGACAATACTAATGGAATCACTTCTCTCTGGTTTTGTTCACATGTCTCTCTCTTGCTAAGAATTTTGAAACTTTTAGCTAATTTCAACCATATTACACACAGGTAGTAGAGGTAGTAGAGGTAGAGGATATGGGAAGTAGATATATGAGGTAGTAGATATGTGAAGTTTCATGAAAACATGCAGCTAGATAGCAGGAAGAGATCATTAGGGTTTCCACTGAGAAAAAGGCAGTGGCATAGGCTTATTAAACACTTGAGAATCCACCCTTGAGAGCACCTATGAGTCCATTACAAACATGCTCTGTTTTTTACATTGCTCACAGAACTGCTTGCTAACTAGCTAATTCTGGCATAATTATTTGTATATCAGGCACTCAAAACAGTGTTATTTTTGCTATATTCATGTATCTTAAAACTGCAGCATCTGTGACCAGCAATAATAACAACTGAGCAGGATTTGGATAGTAACACAAAGGTTTCACAGCAAACAGCTGATGCACGTTGCCTTTGAGAAACAGAAGTTGTCTGGTATGAAGCTACACATTAACTGATTTTTCAAGGCAACTTTGAGCTTAAAAACAACAAGAATACAGCTCTATCAGTTACACAATATTGCTGCTTTATAGCAAATCAGTGGAGGGCTGGCATTAATCAGGCATTCATAGCTACTTGAAGGGATGAGCTTGTAGTTTACTGTTTTCTGAGTACACCACAGAAATGCTCTGCTACAAGCCCTACTCTGGGAATTACAGTAATAAACCCTCATGGGCAGGAGGGTGACTCTTGTTATTTCAGAGTCAGAATGAAATTTAAAGAAGTCACAGGCAAGAAAAGCTGCTCAAGTTCGAAAGCTGAATCATTTTCCTAATTCCCTGACACCAGTCTTTGCAGGGAAGTGAAACTTTCCAAAATGATGCCAAGATTCTTAATGTGACTGCACCTCTGCAAAGATCTCTCTGTAAGTGGGCACACACATGAGAGCGTTGTCACGGATCAACAATTGTTTTCCCAGGGCTGAGGACATGGCAGCTCTGATTTACCCATCTGGAGATCTCTGTCAAGGATTACTGCGGGCAGGGAAAGAACTCGGAGTGCAGGGGTAAGTGATAGAGCTGAGTATCATCAGCAGACTCATGGCACTTTACCCTATGATTAGAATTGATCTTGCCAAAAGGTACCACCTGTGCATCAAAGCAGATGAGAAACAAGAGACCCTTGAGGAAATGCCACACTTCAAATCCTTCAACTACCACTTGTCTTCAAAGCTACGTAGCTTAATTCTCCATTGTCTTGTCAACACAGACACTGAGACATCTCATCCTCACACAAACAACAAAATGAAAGCCTATGCCAGGGCAAGCTAATGCATGGGCATTATGATGGAAAAGAGACTACAGACAGGTGCCCAGACAAAAAAATTCTTGAAATACTGAAGGTGAAAGTTATTAGATTTTTATATATAAGGTAGCTCAAATACATAAAATATGACAAAAAAGGGTCAGAGATGAAAAATACAGTCTAGTAATGCAGTGGAATGAGGTTTCTCAACCAATAGTATCAAAAGAATCTACTGTGCTTGTGTATAACAAGCTGTGGGACTTGTTTGGCTCTTACTTCTACGATCACAGCTTAGGAGTTACTCTGGAGCCAGCATATTATGCTGCCCTCAAGAGCTTCTGTAGAATCAAAGAAAAGGAAGAATGACACAGGTTAACATGAGTCTCTTTTCCACTGATGAAATTAGAACTTTGGCAGACTATAATTATCCTGCTCTCCATAGGATTCCATGGAGAAGGTCTTACTTGGATTTTCTGGCATATTTTAAAATCCAGAATAAAAGCAGCAAATTCCAAGAAGGAAATTTCATTGGGGCTCTATATTCTAATCAGAGAAGTTGAAAATAGCCCAATAACTTATAAAAAGAAAGTGTATATTTCCATTTATTGTCTCTTTATATTACCTTCTTTCTCCACAGAATATTTATTAATCAGGTACTTAAATTGTGGTGAGAATTGCAAGTGTTTCATCTCATACACAAATTATTGTGTATTTTTACATACAAGACATACTTTAAATAGAATGTTACAGATGTACTATGTGGCAAGAGGAAAAATAATTTCATATTTCCAAGGCAGAATGACATGAACAGCTTATTGTATGATTTTCTTGTGCCTAAAATCCCTATCCAGTCAAAGAAGTTATTGGATATTCTGGTAAGCAATAAAGCTGCTTAAATTAGCTTGCAGTATCAGTAACCACATAATTCTTATCTGAAGGCAGGTTACGATTTCAAAGCAGGTCCTAATAGGAATGAGCAAAACTGGTATGCCCTTGCTCTAAGAAAATATTCCCACTGTAAATAATGAAAAGTGTAGGTTTAATGAGAGGTATCAGTCTGGGTACAAAGCTTACCCTGATCCCCTTAAATCCAAATTGTTTTCTATCTCCACTCTGTAGTTTAAGGTAGAAACTATACTGTAAAACATAAATTCTAGAACAAATGTGGTACACAGGCTGTAACAAAGCAGGAAGATGCTCCTGCCTTTGGTGGTGTTTCTGGTACTTGGGTACTACTAATGGTTTTTGAAGTGCCTAAAACTCAACATAATGTTTTTTTCTAAATCAGCTTCATCAGACTGTCTGCAGGTGTACCATGGCAGAGTTAGAGTGGGTATTTCACAGGTATTTCACTGAGATGAAAAATGAAGATTATGAGTTAACTTTCTATTACTCCTGCTTTTGACTGATTCATGCCAGTATAGTAATGCAATAATGCTGAGCAACAGCACAGTACATGGTATCAGTAAGTGACACTTGGAAAGAAAACTTGTCAAGGAAAGGAGCATAATATTGAATATACAATTTTAAAATGTCTAGAATAAACCAAATCAATAGACACTGTAACTAGGTGTATGCCACTAGAAGATTCCTCTAAATGTGTCTTAACTTAAGAGCTATTAGTATATGTCTTTATCAAGGTACTAAATAACCGATTAATCTGAATAATTAAACAACTACAGAAAGTAAATTACCCTCAAGAGCAGAATCCCTTGCAACATAATTTATAGGTTTTGTGACCAAATAGCAAAATGGTCAGTACAGAAAATAAGATACAATTCTGGATCAACCATGCTTCTTCCCTCTACAAATATTCAATTATGGAAAAATTATTCACTATCATAGAGAGATATAGAGAGATAAGGGTATTGTTATCACTGTACAATCTGAATAACTTTATACAGTCAGGCACAATTGTGTATAAACAACAGGAACCGTGGAGGTCATCACAACGTATACTGTAAAAGAATCTGACATATTTTTTCCAAACCCTTAGATTCTGAAAAATTACAACAGATTTATCAATAATCCATTGCTGATCTCTATAGGAATTTTTAAATAACTTTTTGTTATTTGCTATTTTTTTTAGATTTTTGGAAAAAATAAAATGTTTTATAGGATGGACAGATTATACTCATCCATTTTTTCAACTAGTTGTTCAGTTAGCCTTAAAAGAAAAGCAATCCCTGAGGAATTCTTAATTGTTGTGGAGGAAGGTCAGAAAAAAATGGAGACACTGACTCAAAATGGAGTCCTTCATAATAGAAATGTAAAGCTGCAGTCAGGATTCCCAGTTCCCTTTCTGCTTAATGGAAAGTTATATGCAGCATTGGAAAATGCGTTTGTTTTTTTTTTCCCCTCATTGCTAAATTAGTATTAGCTTTGAAGTATCTGGCTTGAATCTTGTACAAAGTTTTGCATACTACTTAAATAGCACATTTGATACTATTTGAATAGCAAAGAATATGCATTTTCATTAGGCCTCAGTCTTTCTAATATCAGATTTTAGTACCATAAAAACTATGGTATAAAAATAGTCTTACACGTAAGTTTTCTTTAATGCTGTAAATGTTGGCTTGTTTCTTTATTGTTAGGAGTTCACTCATGTCAGGTTTGCGTGAAAACTGACTCCTGCATCAAAGATTTAGAGCTCATTTAAAGCTCTTGAGATAGAATAACACGCAGGTGTCAGTCCTCCAAATTTCACTGAAGATTAACCTAATATGCAATATGGTGACCTAACAGTTCTTCGTTTGAAAGAAATCTGAAAAGTAATCTCTGATAGAGCTGGAGAGTGAGAATAACCCAGTGGGATTTCCACCTCTTCATTTCCTAATGAGGTTTTTGATAATGAGAGGTGACTTTGCCAGTCACTGTGGGCTCTATTATGGCTAATTTACTCCACTTCACTCTCCTTGTTAATTATTAACACTAGCCTTTTTATCCTCGTGAGACCTCATTCCAGTTTTTCCCTTTTTAGATTTTTTTTTTCTAAATCTATCTTTATGAAGGTGATAGTTTTCAGGAAAAGGTTTTCACTTAGGGTAAAGCCAGAATGATGTATTTCATTTTGGAAGACTCCTAAATTTATTATATAAGCACAGGGAGGTCTTTCTAATGGCTTTAATGCACTTGCAAGGTGAAAAGGCTGTTAATTAAAGAATAAGCACTGAGATACGTTCCACTTGGGAATCAGTTCTTGATAGAATGGTCACTTGCCACTTGCTAACATATCCACTGATTAAATGGTGGGTAATTTCCACGTTCGGTCTCCAGTAGTTCTGGGGAAGTAAAAAAAAAAATGTATAATTTTCCAGATGGCTTGCGGTTGCCAGGGACTGTCCTTTACTCTGTCTGTTATCATGAAATTGGTAAGGTGTGATGTGTCCCTTTGTGTCCTTTAGTTTTATAATTTTTTCTAACAATTGCTTTGACACTAAAGTTTGCATAAAATGTCTTTCCTAAGGCTGTTTTAATAATTTAGTTTTATTATCTATTTCATCTTTTAAAGAAAGAAAAATGAGCAGCCAACCAGAAACCTCTTTGCAGGTGAGGACAACCCTTGATTTTTTTCTGTCACTTTTCTCAAGCTGGAACCAATGCAGAAAGGTACAAAAATGACACAATAATACAGTTAAAACTAGTGCCACAAATCCTTCTTGTAAGACTATGAAAAATTACCTCCACTGCTTTCAGAAGCAAATAACTATTTTTAGTGCACGTAACATCACAACTCGAGACATGATTTCGAAACTCAAAATTTAAGATGGTAGGAAAGACAGCTGAACACAGGCTCCAAATTTTTAATCCCTGCCCATGCCAGAAGGATTGGGACTAGATGATCTTTAAGGTGCCTTCTAACACAAACCATTCTATGAGTCTATGATTTTAGATTATCACTCACAAGTAATGCCAAATCCACCTAATAGAGGTCTAACTGTTATGAAATCTGCAGCAGGAGCCATGGTCTAGTAACTGCAGCAGTAGTGGGTCAAGGCTTGGACTTGAAGATCTCTGAGGTCCCTTCCAACCCAGCCAGTTCTATGATTCTATGTATTCCTCCACTATTCTGAATAGCCTTCTAAACAGAGCTCAAAGTACCACCAGCATTGCAATTTTAATAGGTTTCTGTAGTTGCGGTTGTTCAACAAAGGATCCAAACAAAACATTCACAGACACAAGAAATGCTAACAGATACATTTTCATGAGGATGACATGAAAAAAGAAATCATCAGGAATGTGCCTTTTAATGCATTGCTAAATGGCAGGGCATGGAAACATAATTCATGAAAAGAGATCTCTAAAGAGTGTATGTAAATGTTCTTTTACTCTGTCCTATGCCATACTCAGCGTGGTGAAAACATCGATTTCCAACAACCCTGTTTAAGATTCAGCTTTGGTTTAGTGGCACTGTCCATTTGCCCCTTTCCTGTCCTGAAGTTCATCATCCCTCATGTTAGAGTGAATTGTACATTTGCTAGTTCTCTGTTTCATGATATGCTCCTGTAGCCAACAGGTACTACACTGAGATGACCTATGTATTTCAATAAACACTTGGCAGCTAAGGTTAACAACAGTACAACAATAAATAATGTAGGTTGCAAAATATGCAACCTTGAAGAAACTCTCTTGAATAGTATATTCAATTCTTTCAGTAAAATGATTTCCATACACAGAGCTAAAATTTTTAAGCTATTGAAGTTCTACAGAAATGAAATGAGTTTTCAGGAAGACTTAAAAAGGATTTCTTGGTTTTATAATTAAAAAAATAAACATTTCTAATAACTTGAATCATTCAGTAAAAACAGCATTTGGGTCTCCAAAACAATTACAAAAAACCCAGTCGGTCATTTTCTCATTAAAAAAAAAGAATATGAGTAAACAAAGCGCAAATACATATTTTTAATTTATGATGCCTTAAAATTTTATCTGCAATTCAATGTTTTTAAATTAACAGCTCATCCATTTTCTTTGGTTTCATTTGTTATTTCATTAATTCCATTATTAAAATCACTTTCACTCAAAACATCCCTAGGACATCACATAGCTATTCAAAAAATAAAATAAAATAATCTCTTCAAAGCCGAATAAAAGCAAGATAATGTCTATCTGAAATTTTGGTCTTCAACTCAATTTGTGATACAACAATAAGCCAAGGGAAAATAGCACCGTGATTTGTTGTCTGTATCTTAATCCATTAATGCTAAACCTACAATACCTTTATAGATATTACTAGTCTGAAAATAGTTCACATGAGGGCTTAGAAGGAAATATTAAGTACAATTTTATTTCAGGAGTATAGGTTAAATATGAAATATCAAATACATATTATGTGACTTCTACACCATGATTAAAAAGTGAGAAATTAGTGAAAACTGAATGGTTGAGGAATTATCAGAATAAGGAATAAAAGGATGCAAGGATAGAGAGAAACTGCTCAGCTTCCAAGAAATGGAGTACCAGGATATATATATTGTAAACACAGGCACTGTCAGGTTGGTTTTTATTTTGAGAATTACATTATTTAGAAACAGATTTCTAAGGTGTGGGTATATCAAAAAATCTTATGCATGCAATAAGTAATAAATTTAAGATATTACTGTCATTTCTGAGGGCGTTATTCAGCAGCTGGAAAAGTGGGAAGCTGTCCCAGGAGTCCTGTGGCTGTGCCTCGAGTGCAGAATCCATATCAACAGAATACAGAGACAAAAACTTCTCTGCATGCTCAGCCAATAATTCTGGCCACCAAGAAAATGCCTGCAAAGATGACAAAATAGAATTACTAAACACAAGTCATAACACAAAGAGATGTGTTTTATCTATGGCAAAGTACACTGGTATATGTCAGTTCATGTCCTATCACATTTGGGGAGGATAAACAGGACAACTGAGAAATGCAAAAATATTTCCTAGAAGCATGCATCAAAAATAAAAGGAATGGAATAAAAATATGCTGGGGAAAGATTACAGAACCAGAAAAAAATGTAACACAAAAACTCAAAAAAGGAGTGTAAATCACTGCTACTCTTTCCCAGTGAGCAAAGAAAAGAATGAAAACCTTCGACTTGAAAAATTTCTGTATTAATCAGATTAAACTATTTTCCAAATTAATTCTTGTGACTACATTTTGCACTCAAATCTAAAGAAATGGTTTTAGTGTGAAATTTCATTCCTTGAAGTCCACACTTTAAAAAAAATAAACATAGAGCACTCTTAAAATTAATATTTTTGCCTTAAAGATATCAGCTTCTCCTGAAGAAGGCATCCAGTCTTCCTTCCACAAATGCTGTAAGTACATCTTTAGAAATTCACTAATGTCTGTATTAATTTTCAGTAACAGTTTTCTTTGCTAAAAATTTAGATTCTTAGATAATCTTAGCTTAAAGAAAGAGATCTAATAAATAGTGTCAGCAAGTAAAGCCAGCTCAATGTTACAGAATGCTTCACATAGAACTCTTGCACCTTTTCACTGTCACTGAAATCTAGGTCAGTATTGAAGCTAAGTATTGGATCAGAAGGAGCTCAATATCCTGGAGTTAAAAATGAAGGTGAAATGAGCTTATGAAACAGAATGAATATCACATAAAGCTGAGAGTTTTTTGCTGAGAGCTCACAAAAATATTTGACAGTAAGAAATACCTAGACATGCCAGGTAAGAAAATGTCTTTGCTTTCAAACTTATGCCCCTCATTTTGAGTATTTGGTTTTGAATATTTCTGAGTTACCAGCATAAGAAATATGTGGTTTGATGTATACAAGTGCTGAGTTCCCATAACTTCAGATAAAGGCATAGGAATCCTCACTTGCATTTCTGAAATCAGGTACTTGGTAATGTAGACTTAGAACTCATTAGAACTAATAGAACTCAGGCTTGACAGCATAAAAGACAACTTCTGAAAAGTGGTCTAAAAATGTATTTTTGCATCCTGGACTTTTTGATGACTGCTTGTAATTCTTTTTGACACAGGGCAAATGGAGAAAAGATGATTTGGTAGGAGATTTAAAGATATGCTGAGCATCCACTGCTATTACTAAAAAGTACTGTGTCTGTTGCAGTGTCAGGACTGGAGCATGCTAACCAGCACCAGAGTGGAAAGGCATTCAAAATTTTGGCAGAGTTTAAAATGTTTTTTTCCCTCAAACTAGAAGAAGTTTATACAGGCATTGGCAGGTGTGTCAGTTTTAGACAAGCAAAACTCTTATCAGAAAATACTGCCAAAAACTCAAAACAAACAAAGCAAAACCAAACCCAGATACTCAGCACATTCTCATTCCATCTTCTTTCCCTTTGTAAATGACACTTTGAACTCAGAAATTCTTCTGACCCTCCCAAGAACTACCCATCATTGCTTAGGTAGCAAGGAAGAGAAAAACATATTACAGCTAAAATAGTTGTTCAGTCATTACAGATAATATGAAAACAGACTGAAGGCAATTATCCACTAGTGACACACATTCTAAGACAATAAACACAGCAACCAGACTGAAGGAAAAGTGAAGTTCTTAGGTTTTCAAAAGACACACAAATGTGGCAATACAGCACCAGAAATAATCAAAAGAATTTATGCTACACATTCAATGCACAGTTCCATGCTATAAACCATGAAAAAGAATGCTTAGTTCATTGGGAATCACATACCTCTCTTCCCTTTGGGAATCCCAGAAATTTGGAAGGGTTATGAATTAAAAAAAAAAAAAGTAAAAGAAAAATCTAGTATTAAAAATGTGATATACTATTTTAGAGATTACTGATCCTTTTTACCACATGCACAATGAATATTGAATACAGTTAACATTATAATGTGAAGTCACCATATTTAATATGCACTTTTGAGCAGGTAATGTGTAATTTTTTGACCTTGCTCTCAGATATTTTTAAATATTGAAGTCTTGCATGGTCTATAAATTTCAATAAAATTAAACATTTTTACATGAAGGAAGGAGAGGGAAAATATCTTAAAATTACCTTTACTTTTTAAAGCTTAGATAAGACTGAAAATTTTTGATTAGCTGATTTTTCTGAAGGCACATGCAAAATATTTACCCTTTTGAAAAATATTGCATCTCTGACTACATATAAGTAGCATGGAAAATAGGCCTACAGTCTCAGGTCCTCAAAAGACAAAGACAACAATACATACATTTTATTAAGTAATTATTACAGAGTAACACAGTGGCAACAGTAGTGTAGAACAGGACCTCTAGGGAATTAATTTCAAATCATGGAAACAGCTGTTTCTTCAGTATAAGTTAAAACATCTATAACAAGTTCACACATGACAGATGCAAGCTAAAACCTAGATTCCATAGTGTGATATAAAACCAGATGTTTTTAATGATCGTATTTATAAACTGCATATACTGAATTATCCTTCTGCATATTTTCCCCAAAAATATTTATTGAGTTTTTGAGAACTCTTTAAAAATAATTTCCTGAGCCTTAGAAAACTATTTTCATAACTGTTAATAATATATACAATTGTGTGTACTTGCTCAAATGTATTTTTGTAATTCCTTGATACAAAAGGAGCTATAGTTCTAAATAGTATAAACATAGTGGTTACTGCAGCATGAAGTCGATGAGTGGAGGCTAAAAAACATGAAAACATGAAACACTTTTATTTCTTCTACCTTATAATGTAATTTAAAACTCTACAAGTTTAAAAGCAGTACTTTTCCAATCAGCAGAAGAGTAATGTGAATGTGATTATTATACCCAACATTATTTTATGTTAAAATAAATATCTATATAGATTGATAAAAACTAGCATTCAGTTATATTTTCTTTCTATTTTGAATGAGAAGTGAAAAGTTAAGAGGAACAACTGTATAAGGCTATGAATGTTTTCCACACCATTTCACCACCTCCAGCACAAAGATGCTTTTTCTACTTTATGCTCTTTAAATTTTCATTTCTAAACCTGCAGCTCATTCAAGCAAATTCAAGCAGAGTTTTATTTCACTTCACTTTTCATAAGCTTCAAGTCTCTTATTTCTCTGTAAATGTGAACTGCCTTGAACATATGTCAGAAAGTAAAGCTAAAATGTTTCTTGACAGAATTGCTTCGCATCAGGGGATAAAAAAATCTAGGAACAAACCATTCCCTACAGCAAATTCAGTTACGGCCTCACCTCTGAATGATGCTCTTCATTTTGCTGCAAGACTTCAATACAGAGTTCTGCAAGGTGAAGAACCTCTTCCAATTTTCTAGCAGGTGTTGCTTGGTTCATGCTCTCTATGTGGATATAAAATGCAAAGCAGAATTACTTTAGTTACAAATAATATTCAATAGTAAGAGAAAATGAGGTCAGTAAGGAATGGTATGTACTGATGCATAGTACCTTGAAATACATAGCTCTAATGCAATATTTGAAGAAACATTGGATTAGAACCTCCAGCAGACTTGTACTTAAAGGTGACTACAAAACCACATTGTTTTCATAATACAAAGCAGGCACATTAGTTACTGAGGGCTATAAAAAAAAGTTTTCACATCTTGCTAACACAGACCCCATAAGCAGGTATGTTGAAATAATATGATTTCCAAAACACTAACCTAATTCAAGAAAGACTTACCATAGTGACATAAAAGTCACTATGTGTACAAAACACACACCAGGATATAAAACTATACTCACACTATCAAAAGTATGGTAATGAATATTATACTGAATTTGGAAATTTTATATCAGAGAACAGTTGTATGAATATAACCACAAATATATTAATGCATTATATCAAGTGAGATTAGAAAGGCTTGGTCCAGCCTAAATTAATTATCTGACAGTATAAAGACTGCTATTTTATTCAGACTGAGACAGTGGTTTCTATGCTATCCAGGACTGAAAGTGCTGTTTCCCCTAATGGTCAATGTCCTCCCCTCCCTGAACACGCAGCAAGCAATGTTCATACAGCTGATACATCACTATCAGTATCAGTGATGTTAGTAAGTCTTAGGAAGAAACTAGAGATATTAATACAGAGTCTGACTGGCATGTCTGATTTCAGCACCAACAACTGATTCAGCCTGATCTTCATAGATCTTACTACTAATAAAGTAAATAAAACAGTTGCATTCATAATTGCATTAATTCCTTATGAAAAGGAATAAGATGTAAGCTATTCAAAATTATATCCTAGAAAGGCTCCTCTAAATTAGTAAGAAAGTAATTCTAATAATTATATTGAATCTGATATTGCAATTTTGCATTAAAGTTCACTTATTCTGCACCTGGAAAAAACTCAAAATAGCCTAAGAATGTCTATTGAAATGATGTTATTAGTAGGGAGAGGAGGAGAAAGACCATAGTATTAATTCCATTGATCAAGGCACTGAGGAAATGTAGTTCATCTGTGTTGAAGTGATGAATTTTGATCAGAAATGGCATTAAATGGAGAGTTGAGAGGTTTTGTGTTTGTGAGTTGTTTTCTTGTTTTTTGTTTTGTTTTGGTTGGTTGGTTGTTTTGTTTGTTTGTTGAAAGGCATAACTAGCCTAATAATATAAAGTGGGGATCAGAAATGTTCCAACACAGGCAGCGTGGGAATGCAGTGTTCCCACACTAGGACCACTTGGGAAGGAGATCAGGGGTAATACTGGCATAAAAATAAATCAGTCATGATAAACTATTTCAATAAGGAATTGCAAGGATTTTGGTCATTATGGGACTAATGTTCAGGAATATTTTTTCCAGCAGGATTACTGTGTTTAAGAGGAAAAAGAGAAAACTGTAAATTTTCCCTTAAGTATTTCAAGTTTCTGAATGACACTTCATAGAAGAAAGACTGAAAATGTAGGACAGATTAGGCTCAATAAATTCCACTTTCAAGTTTGCATGAAATTTCCCTTGCTGCATGCTATTTACTAGTTTACGCTAAACTGATCACTTGCTGAAAATATGTCAATTACTCTTGCTGCTTCATACTTATTTCAACAATTTCATAATGATTTTCTGATTAAGATTTATTGATAAGAAAATGTAGCAGATAACTGCACTTGCTCAGCACCCATGGACAAATCTCTCTGATTTTGTTGTTTACATATTCACAGAATAAATCAGTACATGCAGTTTCATGTGGATGTATGTGCTTCCCTTCGTTTTGCTTAGTCTTCATTTAAAGCTTCTTTTTCCATCTCTAAGTTTCCATATAAGCTATTTTTTTTCTCTGTAACTAAGGATCCATTTGCTAAATCAAGTGAACATACGTTACAGAGAGACACCATTTACTTGGGTGTATAAACAAGGGGCTAGGAAGTAATTCCAGAGAAAAGGAAATAATTACTAGTATTTTTTTAACAAAAAAATCAGTATACTTAAAATATGTATATGTATATGTATATATAAAATATATACATATATATTAAATATATATATATTATGCATATATATACATATACATATTAAAATATGTATATATACTTAATATAACCAATTAGCTGTTATCTGGAAGTTTTAGAACCTCCAAAACAATCTGAGCAAATACTGTCCCTGTCTTTGTAAGCATAAAAAATTACAGGCATACAAATCTGTGCTGTCAGTTTTCATTATATTCACTATGTCTTTCTCCTCGCAATTACTAAGGGTTGTTAAAATCTGTTTACACTGCTCAAACTAACAAGTTGCAGAAGGAGTCGTGTCAGTAAATATGCTGCTTGACATCTTTTAGAAAATAAACAGAAAAAGCCATCAATCATCTGTTTTCAGCTTCACATTCTGCTGCAATGAAAAAGCAAGCCAGGCTTTGCAAATAATGGATGCTCTCTGAAGTACACATTATCTATGATTCACACAGGTACCAGGAAAATATTGTTAAATGAGATAAGTGAATAAAATGTTACTGAAATGAAAAGGTGAATGCTTCATGGACTGACGGAGCCTAAGGCCATAAGGTACTGTGAAATCATGTAGTCTGACCTGCATCACACAGGTCAGGGAACTTCCCCCCATTCCTCCCTTCTTGAGCCCATCAGGATGTCTAAAACCTAAGAACAGTATGTCTAATACCTAAGTTAAGCTTACTTTCCTGAAGAGAGCTTACCCTTGAAGACAAATGGACAATTCACCTTTTTCTCCCCAGTATGTAAGGTTTTCCATCAGTGTGTTTCATTTCTCATTAGCTTTTGCTCAGCAAAGGAATTGGCTTATTAAAAAGGTGGTTTTCCTACTCAGACATGAGTACAGTGCAACTAGGAGGTGTTTGTCTCTGGCTTGCGGCACAGCATATGCCCCTTACTGGTTTTTCCTGTCCCTGTTTTCATCCTTCCTCCTTTTCTTCACACCAGCACATCCAGACCAAGACACTCAAGAGAACCAATCTGTCTCCAGGCCAGAGGGTCAGCCACAGACCAGTCGTAAAGACAGTGGAAAAAAGGCAAGTATTGAGAGACCCTGTGTTCACCTTCACATCCACACAGCTTGGATGAGGCTGCAGACTTCTGGGATGATGTTGCATCTTAGGATTTAGTCCAGCTCATTTTAAAACAAACAAACAAAACAAAACATCCAGTTTGCATTTTAATTCTCCATGTAAGACAACTGGTATTTGTTTTAATTTTCATTGGCACTGTTGCTCTGGTTGCTGGCAGCACTCAGCTGTTATGCTACTTAATGTTAAAACCAGCATTAAAGCCTGGAAGAAAGTGTAAGATGTCTACTAGTGAAGGTGTCTGACCATCAACTAATTAATTTCTATGCATATGCCACAACTAGACCCACAGGAGGGCAGATAACATTATGATTGTTGGCTGTCAAACTCCTTCCAGTATGTGCTGCACACAGAGAAATGCACAGTCTGCACAAGTTTTGGAATATAGTTTATTTAGAAATTGAGCAGAGGGATCTAAATGTTATGTATTTCTTTCCAGTTGTAGTGCATGGAGCCTAAATGAGCCTGCCTGTTATTTTATACCAGCTCTCTTGCCAAGGAATCTGAACAGATCACTCCAAAGAAGACTCTAAAAGTGAATTAACTTTCATGTAGAGGGGATGCCATGGAAACCCTGCAGTAAAACAGGCCATAATATAACTTGATAATGCAGAGACATGATAGTTTGATCTGGATGAAGCCACCACTGCTCCAGTGGGGCCCTTTAATTTGGACTTCTAACATATGAAAGTAGCAAGATTGCTTCCAGACTTGTTCCAAAAGCAGAAGCAACATGAGTAAAATGGAGCTAATATGTTACTAAACCTGAACTGACTCTCCAGAGTTAATCTGCAACAGGGATAATCCACTCACGGAGATTTTCAATTTGACTGTGGTAGATTTTCCTACAAATTCTCACAGAATTAATTCTGCATTCAAAACCAACTATAGTCTTATACAAGTAATGGAATTTATCTTTAATTATGAAGACTTCACAATTGTTTTCTAAGAATTCAGTAATATTTTAAATTATAGGGAAAAAAATATTAATGTTAATTACCATTATCACATATGTTCAGAGAGATATGAAATAAACACAAAGTCAAAGTTCACATCTCCTAATCTATAAACTATCATTTTATAAAGTAGGTCACACTACGATGTTTTCAGTTTTTAAAAAATGCTTGTAGTATTCAATGGAATTACCTTCATGGGACAATCACAGATTGTTTTTTTAAAAAAGGAAATCATTTGGCTCATGTGAAGCTGGAAGAAGAAGGAAACAGCACATTTGGAGATTTAAACGCAAAATTAAAAAGGTAGAGATGAAAAGAAATATTGATTTTTAACCACTGGTCAGTGGCAATTTATGTATCTTTGTATTGCAGTTTTGGCACCACAGACACTAGCAGCTGACATTCCCTTCCTTTCTTTCACCTGTAATGTCTCTTCAAAGGGGGAAAGAACTAAAATTCTCAGCACTTTCTGTCCCTGTGAAATAAAACTCAGAGGTACCAAGCCTGTCAAACCACAGAACTCCATGAATGAGGGGACGTGAATAACTCACATCCTAGACTGACAGAAAGGTGGCATTTGAAAGTGTAGACTTAGTAACAAACATTTTTAAGAAATCATAGTTTTAAGTGTCTAAATTTTAGGGAGTTACTGAAAGATGACAACAGGAAATTTAGGGTTGGTAGTTAAGGATGACAGAAAAGTGATGTTGACAATTATTCACTTTAACAACAGTTTTGAAGAAATTACTAAATTGAGCACATGAAAAGAAAACAAAATGTAACAAAGCCTTCAAAAGTAGGTTTCACTAGATTTGTGCAGCAGCTTTTCTTGGTAGGATATTATCTTAGAAAGGAAATTGAAACAAAATTTAATACTTCAAGGTAGAGGGCCATTTTTAAACATTTGCTATAAACTGTGAACTGGTCAGCTGGATGTTATAGAAACTATGATGACTGGGTTGAATTAACTTTTAACAGTCCATCTGTGTTTCACAAGCATGACATAGACATGCAAATACAAGCATTCCTTTAATATATTAGATCAAGCATTTCTGGGATAAGAGTTCTACTAGAACTGTTACAGTCATCTCATAAGGATGACTACACAGGTCTGGTCACCAATGTTCAAGAAGGTGGAATTCAAACTTTAATAGAGAAAAGATCCTGGGATGATAAAAATGAAGAACAGAAGGCTGATATCGAGACAAGGTGATGAAAACCTAGGATGTATAAGTATAAAACAATTATCTAAAAAAGCATCACAGGGCAAGGAGGAACTGGAGATGATGAAATGCTAAAGAAGCATCGAAATACTGAGATAAAGACAAGGTTAATGATCCAAAATGGAGGGACTTATTTGACTGCAAGGTGATTCCTACACCTACAGAGGAAGCAGAGGGGAAAACAGGGAAAAAGCACTGACAAAAACTGACTCAGCCCAGCTGTTATGAGAGGATGCTGGTACCTTTATTAAGGAGGTATCAGGACATGGACCTAACAAACCAGGGGTTCTTTTCCTGTCCTCTGGTCCAAAACCAAAATCAGGGATATTTGCCTACATCCTCCACTTTACATTTAGTTGTAGAAGAAAGAGACCAAGAAGGTGTTATACTGCTGTGGAATTCATCTATTTTTGTTTGTTCAGTGAAATGAACATGCATGGAGAGGTTCAATCAAATCCTCTCCAGGTACAATGACTCTCTCCACTTGCTTGTTCAATTTCAATAATGTTTGTAGTGTTCTTCTTTTTAAATCAGGTGGATTCTTCTGAGCCTTGAGGACATTTACATACTACCCTTCCTTTATAAACTTGTATGTAATGAGTATGTTAACGATTCATGTCCTTTACAAGACAACAAACTGTTGAGTTGCTTCTGACCTCCTAGTGTATAGAGTTAACAGTTATGAAGTCTTTGGCAGTCTGTCTGATAGAAAGAAATATTGGAATGGCAACAGCAATTTGTCTTTGAGCAACTGCATACTACATGGTGCAGTTTAATTGAATTTATTCTCATTCCTTTTAGTAAAAATGATTGGCAGAAAAAGCCCAGTATATTCAGTTACTACAGTTTAAAAATAACAGCTTTAAAGACAAACAAAGTAAAAGACAACTATCTCACAATTAAAAACTTTTCAGTTTGTCTATTGCCTCAGAAATTAACATCTACAGACAATGCTTGCCCTCTTTGCTTCACAGACATTTACCACTTAAATGGCTAAGCCAGTCTCTTTTTTTGTCCACAGCAAGGTAATGACCTTGTGCTGAAAAACGTATTTATATGTAAGTTTCTATCATTTCTTTTAGGCAATGACAGCAGCACTTGCAGAGGCCATTACTCCTCAGCCATTCCGATTAAAAAAAAAAAAAAAAAAAAAAAAAATTAACGGGAAAAACCATTCATTTCTGAGACAGAATAAAAATTTTACTACTTTCTGTGTGTAGGGTTGTATATAAAATACAAATAAAACATGAATTCTGTATAAGGAAGGCCATCTTTCCTATGGGGAGAGTCTGAGAGAGTTGGGGTTGCTCGTCCTGAAGAAAAGGCTCTGGGTTGACCTTGTAGTGGCCTTCCAGTACCTGAGGGGCCTGCAGGAAAGCTGAGGAGGGACTTTTCATAAGGGTGTGTGATGACAGGACAAAATAAGTGGTTTCAGCCTGAAAGAGGGTAGATTTAGATTAGATACGAAGAAGTTCTTTTCTGTGAGGGTGGTGAGACACTGAAACAGATTGTCTGAAGAAGCTGTGGATGCCCTCTCTCTGGAAGTGATCAAGGCTGGGTTGGATGAGGCTTGGAGCAACCTGGTAGAGGGTGTGGGACTAGAAGATCTTTAACACCCCTTCCAACCCAAACCGTTGGATGATTCTATCTTTTTTGAAGTGAGGGGCATACATATTTCTAAAGGTTATAATTGGTAGCTATATGAAATTGATCTGAAGAATGCTGTTTGTCCTCAGCATCTAGAAGGCCCAGTTATGTTCAACATTATCTACAGGAAAAGTTAACTCAGACTGTGAACAAGGCAGGAAAATAAGCCATACACAAAATGATACGCAAAGTACTCTCACATAGTGAAGTTTCAAAGCAGCACGTGCTGAAATGAAAATTATTTATGCTCAAAACAAGACTTTCAAGTACTCAAGCTCCAATCATCTCTTTGACAAACTACAAACCATTCCTGCAAATTAAAAGGCCATTATATGACAGTTCTTAGACATAGTTCTAAGATCCATACCAGAGTTCATGAGATGCATCCCAGAGTCCTGAGGGCAGATGTAGATGCCAAGCCACTCTCCATGATATTTGAAAAGTCATGGCAGTCAAGTGAAGTCACCAAAGAAAGGAAATTCCATGCCCATTTTTAAAAGGGATAAAAAGGAGGACTCTGTGAACTATCAACCTGTCAGCCTCATCTCTGTGCCTGGGAAGATCATGGAACAGATCCTCCTAGAAGAAATGCTAAGGCACATGGAGGACAGGGAGGTAAATCCTGCCTGACCAACCTAGTGGCTTTCTGCAATGGAGTGACTGCATCAGTTGACAAGAGAAAAGCAGTGGATGTCATCTCTCTGGACTTCTGAAAGGCCTCTTGTGGTCCCCCACAATACCCTACTCACCAAGTTGGGGAGATATGGATTTGAAGGGTTGACTCTTCAGTGGATAAAGAATTGTCTGGATAGTCACATCCAGAGGGCAGTGGTCATTGGCTCCAAATCCAGATGGAGGCCAGTGACAAGTAGTGTCGCTCAGGGTTCCATACTGGGACCTGTATTGTTTCATATTTTTATCAATGATATAGACAGTGGGATTGACTGCATCATCAGCAAGTCTGCAGATGACACCAAACTGAGTGGTGCTGTTGATAAGCCAGAGGGAGAGGATGTCACCCAGAAGGGCCTGGAGAAACTGGAGAGGTGGGCACAGGTGAACCTCCTGAGGTTCAACAAGACCAAGTACAGGGTTCCACACCTGGGTTGGAAAAATCTGTACTATCAGTAAAGGCTTGGAAATGAGGTTTTAGAAAGCAGCCCTGTAGAAAAGAACTTGGGGGTGCTAGTGGATGAAAAGCTGGACATGAGCCAACAGCATGCCCTTGCAGCGCAGAAAGCCAAAAGCATCCCTGCCTGCATCAAAAGCATCATGGCAGCAGATTGAGAGAGGTGATTCTGCCACTTTGCTCTGCTCTGGTAAGACCTCACCTGAAGTTCTGCATTCAACTCTGGAGCCCTCAGGATAGGAAGGATATGGACCTGATGGAGCAGGTCCAGAGGAGGGCTACAAAAATGATCAGGGGGCTGGAACACCTCTCCTATGAAGACAGCTTGAGGGAGCTGGGGTTGTTCAGCCTGGAGAAAAGGCGGCTCTGAGGAGACCTTCCAGTACCTGAAGGGGATTTACGGGAAGGCTGGAGTAGGACTCTTTGCAAGGGCTTGTAGTGATAGGACAAGGGGCAATGGTTTTAAATTATGGAAGAGTAGATTTATATTGGATACTAGGAAAAGGTTCTATACCATGAGGGTTGTGGAAAAATGGACCAGGTTGTCCAGGGAGGAAGCTGAGGCCTCAACCCAGGAGATATTCAAGGTGAGGCTTGATGAAGCTCTGAGAAATCTGATTTAGTTGAGAGTGTCCCTGCTTAATGCTGGGGGATGGACTAGATGACCTTTAGATGTCCCTTCCTATGATTCTATGACAGTTCAAAATTACAATAGTAAGTTTGCTGCTACTCTCTCCATAAAGGCAATTATACTGACTGGACAGCTTAACTACTTCATGAGAATTACAGCTGTACATTTCTTAAGGAATGAATGCTAAACCCTGTATAATTGTCATCGCAAATGTAATTTTTATTGAAAAAAGCTGTCCTATATTCATTATAGCAAAATGACATGGGAGTGCTGTATCAAATGTCATCCTGACAGCAAACAAATTGATACAAGTGCTGCTTATACCACCGTGTCTGCCACTAAGAAAGTAACCACTGTCTTCTGGGAAAGCATTCAGAGTCTTGTTCAGTTGAGATTGTGAAAATGCAAGCACTTGGGGAACAGACCTGGGAACCTGGCAACCACACTCTGAAAAAGGATTCTCACAACAAAAAGAATTTGCATGTTGACCTCTGTATTACCTAACAAGGACACTCCTGCAATTCAGGATTCTGTATACAGTATCTAGTGCACTGGTTATAGGGTAAATAATAGTTATGAAATATTTTTTTCTTATTTGCCATGGCAATGCAATATATTGCCAAGAGAGACACCAATAGAGCAGGGTTTGGTCCTGTTAGCCAGGCTAAATACAATTCTTAGGGAAGCCCTTTCACCTGCTTCATCTTTTGCTTCAGAGAAATGGGTTAAATAAGAAAAAAAATTCTGAAAGAACACAGTCTGTTTACTCCTTTCAATAAAAGTAATTTTTTCTGAGTTGTCTGATTAATTTTCAGATGTATTTTTAGACAGAAATGGAATTTTAAAAAGCAATTTATAAACACCAGCTATACACCTCTACCTTCACCTAACTCACATTTCCTTTTAACTCACTGTGATAGGCTTTCCTCTTATCCATTCTCTAATATAGTTATTTGCCAGGTCACTTAAGGGATAGCTTTGCTATCCCATCCTAAGAGCATGGCAATAGTTTATTTCAAAGTATGCATAAACCTAATGTAAACTGACTGAAATCAGGTTCAGTCTTTTTTTCTTTTTTTCTGTGCTTGTAACTGTGGGTGATCTCTCTTTAGTGGTCTATATTTCTGATAAAACGAGACTGAGAAAAATAAGAATAGCAAGCATGTGTGCACAGTGAAGATTTGTACTTGACGTGATGTATTTTATATAAAAATGTACAGATGAAGCCTTCGAGAGCAAAGGTCAGGGGACACAAACTGAGTTCTCCTAGCTCACAAATTAATTTCAACATTTTGCTAAATTTCTAATTTCAAGAGATATTTTCTTCAATACCTACAGGTGTAAAACTATTAAATGGAGTATTTGTACTGTATAACTTTAGGTATCTTACCTAGTAGGGAAACTTTCAAGAATGCCTTTGTACTGGCTGGTCAGAGATAGGTCCTTTCATCACAGAAAAACTACTGAAGAAGCCTCCAAGCTCTGTGGATCACCTGCTTAATGAAACTTTTCCTGTTGCTCAGAGAGGGTTGGAAAATCACCTCATCAACTGAGCTCGTATCAACTCATTCTAGAAGGCTGTGGCATGAATGCCCACACCATAACTGAGTGGTCTGCTTTCTTTTTTAACAATTCCAAGTAGAACTCTTCTACTTCCAGGGCACTGAAAACTTTCAAATGAAAATAAGTGGGAGTTTTGGGAACCAATGAAATTTTTTTAATCTTCAGCTTTGAATTCCAACTTTAAAAAAGTGTTTTGTATAATTTGCTAGTATTTTTCATTTGTTTACTGCCTAAAGAAGCTATTCCTCAAAAAAATAAAACACCCTTGTCCTTTCAAGTCCCTCATTGGCAAGGAGTTCCATTTTGAACTACTTTGATGCAACCTTTGAAGTCATCACCCAAGTCTGTCTTTCTAGATGGGAAATTATTTCATCCTGAAAATGCTGACAAGTCAATGCCTCTTCCCTATGACTGATGTTTCTGAAAACCACACAGAGCACCATGATCAGTCTTCCATTGGGTCTTTGGGTGCATCTTTAAATAAGGTAAGACAAAGTAGTGCATCCACCTCTTTCAAAGTGTATATATGTACAATCTCTCATACTTCAGTGCAGCCAATGCCACGCAGACACAAATACTACTTCAGTTTTGCACTTCCTATGATTACTCTTAAATATTTGGATATAAGCGCTTAAAAAAAACTCTGAAGAGTTGATTTTTTTTTTCTTTTGGAGAACATAAAACATATCAGCTTCACAAAATTGGGAGCACATGGAACTACCATCCTCACAACCTTCAGCTGTAAATAGAAAAATAAACGTATCACTAACCACAGCCACATTAAATAAGAGTGAAACCAACTTTGCAAAATTTTATCAAAGCCTTCATCAATAAATTCAGCAGCAATATTAAAAAAATGCATACCATTTTTGCTGGTGTCTATGAAATTACAGTTCTCTAAATGCACAAATGGATTTTGAATTTAACAAATTTTCTTCATCACTTAGTTGCAGCTCTTTAACAGAAACTACAATTGCATTATATTCCAAAATATAACTATCTAAATTGCTAATAAATACACACATGACAGTTAAGCAATGAAGAATGCATGGACTATATGACATTAAAATTATTTTAAATGTTCACACAGTCAATATATTGACAGTGCTGAAATCAACAAAACCAATAAAACAGACACAACACACTAAATCTGTAATACATGCAGACATGCACACAAATAATAATCACCTGAATCCTTTTCAGCTGTTGCTAAACAAAAAAAGAAAAAAAGAAAAAATCATTTAAGGAATACAACTACTTTAACTTCAATGGAGTAGAATAAATACCAAATAATGAGGTAGAATCTTTTAAAAATCTTGAGTATAGCCGTGAGAGTCCTAACAGTCAGTTCACCCAAGTGATGGGTTTTGTCAGCTTGGGAACAAATGATGCGTATATTTAAGACAGTATATTTTTATTTACGAGTTCTAGATAGTCTCTGTTTTAGGCTCAATGGTTGAGATTGCACCTACATTGTGCCTATGGGAATTAAAAAACATTAATAATAGTAAAATAATATTCTTATTTTTATTAGGGACTCCTTATTAGGTAGTTAACATTGGTATATAACTGATATTATCACAAAACAGTTGGATTTTGACTGACTGATAAGATGCTGTTTGCTGAAGAAGTATTCAAAGAATAGGGAAAAAAAATCCCAGTAATGTGTGACAGCTACATTTGAGGGCATCACTAGTGTTATAAAGATAATGACTATCTGGTTTTGCATGCAGTTTGAAGAGTAAGCAATTAATGTAAACACTAACATGAATTCCTTTCAAGAGAAGAACATAATTTCAGTGTGCAGATACTGTAACACTCCCAGAAAACCCTGTGCAAGGAATCTCCTGGTGAAAACTATTACATTCTTACTGGTGAAAATGTAGGTAGGGCATTTGTAATGACCTCAGTATATAGAGAGAGGCCAGTACAGGTCTCATTGCTACTGAAAACCAATGAGTTTAATTTTCTGACGTTATGATGCTGGAGCCCTTCACTTTAAAATGGTAATCTACTTTACTCTCAGAAAAGTACTCAATCTACTTCTTTTTGACTTATATATTCAATTAACTACTGTGCTTTGGGTTTACAACTACATCAGTGTAAAACTACTTTTAGAAATCAACCAAAAGCAGTAAACCCAAAAAGAAATTTGGAAGTTAAAATATGCCATGGGCTGGGCAGCAGTGGAACTACCATAATTCTCTAGGACATAGTTAAAAATCCTGGTCAAAGTTGTATATACTTCATCTCTGTAAAATTTTTTTCCATTCCAATTTAGAATCAGTGAGTTTAAATATCTTTTGCATGCTTTTGTCATGTTTTAAAAATGTTTCTATTTTTATACCCATTATTTCAACAGGTTTGTTAAAAAAGTCAAATACCAAATACTAAAAAACTCCCTATTATGAATAAAAATCCCTTTTATGATTACAGAAAGATAAAACCTAGGGAAAACAGTTTTTTTTTTCTTTTTCATTTTCTGGAATAGATTTAATATTCACCTTTCTTTCTTTAACACAACATGATATCATAATTAATTATGTTAAACTGGTTACTAAGATGGTTTCATGTTGTTACTCCCATGATATAATATTGGTTGCTATAGTGATGAGCTGGGCTTTTTGTTAATCACTTGTGAGATTGGTTTACTCATGTTTTTCAGAGAATTTGAACATAAATGCAGAAATTATAAAAGTTGGCTTTGTAATATTGCTAAACAGATGAGGCTTCTTCATTTTGCTGCTATGATAAATCTCTTTTCTCATGCATTTTTAGAAATACATGCTACGAAAACACACTATGCAAAAAACCTCTATTTTTTAAAAGCAGAATTGATCCTTTATATATCTTCATACTAACTGACCCTACTTAAAACAAAAAAACCTCACAAAAGCAACAGTTGTATAGATGCACACACACTATTTTCTTCTCTTGAATGTATCTGTACAGCTATGACTCAAGCTTTCTGCACTTTTTTGAGAACAGCATATATCTTGACAAAGCAATTGATGATTATAACTTCCTTTTTGTTCTACATATGGTATGCAGATAATAAAATTATATTGTATATGCCAGCCCTATTTTTGAGCAAAGTGTTAATTTCACAGTATACATTCTACAACATACATAAACTCTAGAAAAACTTTCAATTATTATTGGATCTAGTGTTTTTTCCCACTAGTTCATTGAGGAAGTAAAGATGTAATTGAGGTTTTAATGATCAGTTTCTTATAATATAGTGGAAAATATGACAGCAAAACAAATTAGACATATATCTTCTTGTCTTATAAGTACATCAGAAAACTATCAATACCCAGAGTTTCCAAGTTTCAAGGTATTGTTGTTGATCACATGGAAAGAATTTCCTGTCAGTAGTTTTATCACAAGGAATAGTAAGAAAATACAAAATAAGCCATAAACAACCTTTTAGATTAATGGAGAACTCAAAAGTAAGAACAAAGGGCAACTTAAATTAAGAAGTCCTAGTCTTCCATTCATCAGGGTCCCAGGAGGCATATTAAAGCAATGAACAGGAGAAAGCTCCATGGTGCACCAGCTGAGATTTTAATGAGACATTTCCCCTTGCTATGGAAATTTGTTCACGAAAGGGAAAAGGCTGCTCATAGAATATTCAGTTAATAGGCACTGTTGGCTTTTACAGCCACTTTGGCAGTTGAATGCTGTACTAACCTTCTATTTTGGCATATTCTGTAAGTCGAGTGTAATTGATCAAGGCAGCCTTCTCCAGACATTTTCTAACCACTTTCTTCACCTCTTCTGCTGGTATGGGAGTGGCAATATCTTTCATTAAAACCTGTGCCAGAGACAATTATACCACTTGGTTACACTCGTTACCCAAATCCCAAGGGAAAAGAATAGAAGTATCCTAAAGTTACTACACAACTGATAATGACTGAAGGCAGATATCAGTAAGGTACTACTTTGGCTCATGGAACTAGATATTTCACTTTGAAGATTTCTATTCAACCCTGATTTGATTGCCTATATGGTATTTATATGCAGTATCCCTACTGTCTGGCATCTTGCAGTATGCCAATCAGTCTTTGTTTGGGTGATGCCAACACCAGTATAACACAAGAATTCCATGGACAGGCTGGATCATGGTGCTGACTAAAGATGTGGAAATTTGCTTGGTTCTTACTTGTGGAAAAGCTTCAACCATTGCATAACTATTGACTCTTTAACAGTGCACAGTAGAAATCATGAGCAACACCATCAGAGCTAGCTCATACTAACTTACTTTTCTTTTTTAGTAAAGTTATTCTAATCATCAAGGTTGGAAAAGACCTCTGTGATCACCGAATCCAATGTCAACCCAGAAAACATCATCATGCCCATTAGAGCATGTCCTGAATCACCACATCTACATGGTTTTTGAATAGCTCTGGGGATGATGACTCCACCATCTCCCTTGACAGAACATTCCAGTGCCTGGCAATTCTTTCAGTAAGGAAATTCTTTCTAATGTTTGGTTTAAACTTCCCCTGGCACAATTTTAGGCCATTTCCTATAGTCCTATCATTATTTATGAAACCTCATTATTATACCACTTCATTGTAGCCTCCTTTCAGGTAACTGTAAAGAGCCATAACATCTCCCCTCAGCCTCTGTTTCTCCAAACTAAACAACCCCAGTTCCCTCAGCCTCTCATCAGAGGACTTGCCCTCTAGAACCTTCACCAGCTTGGTTGCTCTTCCCTGCACATGCTCCAGCAACTCAACATCCTTCATGTAGTGAGGGGCCCAGAACTGAACACAATATTTGAGGTGGGGCCCCACCAGTGTCGAGTGCGGGAGTGCGATCATCTCCCTTCACTTGCTGGCCACACTATTCCTGATGCAGGCCACGATGCTGTTGGCCTTCTTGGCCACTAAGGCACACTGCTGGCTCCTATTCAGATGGGTATCAACCAGCACTCCCAAGTCCTTTTCCACTGGGAAGCTTTCCAGCCACTCTTCTCCAAGACTGTAGCATTGCATGGGGTCATTGTGACCCAAGAGCAGGATCTTGTACTTGGCCTTGTTGAACCGCATACAACTGGTCTCAACACAGCATGTTCTTGCTGTGAAAACCAGTCATCTATAGTGAGCAGGGGAAACACTGAACTTCTGGAAGAATATTTCATTGTGGACAGATAGCGGAACAGATAATAATAAAACTTGTAGGCCCATTCATTTTTAAAATATGAAACTTCAACAGAATGGGTTAGCTGTTGCAAATGAGGTAAACTGGAGATACCTCTTTATATGAATGCAACAATATACACTCTGGATTGCTAACACTGAAACTGATAATCAAATCCTCCTAAAACTTGTTCTCTAGACCCTCACTCATCTTGGCTACCTTTCTCTGCACCCTCTCCAGCACCTTGATGTCCTCCTTATACTGCAGTGCCCAAAACTGCACACAGTACTCAAGATGTACTCACTAAGGCAGAGTACAGGGGCAGCATCACCTCCCTGGTCCTGCTGGTCACACTGTTCCTGATAGAGGCCAGGATGCTGTTTGCCCTCTTGGCCACTTGGGCACACTGCTGGCTCATGTTCCGCCAGCTGTCGATCAGCACTCCCGGATCACCCTCTGCTGGGCAGCTCTTCAGCCACTCCTCCCCAAGCCTGCAGAGCTGCCAGGGGTTGTTGGGGCTGAAATGCAGGACCCAACATTTGGCCTTGTTGAAACTCATGCAATTGGCCTTGGCCCATCGATCAAGGATGTCTAGATCCAACAACCAGTTTCAACAAGTACAATATTAAAAAACTTTTATTCTGCATTTTATTTCAAGCTTTTCAAAGACAGGTAAACTAAGATGTTTGTAACCCATGGTGAATCCACAGGTATAGGCATGTACACTTATTCCCAGTCAAGACTGACACCATGGTGTTGCTTGAGCACCAGACAGAGAGCACCACTGCCATTTGTAACAGCAGGAAGCATGAGGGGAAATGGCTGTTTCATATAATGCAAAGGAATCTAACACTGTGCTGCAGTCACTGAGATTACAAATAAAAGAAAACATATATCCAGACTCCCTACGTGTTTCTGAATGTGGTAGAGGTTTTCTGAGAGAGAATCTCCACCCACAGAGCGTTCTGAACTGCAGATCAACCAACACTCCCTGGGACCAAACCTCTCAGACTTTGGACAAGTTAACACAGGCTGAGACCTAAGCTTTTTTCAATTTATACCTTCATCAGGCTCCCGCTGATACAATTCTTCTAGGATCTTTGCTGGGATTTAATGTTCTCTTCCCCCAGAAAGGACTGAGATGCTTTTACCATTACAAGGTCTTCTCCCTTCCTGTTGGTACAAGAGGATTTGCCGAGCAGGAGTTTACATTTATGGCTGCCTATATCACTTTCATTGCTTAGAGTGTTTTTCTTATTAAATTGACCCAGATTATGCTTTTATGGAAGATTATTTGGATTACATACAAGCTTTTTAATGTTACATATCACTATAGACATCATCAGTGCAGAAGCCATAGAAAGCAGGAAAGGAGAGCTGCAAAGTAGACCTGTACTACTTTAAAAGTAATACTGGGTAATCTTTAAATTTTAAAGCAACAGTCATTACAGTGGCTTGAAGTGAAAGCCTAATAAATAAGTCCTACACAAAACAGCTGTTTGCCTCTGTGGAAAATGTTAAGCAAAAAATCTCCCAGTGAACAATTAAAACCAGTACTGAAATACCTGAGAAGACACAAGTCTGCTTTCAGAAGAAAAATACAGGCTTAGTACTCAAACAGAATTTAAAATAATGTGTTCTTATACTTACCCTTTCAAGTAATGAAAGTGTGGCTTTTAAAGCTCCTTCAGGACGCCCAAAAGGGAAACAGTATCTTTAACAAATGAAAAACAAAACAAAACCAAACCAATCAAAATACAAATAGAAGATAAAATTATCAAGTTATCACAAGCTAAGATGCAAGTATACACAACTTGCATTAAATTAGGTTAGCAGAAGACTCCCTTACATGAAGTACTAATGAAAGCAGAAGGCCACTCATGTAGTCTACCTTAGAGAATATACACAGCACATCAGAATCATCCCACCAACAGCTCAGGCCTGAATACAGTAAAATTAGAAGGAAAAAAACAGAAGACAAAAAGCATCACTTCTGCATTCTCAACTATGAATGATATTTAATGGTCTCTGATGAGCCCAATTTTCATCTTCTCAGGAAGAGGTACTATTTCTCACATAGCCATGACAGTTATTGAATGTTAATATTGGATTAAGATAAGGATAAAATGTCAGATATTTAAGTTGCTGGGAATAAATTTATGGGAATAAAAAAGCCTTAAAATATTCCATAATTTTTTTCTATTATAATAGAAATAGCTTGGAAAAGCATGTTATGTTATCTAAAATTTTATCAGCTACAACTTCAACCACACCCACATCTGTCTTGGTATTTCTAAACTGATGTAAATTAAAAAAAAGTGATCTCCTTCATAGCTTTGTTTTTCATTTTGTCCACTGAATGATCCAACAAACCAGCTCAATGAAACTTTGATGCTCAGGCAACTGTAACCTCTCTTAATCCTGTCTATAAGATCTTGCTGGGATATCCCCAATTGAAAAAAGGATTTTTTACTTTGCTGAGATTATTTTTTTCTTATTATTACTCATTGAGGATGGTAGCCTCATATTCTCATGTTTTCTGATTGTAAACTCTTTTCTAATGTTAAAAGGATTCAGACCAGTGAATTTTAGATGTACACTTTGGTCAGTACAGATAAAGCTACGTAAAGGAGGTCAAAAAAGGATTTCCTGCAGTGAGAATTCCTGTATTTGCTTTGCCTCATTTTCTTTCTTTCTTACTGTAGTGCTAGCAATTTTTGTGTACAGGCTAACAAATTAGAAAAGCGGGTGTTAATTTTTCTTAAAATAGAGGACATCTGGAGGTGTTTCATCTCCTCCATGAAAGGAGTAAAATGTAGTGAAAGTACATTTTCACAATTCTTGACTTGCCTTTCCCACTCTTTATTCCTATCAATCTCTAATGG
Organism: Phaethornis superciliosus; assembly: GCA_023637945.1. Lineage (NCBI taxonomy): Eukaryota > Metazoa > Chordata > Aves > Apodiformes > Trochilidae > Phaethornis > Phaethornis superciliosus. The sequence continues at coordinate 22,692,627 of JAJQWJ010000001.1, read as the reverse complement.
AAGTTTTTAAATAAATGTCACGCCTTTCTTGATTACACTGAATATTTCAAGTAAAAGATTTCCTTCTAATATCTTCTGCAATGTAAATAACATTAAAAACTTCCAAATCCCAACCACTTTTGGAATACATCGCAAACAGAATTCTCACAGTAGAATAAAGGTTCCTCAGTTTATTGCAGTGACAATATGTTCTGAGTACAACATGGGCAGCAAGCTTATATGGGCAACTGGTTCAAAGAGAAGAAAAGAGATGTTTTCTTGAAATAAGCAGTTTAAATAAAAGAAAATGTTCAAAGCAGAGGCCTAAAGGGACACTCATCAGTCCCACTTCTGTGCTGCTGAGAAGATGGGGAAGAAGCAAGGAGAAAGCTAATGTCTGTCTGTTAAGAAGAAATCTAATGTCTTGAATAGATAATGTCCCCCATGGCAGCTGATTTCACACTGTCTGAATGCAGCTTCCACAGAGGGGATTTTTAAGGGTAGGGAGACATAGATGATGACAGTGGTTAATTAAATTATTAGACATATGGACAACTGGGTCTGTGACATCCATGAAGACCAAGCAATAAGTTATGTGCTGGGTACAAAGGTAGTGGACTTCAGGAGATATCAGGTAAGTTACATAGAGAAGAACAGAGAAGGAGCAACACTCATGGTCTACATAAGTACTAGTAACATATAGAAGTGTAGAATGAACACAGCAGAGATAAAAATCATATAGCCAGGCAAGAGATTAAAATTCAGGACCCTCATGTCTGCTTGTTCTGGGTTTTCTCTTCCACATTTAATGGCCGAGAGGCAGGCAGAGATCTGGAGTCTCAGTGGGTAGCTAAGATGACAGAGAGGAAAAGTTTAAGTACCTTAGGAACTGGGAAATATTTTAGATGAGAGCCACCAGCAAGGGACAGGCAGTCTGCATCTTAATCTTAACGGAGCCAGGCTGACAGCAACTAAAATTTAAAAGGCCATATAGGAGTATTAAAACTGGAAGCTGTAGGTTAGCTGACAGTCATGGGGGAGCACCTTTTTCAGATGGGGGTCACCTAGTCACCTAGAGTGATGTACAAAATGTTCTGTGCATCTCTGAAAAGGCAGGAAGAGAAAGACACTCTTCAGTCCAGTGGTCCTCAGTGACATCTGACCAAAGCATGCAATGCTAAGCAATGGAGCAAGGACAAAGCTAGAAAAGTTCTGATATATCACAGAAAAAACCCAAAATGCTGGTGATCCTTGAAAGCCTGTTCCACTAACGCCCTAAATTAAGATGATGAGAATGACTAGGAAATGTTAAGTGAGGTTAGAGGAGCTGTAAAAATTGGTGAAAAATAGTAAATTTCATCTGTACACATGCACACTTGATAAATGTCCAATTAGGATGAGAGTCTGAGTTTTTAATTGCTTCCTTGGATAACTAATTTGGCTAATTAGAAGAAAAGATGTTTCTCATGATTTGGTCTCAGATGTGAAAAGGACATAGTTTGAGAGGTTCAGAGAAGAAGGGGTGTTCTGTACTAATGATCATAAAACAATAACATTTAACAATACAGCAAAGAGAACATGCAAAAAAAACCAAAACCCCAACAAACTAACAAACCCAAAAAACCAAAACCAAAAAACCCTGGAACATTAAATTCCATAGCATTAAATTGCATACTAAGAGAAAATTATTCCAGTATATATAACAACTATATATACTATATACTCACCTGAAATGGCTTATTTGGTTTTCTAAAAGGGAGGAAAGTCTGTCCTTAATTTCTTCAAACTTTTCTTTCTCTTCAACAGATACTGTTCCAATTCCATCTGGCCTGTAACATTAAATATTCAATAATTCTAATATATAATGTAGCCTTATATGTAATAATTAGCTTTTCACAGCGATTCCTCTTTGAACAGTGACCTCTACTTTTAAGCTTTCAGTTACCATGTGTGCTCCCCTCTCCCATTGCCTCGAAGGATAAACAGTAACTTGTGAAGAGTTAAAGAACAGACTACAACTAGACAAATAATTTAACTTTTGATAAGAACTTTTAAATTCAGATCCTATCTTTCTACCTGGTTCAAATATGAACACAAAATAGCATTTATTTCTCCCAAATCATTCGTAAATATATAATACCCGGTTTCAAGAAAATTATTACTATTGGCACAATAGTGGGGCCTACTTGGATCTTACTTAATTTTAGCTCGTTGAATCTTCCATATATTTTCTCAGAGAAATAATAGGGTTGAAAATTATTTTAGATTAAGGGTGGGAAGAAAATTGCAATGAGAAAAGCCAGATCAGGCAATATCTAGGAATTCTCCTTTTTAGAGTGAGCATAGATTTTTCATCCCCCATCCCATATTGACAAATAGAATCATGTCATCAAGACTTCCAAACAAACAGAGCACAGAGGATGCAATAAATAAAGTAATTAAAAAAATACCAACAAAAACACTGGCATTTTTTAAAACATCAAATTTAAGTCCCAATAATTAATAACTTGTATTACGTATATAAAGCACACAGAGTCTTAGCCTAAATGTGTTATGAATTATTACTATTCTATTACTATTGTTACTATTACTATTATACTATTATTAATATCACTATTAAATTAATGATGAAATTAATTAAATTTAAACACACATTTACTAAATGGTATTTTCACCATGCAGTTACAACTTCCTGACACACAATATACTTTCAAAAGAAGTATTTGAAAACTTCCTGTTACTCTCTTAACTTTCTGCTCCAAAGTAACAAAACAGCTACTGCTTCCCACTCCAGTTTACTATCCTTATGTTAAGTGCAAATCCAACCTGTACCTCCTCCAGAGACTCCTAAACTGCATTTCAATGTTTCTAGAACTAAGAACATTGTAGTAAAATTACATGAAGAAAGACAATATCACTTTGCTAAATTGTTAATTTAATTTTCTCCACTATACTTAAACTAGGAGGGCTAAGTTGCTACCTGGTCATGACATAAACAATTCTCTTATCTCTTAAATCACTTATATTAGTGATCTGCCAACTTCAGATGGAAAGAATGCCTGACCTCCTTAAATTATTGTGAAGACAACAATAAAAATCAGATATGGTAACCAGGCACATCAATATACTATGGTACAAATTTGATGTGAAAGAGCAAATAACTTATCTTCTCTCCGTTGATGGATGCCAGGATACTTTACCTCAGCCTTCTGACAGATGGAACGGGTTCAGATTTAAGTAAATTGCACTGATTTCATTGTCAGGAGAGATTGTGCTCTAGACTGATAAAGCAAATAGTTCTGTCATAATAAACCTCTCTGAGGCATGTCATATATATGACAGAAAAGACCTAGGGGTCCAGATAACAGTAGATAACAGTAAGTGAAAAAGGTGAGCCAGCAGGATGTCATAGCTGTCAACCTACACTAAGGCTTGGATCACTATGTACAGGGGACCTGTCACTTCACTGTGTTTGTTGTCATACAGAACCTCAGTGACAACACCTAAAATTTTCCGAACTGTTAAATATATTTTCAGTGCATCTTTAGATAGAAGCAAATGTCCCAGAAGAGAAAAAAAAAAAAAAAAAAAATGAGTGCAAGAAAAGGTCTTAAAAAATGTATTATCTATCTTATCTTGAAAACTTATCTTGAAAACATAGTTTTAGAAAAGAGCACAAAATCTGAAGCCTTACTTTGTTTCATCCTGTTAGCCTTCTTGCAACAAGCAGAATCCAAAAATGCATTTTTGCAACACAATTGTGAGACACAGATTTTGTAGGTGATCATTCTTTGCTGTTCTTGTGAATGTTTACCTACTAACAAGAAAAAAGAATCTAACTCTGAGATGAGCTGAGATAAGAAAAAAAAAATGGATAAATAGTTTTGAAATTGCCACTCATTTTCTAGATCTTTTTCTTTAATTGTTTTAAAGAGACAGTAAAATAAAATGGCTGTTTTTTGAGCTAGCTATTTTTATTTACAAATTGCTGGGCCTAACAAGAAAATCAGACTCAGGCAGTTATTTGGTTTCCAAAGGTTTAATTAATCCATAAACTATGCAAGAAATATTTTGCAACTAAACACAACAACAAATGTGCCTTTCCTACTATACCAAATGGAATGGGTAGGTTTTTTGACTTGATTTTTTCAATTCAAAACTTGTATTCAGCTTTCTTATTGCAGCCTGAGACACATCTTTCAAGGACTCAACCAAGAAAGATGATGGACTGTCTTCTTAAGACGAGTTTTCATTTTAACATTATCTTCTCAATAAGGTGAAGGGAGAGTGAATTTCCTTTCCTCCACATTCTTTTCCTCCTTCTTCTTCATAACTGCTTTTCGGATTAGAGAACTAGGTGAAACAGTGAACACTCAAAACCTGAGTAGCCTTCTCTCTCTTTCTTATATTTTTTTTCCATTTTTTGAGACCTCCGTCAATTGGATCTGGACTGGCCTGTCTAGTTTGCTTAGATCACAGTCTAATTGGCATGGATGTAATGTTGGCACTGGTCACATTTCAAGTTGTCTAATTCACCAAGACTTAAATATCAAAAGACAGCTGTTTGACCATAAGACACCAAAAAAAGAAGTTGACCAGAATGTTTAAAGAAACTTTTACTGTGACAATCTGGCAAGATTGCTGTCCTGATGGCAGTTACCCTTGAGAAGGTGACTGATTAGCTGGTGAATTTATGATTTCCTTTGGGAAAGGACTGTTCTGCCTCACTTGGTGTAACGCTTTAAGGCTTGGAGTTCCCTCTAGAAATATCTTGATGTCTAGAGGTCTTAAAACCTGCAATAATTTGTAGAAGTCACTGGATGCATTGTAGAATTACAATTCTTGTGAACAGCTGTGTCCCAGGAGATAAAAATGGTATTCCAGTTCCAATGGGATTTAGACATGACGGACACAAGATTGACTATGGATAGTTTCAGGTCCTCAACTTTGGAAACAGCTTCTCCTAGTGGCCTCTCAGAGAGTGCACTGTTACCTTAAGCAAGATTGTTTTATTGAGGCAGCTTTCTGAAATACTACCTGAACATGACTGACTTCTTTTGTTCACCTGAAACATCATTGATACTGATACTTTTTGCATATTTGTGTATTTAAAAATGTTTAAAATGTTTTCAATAAGCTTTTCTCATTAAAACCATAGACCACCACTTTGGCCTTTCCTGAAAAAAAGAGTATGAAAAGAGGAATGCATGGACTGATATTCTAACATGCACACACACCTGAATGAGAATAGTAATGCTGACCAAAATCTGCCATAAAGAGGTGAAAAATTATGATGAGAAAGAAAACACAAGAAAAATACTTCAGTTAAGTTCTTACTTCAAGACATTTATAAAATAAATTACAGCTCACGGGCATAGGAAAAACAGAACTGAAACTTAAATGTCATCTTGGCTCCTAGAAACAAATTATTTTAGAAGACTTCAGTGCTTTCTAAGAGCATTTGTTTTTAAATTCAGCAGGATGCAAACCAGAATGATAGAACAGTGACAACTTTTAAATTTGCAAGATAAAGTTTGACTTCTTGTTTCTCAGTAAAAAGAAGATTAAATTTTGTTTAGAATTTTGACATAGAGATTTTTTTATCTATTTATAGAACTTTAATATCCAAGCAGCATAATACCCAGAACTTCCCTTAAAACACAATTTTATTAATTAAGGCTTTTGCACAGTTCATGGTTTATGTGAGACAAGTCTAAGGAAAAACAATGATTCACATTATCAGCTTAGAAGCAGGCAGAACAGACGTCTTTTATTACCAGAAAATTAAGACAGCAAATTATCACATGGCATTTAAACATAGCTTTAACCAGAAGGCACTTGAAGACTGGGCGTTTTGTTGTTTATATTAACTATTCTTCAAACATTTGGACAAAAAAATGGCACAATAGAGCCTTCTGCTGTATGCATTTCTCAGGCTGATCCTACATCTGCTTAGAGGTCATACTCTTTTCATAAGTGAACGAAAAAGAACAATTTGGAAGGCCACTAAAAAAAAGTAAGATGATAAATCAGACTATTTTTAATGATTTTTTAATGCCGTTATATTTTATATAAGATTCACGAATGCCCTTCTACTGAAAAGCTAAGAATGTACCAAAATAATTTTACCACAAATATAAGGGTATGTATAGGCATTAATTAGTCAAAAATAACGACAAAACGATGTATAATGTACAAGGAAGGTGAGATTATGTAATAGCATTAGCTGTTCCTTCACTGACCAAGATGGCAAATATCATCTTAAGTATGCAGAACTTTGCTCTAATATTCCTTAATGATACAAAAAACCTCACTTTGAGTTAACTTAGTCAGAAGAGAAGGAAATACCTGTTCAGAAGTTCCATACAAAACATGAGAAGTGACAGAGCAATGTAATATTATTTTCCATATTTTTACAAAGTTCCTTATCCCAGATTTGAAAAGGATTTCTCTGAACATTCTTTTACTGCTTGACACAAAGTGTAAAATTGCAGTAAATGGCAATAAAATTGCAACAAAACATAAAAAAATGAAAATAAATATATGAATGCATAGGCCTCTCCAAAATGTCCATAGTTTCATTTCTCTTATGTGTTCACTTACTCCACTTTAAGGTATTTTCCTCCAAGGATAACAGGAGCAAGACGCCTATCAGAAAATCCACAGTGCCACATGATGGCAAGGATCTAAGAAGAGCTCTCGGTGACAGTAAATTATCAGTAGACTTTGTCAGGGATCTGAGCTGATACTCTTGTTATTTTACAATCTTTGTAAGTGAAATGGTAAACAGCTAAGAACTGAGGTGGTAGCAAATGCAGATGTAATGACAGTACTATGGCATAGTGTGAAATGCAAAAAGGAGCTTATGAAATCAAGTAGCAATAAAACAGCAAACAACGATTAAGGTAGGTGAATGTAAGGAAAAATAATAATTGCATGTGCTTCCCCTTTTCTTACTCCAGGCATGTCAATGTTGAAGACAGACAACTGACTGGCTTAGACAGGTCAGTGTATCAGCTTCACTGATGATACAAAGCTGGGAGGGGTGGCTGACATTCCAGAGGGCTGTGCTGCCATCCAGCATGACCAGGACAGGCTGGAGAACTGGGCAGAGAAGAACCTAATGAGGTTCCATACGAGCAAGTGTAGGGTCCTGCATCTGGGGAAGAAGAACCCCAAGCACCAATAAAGGTTAGGGGTGGGCCTGCTGGAAAGTAGTGCTGAAGAGAATCTGAGAGTCCTGGTATATAGTAGATTATCCATGAGCCATCTGTGTGCCCTTATTGCCATGAGGGCTGATGGAATCCTGGGCTGTATAAAAGGGGAGTGTGGCCAGCAGGTTGAGGCAGGTCATGCTCCCTCTCTACTCTGCCCTGGTGAGGCCACAGCTGGAATACTGCATCCAGTTCTGGGCTCCCCAGTTCAGGAGAGACAGGGAACTTCTGGGGAGAGTTCAATGGAGGGTGACAAAGGTGACTGGGGGACTGGAGCATCTCTCTTATGAAGAAAGGCTGAGAGAGCAGAGACTCTATGGCCTGGAGAAGAGAAAGCAGAGGGGAGATCTTATCAATGTCGACAAGTACCTAGAGGGTGGGTGCAAGGAAAATGGAGCTAGGCTCTTCCCATTAGTTCCCAGTGACAGGATGAGGGGAAGCAGGCACAAGCTGGAACACAGGAAGTTCCATTTAAATGTAAGAAAAAATTTCTTTACTGTGAGGGTGACAAGGCACTGGCACAGGCTGCCCAGGGAGGTTGTGGAGTTCCCTTCTCTGGAGATATTTAAAACCCACCTGGATGCAGTCCTGTGTAATGTGCTGTAGGTGATCCTGCTTTAGTGGGAGAGTTGGACTAGGTGACCTCTAGAAGTCCCTTCCAACTATGAAAATTCTGTGATTCTTTAATATGACTGGTTTTCAACACAAACACACATGCTTTGAAGATTTCAAAACAAAGGCAGAAAGAAATTATTTATCTTCAGGTAAAAGCTGCTTTTTGTAGCATTACTTTCACCTTTACTTCTCATATATGAACTTCCAATAAATCAGCTTTCTTTCTGAATAGAAAAAAGTATAATCATGTAATATACTTGAATTTAGAACTTTTCAATTCAGTCTGTATCTCAGCAGGTGGAAAGAAGTCACTTTGCACTTCATGTGATGCCAACCAGCATCCATTTCAGAGAAGAGAGACTGAATAGAAGTCACAGCATGAAATGTAGACAAAAGTGAACGTGATTGGGAAAAAAACAATAGCTCCTACCTGGACTGTTTAGACTGAAATGTCAGCAATCAGGAATATCCTATAGTTCCTTGTTCTGCCCATTTCACTTTCACCAGTGAATCACAAGTGTATTCATAACTACAACATAAAAAGTTCACTTGTGAACTAATTACTTTGATGGCAAGCATATAGTGGAACATTTAAGAAAAACATTCTGAAGAGGAGCCAATGGAGATGCTGTTGAAAAGTCAGGTATCACAAAAAGCACAGCCAAAACAATTGATTCAGAAACAAGGATGTGTTTGTTTTTAAACTCAACAAGGCTTTTCTTTTACTAAAATATTTGATTTTTGGCTATCTAGGAAGAGAATGTCTTAAGAATGTCATCCACAAAAGCAGAAATACCTTTTTTACATAAGCAGTTTGTTAGCCCAGTCCCAATGCTCTTCCCAGCAGGAAAGGTAAGGCACAAATAAGGCTTGAATTTCTACCTAGGACTCAGCGTATTGTGTTCAATACTGCATAAACCCTTCTATTCCCAAACCAGTACCATTAGCATAAGAGTACTGGGTATGCTTTATATCTGTATCTTTGTCTTAGGAAAGAAATAGTTGGGTACTGTTGTTCTCTGGTTCTGAGACCAGGTGGCAAGGTCTGCTGCATATATCCCACAACAGAGCTTTGTTCAGGCCTTCCCTGTGTTATGCAATGTTCCTGAAGCTCTAGGACAACGATTTACTTTTATGTGTTTTTTCCAGGTGTTTTGAAAAGGCTACTGTGTTATGGCCTGCAAGAGCATTAAAGCCTACAGCATGAAATAAAGCTCACACTTCAAGCTTCAAGGTGAAACAAAAGAGCTGAGGAGATACCCAAGGGTTCAGAATCTGCCAGAACAGTTCTGAAGAAATATGAAGGGTGGAAAAAGCTAAAGGTGTTTCAGCCTTTTTGACAGGGTACCATAATGCATGCAGTGCTCAGTTCATGCCATCCCACAACCATGTCTGGGATCTTAGAGAGGGCCTATGACTAATGGACAGTTGGAGTCCATCGTATGAGACTGCTTCCTCACCAGTTTTGTTTAGCAAATCAGATGTAATCATTGGTGTGCTCAGCATTTTTCCTAGTATGGACCTGGTATATTTTGTAGATTTGTTCTGGTTGGTGCTTGTGTTTTTCCTCACCAGACTACCAGAAATGAGGGTGACTGACACCTTTTTCTGATCAT